>OY660882.1:12765674-15223174 GCA_962446985.1 Xyrichtys novacula | reverse complement strand
CACGAAGAGAGGAGAGGGTCCTCCAGCTCCTCCGCCTTCTTAATCCGTGCCTGGAAAAGAGAAAAGAAACCACCAAAAGACACCTCTTCTTCACTGGTAAGAAGAGGGAGTAGATTAGTGTAGTTTTTTTCACTAGAGGAAGAAAATTAGAGAGCGAATATTACTTTTATTTATTCATGAAAATCAGAAAGCCTCCACTCTTCTTTTCTGTCCTGTCTCTTCTGATTCTGCTTCACAATAAGAACAAGTGGCAGTGACCCTCCTCTTTTCTCTTCTCCTCTCTCACTCACTCACTCATAGACACAATTTCAATTCCCTTTCATGACCTGTTTCCTCCCCTGTCGTCCCCTCGCGGTTTTCCTCCGCCCAGATGTTTGCCCACTCTCCATTTATACACTTGATTGGTTTGTTTAAGGGGAAATATGGACGGGGAATTCAACAGTCCCTTCCAACCCATTTCATCCCAACCGGAATTGTGTGCATTGATTTGATTTTGGGTGCCTGTGTATGCAAATGCTTCGGCTGCTTTCACTTGGTGACCCATGTGCAGCTTTTTACCTCCTTTGACCCTGAGTAGTGTCGAGACATGGCCCGCCTTCACTGCAGCTGTTTCTTAACTCTGGAGTATTTGTAGGTCTACATTTGTGGTTTACACCGCAGTAAAACGGGGACTGTTTCCTAGCAAGTGCAGCCAGATGTTTACAGTTTTTATTTTGTTTACCAAGTTGTTTACCACTTTTCTCTTTTTTTTCTTCTCTGCCTTTCCTTCCCCCTCATCTCCTCTATCCCCACCTGTTTTCTCCCACCCACTCTCCTTTACTCTGTAGTGCCCCGGGTGGTGGCAGTGTCGCCTCAGATGCGGCTGGTGGAGGACAACCCTTCATCCCTGTCGCTGGTGGAAATTTACAAACAACGCTGCGCCAAGAAGGGCATTGAACATGACAACCCCATTTCCAGATATTACGATCGTTTGGCCACAGTGCAGGCCAGAGGCACACAGGCCAGCCACCAGGTACAGTGACACTCATAGAAACAGACATTTATTGTGCATTGTAAACATTCCTTTACTGCCCCGCATTAATCTGGATTCGTCTGGATCCTGGTAATGGAAGTTTAGATCAGTAGATTTGTGCATCTTATTTAATTCTTAATATCAAATTAATCTTTTTCGTTTAGGGCTCAACAGTACAACCGTTTCACTCGCATTTGCGAATAAAAATAAATGTGTGCGAATTGTAAAATGTCTTAAGGGGCACATCTGTGCATAAAAAAATCAGCCAAGACTACAAAAGTTTTTTCATGTAAATACCGCAGTGAAGTTAGTTTTAGGTAGGATAACTGACGGACATTCACTGCGGATCTTCAAGTGTCTTTTCACTCTCCATAACCAACAACAGCAAGAGCAGCGCGGTTAAATCTATTCGGCACCCTCACTGTCAACGTTGGGTATTTAATAAGGGACCATCAATAAATTACCATTTGATGTTCTCCAAAAAAAAAAAAAAGAAATGTTTTTTTTTTCCAATAGCTTCTATGTCATGTGACCAATTGACCTAAAATTGTTATAGAATAATAGTACGAAGGTCAGACAATAAGACACACCTCTTTATTTCCCTAGTTTGTCCTCTAAAGGTTTTGTGTTAAATCTAAAGGCAAATTTTGAACATTTTCTTCAATAGCTTCCATTACATGTTACCAATTGACCTAAAATTGATTTGAAACAATAGTACTTATGGCAAATGAGACACACATTATTTGATCAATTTTCATTGTGCCCCTAAAGTTCTTTGTGCGCTTCTTACTTTTTCAACTTAGGAGCACATGTGCTCCCTGGGAAAAAAGTTAGTGTCAAGCCCTGTCCTTTAATGTGAAATGTGCTTTTTTCTCTTCTTCGTAGAACTCGTCTTTAAGCTCTGATACTAACCTGTTCTCCATCCTCTCATGTGCAATCAGGTCCTGCGGGACATCCTAAAGGAAGTACAGGGCAACATGGTTCCCCGGAGCATGCTAAAGGAATGGGCTCTCCACACCTTCCCCAACGCCACTGATTACTGGACCTTCAGGAAGATGTTCACCATCCAGCTGGCTCTCATCGGTTTGGCCGAGTTCATGCTCCACCTCAACAGACTGAACCCTGAGATGCTGCAGATCGCTCAGGTAGGAGACGCAGACACACACACACACATACACAAACAGACACACTCGTATTAGCAGACATGTCAGACCGCTGTCAAGGGCGAGTGGGATCCATTTGACAGCAGCTAATTCAATAGATATACACTCTCATAGATGCATTAAGAGATCACTATTACCCTCTCCATATCTGGCCGTATGAATTACCGTTCTCCCCCATGACATTCATGCCTCTCCTATCAGTCAGCCAGCCACTGTTGATGCCAGGGATGTTTTGACAGAACGTTATATTCAGTCGCTCCGCTCAACAGCTATCAAAGATGTTTCAATTTGAAGAGGCTGTGTTTTTATGTGTGTGCACGTCCGCCTCTCAGTCCACATGCATCTCGACTTGCCGCTGCTCGGGGTCCACAGACAGCTTTTCTCAAAGTCATTATTAAAGATGATTGTGTCAGTCGGCCACCCCTCCCCTCTGATCCTAATCGGCCTTTGCTGACAGGCGTTCCTCCGGGCAGCTAAGCACTGGTATTAAGCCCCCTCTCTGCCTGTTCCACTCGGCAGATCCCATTAGACACAGAAGGATTACGGTACGGAGAGCGTACACACACTCACACACACACAGGCAAACACACATATAAACACAAGGGGAGAGAAAGAGAAGGAGAGGGTGCAAGGACAGGACATCACAGCTCTAACATCATGAGCTCCACCTCGTCTAAATGAGACCTTAAGTTGCCCTTAGGCGGGTGTAAATGAAACTCTGTGATGCTCTGTGTCACCCAAGAAGTCTTGATTCTAATATTACCGTATATATCCAAATATAGGAGGAGCACGCCATCTTCACCATCAGACATTACACTCTGATACCATATGCTTTAGCTGCTTAACTGTCCTTCATGAACTCTGCTGCGTTCATAACCATCACTGTGGTCACTGTGTGTCTCCACCTCTCATCCTCTTGGTGTTGTGGACGAGTTTGATGGTTGGCCTCAGTCATGGGGGTGAACTTGCTTTACATGTAAGTTTGAATGTGTATAGTAGTACATTTAATCACTAAATCCTAAATAAGTGACAATCCAACTTTTTCCAGATGTGTTTGAGGAAAAATCTTGTCATATTCAGGAAACAACAGTAATTGGAAGAGAACAATAAACCAACATCCAAAGACATTTGTGTTATGTATATTACATACTTTTCCTGTCTTTTATAAATGCATATATTTTTATACAGTAAACAGAAAGAGGAATGAAAATTCAGAGGGTTGTGTCACAATTCAAACCTGTGAATACATTCATCCATAATCTCTATCATACAGACTCACCCGTCTGCACTACGTTTACTCTACTCATAACTGTAGTACATGCACACCAGCGGTCACTCTCACCTCAGCTATGAACATTTCACAGTGTTGTTTTTGTACTCTACTTGCATAGGGTTTGAAATCTTCATTTATTGACAAATTTGATAAGAGTTGAACTTTTGGTGCTCCTCAAAAAGTGATTCAGATTTATCTTTGAAATATTTTTCTGATACAGTCATCTAACCAAGATGCTGCTGGAGTAGACCACTTTCTAGTGATTAAATTTGTCTATCTTCTCCAGGGCCTGCTACAGTTTTGAATCCCCCCCTTTTTTGTCAGGAAAAACAGTGTGGCTTAAACAGGGACTTTCCAAGTTCAGGGGTATTTCAGTCTTGCTTTGATGCTTTGGGATTTCCATTTTAAATAGGGCTCAGTTTGGGACGAATCCAGGGTATGGGATAATGATATTCCTCCAATAAGACTGATTTGTCTAACATAAGCAATCTGTATTGTTGTATTCTTCCTATATGGTGGGATTTCAGTGAAATACCCCCTTTGTGGGGACACATATGTGACACTAGAGTGGCATGATCTCCTTCACCCCAGCCGCCAAATGAAGCCATCGTCGGCCATTACTGTGCTGATTTAGCATTCTGAGCTTTTCCTCCAGAGCCAACTGTCTGCAGGCTTATCTGGGCCTCCTGGGGGTTTGCTGGTGTTTCAGCCCACTGCCTCGAGGCCCTCCACTGAGGCCCAGAGGAGCTAATGACAGAAGGGCAGGGAGAGAGAGGGGGAATTAAAGGAGAAGGAGAGGAAGGAAGGAAAAGAGGCGAGACTGAGGAGGAGGAGAGGGAGCCGGAGCTGGAATGAAATGCTCTGCTATAAAGCTGTCAGAGCCACTCACCTTTTCGTATAAGGGAGCTTATCTTCCTGGAATGGCTGCTTGTGTAGCGGTCCTCTCGCACATAAATGCAGGCTTATGGATGAAAACTTGGCTGTATATATTTAAGTCAGGCAGCAAGGAGAGGGGAGTGGGAGTGAATTGAGGATTATAGATGTTCTGCTGCTGATAGTTTGAAGTGTTATGGTGTCTGGGGCACGCAGATCAATAACTGCTGCTATTTTGTTGCTGTGTGCTTGCTTTGTTGCGCCCGTAACGTTTGAAAAGAAGACTTTTCTTGTGGGGCTTCTGTGGTCTGAGGACCGCAGATTGAAGAAAATTATCCTTATTTTTCTTTATTAGAGCAGGTGTTTGGAAAACCTCAAGTTTAAAATGACATCCCTATGATTTAAACTTTACATTAACTTTTGTTCTTGGTTCTCTATTTAAAGGACACTGGAAAACTGAATGTCTCCTACTTTCGCTTCGACATCAACGACGCCACAGGTGACCTCGATGCCAATCGCCCCGTTCCTTTCCGCCTGACGCCAAACATCTCCGAGTTCCTGACCACCATCGGTGTCTCTGGCCCGCTCACTGCTTCAATGATTGCTGTGGCACGCTGCTTCGCACAGCCAAACTTTAAGGTACGATTTTGCTCTCAGATGTTTTGTTTTTCAGTTACCTAACACTTGGACCAGGCGTGGCTCATGAATTAAAAATGAAACTTCAGTTACAAAGCTGCTTTTTATCAAATTTCTACAGGCGCTGCTTAGGACACACTTTTTGTACTTTTTTCCCACCCCAGAAGTGGGCCTGGGTACGATCAAGTACGAAAGAGGATTAGGGCCACATGAAGAGAAAAAAATAATAATACAGGAAGGAGATTCAAGTCGAAATGTTGTGAATAATATTGACATTTCCAGATAAAAAGATTATAGTCAAAATTTCAAGATTAAAGTTGACATGAATAAAGTCAAAATTTTGACTATTTTCAGTTTCGACTTTAATGTTGAAATGCAAATTTAAAAAAAATCTCCCTCCTGTTATTGTTTTTTTTCTCTTTTTCTGTCCCTAATCCTCTTTGTTATCAAGATACCAGTGTGAATGCAGATAGATATCTTATTATATGACTGTATTTTACCCAGAACTAAAGATTAGTTTGTTCGTAACTCATCCCTGTGTTATACAATGCTTTTAAATGTGTTTTCTGTCAAATATGGCCTGTGTTGCACAGAGCTCGGATGGATTT
Source organism: Xyrichtys novacula (assembly GCA_962446985.1). Taxonomy (NCBI): domain Eukaryota; kingdom Metazoa; phylum Chordata; class Actinopteri; order Labriformes; family Labridae; genus Xyrichtys; species Xyrichtys novacula. The sequence continues at coordinate 15,217,609 of OY660882.1, read as the reverse complement.
GATAAGAGGAAAAATAAATGACGTGGTGTTCAGAGCAGCTGTCAGTGTAAAACACGGCAAACACAACAAATTTTCTGTGGATTGTTTCCCACTTAGAGTTACATAAACCCACAGAGGAAGTCCGCTCAGGCACAGACAAACAAAAACACAGCAGTGCGAGCAGGAGCAGCCCCAGGGCTGTACAGTGAATCTGCAGCAGGGCAGTAATGACAGGCGTGTGCTGTCTATGTATAGTTATGACTCATACTTAAAGTTTGAGTGATGTGGAGGCAGCAGGAGAGCCTTGGACACAAATAAACAAAACACCAGACCATGTGAGCGAGAGAGGGCCAGGGCTTTGAACGGCCACAAAAATAGACGTTTAGAGGGAAAACAAACAAACAAAAACTATAATATAAACACTTATGGTAAAAAGGGGGAACAGTGTGTATCCAGAGAGGTGATGATTGCTGGTGTTGCGGTCCCGTCATGGTTTACATGGTTATGTATTTCAGTTCTGTCACCGTAATGAGCTGCTAACAACACACAGAGATTTCCCTGTGGACGAGTGACTCACTCTTAATTGGCTCTGTTTTCAGTGTATGTTTGTAATTGGCAAAGGCTTCATACAAACAGATGTTTTATCATGTTTGGATGCTTTCATAGACTCTTGAGACAACCGTCACAAAATTTGTCTAAAAACATGTAATAAACACCACGAGATGGAAACAATGGTTATCAAATTAGCAAAGCCGAGTTATAAAAATATGTTCGAGTCATCAGTGACATCATTACACTGTGGTAGTGGGAGAAATAATGTTCTATACACAGGTGAAGGATCATTCCCTCTGTCTCCAACAGGTGGATGGTATCCTGAAAGCAGTCCTTCGTGATGAGATCATTGCCTGGCACAAGAAGACCCAGGAGGACACGTCCATGCCTCTGTCCCCGGCAGGCCAGCCAGAAAACATGGACTCCCAACAGCTGGTCTCATTGGTGCAAAAGGCTGTCACTGCCATCATGACCCGCCTCCATAACCTGGCTCAGTTCGAGGGAGGAGAGAGTAAAGTGAACACGCTGGTGGCTGCAGCAAACAGCCTGGACAACCTCTGCCGCATGGACCCTGCGTGGCACCCCTGGCTCTGAGAGGAGACAGCGGAGAGGAGGTTTCAAGGACACAAATAACGTTTTTTTTTTTTCTTTTCTTTCTTTTCTTGTTTTTTTTTTTTTTAATCAGAGAACACTGAACTAGTTTGCTATCGAGCGGGGACAAAGGCCTGACTCTAATAGCAGTAGTTTATCAAAAGTGCTCTTTATAGTTAATATCTCGACTGATCAAAATCTTTTTTATGAAAACACAACCTCTTCTTCAACTTGTATTTATTTTTGTATCTAAACAAGGACATGTCACACTTTCTTCAATACAAAGAGTAAACAGTCAAAATATTTGTGAAGCTGTGTGACTCACTTTTTATTTTTTTCATCTAAGAGGGAAAAAGCTGTGATTAAGCTGTATTTGTGTTGTATTTCATGAAAAACGTACTATTTTTCAGCTCTCTTTTTTTCTTTTTTGCTGTGGATCTCCTGCAGTTTGTATGTAAACTTAAAAAAACGTGTAGTTTTTGTTTTTTTCCCTACTGAATGAGGAATTCTGTGATTCTGTGAATAGGAAATGTTGCTCTTTAATTTTTTTTACCCTCCAAATGAACTGTAAAAACATGTCTGACTTTTTCTAAAGCCATTTTACTCTGCATTATTTGGCCTATCTATCAGGCCTGTATTTATGACACATTAAAAAAAAACTACGGGGCTGATAGATGATGAAATAAGAAATAAACATCTGTATTGCAAATTTGTCATGACCAAGCCGGATTTTCCTCCTCTTTTTGTAAAAGTACAGTGCTTTTCCAACACGAGTTTTAGTATTCCTGCTCTGTAAATAAGCATTTTGTTTTAATAAAATGCTCTTTTTGTAACACAGAAGCTCTGTGTGCTCTTTTACGTGTCTCTCTTTACGCTGTTTATTGTGGAGTTTCAACCAATACATCACAAAAATGAATTTCAGCTTTGTTCATAATTATTTTTTATCTTGAGTTGTTCTTTTTTCCGGTTGTAAAACAGCAATAGTAATAATATAACAATACCCATCTGCGCCTCACATCTACTGCATCTCTGTCACAGTCATTATCACCCTGAAGGACGCACTCCTGGATATTATTGCGGTAATAACTCTCGCTGGAATGACTCCACATGAACTGTCGTGTGACGTAAAGAAGTCTTTCACAATCATCTTTGCTGTTCTTGGTTGGAGGGTGTTTATGGAGAGGCGTTTCAGCGCAGCAGTGTTGAAGAATCAAAGCCCTGATCCGTCTGTGTCTCTGGTGGAGGTACAATAACCTTGTGGTCATTCCCACCCTCTGGTTAGAAAGTCCTGCTGAGGTGTGTTGAGGCGTTTCTCTCCTCCCCTGGTGCTTGATTAATGTGTGCCAGTAGATCTGCGAGTGGGGCGGCCTCGCTTGACTTACACACACTGTCAGGCAGACCGCCTGCACTCATAAACAAAGGTTATATCTCTGTTCGCTTCTGCACGGTTCAGACACACAGTCTCTGCCTCCCAACATGTTTACACACAGACTCTGACATCTCTCTTCCTCTCTGATCGGCTCAGGAAAACAGCAGTGATTTTTATGGTTCTTAGAAACTGGTAGTTTACAGCTTTAAAGACCAGGTTTCAGGAATTTTCCAACACTTTAATATGTGTCTACCCTTTTCTGTGTCCTTTATATATTTCATTTGAATGTTTTTTTGTCTCTTTTTCGTCTTTACTTTGTTTAGAAAAGCACTTTAAGAGTCCTAAAGATGAGAGGGGGTGAGTCATGTTAGTTCACATCTGGAATCTGAATCATGATACCATCCCAGGACATCTTCAGGAGATGTGCTGCAACTTAACAGTATTTTATATACTTTTCTCTTGTTTTTCTTGATGTCAAATAATCATAAATCAGGCCCAGTGTTTCACCCGTAATATCCTCTTTTGCTAAAACCCAGATGATCTTCTGTTCTCTGTTTAAAAGAAAGAAAAAAAACAAAAAATATTCAAACCTAAGACACACGAATAGGAGAATTTTCACCCTTTTTATTCATATTTAATAAAATAAGTTTTTTTTTATCTATTGATGAGCAATGCATCATTTGTTCTTAATATTAAATTCCCAACAAACCACACTGAAGGTAAAAAGTGGGGCATCTACTGGCACTTATCCACATCCTTTATTAAAAGTCCTAAAACTTAATTACACTAAAAAATGCAACGCTTCAATATTAAGTCTTCATTAGGCAAACAGCCAATCTAAGTAATAAGTACTGCAAATGGGAAAAAAATGCTTACAACCTATTAATGTCATAGTTAAGTTTATATATAGCCAGTGTCCTCATGAAAGAAAGTGAATGGAAATTTAGCTGTGATATTTCAAAAATGTCCCAGGGTAAGGTGTTATCTTGTGAGTAAAGGTATGAGGAAAATGTTGATTTTATTTTAAAAATATATATATATATATATACATATACAAAGAATTCATGGTTATCACAGAATAAAAACTATGAAACAGAAAATCAACATTAAGATAAAAGACACATTTGTGAAATTAAAATTTAGGGCCTGTGTCCACTAACAGCTTTAGCCGTTCCTTTAACCTGTGCATCAGTGCAGTTTAGCATTTATTATTCAGTGACCATGAGCACAAGAATGACCAGTGTCAGCTGTTTTATTTTCTTTCTCTTTCTTCTTTACTCTTTTTTTTTGTTGTTGCTGCATGAATAGCACTCTAAGCTGCAAATAAAACTTTTGGAGCACTGCTGCACTCATAAACGTCACTTCCTGTTCACTGACCAATCAAAATCAAGGGCAGACAGGATTTCAAATGTCATCATTGCCAATAACAGCAGTGTGGGAACAACTTTCCACGTGTTTTTGAGGGCACTGTTTCTAGGTGTACCACCGCTAATGTAAAAATACAATTTCCCTTGACTGTTTTTGTTTTCTATGTAAAATTTTAAGGCAAAAACAACTTAAATGCTATAGAGCAATTTTAAACAGACTTTGTACTGTTATTACTACAATGGAGAGTAAAAGTGCAGCAAAGCATAACTTTTGTAACGTAGTGACAGTAAACACCAGGGTGATCTGAAATTGAGAATAGAGGCAGTGCCAGTGCAAAAAAAAAAAAGCTGTCAGTGGACACAGGCCCTAAGTAATTCACAATCACAGAATAAAAGTAAAGTTAAGATTAAAAAAAATCAGAATGTGGAAAAAGTATTTAAAGGGATTGCCCAAAAGTTATAGTCCTCATCGCACTGATCATGGCACTAAAACCGGGTCCTGTTGTTTTGATGCACATCTTCCTCTCTCTGTCCAATGAGGCGCTCAATAGTCTTAAATATATTTTAAAATGCCATGATTGTAACTAAAATCAAAAGACTAAAGTGTGTGTTTAAAGTTACCTCTCCATTTTTGTCTTCGTATCCTGTGACTTCAGATGGTGAGGAACCAGAGGTATCAGCAAGTCACCCCACAACTTCAGTCTTTTTCTCTCTGTTATAAGTTAAGTTAAGTCAAAGTCTTCACCACCCCGCCCCAACACCTCCCTCTCCGCTCTGGTGGTGTGAGAGGAGAGGAGGTGATTGATGTGCTCCACTGGGAGTGGAAGGTGTAGAGCCTGGATCATCATCAGCCCTGGCACGAAGCACAGATCTCAGGAGGACGCACCAAAGCAGGAATAGATCCTGGCAGGGCCCGATGATGAAATCTTCCCCCTCCAATGATCCTCATCCCCCAAGGAGGAGGAGGAGAAGGAGAGGAAGGGGAGAGAGAAGAGCTTAGAGGAGGAAGACTTTTCAGAAAGTGTCTGTTTGGTTTATGTGACAACTAAGCTGTCACATTTCCCAAGAGAGTGTAATGAAAACTAACAAGAGACACATATACAGATCATTCCAACTGAGCTGAATCACAGAAACACAGTTGAAGAAAAATATTTTAGGAGCAGCACACTCCTTTTTTTCCCCCGTCCTCTCATACTTCATCATGCCATCTACTCCCATTTTTGTGTTTTCACAACCAGCATCCAATTACACATCACATTGTATCAGACATGTATCGCAGCAGAGGGAGACGGCTCTTTGTATCTCTGTGTAAACAAACAGAATTAATCAAAAAACAATTGTGTGTCGATCTGTGGTCTTAGAAGCTGCACATCTCGTATGGAGTAGCTGAGGGTTTGTTTTGTTTCTCAGTGAAGGAGCTCCATCAGGACTTCTAATGACATTTTCACTCAGAGGAGTTGAGCTCATTAGTTTGTCATCTAAAAAATCTGCCATTATGATTTTAATTGCCCAAGCTGTACACTGCAGTATGGGAAGCAATCAAAGTCACTGTTTTTTTTTCTCCTGTCAAGAGTGATGCAGCTGCACGTCAACAACTGGCATGCTGATTCCAATATATTTTGTTTGGCTCCAACGCAAAAAGGAACTGTGAGAAGCTGTGTAGCAAATTTTCTAGAGCGGGACCGCCCCTCAGCAATCTCCCCCAGACTTGCAGTGGAAAACTAAGTATGATTGTGATATTAAAAAGTACTGTTCAGACATGTACTTGCTAACTTATTAATGCTTACTTAAACATTATTGATGTAACTTCATTCTCTGTGCTCACTCGGCCCCTCTGCATTACTAACACACATCTAACCCCTCTGCTTGCTTTGTTGCAGATGTTCTTCACTCTTAGTTTTGAACCATTTAGATACTGAGCCACCCCAAGCCTCAGTGGGGCCCGAAGCAAAATTTGATTTTGGTGCCCTCTATTTCTGCCAATAATAGATTGTTGATCATTCGCATACCTTTCTTTAACATACCTTTATCTTGGCGTTTTTATCTTCTTCCTCTTTCTTTTCTCTGCTCCTGAAGGATATGTCCTTTTTTGCGACATTGTTTTGCCCCACAACTACCTGCTCTTTGGATGCTCAGTGCACATTGCACAGCAGAAGGCATATAATGGTAGTGGAGCTTTGACATATCAGCAGTAAGAATCATAGGCCCACATCAGCAGCAGCACTAAAATGTTTTTACTTTATTGTATTTTATTTTTTACAATAATATATATTTTTGATCACACAGAAAGCATCACTCATACATGCAATAATATATATATATATATATATATATATATATATATATATATATATATATATTTATTCCTCTTGGGGGCCCCCTATTGGCCGCGTGGGCCAATGCCAACTGTAATGATATCCTGTTTTAATGTTCTTTTACAAGAGTAATCTTTGATTATTTTATCTTGTTCTTTGGCAGTGTCACCATCCTATATTGAAGTTTAACATTTTACTCTACATCCAGTGTTTGCCTGTTAAGATCTTGTGATTGTTTCCTCAGATTCTTCATTTTTTCGTTCTTTTTTCAGCTCCTGCTTGTATTAAGTACCTCATATCTCAAAACATGTTAATTTCTTTGTATGTGGATTGGGAGGCTGGGATGAGGTCGATCCCTCACTATTAAAATCTGTTTTCATTCCAAGAATCACTTTGTGTTATCTTACTGTTGTATAAAAAGTGCTTCAAAACAAAGTTTAATTAAATAGCATTGTTGAATCATCGACCATATAGAGTTTCTGTGGGTAGAGCTAGCATGCATTCGAAGTCAATAATTTCCATTAATCATGTTTATTTGATTGTGCGAGGACCAAAATTGTGATCTTGATTAAAATTAAATTAAGCCTTTGACTACATTGTTGTTTAAAACCAGTTAGCACTATCAGCTTTACTAGAGTGTGGAGCAGTAAAGGGTTGTTAATTATGAAGCACTCTTGGCATTGTTTTGCTGAAGTGGTTATTTATGTAAGAGTGTATGAATTGCTGGTCAGGGTTATTTCACACTGCAAGTTCTAAACATTATATATATATACTCAGTGAACACAGTGTTTTTGGATTCAGCGTTGTCTCTCAAATTAATATTTAGGACATTTGTTTTTGTTTTGGTGACTTCAAGTACTTCACAAACCTCAAGAACGGAGCAGCACAAATGACTGTATTTTTTATACTTTCTGAAGTCTTCCAAATGGTATAAGGGCTATAAGAAATAATCACTACACTCACTTATCTTAACAATTACAATACATAAATAATTACTCTGTACCAAAAAAAAAAAAAAAAAAATAGAATTAGGCTCTGTTTTTCTTTCTTTCTTTCTTTCTTTGTAAAAATGGGCTTTTTTGAATAAGTGTGTATGGCTCCCTGTGCTTTTGCAGCAACCCGCCAAGAGGACACTTGAGGAACTGCAGTTTTCAGCACTTTTGCAACAGTGTCATCTCAAAGTTGCAACTTTGTTTAACACATCTGGATACAGAGAGAAAAAGAAAAATAGGAATTGTAATGAAGACTCAGTTATACATTTTTGCTTACAGTATAATTACATCAAACTGTTTTCATTTTGTCATAATATGTATCATTCAGCCATGTTTGGGGGATGCATCGCTCTATATTCAGTTAAGTAGTAGAAAATGTAGACAAGGATAAGGCTCACTGAGACTCCAGTCGTTCAACAGAAAACCTAAAAGTGAACAGAATAAACTAAATATTTTTGGCACCTCCCCCATAAAAAAAGTCTTTGCTATTCTGGTCCTCTTCATGCTTCAGTAGTGACTTTTGACGGTCAAACATGTCATTTCTTGTGAATATTTTATGTGGAAATTTTCTTGAAGCTACTTAGCCTGCTCCTGTTTCAGGCATTATCAATTAGGATATAAAAATTGCCAATCTTGTTGATATTGGGTATCACGAGTAGGCATCATAATGTATTTCACTCTTCTTCATAAACATCCCAAAACTCCTCATAGGAGCTTTAAATGTAACATTTGATTCTGTTATTAATCTTCTATTTGCTTTACCTGTTCCTTTGAATGCCGTTAAGGTAACATTACTGCTTCTTTTCCGTTCTTCACTGACTCTGGACTAAAATCCAGGCTTATTTCCTACTTTAATCAACCATTGTTCTAATCACTCAAGTGGCCAGCTGAGTGGTGTTCACATGATTCCTGATGTCAAACACTATTTAGCAAAACACAGCGCTCCAGCAATCAATTCTTGTGCGGTAGAGCTGGGTGTGAAGCTCTCCGCCCCCGCTGCATACATTGATTCAGGGTTACAGATCTGGAAATGTGCTGCCTGTGGTCAATGTTTTTGCTGGGAGAGAACAAAGGAGGCCTCCCAAACAGCAGGTCGGTTTTCAGTATGGGGGTTTGATTTTGAACGATCAAGGAAGTCAGTCAGGAGGCTACCCAACTCTTTTTTAAGCCTGTATGAGGTCGTTTAGCCTCAAAATCCAAACAAGGTTCCCGTTCAGACTTGTTTGTAATTTGACAAAGGCTCTGTGAGTATTATATATCTATATATATTGAGGACTCTTAATTTGACACTGTGCAGAAATCAATCCAATCGTCAGGTGATTGAGTTGTTTCTCTTTTGTACATTACTGTAAACCCCATATTGTAATTTACAGCTAAATCTTTTATCAGAAATAAGCCTGTAGAGGGAGGATTCAGAAGTACGTCTTCCTCCTGAATAGACGCTCATATCTGACTCATGACCACATTAACTTTCATATTTTCACGTTAGCTTTAATGGCAATGAACACTGTTATAACGAAAAAAATCTTCAAACTGTAAGTGCTTTCCACACAGATCCTCAAGATAGGACTCATTCAGGTATCCTTCCCAGGTGATGAATTAAATTTCACAGCTTTGTGAGTAAAATGAACAAGCAGAGAGAATAAGTCATATTTGCCAGCAGATATACCTCGGAGTGAACCCGTTTTATATGAAGGAAATTCAGCCGCCTGATCCTCTTACTGCTATGATCAAACCGTTCCTTCATTGTGAGGAAGTGTTATAATTAATTTCTGATGCCCCGGCTTTTTCCCAGTCTGCCCTTTCTGCTTCATCTGAAGATTTAATCACTTTCAACAACAGCTAACTATGCCTTGACCTTTTGTATGGACTTTGGCGTCATGTATGTAACTTTAGAAAAGGGCTTCTGATGGTTATAGGTAGCACTTTATGAGTCAGCCTAGAAAAAGTAGGTCTATTGTTATTCCAAATGCTGCCTGATTGCATTGAATTCTGTTGTTCAGTCTGCTAACAACCGCACTCACCTGAAAGTTCCAGGTCTAAATCGCTCCTTATTAGATGTGTCAAACGGAAAGCAGCAGTTGGAGTCAGGAAATTCTGCTTCCTCCATTAAAAACCCTGTTGGTGGGGAAATTATCGGCTCTGCTTTTCGAGTACTAAACCCCCCTGTATATCTATTCAGTTTAAACAATATGGTACAAAAGTTGCGTGATTGTTCCACTAAAGTTTTCTTTGATTAGCTCTGCATTTAATATAATCTCTTAGATTTGGCTACAGCTGCTCTAATTTTGGCTAAGTGGTGTGCCACTTTGATTCAGAAAGAAAAGCTTTAAAATGGACTGCCATTCAGATACCACACAATTATAATAATACAGGAGCGTGAACCCCATTGAACCTACAGTCAATGCCGGTTAGGTTGACAATTTTGGTTGATATTTAAGAGACACTCCCTAAAAACAGTGAAGTAGTTTTCTATTAAGTCCAGCAGAAATTCATGCTCTCCAGAGGATGAAACCAGGATTAGATTGTGACTCTAAATTTAGCCTCATTATCAGTTAAGACTTCAGATTATTGCTTGGTTTTAAGTGCTTTTCACTTAGACTTACAATGAAGCCATTCTTGAGGCTTTAAGACCACATACCTTTAAACCTTGGCTTTGCTTTGTTCAACTAAAATAATTAAATTTGCTAAATGTCATTATATTTTTGTTTTCAATGAGTAATGAGGCTGCAGAATTAAGTCTTCAATTATAAATCCTATTTGCCTTTACTGCAGAAGGTGCTAGGCCTTATATAATATATGAAGCAGGCTTGCAGTAGATGCGACTTCTCTATCAAACTCTCTCTGTCTGACTCTTGTTCATATTTAATCATAAGTAAAGGCCTTGTTTACAAAGGATTGTGCATCTTTTGAGCACACTAAACCTGTGCAAATGAACAAAAAGAGATTGTCTGATTCATAGAGCGCAAAGGGTCACGGCATCTCTGTACACCAGTGCTGTTTGTTTGCGTACACCCACCAGTATGAGTCATCAGTAATGCATGATAAGGTTTTACCATTATTACAGGCTGATTGGCTGTAAAATACCAAAATGGAAACCTCGACTGCATCTTGACCCCAATTTTTAAGATATACTTAAAGGTAAAATAGACCACAAAAACAACAAACATCTTCAGGGATGTAAACTTACACCACCCAAATCAGAAAGATGTTTTTCTGCCAGTGTGACAGGGGGGTTGTCACTTCACCTGCAGCTCCCGCGGCTGCTTCATTTCTAATAAGGCCTTTAATTGCCCGCCATCATGGCTTTGTCCTGGACATGGCCGACAGCAGCAGAGCTGTCTCCCATCAGTGCTGCCCTCCATCCCGAGCCAATTAATGCTTCTCCTCCTCGGATGTCCTGATCAGAGCAGGCAGAGAGCTGCTCGGCAGGGTTGACAACTGTTCTCCTCCCTCCCTCCCTCCCTCCCTCCTCCCATCCATCTCAGCATCCTCAGCACTCTCTCTCTCTCCTCTGCGCCCAACCGCGTGATTTAATTTGTTTGGTAATATCAGGATTGGCATGTTCAGCCCAGCTTCACTCCAAAGTGAAATTGGACAAGGGCATTGGAGCCTCACCATGTAAAACCGCCTCACCTTGACAGCTGCTTGAGTGGGCAGCGGATTGCAGTCAAGAGAGGAGGGAGTAGGGGAGTAGAAGGTAGGAGGGGGATGAAGGATGTACCTGAGAGGGAGGCAGACACCAATTCACTTCTTTCTTTTCCATGGGGGAGTTTTGTGTCAGGAAGGGAGCCAGCGATGGAGGCGGAAGCTGTTTAAAGCAGAGACAAAGCACCAGGTGCTGCTGGGGACCAATCTGCAGCACAACAACGTGCTGGAGCTCATCCAAGCTGTCCAATAAGCATCCACTGAGACTCAGGAGACAGCTTGTCCTGTAGTGTGTGATGGATCTTGTTGTAATTTGTCACATTTATTTTGTCAGCACAGATCTTCAAACTTTGCCTTGATTGTGGAGATCATAGACGTGTGCACAAGAGACCTGCTATTTTTTATTTTTTTTGGCCCACCCAAAAGGGAGAAAACTGTGCGGTTGTTTTTGCAGAAGTTGTTCTTGGCAGTACTCTCTTTGAAGCACCCTAAAAGCTGGATTTCTTTTGTAACCTCATCTTATCTCCTCAGAGGCTGGCAAGGCTAAACAACCTACAACAGCCTGAGCGAAATTCAGCTGGAGAAACATGCTGCATATTCAGGGGCAATGCTTCTTCTTTTACACGTGCAAAGACAAATTTAACAAAGCAAAAAATGAAAATGCTGAAATGAAATATTATGCTGAAAATAAAAAAGCTAAAAACAAATGCGTTAAAAATATGCTAGAAAATAAACAAATATGGGAAACACATGCTCAGGATAAGCTACAACAGAAGGGATCCGGGCTCCAGAGGGCGCTAACTGTAAATAAGTAACATTAACCTTTACATGAACTCTGTATGAAACCAAATTTTTTTGAGTAGTGCATGGACATGAACATTAAAGAAGCAGCAGGGCTAACTGAGCTCTGTATTAAGGGCCTGATATGAGGCAAGGCTAGCTAGCAGTATTGCTAATTGTCCGGCTAATTCAGAGTTGTTGCTCACTTCAATCACACTTACAGGGAAACTACAGTGTAGTGTAAAACTTGTCTGGGTTTTGGCAAACCTGTTGAAGTTGTGTTTCTGCACAACAGTCAGGGAGGTAGTGTCTGTGTGGTCGGACACATAAGCTAACTGTGTATGTGTGCATGTGTGTGGGGGGTTAAAACTAGCATCCTCTGAGGATTTTGTGCTGCTGCTGAGCATTTATTATTGCTGGGTTGTGCAGTCTGTGTGAGCAGCCGTACTGTTAATAATAGCCTTGGTGATTCGTGTGTGTATGTACATCTTGTAGTCATAATGATGTATTGCTGATTTAATCCGTGTAGGACTTCAGCACAACACTGGAGCAGTATAGAGAGGACCCCCAGCTGCCACAGAGCATGGCCTCTTGCAAAACACATTTGTTAAAGAAAGGAAAATCAAACTTTTGACAAGTTTCAAAATAACTTTAGTTAATTTTGACCAAAATGGACCAATTCACTGCAATGAATGTTTCATTTAGTCCTGTCTGGGTTATCTAGTCTATATGCAAGAATTTGGAGGATCCTTCCCCTGAATTGGGACACAGATATTGACTTTTTGACAGATATTGACTAACTGACAGCATCATGACGTATGAGTGTGAAAGCACTAAAGCTATTGGAAATAAATATGTTTTTGCTTTATGGGCTGCAATGCAGAATTAAGGCTACCGGGATTTAAGAATGAAGATGTAATATTTCAAGCAAAGAGTTGCAGTTTTACTCATAAAATTACTCAAAGATGTAAATATAAATATTATTCTAATAGACTTAGTGATTAAAGCCTTTAATTTGAAAAAATAATGCCCTAAATTTTTCTACAATAAAATCATTTTATGAGAATAAAGCTGTAAGTTTATGAAAATATTCATTCTTTAAGGCTGTGATTAATATGTAAGTAATATTATGTGTAAGGGGGATACTACAGGAGGAGTCACCTTAGGGGTTATCTTTCTGTGTCTTACTGTAGAGTAGTTCTCACAGAGTAGTAGTAGCAGCAGTGTACAGGGGCTGCCCATTAGCCTGCCCTTCTTCATTTGAGACTCGTTTCCTCCATGATCGACTCAGAATCCTGATCCCTGTCCCAACATGGTGCTGATGTGCTGAAGATCGGACTCTCAGTAACCTGTAAACTGAAACGTTAGTAAGTTTTTCACTATGTTTTGCAAGTTCTTTATTTTTGTGCTTCACTTCAAATCCTCCCTCTATCTGAATAATATACTGGCTTACAGTCAGATAAAATCCTGGCATTTTTCTTATGAAAGTTGCAGCTTTATTCTTCAAAATCTCACTTTTTCTTCTGTAACCTTTCATAAGTGCTCTGGCTTAATTGGCTTCTTCCTTGACACAATATTTGCGATTCAATAATGCTAACACAGACACGATATATATAGAGAGACCTGAAAAGCTGAACGCTAATGCATATTTGAGTAATCTTGACTCTCTGCAGCCACACACCTATACCACTGTGAGCCTTAACATTATTATCCTTGCACAGCTTTCCCCCTGTAAAGGTTTAATAAAAGAGCGCAGAGGCTGAGAGAAGAAGCCGTGTAACTGCCTGGAGTGACAGCTTTACAACCCCACAGACAGACAAGACAACCAGTGAACCTTATTACATGTATATATGGAAACTCTCGGTCGGTGCCTCTGCTTCTCCTCTGTAACTCAAACAGTGAAAGCCCCTGAACCAGAAACATGCTGAGGCAGCGAAGAACGATGCTAATCAGATTACAAAACTTTCATGCAAGGCAGATGGCCATTATTTTTGACTATGTCACTCTGTCAAGGCCTCTGTTGGTGCTGAAAAAAGGATGGCAGCTTGATGGACAGTGATGAAGAGTGCGAAAAATGTGAGACCCTGAGTGTTTCGCTGACTCTGCTGCTTCAGAGCTTCAAATCAGCAGGAGAAAGAATCGAAGGTAATTCTTTTAAAATAAAATCTTGCTGGGATTGATCATTCTGTACTTTGGAAAAGTTGAGGCTTTAACACACACACACATACAGACACACACACACGTATAACTGCTGCTCACACCGGTCACGTCAAACAAAGTGAGATGGCCTAGATAGGTAGACGGGGGAGACAAGCTGGGTGTTAGAGGGAGCAGAAAAGAGCAGGGATCTGAGGCCAGATTCATTTCCACCTCCAGTGGAGGGAGACCACCTATTTGGCCTGTCTGTGAGAGGCCAGGCCACAGGGACGATAACAGATCACAGCCCATCAGCTGCTGGAGTTCAGATCTAGCCGATGGCCTTGAGAGGAGAGCTCACTACTGCATTTCATGAACTTACGGCTTCAATTTCCATATCATTAAGCTTGTCTGCGCTTGTGCATTTCACTTCTGGTTTCTATAAATCCACAGCGGTGCATCAAAAGTAGCATTTGCCACGAAAGCGAACACCGTCAGGGTTGTGATGTGTTCAGTCTTGTGCAGAAAAATGTGTGTTCACTCTCATTTGTGTGTATTATTACCACCGCAACATAAGAGTACACAGGGGTAATATTTTGATGTGTTGCCCGTCCAAACTTAACCATCTTTCTTTCTTGTTTAGTGAATGAAAGAACGGAGGAGGAGCCCCAATCTCCTGTCTTCTCACCTCATTACCCACACCTGGAGAGGACTGCAGGGATCCTAATTTAAGTCACTCGTTAGTAACATCCTAATGTGTTCTGACAGTAACAAGAGAAGGGGATGGTGGGAAGGTGAAGGAGAAAAATCGAAGGGAAAGAGGGTGAGGGGGAGGAGTGGGGGAGTCTTGACAGACAAGTGTGGGAGAGAACACCAGGAGGAGGGGAAGCATCTGTGCATTACAAGAACTGTTCTTATTTCTTGCTTTGATTTCCATAAAACGAGCATCATCCTAAATCACAAGAGCCCTCCGCTGTTGGCCTCGTATGCATAAACCATTAGATCCCTCCGCTAATGCACACAAACTAATGAACACAATACCGCTTTTCTGTTACTGTATGCGGCGGCACAACAGGAAATCAAATAAAAAAAGCCTGTTTACTGAATAAATTCCTCCTTGTCTGCTCGGTCTGCCTTTGCTTGATTGTATGTTTTGGAGTTAACGCAGCTGTGCGGCAGTTACAAACAACACAACATATCAGCATGCAGGGTAATGGATCGGAAGGAATTATCAAGGGAGTTTGGGGTAAATTTGACTTCTGAGAGCGGAGCATGGCGAATTTACAACCCCAAATGGGTTTGGAACAAGGTCGGGAAAGATTTTTCAACGAAAGCAAATCTCTTTGTCTGCCAGAGATGTGGAAAGACATATCCTCCATTACAAGAAACAGTGTTGACTTGCAGCGCAAATCTCATTCTGTTGCCCCAAGTGTAAGGATTTCCATATTAGGCCAGTTATGTACCATATTTAGAAAAGTCAATGAATGTCTTTTCCACAAGACTGTCGGTAAAGACAACGGTGTTGTTCATTGGAGGGGAAAAAGGGGTTTGTAGGTCTTTCAAAGTGGGTCAGCAAGACAGAAAAAAGTACTGAAGAAGGCTTAAAAACTCAAATATGCTATCTATTATTTACCACCAGGCAGCGTGTCCTTTTAAACTTTAACTTGATCGTTGCAGAAATAAGTGGGGACCAAAGAAATGCTAAAATAGGTCCCAGGCTGGTCTCAGAGCCCAAATGAGTCTCCAGGATCTTATCACTGCAACTTATAACCTCCCAAACTTTTTTATTTGGAAATCAAAAGTCTGAATTTTAAATCTGTGGCAGTTTGAACTCAAGAAAGAAAGCACCACGAGGAAACTGAAAACAACAAACTGCATAAGAGAGGAGGTTAGAGAGGCGCAAGATCAGCAGGTTCATCTGGATAAATATGAGAAAATGTTCCAGACCCACTCATTAGTCCTGACCTGCTGTATAATTCTCACTGTCAAAGCAGCGCCATGAGAAGCAGAGGAAAAGATGGGGGTGAGGAAAAAAAATGCAGAGAAAATAGGACCAGCTGGTGACAATACAGCTCATGGTGGCATTTGCAGATGAAAAAAGACCTGCTGACTTTTTAGGCACAGAGAGATGAGTGTGAAGAGGGAAAAGGTGGAAATAATGAGGGGATGCCAGAGTTAAAGGACCTGCAGTAAATATCAGCACTGGCACTGACGCCTATTATTGCAGCCAAAACTAAAACCGTAGGGCCAACAGGTGACTGATGTTTTTGTTCAAATGAATGTATTTACAGTCATAATGGCATAAGAAATGAAGCAAAAGGGACTTCAAAGTATTTCTTTTTCAGTCAGGTGGATTTAAAGCAGTTAATGAAAAGTAATGTGTGGTAGAGAGGTGAATAAACAATCCACAGTTTTCTTAACAAATGGATACAATAGGCAAATCATTGATATTAACCAGAAAAGCCACAGTGGCCATCTCTTTGTGACGTCAGGGCATGGCAGTCGCCGCAACAATTACATTTGTGAGTAGAAGTTGGATGACTGATCTGATGATTTGACGTCCCACTTTGATTGTTTTTTTTACTACTTAAAGTTTTCTCAGTGGTCTTTAAATTGTGATTATGATGTTTTTACCAAAAATCACATTACCTGTATCATTTTCAAGGGCTTTTCTTCTGCAGAGCTCATTAGCAATTTGCCTCTAAATCGTGGGCGGAGACAGCGCTGCTCTGCACAGTCCTCTTCATGCTAGCTTACAGCCTAACATTGCCGGTGTAGTAGAAGGGTCAGGTAACAAAGGAGCTATTCAGCTCTAATGTCACTAATGTCTTTCAGGATGATGTTAAATGTTAAAATCCTAATTAGCTCTTTTACAAGCATTGCAATCCGCTAATGCACACTCTTGTTCTGCGGTCGTCCTCTCTATTTCTCCTCTATATGCAAAGTGTGGCCTGCATATCCGGGCTCCGGGGGCGGAACTTGGATTGATTACATATGAAATCTCTCTGTTTCTGAACCTGCCATTGTGGTCTGCCAACGATTCACAGCAATTTGAATGAAGAAATGCACAGAAAAGCAATTTTGCATTTATTTTTCTCATGATATGTCTTGTAGCATCAAAAAAGTGCCATATGAACATACAAAAAACAAGAAAAACATGATTTTCATCAGAGAGGGTCTTTAAGCAAAAAATATCACTTATTTGCAGCAAGTCAAAGAAAGGAAAAAGTTCTAGTATCAGACTTTCTTGATCTTACCATCATCTATCACTCAGTTTACATCCAGCAGGTGCATCAGACTGATGGTTTCATGCCATGTCTCTTTTCAAATCCTGTCTGCATGATAACATCAGGAGAATTAACAACGGGTCGCATAGTTTGTCTGTAATATGCACGCCATTAAAAGTGTATAACTTAAATAAAACCTTAATATTATTATCTTTTCCGAGTGAGATATTTTTGTGGCTTGATGGTTGCAGAACAGAAACGATGTCTTTGGCAGAGAATGGCCTGCAGGTGAGATAAATATGAATATACTGTAAAAATAACTGTAAAATGAATGGTTAATCTTGTCCCGTTGGTACCCTCCCATGCTGCTAATGGAGTCTCACCGTTTATAGATATAAAAGATCGCTAGTCATGCACTGCTGAATAAATCTCTCGCTGATTGAAAATAATATTGCGAAGCCTGGAGCACAAAGATATGAGTTTTAATTTGGTTTGCTGATGCAGACACAGGGATGAACAAATAGATAGCACTGTGATCTTAGACAGGCAGAGATGGAATTCCTGGTTACTTTTCCACAGTTTACTTTGTTTGTGTTGATGTAGTTACACCCTGGAAATAGGAATTTTAAGCTTAAATGACTTTCAGATACCATTATTAAGATAGGTTTGAAAAAAATTAATGTAGAGGGAATAGTTAAGTTAAGCTTGCAGCTGCTGATGAATATTGTTAACTCACTGATTTTACAATTCATCACCAAGGTAATTAGGAAAGAATGGAGGAGACCTTTAATGCTCATTTTTAAGTTTTATTTTGTGAGTCTTGACCTTGAACAAGTGACTCAAGATGTTCCTTATTTATCTTATACTGAGATCAATGAAAGCCCTCTTTTCTGCTGAAGTAGTCCATTTTGATTTCATTGATATAAATTAAGACATGTCTGGGTGTTACATTTCACACCCTTTCAGGGTCATAAAAGACTTAAAAGTAAAACCTTCACAGCAAGGGTTTGAGGCTAGCTGTTAGTGCATAGGCTCTTTGTTCACTATTGATACCTTGCTTGCAGCTTGCAGTTCTGAGGCTTCATATAAAATCTTCATAGATGGAAAAGCTTGGTAACAGTCAAGATGCAAATCCAGTTTGTACCGGTCTTTGGATATCATCAGTGAAGTAGCAAATAGAAACAGGTATTATAGCTGTTGTCTAAAACTGTCCTACTTCATCGGGGTGCTTTTGTCTTTGGGAAGAGAAATCAGCTGTTTTTGAAGGAACACAAAAGATGGCGGTGACACAGGCTTGCGATTGGAGCTCCTGGGTTGACATGTTCTTTAACAATGTCCTGATGAGATGGCAGATCAGGTTCATGCCAAGTCTGTTGTAACCAGCAGTTCAGAGGAACAGAAAAACACATGACATAGGCTACAAGCAACATAACTTTTGCACTTGAAGTAAAGCAAACTTTTAAATTTTTAAACACTGTCTCTTGCTTTATTCTTATTTTATCTTTATTTATAAGTGCAAAACCTGCATACAAGTAATGCTTCGACCAAGCTAATAAACACACATCCGACACTGTGCTATAAGTGTGGGTTTATTGAGACATCAGGAACACTTTACTGGCAGTAACCAGGAAGCATAAACATCAAGGTAGATGACCAGAAAAGAAACAAACAAATGAGACGCATATGTGGCCATAGATATGTTTAGTAAATACATTGCTGTTTCTTATAACTGAGGACCCACCATCATCTAACACAGATGTACTAGCAGGTTTAGCAACACCTCTGCAGCTATGAGTCAGACACTTCACTATAAATAATGTTATTTTTTAGCTATCATATACTCGACATGATTTATGTTTCAATTTTGATAAAGAAACGTCAATTGTGATGTTAATTGACTTTGCTAGATAAAGGTTGCAATCATTGTTTTGGTCTGTCAACCAATCAGAGGCTGTATGTGCAATCAGGTCCATTTATAAGACAGACATTGGTGTTTCAGCAGAGCATAATAACATTTGTGTTGTTGACACTGAAAACCTTTGAAGGGCAGTTTTTGCACACAGAAAGTCCACAGGAATTGATAAAGAATAGGATCAATAAGCTGAATTGATAATGGCACTGGGATCAATAAGTTTTGTCAATTTCCATTCATATGTGCAGCACAGTTTATCCCTGGGTTGTTGAGCAGTCTTTGATTGCCTACTGTTCACATACACCTTCCAGGCATATTCACAACCATATTCTGCTTTGTCCTTGTCCGGCGTACCTGAGCGTGTTTCCAGCTAGTTGACCCCTGTCACTGCTTAGAAAGCACTTTTCAGCTATTAGACTAATTTGTTCTGAGCTCCTGCAGCCCTGAAAGAGGAGCAGTGGAAAGGTTTTGGAGTACAGTGCACCTTCACAGTGGGGTTGTAATTAGCACAGATTGAAGCGCTGTGCAGCCTGACAGATGCCTGGAATGATAAACACAGTGTACAAAGAAAGGAAACTACATTGACTGTAACGTTTTAAAGACTGAATAAACATGAAATTAAAAGAGTGTTGACATTCGGCTTTTATGGAAGGTTGTTTCAGTGTGAGGGAGATCACTTAACCTTTTCATTTAACCTCTTAATGTGTTTTTTTATTCAGTTCAGCTGAAGTGCAATTTAAAGAGAGGTCACTTCTTCACCTTCAGCTCCTGTAATCGTGTCACTTCCCCAATAAGAGGGCTGGTAGCACACAGTGCGAGATTAAATGGGTGTAAACGCGTGTGTGCGGTTTGTGGTTGTGAATGTGCAATAGTGCATGCGTGTGAGTGCACATGCTTTCCAGTAAGACGGGTCAATGTCACCGGATCACAGGGAATGGCCTCCTTATCCACCCGCCGTTGCTGTTCCACTTGACACAGGGGACGGCTGTCAAATGAATCAAGGTGTAAAAGCCTCCACCACAACAAATAACCCCATTACCTTTGTGGGAGGATTGAGAGATGACTTCCACACACTCGCTCCTATTAATAATTAAAAACACTGATGCTGTTGTCACTTTTCATAAATCAGATTTAACAGTACGGCGAGAGAGGGTTTATGCGCATGTGTCAGTGTAGAGTTTCATGTGTGTGTGTGTAAGCTGCACAAGATATGACTTACAATGTGACCTTAGCTGTTTGATGATGGATCGTCGTGTTGTTCGACGTCAATAACAGAATTATTTTGACAACCTGCCGACAAATGGACAACTGTTTTTTTTCACAGAGTGTAAAAAGCTTAGCTTGATGTTACTCTCTCTTAACATTAATGCATCCGTAGAAAAAAAAATGTGGCGAAATTCCAAATTTTATTTGTTTAATTGGTCTCTATACTAATGTTGCACAGCTCTGAGGAGAGGGGTTTGTTTACCTGTGAAAGAATAAAGAACAAAACATGATATTTATAGAAACTAATTTCCTGGCCACTCCACAGACAATACCGTAAATGAATTCCTGTTAATGGGTGTTTACAAGAGCCATGCAAAACTGTTCCCAAGGCACTAAGAGTTATCATGGAGGACAGGGGAGTAATGTTCTGTCACACTGACACCTGTGTGTCTTTGGGGCGCAGTGCATGCAGGCAGCTCTGTGCGCATCCACGTGCCGGTGATTACATTTTTATGTGCGTGAGCGTGCACGTGTGCAATCACATACTGCCTCTGTTGCTGGGCCCCTTGGGAGCTCTGTGATAAATTGTTGACAACCTGCAGTAATTACTGATCTGTGCGCTGATAGCTTCAGCTAGCAAGTCCAGGAATGAGAGATGATGCTGGAGATAGTTTTCAATCTAATAGTTCGTCATATGTAATAAAGAGATTGTCTCATTTGATCATCAGAGAAATCTGTTTGGATAAATTAATATTGGACTGTTTCGGAGAGCTTGATTTCGAACACTTTCCTCGGCTCTGACTTTTAACTTTACTTTCTAATTTCTCTCTTTCACACTCCTTTGATGGGGATATGATGGCGCAGAGATGAAAACAGATGAAAATAATGAATTCACTTCGCACATTCTGCAGCTACAGTATGCCTGATGACATTTAGATAGTATTTGTGTCTCACTGTGGGTGACCTGTGTCAAAGAGCGAATCTTGGCTTTTCATCTCACTGAATCTCTAATTACAGTGCACTGAGTCGTGTTATTTCCTGCTATTGATATCTTTCCACTGACTCATTTGCGACCTCTTTCAATCTCATGAGAAGGAAAATCAAGTGAATTGTGTATAACTGATGTTTAGGATGTTGTGCCTTTCTTGTGGCATCTGTTTGTATTATCAGACAGTGTGTTTTCCAGCTTTTTTGAGAAGAGACATGGATATTTTGGCAGAGTGCGTTAGCCATCACTTTAGCAAGCTAGCATAATGGGGAAATTATCTCCTCTAAGGCAAGGACAACAATTTGCATCCAACAATTTGGATAATGAGGCAGCTATAATGCAGTTTAGACATGAATGAGTTAATTGGGATAATTGCTGACTGAGGGTTCACACTTTCTCTCTAATGTGTTGCTACAATGCATGCTAATGGGAGGTGTTGGAGGCTGTATGCTGTCTGCAGCAACTAAGTCATGTCCTGTAGCTTATGTACAGCTGATTTTGAACCTCTAATGATTTTAGCTCATTCCCACTCAGTCTTGAGAGGACTTATTTGCTCTCTATCTAAACCCTTGTCTGTGCGCTCACTTATGGTGCAGTGATAGATTCAGACACAGAGATGCCACTTGGTCTCAGTTAGTGGCGCAGATACGTCATTTATAAAGGATCATGTATTCTGGCCTCCTCCTCACCACACTTCCCCAAAAAAGGGGTGAAGGTGGCAGAATCAACCAGATGAATCTTTTCACCGAATAAGACCAAAGAACATTTTAGTCATTTTCTGTCTTTCTGTCAAAATTGTTCAATATATCAATCAGAAATTGGTATCACGGATTTCCTAGTGTTTAAGTCTGAAATATCTCATCGGTCTTTATTTATGTATCACCAATGAGAGCAGATTGAGGACAGAAATAACATGAATATTCCTGTAGAAGTCTAATTTAGCTTGTCTGATGTTACCTTAAATAGTTACATTCAGTTTAATGTCATTTGTAGCAAAGGTAATACTAATTCGTCTAATATTAATTTGTTCGACAGGTGTGCTCATTAAAGAATCTGTTGCTATTGAAGCCCCTGTTGAATCAGAGGGAGCATTTTTTTATCTGTTTTAGTAAATCTTTTTAATATCTTTTTTTAATAAATAATTTGTGTCTAATTGTTTACGCTCTTCGTTGGTAGCCTGGTAATATGTGGGGTGATAGTGAATGGGTGGTGATGTGAATGAGAATCCCCTCAGAGACAGACCTGCAAACTCTTGGCTGGATTTCATTTGCATAACCACCTGTTCACCATACATCACCTCTCACTTGAAACTTTTGTTCTCAGAAAAATAATCTTCTTATCCGACAGAACTACTCATTTCAGATTTAATCAGAAATATACTCAAACCTGCTGCTTTTCATCTTCCTTGAATAATTTCAGAAGCTTTTTGTCATTTTTTCAATTCATTGTACTTAAAAAAAAAAAAAAGTAATTCATTTGACTATTTTCAATCACTGAACATTTTTTATCTAATGTAGTTAATTTTAGGCTTTCTCTACCTAGTCTGTTGAGCAAACAGTAAAAGATGACAAACAGGGTGATGAAATATATTATTCTGGCTGGTTTTTCTTCTTTATCCTTTTCGTTTTTTTATCTTAACCTTTTCCACATCAAATGTCTTGAACCAACATTTCGAGTCGCGCCCTTGTTGAGGCCTTGTGAGTCTGATCCCTGTCATCATGTTGGCTCACTCTCTTCACTCACTGAGCTCTGTTGACATGAATGAATCTCTGGTAACAAACCCACAGAGGGAACATATGATAACATGTTAGCGAACACAGAGAAGCATATTGAAAGATCATTGTCAGAATAAATTAAAAGGTAGTTATTTTCAGCGCTCACTATATAAAAACAGATAATGAAGTCAATGCATGTGAAGCTCTGGTTGTTCCCTCGGAACAGTCATTTCATAGGGTTAAGAAACTCCATCTCCACAAAAATCAATACCTTAAATGTAACAATTAGCATCCGCTTGTGAGATTGATTATCTGGCTATCACACTGCTAAAGCACGGTGAAAGGCTCCAGCCAGGAAAAAGGAACATTTCTAGCAGTGTATTGGCCATTCATGCAGTTTTTGGATCCTTTAAGGATGACCACAAATAAAACATAAATACAGCACAAATAACAGGTGCTTTTAGCGAGTCAAACAACACCCACAGTTTTGTTGGAGTACATTTACACTTGGGGACCTCTTCCACCTCACAGGACTCTTGTTTCCTACAGCAGAGAAAGGTTAATGTTATCTCTGGCCTACAGTTAAAAAGAAGGACTAACACAAACTGCTGGACTGTTTCCAAACTGCTCTGCTGATGCAGTACAGTTGTAAACTCTCTAAGAGTCTTCCAAAAACTTCCTCTTGATTATAGTGAAATCTCGCTATGCTGATGTTGCGGAGAAGAAAACTCTGAAAGGTGGAAAAAACATCTCTGCAGTTGGAGTTGTTTTGATGTGACAGCCTCAGTTTAGACAGAGCTGGTTCCTTTGCTTACAGAGGAAACAGGCTCCACACAAACCCTGTCTGTTTTAATGAGCGCAGTGTAAAAATGTTAAAAGTCCTCAGTTATCATTTGCAGCGTCTGCAAAACAGAGACCGACTAGGAGGATTTTTAGATAAATATTGACTAAAAGTTTTCTGGGTTTGCTGTTTGAGGGAAACAACAACCAATATGTCACTTTGGGAAGGCTGTAAAATTGGAATAAGTACTTTTCACAACTCTCTGCCAACTCACATAAAATAAATTAAAGGGTGGTATTAAAGGACTCTCCAAAAGATTTGAGACAGCTACAGTATCGGGATGTTTGTTTTTATGACAGTGTATTGATTTCACATCAGTCCATTAAATTTATTGAATGTGTCTGTAATTCCCCTCAAATTCATGTGATCACAACAACCTCCAATCCCATAGAGGTCACTGTGTGGCCAGTGTGCTAGTTAGCTCTAAGAAAGGAGGTTTAGTTTTGATATGTAATGAGTCAATAAGGGGACGACCAGTCGTGTCAAGCTGAAAGGGGGCATGTCGCCACCTACTGTAGCAGAAGCTTCAGTCAATAATCTGATCTTTGCCCAGTGCATGTAAACTGGGCCGCAGTAGTCCAGTTAAACTTAACTGAACATTTAAACTGATTGACTTGGAAATTTTCTTGAACCAGTCAATCAAACAATCAGACAGTCAGTTAGTCAGTCCTAATTTACACAGTACGGATTTATCTCAAGAAGCTTTACAATAAAGAGCAGGTCTAGACCATACTCCCTATAAACAGCAGTATTTAAAAAGACCACCATCAAGTTAAGATTCAATCTCATCCTATTTTAAGACTAAATCTTATCCTCTCTTAATCCACCATAGAGCACTCTGCTGCATTTACAAAGTTACAGTTACAAGGAAAAGCCTCTATCCTCTGACTGGTGCATTGCAACCACTATTCATAGATTCGATGTAGCCAGATACTTACTTACAAGAAGCTGTATCCTCCATTCATGGGTGTAATTATTCCTCAGTTTATCATTAGACCAATTGAACATGGATTGTGTTTGAAAATGGACAACACATCTCCACCTCCTCCTGCTGTACAGACATGACACCAAAATACTTCCAGCAATAGCTGCAAATATTTTTCATAGTTGGAGCCAAAACCAGCACACTTCGTCCTGGCTTTTAGTGATATAGCCTTAATGCCTCGTCCCCAAAACACTATTTTTTCTGTCAAACTAAACAGCCAAGACCTGGGGTAGTACAGTCTACAACAGAATAGATTCTTGTGTCTGTTTGACATCTAATCTGTTAATGCAGAGAATGCAGTAATACAGGATTAGCATCTGTCAACAGTAGTCCCTTTTGTTACTTAAAAAGTCTTATTAAAACTGAAGTAGTTTGAAAAATTAAGATCTGGCCATGAATCATCAAGATCAGAACTGAAATGTCAGAAAGCATGGTTTAAAAAAATAAATGCGAAGTATATTCTGATCTTGAAGTTTTACCAATGTCCCATCTGTTTACATGGAGGGGGTGGTCTCTATACTGTGGCCTGTCAGTTGGAGAAACTGAGACTGTTTTGGCTTTACTTTTGGGGAGCTATCACACCACCCACTTTTATACCAAATAACTTTATCGTACCACTGAAGTGACATTTCACAGAAATTACATTTATCCAATGTTTTAGTTCTACCTTTTTCAGGAGAATTCAAGAGAGAGTCGAACAATCTGCCAAAATAAATCCACTATAATTTGACTTTTTTTGCACATCATAGGTGTTCTAACTAACTAAGGAAAGAATTTCTTAATGTTTGTAGGGCCTCATAACTTACTGTTGCTACAGCAGCTGTGAACTGAGCCGTGATATAGCCGCTAATTAGAGAGACCGTTTAATCAGCCTAACAAAGAGTCCATCACTCCGACAGGCTCCTAATGAACCAACAAGTGTTTGCAGCGAGAGGAAACTTCACAGTGTGTGTGAATGGATGTAGAAGTTGAAAGTTCTTCCAAAGCTGATTGATAGTGTGTTCAGATATTTCTGATAAAAAATACAAAGAAAGTAGGCTGTTTGATTTTGGAGGATAATACAGGGTGGTAGATAAGGGGGAATAATGCAGACACCTACATGATTTAATATAATAACTGCAGATGTCACAGAGGATGTCCTTTCCCTTTAGGGGGGCTATTTAAATAAATCCCATTATCAATATGCTGAGGCAGTTTTTACATCACAGAGAAGAAGACGTGGAGAAAAGTGAGCAGAGGAAAAAAAAGAGTGAATGACAAAGAGGAGACGGGCGGACAAGAAGAGTGAGCGAGATGTAAAACGGTGTCTAACAGAGATGAGAAACAAAGGCGGAGCTGGGCGGAGGACAGAGGAGATATGATAATAGATTCACTACAGAGCCAAACCAATTTCCATTCTTAACCTCATCCAGACCAGCTGATGATTAAGAACACAGCCAGGGTCACCTTCCTCCATCTCTCCTTTCTCTGTCCAAAATTAGAGACACTTATAGATTCATGATGTGCGAACAGAGCCTGGAATCACTGAATTCTATACCTCTATATGCACCAGGATGCTCAGAGTTAATAATGAGACTTAGACAGATAGCGTTCATATGGGAGTGTGAAGAGGAAGCGCAGTGTGGCGGGGCTTGATCTATTTCTGTGCTGCATGTGGGAGGTTAAAGGGTAGAGATACAGAGTTATAATCAGGAAGCTGAAGTTTTGTTCAAAAGGTGCTGAAGTTCACCCTCATGACCTCAGAGTGCAGGGTTATTTTTGCTCCTGTCATGACGATCTTACAAAGACTCTATATAAAGTCAGTATGAAACTTTCAAAACGTTGAGGGTCTTGTGCTCAACTTTCTTTGTGAGGGTTAAATAAAGAGATTGACGATGCCACTTTCTTACAGGAAAGTAAGAAGCTACCATAGATAAGGATAGTTTTGAAAAAAATGTTCGGTAAGCTAGCACAATCCTCCCACCAGCACCACTGACAATCATACAATATGTTTTACTAATTGTAAGGCAAAATATTTAAAGATTCTGCCAATGCTGGCGTTCAACTCCCTGTGACTCAGAATACTTCTCATCAAATGTGGGATTTTAATCTTCATGAAATGTGAACAGAATAGATTTGTGTTGCTTTTTTTGCTCAACTAAACTTATAGGGGATCCAGCATTTGTCAAAATTTAAGTAGTTATGATTTGTTCATTGCTACTCACAAAATCTACGCCTTTCTCTGATCATGCATAGTGTTTGTGTAAATTAGGATTTCACACCAATAAGGCTCGTTATTCTCAGAAATCACGTTTTTAATTCTCAGTAACTCTTTCTCACTCTTTCATCCACACCTCTGTATATGGCGTTCATCAGCTAGTCATGGGTGAGGATTTAAGCTAATTGCTATGGCGGGGGTGTGTTGTCACTTTACGACCAATTAGCATTCATGAACTCACACACATGCCTGTGATCTAACCAGGTTTTCCAGCGCACTCATGATTATGGTGTAGGTTTTTAGTGCATGTGTAAATGAATACATAAATTTACTTTGTGTGTCATTAGTTAAGGTTCTAGTCAGTAAGCAAATAAGAACACGGTCCACATTGTGACACAAACGCTTTGATTTTATCCGTCTATGAGAGTTTCTGAGGATGGTGCTGTTCACTTTGCCTTCTCGCTCACGCTGACCATCGATCCCCGTGCTACTTTTCCAGTTCTTCCTCTTATTACCAATTCTGCTACTTTGAACTACATCTGCACCACAAGACTTGCCTCCAGCTGCATCACTCCAGGACCTTGTTAGAGCAGTGAAGAAGCAGGATTTCAATTTTTTGTAGGACACCGACATTCAGAGCTTATTCAGTATTCAGTGAAATCTTCAGCTGCACTGATGTGAGGACGATCTGTGTAGCTACAACCAACTGATCCGTGCTGTCTTTCATCCATCCTCCCTGCTGACACCCTTTTCTCCTGCGGGCTCATTTATCACATATGAGTGTAGCCTTGTGTAATTGACTCCAAGTGCAAAGTAGAGCTGAAGATTTGCAGTTTTTCCACAGTTGTCAGTATAATATCAGCATCACTGTTTTTCGTCCTTTTTATATTAATATTGTGTATTTTCATTACACTTGGTTTGACTCCCTGATTTGAATGCTGATATGGGAGAGTGCTGAAGTTTCCCTTGGATGGTATAGGCTACAGATAAAATCAGTTCACAATATATTAGTTACATAAAACACACTTAATAAAGCTACTTAAAGTTGGAATAACATAATGTGGTTGGGGACTGATTTTCTCTTCCATGCTCCAGTATTTGCACACCAGACCTTGAGCTAGAAGTTGAATAGCACTAATGCATTGCTAGGAGGCCGGGTAGTAAATAAAACCTCAACAGACAAAGAAAAGAACCTTCTTATCACACTGTAAAGAGCTGTAAAAATAACGCTTGACGTACATCCTGTTAGTCTCCTGCAAACATGTTTCGTCAACGTAATAAGTCAGCTGAGGTACAACTAGATAACCACAAGCTGGGAGGATGCATGTCCCCACTTACGATTCGATTCTTACCCAGTTCTTGTAAACCAGGATAAAGAAAGTAATCAAGTTAAACACCTAATCCAGCTATGACTGTAGCTCAACTTAACTATGCATGTAAATGTACTGACTTGCACTAAATTGGAGCATGTGCAGTTTGTTATGGTAAACTCTAATTTTGCTTGTGTTTCCACAGCCTCTTTGTTTCTTTGGGTGCATAAGACAAGGCTGTCCAGAATGGCTTGATTCTCATGACAGGTTAGATTGTTCAGTTTGACAGCATGAACAGCTTGTCTAATGTCCACCTCAATCGTCCAAAATCCAGACAATGGAAAGCTTGCTGATATTTTTTACGAGCTGCACATACATCTTGGCCAAAGTAGACGGAAAATAAATGAGTTGTCACAAGCATGAAAAAATATATCATGGACACTCTTCTGCAGACAAAACCCTGATCTGTTTTTTCCTGTAGAGGGACTTCTCCAGGGGTTAAAGTAGGATAAAGTTCTTGCAGATACTGTACCCATAGGCCTTGTACAAGAGGAGCACACCGAAGTTTAACAAGGTGCCGACTCTGATGCCACAGTATCATCATCTGCTGCATCTCTCTTTCTCTTGAACATAAAATCAATTTTCTCTGCATTCATGTCATTTTATTTCTGCATTAAGATTGAAGCAGCTGTCTCTTTAAAAATTCCCTCCTTCCGCAAAAGGCAGAAGGCGGTCCCCAGCGCCTAGGCAACCAGCATCCAATCAAAAGTGCGCACTGAGCGCGCCCACTTGGAGTTTGTTTACAGAGGCAAATACGACTCACTCGCAAGCAGCATGGTACCATTGGATTACTACGGTTACAATGCAGAGTGCAGAGTGACGTGCGGCAACACGGTAAGCAATTGTGGCCTACATACATTGCAGGGGTGAGAGTTTACATGCTGCTGCATACCGGATGTAAACTGCTGTTTATGTCTTCCTGGTATGGCGTACCGCTGCATACCGGCTTTCTTTGACCCCTGGACTTCCCTCATTCTCACACAGTGCTTTTACTTGTGTCCAGTACAGCTATTTGGTAACAGAAGTAACTGGCAAAGCACTTTATATGAACCTGTGAAACTGCAAATGATCTCCTAAATGGTTAAAAAATCCAGTTCAAGAGAAAAAAAAAACAGCTAACAGCTTAATCAATGAAGCCTACAAGCAGCTATTTAATTGCTGCCTGTGTTTGCTGACCTTGTTGCCACACACACATTGACACACACACTTGAGGCTCTTCACTGATGCAGGTTGGGGATATTTCTGTGTGACTTAATGTCAATCAGTTCGGGCAAGGAGGAAATAAAACAGGACTACAAAAGAGAAAGAGGAAGTCTTTGAAATAATAACCTCATGGATTGAGTTCCTGGTTTTATTTTGGTGACTGTAACACAAACAGACATGTATTCAAAAGCCTTATGTACATAAAATACCTCTAGACTTTATTTTACTCTCTGGATTTCCATTAGAAAATACCACATCAGGCCCTTCCTCCAACATCCAATTTCCTTGCAGTGAGTAAGTGTGTGTGTGTGCGTGTGTGTGGGCGAACAGGTTAATAGGTTCACTGGTAACCCTGTGGTAGATTGGTTGCTCTGCAGTGGTTAAGGGAGTAATCAAAGTGGCTGATTGTTGTCCACTCACCTGTCCTGACCCTCGGGGTCACACTATCCAACGAGATGGTCACACTGCTGCAGCTGGTCAGGCTAGCAGATGGCTAATTGAATGAGCCCCTGGTTTCAAAAAGGCAGAGAAGATGAAAATACCTGAGTGAGGAAGGGGGACAAAGGATTGAGGTGCAGAGGAGCGAAGAGAGGGATGTAGGGTCAGTGGCAGCTTCTGAGAAAATGTAAAAATATCTCCAAACAGAAAGCTTGTCTTGTACTAGTGTGACCATACGTCCTCTTTTACCTGGACATGTCCTCTTTTTTGGGGGCTGTCCGGTCAGTCAGGCCTCCTCAGGGTTTGTCTGGGGGAGTTCATAAAATCCTTCAAATGTCCGGGGTTTTGCAGGGAAGTGTTGAGTTTGTGTTGCATGGACTAACTGAGTTAGAAGCACATAAAAAACACTCGACCCGACCCGAAAAACTCTCAAAATTAATTAGGCCCCCCTGTAGTCGTGTCCTCTTTTTGGGGATTCAGAACATGGTCACCCCACTTGTACACAACCATGTAAACATTTGCACCTGCATGTCTAGGGAGGGGAACTGTAATCACAAAAGTAAAACTGTGCAGGATTTACCAACATTATTATACCTGTGTGAGAGTTATTAAAAAGAGCTGAAAGATGTGTGAGGATGCTACTCTAATCAGTCTGGTTAAAGCTAATGCTTATCAAAAAGACTGCATGGGAACATGAGGGAGCAGATCAAACATGGCCTTGTCCAGAGTTTCTGGCCAGTTTGCTAACTTCTTAACATCACCTCATACTATTAACAACTTTCAAAACATTGAAAAGGCACTGCATTTGTAAGGGAGAGCCAGAGTTTCTTACAAGGATAAAGAATGAGGTTATGGGAAGGTTATACAGAGGCAGCGACTGAGGATGAGTCAGAGAGACAGAGACACACGTTAACTGGGGACAGAGGTGAGAGAGCAGAGGTTGACAGAGGTACCTAACAAGACGAGAGAAGAAACGAAGGCTGGAAGTTTAGAAAAGAGGAAAGGAATGTGATTAAAAACAGGATGTGTTAAATATTAAAAGAGAAATAAGGCAGGCTGTAGGATCATTCAGACAACATGACCTGTATCAACCTTTTAAAACACGTCAGCAAAACACTGTTTGAATAACCGCAGCTTTCCTCTCACCCAACATGACCCCTGGACTGTGGGTCTGAATATTTATGGAGACAACACGCAGAGGAAGAAGCTTGGCTGCGCATTATCCCAGTGAGAAATTCATCTGCTATTCCCGCCTGCTGCAATAAAATGCTTTACAAAGCATTTTTTGACCTAATAAAAAAATAATAATAATGCACCATATGCAATATTCTCCCCGGTGAGACATCCATTTTCAGAGCTAGCTGTGGCCAGTTCCTCTTGCTCTGATTATCACAGTGGCACTGAGCTTTTCACCTTGACTGTCCCGTTAACTCTGCAGATAAAACCAAGGAGTACATGACTTCAGTTTGAAGGACAAAAAGGTGGAATAGTGAATCAGATAGCATATGAAGAGGTTTTGGAAGAGCTCTGTTAGGTGATAATATTAATTTTATTTGCTGCATATCTGATTTATTTTATTAGTGGAGCTATGGCAGGTTGTGTTGACAACTTTTGAAGATGAAAATGCTGTTAATATCGGATTTAGACTGCTTTTGAAAATAGGTAGTGGACCCTCTGGTAGTCTGAAAAAAGCACAATACCCCCCTCTTTAAAATGTAAAGCATCCAACATTACAAAAGCTCATATTACTACAGATATTCAGACGCAAAAACCGCACATATCATAGAATGTAATGTAAAGTCATTACAGCTGCCATTCAACATGCTGTTCTTAGAGTAAATGGTAAATGGACTGTACGCACTTTCTCTCGTCTGACCTCTCACTGCACATGTCACATTTAGCCTTTCACACCACATTTGCACACTGATGGCAGATGTAAAGATGTCCCACATGAAGCACCCATCAGTATTAACTAATCAAAGTCACACACCATTGGCATAGCCACCAAGGGCAGTTTGGGGTTAAGTGTTCTGGCCAAGGACACCTGACATGGGGACCAGGGATCAGACCCCCACTTGTCTGAAGGACAGTCAAAGAACTCCTCTACTGTACCACAACTGACACTGATGCTATCCAGCCTTTGTACATATAAAGGTTCAGGGACTGGGTATGGTGATACATTAAAAAAACAGTTAAAGATGACATGATGCAAAAAATACTAAAAGTTGTGTCGACTGTGGTTTTAGTTTGTGGCCATGAAGATGCTGGAAGGTGTGCAGTTTATGGTTATTTAGAGTTATAAAATGTTGTAAGATTTCTTATTGTAGAAAATATCATATGAGAACCAAAGCTTTAAGGGTTAATCACGAGTGTTCATTGAATTTTATAGTAGCTGTTATATACTATGTCAATGAACTTTCAGCAAATATTGATAAATAAATACAGTTTATTGCCATGAATCTCCAGTACGTTTATTCATTAGGTATTGCGCATCGTATTTTAAGGATGGTGTTTCTTAAACATTTTCCATTTTTGAGCAAATTAAAAAAAAATCCTGTTTACATTCTATTTTTTAATTAAGAAAATAAGGAGAAATTTATTTATGTTTGAGCCATGTGGAGTGAGAAGCGATGTGAAAACCAGGAATTTGTTTTAGTTTTGGGAATAAAATTGTGAAACAGTTTTTCCCAATGGGGTTTAAAAAAGCTTTGAAAATTGAACATAGTTAGAAAATATAAGGTAAAACGACTAAAAATCCTGAGTCCCAAATAAAGCTTTTTTTTTTCTCTGTACCTTGATTTGGCAACAAGAAAGAGAGCCAGAAACTATAGGAAGAGAGGGTGGGGGGGGGGGGTCACGCACAGCGACAAAGGTTCTGGTGCAGTTTTTAGTACAAACCGGCCTCATCTCTCAAGACCTGAGGTTCTGAATAACTATCCCATAAGTATCTGATCAATAGCCGTAAAGTTTACTGTCCACAAGAGGTGCAACACCATTTCAGCTTCAAAATACTCAGGAAAAACTGAACGATGGGAAAGGTAAGTTCCTTTTTCCCATCTGAAACACTTCACTTCTTACTCAAACAGCTGAGTCGTCTCTCGCTGGTTCAGAAAAACTGAGGCCATTATGTACTTCAAGACTGGCCTCAGTTCTGAAACTAAAATGCTCTTTCCACTTTCCTTCACGTCCAGACTTTCATTCATCCACTCCCTGTTATTGAGTTTTGTTCACTTTCTGGCTCATGCGAGCATTCATCTTTTGACACAAGTAGGTGGAAATGGAGACAGGTGTGCAAACTCAAGTAGTCAAATATCTAGGCATTTGGGAACGCAAGTAGACAAGCTGTCAGACAGACAGGCAGTCACGCAGTTCAACCTCCAGGCAGAAATTCAAACGGTCAGGTTTTCAGACACAAAGGCGGACATTTAGGAAATGTGATATTGATGCAGTCAGACAGGCAGTTAGACCCAATCAGGTGTTCAGACAGGTGGTCAGTCAGTGCAGCAGTCAGGCAGACAGTGCAGATATTTGTGCCAGTCAGAGAGACAGACAGGCAGACAGGCAGTCAGACCAATAGGTGGACTGTTGTGAAGGGAATACAAATAACAGTCAGTCATTGGCGTTACAGCCATACAAACACAGACAGCATGGCAGATTAGACACTCTCCACTGACCAGAAGCTCTTCACACAGCCATGGAGAATGAATGGATCATTTAACAATAGCTCCTTCTTCCTGGAACGGGTGCAGAGTAGAGGGGTGAAACAACCAATATGGCTGCCAGGAAGACAACTGTTAACACAGGAGGATTAAGCATGGCAGTGTTTGTCTTGGTCATAAGAGAGAGACCGTTTTGGAGGAAATGAGGGTTTGTTTCTGGGAAAGCTGCGTTAAAAAACCTCATCCTTTTGGGAATAGACGCAGAACTGTGACGTATATTTAATATTTTTACATGAACATGAAGCATTTGGTTAAATTGACTGGAATGGTGCAGTTTCAGCCTCATTAGCCAATCACTGCCCATCAGCTCTGTTAGAATCAGTGATGTGATGCAGATTTTCTGGTGTGAACGTCATCTGTGACCTTCTCTTCAACACCATCAATGATCAGGGGCTCTGGCAACAGATCAGCTTTGCGGTTTTAATGCAGATCTAGTGAAAGGAAATTGGGACAGAGTAATGGGAGCATATCAGCGGGTTATTCAACCTTTCTGTGGCATGTTATGACACTGAAATTAGGTTACTGAAGGTGGAGGAAAAGATATTTCTTACACTGAACCCAGATTTGATACATAAATAGTATACCTATTTTCTGACATTAAACATGTCAAAGAGCCTGCATATTAACTGGCAAAGACATTATGCAGACTATTCTCTCACTTTGTGGTCAGTCAGTTGGTTGAAGCTGAAAATAATGCTGCACTTGACAAATCTTCGTATTTGACACTTGAAAAATGTCATATAAAGTGAGAACAACTTTTATAGTATCTCAGAAAAGCAAGGCTGTAGGAGCCAAATTTGTTGCTGTCTTATTATCTGGGGCTCAGGAATAAAGGTAGCTATGTCACTGTTGTGGGCAGGTGATTGACCCAGAAGGGCAAAAGGTTTTTGACCGCTGTGGCGCTAAATGCCGGCATTTTTTTTTTGTTTTGTCTGTGTTGCTTGATGTCAATTGCAAAATGGATTTTTTAATGTTTATTGCAATAAATTTTTGTCCACTGCATCTGAGAAACAGCGTCCGGACTACCACTGATCATCAAAATCTCACTGTAGTGTAAGAAACCAGTCACGTGGTGCATCAACCAGGTTACTCTAGGTCAGTGGTTCTCAAGTCCAGTCCTTGAGGCCCCCTGTCCTGCATGTTTTGGATGTTTCCCTGCTCCAACACACCTGATTCAAATGATCAGCTCGTTATTAAGCCATTACAGAGCTTAATAACGAGCTAATCATTTGAATCAGGTGTGTTAGAGCAGGGAAACATCCAAAACATGCAGGACAGTGGGCCTGGAGGACTGGACTCGAGAACCACTGACCTCGGTCAAGCATCTCAGTAGCTAAAAGTATAGACTTAGCTCTTACAAAGACAGCAGACCAAAAACTCCAATGGTATTGTTATTTTTTGATAACATGATGCAGCAAATTTCATGCCAACTGATACTTTCCTTTAAAACTTTTTGATATGTTGAAGTATTTTCTTTACTGAAAACAAGAACATTTTAAAAGGCCTTTGGTTCATATGATTTATGTAAAGATGGATAGCATTTCTCAACCAACTCTTGAGGTACAGGTTCTGTCCTAGCATAATTTTCTTAAAACTGATGGTGCAAATTTGGCTACCAGTATGAAACTAACTGGTACAGCAGGTGAATTGGATTTAGAAACTTGCAGCAGGTCCAGTTTGAGCAGCAATTCTTTTCATGATTGACTTGCAGTTTGGTTTGTGCAGTTTTGACTGGTTATAGTAAGAAAAGTGTTATCAGGTGTGGTGGAACCGTTCTTTAGTTTACCTGTGTGGCGCTGTGGAGAGCACCAAAGGGCATTTAAAGTGCCCACTAATTACTTCAAGTGTGGCGCACAAGAAGGCGGGCGGCTGGAATTTGTGTTTGATTTATTGGTTTATGGCGCAAAAGTATAAATGGATTGATTTATCCAAATCAAGTTTTTTTTGCCCACAGAACTTTTATTGTTTGAGCTTAATGGAACAAGTAAATGGACACTCAGCAGACAAACAAAAAACTAGCCAGAGTGCATAACAGGTGCGTCAACAAGGTGTTATAAGTGCCCCGGTTTTCCATGACTGTGTAACAGACTTTAATGATACTAGCGCAGTACTT
The DNA here is from genome assembly GCA_962446985.1 of Xyrichtys novacula. NCBI lineage: Eukaryota > Metazoa > Chordata > Actinopteri > Labriformes > Labridae > Xyrichtys > Xyrichtys novacula. The sequence goes on along the minus strand of OY660882.1, from coordinate 15,181,966 downwards.
CAACATGCAACACAAGCTATCCTTCATATCCTCCTCTTTTAAGGATGTTTGATCTGTACTGTGAATCTGCATCATTACCACAAAGACGCCTCAGAAATTGTTGAAGTTAAGCCCGTCTTAATTCTTCTCACGTCCCTCTTTGTCCCGGATTGTTTGTAAAGGTATTTCGCCCGCTCACAGCCTCTAAATGATAGAGAGAGATTTATTCAAACCTGTGCATGGGTCAAAAGCCTTGTTTAGCTTCCGGATGCAGTTTAATAACACCCATAACGAGGGCTGACAGAGAATTAATATAAATTAAAATGGACCAAAGACTGCCTGCAAACTTGTCTTCATTAATAGGTAAGTGACAATATAATTTTTGTAGGGCACTCTTGCCAACAGGCTCATACAATAAACTCCATATAAGCTGCCATCATATGAGTTATTTCATTGTTTTTGAGGATAATTAGCTTTTGATAAAGCTTTATGAGAGGGTGTAGAGGAAGGCAGGAAGGAGGAAGGGGGAAATAAAAGTGCTCTAACCAGGTATTAGGCTCTGGGGGGTCTGGAGCTCTTCTCGTTGTGTATTAGGTTATATTAATTTGGTGAGTGGTATCTCTTTTCTTTGATGTGCCCCTCTCTGTGTTTACCCCAGAACCATTTTTCATGTGGGTGCTCCACTCTGTATTGATTGGGCCTCATAAATTGTGAAAGAGTATAGGGGGGATGGAGGAGCCTAAAAGCCGCCCTAAATAGGTTAATACTGACCAGCAAGAGCCAGCAGGGAGAAGAGCCTCATCTCAGAGCGGCTCATTTGAAGGTGCTGCCGAGACCATGAATAAACCCCCGAAGAAATTAACTAAACATACATGGAGCTCCTTATGCAGGTCTGCCTTTCTCCCATATAAAAACAAATGTTTGAAAACTGAGGTCCAAAAAGATCAGATCATCTATCATCACTGTTGCTTTTAAAAATACTCACACAGAAATAATCACTTTTTAAAATAGTGCGTTCATTTGCTCATGAAGGGACATCAGTGTTATTGATGAAAAACTCCTTACAGGAGCTTTAGGTTAAGATTGTGTGAACCACTGTGCTTTCACTCTGTTAGCAGGAAGAACTCTGAAGACTGCTGACAATTACTCCAGCAGACTGCAGTTACCAATATAGTGCATGTAGTGTCGTGTTCGGTGGGGCTGCCAAAGCTACAACCACAAACTATATCACTTTGTACTGCAAGAAGTCTGATTTTTGAGCCTTGAGATTATAACGATATGGGGTTTTGTGCCAAGGTTTGCGTGCCCCTTTTCTATAGTCGTGATGACTAAATTTCAGACTTACTTTTCTTGAGCTACAGAGAGATGATAAGACGTTTGATTTAGATAAATTGCATTTTCAAATGAGCCAAAACTTGAAATATTACACTGGTTGCTGTCAGAGTCTTGATAGTATTAATATCCCCAATTCCCACAGAGATTTTTTTCCATGTCAGAGAAGGAATATTTTACCTCTGTTCCTGTGTAACACAAATCATGTGGGATTTGTTTAAACATAGTCTTATACCTGTGGGTAGATTCATGGATTTAATTCTGTGAGGAAAGTGACAGCTAAATCAAATGGTTTAGTGTACGCTGGATATCTTATAAGACGTCTTTTTGAATGAAAGAGGCAAAAGAGAAGCAAGAGAGGGAAATTTCAGTGCATTTTAATGTGAGAAAAGGCAGACTACATTGGAATAGATATGAAAATCCTGTCAGTCAAAACAGTCAGATATAAGCTTCAGTCCAGGATTGAGCTGTGAATAAAGCTGCAGATATACCTAAAGTTTATGTATGCGAACACGCACAGTCAGTCATGTGTATGACTGCTTATCTTTCCTGCTGTTTGTGTCGTCTGTCAGAGCAGGAAATATGCTTACAGTCCTATGTGCTGATGCTTCTGATAGTGACATATTTAGATGAAATCCACCTTTTCTGTTTGCCTTTATCAGGCTACACTGCTGCATGTCACTGCCATGTTACAGGGAGCAGACAGGAAGATGAATGTGTGTGTTATATGTTTGAGATACACTGCAGTATATTAGAATAAAGGTTATATGTTTTTTTTGTGCATCGTGTGTTGAATGTGCTGTATGTTTTTGTGGGTCCATGTATGAAAATAAGGTGTGTGTTGTAAATAACTGTGCAGTGGGGAGCCACAGTCATCTGTCTTTGTTCACCGCTGATGTCCTGGTATATATCAGGGGAAAAGATGAATGCAGTTAATAGACTGTGACACAGCCATTAACTACAGCTGTAATAGATGTGTAATGGAATCAAACAGCCATTTCTCCCCTCAGCATCAGCACGCACAGGTAAATGTTTAAAGACCAGCCATTGTTCAGGCACTTGTCTCTTCCTTTTTCACTTGCTTTGTTGTTTTTCTCCTTTTGCTGATGTTTTTTTTTTTTCTTTTTTCCTTTGTATGTGCGCGTTTCCATTTTCTCTCCCACCCCACCCCCTGTACAGTTTGTCCTTGAACCTCCGCCAGCCTCCCCACAAACATCAAACAACCAGATAAAAGTGTCCAGTTGTCCATTTTATTTCTGATACTCACTGTGGCTAGACAGATCCACTGATGTCTGCTTTTATCCTCAGTGTCTTGGGAATAAAATGTGACATATCCTCCTTCAGACATCCCCCCTCCAACCCCATTTGTAACTCCTTGTATATTTCTGTATGAAATTACTGTATTGATCGGTGAAATCGTCTTCTCTGGTCAAGCTCTTGAGTTTCAGGAGATAATGGAAGGCCCGTTATGCACCGACCTGGACAGGAAATCATTTAAAATGGAGGGCAGTCCTATCAGCATGGCAATAATATCCTTGTATGGACAACACAGGGAAGGGTCATGTGACATATAGCATTTTTGCGCCTCAGAAATGTCTCCTATTGATGTTGAAATCCTACTTTCATGTGATTTTGACTTCACTTTGCTTTTCCGCGCCCCGTATATTATCTTTTTCATGCTTGGCTTGATATCAACAAGCCATTTGGCGTTTTCATCAAAAGCTGGTGCATGACTGAACACCTCTCTGAGCTCACACAGACATCTATATACAGTGTAAAGTAATGTAGATGCTTCTTTTGATGCCGAAATGTGACAGCTTTCCAAAATGGACAGTAAATCAAGTATATCAGCAGATCCAGGTTTCTGCACCTAAAGATTTAAAGAGATATTTTTTCATTTTCATATTTCCATCCTCAGAGAGGTAACAGGACTCAGGTGCTGTTGTTCATCTCATCGTGTTGCTTCTCCTGTTACACATAAACTTAAACACATTTATGGCACGATGTGTCGTTCCTGCTATTTTTGTCTTAGCCTACACAAATATAAACTTCATATGGCATCTCATCAGATTACTGATATATTGTAAATTTCCCCTGTAAATGAGCAGATACTTTAAAGCTTTATGTAACTTTTTAATGAATTTACCAACTTGCAGTGTTACTTTCTCAAGGTCTGACAAATTTGTTTCGAATCAGAAATAGTAGATTATATGTGGTTCTTTCTTGACAGCCATGAATTTTCCCTGTTTTCCTCTCTGCTGCCTTCCTTGGCACAGGGCTGTTGTTTAATGCAGTGTACTAGAAGGTCTCAGAACTGATACTCTTAGTCAACACAATGTTCCAGGTTTAGTAGACATATAATATTCGGAGAGCTTTTGCACCAACTACACCTGTGCAACTTGTGGAGTTGTTGTGCATTTTGGCTCGCTCCAGAGTCAAACTTCAGTTTAAAACTGTGAAATGTCTATCACATCTGTAATGGATCATCTTTGAATATACTGTACCCTCCCCATCAGGTTTGGACCATAGACTAGCAATCCTTATGGAGCTGTGGACACACTTAAGAAATTTATTATACAGAATATAAATTTTGCTCCTCCCTGCCTGATGTTGACATGTAGTTCCAGTGAAATTGGTTTGTGCTCAAGTCCTTTTTTTTCCTGTGCAGCTCTATTTTTAAAAGTTATTAGGGGGTTCATGTTTTCTATGATTGACACTTGATACAGCCTATGGGTGTACGAAGATTGCGTAGCTCACCCGGGGGCACGCTGTTTGAGACGAGCGTCATCACAGCGACTCTCTGTGACTCTCCCATCGAGTGGGTACAATGCTCCTGTGCATGTGGTGGAGTGTGTACAACGCTACTGCGCAATGTTGGTTTCAGGAAATGGAGAAAAAACGTGGCGATACTGAGAGCAATTCGGCTTCAAATCCATATACTGGCAGAAAGCGGTACCAAGTTGTCCATAGTATATACAGTCGATGGTTTGGACAAGCTGTGAGGTTAAAAGTGCACAGCACAGCTCTGCACAGCAGGAGGTGGAGATGCTGATGGTTCCTTTTCACAGCTCGGATGCAAAACAGGAGCAAACTGCACAGAGCTGCAATGCATACAGGTCAGTTCTCCCAAACTTCTGTAAAATAGTTTCTTTACTAAATTGACTGATACTAGGTTGAACAAATGCACTTGATGTATCCATAAAGTTGGAGACAGTCAGTTTTTAAACGTATGACCCACGCGGCATATTATACTTTCCAGAACCTTAAGGGGCGACTGTGGCAGTGTTGGAGCCAAGCTGTCTCTCTGTCAGAAAGTTGCTGGTTTGATTGGTTCAGTTGTCACAGCAATCTATTTGAAACAGTTTCACTCATTTGACTGTCTATAGTCTGCATCTGTGTCCAATTCCTTAATGAAGTGAAAAATCAATGGAAAATGTTGTTTTCTAATCTCGGCTCTGCAACGTGATATGTATTTGACCGTTAACCAGCTGATATCAGCTCATGGACTAACTGAGAAATATTCTGAAATAGACACTGTTAATGTCTCATGTCAGCCTCCAAGACATTTCGTGTGAAATAACAGCTTGAATCTGCATGTATTATGTTTCAATATGAGAATAAAGACACTGGAAGGAAAACATTTGGGTGACTTTTTCAGAGCCGTGGGCCTTGAAGGACAGTATTAGATTTCAGCAGCTTGTGAAGCAGTTGATGAGATTTTTGTCTGACTTGCATGATGTGAAAGTGTTATCTAAAATGTTTCAAAGATGCTGGGCTTTAAAGGCAAACAAAAGACAAAATCACCTCAAACAACGATAAGCTCTGAATTTCTCATCTTTGCCTGCTAACAGGGGCATATTTCAGAAATGATTAAGGGTGAATAAGCTCCATCCTGTGCAGCTGAGAACAATCATGCAGTGATATATGAATTGTGTCTGTTTTGTGTTTACCAGAGCTGTGTAGCTGCATCCTGTTTAATCAGACTCACCTGTTTTCAACTCCGTCTGGGACTGGACAAACTGAGCAGCGCATCATTACCTGGTCTGATTAGACCTGAATGGCTGCAGACGGCCATCACGGGGCTCTGCACCTGCTTCTCCTGCCACGTTAAACTGCATTAGAACAATCTGCTGCTCTAGACAGTATACACAATGGAAAAGTCATGGTGACATCCCCCATTGGTTTGTGGACTGCCTTTTTAAAGTATGAGTTTGACATATGATCTGAAGCCATGTTGGTTTTCATGAGCCAGAATTTACAATATAATGATGAGGGGGTGGACTGAGAAGCCAGGCTGTCAAAGGACAGTTCACAAGCTGGAAAATGAGCAAGGGGCCTGAATGAACCATGTTTTTGGTGGATATTTGTACAAAAACTACCCAAAATGCATTGAGTTCTGCGGCTTACAGTCGATGTAACACTGCACATACCTCTCACTGAAAGGGGCCACACCGTTCATTGAGCATAACTGAGAGATCACATGTTTGTTTAATTCTTTTGAGAAGTTTGTATTTTCATATTGGGCTCAATGGGGATTGACTCATTTTCAGAGACGACCTAAAGTGGCACCTAAAAGAACTGCAGTTGTTTGGACGAGTATGTTGGCTCCAACTCTCAGCCCCGGGAGTTGCCTCCTAGTCTTAACTCTTGCAGTGCCTTTTTTTAGCAGGATAAAGGTTGTTAAACTCTGGCGAATTTGCGAAGAGAATTTACGAAGTGAATAATTCGCCTTTTTTTAATACCTCATAAAGCCAATGCAATCTTCCACACCGGCTACGAACTTCCACAGAGCAACTGTAAGTTTTTCACCCTGTAGCGAATTTTGCGAACATTCACAGGCGAACTGCTATTCAAATCTATAGCCTAATATAAATCTTACCTCAGACATGTAGCAAACCATTGCTCTGGAGCTATCGGCTCTCTGTAATTTGTCCTCTCCTGCAAACTGCAAACGTGGAGTAGGAAAAGGCGTAAGCCGAATATTTCACATTTTTGCATCGCTTCACTGGATTCACCGGTGTGTAATGACCTTAAGCCATGGCAGATAATGACAATGTAAGAGATCCCATAAAAACAACAAATGGTGATGAAATTAAACCACACAAGCACATTTTGTTCATTAACAAACTGGTTCTGTCTTCAGCAGAACATATCCTTGTACTTCTTGTACTAACTCTTTTACCGACTAACTCATGAGCTGGTGTTTCTTACCCATTTTTCCTCACCATACCTCCTCTTCTCTGCTTATCCTTGACAGAGGCCTGCATTTGTCAACAAAGCTGTCAGTCATTTTGTCATATCTGCTCTCTTCAAAATTGAGTGACTAAAACTAGAGTTGTTGGCAAAATGAACACCTGGACAGACATAAATCATCATATGAACGATGGTTTATGTCCTAGACTGCAGCCAGTCAACAGGAGCAGCTCTAAATCTCTTCAACTCCAACAGGATAGGTAAATATGGCGTCCTTTTTATAGACAGTCTATGATTCCAACTCTTAAAACTGGAAGTGTCTCCAAGCTCTTGTGGTCAGAGGTGATTTTAGACTGAAGAAGCATGGCGGATAACAGGTAACACTGGCAACTATAGTTTTGCCGTTACTACACAGAGAAAAAGCTGTGGTTTTTCAGCTGAATCATGTAGGCAAGGCCAGAGAAAAGTTGATTGGATGATTGATTTTTTCATCCTTTTTTTCTACTTTTCTTGTATCTTGAAAACTACTTCTTTCACCTTTTTTTCTTCATGTGTCCACGAAATGACAGCAGAAAAAAAATGTATAGGTGCTACAAATTCCACAAGCATGGACTGAAAGCTGCTCCACTGTTAGCCAAAAGGTAAATCAAGCTCCACTTGTCCTTCCACCTACTGTCCCCCCTCATCAGTGCTACGAGTCATTGCTCTCCGGAGCACCATCCACCATTCTGGCTGCTTATGTGGCTGCCCGCTCAGGATTTACTAGACTTGTAAATGTTGTGATCCATACTACACACACATACACACTCAAGGCCACTGTCGTTCCTGATGGCGTCGAGTCCTGTTAGTCAGACAGATGGAGTATTACAGCGCTGAGAATAGTGGTCCGCTCACATGCTGCAAACAGTCACTCACAGGAAATTGCACACAGCACTGACTCAGATTGGAGCAAACAGATGGAGTCAGATTGAGATGTTTTATGTGAGAAAAGCAGGGAGTCAAACCATGGGCTGGAAATGACCAACCAAATATCACCCTCAAATAATCAAATACAAGAGTAGGACTGTAGCACGGTGCTTGAAAATATGAATGTGTTGGTACCCACTGAGAATATTTTCTTAAACATTGTGCTTTTGAGTAGTGTTTTGTTAAAGAAGAGACTAAGGTCCATGTCTTTGTAGCCCTCAGTAAAACCTCTGTCATGAGCATTGCGCAGGTCTCAAGCATGAGGCTGGTTTGAGGTATGCAAGAATGCATCCCACTGTGTTTCAATACATGGAAAGTCATTGTCATGTCCACCCATTTGAGGAAAGTGCATTCTCCACTATTTTCTCTTCCTTTTAGTTCCTTTTGAAAATAACTTGTTAATCCTTCCCCCCACTGTCCAATCCCATACATGCTGCATATGGACCTATCATTGAGCTCTTTTGATTTCTTTTTTGTTTTCTTGGTTTCCAAAAGGAAAAAAACTTACATAACGGGTAATGCATGGTGAACCGGTGGTTACGAAAAAATATAATCCTGACAAAATGAGGTCTAGTCTCACTCTGAAGGGATTCTAATTTCCATAACTACTGGTTTAGCATGCATTATCCTGATTATTGCCCAGCAATCCATTTAAGTCATTAACATGTTGACGCTAAATATTGATTTAATGATGCTTTATTGATTTAAAAACGCTGTATGTTCCCCTAAATCCACAGTTGGTGGCACCACCATATCCACAGGTTCTAATCCTCCGTGCAGCGGGAACAGTCTTCAAAGTCATTTATCCTTGTCGCAATTAAAAACTTAAGATGCACTCACAGCCTCTACTCCCCTTGCCTGGATTGCAGGAGAAGATCTGTTACCAAAACATCCATATTTGTAGCTTACCCATCTAGCATGCTAACGGATGCTAATTTCTTTGCCTATGGCTCCAAAGAGCAGAGGTTAAATCTGCCGGAACTACTTTCCAGGGATGGATTGGACATGACATGTGTGATATGCCTGCTTTTTGGCGTTGTTCACGTTATGCAGATTTACTGGCTATTGTCAAGGTGTTGTTGAGGGGTTGAGACCAATCAGAATTAAATATTTAACACTGGATGATAAAGTTAGCTGAAACACTGGGTTTACTAGCTTGGGATCCTAAAGACAATGTAAGAGAGATATGGTTTATTCGATCAAATATACATACAGCACAGTTTTAGACGAGAAATTCCCTATTTTTTGGAGATCGAAAAGGAGTACGTAGAAGCTATTTAGCTTATTTGTACCTACCCTCATTCCTTACTATTCGTTAACCTTTACATGTCTCTAGAATTTTAGCATAGAATCCTAAGACAATGTAAGATAACAGAAATAGCGGTTATTGCAATCAGTGAATGCAAAATTACTGTATATGCTGGCAATCTCACATTTGTGAACAAAGCTGATACTAAATCCTCTATAAATAGTCTGTAAAGTTATAGAACTTAGAAAACATGAAAGAGCAGCATCCTGTTCTCCATGGCTTGCCGGAAGAGGAACCTTCAAGTGCCTCGAGTTGCACAAGCTTGTTCAATTATACACAAAGATGCACCCTCAAATGTGTGCGCTTCAGGGTTGCTGGAGTCACATGTTTTCACTCAGGAATGGGAGGGAAGACATGATGTAAGGTATGCAAAGTGAGGACCATCACACACTCACATACACATGCAGACAGGAGCAGCGAGGCAGGCCGGCTCACCTTGCTGTGTACTCTGTGAATGAGATGTTAATGTGCTGCTCACCTTGGCACCACAGGATCCCGCTGTGATCAAAGCCCTTTCAGAGACACGGCGGCTGTGCCTGGTGAAAATCTGCTCAGAAGAATATCACTGCAGGTGGAGACGCTTGCATTTTAATTACCGCTCATGTGTGTGTGCTTGCAGACACACATGCAAGAGGCTGAATGAAGTTGTAGCACAGATTTCGGCCGTTCAGGGATTCAAATTTAGCTCGTTTGCTTTCTTGCATTTCTTCTTGTGTTTCTAGATGGTATATAAGGGTCTGACTCTGACTGTGTGCATATGTTAACTGGCTCAAGTGTGACTCCAGGCTGCCAGTAATATCTCAAAGAGGCAGGTGGATCTCTTAGAAGCATCTTTTCCTGCAGCCTCAGTGCAGAAGCTCAGCCACCTGCTGTTTACATTACAGGCCTGCAGACCATAAAGCACACCAGCAGGCCGTTGTGTCAGCGCTACATTTTGCCCCTCTTTGACATATTTCTTTGCTCACGCTTGTATAATTATTTCAGAGTGAAAGGTTGTGCAGAATATATTTTTGCAGCAGTGGATATTAGCAGCTTCACAAATGGTTTATAACACTGACATGACAACAGTATATGAAACCCATGACTCAGAATGAGCCAAGAGAGAGGAAAAGGGAGAGCATACAGCAACAAAACTCTGCTGTGTATCCAAGATAGTCAAACAATTTTCAAGACCAGCAACTTTCAGGTCTATAAAAATTGATCTGTTTGTCATGAGAGGAGACCCATTTGGGATTCCTCGAGCGTGAAATCTTCATGAAATGGGTGTATCAATCAGAAAAACAGAACGACAGAGATTGAAAGATGATAGAGGCAGAGAGAGCGATGAGAAAGAAGGGGCTAGAGAGGGGGACGAAAAGACTACTGCTTTAATTTAGTCATTGTTTCAGCTTTCCTAAATCCTTTCAAGAAGAAAGTCAGTCTTCCAACCATCTCTTTCTTTCTTGGCTAAAAGCAGGAGAGTATCGCTGCACAGTCACAGCAGATAGGAACACAATCAGCTTCTGTTACAACTGTTATCTAGTTTATTTCTTCTTTGTGTTGATGCTTTGTGTACTATTGTATTCACCTGTTCAAATAATGCATACATTCAGTGGGTAGATTTTTAGCTTAGACAAAGAAAGTCAAAAATGGAGCTAGCAGAGCGTCACCTCTGTAACAAGCTGATTTCATCACATTAAGCTAACTTTAGTAAGCTAATACGGAAGCTAAATAGCTAAAGTGGCTACTATCTGAATCTCTAAACCGTTAATTTTGGCGAGCATAAACCAGACATCTTGACATGGTGATATGTAGAAGCAGACTTTTGCCAATGTTTTAATATATCTCTCTGTTTGTTTGATCAGTCGTAATCAAGTAGCAACCTCTGGACTTGAGCTAAAAACTGCAGTTCCATGGTTGCCTTCTTGAGGCTGGTTGCAGAAGCACCAGGAGCCACATACATTCAAAAAAGCCCATCTTTGAAGGAAAACAAGAATATGTTTAAAGCCTGCTTTAAAAAAAAAATACTTTTAACCCACATATGCAGAGTTAATCGTTTTAGATGGAATTCATTTTTTAGGATGTTAAGGATAAGAGTTTGGCAAATTAGAAGGACAGCTGACTTGACAGACAGGCGGCACACTGTAGCTGTAAGCCAGAAGGTTAAAGGCCTGTTTCAACTTCGCCTCTTTGCCTCCTGATTGGTTGACCAATAGTTATGAAAGCTAGTTAACATTCCCAATATGGTGACCGCTGTTGATAGGTTTTAGAAATAAGTCAGTGACATGACCAAAGCTAAGTCCATGTGTTATGCAGTCCATGGTCTCCATCTATCTCTCATTTGGTCCCTTTCACACTTTCAAGTCATGATGGATGGCTCTCCACTAATTAGTCTGGTTCAGCTTAAAGTTTCTGCCTGTTACAAGAAAGTTTTCAAGTGTCTCTGCTACCTGGTGCTCGCACTTTTTGAAGTAATGTTGAGTCTGTCTTAAAAACACACTGAGTTAAATTTTTTTTAACGATATACTGTAAGTAGAAAATTGTACCAGTTTGAAAATTCAGATTCAGTCTCTCATACATAATAGAATAAAATTTAGATTGTTGTTGACGATGGATTTTATAGTGAGCTGGAATGGAAAAACATAGATATTGGGTTATGCCATAGATTGCTGAAGATAGCTGATTCTGCAGGTCAAAACAACACTTATAAAAGAGTTATTGTGTATTTTGAGCAAACAGATCCTTTAACTGGTCTATTTGTGACAGAGACACTCAGTTTCACGGTCAGTTGCAGTGTAAGAAAGGTGAACAACTCAACCAGAAAAAGATCTCACTCAGGAAGCGGCGTATGGCCGCACCGCTCTAAAATGTAGCTATTAGGTCTGATTTTAGAAGTGAAGAGTTGCGGCTAAAAGCCTTAAAAACTGTCATTGCCTGTGGTCAGCGCTGCTCCCCCACCATAACATGAGCTGAAATGAAGCATGATATCCCTCCCCCCGCACACACATACACACACACACACACACCATCACACCATCAGCACCTGCAGCCCTACCCATCTTCCTCCATTTGTCATCAGCCTGGGAGGAGAGAGAGAGAGAGAGAGAGAGAGAGAGAGAGAGAGAGAGAGAGAGAGAGAGAGAGAGAGAGAGAGAGAGAGAGAGAGAGAGAGAGAGAGAGAGAGAGAGAGAGAGAGAGAGAGAGAGAGAGAGAGAGAGCACCTGAAAATGAGTGTGGTGGTAGAGATATAATTGCTTTCTTGTCTTTTTCAGTTCCCTCCCAAAAGGAGGAGGCATAGCTGTGAGTGACTGAGGTTATCTTCGCCGCACTATCTGCTGAAGAAGCACATTAATGAATAGTGCATTAAAAGTTTGAGTCCGTGCTGCACAAAAAACACACCATCCTGCAACTACTGTAATTTAAAAACCCACAATAGCCGCTATGCAATCTTGAAAATGAAAAAATAAAGGCCTTCAGGCTATGTGCGCAGAATTTCTTCTTTTTTTTTTACTCAAACAAAGCAAAGAAAAAGTAACATTCACCTATCTGTGGTTACGGCCTAATTGATTCATTTCACAGTTCTTCGGTTATTTCAAAAGAACAAACTTTTCTTCAAAGAAACACACCTTATATGCAAATACACACGCAGGTAAACACAGATATTACCATGCGGGAAAAAGCAAATATCTCAAATGAAACACAGTTGGGGTGTGGAAGGAAAGAGTGAAAGTGATTTCAAAAAGGAAGAAGAAAAAGTGAGAAAGCACCTTGAACCACATCTCCAAATAGGTTGGATGGCTTTGTGAACTAAATACCCTCTTACTGTAGCGTGAATGCGTGTTTAATTAGCCTTGTATGATAGGCTGCCCATCCATTACGTGGCTAATTGCCATCCTATCAGACCAAATAAAACACGCCATCACACTTTGGAGTCTGCATCATTGCGCCAGCTGATATAATTTCCTTGTGAATCATCCGGCTAACGAAAAGGAGGAGTGACTGACTCGCGGGGGGACTACACGTAAGTGTGTGCGTGAATGGAAGACAGACTGCAGCAAGAATCAGGGGCTATAATTCAAACCTTTGAGCTGGTTTTGACAAAGTAGCCATAGCAACGCCTAGCAAGAAGTGTTCATTTGTCTTAGTCAAGGACAGGTCTGTGTTTTCTCTATGTGTGTGTGTGTGTGTGTGTTAGGACCCCGCCAGAGGACTTTGCCTCCGTTTTAAGCTCCCTGTAGAGTGTGCGCTGCTCCAGAGCTCATCTGAAGATAGATCTGCACACTACAATCCCTCAAACACAGATTTACTTTATCTCCACTGCAGCTAGCATCACTGCTCAAATACAGGAACTGGAAATTTCTGCTCATTTACCCTCATGTAGACACCATCCAAAGTGAGTTTATTTAGCCAAATAAAACCCCCTCCTCTGACCCTGCAGTCATTTACTCTCATATTTGCTCTTTTGGGCCCCTTTTGCCTGGTATTCTCTCGATGAAATTGAAGCAAAGAACGACTATGAGTAGATTTTCACATCGGCCGGCCCATGTGAAGTAGAAGAGACTGTCATTATGCTGTTCAGTGGAGCAGCAATATCTCTAGCTGCTCGGGGACATTGGGTGCCTGAGCATAGCCGACCTGCCCTCCTGCCTGTCTACCTCCCGCCTCTACCTGTCTGCCTGCTTGGTTGCATGATGTGATGCACCCTCCTTGTCAGTATATCAGTCTTTCTCCTTTGCCTCCTCCTGTGTGTAGTTGTGGATTTTCCTCCGCGTTCATGTGTGCTTCAATTCAAGTACGTGCTGCACCCCTGGGATCGAGCTCTCGGTTCGTAGACAGCATGCCAGATAATAGGAGTTTCTTGGAAAGATTACTAGGCCTTGTTCTGTCCCCATCAGCCTCTCACTTTCCTCCTATAGCTCCTGTTTTTAAACCTGGCTGCTGAGGTTGTTGAAGCAATTAACTCCCTCTCTGTCACAGTCCTCGTCACCCTTCTTTATTTTTATTTTCCCTTTTTCCGCGCTCTCCATCTTTCTCTGCATCTCCACATTTCAGCTCTCTTTTTCAAGCGCTCAATACAGACTGGCAATGGTCTCACGAAGAAAGAAATTGGACATAAGCCACTCATCCTCCGTCTTTCCTCCTTCATTTCTCCCTTATCGTCCTTTCCTCGCTCCTCCATCCTCCCATTCTTCTCTCATATGAGAGTCCTTGACAGCTGCCCTCGTAGAGAAAGCTGCAGCTCCGGCTCAGACAAATACAGATTCTATTCAGGACCAAGATGCATTTTTTTTTCTTTGTTTGGGAAGACTTCACAAATTGAATACATTTGACAGTAGTTTTTAACTCTTGTTGATGTGCTGCTTCTGTTTAAGGGGGCTTTAAAACCTGCGTCGTTTGGTCTTGACTTTCAGACTTTTCTGTTAGATCTGAACCAAAATGGTCCAACCAAAAGAGGTGATCTCGGTCTAGACCAAACTGAACCATGGTTTGGTTCACACCCAGTGTGAAAAGCGTTATTCTGAAAGGTTCAGATACTCGTACCAAAGACAGGAAATGATGCGATACTTTCTCTCCCAAGTCGTTGTTGCAGTGGATACTTTCTTCTCCTTTTCTGTCGATGTCGATCAAGTTGTCGTCTTATGATCAAATTCATGAGACTTCCTCGGACCAGCCTCATGTACAGCTCTTGAAGTTGTCGCTGTTGGTGGTAGGAAATCAAAAATAGTGCGATGGAGGGAATGACGTTTTCATCCATCTTTACACCATTCAAGACCCAAGCTTTTTAATGTGTTGATGTCAGACGACCGCCGGCCTTACAACCAATCGATTTAAACTACAGAGACATACAAAAAGCACATAGTTGATGTCAATATCACGCAGGTGCCTTATGTAAAGTCTGTTAGTCCGGTTGCAATAATGACAGTGTGAAACCTAAACAGAACAAACCAAATGTAACAAAAACACAGACCTTGGTTTGAACTTTTAGTTGTGAAAACACCCTAAGTGCACATTTACGTTATGTGAGAAGTTAAATGAACAAATGTAACAATGTGGGTGACACATGTTCAGAGCAGTTACAGTCACTGTCAGTTGGTAGGGACACAAATGAGATCCCAAAATAAACTTGGGTTAAAAAATACATGCATTTTGCTTTTGTTTCAAATTTTCCAACTTGCACAGGTAAGCCAAGTTGCAGTTTCAGTGTGATTTGGTGATTCGACTGGACTACTGTTCCAATGTATAAGCACTGATTCATTTTATTATTGACAAAAAGCATGTCTATCTCCACCAAACTGTCAGAGGCAACATTCCCCTTTCACTTTGTCACCCCTGATTGACCTATTACGTACCACAACAATCATGTTAGCAAGTGGATAACAGGATTAAATCAAACAATGACGATACCGTAACTTTAACAGCTCTGTACCTTTTGTACTTAACACAGCTTTACCAATTTATACATCCTTTCTTAGCTTCCAAGCAACGCATTTAGGATGCTCAGACCAGTTTATGTGGAACTGAGCTGTCTTGATCCCCAACCACATTATATAGCTATGTCAGTGCAGCTATAAGGAGTTCAGTAGGATTCATGGTCCACATATATTTTGAAAATTCAGTTTTATTCAGACTAATGCAGTAAATCTATTTTTCGATCAACATGTAAACACAGTGGTTGTCGCCTCTAAAGGGACAGCCTGTGGTGCTGTCTGAGGTTCTTGTCTATAATAGGTGTAATACCCACAGGAGACGCTGCTTGTAAGTTCTGATTCAGGAAGAGTCTGAAATACTGTTGTTACCGAGTCTCACTCATGCTGTGTCCACGAAACAGCACCAAACTGATTTATGGTTATGTGACTGCAAATTACAGAGCTGAGAGTTTTCTCTGTACTAAATACACTCGGCTCAGACTTTCTTATAATAAGCTCAAACTATCTAACTATGATAAACTGTCATCCTCTCATCCATGTCAAATCAAAACAGCCAAGTGGCACATTTTCCTTAGATCCAGTTTTTCTTTTGTCTATTAATTTTTTTTTTGTTTTTTTCCTGAAGGAGGATTATGCAAAGAAAAAAAACAAATTATGAAATTAAGTCAATTAATGAACCATTATTTAAATTAGAGAATACATGCAGAAATTAAAAATAAATAAATAAATGACATATGTCTGGAAAGATCAATATGATGACTGCTCAACCAATTGATCATTCATAAAAGTTTCAGTAAAAACGAATGACTAGGAGCAATGGATAATCAGGTTAATATGACATCCACCACTTCACAAAGACCTGTCAATTTTCTTTCTTGTAAATTAGAGACACTTTTTGAAATGAGGCTTAAGTAATGAGACTAAAATTAAGGAAAATCTGTGCCAGCGGCCTTTACAAAGTCAATTGTTTATCCACTTAGGCTGAGTTAATACTTCACTGGATAAGCACTTTAAATACAGCTAATGGAGGTACTTTTAGTGAAATTAAAAGCAGCTTTTTTTGTGAAAAATAACCCCTAATTTATTGTGACTTTTTTTTTCCCCTCTTCTTTTCTCTACCTCCAGTGCTAATCCGGGCCCAGTGGTCCTCATCCTGACAGTAAATGAAATCAGGCCTGGCACCCACAGCCCAACATTATTAGCAAATGCACAGACACTCTGCCTTTGCCTGCTGGCTCTGGCTCGCCTTCCATCTAACTCTCACTCTACACACCAGGGATACAATTCCCTCTGACAGGTTTTCAGCCTCACTATATATGTATGTGTGTGTGTGTGTGTGTGTGTGTGTGTGTGGTGAGGAGGAGGGGGGGTCATGTGTGTCACGATACCCATGCTACTGAGCGGCTCTTTTGCTAATTGCAGCTATTAGGCCCCCAGAGATGGTCTCAGAGAGCAGAGTGGTTAATGAGGAGAGCACAGTGAGATAAATGAGACATTGTATATCTCATGTTGGAACAATGATTGAGTGACGTTAGACATGTAGACTTGAAGCAGTTATGTATCCGGTGACCTGGTCTTATCAGCACCGAAGAGGTCTGAACTTACAGATGAAATACAGTTGAAAGGAAATAATGAAGGTTATTATTCCTCTGGGCTGATGATTAGGTCTTTGTACTAGTGACTGAGGAAAGACTTATGTGGTATGTGCTGTTTCATTTCCAAGCTGAAATGATTATACTTATCCACAGAGAGCTAGAGTAGAAGATATGTATAAAGCAAATTCAGGTGGCTTCAAGCAGAGCTGCAGGGTATGGGTTTTTCTGAGCTGATACCAGCCACTGATATTAACCTGCTTGTCTTTATCCAGCCAGTGAACCGTCAAAGACCCACTCTGATGAAAATCATGTTTTTCTTGTTTTTTACATGTTTTATGATGCTACAGGACATATCATGAAAAAAGACTAAATGTGAAATTTCTTCATTCATATCGCTGTGAATCTCTGGCAGACCCAAACAGCACGTTCAAAAACAGTGAGAATTCATACGTAACCAATTCAAGCTCCACCCCTGGAGCCCCGCTTTGCAGGTCACACTCGGAGAAGTAGAAGTAGAAGTAGAGAGGACTATCTGTGCGTTAGCAGAATGAAATTCTTGTAAAGCTAACTATGATATTAGCTTTCATCATGTCCCTAAATACATTAGTGTCCGACAGCTGAATAGCTCCTATGTTATCTGCCACTTCTGCTGCACAGGCAATGTTAGGCTGCAAGCTAGCATAAAGACGACTGTGCAGAACAGCGTTGTCTCCGCCTACAACTCAGAGGCAAATTGCTAATGATCTACTGGAGCTCTGCAGAAGAAAAGCCCTTGAAAATGACACAGGTAATGTGATTTTTGTAAAACCTCCATAATCACAATTTAAAGACCACTGAGAACACTTTAAGTAGTAAAAAAAACTATCGGAGTGGGACTTAAATACTCACTGCAGGTCTGGTATATGGACACCCAGCATTGTAGCAGTATAAATTACTATTAAAATACAGATCACAATAATAGAGCAAAGAGTCCTTGTGATCAAACTTAAGGGCATTTTTTCCTCTCTGAATGTTAGGGCACATGTGCTAACAAGTTGCAGTCACTGTATTCTCCAGTAAAACAGTGAAAAGCATCCACCCCTGAAGCCATTTGTACTCTCCTGTCAGCTTGTTGCAGCTGCGCTTGTTCCTCCTTGTGTTTCATGGCAAATCACATACCACTACTCTCTGTGTCAGAATCTGTAGGCTTGTCAGTGAGTTTATAACAGCAACTTTTATCAGCTGTTTTTGTTGAGATAAATGTATAACATGCATTATAATTATGAAGAAATATTTTTAGTATCGGTCTGCAGTTTATCAGATTGAAACATTACACATCCCTCATTTTTAGACCCCTTCATTCTTCACAATTTCTCACAATGAATCTTGAATTAAACTATTGAAATTTACATTTTCATCCAAAAATCTGCACCAAAAACCCAAAATAATTTGGGAATTTTTTTTTTTTATTATGGAAAAGGCAACTAACAAGTCATGATGTAGAAATGTAACCACCACAACACACGTCCAGCTTTTGTGCAGAAACCGAAAATAAAGTAAGGGAAACTGCTTCCGGGGGTTAGATACAGGGTTGTGTGGGGATCAGATCTAGTGAAAGCTTAAAAACAAAAGGTTCCCATGAGCACAAACTTCTGATATACTGAGGTCGGAAACAGATAAGACTCTTTCTCGATGTTGCAGCCTGATCTAACTAACAATCCAGGAAGAAGAGAGGTGACCAAGAAGGAAAACCATCAATGCAACACTTCAAAAACCTGGGCTTTATTTCAAAGAAGTCAGCTAGAAAACTTTTTTCACAAACGCCAGTGTGAAGTTTTTGAAGAAGAAACTGAAGGACTTCCAGGGTGTAAAAAACAAGACGCTCTGAGGCCTTTTTCACAAAGAAAGTTGACTGCATCTAAGAAAAAAAAAATACTGTTTGACTCACGAAAACGTCAAGGTCTTGACCATCTGAAAAGAGGACTTGAATCTAACAAATTCTTGGTAAAGAAAGAATTCAAGTGCAGTTTTACTTTTTACAAAGTGAAAGAAAGTTTTTTTGCTTTTAGCTGTTCACCACAGGAGAAATGTTGTTTTCCTTCTCTTACAAGGACGTTTTACTTTTAAATTTACCAAGTGTACCAACAGAAAAAGATTATTTCAGCGGAATGAATAAAAAAATATGATGGTTCTCATAAAATAGGTAGACACCCCTTTAATTGGGAGTACAAACACTGAATTGGAGATTAATGAATAAGGGGTCAAGTGCGGCAAACAGATGTTACCATTACAAATAACTAAGTTTGAGTAAGACTGAGAGTCAGAAATCTTTAATCAGACGGTCTTTTGAAATGATCAAATTTAGACAGACTAAGTTCTGAGCAAAATCAAGGCTGCACTCTAAAATCAAAAGTAAAGTAACTTCACGAAACTTACCAATGGACCAGTGAATCCCGGACTGAACTCTTTGCCTGGTGACCAGGCTCAACTCATCATGTGCACAAAATCATCCCAAAGATGAAGCATGGTAGAAGCAGAATCACTCCAGGTACATTTTTCAGCCAAAGGGAGCAATAAGAGTTGAGGGAAATCTGCCAGGAACAAAGATGAGAACCTTGACCAAACTGCTCGATTTTGCTCAACAGGACAACAGACCTCAGCACACAGATGATGCTGGGGTTGCTCTGTAATTGTCCTTGAGTAACCCTGTCAGGGTTCTCACTTGAACCCAATCAAGACATTCCTGGAAAAAACCTGAATGTGGTTTTTCATCGAATGTTCACATCAAGCCTGACTGATTTTAGGAGGATCTGCAGAAGACAAGCTGAAAAGCCTCAAATCCAGACATGCTTAAGTTGTCACAGCAAACCCAGGAGGACTGAAGGCTCTGATTGTTTCTCAGTTTGAGACTTGGTTGTGGGTCTGAATGCTTATATTCAAGTTTCATGTCAAACTATCATTCTTACTTTATCTAAATTTGTAAAGTATTCTAAAACCTAATGACCTTTGGTTCATGTATCAAACCTAGATTTGTCAAAAAAAAAAAAAAAAATTAGACTGCAGTAAAATGAGGTTTGAACAGAGAGTATATTGGGAAAAGTGAAGACAACGCAATACTTTCTTACTGCGATGGTTCAGTAAAATTCAGATTCAGTGTGTCTTGCAGCCAGGTCCCTGACATTGAGTACATTCTCTGTTTTTTGACAGGGTTTCTCAAACCAAGGGCAGAAAGAATTTCTGAGTCCGCACACTGGTGAGCCGTCCTTCAATTAATGATAAGATACTGTCGCTGTCAGAGGCAGAGAAAATCCTGCAGCATTATAAAAGCTGCTTTACAGGCCAGAGAACAAAATATTTTTCTTCCTTGAGGTGAAAGTAAAACCTTATCAGTTTATAAAGAGTTGTTTTGCTAGAGATTTCTAAGAGGACTGTTTGATCAAGGAGAAAACAGGCTGTACAAATCATTCAAGCTTCCACCTGTTAACAATAATATGAGCATCACTGAATTACGGTGTAAAGACTCTTATGTTATTTCTATTTCAGGTATTTTCTACTTATACGGTGTAGACTTCAGCATAGTTCACACCTGGTGGGTAATTTTGTACTTGTGTTCGCGTGATAACATGGAAGCAGTTTAAAATGGTCATGTAAGCACACCAGGCGAGTAGGTGGAGATTATATGTAATCAGTCCGTCATGTCAAACACTGTAGAGGAGACACTGCGGATTTGCTGTTGCACCAAAAAGTGTCATGTTTTAGGTCACATGCATAATATCTCTTATCGAGGAAGTGACCTCTGCACATGCCCACATCCCAACTGGTATGTTTAATGCATTAGTACCTGCAGTCACAGTACAGAGTGCTCAAAAGAAGAACTGGTCGAGAAGATGGTCTACAAAGGAGCACAACATTGACCTTGTTGAGCAAATCTGATTAAAAAAGCAAAACAATGATATTGACCACAAACAAGATTCCAGTCATGAGGAGTTTTTGCTCAGTTTTGACCATGGAAGCATGTTAAACATACAAAGTGTCATCTCTTATCCAGAATATAAATAAATAAATAAACAAATAAATAGCGAAATAAATAAATGAAAAGAAAAATAGGTGTTTCAAGCTGTTTATCGGTGCAACCATAAGATGTGTTTTAGCTTACAGGAATAAATATGTACACAAATTCTTAGGCTGATTGGTCCAGTCATATACAGGATTAGTTCCTGAGTTCCTGACACACACACACACACACACACACACACACACACACACACACACACACACACACACACACACACACACACACACACACAAACAATCTGTGTAAATATGCTGATTTTCTTACAAAAAAGGAATTTCAATTTCAATATGTTTTTTCAGCCGCAACAATATCTTCTGTTCAAAGAAAATATGCAAGGCCATTTCAATTGGACTTTTCTTTGAACATCTGTGTACAAACAGCAAAACGGTGCAGTTCCTCCATCACCAAACCTCACACATTTCTGTTAACTCTATGTTTGCAACTGATGGGAGAGGAGAAAATGAGAGATCATTTTCTGCAGGAAATGGACGTGTCATTTCGACTGGGCATCATTGGTAATCTCAGGACCTGTCAGGATGGTCACACTGTGCGGATACAACAAAACTGCTATTTAAAATATGAAATGGAGAATTTGACTGACGTATCTAGATTGGCATCATGGTGTATGGCATTATAGAGTAACTTCAAAAGGATTTGTGTAAAACTGAGAGACAGATCACTCTCTGGGGATCAATTTGCAATCAGCGCTCACATTAACACCATGCAGCGGATGCTCAATGATGGTTTAAGTGATGATGATTGCCACATGGTGAGGCATTCATCTCTGCCCGTATTGTCTGCTATAATGAAGTTATATTCTTCATTGTTTCGTGGACATTCAGAAACATCAAAGATGTGTTCTCTGTTCCTGAATATGTTCAGTTCCTCTGTCTCAGTCCTTCTCTTTTCTCTCTTGGTAGTTCATCTCTGTTCTTGCTTCTTTTTCAGGCTTTTTCACTGTCGCTCTCTGCTGATGTTTGCCAGACTTTGAGCTTTGAAACTCATCCCCATTTGGGAGTTTCCTTAACAAATTCTCTTTCCCCATCAAAGACCGTCCTCCCCTGCCTTTTTCCTGTTGGTCTAAATCAATACCCAGACACAGCAGGTGGTGAAGAAGGAGGAACCGACCAACTTGCAAAAGACAAAACTATTTGTATCTCTTAATTCGACCATGGGGTCATGGGACTTGTGGCTTGTTTTTGCATCCTCTCTACAAACAAACGATCAGTTTAAAGGCAGCTTGACAGACAGGGCTGCTGTTGATCAAAAGGCCTCATTAACATTTCAATCTGCTGCTCCCCAGATAAGACAACACTGGCCATTTTGTGACAGGTGCCGTCTGTCAGGCACTCAGGGTGGCTAATAATGATAGTGATATTTCATGTATGTTATCACCATCTCCATGTGTCGAGCTTTAAAATAACAGATGCCATAGGTCTACCACATCCACCTTTCATTTCAGTGGAAACATCCTCTGATTTCCAAGAAGACTTTTTTTTTTTTTTTAGAAAATCAGAAGATAAATTGAGTGATTACTGCTTTGAAGGGAAAGAGGCGGGGGGTAGCATTTGTCAGGGGTTTGTGGGCCTAGTAAGCTTGATTTTTAGAGAAAAATACATTTATTCATGAGCAGACTTCACCTCTCTGGAACATCTTTCCATCAAATAGTCCACATCCTGAGGTTAAATTTACTTCTTTCACCAAAATGTTTTCACTCAATACTCTTAGGGGAAAGAAATTTAACTTTGAGTAAAACTATTAAATACAGAAGATGCAAACAGCCATGGAATTTTCTTTTTGTATGCACTGTTAACTCGTGATGATGACTTATCTCGGTATC
Source organism: Xyrichtys novacula (assembly GCA_962446985.1). Taxonomy (NCBI): domain Eukaryota; kingdom Metazoa; phylum Chordata; class Actinopteri; order Labriformes; family Labridae; genus Xyrichtys; species Xyrichtys novacula. The sequence continues at coordinate 15,159,291 of OY660882.1, read as the reverse complement.
TCGACATAAAGTTTGTTTGGACTAATTTTTTGTTATCTTGATATAACAAAGGTTGTTTTCTCGTGATAACAAATTAATAAATAATGTGTCCACTATTGTTACTGTTTTTGTCGATTCGTGCATGGCAGTTAAAAATTACCACGTTGAAAGTGTATTGCGTATGCATGGACCAAGACATCAACATTTTCATTGGAAACAATCTTTGTTATGCCGGGATAAAGAAAAAGAAAATCATTATCACGAGAAAACGAACTTTGTTATATAAAGATAACGAGATAAGTCGTTATCATAAGATAATGGTACATAAAAAAAATCTATGACCATTCTCATCTTCCGTAATTAAGGAATATATGAATATATTGCATTATTTGTACATTTTTACAGTTTTCTGATCAAATTCAAATCTGTTGCCCCTGCTGGCCACCACATACTATTTTAGTAATGCAGGATTTGAAACTGTGACCATTTCAGTCAGGTACACTTTGTCAAAATTTTTGCTTTATTGTGCAAGTTAAATTTGGCGGCATGATTCTGTTCCGGGTCCCTGCCCTTCCACACGCTTGCATGGAAGCCCGAGGCAGGAAGAGCCCCTTCCTGCCCATCACGAGCCATCATGAAAGGCGATAGCAGGGAGCGCACGCGAGGTTCTGTTCGGGGCCCCCGTTCTCCACGTTGGCATGGGTGAAAGGCCAGCGGCAGGAAGAGCCCCTTCCTGCCCTCCACGAGCCATCATGAAGGCGGAGGCGGCGGGGGTAGAGCAGCGATGAACAGAACCCCCCAGGAACAGGAGCGCTTCAAGGGTAGCGGAGCAATTAGCTGGCACAAGGGTGGAGCTGGGGTGGCGGTGGGTTGCTGGTTAGCTGTCGGAGCAGAGGAAGAGGCTGGGTTAGTGCACTTTTAAATAAGGCGCTCTATAGGCAAAGGACCAATAGGAGCTAGGAGTGAATCAGCTGATTATCATCTGGTTGAGGTGGCTACTAGCCATTGGCTGCAGATCAGCGCTTGACATTGTGTCCTGACAGAACTAACGCTATGCTTTATTTTGGTTGCATGTTACCAAAATTTGATCTGTGTGAGCTGAAGATAGATGTGGAAGTATTTGTGTGAGAGTGAATAACCTCTCTGGTGTAACATAAATTAGGAATAGTGCTGATATGGTGATCAGTTGTTGATAAGTCATGCCTGGACAGAAGTGTGCTGTTTGGACACAAGTCAACACTGGCATGTGTTACTTAACAGGGATTACTAATCAAGCAACGTTCTGTTAAAACTAAACGCCTACATAACCAATCAGCATCAATGCGGGTTTTAAACAGACAAACAGATTTATTTCATGTGGTTGTTAAATGTTGTGGGAAAAAAAAACATTCCTGAATTGATGATGGCGGTGTAAAGCCTGTGGGACAGTGGTTGCAGGTAACGCTGCTTTCACACTAAATCATTTAGTGCTACCAAATAAAAAGTTAAGTCAAGCCCTATAATGTGAAAGTAATTTGTGGCCATTTCAACGAGACATTACTTAATCTCATTTTCAAGACCCTCTCAGGGGAATGGTCATGCTCTGTGTCTGTTCAGCAGCTGGAGAAACATGATGACATATAAAATGAGATATTGAGTCTTTCACCCTTTCAGCACCAGATCATGCCCCCCTGATGGCGAGAGCAGAGTGAAGCCCATCATAAATGATGAAAGAGAGAGCTAGAGATGATGGGATGTGGATTGCGTGAGGATAGCAGGAGGATGAAAGATATTAGAGTAAAATGGGGAAAATATGGAGTGCTACGTTAGAAAAATGTGATGACTGCAGACTTTTGAGTTCGTTCTGTTTTCTTGGTTTGTATGTTTTTGGATTGTGCATCGGCACATTTGCTGATTGTCATCCTGCATTGCGTGTCTGTTGCTGTCTTTGTTTTGGACTTGTGTTTCTGAGCACATTTACTCCTGTGGTCCACCATAGAATCCCAGCATGTCTTCCATTGAAGTGCACTAAAAGACAGAAGAGCACCAGGCTGAGACGATGCAGAAATAACCTGACCCTTTCCCCTGTACTGAACAGAATACAATTGAGAAAATGGGCAAAACATAATGTAATCTAGCTGTGCAGTGATGGTGTAAGAAGTTTCCTGCCGTGATAAACCTCTATCTAAAAGGTAAGACTTTTATTTCCTCTGAGAGCAAAATGACCTGATGGCGGTTGATGGCAGTTGTTGATCAATACCAATGACTCAATGATTGGTCAAGCAGGAAGGCTAAAGAGCCTTTTACTGCAGCCGAAAAAAGAGTGGAGCAGTTTTACGTCTATATTGAGCAGTGTGATAAATCACCTCCAAACTTAACACCTCTTTTGGTTGTTTTCTGGCTTTGATATTCTTACTTGTGCTCTTTTTTGGAGCTCATGATGGTTTTAATGATTCCTGCTTTCAGACAAATTTTGGCTTCAGTTCTACAGTTGACTTCAACCTTGCAGAAAGGGTCTCCAATTATATTCAAACCAACTGTTTATGCTCGGAAATGGATAAGCAATCAACAAAGATGTTTATGCATTTTTGAATAATATGGATCATTTGTTTACAGTCTGCTGTACGGTGATATGAAACCAATTAAAATGTTCATACTGCAAACCCCCAAATGTTTTTTAGAGGTGGTGTCCAACATTTCACAAATACGTACTTGGATGCTCATCCACAAGAATATTAATGAGGTAACCGACTAAAATGCATGACAACATTTTACCTATCCTGTTTAAAAAGAATGGTAAAAATAAAATATTGTTCTGCATAAAACATGTTGTGATTATGTATCCAACAACAAAAGTAAAAGCAAACTCTGGCCTTAGAAGATGCCCATTGTGATGCATAAATGGAAAAATAAATAAAAATAATAATAATCCATCTTGAATAGTTTTAATGATAATAAAGTTCTGTAAGTTTCTTTTTAAAGAGCTGAAAAATGTCTGGTTACATAAAAAAAAAAAAGTTTTTTTTTTTCTGTTGGTATTGCTGCAAATATGTAATGAAGACATTTGATGAGGAAAATTCAACTGATTTACTTTGAATGGATACATTTTGAATTTTTGCAGTTTTTGAAAATTAGGATTTGAAGAAACCCCGGGATTGGCCTCTTGATTTGTCTTGATTGGCCTCTTTCAGCAGAAAAATCAGTCCAATCACCCCACTGTGCAATTGCAAAGTGGAAAAGGAGGCATTTAGTGGGTTTCTCTTGTTGAAATAATTAGAGCCATCAGTTTCATTCAATATAAGTAATTCTCATGTATGTGTCTGTCTGTGTGGGGTATGCACTCACAAGCACACATAGCCTTTTCTGCTTTTCTGTTCACCTGCATCTGGTTTGAGACTGTGATATTCTATATATGGAATAATTAACTCCTCAGCAAAACTGAGAAGTTACATTACTCACTGCTTCCTTGACGCCCTCCAGCTTTATAAAGCGATTTTGAAAATACTTTGTATGCAAAGGTGTAGACACAGAAAATGAGCAGCCTGATGACTATGGATTGACCTCCAGAGTGAAGCTCTGTTGCTATGTTTACACTGACCACTTATGATTGAAATAATGGCCTGAACAGAATAAAGGGGCTTCGCTTTAGATGAGAGAGACTGGTCCAGTCTGGCCACTTGATCTTGTAGCCTTTGTTTGAGGTTTTTTAGAAACTAAGAATAATTTGTATCACGTCAATGTTATCTCTGGTTTCCACATGAAAACCTTATCACAGCCAACCCACCCTGTTAAAGCCTGTTTTAATATGACACAGAGTTTTTTTTTTTATTATTTAATTGATATTCTCTGTGCTTGTAACTTGGTCCATTTTTTTCTGGGGTTGGTTGTTTTTGTATTTGCTTCATACTGTATCAGAATACTAAAGTATTTTCAAAAGGAAGTTCTCTGGAACTTTAACTCAAGTAATAATTTGACTCAGCGACTTAAACCTAATATTTGACCAGGAGCATCTATACTGAAACTCCAGTGATGAAGTTGTATAGTTTGTCCATTATTGAACATTTGCTGATCTGTATTTCTGTAATTTGTAACTGTAAAACATAAGCTCATTTTAAATGTTTAATGGCTTTAATGACTATAGGCTTTTTTCTAGTTTTTTTTAAAGTCACTTACCCTTACTTAAAAAAATGTGTGTGTGTGTGTGTGTTTGTGAAACTTAGAAGTGATTGGATGCATCAACTAAATCAAGCTGGTGTCTGTCCCATTTTCTCAATCAATCCCACTTTGGATACTGCAGCAGCTATCCAGATATTTCCTCTGGCTGGGGATCAATAGTGGGATTGAATGATTGAAGACTACTAATCCAATTTACTTTCTTTTAGCCCCATTTGACCGTGGCTATTCAGAGGCCCTGAATTGTTTTCCATTGCTCTTCTTGATTTAAAGTGGACTAAATGACAGATCGGGACTGAGGGTATTAGTGTCTTTGGGCTTGATTGTGATCACTGGTCGCAGACTACATCTACGCTTGGTTTGGATTTGTCATTGTACACAGGCCTGCTTTCATTCGAAGCAAGTGGTATCCATTTAGGTGAGTGCTGTTACAAATCAGCTGGCTTACCACCGTATTTACCTTGGCACACTGTCCAATGCTTAGAGATGCACTGGACGCTGTAGGCCCTTCCTTTGAATTCTAGCTTCTTTGAAAGTCTGCCACATTAAACACAACAGGCCCCAGACTCTAATATGCTCGGTAAACAAACAGACAAAAATGAACCCTGCTGAGAACAATTTTGACACATCCCCTTTTCTGATAACTGTGAAAGATTTGTTCATGACTGTGCTGATAGGGAACAAGGAGTTCTGCTATCTCTGTTTGATAATACCATTGATATCTGGATGGAAATGTAATCATTCAAACTATTTGAGAGAATTTCATTTCTTCTTTTCCTTCATTGGATTCAAGACGAAGACCCTGAACCTGTTGGTTCTTGTTTTACACTGACTTCAGGCCCGCCAGGACCCCCTCTTTACACTATGATTCATCTCTTTTCTTTCACAGAACCTGTTTGTCCCTTTCTTGCAAACAACTGTTGGTAAAGGAAATGAGGAGCAGAGGGAGGTCTGAGAGAAAGCCTTTTGCCGATTTAGGATCAGCCACAGGTATTAAGCTGCTCTCAGGGCCCAACAAAGCTCCAACAAAAAGCCCAGACAGGCAGGTGGGAATTTAGACAATGGGGGATCAGATAGAGGGAAATCATTGAAATACACAGAGGCGTGGTTATCTAGGGAAAACAGAAAAGCAAGGTTTTACTGCTTATTGTTATGAGAGGAAACATACTGACACTGATTTATGATATTTGTGTACTATTATGTGTACTCAACTCAAGTCTCAATCCTAGTTTGAGATATTTGAATATTGCCCATTGAGTCTTAATTGTGTGTGGTGTAGCTCTAGTATCACCGTAAACAATTGTGCATTTGAACTAAACCTAAAATTAACAACACAACAGCTGTTTGATTTTCTTTTCAGATTAAACATTGGCATTGTCCTTGAGTCACTATGGCTACGGCTCTGGATGATTGTTAGTGCATGCAGCTGCTGAGTGTTGACCAGGGTTGTCTATTTTTGGCTGCAGGAGTTACATGTGGGCCACTGAAGATTCATTTTTGATGGATGGTGTTTAGTGCCACCCATGGGAGTTTAGTCCTGTTATAACATGAAGTATGGGATTGTGCCAATAGCTGTGGAAAAATAGAGTTAACTTTGCTAACTCTACTTACATTTATTACCATTAAAGGAACAGTTTGTGAAAATATATATAATCAAAATATATTATTACATCAAGGAAACACGGTCTTCTTAAATATCGCAGAAGCCATCATATCCTCCTCTAAAGTTTTGATTGCTTAACATGACTGTCTGTTTTGTGATCCGTTTCAGGGCACCCTTACAAGACCGCTTTGGACACCCCTCAGATATAATACTGGAAAGTGAACTGCTTCAGATAGACCAGTAACTGGTTTTACCCAACCTAACTATGGAAGAGAATTTCTGTGCGTTGTGTCTGCAAAATAGTTCAAAAATAATAAACTTTCTGACAGCAAAATAAAGTGCTGAAAAAAATCTTAGGAGGGCGTGCACTTTACGAGATGAGAGCTTAAGGCCCCGTTTATACGTACCCGGTTATTTTTTTAACCATCGTTTGCACCCTTCGTTTAGACGCAAACTAAAATTTTGCCCCTGAAAATGATGCTTTTAAAAATTCCAGCCAGAGTGGAGATTTTGGAAAACTTTGTTTGCATGTAAACAGAGAAAACTTGAGTAGCTGACGGTAGATTGTGCACTGGAATGAAGGAAGGAATGTTGTTGCTGTTGCTGCTATGCAGGATTCTGATTGGCTAACGTGGGCTCGAGCTTCTTACACTGCCACTTACATATGTGATATGTTCTTGAGTGCATACACACATGGGTTAGTGTAAATGAAATCTTTTCTGAAAATGTAGTGGCGTGCGTGCAGTTTTTTTTATTTTATTTTGCCTATCTAGCCTAGTTTAGCTCCTGGTTCCCCCCTCAGATTCTCACTAAGGAGCAGACTAATAAGAATCCACTGTGGCCGATACACTGACTCGTAATATGTTACTCATATAACCCCTCTTTAAAAATTGAGGAATATCCCTTTGATCATATCATTCACGTACTAACAACTGACTTTTGGGCAGTAAAGTCAGTGAGTGTGAAAATTATGCATCCAATATTCTGGACTATGCATCATGGTGTTATTTAAGCCAACTGAGGACTGGTTAATTGAAAGTTTTTCACAAGAATAATAGATAATTCTTTAGACTGAAGCCTCTGCGTAACTTTTTTATCATCTGTTGACCTGAGACCTGCCAGAAGCAGACAAACAGGTGCGGCTGACAACATGAAGGATGCACGGAGGAAGTCTTGCCAGGAAGTTGATTAACCCTCACCTCTGGCTACACCAAAATTACCAAGAAGTTTGCATCCATTCTCAGAGGCTTATTACTGTCATGAGATGATGATAAACAATGATTGCTGAGAGATCCTGAGAATTTGGACTCAAATTTGACTGTTTTCATGATTCTTTAAGTTAGCGATCCTGTCGTAGGTTTTTGCAGTTATCAAAAGAGACTGGATCTGTAAATCACATCTGTGTTTTACAGATTCATGAAAATTTTTTGAAAACTTTAATGTTTTCCAACATCCTCATGTCAATCACATCTTCATCTGGCACTGTTTTATGTTCCTCATATATGTCTGAGATTTTCCTTCCTCCTTTGAGAAAACCACTGGCAGGTGAAAGGAAATGAATACACCACCTATCCCTTCCTCTGCGGAGCTCCTTGTTCGTCATCAGTCTAATCAAATCAGGGCCAGCCACCTGCCCCGGCCAACACAAACCACCGTCGAGAACAACAGAGACTAACCTTACGTGCAAAGACAATGAGGCTCTGTTATGAAAGCTCAAAAAAAGGAAAGTGGAGTTGCTGTGAAGTCAGCGCAGGCTTGTGCGGCCTTTCAGCTGAATGCAATTGGATCTAATAAAACACAGATTCATTAAAAGCACATCTAAATCACTGGGGTTAAATTTCAAAGCTCTCATACACTTTGTTTGTAAACCCTTCTTATGTTTAAATCAAAAAGAGGGATTACACAGTGACAAAGTCAGCACCCTCCAGTGTATGAAACTATCAAAGTGAAAATAAGTTATCGCCATGAGAAAATGTACTTTCTTTTATTGAAAGATTACATGTCCTGTGAGTTATACTTATAGAAGAGAGAGGCAAAGGTGTGTACCTGTGTGTGTTGATGTATTAAGAGTAACAGTACAATATCTGCAACGTAGACAGGAGGGGTTTTAGTCCATGCAGTCTTGAGGGAAATAAGGTGGGAATGGTTTCATGTGAGGCTAAATCAATACGCTTTTTGAAAGGCAAAAACAGGGACAGTAGAAGTCTTACATGCGCAGTAATAGAGTCTGATATGTATGTTTTATGGGGCAATAATACTTCAAGGCTTGTTGTATTTTACTCCAGCTGATCATATCCTCCGCCGCCGATGTTGCATATGATGTTATACAGCAAAATCCGGAAAGCCGGAGCATAAAATCACAAAAACCATAAAACTAGTGGTGCACAAAGCACGGGTATAAAGGTGTGCGTGTTTCACGGTTCATATAACATGGCATTGAGGTCTACTGGAACATGCCCTGAATGGCGTCAATTTTCAATGCACTTGTGTCTCTAATGCATTTGTGTGGTAAAAAAACAAATCAAAGGGTTCTCACCAAGGTTACGAAATGAATGAGAATTGGATTTTATCGCATTTTTGTCCAATGTACGATGCGAAAGGTGGAGAGGAAACAGACTCCATTTTTCTTTTACTTTACTGTTCAATAAAGCTCCTATTGAGGAAGAGAAAAACAGCCGACGCACCTTTTCTTTTTACCCCAAGGGGAAAGTACCACGTATTCAGGCTATCAATGAAAGGTCAAGCCTCTCAAAATCTTGTGGAAACTCCATTCAGGATACAGACTTTTAGTTCAACACTGGCTCCAACCAGCCTTCATCTCTGCAAAAATAACATTTCCACATCCTGGCGGGGGAATATGAGCTACAGAGGTGTGGAGAATGTCAGAACAACACTCTGACCTTTTGATCGCTGTGAATATAGACGGGCATCTAACACTCTGCTGATGTCAGAAATGCAACCTGTGTCTTTCTCATTTACACTGCCCTTTTGCTTTGTCACCGCTCCACATGTATTAAACACCCAATTTTAACACCTGATCCTTATTCTGAGTGTCTTTTTTTTAAAGGATAATAAAGTCCCCACAAAAACAAAAGCCAAAACAAAACAAAAAATGTTTCTGAAGAAAATGTTGATACCTGTCTTTTTTCCTCTTATTTCATTACGTAATTAAAATTAATTTTAAAACGTTGTGAGGAGAAGAGATCCTGAGCACATGATGTGTTCGAGCAGTTTTATTAGCAAGTAAAGTGACATTTCGACACTACAGGTGTCTCCTTCAGGGTCAACCTGAAGAAGACACCTGTAGCAGGGCTCTCCAGTCTTACGCATTCAGTGTGTGACACACGCATTCCCACCCGTTCACACGCTCACACGCCACACATTGAATTTCTCACACATTTAAATGAACACGGTGATGTCCACAAGTTGCACCTCTTTAACAATGGAACAGGTAGGAAGTTCCTCCGAGAGTTCAGAAGCTGCGTGCCACGTGCAAGCCAATCAAATAAAGTATATCTACTGAACAGCCAATCAAAAAGCAGCATTGCTGTATCCAGGTAGATTTTAATATCTTGCAGGTTGGCGACAGAAGAAGACAGACACTCACCGAAATAGAGCAGATTTTTGTAAGGACGAGAAAGACCCGATGATTTCAGTAAGTCAGTAACTTACACATGCAGAGACCTCAACACCTCATGGCAGATAAACTCATGTGATCAACTAAAGCCCTATGCTATTGCAATTAACAGCTGTATTTATGAATTTAGCCTCTGTACAGCCATTTCCAGCCATTTTCCCTCCACAAAAGCAGCATGTCTCATATAATCTTTTTAAAGTTCTGATAATCATGACAGTGTAATGCTGATGTACCATGGGATTAAGTATCTCCATGTTTGTGGAACCTCTCACTCTAAGCTTAGTTCAAAAATTGAGAGCCCTGCTGTAGTGTACTGGTTCTTGAAGAGGGGTTTTGAAACTAAATAATGGTTGCAGTTTTGAAAATCTTGATTCAACTTAACTTTCATTAACCCCGAAACAGGCTAAAAGGTGGAGCTGAGTCTGTAGGCTCCTGATAAAATGCACTTTCTCAAGCCAAAAATATACAGGATCCGTATTGAGCGTGTTCTGTATTTGCTCCATAGAGCAGCATTGGGTATCGCAAGAAGAAACAACATGCTCACAACAGGTGTTTTTGTCTTTCTGTGGTCTATTTCCTGCTAATTTGGATATAATTCAGTGACTGTTGAGCCTCTACTTTATGTGAAAAAGCAACATGATTTTACAGTTTGGGTTTTTGCAGGTTTACTCTTGTTTAATAAAGTAAACTATGTTCCTTCATGCTGTGCTGTTATATTCAGTTAGCAGAGTTAGCAGTTCAAAGTCCTGTTGGGGTCCATACGGATCAGGGATTAACCATAACCAGGAAGTATTTCTCATCTGCATGAACTGATACACAGTTGGGAGTTCGCATATGGTGTTTTATTTTAAATTACCAGATGACATGTGTGTTTTTCATGCTTGACTTCCTGTCTAGGACGAGCTTCTCTGTGTGGATTGACGCACATTGGAAGCGTAGAGCAACAAAAATAGACTTGTTGCATATCTTTAGCAGTGCTGCTCTCGATACGATGCTACGACGGAGCTGATTCGCATCCTGTATGCTTTGCTGCATTGATTAGAATGGCAACCTATTTGCTGCTTGATACACGATGCTGCTGCCATGCTCCAAATACGCATCCTGTATGTTTTAGCCTTTAGGGTGACCGTTTTATGAATCCCCAAAAAGAGGACACGACTACGCAGGGGTAGAGTCACAGAGTCGCATGTAAATATTGAGAGTTATTGGGTCGGATCGAGCGTTTTTGCGCTTTTATGCGATTCTTACTCAGTAATTACACGCGACACAAACTCAAAACTTCCATACAAATCCCAAGACATTTGAAGGATTTTATAAACCCCCCGGACAAGGCCGGACAGCCCCCCCCCCCAAAAAGAGGACATGTCTGGGTGAAATAGGACATATGGTCACCCTAACTTTCTTGTACTTCTAGATATCATCGTTATTTTCCAACACCTGAGGCAGCCACTTGGTTTTGAGTTTGGTAATCCAAAGTCTGATTTAAAGTCAGACTTCACAGCATTGCATGTTTTTCTGCAGTATGAAGCCTGAATAAAATATAAAGACACAGTTGCATCAAGAATGAAAGAAGCCAGAAGGTCAGACCCATGCTAACTTTCTCGCCTCTGCACAGCAGGTCAATCACAGGGTGAAGTTGGTGTAAATGTCAGATTGATGGTTTTAGAAAGTCATACAAGCCACCACAGTTCAGCTTTAGTCAGAGAGGTGTGGGTGGAGAGGGTTTGAGAAGCTGTTCTGATATACTGGCAATCAAGCAACTGATTGTTGGTCTGGAGTTAGCTTTGCTGCTAAATCTCAACCCACAGGAAGATAACCCTTCCTTTATTCACATGTCATAGTTTCCTGATACAAAACACTCAATCAAAAAGTTTATCTTGAGACAACTGAAGCACAGTGAGAGCTGAAATAAAAATGCTGGCCTTTAATGGGACCCTTTGAATGAATGGTTCCTCATGAGGTTGCCATGAGGTTTCACTGACATTTAAAAGTAATCATAAAAGGTTTTAAGATATAAAACTTTAAGTGCTTCTGAATTGCTCTACGGCTCAAGAGCGCATTAAAAATAATCTCAAAATACATTTTATCCCTCAAAATATCCCTGATTGTAGTTTTGGGAAAGTTGTGTGGTTTCTTATTCTCTCTGTGTCTGAAATCCACACAGACAAGTGTCATTTTCACTGTATCATGGTGACTGGTTAGCCTCCCACATGCTCATACTCGTGTGAGTCAACATGAAACCACCTCTCCTCAAACCTCATGCTTGTGTTGACATTTTTTGTGTTTCCATCCTACAGTGACAGGACTCTGTTGACATGCTGCAGCAGCAGGAGTAAGATAATACGTGGAAAGAGAAGCAACATAATGGGAGAAGAAAGGAGAAGAGAGGAGCGTCGTGACAGGTCTGCAGTCGTGTGTGGTTTGAAAAGAGAAGAAGACACAGAGAAAGAGGTGGAGACACACTAAGAAGAGAGAGGTGTGAGATGCAAACTCAGCAGTCAGGAGACAGATGTATGTGTGTAGGAGCAGAGAACCTCGAACATAGAGAAGTAAGTAAGGCTGTAGGTAAAAGTGTGTGTATTTCTCTACTTTTGTCCAGTGTTTGAGTAAAGATAACAGATAGAATTGTTTCATCCATCATTCTCTTAATGGTGTTGGCCCTAAGTCAAATTCAGAGATATCTGCTTTCCTCTCTCATTATAACTTAACGACTCCAGAATCTGTCTCCATTCCGCTCAATTTTAGTTCTGCTGCCATTACTGTTGAGATTTACTGTTGAACGTCGCCTACATACGCTCCCACTGCATTCAGCAACCCAAACAAGTCGGTGCCAGGCAGACAGCTGGATTGGAAGCGTTTCCAAAGCATCAGGATGTTAACATCCAGACAGGAGGCTTTGCTCTTGTAGTACAGCTTCTACTCGTAAAGGTGGTCTGCTCTTAACCCACAAAATGCAATATAAATGTTGATTTTGTGAGATGGTATCTGTAAAACAAGTTGTTCTAAAAGCATACAAGGCGAAAAATTGGTTAAGCAAAGGAAGCATGTTTCAAGATAAGACTGTTTTTCATCTTAAACGGTTGAAGTCATTCAAATATTTGCATGAAATTGTGTTTTTAAAGGGAAAAAAATCATTCAGTGAAAGATGCAGACTTACCAATGTGTGTAAAGTATTACAGAGCATTTTGAAGAGTACAGTAAACCACATATTGAGATGATAATTTTCCACAACTCTCGATTGCTAAAGTAGGAAAGTGCATTTCACAAAAATGTGCCGCATGTACGGAGACTGCAGTCCTAACTGAGGGGTTGATTCCAGGCATTTCCTGTTGGTGTCCAAACTGTCTTATTAAGACGGGCAAAAAGCCCCAAAATTCATCTAAAAAATATTCTTTAAAAACACTCAGAAATTCACCCCAAACACAGACACCAAAAGTCAGCAGAGAAATATCCTGTCGCTGATAAATTTATTTTACTCTGTAGGTCATAAGAGAAATGATTTTACAAATGAGACCACGTCAAAATAAGTCAAAAATTCCTTAGTGTGCCTTTAAGGGGAAGGGTAGACCAGAGGTATAAGATGTGACAATATTTCTTTAAAATAATTTTTCTGAGGTGATTGAAATCATCCACACAAAGAAGTTTTTTTCACAGCATTTCACTTATCAAACAACATCAATAAAAACTGATTTATTGGCTGTGTGAGGATGTTGACTAGAAGGTTCAGTCGTTGGAAAGAGAGCAGTTTGAACATGGAGAAAAAAAGACTGCAGCTCTGATGATCACGGTGGAAAAGATGCTGATAGTAACTCATGATGGAAACTGTTATGAGCAAGTATTCGTGGCTGATGGTGAGCCGCAGACTTCCATGTAAACAGCCATGACAGTGAGTCATGTCAAAAGGAACATTATCACTCATGTTCACTAAACCTCAGAGTCTTGTGATTAGAGCTTATGGCTTAAAACAGCAGTCGTGGGTAAAGAGCAAATTGGCTTTGTCCAGTGTTAAGGGTTACCTACCTGTGAGCATATTTAAATCTCTGCAGTGAGCGCCTTAAATTTTTAAAGTTCATAGAAACTGAGGTGAAAAATGACAACCTGATCCTGCTGCATGTGTGCCCCATGAAAGCTGTGCTAGTGCCGAGGACGATCGGGGGAGGATGAATGCCTAAAAGTAACTGGTATGGGTAACTAAACTGGCTGTTTTTGACTTGTAATGTAATTTCATTAGACAGTAAAACAAACAGACATGGTGTTACACAGCAGTTAAATTAAGGCCATTGGTTGATTTTGGGACTCTCAGTTTCTCCACATCCTACCCAAAAAGCACATGACCTCTGTAAAAACAAACCTCCTTTTTCCTGTAAAATCAACTCCCATGTCATGACTAAGCTTAAGAAGTACTGCTTCAGTTTTGTTGTCACTGGACAGAGCAGTCTACATGCTTAACTAGGCTAACTTGGAGATAGTATCAGATTGGCTGCAGATAAAAGAGGGATTTTGTTCTTGTAATTTTCAGCATGATAACAAAAATGCACATTTTATTTTTTGGTTTGGACTGCACTTTTATTTTTTTCATGCTGCAACATTTTTCCAAGGGTGAATCAGAGTAAAAGCTAACAAACAAAGTGCTCATAGATGACTGTTATCTGTGTCGAGGAATAGTGAAGGAGCTGAGGGTCACTGCTAAATCCAGACCGGAGCACTGAGCCCTGTGCTTGAGAGGCCCGGCGGTCAGCATGGCCACACTCTAAAATAAACACACACTCTTACCAAAATGATCCAAACAGAAACACTCATCCATCCAAGCCAGCCTTCATTAAAATGGTCCGCCCAAGCTCTAATTATAGGATTACGGGGCAGTCAGCGGGACAAACACAGTCAGGGCCTCTGGTTGGATGCAGCTGCGCCAAAACACACTGATCAGTGCACCTAGTGACCCAGGTATCCACCCACTGGCGTACGCGCTCTTGCACAAACCCCAAACACTCATTTCCACAGACCTTGTCTTACTCTCCTCCTCTGCAGGACACTGAATGCACCTCTCGGAGTTTGAACCAACACACACAAGCCAAAACAGACCTATACCTGGGTAAGTATAGTGCTCACCGTGTGCCTCCCAAACAGACTTAAAAATAACCCTGAGGTGGAGCAGCAAGGAGAGTAAGCAGCGTGGTCTGATAGCAGAGGGAGGCAGACAGAGTCGGGAGAACTCTTCTCAATAACATCTTATTATAGCCACAGACAGTCTGGGCTTTTAAGATGTTTTAAGAGATGACCCTGGGGAGCCTGTATCACCACTTAAGAGCCCGGGATCGAGGGGGAACACGCAGCCTTCCCTTCCTTTTTTCTACTTTGGAGATATTTGGTATTCTGCAGGCAGCTTTAACACGCAAGACCTCCTTCTGGGCTGGTCCCTTCATTCTTCACACTTCTATATTAATTCCTTCAGGGGTTAGATTTGTTAACCTGTTTCCTGTTTTCTGATATTACTGCAGTTTTCGTAGTCTACATCAAGAATCGACCAGCCTCAGAGCCAGAAAATAAACTTTTCAGGTTCCTCCACTCTGAGTTCATAACCCAAGGTTAAGTATTTGGTTTTCAGAAGTGTTTTTGTTTTGGTTCACCTGGGTACTATTGAATAGCTGAGCCAACAGGCATCTAACATATGCAGAAAAACAGGTTTCGCAGAAAACAAGTTGGATCTGATTGCCTCATCTATTGTATGTCTTTACTTTTGTTTTTTTTGGGAGTGGCTTTACAGGATTTCCAGTTTGAGAGTTCTTGTGACTAAGATCTGTTTGTGTGTAGCATGTTTTAATCATAATGTTGCTTTCCATGCATCAAAACTGTTGAATACATCACATGTAGGGTCTCTCATATTTTCTCCTGCAGTCCTCCACGACCAAATGACCATGATTGCATATAAGAGATTTAATAATTTACCCAAGTAAAAAAAATAAAAAAAAAAAAAAAAGTCAAAACTGACCAACATTGAAAAGCCAGTCTTGGTTTGGTTATCCTGAATTGCTTCTCCAAATGCCAGCATGCACACAGAGCCCCCAAAAGCTATCATTTGGCCCTAAGTGCTGCATCTCTAAACAGCTGGTTGAATGGGTTCCATCAAGATGCTCAGACCTCCTACCACAGTCAAAAGACATGCTCACAGGGTTAACTGGATACTCTAAACTGCCTGCAGGTGTGAGTGTGTCTGTCTGTCTCTCCATGCGATACACTTGTGACCTGTCCTGAGTGTGCCCTTCTGGGACAGCCTCCAGCCCCATTGTGACTCCAAAAGGGAGTAGATAGACGATAGATGGTTCATGGTCAACAGATAAAGACCCCTGCAACTCCTCTGAGCCCATAACAGGCTCATATAAATGGATTTGTAATAAAAGTCTCCACCACTGTTAGATAGATGCAAAGACTTCCATTATATTTGGTTTAACAGGTCATGGTCCCAGAAGGATACGCCCCAATGACTGTTGGTTTTTTTCTCTGAAATATAAAATCACCTAATTTGTTGAAACTAATGGCTTGATTGCTGTAAAGTTTAGTCAAAGCTTTTATGTCTTCATTTGGATATACTATAATAACTCTGGTTGTTGGATTACAGTTTCTCACCCGCTGTTGTTTGCAGCCAAATACCAAACTAATATTTCCATTGACCTCAGGAGCATTTAGTGTTCAATACTAATATTTTAACGTTAGTTCCCGAACTTGTTAAACCAAGACAGTGAACATAACTGAAATTTAATTCTGTTGATTTCCTGAAACAACCACATTTGCTTATAAAGTGGCTATATTATACATTTTGGTTATCATTTTGTTATGGTATCATGAAAGGTCATAACAGTACCACTGCTTTCATTACATTTTAATCCAATTACAAATACTTTGAAAGTAACATCAATAGTTGTGATGGATAATTGCATATGAACACTCTTTGTTTTTTTACATTTTACAATGCAACAGGAAGCTTTAGTTGTTAATTCTGTAATTGCAAATGAAATCATCCCTCTCTAATTACTGAGTTATTATGATTACTCATGAGGGAATACGTGGTAATTTTTACAGATACACTAATATTGGTGTACAGCCAATGATCTGTTAAGAGCCACCAAGTGTTTGTTTTAAGCCCTCAGGCATCCTCTCACTGAACTATGTATTCTCTATGAGTTAATATTCGCTCTAAATGAGATCCCAATTATTTTTATCAGCAACTTCCATTCTTCTGTGAGAACAAAGTAATGATCACAAAGAGAACACACGTCCCTAATATGCAATCAAGCAGAATGTCAACATTGCTTTGTGCTGACATCCACAAGTGATAATTATGTAAACTAAAGGCGCTTCGTTCATTTAAAGATTATGAGCAAAAAAGATGAGAAGAGAAACAAAGGAACACAAAGTGTATCAATGAGAACAAAAGAGGAGCTGCTCAGAAATAAGATTTTACAATGTCTATGGAATTATTTTTAAAAATGAAGGTCAGGATAGTTAAAATGTTTCCGTGTTTGCACGTCTGAACATAGAGATGAGAAGGGGGCTCAAGTAGGAGGAGGGTGGAGGAGGCAGAGAGCGGCGTGAGGCTTATTGGGGCCAACAGAGGGCATTGTTATCTGTAATATCCATTCAAATGTGCCGTATCAGATGCAGCGAGTGCGGCACTGCTCAGGGATGGAAATTAGTCTTGTTCCTCTCTCAGCCCTGGTCACGCCAAGGGCAAATACAGACAAATGAATTTACTCAGACAATACATATGGAGCATTGGCGATGCTGAGGGATGTATGAGCAGCAGAAACAGCAGAGGGCTGTGATGCAGAGGTCCATGCCTCAGTGCGCACCCACTTTCTTTTCTTACAATAATAAACAACTGTCAGCATAATATTTCCAGGCAGCTTCAGGGTGACTTTCACTTTTCATTTGAACTTAATGTACATTTCTGAAGCATTACACAGATTGCCTAAAGCTCCAGTGGTTACCACTTCTACTCAAAATTTGGTGTTATATTTGTGACCACTTGACAACTTGGCCTCAAGTGACAAGGGAGTGTCATCCCCAATCCTTGAATATGATTGGCCTGTCAGAGGTCTAATTTATTAAAACTTTTAATAAAGTGTGTTGGAAAAAGACGCTATGAGCTTTGTGGCATTTAATCACTGACTCCTTAGTCAGCATTTACTGTGTTTTCTCTCTCTCTCCTCCTCCTTTACTCCCATAACTCTGGACATAAAGCTGCAGAACCTAATGCTGCTAACAAAGCTGTCATTCAGTATTTTTTTTACATCAAATAACTAATTAAAAAAAAACTTGTGGAATGAAAAAAAGAATGATTATTTGGCATGCATTTTAATTATCTAGTTTGACACATGTTCCATGTGTTATAATGGAGGAAGCGGGCTGTATGAGGGACACTGCAGCCAGTCACTAAAGGGAGCTCTAAAACCTTTGGCTTCATTCGGGATAGCTGCTGTGTCATCCATAGTTTTGCACAGTCTGTGGTTTTTACTTTATTTTTACTAACAACTGGAGATTAATGTTTCTTTATAGCCCTTAAATAAAAAGACGAAAAAGATTTATAATGTCTCCTGGGTGCTCTTTATGAATAAAAAAAACTACACAAACGGTTACTACAGCCAAATGCTCGTAGCTAAAACTGATATGATTGGTATGGACACAATCAAGTTTACGTCTATTAAATGTATCACTACAAAAAATTCCTACAATATAAATTAAGATTAAATAGTTAATAGAATAAAGCAAAAAAATAAATAAATCCTTTACATTGTATTGCACAAATACTTTGATAAGTTAGGGCCCTGTGTGGGCCGCCAGAGTCTCAAAGTCTAGGACGCCCCTGTCATGTCATGACGAATCAGAAAAACTGCCTGTGGTTTTATTGCCAGAGTGAAAAAAATATATGTAACTTCTCAGAACTGAAGCAGGAAGTTAAAGTGACAAAGTTCAGCAGACCACAAACTCAAAGTTTTTGTAGCAACTTCCTCATATTTGTTAAATGAATAACGCAAAATCACTTTGACATCACCTCACTGAATTAGTTATGTAATCTGCCAGTAAGCAGTCAGTAAAACTAAGTTAATTCAAAAAGTCATCAGATTTATTTTCCTTCAGAAAATGTATTTATTCTTTTTGCTAAAAAGAGCTCTTCTACATTACTTCCGTAATTTGAGCCTACAAAATGAAAATATCATCTTTCATGTGGACTTGAATCACCTCTTTGCTCGGTAGACTTTGCACAATAGTAGACCTCACCCTTCCCCATGATGGTGCAGATAGGAACACAGATAGTGCTATCTCGCTATCCGCCTGTGCTATCTTACAGAGAGACACTGTGAAGTGTAGAGGACATAAATCTTGTGTATTTACTACCCGTGCTGTAGTCAGCTATCTGTTAAGATGAACTCTTCTTCCTTCCTAATCATGTCTGTTAGATGTCTATGAGCCTTTTATACCGTTGTCAAAGCTGCCATCGGCTGATGGTCTTTCTCAATCCGCCTGTTAGGTCACAGATTGTTATCAGAAGGAGCTCTGTTGTAGAAAAGGCGAAACATGCAGAAAAGGGTTAAAGAGTTGGACCATTCGGTGTGCGGATTTGTTGTTTACACATACTCTGCTGTGTCATGATAGCTGCATTTCTGCCCAGTAATAGAGTGAGATTATTAATTTGGGAGTTGCAAATTGTCATCTCACAACAGTCAACTTCTATTACCGGGCCTGCAGCGTTAATGCCATTTGACAGCAGATAAATGTGAAATAAAAAATGTGTTGACGCATCAGCCTGGCAGGGATGGGATCGAGCAGGCCGGTTGATTCCTCATGAGAAACTCGGCAACAATTGCACAAGACAGGCCTTGTGAGGAACCACTGACCCATCGATGGCTGTGATCCATGTCTGACTGACATCAATACACATTCATCTCTGCCTGTTTCACCTCAGGCTACCAGGCCACAGGCTACACATTTAGACAGGCAACAGGGATCGCTTTGTCCGCTGCACTTGTATCACTGACATCAAACACCAGAGGAGGCAATCCGAAGGACCTTTGCTTTGTGGGAAATTAGTCACTGTTAAAGGGCCCCAAAATGTCATTGGTAAGTGTATCAATGAGTGTAAACCCTCCATTACACAGTCGTTTAAGGAAGTAGGGGAAAACTTCCTAGAGGGGAAATACGACAGTCTATCCTCCATCAAATACAATAGACAATGCAGAGGATTGTTGAATCCATTGTTAGACTCTTGACACCTGACGCTTGTAGTTATGTGATAGACACACACACCCTGCCACACACACGCAAACATTTTCAGAGTTAAGAGAGTTAAGGGCCAACCTGTTCTGGTTTTGGTGACCTTTGGTCTGATTCAGTCACTTCCCCAATCTTAACCCAACCCTTTGTTCTCCATATGCCAAAGAAAGCAGAGAAAAAAAGAGAAGTCTGTCACATTTAGTCTGTCAGAGTAGAAGCTGTCTTTCACTGATTGTGGTTCTGCTCAAGGTTTTGGCCTGTTAGAAGATTTCTAAAAAATAATTACTGCCCAACTTTCTCGCGATTACCATAGACTGTATATAGAATGGACGCCATCTGTCTCCTCGCTGGGTGAAGCCACTCCAAGGACAGCACCCTCTGGTGACAGGCTGCAGTATAGGTCATAAATCCTGCCTCCTCCAGCAATCCCTACAGAGCTGTGGACAAACTTTAGAAATTAATTACACAGAACATACATTTTTCTCCCCCCTGGTTGGGATGTTGACATGTAGTTACTGTAAGACCGGTTTGTGCTCAAGTCCTTTTTTTTCAGTACAGCTCAGTTTTTAAAAGTTAATAGGGGGTTTATGTTTTCTATGATTGACACTTGATACAGCCTATGAGCTTACGAAGATTGCTTAGCTCACCTGGGGGATACGCTGTTTGAGCCGAGCGTCATCACAGCCACTCTATGTGACTCTCCCGCCAAATGCACAAGTGTTGGTTCTCCAGGAAGTGGAGAAAGACCCGGAAATACCAAGAGCAATTCGGCCTCAAATTCGTTTAACAACGGAAGGCAGAACCAAGTTGTCCATAGTATATACAGTCTATGATTTTGACCAGTCAGAATCAAAGCAAGTAAAGTAATGATTCTGTATATGGATTACTGTGCCAAAGAAAACCAGATCGTACAAGTCATTTCAAGTCAGCCTTTTGAAAAGAGTTTCTACGCCCCTTTGCTTCTTGACACTATGGTAAAAATGTTAGTTTCAATTTCAGTAAGAAGATCCTGTCCTGAAAACCACACAGTTTCCCAAAGCGTCTTATAGCTACAAAGTGACTTAAACCATGAGGGGGAGTGATAATAGCAACAAGGTTAAAAGTTGTGACTGTTGCCTTAGTTATTCAAGAAACCAGAAAAAGAACTTTTTGAATGTCACATCATGAACCAAGGATTAAGAAAATGCTCTTTCCACATGTTTTAATGACTAGTTTCACAGGTTAGTCATTTATATGTCAAGCCCCAATGTTTCTTAAAGTTGTTTCTTTTAAAGGAGTAATTAAATCAGACTGATTCAGGACTGAGGATTAGCAGAGATCTCTATTTTGCTGTTTTAATTGTTCCTCTACATCAGCTTCATTAACACTCACAACTAATGTTTTGTTCCACTGGGTAAATCCTCCCAAGGAGCCAATCTTAAGCCATCTCCACTCTTCTCTCTTATGACTCTATTCTGTAATAGTGCAACAGCCAACACCTCCCCCTTTCTCTCTCTAGGCTCTTTTTAATTATAAACTAATCTAGGGAGGTAATCACAGACAGCATGATCACTTACTCATGCATATATGCCATACTAAGAAACGCAAGCAGTTTATCACCCCCGTCTCTCTCTGCTGCCTATTTACAGCCACTGGGAAGCATGCATGCAGCCATAATGCTGTGCCAATTAGCCATAAAAAAGAAACATTAGTGCACAGAGCGGATGCTGGAGACTTAGCTTCCACTCTGTGGTTTATAGTTGGAGGTAGAGTTGTACTGATACCGACACTAGTAGGAAATACCGTAAGAGATTCTTCCAGTATGGCCCAGAACTTGGCGTCAAGAATTGGTGAGTGTGCATTTGTTGTATTGATCAGATAATCTAGCCTCTTATGTATTTGCCTCTTCTCTTCCTCGAAGAAGCCCTGGACGAAATAGTGTCTCTTACAGCTTTATTAGGGGTAATTATACGGGGTGTATTAATTTTTTTATCCTGATTGATTAACTCTCCACAGTGACAGTATATTATTTCTTGATGGCACACCATTAAAAAAACAGCAGCCGGATTTGAAGCTTCGATCAAAATCAGAGAACTGTTCAATCTACTGGGAGAAACGGTTGATTTTTCATTTGTTTCTTTACTGTGGGCCAAAAAACCGCTGAAGAGGTGAAAACAGCAGAGTGTAGGCAGGAGTGGTTAGAGACACAAAACACACATGACAAAGAAAAAGTTGGCACATGAAGTAAACATTTTAGGGCAAGATTCAAACATGGTGTGACACTGATTCATGATCCCAATCACCTTATTCAGCTCTGCTAAATTTAGAGGTGGGGTAGGCAGGATCCGAGGAAGTGCCAGTTTTGGGGAGAAATCTTGAATGTAAACACTACCCCACCCAGCTAGTTTTCCCCTCAGCTCCTCCTCTCCCCTCCCTCTCTGCTCCAGCAAGCCCCGCCCATAAACAGACGCTCGCTCATATCATTTCAATTAAATCCAGATAATGCAGATAAATACTTCAGATAATTACAAATGGGGCCCAGTCCACGTGAAAGTCAAAAGCATTGGTGCTACTGTAGATGCCAACAGACTACCAGCAAACACCATGTTTGCTAGTAGTCTACAACTAGGATAAATTGACATACTCCAGGACCCAAGGTCAACAGTTTAGCTACGCTACAACACACAGCAGGTCCCGTTTGACTGCAGTTACAGACACTTAGCTTGTTAAAGCAGTTTACCTGTCCAGCAGAAAGGTTACAGAGTCTCCGGTATTTACTTTGTCTTCTTGCTTGTGTTGGCAGTCGTGGCCAAAGGAGGATTCAGACAATTGTCCGTACTTTCTGGTTGGTTTCTACAGTCCGATATTGTAGCACGCTAACTTCGTTTGGGCTCGTGCACATTATTTGAGGACGTGGAGCGTGCCTGACACCATGAGGGAGCAGCGTCTGCCTCACAACCAATCAGATCAGGGAGGCGGAGAACGGCTTTATTTACAGTGAGAAAATGTTGAAATTGTTGACCACACAGACATAAGAGAACACAGCGATATCGTTATATTCCCAAATGTCATCAATAACTACTAGCTATTGACTGATATTAAAACCTTTTTTGTTCATACACCACAAAAAAAGGATCCTTCTTAAACGGATTCCTACCTAAACCACCTTTAAATAGTTTTAGCTGAGGGCCTGTTTCAAGTCAGACACAACTCTATTCAATATCTTTAGGTGAAATATTAGCATATTTGCATCCATCAACCCATTTCTGAATAATCCCGGATGTAAAGTGAAGTCCTGCTCACCCTATCTTGGTTCCAATCTGCTATAAACAATCTGATGACTCCACCATCTCTATTTTCTACTCAGAGGTCACTGCAGGGTAAAATGAGTGGAGACAGTTTACTTCTCTGCTGCATGAGACCTTTTTTCAGTCTGCTGCTGAAAGGTGCTTTGTGGTTTTCATTTCATGCAGCCTTTCAACATTATTGAAGATATGATTGCGGCTGAGTGGCAGCAGTGCAGGATGGGAGTGGATCCTCAGACTGATGAGCGCTCTAATAGGCCTGTCTAATGTATCATCGACGGATTGACTGCTGTCTCGGAGGAGAAATTTCAGAGGGATTCCAGCAGATGAATTTCAGAAAGCCCAAGTAAAAAAAAAAAAGAAAAGAAAAAAGAAAAAGCTGCTGTGGTTAAAAAAAGTGGAAAGACGCCCTCTTGTTGCGTTACCGGGATGTGCAGAAGAGGATTCACTCAAAGAGGAATACAGACGAGCGGTTATACGCCTCACATAATCTCTCTCTCTCTCTCTCTCTCTCTCTCTCTCTTTTCTCAGCCAATCTGCGCACAGTGACGCTGCGCAAAAGGCTGGATCTAGTCCTGGCTTCATCATCATATTTAACACACCCACCCACATTCACACATGCTACAAGAGGTGCGTTCTCTTATTCCAGAGGTGGCCTGGCCCCCGCGGGAGGGTTTTCTATCTCCAGTGAACTATCTACGTATCTCTATCTTTGGCTCGCCTCGGGTTTGGCGATTGTTCCGGACTCGATTAGGGATCATTCACGCGCCACTGATCGCCGAGGTGGACGGGAGAACATTACTTTTCTTGGACTTTCCCCTGTTAAAAAAAAAACCTACGAAGCTGTGCCTCTCGTATATGAGGTCCCAGCTGATCCACGGCTGCTCTTCCCGGCCTAGGATCGAGTCCAAAACGCGCCCTCGAACCTTTTGGACACGCGCGTTTAACGGATCGTTTTCCCCCCGCGTGTCACGGCTGCCTTGGGATCACTTGTCTGCTGTACTCTGTGTGTTTTCTGCTGAGATTTCTCGTGGAGGAGGATGTGGCTTGCGTTAAATCACCGCTGGTCTGAGTCCACGCGACCTGCTCTACCTGCACGCTTGCGGATGTTTTTGCGCTGTTAAAATCTGGAAACACGCGCGCGCCTAAAGAAGGATTCTGATGTTGAAAAAACAAAGGCTGAACACTGAATCCTTTACTCAAGACGGCAAGTGAAGATGGTTCTTACGTGTTTAATGTATACTTCATTAGATTGGCGTCCAGTCTAGTGAACATCATCAGCGATGTAGTCAGCTTGTTCATCTGCGTGCTCATCATTTGCAGTAAATACTCACATCTGCTCAAAAGGGAGACCATGAAGATGATCCTCCTGCGCAAATTCCGCTTTTTAATCCTCATGGTGTTCCTCATCGCATGCTCCATGCACATTATGATAGACTTGTTACCCAAGCTGGAGAGGCACGGCAACAGCGGCTGCTCCTGCTCGCACACACCGAGCGAGGAGCCCCAGAGCTGGGGGAAGCAGCAGCAGCAACAGCAGGGCTGGCCTAACAAGCACACCCTGCGGATCCTCCAGGACTTCAGCAACGAGCCCAGCTCTAACGTTTCCTCCCACTCCCTGGAGAGAAGCCCGGTCACGGGCGACAAAGCACAACAGCAGGGTTTCAGGAGGATGGAGCATCCTGGGCAGCAGCAGCAGCGCGGTGACAGGAAGAAACAGTTCATCCAGGACGCGGCCATGGCCAAGAGCGTGCCTGTTAAAGGTTCAAGGTTGTCTGCTCTTTATGATCACCCGCTGTACAAAAGATCTGTACCAGCTCTTACGGACGAGGACACCTTGTTTAACGTCAACACAGACATCAGATTTGACCCAAAAGCTGCAGAAGATCAAGCATGGTAATGTGTTAGACTTAGAAAGTCATTAAAAGCACTTTAAAATCTAAAGAAAACTGAAAAAGGCTAAATGTTGAACTCTGTTGAAACACTGACATGAACACCCTTAAATTCTCTGTCTGCTTTCTTTTACTTCTCCTCCCCAGGAACGCTGAAGGCACCATGGATGAGTTCAGCCCCACAGGCGAGCTGTCAGCAGACTCCTACCCCAACTGGCTCCGCTTCCACATTGGGATTAATCGATATGAGCTGTACTCAAGACACAACCCGGTCATTGATGCTCTCCTCAAGGACCTTGTCACCCAAAGGATCACCAGTGTGGGTGAGTCATGCAAAGACAAAAAGGAGGGGAGGTGACGCCATGGCAACAACAGCCATGAAGAGGGCTTTGGTGTACAGGTGGATTGGTCCAATAACACGTTACACTGAAGACATAAAACTGAATAGATAGAGAGCGGATATTCATAACAACAACATTTCTACTTTTTCCCCACATGGCCTAATTAATAGTATCTATACCAAATTATTGGTTATATAAAAACAAGCAGCTTGAGAGGTTAATGACAAGAGAAAGGAGACTTTATCAGGTCCACTGTAAATGCTAGTTGTGTTCATGGATTGAACTTGGGCCGCTTTTGCTATCAAGTTCTTCAGTTCATAGACAGTTCAAGAGACTGAGTGTACAACAGAGAGTTCATAGTTCATTTCAGAAAATCTCTTGTGTAAATGGTAAAGCCAGCATTTGAGATATTCATACACTCTCTCATGATTCTTAGTCTCAAAGACCCGTTTGTTTAGAGCCATTCATATTTTATTTCAGCTGTGATTTAATATTGTCGCTGTTTTCTGAGGAAGAGAGTCAAAAAGCAGCTTTATACAACTCTTAGACAACACTCACAGCAGGAGGCACAAGACACAACAGTCTACACGGTCTCAGCCAAAACCAAAGAAAACACAAACCGACCTCCAGCTGCACAAAACAACATCCTGTGAAGACTCACAACACTGACACAAACAAAAAGTAACACTTGTATGTTTAAAACTCCAAACATAGTCCCGCTCAGGGGAAGATGGAGAACAAGGCAGACATTATGGACCATTGCTGTGATCTTATCATAATGTTACAACCAAAAGTCAGGTTTATAGTTGAGTTGGTTAACAAATACATGGAATTTATTCAAGGTGTTTCTGGCTGCCTAAAAATTAGAAATATAATGAGAATTACAAAAGCTATTGTTGAGAAACAATATAAATATAATGTAATTCACTATCTAAATATAAAAAAAAATACACAGAGAATATCTTGGCACTGTGCAGGTTTTATTGGCTTCTGCCTGTGTTGCTTGACAGAAATTTGGCACTTCAGATCCTCCCTAACATGGTTCGTGTTAAAACTGGAGTCATCTGTTTTATTCGTTTCCATGGATACAGTATTAGAGTAATCTATTTTTATCATCTCAAATTCTTGAGCCCACAGCTCACAAAATGTCAATGCCAGAGACCGAGGTCAACGAACTTACCCAATAAGAGTCAAAAGAGACACCTTAAAAATATTTTCTACCTACAAACAGTTTCAATAATTAAATCCAAGTCAATTAAATGAAAAGGCCGAACAAAAAATAAATAAAAGAAGTGTGAGTAAACTCTAAAATTAAAAACCTCTGCTCTAAAGTGTCAGTCAGTAATTTTTCCTGCTCAGAGAAATCAAAGAGAAAAGAGGACAAAGAAGAAAAGACATACAGCCATAACACCAACAACCCCCCTGTCCCTTGAGGTGGTTAGATATTGCTCACAGCTGCAGGAAAGAATCAAGGGGTCAGTCCAAAAATGAGCATTAGATTAATATTGATCATGGCAGCCAAACAACTATAATATAAAAAAGTCATCTCCACGTTTTAACTGGAACATTGGTTGGACTATTTAAAGAGTAGATGTGAAAGTTAGTTTGTGTGTGTGAATTTCTAACTGTCTGAAAGGTTAAGTTTCTTGATGTAGCTGATTTTGCTAAAAGTGAGCTCGTGTCGCAGTGTTTCCTGTGCTGCTGTGATTTAATCTGCTGAAACTGATGCGTTTCATTAATCTGTCAGAAACACCTCAGGTCATGTGGCAACAAAAAAAAAGCAGAAAACAGGTGAAAGATTTTTATTTGCATGATTTATTTCAAACTTTACTTCTTTTACATCTTTTTTTTAATATAACGATAATGGATAAATATGTAATTTCAATTTCCCCCCCCAGAAGACTTATTGAAATCCTCCATAAGTATCAGGATACCCCAGGGGGTCCCACTCTTACTTTGTAAACCACTACTTTAAGCGAAGGTCAAACTGATAGCTTTTTAAAAATCCTAACAGATGTTGTAAATGTGAGAGCTCTTGCGCGTAAAGACAAATAAAGTCAGATTTAACATTATTGCTCCTCTGGTATATGAAGGATATGGTAAATACTACCCTCAACACACCAACATTCACCAAAAAACAGAGTCCTGATTCTTACAACTGGAAATCTTTTAAAATCTCTTGTGAGTTAAGAGCAAACAAACATGGCAGACGACAGGATGCTTTTCAAGCTGCTTAGCGATCTGGCACATCTATTCCTGAAGCAGTCTCTGTTTACTGCTCCTTTCCCTGTCAGTTTAATTGTGATGTGTTTTGTGGGACACACTATGTTGTCTCCACAAATCAACAAGTTGGAGTTAATCTTTCTTAATGCTGCACATCTAGTGTTTTCTGGCTGCGTCACATGGCTGTGTTTGTTGTGCTTGCCTTCCAATTCGCTATTTTTCCGTCTTACATGACAATCCACATTGTCGTGCACGCTTGGCTGTCCACAGGCTCCCCTCACAGTTAACACTGAACACTGGGATTTTAACTGAACATATTGGTATGTGCAATTTTAAAATTGGTGTGATCTCAAACCTGTTTCCAGCTAATCAGTCACTCATGACATACCTCCATCCTGGTGAAAATCTGGTAAAATAAACATCAGAACCATCAGACAGTCAACTCTTTACTGATTTTTGTCTGCAGGAAAGATCCAGGCCGGAAATCAGTCTAACTTTCTTGGAGTACCTCACCTGGTTTTGTTAAAATCATAAAAGATTGGACAGGAAGGAAGACTGAACCCAAGTGCATTTGTGATGACAATCATTTTCTGGTGTAGCCTGTAGGGGGTGGGAGAAAAAATCGTTACAGCATAGCATCGCAACATTTTGTCTGGTGATGTATCATATCGTCTCATTGACTGTCTATCGATTTTTTCAAGTTAATTGTGAATATGAAGTCAAATCTATGATGATGGAAAAATAAAATCAATTGTTTGTCCAGTGAGGTTAGCAGAGGTGACATCATAGAGCAGGAAAAAGTTAGTACAAAAAACACATAAAAGGTTTGTGCTACATGAAGATAAAATACAGTGTAAATAAGACAAACATAGAGCAAAGACAAATGCTAAATCAGCTAAACAGTTTTAAAAAATTATATGAATTGCAATATATTGTATCGCAATACTCACTGTATTGCAAAATGGAAAAAATCGCATCGTGATCGTGAAGTCACTGGTGATTCCCACCCCTCGTAACTTGTTCATTTAAGTGTTCAGTTTGATTGTGTGGGATTCTTCAGTGGCAGGCACCAAAATCTTACAAGGTCACCCACGTTGTCATAAAAAGGCCAAAATGTGTAAAACTAGAGAAGTCAGAGTGTGTGAGAGACAGTCCAAACTTGAAACAGCGATTGCCAGTGTTAACAGAACTCCATGGGGGAAAAGTATGGCTTTAATGTAACTGGATCTACCGGTTAACAGTAACAGGAGGTGCTGCACAATGATGGACGGCCAGGTTCCACCATGCCACAGGCACGTATGACATGAAAACACACACAAGTATGCGTTGAGTTGGAAGTCGGCTGCAGGCCATCATGGGACATGGCTGATTCTAGAGGCCCCTGTAATAAAACACCACAATCTTCTCTCACGTATCCTCACTGGAAGAATACATCAAGCCGTGGGAGAACACCTGGTCTCTATGCAAATCACACAGCTTCACATCTGAGTTTGATTCCTATCAAAGGCTGATTTTTTTTTCTTTAACTGACAAGTGCTCAGAAAAACCCAAGCCTTCTATAGAAAGCTTGTAGAGCGCTCCCTGCAAGTGGAAGAAGATACCTGACAGAGGTGTTAATCCGTGCTAGGCCAGTTATATGGAATCTATTTCTCCTTTCTGTTTCTCTTTTTTTCCCCAGGAAGATTGTCTTTCATTCTGGCTCAGTTCGAGTCCCACATTCCAAGAGTTCTTGTCTACTCAAGGTCGCCCATCTTGCGCTCACTCATCGAAGTGATTGCAGATTTCAGGTTCATGTGCCAACAACAGCAAAGTAACAAGCCTATAGCGAAGATTAAATACTTATCTTGGAGAGGATTAACTGCTTATAAAAGTAGCATCGCTGTCTGGCCACCAAAAGATTTTTTTTTTTTTGCTTTCTCTTTATTCTACCCCAGATGTTGTCGAGTTTTCTCCCTTTTGCTTTCTGTGTCTCAGGCTGGCTGGATAGAGGAAGCAGTTCTCAGCGTCTCTAGCCAGCTAAATACATGGTGGCTCAGTAATTACAGAGCCTTTACACAAGCCCGGGGCAGAATACCAATAGAAGCCAATAGCAGTGGGTTATTATCTTAACTTAAGCACAGGAAAGCTTGAATGCATAATACACTACTGCTTTTGAGAACTGTTCATTGATAAAGTTGCTGCGTGCAAAAGCAGCAGATATGGTGAAGGTTTTTACGGATTATAATGAAAGGCTTTTACTTTGGAGGGGTGAGTGCACAGCCCTAAAACAGAGTTGGATATTTCTGCAGCATGGAGTCACAACAAAAACTCCTTTTCTCAGACAAAACAACATCTTCATGCTCCTTGTATGCAGTGTGCTCTAAATGCAGCAGTTACCAGATATTACAGTTAAATTTTGCGTTTATTTTAAGCCTCTCTTTCTTGAAAAATGTCACACAGCAGCAGTTACAAACAGACAGGTATTGATTTTTTTTCATGTGAATTTTTTTTCTCAGTAAACGTTTCCCTTGTCCTTGTGATTCCCATTCGTAAAAATAAATGAGAACATTGATTGAGAGGGTTGTTCTTTGGCAGAAGGCCATCAAAACACTGCTCCCAATCGATTCGCTGGCGGACAACCGGCTCAATGGCTGCCTTGTTCTTTTATTTTGGCGAATTTTGGCGGATTTAAGCCCAGAAGAGTCCTCGCCCCAGTGCCGAGCCCAGTCCCAGGAGTGCCTTTAGACTGCATTATCGTGTTCAAAAACATGAAGGATAGGAGGATGAATAGAAACACAAAGAGATGAAGTGAGAGAGCGATAGAGAGAGAGAGGGAGAGAAGGGCTGGACCCTCCAGAGAATACACAGAGAGAATAAACAGCGCAGGAACAGAGAGCGCTGGGCGAGCATTGGCTGTCCTTCACCCCCTCACTCTCTCTTCCCATCAAACAAACACTGTGACATCAGCACTCAATACACAAGCTCACACAAAGACTCACATGGGCAGATTGAAGCACACAAACACGCAGGATCACATACACAACAGCGTTCTTAAATTAATCGGCAGGGGATGTTGCGGGTGTGTGATTGCCTTGTTCTCAAATTCTTAATCTGAATTGGGTAAGGCACACATGCGATATATTACGGTCAATATCAACAAATTGTTGCCTTTTTAATCATATTTTATATTTTGTATGACACTGCAGTGAGTCGCTTTAAGTTTCTGAGCATCAACATATGTGGTCTGAATCCTCGTCATGGTGTTCAGCTCAGTGATTTAGGTGTACTGCACAGTACTTTTGGATATGGGAGGGTTTGGTTGTTTCAAAGCACAACAGTCTGCATGCATGATGGTACAGCTCATTTCATTAGTGTAACAGTCCAATATTTATAGCCCGGTTGGCTTCAGTTAATGATTTGCTAATAGCTTTGTTTCTCTGTTTCCCTCTTACAGCAATGAAGTCTGGAGGAACTCAGCTCAAACTCATCATGACCTTCCACAACTACGGCCAAGCTCTCTTCAAGCCCATGAAGTAAGTTTTCCTGTTTTTCAGCAAAAATATACTTTTTGTGCTGTATGAGCTTTAAAAATAGTCCCCACCAGCTCTATTGTTCCTTTGGTTTAACTGCCCTCTCATCTCTGCGCCACTACCTGGCGGGAGTCCACTGTCTTAAAGAAAAAACAACCTCTGGTGTATTGAGTTTAAGCTTGAGTGCCATTTCAGCATAAAACACCAACTATGCAGCTTTCTACCTCGACTGACTTCCTCCTCTCATTCTAACACCTATTCATTCTCCTCACAACATCAATCTCATTTCCCCATTCTCCTCTCTGGCGATATCAAATTGCTTTCATTTCAGCACAACCTTGATATTTGATTGAAGGCCAACATCATTCTGCTGTGTCAGAGGCAGGCGTTGAGTAGGCATTTCACCTCTCAGGGGCTGTCAGATGACACTGCACGTCTTTTATAGAGGCCGTGTTGGACGTCCTCAGCCCTCAGGCAACACTGGCTGTGCCGTTTTATGACTCAGTCATCTGATCAATTTCTGGTGTTTTCATAATGTCATGCTGGCGAGTGTGCTAAATGTCAGTGTTTAGTGATTTGTGTGCTACAGCTTTTAGGTGCTCATAACCCAGTGGAGTCCTTAACAAATTTGCGACCAGTGACCTTTACAGACTTTTTACTTTTACTTTTATTGTTATGGATGGTGACAAATCTGTGTGATTTGATGCAGCTTGTCTGTCTCTGCAGTTAGATAAGGAACTTTTAAGAGTTAGTTAAAGAACTTTTCAGCCATGGGATTGCTTCTGACTGCAGCGAGTTTACTCTCAGGACATGAGTTAGTACTCATGTCAATGCACAAAAAACAGTTGAAAAACAATTAAACAAGAGGCTATGTATGCCAGTGAAACATGGACAACTTTAGAGCTCTGTACTAGGGCTGGGCGATAAACAGAAAATTTACTGATACCACAATTTATGACATTAACCAACGTCATTTTGCCCATATTGGTATATTTGGTGTTAAAAAAAAAAATAATAATGAATAAAAGTTGTGTTTGGATGTGTGTTAGGCTATGGTCTCATGTTCCTTTAAGACGCTGTCCTATGCCAGAGACTTGAAAGACAGGTGAGGAGATGGAGGACGGTTCAAAAGTTGTAGCGACTGGAGTGGCGGCTGAAGTAGATACTAGAGTTGATGTGGGAGGGGGTGAGCAGCTTGTGGAGTAGTTATCGTCCATTTATCGTTATCGAGGTGAACTGCTCAATATATCGTGATACTGATTTGAGGCGGCGTCATCTTCATCTGTTAAGATTTTGCTTACTTCTGGCTTCCTACGACTCATTTCTGTTGTTCCACTTCTAGATCTAAGCCAGGCATGTGAACTCCTAAGTGTGCCCAGGCCATTTCAGGTCTGATTGAGGTGTGTACATGCAACAGAAAATCAATCCCCACCTGTACTAGGTTAGTATCTTAGTCTTGCTGCAAGAAACGTGCGATTCCAGTCGGTCTAAAATCATCACATACATTTTAAACGCAAGTCTTAGTTGAACATTTTTTTTTTAAATCACGTAAATGTTCTAAATAACAATTCCAGATGTAGTTACTGGGAACGTTGTGATCCACCCACCAAGCCTCTGCTGTTTTCTGTCGTCTTCTGGATCCCGTTCCAGCTGTGGTACGAGGAACACCCAAGCGGTGAACTCCAGCATATCATTAATGTCTCATATAAAAAGGTGAAGAGGAGCAAAAGCTCCACACTCCCTGTAATACTGCTTGGCTTAACTTGAAGAGGATTTAAGTCTACCCCAAACTGCCACACTGGTAGAGACTGTGTAATATTTGATTAATTCACATTTCCTTTATCCACACTGTCATATTTCGATGATAACACACCCCATGAGAAGTGCTCTTTGCTCCTAATCCCTCCTCGATTGGTGGATTTAAATGTCACCCGTCCTTTGTTATGGTGATTGTAATTTAATTGTGGGTTAATGGTTTTCTACACTGGCTGTTGTCTGGCCCCTGCATGTCAGTGTGGAGAGCAGGGTTAAGCCTGGGGATGATAGGTAGCGTGGTTTTCCGTGGGAGGAAAAGCTATTCAGAGCCTGTTGTAATTACTGCTCCAATCGCACCACACTAAGTCAGGCCAGACGCAACAAGCCTGAAATCATCCTGACAGGCTGGAGAGGAGAAGGGGAGAGATGGGAATGAGGAGAGAAGAGGTGGAGGAGAAGAAAGAGGGATGGAAGACGAGTGCAAGAGAGGAAGGAGGAGAGGTGAGGGGGCAAGGAGTGAAGGAGAAAGGAGGGTAGGAGAGAGGAGCCGACGATGAGAGCGTTGTCGATACACGCACAGAGTCAAAATCCACAGATTATCTCGGTGCACTGCCTCGAATTTGAACCCAGACGGAAATATGAAATGACATTTTCTGAGAAAAGCACGGGGGTGAAGGGGTTGGATGTAAATCTGTTGCTTGACAGTTGTGGTTGTCAGATCCGCCGTGATGTTTAATAATCCTGAAGAGTGAAGGGGGGGCTTTTTCATTCCCCTCCTGCTTGAATGCACTTGACTTTAACAAAATAGGGCAACCCATGCTGGCATGTGTGTGTTGTGCTCATTTGGACTGCAATCAAGGTCTTGACAGATTTGCACAGTCATTCCCACTACGTACATGATTTTCCCTCGCAGAGATCACACATACACACTCGCTGAACATCCACTCGCACACACATCTACTTAACACCCAACATCATTGACTCGTTCTCAAATCTGCTGGTGTGTTTCCACATGGTGCATCAAAGAGACAGGGGCTGTGAGATCAAAGACTTCTCCGGCTGTGCTCCTCTGCTCGGCTCCTCTCGACTGATGCAAATGTGTGCCAGGCAATCAGGCAGTGAAGGCAGGCAGGACGTCAAGAATGCATGTGAAGTCCGGGTAACGATCGACCCTCTAACCATCCATATCTGTGGAGTCCTGCACTCTATCTTTAACTGGGCTTTTTCTCGTTCTTAGTATTCCTCGTCACTCCCTCCCTGTTTCTGCAGCTCCTCCTTCAGTTTGTTTTTCTCTCTTGTGCATTCTTTAATGAACGGCGCAGATGAAGAAATCCATTAACAAGGCTGCTTTATCGATCCTTGGTTATTCTTTCTTCTTGTTTCCTTTTTTCTCACTTAGAGAGAAAGATCAAGCTGCTGTGGTCAGTGCCACTGCTTTGTTGTGGCAGGGTTCCTCTTTCTGTGTTAAATATAGCTGCGTTTCCATTACCCATAGATTTGCGCAAAACCTAAATATCGCAATAGAAAACTGGTAATGGAAACACCTGCATTTCGAAAAACCTCTCAAATATCGCTAAAAAGTTTTTACGCTCTCATGAGGTGGTTTTTCAGATGTGTCGATATAGAAGTATATCGCAAAAGTGTAATGGAAACACTATTCTCGCAATTCTCTGTCACCGGACGTGACGTAGCGGGTCAAGTGACCAGTTCATTACAAGCGAAGATGGCGCGGTATGTGTGGACGGGGGAGGAGACAGAGTTATTTCTGAGGTTTTGAATTGTATTTGTATTTTTCTGAAGTTTTGAACCCACAATTCGTCTGTGAATTCCTCATTAATGATCCTCTCCCAGAAATCCCTCATCCGTGTCCGCTCCCATACATACGAGCTTTGCCTTTGAATTATCACCCGCTGCCTTCGTCTTCTGATGACAGCAGCAGCAACAGCAGTAATGGTCACAGAAATAGCTGCTCCAAAACGTCCATGTTGGTGTGCAAATAGGCTTAAGGAATACGAGGTTGCACGGGCAGGAAGTTTACCTCATTGCTAGGCAACGGCCATTCAAACACGGCTCGCTTATGAACTGAACACCATTCAATGGAAACACCCGCAAATCGCAATTGCACTTTGTCGAAATTTGATAAACATCGCTTTTATTTTGTGAAAAAATGTAATGGAAACGTGGCTTATAACACACTCTGGTTGGGCTGCAGACAGGGATTTTCTTTAATCATTGGATTTATATGTCCCAATTTTAAAATGTGGTAACACTTACAAGATCAAAGTCTACAGAGACATCTGCCAACAAAGTTTGAAGAAAGGCGTAATCCTCACACTTATGAAATATATGATTACCTTTTAACAAATTTGTAGTCTGCAATACCTGTCCTCTATGGTGTAACACATAAGACAGCCCTCTTAACTGCTGTCTGCGGTCCAGTTTTCCAGACATGAAATAAACCTGCCACTGACTGGTCTGACACAGGTATTGTTTTGCAATGGCTGCTAAGACCACAGGCTTTAAGGTGTAACACCAAAAATCCCATCTGATGCCCAGCCCTGTGTTTCACAAGTAAGCCATTGACAGCAATATAGTTGTGCTCTCTGCCACAGTAGCTGCACTGTAACCTGTACAAAGCTGAGTTCGATGACTAAGCTCAATTGCATCTTGTCTTTATCATCCTCTTCATCCTGTAACACCCGTGGTTATGACAGAAATAACCCTGGATTGAGGCTCTTTCATAATATCTGCCTTTGTTCCTATGAACAAACACTTTATGTGGTCAAGTTGGGACAATCATCTTAACACACGTTAGCACAAACAAAAGGATTATTGATTCTTGATTAACCAATATGATTAACCAACATGTTTACAGTAAGGGATATCATTTCGGTACATTTTGATACTTTCGCAACCATTAACTCAACTTTGTACACCTCTTTATCCATGACTATTATATCTGGCAATAACTTGCTGTATAATTAAAGCTGATGTGTACATACAGGACCGTATCATCTGCAAACAAATTGAATATTAACTCATGTGAGGTAAACCGCTCATGTGTATTACGGTAAATAGATATAGGAACTAAAACTTAACGTTGAGGGACACCAAAATAGCAGTCAGAAAATGGTAGTATTTTCAACAACTTCTAATTTGCTAAAGCGTTTCCATTTCCTGTCAGGCTGTTTGGACTTCTAATAACTCTTGCTCTTTGGCTCGTCATTGGCCGCACTGGAAGTCACACTTAATGAGGTCTCATGTCAGCTTTTCTTTACCCATGTAACAACGGCAATTTGAACTTTTCTTGCCGGCAGCCATTGTACAAATTACAGCAGCATGAAACAGGATTATAAGCCGATGGCGGTGTTATTTTGTAGGGCTGTGGGGGAAAAAGTTGCCTCCTCTATGAAAAGGTACAGTCCCTGTGGGAGACCTGCTGCAGCGACAATACATTTTGTACCTTTAGAGGCTTAGCTTCAAGTTCAAGTGAAATAATGCATAGAGTGTGTCTTTTCCTGTCAGAAATGTCCATGTACTTTAAGAAGAATAATAAGGTATGCATGTACCTTTATGCTCTCTGGGGATTTTAGTAACATGCACCCTCATAAACAGAAATAAATCTTTGCTGTATGGTGTGTTTGAGTCCCTGCTGTGGTGTCGTACTTCACCATGGTGTCTGAATTCTGTGTGATACTGATTGTTTTAGTCTGTTTCTCCTTCTTCCTGTTTTCTTATTGTGTCTTTGTGCTGATGTGAACCCTGATACATGATTTTAATATTTACACTCTCATGCCACGCAAAGCTCATTAGACCATAAGCAAAGATGATCGAAGAAAAGAGGTGGGGGAGTGCTTGATGATTGATATAATGACGGTCTTCCGTTC
The DNA here is from genome assembly GCA_962446985.1 of Xyrichtys novacula. NCBI lineage: Eukaryota > Metazoa > Chordata > Actinopteri > Labriformes > Labridae > Xyrichtys > Xyrichtys novacula. The sequence goes on along the minus strand of OY660882.1, from coordinate 15,122,760 downwards.
CAGCTCGCTCTCACTTAATTGTATCGCTTGTCAATCAGCTGACTGTTGGCTCAGTCACACACAAATCAATCCCTATATTCCTAGAAGAGATATCTGCTCTTTCCGCTGTTCCTCCCCGCCGAGCGATCTATATCAGTACTGAGCCGGGTCCATGAGTAATTTTTGATTGACACGTCGGGAGACAAGAGACAGGAGACACATAATGTCACCTCGTTTGTGTCGATAACATATTGACAGAAGCACAAATAATAGCCTGGAGGAAACATCTGTGTTAAATACGAAATACTGGTGGGAAGTTGGCTGCGTAGAAGAGTTGATGTTGTGTCACCGAGCGATATCAGTCGTGGGAGGTGAAAGAATAAGATTGAGTGAGCTTTGTGTGAACATGGGGCAGACGTGTCTCAACAAAACCCCCTTTATTATTCCTGCTTAAAGCTGCTCAGATTTGTCCTCAAACACGGCACAGACTGAACACTGGGGGACAGACAAAAACAGGACAATTGAGGGATTGTTCTGATATGTTGCTGAACAAAAGGATGTCAAACAACCTGACATCTCGGTGGAGTAAACCCACTCATGTTTCTTTATAGTTTGGTTGTTTGTTTGACAACGAGTGTGCATGAGCGCTTGTTTACCATGTGATGTCGTATTCACAAGGTCCTCTGTGCCTCTGCTTTGACTTTGAGTCAGGAAATAAAGGGATGAACCGCCTCAGGACAAGTCATTCAGAGCACGGATGATGAGTGCGGCTCAAGTTGGAAGTAGAGGAAATTCACAGCAGCACAGTGGCAAAGCAGGGAAAGCTGGAAGTTAACCCTTTAAGTGCTGGATGCTGGGGCACCTGCATTCATCCATGTTTTTCATGGTCTGAACCCAGTTTATGTTTAGGCTTTAGAGAAGAGACTGCCTTTTAAACTGTTAGTGTGATGGCTTTTTTCCCCCCTTTTTAATACCTTACACATTTGATACTCTATTTCCTATTATGATAAAAGCAAAAAATGCTTTAATTTATGACCATGTAGATAAAGGAATGAATGAAACTAGTTAAAAGACTCAAAGCAGTTATAAATGTTTGATGAAAAAGCTCAGAAGCTGCCCAGACATCATCGCTCTCTGTTATCTGCAGAGCAGATGTGGAGACACTACCTGCAATATGTGCACGAAGAGTAAAGAGAGAAATATCCAGAAGTTTATTGATAGCAGGCAGCAATTTTATCCAGACTTCACTGTCTTTTTCTCTGTTTAAATGCTCAGAATCATGTATTTTTGCATTGATCAAATTGACATATAATGAGAATAATAATAATCATTATACATTTTATTTCTAACACACTAAACATGAAAAAAAAATCTCCAAGTGCTACACAAGCAAACATAGCATACATAACAAACTCCATGGTGTTTCTTTCCTTTGCTACACAAAAAAACTGTTTATGTGTTTCCTAATATGTTTTCATACTAAAAAATTAAGAAACATAAGCAACATTGTAATGCAAAAAAAGCTATCCCTTCATAACAGTCAATTTTTTTTCACATATATATATATATTTTCTGACAAGGGAAATTACCAATCAAAGTAAAGTATGACACCTGGGGTAGCCAATCAGATTTCAAGGGGTCCCATTCCCCCCCATCTGGACAAACCCCAAATGATGTTAATCAGAGAATCAAAAACATCCTCTGCCATTTACATGTGTTTCATCTGTTTGAGTTGTCTCTTTCCTGTGCCAATTTTCATCAGTCTCAGGAGGTGCCATCACATCCCTTATTTAAACACAGTGGTAATTAGAGTAATGCAGTAGATACAGCAATTACACCCTACGCTGCACATGCTTGTGGCATACAGTAGTTAGCACATCGATGAACTCTACATTGAATGTATTTGCATTAATTACATGCCCATAATCCAAGCTGTGGTTTTATCTGATAAAAGCAGTTTTATGCCTAAATCTTTAACCCCATATAGTGAACACATAGACATAATATGATATCTCTTTATCTCTGTATTCATACACATCTCCTGGCTAACACATTCAAGTTTCTTGTATAAGAAAAGAGTCAATATGTGTGCATCTGTGAGTGCAAATTGCCGTGCACATTCTCCAGTCCTTAAACGAAACACTTGGGGATCATGAATAATAGCTGAATATTATAATTGCCTGCAAACTCAGTGGCCAAACTCAGGAAATACTTCTGTTCTTTACTTTTGTATGGTAAAACGGGTTCAGCTGAATAATTAATCGAAAATTACAGCCACAGTCAGATATGCAATTAAGCAGCACTTCAGGCTCCACACTCTCCTCTCTGCTCAAAGTTTTGACTGTGCTATAATTGTTACACCAGGGTGTTATTGTACACTATTCAGTTTGTGCTCAGGCAGAAATTAAGGTGTTTGTGAAAAAAAAAGTTTGACGAATAGGAAAAATATGTTTCCAAGAGCTCGGTTTAAATGAAACACAGGCAGCAGCCTTAACATGAACACTGTAGATGAAATAGCAGGACATGTTTTCTCAGTGCAGCAGAGGGATGATCAAATGGAGCCCTCAGGCTTAGTAATCTGACCCCTTTACTGGGTCCCCTGCAGTGACTATGACACACTTCGGGCTATTGGTGCATCAGGATCACGCAGAGGATTGTGCTTTTCTTTATATATGCAAGAATGTTTGTTTTTAGCAAACACAGAGAAATGGAAAAAAAAAATGATGAAACAAACTAGAGCGTTAGTATATGACACCATGCTTGTGCATCTGTATCTTCCTTTGATGTAGTAGTATGAAAAAAAAGGGTCTGTAAGCAACAACTCATCTCTAAAGGATGCTAAAATGGGTGCCATATGAAAAAGATATCATTTGCGTGACAAGGTCTGGTGAGATTTCCCTGTTCTGATTTATTGTGTTTGTTTAATATGTGTTGTAAAAATGCTCTTGCTTATTCAGATTCCTCAATTCTAGTTCAAAATGAAGTATCAGAGCTGAAATGAACAATATTGAATACAGCTGCACCAGAGGGCAAATGTGATATTCAGAGGCCTGCTTCTGATGAATAAGTGTTTTCTTTATTCACGAAGATGGCCAGGGCCAAAACAGGAAGAGTTGTGCACATTTCACATTTTTTATTAAACGCACGATGTGTTCTGTGGATGATTTTTGCATGTTGGTCAAAAGACTGTGTTACATGAAAAAAGCTTTTTAAGCCCCTATCACTGCCTCTTAAAGAAGACAAAATGAACCACTTACCCTGCATGTGGGGAGCATGTTATTTTCAGAACAACACTATTTCCCCCTGGCTTACTGTGTGAAAGTGATGTTTGTGTGAAAGTGAAAGTGGATGAGGACCTATTTACCGAGCAGATGCAGCTGTGAAATGCCCTGTAATTAAAAATAAAGGGTTAACTGATCCACTCTGGTAAAAAACCTCTTAATAGGAGGCTGAAGTTGTCATGGTAATGTACAAAAAAAGCAGTGAAAACCTATGGCCCAGCATGCTGCAGATAAACAAGAAGCTTATGCAAGTAATCTATGGTCTGTGGGGATGGGAGTGAAAAAGTAGTACATTGTAATAATCTGTTAATGTACTGTTGGCCCTCCGCCATCTACAGTAATCAGCCATCATGATTTATGGGGACTGTTGATATTATTAAGCCAGAGATGTTTTCCTCGGTAATGTATTCTAACACAGTGTGCCAGTTTTAATCAGTGTGAGATGATTAGCATAATCGTTAAGTTTGACACGTCTGTCAGATGCTGAAACACGCTCCACTTCTTCCTCGTCTTCTACACTTATTTTCTTGCCCTTTTAGAAAACTCAGCAACAGCCTCAAACAGTTGCACAGTGGCCCGTGAGTGTGTTAGTATCCTACCTCCACATTCAAAGATGACCTGTGACAGAAATAAGTCATATTTCTTTGTCCTCTTGTGCCAGTCTGCATGTTCATAATCACGTGTGCCCCCGCTGCAACAGGACTTTGATACTGAATTCCTCACAGGCTTCACTCGGGCCTTCCAGGAGCAGAAATCGTCTTGACGATATTATCAGTCAGCTGCCCCCCCTTCAGGTAAATGTTATCAGCTCTAATGTTGCGCTGAAGGAACGATAACACAGTGTTGCAGCGAGCAGAAATGACAAGCCAGCATCCAATCTGCATATCAAAGCTTCGGCTAAATTCCTTCACCATCTGTGTGTGTGTGTGTGTGAATGTTTGTCCATGCACACACACACACACACACATATGCATTTCAATTGGCGTTCCTCCGCAGTCTCACAGGCAAGTTGTTCCTGGCCCGTCGCAATCGCAGTTCATCCCTGATAAACTCACTCTTTGTTTCTTAGAAATAACAAAAAGACGCTTAATTACTTGCCCAAAAAGGTTTGACAAAAACCTGCTCCTGGACTCAGTGTTTTTGTCTGAGTGCGAGCTTTGATACCATCTGTCATCTTGTCCCTTTAGCTTTGAAGGAGCTGTCACTCAAAGGCAGACTTCCCCTCTCTCTCTCTTTCTCTCTCTTCCTCTCTCCCTGGACACAGAGCACCTCAGCAGCTGATGGGACAATCACAGCAGACATTGATTCATCTGGCTCTGCCACGCTGCTGTTCTTATCGAGGAGCAGATGCTGAGAGCAGAGGCACAGAGGGCGTTTCGTAACTGGAAATGAGCCTTTTCAGCATCTGCCTAGCATCAATAAAAAGGATGGTGTCACATAACCTATAGGAGATCATTTCAAACACAAGTATTTCTTTTACTACTAACTTAATCTTTATGAAATCAACTTGAAAAATATGCAATAGCAATTTGATTGCCTGAGACGTTCGAGGCAGGCACTTTCTGCAGTCAAATCTATGTTTTGTTTGACATTTTTGTGTGTTTGGTTTGTTTAGTCTCATGCTGCATGGTTACAAGCAAACCGGCTCTTCTAAACCAAACACTCATTTACTGGACTGAGGTCTGGAAACCTGTCATCCAATGAGATTTTGGCAGTCGTTTGAGACTAAATAAATCTTATTCCAATCCTTGACTTCAGCCAAAAGTCATGAACTAATTTACTTTTCGTGCTTTAAGAGCAGCTGAAGGAATGACATAATCTCTGGGCACCTTTTAAACCTTTTGTTTTTGGTTATTAAAAACATAACACTCTTCTTTACAGAGGCTCTTTCACCTGCTTTGAGCCTAAATTTGGTTTAAGCTTCATGGACCATAAAAGGCTTCAATAGTTAAATAAAACTGCACTGAATGTATGTGGCATGAAAATGCAGAGAGACTCATTAATTATAAAGGAAGGATGTGCTCCGATTGTTCTATCTTCTTTAACTGCCTTTGCTTGAACTTTTATTTTGATCAGAGTTTGATCGCCGAGGGAAACAGGCATGCTCTGTGGTTCATATAAAACACACTGTCTGTTATCCTGCCACAGGGCGAGACAGCTCCACTTTTACAGAAGTATTCAGCGTTTTATGGCGTGCTGGAGCTTCACTCTGGTCTGCAGAGGTTTCCTCCTGTGATCTTCCTCTTTGCTTTCTGTCCTCACCTTCACTTGCCATTAAAAGCTTCGCGTCTCTTCCATGCTGTCCCGCCGGCAGAAACGGATCCCTTTTTATAAGCTGTAGTTAGTGTCAGGGAAAACACCTTAGGGGGATCATTAGCCTGTAATGAAGCAGGAGGTAAAATACCATGTTCACTCGTTGCTTTCCAGCATTCCTGATTGTCAGGTTTAATTATGGCTTTTCGAGGTCTTTGGGCATCCTGGTTTTGTTCTCACCACATTTATCTCATTTCTCCAGCTCACCCTTCACCTCTCCTTTTCAGCAGATGGACACTTGGCCTAATTAGGCCTTCTCTGGTCCTCTGAAGGGGTGTTCAGGAGTGTGGCATTACGAGGGCATGTTGTGATACGCAATTAGCAAACAGCAAAGTGGCGGCTAAGGTTATGGTGGGTAAGAGGTTACGTGAAGCCCAGCTGTCAGCACTCTGGCTATGTTATAGATGGGGATTAAACAACATCTGTTCCAAGCTGCTTCATAGTGTATGAGCTTGATTAAAGTAGTCTTCCTCTTACAATTCAATATCTGCATATAAACCCCCCGAAAGCTGTATGGCTAACGTCTGCAACACTGGGAAAAGAAGGAGGTTGGCTAGTCAAAACAAGTGATGCAACCGACCTCAGATGGAGAGATTAAAAAGCAATCCATAACGGCCAAGTCTCAACATGAATTGTTCCCTCACTTGAAAGCGGATGGGAAAAAGGCTGCATGTATCGAACTATAGAAAAGACAGCCTCTGCGCTCACACAGCACTGTTGGTCTCTTAGAAATGTGCCTGATTTTAAAGAGATGACAGCATGTAATTTGTTTTACTTGGAATGTGCTTCTTAAGTGGCAGGATAATGTTCTCAGACTGAGTTCTCCCCCCTTTTTTTATTGGCTCTCTTTAATTTTAACTGTGTAAAAACTCAGTTTCATTAAATTTTATAGGTGTTTTATTGGCACGAAAGGTAGAGGTACTCTTTGCTACAACAAAAACATTAACAAAAAAGATTAAACACTGACTCAAAACACAGGTTTGTAATGTAACAGAAATAGATTTAAATAGTAATTAAAGCATTAGATGAAAAATTAATTCACCCCTCGAGGACATAAATGAAACATTGTATTTCAAACTAATAAAAATTAGTGACGATTATTGCTGAGATACTTTTAATGAGGGGCGTTGGTTTATCTCAGATATTAGAGCAAGCACCTCATACACACAGGCTACAGTCGTCTTCCCATCTGTCCAAGATATGATCCCCAGTCTCGGCCCTACGATGAATGTCATCCCTAACTGTCTTCCCTCTCTCTCTTCAAGTAGTTGTTAGAAAAAGGCAAAACATTAATTCTTCATATTTAAAGAAAGTGCTTGATTTTAAGAATTTAACTCCTTCTGTTTTAAGGCAGTCAGTTTAAAAAAATGGTTTGAATTTGATGTGCAAATGTTTGGTAATGTTCAAACTTTGCAATCGTAGAGCAATTTATGAGTGCAGTTCCTGTAAAAAAAATGTTGCCTTTGTTTACAACCCAATTTAAAACAAAATTAAAAAAGTAAAATCTTATCAGTGTTGGCTTTTTTTCAAACTTCTGGGAAAGGGCCTGCCAAAAAAGGCAGTCATAAGCATCCTGAACACTTGTCCTTCGGCCGCTTCCACTTTATGTGGGCGTCATAGTCTGCTTTGCACGAAGTCAACATTCAAACCTACCTTTGTTTTTTAATTGGCATCGATGGTGTAGATCCCAAATTACTTTTACACTGCACTTCTTAGATGTTTTGATGTCACGATTGTCCACTTAGTGCAGCTTTGCTCGACAAATCCTCCATTATCGTAAAATAGCATTACTGTATTAGTTTACTGAGGTCAAGAGTACATGGACTGGTATTCTGTATTATTATGAGTTTAAATGGCTCATTACAGTTTGAATATGAACTTTTACCCCAGAGTTCGAATGAAGGTTTGAATTTCGGATAAAAAGTGGCAGAGCTTGTCTGTTAAGCTTTTTCCGTTCGCAAGTTTTCATCTTCTTGATGCACAGTCAGGTGATAACTGAGGGGTTTTCATCACAAATTTAGCTCCACAGAGATTAAAACGCCACCATCACAAAAACAGTCCTGGAGGATAATTATTTTGTCAATCCCATTCAGATATATTTGAGCAACAGTGTTTTTTTTTTTGTTTAGACAAACCTTTCCCCTGAGAATGCCAGTTTAATCTAAAAGCTGTACAAAAATGACAGAGGGATTATTTGAATGTTGGGAATGTTTTGGCCTCATACCATCTCCCCAGTCCTACAGATTATTAATGTCAGTGGGGTGTGGATAAAGAAAGGATAAAGAAAAGACCATATGCTCGGGCTCACCAAAGGATTATGATTTGTTGTTGTTTCTCAAAAAAAAAGGAAAGCGAGGGAGGAAAAGTGACTTCAGCATTGTTAGGAGCAGTGAGGGGAAAGCAGCTTGGCAAAATGGTACGGATTAGTGTGCTGCGAGAGAGAGGGAGAGAAAGCGTGTTTTCTAACTGTGGTTCTGCGTTGTGTGTTCTGTTAACTCAGTGCAGCGTTGGGGTGGGAGGGGGGCAGAGGAGGCGTTTATGGTGTTTGTCCAGCGCTTATTCAAATATGAGCTTTGGAGCCTCAGTTCTGCTGCAAACACGAGTTACTTCAGAGGGGGCGTGTCTGACTCATCATTCAAAGTAATGATCCGGTTCAAATCAAAGCCCAGCAGCTGGAACAGGGCAGTGCTTTCACCTTTATTTACACATGTCCTCCCCTAATTCACCGCTCATGAACAACTCAAGCAGGCGCACCACTTAAACATGGAGCATGCACTTTCCAAAACACTCCCTCTCCTAAATATACTGTAAGCCTACAACTCATAATTTATTAGTCAGCCTGAAGAGGGGCTTTCACATCTGTCACAGTGTGTAAGAAAACATTAAAAGCAGGGTTTTTAAGCTTTCAACCAATATTCAGTCTGCAGTTCAGTAATGGAAGAGCAGCAGTTAAGTGCAACAGACTTTAAAAAAGAAACGTGCATATTAAATAAGAAAGTTTGCAGGTCTGCTTTTATTAACTTGCTATGTTTTCTTCTTTCTTAAGTAGTCTGAACTTTAATACGGCAAGACCATAGTAGCAAGTAACTGTTGCTTGCCAGGTTTTTTTTTCCCAGGGCAAGAGAAATTGGTACATTACTTGAAGATTTAGTGCTTGGTTCTCTTGTTGGAAAATGCATGACAGCACTAAAGGAACCAAGAGACAGTCTGAGTCTCTGTCCAGTTGGCTGCTGCATTTTTTCGCCCTCATTACTAGCACAGCTTTTTTGAGGGGGAAGCAGAAGACACACAGAGCAGCATGTCACTGATCTATTTTATTGAACAGAAGAGAAAAATCTGAGGCCTCTGAACTGTTTGTGAAACTCCTTTTTAAATGATGTTAGGCCTTCTGGACATCAGTGTGAAAGGTTTTTTCAAACTAAGTTGACCATATTTGGACAACAGAATTGTTGCTTGCAGCATTGCTATGTTTTTGATTTAGTTGACAAGTATGTTTGTAATCATAATTGTTCATAATTACATACATATTTTATTGACTAGTCAGTAGTGGATAAAATACCTAAAATTTATACGAATGTAAAATTACTGATAGTGACTTTGTTAGAAATGATAATCAACCACTGTAAATATGTTTACATAACATTTCTGAATTAAGTCCTGAAAGTTCCTGTGAGGGACTTTTGGTTTACATCATCCCCAATACATACACTGCCCGGTGCGCTATCCTCAGAGGCACTAAAAACCCCAAAGTCACCTTAAAAAAGGAAGGAGAAACAGTCTTCACAGCTTATACAAGCTTTTAGTGAAAATTAAGTTTTTCTGCAGTATTATCAGTTAAATTCAGTATGTCACATCATAGGAAAGTCAGGTCAATTTTCCTTCCAGTTTAAAAAAAATCCCATATATTTATAAGTAACAAAAAGAGTCTTCCCCTGCTGGCCATTAGAAGGAGTGCAGATTTAAAACACTCCTGATGTTCATGAACTTTCAAAATCCAGAGGGGCTGCAGCTACTTCTTTCAAACAACTGATGATTTATTGCTCATTTATCACAGTTTTTTAGTTCACAAAGGAAATACACCGAGCTTCGAGCCCTGCTGAGCTTTTGTCTGAAGTTCCTGTTAATCATCTTTAGTACCCAGTTTTCTTATTAACCTCACCACTGTGTCAAATGTTTGATCATGTTGGCCAAGAAGAAACAGCCACACGGGTAGTCGAGTGAAAGTGACATCAGCCAAATTAAAGAAAACATGTAGCCAGGTAATAAGTGGGATGATGTGAAGTGAACAGGTCATTACATGAAACACAATCCCTTCAGGGTGAAGCAAGACCCTTTTACTCTGGGTCGGGGTCTTTTCTCACCCTGTCGACATTATATTTGCTTAATGACCTGCCTGCTGTACATTATCCCACACATGTTGAAACTTTAAGGGATGATTATTCTGCTTGTTAAACCAGCTTTCCGCTTTTTCCTTCAGTCCTTATTAATTTGGTGTCTCTGCTTTTGTTACTTTTTCATTCACTTTCCCTCTTATTTTGTAGTCGTCCTCAGGCCATTTCCTGTTTTTCTCTGTCAGTGTTCACCCCCTGTCTTTCCTTTTCACCATCACTCCAGTATTTCTCCTGCGGCCACACCTCCCAGTCTCCGGTCTTGGGGGAGAATAGAAAAGCGAGAGGAGAGTGATGCGTCGTCCGCTCATTTTCCTGCTGGTATGATATGAGTGATTCAGCTTGGAGTAACAGGCTGACTTTCTGCGCTGTCCCTTTTCCTCGTCTCTTGTGTATTTTTCTTTACCCATGCTTACTCTCACAGCGCCTCAGATCTCTGGAAAATCTGAATCTGTCGTTTATTACTCGCCCTCTTGCAAAACTTGTTTTCCTCTGCTCATAAAGCCTCCCAGACAGTGCATATAAATGCTTAACAAGGTCCGTTTTGTATTGTTTTCTCCGGCAGCGTCAATCCATGCAGCTTCCTTTGGTGTTTGTGAGGTTATAATGGTGGTGCAATAATACAAGGTTGGTTTGTCTGAGGTCGGGAAGAGATGTGTCTTTTCCTTTCATTTAGGGCTCTTATGCAACAGAAGAAGTGACTCATGGTGTTTGTGAGATCTGATAAAGTTTGTGGCCCGTGTATTTTTTACTCATTCACATTTCCCTACACCTCTACTTAATCTTTCTGGGTTTTTTTTTTCCACTATTTACTCTCCAGTTTGGAGCCCTCTTTCCCTCTGTGCCCTTTCCCTGCTGGTCCCGTGGCTCCAGGGTTTCCCTGCGTGTATTTATAGAGTATTTATAGGCGCTGAGCCCTGTTTTCTATCTGCTTATCAACAGCCACTGTGCACCCCACCCACTAATTTACCAAACACAGCGCTGGGATCTGAGGACACCACAGGCCTGAGCTGCAGTCAATCACGGCTCACCAGACCTTGATGCTGTCCTTCGTCATCTGCGTCTTCTTACTAAAATATTCCCAAATCCCTTGATATCTTTTCCACCACCCAGTTTTTATTAGTTCCTTCTATCCCCGTTTCTCTCTTTGCTAACCCACTTTCTTGGGGATTTGGGAAACTCTCCCTGCCCCTGCAGTAACTCTCTCCAGAAACAACAGAAAAGCGCCAGCTCCTCTCTGCTCTCCTCATGTGTGTATTACTTTAGCTACGTGGTGTGAGCTGTGATCTGCACGGATTTGTGTGTCATAAATCAAGACGTCCTTGTCACTCACCAGAGTGCGTTGCCAAACTCACATCAGCATATAGAGTTTTACACAACCTTTGTTTTTGCAATAACACATGAGTAAGATGTAGTAGCACACAGAAGCACACAAGTCTAATCCTGCAGCGGTGGCATGCTGACGCCTCTCATCCAGGCGGCAAACAGTGTTGTTAGACTAATTGTCTCTGCAATAAATTTCAGGCCAGACATGAAAGAATTTGGGGGTTTACGTTGCTAATTACTCATATAGTTCGCAGCCTATGTTCGGAGTCAGAGACTGGCAAGTGATGGATTGTGGGTAATTTGAAGCCAGGGTTGATTAAAGTGAAAATCAAAGGTTGAGACACTGTGAAATTGCGCACAAAAGCCACATGATTAAGTGTAAAAAATCCAGGGTGTAGTTTGTAGTGTGCAGTATGACTCAGAGAGAGAGAAAGAGAGACAACGTGGGAGGCAGAAAGGATGAAGCGCTGCCTGGCAGAACGGGACACTTCAACTGGATTTAATGGGACGTTGCTAACGGATGTATGAATGGTTTATCTCCTTGTGTCTAATTCAGCCTCACTCTGTCCTCATTGTCAGACACTTTGAATTAAACGAGGCAGTACAGAGAGAAATCCTCTCATCCCATCTTCATGACAGTTGTATATAGGTTAAACATAGTTACATACCTGGCATAATATACATTCTTTAATCCAGTTAGCGGATCATTTTTATTTAAAATACACACACACATTGAGAAAGCATTTCTCTGTTTTAGATTATGGCATCTGCACTCCAAGATTAGGCGTCTATTGTTTGGTACACAGTCTCAACACTGGCCTTTTTACTTCTGTGGGTTTGTATCAGGCTAGAATTAACAGTTTCTGACAGCTACTCATTGGTACTCAAAAAACAGAAAACAATAACGCCCTCTGGAAAGTATTATTCAGTTGAGGAAGATTTTAGATATTAACCTGTCTTGACTTTGGTTTTGATGTTAAAGATTGTCTTGCTGTGTCTCACTCTTTACAAATCACTTCTTTTATCATCACTTGCATCTTTGCGGCTTTTCTTCATCTCAAGTCAAAAGCCACAGGAAATGGAGAAAATCCATTAGCTGGGCGGTTTGAGACGTCTTATCCCCCTCACACACTCACACATATACACAGAAACACACTATATTCTGTCCAATGGAAGTGCAGTCTTGCCCCGTGGGCCCCCATGACAAGGGCAGAGGAAATGGCCGGGCATTAATGGCAGCTTTGATTACTCTCCTGTCACTAATGTGTCCAACATGAAAGACAAGAAGAGGAGAGGCATGACTTCAGCCCCAATCTGAGGCAATCTAATGGTATCTACATGGACTGGGGGCCATTTCGAGTTCAGTGAAAGCATCCTGAGGGCACACGTACATTATTCAATCACTACATCTATACCTCCAGGCTGTACTTTCTCCCTCTCTCCTTTATATCCTGATAATGACTCCTTTCTTAGAAGGTAACAGGAACTTCTTCTTTATCTCAGAACTCTGAAGTCAGTAGGTTTGTCGTGGTGCTGTTTGCTAAAGGTTGTTAAAAGGTCAAAGTTGGAAAGATGTCTGACATTTAAAGCTACACGTTGTTGTTGACACATTAGGTGTAACATCCAGTCATACAACTACTATGTATGACAAGATATCAAAGATCACTGTCAAGATATGACCTGTTTTATAACTGTTAGACCATCATGCCCTACAAAAAGAAATATATGAAGCTATTTTGGGAGATGTTAATCTACTTGGACTGTTGATTATGTTACTGGTAGTGAGCAGATGGTAGTTTCATTGATTCAATGACTGGGTCAAAGATGCTTGATTAGTTAAAAATCTGATTAATATCCGGTGGGCTGTGGGTATTGAGACACCTGCAGTGATCCCACCACAGCAGAATCAACAAGTGTGTCTCCTAATGAAGAGGGGGTGCGGTGTGTATTAATGCACAATGCACAGCGCTGGAGCTTCATTGTTTATTTAGATCCCCAGGCATGCTGACACAGGATAAGTCAGAAAGTGATGTCAATATATGAAATGTGTTTATGACACAACTAGAAGGTCTAGCACTTATCAGCTCAAGAGTAGAACATAATACAAAATGGCAAACATTTGTTGGGTACTGGGATTAAGATAAAAAGAAATAAATAAAAAGTGTTCTTTGTCTTTCTCATATACAAATGCAAATTGAACATTCATTATTTTATCTTCGACTACTGGGCTAAACAAGACCAGACATGACATCATCCAGGGCACTAGGATAATGTTACGGATGAGATTTACAATGTTTTGATGTGTTACAGACCAAACCTTGACTCCAAACCCATTATTACCAAATACCATGTCAAGAATGAATAAAAACAACAAAATTATCACCACTTACACATTTTTTTCACCTGGTTCTTTCCCTTTGCTGTAATATATCAGCTCAACGCCTACCTTTCGGCTGGCCCCGCTGACATTCACATGATCATCACAGCCGATGAGATTAGCTCTGCCTCCAGAGACGCTCTGGCCCCTTTAAATGTTTGGATAACTAAATTTCCAATTTGCCATATGCATGTCCCCAGGGGTATCGGTGTGTCATATAAAACCTGATCATGTGCTCAAAGTGCAGACATGCTGTTATCCGTCCAGCTCACAATGGGAGTCTGAGCCCAGTGGAGCCATTTAAGTGTCAGCCTGAGTAATATAAGCACAGCATGGCAGCCTGCACTGTCCTCACATAGACACAGTGAAGTACGAAGGCTATTAACTGTATTTTACAACACAAAGACGAGTTTTAAAGGATTCCATTTCCTGGAAATGACTGAACCAAAATCTAAATGTTATATGCAATAGCCTGTTTTGAATTTGCACTAAAGTTAATTTTGTGTGAAAATATTCCCGATCTTATCGGGCCCAAACTCGAGCTGAAATGGAGAAGAACACGCTGTCCCCCTCTAATTGAGATGCTGTGATTTGCCTTAATTGCCCAAATCATTGATGTTCAGTCCTGAGCGCTCAGAAGCAAGAGCAAAATACAAAGCTGTCACTAAATGTAGCAGCGAGGGAGCACTTTGCAGAGAGGAAGATGGACTCAGCAGAGATGTCTCTACCTGCTGTGAAGAGGGTTTTTTCCTTTTGTACTTGAGCCTAATTTTTATGCTTGGTGTCATTTTGTAATGAGCTTTGAGAGTAGAGATTTCTGATGCTATGTATCACTTACAGATACTGCTTCTGATCCCCAGACTTGCAAATTTAATACATTGATGTACCAATTTCATACCAGTGAAACTACTTTTTCCAGCATAGCTCTGACTTGCATGCAATTATCTGAAGCAGCACACTGTTTTAAAATGTCTTAACAGGAGTCAAATCTCCAGACATTTACTTCTTTGCTTATCTAAAAAGTAGTTGCCAGAATCCGCAACGCTAGACTTATCTAGGCAGTGAAGATCTGTATTAAAGCACAGCTAGCTATGAAGCTCTCTGTTTCAAGCACTGAGCAAGATCTGTTTTCTGGTGAGACGTGCATGTTTTCAGGGCTGATATATTATATAAAGAAATTATCATACAGGCTGGTTTGTGTCATTGATGACCGAGTGAGAAATTTAGAGTTGGGATAGCAGGAACAGTGCTAATTATAGGAATACGGTTTCATAGCAAAACTTAACTGGTATTAATAAATCACTGATATTTTTTGAATAACATATAATATAAAAATACAATACAATACAATATGGTATAATCTGATACAATAGAGTAAAATACAAGTTGATACGATATGATGTGTTATAGTACTATATGTTATGGTACAATACAGAACAATACCAAACAATACAGCACAGTATTCTATGAAACAATACTGTCTGATGTCCTATGTTACGACACCATACGGTGCTATATGATATGATATGGTATGCTTTGCTAATATATGATGGATTATGATACAATACATGAGGATATGGTATGGTAAGATACAATCTAATGGATTGTACCGTATTGTATGGCACAATTTGACATGGTACAATTTGATACGGTATGATCTGATACAATTCAGTATGATGCTATAAGATACAATACGATACGGTACACTGCAGTCTGACATGACATGACATGACATGATGTGATATGATATGATATGATATGATATGATTTGATATGACACGTTACAATATGAAAGAATAAGATACAAAACGATAAGGTATGCTGCAGTATAACATGACAATATGTGATATGATATGGTATCATAGCATATGATTTGATATGATACAGTATGAAAGAATAAGATACAGTACAATTGAGTATGTGACAATATGTTAGAACATGTCATAGTACAATATGGTAGAATACAAAGTTAAGTGACTTATGTGATTCTGCTACTTTATCTTAAGCCATAATATCATACCCTATCATGCCATGATACAATATGATAGGCTACAATGCAACTTAATTGTCCCTTTGGAAAGTTTGTTTTGGTTTTAACTATTGCGTAGGGTTACTTGCCTCCATGGTAGTAAAAAATCAAAATGATAAAGTCAAACAACAACCCACATGTAAACTCAGAAGCACATACCAATGCAAGAATTAAGGTAATTGCACATTACCCATTACTCATGTCACATATGAGAATTATGGCTTATTGGAACATGAGTGTAGGAAAACCCATTCTCTAGTCATTTAGGCTTTGTAAACGTGTTTGAAATAACCTAAAGCAATTTATAAGAGAGGTAATAATATGAGACAGCTCCCTTGTGTCTTTAAACTTCTATTCCATATTGTGGTGTGTCATGCAGCTGACTGACCCGAGTGTGTGATTCTGCACTGTGCAGTGTAATTGATCTAACATCTCCAGCTGTTTCCAGGTAGTGAGACTGCTCTGGCCTTGGCGTGTCTCCTGAGAAACCACACACAGACAAACGCGCATTCTTACAAGCAGCACTGTACAGCATGAAGTCGTGTTTGTGGGAAGCAACTGGACGCCTGTGGATGTGTGTTAAAAATTCTACTTTTCCACCTGCTCACACAGAATCAAATCTCACTGGAGACTGAAAAACCTGCAGTACACATCTCCCTCCTTCCCACCCCAATCACAGATGTGGACGTGACTCTCATGGGTGCTTTTACTCTGTGCCTGTGAGTTCATTTAATGTCAGTGAAGGCCTTATTGACTACAGGCCGCACAATGGCTACAGCATATGTCGGCTAGCCCTTCGCCTCTTGTGGAAATGAACCCACTCTCAACAGGAACATGGCTGCCATTCTCCTCTCCTTTCATTCCCTCCTCATAATTCTATTAGCACATCCTATTCAGGAACAGCCTGATAAGTCTGGCGCACAATGAGCGGGGCGATGGAGAGGTTCTTTTGGGGTTTGGATGGCGCTGGCCTGTGTGGTGTTTCAGAGAGCTAAGGCTTTTGTTCTCAGTAGTGTAGCCTCTAGCTGCTTCTAGTGCTGCTACAGTAAGCTGCAGCCTATCAGCTCTGAGAGGCTCTTGATGAGCTTAGGAAAGGCCTGTGTCTTCGCGCTTTCATGCTCAGCCTCTGCTGCACGATATAGCATCTTAAGTGTGTCACTTTCAGACACAGAAATGAGCAAACCTAGTGACTTATATATGCAAATATTCTGATACATCCATGTCTTTGCATCCACTCGGAAAAAAAAAAAGTGTTCATGTGTGCAGATCTGAGTGTGTCACTTGTCCAGAGAAAGAGGATTAATATTGCCTGTGTCCATCTGCAGTGTGTGTGGGGGCTATTAAAGCTATGTCAAACTAGAACCATAAGCTGAACATGAAGATAGTTTGACTCAGTCATCATTAATGTTCCGCATGGATATAGTAATGTCAGCTCAACAACATGTGTGCCGTATTAGTGGGGTGATGTGTTTATGTGCGTATAGTCCTAGCAGCAACTTCCACGGCAGAAAGATAAAACAACTGCACAAGTGCTAATAACTTCAGTTCCTCGAGTGGCCACTTGAGGCTTGCTCCAAAAGTGAGTAAATATAAAACTAAAAGACAAAATGCACTGAAAATGTTTACAGCCCATAAGGATTGCTGTGTGCGTCTTTGTGGTAGCTGCAGATGACTGTCTTACATGAGTCTGGTTCTGCTCAAAGCTTCTGCCTGTTAAAGGAAGATTTCCTCTTCACTGTAACTTGATAAAAGTGACACACTCATGTGGTGGAAGGTGGGATGGGAGTGAGTCTGATCACACAACATGGGGCGCAGTCTAGCCTATCTTTACTGTACAATCTTTGTAAGTAGAGTTTGGTCTAGACCAGCTTTTCTTTGTTAGGCACCTTGGGATAAGAATAGGTACTATATAAATATTGATTGATTCTTGGGATTTGGACCATTTTGTACTATAGCATTTTAAGCAGTGAGTGTTTTTAAAAAGCACTGAGGTGGTGGTGTCCTGAATATTAGAGTTATTCTTTCTCTCTTAAAGTCGCTGTGAGAAACTGCCTGTGTCGATTTTTGCATCCCCTGTAGACAAAGCTGTTCTGTTCACCTCCTTACTGGCTTTTTTCGTACATGAGTAGTGTTTTCTAGCTAAAAATATCATCTTGTCCCTTTTTATCTGCTAAATGTATACCTCCCTCAGTGAATATGTGCGTGAAACAAGTAACAAAAGGCTGTTTATTAAGGGTACGGTTGGCTTATGTGTGAAGACAACACAACAGACTAAAGTAATGAATATCTTTGGCTGAGGTTTATTTTGTTCTTTTGCCACTCTCTCTCTCTTAGTGGAGATGAGGATAATCTTAGAGTAAAATTATTCAAGGCCCCTTAGTTTTTTCAGAGCAATAGAGATAAACCCAGCTAGCTACCACCACAAAAAGATTGTCATTATAAAGGGCAAACTCATCACTAGCTTGCTAATGCACCAACTAATAAATAAAGAGTGGGCCTAGATCCAATATCTTTCATTATCTGGCACTTGCCAACTCCTCACCCCTCTTCAGCTCCACCGTCTCATCCAAATAAGACTCTTCTTGCTTTCAGAAAACCAATAAGACTTCAAAAACAGCAATCTACGAACCGCTGGCTGACATATTGGTGACCACAAGCCCTCCTTGCAGGCTGACACCCATGTGCCTGAGCTGGTTGCACATTTTTAGGTTTCACACAGCCTATATAAAACTTTATCACAATATGAGTCATCTGTGCTTGTTTACATCTAGATAGTGCATTTTGGCATCATTGCTGTAGCCATTAATCAGAGCTGCAAGTGGCGGGTGGCTGCTTTCTCAGTGTAGACATGATTATGACAAGGGTTATGTGCCAACACTAAAACAAATATGAATAATTTGTTCGTCTGTCTTGTAATTCCAGTGACGACAAGCAAGAGTGACAAGGTTAAATCTTTTATTCGACTAAATGTGCTCATGCCTGGTGGCTGCATCTATTTTTCACACAGAGTACAGATACGGCTCAAACTTTCACCCCCGTACTGCACTGGGATGAGGGATAAAAAACCAGGAGAGAAACGGAAACAGAAGGTTTGATGGATTGAAAGTCTGAGGGGGGCTAGTTCATGTGTTAACACACAAATTGAAGCCCCGTCGTATCATTAAATCATAATTACATGTCTTATTGTAGGCTCAGGCTATAAAAAACATATTTTTAAAAAAGCTAACTCAGCCTTTCTCCTCTCTGAGTTCTCATGAGTGTTTCTGCTGTATCTGTCCCCCATGTCTGACTCTCCTCTCCAAGTATTCATCACCTCCTTTTCCCTCTCCCCCTCCTCCTCCTCCTCCTCCTCCTCTCCTCTTCACCCTGCATTGTGTCCATCAGGATGTAAGCGCGGTAACACCAGGCCCTCTTCGTAATACCTTCCAATAAATCCATTGCACGCTGCGAGAGCAAAAGGGCGGATGAGAGGGATTGAGGGAAGGGAGAAAGAGAAACTGCGACGAGTAGGAGGGCGGGCATAAATAATGAAAAACCGCCAGCACACATGCCGTCCCATCAGGCTCGGCGACACCCAGGCATCCTCCTGTGCTGTTTTGGTTACAGGCTGATGAAGGCAGCATGTGCAGAGGGAGAGGGAGATAGGAGTGGTGAAAAATGGCTTGAGAAGTGAGCGGATGGATGTGTGCTACGTGATTTGGGTGCTAAGGATGGAAGCTGAGGTGGCAGAGCAGCTGATAATTAGCAGTAATTGTTGTTCAGGGAGGGGAAAAGGCAATTGGTTTGGGTTTCATCATGGCCTTTGTTATCTGTTTATGCCTGAGAGTTTCTCCTCTCCTCACCTGTGTGTCCTTAAAATGTAATTATATTAAATTTGATGCAAGTCTGGCATCACAGCTAAAGTCATTTAATACAAGAAACAAAACAGTGAAAATCATAAAGGAGTTAAATTAACCTTAAAATTGCCTGAAACACCAAGGTTATGTTATTAACTACCTTTTGTGTTCAGATTGCTTTTAAATAAAACACCAAAGGCAGCAAAGTCAAACATGGAGGAAGCTGAAAAGGCCAAATGTTTTTCGTTGTTTTCCAACTATCTATTCTTTTGACTGACTGACTGATCATTTACTCAACTTTAAATTTTAATCTGAGGTATAGCTTTCTGTTCATGGAATGCAAGCCAGGTACACAAACAAAAAATATGTGATCACATATCGGCACCATAAGTTACTATTTACTTCAATTATCCAGACAAGCTAACAAGCTTTAAACACCAAATTACCAGGATGAAAGTGTCTCTTTTGCAGCTTGTTCAGTCCTCAGACTCAGTATGTTAACCCCAAAATGAAGCTTGACCAAGTGGAGTTACAGTGATTGGTAAAAGTTGTGATTTTGGTTGTCAGAGGCAGAATTTATGTTCTCATTACTACTTTGTTGTGAAATAAATAACTTGCAACCAAAAAACACACAAAATTGTTACTTCCCTTGCTAGAGGTGCAGTTCTCTTTTGGGACTTACTTTTCTGGTTTGTTTATTATGACCCAGGTCCTATACAACATGGGCTTGTGTGCTTGTCTGGCTCAGGAGGATTCCTTCCTTCCTGCAGTATAAACAAGAAACCCTCAGAGTCTGTGACTTGATTTATGGCCATGTGATGACATGTGTGTTTAATTTCTGTCTGGGTTTTACACCAAAAATAATATTAATAATAATATTCATCCACTTTTTCATGTCTTCTCTTTACTCACTGGTGTGACACAGATCTGGAGGTCATCTATCATTAGCCAAAACCAGTTTATCCAATGGCTGAGCTCTACTCTGCTCTACATGCTCTCTCATCACGACATCCTTGTTTTCAAACTGTAAATGAGACAATAAATAATGGAAGATTTAATCTTAAAGATGAAGAATTGAATTGGATTAGATACACACTCAAATCCAAACCATTTTAACTCTGAGTCGGCCAACATCATGGAGAGTCGTCCATCAGACTTTCTGACAAATTTTCCTCATGCTGTCTTACTTCACCTCAGCAGTCAGTGTGTTTACATGTTGTTTGAAGTAAAATCACATCTCTCATAGTCTACGTGATTTATGTAATGCAGTTGAGGATTAATTTTCTCCTCCTCCATGTATCCAGCTCACTCAGACTGAAACTGGCCCAAGCATTCTGTGCATGAAGGGTCTTCACATTAGGCTTTGAGCTGAAAGTTGAACAGCGTACTAGTAAACAACGTTTTAATCATTCAACTTGAATTTTTTTGGCCTCTTGCAGACATGTTTTGTTGACTGTTTTAACATGTAGAAGGCCAACCTGGAGACGACCTGAGATATGAAAGACCAACCCACAAGCTAACAGTAAGCTGTGGTTGAAAATAACTCTCAGAAAGACCTCTTAAAATATTTTATTCTTGATATGAATGTATTGCCTCACAATTAGGACAAGGAATCAGGGTTAAAACTTATTAAACTTGACTTTTTTGTCTTTAAATTGAAAGAAAATGTAGTTCTTTTAGTTGTTTAAACCCCGTTTTGACCAATTCTACACTCACCGGCCACTTTATTAGGTACACCATGCTAGTAACGGGTTGGACCCCCTTTTGCCTTCAGAACTGCCTCAATTCTTCGTGGCATAGATTCAACAAGGTGCTGGAAGCATTCCTCAGAGAGCTTGGTCCATATTGACATGATGGCATCACACAGTTGCCGCAGATTTGTCGGCTGCACATCCATGATGGGAATCTCCCGTTCCACCACATCCCAAAGATGCTCTATTGGATTGAGATCTGGTGACTGTGGAGGCCATTTGAGTACAGTGAACTCATTGTCATGTTCAAGAAACCAGTCTGAAATGATTCCAGCTTTATGACATGGTGCATTATCCTGCTGAAAGTAGCCATCAGAAGTTGGGTACATTGTGGTCATAAAGGGATGGACATGGTCAGCAACAATACTCAGGTAGGCTGTGGCGTTGCAACGATGCTCAATTGGTACCAAGGGGCCCAAAGAGTGCCAAGAAAATATTCCCCACACCATGACACCACCACCACCAGCCTGAACCGTTGATACAAGGCAGGATGGATCCATGCTTTCATGTTGTTGACGCCAAATTCTGACCCTACCATCCGAATGTCGCAGCAGAAATCGAGACTCATCAGACCAGGCAACGTTTTTCCAATCTTCTATTGTCCAATTTCGATGAGCTCGTGCAAATTGTAGCCTCAGTTTCCTGTTCTTAGCTGAAAGGATTGGCACCCGGCGTGGTCTTCTGCTGCTGTAGCCCATCTGCCTCAAAGTTCGACGTACTGTGCGTTCAGAGATGCTCTTCTGCCTACCTTGGTTGTAACGGGTGGTTATTTGAGTCACTGTTGCCTTTCTATCAGCTCGAACCAGTCTGGCCATTCTCCTCTGACCTCTGGCATCAACAAGGCATTTCCGCCCACAGAACTGCCGCTCACTGGATATTTTTTCTTTTTCGGACCATTCTCTGTAAACCCTAGAGATGGTTGTGCGTGAAAATCCCAGTAGATCAGCAGTTTCTGAAATACTCAGACCAGCCCTTCTGGCACCAACAACCATGCCACGTTCAAAGTCACTCAAATCACCTTTCTTCCCCATACTGATGCTCAGTTTGAACTGCAGGAGATTGTCTTGACCATGTCTACATGCCTAAATGCACTAAGTTGCCGCCATGTGATTGACTGATTAGAAATTAAGTGTTAACGAGCAGTTGGACAGGTGTACCTAATAAAGTGGCCGGTGAGTGTATGTCCCTGACTGTTCACCGAAAGCAAGAGACAGCTTGTCTGTTTTAGAAGTGCAAAATTCAGCCTGACATTAAAACTGTCTGCCATGAACTTTTGGTGCTCAATAACCGTCCTAATAACTCGGGTTATGAACACTGAAGGCTATATAAGATCAAATCAAAGCCGCCTTGAGAAATAAATGGCAAACATCCAACCAAAACAATGAAATGTCTTATGATCTAATAACATGACAAAAAAGATGTTCAGCGAAGAACTGCGGTCTTAACTCGTGCAGTGTGATACAGAAAGAGGGCTTTGTATTCACAGATCTACCCTCTGCTCAGTTTACTGCCCTGAGGGTGAGTAGGGGGACAGTGACGGGAAAGCAGAGGGTGAAATACAGACATTAAGGCAGAAAAGGGAAAGTCTATCGTGAGTTTAAAGGAGCAGCTCTGTACTTACATACAGTGTGACAGGAGGCTTGTGTTACAGCACAGTGAAGAGGAAAACTCAGAGTTTGGATGATGGAGAAGAATGCAGTTAAAGCAAAGAGGTCAAAGGAAGGCTTTGAGTGAGGCCTGAAACTTCTGGGACTAGATGGTCTTTTTTTTAGGATTTCTGTCTTAATAATGAAATTCCCTCTTTAATGTTTTATACTGAAATGTCATAACAAATGTATCTCAAAAAGAGTCATCCAGAATAGTTTAAGGTGAAGTATCCTGAAACAGGAGTGCAGTCACCAAAGTGGTGTCTTTTTATTGTTTGTTAGCAAAGGCCAGGTCTTATATGCTAAAATCAGTTGATAAGAACAGACTTAGGTCGCGTTTACACCAGCCTTGTTTAGTCCAGTTGAACTAAACCCTGGAGTGTTCACTTCCTTGGTGCGGTTCGTTTTGGTTGGTGTAAAGGCTCAGGTCCGCCTGGTAGGGGTGGTCTCCCGCTATCGAATGAACTCTAGAGCGGTTTGCTTCTGGTGTGAACCCCATCCGCACCAATCACAGGAAACGTGCTTCGAAAAAACATTGAGGTACGCTCTCATTATTGCCTGTCGTCCTCTGTGATATGACCGTCCGATTCCAGAGCGTCTCCTGCAAAGTGCGTGTATAGATACATTATTTAATTGCCGCAGTCTTCCCAGCTAGTCATATGCACGGCCCATTTGTCATCTACCTGTCTAAACTGTATAAGCAATCACTGAATGGCTTCTGCTGCCACGTGACAATTTTTTGGACCGTTTGAGATTGGCCTTTGTGAACGCAAATTGGACCACTTGAGAAATTACAACAATGTATCATCAATGTATCATTCTTGCTTTGGTTTGTATCAGAAAACGGACCTTTTGGTGTGAACACGACCTTACTTTACTTGGTGTTGGATGGTATTATTAAAATTAACATTGAGGCCTCTCTATGACCCAAGAAAGACACCAGACATGAGACCAAAAAAATTGATATATATCATGATTCTTATTGCTTTTACGGTGTTTTAAGATTCATTTTACTGTTTCCACTGTAGTTTTTTATAATTACACAAACACAACATTTAAAACAAATTAAGATTAGTTTTTTTCAGTCAGCAAACACAACAGGACAAGATTCACAACGTTTCAATAGAGGCAATTTTTTAATGCCTGAAATCCTCATGATGAGGTTTTTGTCTGAAAACACCACTTTCACACATACGAGACAATAGATAAGAGGTATTGATTTGACCACAGGGGACACCAGACCAACACAACAGTACCTCATGGCAGTTTTAAGTGAGCGTGTGCAGTGCTAGTTTGATTGAACAAAACTACTCAGTGTAAGATATCAGACCAGCAGAGACAGGGGATGTGAGCCTCTGCAAATTAGTCAGGGGCTGTACCTCACTGCTTTTAAAATCATTATAGGCTGTGCTCAACTATCTATTATATGAGAAGCTGGCAGGGTGGCAATAACAGATGACACAAGAAAGGAACACTTTTTACTTGGTTAATTAATCAAAAGAATAATTAGGAATCTAAAATTGTGTGCTGGCAAAGCTGCTTTGCTTCCCTGTGTCTTAAAGTCATAAAAACACAGGGTAGAAAGAAATTTAATCGAACTTAAATTAAGAGAGATTTTTTTTCCTTCATTGCTTTAGGCTCCTGCCTATGAGTATCAAAGAGAGAACCATATTTAGAGCTTTAATTTGTTAAGATTAAAATATATTTTCTCAACAAGAGATGGAAAAGGAGCTCATCAAGACAGTTTTGCAGCTCGGATTGCTCTGATTCTTTTCCGTGGATAAAATGACATCATCTTCATATAAACTTTAACCCTGAGCATTAACCTGCATCTCATTACAGCAAACAATAGCAATTGTTCTCCTCTCTCTGTTTGAGCTTTACTGCCACATGGGTGAGCTGCTCAATTCCAATTACACCGTGGTGATTGCTGCGGTGTCACAGAGCCTACATAGGCTGGTCAATGGCACGCGCACACACACAGAATCACACACCTTCTTCAACAGCCGGCTACTGTTGACGTAAGGAGATTTCAGAGAGGCTCCATCAATCTTGTCATCAAAAATCAACATGCTTGTTAGTCTGTGTCTGCTTTTCTGTGTGTGTATGCATAAGCTCAGGTGTGCCTCTCTATATATTCCTGTTGCTGCTGTTGATTGTGTGTGTGTGTTTAGAAATGAGATTCACCTTTTGGTCTGGGCGAGGTTTTACTGGACGGTGGGTCGATAGATCAATGCTGAGTGGAAGGCACACACTCAGCAGAGCCAGAATAGCTCTGGAAAAGGCCACAGCAATCAGTCTTAGCCCAGCCTGTCCCCTAATCATCTAGAGGAGATTCTCATTCTGAGTGGACGCTATTTTTATAAACTGGCACTAGGAGCACTTTCAATAAAGTCAAATCTGCAGCAATTACAGATATGGATAATTGAATGTGCTGACCCATTCACTGTCTGGCCCTTGTTAGTGTGCTGTTGCTGTTTTGAACTCGCCATAAAGATATGACATGTTTGTATCTAATAGCAGGAGGTAAGACTGGAGGTTAACCTGACAGTAATCAGAGGCAGAGGGCAGCAGGTATAATGTGAATGCTTGAGTTGAAGCTAGAAAGGTAGAGCTAGATTCACGAATAAAGTGTCAGCAGCATGAACAGTGGATAAATAACTGTGTAAAAAAATGGCTACTATTCATAAAGGCAGCAGGGCTTGATTATAATACTGGAGCTGTTTTGATTTTCGAGGTTGAATTCAAGCGAAGTGTTGAATACAGCTTATCACTTTGATATAATTTAAACAGGTAGAGAACTGAACTATTACACTCTGTGTGTCGAATCAAGTAAAAGAAAACGCACATGAATTTATTTGCTGTGTATTTACTTATAAGACTGGTGGAGTGGGTAGCTGGAGGCTGTGGACACCAAACCTATTAAAGCTTGATCCAAAAAAGCATCTAGACTTAGTTCAAGTTGATGTTACAGGATCAAGCTTTGGGTAACTTTAACCTGAATGACCGAGAAACTTTACAAACTCTACAGCTGTCCAGACTAGAGTTACTGAATATCTTTGCAGCAGCTTTTTTCTGTATTGCACTTTGCACTCCAGTCACATCTGGCCATGCATAGAGACTACTGTGACTTGTCCGGCTTGCAGGATGACTTGTACTTATGAAACCAGGAGGTAGCTTGCTGTCTCCCCCCACTGCGGTTGGGAAAGGTGTACGATTTGAAATGAAAATGCTTCTCTGATGAGTAAGTAACCTGGGAAGGCCAATTTTGGCAATATATATATATTTCCAACTTTCCTGTGATTTAAGCAGTAGAGTGTATGTTTGCTCACCTGACTGTTAAATGGTAAACGTCAGCCACCCAGCTCTGGGCAGCCATACTGCTCATGGTGAGCTTTTGTTTCTTTTTTTTTTTTTTTGGAGACAGATGCTACTCAAAATATGAAACAAGTTCAACAACAGTTTGTGAAAAATAGCCTACACATATATTTTCATCACATGCATCCTTCTCATGTATGCAGGTGGCCCAGGTCCACTCTGTGGTGATTTTTCTGCATGTCATTCCCCACTCTCTCACCACTTTCCTTTTCTGTCCTTGTCCTGCACCTGTCAATAAAGGCCAAAAAAAGTTAAAATGATATAAAGGTTTAGTTCTTGATAAAAAAAATTAAAAGAGAATTTAACATCACATATTGAGGACTCATAGATTAACTAAGTCCTGCCCAGCTCTGGGCTCATTACATCTGTATAGTCGTTCAGAAATCTAAAGCCCTCTTAATTCAAATGTCTCTGAACTCTTACAAAAAGCCATGGGCTAAAGCAGTAAGCGTTTTCTAAAAAGGATCATAAATCTTCATTTTGAGCAGGTTGCCCTGCGCTGAAAAAACCTTTACTAACCAAACCAAAATCTCATCTTCCTTTAAATACCCAGAGTCCATGCAAATGTGTGAATAATGTGATTATTTGGTCAATATGCAGCCCTGTATGTGACACTCCTCAGCAGCCCAGTGCAGGGCCATCCAATAGATGGTGGCATGACTTCATTGATGCTGCTGTTTGAAACCTGAATGAATGGAAAAAGATTAGGGATCATCTTCTATGCCACACGGGGAAATTCATCATCTCCCCTTCCCACTCACCGAGACACATGCATGTGTAATCCACCTCTGCTTTAGAAATGGAGATTAGAAAACTGTTCAGTTCTCCTCTTATATGGGAATTCAATGATGCGTGTTTACATTTCAGTTAAGAGATTTAGTTTAAATCTTCAGCACGTTTTATCGCGCTTTCCTGTCTCATTTCTTGGTTTGGTGCATGGAAAATTGGATTTCATCTGAAAAATGTGAAAAGTAAGCATAGAGGTTTGCGTCTTCTATCTATCTATCTATCTATCTATCTATCTATCTATCTATCTATCTATCTATCTATCCATCCATCCATCCATCCATCCATCCATCGATCGATCGGTCTGTCTGTCTGTCTGTCTGTCTGTCTGTCTGTCTGTCTGTCTGTCTGTCTGTCTGTCTGTCTGTCTGTCTGTCTGTCCGTCTGTCTGGAAAAAAAACCCAACAACAATCAAAACAAAGACAACCAACCCTCTGTCTGTATACCTCCATAACTGTCTCCTTCTGTCCTCTCCCCCACTCCACCTGAAGGTGGAAGAAATGACATCAAGCCTTTTGCAACACTTAATTGCGTTCCCATGCTCAATTTATAATCCAAGGCAATTTAATTAACTTGGAGCCCTTCCTGATTTCCTGCTGGCTTTGATGCGTTTGAAATGAACTAAAAAGTGATTGGATATTTCGTAGCATTATTCCAGCCCTGGAAGGACAACTGCTGGAAGTTCCTCGCCGCTTCTCTTCATCTTCTTCTTCTTCTTTGTAGCAATCAAGACAACCCTGGATGTGAAACCCACACATTCCTTACAGGAAAGTTTCCTTATCTGGTCCCAGGAAACAGGATATAAATCTTTCCAGACGTGTTTGCACTTTCAGGTTAAATAAGTGACCCAACCATAGGTTGACTAAACCTCTGACTCTTCAGGATTGGTCAGTTCGGCGAACAGAGACAGAGTTTTTATTACCTTTCAAACTGACTCCATTACTGACCATCTAAATAAACATTAACGTCTCAACCCAGATCTCCCATTTGAGATTTAGCGTCTTAAAGTGTGTGAACATACGGACCCCAGGATAAGGGGGGACACTGACCTCCAGACCTCGGTCGTAAAACCCTGCTCGACCATACACTGATAAAGACTGCATTCCTTTGGTGAAAGAATACAAATGACTGATCATGACATCTTATGCATTCAGCAATGTACTAATCTGTCTAATCATGAAATTTGTGTTAAAATGAGATGTTTCCCGTTTTTCTATGTGCTTCAGAAGCCAAGTTATCTTATCTGACAGAATAAATCCTTATTCTTTAGTTCTTTAGACCAACAGCTTTTCAGACTGTTTCATGAACTTTTAAGAGTTAAATTTATTGACTATGAATCCTAAGTTTACTCTAAGTAACAGAAATAGTTTAGAAATGTTTGGTTTATATTTTAGTTATTTATTTAGTATCTTAACCATTAGGTGGTTATAATGTCACTGAATAATCTGAATGTGAGTATTTAGAATCCATTATTAATCATGATGACGTTCATTCACATGTGTTTACTCTTTTGTTGTTCACAGTTTCTATGTGTTACTATCTGTTTCATTTCAGAGTAATTTAGCATGTTCAATGTGATACTTAAAACATAATGAGAATGTTTGATGTGATCCTACACTTCATTCATATGTGTTTAGTATCAAATTATTTATCATGAAACCAAGCATTCAATGATATTAATCATAGTGAGTGAGTATCAGATCTGACTCTTTTACCAGCCAAAAGAATAAGTTAGATCAAATAATCAGAGACCCGATGACCCCTCCTTTTTCTCCTCAGACACTCCCAGTGTGAGAAGATAAAACCAGTGGAGTGGGGTTGCTCACTCTCTTATCTCTCTTATGCCTCTTAACTCTCTTATGCTTCTGCTCTTCTGCTGACTCTCTTGTCCCCGGCTCTTATGCCCCTTCTCTTCTGTCCACACCCTTCTGTGGTGCGTTTCTTTGTTTTCTCTTAGAACTTTTTCTTAGTCTTCTAAGTTTTACGCCACGTGTTGATTCACGTTGATTTTTCTTTAACATCGTCTTAGTTCAAGTTTTGAAACTTCAACTTTTTGTGCACATAGCAATTCAAGATTAAGCCTTTGATTGATTTTCTTTAATTTCGCGAAGCCATTTTTGAAAGTTTTCTCTGCTCTTCGAGCCTCGTTTTTCTGAGTTTTCTGCGTGATTTCAAAGTCACCTCCGAACGCAATCCAACAGGCCCAGGTCATCCTCTGTGCCAGAGTTTTTGAGTGAGACTAAAGAAGTACCCAAACGAGCATCCACAGGATCCACAGGCGCTGGTTTTTGCTTCGGGCCTGAGTGCTGCAACTCCTGGCTCATCCTTCGGCTGACTTCAGTCGTCTTCTGAGCTGAACCGCTCGAACCGCCAGTAGCCCGGACCTTCGGAACCTGCTCCATCTTCTCCAAGGACCAGTCTCACTTAAGTATGCAAACCTCCAGAGCTCTAAAGAGGGCTGGTGCTGTCTCCTGCGTTCAACTCAGATATCCTCTTATTCTGGTGATCTTAGATTCCTCCAAATCCACATCCGAGTTTATCTCGACACTAAAGTTAGTGTAGGTTAATATGTTAGCGCATATTCACTCACTATCATTAACTTTAGTGCTCTTAGCCTGACTCAGAATCTTTATTTATTCACCTATTATTATTTCATCCTCATTATCTTATCATCATTTATTGCATGTGTGTTGTACCATCATTTATCCTGTAATAAACAGATCATTATTTTTCTAAGTTCCTGTCTGTTAGTGTTCTTCCAGAAGTGGAGTCCCTGAAATTAGAATTTCGACTTAAGATATGAGACTGATTAATTAAGACTGATTAATTAAGACTGATTAATTAAAACTGACTTGATGTTTGATTTCTGAATTAAACTTTTGTTTTCTTTATTTTCCCACCATTAAGGGTGGGTGGTGCCCCTTTCAACGAGTGCATAAATGTCATAATTTGAGATTATTAATCTTCAGACATTTATTATAAATTCCAATCGCCAAGTATTATTTTGGTGCGGCCTTGTGAGGCTCATTTCAAATCGCTACATATATTTTGGTGCGACCGTATGAGGCTCATTTCAAATCACTACATATATTTTGGAGCCCCTGCGTGAGGCGTTTCAAACAAAACTTCTGGATACTAACAGACAACCTAAAACTTAGCCTTCCAAATTGATGAGAGAAACTTATTTCCAGGCTATTCTAGACTTAATCACAATCAATGCTATGCTTGCTGAAGTTGCTTGACTAAGTTCTGATGTTTTCCTGATCTATGCATAAAACCTTTATGCTCTGTGTTTCACACACTCTTGTACTACATGCCTGTAGTCTGTGTTTGAGCTGGACAGCGTGAAATGTTGTTCTGAGTAGCAGTGAGACTGACTCCTCTGCT
The DNA here is from genome assembly GCA_962446985.1 of Xyrichtys novacula. Taxonomy (NCBI): domain Eukaryota; kingdom Metazoa; phylum Chordata; class Actinopteri; order Labriformes; family Labridae; genus Xyrichtys; species Xyrichtys novacula. The sequence continues at coordinate 15,092,283 of OY660882.1, read as the reverse complement.
CTGTCTAGACTGTCCAATATTTAAGTGCACGATTGTGGCGTCGCCGTACGCTTGTATTTAAGGCCTTTGGCTGAACCCAGTGTTCGCGATGCTCCGAGCTGTGGTTTCAAGCCCCTGAAGTCTCTGTAGTCTGCTACGAGGTTCTAGTAACTATATGGGATTCAGATTTCCTCCTTTCCCCTGACAGATTAGCTACCTGTCACAGGAAACCACTGTAACAGTGGGAGGTTGTTGTTTGATTGAATTCAGACAAAATTTGTGTTCACAAATCACCGCATTTGTGATTTTAAAGTCTGCAGTTGAATCTGCTGTTGAGGGATTTGTCACTTTGATTCTGGTCTCTATAGTCTGCTACGAAGTTCTAGTAACTATATGGGATTCAGATTTCCTCCTTTCCCCTGACAGATTAACTACCTGTCACAGGAAACCACTGTAACAGTGGGAGGTTGTTGTTTGATTGAATTGAATCTGCTGTTTAAGGATTTGTCACTTCGATTCTTGTTCCTGTAAATGATTTTATTGAACCAATCTGCCTGAGAAGATGGTGTAAAGTTCTATGTTTGAGGGTGCAGACGCAGCCTGCTGTGAAATGTTAACCCTTTGTTGTCAGTGGAGAGACTGACCTTTGGCCTTAAGCAGATAAGGCCCTTCAAGGAGGCAGAGCCTAAAGGCTCCTTCCTGCACACTTCCCAACTCCTCACAGCCACAAGAGGCTAGTTGGATGACTGTTTCCTCTTCTCTTCTTCTTCTCCACTTGTGTTGAGCTTGTGCAGTTACCCCAACTCCATACTGCCCCACATGGTTGTTTTTGGTATTGAGCTAACACTGCTATTATCTGCCTGCAGTATCAGCCAGCTGTACTGCCTCTCTGTAGTCAGTGTGTAACACTCTACAGACATAACTCAAGTGATTGACTTGGTTGATGAAGTTTGATGTGCTTATTCTAAATCATTGATCATTGATTTTTGATTTTTATCTTTGTTATAAGAGCCTACATAACGTATTGATAAAGTAACTCCTTGAATCAATCACCTGATCTGTTGTTACTTATCACACCATTGAGCAGTTTTACTGTTCCCTATAATACATGAATGTATTAACCCTCCTCATAAGATTAATTAATTAATGAACAAATTAATTAATATTTGAAATCTATTTTACCATTTCAGATGAATTGGGTAGTTGAATCTTTGGCTTTATTGCGATTTGTGAATTAACTTCAGAGTTAATTCCTTAAATTGACAATTTCATTGGTTTCAGATTCATCCAACTGCATCAGGCAGTTTATTTAAGCTTTGCTGATCTCTGCAACACGGAGACAATTTGAACCCTTTATTCAATGGTTCTGTATCTGATGTTAAATTTAATTTAACATTATTTCACCTTGTTTTATTTCAATTTTCATTGAAATGAATTTAACTTTATGTTATTTTTCTCTCCATTAGAGATCTACTCAGATAGGCTCTTCCTCTTTATCAAGCACTGATAAATTAAGTCGATTAACTCACTTAATTTGATATTTTGCTTCTTCTTTTCATTTTAAGCCAACTCAAACTCATCAACCAACCACCTGCTCCTCTTTACCAAAACCAAACATGCCTAACACAAAAGAGTCCAGCCAGGGAGACCCCCTGAGGGACATACACACAGTGTTGGCAAACTTGACTAGTCAGCTGATACCTCAGTACATGACTAAGATTCAAAAGGCCGAACCCTCCAATCCGGAGGATGCAATGGCTGACCTACTGGAAACAGCCTTAACCACGACACTTCGTGACAAAGAGCTCACTAGATGCATGTCTGTCGTGATGTCTTCTCAGCTTGAGTATAAAGACTACTTGCTGGAATGCGCTTTAGCAAAGATAAAGGCGCAAAAAGACGAAAATAGCGCTCTGAAAAAGACGCTAGAAGAGACTAAGAAGTCTCTAAGTGTTTTAGAAAAACACAGTGCCAGATGTGAAGCGTCAAAGCTTCCATCACTAATAAGTCATGAAGAAAATCTTGATCTCAAAGACAAGATTGAAAGACTTAATGAAACCCTTTACAAAAAGGAGAAAGAACTTGATGACACGAATAAGCAGCTTGCTAAGACCATAGAGGATCTGATACAGTCCGAATCCCTACTAGAGCAAACAACAGAAGATGTAGAAGCTTTGAAAGCACTGGTCAAAGTGCGTGCTGAAGCTCTTGAAGTTAAGGAGAAGCAAACTTCTACCTTACAGCACCAGCTCCAGATAGCTCAAAGACAGTTAATTCTTTGTCAAGAACAGCGAGAAAAGACAGACAAAGAACTTGAAGATGCCCAAAGAGAGTTACAATGCTCCCTCCAGTCAGGTCGAGCCCAAAGAGAACGCATGGAGCAAACGTTTCTTGAAGAAATGATAGGTGATCAGCCTCCTGAGAGAGCGCCATCACTTCCTTCCAAACCAACTCTTAAGTATCTCTCTCAGCATCATGACAGGACCCTGCTTGACCCTGAGAGGTCATCCTTAAACCAAGAGTCCTACTCTCCTCCTCATGATGGCTTCTTACCATTTCCCTCAGACAGGGATCTTGACAAAATTGCTCGCATCATAGCACACTTTGAACCTGAGCACCAAGGTGCTACTGACACCTGCACCTACTTGAAAGACATTGACTTTTACCTGAGGAAATTTCCAGGTGCAACCGTTGATGACAAAATCTACCTTATTAAGGCGACGTCAAGTCGAGAGGTTAGCAGTTTCCTTGAACGACAGCCTTATCATGTCAGAAATAATTATGACTTGCTCTGCCAAGCATTAATTGAAGAGTTTTCTGACTATTTGACCCAGACAGGCCTCTCTGCTGCTCTGTCTATTAAACAAGGGAGATCAGAACCTCCCCAACAGTATTACAACCGCTTACGTGAAGCTTACTTTGGTTTCCGAAATGAACCAGAAATGGAGGAGGACTTGAACTTCAAAACGCTGTTCGTCCAGAACCTCCACCCTACCACCAGTCATCACCTTGGCGTCTTAGCTTGTCCAAACACTTCGACTAGCCGACAGCTTCGTGAACTTGCTGTAAAAGGTTTTGCCAAACAACGACAAACTTTGGCTAAGAAAGCAGAGCCCGTTACTCTCTTGGCTATGGAGACAAATTCACTGCCCATGGAGCTGAACGAAGCTTCAGACTGGGTATTTTCAGGCTCCGATAAGCCTCCAAATGAGTGGTTAACCAGGCCCCCAAAACCTTTTCGACCTCCACAAACTCACAAAGGTCAAAGTTACACACCAAGGCCCAGGTCTGACCCAGACCAATGCCCGGTAAACTTTGAGACCAACTGTTGTTATTCAGACTCCCTTCACGGTGGGTTTTATCCCAGACAAAGGAAAAACCATCAACACCGCCAAAGGGGGGTGAATGACTGGCAGAATCAGAGTAAATCACACTCTCAGAAACGACGATCTTATTATCCACCTCAATCGGTTTCATCCACTTTGAAGGTGAATAAACATGACAACTCAGCTAACCACTGAGATTAACACTGTGGAGTCATGAAGGTGTGAGTCCTGCGAAAGCAGAAGTCACTCAGCCAAAGCTAAATGACTCCAATAAGATATCCAAATGCTGTGGTGATACATTGATGACTGCAACCCCAGTTGCTGCTTTCTTTGTTAGCATTTGTCCCTCCTCTGTCAATATGGTCAGCTTGTCAGCTGTCAAATATCCCATGAACAGATTAAAAGCTGAAATTTCTGTCATTAAGACTCAGATTGACAAATTTCAGACTCAACAGCAGATAATTAGTCAAACCAATAAGAGCATCATCCCCAAGTTTAACAGACAAAGTTTAAGAGAAACTCTGTGCAGTAAACTTTTGATGTTTGTGATTCAGGTTGACTATGCTCATACACAGATGGTTAATATGTCTATAGCAGACATTTCTTTTCCACCTAAGTCTTAACCATTTTTGAAACTGAAATTGAACTTTCAGACTTCTCCAGCAAGCATGAAAAACAGCTATAGCTTTAGATCCAGTTAGCATTCAGACTAAAGAGTGCTTTTCTAAATCTCATTAATACTGAAAATTAGGAGATTTTCTTTCACATTAGTCTACCAATAGTTAACTGAGAAAAGTCTAACACCTTATTTGATAGCTTAATGCATGCTTGATGTTATCTTAAAGCAGATACTAGTGATTCACATAGTGATAATGAGACGCATCAGTCCTATTTGCATACACCTGCTGCTGCTTCATGGTTGTCTACTCGTCGTCCCGATGCTCCATGGACAGGACCACCGTGACGAAGGGGGGACTGTAGCAATCAAGACAACCCTGGATGTGAAACCCACACATTCCTTACAGGAAAGTTTCCTTATCTGGTCCCAGGAAACAGGATATAAATCTTTCCAGACGTGTTTGCACTTTCAGGTTAAATAAGTGACCCAACCATAGGTTGACTAAACCTCTGACTCTTCAGGATTGGTCAGTTCGGCGAACAGAGACAGAGTTTTTATTACCTTTCAAACTGACTCCATTACTGACCATCTAAATAAACATTAACGTCTCAACCCAGATCTCCCATTTGAGATTTAGCGTCTTAAAGTGTGTGAACATACGGACCCCAGGATAAGGGGGGACACTGACCTCCAGACCTCGGTCGTAAAACCCTGCTCGACCATACACTGATAAAGACTGCATTCCTTTGGTGAAAGAATACAAATGACTGATCATGACATCTTATGCATTCAGCAATGTACTAATCTGTCTAATCATGAAATTTGTGTTAAAATGAGATGTTTCCCGTTTTTCTATGTGCTTCAGAAGCCAAGTTATCTTATCTGACAGAATAAATCCTTATTCTTTAGTTCTTTAGACCAACAGCTTTTCAGACTGTTTCATGAACTTTTAAGAGTTAAATTTATTGACTATGAATCCTAAGTTTACTCTAAGTAACAGAAATAGTTTAGAAATGTTTGGTTTATATTTTAGTTATTTATTTAGTATCTTAACCATTAGGTGGTTATAATGTCACTGAATAATCTGAATGTGAGTATTTAGAATCCATTATTAATCATGATGACGTTCATTCACATGTGTTTACTCTTTTGTTGTTCACAGTTTCTATGTGTTACTATCTGTTTCATTTCAGAGTAATTTAGCATGTTCAATGTGATACTTAAAACATAATGAGAATGTTTGATGTGATCCTACACTTCATTCATATGTGTTTAGTATCAAATTATTTATCATGAAACCAAGCATTCAATGATATTAATCATAGTGAGTGAGTATCAGATCTGACTCTTTTACCAGCCAAAAGAATAAGTTAGATCAAATAATCAGAGACCCGATGACCCCTCCTTTTTCTCCTCAGACACTCCCAGTGTGAGAAGATAAAACCAGTGGAGTGGGGTTGCTCACTCTCTTATCTCTCTTATGCCTCTTAACTCTCTTATGCTTCTGCTCTTCTGCTGACTCTCTTGTCCCCGGCTCTTATGCCCCTTCTCTTCTGTCCACACCCTTCTGTGGTGCGTTTCTTTGTTTTCTCTTAGAACTTTTTCTTAGTCTTCTAAGTTTTACGCCACGTGTTGATTCACGTTGATTTTTCTTTAACATCGTCTTAGTTCAAGTTTTGAAACTTCAACTTTTTGTGCACATAGCAATTCAAGATTAAGCCTTTGATTGATTTTCTTTAATTTCGCGAAGCCATTTTTGAAAGTTTTCTCTGCTCTTCGAGCCTCGTTTTTCTGAGTTTTCTGCGTGATTTCAAAGTCACCTCCGAACGCAATCCAACAGGCCCAGGTCATCCTCTGTGCCAGAGTTTTTGAGTGAGACTAAAGAAGTACCCAAACGAGCATCCACAGGATCCACAGGCGCTGGTTTTTGCTTCGGGCCTGAGTGCTGCAACTCCTGGCTCATCCTTCGGCTGACTTCAGTCGTCTTCTGAGCTGAACCGCTCGAACCGCCAGTAGCCCGGACCTTCGGAACCTGCTCCATCTTCTCCAAGGACCAGTCTCACTTAAGTATGCAAACCTCCAGAGCTCTAAAGAGGGCTGGTGCTGTCTCCTGCGTTCAACTCAGATATCCTCTTATTCTGGTGATCTTAGATTCCTCCAAATCCACATCCGAGTTTATCTCGACACTAAAGTTAGTGTAGGTTAATATGTTAGCGCATATTCACTCACTATCATTAACTTTAGTGCTCTTAGCCTGACTCAGAATCTTTATTTATTCACCTATTATTATTTCATCCTCATTATCTTATCATCATTTATTGCATGTGTGTTGTACCATCATTTATCCTGTAATAAACAGATCATTATTTTTCTAAGTTCCTGTCTGTTAGTGTTCTTCCAGAAGTGGAGTCCCTGAAATTAGAATTTCGACTTAAGATATGAGACTGATTAATTAAGACTGATTAATTAAGACTGATTAATTAAAACTGACTTGATGTTTGATTTCTGAATTAAACTTTTGTTTTCTTTATTTTCCCACCATTAAGGGTGGGTGGTGCCCCTTTCAACGAGTGCATAAATGTCATAATTTGAGATTATTAATCTTCAGACATTTATTATAAATTCCAATCGCCAAGTATTATTTTGGTGCGGCCTTGTGAGGCTCATTTCAAATCGCTACATATATTTTGGTGCGACCGTATGAGGCTCATTTCAAATCACTACATCTTCTTCTACATCTTCTTTGAGTTTTTGTGCTCTAGTGCCAGTGTACCCAGTCAAACACAGGCCAAAAAATGCTTTAGGCCAGGATGCTTCTACTTAGTCTGAGTGGTTGATCCAGATAGAGTGAAAGTGTGGCAGTCAGAGGCAGTGGGGCTGATGGCTTTATTTTTTTTTTCTTTCAAAGAAAGACTAACAGAGATGCAGAGGAAGACAGAGGTCTAAAGATGAGAGGTGCTGCTGCTGTGTTAGGACACGCACTGTCGGGAGGAGGTATCCTGCTGTCAGATGCAGCTGTATATCTGTCTCAGATTATGTGGAGATGATGGGCTCATCTTTATGGCCTTCCCAGGATATTTACAGGATGACATGACAGTAACCTAGACAGCAGAAGAGGGAGGAGGACTTGGTTGGAGCTTTGTAGCTCCTATCATATAACTGTGTGTGATAGCATGCTTCTGTTTATGCTAGGCTGTAAAATTTTATGCACATGTATCACCTTTGCGTCCTTTGTGTTGCCCTGTCATCAGAAATGCCTCCCAAGTCGATTTATTTGCATGACAGCTTTTTTTTACGGCCAACAGGGCGCGACCTGTCTACATCTATCAAAGCTGATAACGATATTATTGGGATATTAATGCAAAACTTGTGAATGTGAACAAGGTGAATGTTTACATGAGGAAGTGGCGCAGCAGTCCGAGCTCACTCACTTTGCTCCAGCAGTGAACAGATTCACTGTCTTGCCTTCCACATTCTGATGTCAACGGTATTAAAATGCCCCCAATTGCCCGAAGCCCCTGAATCATCATGTCCTGTGTTGGTAGGTTTGTGGATCTGCATTGTCGTTGTAGCATGTGTGAAGTAAAAAAAAAATTGTGTCTTTTTACTTTTTTGCTTCACTCGTAGCATGTCTGTGCTACTTATGAAAGTTGTTCAAGTTTTTGCAGACCAGTTAGCCTTTAGCACCATTTTCCTCTAAAACAGCATTCAGAGTGGGAAGTTTACTTCTATTATCAGACTGAACAAACGTTTTAGGTTGGTGGTCGTAAGTATGGGAATCTGATAACACAGGGGGCAGTGAAAACCCAGGGGTGCAGCAGCGTATTTGAAAACCAATAAGCTACATTCGGACAAACATCTAAGTGATTTATTCGTTTCATGCAACACTATACAATATTTATTTTAACCAGATAATTAAATGCTCCCTTGCTAGTATTTGCTAACAAGCTACTGAATGCAAATAGGACCATTTGGTATAAGTACATACTGTAAGAGCAAAGGTGTATATACATAGCTAACATTAACTGGAGTTTTGTTGTAGCCGACTTGTTTTGAACCCTTAAATATGGCACTTTGTGTCTTCATACACGTTTACTTTACATCCTGCACACTCCGAGGTACCCACAGAGTGAACATGGCAAACACAGAATAGTTTGAAATTCTTTTTTCACCTCCCCATTTCCTCCTCCTCCTCCTCCTCCTCCTCCTCCTCCTCCTCCTCCTCCTCCTCACTGCTAACACTCTTCATGGTGCTTTGGCTCGGCTAAACTGCTAATAGCTGTGTTTTGCTCTGTGATTTTCATTTAGGACTGTTCTTTGCTAAAGCACACGGCCCTTTTGAAGTAGCTCCAGATTGAAAATTCGTACATACATCCGTTGTGTTTCTGAAAGCTCTGGCTATTTATTCAGAGTGGCTTCATTTACATGGTAGCGCTGGCCCTGCGGCCTTGGAGGCTGAACTGTAAACAGGATGTATTTTCTTTTCAAATGATCCCTCCTGCATAATTCATGATATCGACATTATCTTTATTCATATGCATTGTGATTTATATGAATCAGGCTTATGTGTGTGAATTAGTCTCAGGAGGGGTGCACATTTAGCATGAATACTTAGCCGTTTTCAATAGAGAAAAGCTAATGTCTTGATAGCAGCATGTTGTAACATGCTTTTGAGCATGTGTGTGTGTGTGGGGGGGTGTATGTGTGTGTGAGTTATCTTTCATTTCAAATGCTAGCTTTGTGCACTACCATCGTTTGCCTTTGTACATATGATTCTCCTCCTTTATGTTGTCCTATATATGTTTATATGAATACCTACAGGTCCCTAATGATTGTGTGAGAGTGTGTGCTCATACCTCTATATATGCGTGTGTCAATATGTCAAAGAGAGAGAGAGGGTGAGCGAGTGAGCTTTGCTGGGAGGAAACAGCTGTCTCTCTGTATGTCAGGCCCACGATGTGAAGGGGGTAAGACAGGAGGATGAAGAGCACTGCAGAGCCCAGGAAGCTATGACAGCAGCCACCTCAGAAAGAGTGACACACATATCTGCAGCCACACACACATACATACATACACACACACACACCTGAAACACTGAGAGAGGGTTTGTGTAGGCGAGCTGTGGGTCGTCATGGTTTCTTCTGCCTTTCTCTATTCTTTATTCTTCCTTGCTTTATTTCTTGTTTAATTACTTTTTCTTTGTTCTTGTCTCTGTTCCCTTAGTCTCACCTTTTTTTCTTATTTTCCCCTGACTCTTTCATTCATCCATCTTTCTAGTCTTCGTATTTCTTTAGTTCTTCTCTTTCATAACTGTTTGTTTTTCTTGTATTTCTGCTTTCTTGTCTTCTTTCTTTTATTTCCTCTTTTTGTCTTCTTATATTTTTCATTTTCATTTAATCTCCTTCCCTCTTGATTTCTTTTCCTCCTGTCCCTGTCCACCTGTCTCCTTTTTCATTTTTTTGCTTCCATTTTTGCTTCATCTTTTTTACTTCCCCCTGCACTACTTCAATGTCTTTTTTGTTTCAGCTGTTTTGCTTCCTTCCCTCTTCTTCCACTTGATTTATTGCTCTCCTACTTTTTCTCCTTTCTTGTTCTCATCTTTTCTCTCAACTTTTTCTTGTTTCTCTTTCTTCCCCTTCTTACTCACTTTCATTTACCCATGTTTTTATTCTCCTCCATCCATTTTCCTCCTAGTTATTCTTTATTTCATTTTTCTTTTTTCCTCATTTTCTTCTTGTCTTACTTGTTTTACATTTTTTCCTTTCTACTCCTCTCTCTTGTCTACCCCCCTTCTTTCTTTCTTTCTTTCTTTCTTTCTTTCTTTCCTTTTGATTGTTCTTATTTATATTTTTCCTTTTGGTCTTTCTTTCCTTCCATTATTTTCCTCCTTTTTTGTCTTTCTCTGTTTTTTCTCTTGATTTTTTCTTTATTTATTTCTGTTCTTATTTCTTTTATCTTTAAATATTTCATTTTTTTCTTTCCTTCACTCTTTCTTTATTATCTTTTTATTTGCTTCATTTCCCTTCTATTCCTCCATTCCTTCTTTATTTATCTTTTCTTTTTTCTTTTCTCACCTACTCCTTTCACTACCTCCCATCTTCTTCATCCTTTGTCTTTGTTCTCTCCTCTTCTCCTATTCTGTTGATGACTATTTTCCCTTCCTTCATTATTTCCTTTTCTTCTTCATCTGTCTTTCTTTTCTTTGCTCTCTCTTCTCTCCCTCTTTCTCTATTTGTCCCTTACGCTGTTAAACACTAAATGTCATGCCTGTATGCCACCTCCAGAGCTCTTACTCATATAAAATAACCTGTCACAGCCTTCCATTTGTGGACCCAGTCCTTGTAGTACATGTGAGATTACAGTGGGAGGTTACAGCAGCAGCAGCAGTGGTAAATAGCAACACAACGCAGGCACACCTGTCTCATTTGTTGGCAAAAGGCTTTTTTCTCAATTTATCAAGTGCCAGTGCTCTAAAGGTCAGCCTTCAGAGGCGTTATGCTTGAGATAAAACAACGTGCCGCCTCCCCTCATCTCCTCATGGTAGTGTTGTTTTTCTAAATTCTGTTGACCCTTAAATGAGATTCGTTATCTTACTTGCCTCCATGCAGCTCGACAACCCCCTCTTCAGGTTTAAAAACACCCATCTCTGTGTGTGTGTGTGTGTGTGTGTGTGTGTGTGTGTGTGTGTGTGTGTGTGTGTGTGTGTGTGTGTGTGTGTGCATGTACAGTACTGTGTAGTTTTGTGTGCGCATTCACTTTGCAATGCCCGTGGGTTTGACGGATGATGTGTGACAAGTGTGTGGAGTCAGCCCTTTGGTGGGGACCCGCTGGGGCTGGAAGATGCCCTTGTCCTTTTATATTTAACAGCAGATCTTTTTTAACTCCTCTGTGCTGCTTCCCCTCTATGCTGCGGCTTACAACTGTACAACAACTGTAGCTGAGGGCTTATGGTGATCGATCAGCAGTTTGACTTTGAAACTTGATAAAACTACACTCTGTTCTGTCTCTTTACATTGACACACACAGACCTCTGGGTATTACTTGGAAAAGATCTTTACTCCAATTATAGAGTCTAATTACTTTTTGATGGTGTTTTTCTGTAATAGCTCAGTTTCACAAAAGTAGAGACCGCTGGAGATCCATACTTGAACAAGGTTTCAAAAGTGGTTAAGAAAAAGAAAACAAAGCTCACAGTGCATTCAGTTACGTGCATCATGAAATGCATCATTCATAACTCTGAGCTTGTTCAAAAATTTGATTCACATTCAGTGAAAAAAGTTTTGTTTGTTTATTTTATTTTTTTTATTTACAAATGACATGAAACACAAAACTCTTGTTGAAGATAATGCAAAGACAAGTAAACTACTCATGACTCTTACTTTGTAGTGACTGGCAACTTTGAAATGCACCTAGCTCTGCTGTTGTTGCCTGGATTGCAGGACAGGATTTTGATCCCCTTGTCTCCATCAGAGGTGGGCCCCAGCAGCTTCACAAGCTTCCATGTTTTCTTTTTTTCTTCTGGTATTTCCTCAGATTTTTGGGAAGAAAAACTATTGAAGTAACTTGACTGAAAAATCAATGTATCCTGCAGCAGTATTTTCAAACTACACATAGCTGACTCACACTTTATATTAGCTAATGTAGAGGCTAATGTTAAGCCATGTACGGGTATAAATGCAATTTCAGCTGATGGCTGCTGAAGTTAGAAAAGTGACCAACGCCAGAAAACTTTGTGACTGTTTTTGTCTTTCCTAGTAAATAAATAAATAAAACCTTATGACTTGATGTCAATAGCAGGGCAGACGGAAATGCCTCTTGCTCCGTCTCCCCTCTTCTCCTGTCTCTCCTGCTGGGGTTGCAGAGGTCAGCTATGTCCTGTATGTGCAGGTAGAATTTTTCCAGATGCAGCGCTCTTCTCGTTCACCTTCTCACACTGCTGTGTGTTTGCTGATAGACCTGCGCTACCCTGCTGGCTGCTAGGGCCCCTTGGGGTTGGGGAGCGGAGCCAAGAAACTGTCTGACCACCCGGTGTAAACTATGTGTTTACAGCAAGGCAAGGGTCACACTGAGCATGCTCGGATCAGTACGCCTCACCTGCTGCTGAATATAAATGATCTGATGTTGGCGGTTAAAGGGATGCCAAATCCCACTGAAAAAATAGACGCTTTCTTGGCAGTGTTACTGTGCCTTATTGAGGAGAAAAGAAATATATGCTTCCGCTGGCAGCTTGTTGAAAGATTTCTGCTTATCATTCAGCATAAATCCGCCGTGAATTTGTAAATATTTTAAAGGTTCAAGCTCAACCACACAGAGCAAAGTGAACAGAATGAAAAGCTCTTGAACATCTCTGCCCTCCGCTCTGTTTTCTCTGAGCTCAGCGCACACTGTGTGCTCAAACATTTATAGACATTATTATGTGGTCATGCATTCATGTATGTTTACGCTGCCTTGTGCTGACGACACAGCTTCCTCCAGACAAGCCGCCTCTAATGGTTTGCTTGATCAGAACACGCTCAGATTTGCCTGAACACAGGTGCTGCTGTGCAAGGATTCAAAGATAATGTTATGTTACACATAGTGCTGCATATTTGTCAGCTCAAAGAACGCTTAGAGACGTCTATTCCACTTTGTCCTGATTATTCTCTCCATTTACCTCTGGTGTCTTTGTCACACTTTATCTCCTCGCTCCTTTCTTTACTTTTCCTCTTCATTTTGTCGTCCTCTCTCACAGGTCAGCAGTGGGGGGGAAATCATGCCATGCTCTAAATAACTTTATTGACATTTGAATTGGTTGTGGATCATGGTAATTATCCATCCTTCCTGCTTCCTGGCTGGCATTCAGCAAGAGAAGAGCATCCGTACAGCCACATCTGAAGCCGGGGCCACAGGCTGAGAAATCGCTCTCAGATGCAAACTCACGCTTGTATTCTCAAGCTGCTTTCACTTTCACATTCACTTTTACATAGGAAAGCAACAACACAAACCATGCTTACCTCTCTGTAAGGTGTATTGGGTGTAAATGGAAGTGTATGAAGTGAGGCGTGAATAAAGCAGCTTACTGTTGCAGCTTCCCCTATAGAGACAGAAATGTAGCAGGACTGTGTGAAGTATGCATGAGGATTTCTTTAAAGCTGAGTGATCGTGAATCATTGCAGCAGAGTGTTTGCTCATACTTAATCTCCAAAAATCCCCTGTATGGTCAAGACGGACGTGAAACACTGGCTTTCCACAACTGCAGTGCCAGAAACTTTGGCTATTTAAGCTATGTCATCCTTTAACACTGTGAATGTGATCGATTCCCTAACAGCTTAAAACACATCGTCCTGTCAGGTCTTAGCTTATGCAAGAATTTAGCTGATCTGTTTTGATTATATTGTATTGTTGCTTTAATACGCTGCAGTGCATTATTGCTTCATTATTTTATTATTACATTAATGCCGTACTACCTGAATGTAAACAAACACATTTGACAACATAGTATGGCACAGTTTGGTAGTTACTTCATCTGTATATAGAGATGTTGTTTGTAGGCTGTATGCAAAATGAAACCATCACAGACTTGTTAACCTGCAAGGTGGCTGATGGTGCGAGCTATGCTAACATTGCTCTTTTATTCTTGTTTAGACACAGACTTGACTAGACGCTAATCTTGTGTTAAATTGAGTTTAAAAAGTTGTGTTCAGTTTTGACTGTTTTCTGAGCGTTTTATAGTCACTTAATCAGATTCTAAATCTCCTGATTTGACTGGAATTCAGGGCATAATCGGTTGCTTTGAAACACCCTTGATCATATGATCAGTCTAACTTTTTTTAAAAAAATACTCTCAGTGTTTTTCAGATATTTCTTGTCACGAGTTTGGTATAGAGAAATACCAGTCTTGTATAAGTCAGTTGGACAGGAAGCCTCAGCAAAAACAGTATTTGGCTTAACACAGCTTGGCAATATGGGGAAATAGCGAACTCATCCTCAGACACAGTCTGACTTTAAGAATCTCTGAGAGTAAAAAGGCTTAAACTGTTTTCCTGTGTGAAAATTTCAAGAGCTGCACCTTTCACCTCTGCTGGTCAGCTTTTGTCTTGAACTGAAGTTTTTCCACACACGGTTTATTTGCTCAGTAGTCCTAGTCTGCATGTGCATTGACACAACCACTTGAAATTGATGGGGGTAGACTTTTACAGTGAGTAATAGTGGTGGTCACACTGGCAGTCATGACAGTGCATGTTTTTGATTGGGCTTAAACTAGTTTACAGCACCAACTTCTAGGTAAACAATAATAAAAGAGGTACCCTTCTCTATGTTTTTGCAGTGACATACAGGTGGCCACTTACTTTTAGATGAGAAACAAGTAAATAATGAAAGAGTGACATATACTCTAAATTTTACAGTAACTACAAGATCTGAGGGTTCAGTTTCCACACAGAGAAATAAATCACCCTTAAAAAATGTTGGAAACTGCATCAGTGTTTTACTTTGGCCTCAGGACATGACAGATTTGGACCTAAGGACACATTTTAAAATTAGAAGTAAAAAAAATCGCCCTTTTTAATCTTACTATTGAGTTTTGTGCTGATAAATAAAGTATCATCATTTTAATGAGAGGGGTTTTTAATGTACTTGGATTCAGATTTGTTACCTTTGGAGAGAACAAGGCTGTATCCTGTTGCTGAGATAAGCTAACCAGCTGTCTGTCTCATATGTAGCATATAGAAATAAAACTTCTTTAAGGCAAAAAGGTGTTAAAAATGCATCTTTAGAATGTTGATCATTTTTATTTCAAACAGCATTTTTAGTCCAAAGCTCTAGAGCACATCAGCATTGTTTAGTAAATAGCTTGTCAAATGTGTTTTTGAGCCTTTTATGCCAGTTAGACAAACAATTTCTTTGTGCCTTCGGCTTTATTGTTTTGTTTCAAGCTTTATATATCACAGTCTACAAAAACTTTTAAGATTTATTTGCCCAAGACTAACTCTCATCCAGGGTCTGACTTAGCACAACTGTCCCCATCGATAAAACTGTTGTAGTCACCTCATATTGCAGGACTGAGTGATATTGTCCTGTTGGCTGAGCGTCACCCGCGTAAATAGACACGGCTCCCTGCTTTCAAAGTCAGCCTCATTTTTCCTTGATGTAGAGCGAGAGCTGTGTCCCTGAAGCAAGGCTATCTAGAAGAAGAGAGAGTGATACAATCAACGGACGGTGCTCGGGCCTTAACTGGCAGAGCCTCAATGGCAGCACAGAGAAGAAGAATGAGAGAGAGAGGAGAAGAGAGGGAGGAGACTGAGGCAGAGAAGACACAATGGACGCTATATACCTTTTCGATAAGGGGTTATATTCTGATTTTCTGTTTACTTGGGCTTCACTTGGCCATGTATTTGCATATGGCTGCCAGTCAAATGATTTATGGAGACGACGGATGGAGAAAGTTGAGAGGAAGGCAGAATGAGGGCAATAAAAAGAAGAGAAAAGTGAAGAATTTCTAATGGATGAGTGTGTTTCTGGAGTCCGTGTTGGGTTAGTTAATGACTGGTGCATATGTCAGCCACGCAGCTGTGAAGCTACAATCAGCCAGCCAGCTGAGGAACAGAGTGAGGGAGAGAGAGGGAGAGAGCGGAAAAGAGGGAGGCAGACAGATAAAAAGTATTAAGCCGTGGACGAGAAGAGACAAAAAAAGAAAACAGTTCTGTGTGAGGGATAGCGAGGAGAAGCAGAGGAGGCGAGATAGAGGATTTTGAGCGAAATAAACAGAGAGAGACGCATCCAGAGGGAATAGAGAGAAAAGGGGCGAAAAGAGAAGTTGCCAAGATAGTTTCCATTCTTCTCATCCTCCCTCAACGAGCTGAAGCAGAAATGACAGAGGCTGCAGTCCAAATCATTACACTCAGCTGCCTGCCTGGAAAGTATTTACTGTTGTCGATAAATGAAAGCAAAGAGGAGAAAAAAATTCATTCAAAAATGTAGGAAAGATTGCATTTTGATGATGGTCTGCTTGACTGTCCTTGTATTTTTCAAACCCATTAACATATTTTCTATCACCAGCATGTTTTCAGGGGATCTTTTCACCTCCACTCTCTTTCACGTTTCGCCTTTTTACCCACGCCGTCCTGTCCGTCCTGCCCCGTCTTGGCCCATGTTCCATCATCTCTGTGATTTAAGCCTTTAAGAGCCTCTTTTCCCTCCACTAAGGGCTTAAAGGCAGAATGTGTGTGCAAAGCAGTTTTTGGGGGGTAAAGGATCAGAGCTGGACAGAAATAGGTACAGGAGTGGCTGCTTCACGAAGAAGCATCTGACCTTCAATTGTCCTCGCTTCTCCACAAAACAGCTGCAGTGACTCTATCCAGGGCCCTTTTTGTGAGGCAAGGACACTGGTTTATTGGGTCGTAGTTATTGCTTGCAAAGTTTGTTCGCTGTATAAGGTACACAGGTGTAAAGTGGAAGGGTTTTATCACCAACAGGGCCTCCTTTGGAGAGAGATATCTGTGGGAATGTGAGGCTGTTCCGAAAGACAGCTGAAACCTGTGAGCAGGGATTTTTCATGTTCCTAAATTTTACCTTGAGCAACAAATCTGCTTTTCCCCCAAAAGCCGATCAGAGTTAGAGTTTTGGCGTCCATCAGAAAGGGCCGACCAGATCTCCATTCGACAAACAAATATTTTGATTGTTGTTTTCTTCCCAACTTAAAAGCACCCTGAGGAGTTTTTAACTGGTTCAGAAACAGTCTGAAACTAATACCGATGCTTCTTTATGACCGTCAAAAGCAAACAAGACCATCAACAAGAAGTCTGATAATTTCCCTGTAGTAATTTAAATGCTTGAAAATGCTCTGAAGAGGAAGGACCAGATGGCTGACAGCAGGCTGAACAAAAGGCCTTTTTTGTCTTTTTTTAACAGCAAATACTCACTCTGAGTGATGAAAGGCATTGTTGAAAGACAAAAGGATGAGGTTTTTGCCTGAAAACATAACTTGACAAAGGATAAGAGGCATTACTTTGTCCACAGGGGGGCACCAGAAACAACACAAATCAAAAGTTTCTCACAGCAGCTTTAATGACATGTATGACTGTCCTCCCCTTAGTTCTGGGATCAGTATCCTAATCCAGATAGTAGGAGCCTATACGAGTAACTGCTATTGAGTTTTGAGTATCAGTATTGGTACTGGTATCAATATCCTGGTACCTGGTATCTGGAAAAGCTTGAATTCAAGTTTTTTCTTGCATTCATTTTTTCTGAATTATTCCCAAATATTTTAACATAAATTCAGGATGTGGCAGTGGTCTGCATAACTACAATTACATACATCTACTAGTATTTTGTGAAGAAAAGCTACATAATTTAAGGTTCTTGAAGTCATTGTGGATGCCTGGTAGCCTATCTCATCTAATATGTTGCGTGGTCAGGTTGACTCTAAGCCTTTTGCATATTGCTGACTTTCAGAACATGAGCTTTGCATGACAGTTATACCTGATCTCTAAGCATTTCTCTTTGTGTCCTTGCAGGCAGACTCGGGAGCAAGAGACCCCACCCGACTTTTTCTATTTCTCTGACTTTGAAAGACACAATGCTGAGATTGCTGCCTTCCATCTGGACAGGTAAGAAAACATTAGATGGTCCCCGAGGACGAGTGTTGTGTTTGTGTGTCGTTCAGCACTAAGTAGGTCAGGCTTTTGAGTGCTCTGCTCCACGAGGATGGTTGGACGAGGATGCTAGCAAATAAAATTAAATGAAGGTGACAGATTTTTTGTGATTATGTTGTGATTAGGATTGTTAGATTTTCACCCAATTATCATTAAGGCCAAAAAAAAATAAAAAAAAATAACAAGAATAATATTTTCATTGTTTTTAAGGAAAACTTTGAAGACACTGATTTAGGAAAGTTAAGACAAAGACAAAGGTGGAACAAGATGTTAATTCATAAAACTTAACCAGTTAACACAAATGACTCATATACAAGTCATCGTCTATTTTTAATTGTGTTCAGAGTTATTTTTTATCCACATCACTAAAATACAAAATATCTCTAGGGAGGAGATTGCCTCATAAAACTATTGATGGTGCTTTTATTTTGAAATGAAGTCTTTGCCACTCCTGATCCATCGTAAGTTACAGAACTGAGTAAAGGAATAACTATAAAGTATAAATATTCCAGGTATTAGCATCCTCTGAAGAGGCACAAGCTCTCACGATGTTCTTCAATTCACAGTAAGTCTTGCCAGACTATCTTTTGTAGGGTTGCAGTGGCTAACTAGCAGCTGTTTATGCTTTGATTCAATCTTCCCTCTGTTTTATGGCAGGTGGCAACCAGCCTTAAATAAATAAATAAATAAAAAACACCACTGCTCCCTTCTACAAACCAACCATTTAGGAGGTATGACCACCAGTATTTCAAGATTTTTAAGAGACAGTTATTATCAGAAATGAAACACTGAGACTGCCCTTTAACAATACCCAGGAATATATAACAGATAAATGTAATGTATTTTATGTATGAACAGGTAAAATTCTTAAACATTCATATTAATGTAGGAAACTTACTTATATGTCATTGATCATTTCTAAAGACGTTTGAAATAATGTTTGATTTATGTAATTTATAATTAAAGCTCCTGTGAGGAACTTTTGGTTTGAGTCATTTTTAGCGCCCCCTGTGGACAAAGCTGTCTTTGCTTACCATGTCAGCTACATGCATGAGTATTGATTTATGACAACAAATCTAGTTCTACTGACTTTTGAAAGTCAAATGTATTATTCATTGTGAATATTTTATGTGGAAATTGTAAAAAGAAGCATTTTCCTTGGGCTCCAGGCATACTGGTTTTAGGCAATAAAAATAGGGTTATAAATAATTTCAGTCTTGCCACTGCTGGTCTTGTTTGTCATTAAAAGGCATCAGGATGAATTTCAGTCCATTTGTCCAAAAAACTCCTCATTGGAGCTTTGATAAAAACTCATTTTCACCAATATGCAGATGATGTACCCCTACAGCTTATACTTCATTGCTTTTGCGGCTATCAGACTCAGTGTGAGCAGGAAAAAGGGAAAACAGCACAGTATAACTTATGATACTGCTTTTTTTGTCCAGAACATTATTTCTCTACCAGAGCTAGGTGCAAAAATCAGCCAGAGGGGCAACAGTGGGGGGTTTGGTCCAGAAACAGCCGTACTGCAACAACATTTTCAACTTAATTAAGATGAAAGTCAGTGTTCTTCAGTCTGCTCTTACTCCTTCATGCCCAAGTACTTCTTTTTATCTTTGAGAGCCAGCATCCTGCAGGTTTTGTTCCTCCTTGATCGCTCATTTCCCACTCCTCGTGCCAGCTCATTAACCATCCAGGGGGATCAAAAACCTGCCCAACACCAAGCCTGGGCCAAAAACCCTGCACACTGTGTTAAAACAAAGCTTTAAGATATGATTGTAAAGTGCTGGGGGATCCGTTTCTCTTCTTTTAAAGTACTCCAGTCTTTGTCCTCACTTATTTTGTTCTCCTTTTCTTCACTAACTTCTGTCAGAATTTCATCTTTCCTCAAACACACTGAGTGGTGTGAGTCGGTTCGTACAGTGGAGGCTGTGAGCTCTAAGAGACCATGAGTCATAGAGAATGAATGCCGCCCTCCTGCAGCTAGCATCTGACTGAACAATGACTGCAGCCTCCTTGCTTAGCTAACCACCACACTCTGTTACTTCCCTGCCTTTACAAGGTTAACACTTTACAGCCAGCCGGCCTGCTGGAGACACTGCATAATGGAAAGAGAAAACCTTGATGGGCAAAGGAGGGCGATGAGTTTCAGCGCTGTTATTAAAGTCCAGCTGATGTCACTCTGGCTATATGTTAACATGAGAGGAGGGATTGTGTTGTTGTGTGAAAACTGGTGATGATACTGAGGTCACACACACACACACGGATACAAAGGGGCCACAGAGGAGGGCAGAGATGTTGAATCTGCTTTCCCTTCAGGCACAATGACACAGTTCAGCAGCACTTGCATTAGCAGCAGCTCTCCTCACCAGTCTGCTACACATCTGGTCCTCTGTACACACATACACACACACATAAAAGCATGTTCGCACACACTCCCGGCATATGTGTGGGTTAAGGGGGAAGAGGAGGAAACCAAAGGCATGAAAGGCCCTGTGCCCATTCTAAATATAAGCCAGGCAGGGTTTGCCAAAAGCAGCGCTTTATTTTTTTTCCCTTATTTTGTCTGTTCTAAATTAGAGCCTGGATACAGTGTGTTGTGTTACTGCTGCTCCTAGAGCTGGTGGTGGTGGTGCTGCTGCTGCAGAGGCTTAGGCTGCACTGCCTCCCAGGGGGCCCACAGACACACACAGCCTCTTAAAAAGCAGCGTTCACACACACTCACATAGAGCCACTGCCTATTCTTATATAGGCTACACTGCTTTAAGCATCATTAATTATGTGATTGGATTTAAATGGGATGTGCTCTCTGTAATGCAGCATTAGATGGGTGAGGGAGAGCAGATAGGGAGACATTCAAGGACAAATATGGTATTCAACATTAAACCATATAACTTTTATGACACCTGCTGGCTTTTTTATAGTTTTACTATGTGGAATTTAAGTTTCCACAGTTGTTTATGCAGGAATCCTAGAGGGCCTCCTTGAAAATAAAGCAAGATAAAAATGTCAGACGTGGGATTGAGGTTTAACAGAGGAAGAAAGATGAATAATGAAAGGAGTGAAGTCAGTCCCAGGGGTGTGTCCAGTATTGTCAAACTGGGGTGGCCCAACCACAGGAGGACTGAATTATACAGGGGTGGTGTAAAGTGGTATGAGCTCACTTTTATATCGGAAGAGCACCCAGTTACTACCTCTGTCTCCACAGCTCAAATCTCCTCTAAGGACTTAGGTTCAAATAGATGTAATGTTCCTTTGTTTTACAACAGAGGAGGTCTGTGTTACATTATCAATTTCTTAAGGGCCCATAAATAGATGATTAAAAAAGCTCATAAAAGTTGTGTCAATGGCTGCTTAGTGTCTGCTGCACCAGTCGCTATGAAAACAAGTCCTACCCTTGACCAGGCAGAAAGCTGACAATAGTACTGGAGTAGCCCTCATACCTGTCAAATTTTGGCTTATGAAAAAAGGTACGTTTCCCTAAGCCCTCCCAGGGGCTGCAGGAGTAATTCATTGTACTAGCTACTGCTAGAACTACTAATACTAGTTAGTGTGTGCTCAGTGACATAGACATAGAGTTTGGAGAGGTGGAGGTTCTAATACATATATATTATAATACAGGAGAATATTGATACGGGAAGGGAAAGAGGGGTAAAATACAGTAGTTGCCTAGCCAAAACAGGATACTTGACAGCTATGGTGGCCCCTTCAATCTGAAGATGAGAAAACACTCAAAATTCAGCAGTTTCCACATTTGTGGTGGTTGTGCATTACTTTGATGGAGTATTTATATGTCACTTTACCTTGATACAGCCTATGTACATCTTTATCTTCTTTCTTCAATTAAAATATTGTAAAATACTAGTGTTGGAAGGCTGTAATTATTATTTTTCCCCTGCATTTGGGGCCTAAAGTATTCAAAAATATTGATAATTTGCCTGGTAATTCTGGTGCTAGAGAAATAATGATAATTTTAGACAGCATTTGTGTAAAACAACACTAGTAAATACGTGTCCCAAATACCTGCAAACTTCCTGCAGGCTAGGTTGACCACTCAGATTGGAAAGGACCTGGGACATTTCACCCCAGTCGCCTTACCAAACACACTCCTGCACAGCTCAGGCAACTGCCTCCAGCACAGCCTCATGCTCCCTCCCAGCAGGCCACCATTCCTGCTTCTTGCTTTATCCCGTGTGAGAAGGAGGAGACATGAATGTGTGATTCTAGCTCACCCAGCTCGCCTTTGTGTAGCTTGATGGCATCATTTGTGCGGCACACTCTCAGCTCTCTTTTTTCCCCCTTTCTCCGCCAGGTGTTCTCCTGTTCCCCTACCTCTCCTCTCCTCTCTCTTTCTGTCTCTCGTCCTGTGCCTCTCTGCCCTCAGGCCTCGGCCATTAGGTGCTGTCAAGGGTATCAATTTTTAAAGAGCCCATGCTGAGCCTTTGGCTGGGTGAACACAGGAAGTAGACTACACATGCATAAAATCGGCATGTGGCACGCACACATGAAGAGAGACACGCCATCTATTAACACAGACAGCTTTATTAAAAGCCCTTTCTCTCCATCTGACTCATACACATTGATGCTCATTTCCCGCCAAATGATGCAGAGATCATGCTGGTCTCAGAGGGATGGAAATGTTGACAGACTATAAAATCTGGAACATATAAATTCAGATGGACGTGTGAGTTAAAATGTGTTTAATGTGGAGTGATAAGAACATGAAAACCACAGGGACATTCACCTCCATGAGGTACAAAAGCTCGGTGAATACTGGTGTCACAGTGCCCTCTATTGGCAGGGAATCAAACTTACATTGATGCAAATGCAATGGTGTGTGCCCCAGTGGCCTAATGGATAAGGCACTGGCCTCCTAAGCCAGGGATTGTGGGTTCGAGTCCCATCTGGGGTGGCTCCCATTTTCCCCCTCGATGAACACATATGAATCAAAGCTGTTTGCCGTAGAGAGCGTCTCTGGACTGCCTGAGTGAATATGTGCAGCCTCGTGGGCGGTTTTGTCATGTGGTGATTCAAAAGAACTAGTAACCTCACACTTAAATGGATCCTTTAAATCAGTTTTTCATACCCACTAACCCGTGACTGAGATTGCCATACTTGAAGACTGACTTTGTGAAATAAATCCCATATCCACAATGGGCATTATATATCCACCACCCTATCACTCTTTATTCCTGTTTTTCTCAAAGTCTTAACACTTAAGCCCCTGTTTTCTTTGTTTTGGGCCAATTGGCATCAATAAAGGTGTACAACCTCTGTTACTCAAGATTCAAGATGCCTTCATTGTGAGTTGAACTCCAGACTTAGAGACTCAGACTTAGACTTACTTTTTCGTCATTCAGTATGCAGCATGTGTAAACAGGATGAAGTTTTATTTCCATAGGCCTCAGTTTACAGACTCAAGTACAGTGCCGATATATATGTGCAAAACATGTACATATATATATATAAGGTGCAGAAGGGTGTAATAGACTAAAGGCAAGTGATTGTAACAATGTGCAAGAATTGCAGGGGTGATATGAATGTATATAAGTACTAAATATGTAAATATGTAAAGCAGGAGGCACATAGTAGAATAAAATCCTGTTGATTTTGGTCCAAAGTGCAAACAAAAAATAAATAATAATAATATAAACATGTGTGCATATGAATAAACATTTGTTAAAAAAGGGATGTTTTGGTGTATGAAAACTAAAGGTCCTGTGAGAAGTTCTTACCCGCTGAGGAATAGACGGCTATTAGACTTCTAGTTTTTTGTCAACCGTCTAGATTCTGTTCATTCATTCAGACGGTGCACTTTAACCCATTATTCGATAACTATTTATTCCAAAAAGCAACTGTGAGTTGCGTTACTGATCTCCAAGTACTCAACCAAACTAATTATGATAGCTGTTGAGCAATATACGGTGTAGTATAGATATAGCCCAGATAAAGACTTGGTCAAAACTTGGTCTAAATTCAGACGTCTACAAACTTTCATTTTTAGACCTGTGGTGGCCTGATTTCAGACCAGTCATCTAGGCTACATTTAGACATCTATTAGACCTCTTTTTGACCAAAATATGCTCAGTGGGTAGCTGATGGAGAGACTTTCATTGTTTCTGAATAGGAGTGAGTCTAGACTTTTTGTTTTTGGCTAGGGTGGCTTAGCCAGTCAAATTTCAGGGGGGCCCACTGACACTATTCTGGACATATCACTGTTGCTGACACCTCTTTATTGGCTACAAAAGCAAACAAAACCATCATCAACTTCACTTATAATTCCTCTTAAGTGATTTTTAAAGCCTGGTGCTGCTGCAGAGGGGAGGTGTCAGATAGTGTTGAAGAACAGAAATTGAAGTTTTTTGTATATTTATCATGATACACAGTGAATGATGTGTCTGACTCTTAAAAAACGTATCGGCAGACTTCTGTTTTTTACCTGGATTCTTCTTGTTGTCCTTTACCCGGCCTTTTTCTGCCCTTTGCATCACCCCTTCACACTTCTCTCAGGAATTGAGCATAAACAGATTGAAAACTTTTGCTGTATTGTGAAATGTGAGTGTAACTCTCCTGTTTGTGTCTCTGTCCCGCAGGATTCTGGACTTTCGTCGTGTTCCTCCTGTAGCCGGGAGGCTTGTCAACATGACCAAAGAGATCCGAGATGTCACACGAGACAAAAAGCTCTGGAGGACTTTTTTCATTTCACCAGGTACAAACTGAAAAAGAGCAGAGATATTGCTTTTTAGAAACACATCTAAAAAAAGAAAAAAAAAGGGAAGCTTTTACAAACACACCATGAGATTGACTTTGCTACGACCACAGAATTTATAAAAAGCTTCATGATTCTCCTCTACTTTTCAGTTCCAAAAATAAACCCAAAAACTGTGGCCAACACATTGTTTAACCTCCAAGTTGTGACGTTATGAAGAAATACATGACATTAGCATAGTTTTCTGCTATTCTCACCTTTACAAAAGCGGTGCAAAATGGAAGTTTCTGCCTCCATAATGTAATGCAAAGCTAGTTCTGTGCCTTGAATTACTGTGGGATTAATTTGCATGGGATTAGTATTATCATGGGACTTTAGCTCGTGCAAAAGAATGACAGTTAATTAGCGATGCAACCTTTACATTTTATAGGATTCAAATTACTGACAGCCTCAGCAATTAATACAAGTCAGTGAATGTCTCCAGGTAGTTTTAATCTCTGGAAAATTGGGTCTGAAATATATGAGGTTTGCATTTCAAAAGGGCAGAAAAAGGAGGTGAGGTATGTTCAAAACTCTTTTACTCTGAGTGGCTCATAGAGAGTATTTCTCCTTTTCAATTCTCAGCCAATAATGTGTGCTTCTACGGAGAGTGCTCCTACTACTGCTCCACTGAGCACGCTCTGTGTGGCAAACCGGACCAGATCGAAGGATCCCTGGCTGCCTTCCTACCAGACCTGGCCCTTGCTAAACGCAAGACTTGGAGGAACCCGTGGAGACGCTCTTACCACAAACGCAAGAAGGCAGAGTAAGAAATCGATTCCTGCTGCTGCTTACATTCACTGACTGAAGCAGACACTGAAGGACTCACTGTAGAGTCTGCAGGTTCAGATGTCAGAGGGTATTTATTTAACTACCATTGTGACCAGCAATAAGTCATGAGCTCTTGTTGTCATCTCCTCTTGAAAAGCTGGATTAAACATGTTAGATTACCTTTTTGCAAAGCCAGCAGATAAGTTTAAAATAAGCACAATGTCTATGTATAACTTTACAGATGGGAGGTAGACCCGGACTACTGTGAGGAGGTCAAACAGACGCCACCCTATGACAGCGGGACGCGACTGCTAGACATCATGGACATGACCATCTTTGATTTCCTCATGGGTGAGTGAGATACACTGATTTTGTCTGAATGTCTTAAATTACTTAGAGAAGGTAACTACAGCTGTAAACAAGTAATTCTGAGCTGAAGACTGTGGTATACATGTACACATAGAGGAAAAATGTTTTGGGGAAATTTGCTGATAAAAGTGACGGGTTATCTCAACTTAAAATAAAAAGTGAACCTGTTGCGTGGATCATTTAGTGTTATGACCACTATTGTGGTTTAGTAGTGCCAACATAAAGATACCAGTTCAGGGTACAAAGTTTACAGGTCCCTCCAACCAATGCCAAGTTCTCATAGCAAAAATAGTTGCATACTGTAAAAGTCATATTTTAAAAGCTAAGAATAAGAATATGCTTCCTGAGGTACCAAAAAACTTTAAATTCACAGGCAGGTGAGTTGAATATGAAAAAGTGAGGAGCGACTGGCTTGACCACAGTTAATTTTGGCTAAACACCGCAGATCACAGTAAAAATAGATCAGCCTCTTAGAAATATGTGTAAACCTGTGTACATTTTTTTAAATGAAGCCAATAAATTCCGATGTGAAACGTTTTCTGGGAGCACATGTTTATCAAAGATGCACCTTACACACAAGGGGACCAATAAATCAAATCTCAATCTCAATCTCGACCTTACACAGCTTACACAGCTGCATTATTGTGATGGGGAATTTGCTCTGATTCACAAAAAATACTACAACCCCTTAAAGTACGAGCACAAAATCCTCACATTAATGGCAAAATCATCTATAATTACCACCTACAGACACAGATATATCAAGAGAAGTTTGTCTTAAACCCACACCAGACTAATTCTGGCTTAAGCTGAACGTCTGAGGCTTCTTTGCTTTTTTAAGTGGTCTAAATGAGAGCTTTTATTGGGATGTCTTATTAATTCGGAGCAGAGCAGAGTAATCTTTTTATATTCTTTATTAGAAAGAATCTGTCCTTGTAATTCTTTGATGATTATCTCCTTTAACAGAGCAGGTTCTTATTTTTCATACTTGTCCCATTAATGCGAGATAATCATCCCTAAAATTCAGAAAACATTTTTTCCTCTGATGATCGTGAGACACTTTCAAGCACATATAAGCTTTATTTTTTCCTTTTGCCACTGTCACTCAGCTTAAATGTTTACTTGTGCTCATATGCAGGAAACATGGATCGGCACCATTATGAGACGTTTGAAAAGTTTGGAAATGAGACTTTCATCATCCATCTGGACAATGGACGAGGGTGAGCCACAGAGCTGCAATTAAAGAAGCTAAAACGCAAATAAAAACTGTAGAAATATACTTTGAATGCAGTCATCACTCTTATTACAAACTTGTCTGAAACTTACAGCCGACCATCTAAAACTACATCAGCATGTTTAAACTCCAGTTATCATCTTTAATGTGATCCTTTTTTTGTTCCCCTCAGCTTCGGAAAGCACTCCCACGACGAGGTGTCCATTCTGGTGCCGCTGACTCAGTGCTGCAGGTAAAGACCTATGTGCTGTATTTTCATGTAGCTTGTAAAAAGGTAAGGATGGCTTCATTTATCCTTTCTGTCCTGCTGAGAAAATTGTAGTTATTGGTCGGGTTCACATTATTAGTGCTGCAGAGCATATGGGTAGAACTGATTCTCCTGTGGTTGCTCTTTCTGCAGGGTAAGGAAGTCAACTCACTTGCGTTTACAACTGCTGGCTAAGGAAGAATACAAGCTGTCCACGCTCATGGCAGAGTCCCTGGTGAGGGACCGCCTCAGTCCCATCCTTATCCAGCCACACCTGGACGCTATGGACCGTCGGCTGCGCCAGGTATGCAGATTTTTTGCCTACAGACAGAGCCAAACTCCCCTCTCTCCTTCAAGTCAAAGTTAAGCTAAGCGTCTGCTGGCTAAGCTTCTACTTAGCACCCAATAAAGAGAATGGCATCAGTTTCCTCAAAATGCTGAAGGCCTGATTCATAAGTAGATTGTGCAGCTTTTGTGCTCATTAAATCTGTGCAGATGAGACAAAACCAATTTGTCTTTATTCACAGTTCTTAATAAACTGCACCACAGAGCAAACTGTGTGCTGTTTGCACACATTCAGATGAGCCAATGAGTACATTAATGTGAAGCAAAAGATGCCCATGCTCATTTGCATATGTTTATGCAAATGAGCTTTATTGCAAATAACACCTAATTCACCTAATTTACACCTAGGTCACTGACAGTGGCACTAGCAATCCTGCACAGTTAGAGTTAAATATTTAGGGCCTGCTGAAAGTTGGCAATATCTTTTCCAGAGTATTAAATGGTTGAGGAAACAGTTCCACTTTTAGCCCAAAAGTAATAAATCTGCACATTAAGTCTGTCATTACAACTCCACCATTACTGTTTTTAAGACAATCAGGGGTAGAATCAGCCAGATTGTCTGTGGCTCAACCGCCACACTTGAAGGGACGTTCAAGGGCTGCGTCATGACACACTGTAGTTTTATTTCTTTTGACAAGCTATTTTTGGCTCGCTCTCTCAAGCCCATTTGTCATAATTCAGCTCTACAATGAGTAGATTTGGAGTGTCCCTCTTCTTCCATCTGATCATGTATGTGGATAGAATTTATATCCATCAGCATGAGAGCCCATAGTGCAGCGCTGCGCAGCAGAAAACTAGAGCAAACCACACAGAGCAGCAGATCTTAGAGGGCATTTTTGCCCTTGATTATCATCAGAGCCATCAGAAATGGAGCAGAGAGTGGGTGCAAATGACGCATAATTTCTTGGTGTTAATTGCAGTTTCAATCTATTCTGCGTGAATCAGGCCCTGAGTGTTTTCTCAGGTATTTTGACCTATTTCACAGGGGCGTGTCCAGAGTGTGTCTAAAGGTGGCATGGGTCCTCTTAGAATCTATTAACCACCCTGTTTTTTCACTACTGAGACTGCATAGCTGCCAGCTAAGAGGCAGGACTTAAATTTGAATTAACTTATAAGTTCATGTTGCTGTGGGCTGTAAGGAGATTTCTTTTGCTTTTTTAAAGTACTTTTTTACTTTTGTTCCTTCTTTATGTGTTTTTTAAAGATACTTTAAGGAGTTTTTGGTTGGTAATTAAAAACAGACTGAAGTTCACTATGATGCCACTAGATGGCCAACAAAAAAAAAACGAGATCAGCCTGTAGTAGATGCCTATGGAGTAGGTGTCAAATGAGCTTGCTGAATGAAAGCTATTTTTGAATGTAATCTATATCAAATATTGAAAGAAGTATATTTGAATATGAAAGGATTTGGGATGATTTTTAATTTTCCTAAAATATAACAGACCATGGACACCTGTCCACTCAGGAAAAAATTTAAAAAAGGTTCAGATTTAGGGGCACCAAAATCAACACACACCAAAGTAGATATGATCAAAGAATACAGACATAGTAAAGAAGTAAATTACCAGAACCACAAATGTGTTTGTATGCTGTACTTTATACTTTGGACCACCCCTGCATAATTCAGTATCAGTTTATGGCCACCCCAGTCAAACAAACTGAGCATGCCCCTTCTATTTTATCTGATCATTTGTACAAGGACCAACAGCTGTTTCCAAGTATTCGTACAGTATTCACAGTATTAACACTTCAAACTCTTGTTCTGCTGTATTTCTTTGTTTTTAGGTGCTGAATGTTCTGTCAGAGTGCATTGAAAAAGAGGGGTACAGTTATGTCGTAGAGGATGACCTTCAGGGACCCCAGGGGACAGACCACGCCCACAGCAGCCCACGACATAGGTAGCTGTCTTGGGGTGCTGGCAGCTTGACAAGACTGGTGTCTGGAGACAGAAGACTGGACTGAGCAGCTTCAGTCTTTCTCTTTAAACTGACCTGGCATCCTGTAGGACAGATGAGCTTCATCTGCGCGATATTTCTCAGAGGGCTCTTTGATTATTTTTGCTGGACTTACAGAGAAGTTGCCGCCTGACATGAATTCAAGCTGTGTGGGAGTGGACTACTGCTACTGCTGGATTGAACAGTTTGGATCTGGGGCCGGGTCACAAAAGAGACTGATTCCCTGCTCTGCACATCACCCAGACTCCTTAAAATATCCAGCCCCTGACTGTAGTGTAGGATAAAAACACCCACGACCCACCACAGCACCACCAAACCATGAAAGTCTTGCAAGAGACGCCTTCTCTCTGTCTCGTTCAGGACCCTTTTTTTGAATTCAGTGAATTCTGGGGGACTTGTAAAGAACTTCTCTCCCCTCCCCTATCTCCTCTCTCCCCCTTCCTCTTCACAAGCTGAATTATGTGTTTCTACGTATTGTTGGTATTGCAAGTGTTTGGAGGAGAACGCAGAGGTTCCTGTTGTCTTAATGATCAAAAAGATGATTTATTGATTTGCTTAAAATGTTTTATTGCAGCGTGTCTTTTTTAATATTTTATTTCTGCAGAGCTGATTCTAATGTTGGTTTTAAAGATGGAGATATTTGACTGGAGTGCAGGTTTACTCCTGGATTTGTCCTTTAATCTTTGCCCTTAAATGTTACTTGTACTTGAGAGAGTATTTATTAAAATTCATATTTATTTGTTTTGAATAAATTCTAACTAGTAACATCACATTTTCTGTTAGAATGGACCATTTAACTTACACAGAGTGGTGCACTTCTTTATTTGTCCACAAGAGGGCAAACTGAGCATGTGCAAAAGCATCTGCCAGTAAATTTAGTCCCAAATCAGGTTCAGAACATGGCTTTAAAAGAGGTTTTGTAGCCGCAAAATGAATTCAAATGACTCTCCACTTGTGTTTACAAAGTAAAATCCAGTTCTTGTTTTTAACAATGCAACAGATTTAAGGTACCAAAAGCCAAATGTGACACTAATAGTTTTGTATTTCTGTTTTGTTGTAATATATTTGATGTCCAGATGTTGCTGTCGTGGAGAGATTATTTTTTAGGATGTATATTTCATTCGAAACCAACAGCTGATAGCTGATCTGTTGGTGTCTGGCTGAAAATTAATATATTCATTAGGAAAATCTAGTGCCTGTGCAATGATAGAAATACTTGAATGTCTGGTTTCATAGCAGAAAGGGTTCAACTCCTCCTGGGTACGAGCTATAGCTAAGATAAAGAGGTCTTCATATATGTGTGTGCTGATGCCATCTGTTCCATAAGCATTTTGTTACACAGAGTTTCCATTGTCCTGTCAGCTCAGTGCGATGTGTTGAGGTGTGTGTGTGTGTGGATCCACGGGGAACCTTTAGAGGGTGTGTTGTTAAAGTGAAAATGCTTCTTTTTTTATTCAACTCATGGTTTCTGTGGATTTTTTTCACTTCTTTGCATCATGGTAAAAGTGCAATAAAACAAAATGAGCAGAAATGTAGAGCGGCTCTGTGTTTTCTCCTAAAGTGAATGCTTTTGAGTGTATAATTATGTTGTGATACCATCTCAGAGGCCAATTTATATCAGTCGCAGTCTCCTTAGAGGGATTCACAGTCAGTACATGAACAAAGAAAAGTCCTCCCAAATAGAGGTTAAAGGAGAGATGTTTGCTTAGCATACAGACACGCAACATATGCTGTGAAAAGACCATAGACATACGAATTCTAATATATAGTCTATGGAAAAGACCACACAGAAAACCACCTCTGCATACGTTGAGCACAAATGAATGAATAATGTAAAAGATGTTGGAAAAAAAAGCTGTGAAAAAAAAAGCTTTAAGGAAAAATGACCCTAGTCATTAATAATATATATTTTTTTAAATAGTGTATGGCCCAAAAGTTTTACTTTTACTTTTACTTTTTTTCCTGTTCAATTTATTTGTTTAAAATAAATGGAAGATTATGATTCAAGGCAACAGTCAAAGATGAACTACAGGTCATCATTCATGATTAGAAAAAACTAATAAGCTATTCTTGGGAAATAAGAAAACACAGGGACCATTCAGTCAAATAAAGTGATTGTTTTTGATGGAAATACATCAAAATAAAAAAAGAAAAATGAATAAATAAATAAAAGTGGAAAATCCCCAATCATGAATAAAGTGACTAGCAGTTAAAATCTTTTACAGTAAGTTTAAACTGTTTTACCTTAATGTAGATTTTTAACCATGAACACTTTATTATCAACGTCACATCTTTTAGAGAAAATGTAACAGTATCACTTTTTATGAACCCACCCTTTTATAATGCATCATTTATAACACCTTATAAAAAAGTCTGTAAGGCTTAATAGTGACTGTTATGAATGATAACAAGCAGTCATAACAGCTTATAACACAGCAGTGTGACAAGCAGGGAGCATAATGCCCTATAGAGTTGAAGTTTATAACATGTGATATCTTAATGCAAAAAAAGAAATAGGTCTAAGAGCACAAATTACTCACAACTCCCTGATTCTGAAGGTTCATAAAGAACATCTAATGTATCACCAAAAAGAGTTAAAATTTCTATGATTCTCAATTCTGAAAATGTCTTATTAATACACAATGCTAAAGCTTGACTTAGTGCGCTCTAAGTAAAGTGACAGCTCTGTATGAGACTATTAACAAATATGTATGTGTGTCCCTATAATACATTTTGAAGACATCATCAGCTTTTTTGTAGCTGTAAGTAAAATATCAGGCAGAAATACATTTTGCATGATTTTCTTTTGCATGAAGGAATAAAAGTTATTAAACTAAACTTTTGTAAGGCATTATGCTCACTATTTATCACATGTCATAAACATTGTTATGAGCTGTTATAAATGCTTATTATCACTCATAAGGGATGTTTTAAGGCCTTATAGATGCATTTACAAGTCTTAATATATGTGATGATAATAATGCATTACAAGAGATGGGTTCATATCAGCAGCTGATTTTTGGTCACTGATCTGTCATGACAGTCTACAGCAAAAGGAGAAGGACATTAGCTAACAGAGTTTAAGGTGTCATAGACCAAAATACTGTTGCATGGAAAGAGAGTAAAAATCTCAAACCTCTTTGTCAAGAAAAATTATTGAAAAATTACAAACCTTACATTTTTATGAGAAGGCCATCTTTCCCAAACCATTTCAAGGAATATTCAAATGTCAGAGGACCCAGTTCCTGTTTTGAAAACAGTCTACAAACCAATAGGAATAGTTTTTGATCAGGTTTAATATGCACAAAAAAGAAGCCCTTCTTCTTAAGTAAGATGTGCTTTGAGCAAGGTGAACCAAAATGATAGAGTTTGCAGAAGTTATTCTGCTGTGGAAAAGCTGCATGACTACATCCACCAGTGCCAATCAAAATTTACGAAATAGATCCGGCGAGTCAGAGAAGTAAGTGTTGGTGTGCACAGGCCTGCTCTGGAGCTCTCAGAGGGAGCTCCAGCAAGTATATGCGGTGAGGATAGCCTGCACAGCACGGTGCAGAGGAAAAAAATGGCCCTCAGCCTCCACTCTGTGCATGAGCATGTTTACAGTTCCCACTGCACTGTTGTGTTTTGATAACCTTTCCTCACAGAACACCCCCCGGAAAAAGCTTCTTGGTTGGTTTACATAAATGCATGCACACGCACTTCCACACACTCGCACACACAATTACACAGGCAGACGAAGCTCCGAGTGGAGGAAGCAGAGGCCAAGACAACCATCAGAGGGACAGAGAGTGACCAGAAAAGAAGTGCAGGCTGTAATCACTGCAGCAGCCGCAGACAGAGGAAGCCTGGTCATGGGAGTGAAGCAGGAGGTGCTTATCTGATCTCAACTCAGACCAACCTGATGCACTCACCTCCTCCTCTCCTCTCACAAGCAGTTTTGCATGAATCAGTCTGTGCTCTCTGATCTGGGACCCTGACATATCTTGGCTGTTGAAACAATTAAGGACACAAAACAAAGTATTGGCATCAGAACATGACAACACCTGAACTTTTAATAAACAATCTCCATAAAAAATAAATTTAATTGCAGGGTAATTTCTCCCTATGGAATTTAAATGCTGTTTTAGTTTAACATCTGGCTGATTGGGTCTAAGCTCTTTAACACTTAGCTTCTCCTGCAAAGATCACCTCTCAAACAGCATTGTGTTCATCAACTATGTTGTTTTTAATAGTTCTGTCCGTCCTCAAACTTGTTACTTAGGTTTAAAAACTCACTCTTGTGCCATAGATTGTAATTTAAATCAACAACTTCTTAAAACTATGGAGCCCCTAAAGGCCTGTAAGTGATCTTTGCCCTCAGTTGTCGATAAATGCCTTTGTTTGCCAGTAATTTGCTATCCGCACTATGTGACAACTGTTTATAACATGTTTTTACGAGTGTTACAGAAGGACTTTGTGTGAAGCAAAAGCACTCTCAGCTGGTAATGTTCGAGGGGTGCGCCTTTGTTGTTCAGATGTATAATAAACTGCCAAGATATGTTCAAGTCTGTCAGTTTTTATTGGTTAAAGTGATATTTATCATTTGGTATTTAGTATCAAACATTTGAAAAATGATGTGGATTTTATGTCGGATGTTGCAGGTCATTGCATTATGCATTGTGAGTCAGAGCATAATTATAACATTAGTCTCTGCAGTGCGGCATTGCTATCTGACAGTAAGATAAACTATTGCTTTCTATATTCAGGTATTTTTGTAGAGCTCATTACAGCAAACGTGGCTGGAAGAAACCTTGGATTAAAAGTGAATGTTTATTTCTTGTTTATCACACACAGCAGGACAAAGTGTACACAATTACTTATGATTAATTATCTTGTACACACAAGACTATAATTATTAGCTTTGTAAAACTTCAGGGGCTCCATAAAAAACAAGAGAAAACTTAATTCATTTTATAAACTTAGGATTTTGTAAATGAGGGGTTTGTTAAAAGTAAAATATATATTTACCCAGCTTGAAGCCCAATCCATAAAGAGGTATGGAAGTAGAGCTCATTTAACATCAAAAATGTTCCAATAAGAAAAAAAAAAAAGCATCTTGTATTAAGATGCAAAATGTGAAAAACTGACTATTTGAAAGAGAAAATTTCATCAGAATAATTAGTGGGAAAAAAATCGAAAAGAATCCACTGAAAAGAAAACATCACACTGATTTATCATGACATTTGAAAAACAAATGAACATTTTACAAAATTGGAAAAGTGAGCAGAAGGCACATTCAGCATTTCTTAATTCTAATTGGGAGGTCCGGCCTGTACAATAACAACGAGCAACATGGTGAATGTCAGTGATGGCAGTAAAGAGAAATGGACCAAAGTCAGAAATAAAGAGAGGATTTCTTTAATCTCTCTATGTAGACTATTACAGCTCCTATAGGTCTGTCCTGCAGCAGCAGGGCCACACACAGAGGCCCTGCAGACCTCAGGCTGTTTTCTGGCCTCTGTCGCCTCACAGGAGACCTCCAATTGCCCCGTTAAGATCCCTTCAAAATACACACCCCCTGTTTTATAGACACGGAAACAATTTATGGCCATTATAGAGCATTATAGATAACATCTCCAAAACTTCCCGTTGTTGACTAAACGTCTGCCAAACTGGACACACACACATACACAAATACACTCACACACACAGACACACACACACACACACACACACACACACACACACACACACACACACACACACACACACACACACACACACACACACACAGTCCAAAGACTTAACAGAGAGAAAAAGAAAACAAAGATGCAAAGGATGTTGTTTGTTGGTTTGGGGTTGGCTGTTTTGAGTGCAGTTAGTGAGATTAGGCTATAAAAAGAAGCAAAATAAAACATGAAGGCGGACTACAAGTTTTGCAGACCACCCAGAATCCCGCTGGAGGCCAGTGAGCGGAGGCATTTGTCCGGCACACTAACTCTGGCTGCTACTGTTAGTGTGCTTGGACTGAACCAGCCAAGAGGAGTTCGAGTTACAGGGCGACACCTGATTTTAGACCCCGTAGTCTGTCTATGACATCTCGAGCCTGCAGGAGAAAGGAATCAATTTCTTCTGATTCAATGATGAGTCGAATGATGTGAGCTGAGTCTGAGCTAACTTAGGCACTGGATTTTTTATTTTTGAAATGCAGGTAGTGTCTGGTTGAAAAGGTTGTACTATAGCCTTGCATAACATTTATATTCTGGCTTTTAAACTTCAGCAAATACACTGTTTTTTTCACCTAATATATGAAGACTGTGCTGCATTTCCTCAATGTTAATCAAACATTTTGATGTTATATTGGAAATAAAATTAAAGCTCCTGTCAGGATCTTTCTGTTTTTATTAGATTTATTATCTTTCTTCAATAACGTCTCTGACAAGACATCAAATCCTGACAACTTTTAACAGCCAAATGTGTCATTTCTTTCTCCCGTTCATACGTAGCACAGACCAACAGACCCTGCAGCCCACGGTTAGTGAGTGCTGTTCAAAGTACAAATATCAAAAACCCGCTCAGTGTAAAGGCTGTTGTCTAAAGCCTGGGGCAGTTTTTCAAACATGGCCCACTGGCATTGTGCTTAAACATTTCCTGTTTGTAAGATTTTTCACACCACACTTCAGAGAGACGACATTTTTCACTCTTCTAAATGTATCTGTCAGCTGTGAGTGTTGCTGTAGACTTCCAAAAAAAGTTTAAAAATGAAAAAAAAAAAGACTTAAAAAAGACAAAAACAAATCTTCGAGTAAAATTACACTGGCAGAGGTTCTAAAACACAAAAATAAAAATCAAAGGCAATTTTTTTGCCTCAAAAAAGCTTCTTTCTGGCAAAACTGCTCATTTTTTAGCTCTGTATTAAGAACAGGAGGCCTTGATGTAATCTAAAGGTGTTTTGTTGTTTTTAAAATATTTTGTGAAATACTTGAGCTATGTCTGTGTTAAAATAGTAATACTTGAAAGATGAGGAAAAGATGGTTATTTTAAGTTCTTCAATAGGCCAACAGTGCCTCACATGTGTGCAGGTGTGTGAATTTAAGTAGAAATCTAAATTTATGAATCTGAAATTCACAAAGTTGAGACAAAGAGAGAAGAAAAGGAAATCCCAGCAAATCTAAAAACCTCAGAGACGAGGTCCTGAGTGTTTAGAGAGACTGCCTTTCCTGGAAAGCTGCTGGGACAAAGAGGAGGAGGAAGAGGACTGTGAGTGTGAGGGGGGTCTGAGGCAGCCGTCACCAGCTGAGCTCACAGTGGCAGCAGAGCTGAGCAGAGCAGAGGATGGTGGGAGAGCAGAGCAACAGGACAGGGTGTTAGGGTGCTGCCGGGCCGAGGTCAGGAGAGTCAAACACTGTGAACCACACACTGACTCCTCCAGGTGTAAACATGTTTGATAACTCTAACTATCCCTTCAACTGTTTTAACTACGATGGAGACGGATACCCATCATCCAGCACGGACGAGGAGAAGAAGATGTGCAGACCCGCTTACAGGTATGGACCAATCCGACTTCTGCAAACTAACTACACTGGCTAAACTAACTTAACTATTTAAGTTACAGTATTTAAACCACTTCATCTGTCATGTTTTACACATTTTATAAATCCTGAAAAACAACATAAAGAAGTTTTTTAAACTAAATTTGCTCTCAAAAGTCAAATCTTATATTAATTAATTTGGCCTCTGTTTCCTATCGTGTTGGCTAAAATGGACAGGGATTGGTCTGCTATTAAAGCTCTATTCAAGTGTTTTATAAACAATAATCTTGTTATGAAAGCATAGTTAATTCTTTAGTGTAGGCTAAGTTAAACTGGGGCTGTTGCAATAATTCTTTCTGAGTAGCCCTAGACATCATTTTATCAAGTCTAATAGATTTTTTATTATTTGAAAATGCTTTCTAATGATCAGTATTTCTTTAATAACTTTTATGATAAAAAACCAAAACATTATGTTCAATCAAAAAAGTAAGTTTTATGATATTTTTTAAAATCTGGATTGTAGTTTTTAAATATCTACCATCAAAAATAGCACACAAATTACCGGGCACTAGAGTTCTGGACATACTGCTCTGCCTAGTTTTATTTTGTGTGTTGCTGTAAAAGTTTTAAATAAAAGGTGTTTTATTTCTACAGCATCATCCGTCTAAATTCAAATCAAATAAAATGTTGAAATTATTTATTTTTTTCCAGTTAATCATACCCCTCTGTCTATAAAGGAAGGAAAACAATCAGACACACACGTGCGCGCGCACACACACACACACACACACACACACACACACACACACACACACACACACACACACACACACACACACACACACACACACACACACTGTGGTTATTAGAGAGCTTGATTCTGCTTATTTGTCCTCATTTTAAAAGAATTTCTGCCCAAACTCACTCATAATATTTGAGTTATCAGAGCTACAAATCCTTAATAATAAAATTTATGTAATTTCTGTAATAGCAGAAATAATCGTATCAGGACTCATGTTATATTTTCTTCAAAACACCTTACTGATGACTGACAGACACTTGCAGCATCAAACTGTTCACTAAATCATCTGTTTCTGTCTGTCATTGTATCTTAAGCATTTATGGTCATTTTTAGATTGCTTTAAATTGAAGCTTGCGGTCATAGGCACCGGCCGGCCAGGTTTTAAAAATACAGCGTATCATCTCTCAATCAGGAGGCTGGCAGTTTGATCCCAGCTCCTAAAATCACATGGCAAATTGTCCTTAGGCAAAACATTGAATCAGTGTGCTCCCAGTGACATGGCCAGCAGTGAGTAAATATGTGTGGATGGGATTAGTTCAAACTGTTATAGCATCCTCTGCGACAAGTGATGTGAAAGTGCTTTGGGTGGTCATATAGAAAGAAAAAGTGCTTTTTAAATCTATTTGTTATTTACTGTCTGCAACTGACTCCTGTGTGAGCAACGAAAACCACAAGAACTGTTTTGCATTTTTTATTAGTTTTCATAATGTTTATTTCACTTCATTAACTAAGATAGAGAACCTATGTGAACAAGGACAGCTCTTTTTTAATTCAACAACGCACGGCTATTAAAGGCATAAGCTTACTCTCAACGGCAACTAAGATAATGTGGACAGAGCAACAGTGTTAGTAGCCGTTATCATGTCACAGGTTGTACTATGATATAGTTTAGCTCAACGTGTGCTCCTTGATTTTATGTGTATCTGTCTTGTTTTCTGTGTGCGTGTCAGCTACATAGCTCTGATAGCCATGGCGATCCAGCAGAGTCCTGATCAGCGGGTCACTCTATCAGGAATCTACGAGTTCATCATGAGGAGGTTTCCGTATTACCGCTCTAACCAGAGAGCCTGGCAGAACTCCATCCGACACAACCTGTCGCTGAACAGCTGCTTCATCAAGGTGCAACATCACAATCCTGTCAAAATTGTACTTTTCTTCAATATTTGTTCATAGATGTTTGATAATACTCTCCTTTTATGGATTGCTTTTAAAGATTCTTGTATATGTTGAAGATTTCTCAACACTAAAGGTTGTAATGTGTGTTGCTCCTTAGGTTCCTCGGACAGAGGGCAACGAGAAGGGAAAAGGAAACTTCTGGACTTTTGCCACAGGCTGTGAATCCATGCTCGACCTCTTTGAAAACGGAAACTTCCGGCGTCGCAGGCGCAGGAGAAACATGAAAATCAGTTTCCGTGAATCAGGAGAAACACACTTCCACCCTTTGGAGAGCCGAACCAATCAGCATGCACCTGCAACTCGGGGCCCAGTACCCGACTCCTCTCTTAGCCCTTTGACCCCTGACAGGCCGAGGCCCGGCCCCCAGCAGGACCAGCTCAGCTTAAACCCCACCCAGCCAGGGAAACCTGAGTCTGAGATCAAGTTTAGTATTGACTACATCCTGTCCACTCCAGATCCACCACTTACGGGGTTCAGATCCTCACACAGCACCGTTCACATGGCAACTACGGGGCCGCCGGTTCACATTCTGGAGCCCCAACACCTGAACCTTCACTTCTGGACTCTGTGAGAGGAACAGGCAGATATATAAACTCAATTCTCCTCTATTGTCTGTGTCCGAACCTGGGAGGATTTGTAAGAACATGGAGAGATTAGAGGAATTTTATTGACTTGAAAACATGAATGAAGAACAAAGTGTACAGGTACAGTATGTGTGACTGAATCTACATGGAAAAAAAATACTGAAAAACATGACGCTGTTAAACATTAACTCAAAAGATAAAATGTGAAGTATACAGAACAATAGGCTAAAGGAAAACTCAGTATATCATTATACTGTTTGTGCAGAGTCCAGTGCTGACATAGACTAGGTTTACAGTATTCTACGTGTACTGTTTATACACAGTAAAAGTATGATGTGTCTGAAAATTCTTAAGGTCCTAAAAACATCACTTCAAAGTTCAAAAATGTTCAAAGTTGAGCTTCTTTCCCTTATAAAAAGGAGAAATTACTCAAAATCACGTGTTTTTCTCTCATTGATTAACATTTTTTTAGCCAGCAGCCAGTCAGACCTGAAAAAAAACAAAAAAAAACACAACACTCTCAGAGCATTTTTATTCCTTCAGTGGTTGGACTGATGATTTTTTTTTTTTTTTACCAAATCCCTTTTTGGACATTTTAGTTTTTAAAAAAATGTCAGTACTTTTGAGGTTTTGCTTGTTTTAGCTCTTTATGTTCAAATATGTCTAATTTTAAAGCTCATCTAAGGAGTTTTCTGACATTGATGAAAAAGACTGAAATTCATATTAATTTTTTTTATTTTTATTTTTTATAAAACAAGCAAGCAAAAAATACTATCCACAATAAGACTGGTGATTCTCATTTAGTAGTTTTTGATGCCTGAAACAGGTGTGAGGAGGTAGGTGTCAGCTGAGCAGCTGAAGAAACAGCCCTGTTTTACTTCACACAAAGGAACAGCATACAAACTCTTTGTCTTCACTTCAACAACTACGATTTCAGTATCATGTAGTTATTATATTCCCATGCAAAAAAACTACAAAGTAGAGACACATAGATTTTCCACACTTATTTCATAAAAACCGGAGGAAACTGACCAAATTTGACACAATCAAACAAATATAAATATGTGACTTATGAATAGTTAAAACTAGTCTGTCAATACATCCAAAATAGTTTATTTCAGCACATGTCCCACCACTGAGAATAATTGCTTATGATTTTGGGGTGGCACCTGGGATGACTAATCACTTTTTTGTTTTGGCGGGTAGAGTACGCCGGTCACCCCTTTAGACACACCCCTACTCATTTCACTGTTACTTTGGTTCTCTGATAGCAGTAGGCTACAGCTCATATAGGAAGCATGTGTACAGCAACTTCAGTCCTATCTGGTTTACCAACTGTGGGCTCAGCAGTGATTTAAAATCAAGAATTTGATGGAGAGGCTTGTCCTTGGTCTGCTAAGCTAACATGAGCTCTACCTGGGCCAGTGGTGTTTGCAGTGCCAGGCTCTCTGGATCTAATATACAGTAGGTGTAATCCTGCCTGCTGAGTCTGATCATAAATGCTATGTAGTTGTTGGCTATTTGATTTCAAATAAAGGTTAGTGAGACCCTTTACATTTATCCAATTGTAACAGTTTCATTGAATTTGACTGTAACTAGATACAGAACTAGTTACTGTAAATATTAGTTCTTATGAGTGGAAAAATGTGCTATTGTGATCAAAACTGTTATTTGAAACAGGCGATAACCCCTCTAATGTAAAAATTGAC
Organism: Xyrichtys novacula; assembly: GCA_962446985.1. Classification (NCBI taxonomy): domain Eukaryota; kingdom Metazoa; phylum Chordata; class Actinopteri; order Labriformes; family Labridae; genus Xyrichtys; species Xyrichtys novacula. The sequence continues at coordinate 15,051,277 of OY660882.1, read as the reverse complement.
CTTTTAATGTTAGGCTTAATGGGAACTCTTTACTTTTGAAGCCAGCCTCAAGTGGACACTCAAGGTTCTGCACTGGAGGTTTACTTACCTGTGTTTTGAGCAAAGAGTGTCCTTTACAGCAGAGGCTCCCAATATATAGCCAACAACCCCCCAAATATCCCAAAACTCACAACCCTGCTGTTACTCATGATAATTTATTGCTGCTATCAGCATTCAGATACAGCAGGAAACTAATTATCCTTTCATTTTAATACACACACAAAATATGCAGTTGAATTTTCTGTAATTAATTAAAACCTTTTTTTAAAGAAATCTTGAGACCCTCCAATGAGAGTCTTGTGACCCTCCAGGAGGTCTCATTTTTGGAACCACTGCTTTAAAGGACCATCCAAAAACCTCCTTTAGTCCGTCTCATTTGAGACTTTTTAAACAACACTTAAAAAACAAGCTCCATCCCATGAATGTTCAACATTTTTGTGTGGATAAAACTGTAATTGTTAAGTCATACAGGGATATCTGAGTGGCGCAGAGACTTCTTTTGTTATTGCCGCCACCTTTGCTTTTACTGGTATGACAAATCTGCTGTGGCAACAAAGACCTGTTTTGACTGAACTCACTCATTTTAAACCCTCGTTCTCCGCACATTTAGCTAATTTCTTTATTGACCTTTTGAAATCTTGATTGACTGACACTTAAATTCTAATCCCGTCACTCCTTATTACAACATTTTGTATTCATACACTTAAAAAAGGCCGAGGTCTGCCTAACATTTCCTGCCTGTACGAGGGAGATCAATCATGGCGTGTAGCTGCGCCGTTGAAGGGACATTTTTCAATTTAACCTTTATATTATGTCTTGACTACATCAGAGGAGGCTTTCAACACACTTAACATGAGTGGCATTTAATATAGCATAACACTTGCAAGGTGAGGCCGAGATGTGACCCTATTTAAATACAAGAGGCCCCTGCCTGAGCCTGAACAGCCACCCCTCCCCCGAAACAAACTCACATGCACACATACACAGATATAATTAAACACACCTTATGCCTCCTTTGCAAATGCCCCTCATTGATTTTGTAGGTTTTTAACATTCATATGTGAACTGCCCCCCAGCTAACGGCAGCAGCAGCACAAACGTTTATGGATCAGCAAGTTTCCATTAACAAAGTTGTTGATGTTGAATAGCGAGGGGCGGCTGCCATGATGCCGCGGATATATTTGGGTAAATTAACTTAGCATAAAGTGCTCCGAGGCGACCAGGTTCTTCTGAGGCAGCTAAACAGAAAGCAGAGGCAGCAGTCAGGCCCGAAAAGTCAACGCACAGATTATGTTGTGAGTGGATATGTGAAAATGTAGCTACTGGCACAGACTCCCCTCCTCTGAATGGCCTCTATTAAATGACTGCTTCCCTTTGGTTTTATTCTGTCTTAATCGCTCTAACAGTTGTTTATAATCATTCATGCAATAATCTTTCTCATTTCTACAAGTGAGGAAATGTATTTTGGCGCCCACATTAAATGAGCAGCTCAGGGGCAGAAAACAGCAGAAGTGCAGGTAGAGCGGAATCAGATTAGGTAGAGCGTTGATCTGCAGAGTTAATATAAAGTAAATCATAAACACAAATAGGTCATTTAGTCTGGAGAACTTATTTGCGCTGTGGTGAGGATGATAGGGATGAAGATAAATCCATGCTCTTGCAGGACTACATTAGAAACACACTAATGAAGATCAGTGAAATACCCCCAGGACTTTGACATACACACCTCTCTGCCCTCTGACATTTCAAAGCATGTGCAGAACTGCTCCAGGTTCAGCACTTTAAGGCTGGAATATGCTTTTATTCTTAAATGGCTTCAAGTGTGTGTCGGTAATGAGAAAATCAACATAGCATGTCAATCAATGGCAGTCAGGAGACTGTTTACACTTGGACTGTCCCTGCCAGGGATTCAATACAAGCTGCTGGCTGGAGGCTTTTTTCCTCAGATAGACAAATGGAAAGGAGGTAATTTCATAAAAGTAAAGGTCTGACATTCAAAGGAAAATACAAGTCTGAAATCAGCCAGACATGTGTTTGTTTGAATGTGTCAGTTCTGGTTTGAAGATTTGACAAGAGATACACTTTCAGGAGATGAATATTCCTCATACCAGAGGGTCTAGATTTGACTCTTTGAGCCCCAGTTTAGTACCAAATATAGCAAAATAACACCTCTACTAAAAAATAAAAGGAAATGCAGCGGTTCCCTCAAAGTCCATCTGTTATTTTTCTGTGGAAAAGATGCATTTCTCATATATTCTTTTTAAAGTTCTGATACTCATGACAACGTAATGTTAATGTACCAAAGGATTAAGTATCTCCATGTTTTATGAAACCTATACTGGAGTACAATTCATGTAAATGCCCCACAGCCCTCATTTTAACAACTCTCCTCCACAACAGTTAACTAAGCATAAGTTTATAACTTCATTCTTGTAAGTAATGACTTTGTTCTCATAAGTAATCTCAAATTTTTATTTATTTTTTTATTAATGTAGCCCTTATAGTGCATTGTATTATTATTATTATTATTATTATTATTATTATTATTATTATTATTATTATTATTATTATTATTATTATTATTATTATATCTTCAATTACTCTTCATCCTTGTCTCCCACCCCATCTCACTCAAAGCTTAGTTCAAAATTTGAGAGCCCTGCAAGTGTTTCAATGGTGATACTGAAATCTACATACAGTATGGCCTAAAAGGTGTGTTAGCTTAGCCACTACATCTCCGACAAGTATTATGTGATTGTCATCATATGACCTGGAGAGGTTTGTTGTTCAGTGGTTAACCACCGAGTTAGACAGTGTGCTGTACACACAGTTTGAGTATCTAGAAGGTAGTACTTTAGTCGTCATAGTCATTAACACTGAACTCATCATGGGACTCCTATTTTATCTCTGACTGGTGGGAGTGGTGGTGTTACAACTCTACCCATGTCAGAACCATTCCTGTACATACCTCTATACTGTATATATAGCATGTAACCATAGCAACTCTTGTACCTACCTGCAAGACAATGTAAGGAGTGGGTGGTAGTACTGTAGAGCTGCTGACAACTCTAATTAAAGAAATGTAGGCAAGTAAAGAAAAAGTGACGATAGTCTGAATGTCAATCACACCAAATTTAGTTACAACTTTCATTACAAGGACACACAGAAGTACAATACCATCACAAACCAGTTTACACTCGATTTATGCCTGTCCTTTTGAACTCTCAGGCTCTTAAATACTTGATTCTGATTGGTCAAAACTCATTTGTAGAGCTTATGTAAAGCGATATCAAGGACAATCTGTTCATATGGTAGGCTACATCAGATTAATCAGTGGAAAAGAATCACAACATTTGACCTTTGCCTGTTGACACTGTGGCAAAAACCACCTATTTATTATTCACACATGCTGAAATTTTCCTTATTTTCACAGTCAAGCAGCTTCCCTTGGAATATGCTGTTACACTCATAGTTCTGAGATGGCACCTCTTCAGGTCAGAAAATCTAGAGTTCCATATTTTCCAAGAAGAATCGCAGCCTAACTAGAGAATTGGCTGTAGCAAAAAAGTAGAAATGATGATAAAAACAGGTATTATGCCCAAAATTTTACCCAAAGAAAAGAAGAATTAGTAAGAAATGGAAGCCAAAGTAAAAGTAATTCATCTGCAGAATTATTCATTTCCATTTACTTTGGTATTAGTACAAAAATGCATGATTATAGTTCGATCATTTATGCTTTTATACAAATTCAATTTAATGTTTCAGCTGGCCAGTATGGACTATCTTTTCTTATGGGTACCTTGTAAATACACCTCTGAAACTAAATACATATCTTCAGCATTTAAGATTATACTTTGTTATAGTTTTGTATTATTAACTTTAATATTCAGAGCAACTGCAGCCGTAAAAAGCAAGTTTTTCTTTTGTACAAGGCCCAATAACACTTTGTTGGTAAATAGGCTCATGATGCACTCTAATGTAGCACTGCTGAACTTCATGGCCTCAGTTCTATGCTGGCTGGGCACACAAGCTTTTGTCCATTAAAACTTTATAAATACACTCAAAACAATGCTGACAAGAAATGTTCTCCATTGGCTTTATCAATGAGGCACCCAGAGTAAACAGAATGACCTTCAATTTAGAAAATAACACTGAGGCAGCTGAGAGTTCAGTAAAAACAGATATTTTGAAGTAATGAGGTGTTTTATGACCAAGTTCTGTGTTGCAGAGCAGATCCATTGCACTGTGAGAGCATGACATGCAATGCAACTACAATGCACCACAGCTCTGGCCTGCATTCCCAAACCTCCCATGAAGCACATGTAGCAGAAAGTTCTCATCCAAGGGGAAAACTGCTGTTTTTACTGCAAGATTTTGCTGATTAGGGTGATAGAGCTCTCCCATCAGCTTCATTGATGGGTTTACTTGTAGGATGATGAATATCTTCATTGCCGACATACACATTTTTGTTTAATTTGACCTCCAACACGTGTGCGATCAGTCCGACCAGCAGAGTGTGCTAACTGACAGTATGTCTTGGGAGAAAACGAGGCTCCTCTTCAGTAGACCAGCTCTGGAGGATCCAAAAACTCTGACCACTCACTTTGAGCTCTGAAATAAAAGTTATGTAGTTAGGTTTAAAGAGAAACTTGCCAAGATATGAGTGGCCTGTCTGACTTTCATCCCTAAAGAAAAAATAATTCAGCTATATGAAGCAAAATTTACTGTCATTTTAAATCATGCACATTAGCGCAGTGTTACTGTAAGAGCAGCTTCAGCTTCAGCTCAAACATGTTATATTTTTCACTGAAGTTGGATAATTTTAGCTTTATTTTTTTAATCTTCAAATAAGATATACATCCTAAAAAGCTGAACCTCTCTCAAATGTTTATCTAGATTTAAATTATTCTTCAGAGAAAACATAAAAGTATTCATTTACCTCTTAAGGAAGAAATCCAACAGCTCTTTGTGTTCAATGCGGCTTCGGAGAGTTATAAACCCATGAAAAACAGCACATGTTGAGTCAAACAGGGACTCTGTACATGAGTGGAGGAGTCCACTCCTCTGTCTGACAGGCACACCCCTCTTTCTGTTTGACCGGGAAAAATGCTCCAGTCACTGAGCCAGAGCGAGAGGGGCCACGTCTGGGATGAGGCGATTCCTGACGACCAATGGGGAAGCCCCTGGTGTGGGGCCCGTGGGCCTCCAGAGAGAGCAGGGAGGGAGGGGGGGATAAGGTAAATGGAGAGGGTTTACTACAGGTCATTTTAACATCTGATCAGAAGAGGAGATGGCGAAGGATGGCACGATAAAGGAGAGGGAAATACTCCATTCTTATCAAGATAAAAGACAATACCACGAGGTTGCGGACACACTGCTAGTGTTTTATTAGAGTTCATGCATAAGTCAAACAACACAAAGAGAAAATGAGAGATGAGGCAACTCAGGAAAAGTAGCAGTCACACAACACAGTCTCCTTTATCAGCATCTTTTCATATCATCCAGAGACGCACAAAGAAACACAACGTTCCTCTGCAAAAAAAGAAAAGAAAAAATGCAAGTCTGCTACGACTTTCTGTTTCTGAGATTTCACATCACTGATATAAACCAGGGTGATCAAACAGGAGACTGACAACATGTATTCTTCAAAAAACAAACATTTGGACGCCCTTTTTTCAATCATCTGAGATAAACCTCACAGGACAGCTGACACACACACACACACACACACAATGTTGGACTTGAAAGCACTAAAGTAAATGAACGGAAGGAGGTTTCCCTTTCAAAATGTGCAACATTGATGCTTGTCCCAAGTTTTCAAAGAAAGTTAAACGTGTCTATTTTTGTCATGTGCTTCCAGTCCATGAAAAAGAAGTGATGATTAAAAATAAGTATCCTTCATGGGATAAACAGGGTTCTCTTACAGCAAAAACTGCCTTTATCAAACTCTGTGTGGACACATTGAACTGACAAGAATATCCAAGAAACAGAACCATGACAGATACGATACATTAGCCAGCAGCAATGTATAAAAATCAAACTCCACAAACAAACAGCATTACAGGAATTTCTCATTCTATCCCTTAAGATAACTCATTTCCCGCTTTCCTTTTTTTCTTAACAATAAAATGATTAAAAATACTGATCTGAAGAGAAAAAATAGTGCCAAATAAATTATTTCTACATTTCTGCTTCAATATTTCCCTCATTAATTACATTTGGTTAAGTGTTAAGTGATTTACAGTACAAGTCTAAAAGGTAACGCAGCTGTCAGAGAGCGTGCTTGTTGTTTCTCAGCTTGTTGTGATTGTGTAACATGTTGCATTTAATGTTGTCAAAAGAGCAGAGCAGCTCATTTGTAGCGCTGTCTGCAGCCGAGCTCATTTCTGCAAACAAATGTCATGTTAAAAGGTCAGCAGAGACGAAATAAAACGGAGAAATGCACGACGATAAGGTGCAAACAGCTTGTGTATTGTGATACTGAGTTCTCATTACATCTCTGGATGTTCGAGAGAGGACCGAAATTTGCGAGCGAAAAACTAAATGATCCAGAATTTTCCTCTTACATCCAGGTGAAAGCACAAATTTGGTCCTTAGACAGCAAGAACAGATTATACAGCGCAATCGACGCAAAAATAAAGATAAAACCTACAGTTACAAACGAGTATTTCCGGCAGACGGGATAACCGAGCTGCCTTCAAATAAAGTCAGACAGCAGCTTTAGGCTAATAAATTCTCAGCAATATAATCTCATCAAAAATCTGTCGTTAAATCTGAAAAATCTACAACACATTTGTTGATGCAGTGCGCAATTATGCCGATCACAAAAACTACATTCTCTTCTCCTTTTTCAGTTTGCACATGATCACACTTTCCCTTTTCTTGTGACCCCACTGAGGTACATCCCTTTCGTCAGAGCAGCTGGATGATAAACCTTTTTTTTTTCTCAAAAATCTGCATTAAATCAAAATCTTTCATACATATGTAGCTTAAATATACACACCACTAATAAACTCGACATTTGTCATTTACAGATTTACAATTCAACTCAGACTGACTTGCAAAGGGACTGATACAAACACCAAAACAATATCCTTGTAGGTACGCTCCTGCCTACAATAACAACATAATATTTCTGCCTTTAATGACGAAAATGATTCAGAGTGGTGTTGATGCATGCTTTAAGGGCTTAGGTAAGAAACTGCCTTCTTACAGATGACAAGGACAGCAGGATGCTTCTTTTTATAAAACTAATTTTTTTTTTTTAAAGATTAGCTGCAACACGAAGCTCTGCAGTCCAAACAGGCGGAGGGAGATTCTTCACAAGAGAAGAGGAAGGAGGAGGCAAGCCGCCTCACAGTCTCTGACACTTGACATCATGTGGGGGAGACTTGTTTGACTGGTTTTCCCTTTCTTATAAGAAATTAACCAAAATATAAATAATTCCCTTTTTTGTCATGAGGAGGGCAGGTAGAAATCTCTGTAGTGTAACTGAATAGTGTCGTGATGAGTCAGGAAGAGGTGAGTGTGATTCAGTGTCAGCTCAGTCTCTCGTCAGGTGGTGCAGCTCAGGGGATGTAAGGGGATGGAGGGTCTACATGGCCAGCAATGAGTCCTCCGGCCTGTCTGGCTTCTTGCGGCTCGGGGTTCCCTGGCCTGCACCTGGTTCACCACTGGGGGGCGATGGTAGGCCTGGGACCATCTCTGCAGCTTTGGCTCTTTCCTCCAGGAACTTGTCAAACTCTGGATGAAGGTGAAAAAGACAGCAAAGATGCTCATTTATGAAGAGAAGAGGGTTAAATGAAGCTGGAAATGAAAGTTGAGATTTGGGGCACAATAACTGTAAATTATTGTTGAGAGATTGTTATCATTACGCCCACTTTGAGTATTCTTGCATAGTTTGCCACTACAGCAGACATTGCAAAATCATTTTTTTAAAATGCTTTTCAGCAAAAGTTGCCAGTGGCAGTCATGATGATCAATAACGAACTGCAAAATGACTTAAAGCTACAATGAGGAATTTTTTGATTTTTATAAAATGGACTGAAATTCATACTGATGCCTTTTTGATAGGGCTGGGCGATAAACTGAAAATTTACCTATACCGAATTTTACGACAATAAGCGATGTCATTTTGCCCATATCAGTGTATTCAGTGTCAAAAAAATACATAAATAAAAGTTGGTTTTGGATGTGTGTAGGTAGGCTATGGTCTCATGTCCCTTTAAGATGCTGTCCTATGTCGCTCCACCCCATCCAGTCCGTAACAGAGAGGGAAAGACAGGTGAGGAGATGGGGGAAGGTTCAAAAGTTGTAGCAGCTGGAGCGGCGGCTGAAGTAAACAAAGTTAATGTGGGAGGGGGTGAGCAGCTTGTTGAGTAGTTATCATCCATTTATCGTTATTTAAGTGAACTGCTCATTATAGTGATACTGATTTGAGGCCATATCGACCAGCCCTACTTTTTGTGATATCCGAAATCAAACAGGACCAACAGCAACAAGACCATCATTTTTTAGGTTTGTCAAAAGGGGGCACTAACATTTACACAAACTAAAAAGTCCTCACAGAGGCTTTAAAGCTTCTTATAAACCAGACTGGAATTTGCAATTGTGCTTTATTACAACCTACAAATGTAAACAAAACCATCAGAAACAAGACTGACTATTTCTGTTTGTAAGTTTTCAACGTTATGATCACTCTTTTAAACTTAAAAATGCCATTATAAATCTTAAACTGAGTTGTATTCTTTTGTTGGATTGAAAGAAGAGCAGGTGGTGAGTTACATTATAATAATTTTGTCAGTGTTTTTTAGTGAGAATGTTGACTAATTGTTGTGATGACTTGATCTGAAGGGACATAAATGTGTTTTTCATGTGAACAACCAGATATAGCTGCTTACCTTCACTTGTCACACCCTCCTCACCTTCATCTCCTTTCTGTTGAAAAAAAAAAAGACAATTTTATATCTGGGGATTGCTTATCAAAATCTAATCTGTTACAAATGATCCCAAATCAAGTCAAATTCTCATCCTTCCCAAGTGCCCAAAACCAATCTACACCCTGATAGATATCTATGATCATACTTACCAATTTAGTATTACTGCAATGTACAACAAGGGGCCACTTACCCGTCATCACCATTAAATTCACACAAAATTTTGTATTGGTGCCCATTTAAAGATAAAAAAAAAAAAAGGTGGATACAAGGGGAAATCAATCAGATTTTTCCAAACAGCTGAAAATCACCACTCAACAATTTCATGTGAATTTGTACAAAATGAGCATGATGTTTTCAATCCTAAAGCTCTTTTAGACAGAAAGCAAATCAAATCAGTTTCTCTGAAAAAAGTGGACATGCTGAGGCAAGTCTGGAATCTGTCAATCAAACTTGGCTCCACACATATCTATCTCTACAACTAAACAGCTCATGATTTAAGAAACTGTTTCCCTGGGAGCCACAGCCGAGGGCAAAAAGAACACAATTTTCAACAACCACGACCCAGAATGGTATGAACAGGTTTTCTGAAGGTGTATCATGTCTACATAGGAAAAACCTCATGCTCATTTCATCATATTTTGTCATACTAATGTCAGTTAATTCCCACAGCACACTGTTAGTAACTCGAGGTGAACTGGGATATTAATATGTGATTGATTGAACAGGGAGGAAATGTGAGAATAGTGTGTTATTTTTAGGTTTTAAAAACACTTTAGATTAAAAAAAGGAGATAAACAAGATGGAAAAAAGGAAAAATGAAAAGGAGACAGAACTCCAGGCAGAAATAAAAATCTTGATGGGCTCACCACATCAGTACTCAGCCACTCCTCTATGTCATCCATAACAGAGGACTGGCGTCCAACACGCTACACGGCAGCATCAAGACCAGGAGGGCGGGCGGCATTGCCACAACAGAAACAAAAATAACCAGTCCCAAACACAACATAAATATAACTTAAAATAACTTAAATACACAAACTTAAAACATATTTGTGTGAGGCAGAAATAAAGAAATGAGTGTTTGTGGACGGTGTGACACCAGATGATGAAATGAAAAAGCAGGCACAGAAATGTGATGACCACTGAGTGTGTGCAACAGCAGCAGAAGCAGCAGCAGCAGGTCCATACATCATACAACCAAACCCAGTTTATGATTAAATCGACCATTTCAGACAGTTAACAAGCCAAAGCCCACAGTTCAGGAGTGTGAAGAACACAAATTGGAAGAGACAGATACACACACTAAAAAAGATGAGATGACATCAGTGCCAGTCTTGTTAGAAAAGCATCAGTGAAGGAACCTATTTGTGATCGATAGATGATTATTGGAGGCACAGCACTCCAGTCAGCAACAAATACCCTACAGCTAAAACCTTCTTTTATGTGGGCTGCAATTTTTTTTATCCATTTAGCAATTTTAGGAAAGAACTTCATGCCCAGATCAAAATTAGGGTTAATTTCACCCCATCAGGTAAGACTATTCATTTTTATTTTTTGGGTTTGTTACAACTCCAGAAAAATCACCTGTTTGTTAGTCTCTGGTGAATCTAAGTTTCACTGTAAAAAAGTTAAAAAGAGGCGTTCCTCTGCTTTACAACAGCAGAATGAACCAAAAAAAGAACCCAACTTTTGTAGGACTGACTTGCGCTAATTTACAAAATAAAAGCATCATGAGGCTGATTTTTAATAAGTAGTATGTCAGCTTTGTCATGTCTGTCTTGATGAAGAGAGGAACTTCTAATAGGCTGTGTTATGCCTGTCTGAGCACATAACAAAGCTTTCTGACGTGTGATTGGTGCTACTGTTACTTGGTTAACAAGCTTACAACAAAAGGAAACCAGGAGACAGGGATCCTGGGAACAGACTGTGCATTTAAATAAGATCTGTGATTTTGTACAGCATGAAACATGAAAGCCAAGAAAGACTTACGACTCTAAAAGATTGAAAAAAGTAAAAGCATGCATATTTGATGTAAAATGGGGTTAAGATTCAATGTTAGTTTGACACACAAATAGACAAGAGTTATTTCTTTCAGATGAGCTTAAAACTCCTTATCCAATTTGGTTAACTTATTCGGTGATTAGCAGCACAAGCATGAAAGGAAACGTCTGCTTTATCATGGCACATATTGAGCACACACTCCAGATGTTCTGGGTGCTTACAAAGGTGCTAAATGGAAATTGGAGCCCACACCAGACACATAAAAAACTCAATCAGTGAGACTCACCGCTCCAGCAGCAGGCTGTAAAACATCCAGAGTGGGAGGGAGGCTGGTGGTGGTGCTGCTTTCTTCAGCTGAAGATCTGGAACAAGACATTGAAAATGGCTGCTATAACACTGTGAATGAACTGCTCATCATTTTTTATAACTTCTGTTCAGGGCAATCAATGACCAAAGCCAAAAATGACAATTATATACATCCTTTTTTGGAAAACTACAGAATATATTCTGCTCCAAGCTTTTTCAACACAAAGATTTTTAACTGTTTGGACAATAAACAGGTGAAAATAGTCCCACGAGCCTACCATATTTTTTTTAACTATAAGGCGCACTTAAAATCCTTTAATTTTCTCAAAAATTGACAGTGCGCCTTATGTTTGATTACTTGTTGTGCTTACTGACCAATTCTATGTGGTACAATGAGAGCAAAAATCTGTCAAAAAGTGTAAGTACAACTTTGGTAAGCAACGAAGCCACTCCGCTCATATTCGGATATTCGGAGCATCATGGTACGCTGTATCACTACCTGGCCCAATAACGGGACCCCTGAGCAGTCTACACGACTGCCTGACTGTCATGTCTAAACTACAAGTTCATTCATGTAAGTCAGCCTGGGCTCGGAGTACGCGCTTAATACTTAATGCTTAATGCGCCTTACAATCCAGTGCACCTTATGTGTGAACAAAGACATGTTAATTCACAGTGCGCCTTATAATTTGGTGCGCCTTATTGCCTGAAAAATACAGTAATACAATGACATTTTTTAAGAGATTGAGAGAGAGAAAGACTGAAGAGAAAGCAAATGTGAGGAGTAGACGGCCATGGCTGTTTCTACCATTTATCAGGTTTAGCCCCTGTTCATGGTGCATGTGCTTAAACTGCAGAGACTGTACACAACATTTGCTGACAATACATCCCTGATGTGTGCTTACGTCTTGTTTGCTTCAGGCAAAGTTCCAGTCCTGGTTTGAGCAAACACATCAAAGTCGTCTTGTGCAGCAGGCGGCTTACAGCTGGGTAGAGAGCTTAAGGTGCTGCTCACACTGTCTGCACCCATGTCTGAAGTGGAAAAATATACAAATTCACTTACATGTCAATACCTCAAAGTAGTAATGAAATGTGCATAAAGATACATCGCTAACTCAACAGTGGCTTTTTGTCCCTGATGTATAAAAAAATCCTGGTTAAAAAAAAAAAAAAAAAACAGAATTAAGTTTATTGCAGTCTCAAGTGGTTCAAGTGCACTTAATCTATCTTATCACTTATGTAAAGACTGAGGAGACAGCGTTGGGTTCAGAGTTCAAAAGCTGACCTAAAAACACTTGAAAAGCTTGGTGATTACAACGCTGACTCTATCGACAGAGGAATAATGCCTTTTTGTTCATGCAAGCTGGAGCTACTGCTTGGCAACTAGTCGCCAGATGCTGCCTCTATCTGAAATCTGTGCCGGTTGCTTAGCAACCACACAAGGACAACAGGACTGGGTGTTGTTAGCACAGGCATGAGAGTGGAAGTCATCATGTCATCAGTCTTAAAGAAAATTAAAACACCAGCAGGTATGTCAAAGGATTTCTTCAACTCAATGATGTTGTAAAAATCTGTGAGAGGTCACAACGTGTTTGTCATTTCTGTCCTCTCAGGTTTAGCACTTACCCAGACCTGCCAGGCGGGAGGCCAGTGTGGCTGGAGAGGAGGGCCTCCCTGCAGGGGCTGTGATGGCGGGGGGCAGGCTGGTCGGTGCTGCGTTCTGCATGTTGCTGACCACGGCTGGTGAGCCTGGGCCGAGGTCTATGAGGTTGTCCTCTGTAGCCTCACTCAGTACCTGGAGAAATAGAAGCACATGATAACTCTCATTCCGTTTTGCACTCTAGAGAAGGACTCGGGGTTCTGGCTCATGAGCAGCAAAACAAATCCTTTTGTGGGAGGCTAAGGAGAGGCAGGGTTAAACGGAACATAGTACTTCGACTGTGTCTGGAAAAAAATGGAAGAAAAAAAGTGGTCAAATTTAAAATGTAGGCATGATGCATAATGAGAAAAAGTAAACAGAACGCCTGAATACCAGTTAGTTAGCTTCAGGAGAGCATGAAAATGTCTAACTGAGGAAATTAAGTTACTTTCTGGAAAAATGGTTTCTTAAGGGGGAAACATTTGTATCTGTTGAAGGTGAAATTTTATTATAAAAGTAATTGACTGGATTGAGTCTCATTCTCTCAAGTTGATTTCATCATCTTTTATCTTAATATCTTTAAAGTTGAAAGATTCCCCTTAAGAAGGTTGAAATACAGCAGGGTGGGAGGGGGGATTAAATATTGGGTCCTGGAGGTCTAGGATAATATTAACACAACATGACAGTGATTCATCTCAGTGCCACCTTAAGCTTGTGTCACTGTCAGTCTACCTCCAAGTTCTTTTATAACATTACCTACAAGGTCAAAACATGCCATATGGGGTGACAGATACTGGTGGAGGAGGCGGGGCCCATATAATTCAGCCATGTTTTAACAATCGCTGTGGGGTGAGCAGCACTGATCATTTAGGGACGTCAACAATATTTTCATACTTGCCTGTCTCAGCTAGCCACAGAAAAACAGAAGAACAGAAAAGAACACAAAGGAAGAGACAGTGAATACTTGTAACATGCCTGTGCATGGACAAAATGTAATGACATGAGCTATGGGAGGTAAAACATGCCTAGTACAACAGAGAACCCAACGAAGAGGTCATCATGTGTGTGCCAAAAGAGTATCACTGCCTCAGCTTTTCGATAGGATATCTTATCATGCCGTGGCCATTGAGGTTCTGATAATAAACTAAGGAATTCTAGCGAGGGGTGAATTCACAAATACAATGCAAGCACAGACAGCATCATGAGTTGTGCATCTCTAGCCACATCTGTCTGCTACATCTCAAGGTCCTGTACTCAAAAGATTATACTAATGATATTCCAGTGATAACAAGTGAAGTTTCACAGTCTGTAATACATTACATTTCATTCTCTAAATAGCAAAACTCAAGGTTTAAAAGGATCCATATTCAACCCTATTGTGATTGCATGTGACCCTGTTGATATTGGCGTGGTTTAATGTCACAATCGGGGCAGAAAACAACCACAACACAGCAGGCTGACAGCAGCTGGATCAGGTGTGTTAGTACAGCAGAGGGAAAACGTGAGCCCAGAGAATAAAGCTACAGCATTACTGACTTTAAACAAGCAAGTGATTTCCAGGTTCAACAGTGGACAACCTACAGGTCCTTATCATTATGAACCAATGACACACCTAGGGCTGGGCAATATAACCTCAAGTCAATATCACAATATGTTGAGCAGTTCATTTCAATAACAATAAATGGACGATAACTACTCCATAAGCTGCTCACCCCCTCCCACATTAACCTCCATCTCCTCACCTGTGTTTCCCTCTTTGTTAAGCACTGGATGGGGTGGAGTCACATCTCTGACATAGGACAGCATCTTAAAGGGACATGAGACCATAGCCTACCTACACACATCCAAAACCAACTTTTATTTATTCATTTGTTTGACACCGAATATACTGACATGGGCAAAATGACGTCCGTTATTGTCATAAATTTTGGTATCAGTAAATTTTCGCGGGTTTATCGCCCAGCCCTAGATACACCCCAAGTCGACATATCTATGGAGTCTTACAAGTGTAAAAACAGTAAAGTTGACAGAAGGAGGTGAAAAAATAAATTAGTCTCATGTGATACTGCTGGGAAGATTTTGGTTGGTGGTGATTAGATCCATGAGCACTCAGCTGGAGGCACAAACAGCACAAATAATACCACTGCAGCGCTAAATTAAAATTACCCTCTTTCAGCATTTCCCAAAATTCATAGTCTTTGAACAAACTACCAAACATCTCCCTACACTGAAGTTGAGAACACCGGACAGTAGGAAGGGATTAGAGAATACTGAAAATGAATGAAAGAAAAGGACATTTCAATGCTTGCCATGATGAGAACATGTGCATACACAGCTATGAAGGATTCCCATCAAATGAGGCGTTTAAATCTGATAACTCATAGACTGATAACTGACAGATAACAGCATTAAAGCTTCATAATGGAACATTCAGTTTACAACACTGACACAGAAACAACAGAGAATGAGCAAAAAACAAGCAGCTAAACATCGATGCAACACTTGTTGTTTCATCACCTGAGAGACGAACTGCTGACTCACCCCATTGTTGACACTCTGAGCTGAAGACCTCCCGGACCTGAATCTCTCATACCTGAGGCAACCAAAGACAACAAAAAAAGAAATGAGAGAGATCTCTTGAGTTTACTTAGCCAAAACTGGGCAAACAAACCAAGATATCTCTTTCTAGTATTTTTCAGAGTGGTCTCACCTTTCGTAGCGTAGGAAAATATTATTGAGGTCATCGTTGACGTGCAGCAGCTCTTCAGTCACCGCCTCGTTGGAAACACAAGAGATGAGCTCCACTATCCTCTGCTGCATGGCTCTGCAAGTCCTGTTCAGCTCCTACACACATATACACACAGTGCGCACACATTGGGAGCACATGCACACATGCATATCGGACTCAGTTTTCTGTTTTCTTGATGCTTAATAAATCTCTTTGGTAAATGTAATACATCAGACATTCATGTTTGTTTATCCACACTCATTAGAGACACACACAAACACACACAAACACACAGGTTCCTTGCCTGCAGAAGTTCGTAGTCTGAAGCATCCTCCTGTCCAGGGACCATCTCAGTCAACATCTCTGACATCACCTTAGTGTTTCCACGAACAATGTCCAACTCACTGCGCAGCCGGCATATCTAGTTATCGAAGACATAAATTAATAAGATACTGAATAAGATTCTTACTGACTCAGCTAAAAAATGAATGATTAAGCTTTAAAATATTCAGTTATAATATTTTTAAAAAGTCGGCCAAAAATAGCAAACTTTTAAAAAATGTAACCAAAAGTTTTTAAGTATACTGTACTTAAGAATTTCTATACACTGGAAGGAGCTAACTAAGACACAAATAAAATAAAGTGTTTGGAGTGTTTGGATAGTTTGCTTGAACAGAACAAACAAACCTTACAACAAACAATTCAACAACTCAACAAGCAATAAGTGATGAAAACAGCTGAAGACCTTGTCAAAACCAACAGACAAATATGAAGAAGTTGGTGACAGCACATGACTAAAATCTGGTAACAATAATCAACTTTGGCAAACGTCTGCAAAGAGCAGAAAACAGAGAAACAAACATTCAAATTTCTGTCCTCTTGGCAGGCAGGTATCCAAAGAGAAGCAACGCACGGACATGAGTAGTCATCATTAAAGCGTGCATGGAGCCAAACAAGAAATCTGAGAATGTAGCGGTCTGCTCGTACGTGAGGGGCCTGCAGGCTGCTTGAGGTTGAGCATGTTTGAAACAGCTGTCAGGACTTGGGCTGTTTTTCGCGGCTGATTATTGTGCACTTAGAACAGTGCATCATTTGCTCTGTCTCGAGCTCTAGTTCACAGAACATATTATGCTAATGATATTCAAGCACAAAAACACCCACTAGGTTCTGCAACTCTGTGCGGTTTGCTGCAGATTTACATTTTATTGTGACTGAGATGATCTATAAGCATCTCCATACTTGCTGGGCTGTGTGGTTTACCCACATATGTGATGAGCTGGATGGAGGGAGGAAGTCGATTAATAACAGATATGCCAAAAATAATTTGCATCCAGCAAACTCTCCGGACTGAGTCAACAAAGAGCATCTTGTTCAGATGGCGGGTAACTATACCACGCATAATAGTTCAGCCTGTGTGAGCGCAGGCTGAGCTACACACACAAATAGGTGTTATTTGTAATGAGGTGCAATTGTACAGATAGGAGCGTATTTTACTGCTGATGTATGCAAACAACACTGCTGCACAGTGACACTTTTTACTCTGCTGTGTCATTTGTGGAGAATTCATCCCTTTGTATGTGCTTTTCACCTGCGCATGTTTTGGGTCTGCAAAAGCTGCGTAATCCTTGTGTGAATCAGTCCCACAGTATGTTGGGGTTAGTAACATTGTACCTGTTCAGGTGTGGGATTGATGGCTCCAGCTGCATGGATGTTAGGGACCTGAGGGGTGGTGTAGGCTGGTGGGACAGCTTGAGGTGTGGGCTGAGGGGTAGTGCTGTACTTATGAAGGGTGGAGTCTCCCTCTGGAGCTGTGGCTGCCTAGAAGAGACAGAAAAAAGATGTCATATAAAAAATGTGACAAATTATCAGAGGAGATCATCTCACTGTGTTTTCTATCAACACAAAAAGTCTTGTGTCTGTGTTTAAGCTGCTTACCTTCTGGGGTGTGTGTATAGGTGACAGGGTCTCCAGGTCTGACATGGGGAACTCGATGCCTTTCCTCTTTAGCTCCTCATAAATTTGAACAACCCCTGTGAGGTCAGGACTGCTCCTAAATGCATCAGCCCATGCCTGGAGAGAGGAGACAAAAAAACAACTATGGTCCCAAGGGGAGCTGACGCAGCAAACACTGTCAACAATGTCAGAGTACTAGAAGAGGCCTGTTCTCTGATCATTTCTGTTCATAAGACTTTGATATATTCAGTCAGCAAACCACAAAGCTCTTGGGCTCCGCTCCTCATGAGTGGATAGGATGAAGCTAAAACAGGCTGTTACAGGAGAGCTCAAAGACATGACACACTTTTGTAAAACAAGTGCACAGGACTTTGAAGGTCTTCATCCAAAAACATTCTACTGAGTCACTTCATCTGCAGGCCAATTCCATCTAACATTCAAATCTCCTCCTTTTGTTTAAGGCAAGTTTGGCTAAAAATATTTTAAAGAATGACGTTAAAACTGAATCATTGTCAGCACTATTAACTGTGCACACAAGCTCTTGACTAACAACTCCAGGGCACACACATCAGCACCCGAGGGACCAGACAGGTTGTGAGGGAGCGGCAGAGCACAACCGCAGTCTGTTGCCCAACAGAGCATTACACATTGTGATAAAAGAAACGTCAACAATTCTCTTGCTGTTGGATAAAAGGAGCGCTCTTTTGTGCATTTTCCCACACAACTTTTTCCCAGCTCACCCTTCTCACTGCAAACTTGTCTTTCTAAGGACTAGACAAACAAAGACGACAATGTCAGAAACTGTTCAATGCCCTCTTCCCTCCTCTGTGGTCCATGGTGTACGCTGTGATCACATGGTTCCTCTGGAGGAAATAAGAGCGGCCCACATGAGCCCAGCAGGGTTACCTGAGCTGCGACAGGTAACTCGAGCTGATCCTGACTGCTGCCCCACAGATACTGTACTTTACCCGAGGCTCTGCCTGGGGAGCACAAGACGCCTTCTAGCCTGCTGCTCAGCCTCACGTACTGCAATAAACACCTAAACGCCACTTCACCTCTCACTTGCAAACTTAATCGAAAGCACAAAGTGTCTCTCATATTATTGCACAGCATTGAAAAATCAAAAATATATAGATCTGACACATGCAAAGAAAAAGAACAAATTAGACTGAACTTCAATTTTTCTCTGCTGTAATATTACCTGAATCAGGGCAAGGACTTTATCTTGTACAATTGTGGGTGGATTGTTTTTAGGTGAGATGATTTTTACGAGCACACCATCAACAAAGTCCCTGCTGGTGACCAAAGCATGAAAACGATGGCCACAGTTCTTCACACACGTCTCCAAAACCTGAAGGAAGCAGAAGAAAACTCCACTTAATGTTTGCTAAGTGGTGAAGGAGAATTTTAAAGGATACACATGCAGCTTTAAATTGCAAATTTTGTCTGAATGAGATTCATGAGATACAAATAATAATAAAAAAAAACATTATTGCATCTTATCAACTGGATTGTGACATTACGCAACTTTTTTCAAGATAAGCATTGTATAAACTTTAAATGCAATGTAGATTACCTCCTCTTTCCAACATTAAACTCACCGTTAAAGCCAACATAACTTCTCTATAGTTTCTGTTGCCATTTAGCCTCTTCTTCACAGCTCTTATGGCATCCTTTGGCCTGCACACACACAAACACACAAGTCAGGCACACATTTTCCACACACAAGGTCAGCACAGAGTGCCTGCAGCTCTTAAATACAGTGGTAAGAAATTTCAAGAAGAGTAAAAAAATGACTAGGTAATCTCAATGGCTGAGGGCACTTTTGTATGACACTAATAGAATGATGGAGTCAAGTGCAAGAATTGGCAAGCTGAATACTAAATGCAGGCACATGTCAATGATTCTTTGAAAGTACACAATTTCTACATGACTCCTCTTTTACCAAAGTTAGTAATGATCAACTTCTTCGGCAAATACGAACAGGTCAAACCAGCTATGCAGCAGTGGGTGTGTTACACTAGTCACAGAGGGAAAAAGTCTGACCCTTTTTATATCTACTGATATAAAATCCAATGCACAAGCCTGGACCCACCTAAGCCAGTTTACAACCTGCTAATCAAACAAGACCTGGACTTGACACACCAGCTTAAACATACAGTACAAGGTTAATGGAGGGATGAGATAAGCAATGAGGCCTTGCATAAATCCACTTTACCCAGACAGAGCAAGGCTTTTTCTCTTAAGTATGACACAGATAAACACGAGGGAAAGGAATGACTCTGATAGCCTATCTTTCTGCAGAAGTGCATTACAAGAACAGCACATGCACAAGGAAGACAGAAACATATTGACGCATAAAGGCGAGAAAATCAATTAGGGGTATGGCTATTGATTGATTCTCCCTGGTTTACTCACCCATCCTCTGTTTCATTGATGATGTCACATATTTCCATGTTCAGGGTCCAGTCTTCACTTTGCAGGGAGCCATCAGTCGCTCTCTCTGTTAAACACAAGGAGTTAGTCGAGGACATTTCACGTTAAGACGCTCCAGCAAAACACAGCAGATCAGTTCATTACATGACGATGACTGGTGGCTAGCTGGCTTTTAGCTACCAAAGCTATTTGTCGTCATTAAAGAAACGTTAAATTAGGTATATTAATGTCTTGAGAGAAAGCCTCAGAGGTGCCAGTGACAGAACACAGACCTGAAATTAGTTGAATGTGTTGTTAGCGCAATGACAGCAGGTATCACCGTTACTAGAAGTTAGCTAGGCGGCTAACGGTTGCTCTCCTGAACTCATTCAGGGACGTTAGCAGGCTAAACGTAGCAAGCCCGCAAATGACTACCACACCAAAGCAATACATTTACAGGGCAAAATAAATACTGCCCTCACACAGTATCACATCTGAAACATCTGGTGACTCACCGATACAATGCCCGACTGGGGTACTGAAAGGATTTCCCAAAAGGAACTCCATCTTGCTAGACAACAAACAAGTCAGTCCATGGGATGATGATAATGATACATGAGGAAACGTCCACCAAGTCCCGCCCACATACCGACCTAATTGGTCTAAAAATTCTGACCTTAGGCGTGATTGGACAGCCAGCACATCCATCCAGAATGTCAGGCGATTGTAAATAAAAGACACCCAAAGGTTGCTTCAATAAAAATTCAAATACTCTTTTTATGACTGTGACATCAATCCTTAATATAACATGATAGCAGACAGAATATGCACATCTATGGAGAAATTATGAGATCCATTTTTTGTCTCATTTTTAAAGAAGTAACCTTTGTTTTCAGAACATATTTAAAAGACAAAGATGAGTCAGAGAATTTATTGTTTTAATCACATTGATTTATTTGAACTGCAAGGAAACAAAACCTTTTGCTTTGAACCTGTAAATTACCACAAAATGAGGATGCAGACCACTACAAAGTTTTTAAGCCAGCTCTGGAGAAACATGAACATGCAATGGATGTTGTATCAATGATTATTCTTCTAAGCGCTGAGCTCAATCCTCCCCCGACTCACCATGATGAAAAAGCAAAAATGCTTACAACATAAATAATGTTGACAAAATAAATCATTTGTATATGAACTGCGTATTTGTGCATCATAACCAAAACATTACACAGCACTGTTAGTATGGATAGTGTGCTGTTAATATAGCATATGCACTATTCAGTATACAAATATACACAGAGAGAACTGGCATGGAATAAACATTCCATCACCAAACAGACAACATTAGTCACTGTTCTCTTGAAACCATGTGCAGAGTCCAAAATGTCATGGCTGACTGAGAACCGACTGGAAACTCGATGAGGGGTGTCACCATTGGCAGCTCCCTCATATAAACACTGCAAAAAACAGGCAATGCGTCCTTATGGAGTGGGATAACTCTACTGTGCAACAGATCACAGACACAGCAGCTGTTTATGTCAGATGGATCAAACAGGGTTGGCTGTGTTTGCCAACAGGATGGACTGAGATTCACAGGGTGTTTCTTTGTTGGGAAGGCAGATTTCCTCCATGATCAGTGATGTGTGGCTTTGTCCTTCTCAGTCCTGTAGGAGTTTGCGTTTGACAGTTGAACTCTCAGATGTGAGGTGAACAAAAAGAGCCCCAGCAGCAGTTCGTGCCCTCAGCTCATACATGTCGTAGTCGTGCGCCCACTCCACATTTCCCCAGCGCCGAATCTGTGCGGAAGTAAGCAAAAGTTAGTATTAAGGAATAGTCTGCAGGAGGATCAGCATGTCTGCTTTTGTGTTTCTATGTTAGTTCAACTCAATGAAACCCTATGTAGCTGCAAAATAAAAATAAAAAAATAATTGCTCTTAGCAAAAAAAGCAGAATTCATATTTGCAGAAACCAAACCAGCACTCCGAAGAGTAAATTCAGCCTTTTCTGTTAATTGTATATTGTTTGCAATGTTACATGAGACATATGATTACAAACAGAAGAGGGTGCTGTTTTCCCAAAGTAAAAGAAACTACATACATGTTTTTTTTATCTAAGTAAAGATTATTTTTAATCCAAGGAATGACAGGTGTACCTAGATCTCATGGTTATGAAGCTGAAGGTAAGTCCAAGCAGGAGACTGTATTCTTCAAATTCAGTCATTCATTCATTATGATATTGTTCATTCTCAACAACCCCTTCCTCTTCCCTTTTGGGGAACAGCGAATTATGGGCAACCAATGTTTCAAGCTCTAAGCTTATAAGGGATAGCCTGAACCATCCTGCTCCATACTCTAGTTACATCCCACTTGTATTACTGCATCTCCCCTCTTATTGGTCTCCCCCATAAATCTCTTTATGAGCTTCAGCTGGTCCAGAAAACTACTGCCAGTATCATCACCAGAATACCATCCATCAGTCACATCACACCTGTTCTCCACCAACTCCACGGGCTTTCAAAACTTCTGCATGGATTACAAAATTCTGTTTCACACATTTAAGGCCATCCACAGCCTCGCTCTTCCATACCTCTCTGAACTCCTCCACATCAACACTCCCACCCTGACTCTCAGGTCTGCCTCCTCCATCAGTCTCATTGTGCCTCCAGCCTGCCTGTCCATAATGGAATTCAGAGCCTTCAGCCACTCTGCCCCCCGCCTTTAGAACTCCTTCCCCCATGACATTAGGAACATTGACTCATTGTCCATTTTCAAATCCTGTCTCATGACACACTATTTTACAAAGGCCTACTCACATTGATTGCTGTTGCTCTGCTGTAGAGTCCAGATTTAAATGTTTTTTTGATGTGCTGATGTGTATTTTCATTGTCTTTTTAATTGTTTTGTAAAGCGACCTTGAGTGTCCTGAAAGGCACCTATAAATAAAATGTTTTATGATTATTATTTATAATCATTATTATTATTAAACCTCTATTGACCAATCATCCTGCTGCTACCAATAATTTAAATCTGTTCTTCTTTGTTCCTTTTAGTTGCTGTTGTAATTCATTCTCAGAAACCCTCTCCAACCCCAGTCACTTCCAACCTATCTCCCCAGAATCCACCACCAGCTCCTCAGCTCACCCTGTATCCTTGCTACACCAGCACAGCATAGCATGCAGACTCCATAGCAAGGTATCATACCCTGTTATTGACCTAACTACGCCTTTGAGTAGACGCAGACAACTCAGTGGCAGTTGATTTCCAAAGATATCACACATTCATCTGATTTTCTTAATGTGTAATATAATACTGTTTTTGAAACAGTACACAATCACTTTTGTCCAAAACTAATTGAACAAAATTGCCTGCTTATAATGAAGTCTCTCCTGATTGACATCCACTTAAAAGATAACACTAGCACTACCACAAACTGTCACAAGATGAACACCATCATGCATTTTCACCAAGAACAGAGTAAACAGCATTCTGAAAAGACACAGATATGTTGAATACTGATGACAGCTAAAAAAAAAATTAAAAGATAAGCTGACGGGAACCCCATTTTGAGTGTCCATACCTGGTACTCCTCCTCCAGTCTGGAGAGCAGCACGGCCTGTTCCACACTCAGATGTCTGTCAATAATCCCCATCGTCAGCACAACAGACTTCAGCTGGGTGATCACATACTCAAGCCCTGCACAGCACATGAAAACCAAACAGCGTTACACACTGCCACACCACTTTATAGCTTACAGGCTACATTACTGTTTACCACAACAGTACTATTATACATTAATTTGAGTGCATGATATTTTTGTATACCACCTCTTCATTGAAATCTTTCAACTATTATAGGTGCTTATTTTGGATTAGTTTAGGGAGTATCTACCTGTCAAGGACCAAAAGTTGTAAGAATTCAGGTGTTGCCGGAATGTGTCTTTGGTTGCCTCTGGGATGTCAGGACCCAAAATACTGGATGAAGAGCCAATGTTAACATTATATCTGGAAGTGCAAGGTCGAAAATGAAGGTAATTAATAAAAAGTAACAAATATAAATACAATGAATTGACTAACACAAGCTCTACTGCTGCTGTAGGGTCTTAAATGTCTGCCTTGGTTTTGCCAAAACATAATTGCGCTGCAAACCTGTTCTCAATCCAGTGCAGAACAGGGTCCCACTCATTCTTCTGTAGCTCAACCAAAGCAGGAGGCTCCTCTACTCTATAACTACACAAAACATGACATTTGTAAAACCAGGTCTACATGTAAATGACAATTAAGTAAACATAATCATATCTATCTGCAGGGATAATGCTGGACATAATCATCATGCTAAGTCATCAAGATACACCAAATAAAGCCAGTCTAAAATTATGGAAAACAGTCATTTTCATCAAAATATGGACATGAATAGTGTATGTGGACTTTTTTTTTTTTTTTGCGAAAAATAGATACACTGTTGTGCCAGGGATACTATATTAACTTAATTATGTTGCTTAAAGTAGCAGTAAAGCACTGTTTTGTGTGAAAATGTAGTTTACCAGACAGTGTCGGTTTCCAGGAACTTCAGGGATGCATTAATCATTTGGTCTTTGTTACGTTCAGTGGGATTGTCCAGAGCTGTGTTGCACAGCGTTGTCTGAAAGATGAGTGTGGTTAAAATGAATAACCTGGACAGATTTATTTGGCATACTATTAATTTTAACCTTGAATTCAGATCTGTATTGCAGATAATGGCTGTGTCCGAAATGGATCCCTAACCCCTATATAGGTGACTGTATGGGAGTTAGCGCCATTTTGAGGGGTGTCCGAAACCTGAGTGATCAATTCCAGTGCCCCTTATAGGCGACTCAAAATTTCCCATAAAGCATTGCAAAATGCCTTGCCATGTAGTGTCCGAAACCTCCGGTGATTGAGCTCACTCCATAGTCAACTATATAGTGAAACCCCATATGGGGGTTAGGGGTTAGGGATTGAGTGATTCATTTCGGACACAGCCAAAGATAGGAAAGCTTCAAACATCCTCCAATTCCCATTTTCCACCCTACCAGATGCATCGTGTAGAACTTAAGTGTGTCCCTTTGAGCATCCCACTCAGTTGCCACAGCGATGGCTAAAGCTTCATTTGGGGCTGTGAACAGCTTCCCTCCAGGAGTTTTTAGTTTCCTTCTGTCTAGGTTTATTTCAAATACACCACCTGCATAGAAATTGGAGAACTGGGATGTTTACAAAGCAAAAGAAAGAACACACATGGAAAAACCGACTTCATTGCATAGACATACTGTATATTTGTGGCACTGACCTTCTCCTTGAGATATGCTGACATCTTGATAAAATCTTTTTCTTTCTGGAAACAGCAGAAGACACACCATCTTTTCGTCAACATGGATATGCGACACAAATACATTGTTGGGGTAATTGTGCACAGTGAATACATCCATCTCACCTGCTGTCGCTGTGGAGTATCTCAGAGCAATTCCAAGGTGCTGATTTCTTGGGGACACTTTTCTGAGTGAAAGGGTACTTCTTAACGGACTCTGAAGTCTTAAAAATCCTTTCAACATAGTTGCTGTTCGTAAGGTGATGTTTTTGTCTCTTGAGAAAAGCTAACCGTAAGGCTAGCTAACTGTTTCTGTCAGGCGACCAGTTTGTGTCCTCAGCACGTTAGCCAAAAAAGTGCCACATGTTTTTACAAAATAGCGTTATACTAGGCATGCTTCTTTTTTTTGTACTGGCTAACTGTGTAACGTCACCTTTGCAAATAAATTCTCCTAGACACTTCTCCCTCAGCTTTCACATAGCAGCCACTGTGTTCAAAAGCACGCGTGTGACCTTCTATTCTTGACAGATGTATTTTCATACTCTTAACACCTGGGAAATGTAGTTTTTATTTACAGTTCTTCGTCCTGTTACACAAGAGGAAAAACTACACCTAAATATTCCCACAAAGCCTTCCGCAGGTTGGACCAATGAACGTTGAAGATGTTACCAAAGTGACCTGAATTGGCCAATGAGAGGGGCGGATTCTGCTGGCTACAGAGCCGCGTCGGAGTGTACTTACTTTTCTGGTAGCTTGCTGCCCGGTAAACTAAACCGTGGGAGAGTCAAGGGGGATTTGAATGTAGGTGGGCTTCGTCAGTGGTGCTATACCTCTCCGTAGACGCTGACACAGTCCGTCACACTGACGGCAAACGCTCGCGGACGGTGCCCAGCCAGCGAAGCGGGAGCCATGCCTGTCCCCGCTGGATACCTCAGCGACTCCCCCGCTGCGGCCTTCTCATCCTCGGCCTCGCTTATCCCGCCGCCACCGATAAACACCCAGCAGCCGGGAGTTGTCACGTCGCTGCTGTACAGCGGCTCTAAGTTTAGGGGCCACCAGAAGAGCAAAGGGAACTCGTACGACGTGGAGGTTGTTTTGCAGGTGGGGCTGTGACACGAATATTTTACTATTGAGGCGACCTGTCAGGGGCATTTGGTGAGCTGTCAAACGGGCGGTGTGATGATTGACAGCTGGGAAATCAATGAGCGCTGGCCTGTGGTTTAGTAACCCGCGCAGATAGCTGTAGATGTAGCTGTGTTTGCACCTGCTTACCAACATACCTACTCAGTTATGAAGAGAGACACTGTGTATAATGTTATCATAAAATAGTCCAAGTAATAAAGCTTCAATACTTAACTGTATCTGCAAACTTGCCGGTTTATGGCAGTGGAGGATGTTTTTCTACTCGCTATATAAAATGTAAATACAATATAAAAACCACCACTTCACTATAGATGGAATTTATTTTGAAATGGAGTATTTTTAACATATTCTGTTTATGTTCTCTTTAAAGCATGTCACCATGGAGGACTCCTACCTGTGTGGCTACTTAAAAATAAAGGGACTAACTGAGGTAAGAGGAGTGATGTACTTCACTGTACCACAAACATTCATACTTGCAGCTATCCCTGGTCACTTCAACTTCTTTCTAATTCTCAAGAAATGTTTGACCATGGCAAAATTCGTAATGATGATTATTGTCAGGAATACTGTTCATTAATCATTGTTGTTTTACGTTATCACTCATTGACTTGGCAACATCCTTACACATGCATTTATTTAACATAAAAAATGGCTGTGTCCGAAATGAATCACTCAATCCCGAACCCTTAACCCCCAATATGGGTTTTCACTATTTAGTTGACTATGTAGTGAGCTCAATCACCAGATGTTTCGGACACTACATGGCATGACGGGATGCCACCACTGGTGAGTGACCATCGGATGGTCACTACATTTTGCAATGCTTTATGGAAAATTTTGAGTCGCCTACAAGGGGCACTGGAATTGATCACTCAGGTTTCGGACACCCCTCAAAATGGCACTAACCCCCATTTAGTCACCTATATAGGGGTTAGGGATCCATTGCGGACACAGCCAATATTTTGACACTTGTTATTGCTGCAGTTTCTCTCTCCTCATTCTCACTCTGTTCCTCTGTATAAGGGTAACACACATTTGCTTCTCCTGTGGCAGTGATATATACATTTTCTTGTCCCCTCTGTGGATGCATGATTGTTTATAATGCTGTGGCACCACATGTGGAAGATATAGCAGTGCACTCTTAACTCATTTTGCAGCATCTGTAACTTTTACACACTCCTAAGCATTATTGCGCACTGATATAAGCTCCTGATAATGACACCCAGAGATTATAATTCTCTGATCTGAGGAGAGGAGAGGACAGAAATAGAGACTGTCCTTTTTAGATACATGATTTGACCAGTCCTGTGTCATATTCAAACTGCACTAATGGGCCCCTGCCTCTGCTCAGTGAGCTGCTGCATTTTAAGGAATAGTAAGTGTTGTAGCCAGTCAGACCCCAGATGTGTTGGTCCACTGTGACAATTCCCTGAATGCCAGATTGCCAGTCCAGCCCTGGATGTGGCCCCCTCTCCTTTTCACTGTCAGCGTGAGTTCAATTGAGGGCTCTATTCATGACATAAGACAAAACAAGGACAACACAAAAGCAACATAATTATTGTTTAGACCTGCTTGTTTAGTTTTCATGATCATTGTAAGTCAAAATTGTAATTAAAACTGAAATTCAATTTGCCCTCGGCTTTTTGTGCTGGTAGTCTTTTTGCAGTTAAAAGCACAAAATGGATACTCTGACAAAATCAAACAAATGTGTGACAGAAACCCTTTTTGAAATCAACGCATCTGGCACAGATTTGACAGTATAACTCAGCAACATCTGAACTTCAAAAGGTAGAGTGAGTAAGACAAGTAATTTTGTGGAAAAATGCACATGAAGTTGTTTATTCTGCTGCATGAAAATGAACACAATCACAGTAAGACCACAGTGATGAAAATAAACATGTACTTCAGATGTCACTCCCTGCCCTGTAATTTGTGAGGGATTGAACGCATTGAACTAGCTAGCAGAGCTACTTTTAGCTTCATGTGACATTTGTTAAACTAACACACACAAGCATGCTGAAGCAAAAAGGAAGTCATCTTTTCTCTGTTGTGTTTTCTTCTACAGGAATACCCAACGCTAACCACGTTCTTTGCTGGAGAGATCATCAGCAGGAAGCGACCATTTCTCACCCGTAAGTGGGATGCAGATGAAGATGTTGATCGTAAACACTGGGTAAGCTGATAGCTTGTTCATTTACTTTCCACACAGCTGAAGGCTGCTTTACTCTGACAGACTCCTTTCACTTTTAATGTCAAGGGCAAGTTCCAGGCCTTCTATCAGTATGCCAAGTCATTCAACTCTGATGATTTTGACTACGAGGATCTGAAGAATTCTGACTATATTTTCATGCGGTGGAAGGTAAGGTGCTGCGTCAAATTAAACCCCGTCACTTGTTTTTTTCGCTTTTGCCATTTCTTACACTGTCTGCCCCCCTCAGGAACAGTTTCTTGTCCCAGACCACACAATTAAAGACATCAGTGGGGCTTCCTTTGCTGGATTCTACTACATCTGCTTCCAGAAATCCACAGCAACAATCGAGGGCTATTACTACCACAGGAGCTCTGAATGGTAACGTATCAGAACAGAAGTTTAAAGAAGTCACTGTTAGTCAGAGTGAAGTAGTGTTGAGAGCTTTCAAACAAAAAGTTGTGAGGATTGCTCTCTCAGTGTGGAGAAGGTGAAGACTGTTCCCAAAAATAAAATCAGACAAAACAATTAAGAAAAACTAATATTACTACACACAGTGTCAACCAAATCATGTGCAGACCATCATCTGTGCTGCTTTAATTTTCTGCTCTATGAGGCGAACACAGTCATGACATAATTTGATGTAGATAAATAATATTTTTAATTTATACGACCTGAAAAAGTTTTCATATCAGCTTATAATGGAAAACAAACACTGATTTTAGAATATTTGTCATAGGCCATCTCAGCAATATAACATAGGCAGACCAGCACAATATATCTGGATAAATGTTTTCAGTTATGGGCAGATTAAAGCTCATGTTTACAGGACCTGTTAGGGATAAAAAGCATCCCATTATTTTGGAGAAGCATCACCCAGTTTGTCCAGCAGAGGGCGCTCAGACTTCATACTTTACACCAGAGGCCACAGGAGTCCTCTCAAAGCACTCCTTCCATCCTCCCCTTGCACTCTGTCAGTCAGTGTGCATGCTCATGTGGAGGGCTTGTTAACAAACCCTTAGCTGTGAGGTGCAACTGTTTCTCCCATCACAAAGCATTTTATTTACAGGGATTGACTAAAAGTTAGTTTCACAAATTGTGGAGTAGTTTTATTGGTCTTTAAAAATGAGTAATTATGAGTTATTTATCTGTTTGTATGATATCACTTGTTTCTAGGAGTGGGGTGAATTTGTTCCAGAGCTTGCTGCTGTATCTAATCCTCAATGAAGTGTGCTTTATTGTGTGGGTTCACGCCATGGTGGGACTGGTTTGAGTAAGGTCTCTGGTTTGAATCCAGTGTGGCCATGGCTGTCATAATAATATGGTGTGAATTTCTGAACTTTAAGCTTTTGTAAGGTGTTTTTGGCTGAAGATGATCAGATGGAAATGAATATTAATAATACCCCTTAATGAATTGAAAAGGCAAAGTTCATATTTCATTACATCATTAAACTGTCTTCA
Organism: Xyrichtys novacula; assembly: GCA_962446985.1. Classification (NCBI taxonomy): domain Eukaryota; kingdom Metazoa; phylum Chordata; class Actinopteri; order Labriformes; family Labridae; genus Xyrichtys; species Xyrichtys novacula. The sequence continues at coordinate 15,021,147 of OY660882.1, read as the reverse complement.
AATGTAATAATCTAGAATACTCAGAATATGTTGCAAAATCTCTGCTACTTTGCAAAAAAGTTTCAGTTTGAAAGATAGATATTTTTAAAAGGTTGCTCATGAGTTTTTATGGCAGTTTTTTAAGAGGCTGCTCTGACTGACCTGTATGTCGTGCTGCTTGCACATGGACATATTGTAACCAGTGCTGTGTTTTTAAACTGCAGGTACCAGTCACTAAACCTCACCCATGTTCCCGAGCACAGTGCAGCCATCTATGAGTTTCGGTGACATCGGTCAGCATCCTGGATCTTTTTTTTTTTTCCTTTTTTTTTTTTTTTGCGACGGACAGAGACTTTAAGTGAAGCAGAGGTCTGTGGATGCTACTGAGGAGGAGAACAATGGACAACTAGGGATGGTAATTTCCCCCATTGGAGAAGTGCAAACTCTTACACACTCAAACAAATGAATGGACAGCTGATTAAAATGTGGACGGGATCCAGGACTAATGAATGTACGAAAGAGCGAGACGAGGAGATGGAAGGAAAAGAAGTGTAGCTCCTGCTACGCGGCTGCAGCTTGTAAAGTTAGAACCAGCATCAGAGACTGGGAGTGGCTCTCATAGTGAACCCCATTTCTTCTTTTGTTTTAACATCTGGTTTTTTAAGCGCAAAGCTTGGCACGGCATTTTTACACACTTTCCCGCGGTTTTCCAGATTTCATTCAGCTGATGTGGAGTGAGCAACATAAAACACAAGACTGCTGTGTGTGACAAAGATTCCTATGAGGAGTCTGCAATTATGAATACTAAAGGAGTCGTCTGCATGGAATGGAACCAGGAGAAAAGTTAGATTGAATGGAGCTTTAATCAGCCCATAAGCTAGAGTGACAGTATTTTTATAAAGCTAAGCTGGGTCTTTGTTTGCCGGCCATGAGGATATTTTATTTTTATCTCAATGATTGAAGCAAAGTGGCAGTTTTACAAGCTGCAATGTGAGTAACACACACAAAGAGCTTTCCCTGTGTTCATTAACCTGCTTGGGAGATTATTATCACATGTGATTGCCGTGGATCTTGTTCTATTGAGTTACATTTGCACAAAGATGGACTATATGTTACTAATGCTGATACACAAGCATCAAGGTGGCAGGTCAAGCTAGGTTTTAAAGGTTTAAGTGTACGTGGAGGGGGGGATGAGAGCCAAATAATCACATAAGAAGAGTATTTTTACCCTGCACTCTGTGATATACAAAAGCTTTTTACTCCCTCGTGTTGTTTTAATTTAAGTCCCTGCCACCCCTACATTAATGTCTTCTCGACTATGCAACACTCGCAACATAGCACTCTCCAAAAGTTAAACCTTCAGTTTTCAGAGACAAAATTTTGTTCTATCCTTATAGTATATGATTCAAAGAAGATTCTATCTGAATTAAAGGAAATATTTTTGTTAAATTGCCTATTGACGTTGCTCCCTGATCATGTTCCCTTTCCCATGTGATGGTGCCATCTTTCTAAGACCTGTCAGAGTTGTATTATAACAGGACAAGAGGTATGTTTGTTTGAGATTAAGCTTGGATTTGTTTGATGGTGTGATTGTAAAGAATGAAAAATGGATTTTAAGAAATCATATCAAAACATCAAGCAATGTGTCTCTTGTCTGAAGAATATACAACATAAGGTTTCAGCACTTTCATACCATATCTCACAATTATAATCACCTGACATACTCGTTTACACTTAAATTAGGAGTTTTCAGCTGGTTATCAGACAGATTTATACTAAAAATGATGCCTGTGTACAACCTACAAAAAGCAAGAAGACTGCCTACATGATGACTGGAGATTTATGTGCTTTAATTATTAATGGATGGAGCTGCGATTAGGGCCTAAGTACTGATTTCAAGTTCCTGCTGCAGTGTCAGGGTTTTTTTTAAAGATCTAAAAATATCAGTATTTAATCCAGTATGTACAGGAATAAATCAGAAAAGAGGTAGGAGCTTCTGCTTTGCCCACAGAGGGTGCCAAATCTCCATCAATGAGGAATTCTTCCTTGTCTTCAAACATATACATTTCTTTTTTTTTTCTGTACAATTATGGGTATGCATACATCTACAATTTAATACATACTTGGTTCAATTGATAAAATAAAAAACAAGTACATTTCATCAATAGACCTCCAAAATTAAACCATGAGTAAATGAAAAGGCAGGAACTTTTTTAGCCAATATACAGCTCTCTCCCGCTGTGTCTCTTAGCATGCAATTCAGTTAGAAGTGTATTCTAGCACAATGTGGTGAAGGAACAAGAATACACAACTAAATATAATGTGCCCACAGGAATCATATACAACTCCAAAAAAGTTTGGACACTGTGCAGAAACAGTGAGGTAATTCACAAAATGTTGAAACCTCACATTCCTTTTTTAATAGCATGAGCACAGCCCATTTATTGTTTGTTGCTTTTGAAACTCAATGCCCTTGTTGAATTTCTTACCAGGAACATAATCCATAAAGTTAGGGCAGGGTTACCGCTCTGTTACATAACCTTGTCTTTTTACAACACTGTGGACATTTACAAACTGAGGAGGGAAACTACTGTCATCTAATAGTAGCATATTCTCACATTTTTGTTTGGTACAAGAATCCAGTTTCCCAACAATTGTAGGTCTCATCCGTTGTTTTCTACATTTAATTATGAAAAAATATTGAATGGATGAGAAAAAAAGTACAGGGCAGTTTCGCATCGACACTCTTTCACGTTCGCCTGTAATTCGTGCAAAGAGTGGTTTGGTGACTCTGTTTTTATAACTACCTGGCAGTACATCGTGCTCTTCAACTTGTGTAAATCATTCTGCACTGATGGTGGTTTCATAAATGTGCAAGTTATCCATGCCATGTGCGCTAGTGCATTCACATACCCACATAGACACTGCCCTCTGAGCCTAGAGGGTATACCATTTGTAATTTAAACACAGAACAGTTTTAATCTGATTTCCTGAATCCTTTAAAACGTACATTATGTACCATAGATGGTAAAATCCTCAATCTCTTCTTAACTTTACGCTGGAAAACTTAGTTCTTAAAGTAATACACTATTTGCCAGCACACTCTGTCACAGAGGGGTTTTTACTTTGGAAAGATTCAGCCTTACTTGGACAAACTTTATATAACAATCTTGCAACTTATTGGTTGCCAGTCAAAACTCAAAGCATCTCTTAACTCTTCCAGTCCTTTTTTAATTTTTGCCACTGTTGGATCTGTTTAGAAACACACTGTTGGCCTCGTATTCATATTCCATCTTTGTCCTATTTTCTGTTACACATGAGATTTCAGTGACCTGAAAACCATCACTTTCTGTTTTCAGCAACACATGCGGATACAAAGACAATAGACAAGTCACTACAGAAAATCCCCTTCTCTGTCTGTGAAGTCTTTGAAAGGGAAAGGATCACAAAGTCTGAGCCAAATTTTCAGGTAGGTATTTAGTAAATGCTTGGCTGTGCCTGCTATGTCTTGTGGGAACTGAGTGTTCTGGCGCTACATGAACACATGAAATATGTGAATATGGAGCCATCAAAGCACAGAACATGAAAAAGCTGATGGTGCACAGACACCTAGTTGCATTTCAGGTTTGCTGACCTGTAAAAGTATGTTACATGTTGGTGAACATTACACGTGTGTTACCGGGGGGCTGGAGTCGCGTGAAACAGAACGGTACATGTGTCTGTCACAGTCAGGCATATTTTACTAATGACTCTGCACCTGCCTCCTGAAGAGTGTACTTCTAAGTGGCACATCCACCTTAAAACACCTTGATGGTGCAGAAAAAAAAACAAGGAAGGTGGTGAACAGCTCATCTCTCTCTGCTGCTTGATGGAGAGATTCAGAAGATCTTATGTAACCACAGCCGTCAGACTTTTTTATTCTTCTAGTAAATGAGATGAGATTCCGGACAAGTAAATCTCTTTGGGGATCAGTAAACTTTGAAAAAATATTTTGATAAAATGTGAGAAAAGAAACTCCCTGCACACCTTTACAAGTGGTTGGGTGGTGCAAACTGGCCTGAGAGAAGCAGGAAGAATAGTGTTTTTTATCTTATGTACAGAACATCAACCAGTCTTTTTGACTGGTAAATAATAACTTTTTTATTTAGCCCTCTACAAACATGGCTTTATATTGTACTTTGACATGTATAGCACAGCAGCAAATAAAAAATGAGCCCAGGTTGTCATTATGTCATTATGGAATTTTGTAAATTAAACATGATTATTTCAGATTTGCAGTGTAGTTGTAGAAAAGTTTCTGTGCCACAGCAGCTTAACTTCTTTGGTCCTCAGGTCTCAAAGGCAGGTATATCTCTGTGTTGTCTGTGTAGCAGTGAAAGAAGACCTTTTGATTCTGAATTGTTTGAATAAGGAGTAGCATGTAAATAGAAAATAAAACTGGACCTAAAACTGAACCTTGCAGTACAGCGCAGGTGAGACTAGAGGTGGAGGAGGAATGGTTACCTTTGGTGACTGCAAAGGTTTGCTCTAAAAGATAGGAGGAAAACCAGCTAAGCGCAGTGTCTCTGAAGCCCACCCAGTCTCTAAGCAGTATAATTTAAATAGGATGATCAGCAGTATCAAATGCTGCACTGAGATCTGAATAAATAAAATGGCTCCCTCTCCTCTATCTGCTGTTAAAAACAAATCATTGGTCACTTTGAAGTCGGCCATCTCAGTGCTGTGACCTGCTCTTAAACCAGACTGGAATTTCTCAAAGATTATAATCTATTATGAGACACGAAAGATAAAAGTGAAGTAGAAACCACCTTCTCTAAAACCTTGGATATAAAAGGAAGTTTTAAAATTGGTCTAAAATCAGAGGCGTCAAGGTTAGATTTCTTTAAAAGTGCGTGTTTAAAAACAGAGGGAAGTATATCTTCTGCCAAAGAACTATTGATTATTGATAAAATGCTGGGTTTAACCATCTTAAAAACCTCTTCCTTCTCGTCAAGGAAGACATGCAGCAGATGCAGTATTGATAGGGCAACTTGTCTGCTCTGGATGGTGCTTGTTGGCTTTTTTTTTTTTTTTTTGTTTAAAATGACATAAGATGTGTGTCAGGTGTGGTCATCTGCAGATGCATCAGCCAACCCCTTCATTGTTACATAACAAGGCCAGTAGTACAATGCGTAACCTTGTATCTCATTCTCAATCCTGAAATATGATCACACATTTTTAGTTTATTATTACATAACCATATGAAACAATAGGTGCATTTAATCTTTGCTGCGGTTGCACTAGAGTGAAGTATGCTTTGTTTCCCTTCGGTCACACATACCTCCCTATATCTGTTACAATCTCTGTTCCGCCAACTAACACCCAACTATTATCTCACAGGCAGGTTTAAATTTTGGCTACGGACCAGAAACTTCCTTGCAGGAAGTTTCAATGATAGTACACTCATTCAAAGAAAAAGGAGTGTTTTGTACTATTGTTATACAACATTGTTATAATGATGTGGCTCAGCTTGGACAATCAAATCAGTTTAAGTAATTAATGCAGTCATTCATGTAAGAACTGATTCAAATTTTCCCCAGAGCTAATTTAGTTTTCCTAAAGTTGGGTACAAAAAACACTTTAAGGTGTGTGGAAAAAAGGGCTGCTTAAGCTGTACTTAGCCATGTGCTGAGTGATAGTTGCCAAATATTTGCAGGCCAGTAATTGCACACAAAGATGGTAAATTTCTCAAACATAAAATAAAAGAAACAGGGCGGCACAGGCAGTGTACGTGCCTCACGGCAACAAGGTTGTTGGTTCGATCCCTGGGTTGGGCAGGGCCTTTCTGCGTGAAGTTTGCATGTTCTTTCCGAGCATGTGAGTTTTCTCCGGGGCACAAACATGCTCATCAGGTTAATTGGCGACTCTAAATTGCCCCTCGGTATGAGTGTGAGTGTGAGTAGTTGGGACAGGCTCCAGCCCACCCACGACCCCGAAAGGGCTAAGTGATATAGAAGATGAATGAAAATAAAAGAAAAAAACACCTTAAAATCATATTTACAGTCCAGCTGAGAGACTGTTTGGTACTTTGTCAAGTAAGAGAGCCAAATTTGAAAATCTTGATGAAATGATAAAAATTGTGAAAATATGGCCAACATAAAACCAAAAAGGACGTTTGAAAAGTTACAGCCATAGACTGTATAAAGAATGGACAGAGTCTGCCTCCTCGCTGGGTGAAGCCACTCCAGGAACAGCACCCTCTGATGGTGGGCTGCAGTACAAGTCATAAATCCCGCCTCCGCCAGCAAAGCTTATGGGACTGTGGACAAACTTTAGAAATTTATTACAAAGAACATAAATTTTTCTCCCCCCTGCTTGTGATGTTGACATGTAGTTATTGTAAGACTAGTTTGTGCCCAAGTCCTTTTTTTTCTGTACAGCTCCGTTTTTAAAAGTTATTAGGGGGTTCATGTTTTCTATGATTGACACCTGGTACAGCCTATGGGCGTTCAGGGATTGCATAGCTCACCCGGGGGGATACGCTGTTTGAGCCGAGGGTCATCACAGGGACTCTCGGCGACTGCGTGGCCGAATGCGCGCATCGCTACTGCGCAGCTTTGGTTTCAAGGAAGTGGAGAAAAACACAGAATTACCGAGAGCTTTTTGCCTTCAAATCCGTAAACAGGTGGAAGGCGGAACCAGGTTGTCCATAGTATATACAGTCTATGGTTACAGCCTTAAGATGTGATTTTCTATAGTAAAAATATAAGTCCTGCCCTTGTCGTGCTGTAAATGTTAGCTGGCTAACATTCATGTTAAAAAATAATGACTTTAAAGCTTATTTAGGAAAAGAATATATTCCCTCCCAAACCACAGCTGTAAAACTCAACTTTTCAAATAAGATGTTAGCTCTGTTTCTGTGGAAATGTTGTGATACTTACATCAGTGAGCTACAGGCACTACCATGGCTTAAGCAACATGTTCAAACAAGGTGAAATTTTTTTTGTTTTAAAAATTTTGTATGAAAATCAAGAATTTTCATCTAGCGGAAAACTTGTATAAGAATTCAACAAACAAACAAACAGACAAACAAACAAACAGCCATGAGTTCAGCCTTACAAGGCTTTTAGCACAGCTTTAATTTGACGTACATCTTATTTTATGATTATTTTTCATTTTCATTACTTAGAATAAAGACAGAATCGTTTTTGAAGGTTGAAAAAAAAAAAACAACTAAAAGTTCTTCTTCAAAAATGTTACATAATAAACCAATTTTTACCAAGCTTTGCTGTGGAAGCCATATCCCTATGACTACAAGCTCGGGGTGAGAAACTCAAGTGTCGTCATAATGTGCTATTGCTGTGTACCAGGTTATTAATCATCTCAACCTTGATGAATGCATTGTGGCATTTTCAGCTCACAGACTGAGAAGCAACCTCAAAGAAAACAGATCGTAAAAACCAGGAGACAGTGTGGTCAAAAGGACCCATTTGACAGCCCATCAGCTAACATCAGAACATGGCTGACTTTAGCATTAAGCCACTCGTGTTTATGTTGATGTCTATTTTAGTATCATGTTAGCTCTCAAACAGTATACTGCTTAAATCCTCTATGATCATAGAGGAGACCCTGTTAGCTATTAACCCTCAGGCTGTTACCATGTCAACCACCAGAGCATTTGTTTATATTGTAATGTATTGTTGGCTTGCTTGCATGATGTGAAAATAGACACCAACATAAACATTAGCTCTACCAAAGCCTTGAACGATAAAATAAACATTTTACTGGGATGTCATTGCTGTTTAGGAAGCGGCATAATGGAGAGGTAATGCCTGACTCTCGTCCTGGTTCTCACAGTCTGTTGTCTTTGTGGATTATTGTCAGCAAAGATACTGTAAAAATAACACATTCTGTAGGACTATGAAGGTTTAAATGGCTTACAACACATATTATGTCAATACAGGAGTTTCTCACTCTAAGCATGGCATCACAAGAATAAGGTCACCATGAGGATATGGTCTTGAGACTCCATAGCAGGTAATTTCCCACTTTTAAGGTAGGGAAGGAAGGAGGAAGCTTCACACAGCACAGTGTATCAGTTGTTCTCTCTTAAAGTTATATGACTCATGTGGAAGTCATCTGCCTTTTTCTGTGTGTGCCTATTTAGTAGGCGCTATAAAAAAATTTAAAAAATCTACCATTTTTCCAGCCATCACTTTACTTTTTCATGCTGTTCAGATGAAGAAATGTATCCTTCTCATCTTTGACATCTTTAAGTCATATGGACCAGCTCCCTTTCCTCATTAGGCCTGATCCTTATTCTACAAGCCAATTCATTTCACCTTGAGTGTTGCATACCTGCATACCACTTAGACGCTCAAGTGTAGAGGAAGAAAAGCAACTCCTTGTTTTTATTATACAGCAAAGCTTCCTTCTACTTGGTGTAACAAGGGTAGTAATTTCTCAGAAATTGTGCACCATTGACACCCCCTTCACCTGTGCAACTTGATGACACGCCGCTCACTCACTCACTCACAAATGATTATAATTCAAAATGGCTTCAAATGACAGCTTTCCCGTTATGTTACAGTATCTGTGTGACGATCTTATCCACAGCTTCCTTGTGGTAGTTTTAGGTCATGGATGTCTGTTATCTTTTATTGTTCAATAAAGTTGTTGTTGAGATAACACTCATAAAATCAATCAGTGCGCACTAATAAAGAGCACAATAAACCGTGACAGTTTTCTGTTTCTGCTTTTGCTGTTTTGTTTTTATCTAAATGTATGTTTCCCAAAGAGGATAATGATGTAAAATGTAAGAATTTATCTTTTCGATTTTGCACTACCACCAATGGTTATCTAAAGGACGGTTCTCGATGAAAGCCTGTCTAATTTTAGGTAAAGACCAAGTCCAAGTCCTTGCTGTTTCCTTAAGATGCGCCACACCTTTATAAGTAGCGCCTTTCAATTCTGGAGAATGAGGTAATGTTTGCCTGAAGCAGTCAACTCTGCGTGCGCCTGGTCACGTCCTCACCTGTGTGATATCGACTGTTTGTCTATCCATGGATTTGTTCTTGTAACCTTTTACCCCCAATACAGATACACACATATACCTCTACCCACATTCAAATGCACAAACTTCAACAAAAAAAAGTTATAGGAAACATATTTTTGCTTATCCGTAATTAGAGACTGTTCACGGAAAAAGCTGTAACACTTCCTAGTAACACTTCCTATGCGCTCAACAAGTGTCTTTTCCTATTTATGATTTGCAGATGATCTCTACAAGCAGCAAATTGTCAAAAACAAGTAAGTAAAACGATAGAAGCATACTGCACTTTTTAAATTGTCAAAAAAAGTTGAAACGGCATGAATAAGAAAGACACAAATGAGGAGAGGCCCAAAATAAACATATCCAGATAGGAACTGCAAGGGAAATCCAAAGCTCATCACTGGAGTCCCTCAGGACTGTTGGGGGTCTCAACAAAACTGCTCATTATTCACAAGACAGTAAGCAGAAGATCAACCCGGACATTGAATTCAGGTCTATAATTTACCAGTTCACGTGATGATTAATGCCACCAAAGGAGCAGGAACTTAAAGTAAGTACATTTTCAGGCAGGAAACTTAGCTAAGTAACCACTGCCAAGAGTAGTTAACTGCTAATCTCAGGTAGCTCTGCAGCAAGTTGTGTTATCAGCTGATGTCTGGCTCTGATAAGAAGTATCTGAAGTGTTTAACCCTTTAACATTTAGAGGAGCTTCAGACTGGTGAACTGAGGTTATCAGACTGAAGGATTGGTTGACAAATTAGTAACAGAAGACCTGAGTTGAGGGCTGCTCTGAGATCCTTGAAGCAAGAAAATCTACTGTGCTTCTAAGAACATCTTTGTGGGGCTTAGTTAGCCAAATAAGCTGACTCTGCAGGGTATAAGGCTCTAGAATATTGGCATACCAATGTCACTTAGCTGAACCAGCTTCAGGCACCCCAGCAATGTTTCTCAGTCACCAGTGCAGGTCAGACTCACACATCTTCTGGATATGATAAATCCATATGAGTTATTTTCTTTGCACTAGAGATGTGTCGACTCCAAGGGTCGGCTCTTGGACATTAATGATGTGAACTGACTCTTCACTCTATCGCAGTCAGGGCTGGAGGGAAATGGCAGCTTCATGAGGCAATTGAACAGGCACAGGCCAGTCTGAGAACGGTCAACTTGACTGGGCATCGGGCGAGCTGGGCTTGGTAGCCACTTAACACCATGATTCTACAAGGCTGAGGGTGGGCCCAGAAAGAGATCCTTGCAAGGGTGGAGGAGGAACATTGGAACAGTGGCCATGCGCCAACAAGGAGCTAGGACTAACTGGGATCATACACCTGGAGGGTCCTTTATGGGTCAGAACCAGCTAAACTGATATTCCTGATCCAGTCAGTGTAGATGTTCATCCAAGCTGGGATCTGGCGAAAACTCTAGCATGCCCACAGTACCAAGCTCAAGGTTCCTTGGAGCAAATCTTGAGTTGCTGCTGAAAAGCCCTGGGAGAGGGGAGGTTTACAGGTGCTGAAGGCAGTAGATGATACCATCTGCACTGGGATCCAGCAGAGCAAATTTCAGGTCGCAACAAAGCAGAATGTCATCTCCATCCAAGCAGGGAGAAGCGGAAGGCAGAGCACAAGGTCTCAGTGAGGGTTGCTAGCCTCAGCTTGTGACTGGCAGCTGAAAGTGGACCTGAGGGTGCAGCGTAGGTTTCCGGAACATAAAATAAGTACATTGCACAGGCTGGATTTGGTCCTAACGAAACAAGTGGTGCTTCTGGAATTTATAATCTCATGGGAAGAGCGAACTAAGCCCGTGAGCAAAAAGAGCCAAATACTGTGAGCCAATAGAGGCCTGTACAGAAAATCACTGTGAACCCATCGGAATTGGCTGCAGGGGATTCCCAGGGACATCTCTTTCATTGAGCACTCAGCCTTTTGGTATAAATGGGTTGCCGGGGGAGGAAATCCATCAGAAAGATCAGTGAGGCTGCTGAAAAAGCTTTGTGATAGTTGTGGATAAAGAGAGGTGTTCTATGGTGTAGGATGCTGCCTGGACACAAACCAAGGTCTGATCAGCCCTGACTGGGCCGCCTAGGTGAGGGTACCCATTGATCATGACACCCAAAACACCCTATGACCCTGGGATCATCACTGGTGTTGTGTCCAAGCTGCACCATATGAACACTGACAGTGTTTTAACAGCACACTGACTAAATGCTGTGTCGGGGTGTGTGCCTTACAGCCAGTTCGTTCATTAGGAGGGTTAATGGTGGTAATTAGAGGACTAGTGCTCTGAATACTTTACAGTAGCGTTTATTTTATTTAAATTTTATATAACTATACAAATATACAGTCAGTGATATGTGCAAGTTTGTGTTTTCAGCAGATAGAATTTGCTAAATGGGTTGCACTCATATTCCTGGAAGTGCTTGTTGGAGACAGAAGAAAAGAAAAGCTGAGCCAAGCACCTGAGTAATTCCGCTGACATTTTAATAGTCAGTTTCAGGAGAACTCAGACAAAGAAGAGATGATATAGCAAAGCCAAATCAAACAAAACAATGCCATGTATGAAGGGAATACTCCAAACAAGTATATTTTGCGGAAAGGAAGGAGGATGTGAGTGAATGATTGAGTTTTAATCCAATATATGATTGGCATTGATTGGCACACTGTGTAAACTCCATTTGTAGGGCTTTACTAATCAATCAGAACTGTCAGGTCACTTACAAATGAGTCACTACTGTTTTCTTTGACTGGGCAGGCAAACAAAAAACTGTCTGTTCAACAACTTAACAATCATTCATTGTTCTGCAGACACAAGCTGTTACAATCCTGTGGTTTGAAAGAATCCATCCCGACGCGTTTACAGTAAAAATGAAAGTGTAAATTTGACAGATGTAGGGCATTGAATTTCAAATGATCAACATTCTAACTACCTCTTATTATTTTTAAATTTGATATATATGTAAATTAAGACAATGAAAAGATCAGAAGAACATTTAAGATGATTTTATGAGGAGACCACTTTATGGAGTTCTGAAAATAAATGCTGTTACCTGGACTCTCCTACTACAGAGCCATGTTGATGTGATCTGTGCAAACTGTAGTTTGGCATCACCTTGCTGACATATGCAAGGTCTTCCCTGAAATTGGCATTGTCTAGATGGCAGATATTTTGCTCCAAAGCTCATATATTATGTTCAGCATTAACAGTGTCTTCACAGATATGTACGCTACCAATGCTGTTAACACTTGTGCATCCCTATACATCAGAGATGATGGCTTTTGAATTGTGAGCTAATCAAAAGTTAGGTGGTCCCTCTCTTTTTTATAGCAGAGGAAGCAACCTCTATGACAGTTTTCCATTTTGCCTCAGTCCATCTGAAATAAGCTTGAGCCCAGAGAGGCTGGTTGTATTTCTGGATCATACTTCTACATGTTTTCTAAAGCATACAAAACCGTTAGGGACGAAGTAGATAGTTTCTATAGGGTAAGGCTCTGTGTATCAAGTCTAAGCACATAGCAGCATAACTGGAGAGGCTGGTTCAAGGCAAAATAGACGACTCTGAAAGTAGAGAGAGTGCTTGCCTCTTCGATCCATACTAGTACAATTCCAAAGGAGAGGGGCCTAAGAATCAAGGTTTTACTTCCCATACTACTTTTGGAGATTTGAGGTGTTAAAAACAGGCCACAGCTTCAGTGGGCAGTATGAGCTCTCACAGATGTGTAGTGACCAGTGCCTAATAGGTGAAGAGGACATATGAATGCACAATCTGCTTTTCAAATGAACATTTAATATTTCCATGATCAAAATTTTGTATACGAGACAATTTTGAATACAGTATTTTAGTTTAACCCTCTCCGTGACTCTTCTTATGAGACTGAATGACTGCCTAATGTTCATTATGATTGTGTTTTGTACCAATATACGAGCACATTCTGGTTCGCTCTCGATGCCCCTGCATGATCTTGTGTCATCCACAGATTCCCCCAAAAATCCAAAGTCATGGTCCATTCGCTCAGTGAGGGAAACCTCACGTGGCTTTTCTCTCAAGTGTTGACAACCTACCAGGTTATACACTGAGCTGGACAGTCCTGACCTTTCACACCACAACGCTCTGTGTGTTCGAGTCGATGTGTGCGCAGCAAAATCCTGGCATCACTTCAGATGAGAACTCCACACCCGAGTTAATCTGATGACTGGTTGGGATAACCCCCTCTGACTTTGGCCCTGTAATGCACTTTTCACTTTGAAGAAACACCTGCTCCCCCTTCCACACCCTCACACATGCACGCCCTTTCCTATTAAGTCACTCATACATGCAAAGCTCTCCACACTTGGTCCTGATAAGGGATATTACAGCGAGTTGACAAGTGTGAAATGATTGCACGTGGAAACACACATGTTATGATGGGACTCAGAGGATGCAGGGAATACCAGGAAGTGTTGTGGAAGACAATAAAGACAACAAGAAGGCAAGCAAGACCATAAATGTTTGCTTTCCTGGAAACATACCATAACCATACCACTGGTATGAATCATGTTGTATTACAGAAACTGATGAAATTTACAGAGATTCACTTATCACTTTACTTTGTCCAAAGCTATTTGATAAGTTTCTGACACCTGTAAAGCTCCTTAATACACATGTCATTTGTTTTCATGTCAATCTTGAATTGTAAGAGGAGACCCTGGTTTCTGAAAGGGTCTTAGTTTGGACTTCCTTCTGGTCAGAGTACTTTCTGGACTCCTGTTGTTGCGGAAAGGTTACCTGGGAACCAGTTGAATTAGTAAGCCTTACCTTGATTTCATTTTGGATAAAATCATGCGATTTTAACAGGATATTCAAAGATCTGAGTGAACATGAATGCAGGTGTTGTGTGCTGCAGCCTGAGTTGAAGACTGGTTTGCAGGTCCAAATTTTGCATTTACTGAAATTGCAGTATGCTGCAGCTTTAAAGGCATTTTTAAATGAAAAACAAAATCTTATTGAACACAAAAGGAGTTTTTTGTGATTCCACACACTAAAAGAAAAGCTGGATATAAATTTGAAAATTTGGTTTCAAAGACTGCAATAAAGCAAAACATTGCAAATGAGTATTTTAGTCTACAATCTGACAGCTAAATATGACCAAATATTTGTATACACTGAACCTTTAATATGTAAATTAACCACAGAGATTTCTCATTGTAAAAATGGTGTTCAATGAATGTAAGGATGTTTGTCCGTTTCAGGCTTTTGTGCATACCAGTGTCACAAAGAAATACCTCTATGCTGTCATGTTTGTTTGACGCAGGCACTGTTAATTTGAGCAAATGGTTGACTGGAAATATGCTTCATAATTGCTCCTAAGTCATCAGTCAACAGGTCCTCAGGGAACATGTGTGAAAGCACGCTTTCTTTTAGTGGCAGGTGTGTATTTCCCGCTCGGAATTTCTCAGGCGACGCAATGTCAGAGATGCTCACCTGTGTGATTTAGAGTCGGAAGCAGCCGCACCTGCCTCCACGTGGATGCTGCATACCCACGCCTCCGCACGTGTTCGCCGTGCTTTACGACTTCTTGAGGATTTTTTGGGCTTCTTGACTCCTCCCCCACGGCCAACGTATATTAATCACCGATGACAAGCGTAAGGTACCCAGAGCAAGCGAGACATCCCAGCTAGAGACTGAAGATCTGAACAGCAGCTTTTCTCATCCCACGAACAGAGACTCACAGAGAGAAGAGAGCACCATGGTCAGCGATCAGCGCTTCGTGATCAGTGCCCGGATCATTGGATCCGTGGTCAGGGACTCACCAAAACTCAAGGTAAGTGATGCTCTGCATCACAAGTTCATTTGCACATTATATCAGTGTGTATTATTTCTGTTTTGATATTATTTTGATCATTTTTTCCACTCTCTCCAAAGATGTTCATGATATCAGTGCTATGGTCTGATGAGGCTGAAGTGATTATCTACAGGTCCTTCCAGGATTTTAAGAAATTTCATGTAAGTATCAGAATAAAACACAAAAAAAAACACAACTTGTTTTTCTTAAATTGTGAACACATTTAGTAATCATAATAATAAGCAATATCCCAATGTTTCATCTTTAAACAGAGGCAGCTGAAGAAGAGATTCCCCCACATGAACCCCTTTCGGAAAGACAGAGTGATCCCCAAATTTAATGGTAAGATATCTTTTTTTCTACTTTTAATTGGTCTCTATTGAACATTTACAGCATTATGTTGTAACACTATCTTTTAACAAGAAAAGCATAGAAGAATTATTATTCTTATGCAACTAAAATCAGCATGAACATAATTCATCTCTACAGCACCTCTTCTTTTTAAAATTCTCTGTCCATAAACATTTAGAAAAGCAATTCAAGGACTCCAAAGTCGAGTAGCATAAACCTTACAACTGCATCCTCTCCTCTCCTCAGGGAAGGCGAGGAGAAGCCTCCAGCAGAAAGGGTCAAAGCGAACCCTGCGACGCATGAAGTTCCTGGAGGGCTACTGTATGGAGCTGCTGAAGTGCGACCAGATAGTGACCCAGAGCTCAGAGCTCACTCGGTTCTTCACGCCCAAAGACCACGACCTGAAGACTGATTTCACCAAGAACAGGTAGGTGCATCATGTCATGATTGAGTCCAAATAATGCAAAAAGTTGAAAGGACGACTGATTCTGACATTCCTCCTCCCTTTTCTTGCAGCATTATGATCCTGCTGTCTGATGGCCCAGATGGAGAAGGAGGAGACCAACAGCCTGCAGGGAACGTCACTCACCCCATGGTCACCCAGACATACCGCTGCATGGCCGCTTATGAGACAAAAGATGCCAAGAACCGTCCCTTTAAGGTGGCTGTGGATGAGAAACTGGATGTCCTCATTAAGGACCCTGCAGGTCAGAGTTTTAGCTTGTATTAAACTGCAACATTCAGAAGTGTCCTCTTTTTTTCAACTGGCTAAATGTAGTTTCTTTTTTTTTTCTCTGCAGGTTGGTGGCTGGTGGAGAACGAGGAGAAGCGCTTGGCTTGGTTTCCTGCTCCTTACCTGGAGTTGTGGGAAACAGAGGATGACGATGACGATGTTGCTGGATTCCAGTTAGGAGGTAGAGTACTTATTTGTCACAGAAAGAATGCAAGTAGGGTAAATAACAAGGTTGCGTAACTGTACTTTTGCCAGGACAATGGTTGAATCCCTCACTAATTGTTCAAAGTCATTTTACATACTTACAGTTAATCCCGGCTGTTACAAAGAGCAGACACTAGGGAGCTCTCTTTGACCATTTTTTTGAAATACATGCTTCCTTTTTGAGCTGACTTGACTTTTTTCCTTCCGCCTTTCTTGTAGTGTAACATTATTCTCTGTTTGCCTCTTTCAGGTACCCTGTACTGTGCCGTGAAGAGTTACTCAGCTAAAAAAGATGACGAGGTGTCAGTGCCCATTGGCTCTGTGGTCGAGGTGCTGAGAAAGTCTGATGATGGCTGGTGGCTCATCAGGTATGCCTCTTTTGTCCTTCAGTCTGCTGTAAACAATAGAGGGAATATAGAGCACAGGCTGTGGTAGAAATTCCATCAATGCCTTATTCATGTACACATCAGAGAGAGGAAGAAAGCAGGTTTTATTCTTGGTGCCATATGTCCTATGTGCTTGTTTACATCTTGGTAGAGCAATATAGGAGTTAAAACCCTTGATTGTGGTAGGTAGCTCAACTGCAGCTAAGAAACAACATATGACTGAAATTTCTGGCCAGTAATATAAGAATAATTCTTATATGTGTAGAAAATAGCCACCGGGAAAGCACAGGTGATATTTAGCATGCATTGAATGAGATTTTTCAGGTTGATTTGATCTCCTTATCCCTTTCAATCCTCTCTTCAGATTTAATGGTAAAGGAGGTTACATCCCTGCCATGTACCTGCAACCCTACAACAACCCTCGCACTGGTCTTTACAGTGTGCAAAGGAAGCTGCACAGCTCCAACCTGAACCTGTCTGCAACCAGCAGCGAACCTCGCTCTTCTCCTCCACCCAGCATCACTGAAGAAACCAGTCTGCAAGATTCTGCAGGGCCATCCAGAGAAGAGCCCAGTTTGCCTCAACGTCTGCACAAGGCTCGGTCTCTGGAAGTCCTCTCTGAGACCTGGACACAGGCTCAGCAGACAGAGAGGGACGCCTCCACCTCAAACGGTTTCACTCGCAGAACAAGCAACACCAGCACAGAGCTCAGCTTCTCCGGTTTCTCCTCAGACAGCGAATCCTCAAGCGTGACAGAGGGAGTGCAGCAGCGTGATGCCAGTGAAAGTGCAGGTAGCAGTACTGATCTGAGCCTGTCTGACCGTCGCAGCTCCGGCAAGAGTTCCAAAAGCTCCGGATCAGCCTCTGGTGGCAGCAACACATCCTTGAATGCTCCCAAGGTGCCACCCAGACCCAAAACTGAAGAGATCCTGAACCGCTGCACCACCATGACAAAGAAGGCAGCCCTTGCTACCAAAACCCGGCTTCAGAAGCAGCCGCAGCCCATCCATGGCCGCTGAGAAGTCTAAGATTTGACATTTGGCTCTAAAATCATACTTGTAAAAATACATTTAATTCAAGATGTATGAGATTTTACTCCATAAACCTTCCCATAGGTCTGTCGGTCAAATCAGCCAGGTGGCATCACTTTGTGATCCTTGTCAGACCAGTTATTGATGAGAAGAAGAAGTAATGAGGAGAGAAATGTTTGCTGAATCCATAAACTGATGTCTAAACATTTTTCTTTTGATCAGAGGAGACCTGACATCTTTGGTTTGATGTTTCACTCCGATGTAGAACCATGTAGCTTCAATGAAGCATAGAGGAGAGCGGGTAAAAATGTATGTGAAGTGATCACATTATTTAAAAAAAAAAAAAAAAGATGTTTTTTTCTCTCACTGAAAGGAAAGTTGAAGTAAAATTGAGGTTAAAGATGTTAAACATTTACACTTCATTGTATACAGCCTTACTATACTAAATTTAAGTACTACTATTTTACAGGAAATAAAAAGTTATTCACATCTTCCATTTTTCTGTATCACACATGTAGAACTTAATCCTGTTACTCTGTTATATTTTGCCAACTTAATGTACCTACTTTATGCTCTTAAATTACGCTTGCCTGTTGTGAATGATGGTCATGGAAACACCTGTAAACAGATGATGGGTGCGGTGTACAAACTGAAGAGGATGGCTTACGAGTGTCTTGCCTGAACTTGTTTTGTTTAATTATAACTATTTTATGAGTGTGTTCATTCCTCTCTGTACACAGTTTACTGCAGTCTGACCTTTTTCTATTGTATGAGTTACACAGAAACAGATAAATAAATTCTTATTTGCACCAAAGTGACAAAGTGGTTCTGTGTCTTTTTCAGAAGTGTTTCTACATAAATTACATGAAGGTTGCAAGGATAAAATAAAACAAAGTGGAGAGAATAAAATACATGAAAGCTTCACGGTACTGAAAGCACAATCTGCTTCATTGTTTTGAGAAAATGAACATAAAACATGCAAAAGCTAGAGATGAGGGAGACATTTTGATTCTGGTAAAAGAGAGTAAAAGATGTCAGGTTGTTTCATGAAAATAAAAAAAGTTGTGACAAAATACTGAGAAGTTGTGCAATGCAAATAAGTAAATAAAAACCAAAAGGAACATCTCCCAACTAGTTAGGTGAAAACCTGACAAGTTAGTCAAGTTTGTGTAGAAAACCAGTGAAACCAGATAAAAAGATTAAAGCAGAGAGGATAAGAGGATCACCTGCGTGCACAAATAGTTAAAGAATTTCAACAATCAGAACAATGAAACTGCAAAGAATTTTAAGTAATTACTGTAAATAAGGCTCAGAGAATCTGCTCTGACTGGAAACTAAAACTGGATGAACATGATCTTCAGTCCCTCGAGCAGCACTACATCAAAAACAGACACGACTATGAGGTGAAAAACACTGCACAGGCTCTAAATCACATGTAAAATCCACAAATAGATATAGGTTAAAAGTGTAAACATGATCAATATACACAGGTGGCTTTTCTTGGTCTTAGAGTAGAGGAATCACCTGACTTGTTATCAGCACACAGCTCAAAAGCTAGCATTTGTGATGGTATTGGGATGTATAAGTGCTGGCACGTGTGGCTTATGCATCTTGGAAAGCTATTAATGAACAATATACTGTTTGTTGTCCTCCAGACTGCCACTTTGTCAAGATAAACCCTGCATATTGACCGTACTAGTCCACATTTTGCAGATATGGTATGGCCTAACAATACAAGAGTCCAGGTGCTAAACTGGTCTAGTTGTAGTCGTGACTTGTCACACATTGAAACAAAAAACACACACTGTTAGTTTCTGTTAGTCTCAGGCCTTCTATCAATGTCCATAATTGAGTGCAAGTTGTTAATGATTGATCATAGTTTATACTAATTACATGATGGAATCAAAGACCAGGTTAATGAACTGCTTTCACTGACACAGTACACTCTAAAAGCCTCTGCACCGGGGTTGAAAAGGGACCGACTACTGATTGTGTCATTTTGACCCAGAATGTTGGGTTATTCAAATTAACGCAAATTTTGGGCACAGTAGTCTTCTATATTTAAATTAGGTTAAGTCCAAAGGCAGCTTTTGTTTTTTGAGGCTGATGTCTACACCCAGCATTAGCCTAGTTTTCAGGCCTAGGGCAGAAAGCTATGATTAAGTGTGGGCCAATAATCAGCTTTCAACATCTCCCTCCCAGGTAAATATCACCTGTGAGAGATGAGCTCTGAAATAGTTACGCACCAGTCTATGTTACAAAGCTGTCAGCATGCATTCTGAGCTCCGAGAACAATAAGGAATAATTGCATACAAATGGCATATCATAAATCTCATGAGCAAATTAGATGCAAAGGTTGCAGGGCTTTTTCTTCCTCATACTTTCCGAATAACACAATTCAAACGTGCTGTGAAAAAGCTTTAGGGTGGTTACCTGGAGGTACAGCATGGGATGCTGAGCATGTTTCAGTTACAGTTTAGAAGTAGAGGGTAAATTCAGCTGTTTCAATCAACCTTTAAAGCTTAGGTAAGATACTTTATAAACAGAACAGTTGCATTTTCTGAAAGTTAAAGGGTTTCTGAGTTTATAATCTAGTAAAGATTAGACCACATTTTTGAGTCAGTATAGTTCAACATTATTTTTAGACAGCACTGGCGAACACTTTCACTCAAAATCTTGCTCCATTTTTCCCTTTGAATGACTTAGCTTCTCTGGACTGCCTGTTTTATACATCGTCATGTTATGAAACTCTTAAAAATTGATTTGATAAACCAGGAGGGGTCTCCTGTTTTTCAGTCAAGCATTTCACAACTTTTTAAGAATTTTGTTGCCCTTTTCCCCTTTCAATCAAATGTTTGTCTTAATTTTTTTCTTTATTGTATTTTTAATTCTTAGCTGCCCCCCGCCCTTTTTTGCTTGTTTTATTTTATTTTATTATTTGCTTCCAATGTGTATTTGCTTTTTTTAAAATCTACTTCTTTGCTCTCTCTCTTAAACAATTTTTCTTTCATTACATATGCTGATATAACTTAATGACGTGTACATTAACTGAAGAGCAACATGACCCAATTTTCTTCAAACAAAAAGTTTTATAACTAAAACTGCCTGATAACACCTCATTTTATTATCATTATGCCCTTGGACTCAAGTGGGTGCTGGTTAATGATCATGGTATTGTTTGGGGGGAAATAGGTCAGAAATTCCTTTTGTTCAACAGAAATCAGATAAGACCCTCAAGGTCTGACAGCTATCTATTTATTTATTTCCACAGAACAAAGTATAACGTAATTTATAAGATATAAAAGACTGTGTGTGGGTGAGGTAGAAACCAGTAGGAACCAATCTCAATATACATATACAGAATAGAATGAAACAACTAAGACAACTACCAGAGTGTACATAACAGTTTAAGTACAATAATTGAATTAAAAAAGAGGAAAAAAACCTTTAAATGAAAAGAAGCAATCCACTTTAGAATAAATGTCTTTTTTGGTACACTGCCATTAACACAGGAGGTCAGATGTGGCTGGTGTTTCCCCTGATGGCTAGGAGCTTGCTCCTGATCCGTCTCTCCACCACCGTCCCCAGGGAATTCATGCTCCTGCCCATCACTGAACCTGCCCTCTTTACCAGCTTGTCCAGCAGCCCCGATGTCCTTCCTTGAGATGTTGCCACCAAGGAGGACAGAGATTTTTGGTCTGTCTGGTTGGATAATTATGAAACTGGGATTTACTAGCAAAACAAGACTGAACACATTATGGTGAACCTGAGACATGATACATCACCATGAAGACAAATGTGAACAACATTGATGTCAAAGTTGAATCCAGAAGGCAAATCTGACTTGGTAGAAGTCCTTGAAGGAGTTCACCTTCCGCCCGAAAACCTCAGACTTAAGTGGACTTTTAAGTCTCATCTGAGCCGACCTCTGCTAGTCTGCACCAGTGTGTCTGTGACAGTTCTCACTGAGGCCCATGTTTCAAGTTTCGTCAACCAGTCAGTTTCGAAATGAGGTTGACTTTCTTTCTCCAGAACTTCAATCAAATCCAGATGTTAACAAAACATTTGCCCTGACCTGGATGGGTAAGAACAGTTAACATGAATAACTGGTCTACTGTCACAGTTTCTTCTGTGTGACTCAAAGATTAATTTCAATTCACTTTGTTTTCTAACCTACTTCTCACATTTCCTTTCCGTATTATTATAATATTTTGACCTGATATTGATTAAACGTGCACTACCCACACCTTGTGCATGTGCAGACATACTCAGATCATGATAACAATGTGCTTCATGTAATCCCAGTGTGCGATTAGTCACCTGTAATAATGGAACGAGGATACATAAATATAAATAGTGATAATTACAGATTGAGTCAGGACAAAAACATAGTTCAGAGAAGGCCTGTCACTGTGTCCTCATGGCTTTATATAAACTGTGTCATGTCACCTCATCAAGTAAAACGACTTGATCTTGCATACCAGGTTGGCAAATGGGGTCAATCCTGCTCTGAATGATGAGCAGACTCAAGGAAATGTCACCATCTTCCAAGGAACAATCAAGCAACTGTTTTTTTTATGAGATGTTAAATGTGAGCAATAACCTCTGCAGCCAGAATCTTCAGTGAGCCATGTCTCTACATACCCCAATTAAGGCTGCATATCTTAATGTTGTGAAAACATGAGCATTCACAGTTCAACACATCATAAAAGTCTTAATTTTGTACAATACATAAGGAGAAAAAAAAAAAACTAGAAAGAAAGCCCTTCTTTCATACCATTTTGTTGCAGTCAGCTTTTCTAAGTTTTTGAAATGCAAATACTTGAAAATGGAAAACTAACATGTTGAGGTTTTTTTTTTTTTATCTGACGTGTACAAGTACATTTGCTACCATCAGGATAATCTGCACCAGTTTAGAAATAAATTTTAAAAAAAAAGTTTTTTGATATAATTTTGGTTTGAAGTTAGGCATGTTGCAAACACAGGTTAGTTTGAAACATAAGGAAAAGCAGCCTCATTCAAATTTAAGCATATTGAAAAGAGTGGTCTCACATTAAACATTATTTACAATGTTAAACTGTCTGATTTTACCAATAGCTTAAAGCTCCTGTGAGGAACTTTCTGTTTGTGTCAACTTTGGCGCCCCCTGTGGACAAAGCAAGCTCAGGTCATCTTGTCTTCTAGATACTTAGATCGTGTCCTTCAACAGAATTTCTCATCCTGATGACTTTTGGTGATCAAATGTATGAATAATAGTCAGTATTTCATGTGTAAATTGTGAAAGCAAGGCTGTTTCTTTAGCTGTTCAGCTGACACCTACCCCCTCACTTCAGTTTCATGTATAAAAAATCCCAAAACAAAAATCATCTGTCTTGCTGCTGATGTTCTTGTTTGCTTTGAATATCATAGGAAGGTATAAATATGAAATTCTGTTTTTCTAAATAATGTCGAAAAACTCCTCAAAGGAGCTTTAAAAAACACAATGAAGCAACTCTGCACAATTTAAAAGATTGAGATTAAAGAAGAGAGAGTCGAAGGTTGAATGAAAAGCTTGATAAATCTTTCTGATTAATGAAAATGGCATGCAGCCTCTCTCTAACTTTTAAACTTGTTGTACACTCCCTCAATTGTTTATAAGAGGAGTTTCATTTTGATAAAAAGAAAAATGAATCCAGTTTTAAAATGTCTCTTGGCTCAGACTGTTTTTTCCGAGATGTCACACATACTTAATGATTCACTGGCTTTTGGAAATTCCCTCTGAGTGAAGCTGCACGAGCCACTGATCAGACTCTCTCCGGAAACCCAGTGATGGACATCCTGAGGCATCCTTTAACCCAGGTCAAACAGACTTTAATCCTTCCTGTAGCTGTGAGGATGTGGTTTGGTGTTGGTGCTTAACTCTGAGCTCTGCTTTCATTAAACATTCACAACAATTAGCTCTGATGGGCCAGTAGGGGGGATTGTACAGCCTCGTGGTGTTTTTGTATCATTATGAATAACCATCAAGACATTTAGAAAGCTAAGGGCAGAATACCCCCGTGGTGTATGACAACACAATTCACAAGGCCATTTTCAAGCCATGATGAAGAGACATGGTGTAACTGATATGATATTGTTTTTAGCTGGAGGGGAAACTGTTTCCAGTTTAGAACAGCCTTTATGTTTCTATCCATATGCTGAAAAAAATACAGTATATATACAAGAACCTCTTAAAAAGACAGTTACATGAATCAGTAAGCATGTTTATTAGCCTTTATTAGATTCTAGTTCAGATTAGATATTCTTTTATCGATCCTTTTGGGAAGGTTCCCTAAAGAAAATTAAAAATGTGGGTTTTGTCTTTCCCTTATTCTGATTTATTAGCCTTTAGCCTTTATTGTCCGTTATTAATTTACTGGGGGCTTTCTGCCTTTATTATGGTAGGGCAGCTTGAGGGAGTCAGGACATGTTCGGCGACGGGGAAGGAATGACGCAATCCTACACTCCTCACGTCTTTACTCAGTAACTGACTTTATTACCTGAATCTCGGTCAATTACTGGAACTTTGTTGATCCCTACTTGTTGTGGCCTCTTATCAGGTCAAAATCTAATTAGCATAAACTTTTGTTTTCAACGTTTCTTGCTTCCTTTTGAACATATTTTCATCTCCTCTGTGATTTGGAAATTAGGAAGATGATGTTGGCATTAAGTCCAGATACAGTTAACAAAATTGAAACTTGATGTGCAAATTAAATAAATGATTTTCAGTTATGCTTCCTGGTGTCTTTTGTTTCATGTTATTTCTAATTTTTGTTAAGTGGATTGCAGAGAAGGAAAACCTGAATAAGACAGGAAAAGATAGTCACTGGAGGTGTTTGTGAGATCTCAGATTTCTGGAAAAGAAAGGTACATGTGAGAAAAGTGATGGATACACTGTCATTCATTTGCAGAAGAAGGAAATAGGTTGAAGGTGTTATTCACACTCAGTTTACTCTAGGAGGAGTTTGACAAGATTTATTGTGTTTACATGCAAAGACAAGGAAATCTGAGGAGAAATATGAGTCAGAAATGTGCAGCTGCTGGGAAAAGATTTCCTCTGTTTGGTTTTCCTGCACACTTTTTATCATCACAGGACCTTTTTATGAGCATAAATCGGTGTGTACGTGTGTGAGAGGCTGTTCAAAGAGCAGTAAAAGGAGTCTGCAAGTAGGGGTGTGAGTAAAGTTAAAGAAGTTAGAGTCTATAAACACACAGTAGTGTGTACACTGCCATCAGCATGTAGTGCATTTACTTCTGATGCTTCAACAAGAACCGTTTCGAATCTCATATTTGGCACTTTTGATTTTTATGATGAAATGTATCTGAACGTCAGAACATTTTTCATGACTCTTGAGCAAAATGTGTTTTCTGTTTTCTACAAAATCAAGGTGTGCAGCACATTCTATCAATCATTTTTTTGCTGATGACAAGTTTATTGCTTGCACAAGAAAGACACTTCCTTTAAGGAATCATGCATGTTGTTAACTGGAAAAATGCCCTTTGTTGAGTTTTATATAATCTGTAACTGGAAGTATTCCAGACTAAACAGATTTTTTAAAAGAGTTCATTTTAACAAAACCAGTCCTGACATTTGAAAAAGGATAGGTTCATAATTTAGTCTTTAGCCAGTGCTAAAAAATATTAAAAATTTCTTCATCGTAAAATGTTCAGATGAATCTATGTAAATGTAAATATCTGTATGAGATATTATGATGCGCAGAAGTATTTTGGCACAAAATCAAGTTCCTATTTATTTCCTTTTCACAAAAATCTTAATTATTTACCAAAACATAATGAAGAATAAAGAGACGACATTGTCTTTACAGAGCTCAGGTATGAAAGACACTGTAAGCCACATGGTGAAAATATAGGACCAGGAGTTATTATACAATAAGTTACAGATGATGTAAGACACTTAAGAAATACAATTCAGTCAGTTGTGACCCACTATAACTTGATGCAATACATTAAAAATAAGAAATAAAAAACGTTCTCAACTGCACTGTATTCTTTTTTGTTGTTTGTATCACATGCCATGGTTTGATATCTCATTCGCTCTGATTGTATGATGTTGTATTGTGTCATATGTTGAGTTTTTATAAACATTCATACACCACTGGACACAGCCAGCAAGTGGTGGATGGGTCAAGTTAACACTTTGGGATGTGAGCATCAGTACCAAGATTGAACAACCAACCGTCTGATTTGGAGCTGATTATTTCTACCAGCAAGCCACAGGCACCTTAAGCTTATACTATACGGTATCATATGATATTGAGTCAGATAAATTCATATGAAAACATGTCTTATCATATCTGTATTATATTGTCTCTTACTCTGACCATATTCTATTTGAAATTGTTTCCCCATTTTATCTCATCACACCAAATTAAATCTTATTACTGTATCATTTCACATGGTATTGTACCAAACTGTATTATGTTCTATCATATCCTCTTGTAAAGTATCGAAAGTCCTTTTCCTTTATTTTTATTCTACTTAATTTCCTAACTTTGGTTTATGTCTGCCTAAAAGTATTAATGTAAGACTAGCTGTTCAGACTTTCTTTTTACTGTCTCCAGGAATACATAACTAACACAGACAGAGCAATGCAAACATCATCATCTCGTGTACAGTACAATCCTGTATGACTACGCAATGATCACTGGCACATTGTACATTCTTGCATTTCCTGCATACTTGCAGCCTAATAAGCAGAAAGCACATTAGAGATGTCAAGTTCCCGAACAAGTCAGTCGTTTGAACTGCTCTTTTAAGTGAGCGATAAGAACAGATTCACAGTGACGAGCCGTTTGTTTGCTAGACGTTCTTAAATGCAAATTGCCTATGTTGCTTTCACGTGTCACCTGTGTGCTTCAATCACCAGGTAGTTATCGGTTATTTGAGGCCTGCATACTTTTTACTGTGACACAAAGTTTTTTAGGTGAGGCAAAAATCAAAAAAGTGATCTCAGTGTCAAAGCATGGAGATATGGCACCACCTTATGTTTACAATGAAAAAATAAGCCAATTGAAATTATAATCAATATTTCAGAGTGAATATCAACCACTTCTACCCCTGGTTGATTTCTAAAAACTAAATCAATATAACAATGAGCCAGTCTTTTGAACTGCTTTTTAAAAGGAATGGCTTGTCAGGAGCCATAAATCCCATCTCTACTGTGTATTAAAACTGTACAATTTTTCTTTATATATCAAAATGTGTTTTTCCATATTATGTCAAACATCAAAATTTAATGACATGTAAATATGTTCATTGTTTTGTCTGTTAGCACTACATCATCAGAGGCAAAAGTTGGGCTCCAGCTTCAATTTGTTCTGGTGAAAATTTTCTTTTCGCTTCCACACCCAGCTTTGTGTGTCTTCCACCATGCTTAAAATGTTCATATAGGTGTGCTAGGATTCCTTAACAAATATCTTATTATTCAAATAAAGGTCAATGTAGGAGAATAACACTGGTGACAGTACCAACCTGTTAGATAATGAACGGCTGCTGCCCTCTATTGCTTCTTGGAGGACTAGCTGGTTTAAAGCACAGTTATAGTTTCAGTGTTATTCCTCACATGCAGCTTTGTAGGGACACATATTTGCTTTTTTATTGCTGTAAGCATCAGAAATATGTTGCAACAAAGCACAACAGTTTAACGTACACTTTCAGTCTTTGGGCCTATAGAGAAAAAAGGGTTAAAATCACATTTTTTAAAAAGGTTTCACATGTAGCATTTATCCACATGTACATATTACTTTATTGTCTGAATTTTGGGAAAGCGCTAGGCCAAAGCAGGGACAGTAAGGGACTGAGGCAAAGCAAGGACAGGAAGTAGGAAAGGAGGAATCACATAAGAAGAGGAGCTTCTGTGAGTGAGAAAAGTAAAAGAGGGAAGAATGTCTCTTTCCCACTCTGGCAGGTGATGGCAATGATATTGTTCATGCTGAAAACTGCTGCTGCAAGGTAAGTGCAGGATGAAGAGATACACAGCATGTATCATTAAGTTTAACCAGACAAAAGGTTTTTGTTATAAAAACAAAAACAAGAGCTGATTTTGAAAAATTTCTTACTGGAGCTTTAATATGAATCATGAACAGTCAATGTAAGTTTATAAAAATGTACAAGAGAAGTCAAAATTTTCTTCGCAAGGATGAAGAGGCTAAAAAAAAGGTCCACACAGACAGCTGAGCTTATTTAATCCAGCTTTTATTGAATCGTATCTGTCATATCCAAAGTGACATTAATTTGTAAACATCAGAGCAGCATTATTCTCATAAAGATCATTCACCTGTAAACATGAGCAAAAGCTTTCACTTGTAGTTGTTTTCATGGTTATCATTTTACATCTCAATCTAGTTGTGTTGTAGACTGTTCTTTTTGGGATGATATCAAGACATCCTGGACGGTCCTTCACTCCTACAGCGCTGGTTTAGATATTCATACAGGAGCAAACAAGTCTTAGGTACAGAGAGGCTTTATCTCCCTTCTTTCCTGTGGGTATAAATTGTGTTTAGTCAGTGAGGCACTAATCAGACTCAGCCCCAGAAATCTCAGGTGGGATCCTCTCAATGGACTCTGTGGACGAGCTCTGGGACCTCAGAGACCGAGAGGATCCATGCTGCGACACCTTGGGCCCATCCATCCCAGCATGCATCAGAGGGAAGTAGATGTCGTCCATATTTGGCAGAACAAACACTTTCTGTAGGAGAAACAGCATGATTGTGAAAAAAAAGGGACAACGTTGAAAAGATGGAAAGGTTTTTGTTTTTTTTTTCTTTACCTGAAACTCATCCTGTAGTTTCTTTTCAATCCACTCAGTCACATGACAGAAAGTCACCTCCCTCTCCCCCAGTTTCGGGCGTACGTGCAGATCCAGCTTAGGTGGTGCACAGAAGCTGTACCTGCAGAGGAGACGACAACATGATCAAACCAATTACAGCTTTATTTTGGTTGTGCCACAGCAGATGTCTCATGCTTTCTCAGGAACAGACTCAGTGCTGAATTAATGTTTCAATATTTATTAATAAATAAATGTTCTTTGGCAGGACCTGATGTGTAAAATGTGAGTCACAGCGCAGAGGGACATAAATAACCTGCTGCTTATCTGAATGTCAATATTCAGAGCAGAGCTACACTGATAAATCTGACAGATACCAGCTTAATGCAGATTTATTCAACTTGAATGAAGGTAGGATGGAGGAAAAGCATCGACTGCAGAGAAGGATTTAGGAGGCTTAAAAACAGTGCAGCATTTTCACAGTTTGTCCACCAGAGAGTGCAAAAACTCACATATGACAATACATATATATTCTCAAATACCAATATCCATTTCAGCTTGGGAGTCCAATATTGGTGAAAACTAAGAGTCAAAATGAGGAGAATTTACTCCTCTGGTCTAAACAATTCAGAGACAGGGATTTCTGTGAAAAAGAGTACTGCACCTTTAACATTGTCCTTCAAGATTTCAGAGTATTGAATAAAGTTAAAGCTGTTGTTTTATCTAAATAGGCGTATTTTTTTTTCATCTGTGCAGAGTGGTATAACTCTTTTCCTTCTTTTATTGCCTCATAATAATATATCTAATAAACTTTTTATTCTTATTTCTTAGATATTGCTACTTGTTGACTAAATACCTTTCTGTTCTTGAGAGTAATATATACTAACAACAACTCAGTCTCCTTGAATTCTTGTCTGTAGAGAAACTACTGATGTTTCCACCCATCTTAAGGATTTTTTAATGCTGTGCAGTTATTATTATTATTATTATTATTATTATTATTAGTAGTAGTAGTAGTAGTAGTAGTAGTAGTAGTAGTAGTAGTAGTAGTAGTAGTAGTAGTAGTAGTAGTAGTAGTATGTAGCGGACATGCATTAAAACCATGTTTAAGCCACTTTGTTGCTATAATGCATGAGCACTTACCATATCCTGTCAGTAGGGGGCGGTGGGATGTTGACGACTAGAGACCCAGCCAGCTCCTGCACCTCCACTGCGAGCAGCAGGGGTGTATTGGACATCTCCTCAAACTTCTTCTTAATGAACTCGTTCTCTGCCGCCTTTTGGAAATACTTGGATTTGGCGATTTTGTCCACAAATCTCAAAATCTTCCTCCCCGTCTTTCCACCCCCAGTGCTGTGAAAGAGGATTAAAAGAGAAGAGTGAAGAAAAGTGAAAATAACATCCATCTGGAGCCCGGTGACAGCACACTTGTTTTGGTTCAAAAATGAACATTCACAACACAGCAGGGTGTAAGTAACACTTGACGGTGTGACTCAAAGTTAAATCGCCCCCGTCTTTGTGAGTATCTGCTGACGTAAATATCTACTGACTGCCTTCTGCATATATTTTCTTTGTAATCTTCATTCCTTCATTCCTCTTTCATAATGAACTAAAGAAAGTCACTCAATTCTTCTCTAACTGTGGATTATTTACCCGTCAGTAGCTGGTGTGGCTCCCTTCTCTCCCTGCAGACCCTGAGGCTCAGACAGAGGCAGCTCCTCTTCATCAGATGAACCAGCACTGGAGGACTCCTCATCACTGTCAGCCAGCACACTGAGGATGGGCCTGCAGCTGGAGGAGGAGAGTGAAGATGGAAAACAAAGCTGAGCTATAAACAGCTACTCCACCTGATGGATGTATGCTCATACATGAGGAAACCTTCAAGCTGACATAGTCCCAGTGGCATAAACAAAGAGGAAAGATTGATCAACACAAATTTCCCAACTTTTTGTAAAGCCTCACATGCATCACACAGCTGATGTGAAGTTCTGCAATCACCATAATCCCCAGCAGAGAGGGTCTATATGACAGGCCCTGTAATGGCTGATCAATGTAATGTGAAGCTTTACTTTAGGGATCAGAGTCTGCAGGGATCAGAGCAAAGACAGCGAACTGTGTAGGTGTGTTTTTACGTCTGTTACGGTCAAAACGAAAATACTGGATTTACTGTTAGATGTGGGCCGTAACTCCTGCCGCTTGGCCTGGGGTAATAAGAGGGGATTTGCTTTAAGATTACAGAAAAACTCATTCTTGATCATTTGAAGTGACAGTCCTGCATTCTGTCACCAGGAGAGAAACACAGCCATCTAAATATCTGTCACTTTTGTGAGGCACCTTTTCTGTAGAGCAATATGTCTAAAGATGTCATCACAAGCATAAAGTGTAATAAAAGAGACTTATTAAATCCTGCTGCAGGGTTATTTTTCTGCTCCAGAGTTTTTGTAGCCTATATTAGAACTTACACTTCAGTTATAACATCTGATTTTGATGCTGCCATTCTTACCATCTTAATAAAAATCTGTCTCTTACGGTTATAAAAACCCACACCTTTATAGAAGGTAATATTAAAGAATTCATATGAGATCCCCCAGTTTTTCTCTGTGCACTAAAACTGAGTAAAAACGGTAGCACTGCAGCCTGTGTTAGAGATCTTTCCAGATTTAAAATCATAGCAGTCACGCAGTATTAACACAAAGTTAATAGAATTGTATCACCTGAAACTGTAAATGCACAGTAAGGCTGGGCGATATGGCCTCAAATCAGTGTCACTATATATATATATATATATATATATATATATATATATATATATATATATATATATATATATATATATATATATATATATATATATATATATATATATATATATATATATATATATATATACATAGCAGTTAACTTTGATAACGATAAATGGACGATAACTACTCCACAAGCTGCTCACCCCCTCCCATATTAACTTTGTCTACTTCAGCCGCTCCAACATTTGATCCGTCCTCCATCTCCTCACCTGTCTTTCCCTCTTTGTTACTGACTGGATGGGGTGGAGTCACGTCTCTGATGTTGGACAGTGTCTTAAAGGGACATGAGACCATAGCCTACCTACACACATCCAAAACCAACCTTTATCTTTTGATTTATTCTTTGACAAAGAATAAATTGACATGGGCAAAATGACGTCGATAATTTCGGTATTGCTAAATTTTCGGTTTATCGCCCAGCCCTATGCTCAGAGTTACCCCATATTTCATACCCCATATGGCCAAAACTAAAGTTTTAAGACCTGCTTTGCACAAATGTAACATTTTGAAGAGTGTTAACATATCTTATTGAGATGGTGTGAATATTTAAAAGTTTTAATCACTTTTAGAGCAACATTTGAGAACTTTTTCATAAGTATTTGGTCATTAAAAATGAATTATGAAAAAGTGAAAAATAAGTATGAAATTTAAACAAATAAATGATTAATACAGACTTTAACAATCAAAAAAATCTAGATGTTAAATAGCAATAAGTTATTTAAAGCTGCAGTGAGGAATTTTAGTTTGTGTGGACAAAGATAGCTCTCATCACATGCATGTGAAAGTTGTGATTTCAGACAAAAACTTCCTCCTGTTTTCTTGTAACTACAGAATTTATCATTCACTGATTATTTGTAGTGTAAAAGGCTGGGTTTTTTCAGCCTGTTGTCAATCATCTAGTCTGACATCTACCTCATTTTAATGCCTGAAAGTTTGGGAATGTCCAGTGCCTTGACTTTCTGACAACATACATGATCAATTATACTTCTAGATTCTGGGGTGGCACCTTGGGTTACCAATAATTCGGGGAGTTCAAGAGAGGCTCACCCCTCTAGTTGCACCCCTGGTCAGAGCATTTGTTTCTGGAAGTCACAAGTATTGTGACAGAAACTTTTATCAGAGCGCTAAACAATACCGCTGATTGAAACTGATG
Source organism: Xyrichtys novacula (assembly GCA_962446985.1). Classification (NCBI taxonomy): domain Eukaryota; kingdom Metazoa; phylum Chordata; class Actinopteri; order Labriformes; family Labridae; genus Xyrichtys; species Xyrichtys novacula. The sequence continues at coordinate 14,988,855 of OY660882.1, read as the reverse complement.
TTGTGGTGGTACAACTATAACTATTACAACTGTACTGCACACTACATACAAAAATGTCATCCTCGCAGTTTTAGACTCAATATGTGTTTCCAAGCCAGAAAATGCATAAGTAAAGCTAAGTACTTATTAACATTATCCAGAAAAGCCTCTGGACATCTGAGTGTGTGTGTGTGTGTGTGTGTGTGTGTGTGTGTGTGTGTAGTCCTAATGTGTTTATGTGTGTATGACTGTAAGTGTGTAGAACTGACCGTGGGCCACCAGTTTCAGCCTTACAGTCTGTCTCCAGCCCGCCATCTTTCCCCAGCTTGGACAGGTTAAACTTAGTCTGCAGGGTCATCTGCAGGGCACCTGTGTACACCAGCTGCAGCTCCACCCACAGGCCTGTAGGGGGCGGCACACAGAGGTCAACAGCTGACCATCAAAATTAAGACAAAGCTTGTGAAGCCTTGCAGCTTAATCTGAACACACACACTGCTTAGTGGGCAGATTAAACAGCTTTCAGCGTGATTATCAAGCCTTGAAATTAAATTTATAAAAAATTAAGACGGATTATAAATCCCCCTCAGAGGAAAAAGCACGGGCCGAGCAGAGGAGCTGGAAACAGGATAATTTGTTGACGGGCAGTTGTATAACAGCAAAGTGGGTGGGGAAAACATGCTGACACACTTAAATTATCCTCGTTGTAGGAATGCCAGATTGCCTGATTTCAAAACACACTCACACACGCACACACACACACACACACACACACACACACACACACACACACACACACACACACACACACCAACATGCTCTATGTTGAAGGCTCTGTGAGATTACATCGGGATAACATCGTCTGATCTGATGCTCTGAAGCACTCACATGTACGCACCAAAACAACCCCTCATTTCTCTCCTCTCCTCCTTTCAAGCTGTGTTTGTGTGAGTGCACTTGTGTGTTATAATTTGCTCAATGATTATGTACTTTATTAGCATCATTTAATCTCCGGTCTGTGCTCACCTCTGTGGTTGACCTCTGGTTTGGAGGTAGAAGTGATTTGTGGCATAGAGCAGCCTATATCCAACTCAGTCAGCTTCAGCTCATTCATGAAATAAGGCAGCTAAGAACACAGGGAATAAATCACACTCTTTGTACGTCACATTCATAATAAACTGGCTGCTTCAGTTTAAATTAACTCTCTGTAAAAGTTTTTGTACTTTGATTTTGCTCAGCTTCTTCTGGATCTTATGGGACACCACGTCAGCCCAGTGCTTCTCCCGTAAGAAGTCCCAGAAGATTCGTCCAATTAAAGCATTCACCCAAGCAGTCTGGCTCGTCCCAGGATACTCTGACAGTTCACAGATACACTGTAAGAAAAACTATGATTAGATTACATTCGGACAAAACTGATGGTTTCGTTCACGCCAGAGCTAAAAACAGAGGAGTAAGTGCATTTTCTGACTGTGACAAGACTTACATCTCCTTTTAAGGTGGGACTTGTCTCTGTACTGCTGACTCCAGCACTTGAGAGGGAGATCAGCTCCTCTGTAGCCAGGAGACGAGCCATGTAGCTTGGGTAATCTAGCAGTGAAAGGCCCCTGGTGCTACTGGAGGTCTGACCAAGATGAAGAGGAGGGTTTGAGAGGACGGGAGGTGAGGAGGGGGTGTCGTCATCATTGCTGCCCACTCTGCTGGGGCCTCTGCTGCTGGGAACATTAGCTGACATGTTGACACTCTGTGCTGGTGCAGAGTCACCTGAAAGTACACCACAAACATTTACCTGATTGGTTGAGGCAGCAAGAAAGAAAACAGCCACTGACAGAGAGTTCAGATGCTTGAATAGTTAGCCTGGTGTACAATATTCTCAAATGGGTTAAAAACTTTCACCCAAAAGCCCAAAATAAGCTGTTTCCTAGAGAATCTAACAAGATCTGTGTCGTCTTAAAATGTCGACCACCCTTTACAATCTTTGAACCAGGGACATGAAGCGAGTGTTTCACAACGAGTCCCTGATATATCAAACAAAAAAGTGGCAGTAGAAAAAGAATGTGAGATGAGAACTCAAATCAAAGTACAAATAAAAGTAAAAAGAGAGCCTGTGCCTGTAGTTAATGGTTTTCTGACCCCTTTTTCCCATCAGGTCACCAAACAACTGATATCTATTTGTCCCCTTGAGGGGATTGGTTCAGAAATGCAAAGAATTGGAGCATATAATCCATAATCCACACATGTACAGCAGTTGTATGGATGCCTTATGTCAAAGCTGTCTACGCTCTAATGCATTATTGACGTCTCTCATACCCGATCTGGACACACATCTGCCAGGTCCATCTCTGTCCTGTTCTCTCTCTGCATCCGAGGATGCAAACAGGAAGCGCTGAAACCACTCTTCTTTCTCTCTTCCCGTACGGCCAAAGAGATAAAGCGTGGTAGCGACGGGCTCATGGACTTGTTTTGAGGAGCGCTGTTGTGGACTTGATGGTTCAGATCTCGGCTCCTCGCCGTGACTCTCCGCTGACCTTCCTCCATCACCCTCCTGGGAGTTTGCTCCCCTCGCCAGTTGGATGCAGATGGGGTACTTTGGGTTCCACACCCTCTTTCGAGCCAGCACAGATGGCAGCAGGAATACCTTTAGGGAACAGTGGCAGAGTTGTGTTGTGTCAAAGCGAACAGCTGCTGTTTAACGGGTAATGCAGCTAGAAGTCCCAATTATAAATTATTGATTAACACAGAAAATGGGTACAAGAAGTTCTTCAACTTTTTCCCCCAAATAACTTTTTATTCTTACTATTTTATGTATGTCTTTGCTTTACTGACAATCCCAGGCACAGCGCTGAATGTAAATCTTAAGGTCATTTACCCATTCATCCTTTACAGATGAGGTAGGAAGCTACTTGAGGATACATTTTCAGTCATATTTCTTGAAATGCAAGTGCACAATATAGAAATAAGTTTGTGAAGCTGTCACACACGGCAAAAAGTTCAACTCAAAATAACTCAGTGCTCTAAATATAATCCATAATAACCTTACAAGCAAGCAAAGTAAGAGCTTAATTGCTTGTATTAAGTAAGACTTCCTCGCAATAAGTTCATAAAATATATACGTCTCTTTGGGCTCTCTTTATGTGAGCAGGAAGAGACGTTGGGCTGCTCTCATCTATATTACTGCCTATATTAGCACACTCACACAGTATAAACGTAGTCATTTTTTAGATGGGTCATGAGTTTGGATATTCAAAATATTAAGAGAAGGGAAAAAAGCTGGGAACTGCATGTCTAGCTCCATCCTGAGGTCAAAAATGGATGTTATACAAATCCTTTTTCTACAAATCCTGCAATATACTTTGTAATTGATACTGACTGGCAGACCGTACAATGCTAACAAACTAAATGAGGATATATAGAGTGCATCATTCTTACCAGTGCTGTTGTGTTAACCTGTAAAGAAGCAGTGTACCTTCATATAAAGTATCTCTGATGTTATCTTTGAACACACAAGTGCAGACTAAACACTGCTGTTCTGTTATCATGGTGTACAGTATCAAAGCATTTATCAGCGCAACACACACACACACACACACACACACACACACACACACACACACACACACACACACACACACACACACACACACACACACACACACACACACTCAAGCTGATGTTGATATCATACTTTGCTCTTTGCAAGCTGAAAGGAGCGTGACTTGATGAAGGTGGTCTCTTGGACTCTCTCATCGTACATGGCCCTGCGGCTTATGTTGGTACGCGGGGAGTCCAGACGGAGACAAGAGCCCTCCAGGGTGGCAAACACGGAGTGAGTCAGAGCTGGGTGGAAGGTTTCTGGGTCGTATTCCTGTATCTCATTCATCCATCCCTGAAGAGGCAGAAAAAAGGTGTTAATTCAATGAACAGTTACTAGTGAGTAATTAACAGACCATCTGCTGCTACTTTAACCTTGAAAACTCTGTTTGGCACGTGTAGTACTGGACGAGTTCAGATCAACTGATCCATACTCTTTAACAGAGAGGATTCACTTCAGCCAATTTAAAAATAGATGCTTTTCAAAGGAATAGTCTAGTTGTGTAATAAATGCAGTAAAGAGGGTGAACAGAGGATTTAGGGGAGTACTCATCCTGAATGATATTATTACCGGAGAATATGCATGAAACATAACAAAAATAGATCTTGTTTAGAGGGATATTCTGCCCTGGATTTGACTTTACAGGCAACAAATGCTTCCTGACTTCATAACTGTTGTCATCGCCTCCAATCGGAGGCGGATATTATAGATGTAAAGGTCAGGATTTCATGCAGGGTCACGGATTTTCAAATTCCCAATAAAGGTGATCTTTAATGAAAAATGATAGCATTGCCTGTATTTGTTTTTCACTAGAACTAATACATGTGAAAGATATTATGTGATGTCTGTTGGTTGCTGGTAATCTTGTAATCTTTTAGCATTTACAAGACATGGAGACTCAGGGAAAGATCTCTTATGACAAAGCAGTACCTCTATCTCTATGCTGAGCTTGACCGGTGAGTTTGCAATTAGCGTTTTCAGACAAAAATATATCTGTACAAAACAAATCTGCCATGCATTTTCTGTTGAAAACTTATATTTAAACAAGAGAGTTTTCTCCATAAAGTGAGAGTAAGCCCAGCCATCAACTCCTCCTTTCCTCCATAAGTCCTGCCCTGACAAATTACAGCTTCCTCCTGCCTCCATTCTCACTAATTGCCTCAGGATCTGATGGTGTCTGGTTGGTAACGGTCCTCTCCAGTTGCTCTGAGTCAAACTCAGCCAGGAGCAGAACAGTAATTACCTCTGCTGCTTGGGCACTTTTTATTATTGAAGGTTTTAATTGTATTCTGGGCACCTTATGAGGTTGCACACACCTTTCAGAGGCTTTAATCTACGAAGGAAGAAGTCAAAAAAGGTGCTGCAGTGACTGACTTGACACTGGTATTTTTCAAAGCAAATTAGCACGACTAAAAGCCAATTACAAGACCCACTAAGATGCCTTTCGAGCATTTAGATGTCATCATTTTCACTCAATAGGCTTTCAGATGAAATTTTGCAGTGTTTTTCTGTGAACGATTACAGGCCAGAGCAGTCTGCTGTAATGCTATTATGGCACAGCTAGAAAAGATTAAATGTCAGTTTGTTTTGATCCTTTCTTTTTTTCACTCAAAATGCAATTTCTAAAAGGATTCTCCCCATGTACGTCATTTTTGCGGGGTCAGATCTCCTCTGAGTAGGAAAAAATGGTTGGAAAGATGTATTAATATCAGAGTTGCCATGGCAAAAATGGCACCTGTGGCTCCTTCATTATAAAGGAAAGTTAAGTAAAAATGTTCTTTGGCAGTAAAAGCATTTTCATCCACACTATTTCATGAGCATTATGTGACTCATTATGCTGCATTACCATCCGTCTCCTATCACCGTCACTTTTAGCATTTCATAATCTGTTCATTAGGAAGAAATCCCTACTCTAACTCATATGTCTCTAGATGCTGGTCAGGTTTAATGGCCAGTTTACAGGAAAAGGAGTCTAAACCTCATTCTCCTTTATTTCTGTTCAAAATATTTGTTCAGTACACGAAGAGCCCAAAAAAGTTAGCCACTACCCCAAAAATCTATTTTATCAAGCTCCTGTGAGGGTTTTTTTATGTTCATAAAATAGAATAAAATTTATTTTGATGATACTTTATGGTATGGTAAAACAAAGAAGACCATTAGCAACAAGACTGATGATTTTCATGCTGTAATTTTAAATGTCTGAACACAGTGCAGGGGGTAGGTGTCAGCCCTGTTTATATGCAGACCATATTCATAATAAATGGTATATATTTTCTTCTCAAAAGTCAGCAAGATAAGATTTTTGTAAGACACAAGTTAAGCATGTGGAGGACAGGATAAACAAAGTCTGCTTTGATCACAGGTGCACCAAATTTGACACCACAGGAGCTTTAAATAATGGGTTCTGAGAGTAAGCTAACAACTACACAGTGGTCAGCAAGCTTAGCACTGGGACTGGAAAATTTAGCAGGATTGTCAAAAAGTAGCTCACATATGAACGTTTGTGCTGTTTGTTTAAAAAGTATATTAAACAAACATTGAAAAGAAGGGCTGTGGACCACTGTATTTCCATGCTAATCGAGTTGCAATATACTTCTTGTATTCAAAAATGCAAAAACTAAAATTTTCTGAAACAGCCAAAGGTTTCACCCAGACTTTTTCCTGTCTGCTCTAGCAGTAGCCAGCGTCATATTGCAACAGGGAATAAAGAGGGAAAATAAATTGAGTGGGTGAGGTGATGATATCATGATCTAGAGGAGATGATTGACATAATTTGAGGCTGAAGAAGAAAATGAGTCTTAAGACAAGAACAACCAATATGTCTGCACATCTCTGTTTGCACCTCTTGATGTAAATACAAAAACTGTCATCAAAGCATTGCTTCATACAATATGCAAAACACTATTACAGCATGATTTCAGTGTTATGTCTTCCTTCTATGATCTCCACAATCCCCCCACCTTGTTGCCTGACAGGAACAATTTCACACTCCCACTCTAATCGCACATGTTTACACACACAATTAAGCCAAGGGATCTCTCGATTATACAAATTAACTGGACTACTATCTTTGTCTCAGCATGCAGCATACAGGTAACCTTATGCGTCACATAACAAACAACTAACTTGTATACAAGAAGGTAATTGGTTGTATGTTGAATGGAAAAATTGTAAACAACTTGGCTTTGTTCACCTGGTCAAAATCAGGCATACTTTCAAGGATGCACAGAATGCTCAAGAATGTTCGGCTCCTAATGCGGTGTAATCATGTGAGAAGATAGGATCTTAAATTATCTAGGTATGCAAGTTCTTCAACTATTTGTTAACTACCACTATTCATTTTTCATTTAAGTGTTGACCAGAAGCTGTAAAAAACATAGTTTCTCCAATCTGTTTAATTCATCCAAGGGTTTTGAAGGTTGGGTAAATCTGTAGGTTCTCTATGATACCTGTAAGAGCTTCTTTCTCAGTTGCTATTTATAGCAGATACGAGAAACATGGAGTGAGACTGAGATGGTAGAGAAGGTGAGAACGAAGGTGAAGATTTCTTTCTAAATGATGAATCTCTTTACCTTAAGGGTGTCTGGTTCAGCGATGACATTTCCTCCTGTCAGATTCCCTTCTCCATACAAAGTCTGTGCTGGTCTGTATGGTGGTTCTGATCTGCAGCAGGACTTGGAGGAACCCATCCTGATGAGCATCAATCCTAACAAAAAGCCCAATGCCAATCCCAGAGCGAGTCCAGAGAGGTATGGACTAAGTGGAAGAATGAAATAACCATAGGACAGCACCGCCACGCAGAACAAACTCATGCGCGGCAAAGGATGAGGAGGTTGAGAAAGGTTTGAAGTCCTGATCAGAGGTGTCGATGGTCTCTTTGTCTTCTTATGTGTCTCAAAAACCTGCATCACATCACCATCTGTACAGATTTCCAGCTCCATGTCTCGATGACTTTTTCTGTTGGGATGTAATGGGCATGGGCCACGGGACCCTTTCCCAGGAGATCTAACAGAAGGCCAGTCAAACACAGGTAAAACATCAGCATCAGTTTTTCGAGGGTTCCTCACAGGAGAATCAGAAAGTACAGTGTCCGTGCTACTTTCTCGCCCCAAACCTCTGGAGCTTCCTTGATGAGCGCCCTGACTCTTTGCCTGGTGTTTGGGACTTCCTGTGCTCTCTTCTCTCCTCATTTTGCTGAACATGCTGCTAAGAGGCTCGTGCACTGCCTCTGAGAGCTTCCTCTTGGTGTCCTCCAGCTCCATTTTGAAGAACCCACCTTTTGAGCCCTCTCCACTTGGGGATAGAGAGCAAGGTGAAGGTGGTGCAGTACGTGAGTCACCATTGCTGCGAGTTTTGTGTTGGGTAAGCTGTTTCCACAGGTGTAGGTTGAGTCGGGAGTCAGATTTGGACTGAGAAACCTCAGGTTCTGAGCGGGAGATCTCAGTGGAGATTGACTTGACAAGGCTTAGAAGAGGCTTGGGCCTGAGGGTCGAGCCTTCTTTTAGTTCCAGTTCTGTGGAGAGAGACTTAACCAGACTTGCGAGGGGTCGGTGGTTGGGTGAAGACGGGCCTGGGGACAGGAAGCTTGGGCCAATAGTGGAACAGTTGCCCAAGGAGCCTGGGGATGAGGGAGAAAGAGGGACATGGAAAGCTTGGGACTGCAACTGTCTGTCATCCTCATCAGACAGTGTCCTCTCCTTGGAGAGAGAAATCGAAGGGTAGTCCTCATCACGATCAAGAGAGAAGATGAGTTCACTTTCATCAAGGCTGTCCCATTCTCCTTCTGTGCCAGTCAGCTGGATCACAATCCCTCGTGGGAGGTGTCTCTTGTTCCCGAGGGAGGAGGTACTGACCGGGGATTGGCCAGAAGTTGGGGTGTGGGGCTCCTGGAGAGTTCCTCCACCTCCGCTTCCTTGGTCCTGGCTTCCCTTTCCCCCATTTCTTCCACTCTCTGCCATTTCTTGACTTCACATCGCACAGCCAAGGCGCCTAAGTGTCAGTGAACAGGAATAAATAAAGAACATGGTCAGCCACATTATTAAGCCTCAGGGGCAGAAGAAAGAAAAGCAGTCAGGGAATGAGCCACGGAGTGGGGGAGGAAGGACATCTTTTCAATGCTCGTGCCTCATTTTCTCAGGAACTGCCTAGCAGTGCAAGCTACGCATTAGAGTGTGAGTGTTACGTGGTTTAGCTGCGACGAGTTGTGGAGATCTAAATTAATCCTGAGACTAGTGAATCGGATCCAAGTGAGCACCTCTCCCATAGCTGTCGTTCCACATACTGAATGAGTTTTAGAGGCATGCAAAAATAGACAAGACAGGCTGTCTACCCCAAATGTTGCACAAACTAGGCCAGCTCAGGCTTGGATCTATCGGGTGATGGTGCTCATTTGAATCCTTTTAAAGTTCAGGAACTTTCTGTGCATGTGAAGAATCTGATGATAAAGTAGAGATTGGAGGCAGATTCAGCCTTTCACATCTTCAGCTTCCCAAAACTCTCTGAACAAATACTTAATGGTTTCACAGAAAAAGATATTAGCAAACTCTCCAACTGCGGGAGTATTCTGCATGTCATCCCTGAGGGAATATCTACAGTGTCTCGCAAACTCATCCCCTGGAGAGCTTACTGTCGGCCTTAAAAACCCAGAGTTTGAGGTTTTCTGGAGCTGTTTAAAGAGTTACTTATGTAACCCTGAGCTGAATGGTGAAGGAAGTTCAAAGATACTCTCTGTGTAATTCCCCCCATGTGGCTTTTGTGTGTCAGCAGCATGGCGTGTTTCTACAAAACACATTAGACAGTCACCACCTACTGAGCTGTCAAACTGAAGATTAAAAAAACACACACCAGCAGGAACAGAGATGCAGTGAGTATCACAAGCTGTCAGAGAGAAAAGAGCAGTTTTGGATCACTGGGCAGAGGCGGGGAAACGGCACAAAAGCCCAGCAGGGATCCTTTCGTTTTTCGTTTTTGTTTTCCCTCTAGGTCAAGTGCCCTGCTCTATATGCAAGTTAAACCCTACCTCCATAACCCCACCGGTCAGATTTACGTAACTGCCTTACAGCCATGTGTGGCACAATTTCAACCAATTCCACAGCAGCTGGTGGATTCTGACTAATCTGCTCACACCCAAAATGGATGGTGGGAGATAAACCTCACATGCACACATGAAGCTAGGCGACATTAGACCTTCAGCATAGATTTTCACAAGATGGGAAGAGAGATCAGGACCTGACACACAGATTAGACATGCTTGACTGCTGTTAAACTAACTATGTTTTGTCCATGGTAACTAGATCAAAAACAGGACAGGCCATTGTTGTATTAATGTGTGCCTGGTTTAGTAACTGCTGCTCCAGATATCAAGAAATTTTTCAATAATTCTTAGTTCTAGTTCTTATTTTCTCAGTTCTTGAATATTTAAAGAATTCCCCCTTTTTCTAGTGAAATTTTTCTTGCATAAATTATTTGCAACTGGTTGTGTAATTTGTGTCATTTCTCAAAACCAAAATAAACCAAATATTCTTCACTGGAGCTTTAAATGAAAACTGGTTTGAATGTAACATCTGTCTTTGGTATTTCAAAATTAGCCACAGTAGTTGATAAAACTTTGAAGAAATGATGCAGCTCTTCTGGAAATTAAAGGGTTTACAATATTAGGTGAGTCATGAAAATGTTCAAACTCTCATATAGTGCTTCTTCCACTTGCTGAGACATTTTCCCCAAAACCACCAACCTAATGCTCACGCTAGAGGCAAAGGCAGGGGATCAACTACGTCAATAGGATTAGATTTCCCTAATATGTTGTTAAAAGGTTTGTGTGAGCTCTACTGACTTTTCAAATGCTGTCATATGGGTTTTGGATTTTACTGTATTCTTGGAAATATTCAGCTGTGACGAACCTGGAGATCATAAAAAAAGGAGTAAATGTGATATAAGAAAAGGTGAAGACAGAATAAAGAGTGTGTAAGTGCAGCATTGTTAATATGATTGTTTAAAGAATATCTTCAGGGTTTAAGGACCCCAGCTGTGACCATCAAAACACCTAAAGCAACAGCATGTTTCGTTGAAGGTACTTGTAAGACAGCTGTTGGCTGTTCCATAAGGCTGTGTGCGACATATACTAGAGTGGTTGTGTGACAACTGTGGCACGAAACACATCACACATCTGCTCTGAGTGCGCTGTGGTGTATGTGATCAATCCATTACATTCTTAATCAGTGACACTACGGGCCTGACATGCCTCTCACTCAGTGGGTGTACAGGCGTTAGTGTGTGCTTGTGTGCCAAACTCCAATCAGGCCTGGACAGTAACAGTCTCAGATTAACATTAATGCAGGGTTTTACTATGAAATCTGACAAATCACACTGCTGGATTAGCGGCTAAACCAACATTTGGAGGGTTATGTTTCCAAGCTAGCTCATCTCTGTGACCCAGTGTTTAATAAGTTATTGGAAACCATACCATACTCCAGGGTCCTTTGCTGCCAGTGTTCTTAAGGTTATATTCCATATGGATAAATGTGTATGGATACAAATACAGAAGACAGGACTCAAAACAACCATAGATTATATATAGAAAGAGTTTGACAGAAAGAGAAACCTTTTGGAGCGTTTACACCCCAAATAAAATATCATCCTTTTTCATAGTCACTGTCGCTGCACAGTGTTTGGTCTCTAGGCTTAATTTTGAAGGTAAATGGAGGATGTAATTGAGTCTGTTCACTGAAACCTCAACGTTTTCTTTTTCCCCTTCTTAATACTTCCCTTAATTAGAACTTTTTCATAATAAACCCATTCAAAAAGAAAAGCTGACTCTTAAAGCCCCTGTAAGGAAATTTTCGTTTGTTTCTTTTTTGGTTCTTTCAGTAGATAAAGCCATGTGTTGTTATTCTCTGCTGATTTTGTCCTGTGAATCTTTAAGTCTTTTTTCCAACAAAGTAATCTAGGTCTTTTAACTCTGAAATGTACAATACAGTGTGAATGTTTTGTTGTGGAAAAAGTTACTTTTTTCTCACTGCTCAGAAAATTGTGATGCTTGACATCTACCTGTTCAAGCAGTTACAAGAATTGAAATTAACAGCAAATCGGTTGTCAGCTTTTTTGAATTGCCATTTTTTGAGGCTTCTAGGTCATAAACAGACATCACTGTTTATTTGAGTCAGTTTCAAAAGCAGTGAAAAACTACCAACAGGAGCTTTAAATAAATCATTTTTCATTTTGCAACTCTTAAGCTCCAGAGAGGAACATTTTATTGTGTTGATTTGGTGCCCCCTGTAGATTAAGTAGTGTGCGTCTTTTCAGATTTTGTCCTGTACAAGTTGAAGTAGAGTTTTCTGAAAAAAAAACAGCACCTATTTTTTATTAAAGCGCCTGTGAGGAACTTTCAATTTGTATCAAACTTGGCTTGCCCTCTGAAATAAGGCAGCCTTAACATATATTGTCCCCTTCAAGCTAAGGTAGCATCCTCTTAAAAAAAAACCTCTCCTGCTAACTTTTGACACTCAAAAATATCATTCACTGTGAATATTTTATGTAGAAATTGTAAAAACGGAGCTCTTCTTCAGCTCCCCAGCTGAAACCTGCCCTATTACACCAATATCGGGCACCAATAACTCTGTAATGAAAATCATCAATCATATCACTGATGGTCATTTATCTTTTTGTCTTAAAAATGCATCAATATGAATTTCAGTCTATTTCATAGTAGTTAAAAAAACTCCTCATGTTAGCTTGAGCGTATTTTATGTGAAACTAAGAATGGATTTTTGCTGCGAAAGTATTCAAAAGACTGTTTTATGTCGCGTGTGGCCAAATGTTCTATATGAAACCTATCCCATACGAAGAGTGACACATGTATGAAATAACATGAAGAACAAATTGTCACTCTGGATGCATTGTTGGCTTTTTAAAGTCAGGCATGATTGTTAATAAAAGATTTCATGAGTAATTAAAATCTTTTCACAGGAACGATTGGGATATTCTAATGTCATTGTTTTTTTTTAACTCAAGGGAAACTTTGAATGCATGATTATTGCTCAGTTTACAGTGTTGCTGCACAGTGAAACTGCTTCTTTCACTACAAGTAAATTTGTAATCTGCTGGCATAAATGATTTATTGATGCAGGGTGCATCACTTCTGGTAAAATGTGACATAATTTTAGTTGCAACTTTTTCCAGTGAAACCCTGTACAAAATACCTTCACAGATGATAAGGAAAACCTAATCACACAAAAAAAAAAAAAAAAAAAAAAAAAAAACTTGAGCTACTCTGAAATCCAGATGACCCCTATTAGTCATCTTTTAACCAAAGCTGTCAAATGTTAACTGGTCCCAGTTTAACTGGAATAAACTTCTTTATTCCAGGTTTAGCAAAGCACAAAGATAGGACATCTTATTTTGGAGGGTTCTCAAAAGTTGTAGACATTTTTGGCTGTATTATTCTATCTTTCATAGGCTAAAATCTTTGTTGGAGCACATTAATATGTGACACAGTTCCTTACAGTGCTCGTTGCACGTTAATTGATATCTGACAGATCTCTTCCCTAATGCATGTCAGCGTGTCCTGAAACATCCATCATCTCATAAAGATAAATTCATACATGACAGCACGTGGTTCCTAACTTGTGCAATGACTATTCAGGAGAATTTGGGTTTCAGAATACAGAAGACAAGACTATGACATGCAGATATAAAGTAGAAAGTAAACGAGAACGTGTTGCAAAAAGGAAATAGTGTGCGCTGTATCACGCATGCATTTTATGCGCACATTGCAACTCATACATTCATTTTCCTACAGTTTTTGAATGGATTTGAAAATATCTACAGGGTTGGTGATGTCATGCAAAAAGAATAGGAACAAACATGTAGATGAAGACCGCATGCTTACCCGAAAAATTACTCTGTGCATGAAAATGTGGCTGCGCTGTCTGCTGCTAGTTCCATCTGTGTGCGTAAAGACCACGGAATGAGGAGTATCAGTGCTCTCTCTCTCTCTCTCTCTCCCCCTCTCTCTCTCTCCCTCTCTCTCTCTCTCACGCAGTCAAACTCACCTCCCTTTAACCGACTGCCTTCATCCAGATGTGTCATGCGCTGCCGAGAATCACAGCTCACCCAACTGATTATGAAAAGCATGGCCGCGCTGCATGATAATCCAGATTAAGGGTCCTGCAGCCCCAACAGACGCGCGTACAAACTCACCCACACGAGTAGAAATGCGGAGTATAAATGCTGTCTAATTGCACACAACATGTTGACAGCTAAAGTCCAGCCTGAGGGCATCATTTACTGTTTATGTGAGGAGCATCCATGCACAAATGGTGTCGTCTTTATGGAGAGGCATCAAAGTTTTGACTAAGAAGTATCTGCAAGTTGAATATAAAACATTTTCATGACAAAAGGAAGAAAAATGGGGGGGAAATGCACGATTCAACCCCCATCTCCAGCTTTCTATTCCTCCCTCCATCTTGGCCTAGATAAAACGTAGTGAAAGCCCCAGAAATGACAATATGAAGAACGGGATGGAGTGGTGTGCAAGCTGCAGCAAGGGTGAGAGACATTAACCCTCCATCCATCACTGACTGAAGGAGGTGTTCCTGAGCAGCCTGGCAGCAGACACTCTCTCAACACTACATAATAATGTGTAAGGTGTTAAGCCTGGTGATTTAAATAATTTCTATTTCCAATAACTTCCATATCTATTGACATTTTTTAATCTGCTGCCATAGAGTAGATTTATTTTGCTGCTGTCTTTGTATTGCTTGTGTGATTTGTCTAAATCCATGCAGAGTGGGTGTAGTAAGGGGAGATTCCAAGAGCCCAGGAGTGTGTGGTGTGTAACCTCTATTTGATGAACCAACATGACTATATTAACTTTATGGTTACAGTTTATGATTTAATATGTTGCTCTGTCCTTGTTCTCTGTTGTGTTGTTTTATAGCCTATTCAAGTTTCCAAAAATATCCGGATAATATCATGATCATATATTTTGTGGCCACAAAATCATCAAGATCATGAGTTGAATATCTGGAATTGTCGAGTTACACTCTTATTTGCTTAAGGTTTTTGAAAGGAGCCTCTGAAAGTTTTGAACTGCTTGTGAAACAGATTTAAAATAACTCTGATGGCTCTTCATGAGCTGCACCACACCAATGAAGATGGATCACATCCATATCATAATTGTAATATTATTAATATATATTAAGATAATATTGCACTGACTCCAATATCACAGCAGGTTTCCTTATAAAACATGAAAAAGTGGGATTCTTTGCACTCAGGTTTAGTAGTTAAAGGTCAATATCTTAACAGAAAGAGCAATTTATTTGTAAAGTGAGTGTACCTCTCTTGATTTAGGCCATCTGTGAGTTTCCACCACAGAGCCAGGAGAATTAAAGATTGAGTGACAGGGGCGGAGCAAAAAGATGCTGAAAAGTAGGACAAGATAACCAAAAACTTTGGTAGATTTATGAGGCTTTTTATAAAAAAATAAACCAAAAATGTTATGAATGTCACAGAGACATTGAACAATAGCCAAGAAATATTGGCGCACTGTATACACTTATCCATGGACACTTGTACATTTCCCTTGTCATATATTATGAGTGAGTGATACATGGTGCCAATTATTTGATTTTTGTTGGAATACTCTTAAATAGAGGACAGAAAAAAACTTTGTGTCCCCATGACAGCTCTGTGAGCAACCAGTTGGACACTGCCATGTCTCACCATAGGTCTATGACAAATGCATATCCAGACCTTCAATATGATTATATTGTTTTTAACTGCCAGTAGAAGCAGCCCAGTGCCACAGTTACTGCAACTGAGCTGGTATGTCCATTGTTTTCTGTTCAGAGGGGTGTGTTTGGCAGACTGCCTGGGTCAGAGCAGAGCAACAGAAGTCATGCCCCATATTTTGTATAGTGACGCCATGGTGGTAACAAAGCTAGCTACTTGGTATCTGCTCTATTCCAGAGAGACGGACTATGACGTGATGTGCAACGTCACAGATTATCAGGGCCAGCCAGCAGACCATTTGCTGGACTATGGAAATGGTACAGATTATAAAAACAGCCTGCTGCCCCAGGAGAAATTCAGCCTCAGTGCAGTTTCGGTATGAGATGGTTCAACTCTGAGGATGCAAGTTATATTAAGTTCAAGTCTGAGAAACTGTCCAACGCATTCCTTTATATATACAACAACAACAACACTTATAATAATAATAATTCAAAGTAATGTTGAAAAGTCTATTTGTGTTATAATTTTAAACAACAAAATATCATTTCTCTTTGTGACTTTCAAACATAAATGTATTAATGTGGTTGGTTTTTCCTGATCCTGATTGGTCAAAGCTCTATTACAACAATGATTCAGTCTCAAAGGCAAGATACTGTCCTGCAATCCAGGCAATGTCGGTAGAGCGAGTGAGTGCAACCCCAAGTTGCCATTTGCCGTTCGTGTTAACCACCGGTGAATATGACGGTGATGACATAACATTTAACACTGTCATTGGGAGATTAAAGATCTGCCACTTTGCCTGTCGTTTAGTTGACTGGTTGACCCCATATTTCCAACATGGTAGCCTCCACCAATCAGCTTCAAAACTCTGCTTCAATGACCATGAGTACCATCACTGAGGCTCTGTGCATGTATTATACAATCTAAGTAACAGATGGTTGCAACTGAATATTATCCAAATGGAAGCAGTAAGTATCACAGCCCTTGGGCAGTCCCTCTTTACATATCTTTAAATTAATAATAATATAAAAATAGCTGGTACCTGAAATTTAAGTGAGACAGCCTGCAGCAATTTTAACTCTCACTCACATATAATGGATATAAGAAATGTCTCCTGGGAGTTTCCCCGTCTTAAATCTAATGCCTCTTCATATTCTCACACCATAATATTATCCATTATCAGCAAATCTCTCCAGACCTCTCTATCTTGGTGTATTACTTTAATTGCTGCTTTACATAATAATGGAATCCAGACTGTATTTGCAGGGCACGACTATATTTAGAGTGCAGCTATGAAAGGCCTGCTGTTGAACATACCTCCCTGGCATATGGTGTATTATGATAATTATGCACTTATTACATCAGTACATGGGTTTGTGAAATCAAATGAGTAGGCTTGTTGCTCCCGGTAACCCCACCTCAATCTCTGTGCTTGTCTGGTTCATGAGAGTGACTGTCGACCACCCCTTTTAACACCCTCACACACACACACACACACATACCTTGCCATCTGTTGACATGTGCAGCTGTTCAAAAATAGCCCCCTACCAGAAGCTTCTCGGGTGGCTCACAGATAAGCAGTGCAGAGATCTCACTGTGAGTCGTCATTTTGTTGTGACCATGCTGCTGGTCAGCAACCATCCCAAAACACTGCTAAACTTCTTAACTTGGAAGTTTCTTGAAGTCCGACAATGTGTGTTTTTTTCTCTGCAACCAGAAACTTCAGGCTGATGCGTGTTTCTCTTTTCTGAACAAAGCTGCTTCTTGATTTGGTGAAAATACAACCCAAAATGGAGCCATTTCCTGACCAATTTATGGAATTCCATCCAATTCATGGCACCAATGTTCAACTGGACTACTCAGGAACCAAAGCAACCCGGGTGGAGAGCTTTGCTAACGCAGTATGTTTCAGCAAAAACCCTCTGAAGCCCGGGGAGATTTTTCTGATAGAAATTGAGGATAAGGAGCTCGGCTGGTGTGGGCACCTTCGTGTTGGCCTGACAGCCAGGAACCCTCTAGACCTAGAGGTGGTACCTGAATACTCCATACCTGACCTGACAGATGTAGGGGACAGCTGGATTTTCGCAATCACTCGCAACCATAACAAAGTCAAAGAGGAGCCAGCAGCTGAGGGTCAGGGGGCCGGTGAGGAAGGACTAAATGGGGGACACAGGCTCGGTAGAGGGGAGAATGAAGGTGGAGCTGGACGTGAAGGAGAGGGAGATGAAGGGGACAACAACAGCAAACCAAAGACCTTCTTCACTGACTCTCATTTGTGCATTGACAACATTAAAATCCCCAGAGATAAGCTTGTGGGACGCAGCAGACCGGGACGTTTCAGCCACATTTTAGATGATTTGTACAAAACCAACGCTCTACCTCCCACCGCCCGGCGAAGCAGGATAGGTGTTCTGTATGTTCCTAAAGGAAGAGATGTGGCTGACATGCACATCATCATCAATGGAGAGGACATGGGAGCTTCCGCAAAGGGGATCCCTGTAATCCAGCCTCTGTATGCTGTGGTGGACGTCTTTGCTGCCACTAAGTGTGTCCAAATTGTCCAGGTGGAGTATGGATGTGAGTATCTCATTGATACTTTAAACCACAGATGAATTGTCAAATAATGGGCTTTAAAGTGATAATGATCCCATACAGATTTATATTTATACAGATTGACTACAACTCACCACCTCCTCCCATTGTACAAAAGTGAGGCCATAATCTCTTTACTAGGTTACTGTTTGTCAACAGAGCTGTTAATAATGGAATCATACCACTTTTAAAAGTATTTGACAGCTAACTAAACACAAACTTACATTTGGATTTAAATCAGATTGAAAAGAGCAGACTCTGATGACAGAAACCACAAGTATCAACAATTCTTTGGCATGTATTTTGATGTTAAAGTTTGACTCATGTGCCAGCTGATTAATGGAGGGTTTCATTTTTTGTGATGTGTGTTTGTGTAAGTTACTTGTTAACAGCAAACATTACCCATCAGGGATCCAGCCAAATCAACCAGAGAACTTGAAAAATGCTTGACTATCAACTGACACAGACAGGATCAGCTCTTTTGATACTCTTGCTAATTTAGAGAAACTCAACCCAAACATCACTAGTCTAGGTTTATGTTCTATTTTGAATACTATACCATCAGAAAGCCCGTACTCTTTCAGTCCACAGATACCACACATGTAATATCATTGTCTTCTGTGCTCTGATCAGCCAATCAGCTTTTGATGTACACTTATAAATGATAAATTATAATACTTTGGGGATTTTATAATACTTTGAGTCTAATCTTTCCTTAATGAACTGATTTGAAGTGTCCACAGTGAAGGGAATGTGCTTGTTTTTGTCAACGTTGCTGTATTTTGTCTTTTTTTTAAGAGCTTGCAACCCAATCTGCTGTAAAGTGTTTTGCAAGTACAGGAATCCAACCCAATCCAGTTCAATCAAACCTAATCCAGCCCAACCCAATCCAGTTCAATCAAACCTAATCCAGCCCAATCCAATCCGATCCAATTCAATCCAGTCCAATCCAATCCAATGCAGTCCAGTGAAGTCCTGTCCAGCCCAATCCAATCCAATTCAATACAGTCTTTTCTGATCTAATCCAGTCCAAAATATTTATTTGGATGGGTTTATATTTCTTTGTAGTTACTTTGTGTTTTTATTCGTATTCATTTTTTTTATCGTAAAGTTAGGTGATAACTTTACAACTTTATATTTATCATCATTATATTTATTCATACATTCATTTCCAAGGGGACAGTTTACATCAGTCAACATATAGACAAACAGAAATCCATGAGTTAGCAGAGGGCCAATGTTATCAGCAGTCCCTTAGGCATTGTGAAATGGTGAGAAAGTTCTTTGATGCATTCAGTAATCTATTAACAGTTTCCTTAACTTATCCTCAGTTTTTCTCCTCGTGCTCTCTGCTAATCCACTGTTCTCTTTGTTTTTGGTGCTCCAGTCTCTTCTTTGCAGACGTTGTGTAGGAAAGCGATCCAGAAGCACATTGTCCACAGGATGGCCATCGACTGGTTGGAGCTACCAGAAGCCCTGAAGCACTATTGCAAATATGAATGAAGAATACAGACTTGAGAGGGACAAAAAAAAAAAAAAAAACTCAGCCCCACTGAATTTATTTCATGATGTCGAAATCTGTGTTTTATTTATTAAATAAAGCCAGAGGACAAGTTGGTCATAAACGTACAACTCATTGTTTGATATTAATAGCTGATTAAAATAAGTATTTGTACGGAGTGCGTGTATTTCTACTTTCCCCTAAAGGTGTTTTTGTATTGAAAATCTGGTAGGACACTGCATTTTACATATCTTATACTTGAGATAAGATGAAATGTGTTGAGATAAGGAAAATGTGTTTTGTTCATGCCATCCCTGCATTTGTGAGTGCCCCACTTTGACTAACCTGGTCAAAATTTGGATGTTTTCTGTCCTTGAAACACAAAAGCCAACCCCCCCCCCCCCCCCCCCCCCCAAAAAAAAATAAAATAAAATAAAATAAATAAAATAAATAAATAAATAAATAAAATAAATCATAAAGGACATTTAATTTGAAACTAAACAGTCTAGTGTTTAGTGAAGGGGTATTCTGCTTCCTGTTGTCAAACAGCGACATCTAGCGTCAAAGCAGAGAGCAGGCAGGAGTGGGCGGAGCTTCATTGTAATCTCCGGCTACATTCACTTGACTCGAGAGGAGGAAAACACGACACTGACGGTCATCTGTCAGCGCCGTTTGAGGGCAGGATAAAATCAGTTTTAATCTTTTTTTCTCCTTTTGACTTTTCCTCACACAGTCACGTCATGTCTTTCTGTCGGTTTTTCAGCAGTGAGGTCTATAAGGATCACTTCAAACCAGGTGAGCAGACGGTGGCTCTTGTTGCAGTTAGCAGTGATGTGATGTAACCTCCTTATAGTCTGGATTATGGAGGAAAACATGACTATATTATTGTTATTATTGTGCTTTAATTCACATCAAAAACGACTATTAGATGATGTGTAATATCTGTGGTAGAGTATATGGAGAGGATAGGCGTTTCATTGCAACACCTGTTTATAGGCACTTCCAAAAGAGCATTTAACCTTCACAATTATAAGTGACTCAATTAAAATGAACATAGAATAAATTATTAAAGATTCTTAAGCATAATTTGAAGGCATATCTGGGCCACAAGCCCCATCACCAGTATGTACTCAGTAATTTGAATGCACTGGTAAGAAAAGTACTTTTTTTTTTTAAATCAGGGATAAACATACAAAATGAGTCCAGTCACAATAACACATTTGTGGCAAAGCAAACAAACATGCCCAATTAGACTAACATACTCTCCCATCTATTAGACTTCCCTTCATTTTATAATGTGTAAAGTAAGAACATTTGAACAATGGATGTCACATTTTCTCATTTTTTCTCAAGATCTACCAATATCAGTTTTCAAATGTCCAAGTAGTTTAATAGTTTGGTTATTCAAACCATTTATCAGAGGTATTTAGAGCAGTTCAGGTCTCTGTGCTCTTATAAATCTGATCTATTTTGACCAACGTCTCTTAAATATCTCCAACTGTTGTCTCAGAGTGAGTGTAAGAAAGTACTTTTTACTTATTACTTGAATAGATAAACAGATTCATGGTTGTACTTCTACCTAACTAAAATCCATTCATGTTACTGTAGTTTTACTTGAGAGGAATATTAAAGTACACTTGTCACCTAAAATTAATGTAAGCTAATTTATAGAGAAATAGTTTTTTTTTCTTTTAATTGGGTATCTTTTCCTTACCGTCCCCCATAGGTATGTATGTGTGCTCACAGTGTAACCACCCACTCTTCTCCAGCCGGTCAAAGTTTGCCCACTCGTCCCCCTGGCCAGCTTTCACTGAAACCATCAGAGAGGACAGCGTCACCAAGATGATGGAGAGTCTCACTGCATACAAGGTCACAAACTCAACTAAAGCTGCATCATTTCATGAAGTATTTGTTCTTCTTCTTTAAAGAAGACATGGCAAGATGATGTGGCTGTGCTCCGTTTGTGCAGGTTCTGTGTGGAAAGTGTGGGAACGGTCTGGGTCATGAGTTTGTAAATGATGGCCCAGAGGAAGGGATGTCTCGATTCTGAATATTCAGCCACTCGCTCAAGTTTGTCCCCAACAAAGGTAAGAGGAAAACAAACATAAATTAGGTTGTGATGATGGTGGCAGGAGACTTAAATAGATGAGAAACAATTCCTTAAATAGATGATAGGCATGGCTAAATAAAAACCCAAATGATGAGGAAAATATTGGGTCATTGTGTAAGGGCTTGTTCTTGTTTAATCCTGTTGTTTCAAAACTGAAGATGGTGCATAAAGCAAATATTACTTAGAATACTGTGTTAGATACTGTAGTGTTTGAGGACTGATAACTGGAACAGTAAATGTTCCAGACCCTGATAGTGATGTGTCAGAAAAGTTTCATGAGGTGCTGTGCTGCTTCATTTGGACCTACTTACCTAGTTTTACTTCACTGAAAATGGTTTAGAAAAGTTAGCTGAAGTTGCCGTAAGCAACATGAACTTTCTTATGGAAAAAAAACCCTTCTCCTGCCACCTAGTATCACTCCCTCATGTGTAAACCTCTGAGGCAAGGAGAGGGAACGACCCAAGTACATTCATTTAAGCTTACATGCTTACCTTTAGGATTGGTTGTTTAATTCGTCTCTTTGCACTTTTTAAAAAACTAAATATAAGCAGTTGCTCACAGACTTTTTTTGTTTATTTTGCCAAACATGTTTTCAAAGTGGTAGTGACTATGTTCCTCTGTAATTTCTGTCCTAGGCAAGGACAAACACTAAAGAGCGAGGTCCAGGTTTACCCTCCAACTGCTGCTCCAGTATCTGCTGCTCGGTCCAGGATCAGTCAGCAGTTTCAGGTCAGTGTGTGACGTGGGCAGGAGAAAAGGCCTGAGAGGGACGTCCTGTCTGCTGACAAATCTTTGACCTGTTTGTGCTGCTGTGACAGGACCACGCTACACCTCTGCAAAAGTTACATTCCTTAAATACCTCATATTTAGATGCATACTTTCTATATGTGTAGATTCATAGGTTAAGCATAGCTACATTTGTCTTTCAGGAGGTATCTGTCATTTACTGCTGCTGCTGTCTATTAGATCCTGTTGAGTTAAATATCAAAATGCTCATCTACTCCAATTACATTCCAAAGAGTAAATGTAACCATGTTATCTATGCACTTACTAAGAATGCCTGCAGTCTTGCATTTAAATGCATGTTTATTTTAAAAGTATGCAATAATAAATTCAACAGTCATATCATTTCTCTCCCTCTTTGTCATGTACTGTATGTCAGTTTACTTGAAAAAATACTTTAAGTCTGTCTTTCAGAACTTTTGGTTTGCTTTAAAAAGAAATCCCATTTGAGTTTAGAGCTCAGAGCAGTAATAAGATTTGATGTCAAATATTTGATGTTATAATTGTAAAGGTGCATATATGAAAGACCAAATAAAGGAAATAGTTTGATACATTTTTGTCTTTGCTGTAATGATTTGTCCTGTTTTAAGTGTAGGCAGGGTAAAGACTTTCAACTCTCTCTATGAGAGCTTTATGCTCCGTCAAAGCCTGACACCACTGCGGTTTCTCACTTTATATCCTATCGAACTGAAATCAAAAACTGGATGACCCTCGTTTTTAGCTACATGAACAATCCTCTCTCAACAATGTTTGTCAGGAAGCCTGTAACCTGGAGGTCATTTTGACTAGGTTCTTTGCTTTGATAACCAGGTGACCAAAGTTTGCTAACTCTAATGCACTTCATTTTGTCATAAACAAGTAGAAACAAGCTTGGAGATGTCAGGCAGGCAAACTCAGTGTCCTCTTTTAAATCTCTTTGTAAAACTCAACTCCATCACGAGGCTTTTCCTTGAACTTTAAATTATCACGTATCATTGAAATCACAAATGCATTCATTTTGAGGGTCCCTGTGCTCCATCATGCTGTAGTTTCCTCTGGATTACTGCTGCAGATGTGTGATGTCTCTCTTTCTGCATCTCCCTCTATCCCTTCTCTAAACCCAATGCAGTAGCAGCAGATGACTGTCTCACACGAGTCTAGTTCTACTGCAGGTTTCTACCTGCTAAAGGAATTTTTGTCTCTCCACTGTAACTTGCTAAATGCTGCAAAGTGTTAGACACCATGTGGTTGAAGATGGGATGGGAGTGGGTCTGATCTTATAAGATGGGGCTCAGTTTGTTCTTGTCTTTACAGTGGGTCTTTGTAAATAGAGTCTGCTCTTTGGGATAACACTTGTGAATTGGCGCTGTTCAAATAAAGACTGACTGATTTATGGTTTGGTTGAATGTACTTGTAAGATCAAAGTATGGGAGCTTACTCACTTGCTTTTACTTCTTGCCCCTTTCATTAAAGTTTGCTAATTGTCCCATATATATAAAATTATTATCACCATAATTATCATTATTTGTATTGGTAGTTGTAATGAGATTTCTAAGACACTTGTATTTTACCCACTAGTAGGCTGTTTTATATTACCATCAATACAAGCGCACAGAAAAATACTACACTTCACATAATATTTTAACCTATAGAACAGCATGTTTAGCTTTTATATTAAACTTTTCTGACACCTACCGCCAAGAGGAAATACAGTAGATCAGTAATAACACATACTTGTAACGTTGAAGACTGATTTGTAAAGTGTAGATACTTTGACCTTAAAGATGTGACAGTTTCCTTTTACTTTGTTGAGTATTTGAAACAGGAACTAATGCTCCCAAAGCTGACCAGTAGATGGTGTTCTCATCCTGCTACATCCTCTCCTCAACAGATGTAAAGCTCCACCAGTGAAGCCAACTATACTCTGGTGTAAACAATTTGTGAGGCTATTTGTTCTTGTTATGTGTTGTATTGTAGTACCTGCTGCACATACCACAACTATCAACTTTGCTTCTTATGAACACAGCCTGTTTATGTTTGTTGTCTTGCATTTTGCTTAATTATGGATGTTGGTGGTTTCAGAAGTACAGGGGCTCAGGCTCCCTCTGTGGCCCAGCTGCAGGCCATATTCTCTGGGCTCCGGGGGTTGGCAAAGACCCTGAGGTTTCGATGAGTAGCCTGGCCGCCTGGAGAGAGACCGAGGGCTATCATTACATAGGAAGTACTCACGCACACACGCAAGCCCAGAAAAACATATCCTAATCATCACACTGCCATACGACGATCGCCATCACATATAAAATACCTCTCACGTCTTTTTTCACATTTGGTAGCATATGTGAAAATGTCTTACATACAGCATTCAAGAATACACACATAAGCCAAAATACACTCAAAAACACCCAAAGTGTCTGCCATTCGATTGGTTCCACCGCAGACAAGTTAAGTTTAAATCATATTTTCATTCAAAACATCACTCCATGTAGCGTGCAATTATAGGAGGTCATCATAACATTCAAAGAAGTTGTTGAACTTTCACCAGCATCAAAATTTCAATATTCTGCAGAGCCACTCCATAGCAATCCAACTTTACTTCTACACTCTGCCAAAAGTCCTGAAATGAGTCTGAATCCTGCGAGTGGCACGGAGGCTTGACCTCACATTGAGGTTGTTATGGCTGAGTAAATGTCCTCTTGTGTCGTCTTGGCAGGCGAACCCTCAGCAGTTTATTCTTCTAACAGTGAGTGAGTGTGTGCATTTTTAGGATAGGTGGTCTGTAAGTGATCAAAGCCACAGCCTTGGCAGGGTCCATGGTAGGCTCTACCCATCAGTTTGTAAATGAGTGGCTATGACAGATAAGCATTAAGCAAAAACAGGGAGACGGGGATGTTAATGCTGTGTTAGATAGCTGAGACTGGCCCTGTGAAGAAAATCAAACAACTCCTGGACTGTGTTTGATTTACTAAACCTTTCATTAAATCAAAGTTTTCAAAGTTTTTTTTCCCCCCAACTACATTAGACTATTCATAAGACTAACTGCCTCAATTTTTCATTTCTTCCTGTCTTTCCTCTTTACTCTAAATTTTCTTCAGCTGCTTAAAGCTCCTATGAGGAGTTTTTTGATGTTCATAAAAGAGGCTTATAATTCATACAATTGCCTCTTCATGATGTAGGAAAGCAAATAAGACCATTAGAGACAACTTTTGGATAGAACTTTTTAATGCCTGAATCTGGTGTGGGAAGGTAGGTGTCAGATAAGCAGCTGAAGAAACAGCTGATAATAAAAAGTAATAAATTTGACTTTCAAAATCAGCAGGAAGTTTATTTTGTATATTAATCTATTTATTTATTTATTTAAATCAGAAAGCACTACTCAAAGCTCTTATTATGAATTTTTGTTTCTTGTCACCCCCTGCGGACAAAGCTGTCTTTTTTTTTTTTTCATCTTCTACATAATTGAGTGGCGTCTTAAGACAAAAATCTCAACCACCTGACTTTTGACAGTCAAATGTTCCAATTTTTTTTCAAATATTTAATGTTAAAAATGTAAAAACCGAGCTGTTTCTTACTCACGTATCAGCTTTGGGTATTGTTTTATGAGTCTCCGGTTAACTTTGAATGGGATGATCACATCCTTAAACACTTTAAGGACAAAACTTTTTAAACTGCCATACTTGTCACATGTGGGGTCACTCACATTAAGAAAATCTTGTACCATGGGCCAGCTTTCACTCATATTTAGAGGTGTATAACTTGGCAGTGAGAGAGTCTGCCATCTGGTTTGACTTGGTACTGGATTGGACTAAATCTGGGGATGTGTTGGGCCATGAAAACTGTACTGAGCGGGGGCGCCTTCATGGCCCAGGAACAACAGGACACTCTGCATTTAGAGGAGGCTTTAAAGTGACATCTTTCATGCACCATTGAGTTAACACTGGTGAAGACATGTGCCTTGAATATGTGTTCAGCCCCTAAGTGCACGGTTAAATTCAGAATTACCTATAGAATAAGCTTAAAGCTCCTATAAGGGTTTTTTGATAGTTTATGAAACACACGGAAACAAACAGTAATGCTTCTCTTTGATGTTAAAAAGCAAATGAGGCTACAGATGATAAGATTGTCAATTTCTATATAGTAGGTTTTAATGCCTGTAACTGCTGTGAGAGTGGGTACGCTCAAGAAGCAGCCATAGTTACTTTTCCCACAGCAAATATCTAATTGTATTATTTATATTTCATTGTTTAATAAAGGTTTGGCATTTAAACTGTTGCAGATAAATGATAGTTCACATGCCATCAGTGGGTCTTATTTCTAATTCTGTGGAAACCAGAATTTAAAGGAGTATTTTGGCACTCACAAAGTGGAATGCCTCCGGACCACTAATATGCTAACCACCGAACGGGTCTGAACAGCGTTGCGAATCATAAATTGCATTTCATGCTCAACAAGGAGACAGACACATTAGTGATAATTCATCTTCCGCTCACTGACGTTATCCTCTGTATGAGTCATAAGTCTCTTCATATCGCATGCTACACTCCGGTTATTTCATGTTTTGGAGTGTAAAAGTGAAAGAATAGATGGTGAGAGAGCCGCAGCGTGATCTTAAGACACCTTTTTCTCACAGCTGAACTTGAGGTTAATGGTGAATCTTCCTGAAGGGCACTGACACTGCATTAACCTGCCGCCCCGACACCTTTAAAGACGGAGTAGATGTTTGATGCAGCGGGAGAAAATGTTCTTGGAAAGGTATGAAAGAGTAACCTACATAATAAAATAAAAGGAGAGTGGATTCAGTGGACAGCAGCACATATAAAGGGTCAGTTCAGAGCATTTCAGTCGCACAGTCCCATTCAAAGACTCTGATCTCCTTTCTCTGGGTTCTGAAGGTGACTCTTCCATTGAATATGAACTGTAGGGCAGAAATCCCCTTTTAGTACATGACTGAAAGGGTAAATAAAACCAAAGTAGTTTATTTAATAAAGAGACATGTTTTCTTCTACAAAGTAAACACTTATTCCAGTCTGAATGACTGTTATTTTAAAGAATGAGGGGAAAGAAACTGGGCAAACCCCTGAATTGTGTCGTTAAAGACAGCTTTTCACATCAATGTTTTATAATATCTTTGGGTTTCAGCTCATAAGCTCCAGATCAGATAAGATAATTATTTAAAATTACCTCATCAGTCATCTCCACCCCCGGGCCAAAAAACAGGTGGATGACATCACAGCGATTAGGGCATATTAGAGCAGCCTCACGCAGCCAAAACACACCCAAACATTATGGCACTCACACATAGCAAAGCACTATCGTCTGAATCAAGATAAAGAGAAAAACTTCAACCATTATCATTCAATAAACGCCTCCAATAAAACCGGCTATGGTGTTACCAGGTCACAGGAGAGGAGGAAGTAACCAGGTCTTTAGAAAGAAGCCGAATGAAATTTACAGAGTGCCTTAGGCTCGTCTCTAGTTGTAGGTTGATTTCACTCCTTGATGGTATTTTCTTTCCTCTAATCTGACCAGCACTGTACACTCTAATAATCTCTGTACTCACAGGGCTACAAATCATTAAGTTAAACCATATATTACCCAGCTTTCTGACTGACTACTGAGCTGAGTTAAATGCTTGATTCTGATTGGTCTAAATCCCATAACAATGCTGATTAATGCTAAACGGCAAGAGTGAAGCTGTGGGAAACATATGTTGAATCAAATCAGTCCTAATTGAGGCTTGATTATGAATTTCGGTGTATTTCATAAACATCTAAAAACTCCTCAGATTTTTAAGTTTGACC
Organism: Xyrichtys novacula; assembly: GCA_962446985.1. NCBI lineage: Eukaryota > Metazoa > Chordata > Actinopteri > Labriformes > Labridae > Xyrichtys > Xyrichtys novacula. Next base: position 14,960,794 of record OY660882.1, on the reverse strand, counting down.
CATGCCTTATCTGCTAACATGGAGGGGGTGGGCTGGATGACTCGCTTTTAGCACCAGTCTTTTAAGCACTAAAGTAAAAGTCTACAGCACAACCAGAGACTATTCTGATGTCATTATAACTATTTTAGTTGGCTGAGGTCCACAAACCGTCAGACTCATGTCTCTGTAATCCCCAACAATCTCTGGAATTTCCTCTGACAACAATAATTAAGCAACTTGTAATATCACTTAAATGTAGATCTGCTGTTTTCCTCTGAAGCTTTGGCTTCAGGTTCATACGCTGATACGGGGAAAAGTGATAAAAACATGTCCGAGATTTTAAACTGTCTATTTTAACTTTACAGAAATATGTAATGGTTAAAATTTTTACAAGATTCAGGCGGAAGACATCGCTGTTTTTCGGTTCAGTAACCAGTCCATTATCATGACAAAGAGCCTCCTGCATCTGGGCTGGATTACTCTCTATCCTCTGGTCTAAGAGTAAATCTCTACCATCCATCTTGATGTCCTGACAGGTGGTGCCTGTAGACTACAGGGACCAGGTCCCTCTGTGTGACTCCAATGCTGCCTCTGGTGTCCCTGCAGACCTCCAAGTGTATTGTCATACATCATACTCAAAGATCCGGTGCATTGAGCTGCTGGTCAATAAGTCAGGTAACAGGCAGCACAGACAAGAGAAGTATCGACACCTCTCAGCTCAGAGGGGATTTAAGTTAGTGACCAACGAGGGAACCTGACTGACTTATTGCCTTTGTTCCCAGATGTGTCACAATGGCTCTGATACAGTGTTGGTCTATATTGTCTGAGTATTATATGTATCTTTCTTAGCAGATGCCAAGTTTTAAAAAAGGGCAGCTGAGGCCAGGGGCCACTCAGTCCAGAGTAATAAAAGCTGGAGACAGTAAAGAGCCAAGGAGCCCTGACACAAACTAACTTTACTCAAGTGTCAGTCAGCAGTGACAAAAGGCTTATTTTTACCTGACTGAACCACACCAGAGAAACCGGTACCATTGTTGAGTGGCAATAATAAACAATAATTATTAACATAGTTCAAAGCCCATTTCCTCTTAAAGACATTTGTTGTGCTGTGATATCTGTCCAAGCAAAACAGTGACAGAAGTATAATATGTGCAAGTCATACCAACTCTGTGTATTTCCTGTATTTCCTGTCACAAGCCTACATTGTAGAAATGGTGATATCTAATGAACTCTGATGGTCAGGCTCTATCTGAAAATGCCTCTTTGATAACCCCCTCTGTTGGTAAGCTTCACAAGCAACAGAGGACACACAGATACTGAGTCACATGACAAATAAGATCTTCCATTTATCCATACGATTTCTTTCATGCCTAACAAATACTCTCCTCTTATTCCTGACAATTTTCTTGATTCATAACATAAACCAACCAACATTTGACCAACCAAACTTCTTTAAAGGTATTGACATTTTGTCTGCCAGTCTTTGTGATCAGAGCTGATTCTCTGGTAACCCTCTCAGCTGGGCTATTGAGAAATAACAGACCAATGCTATACAAAAGGTTATGAATCAGAATGAAAGTACTGATATTGCTTTGATGCAGTCAGTTAACCCTGATACCTTAATATCCTCAATATTTCTGTCTAGAAATCCATGCCTTTAGTTTTAGGTTAATTATGTTGTGCTTTGTAAAATTATTGTCAATTTTAGACTCTCGTAAGTGTAAATTACTGTAAATATGAAATGAAACACTAAAGATATTCATAAATCTTCCAAAACTTTACCCATACTTTGGCGGACTTAGCCAACCAATATATACTTTAAAAATATCCTTGAGGGGCTGTAAGAGACAAAATGTCTTATTTGTAATGTTGTTAAACTGACCCTTTCACAGACACAACAGTAACAGCTGATTCAAAGTTTACACAAAGAGCTTCTTTGCTTGTCTGGCTCCAGCAGGTAGAAACACATCCAGGTTTTAAAACTACATTCGCACAATCATCACCGACCGATTTGCCACATTTCTGTTTAACCACAAATACCTCCTGACAGCAGGGCTGACTGTTTGTAAACACCGTCTCTGAGCGCTGTCTAACTTTGTTATCTTCAATCCCAAGAGTAGATAACACACTCTGCCTTCAAAGCTGCTAAGCTCCCCGAGCCGGAGCAATGCACGCTTCAAAACTATTTAATCAGGAGCTTTCCTCCTGGCCTCTGCTGCAGACCTGGGACTGTGATACGCTCTGAAGGCAGCTAGACATTACCGCGTGTGTGAAGGTTGTTTGTGTGTGTGGTAAAGTGGTTAAGGGGGTCGTGTTTGTTTAGGCTGCCCGTCTCTTTCAGTGGGTCAGGATAGAGCGCATAGAGGTATAATTTCGTGGTGAGGCTTCTGGGGATCTTAGTTTTCAAAGTTTTTCTGAGGCCCCTCATGCTCCAGTCCATTGATTTCTGCAGTTTAAATTTTCAAATAATCAAACTGTGGATTCAAAGGCATGTTGATGGAGTTAAAACATTCAAACGCTCCTTTTTTTAAAGTCAAGGCATCTTCTCTTGCTGGCATTAGCTGTTTTTATTTTCTCCCTGCTCATGAAGGTACCTATCAGATGTTCAAACTGTGTGGTGTGTCTCTATATTTACAGCCGTGTGAAGCCTTTAATACATCCTCCTCCTCCTCTGTGGAATTTCATTGCAAAGAGACCAAATGACCAGAATGATTACAGGCCAGTCTTTGTTGCATGAATGACATCATGACTGCAGATCATGGAATTGTATGGTTTTAAAATCCTCTATACACAGTGCACTAAATCGCAAGGTAACTGTAGCGTGAGGTCCAAGAATCTTGGCGAAAGTTTTTGAGTTTAATGCAGAGAAAAATGTGAGGTCGACACACACATACTGAACTCACATGAACCGTGAGTGGGCGCAGTGTGTCTCTAATCAGCAAATTTTACAGGGTGGCCTTATTACTCCCAGTTACACCTGACAGATAAGTTATCAAAGAAGTTGATTGCTTACTGCTGCAGAGTGCAGCTCAAAACAGCTGATAGATCTGCTGCCATTAAAAGGACCTGGCGTCATCTGTGCTGTAACCTCATTCCTGTGTTTTATGACCCAGCTTGTTTTTGTCCAGCATTGGTATAAAGATTTACAGCTATGAGACAGTTTGCTTGGATCTGATAGAATAAGGTGCAGTAGCTCAAGCACCTCAAAGCACTTTTTTTTTTACATTTTCTTTTTATTTACCTCATTTGAAACTAGCTGCAAGTTTAGCTAGGAGAAAAAAATAGTGCTTACATAGCAACACAGGCTAAAACTTGAAAAATGTACAAAAAAAAAGTTTTATCTTGTTGAATCTGCCAAAAAAAATCACAAATCAAATTTGTAGTGAGTAAAAATTCTTTTTTTTTTTTTTTTTTTTTTTTAATTACTTTTTGGTGGACAGATTAGCTAAAGTAGCTGGTGGGCTGTCTTTAGGTATGAGAACACTGATGTTTTTCAGTAGAACAATTGAACAATGCAAACACAAGAGGGTGCTCAGACGGAACACCATTGTCTTCAAACAAGTTCACACCAATTTGCACAATCTTTCCTTAAAAAGAAGTTTTCCCAAATGTCCTTTTTCATTGAGCTTTCTTTGGCGTAAGTACTGGCTACACTGCTCGACACTGCCCCCTACAATCCCCAGTGATACTGCAAAATTTGATCTGCGTCTGTAAATCAAGGCTGTTTTTGTATTGCCTCAGATTGCAGAGCATAACTGAGACTTCTTTACAAATATCTTCCAAAAAATTAACAGGTGTGTAAAATGCAACTTCAAAACCTTAACCTCTGGGGTGTCTGTGTAGTGATAGAAAAAATTAACACCTGCTGCCACGGGAAGTTGACGGTAATTCCAGTTAAATTATCCATTTGGGAACAACATCCCTTGTGATGTTTGTGTTTTTGTTAAAGGACCACACTTTCAATGGACTCAGGAAATAGTTGAGGTCCTGTTTTTCTTCCAGACTCTTGACATGGTAACTTGCGATAAGGAGCATTATGAACCTTTCTTTTCAGAAGAAAACTTTATTTTGGAGACAGTCCCTGTCTTGAATCCATATTGTCTTTTTACCTACAGATAAAACTCCTTCCTACATCCACGAAATAAAAGTTACATTTTTGTTTAACTACTTCCCTCGCTAGCAGCAGAAACATCAGATGTCAAGAGATTAGCTGACTTCTCCCCATGTTGTTTTGTCTGTCCGTGTCTTCAGCATGGCACACCTGAAGCCTTATCTCCCCCTGCATTGTTACTCCACAGGGTTGCGAGTGGGTCCTAAAAGCCAGGAGCACAAGATCAGTTAGCATGCTGTCAACACAGATCAACAGATCATTATGAATGTTCCCCACACAGAGAGAGTACAATTACAATGACTTAGAGGGGCTCGTGTATTTGCTTAAGTGCAAAACCAGAATGTTTCCACGAAGCAGGACCCATCTGATGTTCATTTGTTGCCATCTTGTTTTTCTCTCAAGTGGGATCCTTTTTCCCTCACAGTTTCGACAATAAAGAAAAAAACCTGAGTTACAGCAGCAAAACTCTGCAATGGCACCCTTTAAATAAGCAGCACATAAAGCTGTGAGGTTTTATCAGAGTCAACAGCCACTGTTAAACTGCACTGACCTGCTGTAAAAGTCTAAATACGATAAGAAGTATGAGGTTGGGTCCCTGGCTTTTCTTTCTGTAGGTAATGACTCAGCTTGAGCATGTAAAGCTTTATGATAATTGCCCTCACATTTCCTTGTGTGACACAGTAGGGCAACAATCCTGTGCAGGCATGCCTGGCACTTTTCGTGCCTTCTTCCATTGAAAGCATTTTTTCAAGCAGCTAGCTCGTAGCCACACCCATGCCATAATGTACAGTGCTGCTGTGCCCTATACTTACCCAGCTGGCCGCAGAGCTCTGCCCTGCAGTTATGGCTGAGAATATGGCTCTGCTACTGGCTTTCACACAACACACAGTCTCACTGCACAGATGCTGGGTCTGTTTAGGCTCTCCCGTTGGGTGGTTTCTATGCTTTGTTTGTGTATGTGTGTAGTTTTAAAACCGGATTCTGCAAGGGTTTGTTTTCTTGAAAACATCCTTGGATCCGAGCACAGATTCTAGTATTCCATACTGGATGGGAGCAGCTGTCAATCAAACATTTTCAACCCAATGTTTTGGAGATAGAAAATAAAATATGTCCAGACAAGTCTATTTACCAAGTGTGTTGACTCAGGATCACACTAGGGGGGAGAGTTAAAGCTTTCTGTCTTAGTAGTCCTCTAGGCAATTGTTAGAAACACAGCCTCACAAAGCTACCAACATGACTGTTAGACTTACAAAACCACAAAGATTTAAAATATTTCCAGTTAACAGGGAACTCCATGCACAACTGGATAACATCCTTAGGTGCTGGTTGGTTTTAGGAATGTGAAAACAAAAGACAATAAATAAACTGCTGTACTCTGAAATAACTTTATTTTAGTGTTCAATTATATACTTCTTTTTTTATAAGTTTAAAATGTTCATTTTCTTAAATTAGACAATGTCAGGAGGCATACTCCTTCCAACTGATATATACATACATACTGTATAAAACATGGTTCTGTTTTAGTTACTGGTGTCCATAAAAGGAGGAAAATCTGCCTTCAACTGACTTCCAGCCTGAAACTTGCAGAGTTTGTGGTGATTAGGTTGACCTTTAGCTTCCTGGCCAACAGCTACAACATGCCATGACCATCAGCCTTTGTCAATCTAAAAAATCTCCTTTGTACGGTAGTGAATAAAAAAATAGGTGTGGAGATTTACACTGTTTTTATTTTTTATGTGTAATTCTGCTTTAGATATAGGATCTTATGGATTTCCCTTAATTTTTGGAGAAAGCCTCTAGTGGATACAGAAGGAACTGCAGAATTTTGGACTTACACTGTCTTTGAAACCTACGGGTTCATATAAGGGAGTGAAATAACTCGTTAAAACAAGGATGCCATAATTGATTTGTAGTTTTTGATGTGCATCATGGAATCAAAAACCTGCATCAAAGCAGCTGAATTCATCAACTCTCAGGGTGAAGGAGCCAAGCTCACTACTGATGACTGTGTTATCTCGAACCACCAAGTGTACACATTTTCCTGAACTTTAGACTATTTGAACTGACTTTGAAAAACACCCGTCATGTAATTCATCCTTTAATCCACACTGGCCTTTCATGATGACGATGTCTTTTGGAGTTTGGTGACGGGCTTCTGTTGTGTGTATGAAACAGAGACATTCCATCCCAGTGAGTTAACAGGGCATTCAAAGAGCAGCTCTTCAGTATCTCATCCTGTGTATTGTATCTTCAGTGATCCAGGGCATTAATGGCTAGGTGTTTTGTACCCTCCTGCAGGGACAATAGCTGCTACACCCTTCAGGACAACCTGAGAGGTCTGGTATATTCATTTTTATCCAGAGGGGATTAGCTTTTCTGAGGAACAAAACAAAAAAAGGCTTGGTCACAGCGGATATTCATTGGTGTATAAAAGATCTTACTTTGTAGATTTTACCAATGACAAAGTATGAACTCATAGAGGTTGAGCATGGCCTGCCTGTTCTGTTAAGATTTATCTGCAAGCGTTTGCAAAAAAATTGAAATTCAAGTACCTGAACCCAAAATTTGAGTACTCTGTGTATCGTACAGCTTCCTGTCTAACAAGCCGCCGCAGGTCATCACAGGGACTTGAAAGAGAATTACAGAGCACAGCAGGCACGGCTCAGCTTTGTACAGCTGTCTACCTTCCCACAGACACAAACTGTACACAGGCGGGGAGGAATTCAACACCGAGGATGTCACTCTCTCAGACCCAGGTGTGTGTGTGTGTGTGGGAATGCCTAAGTTCAGGTGTTCCCCTGTAAACTGTCAAAGAGAGTAAAGTTCCCATACAGGAGGCTGTCATTCAGGATTAGTCACATCTACCGACAATGATGCTGAAACATGGCAGAGTTTTTATTCAATCATCATTTATTCTGGTTTTTACCTGCATGTTTGTTCAATTTTAATAGAAACTCAAAATAAAATGTAACATCTGTAACTATGTAAATATGTGTAACTTATGTAGTTGAATTAAATCCTAACATGTAGTTCTGGCCAAAGATAACTGGACAGTTTCAGGTGAAAATTGGGATAGGTGAAAAATTTGTTTGTAGGTTTTCTTTTGCTCCTGTCATCCAAAAAATGGGGAAAAAAGCTTGACAATGAAATTTTTGCATATACAGGATCTGTTTTGGTGTCAAACTATCACACTTATCAAATCATTTGATCCGTGTACCTGAAATAAAGTAAAAACAGCTCTGTTTGGTACACATAAGGGTAAACAAAGCAAGCCACCATTATTGATTACTTTGACTACAGAGTGGCACGTCTCCGATTGTTTTCCAACACCACAGAGGATCAATACGGAGGAGTGCTCGGAGAGTACAGCAGGGTAAATGATGCCTGCTCTGTTTAGAGACTTCTGGAAATTGACATACTGCCAGGTTGGAAGAGGCTTGGGTCGATTGATACCGTCGTCCTCTTCAGATTTATCATCCATATGGATGTGCTGCCATGTAACACCTCACTTATATTTCAACACACAAGATGAAGATGCCGATAAACTTTGATTTATACTGTAACTCATATATTGCCGAAAGTGTATTGAGAAAATGGGTTTAATATCTAGAAACATCCATTTCAGAACAGTCAGGGCTCATATCAGGTTTGGTACTCCAGTTTATTAACATTTTCTATCTCTTCAACTCTCCCAAACATAACTGTTGATGTTTGTTTAAATAAAAAAAACACAAAAGGGTTTTTTTTTCTGTTTCCTAATTTCTCAACAGCTGATATACATTTGCATAGTCTTGCTATCATGTACTGAGAGTGTTTAAACTTGTGTCTGTATTTGCATAAATCAACTGCTGTCTATGTTATTTAAACTGGAGTTGTATTGCCAACTCATCTTTTAAAGATTATGCTAATTTTATATAATTGTCCTTTATCAGCAGCTATATATTGGGTAAGTACAGTAGCCTGGAGGTCTCACAAAAGTTGCACATTTAAAATACCTTGCAAAAAGACTAAATACAGCTGTGTTAATGGAAAAGCATACGCAAATGTCATAAAGCAAAGACCACAAATGTGAACGCCACACCTGATCACAAATAAATATAAATTATTCAAATATGAAGACATTTGGGACTACAGCGTTAGTATAGTTAGTATAGAGCAATACCAAGTCAATATAATAGGGGAGTATTCATTAAAACTTCTAAATCTTTTAGATTAAAAATTCTGATGGGGCTGATGTTGCCTGCAGTAGCGTGATATCTTAGCAGGGCTACCAACATCATAGTGACACAATAATGGAAATAGAGTTTTAACATCCGTTGTGGGGATTGTTGTTTTCAATAAAAACAGATGTCAAAGAGGACCTTCGTGCACAAAACATCTGCCAACAAAACACAGTTGGGGTGAGTGTTTATCAGGTTAAAGTAATACACCACAGTGGATCACGAATACAGAGTTTATATGAATACTTTTTATTACCATTGGGACATTTTTCAGATGCTAATCTGATCAAAAGTAGCCACATAAACTCACTGACTGTTTCACCAAGTTTCACAATTTCAGCCACATGCTGGTTGGGAATAAAGTCCACAGGAAACACTGGTGTGTTGGCACATTTCAGCATTGTGGTGATAACTTTAGTTGTGTCTATCAGTATTTGTGTTGTGGCATGTGAGTTGTTGTTTTTTTTTAATTAATGTGGCTGTGTTTCGCATTTTTATGAGAAGTTCTGAAATGTGGTCATTTGGGGCTTCCTGGCCACCATAGACAAGATTTTTAAGACATTCTGGGAACTGACACCAAACCTCATTGAAATCATTGTTTAGATTTTTGGTGGTAAAGCATGCAGCAGCTTCTCCAAATCAATTTTAAAAGCATGGGGTTTTTATTTCCATGTCATGGCAAATAGCCCTGCCCAACCCATGGTGACAGCAGTTTGAGAAAAGGTCAAAGAATTCTACCCCTCGATTTGTGTACATGGGCATGAATTTCCCTGATTTTCCACGTAAGTGCAAATGAATTCTAAACAAATGTGTTTCCATCAGAAGTATGCTACATTTCATGTCTGCAACAGAAAAGCCTTTTCATGTCAGTCAACATGGCAGCATTACAATGTGGTGGCACAAATTACAAGCTTTCAGGGCTTCCTGCCAGAGAGCTCATTCTCCTTCACCCAGGAGATCGCTGTTTGTGTTCCGTGTGAAACCAAAAGTCAATATTGATGCACTGCTCCAGCCAGGACCATGACCTTTCCCTAAACTTATGGTTAGGTTCAGACACCAAAAGTACTTAATTAGAGAAAACACTGTGGGTTTGGATAAAGTTTGTACTTTTAGCATAAACAGCGCAAGATGTCTAGACATTGGAAGGTAACAAACTAGACTAAATAACTCCACCCTAGCACATAGACGTACACTCTACCTGAACATAGATGGACTATAGTTTTTCAGCTTCTTAGAGAGCATTTGATTGGTGGCTCTTGAGATGTAAACCATAAAAGTGGCATAGCTTACAGCGGTTCACAATTAAGCTAGGAACCATGCAAGGTCAAAGAGAACTGATGACTGGTCGGCAGGTCAAGCATAATGCTTTGACTTAATCCCCGCCTCTCTTACCTAGCATTAGGTCATAACCTCCTATTAGGACAAGGAAGGAAGAAGGAAGAGCCCACCTGGTAACTCTGTCAAAGACACACCTGCCCTGGAAAGTCTCTCCCTCAGCTCAGTTTCCTCTGTTCTGCATTTTGTTGATTCAATATGTCCTGGAAAGTGACTCATCAGTGCTTATTTGCTTGTCAAGGAAAGTCATCCCTATTCTCTCTTCCCAGGATGTAGACACCTGAAACCAATGGTGAGTTTTTGTTTGCAGACAAAAACAGCAATAGCTAGCCTCACTATTATATGAAAAGGCATAATGTTTAGGTCACTTCATGATTCCACTACTGTGTAGAAAGTAACACCAACAAGCTGTGTCTAACTTGATACCCCTAAACAACATAAAGCATTTCAGGTTGAGGCATACCTGCCAACACTCCCGTTTTTCCCAGGACTCTCCCGTATTTCAGACCTCTCTCCCGCCTATCTCCCGTATTGTCATTTCTCCCGGGACTCTCTCCGTAGTTTGCATGGTCCATGTTCATTCATGAATCGGATCACTATATTTGTCCAAAGTTGCCAGGTTTCCAGACAACCATAGAGTGTCCTATGTTTCTGCTAAGCCTCACAGACACTGGATTGATACTTTTACTTTACAATTTGGGAGGATTCAGGTCGGTTTAAGATGTAAACTATATTTAAGCAGTGTTTGTTGCAAAATGAACACTTCAATGAAAGGGAAACAAACATGAGATATAATATTAAGCACTGACTGTCTTTGCACCTTCTCAGAGTGATGTGTTCAGGGCAGCCTCCCATAAAAAGTGCTATATTGCACACACAGATATTTAGAGAGCCTCATACGGGAGAGCATGTAAAACATATGAGGACTTAAACACCAATATTAGTGGACTAAAAAAGTTCAAGGCATATTGTAGCTATTATTTTTTTTATATTACCATTTGTTTTTGGTAAAACAAAACAACAAAAATGTGCAGCTTCACTTATACTTATTTGGATGAGCAATTTAATTACAAATACTCTCATAATTCACTCATATCCACCATACATGGTAACCCCAAAACTACCCGGCGCACGCCGCATAAATCTCCCGGATTTTATAACTCAAAATTTGTCAGGTATGGGTTGAGGTTGAATAGTGCTGAAATGAGGGTTTTCACAGAAGCTAGTGTAAGACAAATAAGCAGTTTTTGAGCTGCCGATTGTGCAAAGCTAATCTTAAAAGTTTCCTGATAGTTGAAAAGAGGTCTGGTATAAGGGATGAGGCTGATTGCCAGATGAGGATATATGAAACTCCCCACAATCCACCTCTTTGCCTTTTCCAGATCAGCAGGCAGTAACTTGGAGTCAACATTTTCAATGTGGCACCAACCATTGTCAGTCTTTTCAATGCCATTATGTCATTATTTACCACACACTGTAGATGTTGGTTCAACATTGAAACTATTTAAGAGCCAGTTCTGCTCATGTGAATCATGTGGTAAACTTTAGGAGGTCGGGTTGTACAGGAGCATTTAATCTTATCTGTCCTGATTAGCAGCAGTTCAGTGATGTCATCCTTAGTCGTGTTGATATGCAGGAGACTTTGAGTTTAGTAGAGGTGCTAAGAGAAAGTTGGTTCATGACCTTGTGCAGCAACATGGCTCAACATGGCTAATAGACATCTAAATGTAGTTTAGACAACTGGTCTAAAACCTGGCAACCACATGTCTGAAAATGAAAGTTTTATAGATTTCTTAATTTAGACCAAATGTAGACCATGTCTAAATCTGGGCTATATCCATACTACACTGTATATTGCTCAATGGCTATCATAATTATTTTGGTTAAGTACTTGGAGATCAGTTATGCAACTCACAGTTGCTTTTTGAAATAAATAGTTATCGACTAATGGGTGAAAGTGTAATGTCTAAATTCCGTCTAAAAATATACAGAATCTAGACGATTGAAATTAGGTCTAAAAAAAACCTCAATGTCTAATAGCCGTCTATTGCTCAGTGGGTTAATAAATAAAGAATGTTACAGTTGAGCTGAAGGATAGATTTTTCTCCATTTCTGTGTTCTCTTGCTTGTCTATATTAGTTTTTTTTTCTTTCACCAGAGTAAAATGATCCACCAAAACTCCACATTTAAGAGAAATAAACAAGTACTTTTCAAAATTTAAAACAAAAACAAAAGCTACGACCACATTTCATGTTGTAATTTATGCTGTCAGTGTACAGTGGCAATAATTACAGCGCCTGGCGTCTTTGGTTACTTTTTATTCAGTTGACGAAAACTCTCCAAAACACCCAAGTGTGTTTAAAACATTGGAAAACATCTGACTTGCTGCAGGTTGCATCACTCAGCAAGAGATATTACAAACTGTTCATGGATGTAAGTAGAATCAAATGGAAATATTCTCACCAAAATACATAATGCAAAAATATTTTGAAGGATCTTGATGCAAGAATGAAACAGAGCCAAACACCGATTTTTAACTTGGCCAGTTTTTAAATGCATCCAGACACTTCATCTGTCTGGAAAATATAAAATCTTTCCCTAAGGATTATTGGCAAGACTCAAAACAAATGGCTAGACTTTCCAGTGACAGAAGGATTTTTTCTTCTCAAAATTTGCACACAAATATCTTACATGACTGCTCTTGTTTCTCTAAAATTGTGATTTCATCAAATGCAACTTTAGAGGAAACTGGTAAGCACAAATATGTATTAGCTGCTCCAATAAAAGCCATAAAATACAGGAAAAAGAGAAAGCAAACTACACCTGTCTGCCCCTGTTTGGCCAGAGTGTAAAGGTTAAATGAGTGTCTCATAGCTGGCTCCATGGGGGTGTGTGGTCAGGAGAGCCAGCAGACAGCAGGTGGCCACGGGTCCCAACACAGCAGACATGTTGGGAAAGGAACAACCCAAAAGCAGCGAGGCAAGCAAATAAAAATAAAGCTTCAGGTTGGATGTGGTAAATTAAGGGGAAATGAGAGGAAATTGCACCCTCAGCCTGCAATCAAAAGCTAATATTCCCTCTTCATCATGCTTCAAATTTTGCTTTCCTCCAACGCATTAAATACAATCTACATAACGACTCTCTAAATTGCTTTCAAAATAAAGAGTTATGACAGGTTCTCCTTCTCTGTCAACTGGGAGAGGCTGATGATTATTTTTGCCCCTATTATAGTATCGCACAGGCTGAGATTGGAAGGGGGCGTGTGTGTTTGATAAACAGGGCGTGGGTATGGCAACGAGAAAGGAAGGGGTGTTCAGGATTTTCTCTCTCAGTGGAAGCGCTGCCAAGGAGCCACGGGAGCGCACAGACGGCACGGAGCGCAGCGGGGCGTCAGCTCACTGCCACCTTTAATGCTGTGACTTGCTGTGAATTTTTTTGGATGATTTTACGAGCTACATGAGGCAGCAGGATGGAGAGATAGGCAGTGTAGATATGTGGCGCTTATTGACGCGCGCAGGGCAAGTTTTGCGACACTTGCCGCTGTGGCACGAGTGCGTTGTTTATTTCAAAACGTTTTCAGTCTGAGTTTCAGTCTAAGTTAGTATGAAGTCCTGTGTCAGGGCATGTTTCCTGCGTTGTGTCCTCGTTCTCAGGATTGCGACTCATGGGATGTAGTAAATGGAGAGCTGCGTTCAACTTTGGACACCTGAGGGTGCAGTCCAAGCTGTCCGTCTTCTTTACCATGATAATACTCTTCACTTACCTCTTCTACTGCCTCAACGGATTCTGTGACTCTTTACCAAGGCCCGTGTACGAGCGTCAGAGCGGTTTTCAGACTAAAATGATCCTAAAAGATGGAGAGGAAGAATCCACGCAGCAGCATAACGCATCTCAGGTGTCGTTTGTCCGGGGACAGCTGTCAGACTTCTCAAACACAGATGTTGCCTCGAACATCTCTGTGGCCAACACTTTCGGGAGTAAAAAGTTTCCTCAAGCTATCATCATCGGGGTGAAGAAAGGGGGCACACGGGCTTTGCTGGAGTTCCTGCGCATCCACCCGGACGTGAGAGCTGTGGGAGCTGAGCCGCACTTCTTCGACCGGTTCTACGAGAAGGGTCTGGCGTGGTACAGGTACGGAGCGAGCTTTACGCGGTTATACAACTGTTCTTTCAATATTTACTTAAAAGATCTCAACTTCTCAGTGACCTAACTGGAGTGGAGGGGTCAAAGGTCAGGACAGGAGACTCAGATGCTGACTAACACTTAGCAGACAGAGCCTAAATGTGAAGCGATAGTGTTGGCTAGATTTGATCTTATATCTAAATCTGAAGCTTGTAAAACTGGTTAAATAAATGATATGAATACAGGGAATGTGAAAGGAACCAACTCCATATGATTTTCTGCATTATGTGCAATAGTTGTAGGCTAATACACATAAAAACCAGGTCAAGCAGGTAAAGCTAAAAGACAAATGTCATTAAAAAGTCCCCTACTATTATGTAGTTGCTTTTTAAGGCTGCTTGTACAGTTACCTTGTCACTCACGCATGTCTTTTGTTCCTAAGCATTTGAGTGTATCTAGTCAGACCAGTCTGATGAGGTTGATTTTGTCTCATTAATGCTGTGTACTTAAAGCACCACAGTGTGTAGAATAGACCCATTGGTGAGTGTGTGTGTGTTGGTACTTAAAATATTTTGCAAGGTTTCAAACATTTTGATTTTATATGAATTTAGTAGTTTTGCTTTTACTTTCTTTTTCCCACTTGCCTCACATGTAAAAGGTCACGTTGTCTTTGAGCAACAAACACTCTCAGTGCTTTGATGTGAGGGATCCTATTAGAATTATTTAAGGCATAATTATTTGTTTAGCATATTTCATAAATCGAGGCCAACTGAAAGTGCTCATCGTAGAAATACAACATAATAAAAGATAGATTTATAATTAGAATATAATTGTGAAAAAGGTTTTAACCAAATTGAAATAGTTTATTGAAGTACATTAAAGGGGGTAAAGCCAAAGGGCTGCTCTGTGGCCCTTTTAGTGTTAAAGAAAAACACTCACAGTTAAAGAAATATTAAAATGTAGTTTATATAAGTTTTTAAAGAGTAGGGTATTCAGTGTAAATAATAAAAAAAAAAAAACAGTATAAGCTGAGACCATTTCAAGTCTGTGCTGCATTATAACAAACACGTCTTCACTTTTTTTGGGGTCTGATTTTGCCCATATGTAACTGAACAAGATTTAACAAACAGAGAGGATAAAAAATGATCTTACTTTTATTTTTCTACACTGAGTCCATGTCCGTGAAAGAAAGCTCATCACCAAATGCAGCTGATATCAGTCCCTCTCATCTTCCTCTTTCTCATTAATGACTCTCAGCACCAATAAGAGCCTCTGCTGATAGATCCCAGAGATGGCAGCTTATTCAGTTCCCTGCCAATAAATTGCTGTTTATTGAGCTGACACACTGCCTCCCTAAGTGTCCAGTGTTGGTCCCCTGAGGGCCTGATCACTGGGAGGAGGATGGGTGGTGGATGGTGGTAGGGTGGATGACCCCACACTTTTTTTTTTGTCATCGAATTTCTAAGATCAACCTTTGAGGACTTTTGA
This sequence comes from Xyrichtys novacula, assembly GCA_962446985.1. Lineage (NCBI taxonomy): Eukaryota > Metazoa > Chordata > Actinopteri > Labriformes > Labridae > Xyrichtys > Xyrichtys novacula. Next base: position 14,945,539 of record OY660882.1, on the reverse strand, counting down.
AGGCTCAAAAGATAACATGTATGTGTTTAAACAAACAAAAAAAGTGTGTATTGATGAAAGTCTTCAAGTGTTTTTAAGATTTATAATTTGCGTGAAAATGACAGTCTGAAATCTGATAGCACAGACACAAGATGAAAACCATTACAGATGAAGACGGAGAGAAAATGATCTGAAGATCTGTTGAAAAAAACAACGCTTTGATAAAAGGAAAAGCAGGGTTGGGAGAAGAACACGTAGATGTGGCAGGAAAATGTAGGGTGAGAGAAGAAGAAGAAGAAGAGGACAGAGAGAGACACAAGTGGAGATCAATACAGCTGGGTAATGATCGGTTCGCAGGGAGGCTCAGGTGGAACAGTGCTAAGTGACAGCACAGATCAAAGTGAGTGTTTGTGTGCACAAGTGTTAGTTTTCCTTCTTAATACTTAGTTTAGTTTCAGGAAGAGGATGAGGCAGGGGTTTTCCTGCTGCACTCAAAGCACATCAAACTGTCTGCGAGACGTATGATGATATAGTTATGAGTGATGTGGGCAGCAGCATGTCTGGAAAGTACAAATTTTTCTTCACGACTGTGGTCTGATTTGTTTCAAAGCAAATGGTTAATGCATGTTTTTGTGAGCTTGATATATCAGAGTTTTGCCACCAGATTAAGCAGATACAAAAAGCAAAAATACAAAGAAAAAGAGTCTAGTTTTAGTCATGACTGTAGATATCCAATCCAACTTTATTTGTTAAGCACTTAAAAACACCCACAGAAGACACAAGTGCTGTACAGGATGATAAATAAAAGTATCAGAAATAAAGACACATCATCTTACCTAAAACATAAAATGACATATAAAAACAGATAAAATAATCTAAAAGGCAAAAAACATGGGTAAAATAATAGCCATGCAATAAGAGAAACAAGAAAATAAGATAAAAATCAAATCATGCCAATGTCTTATTAGGAAACAAGGCCAAGGAGAAGAGGTGGGTTTGAAAAAGAGATTTAGAAAAACCAGCAGAGAAGAGGCCGGTCTAAATAGATATATATGAAGCCCTGAATATTAGTAATGAAATAAGATATGCTGCAGCAACTTAGAATTATTCTCACTTGCTACCATTTGCTCTGTCCAAATACAATGTCTGCAAAAAAGAAGAAAAGTCAGACCATTAGTCAGCCCATCTTAAAAGCAGGGCTGTAAAATCACTTTTTTTTTAAAATTTCCTTAATATAAACAGTTAATCAAAATTATTTTTATTTTCAATCACATCTTAAAATCTGACATCTTGCATTTTAAAACCGTTTTTAAGCTCATATCAACTTTATAAAGAAAATCCTAGCTGTAACATGAATTATGAATGGAAAAATTGAAATAGACTGTTTTGATTTTGTCTTTTGATGTAAATCTTCAAATGCTGCTCTGCTACAACCAGCATGTTCTGAAGCCTAACTGAGGACACAGAATTAAAGAAAAAAGTAAGCAGGAGTGCAGGTGCAGAATGTACTGCACACTCAATATTGTGCCAAACAAACTAACGTCACTTTATTGCTCTATTAGCTTTAGGTGTGTAAAACTGAGGAAAAACAAATGAGTCAGTCTTGATCTTGATCTTACTAAGGCTTACTGAAAGAAACTAACCAAAAGAAAGGAAATACATGAAATCACGGTGATGAAATGAGATGTCACACTACAGGAAGCTCTGCATTTGGGTTTGCACTGAAGTTTATACCTTCATTTTAGTTCATCCACGGGTCTGTGGTGATTTAAACACTCGTGAACAGTGCTCTGCATCTGTGATGCTGTCGTCTGCTGACATCAGCCTGATAAGCTGCACCTGTATGCTTAGCTCATAGGCGATAACTCAAGCTTGCATACTTTGGTGATATTCTAACTCTGTTTGACACAGAGTGCATGTTACCTTTGACTTGTCAGCTGAGCTGTGTGGGAGTTTTTTCTTCCAGTGAACTGAGCCGTTTCAGAGGCACAGTGGTGTCATTATTTTCCATCACAGGAGCAGAAGGAAGAACAAAAAGATGCTGAAAAGGACAAAATGACTTTATGAACAAACATATTAATGCTAGTGGCTAAAATTCAACCCGAAATGTCTCCGATTAAAAAAAAAAAACATTCAAAATTAAGGAAAATTAGGATCACAAGCTATCACAATTTTTAAAAATTGCATATAAACTTGAAACTAAACTAAACTCTCATTGAACATATGTTTTATCTCTCATATTGGCCTTGTATTCCCAATCTCTCATTGATACTTTCATCCAGGCTCTAGATTTTTTTGAGATTGGACAGTAGGTGCAGAACTCTGAATTCAGAGATAATTTCTCTTATAAGAAATTATTGCTGTTGTCTTTAAAACACTTTTTTGTAGGTATCCTGTTGGACACATGCTTGCAATGTCAGCGTATTTGAGTCAAAGTACTGGTGAGTCAAACCTTTGGCAACAAAGCCTGGTACAAAACTTTCATGGCACTCACCACAAACTCCAGTAGCCTTTTTGGAGGTAGGTTGAGACGGGCTGCAAACTTGATGACAAATGACTTCTGGTGGAAGTTTTCTACAGGTTATATTGCTTTTCACATCATTCGCAGTTATCTACTAAATCTTGTATTTTTACGACTGGGCAAGTAAAGCCTGGTTAAAAAGTATGGTGGAAAAATATAACTTTAACACTACTTACCAGAAAACCCAAAACTTTCTTGGGTTTGTTTCAGAAACTGCAGCAGGATCTGCAGTTGTCTGTCTGAGTGGTAGTAAAGCAGAACTGAACAGCAGTCATGGTTAAAGGTGAGGGACCCATCAACCTTTATGGGTTTCTTTTAAAGCCTTCTGTTGTTGTGAAACTGACCTTACCTTGTGCTCTCTTAACTCAGACATGACACGTTCACCTCTCCTTTTTCTCTTCCTCTCCGTCTCTCCTTTTGAAGGCATAATGAAACGTCCTAATCCGCTGACAGCTCATGTCAACACTGTGAGAATTGGACCGCTGTAATGACAGGTCAGGCATTAACATGGACAGCTCAGGGACATGCCGAGTGGCTGAGAGGGATTAGGCCCACAGTTGCTGTTAAACAAGGCCTTATGAGGCATAAGTCAACACCTCCACCCACACACCTCTCAGGCCTTTTATATGTTCAGTGTTTTCAGTATTTCTAAACCTCAACACTGAGTGCTACAAGAGAAACTTATGGCACCAAAGGGCTTATAGCTCACAGGCTCTCAGACACGAAAAAGAGTTACTGAGACCTTTTTGCTTTTATGTGGGACAGATGTAAATATTTGAAGCACAAACAAGTACCATCTTTAGTCCCGCGGCAGTATGTATCTCTGGTAATCCTCTGAGGTTGTTTGTGGAAGGATCTGAAAAAGTTAAAAGAATGCTTTTAAAAAAGGGAAACTGTGATTGATTTTAGCAGGACATATCACAAATATTAAGTGAGCTTTGCCCTCCAAGGAAACTAACTACATGTGTTACAAACCCAAGTGCTATTTAACAACAAGTATTAGGTGAAAACCATACAGGAAAACTAAATAGCACATTCAAAGTAATAGATTAATTCATAGGAAAAGGGATTAAATTCAAAGGAAATCAACCGAAATGTCAAAAGTGATAAAGATTTAACATACTGCATTTGCCAAAAGAAGCTTGAAGTCATAGATAAATAGTTAAGTTAGTTTGCAAAGAACAGGCTACATATTTTTTATCTTTTTTTTTTAATCATTTCCTTGAAGCAATAATCACCATATTAATCATTTTGCACTGCAGACGTGGTAGTTCTTCAGCCTTAGTGTCTCGGTCTGATTGCATTTCCGTGAAGAAAGTATCATAAATGTTCTTCCTTGAGCTGCGTCACCCTGCTGTAGGCCGTAATGGACTGGCCTGAGATCTCGTTAAAAACAGTCGGCTGCGGGAAGAGAGTAGGTGAGTTGTGTTTAGTCTCTTTGCTAAAGAAATCAGGCAAAGCTAAAAAGATGTTTGGTGGCTAGTACTATGGCTGGGACCCTATATGTACTGTTGATGAAGTTAGGTGCTGTGCTTAACATTATTTGTGGCTATAGAGTGGTGTTTTGGTTGAGGTTTGTTTATGGCTCCTCAGACCGCTGTGTATTGGTATCCTGCGGTCGTTACTAAAGTTGGTATAACTAGAGAAGCAAGCGGTCAGCAACATTCATCTCTCAAGGGGACGTCCAACTCGGTGTTACGGTGTGTTCGACCCTAAATTAATTGTACGCTAGAATATCCCTTTAAGGGTTATTTTCCTGGTTTGAGTGACGGGATAGATGTAGCAAATGAAGCTCATGCAGCGCTGTGTTCAGAGATCACTGGGATAACTATGAACTAATGCTTCAGAGTGACACAAGACCTCACTGCACTCATAGTCTGCTCTGACCTGAGGGATTTTTACCATTTGATTGGTTTGCTAAATGTGTGTTTCGGTTAGCAGCAGGGGTGGAATATCAATATTGCATCTTCCCCGGCCACACTAAGAGCCTATACAGTGTCAGCGTCCTCTGTAGGTGTATTTTGACTCCACTTTTGTGCAACTGGATGAGGTGGAGACACGTCATGCATCATCATCTATTGTCATCCATCTTGTGCAGTCTTTCCAGCTGCCATATATGATGATGATGATAGCGTCTGAATAGTCAGTGCCTTTCTACCTCCTCTTCCCTTTCTGCCCTCTTGACTATTCTATACTTCCAGATATCATATTCTTACAAAAATATTATTCATTTAGTGTAATTACATGGTAAGTACCCAGTCATTCATATATATCAATTTGCAACAGAACTGTTATATGTGAGGCCAACAACATCATCTGAGACTGGGCTGGAAAGTATCACTTAAGCATTTATTTTCTGACAGAGCTCTTCATTTCAGTGCTGTTTGCGTCTTTGAGCTCACAGAAAGTCTTGGCCCCTCGATTTCAGTCGCTCACCAAGTAAAACACATGGACATCCTTAAAGGAAGCATTTGGCAAATTGTTTTAGAAAAAATGCTTATATGTGGAAAAGCCTTGGCTTTGCCATCTGCTGGAAATGATTCTGTGGTTTGGTGGTCAGGAACGAGGTTTCAGACAGCCTGGGTGTGCAAGCATGAGCGTGTGTGTGTGAGGTCGGACTCATTTACACTCCAGCATCCAGCTCTACCTGAAGTGCAACCGTTCCCTGTCTTCTTTTTCTGTCCACCTTCTCTGGACGCTATAAATATCCCGCAGATATAAATGTCATTTCCAGATATCGATCACCTAAAATAGGTCCTTTCTATTGATCCCCCCCTATCTGCCTTTATCGCGCTGTTGCAGCAGAAATGAATTACCCTCTGAATATTCAATCTTGTTGACAAGAAGCTGTTACTTCACTCGCCTGCTGACATTTACACCCCACAGTCTGAGTGTTGCTGGAGTGGATTTATTGGCTTGTTCGGGTCACTCAAACTGTGTAATGTAAAGCCATGGCACAAGTCCTCGCTCCCATCTCCTTGGAGGTGATTTTTTTCTCTCTGTCTCTAAATCTTTCTCCTTATCTACTCTTTTCTTTGTCTCCTAGTCTATTCTCTCCCAGGAAGCTTGTTGTATATAACTCAGTTGAGTCCTAGATGCACTACCCAGACAGGAATGTCCAGGTTTTATTTCCTGTTCGACTCTTCTACCAATCACAGGGGATTCACTGGTTAAATTCTTTGCTGCTCACATTATTGTGAGCTTCATGCTCTGTAGAGGATTTTTGGACTGTTGGAGGATTTGAGGAAAGAATCTGCCAAATTTTGGATGTATAGATCTTGCAGAAAGAAAGAAGGCTTTGTGCAGATGACAGGGTTCAATGATCTGCGAGTATTCGAGCTGCATAGGAAGGAAAGACTGCTCGTCTACATCCATAAACATGAGCAACACTATCTGGCACATCTGTCAAAGCTAATAAACATAACATGACACATGCTGCTATTTACATGTGAATAGGTTTTTGTCAGCTGTAATACAATATGTAAATGAAGCTGGAAAACTTTGAGGATTTAATCAAACGTGACTTGATAAATTGGTGCAGGATAGGTATGGATTTTAATTCAACAGGGGGAAAAAAAAAGCCGATCCAGCTCAGTCATCAGTGTTTTGACAGCTTGTCATTGGTCGACCTTTCCACTTCAAGCATGCCGTGTCTCATCCAATCAGAAATAACAAAACCAGATGACTGAGGAGAGAGTTATGATGTAAGAGGCTCACAGGGGAAACACTTTGATCACATCCTCTGACTGCAGAGAAGTTTGAAGTGTTCATCGATGGGTTTTTTAATTTTGATCTTGAAAGTTACAAACCATCCAGATATTTAATAAAAAAAAGACCAGTGAAAAGTGTAGAAAGCAAAACATTTAGGGATAGCCAAAAGCCACTTTGTTACACGATAAGTATTATTTTGCATTTCTCTCAGTGTAGCCACAAAAACATATCCGAAGTGTGGTTTGTTAGTTTGTTATGTGCTTCTGTGAAACATGGCAGTGCAAGATGGTGGCCTCCATGGAAATAGATCAGCTCCTAAAGCATATGTGAAAGACTCTGTCAGAGTTTTCACAAAGTTAAACATACCCATGCCATGAGTATCATAAGTCTGCTCTAGACTTTGCTAAACTCAAAGCGCTGTATCCTTAAAGTATGTGGATGCTTTCCCTATGTCACACACCCATCAAACTCTGCCTCTCCCTGTTAATCCACCACGGTTTACAAACAGTGGTGGATTAGCCGTCTTGTATTGTGCTTTGTCACATTATTTTATGGAATGCTACGTCGTTAGTGAACGCAACTGTTCCTATAATACTATCGTAGCTTGTCAGGGACTGATCCTGTTATTTTTCTAACTTTGACGATCTAACATGTGACAACATATGAGCTCAGAGTTTAAGGACTGTGACTGTTGGTAGTTGTGATTTGATTTTGTTTAAATATGCCAAATTGTGAATTATGGGTTATTGTTGTTCAGACAATCGAGCTAAGCTGGCTAGCAACTTCTAATGTCAGACGCAGTGCTTCCTCTACCCAAGATGCACTGCGTATGCACTGCGTATAGCGTCATTACGTACATTTGGTCTTATATTTAGTCCGGTGAGCTTTCACACTGCATATGAACTGAGCCAGGGTTCACTTGCAAGCGAACCGAGACCCACGTTTTCATGCGGACCAGAGTTCGCCTGCCCAAAGGAAGCGTATTATCCAAGGAAACAAACTCTGGTCCGTTTAAAGCGGACCAAACAGCTCTGGTGTGAAAGCGACCTAACATATCTGGATCAATTTTCTCTTCCTCATACGGCTCAATGGACAGAAACTGGCCCAAGTGTTCTGCTCACACCACAGTGTTCGCATGCCAGAATTTGAGCTGAAAGTTAAAAGAATAAGCCAACAAAAACTAATGCATCAGATTTATAGCACTTATTTTAAGTGACCTCAAAGCGCTTTACATTGGATACATCATTCATTCACTCACACAGTCACACCTTGGTGGTGATAAACTACCTTAGTAGTCACAGCTGCCCTGGGGCAGACTGACGGAAACATGGCTGCCAGTTTGCGCCCCCGGCCTCCCTGACCACCACCAGACATCATTCACATTCATACACCAGTAGAGGACGCACTGGGTGCAAGGTGTCTTAAGTGTCTTGCCCAAGGACACAACGGACAGACTCAGGATAGGGTGGGGTTCAAACTGCCAACCTTCCAGTTATTGGCCGACCGCTCTACCTCCTGAGCTACTGCTGCCCCTTGAAAAAGAGAGAGGACGTAAAAAAAAACATGAAAATTTCCTATCCCAGAAACAGCACAGAGCTGTAAAAAACATTTTCCTAATACCACTCTATAGCCTTGTAAACTAAGAGTTTATTAAAATCCTCAGTTTTCTTGGGGTGAAAGTAAAAAAGAAAGGAGTTGCAATATCAACAATCCCAGAAAACTCTGAATTAGTATTTAATCAAAAAGTAGAAACAAAAAGTAGTGTATTTGATTAAATGAAAACAAGATTGTTTGTTCAGGTATTTATAAGGATATATCCAAAAAGACTAAACAACAATAATGAGTGTAACTGATCTTAACCAAATTCCACTGCAATCAACATAATTACAAAAAAGTGAATTATTTCTGTAATACATAAAAGATATTCAGCATGATCACTATAGAGAAATCCAGAGATTTTAAGCATCTCGTAACGCTGCTGCCTTCAAGCTCCGTTCCTCCCGCTGTTTTTCACAGAAAGGTATCAGAATACATTATCGGTCACTTTCTCCACTTACGTCAGTTTCATAATGAATATTTGTGTCAGGAAAAGAGATAAACACTGACGTAATTTTATTCAAAGTCACTGCTGGTTGGTTTTGATGGACAGAACAGATACTTAAACCCACACCCAGTTAACCATCAGTGGTGCGTCTGGAAAGGCAGGTAATTATTGACTCTCTGTTTGTGTGTGTGTTTGTGGCCAGACCAATGTTGTCTATCTCTGTTTAATGTCTGACTGCCATGGTGGGTGGGTAAGTGGGTGGGTTGGATGGTTGTGAAAACCTGCAGCCACCCTTTGAGTCCTGCTGTAAAGACACACACCTTTCTTTGCTTGCTATAAAACTTAAACGGGAAAAATCCTGAATGACTAAGTTTATCTTTATGTAATTTCAGAAAAATCTGTGCTGTTATAGGGGAAATTTGATTTATTTTGATCCAGATCACTAGCACCACCTCCCTCTTCATGTTCATCCAAACCCCACTGTATCCTGTGTGTTCGGCATGTGCGTAAACACTGTGGGTCCACCCTGATGATCCTGATAGATGGTACTAATAGCTGACCACAGGATGGACTATTTCCAGTTGTAAAAACTGTGCATCTGCCAGCAGTGATTTCCTCTTTTCAGTGCTAGATGCTGCTAACAATGAACAGACAAACCGCAAGGAGAGGCTGGCTGAAAATGTTCGAAGTGTTTTTTGAGAATAGAACAGTATCAAGTGTTCTCATTGGTTGAGATCTGGGGAGTTGTCGGACGAGCAAAAGTCCATATTGACTTAATTATATAGTTTTAAAGGTGTGTACACACGTGTGTGAGTGTGTGTTTACTCATTTAGCAAGGCTGTTTAATTAGTGAAACATGGTTATTTACTCTGTTGACTTAGAGAGCGCAGTAAAAATTTGAGTTTGTTCATGGTGTGTTCATGTTTAATATTTAACTGGTCAGACTAAACTAAGTGTCAAATTTTAGAATAGCTATCTATCCAGGAAAAATTGATGTATTGATGTACTTTGTAAAATGTTAAACGTAATTTTTGTACTTGATACAGATCAAATAAAAATACTGTTAATGTATTTTGCAATTCATGAAATAGTGTTCAACTAAGTTTAAAATCTCTAATGCATTATTAAAATCGCTACAACGCTGCAGTTATCAGTTATAGCCTAATAGACACACTTTTCTACACTTTTTAAAGAGTGTTTTATTAAATAAAGAAAAGTTTAGAAAATCTGAAAGGACCTTTAGAAATTAAATAAATATTAATGTTTGACAAACCTCTTACTAACCTCCTCACAAATGTTTTTCTTAAAGGATTCACTTCAAGCTGCTGTTCCAAATTAGTGCATAAAAATAAAGTAAAATGTGTTAAAATTATCTATCTAGATTAAGGCTTTTTTTTTTCAAATGATACAATATTATAAATACACAGTGGCAAACCCGAGACAAAGTGTTATTTAATGCTTGACATACTTCGATACAGGTAAAGTGTCTCGTAGTTTTAGTGACTTCAGCGATGACGTGAAGAGTAAAAAGTTCAGGTTGGACATAATGAGAAACGTAAATCTAAGGCGTAGACGGATGTATCTGCCATTGCACAAAATAAACAACATTTAGGGAACTGACAGAGCATATATCAATTTTTACAAACTTGTCATTGTTATAATCGGTTGACTAACCGACAATCAAGAATCATTTCAATGGAAAATGTAAAAAAAATAAAAAAAATAAAAATAAAACACATACCCCTGTCAGTGAAAACAACAACATGGAAAAGATTTATCTTTATATTGATAGTACAGTTTGCTTTTATATTTCATTCAGAGGCATTGATATTCATTTCAGTCTGTTTTTAAAAACAGCTAAAAACCCCTTACAGGAGCTTTAAATTTAAACTGTTTTAAATATTAGTTTATAACCAAATTTTCCTTTTTCCCATATCAGACTCTGTTATTAAACCAACCAGGTTCAGTGACTGAATAGTTCAGCTTTAGTTGCTCTTTGTATGATAAATCAAAGTACAAATCTTAATTAGATCAAAACTGCTGGCTTAACTGCATACCATAAGAATTAAGATATCATCATTTCTTAGACAGTCTGTTATGTAACAGCAGTGAGTGTATCATGACCTCACAGGGGTCAGGATCTTCCCAGTCTGTACGTCCCTTTTTAACTTCCTCTGTCCAGCATCCAGGAGAGCGGATGAAGGGGCAGGGTGGGGCCCCGAGGCCCCTGTCTGCTCACAGATAAAGCCACACAAGTAGGCCACTGTGGGCCCGGCAGGAACACAAATGCAGATTTTCCCATTTGATAAGTCAGGAGGGGTGGGAGCAATCAGTGGTAACACACACGCACATGCGCGCGCACACACACAGACTCATTTTCTCTGGTATAGACACACACTTGTACATAAATATCCAAAAGCACACAGTAGTCTTTGTCTCTTTTCCTTGGTTCAGTCATTAACGGTTCTTAGGCAGTCAAAAAGATAAAATCTCTGCTTCCTTCTTCCTTCCTGTCTGAAGTCACTTAGAATCAAGTATTTTAGTAACATGTCTGGTTGTACATTAATTTTTCTCTCACATTTTTGCATTTCTGACGGAGAACAGCCATCCTGTAATGCTTCCTCCCTGCTTATACATTTTTTCCTGGAGTCACGTCGGTCAACTTTTCAGGAAGAACTCAGTTACTAACTTTTACCAGGTGTTGAAACAGTGTAAAATTTGTGGTTTGCTAACATTCACACATATACACATACTGAGATCTTGCTCTGTCATCAGTGCTACCCTGGTTTCTCAGAGGAAACTCTGACTGACCATCCCTCCTTCACTCAGCGCTCTCAGGCCCTGTGATGTCTCTATTAACGCCTATTTTTCCCCTCAGCTACAGAAATTCTTCAGCTCTTTCCTACCGACCTACCCGACTGATGCAAACCTCCTGGGCAAAAATTACTCCTCACCACCTTGGTGTGTCTGCCAGAGGGTAGCCTTCGAAGTGTGTAATAGCCTGCCACACACATAGAAGCGAGATTCTCGTGGGTTTACGTAATACATATATTGCACAAAGGGCTGAGGGATAATGGTGCATGCTGATATTTGGTGTAGAAAAGTGTATCTGCACGTCCTGCAAAGTAGTACAAACCATGAGATTTAAGTTGTGTCAGGCTTTTACAGGGAACTTTTGTGTGCTTAGAATATGATTTGATACAAATTTCAATCGTATCATATCAAATTGGATCAGATTAAATCTAAGTGGATCCCGTCAGATTTCATTTAATCTGTATTGCTTGTACAAAATTATCAATATGTCAATTTTAAATCAAAATAAATCTGCATCACTACTTAATGACTCCTCTCAGTAAATTTAATGATGTTTATCCTGTATGTAATCTTTCAGGATTATTTTGTATTTGTCTCTTATGTTAACACTATACTGTCTTGTGTAGTTTATGACGTGTTGTGATACTGTCGTCATTATCTGGTACTGTATCGAAACACCCCTGGGGTTCCCACCCTCATTGACAAGTCTAAATACTGTCCAGAACCATCACCGAGTACCACAGTGGCCTCACTCCAACAGGCACAAAGAGAAGTACTACTTTACCTCCCTTGTACTGAGTTGCTCACAGTCTCTGCCGACTTCTAATCAGCCCACAGCAGCTCCTCAGCCCTGTACTTGCTGTCAGTAATGACAAACCTCTGCCTTTACACAGCAGCTTTGACAGATCCCTGAACACACACACAGCCAGACCCGGTCTGTTTTCATGTGTCCCTCTGTAGTGGTCAAAGACGTCAGTGTGTTTCAGAATTCCTTCTTTCACACGTGTCAAACGTGTCAAATAACAGTTTCACTTTGAAGGCTACAGTCGAGGTGTAGTGGAGGCTTTCAAGTTGTGAGAGGAAGATAGCGAAAGTGAGAGTGAGAGTGAAGAAACGGAGATCCAGAAAAAGAAAAAGAGGAGGAAACATCACATGTACAGGAGAGAAATCTGCACATGATGACATGTTGCATTACATGATCCCCGTTATCCTCGGTGGTCTCGCCTTCTGAATCACAACCACATGACTCCAACCTTCAGGGTGTAAGAGTCCATTTCCGAACGGTGCAGGCTGGTGGGGATTATGAGGGTCCGTGGGTCTGGCCTGTCGCCCAGCTGAGCCAGTACGGATCACAGCTTTCAGACTCCAAAACCAGGAGACCAGAGGGAAACTTCCTAAACCAGAAACACTTCCCTCATCTCCACCATACACACACACACTAATCACACACACACATACTGAGGACTTCATTGCTCCCAGATGTGAATCCATCCTGTAGAAGGCATGTACAGAAGTCAAGTCTGCATATGTGTGTGTGTGCACTGTGTTGACACGTATGAATGTAGAAGATGCAGAAATGAAACTGTGTGGAGTGAGTGTGTGTTTCTCACTTACAGAGCGATAAAAGCTGCTCTGTTTACTTTACAGGCAGGTGTCTTTTTTACTTTGAGATATACACACATTTTCACATGAAAGTGGCGCTTTAGCAGGACCCTTTATTTAGGGCCTCAAAATCATACACAAGGTACTACAGACACAGCCATTAAGGAAAAAAAAGTGTCTTCTAGCTGCACTGCTTTTTTATTGTCTTAAAGATGATTTTACCCCAAACTATCAGGCAAAGAACAAGTGACCCCTTAAAAGCCAGGCCTCCTTTTTGCTATTTTAGGGTCATCAGGAGAGGCAAATAGATGATAGAGTTTTTCTAAACTCACCTTTTTTAACTTGTTACTTTTAGGTTCATCGTTTAAAAGTTAATCATTTCAGTGTATTCCTCAGCCTACTGTTTGTGTATTTATATAAACTTTCAATCAAATGTAATAGTTTTGTAAGCATTTTTAAAATCAATTTTCCCACACTGCAGTTTAATGTGTCTTTCTATACCACTTAATCTACTAGGGGTGGGAGAATAAATCGATACAGCATAGTATCCTGATATTTTTTCTGGTGATATATTGTGTCATCTCATTTAGCAAGTATAGATTTTTTCAAATAAATCGCTTATATGAAGTCAAATCTATAATAATGGAAAAATGAAATCAACTCTTTGTTCGGTGAGGTTGGCAGAGGTGATATCATAGAGGAAGAGGAAGTTTGTGCAACAAAAATAAAAGGTTTGTAAGATGTGCTACATGAAAATAAAATGCACTGTAAATAAGACAAACATAAAGGAAAGACAAATGCTAAAAAAAATTGTATAAATGGCAATATATGGTATTGCAATACTCATTGTATTAGAAATTTCTATACTTCCTTTTTGAAGATACAAAATATTCAGACTATAACCCCAGCTTATCTGACCTAGTCAATTTTGGGGGATCTCCCAGAGGGTTAGGGTTAGGGTTTAAAAAAAGTTTACTTTAAAAATGTTTACATTATCTTACTACCATTCAAGACAATGTGCATTTCCTGTTCAGCAGTGGCTTCACCTGCACAATCTGTTTTCCCTGTGTTTCCAACACCGTTAGCTACCAATGCAGCGGTTGAATTCAGCTGAGTGTTGCACTGATATTTATGAGACACCGCCCACGTCAGATTAACCAAAAGTCATGCCACCTACTTCCACTGAGTGTTTGTTGTCTCACTTTAAAAGTCCTTTTAATCAGACCAGCAGTATGCAAAGTTAAACATAGTGTACATCTGTTTTCTTGCTTTGCAGTACACATTGAATGGGGGCAAAATTCCTATGTCAGTGGGTGTCATTACAGGGTATAGTCCAGTGCCATCTTCTTCAAATATACATAAAAGAAATCATAAGTCAAGAAGATAAACATACTGTTTCTAAGGCTACCTGTGGCTAACTTCAGACCGGCTGGTCTTAAGTAGATGTAGCTGGTTCTATGTGGCAGAGAGTGCAGAAAGAGACAGTAAGCCATGCCAGAGTGTGGTTTGGCTTTTATATAACTCCAGCCTGACTTTGTAGTAGCTGCAAATTCTGCTTAGTGTCTTTATGGCAATGTTAAATTTCTATGGTGTATGCATTTTTCATATTGTAAAAATGTCAAAAGAATCTAGCGTTAACTCATTTTTGGCCAAATATGCAGTTACCTCAACTTGGCTTTCAGCGTAAAAGTGGAAAATGCTTTTAAAATGATCTGTCTGCGCATGAATCAGCTCCTGTTTGTCTTCTGGTCTTTAGTTGGGAGCTCGACATGGTCTGTATGTCATTGTACTGTAGTCATAAACAGTAGCCTATTATTCTGCAGTCCTTTAAACAGGCTCTAATAAAACTCAGGCCACCCACACAGAGGAGTGCTAAATGTGAGCATGTGAGAGCATCTGCACACGTTTGTATGCAAATGAACACACATCTGTGTACACTCAAAGCTGACTGCATTCCTGCCCCAGATGCTAATGGTAAAGGTGCGATGAAAACAAGCATCAGGTCCCTAAACTCTCTTCGGAAACCTGAATACAAGATACAAAGAACACTGTGTTTTTATCATCATGTGAGAATGAGATTAGATGGCTCTGAATCAGAGGATTTCATGCTTTCTTCTAGTTAATGCTGTTTTTCTTTCTCCGTCTGTGCTCTTACCACTCATTCTCCCCTCTCCGTTCCTCCTTACCCCATCTTCTCCTTGACTGTTTTTCTCCTTTGCACTCTCCTCTTTTTACTCCACCACTGTGTGGCCTCCTCTTTGCCTCTTTGTTGTAGCCAGGCTGTTCTGTGATTACAGGCTTGTGGTCCGAGATGTAAACACAATGTCGATGGAAGTCCCACTCAGGCTGGGATGAAACACTTTGACTTCCATTAGACTGATGTGAGCTACAGAGGCTTTTTCGAAACACTAAGCAGGGCAAACCCATAAGAAACTCTCATTGTTTGGGCCTTGGGTGTCGCTGCCTGGTGCCACAAAGGAATACAAAAGAAGGATGGAAGTGTTGCCAAGCAAGACATTAACAAATTCCTAGACTCTTGCAACTATCTGAATATCTGCACATTACCTTTCTCATGCTACATGCTTATATGTGTTTGTTTCCATTCAAAATTAGGAAATGAACTGATAGTTGCTTTTGTGTGAAAGTCAAAAGTGGCAATTTGATCAGCTCCAGCAGCATACAGAGGATTTACAGACCACTAACTCTCTAGCAGCTGGATTTTACACTGCTAAACATTGATTGTTGGAATTCAGCTCAATGCAATAGTGACCCATCTAGTTGTTGAGAAAAAAAGAAAGATCTTAAAACTTGAAATTGCCATTTTAAATATGTGACTCTGGCCATGTTTTTTTAGTTCACCCTGAGTGGATTTTACACACCACAGAAGCTTGGTCCTTGAAAAGATGCTACTCCTGAATTGGGACACAGCTAGAGTAGTTACAGTGCTCAGCATAAATACGTACACCCCTTCAGAGTTGTCAGAAAATCTTTAGTTCCTATTCAAAATCAACATTTTCTATGTCAGACTATACAACAAAATACTCCCCCAAATGTGGGCCTTTGATTGCAAGCAAGATTTTTTAAGTTGCATACAAAAAAAAGGTTGTTTTTTTTGGGGTTTTTTTTTTTTTCAATTTAAAATCAGGATGCAAAAATGAGTACATCCCAATCAAAGTTCTGGGAACAAAGCTAAATTTCATAGGGGGTGTACTGACTTATGCTGGGCATTGGGTATAACACTTGAGCTGTTACACTAGTGGTACCTGACATTTTTCAAACCACAATCTACTAAGGCTGGGACAATATGCTTTTCTCCCAATTCGATTCCTCTACAATTTTTTGGCTGCTGATTTGATAAAAATTATGATTCTTTAATATTGTCGATTTTCTCGATTTTTAGTCTGAATTTTTTACACCAGTGAAACAGTTGAATGATTATGATTGTCTCCTGACTATTCCAGGAATTCCAAAAAATACACATCACATCACATCTTTAAGATTTATTCTTAAATTTGAAAAAAATAAAGATTTTTGAATACAAAAATTGATTTAAAAAATTGTAAAACAAAAAATCATTATACTTCTGGGAATCTTTTTTCTCCCACCCCTACAATCTACTCTTCAAGTCATCAACCTACCCGCCCAGTTTTAGCATAGCCATTACATATAGCATGTAACTTTAACCCTAGAGTGCTGTCCAATGCAAAAAGCATCTTATAGAAAAAGGATCATTTAAAGCAGTAATAGTTTTTGTGTGATATGTTGAGCAGACCTGTCGGGCTGTGATTGGAAGACACACAGTGAGAGAAATCATGATACACACTAAACAATAGAAATAGAAAAAAAGCTTCCTCAATTGGCCATTTTATTACGCTACAGCCCTCCTGGATTTCTTTTTTGTCTAACCCAATTACTTTTTCAGAAGTAATGCATATTTTATCAGATATTGCAGTTCGACCACAAGTTTTCCCAATTGCCATGACTACACATTCTCAGTGGGATTAAAAAAACAGAACCCACAACCTGAAACATCAATGTGACTGTCAGCTTTAATTCCAATTTCTGAAGAAGTAGAGAGAGTATTTCTGCAGCAGCGTTATGAACTTATATTCAAGAGTCACAGTGGGAGAAACTCATCATATAAAAAAAAGGCAGACTCCACTGACAGTTATATTGTGGGACCCGAGTGCATTGTGGCCAAAAGTATGCTGATTAAAGGATGAACCCTCTCCCTCCACTGGAAATACTTAATTGCTCAGGCATGTTGTTGCTGAGGGTCTGTGAAATGCAGCAAACACAGGTAAACAAGGGAGGCCGAGGAGAAGTAGATGAAGCAAAACAGCATGAAGTTACCACAAAATGGCCTCACAGATTGATGACATGTGAGAGTTACTGTATCTAAGGGTGGGATTTCCTCCCAAAGCGGGGGTGGTTAAAGCTGTCCTTGGATCCAAATGAGAAATGTTGCTTCTTCTTCTTCTTTTTTTTTTTTTACTTGAATCCAGATTCATAAAACTTAATTGCCTCTCATGTCATACTGTGACCACAGCAGAGAGATCCTGGCTCCAGACCTGTAGGTTGTAGCTTACTCTTTGGCGTGGACGTTACTCAATGTTAAAAGTAGCCACAGCGTTGTTTTTCAAACTTTTTTCCTATTGGTTTTTGCTGTGTCTTTCTCAGTTTTGTTTAGCCCTGGCTCTGTTATATTCCTGATGAATACCATAAGTTGTATATTTGGTGTTACCCTCGAAGCTCTATGCCAGAGGACACACCGAACTTGGATCTGACTGTGTATTTTGGATCAGAAGAAGAGAGGAACAGAGTCAGCCCCATCACCACACACCAGAGCTCGGAGCCCCATAAGCCCTTCACTTACAGACCAACCACGAAGACTCTGACTCCCAACCATCGCCACATGTCTGCAGAGGAGGGAGAGAGGAAAGGGAAGCATGGAAATTAGCTGAAGGATCTCTCACAGATAGATCTATATAACAGAAACTGAGCCTGAGTTTCAAAACTGCTCTTTATGCTCAGACACTGAATTTTGTTGTTTTTATAACAAAAAAACTGGCAGGACATATCATAAAAGGGATGTTATTAAGATTTACTGTTGCGTTACACTAGCATTTGCATGAAATAAGGACACAAGATAAATAGGTTTTCCTTTCCCGCCCAGTTCCCTCTTTTTATATACAATCTGCCCTGGCGTGGTATAAGGCGTCTGAGTCAAACCCAGACTTCGAGAAAGGTTTGTTGGACTCGCTGAAGGCACTACTACGTCTTCTCGGCCTGTGAGTCATCTAAGTAGGGTGAAGATCAAGAGGAAGAGGGAAGCCCAGGCCTTTCAAAGCCAAACTGTGCCTAGAATACCTCAACCACTGATGATAATAACAATCAGAGGGCCAAAAGCAATAACCAGGATTGAATGCAAACACATGGCTACCATGAAAGGATACTGCACCAACCTGTTTGTCAAAGGATACTTCTGGACTTTTGCCGATTTTTAAGTAGAAATTACTTTTACGACTTCTGCAGCCAAAATAGTCAATAAATTACTGGATAATTTCAGTGTGCTACAACCTGTGTCTTATTTTTATACAAATGGACATTATTCCTCTCTGTAAAAATAACATCGCAGTCTCCAAACTGATTCATGAGATCGGGGAACTAGGCAATACCGCTGTAACAGAAACCAGCATGGCAGGAAACAGTAATACACTCAGACAGTTTCTAAATAAGACAGATATTCACTAATTTATTAGAACCCATTTATTTTAAAGTAAAATTGTGTTTTGACTAAAGATTTATTTTGGATTTGTCCCAGTGTCTGCACAGATTAAACTTGAGCAATGTGGTGAGGCTCCCAGGCATCTGCATTCAGTGTGTAGAATTATCAGGAAATGGAACTGTGTGGAATGAGTCTTTAAAGTAGGGCTGGGCGATGTGGCCGTAAATCAACATCATGATACATTGAGAAGTTCACCTCGATAATGATAAATAGACATTAACTACTCCACAAGCTGCTCACCCCCTCTCACATTAACTTCATCTACTTCAGCCACCACTCCAGCTGTTACAACTTTTGATCTGTCCTCTAACTCTTTACCTGTCTTTCCCTCTTTGTTACGGACTGAATGGGGTAGAGTCACGTCTCCGACGTAGGACAGCATCTTAAAGGGACATGAGACCATAGCCTACCTACACACATCCAAAACTAACTTTCATTTATTTATTTTTTTGACACAGAATATATTGACATGGACAAAATGCTCTTCTTAAAAGTCCCCCAAAACTGAATACATTTAAACAAAACTTTAAAATAATATCAGTAACATCTTTTACTGTCATATCATTGCTCTTATCCTATACAAACTTTAAACTCTTTTACTTATGCATTTGATGATGTGGTGGACCAAGGACCACTCTTCAGTAATGTGACCTTTCGGCCCTGCAGAATGGTCCTCATGCCTTAAATGAAACAAGAGCAGAGGGAGAGTCCAGGCCCTTATGAGCATGTTTATGAGGAGGCAGTGGATGAGAGGAAATTGCTTTTCTGGGGTTAATATAGTCTTGCGGTTTTCCGACAGTAGCTGCTCATGGAATTCCCTCCCAGTCCTTGCTGACATGGTCACTCCATCAATGCCAGCAGCTAATGCCATGTTTATCTCGCTCTAATCATAGATTGAGCCCTCTAATTACAAAGGAAAATCAAAAAGCCTTCAAGGCACGAAGGTACCGTAAAAAGGAATGTTATGAGAACTATGAGAAAATTAAAGCAATGTATGCAATTTTTCCGATATGGATGTTATTTTTGTGACTTTAAAATGCATGTCGACTCTTTCTCATGGAGGTCATGTGTACAGTTTTATTAATGGCTGCCTCTCTCTTTGTTTTTTTTTTCTCTTCCCTTATGCAGGAACCTGATGCCTCGTACTCTGGATGGTCAGATCACAATGGAGAAGACTCCCAGCTACTTCATCACCAAAGAAGCCCCGCGTCGTGTCTTCTCTATGAGCCGCCATACCAAGCTCATTGTGGTCGTACGGGACCCTGTGACCCGGGCTGTTTCTGATTACACCCAGACTTTGACTAAATCTCCAGGTCTCCCATCTTTCCAGAACCTTGCCTTCCGCAACGCTACCACAGGTCTCATTGATACATCCTGGAGCGCCGTGCGCATTGGCATCTACGCCAAACATCTCGAGAACTGGCTGCACTTCTTCCCGCTCTCAAGCTTCCTCTTTGTTAGCGGCGAACGCCTTGTGACGGACCCGGCAGGTGAAATGGGCCGTGTACAGGACTTCCTCGGCCTGAAACGTGTTGTGACAGACAAGCACTTCTACTTTAACCAGACCAAAGGTTTCCCCTGCCTGAAGAAGCCTGAGGGAAGCAGCAGGCCACGCTGCCTGGGGAAGTCTAAGGGCAGGCCCCACCCCCAGATCCCCTCAGAGGTCCTGCTCAGGCTTAGAGACTTTTACAGACCCTTTAATCTTAAGTTTTACCAAATGACCGGCCATGATTTTGGCTGGGACTGAGCAGCTACTCACTAAAGCTCTTAAAAACTGTTAGCAGCATTTGCATTCAGCTAACTACCAAAACCAGACAGGGATACCATGGGAATGTTGTATTTACCAAAGGTCTCACAATGCAAAATATGCCTCTCCTTGTTTCCTTTTCTAGGGAAAACTCCCCCTGTCTTCTGGATTTACAACAGCCATGCCAACACGTATGTGAGCTTGAATCCTTTGAGCTGCTTCAGCAAGCATTTCTAAACAAAAACTTTGGAGAAGTGCTTGTTGTGGTTCACACCGCTGCAGTGTGACAAGCAGAAGCCACATGCTTTAAATTGGAATGTCTAGCATTTGGCACCCTGAGTGCCAGGAGTTCCCTCGGCTCTTATTGCCGTCCAAAACACTTAAAAGCACAACCTCTGTTGTGCAGAAAATAACCCTAGAAAGTTGCCAACAATGCAAGGACACGGGCTAAAGTGGTAACAGAGTAAGAGGCTATGACAGCAGGGCAGAGCTACAATAAACCA
Organism: Xyrichtys novacula; assembly: GCA_962446985.1. Lineage (NCBI taxonomy): Eukaryota > Metazoa > Chordata > Actinopteri > Labriformes > Labridae > Xyrichtys > Xyrichtys novacula. Next base: position 14,924,830 of record OY660882.1, on the reverse strand, counting down.
AATTACATATCCAAGACACACAAGCTGTGATACTAAACAACATGGATGGTGAAAAAAGGAAGAAAAGGTTTTTGAATTATGCACAAAGGCACAATCAGAGCACATGGAGAGATGTGTGGTTCAACATGTGTAAGTTATTTAGAAATGCTTTCATTTAGCTGTTCAGTTCATATTTGTATCAGCGTTGAAAATGTTATTACAACCAATACAATTATGGAAGGTTATATTTTTCTTCTAAAATGAAACTTCTTTTCTGGACTGTCATGCAACTCTGTCGCCATAAAAGATGTAGCAAATGCAGGAAAACAGGACAGTCACAGAAATACAAAATGCAGACCACTATGTGCTGTAAATTTGCTGTTATTGAAGCTAAGCTCCTGTAACTGTGATTTCTTTCTACACATCTTCATAAACGCTCACTTCCTTAAATGGTACTTACCTGTACATGAAACTGTATATTTCTAAAAGCATAATTTATAAGGAGACAAAATATTGTGAAACTTTTTGTATTTGAAATTCTGCTGGAAATTCTGACTAAAACTCTTATGATGAAACATGTGTTTGTGCTCATTTTTTTGCATCGAACTCAGTTAATCATGTGTGTGTTTATTCCAAACGAGTCTATGTTGCTGCTGCTGGGGATACGAACTACATCTGTTAAACAGATGTTTTTCATCAAAGGGACCCGCTGGACAATATTGAATTACAAACTGTCGAAATGAATCACTCTCATGTTAATTTAAGGATGACTTAGTTGAATCCGTCAAATTCCTGGAAGTTATCAAGCTGCTTTGACTGCAGTGGTATCTCCAACTAAAATATCTGCATCCTCGAAGAAGTGAACTACTTTCTGCGTTTACGTTCACTGTTCTTGTAACTTTACTTTTGACGACAATGCCAACAAAACTATCTATAAAGGATTATAATGAACAATTATACGGTTAAGATGGCTTTGTTTTAAACTGAACTGACTGTTGATTTTATGGGACATATGACAGCGATTTCCTCTTTTTGCCAGCAAGATAAACACATCTGTATTTCCTTAATGTTGACTTAAGTGAGTTGTTGACTTAAATGAGTGGTCATTCAGCTCTGAGGGTGCAGCGAGGGAATGAAGTTGGCAGTGACAGTGGGTAGAGTGGGGGTCTTGTAGCCACAGGCATCCAGGGAGCTAAATTTGAAGTTAACGCAGTGGCTTTTCTGATGTGTAAGCAATCAATTCACCGTGGTGATTGGAGACCTTTGGGGATGGCAATCTTTGACCTCCTCACTCCCCCTTGACCTGTGAGGCTGGTCGCCATAAACTGCTGACCACTACCACTGCACTGGTTAATGGAGTCGCCCTGCATGAGCTATGAGCGGGGCCGAATGCTCTCACACACACTCACACAGATAAACACACACAGGCGTACAACAACTCCCCCCTGATCCATTAATATTGCATTCCCAACCTATGGGACCTCCACTGAAGGGAGAGGGTCTGGATCAATAACTGCCTGTTTAGTTTATTGGCGGCAGGGATATGTGCTTATACGTACCATGTCCCTCTGTCACTTTGATTTAAGTCAGGGGTCGAGCATGGGTCGCTATCATACATTTGTAAAATATTATTTAACACCTGATATATCTTCCAATCTTCCACACATTGTAATCGATGCAGGGCCTAAACACATACATGAGGATGAACAGGGGGCTCATTTTTCTACCACGCTGTGCTGGTGAGGTAAAAAGTGGTCCTTTTTTCACTCTTCTTGATCACCTTTGGGGGGATTTGGCCACTGATGTAATCAAAGAAAGGGAAATGGAGCAAAGAGATCGAATATGAAATCATAGTGGCAAATGTAAAGTGAAGGTAAAGCCACACTGATACTTACATCTATCAATAATGGATCAAATATTTTCACCTGATATTACTGCTTTAAATTCCAAGCCCACAAACATACTGATCTGATTTGTTCAATGACTTATTGTTTTCAATAAGATGTGGGCCAACTACTATCATTACTGAAAAATACATAGGACCACTAGAATACTGGACAATAATTTACTTTACAAATAAAATGCCATAAAAATGACCTGTAAAGAGGGACTGAGGATCCTTTCTGAAGTTGAGAGTCTAGTTAAACACAGATGCCATCATAAATTCCTTGAAAACCAAGGTTTGTGTCCAGTCTGACGCTTTCAGTCATGTTGATTTGATCCTTTTTTTTACATGTTAACTGCAACATAACAGAAAAAATATTGGTTTACCTTTCAAATCCAATTTTGCCTCAACTGTGATCTGTTTCCTATCTTGGATGTAGTTATTAAAGGCTTTAATCTAGTTTCTTTGTAATGCTTGTAATATTTACTTAAAACAAAACCTTTTTGATACAAACCTCATTTTAAAAATGTGGCCAAGTGTTTTTTTTTTTTTTTTTTTTTTTTGCCCAAGATTTACTTTGGTATGCAGCTTTCTTCAGCTTACATGTGCTCTTTGGAGTAGTATTGGTCATCTGGATTCTAACACAAGCAGAGGCAAACAGCCCAGAAATAAGCAGGGGTTGTTAAAACACACAAGGAGCTGAGTGAAAGATGCATTGACCAAATCAGAGAAAACAGACATGATGATACCAGGAAAGCAAAACACGACATTAACTCTTCTGAAAGATTACCAACGAAAACACAAATGATTTGACTTAAGTATAAATCAAAATGTTACGTTATGTATTTTTTTTAATAAAGTTTATGGTTACAGCTCGTCTGCTATAGATTTAGACTGCTGGGGGTACTGGCACATTGAGTACCTTTCTCTCCTTCTCCATCCTCTTACTGTCTGTGCCATTAACTTTGAATCATCATGTCCTATTAAAGTCACTGATACACAGTCTTTTCTTGGAGTCCATCATGCTGAAGGATCCTTTGGATAGCTGCTGCAGACATTTTGCTGCTGTGGACCTGCCTGCTTTCAGCTGCTTCAGTGACATTCATCAGTCTCACCTCCGTCCATCTCTCTCTTTCTGCATCTCCCTCTATCCTCTCTCTAAACCCAATGAAGTAACGGCAGATGACTCTCTAACATCAGTCTGGTTCTGCTCAAGGTTTCTGCCTGTTAAAAGAAAGTTTTCCTCTCCACCGTAACTTGCTAAAATGACGATTCACATGATTTTCTGAGATCACGTTGATGCATCTGATCCCACACTAACACCACACAGGCAAAGTTAGCAGCTAATGTTTGCTGGTGGAGCATTTAGCAGTTAAAGAGATAGTTATTCTATTGTTGGTATAACAGAGAAGGACAAAGAGCAATTTTCAAAAATTTACCAGATGTCTGAAACAAAAAAACAACTTCAGAGCCACTTTCAGCGCCAACCTTATTTTCATAACAGACTTCAGATGATTCTTGCTACCTTGGGGAACCTTAGCTTATACTTGCTCGTATTTGACAGGTGGGTGGTGTTCATTTTCCACCCTGCATACCCTCCAGTTATAGAATATCCCCAAGTCACACAACCCCATCCATTCATGGGTGAAGAGCGAGCAAAGGGAACCAGCCAGCTATGTCGTTGAGTTTCCCGCTGGTGAAAAGTTTCCTTTATGTCTCTCTCTGTGCCAAAGAGGCCTGAAACTCCAGATAGCAGCAAATCTCTCATTCATCAGCTGGCTGGAGTTATTCAGCCCTGAAGGTATTGATATGCAAACAAGATGGTTCAGCCGCAGGTCTGCAGAACAGGCCTTTATCCAAAAAGTCCTGGCTCCATTCCTGATACATTTCTCTGTTGCTCACACAATGACCTTCCTGTCGACGATCCATGTGAGCGTCTGGCCCCACAGAGGGTGCAAAGGATCCAAACACGAGTACTTTACCAAACCCGGATATTGGTATGGGTGGGGGAATGTCGCCCCTTAAGATCTTTACACCCCAATGAAAGTGACTGGTGACCCTTATTGAGAGGGTCAAGTGTCCTATCTCGCGTTAAAAAGAGGAATGGCTGCCAGTCTGCCAGCCTGTATACAGAGCACCGCCAGGGTTTAATCAGGCATGGATCAGCTGGTGGAAACGGAGAAAAACTTGTGCTGGAAGTAAGAAGTAATTCACTGACCAAAACACAGACCGCAGAATTTCCTTCTCCCCTTTAGTGAAAACTAACCCCAAAATAATCAGATTGATAGAAATTAGATGGTTCTTGATTTAATATGATCTGATCACTTATTTTGTGGGTTATTAGGGACAAAATTGGCACTTGAAGAAATTCAACAACAGGGGCACCCATAGCCTGGTGGTCTTGTTGCTCCTCACATACATAGGAGACCCGGGTTTGATTCCACCCTCTGGCCTCCATCATTCCCCACTCTCTCCCCTGTTTCATGTTCTTTCCACTGTCCTCTTCTTGTCAATAAAGGCCAAAAATAAAATCTTTGGGAAAAGAAGAAATTCTGCAACATCACCAGATGTCTAATGTCTGTCATGGAATGGAACAATACCGCCATATGTTAGTGAAAATATGTGATTTTACATTGTGTTCGTGCAATGACGGGGTAAAGGGGCATCATGATTCACAATCATGGCATCCACCTCATTTATCAGAAGTATTTTGCCTTTGTTAGCGTCTGAAACCTCGAGCATAACTATTTTGCAGCTGCTTGCTCAATGGCGAAACATTTACACCTAAACTTTCTACTTCAGTGACTTTACAAAAAATGGCATTGCAGAAAAATACCATACCCGCTCACCATTAAAATGCCTGTGTTAAAGACAGTTTTGAATCACTGCCTGAATGTGAAGGAGTTGATTAAACTAACTTTCCTTACTGTTGAGTATTGAGGATAGGGACTTAATGAAAATGGAAAAGCTAGGGTAGCATTGGTCAACAAGTCAGTCTATGCTGATCTTGTCCTTGAATGCTCAAGTACTATTCACTGAGAAATTACCCCATCCTACTTGTATTAGACTATCAAATGCATCATTTTCTGGTTATATCTTACATGGGAATTGTAGAAATTGGGCTCGACTGACTCCTTCCTACCCACTCTTTTTTCAGGCATCACAAATCACAACTAAAACTCATTTGTCTTGGTGCTTTTGTATCTCATGTAAAGATAGGCTAGTAATAAAAGTTCCACTCTATTTCATTAACATAACAATAAAGCTCCCTACAGGTCCTTTAATGTCTATTTCAAACTTTAATATCCCAAACAGCATTTCCTTTCCTCTGAAGTGACTGGAGCAACTGGTCACTGCTCACTGGTCCGCGTCATGTCTGTGGAGGTCAGGATCAGTGCCCTGGCCTTCCAAGGGGTCAAAGTTCAAAGTGCATTCCTCTCCCAGTGTCACCTCGAGTCATTTGACCCTCATATTCAGGGTTATTCAGAGACTGATGAGGGGAAAGTGATTATAATCTGTTACTGCCGCTGTAATGGGCTCATTTACTGTGAAGGATGAAGCTAAATTGGTCATTACAGAAGAAAATGTTGAGGTTGAGAACATTTGTGTTGACGTTATCATGTATTAGGCCTTGTGTTTCTCTACATTATTCTCAGTGTGACTGTGGTGCATCAATACATCAATGCAAATGGCTTAATATTACACATGCTGAAAAGAAAAAAAAGATTTAATGAAACAACTGCATGACAGAAGTTGTTTCTTTGTGGGTGGGGTCTGTCCTCGGGGTCATTTAATAGAGGAGTCATCTGCTGGCCTTTGACCTCAAAGTGTGGGGTTAGAAAGTGTGAGGAAAAGTGGCAGACATACCTGAGTCTGACACCTTAACTCCAGCACTCTCATATTAACATGTTGTATCTGTATGACACTTTCTACAGATATAGATTAAGAGATACTAGGAAAGATTTAGATTATCAATAATGTCAAATGAGATAAAATCTTAATTAAAATATCTATATCAAAATGTGTTTCATTTTCCAATCATCTTGCATCTCATAAGGACTGCAGGGGTGAAAGATAAAATGGGAAATAAAGACAGATCAAAAACAGAATTCACAAGGGACACAAAAATATTCCAAGAGTAGTGCAAATATTACTAAATTTAAAAAAAAATCAAAATCACCTCAAAGTATAGAGAAAAATAGCAAAAGGTGTTGCTTTACAGTTTCATAAAAACAGAAAGAGAGAAGACAGCAAAAACTGCACTTTGACAAGAATAAAAAGAGGTGCCAAATAAACACCATTTCAACTGCAAAAAAGATACAAAATAAGCACAAGAGTATTTAAAGCAACTGAAAACATCACTATAAAATTAAAAACAATTTATAAGAAGCCTAAATGGTTTTAAAATCATCTCGTAGGTAACATATAAAAACTGCCAAACCAAAATAAACATAAATAAATAAGTTATAGACACATGGCGACCAGAAAAAAAGGACTGACACTTAACTAAAACACACACTCACACATACACACACTGGACATACACAAAGACATGCAACATGGCATGGCTCTGAGACATGAAAACAACTAATAAAAGACTGAATGCAAGCCTGGTTCTGACCCTAGCCTGCACTCTTGGTGGTGAGTCATGTATCGTGAGCAGGACATTATCAGTTATCAGTATCAACTCAACACCTTGCTGCCTTATGTCCTACTTTTTAACACTTCCAGTTGAAATAACTTTGCATAATTTCAAGAGGCATTTCAGGAATTACAAACTGCAGATAATCATGTCAATTGCTTCACCCAAAGTTAATGAAGTTGTTTATTCTGCATTGATTAAGTTGCACTGAACTGCAAAATGTATTATGTTTGCATTACATCTGAGTTTATTTTCACTCAAACTGTGCAGAGTGGCCCCCCATTCACAAGTTTTAAACACATCCGTGGATGATCTGCTCTGTAGTAAACAGTGGTCAGTCTTTCTGTTTGAGTGGACTGCTGAATCTCACCCGTATCCTGCTTACAAGAACCCATTCTGCTTTCAAGGGAGCTCAAAGCCTTGAGCTTTACAAATGTGTCCCTCAAACTCCCACTCCTACTGTTGTGTGTTTATCGTATATCGTAACTGAATGGAGGCCAGATCCTACAGCCTGTGATTGCTTTAATATGAGGGCTCCTTCTCTTTGACAAGCAAGCTTCAAATTAGCTGAGAACACTTGGTTTTGGCTGAGAGAGACACATTCCTCCAACAAAGCGAAGAGGATTTGCGCCCAAGCTTCCTCTCTAATTAGCAGATCAAGGCAGGGACAAAGACATGTAGCGTACATTATCTGTAATTAAGCGGGAAATAATCCAAGACCATGTGTTACATGATCATTTATGATAGTTTTTCATTCAAACAGCCTCCTGATGGTTCACTTCATGAATGAGCCTCTCATTGATTCCACCATATGTTCAGCAGAGCCGGTTTTAATGAGGTTTTTGCTGGATCCTATTTAACACTTCACCAAGAGATAGATACAGAGATACTGATGAAAGAGACGAGGATAAAAGATCTGAATGTAATATGCGTTAGAGTAAAAGATGAAAAACAACAGGTTTACATGATAATAATTCGAGAAGAGGGAGAGCAGAGAAAAGTACCAGCAAGCACAGCAGACAAGTTCCCCTCAGGGAGGGTCATTAACACCTAATGAAACAGACCCCACAGTGGGTATCCATGGATAACCTTTGACCTTTGGAGAGAACACCAAACTCCTGAAAAAGGCAAAATCCTAGAGAGGCTGGTTGACCCACTGGGAACATGAAGTTATTATTAGTAATATATGATGGCTTTGAATGATTGTCATTATTATTTTATCATTATAATTTCTAACATGCCAGTATATAATGAAAAACAAAAGCAGTGGGAACTAGAAGCTTCTCTGTTTTATGTATTACTGGAAACATTGTGGGCAAACTTTCAAATCTAAGGCCAAACTGAAGCAGAGCAAAGAAGATACAATTCATTTCATTTTAATTTTTACATGTTTAAATACATATTACAAAACCATCTTCAATGTAGGTAAGAATCAATGTTCATGGGTTTAAAAAATAATAATATAGGAAATGCTACAGGCATAAGATTTCAAGGCAAAACACACTCACACATGCCCCTAATGTAGGTTTCCCATCCACAACTCTTTGGTTAAATCCCACCTCCTCCCTCCGCTTCCTTTGTTTTTCCCCTCTGCACTCTGAGGTAAATTAGATGCCGTTCCTCCTAACAGATGTCTGGGGACTCAGGTCTACTCTCGTTCACTGGAGTCCCCCTCTGAAGGCTCTCAAAGGTCAGATGATGTTTCCCCTCATCGCTGCTGTGAAGAGCGAGTATGTCTTCAGGGACCTGATCATCTTTCAGCAGCCTGGCAGACGATGCAGAGAGTTAAAGTATTAAGGAAAAAGTCCTGCTTCTGTGGGAAAACCAAGTTTTTCTCAGGGCTGCTCATGACTGTTATCATGTCCGCTCTCACTGTTTCTGCCGTTTTACTTCTTTCTGCATGTAAGAAAAATGATGTGTGTAATAGGAATACTTCATTACTCCAAATAATTTAACATAAATTATCAAAACTAAGTGCAACACAAAACTTAGCCTTGGGTTTAAAAGTCTACAATCCTTAAACTTCAAATCTCTGACTAAATACTCTTTCTCTTTTTTTAATTAAATAAACTTGACTTGTTTTTATTTATCTTATTTTTTCTTTATCTACCTTCAAGATCATTTTTGTGTCAAGATGTGAATCTAATAACTGAAGCATGTGAGAAAAGTGTGGGGCTAGCTCAACCAAAAAAACACCTCCAGATACTCTAAAATGTTTAGCACTAGCTGTTTAAGACGATTATCTAGCGTAGGCTTGATTTGTACACGTTTTCTTTTTTAAAGATTTATCATTTTAATTATTTTGGCTGTGATGCATTTGCTGTCACAGTAGCTCACATTTTTCGCTTGCTAAAATTTTTGGACATTAGTTTTTCAAGACCACTCAGAAAATAAGTCACGAATTGTCCATCAGATTTTTCCCAAATGTCTTAAAGTTTTTTTGATGTTTGTTTGTTTGTTTGTTTTAAAGTGGTCACATGTTAACTCCCTGTGGACAGACTGTCAGTAGTTCTGGCAAAGCAAATACTGACCTTCATCACGAGAATGATCATCACGCTTATTTTTCCTTGCTGATTATCCGTGAACATCGGATGCAGCATCCTCTTCCTGTGTACTGCCGTGAGCCAGACTTCAGTTAATTCCCACTTGGAGCCAGAGATGGGAATAATATCACATCTCATCCCTGGAGGGGCCTGACAGGGGACCAGATCACCTCCCCAAGTCTCATTATTTAATATCAGAGCGCTTTACTCTGAGGCTGCAAGGGGGTCAGAGATTTACAACCAATGTTCAATAAGAAGCTTGTCACACACATGAGAAAACAAGAACACGGACACACACGCTAGCTTAAGATTTAGAGACGGTTTGGCTGCAGAGAGGGCGAGGAGATACAGAGATTGATGTAGACGGAGACGGTTAAGGATGACTGGGAAAGAGATGGAGAGCAAAAAGAAGAAAGAAGTGATTAGTAAAGGGTAGAGAAAAGAGGGAGAGAGTCCAGTGTCCAGGTCAGGCCTTCAACGCCGAGAAGAGAAATGAGACGAGCATTCCCAAGAAAAACAGAAATCATCGGCCACACACATTTTCCATCTTTCCTTTCCCTTCAGCGTAGTGAATACAGATGCTGATAGAAATCACCCACTTTAACCCGAAACGTATGTAGTCATCATTTACAATTTAAATCATCACCACAAGAATATGAAGTGAAGACAATGTAGTCAGCAGTACTCATCGGCTGCAAAATATGACTGTGTTTCAGACTAGAGGAAGTAGATTTAGCATTTCTATCATCCTGCGGATATCCTTTGGTTTGAGGGATGAGATGATCCAGGAATTAACAAAGAGAGAAACTGTATATCCACTCGTCATAAATCAAAGTGTCTCACAGTTGCATTCAGCCGAGGGGAATGGGTTGGAAAGACAAACACTACGACTGATATTATTTTTTAATCGTATGAAATTATGCATTGTAACTGTTGAAACTTAAGGACACGTGGTTTATTCTGGAAATTTAAGTAAGATAGTAAGCAACTTTTTGGAAGAAAAATGTAAACATGAAGGATTATAAGTGCTAAAGCAGCCATTTTCACGCTGAAAGACATTGTTCATTTTGAAGTCGAGAGGTGAACCTTCAGTTCTTGGAAGCAGCGACAGAAAGGTTATACAAGGAGAGTCTGAAATACAAGACAAACATTTTTCTCTTATATGATTGATGAGAAGGTTTTGGATTTCTGAGTGAAAAAGTGATGGAGTCCCCATTCTGTCAGGATGTGACAGCTTTAACCCAAAAATTCCATCTGGAGAGTCTGGATCAGGTGGATGGAAGAGATATGTGCTCAGATCTTGTTCCAGACTCTGATTGCAGTCTGTCCCTCCTCACTCCACTGTGTTAAAGTTGGTGTTATGATAACAATGTGGGGAGAAAAGTGCTTTTTCAGCAAGTTTTCAAGTCAGCAGGTTAGTGCATCCTCTACTATTATTGGATCCTGGATTGCTATGCTGTTTGATTCTGACACAGATTTACTCTCTGGTCAGTCCCTGGTGCTCTGACTTGTGACAAAAATCAATACTGAGGTTACTGAGAGTGCAGATTTGCAAATGCTGGCATGTAACAGAATTTGAACCAGAATCTTGAACAAGGAAAGGGACTGTCTAAAAGAAGGGGACATATACTAACACCCCAACTGGTTTGTGGACTTCAAATTTTACACTCACCTTGAAGACTTTCTTGTCTTTATCCAGAGATAGGACAGCAGATAAGGTGAGAAATTGGGAAGATGAAATTGGGACCAAAATATGGCAAAAGCCAACTTTCTAGCTGGTTTGTGACAAAGGGGCAGAGCTGACAGGGATCTCTTATGGGTAATACATGTACTATTAACAAAAACCTCATACAAACCCACTTAAAGAAACTAAACTATCCTCTTAAGGACAGCTTGAGTAAGTTACAGAGCAACTAGCATGGCTTTAGACCCTTATTTTACTCCTATGATAGCTCATTATGAAACTGAATGAACTTAATATTGATGCCCTTTTAAGAGCTACAAAGGTGAGCAAGACCATCGACAACAGGGTTGATAAATCAGTCATTTTTGATACCTAGTCACTGCAATGGGTCAAGTGTCATGTGCGTCAACAGAAAAGATTGGCAATGTGTGATGGATCATGCTTTTTAAAGAAAGCAGAGTGAGATTTCTCTACTTTGAGGTAGACAGAAAAAAGGGTAGTGAAGGTACTCAGGAATATTTCAGACAATGAGGTCTGAAAGTATTACAATGTAGGAGTAAAATTTAACAATTTGCTCCCTCCTACTCCTTCTGCCGGAAGCCTGTGCAGATCCATAATCCATACATCCAGTGCAGGCCACCATGACATGCTCCATGAGGCTATGAGACGTCCATCTGTACCAGAGACACTTCAAATTCCCAGAGATCAATGGAAGCCGGGACAAACCATAATACACCCCATCCCCCACCCTTCTCATGATGCACAGTCAATCCCAGCACCCCACCATGAGAGGCTGACACTAACACACAGGTAATAGAGTACATCGTAACCAGCACATGAACAAGGGCTGCAGGCGTGATCAATAGGCAGCTAAAGGAACAGGTAATATGATATTGATGGAGCTGCAATTACAAGGATGGTGAGCAGATGTATGTGATTTTATGTCTGCAGCCCCCCAGTGCATGCATGTGTGTCTGAGTTAATATATCTTTTTACAACACAAATGTATCTTTGGCCAACTTGACATGCCACTGCATTCGATACTGACACTTTCCAGGCTGCAGCTCACTGAGGCTGATCAGTCCGGCACACTGTATAAGCATGATGCGTAATGGAAATCAATTACACAGCCACTGGTTTGTTGATATCAGGACTGCTATGGCTCTTATTTGTGTTTGAGTAACCATTTACACATTTATCGGTTGTTATTGAGAAATAAATAAGTAGAGCAAAAGGAAATTTGTGTAAAAATCACAACCAAAGTCTTGTGCCAAAGAAAGAGGGGGAAAAAAGTAAGGTAAATATTGAGTAAAAAAAATGGCAAAGTCATACTAGGCTCTATTTTTTACATACAAATAAAAATTAAAAATACCTGGTTCTCTTTGCTAGTGGCAGGTGAAGAGTGGATTTTCAATCAATACTCCAAAAGACAAATACAATAGGTTTTGCATTTTTCAGACCATGAATGATATTCATGTCAGAAAGATTGTTTTACTTTTTTATTCTACACACTATATCAGAATTAGGGCTGTCAACGAAAATTCTCAATTCCAATATATTTCAGAATATATAAAAAAAAGAGAGATTCAAATGTGCAAATTAATATTCGAATATTAGACAAACAGCGGGAAAAGACTGAGAGGGAAAAAAAAAAAAAAGCAGTTGCTTTGCAAGTGAGCGCACTGTAACGATCAGTCAAGGACAAGTCACAGGAGCTGCACCTGCAGTGAGACTCAACAAAAAAAACATCCGTGGCACATGCAGAGAGAGATGGCAGGATGTTCGGAGCCAAACTCAGAGAGAGTGGTCTGGACACCAACGAACTCTAGAAGCTCCATCTGGAAATTATAAGGATTTTGGGCAGACACGGTAGACCGAAAAAATGCTGAGCAAGATAAAGTTATATACAAGTTGTGTAAGCTAGATATTCGAATATGTTCAAACCGATGTGTTATTTTTAGAACGAATATTCGAACGTCATTTTGGAGAAACTTTGACAGCCCTATTTAGAATTTATGTCAAAAACTAGCCAGTAACAGGTTACGATTTAATATGTGGTTATTTTTGATGGAAGAAATCATATTACCAGTTAGGTAAGATGATGGGGACATCGGCCAGTGCTAATGTGATACCCGTTATTTAAAATGCTATTAATAGTTCTGACAGATTAATCCATCCAGCTCAGTTACCCAGTTTGTCTTAAAAGTTAACTATTTCATCAGACAGGACTGAGTTGCAATAAGCCCTTCAAGATGTTGAAAATCCTTCAAAATGTAACTATTCCTACTTCAAGGTATGTAATCCTGAGGCCAGAGCAGAATTCAACTCTGGAGTCCAACTCTGGTGGTCTGAAAAGTAACGTCACTGACAGTGGAGGGGAAAACGACTTAGAGGTCAATATAAATGTCCCAAAAAGAGGATGGGAGAGCCAATCAGGCGAGCTAATCCAAATATAACAGACATCTGCGTAGCTTCAGTGAAACAGATCGCTTTTAGAGGCAGACAGAGACGGTGAGTTGGTGTGGAGGTCTGTATCAAGTCGCAGCGAGACGGGTGAAGGAGACGAAATGTCAAATTTCCAAGGCAGACCTCGGTCACACACTGGCTGTCTTCCAAGACAGAGGCAGAAACGGGGAGATAAAGGTCAGCTGTAGAGGATATTATACCTTATATTAGACAGTGCGCTTGTCCTGATGGAGCCACCAGGATTCCCTGCATTGCTGTAGGTCTGGATTAACCTGTCATCTCCTGCCCCTGACATGTCCCTGCATGCTGAAACAAGGGTTAGGGACAGGCCCACCCACCCACAGAGCCACCAACAGCACCCCTTCTCACCCACAATGTCTACACTTGTGTCCTCTTAATTGAGCTCAATTGACTCTTAACTTCAGTATAAATAGACAGCAGGCAATTAAGAGGTGATCATTTGAGCGACACTCAAAGGTGGTCTGAGTTTTAGGGTTGAGACCTTTACAAGAGGTCAAATGTAAGGGTGAGGCTCCTGCCAGTGTCGAGACAGCTTTGTCAAATGGAATAAAGTTAGATGATAGAAGTGTCAAAGAAGTGTTTAATTGAACAGAGAGCGTGATATCTGTTACCCTAAGTCATTAAAAAAAGTCACAGACCTTGTATTTTGGTTCTTCTGGAGACCTCGTTGTGTGACCATTTCCCTGCCTCTTCAGGAGATCCAAATCCTAAACTCTGATCAGCTGCTTGAAAAGACTTTAAAGGATTTTATATAAAAGCAACCAGCAGTGCAGTCCTGTAGTCTTTTTGATGATTATACCAAGTCTCTGACTTTATCAATCACTTATTCCACTAGTTAATAACCCGCCTTCTGTATAATATCTCTTGTCTCCAGTTTTACATTCCTGCAGCTCTACATCTTCCTGTTTTCCTCTTATTTAATCTCCAGAGATTTTACTTTCCCATTATTTGCTTATTTAGCTGAGCATTACATACTCTTACTTCTATTTTAATCAAATCTCAGCTCAACAGTCTTTGTCAAACTGCCGTTGACGTGCCATTACCGCGAGCAGTCTGTCTCTGTAATACCCACAGGCTAACGCTCTCTCTTTTATATCTCTCTGTGTGTTCTCCCTCTTCACTGTAGCATCAAACCCTCAGAGTCTACTGGGCTCTTCTCAGTCACATGCTTCTCCTTTCTCTCCCGCTCTCTGCTGGTCTGGACCGGCTGCCGGGGCCATGCTAATGTGCTGCAGTTACATGATGGTCCTGGCTGGGATGGGGCCATAATTCGTTCCATTCCTTTTTATTAAACCCATAGCCACACTGTTATTAGTGCTCTCTAACAGCATGATGTCTTCCATATGGGAGGTTAGTACCATCCTAAGGAGAGAGAACTAAGACTCAGATGAGAGCGAGTCTTTTTCCTGTAATGGTGGAGTTTGGTTTGAAGAAGGCCGAAGTGACATCCAACAAGATATGAGTTAAAAGCAGCATCGAATGTGAAACTCATTTTGACGGTTTCTTCCTTTCATGTATCTGTCACAATTGTTCTGAATGTAGTATTCTAGCTTCGCCAAAAACTTTGCAGACAGAGTAATTTAGGTATCAACTTCACACAGAAGTGAAACCTCTGCCTTTGATTCTCTGTTTAAAAATGAGTGCCAGAGTCTACTTTCAAGTCATGATACAGATCTAACTTTGGGGGAAAAAACCTCACCAGTTTACTAAGTAATCATTTACTGACAATAATTGTTTTAATACCAAACACTAGCACATGGTAAAAAGCTTTTGTCTATCATTTTACATGTCAGGCCAATTGAATTGGAGTCAAAATAAAAGGTAGTTTATATATATATATATAAATAAAATAAAAACAGCATGTTTTCATGGTCTTCTCCAAAGATGAAAAAATCAATGTTACATTAACTGATAAGTTTTCACCAAATGTGAGGTCAAAAAGCAGGAAAGGCTTAGTTAGGTTGAATCTTTGTACAAAGACAGGAAACTGCTGTCCGTAGCTAAAATAGCACTTCACCTTTGAGGGATTGTCAGAGTAATTTCAGCATGTTAAAGCTACTGTGAGAAGTTTTTAGCTGCTCATAAAACTGACCAAAATTGATACTGATGCCCTACATAAATTATAAGAGGGCAATAAAACCATACGCATAAAAAAATTTAAATTTATACTGTCATTTTTAATGCTTGAAAATGCTGCCAGGAGGGTAGGTGCCAAACCAAGTGATAAACTGCAAGCAAATGAAACAGTGTTTTACTAAATTTTGCAAAGTTGAGCTAAAATATAAGTAACACATTTTATATAAAAAAATATATATATACTCAAACAACCATGTCTTTGTCAAACTGCTGTAAATATAATGGTGTTTAATTCTGTTCAAAATGGTCAGATGGATGCGCTAGCTCAGTCACAGCAGCTAAGAGTAGAAGTGTGATGGATGAACTTATATGATTAATGGATAAATGTACAAAAAAAATATGGTTTCATGTGTAGTTTGTAGTGTGTGAAGATACTGATTTATCTATCGCCTATTTGCACAGTCAGTTAGCATGCTAACTGCATAGATGACTTTCATTATCTCTGTGGATTCAACTGTGTTACTATGCTGTAATGTTTCTGATTCATGACTGTCTGATATGATGCATTTGATTTAGCAACAAAGTTAATTCATGACAGTTTCAAACATCCTTCCTTGTACAACAGGGAACTATCTGTAACAGGCAGAATAACACTGAGATCTTAAAACATCACATTAACTGGTTGTCTCTGTTATTCTGCACATTAAATCTGTCAGTAAAACAATCATTTCTGCGATAAGTGAAAGGGGCGATCTAAAAGAGAGAGAAGTCAAACAATGAATATAAAACTATGGATGTACATAAAACACAGATCAGATGATTCATTTTTTGTTTCATGTTGTTTTATGATGTTTTATTAGATTCTTGAACCTCCACTGGGTATTTGTAACCACAGCAGCAGTAAATTAGAGAACAAAAAATTCACTGAGTCCACATAATTGAAAATATACAAATGATTCATGCCTTAAACTTTGGAAAGAAAACGTCAGAAAATGAACCAATATTACCACTTAAGTTTTATATTCCTTAGAATAAACATTGTACCAGACTAAATGTCAGTTACGTTAAAATACCGCATCTTTCACTCTCCAATTACACTCTCCAGATACAATATTCCACCATAAATAATGGAAAAGCAGGGAGTCTTTATGTTGAATCTAAACAGCTGAAGCCTTAACATGCATCTCACATCATCACCCAAATAAGGCAACCCTTAAGTCATTGAACAATCAGCTCATAAATGCCGTTACAGCGTGAAACTGTGTCCTGCTTTGTACCACTTTTAGAGGCAATGCTCCGGAGTATAAAGATTTCATTGTTCAGTGGAACACATGCATAAAGAGCAGTGAAAGCTTCTGTTTTATATATCACTCAGTAAAATCTGAAGAAGTCTGTTTTCCTCTCATTAAAGGTAACAAAGAAACCCCAAAGGTTTATACTTTTTTAGCTTGAATAGGACTCTAGACGTCTAATCTGGTGTGAGATACTTCTGTCAGGGCTGATCAGAGAGAAACTACCTGAATCGATTTTGTGAAGACGTTTGTGATGGAATGGGGAGGCAGTCTAAGCTTTAGTGTTACTGAAGGAACTTCTATAGTTAAAAAGAAAGGCCTTGAAGCACCAGAATACAGACAACACCCTTATGCTCTCTGCATCCCCCTCCATCCCTTTTCCAATTCCAACACAGCAGCGGCAGATGGCTGTCTAACATGAGGCGGGTTCTGCTCAAGGTTTCTGCCTGTTGAAAGGAAGTTTTTCCTCATCACTTTAACTTACTAAACGCTGCTAAGTGTTTCTCTTTTGGTGGATTAAGATGAAATTAGAGATGGTCTGATCCTACAAGTTGAGGCTCAGTCTTGTCCCATCCTGATGTTGGCTCTTTGTAAGTAGAGTATGGTCTAGACCTGCTCTTTTTGCCAAGTGTCTTGAGATAACATTTGTTGTAAGTTGAGTCTATACAAAAACCTCTACTGGATGCATTTTTTTCTTTGTGTCAAACTTTCTTTGTTTCTTTGTTTACCATTGGCTGTGTACAGACACCATGCCTCCATCTCCTCCCATTGTGAGGTGGAAACATGGAAATACAACCTCCCTGGGCACTAACACATTGCATTGGTGAAGCTATGATTGTATGTTTGGGAAAAATTTATCTGACAAGTGTTGTATTTTTACAGATCTACGGGCACCATGCACATCAATAAACAGAAACAAGGCATGCCAGACAAGCCAGCCAGACAACAACAGGGTCCTGAACATGTACTACAAAAAGTCTCTTGAATTTTTACCATCATCAGGTTTTAATTTTTATTTTATATAACGTAACATTTCCTGTCTCGTAGGTTGCACAGAGACTCATAGCAATAACATGACCAATACTCTAGTGTTCCCTACCATTACCTCAGTATGGTGGCATAATGATGGGATTTGACATCATGCATGCCTCTGATTTCTTCCTTTCAACGGTATGTTATTAACATCATTTAAGGTTTCCTCCACAGTCGTTTGTACACCCCTCCTTTTTACTGGACATGTGGATGAGGAGACAGACTGCATTGTTCTACCAGAGCCCAGCTGGATCCATTGGCTCTGCAGCAGCTACACAGCGCACTCAGTCACACAGGTGGCAGGGAAATTACAGCATACACATACTCCTAGTTTGGATGTCTTCCACTTTTGGAAGCCAATAAAGACTGCTCAAGCTGCTGCCAACGACTGCTAAACCTATACTTGGATGTAGAAGTTCGGGTGATGCCAAGATGTTGCTCATGAACCGAAGTATATATTTTAATGATCGGATTCAATAAAGGAATGATGATTGGTTCCATTAGATCCTTACAGAGTGACACACTTATTTTATTCTTAACAAAGGAGTCTTTGTTGGCCATGTGTGTGTGTGTGTGTGTGTGTGTGTGTGTGTGCGTGCGTGCGTGTGTGCGTGTGTGGTTACATGTGAAACAAATCTTTGGATCATCAACCTGACGACCACAACTTGCCTGCATGCACCATGTACTGCAAATGACAATCCTGCAAAACCTCAGAGCGCCCAAATTCTCCCTTAAATCAAACAATAAAAAGCTCTTTTGTTCCACAAAGAAAACAGCACATAAAACACTATGAATAAAAATGTGTCACCGTCACGTCAACGCTCTGGGAGAACTTAGCTTTGTGTTGTTTTTGTGTTGCCATGCCTTTGAGGAGTCACCAGTGTCTGTACTTCTTCCTCTCTTCTCATGTTTTACACAGAGTGTGCAGCCGAACCGCAAACCTCCGGTCTGGTGCCATGGTGGAGGTCCAGTGGATGACTGCTTGCATAAAATAAAAATAAAAAAGCCTCAAGTACAAGACCATAAGATCAGCAAAATTTACTTCAGTATAAAACACAGGTGGTTGAAACTGAAGGCTCCTGCTAGATTAATGTTAGCTAATGTTTTGTTAGATCATATTTGTTCCCCGATGATAAAGAAGTTTATTACTTGATATTATGTAAACAGCATCAAGATATTTAACTTTTGAAACTATTTCTCAGTAAATTCAAAGCTCCTGGGATGAATTTCAAATTTGTGTCCATTTTGGCACCTTCTGTGGACAAAGCAGACTTTTGCTTTCCATATTTTGAGTGAAAATTGTAAAAAAAAATATGGCTGTTTCTTCAGCTGATCTGCTGACACATACCCCCTCACATCAGTCTTAGCCATCATAAATCATAATGTACATGTCAGTCTTGTCCCAGACAGTCTTGTTTGCTTTTGGATATCATGAAAGGCTTTAACATGAATTTCAGTCCATTTCACAAATCTCAAAAAACTTCTCACAGGAGCTTTAACCAAGTGCTGAGAACCTCCAATATGGCGTGTGCACACCAGGAGTTAAAACATTGTACTCGTTAAGGGTTTCTTGTTTTTCACAACCTCAAAAACCTTACCTGTGAAGGCTGGAGGGCAGCTAAAAACATCAACCTTTCAGCATGCACTGACATGCAGATCTATGAAAAGCAGCACATGAAATGGCACTGTTATACACACACACACACACACACACACACACACACACACACACACACACACAAACACACACACACACTCAGAGAGATGATGTATTGAAGAAGAGGAGTGACTATTGCAGGCCCTCGTGGGAGCTGACCTGCAGTAGTGAGGCCATTCAATTGCATCACTTTCCTGCAGTCTGCAGCGCTGCAGATATAAGATCAGGATCAACTGGACAGACCTCAAGGCTGTTTATCATAAAGATTTTTGAATATGTTATTCAAACCACTTCAAAAAGTGCACCTGCTTACTGGATCGAAGTATGATTGATGACGTATTAACAGAGCCATGAATTCATTATGGATAAATCACTGAAGCAAAAATAACTTAGACTTGAGTTATTTGATGAGGCTTTACATTCCTGCTGTGATTAATGGACTCACAAACTGTAGTCAGAAACTGCAAATGAAATTAGAATTTAAGATTTCCTTTCATTTGAATAAGCAGGCACCGGTGCAAATAGCACATTGATCTTTCTGCGTATAGGAAAATGCATTTAATCAGTCCCGTTTCACATTATACAGCATTATACAAAGTCCATCAATATGTCGATGCAACATTACACACCCTGATGTCTGCAGAGGAATAATCTCAACATGTCGACTCTGTGTTGATGTGTGATAGCTGCCACTGCCACAAAGCATAGAAAAACATCAAAACACACATTACCTGAATATCAACATCAGTCAAAGGGATGAGATATAAGATCCAAAAGCCTGACTCTGAGGATTAGTCACTGTGCCGAGGCTGAATGAGGGTTTACTGTTACACCTTTTGATTCCTGCCCAGGTGAATGAGGCAGTATCATATTTCAGAGACAGCTTTGTGCGATCAAAACAAACCAGGAAACTGTCAGATGCATCCCAGCAAATCTGTCTGAGAAGCAAATCCCTGCTGTGAGTGACAACTGGGACGGATTATCAAGGTGGTGTTAAAGACGGGATATTGAGGAGTGTACAAATATTGTGAGTGTGTATGACTGACAGTTATGTGTCTGCTTGGCTGTCATTTTTATAGATTTGAATTTCTCCTACATGGCTGCACGTGCAAGATTGTTGAAATTTTAACAAAAAAGAGGGATCAGTGAAATTGATCTGCATTATTTAAAACATTTGTCAGAGTATTTTTTATTTTTATTTTATTTATTTTATTATTTAACAGTTGCTGAGTAAAAAAAAATATGGCCAAATAAAATGTTAGCTTCTTTTATGCTTATATTTGTGAATATAAAGACACCTGTAGTAAGATACTGCAGATGTTTTATCAGTCTGTGGTGGCAAGTGTTCTGTTCTACACTGAAGTCTGCTGGGGAGGAAGTATCAAACACAAAGATGCAAGACGTCTGAACAAACTGGTGAAAAAGGTTGGCTCTGTGGTTGGACTCAAGCTCGACTCAGTGGAGGATATGAGACAACAGACAATTGAATTTCCCTTTGGGGATTAATAGACTTATTCTTATTCGTATTCTTTTTCTTATATTTCTATCTATATCTTCACCTATAGATGACAAATGCCTGTTAGAGTCCAACAATTTTCAGCAATGTTTTAAATCAAGATTTAGTATATAGGTCCTATATGGAAGAATAAATGCCAAAATAATAATTTGTTTAAAGGTTATTATTGAAGTCAGCTCTCATCTAGATTTTCTTAATTCTATCACCTAAATCAGACAATGGGTAAGGTTTTTTTCCCCCAACAGGTGCTTCACTATTATGATATATTTTTTATAGGGGTTACATAGATTAAGACCATATTTAACACATCCGTATTCACATTATGAAACATTTTTGTGGATATGTAGAACTAGCTTTGTGGTCTCAGCCACTTCTTCATACTCGTCGATCATCTTCAATTAAATCTATGGGGTTTCATATTTCCGACTTTTCTTGAAAGCAGCATCCGAGTTCCCCAGTAGCTATCGCGTGCGGAGATTTTGGTCGCGTGCCACAGTTGAGCCGCGAAAATTTGAATTAACGGCGAAGGAAACAGAAAAGGTAAAAGTGGAAAAACACTCAGTTAATCTTGAATTATGAGTAAAGGAGCTTTTTCTTTTCGTTTTCTCGTTTCGTTCCGTATCTCTTCAAAGAAAATGTTGTTTGTTGCAGGAGCTGAATATATCAGTGTTTGTCGATATAAAAGCTAGCTTACTGTTTAATACCAATAAGGTTAACTTTCATTTTACTTTAGAGCTTGCTGATACCCTCAGATATAACGCTCTGTGTTTTTCATCCTTATGTTTTTTTGTAAAGTATTAACTGTTGTTTTGTCTTCCCTTATTATTCAGTGGCGATTAAATATAAGACTCGATTGACATAAAAACTCAAAAAATGGCTGCTCAGACCTACATTTCTATCTCTGAGCTGCATCCCAACTTCTCCCATCCAGTAAGTTTGAATTACTTTATTTAAACATAACAATCTATCTATCTATCTGATGTGTTTAATCCAAATTGTTGTATTAGATGTATTTTGGTGTGTTAAAGTTCAAGTATATGTTTTGAATTGTTAAAATAAATAAGTTCTCACAATTTTGTCATTTCCCCTTGTGATGTTGTTCAGAAACTGGCAGGCATTGTCATTGGGAAAAGTGACACCAAAAGTTTTCCTGACAGAAAAAGTGAGTATTACATCCTCAAGTGCACTTATGCTCCTATTATGTTGATACAAACTCTTCTAACTTTGTTGCACCTTAATGTCTTGAACATCAGCCCCCTCTTCTGGAGAAAATAAAATCATAAACATCTTTTCTCTGAGCATTTCCCTCCCAAAAAACTGCCAAAGTAACTCTACCTGTGTGTCTGAATTTCAGATATTGGTGAAGACAGATACACGTTTAGCTTCACTGTTAGGGACTCGCCAGATTTTTTCATCAATGTGACAGCCTGGGGACACGATGCATACATCATCGGGCTCTGCAACCTCTTCAACATTGGAGACTGTGGTGAGTGAAATTGGGGGTGATTTTTTGGATCTGGCTGAAATCGTGGTTAGATTTCTAAAAAGTATATACAAAGCTTCCAGAACCATCAGATGGTAAGTCCAAATTCTTTTCAGCTCTCTATCATAGTCAAATCACTATTTTGTAATGGATGACTTAAATTCAGTTTAAAAATCTAAAAAAGTTACATAAGCAATCTTCAGTGAAAATTAACTATGAAGTAACATTTTTGCCAAATTTATATGCTTTTAATATGACACAAAAAGCCAACGTTAATCCACATCCACAAAGTTGTTGCTTCTCTTTCTTCAGTTGTCATTGAAAATCCTTTAGTTTCCAACAAAGACCCAGAGAAAGGGGATCGATTCTGTCCGACAACACCAAGGTAAACTTCTAAAGCAGAGATTTTCAGATTTTACCCTGCTGTGTGTTAAGAAACCTTCGGAAGAGTGAGGGAAATGATTTTTAATTTAAAAAAACCGATGTGGCAGTATGTCATGTACAACAATGGGTTACTGTACTTGTTGTCTTAGCCTCTACAGGCTGCTGGTATCAGAGGTTCACTCTCAGGTGCGTCTGTGTGCGGACATGGACATGATCAACACACTACTGCCTCTGATCCACCTCCCCGTAAAGGAGTCCGGAGATTTCTACTCTCTGGGAGACATTGTGGCCAACGGGCAGAAGCTAGACGGCACAGTTATAAACATACTGGCTGCCGTGAAGTCGGTAAGGCTCCCTCAGGCCACAGGCTTTGTGCAGAATTCACCCTTAAATGCACAAACACAGTCTGAGCTTTAATTTTCAGAAGTAAGAGTAAGAGAAATAACTTGCTAAGTGTCCCTTTATTTCTTGTTCCACTGAGTATTTCCAGTGGAGAAAGTGCTTCGATCCAAACTTTCTTTTTGTAAATTTTGGTGCCTCTTGTTGCCAAAGATTTTTAGCTTGTCTCCTCTCTGATCTTACTCTTGTATCACAAATTGTCCTTATAATGCTGTCAACTGTTTGGTCTGATTTATACGCTCTCGAAGCAGAGGTCAGGGATTAAATGTTACAAATATACACAAATTTATACAAATTGTTTGTCCTGTTGCTGATGACCTAGTTTGCATGTGTGGGTTACAAAGAAGCACACTAAGAAAATATTACTTAACATTTTTAACATTACACAAGAAATTCAGTCATATCAGTCAATTCCTTATTCATTGTTATCAGTCCTTGCGTGTTGACCACAATGTGTCTGTTTGGTTTGTGTGTTCACATGGTGGTATGGAGCCTTCCTACAAACCCAACATTTCTTAAAACTCAGAGTTCACAGAGAGGATAGAGTGTGCGCTTCAAGTCCTCATATTTCTCTCAGGAAGGGCCGATAATTTGATTGGAACTTTATATGATTATGTTTACGTTTTTCAGATTGGAGAGCTGAAGCAGTTCACCACTTCAGACGGACGCAAAGGGCAGAGGCTGGAAGGGAAGCTCTTTGATGACTCGGTCTCTTCCTTCCCTCTCGTCTGGTGTGTCACACGCCTTTCTAATTTGGAAAATGAATAAAGATTTATTATTTTTGTTGCTTCTGTGCCTGATTCCAACTCGTTGACCCTTGGATCGCTGCTGTGTATCTTTAGGTTACCGCAAAATCTCTCTCTCTCTGGTGACACGAAGCTTTAAATTAACCTGCTGAACTCCATGTGCGCTTGATTTTCACCACACTCTCTCTCTTTCTGACCTCTGCTTCCCTCACAGTTGGGACAGAGAAGCCATTCAGCTTGTTCAGACGCTGATACCGAGAGAGACGGGTGGGTTAACAGCTGCGGCTCGTTCTCAGCCACAAAATGAATCTTTATTTAACTGTTATTTCAGCCTGTCGTGTTGCATTAGCACGCTGTACTGAGGAGGAACATGGAGGTGGATATCTGAGATGAAACCCTGTGTTTATGTTTGAGATTACTTTCTGTTGTTTTTACTTTTATTCTTCTTTCAAAGTGCTCTTCATAGCAGATGCGAGGATTAGCTTTGACAGCTTCCGTAACTGCATGACAGCAACAGTTAACTCGAAAACCATTATTACTGTCAATCCTGGTAAGACATCACAGCACTCCTCGTAAACACATAAGATCTGATTACAACTTTCTGCTGTGAAAAAGCATTGTTGAAAACTCTTTTTGGAAATCAGCAGACCAACTAGGATGATAAGTTAAAAAAAAACAACATGAAGAAAAATAGAATAATGTCTGTTTTTGTTTTTGTCTGAATCAATCTCAATTTGCTTTCAGACACCAGAGAGGCCAGTCTGCTTTTCAGCTACGCCAAAGAAGTGTCTGAGTCCGGTGCTCTGGATCAAGAGGAGAAACCCGAGGATGTGCCCGGTATGTTACAGTGAATACTTTGAAAGGGTCTTTGGAAATTTGTTATTTCCCTCTGTCTAACAACACAGGAAAAAACCAAAACAAACCGTCAGATTGACCTATCGGATTCTCATCATCAAAATCTAATCAAAATACCAGACTACAGAGAGTGGGAAAAAATACTGGAGTCAGAGAAGGACACGAAACAACTCCTGAGAAGGTTTAAGATGGATGAAGTAAAGGCTTTTTCTATTCAAGCAATTAAAGACAGCAGACAAATCTAAATAAACAGTCAGTCAACTCCACAGCAGCCTGAAAAACATCCTATATTGGATTTTAGATCTTTATTTAATAAGTAACTGGTGCTCTCTATAGGCGCTTTGACTGGAGGATCAAATCACGTCACACTGCATAAACCAAATAAGACAGTTTTGTTTTTTTGTTTTTTTCATGTTCTATGAAAGAGACACCGCTCTCACCAGTAGCCCCCCCAAGAAAATGCAGAGTCAGCAAAATAAATCCTGCTTTATCTTGTTTTAACCCCTTACCCCCTCCTGCTAACTGTGCACATAATCCTCGAGTCATTTCTCGGTCAAACCCCCACACACACACACTCACACCCACTGCATGTTTTTTATCCTTAAAGCCTGCATATGAATTTCCTTTCTGGGATAGATAAAGTTTTTCTTATTCTTATTCATTTAACACACAAAACATTTGCATGTATTATAATATCTTATGATAAATTACCATGGTTTTGAAAACCGCATGTGCAATTCATTGAATATAACAGCCAGAGGGTTTTTTTTTAGACACCACATGCTCTTAATAACAAGTTCAGTATATACCTTGACCTCATATGCCCTGTTCTCTGTTTGGGGCTTTCCCCTGGTTTGCCCTAAACTCATCAGTGTTCGCTTCATTAATATAATTGTTTAAACTGTATCCTGTTTTAAATCAACATTTATAGGACACATGAGAAAGCTTGTCATCAGTTTGCAGTTGAATTCTCATGGTCCAGTGGTTGCGGGTGCTTGATCAGGTGATTACATGCTGCAGTATCCTGGTTTCTACTAGAATAGTCCAGGCACCAGATGCAGAATTTCTCAAACCAGGACTAATCCAGGATTTTGTGCTGAAATGTGCAATACATTTTTCTTATTGTGAGAAGAAGAATTGTGGTGTAATGTGGCTAAGGCAAGATATTGAGTCAGTCACATGTAGTTGTGCTGCAAATGAGGCTGCAGCAGAAGGCATCTAGGAGGGAGAATCTATGAGTATTTTTCTTTCAGAGCCAGCATGCATGTTCTTCTTTTTCTCTGTAGGTGGATCACTTCAGATCAAAAAGCAAAAAAAAAGACATGTAAACAAGTAAATCCCGCCATATCACTTTATTTTACTTTTCTACAAGTGTGTCTCGTGTCCTGTGCCTTTTCAGAAAAAAAAGGACGTCAGACATGAACATGTAGTGCTGTTTTTGTCTCTCCAGTGGACTCCATCACTGACGTGTACACAGTGAGCCAGCTGAAGGAGAAAGCCCAGGAGACTCAAGAGGCTTTCTTTGGCGTCACTTACAGCTTCATCTCTAAGCTCGATCTGGACTCCTCTGTTTCAAAAGTCATCAGGACTCGCTGGTGAGTTTTCACAAGATCAGATGCTTTATTAATTCAAGATAAAAATCAAACACTCATTTTCAGTTCTGCTGTTCACAGTGAATTTATGCAACTACAGAATCCCTGATCAGTGTCCTCTCATCGTCCCAGCTCCAGGTGCAAGTTTCAAGTGACTGAGGATGCACAGAGCTGCACCAACCAGCTGTGTCCAGGGAGGGATCAGGTCTTTTCAGCCTCCACAGGCTTTGACCTCCTGGTGGACTTCACTGACCACACCGGCACCCTGCAGATCTGCTCCCTAAGGAGCCCTGTGGCAGAAAAAGTGCTTGGCTGCACGGTCAGAACCCCCTCAATAAGATTTCCCATAAAACATGCATGCTTCATGTTAGACAAACAGCATCTCCACTTCTTCTGCTGCAGACAGAGGAGTTCACCAGTTTGACTGACGATCAGCGGACTGCAATGAAGTGGAAATTCCTATTGGAGAGATGCAAAATACATGTAAAGGTACAAAAACATTTCAACTCCACGCTCTGGTGTAGCTCTTTAAGACCTTAAATTGTTCAAGATGTATTATTGTATATGTTGTAGATACTCCCTTCGACTAGAGTGAAGACTGGGATGAGGGGGATGATCTTGGCGTGCTCACTGGCTGACCCAGGAGAGGTCAAACAGCACATGACCACCCTGCTGCAACCACTGTGATTTGACAACACACACTAAAGCTGGAAACAACAAGTGATGCTGTTGGCTGCTTTATCTGTGAGGAGTTGGTTTCAATGTTCATTTATACATGCAAGCTTTGTGTTTTCTCTGCATAATTATTTATTTGTTTATTTATTTACTTAAAGCTAATTTATCAGAATATAATATATAATATAAATGTTCATATTAAAGGTACTGGTTGCTTAACTGCTGGATGAAACTCAATAAAGACAGTTCTTGGCTAAAAATAAGTTTCGTTTCACTGTGACTTTTTTAATCAATTGGTCAACCTTTTATAATATTTGAGATAAGTTGGGGTTTTAAAACAACTGCTTCCAAACTGCTTCAACTAAACTCAAAGTTACCCTAAGATCTAAATATTTTAACAATAACTTTTAATTTCTCTCCTTGTGATGGTTAAGGATTTTTTGTCGATATGGCTTGTCGGTGTAAAAACTAAATAAGCACCTTTACATCTCAGCATGTGTGAATTGAAGTGCCTTAATATACACTCATACAGACTGCAGCGTATCAGTCTTGCTAATATAAAGTATGCCACTAGATGGCGACAGAGCGCTATTTATCAAAGCGGAACTTTTCAAACATCGTCCTACGTGTTTTGGGGGACATATTAAAGAGACGTACTGATTTGTCGTCAACAACAGCAACAAGAGGTAATGAAAATTTGTTATACTCTTTGCGTAAATACGTCTAAAAGAAACAAATATTACCCTACATTGAAATATTGTTACAGTCACTGTGTGTGTCTGCAGCTGACTCCCTCATGTGTTTCCCCGCAGTTTCGTACATGTCTGTGCAGCAGTGGTGTGACAACCAGCAGTGAAGCATGAATGTGAACCAGGGGACGGTGGGCAGCGACCCGGTCATCCTGGCCACGGCTGGATACGACCACACGGTCCGCTTCTGGCAGGCTCACAGTGGGATCTGCACCAGGACAGTCCAGCACCAGGACTCTGTATCCTTACAACCAAATGCCCCGAATTATACTCTTTAAAAGAAGAGAGTGAGAGCAAGGTAGATATGCACCTTTGAGGTAGAAACAATAGTTTTAAAGTTTGTTTTGTTCTGAACAGTCCTGACTGAGCAAACATCTGTATGTCTGTGTAAAAACAAAGCAGATGTTTTTTGCTTCCTTCTCTGCTTTACGTTTCTGCTTACGACATTGTCACTGCATCAATAATGTAAGAAGCTGATTGAAATTGTCAGTATCAATGTCAGCTTTATTTGTATAGCACATTTAAAAACAGCCAGCCAAACAGCCTACCAAAGTGCTTTACAGTAAAATAGCCAGAGACAATAAAAAAACTATGAAAACATTAAAAGCATAGGTAAACATAGCAAATAAATAAAATACACGATAAAAGTAGCTATACTTCCCCAAAAGCTTAAGTGAACAGGTGCGTCTTCAGAAGTGTTTTAAAAGTGGAAAGGCTGTTAGCAGTGTGCGCTGTAAGGGGTAAAGCGTTCCACAAAGTGGGAGCCATGACAGAAAATGCTCGATCTCCCCTAGATTTTAAAAAGGATCGAGGGACATCTAAAACCACCTGGTTAGCTGACCTCAGGGCTCTGGAGGGCTGGCACAGTTGAACAAGGTCAGACAGATATTCCGGGCCAGCCCATTCAGAGACTTAAAAACAAATAAAAGAATCGTAAAATCAATCCTGTACCTAACAGGGAGCCAGTAAGGAGAGGAGAGCACCAGAGTTATGTGCTCCCGTTTCTTAGTCCCAGTTAGGAGACAAGCTGCAGCATGCTGAATGAGCTGCAAGCGGTTGAGCTCTGACTTGCCAATGCCGACATACAGGGAATTACAATAATCTTAACAAGATGTGATAAAAGCATGGATAACTTTTTCAAGGTCTTTCTGACTTAAACAGGATTTAAATTGACAATTTATAACTGAGCTGTGTAATGGTGCCAATGTAAACAAGCTGCTTCCTTAACATTTGCTTCCAGCAAGTAAATTCACTTGAAGTCACACCTGACAGGAGCATGATAGCAGCAGCAGGTTGGTCAAGAACCTCTTCTCTAGTTTTCTTTTTCTTATATTATTATCGCTATCCCACTCTATTTCATATTAATGTGCACTGTGTTTTTCAGGTTATCAGCACATCCGCATGTATGACCTAAACTCCAACAACCCCAACCCTGTCATTAACTATGATGGTGTCAGCAAAAACATCACATCTGTGGGCTTCCATGAAGACGGACGCTGGATGTACACAGGAGGAGAAGACTGCATGGCTCGCATATGGGACCTCAGGTATTGTGTAGGAAACTCACTTAGTTTGACCAAAACCACTCTCACCAACAAACCCAACTTTAAACCCTGCTGCTGCTGCTTCTAGGTCAAGAAGTCTACAATGCCAGAGGATATTCCAGGTCAATGCCCCCATTAACTGTGTGTGTCTTCATCCCAACCAGGTGAGACTTTTATTGATGCAGAAGTCTTGGGTTTCAATCTGCGACAGAATACACGTTCTCAGTTAACAGTGAGTATGGTGTGTTTTCCAGGCAGAGCTGATTGTTGGAGATCAGAGTGGCGTAATTCACATCTGGGATCTGAAGACCGACCATAATGAACAGCTGATTCCTGAGCCAGAGGTTTCAGTGAACTCAGTCCACATAGACCCAGATGCCAGCTACATGGCAGCTGTCAACAGCTCGGTCAGTACCCTGTGTGTCTGAAAACAAGCCTGTCCATTAAAACTTTGAGGTGTACGTATATAAGTGATTAGATTAAAGAAAATCTCCCTTTATCCTCTCCTCTTTATTCTTCTTTTATTAGGGAAACTGTTATGTGTGGAATCTCGCTGGAGGCATGGGAGACGAGGTGACTCAGCTTATCCCCAAGACGAAGATTCCTGCACATAAACGCTACTCACTCCGCTGCAAGTTCAGCCCTGATTCCACGTGAGTGTTCTCCTTTTCCACTCTTTAGGAGAAAAGGTTTGAGTACACCTGTCTTCACAATGTCATATCCTGACAGCAATGTTACATTTGGAGTTGTATTTGCTTTTGTGTTGCGGATGATGATGAGTTTTTGTGTGTTGTTGTTGTTGTCATCTCCAGCCTGTTAGCCACCTGCTCTGCAGATCAGACCTGTAAGATCTGGAGGACGTCCAATTTCTCACTCATGACAGAGCTGAGCATCAAGAGCAACAATCCCGGAGAGACGTCCAGAGGCTGGATGTGGGATTGTGCTTTCTCTGGAGACTCCCAGTATATTGTCACAGGTCAGTACATGAGCTCAAAATTTATGGGGATGTGGGTTTACACTACAATGTAATGTCAGTATACTTAGAGTAAAAGAAAAAAAGAGATAAAATTGAGGTTCATACGCTAAAAGAAGTGTGCTTTTTGTTTTTAAAATATTAAAATAGATTTTTTTTTTTTTTGGACCAGAATGATGTACGATCTATGTCATACATGACCAACTTTGCCCACTCTTCAGCTGGAGTTGCAAACTTTTGTGAATGATTTCAGTGAGATGAGTCCAAAAGAGGGATGAAGTTTCTGTTCTGATACGCAAAAACTGAGTTTATTCTTTCAACAGGTTTATTCTGCACAAGTACTAACCATAGAGTATTACCGACAGTCTGTCAAAAACTGTACTACAATGACAAAAAATGAAGGAAGTATTTAAGAGAGAAGGAGGTAAAAGTATGAGTGGCTTCATTCCAATCTGTAATCTCACTCTGCCTCTTTGTTGTTTCCTACAGCTTCTTCAGACAACCTGGCTCGTCTGTGGTGTGTGGAGACCGGAGAGATCAAGAGGGAGTACAGCGGCCACCAAAAGGCTGTGGTGTGTTTGGCCTTTAATGACAGTGTGCTGGGCTGAAGAGGAAGAAAGAGATAAAGAGAGGAAGAGACAGGACAGTCCGTACAGAGAAGAAACAGACATGTCTCGATGCCGTCTGGACAACAAGGAGGCTCTTTAATCTCCATGTGTTAGTACATGTCTAAACTTAAAGTGCAAGATGAACACAACTTTTAACACAAAGTGTAAGCAACCAAAAGACTAAACTATCATCTTTGTAACTTTCTCTTTATGTTTCTAATTCATCACTCTGTGCATTACAGATCACTTCTTTAAAGTGTTTTACAGGCCACCGTATTTATTGTATTAAAAGGACCACATCATTCCCATTAACTTGGATTATCTCTTGTGTAATGGGAAAGTTATTTGCCTCTGTAAAGTTTTCATTTCTGTAATTGTCCACTATCTTGGTCTGGTTTCCCTAAAACAGATATTTTAAGCTACAGGGACACCCTGGTTAAATAAAAGAAGTGAAATACTCAAAGCTCGAGTTCTTTGTCCAAGTTTTTTACCTTTTTTTACTTTCTTCATTCTTATAAGAATAAGCAGCCAGAATATAAAATATACACCACAGCCCTTTATTGAACAGTATGAAACACTCTTGTTGCAAAGGGAACAGTTACACATAATGACAGTGCAGCAGTGGATCACAGGAAACACAGAAAAGGGGATCTTTCTTCTATAATCTCTGAAGCGTGCCACCAGAGAGGGTATTACACATGAAGGGAGTGGTGAAGGGGCTCTTGCGATAACCCTGACAGCCTGTCTCCGTCTCCTCTCTCTCTCTCTTGGAAGGATGGAAAATGGACTGGGAGTGTTGGCTGCTTCACTGGTTTACTGGCAGCTGTATGGCTCAGAGAAAACTGCCAAAGCTGCTTTTTGTTCTTTTTCTTTTTTTTTTTTTTAGAGGGGCTAAAAAGACAACTTTGTTTCCCTGATCTTTTGCTGGGAGGAGGAAAGGAGAGTAGCTCAATCACTCTGGTAGGTAGTAGAAACACACAGAGACACAGATGTTACTGGGAAAGCAGATGTCGATGCAGAAATAGACCAGTCTCTGTTTACCTAGACCTGAAAAAAAAAAACACAAAAACAACAGAGGCTCAGGAGGAGGGACGAAATCTTAGGCAAGATACAGAATTACAGGAAATGATATTCACAAATCAGAGAAAATCCTAACAAATTTTGGGGGTCTGTTTTGGTCATGCAAACTAAACTGACTGTGCAATATGCCCCAGCAGACAACTGAAGTTTAAGTCCAACTGGACTTAATTCCTCTTTGTGGATTTATGTCCACATATCTGTACTGGTAAAAGGTAAACCAGTCCAGTGGTTGAATGCTAATTTAAGCAGAGACTACCTAAAAGAAACTGAACCAAACACTGCAAATCCATGCTGTGTAACAAGATGCCATCCACCATCTGGGTTGTTTACATCTGGCTAGTAGAGCATAATAGTACTATAGGAGTAATCCTCACCCTTTAAGTCTACATGAGGAAAACACTGTTTGTTTAATTGAGTATGAAACATTAAAATTAACATTGATGTCTTTTTATGACCCACAAAGCATCCAAGACTATTGAGGAGAAAACCGACAATTTCTGTATCATTATTGCTAATGTCTGTCACCCACATAAGGAGGTAGGTGTGAGCTTTGAACCCTGACAAACAATCCTTGAGACCCTGGTCTGAAAGAGGTCTAATAGACGTCTAAATGTAGCCTAGATGACTGGTCTAAAATCAGGCTACCACAGGTCTAAAAATGAATGGTTTTTTTAGACATCTAAATTTAGACCAAGTTTAGACTAAGTCTAAGTCTGGGCTATATATATACTACACTGTATATTGCTCAACGGCTATCATAATTATTTTTTTACGTACTTGGTGATCAGTTATGCAACTCACAGTTGCTTTTTGAAATAAATAGTTATCGAATAATGGGTTAAAGTGCAACGTATAAATTCTGTCTAAAAATATACAGAATCTAGATGGTTGCAATTAGGTCTAAGAAAAAACTAGATGTCTTATAGATGTGTTTTGCTCAGCCGGAAGTTTTACTCTCAACATTTTTCACAGCAAAACCTGGAATTACCGATACATGTACAGGAGAGCTCAGCAAAGATGTGGAGGATACTGCTTCGGGGTGTCAGAAATCAAAAATACAGTCAAAGAGGACAAAACAGCAAAATCAAAGTTTTGTTCTTCAGTAAATCTGTCACTGCAGCAGGACAGTGTGAGAGGGACTAAATTAATACCGTGCGTGTCCTCACCTTCAACCCTCCTGGTCCAGTGGATGGTTCTGTCGTGGCACAGAGCCTGAAGAGGCTCCTCCAGTGTGGACAAGTCCACCTGAGTGTCTGCTAGCACTCCCAGGAACTCCTTCTGTCTCTGTGTCTCATTTGCAGACAGCTGGAAGTGACTCTTATGAAGACAGAGCACAGGAATAAATGAGCTGCAGTCTTATACAGTACATTCACATTTTGAACCAACAAAGAAAGACCGAACTTCAGCAGCTGTTAGCCTGATATCTTGACCAATCACATCAACATAGTCGGACATTTGCACTCTTGCTTGTCACAAAGTCTGTGTAATTGCACCACTTACAGCTCTGATTGGCTCTGATAGTGAACCACTTAAGGTGCTTAAAACTCTAGGTTACGTAGCAACGCGTTTTCTAACCAAGGGGACTATTGTGCCGCAGAAAAGAGGGACTATCCCTATCCCTTCTGTTATTGATGAAATGACCACAATCAACAGCTCAGTTTGAATGCTGTAGGGCTGGTTGAGATGTGGGGCACCACCAGACAGGATCACGAATACTCAACTGAAGCTTTTGATGCGTGGAAATGGACTATTGTGCTCAAAAAGATAAGGTGGGGAAACAGAGCCCCCTGCAAGGTCTCAGATCACATCTTTAGTCTCTATTAAAGCCACAGCAGCATTCATTCACCCGTTCTTGTTGCCCAGTCATAATTAGGTATTAAGATTGTGGTACATAAATCATATCCTACGGCAACTGAGCTCAATTCAGGTCTAATTAAGGACTTTGGCATCAGAGATCCAAGAATTTACCACAAAGCAGGCCCTTCCCAGACTAGCCAACACATCAGGCTGTATTTTAATCCAACAGAGGCGTCTTAAAAGCTTAAAAGCTCCGATACAGAGTGGCCATTGTGCCCCGCTCTGGTGTTAAGGCTCACTGTCGCAGCCTCCTGTAAGGAGATACTGGGCACGCTGAGGGGGCCTGGAGGGATCAGATGTGTAGAGGAATTCAGCCGTGGAGGCAAGAGAAGACGACTATACTGCTCTTTAAGGACTGGTACGCTTAACCTCTCTCTTTGTAAGAGCAGCAGGGAAGTCATGCAAAACCTAAGAACCCCAGCAGGAGCTGGCTCAGTGGGGTAAAGGTATGAGTCACAGTCAGAAATGCCAGTTCACACATTAGTGGGGCTTTAAAAACACCAGGGAGAGGCAAAAGGGCAACTGCTCCTCTCTTTTACTTAATTTGCCCTTTTCATGTGTAGCTCGATGGTCTCCAATATCCTTCATGCAATTAAAGAGACCAAAGGATTTTGAGAAAGAAAAGGTCTCCCTGTCTTCATCAAGACACCCCTCAAACTGCACAAAGTGTTGTTATTGGTGAATTTTATTTTGTGGTTTTCAACATATTATTACGGTCATTTTGTGTCTCTTTGAAATCAAATCTTACTGAGGTTGTGAAATTAAAGTTGTTTTTTAATTTTTCTGTCATCGATGTCTCTTCAGTTGTTTTGCACCTCTCATAAGTTGTTTTTTGGTTTTGTTTTTATCTCTGCAGTTTGACCCTGATTGTTTTTGTCTTTAAAATCGTTTGCGTATGACTTTAAATTGTATGTACATCTAGCTTTTCATTTACTCAGTGGTCATCTGGTGTCTTTTTGTTGTTGTTGTCTTTTGTGGTTTCTAGCTCGATGTTTTTTCAGTGTCTTTTTGAAGTTCTTCCTTGTGATGGTTAATTAATCTCTGTTGTAATACCTCATGTTTTGTGGTCATTTTAATGTGTTTGAAGTCATTTCTGATTTTGTGTTGTATCATTTAAGTAGTTTTGCAATTGTGTTTCATAGTTTATCTTTTGTTGTTGCTCTTCTGTAGTCTCTTTGTGTTGGATTTCAGTCATGTATGTTTTTTTATGATAATTTTGTCTCTTCCCATCGTTCTCTTAAGGTTGTTTGTGATTATCATGATTTTAAATCTTCTAGAAATCATCTTTGTCTCTTTGTGGTTGTTGTTTTTCCTTTCTTTTTTAATCTCTGTTTTGAGTATTTTGTGCTTCTTCATAGTTTCTGTGTGTTGTCTTTTGAATTTATTTTGCACCTTTTTGTCCTTTGTTGTTATTTGTATTTTTGAAGACCGTGCCCCTTTGTGCTACATTGCAAATACCTTTTGATTTGTCTGAGGTTATTTTGTACATCTTTGTGGTTATTGTGACTGTCTTTAATATTTGCTAAGTCTCTCTGAAGTCGTGTGTCTCTTTGTAGTTTTTTTATACTCACTCTAAACTTATTGGATTCTTGCAATTGTTTTGCATCTCTTTGCGGATTTTCGACATCTCTTTTAAGTCCTTTTGTGGCTGGTTTTGTGTCTTCCTGTGGTTGTTTAAAGGTCATAACACTTTTTCTGATCTCTCTGTAATCTTTAAGCGTCACTTTGTACAATATGACTGCTGAGTACCTGTTGAATGGTTGCTGCCTCTTCT
Source organism: Xyrichtys novacula (assembly GCA_962446985.1). NCBI lineage: Eukaryota > Metazoa > Chordata > Actinopteri > Labriformes > Labridae > Xyrichtys > Xyrichtys novacula. The sequence continues at coordinate 14,889,318 of OY660882.1, read as the reverse complement.
TACCTTGTGTGTGAACTCCTGAAGAAGGGAGTGCATGTTGTCATAGTCAGACTTCTCCATCTTTCGCAGGAAGCAGCTCTGCTGTTCCATCGGTTTGTAACATATTAAACCCTGAGAAACGATAGCACCAATCAGATGTTATTCCCTCTACGATCTGTTGAACTAGTTTTGCCTTATTTCTGTGATTCTTTCAAAGTAACAAAAGCTCAGACGTACGTGTTTGATATCGAAGAGCACAGTTGAAGTCTGATTTGCATGTGAAGTCACAGAAAACGTCACCAGGTCATTCTCCTGGTCTACGACAGCTGACTGGTTTATCAGAGCTCCACTCTGATCTGGCATCATGATCCGGATGATCTGTGAAGACTAGAAAAGCAGACTCACGGATAAATATTTACTCAGAATCTGACTGAGTGAATATTATCAAGGACAGTAGCAGTCATATACCTGAGAGTGAGGTGTTGGCAGCCTGAGGTGCCCTGTTACACTGAGGACAATGATGATGACGAGCAGAGAGGCAGAGAGGCTTAACCAGAATGCCTTGTGTGGAAAGCGGGACTGGGGGGACACAGCAGAGCCCCCATCCTGTATACAACACATGAGAACCATTGACAAGCATGTTGAGCAGTATCTTATACCTCACATGCCTTATCACAAGTTAATTCATTTGCGTGTGATCAAGAATCCAAACATCCTTTCCTCAGTCAGTCAGGATTTGCTGTCCTGCTTACCGTGCACTGAGCGTCCTCCAGGCAGTTGTCCGAACATTTCCAACACTTCACCATCCTGTGTCCCGTGACGGCACCTCACTCGGTCTGCTCCCTGCTCACAGATATCGGCATGGAGCTCCGGTCATGACCGAGGAGAATGAGACTCTGTACACCTGCCCAGCTTCTCTTTGTCCCTGCAGATCCCCCCCTAACCCCCACCTCTACTTCATCTCCAACTTCCCCCTCCTCCTCCACCACCTCCTCCTCCTGCTTTGGACTCAGTATTTCCCACCTGACCCTGCTCCCACTTCACATAAATCTTGCCAAACTTCATTTTCAAGTCGTCTGCCTGCAATTTCCTGCTCTTCTAAGCCTTCCCTGCCTAATATGACATTGTACTCCTCTGCAAGATTACCCATCTTTTCATTGCCTCACTACCCCCTCACTCAAATGTGCAGTTACACAAGAGGAAACAGCCATCCTCCCAAGACCCGACAATGGACAAAGGGGAGAGGCAGGCATGACTTGGAAGCCTCTCTCATCTGAGCAGAGGTGATAAGGGATTCTGACTGTTGCAGCGTCCAGCTGATGACAGACCAAGGTGACTTTAAGCACAAGATTTGGAGGAAGTTTGTGGTCTTCACTTTGAACTTAAAGTTATAGAGAGAGAGAGAGAGTAAATAGAGTGAGGATAGTTTGTTGTTTATTATGGAGTCAAGTATTTCTTTCTGTGTTTTGACAAAACAGGAGGAACAGACGGTTTATGGTAGACTGGAGCACCTTCAGAGCATGAATGCCACTATGTTTATCACCTTTAACTGGTGAACAGACATGACAAAACTGATACCATTGCACCATCCATGAATGTCACTGCAAATGTTAACACTTTCTGTGCTAGTGTATAAAATACATGAAACAAAGAGAGCTCAAGTCAGAGCAGTTCAGTGCATTAGTAACTGTCAACTGCCTGTTGTTTGGAGTTTTCAGAACAGAACTGTAAACCTAAAAGTGCGCACAAGTTGCAAAACTGTTTGGACATGATGTGTGCTCATTTCCCTTCTTGAGTTTGTGTCGTCCATTAAGTTGCATCACAGACAGGAGAAGGACGTCTCTACTTTCCAAAAAAAGGAACATACACTCTATATCTTAAGTTGTAACTTTATCTCTTAGCATATTGGCTTGTTCATCAGTGTTTATCTGTCGTTAGTAATAGATCATTAATAAGATTTTAAAATAGTAGATTTTAATTTGGTTAAGTGCGTTTTAAAAGAGTCTTTGTCTCCTCTGACACACAGCAGCAAGCTGCTTTGTTGTGACTTTGATTTTTTTAATCATTTTGATCTTGAAGACAAACGATTCCTTTTAAATAGAGCAGATGTGACAGTTTTATCCCTGTAAAGCAGGCAGAAGATCTGCAATGCTGTCCACGTAATAATCCGGTACCATCCCCTGCCTCTCTGCACAGCCGCTCTTCTGATGGGCTTCCGCGTCTGCCACCGTGCTCACTCCAGTGAGGGTGAGGAGGGTCTTTAGGCCACAGTTGGAGCCCAGCATGATGTCTGTGTCAAGGCGGTCGCCCACCATCAGGCAGCGGTTAGGGTCAATGCCATACTGTGAGGCCACGCAGTCGAACATGAAGTGGTTCGGCTTGCCCACCGTCTCAGCCTGGCGCTGGGCAGCAGTCTCGACAGCTTTCAGGAGGCAGCCTGTGCCTGTGAAAAGAGAGGCATGGTTAACTTATTAAAAAACATAATCATCATCTTTCCGTTTAAAGCTCATGTTGGGAACTTTTGTTTGTGTTGATTTTGGTCGACTGTGAGAATTTGCCATGAACAGTGCTGTTAAAATGTATTTCCTTCTCATAGGTTTCCTCTGTTTTTGCTTTTTTGTCACACTTAGATGCTTCAGATCATCGAACAAATTTGAATATCACACAAAGATCACCTGAGTAAACACAAAATGCAAATCACCAGTGGTTTTAGATGTTAGAAATATTGAGTCTTTGAGTTGATTGTCTTTTTTTTCCTTTATAGGTCATAAAGAGGCAACAATAGTTATTTGGGTCTGAATCATAACCATTTTTTTTTCTAAATTATGAGATTTAATTTGCTTTTTTTTCAGAGCAAAGATTCAGTCACTTCTTTTGTACCAATTGTTGATCATTTCAGTTTGGATCACTGCATCAACATCATTCAAAGTGATTAAAAAGCAATTATTTTTCAGATTTTGAGTTGTTTCATTCCACTTTGTGAAAATACCACATTCTGTTATGAAAAAAGTAGGTAATAAACACCAGAATTCTTTAGCTCACGGAAACTATTTCACTTGTCTGCTTGGGCAAGAGGAAAAGAAGTATTTCTTCACAACTAAGAACCTATTCAAGTAGCATGGAGCACAAACAGGAAAAGATTAGCTAATTGATATCACAAGAGGTGACTAGATTAGGACAAAAAAATGGAGGACATCAAGCAGAAAGCACATTTTTTCACTCCAGTCTAGGCCTCCTGAAATTTGATAAAAGAATTATTTTAAACATAGATGAATGATTTATGTATTAGGTTGGAATATTCCTATAACCCATGATGCGAACAAAACTTCCTTTATGCACATACGATTTTATGAGTTTAATGCATTGACTAGTGACTGGTATTTTGAGTATGATACCATAATACTTAATGAAAGTTGCAGATCTGAGAGTATGAATATCCTTATACTGGAGTGAGGCTTGGTTCTCTAACCTTGGTTTAACATATCTGAGCACAAAGTAAGGAATAATTTAGAGAATACGCTTGAAATAAATCTTGCACCTTCATCTAATGCTCTGAAAACATCTAGATAAGGTCTAAGCAAGTGTAAAAGTTTTGCAATCTCTTGCCAGCATCTGTGTACATTAGTTTTAAGCCCTTGTTGTGTTTGATGTAGGGCTGGGCCATATGGACCAAAAGTCATATCCTGATATATTTAGGCTGAGTATCGATATACGATATATATCAAATGTGTAGGCACAGTCAAAGCCAAATATGACATGTCACAAGTAGTTCTTTTTAAACTGGCCAGATGAAATAATGCTCAGCTGTTCAAAGAGCAATAAATTGTAAACATAAATACTGTATAACCACAGGAGTACCTCTTTTTATTTTAAATTGGAGCTCCAAGAGGTGCCCATAAAGTATGATAGGCCAATCTTTTTCTGAAATAAATGTATTTATATGAGAAAAGCATCAACATTTTGACAACTATGAATGGCATATTAAAATTGAATTGCAGATTTTCTTCTCTCTAACAAATCCACATATGCAAACAACAAACACTACAAAAGAATTTACATCTATAAAGCATTTACATCTATTAAGTCAGAACAAAATAAAGTGCTCAGTGTAAGAAAATTGTTTTTAAACATCATTTTGAGATTACCTATCTGTCTTTCTCATCTTCTGAACAGTCTCAACCAGTTGCACAAGACTAAGAACTCAGTGAACATTTCCTCTTATTTCTTTTTTACTTTTATAAACAGTTAGTGTTGTCTTGTGGTAGACATTAGAGGACAGACAAGTGTGTCCTTCTATGTTTAAAGATTTTGTGCGAGAAACACCAGCCTGTCAACAACAGCATCTGATATCTGTATATCAATACATGCAATATGGTCCAATTCCATATCTCATTTAAAAATATATCGGTATACTTCTTATATCGATATATCGCCCAGTTGTTAGAGTTGATGTTAGAGTTTTCTTACCTGGGACAGCCTTGCCCCCCTCCAGAGGCAGCCTGGTGTCCCTGTTGGTTCCCACAAACAGACAGCCCGGTTGGCTCAGGTACTGCAGGGCCCTGTTCAGCTTCATGTAGCTGAAGTGTTCATCGAAGCCCACCACCACAGCCTTCACGTCTGCATCCAGAGGCACGTTAGCCCAGTCCAGCTGCTTCCCAGAGATGAGGTCAGGTCCCACCCCGGTCTGCTGGATCCCCACCGCCTCCAGCTCCTGCTTCATTGCGTTGCTCCCCACCAGGTACACCTTGCCCTCCACCTTGCACACCGTCTTCAGGTACATGGCGGAGCAGTACGCGGTGCCAAACACCTCCTCTTCCGTCGCATCAAACCCCAGCGTGTTCATCTTGTCGGCGTACATCTTTCTCGTCTTGGTGCTGTTGTTGGTGACGAAGAAGACCTTCTTCCCGTTTTCCTTAAGGAGGTTTATGACCTGAGCGGCTCCGGGGATGGCCTGATCCCCTCGCCAGATGACCCCATCGCAGTCAAACAGGACACTGTCCACCGATTCCAGGACCTGCTTCACCAAAGGTCCACCAAGCCGTGTACACTTAGACCCAGACATGAGGAGAGAGTTTGAAACTCAGCCGTAACTCGAGCTGTCAAAGTCTGAAGCGAACTCTATCTGAAAGCTACAAGACTTAACGTTATTTAACGCCCAGCTATGGCTTACTAACCAGTTTGAGAGACCGGTTTAGCTGAGTAAGTGTGGCGTTGAACTGTACCGGAGGTAAACCCTGACCTTTCACTGAGTGTTGCATCAATTCTACTGACGCTTCCGCACCGGCTTAAAGCGACAGTAACCACCGGAAATAAGACACGAATTAGCTCCGCCCCTTTTGATTAAACTTTCCTCTTCTTCTGCCATCAAGCAGCATTAATGTCTCCAGGAGTTATTAAAGGAAAAAAAATCACATTTGTACTGAAAGCTTCACAGCTATAGCAGAACATCTTAATAGCTTAGTTAAGCCTCTTAAACAACAGCTGTCTTGTCCCCTCAGTCCTCAAATGTCGATGGTAGGTCTGTTCAACATAAATGAATTGTGGGTTTACAGTTTTATGTGTAGTTTTACTCATTAAAACAGTTGAAAAAACGAAACAAAAAGAAAATATTAACATGAAATGATCAGAAAACACATTAACAAGTGCCAATCAGGCCTAATTTTCACCTTCATCCACCTCATTTTCTTTGTTTTTTTCTATTTGACTTCATAACTCGAGAAATTAATGCTGCCAATGAAAACTGGATAATTTTTTGGTTGTTCAAAACAAAACAAAACAAACAAACAAAAAAAACAATAGGGTTATCTTAATGACAGGCCAGACCACAGCATGCATTAAGCCAGACAAAATAATTAATTTGACCATACAGTGATAAACTACAATTCCCATCTGTCTGAAATCAGGTTCTAAAAGTTAATGGGGGTTATGTTTAGTACCTGCAAACTGTGGGGTATCATATGTTTGTTTGAAGAAACCGTAGATAGGTAACTTTCTGCATTTCAGATTAGTATATTTAAAAATCTCAGAAATTTAGCATACATACATACATACATGAAGCCGACCCCTTTCTATGCTTTTATGGGGTCTCTGATCTGTTTCTCTGACTATAAAAGTGTCACCAACACCTGTCATCATACGCACACTGCAGAACCACTTTTTTCAGTACAATAAAAATAAAAACTGAAAAAATGCTTATAATTTTGCTTGACTCGACTAGCTGCTTTTATTTGACTTATTTAGAGTGACATAGTGTCAATTCAGTTATCTCTGCTCCCTCACAGAAAAAAAAAAATGTGGAAAGAACAGCTTCCCCTTAAGAATTATTTTTAGACAAATTGAGAAAAATAAATTGAGTAACTTTTAAAAAGATTTACAAGACTGAATAACACTTGGGCTGTCATTATCTTCTGTGACTTAAACTGTGTTGTAAAATGTTTGTATCATTTAGCTGTTATGATTTGCATCTTTAAATCGCTATCTAGATATATCACATCTGTCTCACTCTAGAAAAATGTTCAATCTTTCATTCTCTGTTTCACCAGTTGCAATATTTATTTAATGAACCTTAATGAACCGTGAGATTACCTAAATTGAAATTGACAGCACCCTTTCTGATCTTTATACCTTAAAGTAAACAGACACCAGAGAACTTTAAGAAATGTAAACTTAAACTTTATTTCTTCAGTCCGCAGCAGTTTGAATGACCCTTGGATGGTACAGTGCAACTCTAAATGCAGCATTATAACACAGAAGGCAGTAGTTTTTCCCTAATTGTCTTTTTTCTGAACAGGTTTTAGCGGGAATAAAATCTCTCCCAGGTTTCGAAGTACCCCTCTGCTGTAGTAGTATCTTTTAGAGTGGTCCGGGGCTGGGTTACAAAGAACATCTGCTGTTGTAGATGGATGGCAGTGCTGGCAAACAAACCCTCGACTTTTGTACCACTCATTTGCCGTCTGGTTTACAAGAGCGAGGTAAGAGTGGAACAGAGCATAACCGGCCAGGAGGAAGAAGACAAAGACCAAAAACCCCAGCATGAAGACGATTCGAGGGAAGGTCAGGAACAAATGCTAGAACAAAAAAAGAAAACTATTTTAGTAATAACAATGATGTGTTAAACTGGAATCAACATGGCTGTATTCGATGCATTTAAATTCAAGTATGTCAGCAGCTCTGAGTCTGACCTGTATGACAAACAAAAATCCTGCTGGCTGCTGCTGGCCGTACTCATCGATGTAACTGGCCGCCAGAAGCCCTGACCGCAGCACGGCATGTAGCAGCATGTCCGCTGTAAGCAGAGCGATGTCGCCCGCCATGGCGCACACACTGAAGAGATAAATCAAGAAGTAGCGTGTGTTCTGAGCACCGATGCAGTTGTTCACCCAGACACAGTGGTGGTCAAAACGCTGCACACATCTGTCACATAGTCCTGAAACAGAGAGTATAAATTAACAATGACTATGAAGTAGAATGCTGTTATCTTTCTCTCACAGTTCTGTATTAAAAATAACACACTCTTTTGTGGATGATCATGAAGAGATTAGTTTATTTCACACAGGTTGATATGGGTTGAATGTTTTATAGGGTGTAATTACTCACTGCAGTGTTTGGAGCGAGCTGGTTTGACAAGCTGGCAGGTTGGACACAAGACACCTGGATGATAAATCCTCTTGTCATACGGATAGATGTTCAGCTGGCCGGGGAGTTTCTTTTTTGTTACTGTGCCTGCCAAAATAGAAAAGAAAAGGTTGATACTGCAATTTCTGTGAAACAACTCAAAAGACAAGCTGGTTCACTATCAGTGTGTAATTAACCTGGATCTCTCTTGATACAGAGGTAGAAGAAGAAGGTCTTGAAGGCAAGCAGGATGTAAGGCACAGACAGACTGGTCAGAGTGGTGTCCATCTCCCTGCAGAAGCCAAACACCTCATAGGTGAACTCTGCATACACGGCGCCCTCCAGCAGGATATGCAAATAGATGAAAAAGTTGTTCCTGCAAAAACAGCAAATGAAAATTACAGAAATATACTAAAAACTAAAAATACTATACTAAAAACGACTCACACCAAAATCAAAGGTAAAAACATGAAACAATATTAGACAAAAAGTTTATTCCCTTGTCTGTAACACTTATAGCACACACCTTTGATGGAAAAGTCTGTGCAGGCTCCACCGTGTTAACTTCTGGAGCCATGTTGGCGTAAATGGGGAAACTACCTGTGCACAAACAGGTGAACATGTGTTATTGAAGAGGACATGTATTTGCATCGAGATCATAAATCCTACAGCGCCACATAGTGTTGTAATAAGGCAGTGCAACCACCAAGCAAAACTTACCTTTACGATAGTGTTGAAGAGGGTATTAAAGGGGGTTTGCTGTTGTCCTGAGTATTTGCAGACCAGGAGTATACATGTCAGCACCACCACGACATAGATGGCGAACAGAGTGAGGAAATCCATGTCTCACCGAGCAACTTAAGAGACACACAACAGGTGCTTATTACCTACAAGCAGGTAGAAAACTCAACTGCTCCAAGATATGATATAGATTTTAGCGACTGTTGTTTATTTAAAATAAAGTACAGATTTCTAGTGAAAGAAGTCTCATACAACCCCTCAGATGAAAAGGTTCACGTTAGCATGCTAACCTAAGTGAGTGACCGAGGCTACCAAACATTGCTTACCTATTCCTGGCGTTATAAGCCGTTTACTCATTAATTCCTTCTTACCTTCTAGTAGAGCCGACGCATAGCTCCCTAAAAGGGTTTTGTTTCACGTAAGCATGGCTGGATTTATTAGTGCCATGGCTACCAGCTCCACGTTTGGTCCACGAAAATGCCACTTCCTTAGCATTGACGTAGCCAAAGGCTAACAGCTGATGGGTTGTGCCAGCAGACTCAGACTCTGGAAGATTTGTCATTATCAAATGAATGGCCAAAACTTCCCTATATTCAAAATGTAGTCTTTATTTGTAACGTTCTCCTTGCATCCCGACTTTACATTTACAATAGAAAGTATGAATGCATAATCAAAGAAAAAGAGAAACAAATTAAACTGCATGTCTGTCATCGACTGTATTAAAATAGTAGAGGAGTGGGGTAAGTTGAGCTAAAGGGTAAGTTGAGCCACCCCCTGTTGCTTGGAAATGGTAAAAGAAATTGATCATGTGACCAAATATGTGGGAGATGGACATCAATTCATGGGAGTCTGTGAAGGTTAGAAGCACATGGGTGAAGGGGTTAGACATTTATTAAAAAAAAAAAAAAAAAATCATTTTTCACTCTTAAAAGTAAATTTAGTTTGTCATAAGTTTTTTCAGAATTGTGTTCAGACCAAAAAAAATATTTTAAATTTGTTTTATGCATCAATTGTGGTATCTATGAGCTACAATATGAGGTAAAACACTTAGCATAAAAGTCCACCATTTTAGCTTAGAGGACTAATAAAGTCATAATAGTAGTTCTAGGGTAAGTTGAGCCAGTGGCTAAACTGAGAAAGAAAAGAAGTCCTGTTGAGAAGATCAGAGTTTCAGTTCAGATTGTTGAAATGTGTTACTTTTCTTTTCAAAAATACAGCTGTGAATGTTCTGAATCACTTAAAGGCATTCCCATGTTAAAATGGCTTTTTACAAAACAGCTTTTTAGCAGTTATATGCAATAATAATAAAAATAGTTATTGTACCAGTTGAATAGCGTATAATAGATAAAAATACACATGAATGTGAAGAAGTGACTGTTATTTAGGGAGAGAGAAGGCGAGGGAGGGCTGGGGTGGAGAGTGGAGGGGTAGTAGGGATACTGTTCAACGTACCCCGTTCCATTTCAAACAAAACAAAATCCAGCCATTACAAGTTTTCATGTGTGCTTGGAATTTGTCTTTCACTGGGGTCTAGTAGGCCAGTAAATGTAGCTGGATCAGTCTCAGATTTATAGAAACACATTCACACCACATAAGATGACAGCACTGTTTCCAGATTTTGGCACCAGAGCTCACACAAATTACTGACCCAGGGTAACAAAGTATTGTTTTCTCTCTGTCACTGCAGTCAACAACACGCAGGGGCATCACAAGACACCTGTTGGATCCGGTTGCCAACATGGCCAAACACTCATATTACCGCTCACAGTCCTGGAGAGCGAAACATTACTCAGGAGCTCTGCATGCACATCTTTGGATGCTGTATAAAAAGGTATGGGATGTGTATTTGTGCTGAACATTTCATGTGATGATTATGTTACATGTTTTTTAGTCAGTGGTCAGGCTCAGTGAATAATAGAGAATGATGACAGTGACAGTTTGCCGTTGAAAAGGCTTTCTTTGTAGTTTCTTACTCGTTCATGACTGAGGAGGTGCAAATTTTGCTTGTCAGAAAGAAATTCTTTCGAGTTCTTGGGCTTTAGGAAAATTGCAGATATCTCAAGTATGCAGTTAATAAAAAAGACAATGATCTCTCAGAGGAAGACTTTATGACAGTTTTTCCAGTAAATGAAAGGGCTCATACACTTTCCTCTGACTCAGCTGTGTGTGAAATGTAATATTATGTCTGACATCTTGTCATGCACGATAGACTGATTGACTGTTGTGTAAGAGGAGAGTTTGATTGAAGTGAACAGTGTCTGTTTAAAGATACAGCCATTTGTGTTTAATTATTTAGTTGGTGCTGGACTGCCTGTGTCTTGTTGGGACCTTTGCCACTAAAGACAGTTTAGACTACAGTAACCTGCAAATTTTCCTCTGTCATTTCTCTTCACTGTGTACGTCACTGTTATTTACAAACCTGCCTCTGAGGGTAGTCAAAAAATGGATGTATCTGCAGCACCCCAAAACCTTAAAATGTACAAAAGGGTCACAAAGACTTCATTTATGTTTAGGATGTTTAGGCAGAGCTCCATGGCCTGTTGATCTTGAAATGCCAGAACCACCTCATTAAACAGCCATGCAGTAATTTCACTATTCATTTTGCTTAAATTCTCAGATATAAGTGGTTTGGTCTCCACCCACTCCTGAGGAATATATCTGGCCCTAAAGCTGCTAACTCCCTCACAAGGTTCTGAAAAAATAAATAACTGTGCAATCTGTTGCTGGGCAGGGAGAGTGCAGTGCTTCACAGTGGCGTTTTACATTTGTTGGTTAAAACAAAGTACTGTGAGATTCAAAAAAGTTCCAATTTATCTTACACATGTTCAGTCAAGTCAGCAAAGATGTAACTGGAACTGATCTGTCCACAGGGGGCGCCAAACTCACCAGAAAGGTTTCTCACAGGAGCTTTAAATGATCTGTCCCCTTAAAATTCACATTTGAACCAACTGTCATTGTGAATATCTAAGCCTTCATACCGTGACACAGACTATATTGATGATCCAGATCATTTCACAATGATCTTTTATGAGTGAAAATTCCCGTCTTATAGCTTTGTAAGTAACTGTAAGGTATCCTGGAAAGTGAATATTCATTCAGAGAGGGGAGTATGTGTTCCTTCGGTATTATTTACGAAGGGCTAGTGGTTGGCTGAAGATTCAGCTGATAATCCTACTAATCCCCCAGGCTGAAGTCTTAAATTGCCCCTGCCCCTGTCCCCCTCCATGGACTGAACAATGCTGTGTGCTCACACACGGACACATGGACAAACAGATTCCCAGGCAAGCAGACGCTCCAATTAGTACTCATCAGGCTTCCTTGAATCGACGCAGAGTGATTCTGGGCCAGCAGCGGTCCCTCAGAGAGCCACCTAGCCAAGAGAGGAGGAGGAGGAGGAAAAAAGACACATTGGTGTATTTATAGAAAAATGAGGCCTCACAATACCCTTTTTGGAGAGAGAATTATTAAGGAACCGAGGTGCGCGGGTGCACGCGTCCCAGTTTTCTGATTAACACTGTGCAAGCAGGCTGGCCTCAGGATGAATCAGGGATGAGACGCAGGACTAACTCCTTGACACACTCGCTGAGAGACTGCACTCGCTTCTCATGCACACTCACCCTTTGCTCATGAGGACACTGCCGGGTTTTCAAGAAGGAAGAATGGGGCAGTGTTTTCAGCTTGACACCCTTTCTGTTTGACTTTTTCTTTGGGGGGCTATCAGGGGGGGAAGTTTTTTTTTTTGAACATCACTTTCAGAAGACAGATTGGATACAAGGCTGCTGACAAGGCCGCCTGTTATTTGACATTCAAGATGAAGAAGTTTTTGCAAAACAAAAAAGGCAGATACTCTTTTCGGCAAAGCAAACGGGGCTCTCGGTATCCATCCAAAGATTTCTGTAAGTCCTTTATCGGCTTCATCCACTCTGTGAATCCTGCTGTGGCACATCTCTAGCTTCCTGCTGCACCAGAGGGTTTATAGCTGATTATATTCATAAAAAGCCATCATGAATTTTGGTAAATCAGTATTAGACATAAAAGATGTTTTTGAGAGCGTTTGGATTAAATCATCCTCTGTTTCAGTTCTAAGTTTGGCCTTCAACTGCCACAAGTGCCTCTTTATTTGGAAGTTAACCCTCACTAACTCGTGGTTATTTGACTCTACTTTTACCTGTGGAGTGTGCTCTGTTACTTCATTACATAACTTTCATTCAACAGGATAGGCCGACATGTGCACTGAATAGAAAAATAGCTGGAGGACCTCTCCCCTCTCAAACTAATTAAGGTCACAATCTCTGCAATGCCTTAATTTGATTGGCTGCTTTGGAGTCTGTGAACAAGGTCAGGGACCTGACAGGGTGACATGGTTCAGGGTAGAGGGTTACAGAGCTGTGCTCGATAGTACAACTTGAGACACTGGAGAAAGCAGATAAGCTGAGAGAGAGACTGATCTGAATGTCTTGAATTGGAGTTTGCAGAAGATAGTTTGATCCAAGGGTGCTTTTTTGCGATGTCTACTGACTTGAATGTATTGGCCTCAGTGGGTAAGTGAGAAATAACGCTATGTGTGATCTGTGATTTACAACTTGGCCGTTTTTCCTCATGATTTTCAGAAAAGCTAGAATGAGGGACAATGAGGGATAAAATCTGCGTTTTTACACATGTTGTTGTGCTACTTCGAGACTTTTAGTCCACAGTGAAGCCACAACTGTAAATGCAAGTTTTTTTCCATGTCTTCTTGTCCTCTTTAGTCCTCAGCATGCCGTCGTCCAATCAGGGCTGGCCTGAGGAGTTTGGCTTCCAGCTGGGTGGGAACGGACCGAGCTACATCCTCTCTGTGGAGGAAGGCAGCAGTGCCCACCTTGCAGGGTTACAGGCTGGGGACCAGGTCCTTGAGATCGAGGGTCATGATGTGTCAACGCTGGGTCCCCAAGCTGTCATGGCCATCGCTCAGACTCAGAAGAACATCCCTCCAAGTATCGGAGTGGTGTCCCGAATTCAGCAGGTCTCACAGCATTTGAATCCAATTACATATTTGGTTTATGCATGCCTGTGTTATGTTTATTTACAGATTCTAAATGAAATATGAAATTTGGGTCTGGATTTTAGTCAGGGAGGTGCTCTGGTTTCTATTAGCTGAGTGTAGTTGTAGTGACCATTTGTCAGCAGGGTTTTGTATATGCAGGAAAAATAGTATGTATGGAGAGATAAAGAAGGCGGTATGTTTTTTTTTCTCTATAGATAGTTTTCTTCATGCAAGTGCAGCTCTAGATTGCAAATCTAGCCACAAATCTGCTTGACTCTGTATTGCGAAGGTCATTTAGGGTTAAGACTCTTATCCCCTGATTCAGTTTTTTCAAGCCAATGGAGTCCAAGATATTTGGCTCCTAAGCTTTTCCATTTATCATTTTCATTTGTCCTTGCATTACAGATGGACATCGTACCAGGTCCGGATGGCCGTTTTGGGTTTACCATTGTGGGAGACTGCCCCCTTCTGGTAGAAGACTGCTCACCATGCTCGCCAGCTGGCCGTGCAGGCTTGAGGGCCGGGGATTACGTCATGGAGGTCAACGGCATCCCCGTAAGGCAGCACGAGACGGCAGCAGCGCTGATCAAGGCCTCTCAGGGGAGGACGCTCCGTCTGGGGGTGCTGTGTATCGGCCAGAGGCAGAAGCATAGCATCAGTATTGAGGACAGTCAGATGGGAGGAGACGGGGCAAGGCTGGACCGTAAACATAAAGCGCTGGAGTTCAACAGGAAGGTAGGACATAACACTCATAACAGATCAGATGAATCCAGGTGAATTTATGTACTTGGATCAGTTGAATTTGGAGTTTGAAGGCTCTCAAGAAAGCCTCCACCTGCTTTATTCAGCCAGCAAGTAAATCCTACATAAATGTACTTCAACTTTTAAACAAGGCTTTTTTTTAATTGAAGTGGTATGTTGAGTGCTGCTGTGAGAAAAACTGTAAGATCTCAGTATAGCTAAAGTTGTTCTGAGTGTTTGATATTATTTTCGTCTTCCTCTCAGGTGGACCAGATTCTGGGCGATGAACCTGAGGTGAAAGAGAAACTCTTTGCTGTGTTGAAGCAATATGCTGCTGAGAAGAAAGTTGAGTGGCTGGCCTCAGTCCTGCCAGACATACTCGCCACTGATGAGCATCGACAGCTCATCTCTAGTATCAGGTAAGAGTCAGAGCTTAAACCTTTGTTACAATGAACTGCCAGACACAGCACAGAAAAAGCTGCTGGTGGACAGATGGTTTTAAATTCAGTGGAAACATAACTCTTGAATCTGGCCTATGAGGGGCTTTTAGAAACACTGTTCAGAGTAACTATTGCTTGAATGAGACCACAGGAAGTGTCAGCTTCTGCTGCTCAAACATAAAGTAAGTGCAGAAGAACAAGACAGTGTTTTTTTTCTTGAGTGTCCACTCATAGCATGCTGCAAAATCCAATAAATCCATGTTAGAGCCCATAATGAAATGCCCGTCTGACACAAAACCAGATTTTCTTTCTATTGCTACCATTTCTCTATTCATGACAGCTTAACTGTTTTACAACTTATTTGTTTTAGTTATATTAAGGTTAGGAATTAAATACAGTTGATAACAATTAGGATTACAGCTGGTTTGACTAATATGTGGGTGTGTTGAAGCTGTTTGCAAGTCGACCTACAAAGATATTGCCTTGACTCTGTCTCTTGGCCAGAAGTTAGCTGGAATCAGCAATTCAATATGTGAGCCAGAAAGCAATGTGTAACATCACTTAGAGCATGCTTATGTTTTATTCAGACCAAAGATAAAACTAATTCACATAACACAATAAAAAAAAAACTTTATGTATTACATACATTACATAGAAATAGCCAGTGTAGGCCATAGAGAGGCATCAGCATAATATGAATGTGTAGTACTGAGCAGCCAGAGTTACGATTTATGTAGCCAAAGCATCCCTTACAACAAAAATACTGTTATGTTGTCTTGCAAAAGGCTGTGATCCAAGGACATAAAAATTTAGCCTGCCAGGATTTCAATTTGTGCCGCATCAAGCCTTCAATGTTATTTATTTAGGGCCTGTGTTCACTAATAGCACTTGTGGGCTGGCAGTGCCTCAATTTCAGAGTGCTTATGTTCTTATGTGCATTTACCCATGATAGGTTAAAAAAGTTGTGCTGCTTGGTATTGCTGTTAAGTTTTTTAAAGATGCTCTGTATATTTAATCTTTTAGTCATTATTGGTGTTTACAAGGAAAAGGTAAAGATGATGGGGGTGGAATTCAGGGGGAAGACATGCAGCAAATCATCAAACTGGGGACTGCTGCAGCAAGGAGCATAGCCTCCATAAACAAGGTGTGCACTAAAATCACTCCAAAAAGTTGGAGTAGCTTAATGTTGACTAGTTGTTAACAGAGTTAATATCTGTCTTGATTCTGATTGGTCGCTGATGGAAAAGGGACACCCATGCTGTGGTGTCTAAAAATCGGAATGATCTTCAACTGAGAGGGCATCAATCAAAACAGTCATCTTAATTTTTTTTTACCTTGTGATTGCTGAAAACCCTGAGCTGCATCGTATTTGTATGGTAAAAAGAAGATGCCATTGCAAACAACAGTCAGTGGACACAGGCCCTTATGCTTCTTGATGTTGTATCCCGCTCACATCCCCAGTGATTCCTGCACAGCAGGTGTAGGTGAACCCCATCTGCCACTCAGGGTAAATCCACTGACCCCCAAAGTTGCTTAAAGTATCAGGAGTCTTAATGAAACTGGGAGGCTAAATCTACACTGAGGGGCCCCCAGCTTAGAGTTTTGAGAGTTAAATCAGGATTGGCAGTGTGGACTGGATTCACAGCATGGAGATGTATGTGATGATGAGCCACAGATAGATTTAGTTGAGTGCTCGCTTCATGAAAACATCATTTAATAATGGTGGTCATGCTGCTCTGCAACCACAGGCCTTTTCAAGTAAAAAAAGAGACAAAAACTCGAGCTACAGGAATGGAGTAATGCCAGATAAGTGAAAAAGTGACAAAGCCGTTCAGGTAGCCAGAGTTCTGCGGTTGTGTGTGTGCCAGAATGACCGGCACCCCTTCTTTCTCCAAATCCCCTGACAGTTTGTCCACAGATTGCACTTCTTCCACAAGTACAGCCAATCAAACCTTTTCATTCCCTGGCTTCCTGCGTGAATACACCACTTTTTATAGTGTGACTAATACACTGTAAGAGGGTTTTCCAGCTGTATGAGGTCCATGTTGGGTTAGTTTGGGGAAATAACCGTGAAACATGGGGATTTTACTGCTTTAAATTGGTCATGAATTATTCAACCACCTGAGAAGTCCTCACTGGTTTGATTAAGATAAAAGACCTTTATTTGCACATGCACAGACAACAACCTTAATGTCATTTCTCTATTGTTTCTCCATCCCCCACTCATTTCACAACTCTCTTACCTCTCTATCTCTCTCCCTATGAAGGGGGGGGTTTGTGTTTGGCTCTGATGGATTTTCTTCTCATTATTCCGCTCAGAGCTTGGGCTGTTCCCCACTCCCTCTCCCTCTCTCTCTCTCTCTCTTTCCCTCTCTCTCTCCCTCTTGCTCTCTCTCTTTCTGTGGGGTGACCATTTTCCCTTGACATTTTGCAAAGACAGCCTCCTGCATGCACCAAGGTCCCCCCCTCCCTGTATTTTTTATCCCCTCTCAGTGAAGCAGCAGGGGCATCATGATGCAACTTAGTGCTTAGGTTCATTTCTGAGCTATGGGTGACAGCTGAAAAGATGAACTGTCTGGGGTGAGTATATCTTTTCTTTCCTTTATTCTGTTGAGCTTAAATGTTTGACTTCGAGGGAATTTAAGCAATTTATGAGCTGCTTTTGGGCTGCACTGTTTTACTAAATGGCATCAGTGTTGTTAAGTATGCAAAGTGGGTGAATATTTAATGCTGATGAGTGCTGCATAGGATGGTTGCAGCTGTTGATATTTAACATCTGATATTTTTACTTCTAATTCCTCTGTTCCCTGGTTGTTCTGCAAGCTTTCTTCAAGGCTTTTTTCATGCTTTAAATCTATAATTCATGGACTCAAACAAACTGTCAACCGTGTTTTTGTAGTTTAAAAGTGTGATGCAACTGCACTTTGATGGACACAGCTGAATGTAAGAGAGTTAGCAACACAAAGACACACAATTGTTCCGTTGTCTCTAACGAGACTGAAGTCATTAGGATGAGTGATGCTCTGCTTCCAGGATGTAATCTCTCTCCACGTGTATGAGGGTGTGTGTTCGGGTTTGTCTGGGTGCAGATGTGCTGAGGAGCTCAATGTTGATTTTTTTTTCCTGGGATTACATAAATATTAATTTTAAAATCTTATCTGCCCATGTTATGTGGAGTGTGGGTTTTCTTTTACAAATAACAGACAAGCTTTGTGGTTTCTATTTCTGCTCAAACCTGCATGGTAACATAGCAGTCTGTATGCAACTGTGTCCAAATAGCTCCACCTTTACAGCTCTGTAGAAATCAAGCTAACATTTACACCTCTGAGCACTTTTTCTCGTTAAATATAATGATGCAAGATAGGTTTGTCAAAACAATCTACCTTCCATTGGCTCATACTGTGCACAAGGTCTTCTTTTCAATAGTGCTGATGAAGATGGTGTTAAATTTTAACTGCAAGAGTCAACGGCTGCAGGGTGCTGAGCTGCTTTTAGACAAGAAACATCAGCGGCTTGCAAACTGTTTTATATTCAAGTCTGTGTGTAGAGGCAGCCCCACGAGCTATGACATCAATGAATGGAGGTTTGAAG
Organism: Xyrichtys novacula; assembly: GCA_962446985.1. NCBI lineage: Eukaryota > Metazoa > Chordata > Actinopteri > Labriformes > Labridae > Xyrichtys > Xyrichtys novacula. The sequence goes on along the minus strand of OY660882.1, from coordinate 14,871,189 downwards.
TGAAAGGTTTCTTCAAAGATAATCCTCCATGTTGTAAAATTGCAGCGGAGAGAAAAAAAGGCACCATACTATGTTTTGTCATCTTTGTTGAGAGTGCATTTCTTATTTAGATGTCTTCCTTTCATTTCAAAATGAAATGAATGCCTTAAACGGGTTGTATAAAGTCCTATTCCAACAACAAAAGAATTCCTCTTACCACATGGAGCTTCATTTAAGTGAATTCTGCAAAGGTTTTTCTATAGATTTGCAGTCTGCAAACTAGATGTCAGAAATTATGAATCATATTTTTAGAAGAAATACATAGATGAGTATTGTAGCTTGGCTTGGTTTCATGGATCACTTTTTGAAGTATGGGGAGCTTATTGCTAAAGGTGCAATGCTGAGTTGTCCAGCCTTGGTGAAAAGTGCTGAATTACAAGCAGAGGCCTGATCCCACAAGGAGATCAGAGTTTTGGAAACATTAACTCCAGAGAGATAGCACACTGTAAATTCACGTCATGGAATCATAATACTATTATTATTATACACCTGAGCGACACTGGGGAATGCTCCATCTTCGTCTTAATTTGGTAGGATTCAAACTGTCTTGTGTTCAGATTGTTTCTTCTGTCTTCTCGCTGTTCAGGCTGCTGGTTCGAACGAGGTCGTCATTCCTGAAGTTACCAGCAGTAGATTTATAGGGCTTTTGATAAGATAGCCAATAGCTAGTTAGTTTTGCCTTTTTCTTTGGCCGTAGAAAGCGCATTAACGATTTCTTACCAACATGCACTAAGTGAAAATCATGCAGTGACAATAAAAAAGACACGTGGAGGTAGTGGGGATCTGTGCACACCTGTTGATAAAAGAACGCTTAAAAAGGAAATTCAGTTTTGTGTTTGGTTGTCCTTTTGAGCAGAGCATCTCATCATCATTTGGCAGGGTATCATGAACAGAGGTTAAAAAAAAACTTAAATAATTATCACCAACATTTTCATGGACATCATTAACTCAACCAGAATGTGAAAAGGTCTTATCTGGAGGTCACCTCTGGTCCAAATAACTATGATGGCAGCTGCCAAATTCACAGTGTCAAAACTTAAGTCCACAAACCAGCTCAGATCACATCATGGCTTCTTAATTGAACTCCATACCTGTGGATTCTGATTTCTTTAACACATAAGGGAAGTGTTTCAGTGTTATGTGTTAGATTGAAGTAGACAAGTGGTGTTGTTTTTTTGGTGGTTTTTGTGGTTCTCTGGATGTATTTCAGGAACAGAAAATCTATACTCACTCTAATCAGGCAAGCTTTCAATACTTAAGTGTGGAGAGTTCTGCAAAAGCGAAGCACTCACATTCAGCACCATGTCGACTCTCTCTCACCATTAGCATCGAGCTTTGATCTGCTTATCAAGTGTGAAGAGGCATACTGTATTTTAAAATGATTTTATAATGGGCGAATGAGCTGCCACTTTACATTCTGCCGTCATGCTTGAGTCTAGTGCTCTGTTATATAACTGATCATCTGAGAGTAAGCGCTCAATTTTCCTTGAGATAACCTTCTTTTAGATGACTTCTTTTTTTAATCAGCATCATTTTTGGGACTGTGGGTGCATTTTTATTCCATCTAACCGGAACCTCATTAATTCAGAATACAAACTACTGCGTTTCACTTTCACAGCAGTGTTGATTAGAAGACAGTTAGATAGATGATGTGGGAAAGACTCTCTCTGCCACATCACCCTTTATTTTGGAGCTCACTTTCCAGTATTAAGCCACATCAGGACACTTGAAATGAAACAAGGTCTCCTCATTGTAGTTTTCTGCTTGTCATTTCTCCCTTTTGAGAAATCCATCCCTTCCTCCCTGCTTGCTACCTCCTCCGCAACCCTCTGTCAGATAATTATAGATCTCTGTTCCTTATAAATGAGGTCAAATCGGAGCACTTACTTAGTTTCACAGAGTCGACGCAGAAAAACTTTTTAATGATGAGGTGGCTGTTTCAACAGATTTGCATCCTCAGGGGGAAAAAACATCTGTATTTATCAACATATACTGCTGACACAGGCCTGTACTGTATGTACACGAGAGACAGGGGCGTTTTAGCTCCGTGGTATGAATAGATGACAAATAGCAGGAAACGTGGACAGCCAGCAATGAGGGAGAGTGTGGGATGCTACACCTACATCACTATAGAACATTTATTTATATCCCAGGAGTCTTTTGAGTGTAACCAGTAGTCTGCGCTCAGGCAACAATGTCTCAGGCTGCAGTCAGATACATGTGCACTCTGAACACAATCACAATCTGCAGAGAAAGTGACAGAAACCTAAGAGTATGTGACTTTTATCTTTGAGGACTAACCTTTATCTTTAGAGGGGTGGCTCCTTCCAAGGAGAGTTAGACAACTATTAAAACAAATGATACAGATTTTTAAAAGCCTAGTGAGTGGACCAAAGCTGTAATGTCAGTATTCTCCTGATGAGTTATAATGATGAGTAAGTTAAAAATCTTGGATCTGAAACCTAGAACAGCTGTCTTTTCTGCCAAACTTTGAATATTAGTAAACAGAGGAAATATATGAGAGTGTAACTGCACATTTTTTCCACTAGAGGGAGACTGTATCTGTGGAAATTTATGTTCAATAGTCACATTATCTGAAAGCATAGATGAGTTTTGGAAAATCAGAGTCAGAGTCTTTGTTTGTTCTAAACTTAAGAATACTTCTTGCCAAAAATGTCTATGTTTTTGAGAAAGTAACACCTCTAAGTCTGTTTATACACACATATCTCTGACACTCATAATGCATATGCATTCTAGGTATTTTAGGAGCTACTGATCAGGGCACTAGATTTAAAGCTGGAAAGGTGGGATACTCTACCATTCAGCCTGGTGTAAAGCTATGAAAAATCCAGAGTCCTACAACCCCCATAATGCACCACAATTTGAGCTTTGAATAGAACTTCCTTTTAAGTCCTTTGCAATTCATGCTTCACTTCATGATGTCCTAGTTTCAAAGAAGAAAAAGAAAAGACACTTGAGCTGAAATAAAAAATGGAGATGACATCATTCCTATATCATCCATGTAGTTTCCTCAAATTTCTCACCAGCCCACTCCAGAGCCTCAGGAGACATTTTCACAAGAGGAGTAGAACTTGTGATGAGCACTACACTAAGGCTAATGGGCAAAGTCAATGGAGTTTCCTTCATCTAAGTACTAAATTGGCTCCTTTAATCACATTGCACTACAGCGCACCTGCTGTGAGCCATCAGAAGTCTGGAGAAATAAGTATTTCAAGCAGCAGATGAGGAGAAAGTGTCAGAAATAATTGGCTGCTGTATGCTGGTGTTGTTGTGGTGCTGAATGGACAGTTCCTGTGACTGTGGTAGGAGCACCATGGTGCGTCAGTGGGTGTCTTCAGCTGCCACAGAGCGCTGACAAAGTTAAATAGAAAAAAATAAACCAATATGTTATTAATTTATGTGTTCAGGAATTAGAGTATCCAAGCAGAAAGATGTGTTTTCTTTGTGATGAGTATGTTGTTTCAGTTTAAATGTGGTGTTTGTACCTGCTTCTGTTGGTTCAGATTAAATGAGCCACTGTCGTTTTTCAGTCCTTTAAGCATCAACATACAAAAGTTGACAAAATAGTAAACTTGCATTCAAAATTAAATTGCAATGTGACATTGATCAGGAAGAATAAGTGATATAATAGGAAAGTAGTATCAGCTAAGGTGAGGTAGCAACATACATCATTTGAAAAGTGAGGGTTTTATTATCCTTAACATTTTAATGGATATATGAAAAATTCTTTTACATGATTTTTTTAAATGTGTTTGTGATACCAATAAAGTATTGCCCATAATTTCATTCTGGATTTTTTAACTCATCAAATATTGATGTTGATATTAAACTCACAAAACAGACTTGAGCAGGCTTTTATTGGCATTTCCTCTCTGTGTAAGCCTTTCCGTACATATACCAAAGCTCTAACCCCTGGAGTATCATTTCTTCTATATTAAAAATTTCTTCATACATTAGACCAGTGCTATTTACAGAATTTGAGACCTTTACGGTCCACATGTAAATGAGACTCCATCACTGGAGTCGGCACAGGGCTGGAGGTGTTCTGTATTTACCTGAGTACCATTAGATAAAGAGCTGAAGGAACCCTGTGTAATGAAATGAACAGGTCTGACCTTTGCTGTGAAGTTATTCTGCGCCCCTCTCTCTTCCTGTCTCTTCACAATAAATGCGCCCTAATTGCTTTATTTAGCTGTCAGAGTTGTTTTTATGCAGCTTAATTAGCGTCCTGTGGATACGTACAGTGGTAGCTGTTATCTCCATCAGCGAGTTTGCTGCTAATTACTCCACTGGTGCAGTTTTTGACAGACTCAGTACACTTGTGGCTGATTCATCTGATCAGCAGATCAGCAGCAAATTGAGCTAGTCAGAACACACCGACTGCTGGAGGTGCAATTTAAAAAGGTTGTTTGTGTTTGTTGGATTGTAATCCCACTGTGATTTGAGAAACAAAAAATTATCTTGTGAATGTGGAATGATGTATCAGCTGAGATTTTGTTTTTTCAGTCCAATTTAACAAGCACAGTCTCAATGTTTTCTTCTCGAATATGACAGAGGTCTGTTTGAAGAAAACATGCTGTGGGTAAAGTGTAAAGGGTGATGAAGGGTTATGTTCTTCTTTCTCCTTATGTTATTCTTTGTTTTCCCTTTTTCACAAAAGTATCAACAAATTTCAGGTTTTATTAAGCTGCGTAGCAGTCCAACAGCCCCAAGGTACCTACCTGATGTTCCTAGACATAGACTGCAAGTAATAGGTCAGCTAAATTGGTGTTTTGATATGTCCTCCACAGTTTAGTGATTTTGGCCACTTCTTTAAAGAGCCAAAGGATAAATGTTGATGTTTTGTGAAACTATCTCCCAGAATCTCATTTAACTAAGCAGTCAAACTTAAACCGAGGGAAAGTCAGAGTTTTGTTCGCTTAAGTATGAGGAGGCAGAAACACTAGCCTTGGTAGCTAGCTCTGGACAGCAGTCAACTTGCTGTTAGCTGTTTGTTTTTATCTCTTCAGCCTGTACAAGGCTATCCTGATAGACTGTTGCTGCATTTTACCATCAAAACTAAATGGTTGAACTTTCAGAATAAACCTAAACTAAGAGAAAGTCAGAATTTTGTTCGCTTTAGTATGAGGAGGCAGAAACACCAGCCTTAGTAGCTAGCTCTGGACAGCAGTCAACTTGCTGTTAGCTGTCTGTTTTTATCTCTCCAGCCTGTAGCTACAAGGCTATCCTGATAGACTGTTGCTGCATTTTACCATCAAAACTAAATGGTTGAACTTTCAGACTAAACTTATACTGAGAGAAAGTAAGAGTTTTGTTCGCTTGAGTATAGAGAGGCAGAAACACTAGCCTTGGTATTTAGCTCTGGATAGCAATTGACTTGCTGTTAGCTGTCTGTTTTTATCTCCTTAGCCTGTACAGGGCTATCCTGATAGACTGTTGTTGCATTTTACTGTCAAAACTTAATGGTTGAATTTTTTGAATAAACTTGTACTGAGAGAAAGTCAGAGTTTTGTTCGCTTTAGTGTGAAGAGGCAGAAACTCTAGCCTTGGTATTTAGCTCTGGATAGCAGTCAACTCGATGTTAGCTGTCTGTTTTTATCTCTTCAGCCTGTACAAAGCTATTCTGAAAGACTGTTGCTGCATTTTCCCATCAAAACTAAACAGTAGAACTTTCAAAACAAACCTATACTGAGAGAAAGTCAGAGTAGCCTGTACAAGGCTATCCTGATCCAAGGCTGTGGCTGCATTTTACAGACAGAACTAAACAATTCGACTTTCAGAATAAATTGGAACAGGAAAAAGGGACTTGATTTTGTTTTATCTCCATGTTCAGAATGACAGAAACCTTGAGGTTTCTGTTGCACACCTCTGTGTATGTATCAGTATTTCCTGTTTAGTCACTGCCTGCTGTAGAAATGATCCACTGCCTGGTTACATCAGTGTAAGTGCCCACTGTAAGAACAGGTGGACTCATCCTTAAAGCTCGGACATACTTGAGAGCAAACAGAAAGTACAGTCGGAGGGGCAGAGCATGAACATCCTCACAGTTATAAGAACTCTTCGAGCATGGTCGTGTGGGTGTTTGCTTTGTCTCTGGCAGCAGCTCTGATCACTTGAATGAAATGTGGTTTCTGTTGTCCTTGTGTGTGGGGGAAGACTCATTTGTTTTGTTCTCATAGTCTGCGCTCCTGCCTGGTACACAGCGAGTATGTAATGCAGAGCAGCATGTACACTTCCCACATATTCCCCATCTTTGATATTTTAGTGGTGCCAAAAAATGTACATTTTGTCACTTCAGTGGGCCCTGGAAGCCACTTCATTACTTTTCTGGTGTGAGAGTATGTCCGCAACACAAACTAAATATTCATAGTGATGTGTTTATAACTGTGAGGTTGGTGAGTTAAAGTGAGCTAAATGCTAGATTTATCTTCTATATCATATAATAAGTGGTTTTCTGTCTTTTTTCCATGTAAAGTTGCAGAAAAAGTCATAGCTTGTGTGACAAAACTGGTATTTTATAGGGTACCCTATATGATTTTATGGGCTCTATTTTGGTGCCTCGCCGGAGATCTGCCGCAAGCGCAGCGTCAATCAGATCCGCCGCGCTGACAAGGCGTTCCCAAGCACATTTTGGTATTTTGGTGAGCCGCGCAGCCCGGGGTAAGTATCCCCCCTCCCTAACTCAGCTCCTCCCAGCACCATAAGTCGTAGAAAGGGCGGTTAGTGGGTTTAACACAGCCGAGACCTGTTTTCACCAATCACATAGGCTCCTCTCCTTGCCTTTAAATCCGCCACAGGCGAGGCGTATTACTATTTTCATGAAGTAGTCAAAGAGATCAAGAGATGTCTTAAGACAGTAATGCCACAAGATGGCGACAGAGGGCAGCTCCTCAACAAGTGTCCTCCACACTCTCTCATATGAGCACAGATGGATTTAGTGTGCGTAATGTTGGACCCAGTGGTAAGACAAACACCCTTTTCCACAAATAAAGACACTCACATAAAGTTGCTCATATTCAAACCTCACGTGACAAAGGTCGGTTGAGCGCACAGATCACAACATAAACTCCAAAAATGGCATAAAAATCGGAACCATCTGTGCGTAAATGACGCATCGCGCTCCGTGGCCTGGCTCTTTCTTTCATAGATGTTGGCATATAAAATAAATTTGGCTCACAAAACTGAATATTATAATATCCGTATGTCGGCTTAAAGTAGATCACGCATCTGAGCACTGAAACAAATCATCTGTTCAGCCGCAGCAGCAAGCAAGACGGACAGAGGACACGGAGACGTGTCCAGGTCGAGCTGTGCGAGAAATAAGAGGAAGAGGAAGAAAGAAAAGGAGGGAGACGAATTACATATCGAGTTAACTTCATCATGTGTGAATATTTACTAGATATTTAATTTAATTTGATGCGGTTTCAGCTGTGTTGATTCGGTCAGGTTGTGTGTCCAAACGCGTGCCAAACGCGCTCATCAGATCAGATATAGATCAGAATATATCTATATAGATCCAAATGTATGTGCTGACTCACATTAATAGTTGATGATGATTATTTATTGCACTGAAATGTGCCTGACACTGTGGAAACCTGCCGGTGAGGCATCAGTGACGTATGTCGATACGCCGCCGGTCTGCCAAAATACTACTAGACCAGCTGCGTTCCGCCTTGCGCTGAAAGCTGACCAGGTTTGAATCGGCGAGCTTTCAGCGCACTTCACACGCCGGTGGCGAGCACAAAAATGTCACTGCGCCTGCTGATTCTGTCGACACCTCCCCCTGCCACACCACCACGCCCAGCTTGGCGGATCTCGGCTCGCCTCCGTGCGGCTCATGCCACGAAAATACCAAATTGGCCTTACGCTGGGCTCCGCCAGACGAAAATACAACTGCGCGGGGCTCGCCGCCCTCCGCCGCCTCACCGGCGCGAACGAAAATAGAGCCCTATGTGTTCGATCTTAAATGACTGTCAGAAAATTATCTGAAAGTATCAAACCTTTATTTTTCTGTCATTTGTAAACCCTTTGTTCAAGTGTTGGCTTCAGTTTCTTGCTTGTGTGGAGATGTTTTCACATTTGTGTTTATCAGTTTGACAGATAGGTTGATAATACTCTCATGTTAGTGTATTTTTCAACTGTTAGCTAAGCCTGGCTCCATTGTATTCCAGCTAAAACGTATCTGTAATAACTATCTGTAGACTTTGGCTTTATTTTCACCACAATGACATAAACAATGCATTAATTTTCTTACCTTACTGTTGGCAAGAAAAGCAGGCAGGGCCTCATGTAACATATTATTCTAATTTTTGAACTCTTTTGTCCCCATGTCATTATTTTAGGTGAAAAATTAATCAGCTGACCTTTTTGTAGAGACATGAGCTGTTTAAAAATGTTTCTGATGAGAATGATTAATTGAGCTCAAACCTGTCCGCCTACTGAATTTGATTAGGTCAATGAGGCTTATGTTTTAATTCATAAACTTATTACCGTGGGTTGACTTTCTTCATAGCGATGGTAAAATGGCAAGGTTTCCAGGTCAATTACATGATGACAGCTTCCTCCTCTGAGCTCACACTGACGGGTTTACACAGAGGTGAGGCGTGGACGGAAGTGAAGGGGAGTGAGAGTGAGAAAATGTACATAGCAGAGAGAGAGAGAGAGAGAGAGAGAGAGAGAGAGAGAGCAGTGGAGAAATCCCATGCTTGCTCACTCCCACACCTTTTTTCTCTTGCTGTATTCTGGCTCTGGTACCTCACGCTGCTGCAGTGAGACTTCAGTGAGCAGAGTGCGACGCTGAGATTTCCTCACTCTGTGGCTTCTTTCAAAAAGATCCTTTCTCTCAGACTTCCTTTTGAAATTCTTTCCTTTTCTTCTCTCTTGGGGGAATTGGTCACATCCAGGTGGAGTAACATCTCACCTGTCTATCAAAAGCTCTTTTCTTTGAATCTCTTGAGAAAGGCAGCCTGTTGATTATCATTAGAGTGGACTTGGACTCTGCAGATTCTTTTCACAGCGATGGAGTTCATTCTTACTTTTTAATCTCTCCTCAAACTTGGATGCTTGACTTCTTATTTCACTCTTTTTTTGGCATCAAAATCTAGGTTTTTGAAATTCATCAAGTTGGATCTGTGATGTAGATCCCTCTTTTTTTCTGCTCTTTTTCTGAGACAACTCTGATTGACAAGAACTAATATCACCCCCTTTTTCCCCTCACATGCCACCATGTTTGCCAGGATCTTCATTCCCAAGAAGCACCGGCAGCGCTTCGACGACTCCGTCCAGCAGAATGTGATCAATCGGCTCTGTCGCAGCAAGAGCATCAGTGAGCCACAGGGCAGGATCCGTCGCAGCAGGAGCGAAGATCACTCAGATCGCCACCACAGGTCCAAACGGGCCAGTTCGGTGCCTAGAGATGGAGAAGCAGGAGGGAGAGGGGATGGGGAGAGAGACAGGGGTCCAAGGAAGTCTGTCTCTGGGATGCCCGCTCATCCTCCCATTGGACCAAATCAGAGGTAAGCGCACATGTAGAGGCACATGACTGACAGATTGTTGTTTCAAAAGATTCACCAATATTATTTTACAATACGTATATGTGATTATCAGCCAATACCGAGTGGCACTCCTGTATCAATGCAATGTAATATTATTGATCTAAACCGAAGGCATACATTGATTATTTACACTCTTAAGCACTGTTTTTGTTGTCATCACATGATTATTTACCTAAAACATAGATTTTTTTAATTATAAAATTTGGTATCATATGTTTGCATCAACTGTCATAATGAGCAAAACCACTTGAGGATATTTTAGACTGCCACTAGTATCAACATTGCAGTTGGTATCCATGTCAGTGTTGGTATCAGTATTCAACCTTTCATAATCTGATTCCTTTTGGGCACCTTGACTGTGTTTAAAGTTGTGTTCAATGTAAAAATGTTGGCTACCATCGTGTAATGCGGCACTTTTCAACACAAAATAAAACAGTGAAAAACTAATTTCACTCACTGGCAAGATTTTTTAAAAAGTACCTTAAAAACCGTGTATCTCATATTATTTTTCTTGCCGTTCCTCTAAGTCCTCTGAAAAAGGCGCACCATTACTCCCTGTTACATAAGCTGGAAAGTGCTCACACTCGTGCTACATTAAACCCGATAACACCTCTTTAAACTCAAAGTGTCTTTGTGTATCTCCTCACCTATTAAACATCTTAATCCCGTGTTATTGTAGAGCCCCTGACCACTGAACCTCGCCGCTCATCCTCCACCCACTAAACACGCTGATTACACCGCTGTCCAATTAATAACAGCACAGCAGAGTCAGTTCAGGATTAGAGGGAAGGCAGCGCGCTCCCTCACGCCCACACAAACTTTCTAACTGAACATAAAGACCTGTCTTCATCCACACAGCAGTGTCAGTGTAAGGCCAAAGGTGTCAAGTGTAATCGCAATGGCAGGTCACACAACAGTAGGAGGTGAGTGTATGGGAGTTTTATTCACGTGGTTGAAGTGGCCTGATCACGATAATAAGTTGTGCTGCAGGCGGACGTCTCTCCTGAGCCTCAAGAGTGTTGTGTAACACTGTTATGTCTCTACTGTATCTAGATAGATAGATACATAAGTACAAACAGGGATACACAGATAGATGGATGGACTGAATTAATACATTTGATCGTTTTCCAGCTTGCTAGTGAGCTGGTTAGCTGGCTACTTACAAGGTTAGCTAGTAATCTATTCATCATATTACCAGAGATGTTGCAATATATTATCATTGATTAGCTTTGAAGGATAAAACCTCCATTCCACAAAAGTTGAGGCATGTGTTAAGAGTTGACAAAAACAGAAATCCTGTATTTGATTGGAAATAGTGTAAGGACAAAATCTCTAATGTTAAGACTTTTTAAAAAAAAAATCTAAATACTTAAATTCAACATCAACAACATGTTTCAAAAAAGCTGGGGCAAAGACATGTTTACCGTTGTGTTGCATCACTCTATGTAAACTTTTGGGAGCCAAGGAGGCCGGTTTGGGAGTTTTGAAGGTGAAATGTTGTCCCACATTCTTGCCCGATCTAGGATTTTACATGGCCAGTAGTTTGGGGTTTTTCTTTATCATATTTTCTGGTTCATGATGCAGCAGATGTTTTCAATGGATAACAAGTCAGGACTGTAGGGTGGCTAGTTAAGCACAGAAACTCTTATCAGAGCCGTGCTGTTGTAATTCTTGCAGAATCTGGTTTGATATTGCCTCAGTGAAATATCCAGGGTTTCCCTGATAAAGGGGTTGTCAGGATGGCATCATGTTTTGCTCCAAACTGGTATTTATTATTCAGCTCTTTCCAGGTGTGTAAGCTCCTGATGCTGTGAGCACTTACATACAGTTTGCACATCCATAACACCAACTGTAGAGTGATTGCCAGATTGATGGTCCCTGTCTCCTTTACTACGAGATACATCATTCATGATTTCCAAAATGAGTGTTGAATTTGAATATGTTAAGCTATCTCCTCACTTTATCCTAAAAAGGGCTCACAGAAGTCACCTGTTTTTCTAAAGTAAACCTCTGGACCTTCAATCATGGATGCAGCAAATGACAGTACTCACAGACATTTGTTTTTGGATGTGATTTTTAATCTATGCAGTGATTTCCACTGCAGAGTCATGTCAGTGGCCCAGAGGTCATGGCGAGCCAGTATTTGTAGTTGCCTTTTCTTCAGAGATCGCCCACATTCTCTGAACTTTTAGGGATATTTCATACTTTGAGCTATGAATCTCAATTTTTTAGCTATTACACGCTGTGAAAGAGTGTTTTAAAAATGTTGAATTAGTTGCTCACACAGTCTGTCACAAGATGGTGAACCTCTCCAGTCTTTTCTTTTTAAAGTCTCTGCTCATCGAGAGTTTCTTTTTTTTAATACACAGTCATGTTACCCAACTGCTTTTTAACATGGTGCTGACACCAAATTAGAAATTAGTGTGTATTTTTATCAAACAAATTTGACATGTTGTCTTTGCACTAGATTCACCATTTCAAATGAAATAAACGTTGGGTTTTGTCAACTGATCCTTTTGCCAATTGCAATATTTAATTCATTAAAAGGGCTGATACCTGGGGTCTTAAGCAATATTGTATTGCCAGACAAAGAACTGTGTAATTTTGCCAGACAGCATTTATGTTTTCATGTAAATTGGTTAATTTCAAAGCGGTTTTCTTCAATGATACTGTCACAGCTGCTCGCAAAGAAATGTGGTTGGTTTTAACCGTGAGCTTTAGACAAAAGAGTCTAACCGTACACATGTTTAAAATCAATTGCTATAGATTGCCTTTTGTGCATTTCTGTTGTCATTAAAGCTGCAGCATTAGGGCTGCATTATTATCACAGTGGTGTCATTAAGTTACCAATGACTCACGTGAAGTTGTGAAAAAGTGCAACGTGCTGTCATTGTTGACTGATGAGAATCTAGAGAGGCCTCGAGCATCCTGAGGATTTGAAACACCAGGACTGTCAAAGACTGTCAAGTGCGCTCAAGGCTGATGCGGCGTATCTGACACCCTCCTCTCTCTGACACACACACACACGCACACACACACACACACACACACAAACACCAACACGTTCACATACATGCAGGACCCAGTGTGCCCATCTGCATTTAGCTCATCTTACATAACAGCCAGTAAAAGCATCTATAAAAGAATAGATCTGTCTGTTGTCTCACCCCCCTCCATCTTTTTTTAGTCCTCCCCACTGTTTACATATCAAGGCAGTGTTGCCTTGAGTCGTATCCATGGCAACGCACCCTGGATAGACAGCCCAAGTGTCTCTGCTTTGATTTAGCAGGAGGTTCCACTGTGTTCCCCTCTATCATGTTCCTCCACACCGGGGTGAATGAGAGCAGAGCACCACCATCAGCGAAATGTCAAAGCTTTTCTCTCTGTTGAGTTTTTCCTGATTTATTTACATTTTGGAGGGAAGCCTGAGAGTCAAACAAACGGGAAGATCTGTAGAGTGCTGTGAACTGAGGCTGAACTAGTTCAGGTTGTTACATAAAAAAACTAAAAAGAGCTATGTCATCGGCGTAAATCACACTGTGAGATAGCAATAAAGACAAGCGTCATTCCTCCACTTGTTCCGACTCCCACGTACAGGAAGTGACGGATCAAAAACGAGAGAGACGCTTTGAACCGAGCAGAGTTAGCGCCTCAAAAAGAGACAGCTGGGCTCCCTGTCCATTCACAGAAAAAAAATAAAATCCATCAGTGTTGGATCATCAGTGTCATTAAATGATATCACAAATTAAACTGAGATAATTCAGCAGTGAGTGGTTTCAAAACAAGTGAGAGCTATTAGCTGACTCATCTTTAAATCTATCAAAGGCAAAGCAGGAGCAATTACTTTAATTTAGTCAAACGGTGGGAGAAAAGACCTTTTTTTATTTAATTCGGTTCATAGCTTTGCATACTTGTTGTAATTTGACAATCATAGAAGTAATCTGTGATTTTTTTATTAGTCTTTTCACACATTTTATTCACCAAACAATAAAAGTATGACTTAAAAGACAATAAAAATGATGATGATCATAGACATATAAAAACCAAGCACAAAAAACTATGCAATAATATACTTGAATCAATTTCTAAAACTTGGCCAGGAGACAACAGAGATTTCCAAGTGCAACGTTCTGGCTTGTTATATCTAGTCTAGAAATTAGGGCTGTAAAATGTTTTATTTATTTTATTTTATTTTTTTCAATTGCTAATTAATTACTGAATTTTCAGTTAGTTTAAATTAATCATGATTTCCAGGAATTCAAATCTTGGGTTAAAAATTTTGTCAATTGAAAAAATTCTTACTGGTTTTTGGTTTTTGAAATAGGAATCAAATGAATGCAGTGAAATGAACCTCTTTCAGATTTATTACAGAAACAAATGCTGCACTGCGACATCAGTGCGGTCTGAAACCTTGACCCAGAATCGGAAGATGGACTCAAAGTGTTTCATCCACGTGTGTGAGATTATTCCAGCGCTCTTACGTAGTGCTCTGCCAGCTGTTGCCAGTGACGTCAGTATGATTGGCTATACTGGCAGCATTAGCATGTAGGTGGTCGCTTTAACTCAAAGTACATGGGTGATTTTATAATTCTGTTACATCTTACTTTTGACTTGAAGTGAAATGTGCCATTTTGAAGTGCAGTTGTGTCATCATCCTTCAGCACAGCAGCAGCAGCAGGAAGCAGGGAGACAACCCGGTGGCTTAACTATGGTGTGCCAAAAGGGACAAAATAGCAAGCGAACTGAATTAATTAAAAATATAAATTAATAATGAGAATAAAAAACTTATTTATCGCCTTACTCTCAGGATTATTGAGGATGGAGTTGAAAACATTGAAAATAGTGAGTTTTGTATCATTTAATGAAGTTCTCCAACTTTAAGACAGTTATACAAAAATGGAGTTTAAAGGCCCATCTATGCCAGGAATGCCAAAATTTATGACAGAAGAGTAAAATGTTTGCACCCACATGTGTGTTCTGCTTGATTTTATGAGCTCAAAGTAACTGTGAATCTGCAGTTTAATGAATTTGTCTCATTTCCGTCTGTCCTCAGGATTATCCGTGTCTACAGGGGGAAGAAAAACTTCGGCTTCACTCTGCGAGGTCATGCTCCTGTCTCCATCGACTCTGTCATCCCAGGTAACATCTTCTCATTTAACTATCAGAACAGAACAGCCTGTTTAGAGCCTCCTCCTCCTTTTTATGTGTGTGGTGGTTTGTTACAAACATTGTTCTGTGTTGGCTGAGAGGGGTGGATGCGCTCTCCGTGGGCGAGTCTGTTGTGGTGCCAGCCGCTGCAGGTTGAAGGTGATCAGGAGGTGTTTGTGTGTGTGACTATGAGTGTACCAGGAAGTGGATTTTGCATGACTCACCAATGAAATGTTAAGAGGAGAACTCTCAGAACAGGCTGTGCTGTGCAGTAATCGGCACTCAGAGCAGTCAGTCAGTGCCTCACTGTTACATTCAGGGAGTTCAAACAGACTCTTTAGAGATGAAGTTTCTTTCTGCTGCATTGAAACCTCTCACAAACTACACAGAACAAAGCTAAAAGTTCATTTAAAAGTTAAAATGATTTTTGCATTAAAAGAGCGGTGTTGAGAAACTTTTGTTCTTTCTCAGAAAAGCTCTCTTGGTTCATGTCATTGCCTTATATAACAGTCATACAAAGAGTAGCATTAATTGTGTATCTGCATTATGAGATTCACAACAGCAACATAGATTTGACGGCAGATGTTTCTATAGAAAGATACCAACATTGTCAACGCTTGACAGATTATTTTCTTTTGATTTCAATTTATGAGTTGTGTGATTTCACTACAATATTATTCACTTTTTTAGTTGGATAATTTCAGATGTTTCCTCTGATAATGACTTATTTTATATCTTAAACAGAGCTAGTTATTGCATTACAATGGGTTCATGTATCTCAGTATCTTTAGGATGAAAAAGCTTTTTTCTTACAATGAAAAGTTCATTTTCAGCTGTACTGCCATTGTCTATGTTAATGACGAAAGTTAAGTCCATTTCTGTCTGTTTTGGGCTTTTGTAACCCTGGCAATAGGAATTATGGTAATCTAATGTTAAAGCCACTGTGAGGAGTTTTTGATTGATTATGAAACAGTTATGAAATGAGCAGTGTCACATTTTTATGATGTAAAAAAGCAAATGAGACCATTTTCGACAATGCTGACACTTTCTGTACCTTACTTTTTATGCCTGTAACTGCTGTGAGGGGGTAGGTACACTGGAGGATTTGTGGATTTTGACTCTGCAAATATTAGAAGTGTTTTAGAAGTCTGACTGTAAAATAACAGTTGAGGGAGGCTTTTTGACAACCAGCTCCATTTTCAAGTGATGAAATAAGATCGGCAAGCAAAAAGTTCAAAAAGTTGTAATATTACAACAATTATAAAACAAGCTCTAAATAAAATGTAGGGCATATTTTCCACAATAACTACATATGTTCATGTTCTAGACATTGTAATAAACACAAAAAAATATATATTCAAAGCATTTTACTTAATACAATCAGATTAATCCAGTCAAGTAAATCGAAGGGATATTGCTCAATCAAAAAAATGGAGGTTGTGTGACTTCTTCACCTAAGGGCGGGCCTTATACACAAATGTTGGATCAAATCGCATTGTGAGAACAAACAATAGGACCCAATGATCATGTTAATGTGGTTGAACTAAAAAAAAAAAAAAAATTAGAGGTTTTGTGGGGATAACCAAAATTGTTTTAATTCTGCAACACTGGGTCTTACAGGGTTAAATTGAGATTTAAAAGGATTAACATGTTACCACAAAAACATCAAGTTTATGTCTGTCATATTAAACACTCAGAGCTGCTAGTGAGGTTATTATTTGTATCCCTGTTGCTTCTTTATTTGGTGACTATAAGAGTGCAGCCTCAGACAAATTGAAAATCAAAAATATGATTGTTTCTGGCTTTTGTAGCAGGTAGTGCACAGGATTAAAACTAAATATAAATCCCCATAAAAACCACAAGAAGTATGATGCTCTTATGCTTTAGTTTTTGATTACCAATAAAATAAACATTATGGCTTTTTAGAGGCCTGGCAGCATATTACCATTATCAGCAGTTGGTTGACACTTTATTGATGACAGAAACAAAAGAGCCAACAATTGTTTCCAGTGACTTAAGTCAATATATTGAATGTGTATTTTCTAAAATGTCAAGTATTGGCTTTTTTTCACACTGCAGATCAATTCTTTTGCATTGTCTTTTAATATGAAGTTTACATCCAAACACGGCACAGCTTCTCAGCCCAGTTTACGGGTTCAATCAGAGTGAAAATCCAGATTTCTTAAATGTTCTGGTTTTTAATTATAGTGCTTGTAGTTGTATTTTATCCCAGCTGAATCAGCGTTTGGCACTGAAGTCAAACACTGTGTAATATTTGTTGGGGTAATTGCTACTAAGAGCTTTTGTCAAACACGTTAATTACTTTTATTTTTTTTAATTTGCAGCAGTAAAAGCTTATTTAATTAACTGTTATTGCTTACACAAATAAAAACAGCAGACAAGAGAGCCTGCAAAGTAGCTGTGGTGGGAATATGCAGGAAGGGAGGTGTGTATGCGAGTGTGTATTTGAAGATGACGGCACTGTTCCCGCCCACCATCATCTCCCACCATCATGTGCTGAAGCGGCCAGAGCCGACTGACTCAGTGGGCCTTATGGAGGTTGATATGGAGATGGAGGGGGTGGAAAGCATGTCTCTGATCGTGATCTGAATGCTGACAACCAGAAAACCACAAACACAAATTGAGAGTCTGCCTCGTGGCCTATGAATGTGCCTGTGTAACACAAAAGGGTTTGTTGCATCTAAAACTTTGAGTTCAAAATATCAAAACAAAACTTGACATTCAATGTGAGGAAAAACTCACCAGAGATGACACATGAGGAGGCGACTGTGGACAGTACAGAGCAGTCGGAGCAGATTCCACTGAGGTTTATTTTGACAGCATTTGTGTCCTTACGTAATACAATTTACGGAGATCATCTCGTTTGTTGATGATCTTTGTTGGATGTCATACGCAGATTGACAGCCTGGCATTAGTCATCATCGTCTTCTTCCTCTTCCACCAGTCTGCTCAGTGCACCTTGTTAGCAGGTTAAGCTGTGCCAGGATCTGTTTCTTTTTCAAGGTCTGATTGATGTTCAATTTCTGCCATCTTTCTCTCCATCACAGATAGCCCTGCTGAGGAGTGTGGACTGAAACCAGGAGACCGTATCCTCTTTCTCAATGGACTGGACATGAGGTCTGTCTTCAATAAATAATATTATTATTAGAAGCAGTAGTGGTAGTAGTATTTCGTCTGTTCCTGCTGTCCAAGTTCTTGAACTCAGGTGGAATATAAATAAAAATAGGGGCTTGTTTTTTCCAGGAGAAACCATCTGCTACCACTATAAAAACATCTTTTACATAGTGCCAGATTTTCCACCGCTGAAAACATGAAGCTCATATTTAGTTTTGTTATGGTTTATTCATTGTTTTAGTCTTTTTTGGGCTGAGTTCATTTTTTCAGCTTGTTTTTTTCTGTGTCCCTGTCCTGCCAACAACCCAGAGGAGAAAAACAAAATTTTCAGCCATGAATCAGCCCGGACAAATATGAAGTTTACCAAAAATTGTCACATTCAAATTCTGACTTTGGAGAGATTTGAAATACACAAGAAATATTTAAGAAAATGGATTGGGGGATGTACTGAAAATTTAAGCACATACAGAGGTATGCAGTACTTGAAACAGGAGAATCAGCCAACTTGTATTTTGAATATATGAAAGATTGGGGCTAGTTGTCCAATTTGTAACTCCTTGATGCATGTATCTCCCATGATTTAAGTGAAAAATCAAAGTTTATGCTTCCAGCTTTAAATGAATAATTTTGAATGATTTAAAACTTTTACAAAATTGGCTGTTTTGTGCCCAAATGTTATACATTTGTCCAGAACAAACTCCCGAACTTTCCTTAACTTGGTGGTCAGAAGCATCATAATCAGTGGCTGCAGTTCAATTGTCAGAATGACTTTAGCAAGTTTTACGGTTAGAGTTGTTGCTGGCATCTGAGAACACACTCTGATCACTTTAAGGGGACAGTTGGTTCCTTTTTCTGTGTCATTTTATTGTAATCAGGAGTTCTTCTGCTCTCTGTGTTCATTTATTTGAATGTATTTACAAACATGTACTTCTAATGTTTCTGCAGTATCCCATCCCTGCTGATTTTCTAAAGCTATGGTTAAACACAGGCAGGGCTTTATGTGGTTTACAAGTAGTTTCACATTATTGCATTTAATTTCTTTTGTTTGGATGCACCTGATAAAAATGACAGTAAATATCAAAAGTTTAAGCCTCACCTAGAATGTAATAAACTTCTGTAATCTGAATAGATATAATGAGGGGACAGAAAGAAAAAGAACTGCAGACTGAGATCACTTTGAACAGCATGCATGGAAATAAAACACAGTGTCCTACCTTGTTCCCTAAAATCATCCTTTATTTTCAGAATAACTATCACCTGAAAAGTTTAACTCTCAATTTTGTTCCAACAACTGGTGAGCCAAGTGTAGGGAGCCTGAGGCTTGTTATTTAATGTCTAAGAAGTAAAACTGATAGGGTGCAAAATGACATTGCTGGCAGCAAACTGCACAAAATGATGAAACAATGACATTGGGAGGTTCGTTTTAGTATGAGATGTCGCACTGCAATATTTAACTCAGAGATTTCTTTCTCTCGCTCTCTCCGATCAGGATCTAGAAACGACTGTGTAGGGTACAAACTAAGTGCTGGTGTAACACTAGTTTATCAGTCTTAGATGGGGACTGTAGACTGTGCCAGGGTAAAGATGCGAAAACAGTCAGTACCTGGATCACCCGTCCAAGTATCGCCTATGTGGGGAAAACAGCGTTGTGTGTATGAAACTTAGCAATTTCACAGTGACAAAACAGTCCACTAATCTCTTTTAAGGTTTGAGGAAGGTCTATGCATGGAGAGGGCACCACTAAGAGACATTATTAAAGAAAAAATAAGGCAAATGTAAAAAAACGTTATGGCAAAATAAGGGAAAAGTTAAGAAAAACTAATATGATTGATAATAGGCAGCTGCAAAACCATAAAACACAGTGTAGCAAGCAGTTGGACTCAATTCAAAAGTGATGTTATTTGATTGAAAGGCCATAAAAAGATACCAAACTCAAAACTGGCAACTTTTTGTCAATTTTCTTATGATTTGCACATAAGCATAGCCTTTGTGTGAAAATCACATGGTGTGGTTTTACCAACTGTAGGCCTTTTTGGGTTAATTCACCGCTATCAGTCGACATCAGTGGTTCTCAAGTCCAGTCCTCCAGGCCCACTGTCCTGCATGTTTTGGATGTTTCCCTGCTCCAGCACACCTGATTCAAATGATCAGCTCGTTATTAAGCCATTACCAGAGCTTGATAACGAGCTGATCATTTGAATCAGGTGTGTTAGAGCAGGGAAACATCCAAAACATGCAGGACAGTGGGCCTCGAGGACTGGACTTGAGAACCACTGGTCTAAATGAATCTGGAAAGTTGCTCTGTCATGGCAAAATCTAGCTGGCTGTTTACTTTTATAGTCTTGATGCTAACTAAGCTAACCAGCTGCCGGCTGGGGCTTCAAATAAACAGACCTTCAAATCTTGGCAAACACTGAGCAAGCCCGGCTGTCTCTTAGAGTTAAAAATATAACGTCTAACTTCAAAAAGGACAAACAAACTTTTTATCTTTGTTTGTTCCTTAAAAAAAACTCTACAGTAAAAATTAAAGGTGAAACATTTTATTGCTATAAGCTAAGCTAGCTAGCTGTCTACAATTAGCAGTCAGACGTTAGCAGCAGCAATCTCATTTAACTCTTTGAAAGAAACAGTGAATTAGCATGTTTCCCAAAAATACTGTTTTCTACCTGAGCACTCTTCTCAAACACTGAGTTGTGTGTCTGTGTAGGTTCAGTGTGTATGTTTGGGGCAAAGCACATGAACTCAGCTTTTATGTAAACTGAGTTTTTTTTGTGGGTGTAGTTATCGTACTTTTGTGGACTTAACAACTTCTTGACCTTCTGTTTCTGGAGCTTCAGTAAGTCAGTGTGGGCGTCCAGATAAGAAATTCTTCATGGATGAAACTGTTTCGCACCTATATGAGCTCACACAGTAAATACAGTAGATATACTGAAGACATCAGCAGATATATACCCAGTGCAGTGAGAAGACAGAGCGCTATTCATTTTCTGCCACCCTGACTGCCACGTGAGAGAATTACAGAGCTGTTCCCATGGCTGCCTGATGCTCTGATTTGATTGGTGCGGTGTAATTTTGCTGCTATTCCTGATAACACAGTGAAGAAGTAGGAGGTGAACAGCAAAACAGAATTGCTTTGCAGCGAGACAGAGAAAAGAACAAGAAAGAGCTTTTAAGTGTTGTTTACAAGCAAATTGAATATGACATCTTTAAAGAAGAAAAAAAAAAGATACTTGAAAAATCAGTTAAGCATGTTCCTGCAGTCATCTCAGATGCATCTCTGCTCTGTCTAACTCCACCATTTTTGTCTGCTTGTTTACTTCAATGCCACTACATAAAATTCAGAATTACTCCTTGACACATAGTCTTTGTCATTTCTTGTTTAAGGAACAACATGTCCTCATTGTTTATAACATGCTAAACATGTTTAAATGAGTCTGTCATCCACTGAATCTTGTACTGCCGAGGACAGCACAGGTTCTCACAGAAAATCCTATGAAACATAAATATGTATTAAACAATGTTTTGTACAGTACACATCTGATCTTCTCTCCATTCTCCCTGATTAAATATGGGGGAGTAGGAAGAGTCAGAGCCCAACCCCACATGAGTGAGCTCTAGCCCAATCAGACTTCCTGACCTGGCTCTGCCTTCTTCTCCTCTTCCCCTCTTTCCCACATCTCGCTGCAGACTCTTCTCTCTGTTTGCTTCCTTCTATTTTCTTTGAACTCTCCGTGTCTAACTAAGTGCGTATTGTTTCCATCAGGGCACAAGTATTTTGGGGTTTATCTGGAATGAAAGTGTTATCAAGTGAGCTGTGAAACTTGATTAGCATATCACAATCTACGGCTGAATTCATTGATGCATTTTAATAATGTCGCAGGGTGTGTTTTTGTGCAAAAATGTCAGTGTTTTCAGTATCCTCAAAAAGACTTTCATAACATATTTAAGAGGTTTTGTGATGAACACAACAGTAGAGAAATGCTAATCTTTTTTTAGGACCTTTTGCAACCATATTCACAGGGTGCTGAATGTGATAAATTCAGCCTTATATTAAAGTTTTATGATCTGACGTACTGTTGATATTATTATCCAGTTAATCTGATTTGCAGCTGAGTATCCACCTTTCACTTTTCTCTCTTTCAGGAACTGCTCCCATGAGAAGGTGGTGTCCATGTTACAGGGCAGCGGTGCGATGCCGACTCTGGTGGTAGAGGAGGGTCCGTCTGACTACTCCTCAGAACAAACAGACCCAGAGGAATCTCCCAGCATGCCTCCAACCTCCATGCCCCGCTCCAGGTCAGCGCACGCCGACAAACCTGACATTTTGATTTGACTAGCCTCCTCTGTCATGACACTGCATGTTTTGAAAAAAGTGGCTCATGCAAAGGAGAAGAAATTGTGACATAATCCCAAAGTCTGCATAAAGAAGTTTCACTGGTGTCCTGCTCTGTTGATGTTCAGGTCTCCTGCCCTGAGCTCTCTGCAGTGGGTGGCAGAGATTTTACCACCTAGCATCAAAGTCCACGGACGGACCTTCAGCCAGCAGCTGGAACACCTGCTGACTATTCAGGAAAGATACACGGTCTGCAAGTCTCTGGAGACTTTCTTCCAGCACAGGTCAGTGGGAGGGAGGGATGGAGGAGGTTTTTAAATGAAGGTAGTCAGAATCGATGGAAGGATGTGAGAGGAGTGATAATGTTGATTCCACTTCAGTTTTCTCCTTCTGTCAAACTTTCTTTAAGACGTGACTAACGGGTCAGCTTTCATTGACAAATAAGTTTTAATGTAAATGAGCTGTTGCCAGGGAAACTGTATTTTAACATACTTATTATAGTCTGTTGCCATGGAGGCTCTTCATGGAGGCAAATAGAGGATTAGATGAATGATGGACTTTGAGAAAAAAGTAAAGAAATAAGTGTACTAAGCTCCATATGCTTTTTTCTCTATTTTACAATACAAGTTACTATGGTAACCCATTTCAGCCAGTTTACAAAAGTTATTATATGTATGACTTACTATATTGTTTTGATTTTTCATCTCATAATAACTACTTACTTTTTAAAAACTTACATCCACTATTAAGCTTTGATATTTCCTTAGCTTTTATCAATAAATTTACTTTTCGTTTTTCCATTTCTTTCAGTTCAGACAGGTGAGCATCACAAATTACAACAAAGGTTTATCAGCATAACATTAAAGTGATCGCATAAATTATAAAGCCAAGATTCAACATATTTCCCATAGATTTAAAAGCATTTGCCTTTTCTTAGGATTTAGACATGGTGTTTGTAGTTTGGTCATATTGTTGGTGAGAGGAGAAGCATGTGTTGCTCAGAAGTAGATTTAAGATATAGTAGTATATCTTTCAAGGACTTGGACATAAGTCTGCAAAAGCTGCAAGCAGGTACATAACTAGAAGTGGTTAGAGTAACCTCTTACAAAGTCCCCCTTATAGTCTCCAACAGTAGCTCTGTTTCTTCGCAATGGACGTCCTTAAAAAATGTTATCCAAGCAAATTCCTGCTTCTCCAGCTTTGTTATTTCATATTTAACACCCATGAGTGAATTGTGAGGAACTATTCCTCCAGAGAAACTCCAATGTTAATGTGTTTGTTCTAATAGGGCCTAATGTGCTCTGTTAAGTTGTTCTCCATCAATTATAAACTTCAACACAGGTCTCCAGTGGTCTATCTTGTGGTTGAGAGTTTTACACTTTAATAAACATTCATGTAACCTCATAGGGTTCAGTCTGCACTGTTCCTTCACATCTATTACATAACAGTGATGCATTTAAAAGTGTTGCAAAAACCACATTATGGAATATTAACTGGATATGAATATGATATAATACGGTGTCTTATTTATCCTCTATATTTTAAACAGGGACATTAAAAAAAGGATGAAGTCGAGAAAAGAGATGGAGGGAGCTGTAGCTTTGTAGATGATGCAAACATGTGATGCCCCAGGATTTTACGCAAAATAGCAACTGAATTTTACAGCATGTGCATACAGTATGAAGACCCATAGGCTTAAATCCTGCTGTTACTGATAGGCCTGTTATCCTCCCACCTTCGGTTAATCGGATTTCATCCTGTATCTCAGCTACACGTGTCATTATAGCTGTAAAGACTATAAATGTGAGCTTAATCGATTCCAAGCTGTAAACAAGGTTTTTTCTTGTATGAGGTATGTGTATGTGTTTAAATGTAATAACGCTATGTGTGCCTATTATATGTGTGTGTGTGATGTTTGCAGGAATGTGGACACTCTCATAGTAGACGTGTTTCCGGTGTTGGACACTCCAGCCAAACAGCTGATTTGGCAATTCATCTACCAGCTTCTGACGTACGACGAGCAGGAGCGCTGCCAAGGCAAGCTGTCACGCTTCCTGGGCTTCAAGAGCACCGGTGAGTCAAAACCACAAGCATGCATATGATCTGCATATATATATGTATATATACAGTATCAGCTGTGAGGTTTCCTAATCAATAAAAACACAGGGTGAATCATATTAAACATCAAGCTGTAACTCCCTGGTGTTTTATACAACCACTGCAGGCACAAAGTAGCAGCTGTGCATAAATGGCTTTTAAATTAAAAATGCAGCACTGAAGGTGTGTGTATGTGTGTGTGTGTTTTACAGCAGTGTTAGAGCCTGAAGTGGGTCCAGAGCATCACCGTCGGAGCAGCTCCATGCGGGTGACAGGGTCGTCGTACCGCAGCAGCATGCGGGAGAGGAGCTCTGATGACTGTATCATTGGGACTCACCTAGGAATGGGTACGCTGCACATGACCACAGCAGGCTGAACTGTTATGTCTGTTTTCTCAGTTAGTTAATGTGGCTCTCTCGAGAGCTACCCTGCTCAGCATGTCTTGTCTGACACCTAACACTTGCTAGACTGTGATCAAGATGTGTATCCACTCTTACATATCAATGTCAGGAGTCTGCAGAAATGTCCATAAATGTGTGAGTGACCCAAATATAAGACTTTGTTTCCTGGAAAAAGACAGGATAGTCATCATCGTTTAGCAAGAAAATGCCAGCGTTTGTTCACATCAGAGAATGGGGACACTTCTTTGAAGAGTAAGTTTACCTCTCATAACTGAGGCCAGCTGTCAGTCTTGACTGCAGCACCAAGGGGATGAAAGATGGAGAGACAAAGAAGCACAAAAGTAGGACAAGTTAACCAACAACCGAGGCAGAGTTATGAAGCCCATTTTAAGATAATGGTCCTGAACGCAGCAGAGACATTACACAGCCGTCAAACTGCCGAGAAATATGGTGTCTCAGGGAATGATGTCTGGAGATGGCAAGCTCACAGAAGACAGTCTCAAAATGTGTGTGTGTGTGTGTGTGTGTGTGTGTGTGTGTGTGTGTGTGTGTGTGTGTGTGTGTGTGTGTGTGTGTGTGAATGAGTGTGCCACTGAAAAGCAAAAGTAAGGTATGCCTGTTCGCAGACCTCCCATCCATTCATCCAGATTTTAATTTTCATGGTATTAAAGAACAGAGACATTTTTGGTGTTTTTACACATGTGGTCATATTTTATTCCTTCTGAAAAATTACACTTTAATGAAACCCCAACTAGTTAAAAGGTTAAAAACGACAGCCTGTCTTGTTTTATTAAATATGTTTTACAAATCATTATTTTAAATGAAGTGTTTTATTTTAATGAACAAGATTTAACTTTTTTCAAAAGAGCTTAGATCAATCCTGATACATGCAAGTAGTTCTCTCTGGCTCCTGTAGCATCAGTATGCAACTATAAGTGTAATATATTATTACATATTAAACTCTCACACTGTTTGTCAGAGTCACAGGTGTTCATGGGTTTCCATTTCCATTGCTAACTTCTGCTCCAGGAGCTATGCTGTTTACCTTTTTGCTCCTCCATGCTGCCCTGCTCCTCTTCATCCTCTCCCTCACTGTTTGGGGGTGGATGGAAGAGGGAGGCTCACAGACGTCCGTGTGTCACTGTTCATGCTTTATTGTGCTTTAGGGATTCATGTGGATGAATCTGGGAGCCCGGAGGAGAGGCAGTCAGGAGACGGAACCTCCTTCCCCGAGTCCCCTGACCTCAATCATGTAGGTATAACTGCAGCTTTTTAGCGCCTTGCTACACAGTGACTGGCATTATAAATGCTAGTTACGTTTTCTGTGCTCTCTAGTCTCACATCATTTGAAGGTCTGCACATAATTCCTGCAACTCAACATGTGCTATAAAATCTGATTTGTGGCTGCGGTTGACCTGCAGTTTATGAATTATTCCTAAAACCACCAGACCTTCAAAGCTAATGTGACTGTGTGCTAATCAGCTGATCATGCCTCCGCCCGTAGATGACAGGTGTGTACACCGAGCTCGAGGCCATGTACACAGGGAAGCCGCCACCGCAGGGTGGCTCCCCAGCAGAGCCCGAGGGCCCGGGACAGACTGAGGGCTATGGGCGCCCTCTCTCTCCCCTCACACTCCCCCCTCTCACAGGTACATACGGGGCTGACACACACATCCAAACACACAGTGCTCACGCTTGCAGACACATGCTTCTACTGAAGGTTCCCACCCATGTGCCATTAAAGCTTCATGCTTTTACAGCAAGATTACTATAATCAGGCAGGAGGGAAAGCTGCAGCACTTAAAGCCTTGATGGCACATGACTGATGCCATGTTCATGTTTGTGCGATACCAGCTACTGAATAAAGGAAAAAGTGTTTGTGATTTGTTATGAAGATGTGGCTCATTATAAGGGACAACAATAGCATAAGATCAGCCATTGTTCGAATTTTCATTCAAATTGACATAATTTAAGGTTATTAAACCAAATACTTATCTTCTCACCTGCATTTTTGTACTTATGAGTGTTTACATTTTTTAAAGCTGGTTCCAAATTCTAAAGCTCCTGTTGGTAACTGTTTGTGTTGATTTTGTGTCCTCTGTGGACAAAGCAGTCTTTTATTTATGAACGAAAGTCATCCCACTGCCCTTTTACTCATTCACACACACAGTGAATCTTTACTGTGGAAGTGTAAACTAAGTCTGTTTGTGCACCATACTGCACCATGTTAAAAAACAACCACCGAAGACTCATCAGTCTCCTCACTGATGGAGTCTTTTGCTTTTGTGGATCATGAGGAAGCATCAGTATGAATCTGTTTCAGAACCAGGTAAAAACCACTGAAAGGAGCTTTAAAATAGCTGGTTTTAGCAGTGATGTGAACATGGCATGAGAACAGCTGATCAATAAATGTCTTTAAGAAATCATTCATAGTCTATACTATGTGTGCATTTATGAGCCTGCAGTTTACCTTTTTTTGTTGCTATAGTAACTTCTCAGAGGAAAGATCCTCAAAGCAGCAACATGACCAAGAAGTCACATATAATTTCTTATGGGAATAAGAAGCATAAAGATAGAAGATGAGTCAACCAATTAAAAGAACTTGACATAAACATCACATGGAGCAGGTTATACAGAACACGTGCAACATGCTAATGGCAGCCATCTTTGATTTCCTTCTTCATAGGAAACCGTAAATCAGGCCTCACCCTCTCCTGGAAAGAGCCTCTTCCAACTCCTGTCTATGAGATCCAGCACCAGAGCAGTGTGGACTCCAATCCTTATGTCAGCCTTGAAAGCCCCCCTGCTTCCCCTGAG
Organism: Xyrichtys novacula; assembly: GCA_962446985.1. Lineage (NCBI taxonomy): Eukaryota > Metazoa > Chordata > Actinopteri > Labriformes > Labridae > Xyrichtys > Xyrichtys novacula. The sequence continues at coordinate 14,843,644 of OY660882.1, read as the reverse complement.
CCCTCGGATGGTGGTCCCAACACACTGAACCGCCGCAAGAAGTTGTTCACCTTCTCCCGTCCGCCTCGCAGTCGGGATACAGACAAGTTCCTGGATGCTCTGAGTGAGCAGCTGGGGCACCGGGTCACCCTGGTGGATGATTTTATACCTGGAGAGAACGACTATGAGGAGGTGAGTTAAACCTAGCTACATTTAAACATCTACATTTATTATGTGTTTTTATTTATTCAGGTCTTTATGAGTTATTTTACACTGTTGAACTTAAATCAAAGCTCAGTTCATTAAAATTCTAGTATGTTGTTATTCCTCGCTCCATGATACCTTATAAAGTGGTGCAACCTCTTGTCAGTCTGTTCTCTGAACTGTGAGAAGTAGCAGTACACGGACCTCAAAAAGAAATGAGATCAATTAAAAACTCCTCTAAAATAAAAGGGAAGGGTAGACTGTAGCACGCTGACAGCTCTCACTGTGTTGGCTTTAGTGAAATTTATAAGTGTTCTCTCGAACCGTAAATAATTCATGGAGCTGGGAATAAAACAGTTATTTCACAGTTTCCTATTTCATATTCAATGTGTAATCTATGAATATAGATACAGGGTTTTTAAATACATTTTGACACCTTAGTATAATTACTGTGAACTGTTGAGATTGTGACTAAACCATTGGCAGACTCTATGCGGTGCCAGTAAGGCTATTTTTACATTCACAGATACAAACTATGGGAGTCTTAATACTGTTCAGGTCATTAGTCTTCTGTCATACATGGTGAAATACTATCATTTATAAAACCTGGCTTTCTTACTAATCACCCAGGTGTGTCAAATACTAGATTCTGATTGGTCAAAACCCCACAACAACAGTTATTCATTCTGAATAGCAAAAGTGGCAACAGATACAAACTAATCACATAGAAGGAAATCCTAGAAACAAGCAACAACATTAAAATACGAAAGGAACTTGATTAAAGGGACATCAACCAAAGTGAAGAAAACATGCAAAGTTACAGAGAACCGAATTTTATACAGGTGCTGCTGTTATTCCCCACATCATCAAAATCATCCTTGGGTTAATATTTAGAGTCAAGTTTATATCCTAAAATCATAATGAACCACTCAGTTTACATGATCCCTCTCTGAGTTAGTCTGCAGCATAGTTTGATCCTGATAAAAACAGCCTCACCTTAATGTAAGCACACGCTAGGACAGTGTTATTGATTAATTGATTGATTGATATATTTATTTTGATCACATGAATGAAACTTAAAAACAGATGAAAATACAAATAAGTGACAAAGAAAAAAAACAAGACAGTAGCTGAATCTGCAATCCTCTTATTTTTTAAGCCTAACTCAAATCATAACACTGTCTTATCACTGTTTGTTCACAGTGATTATACTAATGCCTCGTGGTTACTTTTCATACTGTGGTAGAGACGTTGTAGTTTTGCATGTTGGCATTAGAGCAACTCTAATGTGCGCTACAATGAACACTTGTGTCACATGAACAGATATATCAAGGTGGTTGTCATGGTTTCAGAAGAAGAGGGGTGCTTGTAAGTAAAACATGATACTCAGTTATATGGTAGAGTCTATTTTTGTCTGCTTATTTCTGAGTAGAAATCTAAGTTTGTGGATATTCTTACAGTTTCAAGCATTGCTGTGATTTTCATTAGAAATTCAGGGGGGGTATAGATGTGCATTATTTAAAGGGTTTGCAGACATTCCTATATGGCTATAACTCTTTAAATAGATTTGGTTTGAGAAGTTTTATCTATAAAGTGCATGTGTGTCTGATCCAAGTCAATTAGCGGGCTTTTATTTTCTTTTATTTTGTTGATTTTCTGGCATATTTGCGCCAAAACAAGGCAAAAAGTAAAGATTGCAAATGCACATAGATAAGCAAATTTATAAAACGTATAGAAGCTACACAAATTTTTTAACTTTCATTTATAAACAGCTGTATTTAAGAGTTTATAAAGGTGGCAGTTGTGATTGCTTCATCTAATGGCGCCACTTTCCCCCATCCAGATGAGTTTCCAGGAGGACCAGGACCTTGCCTTCATGCCCCGCCGGCTCAGCAGTGGCAGCAGCGAGGAGCACAGCAGCAGCGACGAGGCCTCTTCCCCCACCTACTCCTCCGAATCTGAACCCATCCCACCACCTCCTGCCCAAAGTCCCCCTCCTCCCCCACCGTTCCAGGCTCTGATCCCACCTCCAGTCCAGTTCACCGATCCTCTACCACCTGTTCGTTTCTCCCCTGAGCACGTCCCCCGCAGTCGTATGCCCTTCCACCCACACCACCCGATCATCCCTCCTCCCCCACCTCCTCCCAGGACCCTCCTCACCAGTCGCTCTCCTCTTCACAAAGTCCTCCCCACCAGAGAAGAAATGGAGAACACTCACCAGCGCTTCCAAGCCACCACCACCCGCCACTCCACTGTCCATACCATCCTGGGCTCCTCCACCTTGCGCTCCTCACAGCCGTCCCGCTCCAGCTACCTCCCCCGGCAGCTTAGTCAGCCCCAACCCATCCTCCAGCCGTCCCCAGAACCCACCCCTAATCAGCCGCTGAGACCGAGTCACCTGGTCCTTCAGAGGCACCACCAGCTACACCACCAGCACAGCTACCAGGGCCCTCTGCCTCCATCCCTGCAGGATCACAGCCCAACTAAGTGTCAGAGCAAAGGGTCCACAGGACCACTGCACACCCAGTCTTCAGTTTCTCGCTCCACCCTCCCTGGTCACACTAAGACCTATGAAACCACAAGACAGGATCACCAGTCACCACAGGTATCATCTGCAGTTAGGACACTTAAATAACAGTACATTACGCACATTACAGTAACATGTGCCTGAAACCTTGAATTTTTTTTTTCATCATCAAGGCACCTCCACCTCCACCACCACCCCTGCCCCCACCATGTGACCCACCTCCACTGCCCAAATCTGATGTCAGTGCTTCGGACACCAACCACATGAGCGTGAAGAGGCTACGCTGGGAGCAGGTGGAGAACTCAGAGGGGACCATTTGGGGTCAGGTGAGCGCTGATCAGCATTACATAATATTCTGATGATAAGAAGTGATATTAAAAAGTCGAAGGCACGACTCAGTCTAAAATCCCAAGAATCTCCCAGACAGTAAATACAGTGAAGGACAACTTGTGAATGTTCACGCTTTGGCTGTGAGTTTTCTCACTCCTCCTACATCTATCATTCCGTATTTGGAAAGAGCGACTCATCGACTCTGTTGTGTCTCTGATGAGTCATGGCAGCGTCAAAGCAAAAGTCTTTGTAAACAGAATATGGTGCTCCTCATCTGTTCAAATACACCACAATGTGGACTCTGTGGTTCTGGTTTCCAGCCCTATCAGACATGTCTGTTTACTGTCTATATAAAAGGAACTTCTCAACAGCTACCCCTGAGTTATAACTCAGACTATGTCTGTGGAGAGCACTTTATTGAGTCCTTGTCCTTGTCTTTGAACTTGTTTAGCTTGGAGAGGATTCAGAATATGAGAAACTCACTGATATGGTGAAGTACCTGGACCTTGATTTGCACTTTGGGACCCAACGCAGACCCAGTAAGTCATCAATGTCACACTTGAAACCACTTTGTATGTTGCCTCACATTGTGTTGCATTACATCATGCTTGATTTGAAATTAGGATAGTATTCCATCAAGCTAGAAATCAGAGTTTGCTGGAAAAGTGTGTTTATTTGCTCACATTTCCTGTTTTGTTTGTGCCTTCACAGTTTTGATGCTCTGCATAACCTGTTTTTGGAGCTGCTTACTTCACCTGTTCATCACTTCCACTCTCCATACGGCACCAAACTCCCCCCGATACTCTCCTCTCATAACAGATCTTAGTAATAACACAGCTCTGCTGGAGGAAAAACACAACTCTCTGTTATTTATTGAAGATTTCTCAGACCTTTTGGCCTCCAGACACTCAAGTGACAGAGCTGCGTTATTAACCCATACACCTGCCACCTGTTACCACAGTATGTTTGTGCGTATGTGTGTGTGTTAATTTACGTGTAAATGTGTGTCTTCGTGTGATTGTGTTGACCCCCTGGTGCCTGGAGAACCTTTCCTTACACTGTTGTTGAAATTATCAGTGTCCCCTCCAGAGCCAGCCTTCCTGCCAGACAACTTTAAAAAGAAAGACGTGTTGGAGATTCTGTCTCATAAGAAAGCCTACAATGCCTGTGAGTACCATGAAAACATACAGAAGGTCAGACATCTGGTTGAAGTGTGTCAGGCTACTGCAAAATAAGAAAAAGAAAGGAATTAACAATAGTTCATGAAAGTTATAGACCTAAATGCTTGTTGACTTTGGTTTGTGCATAAAGGATGAAGAAAGAATGGACCACAGCAATTGATAGCACCAATAGTTTTGCATCTATTGCCCCCGCTATGTGCGGTGGCTCAAGCTAATGATGCTAATGCTATTTAGTCACATACATTAGATTTGCAGACTCCAGCTTGTGTGTATTGAGATGAGCTATCAGCATCTTCCCTCTCTCTATGCTCATTTTCACAATTGATTTGAGCTCCATCCAGATAAAAGCACACAGAAAGAAGATGCTGACAGCTCATCTCAACTGAATGCAAAACACGAGCGTGAATCTGCAAACCTAATTTCTTAGTGGTTAATTGTTGAGTGGGTTCAAAACTGATGTTAGGTATATTACAGAGTTTAAAGTAAAGTTTCTTCTCTGAGCCAAGCAAGCAGGAGCAGCTTGCATTAATTCCCATATTTATCTTTGTATTCTTTTTCAGGAATAACCTCTTGAGATTTGTCATCTAGATTTCAAGGAGATCTTCAAAAATGTGCAAAATGATTCCACTCCTGGTTTTAACAATAACAGTCAAGCCAAACTCTGTATAGATATTTGAAATTATAATCATTCAGAGGTGGATGTTTAAAAATACTGCAGTGCAGTTACCACCCACTCAGCAGAAAGTGAAAGTTTGACCTCCATGTCAGTGGCTGGTGGCATTTGTAAATTAGACATTTCTGTAAGCTTATTTGCAGAGAAAAGGGTCACTTTCACTCCAGTTAAATGCATGATGCCTCATTTCAATAAGTGCAATACTAAAAACTCCATTTACTGTGTAATCAGAATTATGTAGCTTCCTTTTAATAAGAGCTTCTGTTTCTCACTAGAATCAACAAGTCAATCATTGTACTGTTAACAAAGGACCAAACCAGCTGAGAGAGAATGAACTGAATTATTCAAGCCTGAATTAGAGAACATGTTTATTAAGAAAGGGGCAATCATCTTTTGGGAGACTCATTCATTTAAATACATTTTACATTAAATTAGATGAAAACATTGCGGTGACTAACACAACGATTAAACAGTGACAGTGAAAGGCTGACTCACAAGATCTGCTGCAGATTTAAAGGAAACATCCACTACTTTATGATTATGCTTGACCAGAATGAGTCACTGTTTGGCAGCATTATGTAATACCGACTGTTAAATATAAAATGCAACAATGGTTCAAGTGAAGCGATCAACAAACACAATGTAATGATGCTGTGATTAGAAAAGACGCTTGTTAAAGGAGATAGGTACTTTCAGTTCTTGTTAAAGTGTTAGAGTAGATGGAGTTATATAAAATATCTTAACACAAGTTGTTGAGGTTTCTGGTAATCTTGCTGTAAAATATTCACATTTACTTTTACTTATGGGATTCATTTTAATTTTTAGTATATCGTTCCATGTGTTAAAAACTATAAGAACTTGCCTACATGTTAATATAGCAAAATTTTAAAAGATTGTTAGCCAAGTCAGTCATTTCTTCACTGATTCACTGTACAGTATAAGAATAATCGAGGGCCTGTGTCCATTAACTGCAGTTTTTTTTGTTCTAGCAGTGACTACATTCAGTTTCATTGCTCAACATCCAAGACATAGATAGACTTCCAGTTTTTTTTTTTTTTTTGTTACTCTGTTAAAAATAGTAAAATTATTTAAAATTATTTTTTTTAATGTTTTGTTGTTAAAATCCATGAAAGTAAAATAATGTGAAGCACACAGCGCACTTTAAAAATGACTTAATCACTCCTAAGAGAAATGCAAAAGACAAATTTTGTAATCTAGCAACAATAATTGCAAAAGTTTGAGAAGTACTTTGAAATCTGATATGGAGTAGATGGGCGGTACCTGAACAAAATACTCTGCAAGTGGACACAGGCCCTAATTCTTGTAATATAACCCTTATTTTTGAGGTCTTGCGACTCAATAGAAAACTACCTTGCACATCCATATCAACCAGTATTTTTTCTAGTTTTCAGTCACACAGTGTGGGAGTTTGCTAATAATTAAACATGAATTTTTTTAAAGAAAGAAAACAGACTTAATCCTCCATGTCCTCCCCTGTTCCCGTCCTCCTCTTCCATTCTGCAGCCATCCTCATCGCCCACCTGAAGCTCTCCACCTCAGAGCTTCGTCAGGTCTTGATGAACATGACAACAGACAGGCTGGAGCCAGCTCACATCAAGCAGCTTCTGCTCTACGCTCCCGACGAAGATGAAGTCAAGCAGTACGAGCAGTTTGACGACGATCCGGCAAAACTTAGCGACCCCGACCAGTTCATTTTCCAGGTAGGATTGCAAAATTAACACCAAAGTAACAAAGCAGAATTGAAAGATTGGAGTTAATGAGCTTTTTGTTGATCACAGATGCTGATGGTGCCTGAGTATAAGACCCGTCTCCGAAGCCTCCACTTTAAGGCGACCCTGCAGGAGCGGACAGAGGAGATGAAAGTTGCATTTGACTACATCTATAAAGCATCAGTGGAGCTGAGAAGCAGCAAAAAGTTGGCTAAAATCCTGGAGGTAAACATTCACAACAGGGAAATGAAAGCACGGCTTTAAGTCTGTATGGAAAAAGTGGTTCAATTAAGCTTTTCTGCCCGCAGTTTGTTCTGGCGATGGGGAATTACCTAAACAACGGGCAGCCAAAGAGCAACAGAACAACCAGCTTTAAGATCAACTTTCTGACTGAGGTACGGCATTTACACCTGTTCAAGCCTCTTTCTCTTCATCATCTGTGTTCTGTTATTTAGTCATCCTTTCTTTCCTGTCCACTTTGCAGCTAAGCACAACCAAAACAGTGGACGGGAAATCCACTTTCCTCCACATTCTTGCCAAGTCTCTGTGCCAACATTTCCCTGAGCTGCTCAACTTTCCCAGAGACCTGACGACAGTGCCGCTCGCTGCCAAGGGTATAAAGACGTTGGCTCTGAATTGCTCATTTCCTTCCTGAAAAGTCGTTTAGAAGTAAAATGTAGTCCTCTGTGGTCGGAGAGCTTTACTGTACCCTTAAATTTAATGAATATTCATGCTGTGTTTATATTAATTACTCTTATATAACTGTCTGTCTTTGTAATAGGCAGAGAAGAATGATTGACATTTCTTTAAACATTACTCAGACTTGGAAACTTCCTGAGATCTGTTTTTGCATTAAACACGATGCAGACCTGCTCGATGGCCGCTGCATTTGAGGAGACTCATTACTTAATTTTTATGTGTTGCTCGCACAGTGAACCAGAAGCTGATCACAGCAGAGTTGAGCGATCTTCACGCCACCATCCAGGACATCAGGACGGCCTGTCTGAAAATCCCGCCCACCTCTGAGGACCACTTTGCCTCTGTCATGAGTGTATGTGTGCTATTTTGCTTTCAAACACACAGACATATGTGCTTCTTTACTTGCATTAACACTCCTCTTTGTAGTTCCTGTCAGAGAGCGTGTGTGTTTGTAGTCGTTATGAGAAAATAAGAATATAAATACAGCCACAGGAGACTCTAAACATTCATCTTTACGCACTGATTTGTACTCCTTATGTTGAGTGAGATCATTCTGATGTGACCTGTGACTTTTTGCACCCTCAGAGCTTCTTGGAGAACAGCCACCCTTCAATCCAGTCCCTGGAGTCCCTGCAGACCAGAACCATGGAGGAGTTCTCTAAGGTGGCTTCCTTTTTTGGAGAGGATGGCAAATCCATGAAAACGGAAGTCTTCTTTGGTATCTTTGCAGACTTCGTTTCCAAGTTTGAGGTGAGTGAAGCAGCTGGGATGATTTTTTTTTCTGTCAAATGCAGCAGGTGTTTGACTGATTCCCACCTCCAAAACAATTAGGTGTTCTGCTGACAGCAGCCTGCAGCTATGAAGTGATTAAGTGCTGCTGTCTGCGGAATAACCAAATGTGCTGCACACCTGAAACATTATCCTGTAAAATGAGAGGAGATGGTTGTTTTTGTCTTGCAGAGAGCTCTGAGTGAAACCCAGACTCCAGAAAACCCCAGAAGCCCCAGACTGTCTTCCCCTCTGGCCTGGTAGAAGCAGGATACAGTACGTGGTGTGGTGTATGTCAGGACAAACTGACAGGCCTCTCAGCTCCAGTTTCACTCTGCTCTCCACAACCAAAGTGCCAAGATCACACTTAGAGACACTCAAACAAACAGGGACAGAGACCACGTCATCGACAGCGAAAAAAAAGGAAGAGATCACAGGGTGTCTATCTGTCGAGAATCACTGACGTTTCCACGAGTGTCTTGTGTGCTGTTATTTCAGGTGCTGGAGGAGCAGGAACATTCAGGTGTCCAACAGTCAACAGGATCTCACCGCACACTGACCCCTCAAACCAGTCTTGACAGTATTTACATCTCCTTTTAGCACTATATTAACCGTCATTATATAGCCAATAGTTAAAGACACATCAGTAAAACCATAAATATTTATTCAATTGTCCCACTCTTTCTCATCACGCCACTAAAATGAGATGTAAGTGCTCTAAACTGGTCTGAATACTTACAGAGTATCTGCTATGTTTAATAAATGATTATATATAGTTTATATTTTCTATCAGATCCTATTAAAAAACTGTAAAGACTAAGCGTAGATGTAGACTGACGACAGAAAGCACAAGTGTAGTAACAAGTTTAGTTCAGTGTAGAGTCAGGCTGGACCGCTCAGAGGGTTTGATTGGACTGTTTTTACCGAGTTAAACTCACTGCCTCTCATACAGCACAGTTTGAGAAGTGAACAGGTGGCTATGCAAACAAGAATCTCGAAAGCGTGCTGCAAAGTAACCCTCATTATTTTACCACCTTGAAGACCCCCTTTAGGTATAGAAACTAACTTTTTGCCACAGCGTCAACAGGCAGAGGTGAAATGTACCAGAGTTCTTTCTGTGGATTAATTTGATTTGATGTGAAGTGTGTGTTCAGGCTGTCATAATTGCCATTGACCAATCAGGATCAAGCTTTTAAATCCACCTCCTGTAAGTAAAAAAAGACACTAAAGTCCACATTCTGATCTGAATTTAAAGGTTTGGCTGATTTTGTGTTTTCAACTAGGGCTGGGCGATAAACTGCAAATGTACCAATACTGAAATTTACGATGATAACCAACATCATTTTGTCCATGTCAATATATTCGGTGTCAAAAAATAGATAAATAAATTCAAGTTGGTTTTGGATGTGTGGAGGTAGGGTATGGTCTCATGTCCCTTTAAGACGCTGTCCTGTGACGGAGATGTGACTCCACCCCATCCAGTCCATAACAAAGAGAGAAAGACAGGTGAGGAGATGGAGGTTAATGTGGGAGGGGGTGAGCAGCTTATGGAGTAGTTATCGTCCATTTATCGTTTTTGAAATGAACTGCTCAATATATCGTGATACTGATTTGAGGCCATATCGCCCAGCCCTATTTTCAGCCATTTTTTTAACCTCACAAAGAAACAGATTATCAAATGTGGAAAAAAAATAGTCCTATAAAAGGGAAATTAAAAACCAATCTTCCTATTGATACAAACCCAAAATACAAAAATACTTCAATGTGTTCAGCTGGTGAGAAATTTTTGAGTTTATTGGCCTTACTTGGCTCCAGTATTTTCTAGCATTACCTGTCTCTTTGAGGTAGACTTTCCAATAAACAGTTTATCTTAATGTTCATCTTTCTGCTTCTAGATCAGTGGATGATCACAGACAATTTGGCTAAGCTCACCATTTAAAAGTCTTGTAGATAAAGTTTGAAATTCTGACCATCGCTGGACTCGATCCTGCTCTTATGAAACACTTTCAGAAGTCTTGTCCATCAGACCAATCTACACACATTAACTGAGATGTGTATAAAACAGACTCAAGCAGATTCCTCCTCTCTGACATCCAGCTTCAGCATCGCTATCACACTGCCTGTCAAGACTCCACAAAGTCACTAACACTCATTTATTTGCAAAAACATCCTTCAGAAAACAATATTGCACCTTCTTCCAGTGAGGTAACGCTGACTACATCAGCGCGTGGACAGATTTGGCTCTAAAATCATCTGTTTGGAAGTGAGTGTGGGTGGAATAGCAGATCTTCATTATTAGTGTCTTCTTCTTCTTGTTGTTGGTGCAGAGAGATAAAGAGCAGCTGAAAAGTGAAAAAGGCTGTTTCTGGCAGAGAAGACGACTAAGAGTTGTTGAGCATTTCATGAGCGTCGTGAAAGCAGCCTTTTTCAAACACGTGGGCGGCTGCTGAATGAATGAATGAATGAACCTCAAGTGCATGTAGAAAACAACATCCTACCGTATATGGCCATTTCCTGCTTTTCTGGTCGTCATGGTGATCTGATGACTCACCTACAGTACAGTGTATCTGTAGCTGTGTTGTATTTATGTCGATGAACTATTGTTGATATTGTAAATTGACTGTTTTTGCTATGCACATGCTGTATGCCCATCTATCCTCCAGGTCCTGGTTTATTTTCATATGCAAGAGCGTCATCAGGAAGTTACACTTTAATTTATTATTTTTGCACAGCTTTTTACCAGCCGACTTTGATCTTGTAAAAATGCAACCCTAGCTGCTACTAGTGCAGTAACAGTGTTTCTTGTCTGGATCAGTTGCATGTTGGTGCAGTTAATGTATGAAAATGTGCAGCTGGTAGCATTCCTATCCCCTCTGGATATTTAAGTTTAAAGTTAATGCATTTCTGTTAGTCTCATAGGTTTATTTATGGGTTGCTTAAAGGTCCCCTTTTATAACTGTTTTATATATTTGTTTCTGAGAACTCATGTTTTGTGATTTTTCGTTTTGTTCAATGCTTCTAAATGGAGGATTTGTTTTTAATCTGTACAAATATCATGCTTGAAAGTAAAAACTTCTGACTTATCTCTGCTTCTTTGGGTCATGTCTAACATTTGCACAGAGATTTATGGCTCACAGGGTTGTTTATCTTATTACCCCAAATTTCCTCTGACTGTATCTGAATGAAACAGATTCATCTCAATTTGATGGATTATCATTCAGTTTTGGCTTTAGAGGGTTTAAAGTTCTAAAGAGGATTAGGGTTACAAGAAAAGAAAATAGAAGAGAAAAAAATAAGAAAAAAATAATTACAGGAGGGAGATTTTTTAAATCTCCATTTTGAGATTAAAGTAAAAATTTCGAGAATTAAGTTGAAATTTAAATTATTTAATCGCAAAATTTCAACTTTATTTACATAAATGATTTTTTTTTTATGTAGTAGTTTCGGCATTGTTCATGACATTCTGTAATCTCGAAATTTCGATTTTAATCTCAAAATTTCAATTTTTCATCTTAAAATTTCTACTTTATTGACAGTTTTATTTTTTTTAATCTAGTAATTTCGGCATTATTCACAACATTTTGTTATCTTGAAATTTCGACTTTGACATAATTTTAATCTCAAAATTTTGACTTTAATCTCCCTCCTGTAATTATTTTTGTCAAAAGAAAACACTGTAAAATACTGAAACCCTACACTTTATAATAATAAGAAAAGAAAAACAGCTGTGATCAGAGGTAAAAACATACTAGAAAAGTTTAAAAATGCAAATAAAAAAATTAAAATTGAAAAAAAAAGGATTTTGTCATCCACAGCACATGATATTAATTTACACTAGAGATTAGGTTAAGAAAATACTGGATGACCAACATCTTAGAGCTCCAAGGAGAAATGGATTGAAAGCAAACATGACTCTGTAGTGGAAGTCACTACATGGGCTCGTAATAATTCCATCAACTGTTTTCTGTGTGGATACAGTTCACATCCATGTTTGTTTCACAAAATTTCAATCATCCTGAGCTGGCTGAATCTTAATGCACCTATGATCAGCCTTCAAAATAAAAGCCCTGACTACTAAATACTGTATGCAGTGTTATTGTCTGTAAAAATCAATGTAAACCAAGAGACCAATTCAATAGTTCTTCATATACTTTATTTTCTTTGGAAAGGGGGTATAACCAAGCATTCATATAACATGTCTTCAGCTCACCAGACAGCATACATACAAAACTATAGAGCTTAAAAATGCAGCATTATCATTTCTAGTTTAATGGCATTTGTTCGTCTTAAAGAGTCAAGCTCTCTTCATACACAAGGATAAGGCAGCAAGGTACAGGAGCAAAGAGAGAAAGGAGGGGATTATAACGCTCGATTGTCTCTGAAAAACAAAACTAAACTTGTTTTCAGGGCAACTGCAGCATCCAAGACTTTCTCCATTGGTACCATGTTGGGTCAGTTCTCTGGGAACCGAACTGCATCACAACTGAGGCATTAAAAAAAGCAAAGCTTACACAGGAAAAGCATTTTTTTTTTAAATCATCGTTTGACCTGACAAAAGTCTGACACCACTTCACCACTGAGGCTCCACTGCTCTGTGTGCTCTCAGCTCAGAGGGAAAGACTGAAAAATCCTTGACAAACCAGTTCACTGGGAAGCCGCTCGTTGGCCTGTGCTCAAGTGCAAAATCAGCTGTTTTTGTGTCTTTCTGTTGGGCTTAAGAGGCCGCTAAGAATTGTCTTTTCTCTACATTCACTCAAATGCAGCCATTTTTTTTGCATTCAATCCCTGGAAAGGACAGAGAAAACACAAAGAAAGATGGAAAAAGAAAAACAGAAAGGCCAAAATACTGACTGTTCAGGCTGAGAGGGCGGCTAACCTTGCTACGTCTGCTCATAAAACCCACAGAAATCAACCAAAAACACATTTAAATACACAACCTCTGAACCATACAAGTATTCTATGCCCCTTCTTTTGCCCTGATACACACTTGTTGCCAAGACAGCTTCTTGGAAATACTGTAATACAAGGAGCCAAGTATATCCTCCATACAGTAAATATATAATGCTTATTACGTGGTCCTGGCAGGAACCGATAAGGCATGATTTACATTTAAAGACTGCATTTATTCTGACAAGCCACAGGGAATGTGTGTTTCTGAAATCAGTCAATAAATACAGGAGTGAGGGGGAAGAAAGAGGATGGGGTTACTGAAAGGATAAACAGATCAAGTGTTTGACGACTGGAAACCTGCAGTCACCAGCTACACTCAAAGCGACAGTTTTGGTTTCTGTTTCTACCTGCTGACCTTTGCCCCTCTTCTCTTTGATGTAAAAATACCCTTTATATCAAAAACACCTCACACACACACATCTGCCTCATCTGTCAAATCTATGTTTTGGCTTTTAAACCTCCCTCATAATAACTCATTCTACCATGCTTTATATTGCTTTGCACCATCTCTGCGTGACCCGCCGCCTCCTGCCTCCGCGGCCTTCTGCTGTTTGCTGCTGATTGTCTGGAGCTTGGTTTTTTAGAGAGGGCGCAGTGTTAGGGATGGAGGTGGCAGATGGTGCATGATGCAGTGTAGAGACTGTGTGTCACACCTGGACCCTGACATCATGGAGGTCACTCAGACTCCGACGGTTTCACAACACACGCTGTTTCAAACAGCGAGGCTGAAAGTGACTGCTGAGGAAGACTGCGAAAGGTGGCTGCAGGTTCAAAGTGATCCGCTGATCTGGATCTGGTGAAAGTTAAACTTTAGGAGTTTTAAGCTGTTAAACAAAAATACAGACTGTCCAATTTTGCTTGTCTCAAACTTCAATCAACTGAATCAAGTGTTATAAATGTTTATAAAGTTTGGCCCACAAACTTGAGCGAGAATGCATATAAGGCAGTTTAATGTTTAAAGGGACAGTTCGCATTATTTAAGGTCAGGTTGTATGAGATAATACTTAATGTTGAGTGCAGCACCTACAGTGAATAACAGCTTTCATGGCTCCTGTTTGGAGAAGGTCTTTCATATTTCTCCAAAAAGGAGCCAGTTTAACTGCTATCTACAAACGTACAAGTAGTGCAGTCACTATTGTTAAGTCCTCATCCAACCCCACCTCAAGGTTAGCAAACTGTCTCTTTAAGATGCTGCAAACTCAACCCTCAGATGTGTCAAAGCATCAGGTTGACCTTGCCTTTGTGTAACAGCCACACAAACACAATCTTTTACCACAGACTAGTGTTCAACAAGAGATCTGGACCTCCATTGTGGGTGCCATTTAATGCTTGAAGTTGAGTAGACAACATGCTCTGTGCGTGTGTGTGATATGAGGGGATCTGAGGCGGTGCAGGGGGGCAGGGTCTGATTGCGGTGTGCAGTGTTGTTGCTGTCTCCTTATAAGACGGTGCTCTCAGAGTCCAGGTCTAAGTCTTTGGGAGGAGGCAGAGAAGAGGTGGAGGAGGCAGAGGAGGAGGAGGAGGAGGAGGGAGCAGTCGCTGGCTGCTGGTCTACAGCGAGCTCAGGGACTAAAACTCGACCCAGCCCTTTGAAAGACATCGCCGGATCTGCGGAGAAAAACGATAAATGAAAAAAATTCAGAAATGTATTTTAAGACGATGTATTATTTAATAATGAAAACACCAAAATGAAAACCAAACCTCCATCTGTGTTAGTAAGTTAATGTTAAAACGTGTTTCATGCAGCCAGGAATTCAGACATGGCAGAACTTAAATGTCCCACAAAGACAAATAAACATTGAAGGCATCATTATCATAAACAATGGCCATAATCACAAACATGTGCAGCTGTGTCCTGGAGTCACAAAACATTTAAAGCTGCAGCGATTATGCCATCCAAAGCAGCTCTGTCATGTTTTCCATAAGCTCAAAGAGCAGCAGGAGCTCAGATGTGAGACTGCACCGCTGCCAGTCTGAACAGCAGGGGGCAGCGTTTACTCAGAGACTGTGAGCAGCATGCAGGGAGAAGAAAATGGGGTGGAAAAAATGAGATTTGGAGGAAAGTGAACCAGTTTGGAAACCATTAGCAACGCTTTGGTAGTACCTTAAAGAGAAGAAAGTACGTCAGACTGAAGCTGATAATGTGCTGGAACACCGAGACAAAAACATGCAAGTGTTGGAGGTTTACACTCTGGTAGAGAAAATGTATTTGAATGATAACAGATCGAGATGAAAATGTCCTTGAACAGCACGGTTTCACAGTTTGTACATTCAGATTTGTGTATCAGAGACGGTGTGACTGATGATATGAAATCTCAGCGTCAGTGAATGATATGGATGACAGGTCACTGTGCTCTTGTCAATTTAACAGAGTCTCTATCTCTGGTGTTTAAGAGGAAACTTCTATGTTGATTTTCAACCTGCTGCCTTTCCTAACTGCTCCCACTTATTCAAATCACCTTATTTAGCTCTTAAATCAGCACTTTGTTATTATTTTACCCTCCTTTCATTGCTTTTTTAAACTTCATCTAGTTTATTTGGAGATATTTCATTTGGAATCAATCTGATACTTAAGAACTCTGACAAATGTGAGCTTTGTTTGTGAAAGACGCTGCATTCAGTGGTTAGATAGACTCACACTCTTATCATCCAGAGGTTTGTGGGTTAACCCTGACCCATAAACAAAACAAAAATGCCCTTTTTACTTCAGGGGGATTAGAGCCTGTGTGAAAAAAAAAAAAAAAAAGAGTTTCTGATCTGTAAATTCCTCAGCAGCTGTTTAGTTTCAGACTTAAATGTCAGAGATTCTGCTCTTTTGAGATATCTTTTATAAACAAAGGTAGAACAAGCATTTCAATCTTGAAATTCAGTGACTCTCTAAGGATTGTAATAAAGCCCCTTTTACACGACTCCTCACATTAATCGTCTATCAAGTTCTCAGTAACCCCTCACTCAAACCAGACTCAACATTTTCAGTATTGAAGTTCATGTTTGTAAGATAAACTGAAAATATCAGAGCCTGAATGTCCTGATCGGATCTAGAAAATGTCAGGAATTAATGTGTGAAAAGAGCCTGAGTCCATCCAATCATTTCACGCAGCCTTTTACAAAGAAAGCTCACATTTGTCACAGTTCTTAATCCATCCTTTGTTTTATAATAATCTGGAGTAATCAACATCAGAGACAGGACTGAGGTAAACAGTCTGGCAGTCATGATTTAGGGTGGGGGAGGTTGTGTTTGGAGGATGCAGCAGGTGGAGAAAAAAAAAAAAACAGCTGTAGTGAAGGACCAATTCCCATGAGTGAATCAAAAGTACAGGTGCTGCTGGCACCAACAAACCTCTGACATGTGCCTCTTTAACCTGCAGAGGTGTTACAAGGCGAGAGAAGAATTAGAGTTCAAGCAAGTTAGTTTTCAGCTGTAAGAGGGATGCTGCACCGGAGAGATAATGACGCTCACCCATCATCTTGTAGGCGGTGGCACAGATCCCGTTGCTGTCACTAGGCAGCGCCGTGGGCTGAGGTGGAGGCGGCACGCTGGGTCTGTTCCTCGGTTTGGGGACAGGCCTCGGTCGAGGAAGTGAACCGGTCTGATAAGGAGACGGGGACGGAGAAGCCATTGCATCATGGATGGCAGTGGAGGGTGGAGGGGTATCCGGAGGAGTTGGGGTCCCTGGAGGTGAGGCGTCAGCGTTATGGTGGTCTCCTTCAGGCTTCCCTGGGGATGAGGGCTGGGTTGGAGAGCTGGCCTGCGTTGGAGGTTCAGGAGGCGGGTGATTGGGCGCCTGGATGGGGGGCTGGTTACTGGAGTGGCGTCTTGGTGTGGCACACGGCTGTGAGTTTGGGGAGGTGGGTGAGGCGGGTGGATGGCCAGAGAGGGGTCTAGGGGTGGGGCTGAGGGACTGTGAAGAAGAGGGGGTGTGGTTCACTGAGTTACAGGGCTGGCTGGGTGGAGGGTTTGTTGGTTTGGGCGGGGCAGGAGCTTGCTTCTTGGTACCTGAAATATGATAGTTAACAAAGTGATCCTCTGGTTACTTCTCCAGAGTGCCAGAATAACATATTATATGACATATTAGGGCTGGGCAATAAACCGAAAATGTACCGATATCGAAATTTACGACAACAGCCAACATCATTTTGCCCATATCGGTATTTTTTGGTGTCAGAAAATCAATAAATAAAAGTTAGTTTTGAAGGTAGGCTAGTAAAAAAGACACTGAAGTCCATATTCTGATCTGAATTTAAAGGTTTGGCTGATTTTGTGTTTTTAACTAGGGCTGGGCGATAAACTGAAAATTTACCAATACTGAAATTTACGACAAAAACCAACGTCATTTTGTCCATGTCAATATATTCAGTGTCAAAAAATAGATAAATAAGATCAAGTTGTTTTTGGATGTGTGTTGGTAGGCTATGGTCTTATGTCCCTATAAGACGCTGTCCTACGTCAGAGACATGACTCCACCCTATCAAGTCTGTAACAAAGAGGGAAAGACAGGTGAGGAGATGGAGGACAGTTTGGAGTTGGAGCGGCTGGAGCGGCGGCTGAAGTAGACGAAGTTAATGTGGGAGGGGGTGAGCAGCTTGTGGAGAAGTTATCTCCTATTTATTGCTACCAAGGTGAACTGTTTAATACATTGTGATATTGATTTGAGGCCATATCACCCAGCCCTATTTTCAGCTATTTTTTAACCTCACAAAGAAACAGGTTATCATATGTGGAAAAAAATAGTCCTATGAAAGGGAAATTGAAAACCAATCTTCCTTAAAAGACACAAACCCAAAATACAAAAATACTTCAATGTGTTCCCTGCCCAGCCCTATTACATATTATATACTGTGAAATATCAGGAGCTCATAAATGGAGCTACACAGCTGGCCAATTTTTGGGTGGTCACAAAATGTTAGAAGTCAGCGAGCTAAAAATCTTAGTCGTTCATAACAGACTTGCTGTGAGTTTAGGGGAATTCATGGATAAGGAGAAATATTTGCGATTCAGTATGGATTGAACTCACAGGAGGGATCAGCCTTCTTGTGTTAAAAGTTTGGGGATATAACCCAAAATGGTCCAAAAAAAGTTGTTAAACCTTTATGTCCAGTCCTCTTAAACTTAATCCGCCTCATCTTGTATAATCCGTATAGATATGTGCTTTTTTGTAGCAGATTATGAGAGTGAGGACTCTTACCTCTACGCATCAGGTGCGGACTGGGCCCCATGGATCCAGCCCCGGGGTTCCCAGTGCCCAGCTGACCTGCAGCCTGGCCTCCTGCTGCGGAACCGTTCCTCTGCAGCAGCGGGGTGGGGGTGGATGTGGGGTCACGCAGTTTTGGATTACTTTGGGGAGAGAAAAGAGGAAAGTCTCGGTAAGGTAGCTCTCTGAAACTCTAAGAACTGCTTACATAACATCAGCCGCCGATGGAGGTTTTAAGAGGAAGTTAGAGCTTCAAATTAGACACTGCTTCCTTTCTATAAAGTAGACTTATTGAAGAAATACATGTCCTAATCTAATCAGGGTGTCTCATCTGACTACACCTTCACAGCAGAGTGTGTAGGACCTCAAGAATGCTGATCTGAATGGAGTAATCTGTGTGGAAATGAATGTTGGCCTTTCAGCAGCTAAATCAAAGACACCCTTCAGACGTTGCATAACAGCCGCAGCAGAGTCCCGGCTTCTCGAGGCAGTTTTGGCCAGTTTGTGTGAGGTTCCTGCTGATTCCAGTGATTTGGAGAGGAAAGCGGAGGCCCCCGCGAGTGACTGCTAGAAGAATGACAGCAGCCATTGTTGTGCTGTGTCTGTGGGTCGTATTTAGACCCGTCTGCATAGTTGAGACCGGTGGTGTTTGAGTAAGAAAACTTGTGGTTTTACTAAAGAAACAAGAAGTTGAATCAGAGACCAGAGTAGGAGGTGATGTCTGCGAGATACCAGTGAAACATGCATTAGGAAACGGACTGAATCTAGTTGTCTGTGTCTTTGGGGCATGCAGACAAGTCGTTCTCCGCCAGCAGCAGAGACGCAGCTCTTACCTGAGCTCCTCTGTGTGCTGAGCGAGAAGCTGCTGGGCTGCGGCGAGAGCAGCGAGGCCCTGCGCCAAGCTTTGCTGGGAGGCGTCAGGCCCCAAACCCCCTGATGGAGCTTGCGGCTGGGGCTGGGGCTGGAGCTGAGGCTCTGAGGAGGGCTGGGGGACCTGCCCTGGCCCGGCCCCGACCCCATGCCCCTGCCCTGGTGCCTCCACAGGGGGTAAAGGAGGCTGGAAGGCGGGTGAGGTGTGCTGCTTTCTACCTATGGTGTTACTGCCTCTACGGAGGGTGTGGTCCGAGTGCTTGTTAGGGGTGCTACACAGGAGGAGCAGGAGGAAGAGTGAGGGAGAAAAACAAAACAAAGAAAGAAAGAAACACCAAAGCTTTGATCAGAGAGTCACCGGTTAGAGCAGGACAGAGAATCACCAAAATCACCCAGATTACAGAGAAGTGATTAAAAACAACGTTAAAGAACATATATAGAGATTTCGATTAAACACACCCAACCTTTATGAAACGCAAAAGAAGAGGGTGAGAAAAAGCAACTGGATTAAGTTAATTCCAGAGCTCTGATTGAGAAAGGTTAACTCTGGACACAGGGCTGCTTTGAGGAAGCGTTCTCGTGAACTCCGGCTTCATTACTTGTCTTTGCGTGTTGTGTCGTTCTCTGGTCCCACCATACTGCCGGGCCTCTTCCTCTCTATGGTGCTGCAGTCATAATCGAGGTGGTTGTTGTGGTTGGATGCAGGTGTGGGCATCGAAAACATGCCTGACACATTGAAATCCACATCTGCAGAAAAAGGGAAAAAACAGCTAATATGAGTCATTTTTTAAAGTTTGCTTTTTATTTTACTCTGCTTCGATTTATATCAGAGAAAAGGGATGGAAGTGATTTAGCTTGACACGTATAGTATTTTACACCACTAGTAAGATCACTGCAGAGGCTTGATCTGTGAGTTCAGGACAAGGACCTGAAGCTGGCTAAGCAGGTCTGGCAAAACCAGCGTGATGCAACAAGGATGCAGAAAGAAGTCGATTATCTTTCTGGTCGCTCACTTTACCTTATCTTCATCCTTAACTGACATATTGTGATTTACCGTCACTTTCCTTTAACACACCAAACATCCTGTTTAACCAGTTGTAGATGTCATAGATAAAAAAAAATCATAGATGTATCTGATTAAATAGAGTTTGTGAAGGAAATCTGGGCTTAAGTTACCATCTAGGGTCCTTATTGTTGTAACATGATATCAGAAAGTGCTGACCCGTCATCTCTGTCCCTCTGAGAGCTCCAGAGACACATATGCTGACTACAGGACAGTCAGATCACCATCATCTTGTCTCCACTCTTAACTAACTCAAATAACTAAGAGGATAATAGAGAAAAAAGGGGTACAAAAACTAGCAGGATTTGGACATTTTTTTAACGGACACCCTTCTTTAGCAGTGATTACAAAAAGGATGATATCTTGAAAAGAAGTCAAGTCTTATTATGAATTGTAGTGGGTTATCTTTTCCTATCCTCCTCTTCATTTGTGCTTTTTTTTTTTTACAAAGCAGAGACTCATTTAAGAGGATTTATGACATTTACTAGAGCTGCCAAGCAGTTAAATTGAGTCGCTCTGATTAAGGTTGAGCTCTGTGAGGATGCTTGTGTTTCTTTTTTCCTGTTCTTTCACGAATGATGATCTGTCTAATGTGGCATTAAGAATACAAGTGATCTGCCCACATTTATTCGCTTTTTTTTTTCTTTTTCTTCTTTGATTTACCAAAAAATGATGTGTAAGAGTCAAAAGCATGTTTTTTACATCATCTGTATAGCTCCACTGATGACTGAACCTGCAGTTTCAGTCAGGACAGAAACAGCAGAGACTTTGCCCCCTTTTTTTATAGCTGGCAGTTACTATTGATTGCAATTATTGTGTATCCCTGGTGTGTATTAGGACATATCTTTACAGTTGCACTAAAAATAGTGATGCAAAACATACCCTCGGGAAAGAACCAGTCAGCGTGCTGGATGATGGGCTCCACGATGGCCACCACATGCACTGAGGTAGCTGCAGCCATCTCAGCCAGACTCCTGAGGTGGATGCAAACAGACAAGCAACAATTAAATCCTGTCCAACTAAGACATGTAGATGCATCCCTCCTGCAGATTATTTTTCTAATATCTGATGTGAAATATTTAATTTGCAATATCATCTCTGTCTCCATCTCACCCTTCGGTCTTTGCCCACAGCAGGTTGGGTCCCAAAACGATAGCGATGTTGCTAGGAGTCATTTTGTTCACCTCGCTGTCCTGGGCCAGTTTGGCTAAAAACTTCACCAGATACCTGCATTGAAACATGGTAAGAATGGTGAAAACACAATCTCATATATCTGAGGAGATGCAGGCTTAATCATCAGATGACCGACCTCAGGTTGGTTTTGTTGCTCTTTGGTAGCTTATCGCAAACAACCCAGAGTGCCTGCAGTCGCTTGTCCGGGTCCGTCACACTGGAGAGAAAATAACACGGAAAAGAAAACATGGACATGATTGAAAGCTGAGGATATTATTAGTCTAGAGTCCCTTGAGCTAAGTGTCCCAAATTACTTCTCCTGTCACTTCTTGCTGCAGCAGAATGATAGATCTGTTCAATATCACTAGATGCTGCTCCCTGTGATAATTCTGTGAGCCTTGCCTTGACGCCTGGATCCATTCATCATAAAGCTGGTAGGTCATCAGAGGTTCAGGTAGTTCTCTCAGGTAGGACTTTAACGCTCCTGAAACAAGAACACGTTTGGGATGTTTGATTTTTTTGCAACATTTAAGACAAATTCATCTGCCGAAATAAGTTATCATGATATTTTGATGCCATCAGATCAATCAACAAATATGATTAAAAAGACACCTGACTTCACGCAGACCATCTGTAGCACCTAGTGCACAAAAAAACTCTGAAGGACACCGAACCCACAAACTGAGCTGAAGTCTTTAACTGCAGCTCAGCTCAACCCCCCTCCTGAGTTTCTGGAGTCCAACTCCTTCCTGATTTTTTAAGGACATGTAACTCAACTTGTATTTAAGTGCTTATGACTTGGACTTGAAGTCAAGCGCTAACTAGTAAGGTAGAGACAGAGGACTGGGACTAATCTATTGATAAAACTGTTGACATATTTTTTATATAAGGCTCAGCTAATTCAGTTTTAAGCGTGGGCTAGTGTGTACGCTCACATGCCATCTAAACCAACATTATTGCCCATCAGGGTGCCGATCAATCACGCTCTTTGTTGTCAAAGATTAACAGACTACAGGGACTAGCTGAGACTCAGGCACCATTTATACATACCAGGTTATTTTTAAAAACAGAGACATTAACCATCATTTGAACCCTTCATTTAGACACAGAGAATTCGCCCGTGAAAACGATGCTTTTTAAAAAAACTCCAGCCGAAGTGGAGATTTTGGAAATCTCTGTTTGCAAGTTTGCATGTAAACAGAGAAAAACGGAGATTTGGTGAGCCGATGGCAGATTGTGCGCTGGGTAGAAGGAAGTGGACGTTGTTGTTGTTGCTGCTATGCAGGATTCTGATTGGCTAACGTGGGTTTGAGCTTCTCGCTACAGGTTTGGCATGCTCTTGAAGGGACGTATACACAAGTTAGTGTAAATGAAAACTTTTCTGAGAATGTAGTGGTGCAAACGGAGAGGGTAAAATGTCCGTTTATGAAAATAGCCAGGCACGTGTAAACGTAGTCTTAAACAGACATCATCTGGTTTAGGATGCAACCAGAAAAGTAAAGAAAGCAAGATGCTTTAATTACTCAAACATTACTGTTGGCAAACAGCTAGCTAACAGCAACAGTCCAAGATGTTTAGTCCTTTATAATCTGATTAACAGCGGGTGGGTTGTAATTATGTTTGAGTTTATTAAGACACCTGCCGTGATCCTCCTGCAACAGAGAAACAACAGTTTGTTTCTCCCTTAAGAGAGGCACGGGGGGCATTTAAACATGACGCACATTGCTTAAACTCCAATTAATTACCAGACACACCAACAGGCATTACATTACTCTGTCATTTTAATGGTAACTGGAGCAACAAACATAAGAGAAACAGAAAGCATGTGTGTTGTTGGGGACGTACCAGCGACAGCGTGGGGGTCGGAGTAAAACTCCTCCAGTTGTGACGTGGAACAGTCCAGCGCTGCTTTTAGCTTCTTTAGCTTGGATGCTCCTGCTGCAATTCTGAATAGACCCTGTCACACAGAAAACCACACGCAGGGACAAATAAACCACAGTAACACTGCCAGCAAACAAAGTAACACTACATGCAAGGCCGCCAATGTGTACACTAGACTCAGTGCTGCTTTCATTGAACACACACAGTTACACACACACACTCTTCTCTTGCACTCTATTACACATAGACTCTCACACTTCCCCTGCCAGCTGCACATAATGAAACCTTAAAAACAGGCAAACAAACACACCCAGCATTCACAGCACAGCGAGCCTTTACTCTGACACAAACAAAGACTGTCTTCACTCCATCATGACACAGACTACACTTGCAGGAGAATGGATAGAGCAACAAGTACAGCACTTTGTAGTCAGAGCTTGCTGTCTCTGAGTGTTTTTTTTTTTTTTTTTTCGCACAGACATATAAACACAGACAGGACTCTGATTTATGGACAGGAGACAAGTGGCTTCTATTGTTTTCTAAATTTGTTTTGGGGAGGGGGGCACATTTTATAAATCATCACCGGAGCAGAACGGGAGACAGTTTTTCTGGAACAGCGCTGCAGTGATTCAAGAGTTTCCCTTGTTTACAGTTTGTCTACAGTAAATCCGCCCGGACTATTAAGATATTCATGCGAACCAACAATCGCCAGCTTGGTTTCAATTACGCCAATGATCACTGGAGCCACTGAACACAGTCAAAGAGCCATGTGACTTTTAATGAGCCACGCCAGCTCTTTTTCTGTGTACAGTGAGACAAGGACAACCGGTGTTAGATAAGAGGAAAGGTGTTATCTCTTAAGCTTCATTGTCTCCTGATTTAATGTTGAACCCCAGCTTCAAACCCCTGACCTGACCGGTAATACACTTTAAGCACACTGTATATAGTGTATGATAAAAGCTACATCATCAGTTTACATTTTTTTTTTTTTTTTTTTTACACAAGTTAATGGCAAACAGCTGTCATGCCTCTAGATCAGTTTGAATCCGACCTTCATTTGTGTGAGTACATCAGTGCACAGTGACATTCATATTATGGTCGTGTTTGTCAGCTCAACACTGCCAAGTTCAGACTTGCAGACAGCAGAGAAGCGGGTTTAGCCAATAGATGTTGCTGTGGCAGTTGATAGTAGTACTCCCCTGAACCCATTATTGCAATTATTTTGCCACTTTTAAGGACTGTTGTGACAGACTGGATGGGGTGGAGTCATGTCTCTGACGTAGGAAGAGTCTTATAGGGACATGAGACCATAGCCTACCTACACACATCCAAAACCAACTGTTCTTTTGACACCCAATATACCAACATGGGCAAAATGGCATCAGTTATTGTCGTATATTTTGGTACATTTTTGTATTATCGCCCAGCCCGAGGTGTAGGTACACCAAACCCTTATAAAAACTCAGCATACTTCATTTTTAAGACACTACTCCTGTGATACAGACTTTTACTCGCTACATGGCGCATTTCTCACCAAACAGAAAATCTACCCACACCTGGCGCTTGATGGGTGTTAATTCTGGACCCTGTATGGAGGCTTATTCAAAGCTTTCCTGCTAAGAACTGCTGACTGAGACTCAAGTAAGAATTATGGTCCATAAAAAACCCCAAAACAAAACAAAGAGATGCACGAAAGTTTGGGAGAGGTTTTATGATTCTCAAAATTCAAACTTCTGGTGCATCACATTCATTCATCAACTCTACTGCTTATCCTGCTCAGGGGTTACAGGATGGCTGAAGCCAAGTCTTGCTCTCACTGGGCATTAGGCAGGGTCACCAGCTTATCACAAGGCTAATAGATAGACAGAAAAACAGACACACTCATACTAACACGGATGAGCGATTTGGAGAAACTGGTTAATTAACAAAAAAAAAAAAACAAGCCTTTGGACCGTGGGAGGAAGCTGAAGTATCTAGCATGCAAACTCCACAGTTGGGAGTAGAACCAGCAACCTTCTTGTGAGGCGATGTCTTTACATATATCTTTTTGTTCAATGCATGATACAACCCAAATGTGTCAATGTTTATCTACACTGAAGAATAACAGGTCAAATTTCTCGTCCCCACTGTGCCTCTCTCTCTTTTTCACATCCTCACCTCTTCCTTCATGCCGGTCTCTAGAAGCATCATGACACAGGCCTCTAGCGGCAGGGCGATCTCCCTCCCGCTCCTTTTCAGGTGCTCATCAAGCCCGGTGCCGAACGCAGGCTTCTCCGACCACGAGTCTAAACACAATAACACTGTTTCAGATTTGCGAAGACACAAAAACAAGCACGGCAATAAAGATGTTGCAGATGATTTGTTGACCCATGTGTTGCACTGGTATGTCACAAAGTAAGAGTCAGCACTGGCAAGGGATTGTGTTTGTCTGGGTGGCAGATTTCTGGGTCAAAAACTCTCCTTTGGGTCAGTTCCTAGTCCGTCCTCACTCCCCCTCACAGGGTGCTGTAAAATAACAACCACATGCTTCTTGCCGGCAGGAGTGACTGTGTCTGCGTCTTCTTCTTTCTGTGTTTGTGTGAGCTAATGTGCATGTGAACGGGGCAGCAGGAGAGGGGGAGAGCTTGCAAAACCCAGGTGGGTGTGATGCGAGAGGGGGGCTGGAGGGGGGAGTGTGTGTGTGGAGTTTGTGAGTCATCACCACATGCTGGGAGACCAGGCTTGTCTGGTTTAGACCACATGTGTTCGGTACAAGGAAAAATACTCCTACAATAAGACACACTCATAATAAAAAAAATAAAAAAAAAGTAGTGACGAAGCCTGAGGAGGAGAGGTGGATTCTTTTGGAGAGCAAAGAAGCAAAAACAATTGACGATTCTTTTACATCTTGGCCTTAGAAGTGGTGACCGCAACTGGGGCAACTTTTGGAAGTCTTGAAGTTAAGAAAAAAAAAAAAACAGCTGTTTTCATTTCCGAACCGGTCAGAAAAAAAGTGAATGAGAAACTGTTCCACCCTCCTAGCAACACCTCTAGGCAAGCTTTTCAAACCCCTCCAGCGCCTCATAGGAAAAGATTTGTTTAAAGGGACGCTAAACAACACAGGAACTGAAGAAAAACAGAGGGTGCCACACATGCATCCCTCGGGACATTTGTAAAGACGTTCTTAATCATGCACCACACAGAGGCTTCTTTTTATGCATTCTTTCAAACAAGGCTGTAGTGTTTTGGGCTAAAAATAAAGTCTGTGAGAGCATAAGGGCATGTTTGTTTGTTTGTTTGTGTGTATTCTACCTTGCTGAGCCTGGATGGTGGGCATCACGCTCTCCAGAACAGTGAGAGACTTTCTGTGGTAATCAGCTTGAGCTTCTAAGAGCTACAGAGACAAAAATACAAAACAAAAAAAGATACAACACAGATGGAAATGAGTCGAGGTGAGGTGGGATGAATAAGGCAAACAGCAAAAAGACATGACAGCAAAGTAAACAAAACGGCTGGCCAAGTCTGTGCTCCCCCGGTTCCTCTGCAGCTGTGAACATTCCCACAAAAGACTCGTGCAAACACATGTGGGGCTTGTTTGGCTGTACTCACTGTTACGAAGTAGAGGGCATAGTCCCCTTCTTTGGAGAAAAAACTGTACATGTCTGCAGCCAGCTGATCCTGAGTGACAAAAATTCACACTGTCAAAAGTATTGAAAGATATAGGCCATAGTTACCATGTGATTTACAACAACAGCAGCAGGCGGAGAGCTTGGATCAATCGAATCAAAATCTTCCATCTCCACTTCACACTGTCATCCATTAATGATCTACTGTGCGCTCCAAGTGGCACAAGTACAGACGTCAGTGGTCAGCTAAGCCGCTGGCCTGTGTGCTACGTGAGTCATAAATCCTCCTGCTGTTGGCAGACTCGGTGGGATTGGGTGGGTGGGGGGGGTCGAATCTGTGAAGGGGAAACACAAGGGCTCCGCACTTCCTGGACTGAAAAATCGGACACATCATGCAGCCGCTGCGCACTAAAACCCACCAGCAGTGATTCAGATTAGCAGATGCGTACACACACACACACACACACACACACACACACACACACACACACACACACACACTCCATGCTGACAGGGCATTTTCGTTCGTCATATGTGCATCAGCAAAGTGGGTCAGAGGGCCTGGGGGGTCTCCAGAAGTCCAGTTGTTTCCTTTTTTCCCAGTTTTAACTCCTGATGAGGTTTATTTTTACTTTAACACATTTCAAATTACCTTCAGCTAACCAATCACTCACCATCAAAACAGTAGATCTTTTACTGTTGTATGAAACAGAGACTGTATGAAAGCTGGACAACATGACAGCTCACCAAAAGTGAAGCCAAAACAATGCCCGTCTATTCCATGTTACTAGACAGGACACAAGCCAAACTTAAAATTGGAGGGGGGTATCTGGCTTAATACAAATGGCTTTATAGAGTGGTGAGCTTATAAACTTAACATTGTGAAAGTTTTCTGGCACCTTGTTGATTTCAATCAGAACTGTCAGTAAATTTGAGTAATTTACAAACTTTGAAAATGTGCCACATTAAACACTTTCATCAGAGTCCAACTCACAAACTACCAGAGCTCCCCAGGTTATAGTAATCCTGTGCAAATGGTGCTTAAGTAGGAATCTTTGCCATGGAAAATGTGAAAAAAGGCCAATTTCAGTAGCCTGCGGTCAATAACTACCACTGGTTCCTATATAACTAGTATCAGTATGAATTGGAGTCATTTTTTTAACCAACTTAAAACACGACAGAGGAGCTTTAAAAGTTTTCTTCTAAACATGGATGTAGTAATGTAGCAGTTATGCAGCATGGTGGTTCATGAACAGTAAGGCCAGTTACCTTGCAAAGCTCAACTTTGTTCATGGCCTCATCCATTTCCTCCTTGAGTAGGTCCGCCTTCGCTGTCAGTGCTTGTGTGTTTGTTCCTGAGATTATTGACTTGGTTGCCTGCAACCATCTGGGTTTGGACAGAAAGAGGGGAGATGAAAACATTTGTAATAGTGAAAGTGAAATGGAGTGAAAACCATGTGAGAAAGGTCAACAAAGACAGGATAATGAACAGATGTCTCTCGTCAAGAGTACGTTCGCTTTAGCTGAAAATTTTTGCTTTGTACCGTTTAGGTATTATTTGGATGCATCACCTATAACAGCCTCAAATTCAACACTTTGAGAAAGGGAGTGAGCTGTAAGCAGACAAACCTTGCTCTGGCAGAGTCATAGTCCAGCACCAATTTGGCCAGCTGTTTCCTCTGCTTCAGGATGTTGGGAATGTCCACCTACAAAAGTTACATCCAAGAATGACAAAGAGCCGACAAACTGAGATGGATTTTCTCTGGACGACAAAGACGTTTCCTCTGGTTTGCCGTTTTCATGGTGATATTAAGAAAAACAAATATTATTTGAAGCACTCATGATTGTTTAAAAACCAAAATTCTCAGTTTAGGTACAGTCTGACAAGTTGAAATCAACACAGCAAAGAGTACAAAGTTAAACGTCTGTGGCTGGTTTAAAATGTCAAACTAGTATTTTATGACAGAAAACATCCTTTTGTTTAACCTTGTTACCAGGATCACATGACGAGAGCAGGTCAAATGAGGACAAACTTGTAGGTTTATGTAATCTTTGCAGCTGGGCAGTGTAAATCCAAAAGACATTAATATGAAAAAATGACCACTATGATCAGACAATATAAGTAAACAGCAACTTCTCCTCAAAACAAGCAAAGAGCTTGTAAGGTTCATAAATGTTTAATGACTGTTTCACTGCTGTTAGTGTTCACAGAGTGAGCTTTCTTACCTCTGCTAGCTGACTGAGGGGATCCAGAACGTCTTTCTCTAACTGCAGCTCGTGTTGCATCAGCTCTAAAGCCAGACGGTTCTCCGCATCCCCACACACTTCCATCATCTTCCTGTTAGTCAGCACAAAGACAGAGGGGTGTAAAAATCACATCTTTGCCTTTGCGTTGCATCAGAAGCACTGCTGGCTTAGGCTACATCATAAATCTTCCAGATAAAACATCAACCTCTCAGACGCTCCAGCTCGTCCTACAGTAACTGAGAACAAAATCAAGTTTTTTTAATGTTATTTTTTCAAGCTGCAACACTGGCTGAACTACAGTACAACTCTGACCAGTAAAAGGGTTTTATCAAGCAAGGTATTTAAGACTGTAATAGCCCTGAACTTGGAGCACCTCATCTGGGGAATGTTCTGGTTTAGAAACAAAGGAGTGGAGAAACAAATGTGGAAAATCCATCACCACTTACAGTGGAGCTTTCCTACAAAAGAGCTGAGAAAGTATCTTGAAGGTAAAGTTGACTGAGATTGTGTCTTGCTGGTCCTAGAACAAAAACTGAAAATAAATGGTTTGAATCAATAAACCCAGAGCTGCCAAGCTTTGCATTACTCTGCTTACATTCTTCCTTCCTTCCCCCTCTTCCTGTAAATATTGGAAATATAAGCTTCCACGGTTTAAATGTGTATTGTTACAGTGTGTGATGGGCATATGTGAGTAAGCTCAGACATAATACACGTAAATGCTGCATTGACTTGCTGGACTGTATTTTGACGTGCCACTATGTTGCTGAGGGCGTTCAGGAAAGACGCTTATTAACATGTCTGTAGAAACACGCCGCCTGACTGTTGTTAAATTGTAGAAAGAAAGCAGGATTACTGTCAGTGTCTCACAAATCTGATTTACAGGCTTTGGTCATTTTTTTTGTCAAAATGATTCTCATTATTAGAACTTAAATACAGATAAAATAGAATAATCCTTAATTAGTAAACTAGGTATATAAGTAAATTAGGTTGGTGCAGCACCACAAGGACAGGGTAAGCAGGTCAGAAAACACAATAAAATATAGACAGACAATAATAATGTGTACTAAAATATAGGGCTGGGAATCACCAGTGGCCCCACAATACGATAATATCACGATACTTCGGCCATGACACAATATTATTGCGATTTTTAACATTTTGCAATACAGTGAGTATTGCGATACAATATATTGCGATTTATACAATTCATTCAACTGTTTTGCTAATTAAGCATTTGTCCTTAGTTTATGTTTGTCTTATTTACGCTGCATTTTTTTTTTCATGTAGCACATCTTGCAAACCTTTTATTTGTTGTACTAACTTTCATAGATCACTTATAGATTCACTTATCATAGATCTGACTTTATATTAGCAATTAATTTTAAAAAGTCTAACTTGGTAAATATGACGATACAATACATCACTGGACAAAATATCACGATACCATGATGTATCGATTTTTTCTCCCACCCCTCGTAAAATAATTGGTGTGAACAACTGCTACACAAACCAAAAAAGGAAGAACAGGTAGGAGAACACAGATAATTTAGCATCTACATTTATAAAGTCTGTGTGAGTAAGTTAAATAGCTAATGTGGTCGGGGATTAACACAGAATTGCACATTCTATACGCTGGAAACAATGGGATACAAGTGCAGATTTGTTAACCTAAGGGGATGTGCGACACATTTCAAGGCTGGGAAAGGGTTTCATGTAGAGACAATGGAGTCGCCAGTCTTGTGATATCAAAGTTTCCAATCAAAATGAAACTTAAAAGATGTCCTTCCAACAAACCTTCTTACTTTTGCAAAGGAACAATACAGTTGGAGCTGAAAGGTAAATGCGTCACTTGAGTTACTAGCAGACCATCTGACGACTGTTTCTCTTCCTCATTGCTTCCCAGACAGACATGTGAAAGCACACTTTTACTTTCTAGGTCCTCAACTATGAGCTGTGCGGTGTTTTTTGGTCACTCTCGGACACATGATGTGACGCCCTCATAAAGGGAACATCTGAAAGTCCCATCCAGAAAATGAAACTAGGCAAACTGCTTGTCCTGGATGCATGGCCTCATATTTCAAACTCTCTTGAGGAATCTGCTCCGTTACAGATTGTTGGTTTTCCAGCCTGTCAATCAAAATCTAAAACTCACCCTATCAAGGATTCCTCTCCCAACTGGTTTCCGCCCTCCACCATCGCCTGGGAGAGCAAAGTCAGCGGAAGCTTTTTCTGCGGGAAGAAGACAGAGGCACAATCACGTGTATCCTGACACATTCAAACCGTGCAGATGAAGAAAAATGACTAATTTCTATGGAGAGGCTTCAGTGTTTGTCAGTAAATGGAAAACTCATCAAGGACTTTCCATGAAGTGGTAAATTCAGGAAGAGGACCAAAGCTTTCTGAGCAAAGGAGGAAAATGCAGATGTTGAATGGTACTGAAGATGCAAACTAAGGAAGTGAGACATCTATCAAATGACACCCCTGGAGTCTATTTTCACTATTGCGGAGATTCTGTTTGAGCAAAACACTCGTGAGAGTTCAGCTTCCTGTTTTTGCCACCAGATCCCAAAGGTGAAAGTGTCATGCAGAGTGACTAAAGATGACAGATGTCTGAATGGGAAATGGAGTAGATGGTGCTTAGAACCAGAGAATCAGAGTGAATATTCAGCGTTTTTACCTGACCGTTTCCTGTATAGAGGCGTGGTACAGACTGTGGTGCAGTGTTGGGTTGGTGTGGGGTAAAAAACACAAAAGAGAAATCATAGACTGTAGGCCTACTGTGATACTTTCAATGGAAACAATAAAAGCTATGTGTAGAGACTAGTGAGATAAAACATCTAGTAACATAAATCCTGGAACAATTTAACAGTGCCTGGATTTTTTCTCCTGCTTTACTGTAACAAGATTAATGTCTCACATGTCTCTTCTCTGCTTCTGCTCCGATGTGTCCCTGTAGACATGACACCATCCGCTTGTGGGTGTTGTGGGAAACCACACGCACCAACTCCATGCGCCGTTCAATCTGTGAACACACAAGACGAGAAAGAACAAGTTTTATGCAAATATCCTCTGTTTACGTACAATATGTCAGAACCAATTATGCTGGAGCAAGGCGCAAAGAAAATTTGTTTCAAGCATTTGTTTCAGTGAAATGTGGCTTTCTGAAATTAAAATTACAGACAAGGCATTTGAACCATGTTACATTTGTGAGAATGGAGGAGGAGGAGATAGAGTTTGTGATATATAGAGGGTATGCAAGTGACGCCCTGATTTATCAGCAGTCTCTTCTATTGAGTGACAGAAAGAACATAGCAAGTAGCACTGAAAGCACTGAGTAGTGTTCAAAACAGCTTTATCCGTCCCCGGAGGGCGATTCATTTTTGCAGCCTTCCCATAAAAACAGCAAAAACAATAGGCAACACAGTCCACTGCAATTATAACACGATGATGTTCACTCAGATCAGTTGAAATCCTCTGCAAAAACGTCATGAAATACAGCTGAATACTGAATACAGCCATTTAGTTACAGTAATAAATGCAAAGACTCTGCCTCAAATAAGACCTGAATACTATCAGATAGGGGTGGGAATCACCAGTGGCCCCACGATACAATATTATCACGATACTTGAGGCACGATACAATATTATCACGAAACTTGGGCCAGGATACAATATTATCACAACACTTGGGCCAGGATACAATATTATCACGATATTTGGGCCATAATACGATATTATCACGATACTTGGGCCAGGATACAATATTATCACAATACTTGGGCCATAATACAATATTATCACGATATTTGGGCCATAATACGATATTATCACGATACTTGGGCCAGGATACAATATTATCACAATATTTGGGCCAGGATACAATATTATCACGATACCTGGGCCAGGATACAATATTATCACGATACTTGGGCCAGGATACATTATTATTACGATACTTGGGCCAGGATATAATATCATTGCGATTTTTATCATTGCACTATGCTGTAACAATTTTTTCTCCCACTCCTACTATCTGACTCATAATAAGAATTAGCCTGATCTTAGTATCCTGTTAGTTTAAGGCAGATACAAAGACAGTCGGCCCAAACTGTCCTTAATTTAAACAAATATTCATCTTTTTTACTCCAGTTATTTTACTCCAGTGTATAAAAGTGCTGCAGTAAGTCAGTATCAGGACTCTAAATGTTTTGGTTTCACTTCTCGGGTGCTGTCATATTGTCCATCTTTTTTCCACAGACTTGGATCAGATCAAACACTGTGTGGACTTAATCTCATTAAAGCCATATCTAGCCTCCATTCAAGCAACACAACATAGTGCCTGCAGAGTTGATAGCTGATGTGTTCCAGTTGTGTTCCTTATTTGATTTGTAGCTGCCTTGAAGGAGTCAGGGGTCAGAGGTCATGCATGATTGATAAGCCCAGTCCTTGCGGAACAACGCTGGAATGTTATCTTTTAAACACATGACTCATCGGAAGTGTCACTATAGCAACGGGAAGTGGGCTGTGACCAAAAAGGAAGGGTTTTTCAGCTTTCAAAAAAAGAGGGTCTTTTTGATCACACAGTCTTTCTCCTGTCTGCTGGACCGACGACACAGATCCACTCTGTGCTGAAAGCCTGACAACATATAATACTGTCATTGATGGGAGTCGGGGACAGAGAGCAGCTCAAGCTCTGCAGGATGACTATTCACTGTCCTTGTCATGCCAGGTGCCTGACTGGGACTAACAGTGTCAACATTAGGTTGGCTGTCATCACCGCATGAAAAGAGCTGATCATTGCGAGTTACAGTTCAAGTGTGCTGTAAGGGACCATGATGCAAAAAAAAACTGGTTTATGTTGGCACCACTCATGAGAAAGTCAACAGCGGATTGAACAAATTCCAAACAGACAAGGTGTGTCTTCATCATTTTTTTTTTTTTTTTTTAAGGTTCTGAGGAAAAGCGGGTGTCTTGGTCCTGGCACAAACAATATGCCAAAAATAAATGGGATCTCTGAGGTCTAGGGGGTGAAGTGAGTGGAAATAGAGGCAGACAAATGAAGAGGGAGGATCAACTAAATACCAGACAATTGTGTTCCAAAAACAGAACGGAGTCGGAACTCAGGAATTCCACAGCAGATATCCGCCCTCGTGCTCTCTGCCTCTGTTCTCTCGCTCTTACGTCATTCCCGACCCGTGGTGGCCCCCGGCATTCCCCGAACAGCTGGCTCAAATACAAACTTATCAAAAGCACACTCAGACATATAAACGCTTTGCTTGGGAACGTTTCTCAGACTCAGTCAGTGCCTCATGCTAAACAAGTCAGGGATTCCCCTCCCTGTTTTTGCGTGGGTGTATTGGAAATGTTTGGGTTACATGGCACAGGGAGTACTTCTTTTCCTCTAATTGTAACAGGATGGGTTTGCACGCACGATGAAATATGGTCAGCGAATGAATTATGTGAAGGAACGGGAGGACCTTGACAAAATAGAGCAAAGTTGACATTTAGAGGAAGAATCTGGGAAGGTTTTCCTGCTGTGTGATGAGGTCAACATATGCTCAATCCCATAATGACTCGTCATCGAGCAGGGAATCCCAAGACTGAGCAGGACATACAGACAGAGAGGATGTCTGTCTAGGTGTTTGTTTATCGGTTCCTTAGAGAAAGGATGTGAACATGTCTGGACATGTCGAAATTGGACAAAAATAACTTACATGACGCATTAAAGCAGGGGCGTCAAAGTCAATGGCAAACAAGCTAGTCTTTGTTAGTATTAGGGAAACATGACATAGGTGTTTAAGACAGCTGGTTGCTACCTAATAAAATTCCCTCGGCTGTAAACACAACTAAATGAGTGTGTGCAAGTAGGCATCCTGGTATTTCAGGATTACTTTCCAGGAGCTATGCAAAGGATTGTCAGCTATGATGAGGAGCAGCAAGGAATGGACAGCTGGCACAAGAATGCTGGGTGGCTCTGAGGCATCCTTAAGGTCTATGTTAAAAAAAGCTCACGAGATAAGGAGGGGGTCGAGAATACCAGCTCATACTTTGAATGAGATCAATCATAGGGAGTTGTGGGGGGACAAACACAGAGGTGTTTAGTTCACAGATTACTTTGGCAGACTAGAGTAGAGGTTAAGTTAAATCATTTCGATGAAAGGAATGACCATGGCCTCGGTGGTTCCCACAACATGGGGCTGTACCTGTTATGTAATCAGTTCAATTATTAGGCTACTTAATATCTGCATCCTTACTTTGTATAGCATGTGTTTCTTATATTAGATTGCATTGTCTTAACTTTGCATAACTTTATTAAGATTTACACCCATACCACACTGACAGCTTTCATCTCTTTATACCTGCAGTGGTACCCACCCACTAAATGTTCCTCTTTTCTGCTCTTTCGACAGCACATTTCACACAACACAATCAATGTTTAAAATCTTGCACACAACATTACATTATCACAACAGGTGTCCTGTGTGCCGACGAGACTTGTTAATGATCCAAAACCAAAAGTGCAGAATAGATTTCGTCAGCAACATGTGACACTCACTTTTAAAAACATTGATATGAGAGGTTCAAAGATCTAGATCTGAATATTGCGCTTAAAAGTGAAGAAGTGGTACAGGCCCTAAGGACTCTTAAGGACTCTTGTAAACCTTTGATCTGGCAGGTTTTTCATTCCATACAGATGTGTTAAATATGCATTTATGTTTATTTCTTGTATTTTTGGCTTGGATGAGTAATCCTCAATCCAGAACCTGTGCTCAACCAAGGAGCAGCAAAGTCTGGTCTCTCTGAAATTTTTGCTCATTTTTTCAAATTTTTGTCATGTTTTTATCTGCTGCTGATTGATATCTTTGCTCTAAGAAGAGTTTATTCAAGAGGAGAGTTTCTTTCATTGAGACAGAGCAAATCTGGACAGCAACATCCAATTGCAGCAAACATCTGGAGGTGTTTTTCATGGTTGCTGTGCTGGTGTAAAGGTGAAGCCAAACTTGAAGGGCAGGAAATGGAGATATAAGCCCTTTCTTACATCAGTCATCATAGGAAATGTCAACTGGAGATATTAGTGAAGACTGAGAAAGCATATCATGAGTGCAGTCTCTGAGTTTTTACTGAAACCTGGTTGAATCAAAACAACTCGGACTCCAGTGTGGATCTACCTGGCTTCACTCTCATAAAGGTCAGACAGAGATGCTCAAGTTAGTGGCATGAAGAAAGGAGGGGGTCTGGCTTTATTTGTCAACCAGAGATGGTGTAACCCTTCACACATAACTGTCAAGGAGAAGTTGTGTTGTCCAAATATTGAACTGTTGGCAGTCGCTCTAAAGTCATATTATGTTCCAAGAGAGAACAGTCATGTCATATAACAACACTTGTATATATGTACTCTCCATGATACTGTTGCTAGGATAAAGACTCAACATCCTGAGGCACTGAGGTAATAATACCAGGAGACTTCAACCATGTCACCCTCTCCTCTCACTTGACTGGATTCACACAGTTTGTTACCCGTCTTTCCAGAGTAAAAAAATCAGGAGATTCCGACAAATAAATTTCCCTTTGGGGATATATAAAGTATTTGTATTGTGTTGTATTGAATATCTTCCTTCTCTTTTGGGAATACATTGTGGGTATGAGAAAGAAACTGGTTTATGTTTTGTTACTTTACAATATTAACTGGAGAAATTAGTTGGTGCTTTTTACCCTGGTAGGTCAACTTCACATCAACAAAACATATACTGTACATTGTGGGTGCAGTTAAGCATGTGCAGCACTTTGAAAACAATACACAATAAAGTGTATTGGTTTTTTTCGTATCGTATCACGCTATACTTATATTGTACTGCTACCAACATCTCAAATCAGTTCAAAGAAGTCAAAAATCACTGCAATTGCATTCCAGACAACATTAAATATCGTGCATTTTAAGGGGTGTAATGCTAAGCTCAAGTAAGTCCTCTATATTTTAACTAAAAGTAAATAGAAGCTGCTGCATGAAGACCACAGAAATGCTCCACAATGGATAAAATGTGAATTATTGTTTTTAGGCCATCGAAACAATGAAAGGGTTGGTCAAATGTTTCATTTCCCTCCTTTATCGGACAGAAATGTCCCTATAAACAACCTCTGCTCACAGTCTTAACAGCTGATCTCTAGGGGAGGGCAGAACAATTGAGTCTTTGATCAGCAGTGAAGGTCAAATTTGTCTGAAATAATGAAACATCCTCACCTCATCAAAAGTACCTGTAGCACACTACCAGTTGCTTCTGTTTGCTCATATCAACTCTATATCTAACTCTAAGGTTGGAGCTGACGCTCATATATTTCTGCTCATAAAGAGCAATAAAATTTCCATAATTCCTGAGAGACAGGAAGGTGTTGTTTGTTTATGCACCTCGTACAAAAGAGGGTGGGGAGAAAGGAATAATAGGAATGAAAGGGTGTAAGACTTTGTAGTCCTGGCTGCTCTCAGGACGCAGAGCCAGCTGAGTTTGTTTTCACATCTATGACACCTCCCTCTGAAACACAAAGGCAATCCTCCTCGCTGGAATGTCTTTGCTGAGCAGCCAGAATCTTGCCGCCCCACCTGCTGTCTGCCTCAGACGGACTCAGAGGATGAGGAGAGTTTTCTCCCGGGAAATCCTTGCACCAGCAGCTTTCACACGCACACACAAAGCAATACAGACAAACCATTTTAATATAGACGCGTTTACACCCATGGTAATCTCTGTGCAGCTTTTTGAGCTCTTAATGGAATGGCTTATAATCAGTGTGTCAGCAAAAGCCCCATGACTATGCAGGTCTTAAAGCTCCACACCAGCTGAACTCGCTGATAAGCAACATTCAACCAAGGGGAGGAGGATCCATTAAGTGATATCAGCTGCTGTTTGGTTGGCAGGAAGATGTGCATACTTTTGGCTCAGCAAACACTCCAGCTGGTCTTTAAAACTTCAATCAGTCTTTCCTAAGTCTGTGAAGAAATCAAAACAAAACACACCATGCAGCTCTTTGGAGTTTGTTCTGCCTTTGGAACTAGTCTGTCAAAGTGTTTTACTAATAAAAGTCAATGTAGAGATGGAGCAAGTGTTAAAGGGATTGTTCAGTTTGCTTCAAGGAGGTTGCTGTCAATGGCATGTGCATTAGTCACAAGGATCCTTGTTCTCTTGCCTCCTTGTTGAGAAAGAAGCCTGAGAATTGGCAAAGGAGCTAGCCTATCAGCTGTTACAGACAAGGCCTCCTGATTTAGTGAGTGTTGACACATCAAACTAAAACATTATTTTCAGTTAGGGCTGGGCGATAAACCGAAAATTTACTGACACAGAAATTTACAACAATAACCTACATCATTCTGCCCACGTCAATATATTTGGTGTTCAAAAAAATAACTAAGTAAAAGTTGGTTTTGGATGTGTGTAGGTAGGCTATGGTCTCATGTCTCTTTAAGACGCTGTCCTATGTCAGAGATGTGACTCCACCCCATCCAGTCCGTAGCAAAGAGGGAAAGACAGGTGAGGAGATGGAGGACGGTTCAAAAGTTATTGTGGCTGCAGTGGCAGCTGAGGTCGATTAAGTTCATGTGGGAGGGGGTGAGCAGCTTGTGGAGTGGTTATCCTCCATTTATTGTTATCAAGGTGAACTGCTCAATATATCATGATATTGATTTGACGCCATATCGCCCTGCCCTATTTCAGTGTAACACAGTCAACTCTTGTTTTTCATACTTTCCCATTCAGCTGTTGCTGGTGATTCCCACTTCATTGTGTATCAGGAAATACACAGAACAGACAGTATATTTTTGGTGATTTAATCTCTGAGTTGTGATTTGTAAAAGATTTTTCAAAAATTAAAAAGTTTTTTAGGGTTAGAATTGGAAGAAAACAACTTTTTTAAGCTTGTTTGTTGTTTGGAGGTTGGACAATCTGAAGCATTTTAAGAATTCTAAAAGTTCGACTCCACTTGGTCTTAGTGACACTCTGTCAACAAAACTTGTTGCTTAAGCTGGAATTCTCGATGTAGACAACATCTTCAGCTACACCTGCATGTAGAGATAAGTAGATCCTCTTTAGATTAATACCCAGGATATCATACAATTACATTATATCCTGCTCGCTTTTCTCACCTGATTATTTTCCCAGAATTCAAAACTGCTGATACAGGACTGATCAAAACAACTCAACCAACAAATGTTCTACAAAGTGAGAAAATAATTGTTGGTTGCAGCCCTGCTGAGAACAAACAGTACAACAGCCTTCATGTGACAGATGTGGGCTGTATTACTTTTGCATGACTCAGTACCGCAGCAGGAAATCAATGTTTTCTGTGGCAGAAGCTGCAGATTATTGCTCAGGAAAACAATGCATTCATATGCAGCAGAGAAGGTTTCAATCCGACTAAAATGTAAACCGGGCTTTATTAATGATTAACACATCTACAAGCAAAGTGGACTGACTGAAAATGTTTAATTACCTGCTACAGCCTTGAATTGTCACGTTAGTCAGTAGTTTTACGGGTCACAGGAGCTCTATTCAGTCATCTGGTGTGTGAAAAGTTGTGCTTTCTTTGAGTGTTTGGGAACTAGGGTTGTACAATGATTTAAAAAACTCATTTTATTTATATTTATGCACTACATAGCTTCAGGTTAATTATTTGACCAGTTTCTAGATTTTATATCAGACAAATCTGCACTCATCATCATGATCAAGATTAGGAGCTAGATGAAAGACATCCTTTTTGCTAACAGTTGAAGCGGTGTAAAAGTAAAAGTGTGGTTCACAGGATTGGTGATCAAAGATGCAGCCATTCCAGCATTAGGAGGTGTTCAGACTCAGAGCTCTATGGTGGGATTACTGATTTACCTGTAGGAGGTCATCGCTGAGGACTTCTGTCTTCTCCGCTCTGTTGGTGACAAGAGACAAAACAGAGAGTATAGATTAGCATTGACAGGCAGCATTAGCAGA
Organism: Xyrichtys novacula; assembly: GCA_962446985.1. Taxonomy (NCBI): domain Eukaryota; kingdom Metazoa; phylum Chordata; class Actinopteri; order Labriformes; family Labridae; genus Xyrichtys; species Xyrichtys novacula. The sequence continues at coordinate 14,803,605 of OY660882.1, read as the reverse complement.
TCAGTGGCTGGATTTGACATCGCGCAGTCACTGTGAAAATATCCTCTTGACAAAGGACATTGCTCCTGAAAGACTGGATTCCTCTCCCAGGTACAAAAAGAAGTAAGTGTCAGGTATTGAATCTTGTGCATGAGGTGGAATTTTTTTGAGTGAGGGTGGGTCTCTTTAATAGGTTTCCACGGCACAACAAGCCATAAACAGAGCTGGTATCCAAGCTGGAGGCAAAAAAAATCTTGGATGGATATCTTGCTGCATTTTATTAAGATGAGCGCCATTTACATCTGAAAATGTTTGGCTGAATGACAGGGTGCATGTACAGCAATAGGCCTGTTTCTCCTGCTCTGCAACAAGCTTTGATTTTCCTCGGCTACAGCTACAGCTAGCTGGACTCTGAGTGTCGTGCTGCTACATGGCCCTGCTGTGCCTGAGCCTATTAATAGTAAACTAAAAGTTGGGCTCAGTGAGGTCAGACAGATTAGATTCACTTAAAGGGAGAAGCCTGGGAAACACAGTGTCAGCTCATGCTGTTTATTTACACCTTCACGCAGGCTGGAAACCTCTGGGGGGAAGTGATGGCAGTCAGAGGTTGGAGGAGTTAAATACTCAGGTTTTTATGACACTTTTAGACAAACTTGAGCTAAAATTAAAGTATACCTCTCAAATCACAACTTCCCATTTACCTCTATGCCCTAAGTTCTGTATTTTAGGCATTTATCCAGAGGACTGTTCTTTCTCTTGCACAGAAAGAAAAATGGTTGATCTTTGTTTACTGCAGGCCAAACGATCTATTGCATTATGTTGGAAGAATGTTGGTTGACTCTCTTTTAACCACTGGTTGAATAAGTTCGGCTCTTAAGAAGCTGACCTACATTGTTAGGAAGAAACCCTCTGAATTTTATGACATTTGGAGGATACTTCTGGAACTGTTGAAAGGTGGCGATATGGAGGAGACAGTGTGAGAATAAGATACTTAAAAATATTTAATTTGTTAGGATAATATTATTATCAATAGTGATTGATTATTCGTGCTATTTTTTTAGATGATTTTTTTATTTATTGCTCAGCAATTTGTTGACTAATTTGTTGGTTCAATTTATCTTTTTAATTATTTGTTTTATTAGGACATTTATTTTTTACCTTTTCTGTATTATTTATCTTTTCATTATTATTTTCATTACTACCATATGTTTAAATTGTTGGATGTTGTTGTATGAATACAAAAACCAATAAAGATATGTTTAAAAAAAATAAAACTTGAGCTAAAATGTGCAGCAATTAGATGGATAGAGGTGGGAGCAAGGGAGGGTTCAAATATTGATTATACCAGAATGACAGATAACAGTCAGCTGTAGTTATTGACTTCAGGGTGAATACAATAGTTACAGGCTCAGTCATACAGGTCGACAGAAAAGCAAACTTATGTTTCAGACTAAGTATAGCTTGGGAATGTATTTTGGTAAAAACAATCGAGCACTATAATATGTCATGATGTTGAAATTCCTATTGTTATTGTGGGCCAAGTGTCACCAATCTATTGTTCTGTATCATTTTGAAAACTTGGTGAATTTAGTTTTCTCTAATAAGAACTTCATCTGCAGTTATTTGCCATCAGACAACCTTAGTCAAATTTTCACCAGCTTTTTATTAGTGTTTTAGATGTCTGGTTAATGTTTAACATCGGTAATACACATGAAGAACTTTTTTCTAGTGCTCCCCAGCATCACTTTTTCCTGCAACTTTCCATAATTATGATCCCCAGTCGAGTGGGAAGTGTGATATCTGACCCACCTAATGTGAATTTCATTTTACTAGAAAGGAAACCAAGCTTATGGGCAGACGTCCAGTAATAAGCCTTCATCCCCCTTCTGTCTCACATCCTCTACACTCACGTGACATTACAGTCAGACTTTCTGTCTCTCTACTGTAATGCAGAGAGAGGACTGTGCAGGTACTGTTGTGTCCAAGTAGTGTGTAAACTTTTCCAAGTGGAGCCCTCCAACTGGAACGACCGGTAGACAGCAGCCTGCCTTCATTTTGGGAAACTGGAGCTCTAAATGAAGCTCAGGCCTTCCTCCAGAAACTGCTCAGTATGAACTTTAGTAACCTCTGCACAGCTGCTTTCAATTACAACACAGAGGCAGAGACAGAGAAAGAGTCTGACAGAGGAGGGACGACTGTTTGGGGGGTTTGAAGGAAAGAAATACAAATACAGAGATTTTTGGGGGTGGGGATGGAGAGTTTTGAAGGTGCCAAACCAGAATAATCTAGGGGCTGGAGATGAATGGAAAGACTTTTTATGTGGAGGGGAGCTGATGTCAAGTTGTTGGGGTCCCACATGGAAAGTGAGGAGGATCTACAAAAACCAACAGACAGGATTTTCAGCTGGCTGAATACACACATACAGAGCTCGATTATAAAGCCACAGTATAGCATTTGTGTTATAATGTAGTCTAAATGAAGAGCTCTTTATGTAGTCCTGTCAAAGGCCGAAGATAAAGTCAGAGCATCAAACTGCCGTTTATGAAGAAAAAAATGTTCCCTTTGTGAGTCAGTTACGACAAACCCCAGTTCCGATGAAGTCTGGACGTTGTGTAAAAATGTGAACCACTTCAGTTGCTCAACAGTCCAGGGTCTCTGTTGTGATATTTTGCACCTCATAATGTAAATGTGCACACATTTTCAGTGGGAGTCCGGTCTGGACTGCAGGCAGGCCAATCTCATGCCCATGCTCTTTGACTATAAAGCCACACTGTGGTAAGATAACTTATTTCGCTGAAATAAGAAGAGACGTCCCTGAAAAAGACGTGGCTTGGATGGCAGCAGATGTTGCTCCTAAACCTGTTTGTACCTTCCAGCAATAATGGAGCCTTCTCAGATGTGACAGTTAGCCATGGGCACAAACACACCCCCAGACAATTTAAAGACACTGAGACTATTGAAGATTTGAGGCACAAGGTCTCTTCTTCAGTAGAATTTGGGTTTGTATGTTTGTGGAAGTGAATTAAGTTTCCACATAACGTTAGAAAACAAGCTGAACTATTCAGAGTATTAGTTTCTAAAGAAGATTGTGGCAAAATACAGAAGGGACAAATGCAAAACCTAACGATAAGATTTAGCAAACTTTTCAAGTTTTTTTTGTTAACCAAGTGCTGCATAGTGATGTGAAATATAAGCAAGAAAACCTTGTGTCATTAGTTGCAAGACATTCCCAAACATGATCCTGTAATCACACAATAAGAACACTTAGATATATGAGCTTCACTTCAGCTCTTGTTATAGCAACAATTGTGTGAACTAATCTAAAAAAGCCCTGTCACTGGGGTAAAAATAGGCTGTGTGCGGCCCGGTTGGAGGACAAACAACAACAAAACAAAACAACAATTGTTTTGCCGGCATCAGCTGACCCTGCAGTGCAAAAAAGAGCTGACCCCATCGCGCCTCACTGAAGCTGCAGCTCTTTGGAGAAAGTGTGTCACTGTGCGCCGCATGTGACTCCTTAACAACAAGAGGTCCTGGCCGCGCAGCAGTGGCTGCTAGGTCAGAATGGTAACCATGGCGATTTACAATCAAAGTGGAAGGGGAGTAAGTGAATACTGCATGGGTAAGCACAATAGAGCGGCTGTTAGTGGCCACTCAACACAATCAGCGGGGCTGAGGAGCGGGGAGGGTCTGCAACAGTTGGCAGCTTAAGGCAGAAGGTAATGGATACTGGACTCAGATGAAAGGAGCTCCAGAATAATTGAGTGACTCAGCCCAGACAACGCTGCTTATGAGGCTGATTATGTGCTGGAGTGTTAACATTAGACCTGAGCAGGAGTGAGCAGAGGACACGTCAAAAACACACACACAGACTTTTATAAGTTTCCTTTACACTGCTAAAATGATTAGTCTATACACTTTGAAAAAGGAGTGTGCTCTGTTTCCAACTATACTCACATCCTCATGTCAAACTGTAAATAAATGTGGAATTAAGTGATGTTTAAATGTGTTATCCAATCAGCAATGCTGCTGAAAATACATGAAACACTACAGATCTCAGAATCGGCATGCAAAGTCATGCCACAGTTTTTGTCTCAAAGCAAACTGTGATTTTAAAGAATAAAAAGGTACAGCAACATTTCCTCAGGGGTTGTACACCACTAGCAGCATCACAAAAGATCCCAGGTGACACACCTCTTCGTCCTCAAGGCAGTGGCCTGCTGAGACATAGGGAGACGCCCAGTCACCTCTCCTTTTAATTCTACTGTGACATTCAGCTGATCCCTTTGGGGGAAGTGTCTTTTCAACACGACACCTTCTCCAGTGAAACGAGGACTGTCACATACAATAGGTATAACAGGAGGATGCTGGTCAGTAAGATGATAGCTGTTGATAGGAAAGGCCTCCACTAGGATTATGTAATGTTTATATTTACAGTCAATGATTAACAGGGTGGGGTAGAGCAGCTCTGATGAAAAGTGGAAACATTCAGACACTGCTGGGAGTTGATCTCTTACGGACTCGCCTTGTTTTTTGAAAACATTGTGGTCAGGGATGAGTTCAGATCTAATGCATGAAATTGATTCATTGATTTGTGTTACACTGCTGTGACAAAACAACTACAATACCAACCCAGAGAAAACTAAAGTGATTATTATAGCACATTTTAACATTGTCTTTCTGATAGGGCTGGGCAATATGGGAAAAAGTATCACAATTTTTTTTTAATATCAGTCGATATCGATTTGTATCACGATATAAAAAACTCGCTTGTCAATCTTAAATGTTCCCTGTTACTCTTGTATGAGATTTAACATGTACTCAGCATAGTTTGCAGTGCACACTACTCTGCTTCATGTCCAACTTCAAAAAAACAAAATACCTCCACACCACCAACGTGTTCATGCCGGTGTTGTCAATAATATCATCTGTTGAGCCTTCATCTGCATTTCTGCTGGGGGTAGCACTCATTTTCTTTGCGTGTTTCAGTGCTATGGTTACACGTAGCTGCAGCCTGCTACTACGCAGTTGTTTGCTGCTTGGTTCTGATTCAGCACGATTGGTTCAGCACTGCATCACCCAGGAGCAAGTCTCCCTTTCATGGGCTTGTTGTATAGTCTACCAAAACACGGCAGAATGCCGACTATCGAAAAGGATATTGACCATGATTCTTATTGATATCGAGGGAAATTAATTTTTAAGATATCATTTTCGTTTTATCACCCAGCCCTACTTTCTGATGCCCAGCTTGTTTTACAGTATGACTCTCTTCCAACAATGCTTCGCCTGAACTCGAAATAACAAACCAAATAGCAAAAATACAACCTTAACACAGAATGGCTCAAATTTAAAATAACAATCAAATGACAATCTTGGAACAAATTCTGTTGCATATCAAATGAAACCAAAGTCAAAGCTACTCCCACAGTGGTGAAAGAGAAGTTTTGGGTTCACTTTTTGGGGGAGCTTGCATGTCCTACCTTGCAGGACCAGTTTGGAGTGAAAGTGTAAACAATAGTGACCAGTCATGGGAAAAACAAAGTCAAGTCTGACAAGAAAGATAAGGAACTCATAGCGGCTCATTGTTTAATTGTTTGGAGGCACTTGGCATTTAGGGTAAATGATGTCAAGCATAAGATGATGGCGTGCAAGGTGTATGTCGCTTTAGACAAAAAATGTCCCTTCTCCCAGCTCTCAAAGACAGACTGAAATACTCTCACTGAATTAAAGTGAAACAGAGCGCTGTCGATTCTGTTTTGGGTACAATGTTTTCAGCACTGTTTTATTTATATTTCTCTCCTAAAAAGATGCACCAAACTCAGATCAAGGACCTCATTTTAAGTTGTAGTTTGGAGCAAAATTTGCACACTGTACTGAATGTAAAACATAAACAAATTCTGATTCATTATCTCAACCCTGCTTAAGATAAACTTGATTATCATTTGGGTCATAATCATACAACCCAAGCTCACAAATAGCTGTTGCTTTATCTGATAAGTGTGCAAATGTTTATGCATGCATGACCCATCCATCCAGGGCCAATCTGATAAGGGAATATTTTGAAAGCTGAGTAGTAATACATTAAGTTGCATCATTTTATTTATTGTGTTTCAGCTAGTCTCTGATCTGTTTGACATTATAACTATAAAAATATACTTCAGCATGCAACTCTTGGAGTAATTGCTCCCCCTTAGACTCATCTGTTCTTTGCCAGTTCTGCTACAGCTGGGCAGCCCAAGGCTATCTTGCCCTGGTTTCCAGTTCTGCTGCTAAACTAAGCTAACAGGCTGTAACTGTACTGATCTGGTATTGACTTGCTCATGTAAGTGATGCAATACTATATTAAGTCAAAGATTGCACATGTGAGCTTGTTTCTGCAGAGGGGAGTTCCATTACCAGTAAAGTGACTTCTGCAGAAATCAAGGGCATCAAGTTTAATCTTTACAGTAAGGTATTCTCCATTGTTTCCCTGTACCGCTAAACTTTGAAAGACCCCCCCGCAACCCCTGCTCCCCTTGTTCTTAAAGGCATATTCCAGCTAGACACCCCCTCGAGAGATGAATGTTGCCAGCTGCTTGCTTCTTATACAAACTTCAGCAACAACCGCACAATAGGGATACACAGCTTGTTTGTGGGGGAGCCCTGACGAGTCAATCACCGAGTGCAGCGGAGTTTCACAGCTCAAGGAAGAACGTTTATGATCATTACTTCATGGAAATGCAATCAGACTGAGACGCTAGGGCAGAAGAACTACCACGTGGAAATGATGTTGCAGTTGGTGATCAACTCGTCAGGGCTCCCCCACAAACAAGTGGCTGCTGGAAGAGAGCAGTTGAGTTGTGTTTGGTCTCTTTGCTGAAGAAATCAGGCAAAGCTAAAAAGGTGTTTGATGGCTAGTACTATGGCTGGGACCCTATATGTACCATTGATGAAGTTAGGTTCTGTTCTGGGCATTATTTGTGGCTATAGAGTGGCGTTTTGGTTGAGGTTTGTACGTGGAGGCGTAGACTGCTGTGTATTGCTATCGTGCAGTCGTTGCTAAAGTTGGTATAACAAAAGAAGCAAGCAATCGGCAACATTCATCACTCGAGGGGGTGTCTAACTCTGTGTTACAGTGTGTTTGACCCTAACTTAAATTTACGCCAGAATATTCCTTTAACTGAAGCACTCCATTGGACCCAAAACTTATGCTTCTCCTCCCCCAGCCACTGACAGCTTTATCTTAGACTGATTTTTGCACAGTCAGAGTTGATGTCATTATCTCAAGCACAGCAGAGAAAACACAAATTTATCAACACTTTCAGCAGAGTGCAAAATGTTGATGTCATCTTGTGTCTGGTTTATCTTTTTGCAGATTGGAGGTAATGACTCTCTGTTCAAATGTTATCTTCTTCAAAGATGTAAGTGACCACATCAACCTGAGGCAAACACTCATGCTTAGGGTCACAGAGTTCAAAGATAAGACACTGAAAATATCCTCTATAAACAGCTACAACCTATGTCTCCCTGGCATGAATCACATCATGTTTTTTACTCTCTCTCTCTCTCACTACATCAATCTTCCTAGTTTTCTTTCTCCTGCTTTCTAGAAAGCACCAGTGTGTCTCTGGGAGGCAGTTTCCTGTTTGTAGGAGAAGAAGGAGAGATTTCCTCAGAGCGGCTGCTTGCTGGACACAGTGTTCTGCCCTTGCACAATCACAGGAACCCAGGGGGCAGCGGAGAGGGCCTTTTGCACGCGCAAATTTTTGCAGACGCAGGCGCACGAGCAGGCGTTAGCTGCAAGAACTGAGAGCGGTTATCCTGATGCTGACCGATCACTCATTCAGAGGGGCATGCGTATGAATCAATGCATTTGAGTTTAACAGTACATGTGTACACAAAAGAGTAAGTGACCACTCTGGGAGCACATGCAAATGTCTGTTTTCTACATTATACTCGCTCCACTTCTAATTTACTGCTGCTGAGGAAAGTATGAGTATCCCAGCTGGCCTGTTTCTGCTGGCCCTGAGTTTTGCAGGAACACTGTTCGGCAGATTCTCCCCTCAGACTGGGCTGATAGTGTTACCATCAAATAAACACTAGATAGACTGTTCGGTTAGAAGTGACTGTATTTACCACCTCTCTATCAAACATTGTTTTCCTGTCTGTCTATTCAAATATCCTGATTTTTGTCTCTTTGCCTGAATATTTAAGTTTCATTTTCAGTTATTCTAAAACTATTTTAGTCAAATGAACATGTACTCATTAAATATATAAAGAATGGTCATATTTGTGCTTTATATTTGTTATGACAGTGGTAGTGAGTGTCTGTGCTGTACTGGAGTTCATCATACCAGATATAAAGGACTTATTGAAGATATTAAAGTCTGAGTTTTTCTCTGATGGAGAACAATACTAAAATTTTTAATCAGCAGAAGCAGTGACAAACTGTGATCACAAGTGATGGTTTTTGGGAGCGATTTTGAGCTCATGCAGTGACTTTCACTACTAAGTCATGTCCATTTTTAGTACAGTGCTGCCTGAGGGCCCAAAGATCAAAGCAACCCAGTATTGGTTGTTGGTCTCATCTCTTTTGTGCACACATTTCTCCCACTTCACAAAACTATGATACTGTGGGTGATGAAACCCCAAATTTTTTAAGTTTTACGCTGTTGAACATCTCTCTGAAAATGTTCTGCTCTCGCAGTCTCTCACAGAGTGGTGAATCTCTCCCTACCTTAACTCGTGAAAGATTCATCTTCTCTGGATTCCCCCATTTTCAGATCTCGTCTTTTTCAAATGACCTCATGAGTTATTCCATTTTAAAGAACTGCACAACATTTTCACAGTTTTGTAGACCGTGTCCGAGTTTTTGTGTCACTGGCATCAAATTTAAAAGAAACAAATATTTTGGATATAACAATTCAAGAAATTTGATTTTGACAAGGGCTGTCAAGATATTGGTTGCCATGGGGTAAAAATAGATCTGGGCATTTCACCTAACTAATAAATAAAGTTATTTTACATGCATCATTACATCATCTGTTTCTAAATCTATTACCAAAACCTCTTTGTAGACAACACTGCCTCATTACAGGATGCTCATCATGCTTTTAGTCTGATCCTATTTCTATGGTTTCAGTTGCTTCATTCCCTGTATTCTAGCTTTGGAAGATCAAACGTGACAGGACTGAATAAAAACAGTCATAAGAACCATCAGAAAAGATAAATGTTCAGTTGATTTGTGACCCGGAAGGCACAAGTTCTGATATTGTTATTGGATTTACATAAAATCTTATACCTCTGCTTTAAAAGTGCCAGATCATCTCTCAAGAGGCTGCTCCAGCTAGCTCGCTAGCAGCCTGCTTCATCTTCTTTGTCTATCCTCTGTTTAATAACGCGTGGCAACCAGCATAAAGGGCCACTAATGTGAAATCACAGTATTACAATATGCTTATCTTTTGCACGTTGTCAATATTTTGTTTTTTTGGGAAATGCTGCCTTTACCCATTAAAAGATGATATACCATTGTTTTCAGCCTGTCAGAAACCTTATCTGGCACCACCCTGAACTGGGTACAACCGCACACAGCCTGAAGTGTCAAACATTGTCGACTACCATCGACACAAAGCTTACAATTACAAAGTAAACAAACCAACTGCCACACATCATAAGAGCTAGCTTCCCACCATGAAAATATTCTTTGACACATCTCAACATCTCACCCTCCTGTGCACACAAAGGCGGCTTCAGCCATGGTTACTTGAGATATTTGGTTACTCAAGGACCTGTGTGTCATCCCACTGCAGCAGAGTGGCACTAATTAATACGTTTTCATTGTCCAGACACTTTTCCTGAGGGAGAATCACTTACTTCAAGGGGCAAACCTTTCAGCCTGTTTTAAATATAAAAAATTAGCAAGGAGAGAAAGGGTATTTATCCATCACTACTCACATTCATCTATTTTATATGTTAAATGTGTAATACCCTGGTTGAAGCTAGGAATATTGTTCTAAAGATTTGGAAGGTTTTCACTGTCAAATTATTAGCAAAAGAGTGAACCATGATGTTAGATGAAAAGTAACAGGTCATTCATTGCAGGGACGTCCTATTGTGTTGTCTTTTTCTATCTTGATGTCTGTATTCAGCTGCAGAGGGCAAGAAAGACCAGACACATACTCCCCAGTGATGGCCTAATCCCCCGTTGGATACACACCTGTAAATGTTCTCATTATGTCATTTAAAAATCAAGATTATTATCTAGAGAACTGTCTCACTCCTCTGTACATTATGTACACCATTATAAGTGCTGTTGTGATTAAGGGCTATAAAAATTGATGTAATGGTGTTTCTTTCTTTTTTTTGTTATGAGTTTATATAAGCATTAAGATCTTAAGCCTGATAATATTTCTGACATCTTCATGTCCCCATTTGGAAAATTAGTATTTGCTGTAGATCATGAGAATGCCATAAACCCTGACATGTTTGCACATCTTTCATCAAACTGAACTGCCCTACAGCAGATGCTCCTGAATCTTTTGTACCCTTCTGCAGCTGCATATATAAGAGGGCTCCTGCAAAAGGCTTTCAGGCATGTGTTGAAAGTGTGGGAAAATCTCTTATATCCATACTGCCTTCAAAAATATGTAAGGTGCGCTCCATTGCTTGCCAAATGCCTCTACTTTTGCTAGACATTTCTGTACTTTTATCCACTTATGATCCTGCTCTGTTTATGTCTACAATACGAGTACCAAGAAAAATTCAACGCACAAGAGACTTTACGTTGTTTAGTTTGATAAAAGATTTGTGTGCACAAAATGAGTTTGAAAATACCAGCACATTGGGTATCTCCGAATATCCTAAAAGCATCCCTACTTACAATCTAAGACATCATATGGTATGATATCTCTACGAAGTGATACGACGTGATATGATACCTTACAACCAAAACCAATATAGGCTACAATAAAAGGTAAGATGCAGATAGGTGTCATTAGCTCTATGATGGGTCATTAAATTGTGACACAAAGAGTAAAAGATGTTTGGAATAATCATGATTAAAATAATATATCAATACTGGTCTACTGTACTGCCCGGATCAAGACAACTGTGTATTGCTCTAACAATATTTTGCCCCACTCCCATTAAAGAAACTTTCAAAAAGTGAAAGAGAAAAGTGCATCATCATTGTGCTCCTCACTGTTTATATCCCAGATAAATAGTGCTAACACTGTGGATGGCTGATTCAGGCTTTAGGGGGGGTATCTGTTGGGTTCAGACAGCAGTGTGAAAACACAGAGACTAAATGAGAGCACTGAATCCCATCCAACCAGTTATTGCTAAGAGTAGTATGCCCTTAATCCTGGTTGTCAGACATTGAGAGCAAATGAATCACCCATTTGAGACTAATCTTGTCAACAAAGGCAACTGATTAGATTTGTTGTTATAATTAGGTTATGTTGTCTTTTTTCACATTTCATTGTCAAAGCTGCTGGGGACAAAAGTTAATGAAGTATTAGGAGCTGTTAAAGTCGAAAAAAACGTGTCTACAAACCTTCAAAGTTAAGTCAGAGAGAGCTAAATACTTAAAGTTTGCTGTAAATGAGTAAAAATGGCTAACTCCAATACTTGCCTGCCAACTGTTTGATTGGCGAGCTGTTTCATCCGGTTGAACTGCTTCTTCATTTTCGGTCCTTTGCCAGTCTAACCTTCCGAAGTTAAGCTTCAAAACCGAGCTTTGGTTTGTCATGAAGTTCACTGGGGCCTCTCCCCGTTTTAATTTCCCAAGCTGTCGCTATGACAGGGCAAAACAGGCGAAAGCCATTGAGCCCAAAGCCAATTAAAAATAGTAGCCTCGCTAGCCTCTGAGCTAGCCTTTCCCAAGTGGAAATCCTAGAGAAAAGTTCCCGTCGGGGGCGGCAGCATGATCCGCGAACCTCTTTTATTGTTGTATTTCCACGCGCAAAAGTCCCAAAGTGAGCCGCGACCAACTTTCACTCGCTCCTGCGGCTTTGCATGGCTCCTCTCGGTCGCTGTCTTGACCGTTAGCCGGTGAGCTAACGTTACCGAGCTGGATAATCTGCGGCCGCTTTTTTCCCAGGACTGGGAGCTGTGAGCTGAGTGAGCAGCAACAGCAGCAGCAGCAACAGAGGGTCCACCAGCACCTCTGCCAACCAGCTCAGAGAGGGAGAGAGAGAGAGAGATGGAGAGAGACTGAGAGCACCGCAGCAGCATCTGCCTGCACAGCAACACCTCCCCCTGGACACTGACAGGAGTAAACCCTGTTCACATATGGAGCTCTGGAATGAAGGCAAACAACTTTTTACAACACTACTAAAGTCATGATGCCATAACAGTTTCCTTTCTTTGCTCAGTCAACCACTCTGATGAACTTTAAATCCAAATAAACCAGCTGTGCATGTGCAGCACAAAGAAAATCCACTGTAGTTGTGTCTTTCTACTGTCAGAGTTTAAAGCTACTATGAGGGACTTTTCCTTTGTGTCAATTTTGGGGCCTCATTTAGACCAAAATGTTTCACCTAATACAATCTCTCCCAACTGTAAAATACAAAAAATTATGAAATGCAAAAATACCCCCTACAACTTAATATTTAATTAAATCAGTGGTTCCATTGTGTTTACATTGTGTTGCACTGCTAACCATGACAAACGTCAGCGGACCTCCGTAAAAACGCAAGGGCGACAACGACACTACATTAAGACCAAGTACCGATCAAAACTGGACACTGAAAATGAACTGAGAGTGGCAGTCTCACAGCTGCACCCAAGACTGGGGAAGATCTGTGGCACTATCAAACGCACTGTAGCCACAGACTTATTTTAGGGCTGAAAGAATATGTTTTAAAGATGTTAAAAAAATGATTAAAAGGTATTGCTGTTGTTATTTCTACAAAAGTTTAAAGTTTCATTAAGTAATTGGAAAAACAATAGCAGCTTGTGACAGACAGTGTGTTTTTTTATACATTCACATATTTTCATTTACACGTTGATGTGTACAGTCAGGCGTAAGGGGGCTTGAAACAGTTTTAATCTGCCAAAGGGGGGCCCGGTAGAAAAAGTTTGAGAACCACTGAACTAAATCAGTGTTGCAACCCTGGCCACTCCCTGATTACCTCTTATGCATGGGCGGGTCTTGATGAGTTACTGGGGCCCCCTCGAAACCTGATTGGCCACACCAGGGGCCACCCCATAATCCAAAAGTATGACTTTATTTGGTTTGTCAAAATTAAATATTTGGTCTGTGTTATAACAGACTGCTGGTAATTTGCTTTGAATTCAAGCATCACACACTTTCTTGTCTTTGTGCAAAAATGTGTGTATCAATTTCATAAGGCAAGTGTTTACGAGAGGACTAAATGCGCTTCATGAATGCCATAAGTAGATGTGTATAAAATATATCAAAAATTATCCTAAATTGTGACTTTGGATCTTTATGTTCTTTCAGGGACCTTAAAGAATGCAGTTTGGAAGAATCACATGTTACCCCTCTGTTGTGTTATCTTCTAAAATTGGAAAGAGTTAACACAGGAATAGTACACCGATAAACTTAACAAGCTAGAAACTTTACAATGATCATTTATTGTTTAAATGTAGAAATACACTTTTTCATAAACCAATAATGCCAAAGACAAAATGCTGAGCCTGTCTTTACGAGAATCAGCTTTTAGTTTAAGCCCATATCCATTAAGCTGTGAGTCAATAAGGCTCTCCTTACCCCATTGCAACTCAAGTATCTTACACTTTGACACAGACTGCATCAGCTTGAAGCCAAATGCATTAGCTGTCTGTAAGATCACAGCTCTGTACTGTTTTTTAGCTGCTTGAAGATTTCTTGAATCACTGTATGAACTTTGTGATAATATAGGACCCATTCAGCTTTGAGAAACACTTGCAACAATATAACTCAAAAATCCAGTAAGTGGACTTTCTACTGTGTATCAAAACACTTAAACTAAGTTGAAATCTAATGTCACAACTGTTTATGTTACTTGTGTGAGCTTTGATTCAGATTCAATATACTGCAGACTAATCCGGTCACTAGTCAGTGAGCCATTCTGCAGAGAAAAACATATTACAAAGCTTTTTTCCCTGTATAATTCTGCATGTGGTCATTAAAAGCTGACGTCTTCAAATATTCTCTGTCTGTGCAGCTTTGTGGTCCCCCTTCTGTGTGGGTATCTAATGGATTTTTAATACATCTGCTTATGTTCCTTTCCAAGTAGGACAAGTCTTTTATGTAACTTTGTATGAGCTGCTCTGATCATCAGAGGAGTTCAGACACATTATTTGGGAGCTGCCAAAGAATAATTGATTATCTGAGCAAAATGAGGCCCCCTCAAAGATGTGAAAGATTGAAGTGGCAATTCAAGAATGTTCCCCAAAAATGTGTCAAATGGGCTTTTGAATTCTGTGTTTCCCACGAGACTTGAAACATACTCTGTCACTGTTCTGTCTCATTCTGATGTTTATCCTTTTTTTTTTTACTTACTATGCATAAGGCATGGTCAGATGATCTTCAGGTTCATATTTCATCTCTGACATTTCAACATATTAATGAGGTCAGTTATCATTCAAATGAACGATGAGGAGTGTTATTATGTATGGTGGCCGAGAACGGCCACCGCTGCAAATATAAAAGAATGCAAACAAAAAAAGCCACAATGAAAGTTACCGATGCAACAAAAAAGAAACCAAAGCTCACAGCAAATAAAAAAAGAAATGGTTCAAATAATAGAAAAAGCCACAATGGTAGTTAAGGACGCGAAAAAAAGTGGTGATGCAAAAAAAAAAAAAAAAAAAAAAAAACGTACTTTCTACTTACTGCGAAAATAAAAGGATGCAAATAAAAAAGCCACAACTGGAGTGAGCTGCTGGGGACCAATAATGATGATGTACCAGTGTCTAAGATCTAGCCACAGAAGACTACGGCGAGAAGACGAGCAAAGGAAGTTAGTGGAAAGGTTATTGTTAAATTTCGCTTCACGTTCTTTACAATGTGTCATTTGGTTAGGCCATGTAGCGCCTGAGTCGATATGAAGTTTAACTGAAGGATACTCTTCAATATATATATATTTTTTAATTAAAAAAATAAAACAAATAAAAAAGTTTGAATAGAATGATCCACCTACACAATCTCAGTGAAAGTGCTGGTTTATTTACAACACAAGTGAATTTCAGATTAAAGGTCAGTCAGTAATAAGACATTTTTTTCTGCCATAAGTCACTGTTATATTCAATATAGCGATGCGCAGCTCAGATATAAATGTAGGATGGACAACGGGGTTTAAATTCGGTCATTTATCTCACTAAAACAGCTGCTTACAGTGTGTAGTTTTCTGGTGATACTTTTAATTTGAAAAGCACTACCCGGAAGTGTCAGCTGGTCGGAAGTGTCCGCCTAATATGTCACTCCGTGCATGTTGCGCTTAGCAAGCAGAATATGATCACCTCTTTCAATGCAACCCGTCGATGTTGAATTGAATCCCATGGAGTACGATGATAGTTGCATAAATACTAATGCAACCCGACTATGCTTTCAGTTTTATTTTCCTTCCTTTCAACCTTGATAAACAACCCCTCCTGTCAAAGTGAGCTATCTGGGGTTAGCTTGTTGTTGTTGCTAAGCCAGTGTAAAGCAGGTGGACTATATTTTGCAGGGTTTCCAGCTTTAATGTTGACAACATAACGACAACAAGGACAGTTCATGGCAGCTCGACAACCTTTCACAGATACAGATACTGCCGACGAGGCAGTGAGGGCGACCTGCGACGATGCAACCACATGCAAAAGGTGAAACCAGGACTTTGACAGTGGTACTCAGTTAGACTCATATGATTTGGTATTTTACTGCCTCTGTTGAGCCACTGTTTATTACTGCGTCATTATTACAGGCGAAAAATCCACGTAAAACCAGACGAAACGGAAGGCTTTGTAGTTATATTTGGTACATTTTATAATTAAGGTATCTAAATGAACAGCTTTAGTTATTGTTGCTCATTTTAGCTTATTAGTGAGTAAATAGCAGTCATTTAGAGATGCTGCCACTGCAGTGGAAAGGTTGTGGCGCATAAAATAAGTTCACCAGGCTCCTTTAATTTTGTTTTGACTGTTTGTTTACAATTTCAGTTCATTCTCAATCCGTTCAATGCTTTATTTCAGTTGTAATGTAGCTTTACTTTTTTTTTTTTTTTTAAATGCTTTTAGTTTAGTTTCGGTCTTAGTTTTACTGTGATTTTGTAAACTATGTCTCTGTTGTGTGGTGAGACAAAAAGCCAAACATGCCCTGAGTAATAACGACTAACAACACAAAATCAAAAGTGCTAAAATTGTTATCCAAATGCTGAAGACAAGCAGCGACATAATGATTCTTTCTCTGTATTGTGCTAGTGAGTGCTCTGTATTGTGCT
Organism: Xyrichtys novacula; assembly: GCA_962446985.1. NCBI lineage: Eukaryota > Metazoa > Chordata > Actinopteri > Labriformes > Labridae > Xyrichtys > Xyrichtys novacula. Next base: position 14,787,220 of record OY660882.1, on the reverse strand, counting down.
AGTGAGTGTTTCTTGGCAAAGTCCGGCTTTTATGATTATTCAAGAGAACAAAGCTATTTTTTCCATTATAGTTGGTGTTATTTTGGCAGTTTTTGTCAACATTGTTTAGCTAGATTCTAGCCTACAGAGCCACCGTGGTAGCTGTGAATAATATTTCACTGTACAGTAAGTACAGCAGAGTAAGCACAACACATGCTAAAATCTGGACAAGAAGGACCAACGCAAATGCCAAAAAAATGGCCACAAGTCCTTACAGGCAATGCACAGAGTGTACATGAGCTTATGTTGTTGTTTTTTTTCATCCTAAACATCATTAATGAAATTTATCATTCTTATTTTAGGTTTGCTACCAGTAAAAGCTATTGGAAAGACTCCTATATCCAGTATTTTGCAAGATCTGTAGGAGAACGAAAGGCACCTGAAATCAACAGAGGTAAGAAATGTTCCTCAGCACACAAATATATTATCATTTATTATAAGTATAGCCTACATTAGAGAATGAGGGTAGAAGTAACATTGGTCAGCTGCAGATACTGACCAGGTGTTAACTGCAGCTTGAGATTCACAAGCTCCATATTGTAGATTTGAAAGAATGTACCCAGTAGTCAGACTGTTTATCACAAGCTAACGACTCCTCACTCTACAATGTGGTGAGGGAGGCCTCAGCAGTAAATTTACATGTTTACAAAGTCATGATGTTTACAGATACTTCCACAGCATACCTGCCAACATTTAAGGAGATTTTGCGGTGCACGCCGGGCAGTTTTGGGGCTACCTTGTATGGTGGATATGAGCTAACTATAAGAGTATTTGTAATTAGATTGCTCATCCATGTAGTATAAGTGAAGCTGCACACTTTTTTGTTTTGTTTTAACAATAACAAATGGTAATAAAAAAATAATAGCTACGATATGCCTTGAACTTATTTAGTCCACTGATATTGGTGTTAAAGTCCTCATATATTTGCTCTTCTGTATAGAATATAATAGAATAGAGTAGAATATTCCTTTATTGATCCCCCATGGGAGAAATTTTTTTGGCACAGCAGCATCACAGACAAAGGTAGTGCAAAATGCAGTTATAAAAATAAAGATCGTAATATTAATAACTTAAATAAATGTTGTAATTAAGAAAAAATTTAGAAAAACGAAAAAGGGGAGAAGATAAAATCAAATAAAATTATATACAATATACACAATTTACAGGCTATACAGGCAATATAGGCAACAGGCAATTTACATGTCGTATGAGGATAGTTTACAGCTTAAACTGACCTGAATCATCCAAATTGTAAAAAGTAAAAGTATCAATCCAGCATCTGTGAGGCTCAGCAGAAACACACAACAATCTTTGGTTGTCTGGAAACCTGGCAAGTTTTGACAAATGTAGTGATCCGATTCATGAATGAACGTGGACCATGCAAACTACGGTAGAGTCCCGTGAGAAATGACAATACGGGACATGGGCGGGGGATAGGTCTGAAATACAGGAGAGTCCCGGGAAAAATGGCAGATATGTTCCTCAAGACTCTTTTTGTACACGTGCTGGTATTTCAAATGTTGTACTGCTAAGCCAAACTGCAAAAATCCTCTGATATACGTCCTTTATGGTGCTTGTGACACATGCTAAGTACATTTTTTTTAACTGCCTACATATCTCATCTGACAGGTTACTATGCCCGTGTTAAAGGAGTGAACCGTCTGCTTGACGCATTTTTAAGGAAGACAGAGTGCAGTTGTCAAGTAATCAACCTAGGTGCTGGATTGGACACCACATTTTGGAGACTAAAGGTTAGTGCTTTGGCTAATTGTTTGCACACAGATCTAAATGTGCATCACGTTTGTACTGATGTGACTTTTTTATCACACAGAACAAAATATACAAAAAACATATGTGATACAAATGTACAACGCAGTACACCGATCTTTAGTCTGTTTGTCTGTGTGTACATATATGTAAACATGTGTTTTACAGGATGAAAATCTCATGCCAAGGAAGTTCTTTGAAGTGGACTTTCCAACAGTTGTGGCCAGGAAAATACACAATATTAAGTAAGACACCCTTGTTTTGAATCTTTTTTTCCCTAAACTTTATTGGTTTTTTTTTTTGTTTTTTTGTTTTTTCTGTGTGCCTAACATACGCCAGAGCAGCCAGATGAATGTGTAAGCAGCACAGGAAAAGTTCATCTCCAACTGCAATGAGCTTTTGGAATTCATCGGGACATCTGAAGTAGTTTGCCATTTGATCCAGAAGAGGGAGCTCTCAGCAGAACCTGATAATGTCAAGCACTTTTGACCTGTAAACAGTAAACAGACGTTGATGTTTTCCCACAGATCTCCAGTGTAGAAATCTCCATCACACTTGTTACCAACACGAATGTTAAGTAGAAAAATGTAATCTTATTCATCAGAATATTTTTTAAATGATTAGGCTTTTAGTTTTCTTCTTTTTTGGTTTAGAGCTGCAGTGTGGAGACTGATCTGTAGAGGAAGACAGAGGCCCGTTTGAACAGAAATAGCATCTGGAATTTTCTATCACAATGGGTTTGATAAATAGTGAGAGGGTATTTATATTACATGTCTACTTTTTTTATATGTGTGTGGATGATTTTTACATTATTATATTTGTTTTACTTTTATGAGATAAATCAGTATATAAGGTTGACAGACTGTTAAACAGAAAACTGAAATCATAAAACAGAGAACGGTAAATTTCTTTGATTACAGGTTCTGCTTTATTGTTGATGCCAGTGTTGGTAATAGACTAAAACGACTTTCTCTTTTCACCAGGACCAAACCACCTTTATCCAGACCCCTCATTGAAACCCACTCCACAGACTCCTTACTGCTAGGTAAAGCTCACACGTCACAGTCAAAACATGACAAGTTTGGGTTTATTACATCACTCCTTGTGAGAAAATCCTTCTTCTGGATCTCTTTTTCTGTTTCCTGATGGTTTTGTTTGTTTTGAGTAGATGCCCACAGCCTCGACTCAGATCGTTACTGTATCATCGGGGCAGACCTCAGAGATGTTTCCAGTTTGGATGAAAAACTGAAGAAGTTCCAGCTCAACCCAGAGTATGTGAATACGTTATCCTGTTTTTAGCTCTGGTGTTATGTTTCATTATTACCCAACTTTCTTACCAATAACCCAGCTGTTTTCAGTACTTGATTCTGATTGGTCATACCCTCATAGCAAAGCTATAAAATTCTGGATCACCAGAGTGAGGCTAGATCACTTCTTCATATCAACTTAATCTTGGGGAAGAAGCAAAAAAGTTAGTTTGTGTTAGCCTCATGGATTGGTTAGTTTAATAGTATGATGGACATTTTAATACTGGATCCTGCCCTGAAATCCAAGCAGCTGAAGCAAAGCTGTTGAGTGTGTCTGTGAGGCACAGTCTCCGGGGGCGCAGTAATTGTTGCAGTTGAAGGCTTATTCATGGCAGCAGGCTGTCTGTAGCAACAATCCTCAAGAAACTTATAGAAAAGGGGGATCAAAGCTCCTGGGAAGACATTAAAAAAAGAGAAATACAGTCATTCAGAGACGTAAATGTGAAAAACATACAGATAAAGAGACAGGGAGGGGCTGAGTAAGTCAAATTTAGAGGAACATTCATTTGTACCATCTGTTATCACTGTTTTTAGGAATTGCAGCTTTGCAGCTTATCTCTGTGTCTTCTTATTGAAATGAACTCCTGATAAGAGAGGTTGTTTCCAGCTGTAATGACAAAGACACGTCTGACGCCCGTCACCCAATTTAAAGGGAACCCCCACCCAAAAATGCATCTTTTGAACACTTAACCCCTTTGTTGCTAATATGCTAGCATGTCCAAAAACTAAAGGGTCTGAGAGGGTTTCATCAAAGACAAACCCAAATTCTACTGAAGTTAGGATGTTGTGAAAATGTGAATAAAAACAGAATAAAACAATTGGCTCATCCCTTTCCACCTATGTTCAATTGAATGCACAACAAAGAAAAGGCATTGAATGCTCAAGCTGACCAACTTTATTGATGTTTTGCAAATATTCACTCATTTTGAATTTGATGCCTTTAAATGGGAGACCGGTCTGGACTGCAGGCAGGCCAGTCAAGTCCTTGTTAAGTAGTCTAGTGTTGTTGATATCTGGCTTTGGCTTTGCCTGGTAGAGTTTAAACTTGCACTTGTAGATGTAGAGACAAACTAAACACTGAAGTTTTTCTGAGCCCAGGTAATGCAGAGCCGCCTGAGGGGTCAAAGGTCACAAAGGTCTCCAGATTCTCTGGATATTTTTATGGTATTGTGGACTGTAGATGATGAAATCCCTGCATTTCTGGCAGTGTCAAACTGTTTGAACTATTTGCTCGCACAGTTGTTGACAAAGTGGAGAACCTTGCCTTGCTTGTAAATGACTGAGCCTTTGAGGATGCTGCTTTTATACCCAATCATGACACTCACCTGTTTCCAATGAACATGGTCACCTGTGGAACAATCGAAACAGGAGTTTTTGGAGCAGTCCCCAATTTTCTTTTGTTGACCCTGTCTAAGCTTTTCTTGAAACATGATACGATGATGCTTTTACATGATATTTAACGTTCAGTTTGTATATCCATTATTAAGCATTGACTTTGTAGTGTATTCAATTGAATTAAGGTGGTGCAGATCTTTGTATCCCATTTTTATTCACATTTTAACCAACATCCCTACTTCATTGGAGATGGTGTTTGCATGAACATACTGTAAAGGACAGAAAAGTTCACTCTACATTGTTGAATAACCTGAAAGGTTATGGATGGATTGTCATTCTATTGGTAAGACAAAGACTCATCCTCAAAAAAGGAAGTTTGAGAGGACATACATCCTTTTTTGTGCAATGGGATGTTTTCTTTGGTGTGTGCACCTCAAGCTGGCACAGCCTGTCACCTCAGCTTGGCACTGGCACATTCATTACCTGTACTTATCCAGGAAAAGTTGACAAAGAGTGAGGCTGTCTTTTACAGGAAGCTGCTCATTGGGGAAATGTGAATTTTGATTTATCTTCTTTTTTATTAGTCTTGGTTGCATCAAAGTCAAAGGTCATTACATTTACCCACCCTCTGTTTCATGTGTAATACGACCATGAGAATTAAAACATTTTTATGGAGCAATGAGTTCAAAGCTTACTGAGTATGAAGGGTAAGTGTCCAGAGAGAAGTAAACGAACACTTTAATAGTTAAACTTTTTCTCCCTCAGTTGGCAGAATTCATTAAACTCCTTTAAACTTGAATGGAGATTGGTGGTAAAGCACCAGCTGGGTGGTTTGATGTTCTGTCTTTTCCTCCCAGATTACCCACATTGCTCCTCTCAGAGTGTGTGCTGGTCTACATGACGCCCTCACAGTCCTCCAATCTGGTTCACTGGGCTGCAGAAACCTTCCATACAGCAATGTTTATCAACTACGAGCAGGTAAACAAGTCTTCACAGGAGCTTTAATATTTATTTACTATTATAAAAAGAAAATATTGAAAAAAATATTGAACTATCCAAAACATAAATTCTTGACTCATACATACAAATTCAGTTGTTTATATATACAAAATACAATTTAAAGTTCCTTATAGTAACTGAGCATTGTGTGAACATTCAGGTGAACATGAGCGACCGCTTTGGTCAGGTGATGATCGAGAACCTGCAGCGTCGCCAGTGCACCTTAGCAGGAGTGGAGGCCTGCCAGTCTTTGGAGTCTCAGGTGAACATCTGTCACTTGTATCTTTTTTTTCCACTTTGTCTATTTCAAATTATATTCTGATAACTTGAATCGGTACATTTGACATTTCCAGAAGGAGCGGTTTCTGAAGACAGGCTGGGAGCATGCTGATGCTCTGGACATGATGACGGTTTACAGTATGCTGCCGCAGGATGATGTAGCGAGGTAATGCAGGATTAAACAGCCAGAGATAAGTGTAATAATGGGTGCCAATATTTCTTTGTACACTCAGGTGTGAAGGATTTAGAAAATTGAGTTTTTCTTCATTATCTGTATTAAAGGGATATTTCAGCGTAAAATTAAGTTAGACTCCGTAACACCGACCAAGACCCCCCTCGAGAGATGAATGTTGCTAACTACATGCTTCTCTACACAGCGGTCTAAGGATCCACGCACAAACCTCAACCAAAAAGCCACTCTATAGCCACAAATAATGCTCAGAAAAGCAGCTAACTTAATCAACAGTACATATAGGGTCCCAGCTATAGCACTAGCCACCAAACACCTTTTTAGCTTTGCCTGATTTCTTCAGGAAAGGGACTAAACACAACTCACCTACTCTCTTCCAGCAGCCGATTGTCTGTTGAGGAGCCCTGACGAGTCGATCACCGAGTGCAGTGGGATCATTTCCACGCGGTAGATCTTCTGCCTTAGCGTCACAGTCTGATTGCATTTCCATGAAGTAATAATCTTAAATGTTCTTCCTTGAGCTGCGAAACTCTGCTGCACTCGGTGATCGACTCGTCAGGGCTCCCCCACAAACAAGCAGCTGCTGGAAGAGAGTGGGTGAGTTGTGTTTAGTCCCTTTTCTAAAGAAATCAGGCAAAGCTAAAAAGGTGTTTGAAGGCTAGTACTATGGCTGGGACCCTGTATGTACTGTTGATGAAGTTAGGTGCTGTTCTGAGCATTATTTGTTATTTGTGGTTATAGAGCGGCTTTTTGGTTGAGGTGTGTATTGCTATCCTGCGGTCATTACTAAAATTGGTATAACTAGAGAAACAAGCAGTTGGCAACATTCATCTCTCGGTGTCACGATGTGTTTGACCCTAACTTTATTTTACACCGGAATATCCCTTTTGAGCCCAATAAATAAGATCACATTTTCCCCACTGTTTTCAGAATCGAAAGTCTGGAGTTTCTGGATGAGAGGGAGCTCTTACAGCAGCTTCTCCAGCACTACAGCATCTGCTGGGCCACCAAGGACAGGCTCAATCTGGGTAATGTAGATCATAAAACGCTAACGTCTAGATGTCCACTGTGGCGCCATGCTGTCCTTTACTTTGTTTACTTAGTGTTACTCATTTGTGTTAAATTTTTCATATTTCCACCCATCCGTCCAGCTCAAATGCCTGCTGAGGTGGTTTACAAGAACAGGTCATGTTCTGTTTCCTCAGGTTTGTCACAGCTGGGATTTTAAGAGTGAGACTGCTCCACTGTTGGGCTTCTGCTTCACATGTGCAAATGCCAAGATCAACAACTGGAGAAGATGTGTAGAGGGGAGTAATTGGAAAAGAGGAAACCCTCAACCTTCCATCTTGTCCTGGACTGGGAGTTGTTCCGGTGTGAAAACCCCCTCCATCAGCAGAATGTGTTTTAATGAGCATACCTCTGCCACCCAGAGCTGGTAGTGGAAAAAAAAAGGTTGTGTTAGAAGCTGCAGTGAGGTCTGAGGCTACGCTGGCACTGAATTATCAACTGTAAATGAAATCAGTGTTGTTTGAGTCTTTAAAGAATGTAAGTTTGAAGAATGCAAATAAATGTTTGTGCTTGTCTGGGTTTTAATGTGCCATCTGGATGTTATTTTGTAACCAACTGTGCTCCTCAGACTCAGTTTCTAACAAAATGTACATGCATGTGACAGAACTGACAGTAAATGTTTAGAAATGAGACTAACTTACAATCTTTTAGTTTATGAGGATTCATCCATAAATGTTTTCTAACAGGATACATTTGTGATGAACTGAATGAAGAGGGCAGGTCATGTGCAGTTGAATTAAAAAGTCCTTTGTGTAAGACGGGGGTCCTCTAGTCATTTATGTGCTGAACTGTGACACTTAATTTTATGATAAGCCTCCTGAGAGCATCTATAAGTTTTTTTTTCCAGATTTTAAGAGTTAAAATCCTTTTTTTAAATCAGTGGAATTATTTATATGATTATTTTTATCTTTTTGTTTAATTCTAGTGCCCACAAAGGAGATCCTGAATCATTATCTGGTTCTGAAATTTCCACAAGTATTGCTGAGTTTTGGTTTGCTTTGCTTTCAGAAGAGGCAGTAATGCTAAATAATAATTCAAGACATAATTTAAATAATTGTTTGACAAATCTGAAAGTCTTGAGGTGATTCAGTTTTACATTAAGTGTTGCTTCAAATTGTAAGATGGGTAAACAGTTGAAACTACCTTCACTCGAGCCCTATATTTTGCTTAAAAAATTTTTTTTGACTGTTCACAGAAACTTCATTTCAGGTAATGGACTTTGGCATTCTTGTCATAACTGATAAGTGTAGAGTGAGTGTTTTCAGGGTCCCAGGTTCACTGTCATTGTTAGAGTCCTCTTCACAGTTGAGATAAGGATGACAGAGGATGGCTGTTTCAAATGCAGTCTTAATGGTAAACACTATAAACAGGTTGTAGCTTCAAAAGGTAGGAATTCTGAAAGCTTAAAGTTGGAGATGGTTGATTTCTTTTAACTTTTAAAGGGACTGTGGGGAGTCTTTAGCTGTAAAACAAACTGAAACTGATGCTGTTGCTTCTTTGTGACCTCCAAAGCAAAAGACACTATCAGCAGCAATGCTGATAATTTCACTATGGTAATTTTTAATGCCTTAAACTGCTGTGAGGGGATAGATGTCAGACCAGACAATCAGCAGCAGGTCTAAATTCAGCCTTTGTAGGCCTTTTCCACAGCAAATATTTGCAGTGACCGATATCACTCACTATTAAAAAGACACAGGATGAGTTTTTGGTCAGAAAGAGATGTGAGGTATCACATTATCCAGAAGGGGCGCCAATATTAACACAAACCAAAGTTCCTCACAGCAGCTTTAAGTTTTAACTTTCAAAATACACTGACCAGCCATAACATTATGAACATCTAGACAAACTAATTCAACCCAATACAGCACCTCTACTTCAAATTCTCTTTTCAGGAGGCTCCTGAATATTCAGTTTTTGCTGACATGATCAGAAAGATGAGAACTCATTTGAATACTGCCACAAGGGACTTCTGGATTTCTGTAGAGCTGTCTGAAATAGTTCCAAAATAAAAGGAATATGAGGGAAAATTTTGGATTAAAATATAAAAAGGAAGTCATGGACAGATTCTTTAATCTGTATACATTCAAATTTAATATACATGGTTGTCTAAGCCAGTAATATGTTTAGGAGGGATTTGTCATGAGTCAATGGAAAGACATAAATATTGGGTTGTTTTATAGATTGCTGAATATGGCTGACATTACTGTCAATACTTAATATAACAATACGATACAACATTTAAACACCAGTCAGTGACTGTTTTAGATTTGATATGCCAGAGATGGAGGGTAATATTGGCTTTTATCCCTAGCATGTATTTATGTCAATCAATCAATAATAAATTAGTCTTTATTTATATAGCGCCAATTTACAACAAGTGTTAACCAAAATCACTTAACAAAAATAAGATGGTTTAGGCCATGTTTTTTTTTCCGAAGAGTCAATGTAAAGATGATCTTTTAGGACCAGACCCACGTCCATTCCATCATCAACCACATGAGTATGGCACTTTGCAGCATTTAGCAATTTGCAGTGGAGAGGAGAAACTACCTTTAACAGGCAGAAACCTTCAGCAGAACCAGACCTATGTGAGACAGTCATCTGCTGCTACTACATTGGGTTTAGAGAAGGGATAGAGGGAGATGCAGAAAGAGAGAGATGGACAGAGGTGAGACTGATGCATGTAATTGAAGCAGCTGGACAGCAGGCAGGTCCACAGCAGCAGTGATCCAGAGGAGGCCACGGCATGATGGAGCACAGGGATCCCCAGAAAAGATTGCGTATTAGTGACTCTAATGGGACATGATGATTCTAAGTTAATGACACAGACAGATACTGTATTTATCGATGAATGGGTGGACTCAAGTTTTTGCTGATATCCCAATAATTAACCCAAAATTAGCCCCCTAATCACTGCTACATAACAGTCACTGTGGTTTGGGGTACCAATGGCTGAGCAGTCAAAGCGCCCCATATATAGAGGCTGTAGTGCAGATCTGTGATTTGGAGTTATAATTCTAACAGTAAAGTTTACAGCAGGTCTATCCTGGATTCTATAGATAGAAGACTTAAAGATGTAGTATCAGTTAAACCCGTCGTTGTCCTCTTCAGTGATAGCACATCCATTGTCCTCATCTTTATCTCTGTGTTCTTTGACACTCAGTATCACAGCCCTCATAATTTTATGATCCTTACATGATGGAGTGTCTTGGGAGTACAAACAATCACAGGAAGGTGGGGCATCAGCAGAAAAAAAAAATGGGGATGTGCGTATGTCCTTCGTGCATCATCATAAAAATGGCTTATATACCAAACTGTACATTCATCAGACCAGCAAGGATCAGACTGCCACCAGAAGCACAGGTGAATTTCACTCGGGTTAGATAGTGTTATCATTCATACTTACTATGTCAGGAGAGGAAACCAAGACTGAGGTCTTTACCATAACTGAGGAGACAGAAGTGAGAAAGACAAGCAGGAGAAGATGTATCTTTGAGAAGTATGTGCAGCCCTGTTTGGCAGAGCTCTTTGGGACCGGCCTGTTCGTGTTTGTGGGGTGCGCATCTGTGATCGGGAATGTGGGGACTGTGGGTGTCATCCAGCCTGCTGTGGCACATGGGCTGGCGCTGGGAGTGCTCATCATGGTGTTTGGACAAATAAGGTAAAAGAATCAAATTTTTTGGTGTGTTTGAAATGATTTTTTTTTTCTTTTTCTGCTGCTGAGGTGGAGGAATATGCATTTCTAGGAGTTATGAGACCTTACAATTTCCTCCAAAACTCAGAAAAAAACTGACTTTTTTTCAAGTTTTAATTGAAGAAAACTTTCAGTAAAATTTAAGCAAGTTTACTGTAATATAGACATCAATGATAGTTAAGCAGAAGCTGCTTTAGGGCACATTTTATCATCTTCTCATGATTTTTTCTCTACAAAGGTACAGAAATACCAAGAACTACCTGCTATTTCTGTTAATCCCACAACAGATAGGTGTTATCATTATCAGTTCAAAACATCCTTCAGAAGATAAAGAGTAAAGTTCATCATGTTTATTGCAGTGGGGGGCACTTTAACCCCGCCGTGTCTCTGATGGCGTACCTGTGCGGAGGGATGGAGTTTCTTCTGCTGTTGCCTTACATCCTGGCTCAGATGGTTGGGGGAATGGCTGGTGCTGGTTTGACTAAGGTGAGAAGAAGTATGGAAGCCAAGTCCTGCCAAATAATATATTCTGGAAAGTATATAAATTTAGTCAAATTACCACAAAATTAAAAAGTAATTGGTGAAATATGAGAAAATAATCAATATTATAGTCTTTAAGTAGTCTAAGAAGTCAAAGTAATCTCTAAGTTTTGACCCAGTTACTCAAAATAATGACATTGTTGTACCATAATTTTTTTTCCTGGTTAGGTCAGTTATTTGAAAAAAAAAAAAAGGAATAGCATCAATATCTGGTTAAAAAAATCTGGCCTACTTTGCTGGATTGAAAAAAAAACACTAGGTGACAGTGAATAAAAACTTGTGTACTGAAAGACAGTGGGTTATACTTCCAGGCAATTTACCCCTCTGGTGTGTACACTGCTTCCCTCGGCGGTGCCTTCGGTGTGACCCCCAATGCTCTTGCTGAAACAACTCTGGCAGAGGTGATAATGACGACTTTTCTCACCACTGTGGTGTGCATGGGGGCCATCAACACAAAAACCAGCTCGCCCTGGGCTCCTTTCTGCATCGGCCTCACTGTGACAGCCAACATATTTGCTGGGTAAGAGATTCAACAGGGAGAAAAAAAAATGGAATGACTATCCACTAAAGATGCTAAAGTTAACTCAAACTGGAAGTCATTTTTTGAAACAACTATTGATTCTGGTGCTGATGAGCAATGATCTGGTTAACTAAACCCACTCATCCCTGAATATTTAGGCTGTCTGGTCCTGCATGATTATCAAAAACAAGTTTTGAAGTGTAGCATCACTGGACTGAACTATCTGCTCTTTGTTGTTTTAGGGCAATGATATCCGGAGCTTGTATGAACCCTGCCCGAGCCTTTGGCCCTGCAGTGGTTGCTAATCACTGGAGCCATCACTGGATCTACTGGGTTGGACCTTTTTGTGGAGCACTGGTCACCGCCAGCTTCATCAGGTGTGTACAGTCCAGATCAGCTTTAGCTTTGCCACACATTTCCACTCTCACTGAAACCTTTTAGCGTGTCTAAACCAATAAAATCCCTATTGGTTATATGTAAAAGGATGATTGTTAAATGTTAGGGGAATAAATTGAAGTTTTTGACCACAGGGGGCCCCGTGGAGCAGTGATGTTTAGAAGTGGTGAACTTTTTTGGCCTGTTCAATAAGTCAGTTGGACTCAAAATGATTCTTAACCATGGATGACTTATTAAGTGTAATCCTCAGCGGGGCCGTGTGAAGTGCATTACATAAAATCATACCCCTTGACCTGACTACACTCGAAAAAGTCAACTCAACTGTTTTTGTGGTTGTTTTGTAACTCTTTGTAGTCAGTCGGTGTCCCTTTGAAGCTATTTGTGTCTGTAGTTTTTAAATTTTCTATATTTTTTCAACATCTCTTTGTTTTTATTTTGAAACTTAAAGGTCCAGTTAGGAGTTTTTTATGTTTATTAAATAGACTGAAATTCAAATTGATGCCTTTTTATAAGATTTAAAAGCAAAAAAAGACTGTAAAGGATGAGATTAACAATTTATTTGCTGTAATTTCTTATGTCTGACATTGGTGTGAGGGGGTAGGTGTCAGCTAAACAGTTGAAGGAGAAGCCCCCTTTTTACTTTTAACATTAAATATTTACACTAAATGATATATTTGATCATTAAAAGACAGCATAGTGAGTTTTTTTGTTTGTTTGTTTTAAATCTCTCCATAGAGCGTTGTGACTCATGCGCCATTGTTAAAGCTCCTGTGAGGAACTTTCAGTTTGTTTCAGTGTTGGCGCCCCCTGTGGAGAAAACAGTCTCTTCTACATCCTTAAAAAAAAATTAATTTTGCTGACTTTTAATTCATATTAGTTTTGAATATTTGTGAATCAGGGTTGTTTCTTCAGCTACATAGCTCACACCAATTTTGGAAATGAGAAATTGTGATATAAGAAACATCAATCCTGTCTTCCTTAAAGTAAAAAAAAAAATAATCACAGGAGCTTTAAGTGGGTTATTTGGGAGTTTTTTTTATCACAGATTTTAGGTCTTCATTGGTCACTTGTGTCATGTAGCTTTTTGCCAGTGGTGTCAAATTATGAAAGGAATTTAAAGGCACGGTATGCCTGCAGCTCATAGGCTTGTTTAATGATCAATGTACATTGTCAATATGCCATTAAATCATAATTAAAGGTGTTTTAATTTTTTTTGCAGGTTGTTGTTTGGTGACCAGAAGACGAGACTTGTGTTGAAGTGAATGCCTTATTTATTTGAAGAAGACAAACAAACAACCTTCAGTTGACACATTACTACCTTTTTTTTTTTGACCTGGATTTTAATTAATTTACCAACAATATATTTTCCATGAGATCAGCTAGATCTTATGATAGTTCCTACTCACTGTCATATCTGTAAAATGATTTTTAGAAGTATTTTTTTAAAAAGATTGTCATATAGTCATGTGTTTTTGATAAAGAAATATAAAGATTATATAAGATTTTGTCATGGTTTACATACATAAAATTCCATTTAAAAAATTATGACACTTTCTGTAGTCTGTTCACTTTCATTGTTTTGGTCAAAGTCCTTTACAGGGACCGTTGATAGCTTTATTACTTGAAAATAACACACAAGACACCACACTATACAATAAAACTGGGTACAAATCATTTACGGCGGCCTTATATCCACCGCAACATGGAAACTATAAATGAACAGATATAAACACTTGTATCTCAGGCCACATACAAGCAAGCAAAACAAAGGGAGTTAATGGTGCTTTCAATTACTATTAATCTGACATTGAAACTTTGACTATGAAATAAACATAACAGGATGCCAAAGTGGTGGACAGCTCTAACCGTTTTCTATTTCACTGAGAAAAAAAAATATTTAAGAACAGATGGTATGTAAGAAGAATTTTAGGGGTCTTTTTCTGCTTTAGTGGCTGAACTGAGGAGAGATATAAAGTGCATGGAAGAAAGAATAAAGGTTGATAAGCAGCAAGGGATCCAGTGTGGAGACAAAACAAAGTTATTGTGGGGTTCATGTCCTAACCACTTAGATAAACCAGAGCTCAAAGTACAATATTTCCCTTAGAGAAGTAGTCGTCACACTGTCAAATTCAAATGTACTTCATTATTTGAATGTCAAAACTAACAGTATTGAGTTTGATAACCCTGACTCTGAGCCTATTCAGTAAAATGTGATGGGAATAATTGTTGACAGTGTAGTTTAACATGAAGGCACTAAACCATAAAGATTATTGTCCTTCAACCTAGGTCTTATCTATATGTTTGAAAGCTAATGTTGCTCACTACAGGAATGCATGTGAACCAGATTGTGCACTTCTTGAACCCCTCGAACCTATCCAACCTCACTGACCAAGGTTAACAGCACTGATCATACATCTTGGTGTGGCCTTCAAGAACTAGATTGCCTGGTCTAATTGATCCAAACATGAGCTGTGAGGATGTTGGGGCGGAGATTATGTGGCCACAAGGAATCACGGGAAATCCTTCACCTTTGATGTTTTTATGACGCTGTGAAGCAATTCTAGTTCATCGTTACAGGTGAGAGTGATAAATACGAATGGCCAAAACAACTTGCAGGAACGGAGAATCAGTCGTGCAGGTGCAGTGGAGTGGATGCTCTGTGGGAATTACCTTGGAACAGAAAGCTCGTCTAGTAAGACATTCACACAGGTGACATGGGAGTTGAGAAAATAGAAATGGAAAACTTAGACTCTAAACTGATGGAGACAGGAAGAAAGCCACCTGCACCCAAACCACCAAACAAATATGAGAGGGTGTTCCAGCCCTGCTTAGCTGAGATCGTGGGGACCATGTTTTTTGTTTTCATTGGCTGCGTGTCAGTCATCGAGAATGTGCCTGCAGCTGGACGCTTGCAGCCAGCTTTGGTACATGGACTGGCTGTTGCAGTGATGGTGGCCGCCATGGATAAGATAAGGTAATTCATGTGAGAGATTAATGACCTAGATACAGATGCTCAGTGAAAAGGCTTTTTTTCCTACTTGTTTTGTTCTTTTTTGTCATACTATTTATCAATTTACTTATGAAAAAATGTGTACTTTTCCATTTGATCTAAGATTTTTTACACTGTTTCTCTTCCTCAAGCGGCTCCCATTTTAACCCACCATTTACTATTGCCATCTACCTGTGTGGTGGCATGGAGCCATCACTGGTGGTACCCTACCTTGTCAGCCAGTTGACTGGAGGAGTGCTGGGGGCTGGAATGGCCAAAGTCAGTAAAAAGTAAACTGCAAAAATTCTGTAGTGATGAATGTTTGACATCCTGTTAGTTCACACCGAGATGGTTTCATGATGTTATTTACAGTTAAACGAAGGTTTAGTTACATTATCAGAGTTTATTCTAAAGGGGTCATGTGGCTAAGTTAAAGTTATTAAAAAGAACTTTAGCCAGGTATGTTACGTTATGTTACGTTACGTTACATTACGTCAAAGCCACATCTCATTGTGTCCTGTAGGGGCAAAAAAAGTCATGTCATTTCAACTATACACTATGATTTCATAGATTGCACATCTGGTGACTTGACGCTATGCTACATTTCTATATATTACATGTGATGTGTTATGTACAGTTTATTGTTATATGTTTTGTAACAGGTCAATGTTATATCAGTTTACATAGATTTGTATGACTTTGGTTTCATTATGTTCGGTAAGGTGGAAATAATATAAGGCTGCATTTACCTTGGTCACATCACAACATATTACTTTTTGTTTAGTCGTTTTTTGTTACTTTTTTTCTATGTTATGTTTTTAAATGTTTAATATGTTTGTCACGTTACATTACGTTATGGTACATTATGTTACATAAGGTTATGATACATCATATGCTATGCTTTGGTACATTTTGTTACATTACACTTTGTCACATACTTACCTTTGCATTATGTTATTTAATGGGATATGTTACATTGTGTCACATCTGATTTGATTACATCTGTTCAGTCAGGCCATTTAAAATGTAATTTTACAACTATGTTGCTTTGCATTGTTTCATGTTGCATCACGTTATGACATGTAAGGATATCATGGGATACGGTACTCTGGGCCATGTAAGTTCAGTTTTAATAATTTAGGTTGGGTTTAGTTAGGTTAAACTCATGCAGGTGATGTTAAATAATCCCTGTCTTATTCCTGTGAAGAAAATTAGGGCTTTCTTACAATGAAATAAACCATGTTAATCTAATCTCTGATATTAAAATCAAGCTCATCACAACTTCTACCTCACAGATGATGACCCCTGCAGAACGTTACATCAACGCCACAGGAGCAGCGTTTGATATACTCAAGTCAGACAGTCAGCTGGCAGGCGCTGTCTTTGGGGAGGTGGCTATGACCTGCTTAGTCACCATGGTGGTGCTGCTGGTGGCAGTAAACCACAAGACCAAAACCCCGTTGGCCCCTTTCCTCGTGGGCTGCACTGTCATCATTAATATCCTGGCGGGGTAAGATAAAGAAGGGGTAACCATGTATCTTATAATGCTTGAACAGGCTGCTATTTGAAGGCAGCTCACTTGCCCTAGAAATGTTAAATGCCCTTAAAAATTACTTTTTCTTTGTCTGGCGCCACTCTGTGGACAAAGTGTTCTATCTCATCTCTTAGTGGATTTATTGTGTTGTTGTGTTTTTTTGACTTTTTGAAGTCTTTTAGCTAACAGATGCGTTACTTGCTTGGAATCTTTGCCATAGAAAGGACAATAAAGGTCTCAATCATCTCTTTCAGACATCTACGCCATAACAGCAGTTTCCAAAATTAAAAACAGATACTTTCTCTTCTACTTAATATCTTCATATTGGCTATACATAAGCTACAAGAGCCCACTACACAGAACTACAAAAGAACAGACTTTTAATTAAAACTCCAACATTTATATTTAATATTAATATTCAACACTCAGCATATATTATAGATGGTTATTCAACATTTGTATTCAATATTTAACACAGAGTGATTATTAAACAAACAGAGTGATATCTAATATCTATATCTATATTTTACATTTAAATTTGACCATGACGTTATCTTTAATACATTTTTTTGCATTAATTAAAAAGAAAATTTTAACAATTATTTATCTTAATGTAATGTTAAAAAAAAATACAAAAATAGTTCACTCCACTTTTGAAAAATACTGGAAGCTGGTTGAGGGACAAATCCTCCTGCTTTTTCCATAGGGGTATCAAATTCAACTCAGTTCCTGACAGGAGCTTTAAGGTTATACATTAATTCGGGGGGCTTCTTAATTTCTCTCAGACTGTATTGAATGCCCGAAAATAAAATGATTTTAAAAAGATCCTATGATTGAAAAAAGTGTAGAGACAAAATTTCAAGTAAATTGGAAACTGGAAAATTTTATTGTTGTATAAAAAAATACATGCGTAATCTAAATCTAATGTCATGTTTCAAAAAGTGCAGTGATAACAAAACACAGAAAATTCCTGAGGAACATCTTCCCTCAGGTTTATTGCAGGTTAGCAACATGACCGGGTGTAAAAAAGTAAAGGTTTAGAGTTTGCAGACGACACTTTTTGGAAGTCCTGGACACAAAGAGGAGAGGTGCCACCTTATCAATAGTGCTTAGTTCAAAAGCCAGCAGCAGGTGATGGGCTTACACATTTGGGGTGGAATTAGCTACTTATGCCGAACAATTCATACAGACTTTGAAGCAACAGATAATGCTTTTTCTGGGGGAAGGCCTCCTATATTTCAGCAGGATGATGCCTCACCATATTCTGCAGTGCAACATAGCAATAGAAGAGTAGTAGAAGAGTCTAGGTGCCAACTGGCCTGCCTGAAGTCCCAATTTTTCACCCAGTGGAATGAAAAATACATTAAACCTGCACATGGTCTCCTTCATTTCCAAACTTTCACTATATGTGTTAAAAAGTAATGCAACAAAATAGAACAAATGCACCTGCCTTACCTTTTTGGTGATATGTTGCTGGTATCAAAGTTAAAATGGTGGTTTGTTTACATATAACAATTCTTTAATTTCAATATTTGATGAAGTCTGATGCTGAATTTTAATACTTTTGTTTAGAGGAGACATATCAGGAACATGTCTGAATCCTGCCAGGGCCTTTGGTCCGGCAGTGATGACGAACTACTGGACCTATCACTGGGTTTACTGGGTGGGACCTGTGGGAGGAGGTGTGGTAGCTGCTGCCCTCCTAAGGTAAGACCCTTGAATGAAATAAATATTTATATATTGAATTAAAATAAGTTTTAAAAAAAACAAAAAAACGAACGAAGTTGACAATGTTTCCTTTTTGTTTCAGGCTCATTCTCGGTGATGAAAGGTTACGGATCGTCATGAAAACATGAGATTTGTGTGTTTTATTGCAAAGTGCGTTAATGAACTGAAACCTTGTATCAATGCAGGCAAATGCTTTTGATTCATGCCTTAGCATAGGATCAAGGCTATCAAATGATTAAGGATATTGGTGGAGACTTTTTCATGGAATAAAGATGTAACATACAAGGGTCACTCGTTTGTTTTCTGATCGTTTAAAATGTCTGACGTTAGATTCCATACTATGCATAAAACACAAAAACAGGAGACAGTTGTAGTATGACTTCTGAGCGGCATGCAAATATATCTTTATTTCTTTTTCTCAAGTACATTGAAAAATTCCCGCATCAGACCGCATCCCACGCTGCTGGCCTCTTAGCGGTATCTCTCAGCGAGAGCAAGAGCCAGGTTGGCCAAGAACTTGTCCATACAAACGTGGACCTCGGGGGGGAAGTCATTTGGGAACATGGAGGCAATCACCACCTGGATGCAGTGGGCCAGGAGCTGCGGAGAACAGAGAAAACCATTACTATCGAAATACACGCCATACATTGAAAGAGTCTTATCAAGTTATTTCATCATTTGCATTGTAGTGGCTTGACAGCGTTTGTGCGTAAACCCGGCGAACAAATACGCATAGTTTGACAGTGACCGATAGATCTTGTTGTTGTTGTTATACACATTTCTGTTGTTATGACTAAGGTGCGTGGGCTCCTGCGAGATGTCAGAGTCTCACCTTGAAGTTGGCCGGGTCCACTCTCAGCTTGAAGGCATGCTGCTCGCTCAGTTCCAGCAATCCATTGGTCATGTCATCGATCCTGGAAATGGCAAGAGCAATTCCACCCATCACCTTCTTCCCATGGGTCTTCACGGGGCCGGAGTTGTAGCTCAAGTCGCCCCAGTGGGAGAAGTAGATCTTGGTTTGGGGATAGACGCACAGCAGTCTGCGGAGGTGGAGACAACGTGAATCTTATTAAATAAAACAAGGCTCAGTTGTCTTAGAATTAATCTAAGTGGTTGGTCTTTATTTTCGTTGCTTAGCGACACTTGGTGGGCTCCATTGTATACCCTCTTAGCAGGGTACAATTTAAACTGTATTTAGCCAAGATATGACAACTTTTATCTGGGGGAGAAGTGCCTCCCAAACAAATTCCACGTCAAATCGAAGTTTATAAAAAGCATATCTATGCTGAGCAGTGTTTGAGCGCTTTGCAATAGTGATACCAAAACTTTTTTGACTGTTCTCTCCTGCTCCTTAGAAACCAATTGGATTAAAATGAGTTGCGCCTGAGCGAGACACCATCTCGGGTTGGAGCTGAGATTATGCTGCAGTCACTGATCACTCCTCATCCTGCACTTTCTCCAAATACCACAAACTCTTTAAAAAGAGTGAATGCATGCCCGAGACCAACTCTACAGAAGAACTGTCACAAAAATAGTGAATAATAAATGCCACACTTACCGTCCCAGGGCGTCAGCGCCAATGGCATCTGCGGATTTGGAAATTTTGGCCCACAGTGCCTTGACTGCGGCCTTGTCTTTGTCGGTCAAACTCATGTCGGCTGATTGAGTGTCTACCTGAGTCGGATAGTGATCTCAGGCTAGTGCGGGCCTCCACTTAAATTCAGTGGCTGGAGAGTCACACCCACCAGAGGAGATGCCAAGGCGTACTGACTGACGCAGATCGGCGTCTGATAAAAAACTATCTGCTGCGCGCAGTGTGGGCGGCTGCTGGCAGAAATATTTTTGATGGATGAGTCCCAAAAAATTTTGCATTGTCAGGATTCCGAAGGGGTGACACGGAAATTTTCTAAAAAAGCAGAGGTCATCGAGGGTCACGCCTCAGGCAGGGGCACAAGTTGGGCGCCACTGTCCTGTGGAAATTTACGCCCAAGCCACGGCTTCAGGTTCTGAAATACCATATCGATTTGTAGCAAGCCCATGCCAATGCTAATTAGTTTACCTACATCCACCTGCCGCGCTAACATAAGTAAAAGACATAAACTCAGTTTTGGAAACAGTTTATTTGATTAATATTCAACTATTTTGGCAGCATGAAAGTCAAATGAGATATTAACCAAGGCAATTTAACAGCATATTGAACTTCAGTGTGCTTCATACAAGACATCAAAACATCAAGACAAAGGCAACCTAAGTAAAAAAGAAAGTAAAGAAAAAATGAAAAGCAGAAAAAACAGAATATTTGAGAAAAATGTGATAGTTTTTAAATACAAGACCAATGAGGTGCTGTGCAAAAAGAATGCATATTAAACTTGTCAAAATAATTAAACTTATCAAAATAATCTATATATATATATATATATATATATATATATATATATATATATATATATATACACACACACACACACACACACACACACACACACAATGACGCACACATAAACGCTGGGGTGCACCTCATTTTGTTGGATAAGGTCAGGTCAGGTAAAAGAAAAATATTTCTTAATTCATGTACATTTAGCATTTACATTTTGATAGTTGCACAATTTGGCTTGATTTGTTGCCTATCAAAAGGGGGACTTCACACACCCCCTTTATCAACAGCACTAAGCTTCCACTCGATCAAAATATGACACTTTGGCAGCTCGTGCATGGGTGGAGGGGGCGCTGCTCACGATAACACCAGTGTGCTTGTACAGATAATACTATGGCATGACACAGTCATGGCTGCTCCCAAGCAAGATCAATGATAGCGAATAGTGAAATATCAAAATACATATTTATGTACGGGTCACACGGAGGCCTAAAAAATTGTTTCCTGCTTTTTTCTATTTGCTAAAACATTCTTTCCATTAACCTTTTAACAATTAAGGTTCATTTTGACTGGAACGACATAGAGATATGATATAAAATGCATTAATTTCACATTAAAAATGGATGAATGCAAAAATAGACGTCACTGAAAAAAAATGTTGAGTTTTGATTCCGGATGCTGAAACCAAAGCCTTTTCAAATTTAGGCTGATAACAATATGATGAATGTCAGAATTATTGATAAATTAAGAAAAAGATCAAGAAATAAGAGAGGCTTGAAACAGTTTGACTATTTGCCAATTTCAAATGGACATGAAAGGCCCCTTCAAACTTTGTCATTTTTGCGAATTAAATCAAGAAACATCTAAGAAATGTGACAACTTTTTGAGTGGGGATATCGATTTTTAGAGACCCCCACTCAGACCCTTATCAAGGGCGGGGGTCTCTCTAAAACACATAAAAACTCCGGGGCAGCGTTTTGAAAGTATTCAGTTCTTCTCCAAAGCCTGAACACAGTAAACAAGAGACAACATGGTTGAGTGGACTGAGCAAGAGCGCAGCATCATCAGCGGAATCTTCGGCAACCTGGACTATGACGACATCGGTCCCAAGGCTTTGTGCAGGTAAAGGGCACGTTGCCGGAAGACATAGAATTAACTGTTAATAATAGGCCTATGTATTAACAAGGAGTTTTATTTTCCTCCCCCTGCAGGTGCCTGATCGTCTACCCATGGACTCAGAGGTATTTCGGCGCCTTCGGCAACCTTTACAATGCTGAAGCTATCAAAAGCAACCCGAACATCGCAGCCCATGGCATCAAGGTGCTGCACGGTCTGGACCGGGCTCTGAAGAACATGGACGACATCAAGGCCACCTATGCGGAGCTGAGCACGCTGCACTCCGAGAAGCTGCACGTGGACCCCGACAACTTCAAAGTACACTTTTTACTTTTCTTTCAGCGCACCCAGAAGAAATAACGTGCACACACCTCCGCACACGAAGTCCCAAAATATACACAAACATCACATCAATTTATGTAATAAGTACGTTTGTATATTGGCCTGCAGCAGGACGTATTATGCAGACTTCCATGTCACTATATTGACTCAAAGAAACGTAAAAAGGACATTGAAATACGACACATGGTAGAAAATAATATTATTCTCTGTTTTTTCCTCTCTAGCTGCTGTCTGACTGCCTGAGCATTGTCGTTGCTGCCAAAATGGGATCTGCCTTCACCCCTGAGATTCAGGCCACCTTCCAGAAGTTTCTGGCCGTTGTGGTGGCTGCTCTGGGAAGGCAGTACCACTAAGCCTGCTACATCATGACAGCAAAAGGAGGCCGGGGGCTTTTTTCTTTCTCTCCTCAACAAAAAATAAAGGAACGCTGAAGCAAAGTTTCTTCTTGTCCGCGATTTTCTTTCTGTCTGTCTCTCTTTTTGGCAAATACGTGCGTAATTACGCACCGCACGTTGTTACACTGGGGGTTAGTCTTAATTTGGGAAGACGCAAGCATAATAAATAAATAAAGTTTAAAAGAAAAATTGTAATCAACATCTTGATTGTTCAATGTAGCGTAACTTTTTCATACCTCATCATAGGATTAAAGAAAACTATTCAAAGCTAACATGGCTCGGTGCTGCTGTTGGTAACCTTTAACAAGGGCAGTCTCTTAAGATGAATTATTTATTCCACCAACGATCGCAACCCGTAGTGTTCAATTTCTTTCTCTACTTGATTTATTTTCTAGTAGTTTTAATATCTTGCCTCGAGAATATGTGCAGTTCGTGTGATAGAGTACTTTTGCAAAAAAAAAAAAAAATGCTCACTCTGCCAAACTTAACTGGCTCGGAACCAATTTTTGGCGTTAGTTGTAGATCTGTAATACATCGATAAAAATGAGAGGGAGTTTCCGTTTTATCGAACACTCCTCATCTCCAGCCTATCACAGCCCACGCTCCCTCAGATGAGAGTGTAATATGTGATATTTAAATAGAGGGGTCAAGCAACACAAGCATCCAGACTTTTGTTTTGAAGCCTGAAATAAAAAAAGTCACCATGGTTGAGTGGACTGAGCAGGAGCGTAGCACCATCAACAAAATCTTTGGCAGCCTGAATTATGACGACATCGGCCCCAAGGCACTGCGAAGGTACGTGACTCATCGGTAGTGAAACCTGAGAGCAATAAACTAATAGCTGTGAATGACTCTCTAAATGTTATTACTCTTTTTCTTCTCCAGGTGTCTGATCGTCTACCCCTGGTGCCTGAAGTATTTTGGTGACTTCGGTGCCACTCACAACGCTGAAGCCATCCAGAAAAACGACAAAATCGCAAAGCATGGCATCGTGGTGCTGCACGGTCTCGACCTGGCTCTGAAGAACATGGACTGCATCAAGGCCACCTATGCCAAGCTGAGCGTGCTGCACTCCGAGAAGCTGCACGTGGACCCCGACAACTTCAAAGTAAACTTTTTAATTTTATCCTACTTAATGGTCACATTCCTTTGTCTCTCATTGAGACAAATCATTCAAAATGTCGATTTTACACGGATAGTGGCGTATACATATATCTAGAAAAAGATTAGAAAAGTCATGGTTTCATGTCATAAATTACAGTTTATACTGCTAAGCAAAGCCAAGCTGTCTTAAGACTGCATATTATAAATGGATACATTAAGTTAATTTTTCTCTTTTTATTCTACAGCTGCTGTCTGACTGTTTGGCCATTGAAATCGCCTCCCTCATGAAAAGTGACTTCACACCTGATGTTCAGGCCAGCTTCCAGAAATTTCTGGCTGTGGTGGTGTCTGCTCTGGGAAAACAGTACCATTAAACTCACGACAACATGACGCCCGAAAGTGGTCTTGGGTCTTTGACGTGTCTAATAAAATAATAAAGACACTCTAAAGCAGAGCTTGTGTCTTGTCCTTTTTCCTTTTCATGCGTGCGTAATTACGCACTTGGCTTCACTGCACCTCAGGTACTTATGAGTGTAGGCTGAAACTGTCTTTTAAAATAACAGTACAGTTGAAAATAATCCAGAAGCGTAATATAGAGATTTGATAGGCTCATCAAAGAAACACAGAACTTTGTTGAGCTACAAGTTCACTGAGGGCTTCATGTCTGAAAAACGAGTCGCTAAAGAGCTCTCTTGGATGCCTCTTTTGTAATAAAATACTCTAAAGAGGCAGAGGTTTCTGGTTGCCATATTAAATGCAAAAATAACCCCTCTCTGTGGCCTATAAGTAAATAAAGTATGCCGTCTAGGTGCCCTTAAAGTATAAGAAACTGTAAAAGCATGCCATCTAATGTTCTTTCTATTGATTAGGTGTTTATAAGAAGCTCTTCAAGTATAATTTGCTGAGCATCCCGGGCACTTCAGTTCACCCAGGGTTACTAGTTTGCATTTTACTTTAACATAAAAAAGGATGTCTGTATTCTCCTACTTAAGAAAAAAAAAACAGTGCCCACTAGATGACTGTCCTGTATATAAAATATAAAAAAGTGTCCCTTGGTTTCCATAATTGTGGATAAAATGTAAAATGTGAAATCATGTCCACCTGGCCAAATTATCATAAAATAGTGCCCCTTCAGTGCAGAAAACGTGATGATATTTCAGTAATTTAACCATTTTTCATGTTTGGTCAATATGCAGATTTGTGAGTTCAGCATAAAACACCATACAGTCATTTTAATCCCAGTCTTTAATCAGTTTATTCCATTTTTCATTTTCATTTTCCCTAAATGTGGCATATTACCAGAATGCAGGGAATTAAATATTAGATGCTTATATTAGATATTATATAATATAATATATTATAATAATATAATAATAATAATAATAATAATAATAATAATAATAATAATAATAATAATAATAATAATAATAATAATATAATAATATATATAATATTATATAATATTAGATATCCCTAGAGAGCGCAGCGCCAGACTCCTGTCTTATTACCAAAAGACAGGAGTTTGCCAAAAATATATAAATAAAAATATATATAACCAGCTCGCCATTTCTTTTGAAGGGCTAGAACAGGTTTGTGGGAAACGCCTTCTGATGATATCATGAAATGGTCTTTAAATAAGGTAGAGTTTCAAGTAATCAAACTTTCTGTGCAAAAGTGCCCAATGGCATACAAATGGTGTCTTTCTCGTTTTTTCGCCCCTGCCTGTCAGAGTACGCCACTGCCTGATATAATATGTTTATCTGTGACTCCTGTCATTCACAGTGTCCCCACCCCATCCATGGGGTGAGGTGGGGGTAGTAACTAATATAAAAAGGGAAATCGAGCTAAGTATGACAGCTTTTTCTGTCAAGTCGAAGCACAGAGACAAGAGACAACATGGTTGAGTGGACTGACGCGGAGCGCAACATCATCCAAGGAATCTTTGGCAGCCTGGACTATGACGATATCGGCCCCAAGGCTTTGTTCAGGTAAACCCCTATGAGTCTTTCAAATTTGAATGAAATTGTATATATGCCTATGTATTAACAAGGAGTTTGATTTTCCTCCCCTACAGGTGCCTGATCGTCTACCCATGGACTCAGAGGTATTTCGGCGGCTTCGGCAACCTTTACAATGCTGAAGCTATCCAGAAAAACGAGAGAATCAGAGACCATGGCATCACGGTGCTGCACGGTCTGGACCGGGCTCTGAAGAACATGGACAACATCAAGGCCACCTATGCGGAGCTGAGCGTGCTGCACTCCGAGAAGCTGCATGTGGACCCCGACAACTTTAAAGTAAACTTTTCACTCTTCTTTCTCTCTAAAGTCATCGCACTCACAATTTAATCAGTCACGTTGGCAACTTTCAGCGCCTCAGTGTTGTAATTGTATTTGGAAATAAGCAAACTGATATGTTGGCTACCTGACCCATCTTTTATGCAAATAAGTACAAAAGCTATCTAATGCCTTTTTCATTTAAGAAAAAAAAAGACATTTACAGTGTGCTTTCATGTCAAATTAATCAATGTTAACTTCGATTCCTTTCTAGCTGCTGTCTGACTGCCTGAGCATTGTCGTTGCTGCCAAAATGGGATCTGCCTTCACCCCTGAGGTTCAGGGAGCCTTCCAGAAGTTTCTGGCGGTTGTGGTGGCTGCCCTGGGAAAGCAGTACCACTAAACCTGCATCATCGCGAAACCAAGAGGAGACCATTATCTGTTTTTTTCTTTAAATAACTTAACAAGGCCAAAATAAAGCTAAGCTGAGACTGCTTGTCCATTTTTTTCACGCACGGCACTCACTGTGGGTTACACCTTGGTTTGGCACAAATCAAGACTGATAAAGAGAACTTTTAAAATACGTGGTCTTTAAATATAATAATTTTAAATATAATAATTGATTAACCTGAGGATTTTTAGGGTCAGGGTGAGGTAGGCCTAGAACCCTTTGGAAATTTACAGAATATTTTTGCATGTGAAGCGATTACAATGACAAAGATGGAATATCATCAAATATGTAACATGAAAAGATATGTGGGGTCAATTGGGGACATAGTGGTTATCGGTTTTTAAGGTCTTGCTCCTCTTGGTCTGCTCAGACGCACGGCCACTATCTGTGACCACAGCTCATCGTGCAGTAGATAAGAGCTCCAGCCCTGAAAAAGCCTGTTTGAAGAGTAAAACCAAAACCCACATATGGAACCTCACAAAAATAGCAACTTGACCTACTTGTTTAACCACAAGAGGATATGACTACTCTCATATGCACACGCCAAAGTAATTATTTCCGTCTTAGAAATTAATATTTTTCATCTCAAATTCAGGTTTTACCTTTTTGTTTTATGGTTAAATTGTTTGACATCGTTTAAATACCTTAATCCAAAACAGGCGTATCAATCACACGTACCTCCCTCAAATTCATCTTAACACCGACAACAACCACCACCAGAAATTTTGCAGACAGACAACTTTGTGCAGGAGTGCTGGAAAACTCCCTGCAACTACTTGTTGCATCCAGCTAGGGTCACTGTCCGCAAGTTTCAGGAGAGTAGGCCTACTTCTCTTCAGGCCTTTTGTGTTTTGTTTTGGTAATCAAACTGTTAATTTTTTTTCTGCTCATAATGCCAAACCAGCGTCAAAGATATCGCATGACACTTAAAGCTCCTGTGAGGAGTTTTTTTTTCTTAAACAACCATGAAATAGACTTACATTCTCATTAGTGCCTTTTTATGAT
Organism: Xyrichtys novacula; assembly: GCA_962446985.1. NCBI lineage: Eukaryota > Metazoa > Chordata > Actinopteri > Labriformes > Labridae > Xyrichtys > Xyrichtys novacula. The sequence goes on along the minus strand of OY660882.1, from coordinate 14,759,772 downwards.
AGCCTACCTATGGGGGGTAGGTGTCTGTCGAGCAGCTGAGTAAATGATTCCGTCATAAATTGCCTACAGGCTTGGATATTTTGTCCAAAACATTGTCCAAGCTTGTAGAGGACAAGAAAAGCAAAGACTGTTTTGTCCACAGGGGGCGCCAAAATAGACACAAACCAAACGTGTCAAATTGAGAGACCCAGCATAAATCCCTCATGAATGAATGCTCTTGGCAATATTTAGCAATGATCTACTGAGCTCATTAATGATATTATGACATAAATTACAGCCTAGATAGCAGCTCAAAACAGAAAAGAAGGTTATAAGATGAGGCAAAAAGAACAAAAGACACACAAGAGCAGACAGACAGGTCGACAGACAACAATAATGTTAGTATCTATAACACAAATGTGTCTTCTAGATGTTTCTAATTAGCCTTTGACCAATATCAGTTTTTCGATGGCTAATGCCTACACAGTTTGAGAGAGCAGGTTGGCCAAGAGCTGATATAAATACTGTGAATATATATATATATGTATATATATATATATATATATATATATATATATATATATATATTAATTACAATTATGCTAACCATAGACTGTATATAGAATGGACAGCGTCTGCCCCCTCGCTGGGTGAAGCCACTCCGAGAACAGCACCCTTTAGTGACGAACAGCAATATAGGTCACAAATCCCGCCTCCACCAGCAAAGCTTATGGGGCTGTGGACAAACTTTAGAAATTTATTACACAGAATATACATTTTTTCCCCCTGGTTGCGATGTTGACATGTAGTTTTTGTAAGACTGGTTTGTGCTCAAGTCCTCTTTTTCCTGTACAGCACCATTTTTAAAAGTTATTAGGGGGTTCATGTTTTCTATGATTGACATCTGATACAGCCTATTGGCGTTCAAGGATTGCGTAGCTCACCCGGGGGATATGCCGTTCGAGCCGAGCGTCGTCACAGCGACTCTCAGCGACTCTCCCGCCAAATGCGTACAATACTACCGAGCAAGTAGTGGAGTGCGTACTACTGCACGGAGAGCTTTTTGGCTTCAAATCTGTATACTGGCAGAAGGTGGAACCAAGTTGTACATAGTATATACCGTCTATGATGCTAACAAATGAAAGACAATGTTGCTAATTTTTTATTTTTTAGCTGAAAAAATTAGCTACTGCTCGGCTAGATAGAGTTTATATGCTGTTCAATGCATTTTTACTTGGAAAGATAACGTTGATATCAGCCTTGCGAGGGCTGGTTCTGAAATGAAGGTGATTATGTCAAAATGCCAATAATCAGCCCAATTAATCAGCTCTATGTCTAACAATATCTAGGCCATCCTTGGGGGGTTTCGTGCTTCTTTGTAGAAGAAACCATACTAAATAGAGGATGCAGAGGTGAAATTAGGATAAGGTTCTTGCAGATACTGTATCCATAAGCTTTGTACAAGAGAAGCAAGTTTAACGAGGTCAGGCTCTGATGCCACAGTATTATCATCTGCTGCATCCTTCTTTCTCTTGAACATAAAATCGTTTTTTAATTTGCATGCATGTTGTTTTATATCTGCAGTAAGATTGAAGCAGCTGTCTCTTTAAAAGTTTCCTCCCGCAAAAGGCGGGAAGCGGTCCCCATTGCCTAAGCAACCAGCATCCAATAAAAAGTGCGCACTGAGCACGCCCACTTTTGGAGTTTGTTTGCGGAAGCAAATACGACTCACTCGCAAGCAGCATGGTCCTATTGGATTATTACGTTACAATGCAGAGTGCAGACTGACCTGCGGCGACACGGTAAGCAAACGTAGCCTACATTGCAGGGGGGAAGTTCGGGTACCGCTAAGTACCTGCTGTAAACTGCTGTTTATGTCTTCCCAGCAAGGCATACCACTGCATACCGGATTACTTTCACCCCTGAGAGGATGCCAGAATTGTATTGACCTGTCGACCAATTAGAGGTTGTATCTGCAATCAGCTGACTGTAAAGGTCCAGTGAGAGGTCAGTGTAGTCTAAGACATACCTCCTCGCCTGCTCGAGCAAAGAAATACATAAGATAGAGCTGTTTTGACCCTATTCAGCTTTTACTTATGGCTGATCAGTGATACTGCATCTGTACTATACTTGTGTGCTTCATTGCTATGTGATCATTTTTTGATTTCATTAATTAATTGAAACAACTTCATTTTGTCGTTAAAAATTTCACTTCATCTTGAAAAATGAAATCGTCATCACCTGTTATATTGAATGTTTTTTTTTTTATCATTATTATCTTCAGTCTTGATTCCTTTCTCTCAAAAAAGGAAAAAAATATACAGTACAGGCCAAAAGTTTGGACACACTTTCTCATTCAATGTCTTTTCTTTTTTTTTTATATGACTATTTACATTGTAGATTGTCACTGAAGGCATTAAAACTATGAATGAACACATGTAGAATTTTGTACTTATAAAAAAAGTGTGAAATAACCGAAAACATGTTTTATATTCTAGTTTCTTTAAAATAGCCACTCTTTGCTCTTGATGACAGAAGTACCTTGTCAGGGTTACTTCAGGCACTCCTGTGAAGTAAAAACCATTTCAGGTGACTACCTCATGAAGCTCATTGAGAGAACAGCTAAAGTTTGCAGCGCTATCAAAAAAGCAAAGGGTGGCTACTTTAAGAAATCTAAAATATAATACATGTTTTCAGTTATTTCACACTTTTTTCTTAAGCACATGATTCCACATGTGTTCATTCATAGTTCTGAGAATCTACAATTTAAATAGTAATGAAAACAAAAAAATGCATTGAATGAGAAGGTGTGTCCAAACTTTTGGCCTGTACTGTATGTACATGGAATTTTTATTCATGAGGCTTGAAGAAAAATATGATAAACTATGTGTATTCTGGCATTTGCTTAGTTTGGTCACTTTGTAAATGAAAATGCTTACTTCACATTATTATAAGCCTTGATGTGTTTTAATTGAAAAAATAAAATAAAATAAAATAATAATAATAAATAAAAATTCATAAGACTCAAAACAGCATTTCCTTAATTCAACATGTCAATATGTATGGAAAAAAAATACTAGCCTAGTTACATTGTTGAGTTTTTAATTTGTGGTAATGATATTGGTCTATTTAAGATAACAACTTACATCACAATGACAAGAAGAAAACCTTTACATACAATTACTGAGAGCCTGCTGTAACATATTGATAGTTCCTAAAGGCTCATCCTTATAAGACCTGAATTAATACAAAAAAAAAATCACTATCAATCCATGCTCAGAAACAGTCAGCAGTTTATGTACAACCCTGTAACAAGGAGAAGGAAATGTGTTATTTGCACAGTTTTATTACTAAAAAAAAAAAACATTGCACAGTAAACATACACACAAACATGAATATATCATATGATAAGGTGTCATTCTTGCTCCATATATGTTTGGTTTTCATCTGTATTTCTCAGCAAGCACAGCTGAGAAGGCTGACAGGTACTTGTCTATTGCTGCATGTGCAACGTCTGTGAGGTCATCGCCCATGTGGCAGGCCAAGGCCACGAGCATACAGTGTGAAAAGAGCTGCAGAGAGAAAAAAAAAGGTTCATTACCGATTGAATACTGGTTTCAGTTAGAGTTCATGAAAACAAAATTCAAACACTGGGATATGCTTTGTCAGTTCTATCATACAGTCTGTTTTGTTGACCTTTGAGTCTATATTGGGGACCTTCAGAGAGTAACTGTCTCGTCTGCAGACCTATAAATGTAATGCAGCTGGTTGCTCATAAATTTTTTCTCACTTATCTTAAGTTTGACCTGTTGGTCCTTGATTTCAACAAAAAGCCTGTTTACATATGGAGAAATGCAGATAAGAATCTGTCATATCTGTCACATACACATAAATACAGAGCTGTGTACTCTACCACGCTGGTTACATTGATTAATTAACAGCTGCATTCAGTCATCAAACTAGTTTATTATTTTATTTCATTTTATATAACCAAGAAAGTCACAAAATCTTTTTTTGTAAGATTGCCCTGACCAAGATCTGCAGTTCAGCGTTCCAAAAAGTTAGACATCCAAAACACGTGTCCGCGTGTCTTTTAATCATACAGCAGAGAGTCATCATTCAAAGCATCTATAGTCTGATGCATCTCCCTCCAACACTTTCATCTAAACATTCAGAGAAACCAGTTCCATCAGATCCCAATTCCCAATGTGAGATGACACAAATAAGACGGGAGCATTGAGAATCGCCTTATAAATAAAGACATATCAGTGATTTAGTAGATCAGTTTGCTTTGGTAAGGTACCTTAAAGTTGCTGGGGTCTATCCGAAGCAGGTAGGCGTGTAGGGTCTGCAGAGGAGCTAAGGTGACAGTCAGCTGGCTGATGTCTTTGGCTCCCTCTGCAATGGCCAGAACAATCTTCTTCCCATGAGAGAGCATGTGAGGTGAGCGAGGGCTGATGTCCAGATGGGAGAAGTAAGTCTTGGTGCCTGGGAAAGTGGTAAACATCCTGCTCAAGAAAAGGATAATTCATATATTTTAAAAAAGAATATGTTATCATCTTGAAACATTAGTTATTTTTCAACAAAATTCTAAACCAGACAGAGAAACATAAGATAAAAATTGGAAAATAAAGTTTAAATGAGTGGCTCGTTTAACACGCTGTATAAACCATTGTGATGCTGTGGGTGCACAAGTGGCTTTTCAGTTCATAACACTAAGTTTTTGTCTGAGAATGAGGCCAGTGTAGTCTGAAGCACAAAACATTAAATGATCCAATCCTGCAGAAGCATAGTTTGTCCAAACTGGGAATGTAAAGGACACGCAGGCCGATAATTTCCAACATACATTCATGAATGGTTATTTCCAGCATTGGTGATCATTGAGCAGAAGTGAGGAGACTTTTAGCTGACTGTGAGCTGATGAAGATGGTAAACAGCTATGCTTAAACAGCACTTTTCACACCACTGGGTGCAGCTAGCGGGGTCAGATGGGGTCGAGAGTCATGCCCAAGGACACATCAGCATGTGAACAGCCTAGGGGGCGCTGTCAAAATTATTTTCTCAGTCAGAAACTTATTTGTAGGGCACAGAACCAGAAAGCAGGGGGCAGTATGCCCTCACTCTGCATCCGTCAAACATGGAGACAGACAAGTACAATTTGGGCAATCTGAATAATCCTGGAATGGACTTGATCAAACTGGATCTGCTGGTGTCTGCTGGTGTTGGATGGCAGAAAGTTCTTCTAAGTCCTGTTTCCAAGGATACCTGCCCTTAACAACACATAAATTATTAAAATATAAGATTTCTGGAGCCAGCAGCGCTCTTTAGAGTATGCTTGCTCCACTGGAAGGATTTCAGAGTTTGGGGTTTTGAAATGATGTAATGCCTCATTTGTTTTGCAGTGATTATCAACGGTAGACATGTGCATGCACTCTTAATATGCATGTACTAAATCCATATACAGTGAGAGGAGAACAAGGCTGTTTTTCTGAGATCTCTTGAAGCAGGTTATTCTACCTGATAAAGGTTTACTTTAAAACGCTGCAGCAGTTAGCATTAACACAGCATCTTTAGCATCTTGCAGTTAGCACCACCATCATCACTATTATCATCATTTTGATTATTTGAAGAGAAGTTAACTTGCAGCTCTTTTTTGCACACCTGTCTCATGCAGGGTTGATTTGCTAACTCATTTTCAACAAAGCTTGGCTTTAAATCAGGTCCAAGTCATCATCAAAATATAAAAATAATAACATCCACTAGTCATGGGCTGTGTCACAGTCGTTTCAACTCTTCAACATGACAAACTCTCATACAGCTTTTGTTCATGTTTTTTAAATAATAGACACAGTTGAACGTGATTAGTAATAGTTTATTCCAAGTGTTAAGAAGTATTTTGAGTATTTTGGAGCTTGAACATACCTAAGAAGCGCGTCTGAGCCAATATCTTCTGCCACAGGAGTCACTTTTTCCCATATTTCTGCGATCAGCTTTTTTTCTTTTTTTGAGAGCATCTCAGTCTATCTCGTTCAGACTGCGGAGGTACGTCTGTTTGGTGAGTTCAGGTGAAGAAAAGGCGTCGGATAGTGCGTAAAAAAGTTGTTAGTCGACCATTTTGTCGCCGGTTTACACAAAAACGCAGGTAGTTTGGAGAAAAGAGGGGTAAAAATGTCTTGATGACGAAAACAAGGTGTTAGTGGTAAAGATTTACACCACGTTGTTATCGGTCCACTGGCAGGGAAGGGTGGGGTCCCCACGACCACTGCTGCGCTATCTGCATGAGCGGCTGACGTGCGTCACAGCGGGTATCCCTGCCATATCACCATATCACCAGTGTGGCTGACCACCTCGGGTAAACCACCGACCAAGTGGACCTTTTGGGTGCTTCAGTTCTAGGTTGACGTGTGTGTGCCTTACTTGAAAATAAAAATGCTATTTTATGAGATCTCTTTACTATTGTTTATGTGCGTAAAGAAACAGAAAAGTGGAGACTAATGCACACTAACACTAACAGCAATAAAATATATGCAATTAGAATAGAAAAAGGAAACAAAATTAAAGATAATTAAACACACCAAAAATGGCATCAATATACAGTAGGGGAGAGTGGGGTAAGTTGAGCCACCCCCCTGTTGTTTGGAAATGGCTAAAGAAAAAGATAATGTGACCAAATATTCAGGAGATGGGCATCAATTCATGGAGTCTGTGAAGGTTAGAAGCACATAGGTGAAGGGGTTAGACATTTATTTCCAAAAAAACATTTTTCACTCTTGAAAGTGAATTTAGTTTGTCATAAGTTTTATTAGAATTGTGTTCAGACCAAAAAAGATCATTTTAAACTTGTTTTATACACCAATTGTGGTATCTTTGAGGTCAAAACCTAGCATAAAAGTCCACCATTTTAGCTTAGACGACTAATAAATTCATAATTGTAGCTCTGGGGTAAGTTGAGCCATTTGGCCAGCAGTAAGTCGAGCCAGTGGTTCAACTGAGAAAGTAAAGAAGTCTGTTGAGAGGATCAGAGTTTCAGTTCAGATTGTTGAAATATTTTACTTTTCTTTTCAAAAATACAGCTGTGAATGTTCTGAATCACTTAAAGGCATTCTCATGTTAAAATGACTTTTTACAAAACAGCTTCTAACAGTTATATGTAATAATAATAAAAAGAATTATTGTACCAGTTGAATAGCATATAAAAGAATGATAAATAAATATACACATGAATGTTAAGAAGTGACTGTTATTTAGGGAGAGAGAAGGTGAGGGAGGGCTGGGGTGAAGAGTGTGGGGGTAGTAGGGATACAGCAACTTACCCCACTCCTATGGTCAACTTACCCCATACTGGGGTAAGTTGAGCCAGTGGTTTGGCATGCTATATTATCAAGACAGTTATGTTTACACTCATTCTGTTGGTTTGCAGGGATGCACAACATCTTGAAATATATGCAGATTCACTAGTGAGAGACAAAACTATGATTGCCTTGATGTAGTGATCTGAAACATGAAAAATGGCTCATCTTTCCTCACTCTCCCCTATATGGTCAATTACTAGAAAACTACAGAAAAGTTAGATATAAATGAGAGCAGCAATATAGCAATAGATATGAGTTATTAAAACTCCTGTACTGGACTTTTGGTTTCTGTAATTTTGTTGCTTTAAATAATAGACTGATGATAGTTGAGGACAAACAAAAACAAACTTCCAGAGTCTTGGAGAGTAATGACTGAAAGAAGCATCTTTAGTTCTACTTTGAAGAAAATCAAAAGAGAAAAGCTGGAGGATCGGAAAGTATGTTTCGGTTCTTAGACTAGCAGTGCCTTATAAACTTATAAAAGAACTTCAATCCATATGAAAACAACAACAACAAAAAAAAACTATCAGGTATCGAATGTAAAGGTCCTAAAATTGGTTTGATGTGTGCTCTCCTTCTGGCCTTTGTTAGAGTTCAAGCTTCAACAATTGCGGCTGGTTTGTTGTTTTCTTTGATTGACCAGATATTAGATCATTTTAATAGTCTAGGCCAAAGCTACTAGCTCATTAACAATCCTTCCCTTCTTCTTTGTCCTCTGTTTGCTTGTGAGTCATTAACTTTGAATCATCATGTCCCATTAAAGTCTCTAACAGCAGTTTATTGAGAGTCTGTGAGCTCGCTTATGCCATAGGCTCCTCTGGATGGTTGCCGTGGACCTGCTGTCCAACTGCTTCAACTATCAGCATCAGTCTTTCCATGTTCATCACTTTTATGAAGCTAATGTTAACTGATTAGTGTCAGCCTCTCCTTTTATTATTACTGTTATAATGCTAATGTTAATTTAGAAGCATCAGTGTCTCCATTTCTGCCACTGTATTAAAGCCAAAGGTAATTACAGAACTTATTAATTTTTTCTGCTTCAACTGTTAATTCCAAACTCCATACCTAAACTTCATTAGTGTGAATGCTATCAATGCTAAGCTATCGTTATAGACCTGTTGACTTTAGTTTGCCTTAAATCAGGCCAAGACCAGTCTATTATCATCACGCTCATCCTGTAAAGTATCTTGACTTGTTCCACCATCTCTTCCCCTCTCAGCAGATGACTGTCTTACATTAGTCTGGTCCTGCTCAAGGTTTCTGCCTGTTGAAAGGAAGTTATCTTCTCCACTGTAACTTGCTCGATGCTGCAAAGTGCTGCACTCATGTAGGTACAGATGTGATTGTAGTGGAAGTGATCTCTCAAGACCGGACTTGATCTCATCCCATCTGTAAGTTAGGTCTCGTAAATACAGTGGAAGAGTATGGTCTAGTACGGCTCTTCTTGTTAAGCGTCTTTAGATAGCATTTATTGCTATATGAATAAAGATTGAGTACATTTTCTCTCTCCGAATCCTCATACCACTAATAAGTACTCTTGTTTTGTTCGACTGAGGAAAGTTTGTGACAGCCAGGCTTTAATATCTAAAACACATTTGCAAACTTTTGTGATTTCTTGATATTTTCTAGAAATGTATTACCCTTGTGCACGTCTACAGAGGAAGAAGTAATGATGTGTCAGAAGTTTCCTTGCAGTGTAGAGGAGGCTTTTACAGATAAAGTCTCTCAGCTGCTGCTATCTGCGGGTCCATAAGCTGCTGGTCAGGAGCCAGCAGGCATAAAGCCAGGCTGCCTCTGATAGAATTATAGAGAAGGCCTAACTTCTGCTGAGCTAGAGACGAGTTAAGCTTTCTTTATTTGTATTTTTTCTTTCTTTCTCATATAAAACAATTTGAAACATCTAGACTACATATTTAGTCCATTTGCAATGCCTCCCCCTGGATGGGCCTTAGAAATACAGAAAAAAATTACTTTAAATGCACAAGAGTTGAACAAAAAAGGTTCTGCTGTAGCACAGAAATAATTTTTTTTTTTTCATTTAAACATAGGCTACATCATCAAAACAGAGGAGCCAGCTGGTGCTAGCATGTATGCTTTAATGCTTTGTTTATTACTGTATCTAAAAGATTTTTTGAGATTAGATGGACACAGAGACAAAAGAAAGACTAAACAACAGCAGGCTTTTTCAATGTTATGTGACCCATCAGTATCAGCCCAAAAAGAATCATGTTTTAGTTCAACCGTAGTAGTGTTGGATGATGGCCTACATAGATGAGCATATGACACATAATATTTCTAGTTACCATGTGTTTTGATGATGTACAAGCTTGTTATGTTCAAGTGTTTTGGATTGAATGTCAGCTATTTAAACTTTTGTAGGAATTATCAGGTTGCCAAAAGATGCATGTGCCAGCAGAGAGTAAAAGCCTGGAGTGAGAAAGTGCAGCAAATGCCTGTGAGGTTATCATGCAGGACCCTCCCATCAAGGTTTTGCAGAAATTATATCATGACCTTACATGACCTCCCCACCTTAGGTGCACCTTTGACTTGCAGAAGTTTTTACATGAAAGCGTGTTGTTGTTTGGTTAATAAAGCCCAGATGACCATGGTTTAAAAAATGATTATGGTATGTTTCACATAATTTAAAGCAGTAACAAGAAAATCAAAAAATATCACCTCTTTATTTTTCACAATTTAAAACCAAGCATTTAAACATTATTTTTAACACATCTAGTAAAGTGTCTTACTTTTAAACCACTCACCTTAAGTTTGTTTTAAGTACCAGCAGGCCTTTGGCTGACTACTCTCACTTATTTGTATGGTGAGCGCTGAGTCAGCATATTTAACAAAATTGCACAGTCATGCTTGCGTTATAATTATAAGTCTATGATTGCAAATGTTGGTTGAAGCTTGCCACCTCTCGACTTTTAAGTACCCCGCCTTGTCTAATGGTGCCACTGGAGCCTTTCTATATCATTCAGATCATTCTTAGCCTGAACTTGGGTGGTGCCACGCTGGGAGTTCACTACAGTCTTCATAATCAGAAAAGATAAAAATGCAAGTTTTCCACCCTGAAAACAGTGAACAAAACATGGCAGTCACTTTCAGTTCACTGTGTTGAGTTAAAGGCAGTAAAGTAGAGCTGTTGCAAACTCTTATTGGTAAAAAATGCCAATTACCTCTAGTCTTAAAACCCCAAAGTGGTCTTGGAAACTTATTTAGGGTGAAATTGACAATGAAAGGAAAAGAAACCCAACTCTCTTTCATCTCTTTTGCTTTCTGTCCCTCTTCTTTACAGAACACAAATAAAACCAAGATAGAGGCAGTTTAGACTGAAGTGGAGGGAAGCATTTTTATTCATTTCATGGATGGTAACAGTTTTAAATTTGTACCCAGAACCATGTCACTGAGGAGAGGCAGCCCAATTCAACTAAGCTAAGGTCTTTTTATTTATCATTTCATTACGGTTCCTTAAATCCAAAGTTCAGACCATAGAGTGAGAAAAGCCTTTTATTTGTGCCCCAAACAAACAAATCCTTGACCAGGATTTGAACCAATGGCCACGTTATTTTGAGGTAAACAACCTGTTCATCACACCACAAGTATATCTTGCTGTGCTTGTATCACTTAAACGCTCCATGTTAGTTTCAAGGTGTGATCTTAGCACTTTTTGTACTGAAAACCTGCAGCCCTTTCCACACCCCTTGCTTTTTGAGGCCTTGCAGTTCAAGATTTTACCATGGTTGCTCAGTAGCAAAGTAAATAGTAGTCGTAAAAAGTGTTAACCTTAATGTCCATTAATTTTGCAATAGTTTCTGGTAACTTACATTGCTTGTCAATTTTGTGAAGTTAACTGGATTGTCCAGCATGGAAAACCACACTATCTCCTTGACATCTCCTAAATAGGCAGCATCTGTATATAACAACCTTTAGGGGGAAGCAGAGACTTTAGGATACTCACAGAGGCTGAGAGCTTGTTATTAGAATAATAAAGTTATTTGTGGTCCTCAGCAGCTGGAAGTTTGCTGCTTGTAGTTTGGATCTTGTCATTCCCTCTGAGTCCTTTTACAGAATAAAAAAAATGTCCACCCCATAACCACAATAATTTACTATTACAAAAGTAAACCTAACTTACTTGTAATTCTGATATCTTAGGGACTGCAAAGAATAAGGTTTGTGACACCTTCTGTTACATGGATCAGTTATGTTCAGGTCTTCTAGTTGAGGTGATCTGGATCTCAGGTGTGAACAGGAGATGGATTACACCTTATGTGCTGACCTTGTGTAATTCAAGGGCTTACTTGTAATTCTGACATCTTAGAGACTGCAAAGAATAATGTTTGTGGCACCTTCTGTGGTCAGTCCTCACATACCTTGTCCATTTCATGGTTGAGTAGTTATGTATGACAACAAATCTCATCCTGTTGACTTTTGTCAGTCAAATGTTAGGGTTTATTGTTTGTTTTTTTGGGGGAAATTGTTAAAAAAGAGCCAGCTGTAAGGCTTGGACCTGCCCCCACGCACTGATTTCAGACAATGAAAATAAGGATATAAAAATATCAAACCTTTTTGCTAATGTTCTTGCTTGATTTCAACACCAATAGGCATCAAAATGAATTTCAGTGTGTTCAAATATGTAAAAAAAACTCCTCATAGGAGCTTTATGTACCATTTTTACCACCAAGAAAGGCCGATCCATGCTCATATTGTGGCAGTGCATATAACCCAACCATGCTCAGTATTTCTTTTCAAATGATAATTCTCTCATTTGTCCACGAGGTGGAGCTATGTAGTGAGAAGCGAAGAAAGGCTAACAGATTCAGCAGCCTGACTTACAAATCAAAACTATGACATGATTGGCTCATGGGTAATTGTTGTGTAATTGTGAGATTTTAAAACAAATAGATATGCTTTTGGTTTTGTTTTGTTTGCCAAAAAAGCACAAAGAAGCGTAAAAATGTATGTGACCATAATACTCAATTCAGCATTTTTCTCATTTTTACAATGTGCGAAACACCATACAGAGGTGTCTGAGGATTAATATGGCTGGATTCATCAGTGTGACCTCCTGCCAGCAGATGTGCAGATCTGACACTTTGCAGATTTTCTTTTGTTTATGTTAACTTTTTACACTGTGCCATGTTGAAAATCTGCACCAACAAGCAAAAAAAAAAGGCCACACATCAGATCACTTTGTAGTTATTTGTTAATCTAAAATGCTTCACATCCTGCAACTGAAAAAAGGATTTTATAACATATATGGCTTGAGTTGATAATCCATAGGCAGCTAGGTTAAGACCTTATTGAAAATTTGCTCTAGCATGCATGAAATGGATGTTTTCTTTATGATTGAGCCAAACCACTTTAAAGCGTGGTTATATTATGCCCTCTCTAGCTTCTTGTCCAAGTTGATTATCTGTAAAGCTTGTTTCCTGCATTGTAATCAGTCTTTACAAAAGGAAAACAGCACTCTGTATGTGCTGCACGTAATGTGACTCTAACTGAGTGTGCAGCCCAGCAAAGAGCAGAAAGTGAGGAAGTTAATGGTATTAAGGACAAAAGCCTCCGTTGCATAAGGCTTGGGCAGGAATTTGTGTGCACCTGTCTGAAGTGAGCGTGTGGTTTGTAATGTCACTTGCAAACATGAAAACGTACTGAACATAAAACTGAAACAAAAAGATAACCAACACCAGAAAAAGAAGAAAAGGCTGACTATATCTCTTGAAAGTAAATATATAACAATGGAAACACTTCTGTGGTCTGTCTGCTGTAAACTAAAAGTGATGCACATGTACATATTTAATACAGGCCTACTCAGAATGAAACCAAAAGGATATTTGTGTCTTTATATCAAACTGATGAAACCCTGCTTCAGATCAGACATTATCAGACAAGGCAAAGTTCCTATTATATCTGTAGAGAAAATCTAGCATGCATATCTGTTACAAATGCATCTGACTGACATACATGACATCTACTTTGTGTACACTATGAAGTAATGTTTCTTGCATTTTTCCCTGTCAAATGAACTTATAAATAGATAAACAAACACCTGCCAACTTTGAATGACAGTATTTGTGTCATTCAGTCTCACGTGACAAAAGTGGGCTGTGCGCACAGATCACAACATAAATTCCAATAATGGCATTAAAATCAGAAACATCTGTGCGTAACGGCGCAACGCGCTCCGTGGCCTGGCTCTTTCTTTCATTGATGTTGGCATATGAAATAAAATCTGACTCACGCAACTGAATATTATAATATTTGTATGTAGCCTTAAAGTAAATAACTCATCTGATCACTGAAACAAATCATCTGTTCAGCAGCAGCAGCTGCAGCAGGACGGGGAGAGGACATGGAGACATATTCAGGTCGAGCTGCGGGAGAAAAATAGGAGGAAGAAGAAGAAAGAAAAGGAGGGAGACGAATTACATATCTAGTTAACTTCATCATGTGTGTCTATTTACTAGATATTTGATTGAATTTAATGCGGTTTCAGCTGTGTTATTTTGGTCAGGTTGAGTGTCCAGATGTATGTGGATCTAAATGTATGTGCTGACTCAGAATATTAGTAGTTGTTGATTATTTATTGCACTGAAATGTACCTAAAACTGTGGAAACCTGCATGTGAGGCATTGATGACATATGCCGATACACCACCTGTCTACCAAGATACCACTAGACCAGCTGCGCTGAAAGCTGAACAGGTTTGAATGCTTTCACCACACTTTCCACGCTGCTGGCGAACACGAAAATGTCACTGCGCCAGCTGATTCTGTTGACACCTCCCCCTACCGTGCCACCATGCCCAGCCCCACAGACCTCGGTGCGCCTCAGTCCATGAAAATAACAAACTGGCTGTGCACTGGGCCCCGCCAGATGAAAATACCACTGGTCACTCATCACCATACAAAAGTGAGGATTCGCACCACACACCCAGAAACACCTGGCTTGTACAGAGTATGATCTATTATGATGAACGTACCCTTTGTGCTGAGCTGTATCCTGTACGCCGTGTGCTTTCACATCTGACAACCACATTGTTGCAGTGATTGAACGCTGCGGTGGTGAGGGGGTATTCTGGTGAACCCATGAAAGGGTTTTGTTACCCAGTTTGTGGCCCAAGACTGTAAGAGATGAAAGAAGAAGAAATGAACCCTGCAGGGGTAACTGATGAGGGAGGGGTTATCATTTGCAGCCCTGCCCACCTATGCAGGAAGTACACACACTTAAAAGTCAGTCAAATAAATAAAGAAGGTAATGTGCAGCTTTTACAGACACTTGATTACTCATTGTGTCTCAATCAGTGTGTGCAGTGTTTTTCTCACACATCTTCCCGGAAAGTACCTAACTTTAATGCTCATCAGTTCGTTCAGAAAGTAAAACTAACCACAACCAGTCACCGATTTTTTAGTTTTGCACATGTCCTTCCTTCGGCATTTGAAACAAGTCCCGATACAATAAAGTTTACTTCAAAGTTAAAGTTAAAAAAGTTTACTCAAGTTAAAGAAATCTAGTTTTCTGAATGATTAAGATACCATGTCCAAAAACTCCTGTGGAAACTTTTATTTAAGCTGCTAAAGGAGGCAAACGTGCATCGACTGTTCACTGGGAGGATGTATCTGAAAATGCATTTAGAAAGGCAACTGGGGGACTTAAGAAATATTGGAGTGTAACTGAGGTGCTGTATCTTGCTGACTCAGAAAGGCAGAGCTGTTTTTCAATTTACCACAAATACATTTCTTGTTATTCTGAAATGGTTATATCACGAGTTCAGAAAAGCAGAGGTATGTTTTCCCTCAAGTGGCTGTAGTATACTTCCACATTTTATACTCTAAGTATTTTATATAATCAGTGGAGAGAGAGAGGATATGAATGCTAATAGTCCATGTCTCTGTACACATACTTTGTGCAACCCCTGCTTCAGGCTGTAACCCATAGTCAGAAAAGTCTGGACACCCCTGATGTTGTCTGTGTTTTGAAATGGGGTTTCTTGGATGTGGGGAAAAAAAGAAAGATAGGAAAAGATATTCTCAGGCAAACGTTGAATTCACAATGAGCAGTGTTCAGATACAAAAACATAGATATCAAACCCGGAAATGCTCTGTGCTACAGACATTCATGTTTGACACAGGCACCATAGTAGATGTGGAAATGTACCATTGAGACACCTTGGTGCTGCTATGAGTATTACTTCAAATTGCTCGGGATGAATGACTGGTCAGTGTGGCCCCAAAATGAAACTTACCAAGATGTGAAAAAAAGACACTTGACACATATTGGTAATTTTTTATATGTATAATTTCAAGTCACGTTTGCTGAAACTTAAACATTAGTAACAGCAGGTAGAACAAAAAGTAGGCTTAAAAATAAAACAAATGAAAATCAGGAAACTGACAAGTTTAACATTTTAAGGTAGTATCTCAGCTATCTGATATGTTGTCGTGTACAATCATAGACTGTATATACTATGGACAACTTGGTTTCGCCTTCCGCCAGTATACGGTAATTCCCTGTTTTTTCTCTCCATTTCCTGAAACCAACATTGCGCAGTAGTGTTGTACGCATTTGGCGGGAAAGTCGCCGAAAGTTGCTGTGATGAAGGTCTGCTCAAACACCGTATCCCACGGGTGGCAAATATTTTTTTTGCAGAATGGTAGGGGAAAGTCCAACCTCCTTTGCCTCTGATTGGCTAGAAAAGCTGGAAAAGTCATCACACGCTCAAGCCAAGCTAGGACTATCGGCTCTGTACAACAAACAGAACATTATCACACTCCTGAATCTCCTAACCTTAATCAAAACCTTCATCCATATCCTAACCCTTACCCTAACCCTAAAGACGATGACGTTTCAGAGCCTTTAGGTATAACCAATCGGAGCCCAGACTTCTAGCCAATCAGAGGCGAAGGAGGGCAGGACCTTCCCCTACCATCCAACAAAAAAAATTTGTTTGCCCCCTGGGTGAGGTACCCAATCTTCATACGCCCATGGGCTGTATCAAGTGTCAATCATAGAAAACATGAACCCCTTAATAACTTTTATAAACTGAGCTGTACAGAAAAAAGAGGGCTTGAGCACAAATCAGTCTTATAATTACTACATGTCAACATCACAAGCAGGGGAGGGAAAAATTTATATTCAGTGTAATTAATTTCTAAAGTTTGTCCACAGCTTTATAGGGATTGCTGGAGGAGGCGGGATTTATGACCGATACTGCAGCCCGTCACCAGAGGGTGCTGTTCTCGTGGAGGCTTCACCCAGCGAGGAGGCAGATGCTGTCCATTCTATATACAGTCTGTGTTTACAATAGCTAATTGTGGACAAAAAATTAGGCTATTTTATTCAGCATGTTTCTGTTGTTCTTTTAAAGCTGTCATTTTATCTGATAACCAAAAACAAACAGATTACATCACAGTTGGACAGATGGGAATTGCTGCTTCACAGTTATGTAAGTCAGTATAATTACAACAAGCTTGCAGGTATAATAGGACGCACTTCGGTTGACCACCACCTGCAGTAATTTGGTTTCACCAGCAGGAGGCGCTGTAAGGTCATAGCGGGTAGCATCAGTCAGTCAGTCGGTCGGTCGGTCGTGTCCTGTCATCCAGCGGTGGTGGCAGCAGCAGTATCAGCGTGGGTGGACCGGGATTTACTACTGTAGTCACAGATACACTGAGCCGGTGTTTCGTGGAGACAGCTCAGCTGAAGAGAGGCTTCACTCTGCGGATATTTCACATCTTCATGGGACTCGAACACCGCCCTCGTTAACATCTGGAGCCTGATAGTCAAACTACTCTTCCCCGCGCCCGCGTGATGGATAACTTAGGAGGTGACCGGCGTTAGCGTCTCACCGGTGGAGCCGTGGGTGCGGAGGTAGAACCGGACTCTGGTTGAAGGTAAGCGGGGTAATATATTCTGTCATACCGAGCATGTGGCTCCTCTCGCCGGCTGTCAGTTTCCGCACACCTCGCTGATTTTAACCAACGTATGGAGCGCGGACCTGCTGGTATTGCATTCAGGTTGCAGGTTATTTGTGACGGTTCTGCAGCACATAGGGGTCTCTGGGTGGGGTCTCCAGAGGCTATACGGGGGGCCTATGAGTAATTGTCAGTTATAAAGCTGGGTGAGGAGTTTTACGCATCTGGGCTGGCTTCCTGTTCTCGTGATGGATGTGGTCAGGTCGTTATGACAGGAGTCACAGGTGTGGATGCCTGGGTGGAGGTTGATCCCTGTGTTTGTCATATTTACCATATATGCACATAATTCACCGACAAAAACTAGTGGACATTAGCTGTGAATGACAGGGATAAGATTGATTGATGTTTTAGAGGCTGAAAGAAGGACAGAGAAAAAGTGAAGAGGATGGTGGAATGAAGACATTTCCATACTTCTTTAGCTGCAGGCTTTTGAATGCAACTTTACACTCACTCTTTTGCAAAGCATGTCACTGCTGCACATGATGCACATGCACCCTTAAAGGTCTGTTCCAGTGACTTCTTGGTTTGAGAGGACTTCCAGCTTAGCTGCTGCTGAGATGAAAGGGGGGCAGTTTTGGTTGCTGGCTGCGCAGAAATCCCACAGAGACAATTAAACTACTGACCCGTGTCATCAAGGATTTGTTTTGGCTTCCTGTTTGGAAAGAAGGTAGGAAGCAGACTTTGGGGCCAGATGGCAAGAGCACACATCCACACAGCCGCTCACAAAGACTCATGCGCACACACCTGGGACAGCCAGTCAGTGCTTCCGCAGAGTAAAATGGGATTAGTAGCACTGATTTGAACCTGTGACCCGCAGTTCAGTTTCTAAACTTGATACAAACATCAGTTTGATGAATATCAGAGAGGACCCTTTGAGAGTCCTTTCTCCTGCTGTTATTTTATACTGTTTTATTGCAGATTCACTGCTTTTATTGAAGAACGGTTGTTTTATTAATTCAGTCCTTTTTGTTGTGTTTCAATCTAGATGAGATGGACAGTATGACAATACCTAAAACCTTTTCTGCTTCTTTTTAAGGACTAGCTGTAATAAAGGTGTAACTAGAAAATAAAAGGCACTGTGAGGAGTTTTTAACTGGTGGAGGAACAAACTGAAACTAACGCTGTTGCCTCAGTATGACCTTTACAATCAAAACAGACCAACAGCAGAAATGCTGATATTTTTAATGTGGTAATTTTAAATGCTTTCAACCACTGTGAGTGGGTGGGTGTCAGACCAGGTGATTGACAGCAGGCCTTATATCAGCCTTTTTATACTTTTTTCCCCACAGTTGAATGTAACTGAAGCATGGTGTTCCTATTTCACCTAATTTGAGGTAATTCAATTCCTCTTCTTTTCATTTGCCTAATAGCCTAAAAGCACCTTTTAGATTAGGTTTCTTATGTCTATCCCGCTTAGTGAAAACCGTATGTCTTACTCTTAAAGGATTAAAGATTAAGTTCTTCATGGGTTGAAAAAAATTAGCCTATTTTTCAAAGGCATAATAATGAGAAGGCTCCATTTTCAGAGTTGTGTATGTCACAGATGATAGGTGACAGTAAGCTTTTGGTGAAAGGAAGCTGATCAGGGCCCTCATGCAGCACAAAAACCACAGTGCTCTGATCTTTTGGGTTTCCTGCAACCATATAGATCGGTTACCTCCATGCATGTAGAACAAAACATCTGCATTAGCGATTCAGAGGAACCCATGATATGAAGGACTCCTCGAGAAGTGCATTAGGGACTCTAACGGGACAAGAGGATTTAAAGACAGACAGAAAGAGAATGGCGAAGGAGGGAAAGGTGCACAATGTGCTGGTACCCCATGCAGTCTAAGCCTATAGCAGCATAACATAGAGTTGGCCTAAGCCTGAACCAGCTCTGCAATACACAATAGAAAAAAAAGATCATGAAAAAGGCCTACCTTTTTTACCCAATATTATAAAATTGCTGCAGTTTGAACTGATCATTCAATTATCTTTATCTTCAAACTAGATAAATGGTTTTGATCTGAGTTTCAGACTCAAGAGCAACACTTGAGGTGAAAAATACCCCCTCTGCAAACATGTCTGTGCTTTCACAACTTCACGCCTCTCACCAAAGTTTGACAGTCAAAGCTTTGAGCTAGAAGCTGACAGCATCCTGAAGAAGTTTACTCGGCTCTGAACCGTCTTTTTTGATGTGTGTGTGAATCTTGTGGGTGTGTGCTGCTCAGCGGCATTGTGCAGGTGTGTTTTTTTCTTCTTTGTCTTTTTCCTGAACGTGCTGTCTGAGGCATGTCTGAACAGGACGGATAGAAAAAGACGCAGCAGTGGCGGTATCAGCTTTATTTCTGGGTCGCGCTCTCAGAGTGAAATGCAGCTTCCTGTTCAGAGGAGTCAGAATCCTCCGTGGGGTACTTTAGAGAGGAAAACTGGTTTGGTTTTACACAAGCCCTCTAGCATTTTCTCTATGCATTTTTCATGGCAGTTTGCCCCATGAGTGGATCTTTTCCAGAGCCTGCAAGCTGCACTGTTTATGCATGCTGGGTTTTATGCTGCTACTTGTCACTGCACATGTACTCCTTTCATCCTGAATGAGCATGTCAAGACATCTGGGTGGAAATTTGACTAAAGGTACAAGTACAGAAAAGGAGCTGCGGGAGCACTGGGACTGGGACTGTAACTGTCAGATTCTGCTGGATGACACTTAACATCTTTCTTATTTTGCTCTTAATATCCCTTTAGATCTTTTGGAAAGCTAAACCAGATAAATTCAATGTATATTAAGGATCTTTTCAACAATTAAATTGAGCCACCAATGAATGCGATTAACTCATTTAGAAGTTGTTCAAAGTTATGTTCAACCTGCACACTTTTAGTTAAACTATGTTTTAATTCTGGAGTGCATAACTCTGTGTGTGTGTGCCACATATTTAGGCAACTTTGCACACTAACAGATGATGGCAGGAGTTAGGGGAGCAGTCCTGCTTGTTTTACCTCATGTGCCTTAGTGGACCAAATAATCAAGATTGGAGCTGATCCCTAGCAATCTGCACAGCGGTTTCTCTAATTCTCTCTCTCTCTGTCTCTCTGTTAGTTTTTTTCCCTGCCCCTGTATCCCGCTTGCTTCTGTTTCCCTCATTTTCACACACATCATCAAGCTGAATCAAAACCACAAAGACCTTATCAGTGTGGCATCATGATAACAGATGGTGCAAAGAAAAAAAAAACACATGCAGTCTATTTTTACCTCTGATAAAAAAAACAAAAAACTGAGATGTGATCACTTCATGTCACTGTAAATTATCTTTACTGAGTCATCAGTGTAATTCTTGTTTACACAATACACATTTGCTGTGCTAATCCTCTTCCAACACCCTGGATTATTTCAATCTGTCCTTGTTGGAAGCTGTTTGCCGATTGGTTGGTGTTTATTTTCCTTTTCCAGCCTTGAGATGGAGTTTGTGGAATATCAAGGCTGTGAGGATCATAAGTCCATACATTTCAGATTGTGTGGGGTTACTGTGAAGGATCAGTGACTGGGTTTGCACAGACAGGTCATCAGGAGGTCATGAATGGATTATTTGAATTAAGCGGGTGATACGGTGGATGAGTGATGGGTTGGTGCCGTTTCTTTGAAACGTCAAAACCTCAGGTTTTTCCTGCTACATAGATCAACTTTCTGACTGTCTGAGGAACATGAAAGAAAATGATGAGTCTTTGAAGAGTTAACTCACAGCAGGGGAGCTGCTTCTGAATGTGCTGATGCAGAAGGTATTTTATGAAAGCCATAAAATTACATCCTCTACATACCACAGTCCCTTTAGAGGTGGAGCACACATGTCAGATAAACACACATGTTCACTTTTGACTGGTGCCTAATGATAGGTTCTGGTTTTCCCAAGCATATTGGACATAAAGCTGATTGACTGCTCCTGTATCACCATGGAAACAGATCAGAAAAGCTCCACACGAATCTCCCTTTTTTTTACTGCTGTCCAAGAAAAGATGCAACTGATCACCAAACTTAGGAATTAGTTTATTTTATGGTTTTCAGTCATTAATTTGATGAATTTATGGTTCAGCGAAGACAATAACAAAGTCTATCAAAGAACTTCACACTTCACAGCCAGCATTAGGGCTGGGCGATATGGCCTCAAATTAATATTGTGATATATTGAGCAGTTCACCTCGATAACGATGTATGGATGATAACTACTCCACAAAGTCACCCCCTCCCTCCAGAAACTTCAGCCACCGCTCCAACTTTTGAATTGTCCTCCATCTCCTCACCTGTCTTTCCCTCTTTGTTATGGACTGGATGGGGTGGAGTCATGTCTCCGATATAGGATAGTGTCTTAAAGGGACATGAGACCATAGCCTAACTACACACATCCAAAAACAACTTTTATTTATTTTTTTGACACAGAATATATTGACATTGGTAAAATGACGTCAGTTATTGTCGTAAATTTCGGCAGCTGTAAGTTTTGAGTTTATCAGCCAGCCCTAATATGTAATATAATATGATTTTCTGGCTCTCTGGAGAAGTAACCAGAGGATCACTTTGTTCACTATCTTATTTCAGGTACCAAGAAGCAGGCTCCTGCCCTGCCCAAACCAACGAACCCTCCACCTAGCCAGCCCTGTAACTCAGTGAACCACACCCCCTCTTCTTCACAGTCCCTCAGCCCCACCCCCAGACCCCTCTCTGGCCATCCACCCGCCTCACCCACCTCCCCAAACTCAACTTTTATTTATTTATTTATTTTTTTACAGCAAATATACTGACACGCGCAAAATGAAGTTGGTTATTGTCATAAATTTTGGTATCAGTACATTTTTGGTTTATTGCCCAGCCCTAGCCAGCATTGACAACCTTTGCGCGTTTTAGGGATAAAATTCACTCGTCTGAATAACTTGCCTTGGAAATTTATTTAGTTTAGTCTCATTAAATTTCAGCTTTATGAGATATTTAATGAATCTCTCTGTTTTTTTCATGGTATTTGCTAAAGATAGAAGTAGATTAAAAGGATGTAAACCACATCTGTTTCAAACGTTCATATCTGACACTGGTTTTCTCAAAAGAAGCTATCATGTTTTTTTTTTCTTTGCTGCAAAAAGTCCCCCTGAATAGAAAACTATTTGTTATGAAGGAATTTTAATCTACCAATTTAGTGGCACATACTGGTCTCCAAACTCCTCCTCCATGT
The DNA here is from genome assembly GCA_962446985.1 of Xyrichtys novacula. NCBI lineage: Eukaryota > Metazoa > Chordata > Actinopteri > Labriformes > Labridae > Xyrichtys > Xyrichtys novacula. The sequence continues at coordinate 14,737,272 of OY660882.1, read as the reverse complement.
CCATTTGATGACAATGCTGTTCCCCAGCCAAAGTTCTCCTGAGGGACTGCAGACGTTTCTGAGAAGATCCTGAATAAGTCCTCTCTCTGTGTCTTTGAAACCACAATTATGACCTCCATTCTCCCCTCTAAATCTTCTTTTCAGAGTCAAGCCTCTCCCCCTGCTGTCTCACCCTGATGTGGCATCTGTGGGCAATTACCATTACGTTTTCACACAAGTCCAGCCAACAGAGGAAGCTGTTGTATTGGAGCCCTCAGCATGGGTTTGCTGGCTGCATGGAGGGATGGCAGGAAGGAGGGATAGCAGGAGGGATGGATGGCTTCTGAGGAGGTCCATTCATGTCCCAGGGCAGAACCATACTTGAGTAGACACTTATTGTGGCGGTGACCTTCCTGTCACCATGCAGTTCACACAAAGCAGCTTCATAGGAGGGTCAGTCAAGTTGCTCTCTTTGTTTCAGATCTTGCCTGTCAGCGCCTCACTCTGTCCCTCAAGTCATGTCTGGTACAATGAACAAAGTATTTGATAATATTTCAACAAATATATACACATATTATATATACAATTATATATACATAGAGAAATTGGTAATACTGTTGCTCTAAGTTACCTTTAGTTTTATTCAGAAGAGCTGAAAAGAGAGGTGGGAAAAAGGAGATAATTAGTTTTGTTCAAAAGATTCAGCCAGGAAGTATAAATAGTTTGCAGGTATGAACTTGTCTCAACTGTTTTATTTCACTGTCACTGGTTAATATGAGCGCTGCATCAGCAAAGGCATATCTGTCATCTGTCTAGCAGCTGATCGAGCAAGATAAAGGGTGTGAAATATAAAAAAAACCCAATATGCTAGCAATAACAAAGAGTGAAGGTGTCAAAGTGCAGGCGAAATAACAACGTACACCCGTCTGTTAGCTGAGCTGATCACAGGCAACATTCAGTAGCAGACCAGATACACCCAGGATAGTGAAAGATTAATACGCCCACTCACTCCACTGGGCAACTTATATTTTAGACTGTGGAAGGACTCCAGGGTACACTGAAAATGACTTGTTGTAACAGGGAGAGCGCTCAAACTCGACACACGGAGACCCAAGCCAGCAGACTTAGAGCTGGAACTGTCTCAAGTAGGTAACCAAGGCAACGCTGTGTGACGAATACAATTTAAAGCAACAACATGGAGCAAAGTTACAAATCACAAACTACGACACAAACTACTCCATACCGTGAGAGTTGAACAGACAAAAACCTCAATCTTGTTATTAGTGCCAATACAATGCCACTCATGAGGTGCTGCATTTTCTGTGTTAAACCCAGTTTCTCCAGCTCTCTGTTTCTTTCATTTCACATCATTCTGTCGTCTGTCACCAGCCTCTATTTTATAAAAGACTGCTGAGAAAAAAAAACTCTGCCTGATCCTCTAAAGTCCTACACCTGGCATCAGAGCTGAGAAACCCTAAAGCTCTCCCCTGTGGTGTCTCTGGCAGCTGATGTGCCATGAGGTGCTGGAACTTTTGAGGTGATGAATGGCAATACTGACTTTTTCCTTTGGTCGTTTTTCCACCATGTCAGACTTATGAATGTCTCTGAAGCTGCCACTGATTTCTAGCTTTTTCTCTTTTACCTGAAGAAAAAAAAAATAACAGGGCTGCTTTAAACTTGTTTCCATCTTTTTGTCTCATTCTGCACAACCTGTTTATTGAGTTTGAGGATGTTTACAGAGGCAGGCATAAAAACTTAAGGCCACTTTAATCAATAATCACTCTTATCAATCATTAATTGGAGCCTCCTCATGTGGCCACTTTCAGAACTGCATTTTTTTGGCACTCAACCACTGGCTTCATCTCCCAGCGCCATCCGTTCTCCACTTTGCGTACATTGTTTACATGAGGGTACAAAGTCGGTTATATCAGGTTTAAAGCTCTAACAAAGATCTGAAGTGTTTGCAAAATGGTCCAACCACTACCATCACTCATCAGGATCATCATATACTGACAGGTTTTACTCAAACTAAACTCTGCGGCTCCAAAAAGTAAACTTCAGTGCAATTGTTTTGCATAGTATGCTTACCGCTTGCACAGAGGTCAGAGTTAATAAGCACACATGTTTACGCATGAACACACTTCTGCACGTTTCTGAAGCCCACACAGTCAGACTGTGCAAATGGGTGTCACATGTAGTCTGGACATACACAAGAAAACTGACTGCATCTGATTCATGATCCATTTGTAGCTGCTCCTTAATCCAGCTGTTTTCTCTCTGCTTTGCTGTAAAGCATTCCCGCTTGTTTTCTTCGCTCTTTGACTCTTGCAGGATGTTTTCTTCCACTTCGTTGCTCCTCACTCCGTTACATCTTTCATTTTTTCTCAACATGACAGAGCCCCATCTCTGCTTTTTTCATCTCTCTCCATCTGTTGTTGTATTTTTCTTCCTCTTCCTAACTTCATACAAACCAGCTCAGCTGCAGGAAATCACTGTCACTGAAAACTGAAAACCACATTGAAGGTTTAGAGAACCTCTATTAGCCTTTTATACAAAACCGTGGTGTTCATGGTTAATACTTAAGCTTAAAGGAGTGCCATCAAGGTACCTTAGCATATAACTACGAAAGAGGATTAGGGCCACAAGAAGAGAAAAAAATTATTACAGGAGGGAAATTTTTATAATTTCCATTTCGAGATTAAAGTCAAAATTTAAAAAAAGTTGAAATGAATAAATCGGAATTTTGACATTGAAGTCAAAAATTTGACATAATCAATAGAAATTTTGTGAGTAAAATTGAGATTTTAATGTAAATTTCGTTATATTTTTAATCCCGAAATTTCGACATTATTCACGACATTTCAACATTTTGTAATCTGGAAATTACAACTTTAGTTTTGAAATTTCAATTTTTTACCTCGAAGTTTTAACCTTTTTGACATAATTTAGATTTTTTTAATCTCGAAATTTTAAATTTAACCTCAAAATTTAGATTTTGATCTCCTTCCTGTATTTTTTTTTTCCTTTTATGTGGCCCTAATTCTCCTTCGTATACAACTCAGAGCCAGCCTCGCAAAGACCATCCAATACCTCCTTTTTTTTTGTCCAGTGAGGTGGGGTCTAAATACACCTGTCAATGTAAGGAAACTCTGCGTGAATGTCTTACCACAATCCTTTTATAATTTCTTCAGGACTTTAAAGTGAGATATGACTGAAATTATGCAAAAACCAGGAGAGCAGGAGGTTTCGCTGCAGGTCTTTGCTTTTGCCCGGGCTCCAAGTTGCCAATTAAACCTCTCTCGCTGATACAGATGAGTTGTGGATTAAAGAGATGATTGAGGTTAAAGGCAGACAAAGCATCCAGGCCTGACCTGTGATCTGCTCAGAGTGTCTTTGCTGATGTTCATCTCAGCAAAGTTAAGCAGCTTTTTCATGCTGGTCTCTTATTCACTGAAGCTGAAGGACAGTCTATCAGGCAAGAAAAATGTAATTCTGGAAAAAGGACTCTGATTTATTTCATCAACAGTCGATACAAACGTCATTTTTTACTTAATCTCTTAATCATGTTTTAAATTGTCGTCAAATCATAGAAGTTGAGGTTGAAGTTCCTACATGTAGTATACAGGAAGGTGTTGGTCTGGAGCGCTTGCTGTATTTGTTTTTGTGTTTTTCCACCTCTGCATTTGTCTGCGAACCCTCCCATTGGACAAATTCATGCAGCCAATCAGAACAGCACCTCATTACCAGAGAACACAGATTAGTGCATAGAGAAACTAAGAGGCTGCAGATCTTCCACAGTACGTTTTGCAATTGTATTCACAGAAAGAAAACAGCTAAAATTTTAACTATATTGGGCCTTTAATTTTAGCGTACTACAAGGAAACCGATAAAAAAATCTTTCACCATTAAAGTCTTAAGAAGATTTCAAGGACCAGTGTTTTTTGTTTATCAACTCGTGTGTGTCTTTTGTCAGAGGCTGGATAATAAGGGGGGATAATGTGTAGCGTAGTGGCTAATTTTGCAAATCAGAATACAGACAGGGTGAGACATGACCCATCAGCTTTCAGTCAGGGTTCTGCTCACTCTGTTGTAATACTGATTTGCATCTGAGATGGAGTATTATTTATAATGAAGGGTTCCCCACAGTAATTGGAGGTTATTCCTGCTTTGACTGGGGACAGATCTGACACAGGTTGTAGCACATCAGAGTCTGTGATTGACCGCAGGGTTTATCTATGTAAGTTAATTGTAGTGCTTAAGTAAGAGTGCAAAGAACTTAGCAACTATGACTTGTGTAATACCTTAACATTAATTATGCAGGATAATAACTGATAGTTGCATAGTTGATATTTGCTGTCAAAGTAAGATGGTTTCAGTGTAAACACTGCGCTTAATCTTAATATTAGGATTTAGTGTTTAAGCAGCAATTACCCATTTTAGTCATATGTCCCTTGAACTAATAATCCTGCAGACAGACTGTATTTGAATTAGACTGTTGAATGGATCAGAGGATTGCTGTGAAGGACAGGGTAAGGGCGCTGCTTTTCTACTTAAATTGATTTAAATCTTTTTTAGTTCTTGACGGTGGCAGATGGTAAAAGGATTGAAAAATAGCTGTACTAAAGTAAACTTTAGTATGCTCATCCTTTTCAGAAAAGGAATAAGAAAACAAGCATCCCGGGAAGTTACAAGAGGGTTACAAGGCTTCAAAGAGGTTTTTGCGGCAGCCAGCAGGAGGGAAGATGGGTTTTGGAGAATTGTGAGCAGTGAGCAACAAATCACCCTGACTGCTGTGTTTTTCTGTTTTTCAGTTTTATTCACATTTCAAAGAGAAATATGATTACAATTGTACATGAAAAGTATCTCTTTGTGTCATGTTGTATGTCTAAGAGGTTACTGGCTGCAGCATGGTACCTCATAGACTGAGTAATGATAGAAAGGTAAGAAAGGCGAGCCCTTTCAACAATGAATTGGTTGCAGCAATGGAAACTGCCTGACAACTTAACTCCACCTCTTGGCCTGTTGTTAGGTGGACCACAAGTTACGTTGAGTCAGCATTTCCAACATCGCGTCTACTGTTCACAGACTTAAAAACTGTGCTACAGAAATTAATGGGTTATGTTGCTACGGCTATGTCCAGAATTTTATCCTTCACCAAACATCATGTAACAACATGTACCGCTTTTACTTTGGCTTTTCTTATGGCCCTTGTATTGTAATTGTCCAGCGCTATGGTCCTGTTGTTTTAAAATGTGCTTTATAAATAAATTTGAGTGGGATTGGATTGGAGTTCCAGTATCTTTTCATGCAATGTTTGTGAGTGATGGCAATCTAGATCCAGTTCCTTTAAAAAAACTGGTTCTGCATTTTTCAGACCATTGAATTTAATAATATTTGAGCTAATTCTGATTCTGCAATGAGGTCTTATGGGTCCCATGAATATAGTTTACACCATAAATTTTTTTCAGTAAATTACTTAATCAGTTTGTTTCCAGTATTTTACCGTAAATATTTCACAGTAATTTGCTGTGCCTGTATTAATTTCAGTGTGGAATTACAAAACTATACTGTAAATATTACAGTTAAAGCCTATAAAGTGATGATACAGTCATTTATTGTGAAATATTGCAGTTAAATAATGTACAAATCAGGTAATAATTTACAGTGTAGTTCACATTATGATAATTAAATCATCACATTAGTAAACTTTTTAAAACGTTTTGGAAAAAACATTTGAACTGGTGGCTAATAGGCATTAAACAACATTTAGAACAGCTCTGGTGGTCAGTTACATGCGAAGAGTGTGGCCACATTTTACTAAAGCTAAAAATAGAGATGCAAAATGCAAGGTATGTTGCAAAATGATTTCTTGCAAGGGGAGAGCAAAACCTCCATGGCCATACACAGTAGCACTGAGCATTGAATCAAACCAAAATGCAGAACCTTTTACTGTCTCTGACCTGAAATGACTCCATCAACTCCTGCTGCCCCTGCTGCAAGGCTGCCATCCTCCTCTTCCACCCAAAGCTGTCAGACTTCAGAGCAAGTCCCATTAGTTAAAAATCATAATCCAGCGTAGAAACCAGCTGGATAAAAGCTAGCTTGTTAACTAACAATATTGTGACGTTTTCAATGTCATTTCCATTATCATTCTGTGTTTAAATGTCTGTCTTTGTAGATAATGTTGAATCATTACAGGATACAGTCGATGATATTATATAACAGATGATGAAGTTGAAAATCTGCTCAATTCATAAGTCAGAGTACAATTTAGATAAAGAGATCAATAGTCCTTTTTTGATGTTTTTCTCCCTGTGATTGAGATTTTCCACGCTCCTTTTCTGGCAGATGTGTAATCATTTATCACAGTGTTTGTTTAGGTAGAAGCAGATTATACACACACAAAAACATACACACACTGCAAAAAGAAAGGAAATGACCCACTGTTCTATGACTGTAACATCTGGCAAGGATGAGAGTCCAGAGCATACGTGCTCATGGTGTGGGGGGTAGGAAGCTGAAAGCACGCAGCACGAACTCCATCTTAATCTATGTGACCTACTCGTGCTTTGTTATATCAGAACTGGACAGAGGCAAAGTGCAGATGTACAACTTCGAAAGGATTTACATGAAACAAAAAGGAGATCGGGTAGCAGTTCATAGAGGGATGTTAAAAAGGGATATTTCAGTGTTTTTGAAGAAACAGGGTCAACACTGCCACATTATTCAGCTAATTTGAAGAGACACTAACCAAAGAGCTCATTTTGGTTTAGGTTTAAACGCTACTGAGAACTTTTTCAGCAATTGGATTCGCATAATTTGTTTTTGTGTGTTTGTGCAGGCGTAGCTTACATACTTACCAGAAACACACAGCTCATTAAAAAACACTGAAATATCCCTTAACAATGCTCGATTGCCTGGTTGGCTAAACATGAGACCTACTGTTTTTATTTGACCTATGAGCTCCCTTGTTTGTCCCCTATAGAAGTTCCTTTGTAAGGTAAAGGGAATGAATGAGTGAAAGATTTTAAACCCAATCATTACAGTGTGGAGAGAAACTCAAATAAACTTAAAGTCTGAGTGGATTCAGAGGTGCTGTCGGCAGGTTGTAGCGCCTGTTAGAGCAGAGCAGTGCTAGCTTAATAATGTTCAGGTCCACCTGGGCTGTCTGAGCATTAATCTGCTGCTGAGTCCCAAAACCAATTACCTTTGAAGTTTGCTGGTAATTGTCAGTTTGAAGCACCTTCCCCTTTGGGGAGTATAAAAAAGACACTCCTCACCCCTCCACACAATTTCTCAGCCAAAAAAAAGTCCTCCTGGACCAAAAATTCAGCAGGTTTCTAGGTTATCTTATCTCGTTCTGTTCTGATCAGGTTTTCACTTTTGACAGCTCCATGTCAGTGTATTTCATGTGAGAGCGGGGTTTTAATTAAACGGCTTTGGGCAAATCTCCAATGTAACCAGCTTTTACATACCAAAACAGCCTGATGTCAGGACTGGATGGTAAAAAGTATGTCTTTGACTTGCAAAAAAAAAGAATAATGTACAGTCTATTCACTGAAAATTCAAGCAAATCTGTAGACATCACAGTTTTTATCCTGTGGCAAAGCGATTGATGGATGGTTCGTGCCAGTTAAAGGGGGTTATCATGCTTTTCCACATTTATATCAAAAACTGCAAACTTACAAAGTTTTGTGTCCATACAACATGTATGCAAAGTTTCAAATTTCAAATTAAACGTATTTTTTTATAATCTGAGAAAGCAGATGTAAACTGCACAATTCTTGGACAAACGTGTGGAGCTGTGAGACCGTAGTTTGTGAGCAAGATTTACTTAAGCGCGACACAAGAAGTAGCTCAGGAGGTTGAGCGGTTGTCCAGTAGATGGAAGGTTGGCAGTTTGATCCCTAGTCTGTCCTTGGGCATTAACTAAACCCACCTTTCTCCCAGTGCTTGTCCTCCACTGGTATATGATTACAAGTGATGTTTGGAGTAGGTCAAAGAGACCATGTCAGCCATAGTTACTATTAAGAATTATAGACTCGCCATACTGGTTCATCTGAGCCTACAGCAAAGCAGAGCGGCCTGCCTTCAACAGCGTGTGAAGTGACACCCACAGTGAAGAGCGGTAACCATAGACATAATATACATTTATATGTATACATACATGATGTCTATGGGGGTAACGTAGCTCAACTGATTGAGCCAAAACATGTGGCTCTGCCCTCGGCCATGTTCAGAAAGCCCCTAGGGAAGAAGAAGAAGAAGAAGAAGAAGAAGAAGAAGAAGAAGAAGAAGAAGAAGAAGAAGAAGAAGAAGAAGAAGAAGAAGAAGAAGAAGAAGAAGAAGAAGAAGAAGAAGAAGAAGAAGAAGAAGAAGAAGAAGAAGAAGAAGAAGAAGAAAATTTAGGTTATTTATAATATAAAAATCATGCAGAGGTATCAGAGGGGAAATATATAGTCTGAAAAATTCATGATACTCCGCCTTTAAGTCTCAGGAAGATGGGTGGGTGAGAACGATCATCTTTCTAGGTGACATAAGTTGAAAGGGCTAGCAAACTAATTAGCCGCGCCCTCAACAGTGTGACCAATGATGGAGAATAATTAAAATAGCAAATTATTGGAGTTTCAATCAGGTCCTTGAACCGACTCGGTGCTTGGTCCCGGAAAGAAGCAGAGCTGTTTTGTCCTTGAATGGCACCACAATCACACATACTGAAAATACCTCACAGAAGCTGCAGTAAATTAATCAGAATAATTAACAGCAATGATAATAAAGCCATAGGCATTTTGCATCAAATAATACAATCTTTAAAAGCGGAGACTTGTCAGACTAATTCTAGCAAAAGATTAGAAGAAAGCGTCAGAAAAGGACAAAAAGAAGAGAGGGGGAGGAAAAGAGGTTTAGAGAATAAAGAAGCCACACAGGAGATTAGGTCCTTTTTCTCGGCTTTGCTTAAAGTTTCATTGAATTTCAAAGCTGATTGACGTGCAGTCACTGTGAGTTTCCAGTGACTTGGCTGCTCAGCTTCAAAGACAGGAATCAGGGAGCAGTGTCAGGACAAGTCTTGCCTCAGTGCCAGTGGGATGCCTTTGTTATTTTCAGTCTCGGCATGCCAGGATGTGTCACTTTATTTAAAAAGGATCAAATAACGCGGTTGCTCTGCCGCACCGCAGAAAACCCACATTTTCTGCGAAATATGACGCAACAGCTCTTACTGGATACTTCTGGTAAGATTGAAAGAAAAAGTTATCTCCCAGCTTCCTTGTCAGCTTGGACTTCTTGGAAATTCAGATCAAAATGGTGATTTCTTTCAGGGTAACAAAAAACCTTTTGGACTGATTGAAGGCTTTACATGACAACAATATAATCTTTCACTGATGCTAAACAGAATGAAATGAGGCACAGCTGGATGTTAAACACTTCTATTTGACTCCAAACAACATTTTTTCATGACAAAAACATCTTTTGTTTCATGAATGATCATCTCAGTGCCTCAGATGGCAAATCCTTCCGGTGCTGATTTCATCATTGCAGCGATATTACGGTCCAATCAGTGGTCAGTATGAGGCTCGCTGGCCTGACAGCAAGGCAATGTCATCTGGCGTACAGCACAGGGATTACAGCCTCTAATCTGCCTCTCATGAAACCCAACTAGACGAAAACAAGAGGGATCGTGATCATGGAATAAAAAATGGAACAATGTCGGAAACAAGACGAAAGAAGAGATTTGTTTTGGTCTACACGGCACCTTTTCCTTAGCCATATGGAGAGCTGCAAAAACCTGAGGCAGATGCAAAGTCCTTCAAGTGAGTCTTCATTTACTTGATGAATATGTGTGCAGATTTGCATGTACAAAGTCATGCTAATCTGGGTGTCTGTGCTCCTGTCTGCATGCACATAAACACAAACTGAGTTTAACCACTGCAGAATAAACAAAGGATGTGGCTCTGGATTGTTCTGGTGAGGGTTTCTATTTGCAGGGGTGTGTTTATCCTCAACGACTAGAAGAGAGGAGCCCAGGCTTCCACGTGTTACCACAGGGAGACCAATACATTGACACGGACTGCTGACAGGCAATGAGAATCAAAGTTTATCAACAAATATGTCTCACAATTATGCAACATGAGAAGAGTAATTGAAAAAAAGGGACTGGCAGCTATCTGTAGGGCTGGGTAATGAACTGAAAATTTACCGATGCCAAAATTTACTACAATAACCTACGCCATTTTGCCCATTACAATATATTTGGTGTCAAAAAAATAGATAAATAAAAGTTGGTTTTGGGTGTGTGTAGGTAGGCTATGGTCTCGTGTCCCTTTAAGATGCTGTCCTACGTTGGAGACATGACTCCACCCCATCCAGTCCGTAACAGAGAGGGAAAGACAGGTGAGGAGATGGAGAACGGTTCAAAAGTTGTAGCGGCTGAAGTAGACGAAGTTAATGTGGGAGGGGGTGAGCAGCTTGTGTAGTAGTTATTCACCCATTTGTTGTTATTGAGGTTAACTGCTCAATATATTGTGATATTGATTTGAGGCCGTATTGCCCAGCCCTAGCTGTCCATAACGTATTAAAATATAGGTCTAAGTCTTTACATAATGAAAGTGAAGCCTTGAAAAGACTGATTTGGATCTGCTGCATGTGATAAAATGTAGCAAAATAACGGAAACTCTGGCGTTAAATGTAGTGATATTATCATCAAAATTAAGCCCTTACAATACATAGAGCTCAAGTAAGTGACTGAAAGCCACGTGTTCACACCTGTTCTGGAGGCACTACTACACAGCTCCCTGGGAAATGTAGGAAATCCCCAAGACTAGACAATCAACTATCATTTACTGCAAATTAGCCATCTTTACTGATACTATTGGCAGTAAAAGAATGCCAAGTGTGATTTTCCACCAAGTGCAAATGCGTGTGTGGTTGTGGGGAGCCGGGAAGTGTGTTGAATCTCTTTGAGCTCATTAGACCGGGCTTTGGCAAGAAGTTTAACCATCGGCTCCAGCTCAGCTTATGATTGAAGAGGTTATTGTCCAGCTGATGGTTTGGTGCTGAGGGAGAGAGTGTGTGTGTGTGTGTGTGTGGAGCCTGTAATTTCACTCATAGTGTTGAATCAAAGAAAGATCCACAGCTGAGATCTACAGGAGCCCCTCTCTGGTTGTCGCTCGTTATGTCTTGCCAGAGCCTCATGCAGATGTCCCATTATCCAGTAATAGACACTTCACTCCTGCTCAGCGACTTCCTCTTGGCTTTGTCACAACTAGACCAGAGGAACACTGAGGTTTTCTCCAACAAGCTGCAGCACGAAGAGACATCTCATCACATAAATGGCTTTAAATGTGACTTTCAAACTATCTTTTTTTTTACTTACCCAACAAGAAACCTACAAACATGCAAAAAGGAAAAATGCTGCAAATCAAAACAAGAGTGTTTGGAGTCACAGCTTTAACGCATGGTAGAACAGTGTTAGATATATTGTTAATATAATTTTTTACATCTAGTTGAGTAAACTTGCTGGATTTTAGATTTCCATTAAGAGATCAAGAAATGAGTGGAGGAACGTCCCTGCTCTGAATACAGAGTGTAGGAGAGCTGCAGAGCTCAGTTAGCCCTGCTCTAACATCAACACTGAATCTAACTGCACTGGTGTAAAATTGACAAGGAAAAAAATCTGCCTATAATGCTAATGAACTACTACTACTAAACTCGTGTAAGTCCAGAGCCTTTGAATTTTTTTTTAAGTATATTTTTTTGAGCAATTTTGCCTTTCATTGATAGTACAGGGTGAAATGTGGGGAGATAGAGAGAGAAGGGGGAGGACATGCAGCACATGGTTGAGGCAAGACTTGAGCACGCGACCGCTGCATGGACTGTGGTCCCCATACATGGGATGCACTAACCCACTCAGCCATCTGCACGCCCCCAGTTGCAAGTGTTTTTGACTATGCTGCACACAGTCCGTGTAGGAGGCTTGTGCAGGTTAATAACTCTGCTGGCCACCCTATAAAATGTAGCAACAAACCTTTTCATTCTTTTAAAAGACATAAACACTGCGTTAAACCATAAACATAAAAAGCAAGCCAAGCTTACTGTATCTCCTTTTTGCATTATCTCAGTGTCTCATGTGACCATGTGCTTGTCTCTTGCAAGTTTACCCTCAAGTTATCAGGCATATTTTTTCCATTAAGTACATTTTAACAAGTCCTTATAGGGCATCTTGCTAGGAAATAAGTCAGAACAGTTTTGACACCAACTGTCAGAACTGATCGCTAACTCACCTCCTAGTCATTGCAACTAAATCGCTGAGCTGCAGATGTAATTAAAGTTTGGAAGTCAGTAGTCAAATAGTTAAAATCATCCAGCCTCTTGATGATCTTGACGTAAATCTCTGATCTGAAGTGATTAATGTGCCATCATTCATCACTTTAAGTATGAGAATAAAGAGAACTGTCAGATTGACTTTGGGTAGGATACCAGCGCCTGATAATGTGCCGTTGTTACTGTTAACCACAGAGATGCAGTGAGCAGCTGCAAGAAGTTCATGTTCTTCATGCAGACCAGCAGCTCTAAAAGGCTGAATTTTGTCAGTATTAGAGCTTAGTATGAAAAGGTATGAATTTGATACTCTGAAGTTGCTAAAGCCCCTCTCATAGAAGTTCAGAAAAATTGAGAAATGTATCACTGAAAACCAGAAAACTTTCCCTGAAATTGTCAACAGGAAAACCCCTTTCACTCTCCAAATACCTTCCTTTACCTTAATCCAAATTGTCTGGCTTTGTTTTGTCATCCATCAGGCTCTCTCAGTTCTGACCTTTGCTTGTTGGTGGTCTGTAGAAAACAGCGAGTAATAACATCTCCTTCTGTTCTGTCTGCTCTACTCATTGACAGCAAACTGCAGAGGGGGATCCTTGCCTGTGAGCATTTTAGCACCATCTTGTGGCGTTGAAGCAAAGCTGCAGTGCCTCCACTGCAAATCTGTATTCATCGATTGCTCTCTACAGGCTCCAGTGGCGCAATCGGTTAGCGCGCGGTACTTATAAGTCAGTATCCTGCAGAGTGATGCCGAGGTTGTGAGTTCGAGCCTCACCTGGAGCAGCAGAAATTTAGTGGGTGACTTGCTTTAATTTCTCAGTGCAGGAGTTCGTGCATCAGTGAGTTTGATTTAGACCTGAATCTGAGTGGATTAAACTCACTTCAACAGCTGTGGCATACACACTTGTTTGCATGTTCTGATTAAAGACCAATACTGTGTGGATAAAAGGGCTTTTATATATGAAAACATTCATTATGAACAACAAGAATACTTTGTTTTGATTTGCAGAACTCCTGAAAGGAAGTCAAATCATAAGAAACATCAGCCATCACAAGAGCTGACTGATCAATAGATGTCAAGTATAGGCTTTTGTCATAGCAAGATGGTGTCTATGCCTTTGTTTGAACATAATCTAGAGTACTTTTCTGTTATCAATCCAAAATACTTAAAATTGTAATCGTGCAATTGGAGAGAAATGGTGAGGAGGTTGTGAGTTCAAGTTCAAGTGGAGTATCAGCTTGCTTTGTCAATACCCGAATAAATAAAAACCACTAATCCTGCAGTCAGAGGAAAGAATAAATCAAAGTGATCGACCTACATGAATCAAAAAGGCATGCATATCACACACCTTTGTTTTAGTATTTACTCACATTAATAAAGACACTATGGGTGAGAAGTGAGGACAGGTCTCCATGTGACCAGGGCTTCATTTAAGAGATAAATCAAATGTACTTAATATAAGAAATTCATAGATCACCTGAAGTACCATATTATTGCCTTTAAAAGTAGACAGCAGGTACATAAAGTGCTCAGATTTTTTTTCTGACTTAATCTTACGAACAGTTTGTGATATCACATAATGTACCCATGCCATAATTCCTGTACTCCCACGTTGAAAAAAGTTCTGCTCCAGGTGAGGCTTGAACTCACAACCTCGGCATCACTCTGCAGGATACTGACTTATAAGTACCGCGCGCTAACCGATTGCGCCACTGGAGCCAATACTAGCATGCTGTTGTTTATGTTTTCAAGGGTTATGATCCTGCTCGCTGTTGTCTGGGTTTATTTTGATATCTCTGACAGGATACTCTCTGCTCTATTGGCTTTTTCATATTTAGCATTAATCTATCTTGCACTGTTGAGGGGATTTAATACTGTTGACCTTGAGCACATTCTACCCTTGTGGAATCTCAAATCTTTGACGGATGGACTTTTTAATGTCTCTGTCTCTGTCTCTGCTTGTGTTGTGTAGCTGGCAGGCGTGAAGGGAGCTAGCGAGCATGGATGAGCCAGGCAGCAGGAACAACAGCCTGCAGAGGAAAAAGCCGCCATGGCTCAAACTGGACATCCCGACGATCCAGCTGACACCGGATGACACACCCACGCTCAACCAGGTAAAAGTTAACAAAGTCAGAATTTCACAGCCGTTTCACTGGTGGAGCTTACACAAACAGAAGAACTACCAGAATTGAAACAAGTAGAAAAAAATATCTGGTTTATTCCAGGATCTCGAACATCTGATATTGTGGTTGTGGTTTCTTTGCAGCCCCTGAAGCGCCTGCGCAGTGTCAGCATGCCAGGTGAAAACCCCAAGACCCGTATTGCTGCCTTGGAAACTTCCAACAACTACCTCAGGCCTCATCTGGAGAGATTACCCTCCTTCACACAATCCATCAAGAGGTTAGACACACACACACACACACACACACACACACACACATATACACATATATGGACAAGTTCATGAGAGGTCCTCGTTCTTCCTCTGCTGATTTTCTGCAGCTGCTAATCCTCTTCAGCATGTTGCAAATCTTCCTAATTCCATTAATTCTTCTTCACTAATAAATCTTTAACAGAACTAATTAAAACTGCAGCCTCTTTCTGATTTAACACAAATTAATCTTGCTCTCTTTCGCCCTCCCTCGCCTCCCTTCTCTTTCATTTTGCCTTTTTTTTCCTCCTTGCTGCCTCCCCGTCCTCCTCTCTTCTTGCTGCTTCTGTTGTTAAGTGAGAAACGGGTGCGCTTTCAGCGGGTCAACACAGTTCCCCCAAAGGGCCAGAGAGGCCCGAGGAGGGTGTCGACCGTCCGAAGGCGATCCTGCATCCCCAAAATACTATCCCGACGGCGTTCGTCTATTCCCAAACAGATTATGAGGTACAAGCGTCATGGGGTTGGGGATGATGGGAGAGGGTGATAACAGCAGTTTGAAAGTGATTTAGTGTCTTGTGTGAAATGGGAAACAGAGTTTAACAACAACAACAACATCAGCAGTTACGGGCAAAAGTTTGACTCAGGGGAGAAGGTGGTTATTCTTGAAGAAAACATATGATACCTGTGTAACTCACTCTATCAGCTGATCGCTACAGCTGACAGCTCAGCGGATAAACTTTCACATATTTTATTGACAAATGTCAGGATGAGCATGCTTTCTAAACTTCTGTATCCTGCCTATCCGTATCTGCATCTTCTTGCAACCCACCTCCATATCAGCTCCTTGTTTTTTATCCTGTGTCACATGATCTTTGCTGCTGCTCTCCCTGCCTCGGCTTTTCATGCATGCGCATGAAACAGAAGGGAGGTGTCCTCTCTCTTCTGTTTCAGGCTTTGGTATCTCATGTAGGGGGCGCTCAGAACAGAGCCAGACCACCAAACTATTGCATGCAGATACTTTTCTCGTGGTCTTGACTGACTGAATGATTTGATAGTAAAAGCATGACCAAATATGGCGACTTGCATGTATCAGTTCGGTTTTAGAGATGCCTGCACACTTTTAAGAAGGTTCTTGGCAAGATTTTGTGTTTGCAAGATGTTTCGCTGCCCTCAAGTGATCAGAAAAAGAAATGCATTTTTAAGTGCAACTTGTTTTAGATCAATACATGATTTGAAAACTCAAATCTGCAACTCAAGATTGGATATTTTTATGTAGATTTCCACTTTTCTAGGTCAAATCTGAGTCAAGTCAGCATCCATCATAGAGGATAGACACATTCATGTGAGAGAAGAGTAAACAAGACCTAAGGACCGACTCGTTCATAATGCACACAAACACTTTGATGTTTTTCGCTCAATTTAAGTCCTCTTAATCCAACTTTACCTCTTTGTGCAATGTTCTGACACACGAAGGTTGCACATAAACTTTCACACATATGCAGAGTGTATCAGGCAGACAAAATAACACAATTACTCATGCAGACTGTCTATGTGCTTCACACAGCATGTGGGCCACATCAAAGCAGCTCCTCTTAAAGTGCTAAATGAAATGAAAATGTTTGAACAGAGAGCTGAGACACTGTTGTTCAAAGGATCACCTCATGCTTTAACCTTATCACTCTTAGGTTAAATATGTGTGTGTGAGAAAGAAAATGGTTGTGTTTGATGTTTATTGGAGAACTAATAGGATTGAGGGGGCGTTTGTGGATGAATGTGTGACAATTTGGGGGTTAGTTCAGGTCCCTCTGACTTTGAGAAAGCACATTAATACAGAGTGATTCTCAAAGTGTAAATCAGGTACTGATTTCCTCCAGATTTTAGTGTTCTGGGGTGACTTGGAGGACACCCTGATGCTTTCTGATCTACAGGAGACTTCAAAATCATTTTAACGTTAAAGAGGCTTTTATTTTGACAGATGAAACCACAGAGATACACAGACAGTCATTTTCTCATCCATACTCACATTTGTAATGACGGGCGTTTGAGCTGAGCTTCACACGCTCTATTGGACTTCTTTTAAGTGCTGACAGGAATGTATCGCTGCAAAGCAAGGTGGGGTTTGAGCTGAGCATTTGTGGTCGGGCTTCACCACTGTACAGTGTGTGAGTGTGTGTGTGTGTGTCTGTGTTCGGGTTGTGTTCAGGCATGTCCCAGCAGCCTCCCTCTCCTCTCTCCTCCCTCTCAAAGTGTATGATGTGCCATCTTTCTTCTCTGCCTCTTTTTAATCTCCTGCTTCCTGTGGAGAGCTGGTGTGTTAGGGAGAGGACTGGTGTTTACATACGTCCGATGTGAAACTAGAAAAAAAGAGAGAAAGAAAGAGAGAGAAGGAGAAGGAGGAGGACCATGTTGATGGAGGAGGTTGTTTTTGGGATCATGATGGGGGGAGTCTAACTTTGACAAGGACCAGAGCTGCTGTCTTCTTCGCCCAGTAGGTCACATCCTTTTACGCTCAAGGAGGCATACTGGGAGTCTGTCCAGCAGCTGACACATTCACACACTCCCACACACACACTCGCAGTCATATGGAAACTGGTATTGGGGACACAAGGTCCTAAAACTGAAAGTCCTGGATGTCTGAAACCCAGCTGGAGGAAGAGTGGGAGTCTCGTCTGACCACGGAGATAAACGCCAGGATTTACTTTAACTTTTGATCAACCAGGAGCTCAGTGAGCAGCACGGGGATGTTACACAAAGACATGACATGTGGTGATCATCCTGTCTTTACATAACAGAGAGTTTAACAAGGTAACACTGGCCTGGATATCAAGAAATCCCCTTATGGAACATCCTATGTGTGCTTTGCCGAGGATCAGTGAAAATTCAGCTGATGGGGGTTTAATCCTGGTCCGGGGGTAAGCAAGGGAAGTGTGTCAGTGATGCTGGTGATTCAGCTGCACTGTCCCTGCCCCCCACAGGTATGACACAGACTCTAAACCCCTCCTGGAGCTCTCTGGACAGGTGAGTGCGCTGTGGTTTAAGCTCATGAGGGCAAACCAAAGTGGGGGATGCTGAACAAATATGATGATTTGAGTCCTACTAATGTTAGGTAACCACTTTTTCATATCAGCTGGAAAAGCCTCCAGGACTTTAATGAAAAAACTTGGGATTACAGCTCACTTTTTAAATCATTTTAGTGTGTTTGAGGATTGTCTGGTGTTTTCCATGACTGTTGGTTTCATTTTTGCTTTTACAGAACTCAGACTTAGCGCTTTAAAACATCTGTTTTGTTTTAAGGCTGAGTCATAACAGACTCAAAGTTGAGACTACATTTTTTTGACTAGTTTGATCCTTCAATATAATTCATATGTGGTTGAAATTAAGCTTCCATGTGTTTTTTTTTTTTTTGGTGGGGATTGTTAATGCTGATTAGATATAATTAACACTCTAATTGCATGTATAAAAGTCTATATTTGAAGCTCTCTACATACTAGCCTATAAAAAATGTAACAAAACAGCTAAAAGTGTCATGACTGCTAGCTTAAAATATCTTCCAAATAGCACTTGTTGTATTCTCTCTCAATTGCATGTTAACACAGGTTTGCTTTATGTTTGGATCAGGGTTCAAATCTCCAACCCGCTAAGAAGGAAATGAACAGATTTACTATTGAGCTTCATCCACTAAATGTAGTGCTGTAGCTGGTAAAGATGGAGGTGGTTTCTCTCTTTAATTTTATTTATTAAACAACAGTCCACTTGAGTGCATGTTTTCTGCAACATTTCAGTGGCTCAGAGGTGGGGAAGGTTGAGCTCCTACTTTCTCCTTCTTTCAGTGGTGTGAGTGAGTGAATGTGATTTGTAATGCAAAAGCGCTTTTGTCCTCAGAAGACTAGAGAAAGCTCTCTATAAACACAGACCATTCACTATTTTATTTTCATCCGAATGTCTTACATGCCTCAGCTTGCGAAGGGGAAAAATGTATGAGTAATGTAATTTGTGTAATTATCAACAAATGTGACACATCATGTGAGAAGAGGAAAACAACTTTTTTAATCAAGGCTGGTGTTGATGGTTTTAGCCTGAAAGAGCTCACATTGTGGCTGTAAAAAAATACTGATATTACCATGAGACCGAACGGCAGAGATTCACAGAAATGAGTCCAACCTTAAATTTCTCCTCTATATGTTATATAACTTTTTTTTTGTAATTGTACACTCATTTGAATAATTCTATGCCTTTGGCTTTTTCTCTGTAGCTTGTAATTACAGTACTACAGATCCCTGCATCATGTGCTCCAACTTTACCTCCAGGACACGAGCTAATTCATGTGGTTTAATGCGGCTTTAATCTTCGATGGGCGATGAATTTGCACTGTTGTCAATCAGCCATGAAATATTTCATTTACTGTTTTGAGTACTTGTCAGTGCATGTGTAGCTGCCTTCATTATTTTTTCAAGTATCGAGAAACAGGCCTCAATATGTAACATGAGCGAGCTCTGCATGATTTTTTTAGGCAACTTTACCTCTGTGTCGATTGTTTCATGAGTTATAATTTTATTTTTTACACTCTGACCCTCTTCTTCACCCTCTGTGTTCCTGTAAATACCACTCCTGCTTCCTTAAACGTGTTGTCTTTCTTACATTCCTCTCTGGAGGGACAACAATCAGCGCTGCGCCGCCCCCTCTTTGCCCTTGCGCAGCCTTAAAAGGCTTCCCCAGCTGGCGTCCTTCTTGCTGATGAGACTCTAGTGTTTATTACTGAGCACTCCTCTTTCCAAACAGTTTCTCCCCCGGAGTGGCCTCCCCCCTTCTTGAAAACACAACCTGGCATGCAGAAGACACCAATTCATGGGAAAAGGGACCTGAATGCACATTTACTTAATGAGAAATAGACGCAAACATTCATATCATCGACAAGTTTCGACAGGGTGTACTTCTGTGCTGTTTGCAGGACTCAGACCAAGAGGTTGTGTCGGGACAAGAGAATATTTAACATGTATTCAGGATCATAAGTGTTCATGTAATCAAACATGCACTCATAAAAAAAGAAAGATGGAGCAGAGGGAAATAACTAGATAGGAGCTGCATTTATCAGGATTTAATGCTGTGTCATCGTAGTGCTGTGTGGGTTTTACAGCTGTACAGACGCAAGCCCCACATTTTAACTTTTCATCTCATCACTTAACCTTAATCCAAAATAAAGTTAAAGCTGATTTGCGCAATTGAAGTAAGCCTAATAGAGCTGCAGCCAAAGATTATTCATGAGTTTCACTCTCGCTGAACGCCCTACGCATGCCCTCTTTTTCTGTCTGACCCCTCTGTTGGTTCACAGTGTTGAATACTTTTAAAACCTAAACAGTGCTATGGTATTTCTTTTAAAGTTTGCCTAAATAACAGCAGGGAAAATGGTCCATGTTCAATCAAGCAGATGTCTTTTTGACATGCGGTTGTTCTCATCAGTCAAGACAAGAAATCAATCAGCAAATGAACCGATTAAATCATCAACTCATCCTCAACCAGCAGCTGCAATCAGTCAAATGATGGCTGTATTGTTCCGCTAATTAAGAGGGAGGTCCAATGCAATCATCTGTAGTTATCTCAGCTGTTATTTGAATGTAAAAGCAGATAAATGAACAAAATTCTGAATTAAAAAAAGCTGCTTTGCCTTTATTTTGACAGGACAGGGTAGTAGATAGTAAGGCTGGGTGATATGGTCTCAAATCAATATCATGATATGTTGAGCAGTTCACCTCTATAACGATAAATGGACGATAACTACTCCACAAGCTGCTCACCCCCTCCCACATTAACTTTGTCTACAGCTGCCGTTCCAGCTGCTACAACTTTTGAACTGTCCTCCATCTCCTCACCTGTCTTTCCCTCTTTGTTATGGACTGGATGGGGTAGAGTCATGTCTCCAGTGTAGGACAGCACCTTAAAGGGAAATGAGACCATAGCCTACCTCTACTCAAAAAAAACAAAAAAAAACAACTTTTATTAATTTATTTTTTTGACACTGAATATATTGACATGGGCAAAATGACATTGGTTATTGTCGTAAATTTCAGTATTGGTAAATTTGTGGTTTATCGCCCAGCCCTAGTAGACAGAGCAGGAAATAAGGAGAGGAGGGAAAGGAAGCGAACCTAGGTCAACCGCTGAGGCAAATCCTTGTATATGGGCAATGTGTAGACTGCTAAGCCAGTGGTGCTTCCAAAATAGAGCCCTTAGTTTTGTCCTTGTGTTTTGTAATGATAACTTTAGGCCATGAACAAAACTTTCTGTCTTCTTTATTTATCTCAAACTTGAAGAACAACAACAAAAAGAAAAAAAACCCTAAATAATATACATGTACATCAAATCAAATTTACACAAACATATGTATGTCAAAAACAAACAGTTTGAGAAGGAACAGAATGAAGTAAAGAGCTCATCTAGTCCTGCCCCTTCCTTGCAAATCAGAGCCAATAATTAATTGAAAAAAGAATAAACTAACTGCAAAAATCACAAAGACCTGTATAATTATCTACATACTCTGGTATGACAAAAGTCTTTGGTATTCTTCAATGAGAATGACTTAAATACCCACTGATTCATAACTGTGTTAAATTGGTTCACTAACTTGAGTCCTTTGTCTCTTCAGGGGTACAGCCGACTGGTTTGGGGTGAGCAAAGACAGTGACACCACCCAGCGATGGAGGAGGAAGAGCCTGCAGCACTGCAGCCATCTTTACGGGGGTCTAAAGCCGCAGGTGATGAGGGAGATGGAGCTCCACAGCCAAGACAACCTCTCCCTGGCCAGCACTGAGACCCCTCCTCCCCTTTACCTCCCATCCCACCACCCCAGTCACCACCACTATGGCATGCAGAGGGTAGGCCTGCACCTGGGGCACTATACAGTAGAAGACCAGGACAGTTATTCACTTTTTCCCCCGGTCCTGATTTCTCCCTCACTCCCTTATCTTCCTCTTCATTCCACTTTACATGAGTGGCGCTTGCTTTTCCTCCGTGCTCTGTCCTCTTGCAGAGGGTCAGTTGATGTATTTTTTTAATACAGCTACATAAAAAATGTCTTTTTAGAAGCTGACTCAGCAGCTTTATCTGGTTATTGTCAATGGACTTTAAGTAAATCAATTTCTTGGGGGTTTAATCCTGGTCCAGGGGTATGAAAGGGACACTAAAATGTCTAACTTTGAAAATGCTTTGCCACTAACAAATAGAGATACATCCTTTCCCCTTTCAAAATAATGTCATTACTTGCTGGTACATCAATCTAACCCTTGCTTGGATATGTGGTCCGTGCATCCCTGTGTTTACTCTTTTATGTAACTTCACATTTGAATATGAAAAAAAAATCTGTGAGACATAAAAACTGCTTATGCGTCTATGTGTGTGTGTGTGTGTGTGTGTGTGTGTGTGTGTGTGTGTGTGTGTGTGTGTGTGTGATCGTAGACCCCCTGGCTCGGGGTCGTGCCTTCCGCATGGTGGAGGAGGTAGATGGACTCAGTGTCCCGCAAACTCCCATCACGCCCGGCACCGCCTCCCTTTGCTCCTTTTCCAGCTCCCGCTCTGGCCTCAACAGGTTGCCACGCCGACGCAAACGAGAGTCTGTCGCAGTCATGAGCCTTAAGGCTGCGGCGGCACTAATGAAGGTGTTTGTTTGTTTTTACTTCTTGCTGTATAATATTTGTGTTATATTTTGATTCAATCAACAAATGTTTGTGCTTTGCAGAATCTAAGCTTTAAACTCTCTGTCCTCATTTAAACTTTTTAAGCCTCTGCAGCTTCTGTTGTTACTGGAATATCAATTATTATCAATTGTGAATTAAAGTTTAATATTGTATAATGTTTCTCCATCAATAAGTGAAGCCAGCGCATAATTTAAGCATTTAAAAACATTATCCAAGCATGTAATCTCCAGAAGATACTAGGAAAAACTACATCTGTTTTATCCTGATACAACCCTGCTGCCACATATGTAAAAGGATGGGTTTTATCTATGTTTTAACATCTATGCTCGTTGATAAATATCTGTGTGTGATGTTATGTAAACTATGAGATCAGCTGCTATAATGCAGATTAAACTAAGAGGAAAACTCTTACAGTGGATGACTCTCTCCATGTAGCCCACTCGGTGTACTCATGTGTTTGGTATAAACAGCTGGGTGGATGTTCACTCAGAGTATCTGTTAGTGGAGTGGGGGTTACCAGAGACATTTAACTAGCAGATGGCTCATGATAGTGCGCAGCCAGTGCCCTGATTTCTGCTGGATTGGATATTCCAGAGAAGCAGAGCTAATCCACTGACACAGAGTCCTCTGCTGCTACGTAACACTCACCAGTCATTAAGAAAGAAAGAGTACAGTCGGGGATTCCCCTGGATAAACTTCTGAAACCTTCGATATATTCAATCCTCTCAGCTTGTGCAACATCTTAACTCTTCACAGTACCATAAACCATGACCATAATGCCACTAATGATGATGACATGTGAGTGTTTCTTGCTTGTGTGTATGATCCTCGCTGTCAGGGCCGGACGTTAGGTGAAAGCACGGCCGGGCGGTGTCGCAAACGAAGTTTCATGCCACCGAGTTTCTTTGAAGACGACACTGTGGACTTTCCTGATGATCTGGACACGTCCTTTTTCACCAGAGTGAGCATAAACACACTTCCACACACTTCAAGGATAACCTTCAGTTTATTCAGCTGCATCTTTTAGAAATAAAGTTTGATTTGATTATCATTTTAATAATCAAGTCAACATAGATGCACACAATAACCTCAATTCTCTGCTTTTCTTCAGCCTGCACTTACTCAAACCATGCTGAAGTGTCTCTGTTATATCTTACTTTTAAAAAACTCAAACTTGTGAAATAAACCAAACAAAACATATAAGCAACCCTTGAAAGCCAAATCATTTGCTTTTATGCCCCAGAGGTGACAACAGTCATGTTTAGATAGAAACAAACAGTGGTGTGCAGATGGCTTAGTGGGTTAGTGAGCCCTGCGTATGGAGATCACAGTCCCCACAGCAGCCACGGGTTCAAGTCCAGCCCCTGACCATGTGCTGCATGTCCTCCCTGATCTCTCTCTATCTCCCCATATATCCAATCTGTCCTATCAATAAAGGCTAAAAATCACCCCCACAGATTTCTTAAACCAAGTCAGATCAATAATATAAATATTGCACAGATCCCTGAGAGGATTCCCATTTTGGATTCTGTGTCCTCTCTGCCTTTTTTTCTACTGTTCTTACCTTTTCCTTGTTTTACCCACTGTAAAAATGTCAAATCCCTCACCAAAACCACCTCTGACATCTCCATCCACGTTGACCAATCCCATATCACCCCCTCTTCACTCGTCCGTAACCTTGTAATCCATCTCGACCCCAACCTCACTTTTGACCACCATATCTCCCAACTTGCCCGCTCTGCCTTCCTTCACCTGAAAAACATTGCAAGACTCCGCCCCTTTCTCTCCCCATCTGCTGCCGAAACCTTGATACACGCTTTCATCACCACCAGACTGGACTACTGCAATAGCCTCTTCTACGGTCTCCCCTCCACCACCCTCAACAAACTTCAACACATTCAGAACTCCGCCGCCAGACTTCTCACCCGCACCCGCCCATACGACCACATCACCCCCGTCCTCCGTCATCTCCACTGGCTCCACCCTTTGGAACTCCCTCTAAACACATCTGTGAATGCCCGGACCTCATCAGCTTCAAATCTGCCCTCAAAACCTACCTTTTCACACTCGCTTTTATTGACCCCCCCAACTCACCATTATCCAACCCCTCACATCTGCCCCTCCCACTTGTATTCTTTTATTCTTTTTATTCGATTTTATCTTATTTTTAGCTTGTTACTATTAATCTTTGCCTCATTGTATTTTTATGTTTTTTAACTTTCTGTAAAGTGTTTTTGAGCTCCTGTAAAAAGTGCTATACAAATAAAATAAATTATTATTATTATTATTATTATTATTATTATTATTATTATTAAATGATCTTTCTGCACATTTTTATGATTACAGTTAGGTCTCCAGTGTTGGTAATAAGAGCCACAGAGGCAATGGTCTTTTTTCTTAAACATGAATCAGCTACATGACACAGCCATTCAACAACCCCTGTAGTTATGGACGTACTTATGCTCATGTTTCGTTCACTAATAGATATTTTTTTAAAATATTAATTTAATCTACAAATATGTCCTTCCTGCTGCTTCAAGTTACCACCTAATGTAAACTGTTTTCCAGCCTGATGGCTGAAGCATACAACCCTTTAAACTGAACTTATTTTTGACATTTGGGCTTGAGTCACACTTTTTGACTCCCTTTTTCTCGGTAGGACGGTCTGCAGGATGAGTTGTCCAGCTACGCTGATGAAGTTTTTGAGACTCCCTCTGAGGCTGACCTCAAACAGCTGGATGAAAGGGAGCTTACAGGAAGTGCGCTGGACAAGAGCGAGCTGGAGAGGAGCCACCTCATGCTGTGCGTGATCATTTACATGCACACATAAACCTCTGACACTCTGCAGGGGTGAAAGTACTCTCATATGATTTATCTCTATTAAAACATCCCTCTATCCTCTTCCCGTCACTGCAGGCCCTTAGAGCGGGGATGGAGAAAAGCAAAAGATGTCTCTCTGGTTCAACCCAGGGTTCGACTGAAACAGGAAGTTGTAAGCACCAACAACAAGCAGCAGAGGGGACAGAAGATCGTAGTTCCCGTTAAAAGACTGTTTGCCAAAGAGAAGAGGCCTTACGGACTTGGCATGGTGGGACGTCTCACTAACAGGTCTTACCGGAAGAGAATTGACAGCTTTGTCAAAAGGCAGATTGAGGACATGGATGATCACAGGTAGGGGAGCAGCTGAAATTTTATATTAAAGATGGCTGCTGTGATGTAAAACTAAATAATCCCTCTGTTCTCTGCAGGCCTTTTTTCACCTATTGGATCACATTCGTCCATTTGCTCATCACCATTCTTGCAGTCACCATCTATGGCATTGCACCTATTGGTTTCACACAGCATGAAACCGTCGACTCTGTGAGTATATTTCCAGGTCTTTACTTCATAAGTTGCAGATTGTTTTGAATAGTTTTTGTAAAAACACACAACTCGGTAATATCAGTTTGTGTTTTTTTAGGTGCTGAGGAACAAGGGAGTTTATGAAAATGTCAAGTTTGTACAACAACAAAACTTCTGGGTTGGTCCAAGCTCAGTGAGTATTGGTTTTCTTTGTCAAACACACTCTGTGGTAAGTGTATCCCCATCAGAGACACACTTAACAGTTTGTATATCATCATTTTAAATGCCTGAAACTGGTGCGAGAGGGTAGGTGTCAGCTGAGGGGCAGAGGAGACCGCCCCAGTTTTTAAAATTTCAACATAAAATATTTACAATAAATTAAAAAGTTTTAGAATTACCGATTTTGTAAAATATACTAGCCGAGCAATTAGTGCTTTGTCAACTGACACAAAAGTTTCTCTCTTTGGCTTCTGTCCTGTAGGAGGCGCTGATACACCTTGGAGCAAAGTTTTCCCCATGCATGCGTCAGGACCAAGAGATTCACAAACTAATACATGAAAAAAGAGCGAAGGAGAGAGAGTCCGGCTGCTGTGTCAGGAACGATCGCTCTGGATGTCTACAGACTTTACAGGAGGAATGTTCGGTCAGTGAAACAGTCACAGATATATGAACCCAAACTGTAGTCCTTACAGTCAAACCCAAGACAATATTTTCATCATGTTTGCTTGATACAGGTGACAAAATAGTCAAAATTTGCAAATGGGGACAGCTTTTGTCACTACATCAGCAGTTTTAGTTTCCTGTGGGACAAAATGAAAACAGATCAATAAATTTCTTCTCCGTTTGTCTCTGCTTTGCTGCAGAGCACCCTAGCTGTGTGGGTGAAGTGGCCTCAGCACCCTAGTGCTCCCACTCTGAATGGTACACTCCGCCAACATGGGGCAGTCTGCCATCAGGACCCCAGGTAGTGTAGACAACTTTGAGTAAAGTGTCAGCTCTTTTACTGAGCAGATCCCTCTCTTTTCATACTCACTCCTTCTACTTTCAATGTCTATAGAATCTGTCTGGAGCCGGCCTCAGTGTCCCCTCATGACTGGCCTGATGATATCACCAAATGGCCAGTAAGAACATGTATATTATATTAAAATTTAATCATTGAGATATTCAGAGCATCTACAGTACAGAATAAAATGTCCACTGGTTCTGATCTATAGGTTTGTACAAGATACAACTCTGGGAATCACACCAACCTCCCCCACATAGACTGCACCATCACAGGCCGGCCCTGCTGCATCGGGACCAAAGGACGGTAAGACGGTCATATGATGGATTTAATTTGCCAAAAGTGCAACTACAATTGTTTAAATATTGGTCACTATATCGATGAATGATGGTTTTAATTTCATGTCTTAGATGTGAAATCACTTCCAGAGAGTACTGTGACTTCATGCACGGCTACTTCCACGAGGAGGCAACCCTCTGTTCGCAGGTAAACCAGACAGACTAACTTAATCTAAGATGTGCTTTTTAAGGGATCTCTTTTTTTCCCTGCAACCCGATGTGATATATTTGAAGAGTGTTTGATGTACTTTTTTTGTCTTGAATTTAAAACTTTGCTGCTCCAGGTGAGGCTCGAACTCACAACCTCGGCATTGCTCTGCAGGTCACTGTCTTATAAGTACCGCGCGCTAACCGATTGCGCCACTGGAGCTTGTAGATTCCTACTGATCAATCGCATCAAAGTACTCTAGATTATGTTCAAACTAGGGCACAGATACCATCTTGCTATGACAAAAACCTATATTTTATATCTATCGAGCAATTGTCTCTTGTCAAGACTGAAATTTCTTGTGATTTGGCTCCACTCATGGCCTTTCAGGAGTTTCTGCAAATCAACAGGGTTTCCTGGTTGGTCATGATGAACCAACATTCCCCATGGTAGAGCACCTTTATCCACACAGTATTGGTTTTTAATCAGAGCTTTCAAACAAGTGTGTATGGCACAGCTGCTGAGGCAAGTTTAATCCACTCAATCAGTCTCAGTGATGCACAAACTCCTTGTGCTGAGAAAGTAAAGCAAGTCACAGACTAAAATTCTGCTGCTCCAGGTGAGGCTCGAACTCACAACCTCGGCATCACTCTGCAGGTCACTGTCGTATAAGTACCGCGCGCTAACCGATTGCGCCACTGGAGCCTGTACACAGCTGATGATCGGACTGTACTTGGACTGGATTCATCACAGTTCAGTGCCCTGGCTGAGAGTTGACAGGAGTTTGGAGTGAGCTGAATTGTTTCTCTTGTGGATATTTTCAGTGCTATTCTCACTTAATGATGTCAAACAAGCCCATTGTTTTTGTAATTATTAAACTTGGAAATGATAGGGACCAAGTGTTCCATAAACTTTAAATAACCTCACCAAAGTTTAGAGATGAGTCTCTATTTGGAAAAAGCAGAATCAGTTGACTTTATCAGAGGTGCATTGTTTTTTTATTTATCGCCAATTACTTGTTAGTGAGTTTCAGCTCTATGCACAACAACAGCCTGAGTGCACCTCTTTTTTCAGAGTGGACTTTTATTTCAATATCCATGCTAAATTTCTGCTGCTCCAGGTGAGGCTCGAACTCACAACCTCGGCATTGCTCTGCAGGTCACTGTCGTATAAGTACCGCGCGCTAACCGATTGCGCCACTGGAGCCTGCTGACAGATGATGATCAGACTGTACTTGGACTGAATTTATCACAGTTCATTGCCCTGGCTGAGAGTTGACAGGAGTTTGGAGTGAGCTGAATTGTTTCTCTTGTGGATATTTCAGTGCTATTCTCAGGTGGATGAAAATGAGATGAGAGTTGGTCTGATCTTTAAAGATGGGGCTCAGTCTGATCCCATCTGTACATTGGGTCTTTGATAATTGAGTTTGGTCTAAACCAGCTTTTCTTTGTCAAGCATCTTTGATAACACTTGTGGTGAATTGGTGCTTTATAAATACAGATTGATTGATTGATTGATTGATGACTCTGGCAATAGTGTAAACCTTTATTTCAGCATTATTTAGCCCCAGCCTGAAATGCTTCATTTTTGCTGCTTTTCCAGTGACCTACAGTTACACACACCTACAGCTTGTGGGTGTTACTTTTTATCCAGTTTTGTTGTCATAAACCTACCCAATCAGGAAACATCTGAAGGAAGCTGTTAGTGCACGCAGGTAGCACAACCTACTATCGTGAATTTATGCAGGGGTTGTTGTAAGTGCTCAGATTTCAAGATCAGTGTAATTTCTGTCCGACTGCACATCCTTTTTCAGAGTGGACTTTTATTTCAATATCAACGCTAAATTTCTGCTGCTCCAGGTGAGGCTCGAACTCACAACCTCGGCATTGCTCTGCAGGTCACTGTCTTATAAGTACCGTGCGCTAACCGATTGCGCCACTGGAGCCTGCGGACAGCTGATGATCAGACTGTACTTGGATTGAATTCATCACAGTTCATTGCCCTGGCTGAGAGTTGACAGGAGTTTAGACTGAGCTGAGTTGTTTCTCTTACGGATATCTCAGCTCATAACTCTTGAATGAATAGGGACTTTACTTGAAAATGATGGGGACCAAGTTTTCCAGCACATGCCTCTAAATAAACTCCACATAGCTTAGAGATAAATTTCTATTTACAGATTTTGTATAGAGTTGAATCAGTTGACTTTGGTATCAGAGGTGCAGTGTTTTT
Source organism: Xyrichtys novacula (assembly GCA_962446985.1). Taxonomy (NCBI): domain Eukaryota; kingdom Metazoa; phylum Chordata; class Actinopteri; order Labriformes; family Labridae; genus Xyrichtys; species Xyrichtys novacula. The sequence continues at coordinate 14,707,861 of OY660882.1, read as the reverse complement.
TCTGTACAGTTACACTCAGCTTTACTTTTCACACAGTTTTGTTGTCATGCATGTACACAAAGGTAAGAGGGGATAGGTGTCAGCACGCACAGCAAGCACAAACTGCATTCTAACCAGGCTTTTGGACGTAAATTAGAACACTTTACCATCATCAATTTATACACGGGTTGTTGTAAGTGGTCAGATTTCACGGTCAGTGGGATTTCTGTCAGATTGCACATTGTTTTTTAGGGAGGACTTTTATCTCATTATCCATGCTAAATTTCTGCTGCTCCAGGTGAGGCTCGAACTCACAACCTCGGCATTGCTCTGCAGGTCACTGTCTTATAAGTACCGCGCGCTAACCGATTGCGCCACTGGAGCCTGCTGACAGCAGATGATCAGACTGTACTAGGATTTAATTCATTACAGTCCATTGCCCTGGCTGAGAGTTGACAGGAGTTTAGACTTAGCTGAGCTGTTTCTCTTATGGATATTTCAGCTCATAACTCTTGAATGAATAGGGACTTAATGATGTCAAACAAGCCCATTGTTTTTGTAAGAATTAAACTTGAAAATGATAGGGACCAAGTTTTCCTGCACATGCCTCTAATTAACCTCACCAAAGTTTAGAGATAAATTCCTATTTACAGATTGTGTAAAAAGAGTTGAATCTGTTGACTTTGGAATCAGAGGTGCAGTGTTATTTTGAACAGTTACACTCAGCTTTTGGTTGTTACCTTTCACACAGTCATGAATTTACACAAAGGTAAAAGGGGATAGCTGTCAGCATGCACACCAAGCACAAATTACATTCTTAGCAGGCTTTTGGATGTAAACCAGATCACTTTACCATCATCAATTTATACTCAGGTTTTTGTAAGTGCTCAGATTTCAAGGTCAGTGGGATTTCTGCACATCCTTTTTTCAGAGTAGACTTTCATTTCAATATCATGCTAAATTTCTGCTGCTCCAGGTGAGGCTCGAACTCACAACCTCGGCATTGCTCTGCAGGTCACTGTCTTATAAGTACCGCGCGCTAACCGATTGCGCCACTGGAGCCTGCTGACAGATGATGATCAGACTGTACTTGGACTGAATTCAAAACACTTACTCTCCCCCACAGGATTGCAGCATTGGCTCTGCAGGCTGACTGATGGCTTTATTAACCTGGAGTGTTTTCTCCATTACTCTCTCTTCCTCTCTCTCTCTCTTTCAGGTGGCCTGCATGGATGATGTGTGTGGTTTGCTGCCTTTCCTCAACCCGGAGATCCCAGATCAGTTTTCTCGACTCTGGCTGTCTCTCTTTCTCCATGCAGGGTGGGTTTAATCAAATCTGTATATTTTAAGATATCACATGGATTTGGGTAATTACTAAGGATTCCTATTGTATTTTTGTCGATAGAATCCTGCACTGCCTGGTATCAGTATTTTTCCAGATGACAGTGCTGAGGGACCTGGAGAAACTAGCAGGCTGGCTGAGGATTTCCATCATCTACATGTTAAGTGGCATCACCGGAAACCTGGCCTCAGCTATCTTCCTGCCGTACAGAGCAGAGGTGAAACTTCACCTTCACAACCAACTATAAGGAAGTACTGTATCTTACACTAAAACTGAGACTGCTACACAATTTTTTGTCTCTGTCTCAGGTGGGTCCTGCAGGCAGTCAGTTTGGTATCCTGGCCTGCCTGTTTGTAGAGCTGTTCCAGAGCTGGCAGATCCTTGAACGACCATGGCGAGCCTTCGCGAAGCTCCTAGCCATCTCTGTTTTCTTCTTCTCCTTCGGTTTGCTTCCTTGGATTGACAACTTTGCCCACATCTGCGGTTTTGTGTCAGGGTTCTTCCTGTCCTTTGCTTTCTTGCCATACATCAGGTAGGTGGAGACAAAAGTTTGGTACGTTTTGGAGGAAATAAGTTGTTTCCCCCTGACTTAATAACTTGGAGTTATGATTGAAAATGAGTTTTTTTCCTCCCCTCAGTTTTGGGCCGTCTGACATGTATCGCAAACGACTCCAGATCTGCGTCTTCCTGTTGGTCTTCCTGGGTCTGCTCTCTGCCCTGGCTGTCCTTTTCTACGTCTACCCAGTGAAGTGCGACTGGTGCGAGTACCTCACCTGCATCCCCATCACAGATGAGTTCTGTGAGAAGTACGACCTGAACGCACATCTCTTCTGAACTATTCACAGCAAGATTCAGAACTGAGAAGAGCTGAGCAGTAAGATTTCTCCTGGGGAATTGACCAGTGTGTTTGCATCTCATGTCTGTGTATCTGTGTTAGGAAAAGAGAAAAAAAAGCCTTCAGGTTTCTGATCAGAAAAGAATCGCAAACAGGTAAACAGAGTCATTGTAAAGTTGATCAGAAAGGACTTGTAACTGATCTATGTGTGACTGATCTCTAGCTGGGCTAATCAATGAACAGTCACACTGAGGGAGAATTAAATATCGACTTCTTCTGTAGTAAAATGGACACAACAGTGCTCCCTGGTGGTCAAAAGGAGCAGTGCAGCATGAAATGACTGCAAAAATATTTGTTTTCTACGTTTTTTACTGATGTCTAAAGAGCTCTCTCTATTTGCTCTTGGAGTTTAAACTTGCCAAGAAATGAAACTTCAAAGTGCTCAAATGTGCCTTATTGACAAAAAACCCACACACAAAAATGTCATTTTGTGCCATGGATGAGTTTCTGTTGACAATTTCTGACATCAAGGGTTTCTTTGCTTTGAAGAAATTGTTTTGCATATTGACGCAGAGTCATGTAAGCATGAATAACATGTGAGGCTCATGTTTGGAGGCTGAAATGCTAAAACGATTCTTCATCATGCTGTATCCTTTGGTTTCTACAACAGCCTTTGATGCACTTCAACCACAACTGAATTGTATTTGATATGCACTGTGTTACAACTGTACAGAGCACACTTGTTTGGTAGAATGCTTGACTGTGAGAAGTTGTTACCGTGGTGAATATGTGTTTTTTTTTAATCCTATGAGGTGGCGTTTTAGCCATCTGACAATAAACACTAGAAAAGAAAGAATATTTGGTTAATTTGTCACCTGATTACATTATTTTTTGACAAATAGCTTACAAAAATTTTTATTGAGATATCTGGTGATGACAAGGGCAAGAGAAAAATAGATGTAGTCTTAAGATTTGAGAATAGACAGGCTTCATGTCTGTTAACATCAGATTCTACAATTGAATGAATATTTCTTGAATTATAAATGAGAACCGAAAGTTTTACACTCCTTTATTCTTACACTCACCCAGCCTTCATTACCTTAATTAAATGATTAACCCCACAATATCAAAAGAAATATGTTTGCCCATTAGTTTACATGCCTTTGCTCTGCATATCAGAGTTGTTAAAGGGAAAGTGTTGTAATTTTAAGGGAATGTGTATATGTGTTTTTAATGGGTTGCATGAGGTACTTTACAGTAGTAAATAGTGAGGGGGATGTCAGTAACATGGAGACTGGGAAATAAACAGATAAATCTTAACAATCAAACAATAAAAATATCATGTTTAATACAGATACAAACTAAGAATGACAAATATAAAACACTCTGCATACAGATATCTTTTTTATTTTTTCACATTGTTGCCACTTGTTTCAAGATGTCCCAGCATGCATCTCTTTTAATTTGGACAGTTAAAATGCAAAGCCTGGTTCTTTGTCCAATAAAATGATAAACAATTCTCCTATATGAATCAGGATGGACATTTGCCTTGCCCATATTTTAGCTATAAGTTAAATACTGAGCAACAAAAAAGTTTGCCTCAGATATCAGAATGACCACAAGGTGGCGGCTCAAGTCCAATAACTCACAGGCTGAAACTGGTCCAACATAAAGGCCTCTGAGGGTATGAAGCTGTAATTTCAAAGACATTGTTGTGTGGCTCTTTGGTATTTAAACGTCATTAATTCAAGCCGAAGGTTCATCAGTATGCAGAACTCTTCGAGGTGCTCCCTGGTCCCCTGTGCTGAGTTTGTTCTCACTAATACACAAGGACACACACGCGTATAATTGCTGAGGCTGTCATTAAGTCTTGTCTGTAATTGAGTCTAAATAAGTGTGTACTTGTCATAGAGAGGAGCTGTAAGAGCACAAACAGAGATCTGCATACGAAATACAATGTATCTATTTATTATTCTTAATCCTGAATGATTTTAGTCTAACTGTAAAAATGCTTCTACAATGAGGTCAGGAGTCAACATTACTTTTTTTTTTTTAAATGAAATACAGAGAAAAACACAGTTCAGGACAGCAATATTACAGAGATGGCAGTCTGGACCTTTGCAGCTATTAGCGTCTTTTATCAATAGTCGAACAATGTCTGACATTTTGATGATCAGGTTATCTGAGGACAGATGGGATTTCTGTTTGACTCTTTATCCTCTTTCATGAAGTCTTGTTGTCCATGTGCCACTTTTACTGCTGACATTTCACCAACTGAGGTTTAAAATCAAAGAGAGACAACAGAGGACCCTGAATTCAGGTCTAGCATAACACTCCCAGCGTACGAAGCTAATATTGGCAGCTGGTTTTGAACCACATTTGTTTTTAGGCCTGCATGCTAACTAAATCATTTGGATGACTTATTCAGTGCTGAGATCTAAATGAGATGTATTACCTCGCAGAGCCAGGTACACTTTTGCTTTTGTTTCCTGTCTGGATGTGGAGCTAATTTAGCTAGCCTTATGTTAAGCTAGCTTTCATATTAAGCTAGATTCACAGTGGGAATCAAGGTGTTCTCACCAGTGAAAGTTGTTCTTCCATTAATATTTTTCATAAATTTTAACAGTTACATGTCAATACAATTTGAGTAAGTAGCTCCACATGTGCGCAGCTGGACCTCTGTTGGCACATGCTCAGTTAGAAGTTTACCTCCGCTTGTAGCTTTAATATTTACCACTAAAAAAATCTTTTTGTGAAAAAGACACGTCGAAACACAACCTTTGCTGGTGAGACTGCTTAATTTCTTTTAACAGCTTAGAGCCAGTCGGAGCTCTGTATTGTGTTTGCGCTAACAGAGGTCTGTCTGCATATAATACACTTGCTGAGATAAGATGGGAAGTTTATACAGAAATACAATAAAAAGAAGAGCTGCAATATTCCGGCGTAAAATTAAGTTAGGGTCAAACACATCGTATCACGAAGTTAGACATTCCCTCAAGAGATGAATGTTGCAAACCGCTTGCTTCTCTAGTTATACCAACTTTAGTAACGACCTCAGGATAGCAATACACAGCGGTCTGAAGAGCCATAAACAAAAAGCCACTCTATAGCTACAAATAATGCTCAGAACAGCACCTAACTTCATCAACAGTACATATAGGGTCCTAGCCACAGCACTAGCCACCAAACATCTTTTTAGCTTTGCCTGATTTCTTAAGCAAAAAGATAAACACAACTCACCTACTCTCTTCCAGCAGCCGCTTGTTTGTAGCGAGACCTCAGGCCAGTCCATTACGGACTGCTGCGGGGTGACGCAGCTCAAGGAAGAACATTTATGATCATTACTTTATCATTTCCTTGAAGTAATAATCACCATATTAATCATTAAGGTAGTTCTTCTGCCTTAGTGTCTCAGTCTGATTGCATTTCCATGAAGAAATGATCATAAATGTTCTTCTCGCTACAAACAAGCAGCTGCTGAATGAGAGTTGGTGAGTTGTGTTTAGTCTAAATTCAAACAGAATAGAGGTTTGATGATTAATTAAAATCATGTGAACAGGTACCAGATGCACATTTAAAATTGCCTATAAATCCTGCTCTTTTGTCTGATGCTAATTCCAGCCCTAATTCCCATTTGAAGGTTTGAAAATGTGGACTCCCTAGTTTTCCCCGGTGGTTATACATCTTATTCAACCTTCTGTTCAGACTGCTAGTTTGCATCTCATTCTCATGCAACTAGATTCTGCAAGTCTACTTGCCCATGTCGTTCACTTAAAATTCACTATAAATATAAAATAGTAACTCGCTCACTCTTGCTGAAGTTCTCTGGCAGCTTTATGTGAGAACCAATTTGAATGCTTTTGTCCTCAGGTAAAAAAGATTTTAAACAATATTTCGAGATTAAATTCACAAGTCTGGAAATTTAAAAATTATAATGCACTCCATCAAGGAAGCTGATGAAATTAAGCCAGACTTTTCAATTTTTTTCAAATGCTGAAATATAGTTAACTCTCACTAAACAAATAAATATTGAGTTATTGATTAGATAGATAAATATACAGTTACTACTTACAGTGGCTTTAAGCAAGAAATACATGTCATATTCCACATGAGACAGTGTGGGATCTCATATTCTCTGCCAAAGTCCTCTTTTTGTTTCTAAAATCTGGCAGAGAAGCTAATACTGACAAATTAATGACCCTGCCGACATACAAGTCCTGAAAAATCCTCCTCAGACTCATCTTATTCTGTCATCTAGTGGGTGCTTTCTTAATATATGCTGCACCCAAAGCCATTAGAACCCCCATCCCCCTCCCCTATTCATTGCCACCCCCATCCCCTCCAGACTCCTCAAAGGAAATTATCTCTCTCCCTTTCCAATCCAACTCCATCCCATCATGTCCTCCTCCACCTCATCTTCCTGTCCATTTCATGCCTCCCAATTTCCATCATTCATTCATCACATGGTTTTTCCAATCCCCCCTCCCCCTCCCCTCCACACCCCAACTCTCCATCACAGCTCCTATAGAGATGGTAATGTGACATGAAGAGGATGGTATCTACAAGCCAATAATCAGCTTCAAACGAGACACACGGTAGCCTGCCTCGTAGATACTTCCCCCCCACGATAGTCTACTCCTACTTTGACTCAGATCATCTCTTTAAACACTGAGTGAGGAAATGTAACTTTTGAGCTCTTCGCAGATTAAAATCAAAAAGAGGGAGCCAAAAAGAAAGGTAGCCAGCTAGCCATATCATTGAATAAAGAACCCTGTAAAACTGGATGTCACATGATTAGCGCACATCAACACTATCGTATGTCCAATAATGGATGGATGGATGGATGGCTAGATGGATGGATGGATGGATGGATGGATGGATGGATGGATGGATGGATTGACAGAGAAGCAGATTGACAAATTGACTAACATAAGGCAAATAGACAGACAGACAGACAGAAAGATAGATAGATACATGGATACATTGATAGACACATTGGTAGATACCTAAACACATTGATAGATACATAGATGGATAGAAACTCGATTTGTTTCTGGAAGGCCAACCTGAAAGGAGACCCTGACAGCTGGCCAACAGGTGGTCACTGACAGACCCTTTCCCTTCTTTGTGCCTGGAACAACCAATACACACACACACACACACACACACACACACACACACACACACACTCCTCAGACTGAGGACCCAGGCCATCAGGTGAAGGAGGCCGACCGGGGGGGATGGGTGTGATTGTGTGTGTGATAGAGTAAAGGGGGAGGGGGTAAGGAAGGCCCAGCACGCACCTGTCTGATTAACCCACCTACGGCAGAGCTGATGGAGAGTAATGTTATAGCCCCCCCAGAAACCACATGGTCCTATACACCACCTGGACTGACACTGATAAACCCTCTCTACCTGTGTACCTCTGTGTGTGTGTGTGTGTGTGTGTGTGTGTGTGTGTGTGTGTGTGTGTGTGTGTGTGTGTGTGTGTGTGTGTGTGTGTGTCATGTCTGCATGTGTGAGTGTGTGTGGGTTTTGCTGTAAAGTGTTTGCTAAAGCCTTAGTACACACACCTGAACAACAAAGAAAATAAACAAAAAAATAGACTGTAATATATAATTATATGAAAGTTTTTTTATTGTTATAATTTCCCATTTTTTTATCCAAACTTATTTTCTCCAAATAGACGGGTTTCTTGTGTACAAACAATGCGAGGTGCATGCGCAACCAGGGGGCAAAAGCCTGCTCCGGAGTGAACTGATATTAATGAGATGCTGTATTGTCTGCAAGTTCTCCCTTGAAACACAATTGCAATAAAATGTCATTTCATTGAATAATCGCTTTGTTTTTTTTCATTGCATCATAAATTTAAAAAAAAAAAAAAACACTTGCTGAAATGTCCATGAATTTCACTCAGCTTACCAGGTTGTGACGTTGATTTGGATGTTTCTAATATTAGGAGCAGGGTCGTAATGTTAATGAATGCTAACAAAGTCAAAGTAAAAATGTTTACGACGATTTACAGCACAATATCTTCTTGTCATTTTCTTTCTCCATTGACTCCGCTAGTAAACAAATAAGAAATGTCCTGCTTTCTGCCCCCTGGCTGCATGCGCATACCTGCAATGACGTTGCACAGAAACCCATTTATATCATTATGAAGTTTTCTTTCTTCTTATACTTTTCAGACCCATTAATGATTAATCTTTGGGATCCTGGTGTTACAAATGCTAAAGTTGTAAGATGACTCCCTTTCACATGAACATCATATATTGACAATTAATAATTGGGTTTAATAACATTTAAAATCTAGAGTTAATTCGAAGCTTGTGTCCAAAATATTTCTACACTGAAATACAACAAACTTTTTTGACCATCATCTCACCAATAGTGCTGCCTGCTGACAGTGTTAAACTTGCTTACACCATTGTCTTGAGCAACACTTACATCAAGTTGCATCAAACATGTTTAAGATGATATGCTAACAACCTAAAACCAGAGGGATTAAAATGAGCATATTTACTGTATGTAGATGGAATTTCTCACTAAAAATACCACCTCCCCCACAACAACAACCATTAACGAACACTGCCCGGTCATCTCCAGAGGATAATCCTACTCTTCCTTGTCATGTGTCCTCCGGCTGTATGTAGGACCTCCACTCATTTGCTCCCACACAAATACACAAAGGGGAACTTACTCGCATATCTCATTAGTAATCACTCTAACAATACTACTTCCCTGAATGCCCTTTAAGGATCTCTGATGGTTGGTAATTCGCTGCTTTTTGCTCTATTGCTCTGAATATGTTAGTGCATGTGACCCTCTACCTCCCACTCTGTGTGGGCTCTGTCTCGGCGGACTAATTTTTTTACGGAATCTTCATCTCATATCCAGACAGCACACAAGGGATCCCGAGAAGGGAAAGCCGATGAAAAAAATGTCAAAACAAATGTAAAGACACACACACAGAAAACAAACAAACAAAAAAGGAAAGACGAGGTAAAGAGAGTGAATAACAGAGTAAAGAGAATGCAATATTTACAAAAGGTGTACCACAAGGATCAATGTTGGGTCCTGTATTCCTTGGACGATATACATATGATCTCCTCAAACATACAGTAGAAGATGTTTGCCAACAATACAGTTATTTACACAGATTTAAAAAAAAAAGCAAAACCACAGAAGAGTCAGAAATCCTGTAAAACTCAGAGAATTGCCTCGCCTCGAGCTGCATTATCTTCCTTTCTATGGGACCTTCATGTTGGCGTTCTAACCACAGTTAAAAGGGCAGATAGTAGCTCACATAACATACAACAAAGGGTCCTGACCTGAATCAAAAACAAGAACAAAACAATATTAAAAGCAATGGAAACATTCTTTTAAAGAATATTTTTCCTATAAATTCAGCAACAGAATGCACATAACCTTTTTCGCCTTTACGCCGGTTTGACATATCTTAGGCAGACATCCAACCACTGGATCCTCACCAAAGGTACCAAAGTTCAACAGAGACTCTAATGAAGAGCTCTGCAAGTGACTTTTGTTTTTCAAAAAACTGCCCTTGACAAAATTTCAGAATAAAAGCATTGTGAAGAAAACAAAGAGAGTATCTCCTAAGAGTGAAAGATCATGGCTTTGCTTTGAAAAGCATACCAGAAGCATCTCTGTACATGATCATCACAACAGATGTGGGTGTAATCCTTCACTTTCTTTCCACCGTTTCAGCATCAACAAGGCCGTTTCCAGCAGAATAACAGCTGAACTGTTATAAAACCCTGTGTGATACTTGTCTGTATATGGATGGAGTTATCAGCCTAAACATTAGTTCTTTAGGAGAAACTCAAAGAATCTATCAGGATTATCCCATGAAAGCATAGTTAACAAACACAGCATGTCACATTTCCAGTGTTTAACCTATTCATTACAGTCTTCGGTGGAATGTGGCCCTCCCACATTGCACTTATCGTATTGTGCGCCATAAAAATGCGCGGTTCACCCTCCTCATTTCATCTTGTTCCAAATAGTTAGCGATGGGTCAACAGCGATGCATAGCTGTGAGGAGGGGACCATTGTGTCCGGTGTAAGACAAGCTGTATTAATCATTGTGCAAGGCAAGTCTGAGCCTGTCTGGATGGATGGAGGAGTGGCAGCTGGCTGTTACCGATCAAAGGGCCGTGATGACTCAGCACATAGTGAGGGTGAATTTTTACTATCGTCCAGTTGTTTTATTTAAAAGCAGAATTTGCTGTTGCATTAATCTGAATTTGGATATTATGCATAAAATGGCCAGATCTGAAGGCATTAAGATTTGGGGTGTAACAAGTGCTTTGTTTTTGGTTTGGACAACTAAAATTCAGTTTCAGGATCAGGTGACAGGTTTTTAGGCGGGTATATTAGACTGCGTTTACATGTGCCCTGCTATTTTCATAAATGGACATTTCACCCTCTCCGTTTACAAAAAACTGTGTGCACACCACTAAGTTTTCAGAAAGGTTTTCGTTTACATTAGCCTGTGTATATATACCGCTCAAGCCCACGTTAGCCAATCAGAATCCCGCATAATAACACCAACAACGTTTCTTCCGTCATTCCTGCGCACAATCTGCTGTTGGCTGCCCAGATCTCAGTTATTCTTCGTGTACATGCAAAGGAGTTTTCTAAAACCTCAACTCTTGCCGAAGTTCTTAAAAAGCATCGTCTTAAGGGGCGAATTCTTTGTTTGTGTCTAAACAAAGGATGCAAACGATGATTAATATTTCAGTTTTTATAAATAACTGGGTACGTATAAACGGGGCCTTTATCTCTTATTTGTCTTCTTACAACAGTTAAACTTCTATAAAACTCTAACAGGCATGAATATACAAAAATATTCAAACACACCATCACTACCGACAAGACAGGCTGGCGTGTTTCAGAACATAACATCTCACAGCAGGATGTGCTGTTCTGCTTCCCTGAGCATGTCTGCTGAATATTTTTGCTGGTCAATCATCAGCAAAATTCATAACAAAAGAGATAGGAATGGTATTTAACAAATTTATGCAAAGGGAAAGCCTCTATCCTGCTTTTTGGATTTGATGAAAATGCAATCATTTTCAGCCCTACAAATGTCTTACACTCAATCTCCCCCCTTTCCTATCTTCTGCCATTATTCTTTCGCAGTTACAAATCAGTCTCCCCTGTCCCAGATCCAATTTGACAACCAAATCAATGTCTCATGAATATTTTTGGAAGGCATCCTGCGCCATAAGATGAACTCAGGCTAGACACCATCATCAGCCTTAACTTTCAGATCTCCAAACTTCACGCAAGGTGCAATCTTCTCCTTGACTTTCCATCTCTGAAACTTATTTGATGGGCTGCACTATTGATTGGTCTTATTTTGGTTGTAGCGGCTTTGTTTGGAGCTTTAAATCGATTCAGAACTTTCTTTGGCAATCAGCTAATCATCCTCTGATAAGTGAGAAGAATCAGTTTCAAGTGTGTGAAGAAAAGTCAGAGGAAGAGGTTTGTATGGAAGTAAAATCTTATGTTTACTGGGAAGAAGCAGAGGAAAATTCCACAACCTTCAAGGGATCACAACCTACTGCCAAATATGACCAGACAGTTAAGATCAACGCCTCTCCTTCACCGCTTATCACGCTAAATCTTTGCTTTTTTGTTTGTGGTTTTATCTTGTCTCTTTATCACAGTTACCTGTGTGAGGTAGAGGGTATACACACACAGTCTGCTAATACACAACCTGTTCTTGTCAGCTGTTTTATCTTAAACTCTCTAATCTGTTTACCACGGGTCACCTGCGTCAATAATAATTGGAAGCAGCTCTTCCTTAAAGATAAGCGCCCAGCTCTTTGTTTCCTTCTCTGTCTCGCTTCATGTGCAGCAGAGCGATTTAAGCGTAGGTTTTGCAACATCATATACTATATCGTGTATCACAGTTCTTGTGTGACGGTTGGTTGTTTTATTTGTTCTCACAAGAATCACACCGCATTCCCTCCTTTGCTTCTCAGCTCTCTGTGCTGCCGTCATCTCTCATTTCTGACAGGCTTTGTGGCATGGCCGGGGCAAGTTTGGGCTTGTACAGCTAGCCCTCCCAAGGTCTGAGGCATGCACACACACACACACACACACATACACACACAAACACACACACACACACACACACACACACACAAATTCATACACACAAACATTTCCTCCAATCAAAGCCAGACCTTATGAATGCCCCACAACACAATTGCTGATTTTAGTGAGGATGCAGCTCTTCAGATGAGGCCAATCATGTGGGTATCTACTAAAGTGGCCGAAGTCGCCCATTTGACCCCTAGCCACTGTCAAGGACATTGTGCCATCTGTTTCTCTCCAATTGAAAGTGCGTGACTGATAAAAGATATAAAGAAAAGAAGGCATTTCATTTAACTACCCAACATGTGAACTTTTGTTTTATATGTACGTATACCGATAAACAGATCATTCTAAATCACAACTCACAGGAGCAACATGGACCTTTAGTTCTCAAATAGGCTAAAAGGGTAAAAAGATGTGTATTGGTATGGTTGTACAGTATATCAGAGAGAGCTACACTGCAATGCTACAGTTTATTAAGAAGAAAGCACTCGAACATGCCTGCATGCTGGATAAAAAGCTTAGAATACTAGTCTAGCCTTCTGTTTTCTCACACAATAGCTTTTAATAGCGTTTTTTTTCTTTTATATACATATATATATCAAAACAGGTAGCATCTTACATACTGGTGCTACTGGCTCTTACGGTAACGATGATATAAACAAGACCCTAGCTAGCATTAACTGTCTCCCGGTCATGATCGCTGAGTCAGGCTGCCAAATCATTGGAAAAAGGAAAGCTAAATGCTGTTCCAGGGCAGGTAGACCTGCAAGCCTCTGTAATGATAAATAACATACCAAAAACAGATTCTGAACCAGTTAAACTTAATTATCAATGAAAAGAGATGTCAAAGAAGAAAATCAACATTTTTAGAACAAATGAAATTTTGAAAAATGTTCCATTTCAGTACAAAATGTGTAATATAAAAATGATTCAGGATGGGTTTGGTTCTTAAATGGATGAAAACCAAATCTACCCACAGGCGGAGCTCATACATATCAATCAGCCTGCAATTACCATGTCTGGTCTTGAAACAGTCTGGTCATCGTCAATTTCCTTTATTCTTCCTCTCAAGCTAAATGTCGAACAATTTGTCCTTAACAGTTTTCCTGTCCATTCAGACTGCAGGTCTATCCTATTGAGTACATAAAACCAGACCCCTCCTCTTTCCTCCCCAACAAAACCAAGCACAGTAACCCTACAGCTCTACTGTCCTGCCTCCGTCCTTAACAGTATAGCTCACAGACACAACAAGTGTGGTGCTGGCTATTTACAGGGGGTGGGCTGAGGTGCTCCTGCCAGGCTCTTTATGGTCTTGGGTGGGTTGTAGCAGAGAATAGGCCCCTGCCAGCAGCCAGCGGTGGTCAGGGCTATACATGGGAGAGGGTCTCAGCAGGCAGCTATTGTCATGGTAAACGGAGGAGTGAATGGAAGAGGACGGGCAGGACACACACATAAAACAGAGGAAAACATGAGAAAGGGAGGGGAAGAGAGGAGACAAACACTCGACCACCTCAGAGATGGCACAAATATAAGCTGGAGGAGGCCTTGTGTGTCTACATTAATGAGGGGCTTAAACATGATGCTCTTACCTCACCAAACCTACATAAAGCCATGCTGTTACCTTTCTTTAAAGGAGGGTGAGAGGGAATCTCTTAAGGGATGCCTTCATATGACAAAAACAAACAATCTTCGCTGGTTCATGCTTTTAAATTTGCAAACGTTGGATAGGAAAAATTTGACATTTGTATGTTAGTGAAAAAATATTTCTCCAGCAGGATTCACAGCTTGTGTGGACCAAACTCAAGTGCACATGAATTGCGCTCAAGACCACCTCTTCAAGCAGACCCCGGTATGATTGTGTTTGCACAGATCAAATCAACTAGACTTTGGGGTCAAGTGTACTTGGATCTTGGTCTAGTCCATGATCTGAAACCTTCCTAAGATAGCTAGCTTGCAGGATGGCTTGTACTAATGAAAGTCAGTTTGTGACTCACTGTTTACAATGGTTAGAAAGACATGTCGGTTTTATAAAAGCAGTGTTTCACCGATGAGGCATTGACCTCCAAGGTCAAGTCAATGAATGTATTTCCAACCTTACAGAGGGAATCTTCTGTTGTGCATTCAGGAGGAACACAAGGTCTTGAATTCTCCTACATGTGAGTTTGCCTGAACATCAAGTCCTGTGAAGGCTGGAAAGGCTGCAGACCCAAACGGCAATCTCCAGTCTTAAGAAATGAGGCCAAAATCTGCAGTTACACTGAGTCAGAGAAGCATTTTTTGGGGGCAAAATGTAGTCTGTGCTAGTTTTGAAAGACAAATCCTTTGTAGTCTCCATTCATCAAACAGAGGAGCCTCTGAATTGGGACAGCTAAGTAGGTGTCCTCTGTACATGTATTACATTCAGATATAAGAAGGAAAACTTAGAGGCTTCTGTTCCTGGAAACATGACACAGACATGCGGCTGTTGTAGACTAGATAGATAATGAAATTGAGAGGGTGTTGAAGGTCGCATTTATTGATTGATTTTATTTATCTAAAAAATCTGCATTTACACCTCAGATCTGAGACATAATGAGAGTGTCTGTCAGCTGCCTCACCAGGGCACAAAGGGCACAAAAAGGGTTAAAAGGCTTTGGTTGCCCGATAATCCTCCACCGTTAAAAGCCCTTCAGAAAGATGTGACGTGTGTGAGGTAATCAGTAAAAGATTCAAGTGTGCCAAAGCCTGAGTGCACACACACCCACCCACACACACACACACACACACACACACACACACAAATACACGCACAAGCACTTTTCAGCACCACACAGAGTGAACAAAAAGGGAGGGAAAAGACCGAGTAGAGGAGGGAAAAATAGAGAATAAACACTCCTCCTCTCTCTCTTTCTTGGGTCGTTTTCACTCTTCTGCTTACCTCTGAGCCCCTGCTGTGTCAATACAATGTGACAGAGATTTTCACTACAGCTCCCTTTCAGTCATACAAACACTCACATGGCTGGCTGATATGACCTTTTTGACGTCTTGTCATCTTTTTTTTCTACTTGTATTGTTCGGCAGAGTCTTTGAGGGAGGTTAGACCACCTTGTGAGACACATTTCTGTCTGTCTTGGTGACCATGCTGGCACAACTACCAACATTTTCTGTATACATACTACACCTGTATTTTTTGGCCTTTGTAACAGCTGTAATTTTCAGGAAATGTTACACACAAGCTGTGGTGTGGACAAGAAAAAAGGAATATTGAAGAAACCACTTTTGTACACGGGGCAACAGTTGAAGACTTTTGAGAGGCAGCAATTTCCTTACACCTCATTAGAATAAGTTTATACTGTGATTCAACGACAAAAGAAAACCTGTCTATCTTTCTGGCTTTGATTTCTTAAAAGATGTAGAATAAAAAGAATTAAATACCCCATGCGAGACAACGTCATTTACATAATTTTTCCCTCTTTGCCAATCTGTCCCTGGCCAATGGTCTTCAATTACCTTCCATGTCACAGCATCGAGCACTCAGAATTTGGCATTTAGATGTTTAATTGACTGTCACTGATAATGGGATTGTGTTCATCCAACCAGGGTGCAAGGAGGGGTGGCACAAGGCCTATGAAACTGTTAGAAGGAGAACGGGAGAGGAAGACAGACATTCGCTCTCTCCTCCAATAAATACTTCAATTCGAAGAAGACTTTGGAGTACTTTATAAGAAAACAGTAACAGACACTTCATTCCCTCTTTTCCGTACTCAGATTATGTACCATGCCTTTCTTTCACAATCGAGACAGATATATGAACACGAAACCATTCTGAGTGAGAGAGTAGCTGTGTGACGGGTCCTTTTACCTATTTTGAATTACTGTATGTTCAGGAGAAGAACTCAAAGGATACAACAGGTACTATTGCTGTGTTCCAGTTACCTCGGAAGTTGGATGTCGGAGCTGGAAATAATGTTACACCTGAGTTGAGCTATTGTTAGCTATACCAGTTGAAAACAGCACATAATACAGTATTTCAACCAACAAACACCATAGTATCATGTCCACAGTTAGACGTTGGGCAGTACTACATAGAACACTTATTTAATTTCACAAAAACAAAACAGAAGGGCTAATAAATAATACATTACGAGAGATTTTACTGTTACTCTTTACTGTTGATGCACTGTGCTGCCATATTGGATTATGACGTTGTTGTCAAATCAAGGTTGGTGAGGATAGTCTGACTTTCTGAGGCGGAAATCTGACTTCAGAGGGGCGTTCCAGGTGGATTCCCGACAGAGAACTCGGAAAATCCAATTTCCAAGTACAAATGGACTGCAGCATATGTTCCACATTAAATGACAGGCAGGTTGCCTGACTCAAGGAATGATCAAGAAAATGTATCATCAAATTGAATAAAAGATTAAAGTAGAAGTAGCAACAAACAGTATCTACGCCACTTTCTGCTTTACAGTCAATTCATAGGTAGCAAGTAAATCACAGTTTAGCCAAAAACCCTGAAATGTAAGGGTTTTAGTCAAAGAAAATGTCCATGAGCCGTCCTATTATCAACACATCCGAACAGGGTCTTCACATATGGTCAGAGTGTATGTTCCTCTCTAGCTACAGCTAGTTAGGCTGTAATCGGTGTCAGCCAGAATCAGTACCTTATTCACAGGACTTTCTTGGATAACCACAATGATTTTTATTTAGGGGACAGTGTAATGAGCTACAAATGACGTACACTACGAGTCATTACTTTGGGTATTTACTGTGAAGAATTTGGGGTATATTTTCATTATAAGGCATTACTTTTTAAGTTTTGTAGAATCAGGGGCAGGGCTGACTTGACAGGCTGGTAGACATAGTGAATTTGTTTGTGAGGAGGCTAGAGGCCTACCTAAATGTCACCTCTTCCCAGGTAAACCAAAAGTTATATTTCTCTTTTGTCTTAAGGTGTGTTGAAGGTTTTTTCATGCACATTATAGTCATGTCATACTTGCTACACATGCACATCACACACGTGCACACTCAGCTCCGTGCCCACTGCAGTTCGCAGGTAGTTGGCCTTTTCCCCGCTGCTTCCCAGGGGAACATAGATGTTAACAGGCATTGTTGGGGGGCTGAGCTGAGGGTGGCTTTTTAATAGCTCATGATTACTCTGGAGAGGGGAGCCCATAATTACAACCACAAATGATTTCACGCCCCTCACCCCCATGATGTGCTTTGAACCTAATCACAGGGAAGCACAGAAGGGGTGTAGCAGAGGAATTGGAGCTTCAACAAAAGAGGTTTCCCCTTTGCCCACTGACAGGAAATCGAGAAAATGAAACGTGCCGTGTTTCTCTTAGAGAATTAGCCGTTCTGCTACATAGGAAAACTCTGTCTGTGTGTCTACTGTGACTCTGACACCCTCCTCATAGACAATGATTTTGGTATGGTGAGTGGTGAAGACAGAAAAAGTTTAAGATATTTCCTGGATATTGACTGTGATCTAAAGATGCTGCACTAAATGTTTTTTTCAAGGGGTTGTTGAATGCTGTTAATCCAAATTTGCATATTCCTGACAACGAATGCAGACATTTATATTTAATTTGATTTCAAGTATCCAGCGTCAATTACTGTGTCAGACTCAAATACAGAGGGAGGCTGTAAAAGCCCTCACTTCCACGAACACAGAGCATTTTTATTCAGTTTAATGTGATGCCAAAATAAATACTTCCCATTTCCCACACAAATCCCTCTGTATCCCCAAAATGTCCCCTGAGTTTCTCTTTTCCTTGTTGTCTCCCATTGTGTGTTTGTCTGCCTTTCTTTTTCATTCCTCAACAGTTTCTCTTCAAATGCTCACTGACATCATCTTTTCATCTCTTCCCGAAAAGCTCGAGAAGGTTTATTTGTCATTGCTTCACTCGTGTTTGCTTCTTTTATCCATGAAACATAGCCGAGGGGCCTCCAAACAAACCACAGACAGAAAAAGGCAAACGCAACACAACGAGACAAATGGTAGGCGCGTTGTGGTAAGTTGCAAGATCTTCATCTTCTGCAGTAGATAGAAATCATTGAAGAAATATCATAACCTCAACTTTGGTGTCCTTCAGTCCTGCACACGCCTTCACACGCACACACTTCAACATTACAATCAAAGCGAGTTAGCATTCTGCCCACACATCTTTCGCCCAGCCCATGCCAACCGGCGAGCCAGCCAGACACACAAACACATAATGGCCAGACTACATGTTCTTATTGGAGGTGCAGACAAACAGAGGAATGCTGGGGAGAGCATGGTGCAAACGGTACGTCTGCCCACATCAGCCAGCCTTCAATAGAGATTGGCCAGGGACGCGTAAACTGGCCCTGCAGGAGTAGAACAGTTAAATGGGGGGCTTCTCTTCTTCTTCTCCTTCATTGTCTGACTCTTAAGTTTCAAAGAGAAAACGCTGGAACCTGAACAAGTGTCTGAAACTTGGCCAAAACTCTGACATTTACCTACTTTATATTTACATTTTACGGGAATTCGGTGTGCAACGGGGAAATGGGGTTACTTTTCCAAAGTACTTGACAAAAGGCCCCAGGAGCGTGAACAAAGAGACCAGACCCAAACCTTTATATCTAATAAACCCCTTTTACATTACTTTTATTCATTTAAAACAACTATTCACTACTTTTAAGCATTAAATAAGTCATTTCTCACAGCTGTTTATCCACAAGTTTTCACACATTTATCATTTTCATTATCATTTTTCTTTCACTTTTAACTCTTTTGGCCTGTAATCATGGGTTTTTGGGCAACTTTTACTTCTACTTTATCTTCAAATCTGCATCTCACTCTACCAGGTTGTGACGTTGTTTTAGATGTTTCTAATATCAGGAGCAGGGTCGTGATGTTTGCCAATTGTTTGTTTTGCTGATTCGTGCAGTTTACAGCACAACAGCTCCTTGTCATTTTCTTTCTCTGTTGACTAAGAAATGTCCCACTTTCTTCCCCCTGGCTGTGCGCACATTCGTTGCACAGAAACCCATCTATAGTTCAGGGGCTGCAGGAGTTACATTGTACTCACGAGTGTTTTGTCGATTACTCTGACGAGGCAGATGTTGACTAAGGTGGTGTGACATAAAGTGATTTTGTATTGTTTATCTAATAGTGGGTATTGGTGTACTGAGATACACTTCTCCTGAAGGTTTAAATTAAGGTTTAATCTCAGAGTACTGACACACTTTTGTCAAGTACACTCATCCCTTTACATGATCTGAAAACTTTAAGTAGAAGCCCAACATTTGCACCACAGTAGCATTTCTACACCAAGCAGGCTGGTGGGAAAATTTGCAGATGAAGTCAAGAGGAGAATCTTGTTTGTTTGTGATCCTACATGTAGCTCACTCAGATCATTTAAAAAAGTTTTCAGGAACTTTAAGCATGTTTGAAAGAGGCTCACTTCAACTGTTTGTTTGTCACCTTTATCATACTTGCATTGATGTGCTATTTTTTTCTTCTTTTAACTGGTCAAATGCCTTTTAGACACATTTCCTTAATCTTTGTTTCTTATATCAACATTTTGTCTTTTACCAATACCCTATTTTCCATACATTTTAATTTTATGCAGTCTAGGCATTAATTATGTCTTACAAGACATAGTTAATGCCTTAAAATTACTAATATTAAAGATACTATTTTCCATATATCCCTACTTTATCCCATGTTCCCGTTCCTAATAAGGATGGCTTAACAACGCACAGTGGTGTTCTGTACTGTGATATGAAGCTGTTATTATTCAAAGTCGGTGTGTCTTTGATATTTTCAAAGGAACGTCTCCTTTTTAAAGCACTGCGTCTGATTTTAGAGTAAATCCTTTGTTTTCTTGACCACAATAGAGGAAACATTTCATCTCACTTTGACTTCATTAGTTATTCCCTTAATGATGCTGTGCAGCCTCAGTGTTGAAGGTGCCCCAGCTGTCTCCTTCAGT
The DNA here is from genome assembly GCA_962446985.1 of Xyrichtys novacula. Taxonomy (NCBI): domain Eukaryota; kingdom Metazoa; phylum Chordata; class Actinopteri; order Labriformes; family Labridae; genus Xyrichtys; species Xyrichtys novacula. The sequence continues at coordinate 14,687,631 of OY660882.1, read as the reverse complement.
CCAAGAGTAAACAAGCTGAGAGCTCTCAGAAGCCGCACACACAGATCGCAGTGGCCTGCTACTCTCCCCACCACTAATTGACCATCGGCCAAAGGACAAACCTCAGTCCTTCTGCAGCGTCCCTGCTATTTTCCTTTGTGTGTATCCCCCTCATTGTTACCTCTCTCCTTATTTTTTTCTCTTTTTCTGACACTCTGTCCATATTCACCTTCCCTCCGTCTCTCTTTCTCATCTCATATTCTCCTGTATTCTTTTTCCATCTCCTTCTGTCTGCCATACCCGTCTGCAGCCTTGCATAATTAGCTGGATCGAGCCGCTGTGGGTCTGGTCCAGGTCTGGCTCTGGCTCAACCCAACTCATTACAGAGAATACGCCTGTCTATCTTACCTTGTCCTCCTCTGCTTTTCTTCTATTGCAGCGAGTGCATGGATTCGGATGGTGAAAAGACTCAACTAAGTGGCTCAAGGATCAAAGACGCAGGCTTCGAGGCATCTCGCACTAAAACTCTCAATTTCTTTTTTGCTGATTTTTCCGCTTGACCTGCATCATCGGCCTTTTGCTGGAAAGCAAAACTACATAAATGCACTTTCAGTCAAAAATCCTTTTTCCTTAAAATTCTTGAGTGACATTTACCATGATCTGCTTGGAATATATTCACACTGAGAGGTGCAAGTCTTTTCTTTTTAGAAATTGTTGGCAAAAGCGAAATATTCAGTTCGGCAGTTTTCTGTCAGTAAACAGAGTGGGAGAAGAGGAGGTTGTCAGCTACAGCTCGAGAAAGGAAACCTTCACCGTGTGGCCCACTGGTCAGTTTCTCCTCCATACAAATATATTTTTACAAAGTTGATATCCAAAGTCCCGTCCTTTCTTGATTTGATCATTCAGGTTACAAGCCATATTGACAAGTGCAGTGGTGTTCTGAGTGTGTTGGGTGACAAAAACCTGGTAGTGTCTCTTGATGTAAAATCAATTCACTGCCATTTAAGCTACTTTCAGTCATGGGTTGTTGACTTTAAATGCATATTTGAATGTTTCTTTGAGAGTGTCAGAAGGGTAGTCAGGTCAGGCATATATTTATTTAGCTGTTTGAAAAAAAATACATCCTTCTTGTGAGAGTATAGTACTCTCATAAAACCCTCTGCACAGTGGCATCCCTCCTTTAATCTGTCCAACATTCAAATCTGCAGATGAACAATATACTTCTAAACATGTATGATAACCAGTGTCAAAAGCCAGTTTTACTCTTTGCTCACTGCTGCTTTGACTCCACTGACTTCTTTTCTGTCTTAGGCCAAGGTGAAGGTCTGTGAACCCAACTACAAAAAAGCCACAGAAAAAAAAAAGGCAGAAAGAGTCGATTTCTTTTGCTATGTCATCGCTAAGAGTTTTACAAAGTGTCTAACCATGTATGGAGAACTTTGATCCAGAAACAGAGGGACAGAAACCTTGCATTTTCATGGAGTCAAATGACTTCTGTGTCATGTTAAGGAGGCAGGTCCCGCACAATTAGATCTTGTCTCTCTTCATTCAGAACCGTCCATCCTTGACTGTTCACATTTTGCATTCAGATTCAATTTATTTGCGAGACCACAACTCAGTGACAGAAAATGTATGCTTGGCTTTCTATTCAGTGACCAGTATTCAATGCTTCTACCTCCCACGCACATTTATGATAAAGAAAGTGCAAAGGAACCACTGAAACAGCACTTACTCACATTTTCTATCGTACAAACCAGAATGAATGAATAGAGTTAGAGATGTATCTCTTGAGTTTTGATTTTTTTTTCAATCATCTGTTCGCTTGAGCATTAAACTAGTTGCAAACCTTGCAAACAACATTAGAAATAGTATCTGTAAAGTGTGTGTGCTTAACAGACTATTCAGCTGAATTGACTCAAGACAGGGAATACAATGGAAGACATATAAAGGACTAAGTTCAAGCATTGCATCAATGTAAAGCAGGCAAATTTGCTTTCATTCAATAGATCCACATAAAACGATTTAAAAACTTTGCATCAATAAAATTCAAGTGCGATTTGGCCCAGAATGTTTCTTTCTTTCTTTCTTCCTTTATTTTATTTTACTAAATAATTGAAAATTCCAACTCTTAATGGGCCCATCATGTTCCACAGCTCTTTGCAGTTTGCTCTCGTGTTGTGTCTGATCATAAAATCAGACTGTCAGCATCCCCACTCTCTGCTGTAATGGCTCAGTTGAAGTGTAGAAAGAAAAGGCATTCTTGTGTTTGATATTATTGTTTTTGATTCTGTGCTTCAGGTCATACATGTGCCACTGTGATTTCAGACTGCATTTTGACAGGTTATGCCAGTCACTGCTACAGTAGTTTCAGGGCACACCAAAGTTACATTTTGTCGGGCCTCTAATTGGCCATGAAGGGCTCACTGCACCACTGGGAACAACATGTTTACTTTCACCCTTGTTCTTTATCTTACATTATCGCAGCGTTAAAATGTAGAGATTTTCTGAGACCTGTTTCTAAAATCAAAGTGTGCGGTTACTTTTGGTATATCTACATGGTGAGAGTCTGTAGTCCTAAAATATCCCACTCTTTACCTCAGGTAAATTTGCGCCCTTTCCCCCGTGTCTATCTACCCATCGTGTCATATCCTCTTGTTACACCATCTCTTCTTCTATTTCCTCGCTCATTCTGGCTCATTTTCCTTCCAGCCTTGGTCTCTATCCTTCTCTCAATTACCTCTATAACCTCCTTCATTGCTCCCCTGCTCTTATTTTCTCCAACTCATTTACAACTCTCAGCCGTACCTTCCCCCCACGGCGCTGCCTCTCATCTTCTTCCTCTCTGTCACGTCCGCTCTGTTCTTCCTCTCTCCATCTCCTTCTTCTTCATCATCTTAGCTCCTCTATTTCTTTCTCCCCTTACTTTTTTTCCCTTCACCTTTTCCCAGCAGAGTTCTTGGATCGGTTTGTTCTCCAGTGGCTAATTTGACTGTTCTACTTGCCAACCAAGCAGCAGGAGCTCAGTGTGTGTGTGTGTGTGTGTGTGTGTGTGTGTGTGTGTGTGTGTGTGTGTGTGTGTGTGTGTGTGTGTGTTGCACATCTCCCCTGCCAGCTGCTGTTATACAACACTAGTTCTTGCCTCTACACACAAACACCTGACTTGCCAGCAAATATGCACACACACAGATAAAACCACAGCCCTAATGTGGGCCATCACATTTGTTTAATCACTGTCTCCTTTGTGCATTCGATTACACGAACTATGTGTGCATGCTTTTGCTCTATCAGCATTCATGTTAGCTGCCATGATCCTTGAACTGATGATACTTTACCTCCCGCATATTCTCTCAGTGATAGTGAAGATAATCATCTGAGGGTTAAACAGCATATAAGTCTCCTCCTCCAGTGGCTCTCATCATGACCGACAGGCGGGCAAGCGTGAAGTCAAAGCCGAGCAGCGATTGGTTCCAGCGAGAAGTCTAATCAGCACATCAAGCATGAGCGCCTTAAGTGGCTCTGAAAAGATGAGGCACACAAATGTAATGCATATATCTTTACAGATACAAATCTCATGCAAATGCAGTTAAATACTGGAGACTACAGGGAAATATAAAAACTAACAGAGGCACACACTCTGAGCGCCATCATGATGTTATAACGGGACTGCTTCAACCCAGAGCAGCAGAGCACATGATATGCTAACAGACTGATGTGCTTAGCACATATCCACAGAGTCACACACACACACATACACCAATACACACAGCTCACATAAGCCTGATACCTTACCTGTCAGAAGCAGGTGTGGCCTCCCAGGACCCAATCAGTTTTAATTAACCCCTTGTGGTGGTGGAGGAGGGGTGTGGTACAGGGACAGGAGAGAGTAAGAGCAGAGAATAAGAAAACCAAGTGAGGAGAATTTTTTTTTTGCTCAGTCACTGTGTGGAACAAGATAAAAGCAGAAAATCAACTCAGAAAAAACAAATCAAAGCCATCTCGTGAAGAGATGTAATAAAAATGTAGAGGTTGACCTGAAAGAGTTGAAAGTCTTTAGTTTGAGAGTTTAGATGTTTATATCTGAGACAGTAGGGCATTAATGGGTTCATTAAAGCCTTAAAACATGCATATTTGTGATATAAATTTAAAAATCTATACATTTATGATACAAATGACAAAACTGAAGGATAAAGCAAATAAAATATGTATACTTGATTTATATTGGTCATCAGTACACATGGTTAAATGGCAGTCTGGAGTCCACTCACTGATACCAAAACCTTTCAAATCCCACATGTAGTTTTATTTCGAAGATGATCATGTCATATGAAAAAATGAAAGAGAAAAACAAAATTCTTTCATCATATTGAATCCACAGAAATATAAATGTGCTTCTTCAAGATTATTATGTTGTGACATCTATTTGCTCACATTTTTTCTTTGGTGAAAGTTTGCAGAGGAAATCTTGGTTCTTTCTTCCTTTCTCCAAGGCTCATGGTTAAAATCACTGTGGTTGCAATCAATACAAACTGAAAATACACAGGGGAATATGAGTTTCTGCTGCTAGATTTACCCACTGCCCATTCGACTTTGTACTCACTTTGATTATTTAGTGACAAAACATTTGAAGTACTGTCTCTGGACTCTTTACACAAACTGCAGATCTAAACTATCTCCTTCTTAATGTCATCAACAAAGACTTCACTGGCAAGAACACAACTTTAATGCCTGATAATAATTTTAGCTGATCAACAACTCAGGATATCCTCTTTGATTTTTTTGGGGGTCATGATGCAACACATGTTTTCAAGAGATGACAAGTTGGGACAGCAGGCACACCAGTTTAGCACCTAGACTCTTGTGTTACAAAGACATCCTGTTGTAATATGTGCAAAATGTATTTTGGCAGCTTACATTGCTACAAAACCTGTGCATATTAACCAGCATTGGTGTTAACTTCCATGATGTGTAAACCTGCCAGTCCATTGGCACATACGCACCTATTTTGAAGCACATAACCTTTAACATGCAAGACTGTCTCCTTACTCTTAAAAACTGAAAGCGCAATGTCCGTAATTTCCCCAAAGAATGTCAAATTTCCATTTGTTAGACCACAAGAAGATTCACTTTTCCTCAGTCCCTCTTAACTGATTTCTGGTCTAGAGAAATCCATAAATGGCCTGGTCTCTGATGAATTTTGACGACTGAAAAGCAAAAGGTGCCTGACATTGACACGGTTGTTGGTCCCTTCTACTTGGCACTCCTCAGAGTCACGCACACTCACAACGCATTGACCTCTCGTGCATTATTGAGAGGTTGTTGGTTAGTTCAGCTAAGGCCTGGTAGATTAGGTGTCACTAGCAGTCACCCTTATGTAATCAGAGGTGAGGTTTCTGGGAAGGCCAGGATGAGGTCATCGCCACTGCTTGTCTGTAACCTGCACATTTGGTTGTTGTTGTTGTTGTTGTTGTATTGGTATTGGAAGTATTTTCATGTTTTTGAAATATTTTTACTGCACAGTTGGAGGTAGGAGACAGAGTTGGGTTAAAAGGCTAGAAATGAAATGTACCTATGCATGTATCCTGTAAGTGCCTTTGTGCCTGATTTCTCTGAAAACCCCCACATTCGCTGTGAAAATGTGTGTGTGAGAGTGTGTGTGTGTGTGTGTGTGTGTGTGTGTGTGCTGTGTACAGATCCCCCGGTGAGCCAAATGCTCCACTGCTTCACAAAGCAAATCGCAGCTAATCAAATAAGAGCCCTCAGCAGTGTGCAGACATGGGGAGAAGAATGGGAGAACTCTGTGTGTGTGTGTGTGTGTGTGTGTGTGTGTTTGTGTGTGTGTGTGTGTGTGTGTGTGTGTGTGTGTGGATGTGGGGGTGGTGGAGGCAGTCTAGTGGCTTCAAGAGGTCTTAGGAAGTAGGCAGGGGTGGAAACGGACACACACACACACTTGCACAGTCTTGTCCTATGAGCCAAGACACAAAGGCATCAGTGAGTGCGTGTACTCTCTGCAGGATACAAATGATAAAACACACACATACTCTACATATATGCTATAACTGGAAAAAGTCAAGTGAGAACACATTTCAAGCATCTTTTGTCTATTTCTTCCTTTCTTTGCTTTTCAGTAGCTTTCAGTCGCCTTCATAACTGACCTTGTGTGAGAAAAATGAAATGCTGATGGTGAAATAGTAAAGACTTCACCTTATTCAAGGTGATCGCTGACTGCAGGTAGCAGCACATAAAGATATATAAGAGTTGCAACTTGTGATTAAAAAAAAAAAAAGTTTTATCAAACCAGGGGTACCCCAGAGAGTAACACAAGTGTGGTCTCCAGAGGATGGGTGGGAATGGTTTAGAGAGGCTCATTAATTAGGAGCAAATGAAAACAGACTTGATCAGAATCAAGTGCTTATATCTCTACATTGGTTTGTTCTAAGGAGGAGAATAAACATCTGTATGTAAGATATCTGCGTGATGCTGATTTTGTGGTGTAAGTGATCAAACAACAACCACTTAGCTAATGACTAATTGGCCAACTGCGCAGTACACACCTCTCCCACGAGCCTATTCAGCTGAAGTACAACACAGTCCCATGTTGCCGAGGTTGCATGAAAATTCATCATGCAGGGTAAATAAGGGCTTACAAGAGGGACAATAAAACAAATAAATAAAATGATGTTAGCTAGCTACCCTCAAACAGAGCTTTTTCGTGGCCCTCTCTTTAGTGAATATAATTATGTAAAAAAAGATGGAAAAATAACAGGAAAAGAAAACTGCAGCATTTTCTTTGGTTGGTGCTGGACGCCTTAGATTGATTTTATGCATCCCTTGTGAGCTGGTTGTCCTTAGAATGTTCTGGCTATTCAAAATTAATTCCAGTTGTTTTTGATGTTTTGTACAGTGACCTCAAGGGCAGAGGAGCTGCATGATTTTCACTGTGATCTGAATGACCTTTCATTTGAAGAAATGTGCCGCTGGCAACCGTGTGACCAATACAGAAATAATGCATACTGTCAAAAACATGCAAAAATGGTTGGAAAGGTGAGCTGACGGTCAAATGGTTCAGTGATTGATATGATTAGCTACATATGATTTGGCTACATAATTGAAATAGTTACCAGTTGTGGATAACTTGTAGAAAAAGTTCGCTTACTGTACTGGTTGGTGGTGATAAATAATAATTTTAAAAAGCTGTCTTTTTAAAAACAAGTTGATCATGTTGACCTTACCTCAAAGGTTCCCGAACAGGATCTATTCATGAATCAACAAATTAAAATTCGGTAGCCTCAGGACTAAAGGTTGCCCTTCATAACTTGAACCTGGCGGATTCTTCGTGACCATGAGTTCTGCAGCACAACAGAAGTCCAACCAGGAGTTTCCTGGAAGAGAATCAGGCGGAGCAGCAGGCCAGATTCAGGAGGTTGGTCCAGACTTGTTTTCTACTCTGCTCCTTGGCAGAGATATTGACGCTGTGTGAGTGGCAGAGCTCCAGCGCTGTCCTGGCTCCTTTTCTACGCTCCGCCATGCTCACCCTCCTGACACGCTGCCCTCTGGCTAGCCCTCTATGTGTGGGCATGAGTGTGTGCAAGCGTTTGACCGTTTGAGGGTTCATGGAGTTGTATCTGTGCGCCTGAGTAATCTGTGACTATGTGTGTGTAATTGTCTCTGTGCTATGTTTGTGTGTGTGGCAGCTGTGTGCCCTCCTCCAGTCTGCCTTTGGGACAATCAGCCGCTCCCCGCGACCACAGAGACCGAAGGCGCGGGACAAGAATGTCTTTCACTGACCAAGCATTGATGCCAAGGTGCACACATAGTGGTTTATACACAAAGCAAAAAGAATACATGTATGCTGACGCACACAAACTGTGTTAATATTGTAGTTTACTTATTTATAGATTCAAATAGTGAAGTTTATTTCCCATGAACATTCCAGTGATTTCTACAAGCATCAAAACAGCAAAGATGATTTTTACTGAATAAAACTTTGTCAGCTATCATATTGTTATCAGCTGAGTTTAGTTTTGCTAAACTCCCGCCAGAGACTTCGCGACCTTGACCTGACCACAGAGAGGACAAACACTGAGAAAAGCTAACACATAACCTTTAACCTTTTATGTCAGAAAGAAGTTAAACAGCTTCAATGTTCATGTAAATTATTTTTTTCCGACTGGTTAAGATAGGACTCCGCTAACCAAATAAATAAAGTATGCTAGCAAGCTAACTCTCTCTTTCTCTCTGCTCATTGACTAAAATTGAGATTAAGCATAACAGAATAAATGTAATGAAGAAAAAATAGTGCATCATTGATAAAATAAAAAGACACCCATTGAGCAATTACAGCTCTGTTAGCTTGAATACACGGTAGCTAGCCAGCTGTTGTACTTTAGGGGTTAGCCCCAGTCGTCACAATGTCTCATTTAGTTTTCTTTAGCATACCCCCACCTCATTGCTTGCTGTCTTTGATAACCTGAAGCAAAATTTGCATAAAAGTATGTTCAACATGTTGACTCACTGATACATACATGTGTCCATGTTTGCAGCTGTCAAAAACTAAGAATTCAATCAATGAAAAACACATACATAAACAAATATTTCAGATAGATAGATAGATAGATGTTATCAGTTGAATGGGCATATGAACAATGTATATCCATTATACAACACATATCAATCAATCAATCAGTCAGTCAAACTTTATTTATAAAGCGCTTACAGTGTGATCAGAATCAGAATGAGAACGAGACTTACTTTATTGATTCCAAACTGTGAAATTATCGTAAAACCACGTAGTAAAAATATTAGTGGCTTCCAACTACAACATCATGATGTGATTATATACTACATATATATATATATATATATATATATATATATATATAAACTGCATCAATATTTCATAAACTTATTATTACAAAGGTGTATTAAGTACTTGATTCTGATTGGTCATTGCATAGCAACATGCCATAAAAGTAGTTTCCTATGATGAACACACTATTGCTACAAGTGCTGCTCTGATTACAGAATTTTCTTTTCAGTGTGGGTAATAACAGCTATGTTAGCTTACTCCCCAACTCCTGAATATTTCATATATTGTTTTCATAAACAGAACTGTGTCATGAGCGGTCACAGATTAAATGTTAACACCTTATTGATAACAATGGGACATATGAAACCCATAATTTCCTTGGTGAACATTCAGTTCTTGACACTACCACAAAGCAGTTGGAGACAAGAGTGGCCAGGGTTAAACAGTCTTTATGACAGACCACAGAGAAGAGGATGTGTACTGCAGTAAACACAAACAACACTGACTATGTCAACAACAAGACTGACCTTGCTTGAGTCCAGTATCTTAACTAGCGGCAGTGTGGTGGTGACAGAGAGGCAGTCACTGTAAGTCTCCTCTGTGCAGTGCTGGAAAATGTAAAGGTCAAGGCCCACATGGGGGAGGCACTCGAAGTCCTAGCAGCACAGCAGATGTAGTGAAAATGGTTTATGATGTCGCTGCGCCCTGTGGTGAATGTTTAATCTTGAGTGCCTGCTCCTAAAGTTACTTTGGAGAGAGGCTTTGCAGACACAAGAAAAAACTAAGCTGGACAGGACTACGTCCTATACGGGCGAATAAATCCTACAATAAGCTCCATATGTATTCACAGTTGCCATCTGTGTGTGCAGTAGTGTCAGCACTCATTTGCACACCTGCCTTTGTCTGCTCTGCATGTGCTGCATAAATAAAATTAGCACATCAAAACTGAAACAAAATCTAGAGGGTTTCTATGTGGGTTCATGTGGCGTTAGCAAATAGGAGAGCCAGTCTTCATTAGTCATCATCACATTGACAAGAATAAAGGCTCCACAGGACACAGATGAGTCCTGTGCTGAAGGATGATACTCAGAAACCTTCAGTTCTTAAAGTAATCATCCTGCTTTGATTGTATATAAACAGCCATGTTCACATTTTGGCCAATTATGCGAGTAGGTAAAACCCTTATCTGTGTGAATGAAAGAAAGCCCCCTCAACATATGACGGCCCACTCCTTTTATTCTAACACACCAACCACAAGTCCTTTCAAAATGGAACATGGCAATCTAAATGGGAACCTCATTAGCATTTCATACATAAACAACAGCCTTTTGGAAGGCTAGTTAGGTGTATTTCCTGTTTAAGCCCCTCCTCCTGTGTCTTGGGAGGCATTAAGGGATGGCCAGACTGCTGAATTTCATCCTTGTCTTTTTTCCCTTATCAATATGTGATGAGGGTTTGGAAACCAGAGATGGACTGCAATTTCACACTATGTCGGAGTGGTGACGGTTTCAAGTCAATGTCTTTTCCAATATGTGATTTATGCTCCATGAAAATTGCAAATATCAGTGTGATCTAACACTTATTTGTTCATGCAATCACTCACGCTCAGGGGTTCCTCAGGGGCCATAAAACAGGTTTGGGGCGTTTTCCTGTTGCCCGTTTTTTCTCTGTGCCACAAAGAAGGATCTAATTAATGAGGGACCCCCATCATGTGTCTTCTATTAGAAGAAAAGCTCTGTGGATATCCCCAATAAATGAGTAGTTGAACCCTCTGTCTTTGTCATGCTGGGAGGGGTGCTTCTTTAGCAAAGCTGGTTGACCTTGTGTGTGCCTGGCTCTAATCAGGAGCAGTCCAGAGGGTGCCATGAAGGCAATAAAACACCAAATACACCCTCTTCTTGTCTCTGCCATCCTATGTGTAACCCAAGCTTGCACAGAATGAAAAGCATGATACAGACCCCCCCAGAGGGGCACCAAGACGGAGGTTATAAACCATTATAAGCCACGTTAGCCCACAGTGACAGCCCAGCTTGTTCCGCCTCCTTTGAGCAGGTCCGCGTGCTGGGCAGTCCCAGCTTCTCATCCGCCGTGCTGAATAGAACCACAGGGCTCTGGCTCCATAGAGATAGTGTTATCTGGGCCGCCACGGGGCTCCCATCACACCCGTATACACACACTCTGCACACATCAACGCGAGGGCAGACAAAGAAACCTGTGGACCAACACAAATATAAGGGCACATAATGTAATTGACACAATCAAGGGCAAACAAGGACAAATGTGAAAGTTCACACACTTACAAGTCAGATGGAGGCCCTTGACAGTGACAATGACACTACTTTTCACATTTCCATTTGATCTATTCTCTTTTAAATTTCATTTTATGGCAACAAACTCAGCAAAAGTTATCTAATGGCACTTTTTCAGTAGAGCAGGTCCAAACTTTTCTTGGTCTTAACTGAGAGAACAAACATTAATCCACAGTTGGTTAAAACAGTGCCAAGGAAAATACTCTTTTTAATTTTCCAGAACCAGATTCATTGGAGATCAGCTGTCCTCCCAAACGGGCTAAACCTGAACATATGAAAGTGCTCTGTGGGTTCGTAATGGGTATAAATGACCTGTATTAGACACAGGGTCAGTCCCTTCATCAGCTGCAGTGATTTTCTTCACGCAGGGTGGCCAGTGGTCACACGCCTTGGCCCTCGGATCAGGCCGTAGACCCCGCTGTTTGTAGGAATCTGAGTTATTCCACCCATTCCTGGACATCTCCACACATGACCTGCTGCCGCTGGGAGCATAGGGCTTGAGGTACGGGGATAAGCCGCATTTCTTAACTTTTCCTCTTACGATTTCAATTAAAAAGAGATTTAAGGTGGAAAAGCACATTTTCATATAGGGTATGTGAACAAAATCCTGGAGAAGGGTGAGAAAATATGTGGTAATAATGAGTTTTAAGGGTTTTTTCATTTGATGAGACTTTGTTGTATTGAAAGTGGTCTGATCAGAGTCTGAATTTGTTGATTGTTGTTAGGGTGGATGCATGGCAAAAATAGTAGTTTTTGTGAACCATTAACGGTACTCTGACTCTTTTATCAGTCTGACCCCGAATATCACAGTTGAAACTTCTGAAACTTTTAGCAACAAAAAGCTTGAACTTCATAAAAAAGTTGACAAATCGATCGTTCTTTTTATGACCTGCCTCCAAGTTATCTTTTTGATCTTCTGACCCACAGAAAAACTCAGAACAAAAATCTCCTGATGGATTCTGACACAAAGAGCTCCACAGTTTGGACACCCTGCCTGAGGGCAACAACTGGCAGTGCTTGTTAAATGCCCTTTTAGCTCTGGTGCACTTTTAACTCCAAGCCTTTGTGATCTTTGGCTTTTATTTTCTTCAGGCTTCATGTTTAGTTTGGTGTTTATTTATCAATTTATTTCATCTCCTTAATGGCTTTGTCAACTTTTGATCTCTTTTAATGCCTCACTAGCATCTGGTGTATTTTAGAAATTGTATTCACACTCAGTACTCTGTTTGGGTTCAAACCATTGACTGCATATTCTGTATGATGGCTAAAGTGCCCTCATTGGCCCCTATTTTAAGATGTGAAGCAAAAACCTGCCATGATCACTGATGAAGCCAGTGATTTATAGAATAACGAGACAGCAAGATAGTAACCAGCTGAAAAGGGGCATATCACCACCTAAATTTTTGACAACAATTGGATTATTACCTGCTGCTTGCAGACTAGTTCAAGACAGAAGTCCAGTTGAATACAGCTATTTGTTTTCCACTTTGACCAGCTGTACCAGTATCAGTTCTCAATGCCTCCATGGATCGCTCTCTTTGTCACTGGATCATTTTTACCCTCTGCATACTGGTAAGAAATTTGGTTTACTGCAGTCGATGGTAAGAAGCTAAAACCACCAATATATTAGCTGCCTAATCAATCGCCCTACTGCTGGCAGCTGAAGCCGGTCTGTGTCTCTCCGCGTGTCACTCACTCACATGTCCTCTGTTGTCTTTCTGCAACAAGTGAGATCTTACGAGACGTCTGAATGACACTTCTCTATCAGTGAGCTTTGATTGTACACCGACGGTCAGGAAAACTTTCTGTTTTGTTCTCTAGACTTGTCAGAGGTGAAATAAAGCACTTGTAGCGGACACAGTTAGATGATGTGCAATTGCCCGGTCAAACTACGTTTCAGCTCGATTAGCCACTGCTAAACAAACCAACCAAACAGATACTCATCAAGCAGCGTAAATAATCACGTCCTGATAAGAATGACCAGAGAGTTGAATAAAAACTTCCTGTGCAGTTTGAACCACCACATGTCATGTTGTGTGTTAAATGAGCTGTTGTCTAATGTATAATGTAACATCAGCTTATATTGTACATCTAAAATGCTATCATATATCCCCTGTCTAAGCAAGTCCAGACCTGCCCATGCTGATTAATGATAAACCCTGATGGACCTCTTTATGTCTTGATTGCTCTCACACAGAGCTCCAACTCAAACAATCTTCCTGACTCCAGCTATCTATCAGCACACAGACACCTACATGTTACGGTGTTATCATCTCTGATTCTACACAATGAAAAAGTCAAGAATGTGAGCTCAGGTTTTTTGTCATATTTCCTCTTTATTTGACACCATTTATTGCATCAAGGCATGATTGCATTATTAAACAGCTTAAAAAAGTACAAATGAAAACGATATGATAAGATCAACGAGTTTGTATCAAACTTGATCAATATGATACAATATGAAAATCCTTTATGAGCTGAATTTACACAAACCAATTATCCAATTATGTTGCCCTTGAATTCTTACACATATTTTGAAATTTCAGATTTGCCAAAACAAACCATACAAATAAAAAAAAAAAACACATAAATGGAATCAAGAAGGGAAAAAATCCATCACCCAGTGACAGAAAGCAGAACTCTTTTCATAAATCAGCACAGAAACACCAATAAACTGCATATTCTTAATTGACAGATTTGGCGAACTTTAATCAACAAATGCTGAGTTTTGTATATATCTCTACAGAAAAAAAAAACAGTTTATTTAAGGGGGAAATAAACTCTTGCGATGTTGACTTATTGCAGCGTTGAGCTCTGATTTGAACAAAACAGCAAATGCTTCACTTCTGTTATTGTCCGTTAACTTAAGACAAAAAAGTTTCAACGTGATAAAAAATAAAACTCCTGAAAAAAGAAGCTGTCCCACTGTCTTAAAACTGCTGCCTATCAAAGTGCATAATGTTTGATTTTTAAGGTCTGCTCCTCCTCTTTTTGCAATACATAACAGTAGACAAATGGCAAATGTTCCTGCCTAGCTTCATGCTATATACTTTAGTGAATATATATTAAATTGACTATTTAACAAAGTCATAAGTGACTACTCTCAGACTATAATTTTAAGTATGTGTTTCATCATGTTGCTTTGTTAATTTTTCATCATCACATGACAAAGACAACTGATATGAACGACAGGTTTTTACTGCATGTTAGTATAAAAAGTTCAATGCTCATGTAGTAAAATAGACTCCTGGGTGTCTCCTCAGTGCTTGTTGTGGAGTGCTTTGAGAGAGGGTGGTCAGGTTTTCTTCACTTTTCCCCCATCTTTGTCATCATGTCCCATAAAAAAACAACAACAGACAGCTTCAGTCCAGCACTCACTTTGAGATATTCCCTTGTCTCTGTCAGCCTGACATCTGAGCTGACACAGTCCCAGCAAATAAAGGATACGCACTAGTTCTCTTATTTTGCAGAACAACACATGGAGTTTGGTTAATGCATTTTTTTAGAGATCTGTTACTGGCAGGGTTCATAGTTCCACTAACAGACAAAAAGTTGTGATTTTTTTGTTTGTATCAGATGCTGTTGAGAGGTTTTGCTGCAGAAACAGAATTCAATACATGATGTATTGCAGAGTTAATGGGAATACAGATGTAGCTTGGATGTAGATCGCTTATCCCTTAAAGGGCGGGCTGGTAATCAGAGCTGTTCAGGTGATTAGGTGTGATTAGTTCGAAGTCTATGAGGTTTGGGGTCAAAGGTCACAGATAGGCTTCCACTCTTTCCCATGGCTGCATCTCCGTGAAGAAGCCCTCACACAGACCAAAACCCTGATCCAGTGTCAGAGGAATGGTCTGCGCCTCTTCTTTGATCTCCTCCCATGGCTGCAGCACCGCCTCCTCTGGCTGCTCTGGGAACAGCGTGGCAGGCTCCTCAAACTGCTGCTGCAGGTGGTGCTGACTGTGGAGCAGCTGATCCTGGTCCAGATGCTGCGGCGGTAGGTGAACGTGCCCCATATTTGCGGCGCAATCCATGGTGACGGTAGCGTTCATATCCATGTAAGCGTAGGACTGGTGGTGGTTCAAGTGCTGGCTCTGACCCATCATGTCTCCACCTCCTCCGCACCATCTCCCCAATCCTGTTGCTGGGTGCTGCTGCCTCCCCTGTAGGGACACCTCCATGTCGCACCCGAGGGAGCTCAGCGCTGTATTGATGTCCAAATCCTCAAAGGTGCTACAGTTCCCGCTGAGGACATCGTCGAAAACAGATGCCAAGTCAAAGTCCCCCCTCAGGATGTTCGCTTTGTGGGTATCCGTCGCCAGAAGAGGAGACTCTGCCCCCCTTGTGGTTTTGCTGTTGCTTTTAGTGTTTATGTTCTTCTGTTTGCCACCTACTGCTTGATAAGGGCAGCCATTTTGGGTGCTGTGATACCCCTGAAGCAGTTTGCTTTGTCTGTGGGGGCCTCCACCACCACCACTGCCGCTGCTGTAGTGGTTGGCAGACATCCTCCTGCGCTTGAAGATCCCGTTGACGAACATGTCAGCGTACTGTGGATCAATCTGCCAGAAACCCCCCTTCCCTGGCTCGTCTTTCTGTCGGGGGACCTTCTTGAAACACTTGTTGAGGGACAGGTTGTGACGAATCGAGTTCTGCAACAAAGACAAAAAAAGGGGGGGATAATTAGCAGGATCCCATTGGCTTTGAGCAAATTTAAATTAGTCATGCAAAAAGTGAACATGTGAGGGAGACGAGAGGAGAGAGGGAGAAGGGGGCTGTATTGTTGTTGTTTGTATAGGAAAGCAAATGTACCTAATGAGGCTTTCGAGTAACAGGCGGCTCTGTGCATTTCAAACATGATCAGCTGTGCTTAGCTGCCATCTCTCTCAGGAGCCCTCATTAACACACACACACACTCACACACACACTCATTGGATGCTTTCTTGCCTCATCACCACTCCCCTCGGACAAAAAACACTACACGAGCACTCTGTTGGAAGATGGAAATTTCTGAGCCCCTTACATTAACACACACTTGTCACAGAAATCATTTAAGGTGGAAATTAGACTGTGGATCACCTGTGGGATACCAGACTCACATTATCATCACAATTTATGTTTTCAAATAAAGCGAGGAAATCTTTTTATAAATTTTTTATGCAACGCCATATGTGCACCTGCTAGAAGATGGAAATTTCTGAACACTTTGCCCTGTCACAGACTTTCATGAAAATTATCAAAGGTGTGAATTGAACTCTGGATAATCTTGGGGTTGCCAGACTAACATTCACCTAAAAAAAATCTGTTTTCCATTTAATAAAGGAAAAACCAGCTTGACTAAATTCATATAACACCTTACATGTAGCCTGCAGTGCTTGGCATGAAACCAGACTGACAGAAAATAAGAACTTAGTCTTGAATAAATTACGGGCAAAATTCTGCATGACAGAATTGTAGCTGCAGCAACACAGAGTGATTTTTGGAAGTGATTTGGAGGCAATGCAGTGACTCCCACTGCAAAGTCATGTCTGTTTTCAATGCAGTGCCACCTTGGGCCCACACGACTCAGCCATTAAGTATTTATTGTAGGCTTTTCAAGATTTTTCGGTATTTTGGGGAAATTATGTACTGATGTGTTCTCAAATTATTTGCTATTATGTCATTTTTTAATGACCTCTCACAGAAATTGTTCCCATCTTTACTAAGAGACCCAGCCTCTTTGAAGCTCTTGTTATACCCAGTCATGTTACTGACCTATGTCTTTCAGAACTCTGCATAAGACATGAGCTGTAAACGCAGTTAAGTGTAAAGAATCAATTGAATAAAGTCTCAAAAATGTTAGAAATATCTTACAAAATGAAATAAAGTCCTTGTCTGTGAAACAAAGATGTAGTGTCTGATGGTGACACCGGGATCAATTGCTCACCCTCCTCTCCCTCACCTCGCCATTTATCTGGCTCATCAATAATAGAGGAAGAGTTAGAGTCTCGGTTACCTGCCAGCTGGGCTCCGCGTGTCTGTAGTAGCAGAAATTCTCCGTGATCCAGTTGTAGATGGTGGACAAAGTCACTTTGGGCTGCTTGCTAGCCTGCATGGCCATGCAGATGAGAGAAGCATATGAGTAAGGTGGTTTGACTTTGGGGTTGGTTTTGTAGTCGATCTCCACAGGTGGACTGGCCTGGATGGGGATTTGTGGGTAGCTTGTGCTACCCGGATGTGCGTAGTTTGTGAACCGCGTTGAGTCGCTGCCGGAGGTAACGGGGCTGCCTAGGTACAGAGGCATCCCGGTTGATGCCGTGTCTCCAGCTGGTGGGCTGGACGGGGAGTCGGTGCCTCCTCTGGGGAAGCCGAGTCGCTTGAGAAAGAGGTGCTGCTGGGAGGACGGGCAGCCCGGTCCGAATCCGTTTGGTCGTTCCGGGTCCGCGCTGAGGATGGAGAAATTCTGGAGCCAGTGGAGGCTGGTAAGGCTGTCGTCCAGGGGTGCAGCGTCGGTGCCGTGGACCTGGTCCTCCGGGTATACTGACAGCCATTTCTCCTTAAACTTATTGGCGATGTCAGGGCTCGTGAGAACCGGCATGCTGGGTCTGTGCGCGTGATGAGATGGCAGAAAGATCCTCAGACCGGCATTTAAAGTTGTCTTACGGAAAAAGTAAAGAAAAATCAAATTTACTCAATATAAAATAGAACGTTTGATCCAAAAGCGCAATAATATAATCCCTCAAACTATCAAATTGATGCGTAATGTTCCTACCTCCGGTGTCGCCTTCTCGGAGGGGATTCTCTGTGTGCACCTGTTGCAGTCTGTCCCTGCGTCTCCTCTACGAGTTCTCAGCAGCGCATCCAGTGTCTGCGCAACAAGTGCAACGGGGGGAGGGCGAGTAGCATCCAGTAACAGCTCATTTGTGACGAGAAAGAAGAGGGGGGAGCACACCACTTAGAACAATCCCATGCCGACTGGGCAGAATGAGGATGTTGCTTCTCTCTGTGTGTGCGTGTGTGTGTCCGTGGGAGGTCAAGACGTGAGAATGTGTAGAGGATGCCAAATAAGTGGCTCATAAAGCCCGAGGGACTGCCCACCATCCCTTTAAACGCCTTAGGGGGGTTGTGATTGGCTGGCTATGTCCTTGCTTCTGCAGGTTTCATTTTTACGCACGCATACACAAACGCACACGCGCGCACACACAGAACAATGTCCCCACGAGTTGTAAAGTAGGTTAACTCTTATACAAAAGAAGATGCGTCAGTTCAATAAGTGTGCAGCGTGTTTGCAGTGGCGAAGTCACCTTGTCATTGCACAGCATTCAATCATTGTCTTCATCCCGGAAACAGGCTGAAATGTGACCTCTCCGACCTCCCCAACCTCTCCTCTTCTTCGGTGCTGAAAAGACGCGCCACACGTCCCGCTAGGAGCTCACTTTTACACTTGCAAGGAAAACATCTACTAGAGTTGATAATCCTGTATTTACTGTGCCTTTTCATTGTGGGCGATCATGTTACTCTCCAAACGCAAAAAGGCACGTGTTTGTTGAATTCCTGGATCATCAGAGGTGCACAGAGGTTATTAACTCTAAGAGCAGCTTGTTTACTTGAAACGCCTCGTCTTTTGCAAAATGGTGAAAAGAATAAATAGAGTAAATGTGCCAAAATAAAACGTTTGTTAAGTACCAGGGCAAGGCAAAGGCGAAACACAGAGAATGCCCATAGTTAGTGGAAGGAGGTATTTGTGAAAATAGTTATGAAATATAATGTATTTCGGGTCTTGTCTTTTTTTTTTCCATGTCTGGTCTCCTTAAACGACTCTGGCGGATGCTTTTGTGTAAACATTGTAAAATCTCATAAAAAGTGGCTATAAGACTAACGTGTGGTCATTAAAACCAAAAGTTGATTTTTCGTCAGTTATAGTCTGTGTAAAGTTGATATAGGACTCTTAAGTGCCACTATTGATGCTTAAAGAAGTAGATATGGAGGCCAAAATAGTACACGAGCCTGTCTTTGTTGTCCATGTCAGTGTTGATTATAGAGAAACACTGACACTCAGTGGACAAATACCGAATCGCATTTACAACAGAGGACAAAACCACATGAAGGCACTGGTATTACAGTTTTTCTCAGTTGCTTTGGTGCGTTTCTCTGATCAGATTCTGGACAAATTGCAAATGCTCTTGGACATGTATCAGTTACTTTCATACAATTCTCTGCTGTTTTATAACATTATCATTTGCTTATATCATGTCACTCAAAATAAACTATACTTATGAATGCTAAATATTCATTCCCTATAAAACTAATCGTCCTCATTTCATGGCTTGAGTCATTACATACAAAATTGTTGAACTAGTTGTCAAAATCTGTCAAGCTGATTTTATATATTCCTTTCTCATTTTTTCCTGAAATGTCTCCTAAATTGAACAATTGCTCTCAGGTGAACCTCAGTTTTAACTCAGTGTAAGTTGTAATCAATGACAAGCCACTCAGAGCTGAATCCCATGAACCCTCACTTGGCAAGCATATGTAAACCGGCAGAACATAGTGTGTACCATTTCTACAATTCTGTGACACAAAAATGGAAGGTCAGTGTCATGGAGGAGGGGACAGAATGTAGGGAGGAAGGGGACAAAACAGGGGCAGAGGAAGAAGAGGTGAAGCAGGCAAATCCCTGATGAAATTAGGGCTACACTTGTGGATCATGTTGTCAATGTTGTCAACGGCCTCATTATGGCTGAGGCTGGTCGACGGGTGCAACTTTTTGCGTTGAAAACACAGAGAGAGTGAACTGTCATAATGAAAAACATGACAAAGCCATTTGACTGTCTTGTTCATAAACAATGGTGTCAGGACTTTTAATTTTGATGACACAGACACTTTCATTAACACTAATACTTGCTTTTGAGGAATCAACTATTCATTTTGAGCAAGTGACGCGCTTTTGCAGGTGATCCACTAGGTTTTGCAGTTTGTACTTAATGTTTTGAGAAATGCACTAACTGTTGTGCAAATGTTTATACTGATGTGAGAAATGCACCAAAGTGACTGAGAAAAACAGTAAGGCACATCACTTCAAATGTAAAACAAGGTATTTCTGTGACATTTCTGTTTTGTTTCTGTCAATGTTGGTTTGCATATAGATGCTACAAGCCGTGATCATGCCAAAAAAAGAAAGAAAAAAAAAAAGGGTTAATAATCACTTGGTCATGTGATATGCAGGGGGGGGGGGGGGGTCTACTCACATAAAAAACAATCAGGGTCACTTAACAACCAAGAGCAGAGGAGCAAACAACTTCACTCACCTTTTTTATTCAGCATAAGAAAGTCTCATACAGTGTGCCAACATCTTTCGTCCTTCTCAAACAGATTTGTCAACACAGCAGCTTAAGTAAAGATTTGAAGTGTAGGAGCGTACAAAAGCTGACATTCATTGTCAGGCTCACAGGATGGATGAGCAGCAAGATCTATGCAGCAGCACTTACAGGATATGTCAGACCAGCTGTTGCATCCTGTTAAGGAAGCTTAATATATTAAAAAAAATGTCTCTAGGTTTGTTCAGGTTCTTCAAAGGGAGCTGGCAAATGTTTGCACAGCTGTTCTTATTGTTTCCTGACTGTCCTTAAACATAATGTGGCTACAGTAGATCTAACAGGCTATGTAAAGGTGCAGAGGAGAGCTGTTACACCAGCATGCGTTTTTTTGTTATTGAACAGTTAACCTCACTATGATACTGACTTAAGAAAACTCTCATATAAGGCAAATATAACAAAGTTTTCTTATTTTGCTGAAATTGTGGAGCTAAAAGTACAATTGGTGGAAAAAAGTGGAGACAAATAAGACAAATATGGTTTGATCTTTGAGCTAGTTAACAGCTTAAAAGATTGAGATTTAAAGCTTTGCACACAATTTTATGTCATTTTTTGTTTCAGTTTTGAAAACATAAACTTTACTTGCATTCCTACTTGGTTTAATTTGATGTTAAACTACTTTCAGGTCTGGGTTAGCATGAGACCAGCTAAAAATGCATGTATTCCAAAGGGCTGCTAGTTAGTTTTTGAAAGCTGACATCAGCTCTCAGTAATGTTCGTTTTTATTTTTTTTTTCTTATTGTAGAGCTAAGCAAAGTAATCTCTTCCACTGCTTTTTGTGTTAAGCAAACTGAAATGTTATTAGCGAAAAGCTTGTGGGCCACACATTCCTCAGACATGGAAACAATTTCAAGTTTTATATTTAATTTATCAGTTTATGTGGTTAATGTGAATAAAAGTTTAAATTATACGTACATATGAGGTGAAAGCATTTATGTACATATATGGTACAATTTTATATAAAACCTATTAGAAATTTTAATATAAATATATCCACATTTATGTGTGGTCCATACACATGTAGGTGCTTTATACATTTTTAACATATATGGTCAAAACAAAAAATATCATATTCAAATTATTAAACAGACGTATTAAATATACCTAAATCTACAAATTGACAAAGACAAAGAAAACATATCATGAAACAATCAGATTAAATATATATTGTCATCATAATCAAAACATGTTTTACCCTTCATGAATCAAACATATTATTCATATACAGTACAGGCCAAAAGTTTGGACACACCTTCTCATTCAATGTCTTTTCTTTATTTTTTTCTATGACTATTTACATTGTAGATTATCACTGAAGGCCTCAAAACTATGAATGAACATGTGGAATTTTGTACTTATAAAAAAAAGTGTAAAATAACTGAAAACATGTTTTATATTCTAGTTTCTTTAAAATAGCCACCCTTTGCTCTTGATGACAGAAGTAACCCTGACAAGGCACACCTGTGAAGTAAAAACCATTTCAGGTGACTACCTCATGATGCTCATTGAGAGAACAGCAAAAGTTTGCAGTGCTATCAAAAAAGCAAAGGGTGGCTACTTTGAGGAATCTAAAATGTAAAACATGTTTTCAATTATTTCACACTTTTTCTTAAGCACATGATTCCTCATGTGTTCATTCATAGTTTTGATGCCTTTATTGAGAATCTACAATTTAAATAGTAATGAGAATAAAGAAAATGCATTGAATGAGACGGTGTGTCCAAACCTTTGGCCTGTACTGTATATGAATAAAAGAATGATTCAGCATATGAATTCAACATAAACGTGTTTTTGTATACATGCATTTACAAATTTAATGTATGTAATATATTTTTTTTTGTCAGATACAGATAATTTTTATGCATCCTTTCTTTTTTTGTATGTCAATATTAAGATTATGTATTTATCTAAGTTGATATATTTATATACCCTGGGAATGTATGTGTGTGACAGCAATGCATTTGCCATATATGTAGCATATACAGCAACATAACTCCTGATAAATGGACATGCATTTTTGGAAAAACCTTTGGAAAACTTTGAAGTTTGGTTTAATGTGAAATCATAACTTTGTTTCCATGGATATCATGATTTCAAATATCCCCAGCACAACAGGAAATGCCTTTTAATCGGGTGTTTTATTTTGCCGGCAGGTGTCACTGTTTTCAATCTTTCCTTCATTTCGCTCTATCAGCTGCTACAAACATGCCATTGATAAAAGACTGTTTACAGTATACAGTTACCCACAATTCTTAGCTGTGTTGATATTAGATGGCGTGTTTTACACACAGTCTGCACTATAGGTGCTGCTTCAGACACCGTTATTTCCTTCACTGACCCTGTTTCGTTAAGTCTGGTAATTCAAGAGTTACATACATTCACTGTAACTCTATTTTCTGCTGTTTTTCATTCATTGTATTCGAGGTTCCTCCTTTGTTAAAGTCTCCACAAATGCTTGCATTCGCCTCTCCTTTTGTTGCATAGACCCCCGACTGCGGTCAAAGAGAAAAAATTGCCCCTTTTCCTATAATGGCTCTTTATTACATGCTCATTAGTTGCTGTAATTTACAGTAACTGGGCGATTAAACCGATAATATGCGTCCGTGTGGCCATCTGGATGAAGCTGGGTGTTAAAAGCGTACCATTTATTTTCTTTATTGCATTATTTCAAACCTTTTGTAACCGATCACCATCTAAACTGCCCCAGTGTTTTGAGAAAGACTGTATTTATGCTGCAGTCTTTAGGTAAGAATTTATGATAATCATGTTGGTACATTAAAGATAGCATGGGATCCAGTACTGCTGCAGTAAACTGCGGACTACAGGGGATATACAGAGAATAAGTGATCTATTATGAGTGGTGCGCAGCGCATACGCGACACTTCAGAATATGCATCCACGGCTCGTCGGCTGTCCCTAATTTAACTCCGAGCGATTTAATTGGCGATGGTGTATTTGTTTACCATATTTGGCAAGATAGTGACACAGCGCGCATGGGAATTGGACGAGAGCAGCCGTCATTCACAAAAGTCTGCCTTCTGAATCTTTACAAACAAAGCGGTGGCTCACGGGAGTTGTAGTCCAAACAAACCATCTCTGAGATTAGTCGAAAAGGGATTTACTCCACTTTCGATTGTTTATATGTCGCAAATGTACCATGGGTTGAAATGCACTCACTACGATGAAATGTATAAGCTAAGAGTATCTTTTGGTATCAAAATAAACCAGCACTAGACAGCAAAAGGACACGCCGAACCGCGACCCTCCGCTAGCCGCATACAAATCCCACCGGCGAAGCTCTCATTTGATTGGCTCCGCTGTCCTGTCAATCACGCTGTGTTCCTTCCACTACCGCTCCTACAGTAAATATTTGTGTTTGCTCAACCGGCTGTAATGGTGGACGACTGAGGCAGGGAAAGGAATACAACTAGAGAGAAGAAAGAGAGGAAAAAAGGTCGAAAGTCTGTTTCAGAGCCAGTCGCCGCGAGTAGGACACGGACTTCGTCGAAAATGGATGAACTCAAACATCAAGTCATGATTAACCAGTTCGTCCTGACGGCGGGTTGTGCGGCAGACCAGGCGAAGCAGCTTTTGCAGGCGGCACATTGGCAGTTCGAGGTAATAGAAACCCTGAAAACGATAACGGCTTCAGGGTTTGAGGTGGCGGTTAGCCCAACAGCTTATGTTTACGTTTAGACCAACCGTTAGCCCTGACTGGAGCTCGCCTGTCTGCCTCTTTCGACACTTTCGAGCCTCTTCAATTTCCACACAAAACAAAGCTTTAGTGTTAGCCGAGTGTCCATGTTAGTTGGCAGACATTTGGCCCACTTTAAAACGATAACTTTTGAACATTTAAAGTGTGCATTCTTTGCGCTATAGCTTTTCTTAAATCTCCAAGGGGGAGCACACGGTTACACAGTAGGAAGAAGCGTACAGCTAGCATATCCAATTAGACTTTACTCTAGATTAAATACTATAGTCCGACACATGACAGCCGTGTTCAGGCGAGGCCAGCGAGTGCTATTACGCAATAAAGATGACCACTGTGTTGTATCGACTAGCCTACTTAAGACAGCTTGTTTAGTCTGCGGTTAACCGAATGACGAATGTACATTTTTTGTAATTTTCCTTCACGATCAAACTCATTTTATTTCATAAGCTTTCTTCTAGTCCGTGCAAGGCAGCTATTTATAGTCACTATTGTTACTTCATGCTACTCCTCTTCTATGTGTTTTATTGCAGACTGCCCTCAGTGCCTTTTTTCAAGAAACAAATATCCCATATGGTCATCATCATCAAATGGTGAGTACGTGGAGAAGCAGGCTGATTATTATAATAATACACCCCACAATTTCGTTAATTGTTGTTTTCTAGTATATCGACACACCCTAGTGTAAGATAAGAAGGCTTATTTGTTGTTTTGGGTGGGATGTGGAGTGATGAACGGCCCCTATAGGCCAAGAGAGATGATGTTGTACTAACAATAACAAAGCACATGTCGGCCATGTTGTGAGCTTCCAGAAATAAACACAGAGGCAGGCATGCAGCGGCAGCAGCAGCCACACTGAAAGAGAGAGAGAGGGAGGAAGGCAGAGAGAGAGGGAACGAGAGAGATAGATATGGATAAGAAAAAATCCTCGTTTGAATTGTATGAGTGAAGGAGAATTACAAATTAAAGAGTCCTTAAGACAGACAGACAGACAGACAGATAGGAGGGGGATGGCTGCATCTCCTAAAACACCTTTTAGCACTTGCATTTGCTCCGGTGTTATTCTTCTGTTTCCCCTGATTTGGTGTCTGCTGCCCTAGCTTGGCTCTCTAATTGGGGACTTTTGAGGCCAAAGAAATCGAAGCAGAGTGAATTGAACGACATCAGGGCTGTAGTAGACTCCCTCTCTCTCTTTCTCTCACACACACACACAAGGGTTGAACATTATGAAACACTAACAGTATTTGGGCTTTTAGCAGCAGCCTACTTTGGCAGCACACAAGCCTTTGTTTGCAGCTGCAATGCATACATGGCAGCATCCAGTAACAGCAGACCTATCCAAAAGCCTGACATGACTGAGATTTTGATTATGCTGATGGTATTTTTTTTAAGCTCAAATTCTATCTTTTTATGTTCACTTGTTTGGCATTCATATTGCCAAACACCAAAGCTTTGTATTTCTAGGAAAAATAGGAAGAGATATTGAGAGGATAGAGGATTTATTTTCATTTCAGCGAGAGTGAGTGTGTTCGGATTTACAGCCTCTGAGCAGTGCAATACTGCCAGTCAGCACACAGAGCTGAATCATGTTTATCACAGCTTTATTGTAAGACAGAGAGCCAGACTTCTTTTATCATCCGATCGGTAAATAAGGCAATCTCAGTCCCCTATTTAGCTCATGAAATGTCTCACTTTAATTTAGATAGTAAACAATGTGTCGAGTGCTTCTGCTTTGTCTGCCAAATAGGCCTGAGCTTGACGTCCGCAGACATTAGATAATGGAAGTCACAAAGCACAGTACCTAAGTGTGCTTGTGTTGTTATTGTTACAGGCATGTTCTTGCATAACCACTTGTTCATGTTCCCTTTGTTCCACATACCAGCATGTGCTTGCACTCTTAAAGTGCATGCATTTGAACGGGTCTGTGTGTGTGAGTCACAGCAGTGGAGCTGCATCCAGCTTTTCTGCAGCTTATCAGACCTCAGCATTCGTTGGTATACAAATCTAATCCACTTTGCCCACTCTCTCACTCGCTCTGCTTTCAGTTTGGAGTAAACATGGACAACCTTAGGTTCCATTTTCTTTGTGTCAGTGTTTTGTGTTACAACACTAACTGCACTCATCCTTGAGATTGCTATTTTGGCTAGAAGCCTCACCCCAACACTGATGGCCCTAAACAGATCGCCTGCAGACATGCAGTTTTTGGCAGCATGGCAGGTTGGGACGTCATGTAGGTCACTTAGTTTATAGATGCAGCTCACTGAGCTGGATTTTCCTATTGTTTCCAAGGCCCCCAAAACAATGTATAAGGCCGACTATGACATGATAAATCACATTCCCATCAAAGTTTGGCATTATTGGTGAGAACCATTTAGGAAACAAAGCACTGTTGGGGGGAAAATGAACATTATCAGCAAACAAGGCTTGTCTGATGAGTTTTTTGTAGCAGTTGATGGGATAGCGATTGAGCCATGTCTTGTCAGTTCTAATTTGTGCATGGTGTGAAGAGTTGTTCTGATACTAATACCGATGTTGGTACAGCCGAAACGGTAGTTTCAGATGTTGATGGGTCTTTGCATGGTGTCATTTTTTTTACAATATCTGACTCCAAAAGCCAAAATACATTTTAAAGCATTTTTTCACCTCTAAATCAGCACATCAGTCTGAGAATAGCACATAGCTAGATAGCATTTTACCTGACTGCATCAAAACAGTGCAGTACCATGGTGACTGTAAACAGGCCTCCACTGAAGGCTCTATCTCATAAGGAGAGTGTACACATGCTGAGTGAGAAGGAGGGGTAGGCAGTTTCATTACCGACATTGGTGTCACGTTCTGACACAACATGGATTTTGCAATACCAGTTTGAATGTTTTGTTTTTTATGAACACACAGTTGTGTTTTAGTGCGCATACAACAGAGATTTTTTCTCCTAATACCCATGCAGCCACTTTAGTGAAAGTTTAGGGTACAAGAGGCATTTTTGACCACATTGGACTCTGTTCTCCTCCCACTGTCCATCTCTGACACTTCAGAACCGAGCCATGCTGCCTCCTCCTTGTGAAAAAGCAGATGTCTTTATTTCAATAATAAAAGTGACTAGAGGGTTTTTTAGTTTGATGTTAACAAGTAAAAGAGGGAATGAGATCTGCATCTCTTTTACAACATATCTACCCCCTTGACAGATGATGACTACACTTAAAAAATGTAGTCTTCTCATTTTAGGCTGTTGAAGTACCTTTACAGACTCAATGGCATGTTTTCACCCAACCCAAACAGTAAAATAAATTAGATCAACAAAATATGTGAACAGAAATGCAGAAGAGGAATTCAAATTCGGAACACAGATGTAGAAGCTACAACCTGCTGAGACTCAACAAAATAATTTATTAAAAAAAGAAAAAAATCCACCTCTGGTTTTAGGCAGACATGAGTATTTCATCACAGGCTTGTTTTGTCTTGATCCCCTTTTGCCAGAGCCAAAATGTCTGAGAACAACTTTAAAAACTCCAACATTTGAAAAGTAAAAAACAGAAATCAAAATGAGTTTCCTCAATACAGACTTGGGTTATCTTCAGAAGTCTCCCCTCCAAATAAACAGACCCTGCAATGAAAGAAGTGTAAACAAACATAAAGCAGTTTCACTCCAAAACAACCGCTACCACAACAATCCTTTTCAGCAGGCAGTAAGTATTGCATCCAAAAGATCATTTATTCTTTCTTTATTTTTTAATCTTTTCCAGGAATGATTGGCTTCTGAGCTTGGTAACAAGTACATTTCTCTAACATTTACTTTCAGTATAAGTTTCATTGTAAGGAAGGGTTCAATCTATTCCACAGCATAAACCTTTAACTGTTATTTCACATACAGCTGTTAGAAATAAAAGCCCTTTGTATTTCCGTCATGGTTTATATACTTGTTTTTGACTTGTACTCTGTATTAGCTGATATGTAAGCTCAGGCATCTAGAAGAAGAAAAAAAAATGGCATCAGAACATCTCGAGTTTACACCCTGTATCACATATCAAGTAGTGACCTGAGTTGGCCTACTCATCAGGACAGCCTTGTGTAATGGTAAACGGTGCAGGATTTAACTAAAGCTCCTGCCATTATTATTCCTTCTACTAACAATCCCTGACCCAGGGGAGTGCCTGTGCTTTGGCACACGATGTGAAAGAGCAACAATCTCTGCACAGGCACACATTACAGACTGTTTGTAGTTGTGTGTGCATGTGTGTGTGCCTAAAGTTTCTCTGTTGCTTGGAGCTTTACATCCACATGACGGGTCTTGAATAGATTTGTCCTCGTCTTTTTTTTATGTAGCCATCAAGGCTTAATGTCCGTGTTCCATGATGGACACCCAGGCCTTTACTCAGAGTAACCCCTCCCTGCACACTCCTGGTTTTCTCTTCTACACACACCCTGCCTTTACAAACACTGCAACCGCAACACATTCCTGTAGGATGCAGCGCTCGCGCCGACCCAAAATGGACCCTTTCACAGCAAAGGGGGCCGTCAGGACTAAAATCACAGCACCCTGTCCTTTTCTTTACCCTTTAGACTTTCACTCCACCAGCTCCCTGACTAGATCTTTCTCTTTCTATTTACAGAATCATCCGCTTTTCTCATCCCCTCTTTTTCATCCACCTCAGACAGTGTTTCACATGCATGTTTCTAGCGCTGTATGTTTGCTTCCAGCTGTTTCGTGCTAAATTTCTCATCAAACATTTTCCTCATGTGTCCGTGCCTTTTTATGCTAGGATGATCCAAACTCATTTTTTGGTATTTTCTAATGAATTGCCTGTAAACTAAAACCGTCAATGGTTTCATAAGAGCAAGACTTTCTTAACCTAGATGTTTTCTATTAAAGATGAGCAAATCAGGGAACTATTTGGTTCGGTCATCATGGGTTTTGAATGATCAAGTCTAGACAGTACAACAACAGACTGTCTCTGTGGATAAGGAAAGACAAACATGGACCCTTGACAATATCTTAATGCCAATATCAGTGTTTCCATGATGAGCGTGCCCCCATGTGGGGCTCGTTGGACAACCACAAAGAAATGAATGAATCCTCATGTGACCACAGAGAAGGAAGTGGCCCAGCTGGATGATGTCTGGGAACATGTGACCCCCATCATGTGACTAAGTCTGGAAATGAACTAAGTGAGCCACAAAGACTGCTTCATATGTGTGTAATTTGTGCCACAGTCATAGCTATTAAAAGGAACACTGAGAGGTCCTCATGTAGCTCCCCTGAAGGGAAGTCAGGACTGCGGTGTGGAAAAGTGCTCTGGCTTTAGTGGGTCAGGGTAATGAAAATAATCAGCTTAAGAAATATTTCACATTCTCCTTTTCGTATTGAATCATATCTGCACACCCTTACAGATCTGCTCTCTGTTCTCACTCTGATCTTGGTGTGAAAACAAGGAAACACTTCTTCTAGTTAAGATACAGTTTCTTCCTGAAAGTTCTTCTCTCCCCTTAAAGAAAACTGTCCTCATTATTTTGACTTAGCCATCTTCTTGTCTCTGTTTATAAATCAGCATTCAAACCACAATAAAAACAGGAATTAATCTCAACTATATCCTTTTGAACAATGTTATCTGTTTCTCTCTCATGCACAACCTAGCTTAGATTTCTAAACAAACGGCGCCACAGTTCACATAATCGACTTTTTTCTCCCCTGTGCTGTTACTATTTCATCACTGACATCAGGCACAAGACCAAATAAAGTTGGATTACATGAAGGGCAACATTCAGTGCCAACTGACCAGGCTCAATGACGTAGGAGAATGGCACTGCGCACCGCAGGCCAGTGATAAAAGTGGGCGTGAAGTTGTTAAAGGCCGTTTCCTGGCAATGCAAACACACAGGAGGAGGGTTTTTGTGCTTGTGCGTGTGTGTTTGGGGGTGTTTCTGGTAACTACAAACATTTTGGTTTTGGCATCCGGGTGTGGCTGAAAAAAGGATTTTTTTTTTTAAATCCGAACTTTTCTCATCCATGTAACATCACTCATTGGGATTTGAAGTGTGCGGTGTGCCCATGCAGAAGAGCAGAGCTATAATTACATCCATAAATCACGACCTGACAGCATGGACGACTGTCTGCTCCGAGCTCTCTCTCTCTGCCTCCACCATCTCACTTTAAGAGACAGAGGAAGGCTAAGTAAGGTGTATGTTAGGGGTACTTGGATTGTTTCTCAAAAAGCTGAAAGGAATCAATAACAAAAGAGAAGGAGAGCTGTGTGGGACCAGAACTGGAACAGAATAAGACTACAGCAAGACAATGCCATGTTTGGTAAGAAAGTAAAAGAAGTCATTTCCTTGTCATTTGAACAAATTTAATTTTCCATCCAGTTGGAAGAGAAGAAATCACTCAGAAACAGTTTATTTACTGTGTCTAAACATGTGATCACACAGCCTTCAGGTAAATCATGTCAAAGTGATTTCCTAAATGTGGCTAACTGTAGCAGAGCTAGCACCACCAGTCCTTTTTGCAGGTTAAAGTCCACATACCTGGATTTGTCATTCATTGCTTTTGTCTCATTGAGCCTACACACAATTTAATCTCAGTTTCATAGAGGAAAATATTGCTAGCAAACAGCGCTATGCCACCAGATTCTGTCTGTCACCTGTGCTTGTTTACATCCTGATAGTAGAGCATTTGGCAGCAGGAGCTACAGACATTGACGGGTGTTTGCAGTACAGCTCAGATACAACACATGACCGGTATTTCAGGCATGCAATTAAAAAAGTATTAACTTACAAGTAACTCTGGTGCAGACTGGCAAGGTTAATAGAGCTTAATCGTTAAGTATAATAACCTCCTTTTTCAACAAAAATGTCTTTTTTTTTGTCTTGTTCATACAGAAGCAGCTGTCTTGATCTACAACAGCATGGTAATCTCTCACCTGCTCATGTTGGCTGGCAAGTGGGCCAGCAGATACAACACAGACAAGTAACATGAGGTGTATAACCTGATCTGGCCCTGCATTATTCTGTATTCTCAGTCTTACAACTTGACAGCACAGCAAGTGTGAGATACCTCCAAACAGATGAAAGCTCCCCTCCTCTACTTTTGAGCAGACTGGTGACTAAGTCACTCTAATGGCATATAATGTAGTGTATAGATGTAGATATGTAAATATGGATAGATTTGAATGTAAGAGATATGCCAAGGATTAGCCTCACATTGTACAGATACTCTGTCCTGTACAGATATTTGAGTCAGTATATAGGGCTGGGCAATAAATCAAAAATTTAAAGATACCAAAATTTACAACAAAAACTGATGTCATTTTGCCCATATCGGTATATTCGGTGTCAAAAAAAAAAGTTGGTTTTGGATGTGTCTAGGTAGGCTATGGTCTCATGTCCCTTTAAGATGCTGTCCTACGTCAGAGACGTGACTCCATGCCATCCAGTCCTTAACAAAGAGGGAAAGACAGCTGAGGAGGTGGAGGACGGTTCAAATGTTGTAGTGGCTGGAGCGGCGGTTGAAGTAGACAAAGTTAATGTGGGAGGGGTTAAGCAGCTTGTGGAAAAGTTACCGTCCATTTATCATTATTGAGGTGAACTGCTTAATATATTGTGATATTGATTTAAGGCCATATCGCCCAGCCCTATCAGAATCTCATATTAGTATCTGTCGTTCCTGTTCTTTGAGTATCTAAGTTTGTATATATACACACCAAAAATCCCTGTGGTGTGCATCCAGCAGTGTCTCAGATTTCAGAGTTACTTATGTCGAGATCCGTCAATGCTGATAATGTGTGTGCATGAAACTGTGCTTGTGTGTGTGTGTTTGTGTGTGTGTGTGTGTGAGGGGTTGTCTGCAGCCATGTGCTGTACAGCCATGCCAAGCAGTTAGCCACATCTGAAGAGGTTTGGCCTGCGCTTTGCATGTTCCAGCGTGTTGCCCTGCATGTTTCCAGGAGCACTGCTTCCCAGAACCCTAACCACACACACACACACACACACACACTTGCACTCAACAGCTTGTGCGGAGACTTACACACCCAGACACACACAGGAACTTTGGCTCAGGGGACTCTGGGAATGGGAACCCATGTGGGACGGCTGGGAGGACCAGATGTGTTTATGAGCAGCCGAGTTTCGGATTGGGTTTCACACTGATTCCTGGAGTGGCTGTGGACACTCACACACTTGTGCGCACAAACATGCACACGTTGGTTAGACCTATGGCTTAGGAAACACAGAGCACATGGCGGCCTTGTCTGTTGCATAAAGAGAGTGTTGTCACATTGAGACTCCCTGGCCTATTCTAAGATTAGCTGTAGCACTGCAGCCCAGCTACGGTGATCTGACTGCGCTTGACCGCTTCTACCTAGGCCTACGAAACCTGTCCGTGCTTTTCCCAGATCAGTCTTTCAAAAACTAGTCTCATCGCCGCTCGCATCTATTTCTGTCTAATAAGTGATCTTCATCCCTACAAAGATAAGTGTAATTCAGTTAACTAGATTCCTCATCTGATCCTTGACAACCGACACACTTCAGATACGTCCTCCGTGTTCATAATAAGTCTGTTTTTTCTAGTATTAGAGCAAAATCTGGTTTAAAAAACACCAGATTTTGGCTTTTTAAAAAGTACTTCTGCCTATTACTTTGGTTTTCTGACTCACACAGTATTTAAGCTTAAATTGTGCAGATTCTAGGAATGACATTCACAACCACCTAAGTATCACCTCTTTCTTGATATCTTGCAAACGCTTCAGTCAAATTAGTGCATGCTGAAGTTTTACATGATTTTTAAGATGGGGTTTGAGTTTTCAAATAGGATTTCCCATAGTGTTCAGATTTTTCATTACTATCATGAAGATGCTACTGCATGTTGAGGTGTATGTAATGTGAAAGAGAAACCAAAAAGTGATGGTCCATGCATTCATAGCCTGAAGATAAAGTGTTTTTGGCAGACTGAACCTGAGTTTTTGCTTTAAAGCTGTGGTTTGTTCTCCCTCATGCAGACCTTCGGCCCAGTAGTTTCTGCTGCCAGACTGTTACCAGTCGACAGACCAAACTCCTTTTTCTGGACACTTGTACACCGCTGTATAATGCCCATTGTTAGCATGTTAGCCATTGTTGCGAGCACTGCAGCCGTTAAACAGAGCAAATGTTCCACCCATTCCCACTTCTCCTATCTTCTGTCTTTTTTTCTTTCTATTTCTGCTCTTTTTCTGTCATCACTGCAATCTGTCGGTTGTTTTTCTCGCTCATTCTCCTCCCTGCATTTTACACATCCTCACAACGCATGAAAACAGAGCTGTACCTGGCTAATGATCAACTGAGTCCCTCGTGAGCACAAATCCAGCCATGTTTCTAGTGTATATAATATTAACCCACACTCACAGGCTCAGGGCTCAGTTGCTGGTAGCTAGCTGAGGTCAAAAGAGCAAGGAGTCGAGGGTGAAGAGGGGTGAGGGACAGTCACTTAAAATGTTCAGCTGCACCTGTCGGCTTCCTTTATTTAGTTGGGAAAGAAACATCCTGTTCTGATGCCCAGACACTCCTGTGAAACCCAGAGTGTCACCTCCTGCTGGTGAGCTGCGTGATAGGATTAAAAAGCAAATAAAGGAGGAGCTGCATGTCAAGTTAGGACATGATATTATTGTGAAAGGTTTGTGACACAGTAACTCTGCTGTACACTGATTAATAATGCATGAACTTCTATTTTGTTTTCACACTCAGAAGTGCACACGAGGTTTCTTTTTTATTCACATTAACATACATTAGCCACGGTTTGTTTGTTTTTTGGTTTTGCACCATCTGTTCAAGACAATGTCAGTTTTTGGGAGTGTTTCAGACTGTGTCCTGTTGTGAAATCTGCTTTTGCTTTCAACACTCCACAACTTGCTGCTTTTTTTTTGTATTCATCAAACTTTGGCAGGAAAGCTGTTTCTTGTTTAAGTGCCATCATAAGAAACCATAATGTAGATTAAGCAAGCATCCTTCTCACGTTATGTATGAATTGGAAGCAGTGATAATATGTTGGTTTCATTTTTTAAAAAGTGTTTTGTAGAGGAACTGATCGGCATTACTCATCCAGTCATAATAGCATTATTTCACCACATGACAGCAGGTTGTGATGGGGAATTCCTGGCTGCATGTCCATCGAGAAAGACTCAATCAAACACACAGCAGCTCTCCTCAAGTGAAGCCAAAACTTTCAGAGACTCCCACTGGTGTCTGGGTTCTGTGTCAGCCTTTTTTTACAATATATATTCTTGTATGATACCTTTTTAAGATATTTATCTCTGTCCAAGTCATACTACTGTCTAGCTTATTAGCCTCATTTTATCATTAGCATGGTTAGCATTGTTAGCATTGTAGTTAGCAGATGATATAAAAATTCTTGCATTGGATGCTAAGGCAAGGCAGAATCCCCCAAACCAAAAGGCCATGCCAGATTACATACACACTAATAAAACACTCCCTGTTAGCAGGCAGGTACAGTCTTGTACACTTCATATGGTAAAAGTTTATTTAGCCTTCTTGTCTTCTCGACCCCTCCCTCCCTTTTTTTCCCCTTTTTTCCTCAGCTCCCATTTTTCCGATCACACCACCATCCTCCCTTTTGGTTCTGTGTTGGTTCCACATGATTTTTCACTGTTTACCTCTTAGTCTTTATGAACATTAATGTGGCTAGCCTCTCAATTTAGTCCTCTTTCTCACAGTCCTCACATTGCTGTACTTTCCAGTACCACTTTGGTTTGACCCTTAGTGGAAAATACTCTTTGCTCTGTAGTTTATTTAGGTTATTGTTGCCAAATCACAAATAAATCAGGCTTTGATTGCCAGAAATCGAATGTCACATGGACCCACAAGTTGCATGTTTACTGGACTTGGTTGACTGGTAAACGCTCTTCTGTTTTAAGCTTGCATATTTGGGATTCATGTTGTCAAAACATTAGATTGGAGTTACTGTACCTTCCTCCAAACATGACGAACTTGTCTGAGCTCTTTGCCGGTAATTCGATATCTTGAAGAAAGATTTGATTTCATCCAGAGGTCAATTGAACCTCTGTTTATCTTTGTAGTTTTGTCTTGGTCAGCTCTCCTCCCTCTTTGTCTATTTAGGGGGATTAATTCCAGATTCCATTGTCAGCCCCGTCATACTGTACTGCAGCACTTCTGCAATGTCGGTATGCGCAGGTTTTGGTTGGCATTGTTCTCACATGCCCCTCCATAAACCCACAAATGTAGTGAATGTTTTAGAGTGCATTTAAACACCTCCGTACAGACGTGAAGGCACCAAAGACTAGTCGAGACCTGATGCTGGAGGAAACTTTGCATCCTCCCACACATTTATCTCAGTTCAAAGAGGCACAGTTACAGTTTGTATCCTCCTTCTCAAACCTGCTACTCTTCCTCCCCTTGATAATAATGAATTTATACAGTAAGGCTCCATGCCCTTTATGTCTTTACAGTGTTAGTGCCCTACTGCAAACTGTATGAGCAGGTGACAGCTGGAATCAGGTTACCTGTTTTTATTGACTGTGTTCCGTGAAAGCTGTGTGAGGAAATCAGTGCTGCTTATTCATTAACAAACACTAGTCAGCAAAGGATTTTACAGTTACAGTTGAAAATATCAAAAAGAAGGAAGCTTTTAATAAAAGGCACCTGACCTTTTTTTCCGCTTCATGTATTCAAAGTGTTTTAGCTGATCTGTAGGTCGAAAACTCTTCCTGAAGTTCCACAAGCTGCCAAATACACGTTTTGAAGTATGCATGGCTGCAGGCTTGGCTGCAGCAGCCATGCAATCACTGTAGACACCTCCGCTCTGTTGATGCAGTTGTACACCATGTGTTAAGAGTTGGCTGACCTTGTGACTGTTACAAGGATAAGTATGCTGCAGCATGTGCTTTGAATTATCCTTAATAATAAGACATCACTGTTGATCTTGTCTTTAAAATGAAGCATTAAAAAGGCCTCAATCAGCTGTGTTGTGAGGATTTATGCTGCGTTCCAATTACCTTGGTAGTCGGATGTCAAGCTGGGAATGATGTCACACCCGAGGTGACAGCGTTCCAGTTAACAAGTCCGAAAACAAAGATGGACGCCTACATTTACCCGTTGTTAGCCGTTATTTACAAGTGTCAGCTGTAGTTAGTGATTGTCAGCTGTAGTTAGTTGTTGTTAGCTATACCAGTTGTAAACAATGCACAACACAGTATTTTACTCTACAAGCACCATAGCACCGTGTTAAAAGTTAGATGTTGGGCAGTACAACATATACCACTTATTTAATTTCACAAAAACAAAACAGAAGTGCTAATAAACAATACATTACGAGAGCTTTCACTGTTACTCTTTACTGTTGATGCACTGTGCTGCCATCTTCGATTATGACGTTGTCGTCAAGTTGGGGTTGGTGAAGATCGTCCAACTTTCTGAGTTGAATATCTGACTTCAGGGGAGCGTTCCAGATGAATTTCTGACTCAGAGTTCAGAAATTCCAACTTTCAAGTACAACCGGAATGCAGCATTATTTTACACTTGAATCAGGGACTTCCAGTAATGGTGGCGTGCTAGGCAGATGTGATATGATATTAACCTAGTCGCTGTATTTTACGAGGTCTCTGATGTTGTCTGCACTTGGAAAATTGAGCAGGCGACACACAAAAAGTTTACAACCAAGGATTTCTGACTTCAACGCGGCTAAGAATAGCAGCTAGGTTAGCCCTAAAGCTAACAACACGCAGAGCGAGGCTGCTGGAATCACCAGAGAAAACATGAACAAGGACGTTCTCGATGCCATCAAAGGTCTGAAGCATGACCTCTCAAAGAGACTTGACGGAATAGTGATTGCAATTCATGGAGTGAAAAAGGAAATAAGTGAGTGGATTGAACGTATTGCTAATGCCAAGGTCCGCATCTCTAATACTGAGGGTGATGTGGCTAATCTCCAGGCCAAAGTTTGTACACTAAAAATGTGATTCAGAAAGCTTGAACATCTCAGACACGGCAGCTATAAAGCTGTTTATTCTGCTGACAGACACTGTATTTAAACATTATTCTGGAGTGGCGGTCTAATCCAGACAGAAAATACTCTCCCAGTCAGTGCGAGAGCCCGTGGATGGAGATGTCAGGCAGCACGCTTCACCCCGGTTTTTCGTGTCTCACAGATCCCTCCGCACAGTTTGCTGTGAGCACTGACACACACTGTGTTAACTGCGCGCAACAAGCCGCAGACTGGAGGGAGAGAGGGAGGAAGACGGGGAGTGGGAAGTGAGAAAGATGGAGA
The DNA here is from genome assembly GCA_962446985.1 of Xyrichtys novacula. Lineage (NCBI taxonomy): Eukaryota > Metazoa > Chordata > Actinopteri > Labriformes > Labridae > Xyrichtys > Xyrichtys novacula. Next base: position 14,650,217 of record OY660882.1, on the reverse strand, counting down.
GAAAACAGAAACGTCAAAGGTTCACACAAATGTTCCCCAGTGAGGGAAGTGATTCGACCAAGTCAGGTTTCTGTTTGAGCAATTTTGCTTTTCAGATTGTGATTTATCACTCTAATCCTTTAATTCTCTCATCCTGTATTTCTTTCTCATTTAAGTTCAGCATAATCCTCCTTAAATTTGATATTTCTCCTCAATAAAGAAGTCTGTTCTTTCGCTCCAACCACGATTTCTCAAACAAGCAGATCACGTTTCATTAGTTGTACAAAAATCTGGCTTAAAATTCCTGTGACAGCTGGAGGGAAGCATCCAGAGAGACTTAAGTGAGACAAATAAGAGTGTGCTTTAAGTTGTGTGTGTGTGTGTGTGTGTGTGTGTGTGTGTGTGACCACCAAGCGATGAGGTAAACGTCAGCAGCAGGGAGGTCAGTCAGGGTCAGGAGACGTAACCGGACCCTCTGCTCAAGTATGTAAGAGGATAGAAAGCTCCTGTTTTCAGTCTGGCACAAACACACACTGAGTTTTTTTTTTTTTTTTTTTTTTTTGAGGAATGCGGACAGTCAGACTAGAAATAACTCATCTGTGTTTGAGGACAAACACACACACATACACTCACATTCACAAATGTATGTACACAAACGGAGGAGTGTTTTCGGTTTGGCTAAGGTTCGACATGCTAAGAGTGGTTGCTGCCTGTCAACACACTCAAGAAGAGGGTGGACACGGTGACCACAGAGTCCAGTCCTACCTCAGTTTCGTCCCGTCAACAGGAGATCTGGACTGCTTCTTCATAACAACCGTCTCCATGGCAACTCCTCTCTGCTGGCTCTGTTTTGAACACAAACTGGCTCCTGCTGTCTCTGTATGACTTGAATAAAAGGCCAGACCTCCCTGCTGTAACACACTTCTCTGTTGTTGTTACATGCACTTACACATACAGTCTGTCATCCTGAGGGCCCTCACCTTCACACAAACAGCCGCTCTTATCATCTGTTTGTGTCGGTGAACATCTAGACTTGATATCTCTGCAGGAAGAAGATGACTCCCAGTATCTGCTCTTTACGAAGAGAGATCATTTCTCAGTTTTTTTTATTCTGATCCTGCTGGGTTCTTCACAAGCTCATGACGCTTCCAGGCTGACTTCTGTTTGGGCTAACTGAGTCAAATCCTCAAATTACAACTCATAGTGTTTTGGTGACCAGACGGGCAATTACCTGTGTCACAGTAACCTTCATTTCAAAACAAGTTTGCCTCAGGAGACCTCTCATGTCGTCTTTTGTCACCACTGAACTTAAACGCACCCAGAGAGTTTGAAGTATACCGACTTTTATCTTCTCTCCCGCACCTGTTTTCAGAGGGATAGTTTATGGATATTTGTAAGATATTGAGGCTGTAATTATAGTTTGTTATTTTAGGATGAAACTAATCTGCATGGATTAGCTGTTTAACGGCATCAACAAAAAGATAGAATATTGATCTTTGTCTTTATCTTTTTCATAGACCTTTATTTTTAAATTCCCAGTTCACGACCATGTCTCTGTTTGCACCCAGGCACCAGGTCAATATGGCAGGCAGCCAAGAAAGAGCCTGATAATATGGGCTCTAATATTTACTCCTATCCCGGAGAAGAATTTGCTAGGTAGAAATATTTGTGGATTCCCAGGAAATGATGGGTCAACAGGCAAAGCACGTGTCCCATGTAAACACTGCTGCTACGAGATAAAACACTCAGGAGACACAACAAACCCGGTCTGACATCTGAAAATGAAACACAGCACTGACCTTTGTGCGAGTGTACGACCTGCACCACAACACTAGGAATCTGGCCCAGGTTTAAAAATGCATCAGCCAAATCTTTGCATTTTTATTTCAAAGAGTAGCTTGAGTTTCATTAGTAGCAATCTGAATATTGGCAAAAATCCATTAGTGTATATAGGTGCTAAGAATAAGAATTAAGGTCCTTTCACACCGGGACCGTTTCTTACGTGCGATTATTTCGGACGTCAATTTTTTTTTTCGTTTGGTGAAGTTGTCACTATATAACAAATCGAAATCTAAAGTTGAGGTTTTAGAGGAAAAATTTTTTAAAAATTTAAGGGATTTTATTTTTGGCCAAAATTGTGCAGCCCTAATTGGTGCATATTTGTAAGAGAGTATATCAATATACTATTATGTTTTCAAACGTGTGCCTCCTTATTTGAATAAAAATCAAATCTTGAGTTTGAAAGAAAAATGTTACTGTTGTTCACAAATAATGCTTAATTATTGTTATGTTAAAACTGCTAGAATATCCAATTTTCCTGTAGAGCTTCATTTAAACTGTCAGCAAATATATTTTGCTCTGAATTGCCAAAGAAAGCGAAGTAATGCTTCAAGGCCTCTTTTCTTATCTGCAGTCTTTTTTTAAATGCTTTATATGCAAACAGCAAACTCAGTCATTGTGCATCATCCATATTTATGAAGTCGGTTTCTATTTATTCACACAAAACTGAATATTAGATAGTAAAAGGGAATTAAAAAAAAAAAGGGAACAAAGTCTTGTATTATTTAAAACTTCCACAATATCGTTTATCCAGCGTCAAATATTTACAAGAATCCTTTTTTGATTATCCTCAACACACTTTTGGTCTGAAAGTAGCTCCCATTCTGACAGATAAATGTGGATATTCTCAGTATGTGAACACCTCATGATTATCTTGCTGCTTGACTCTACCCTCATTACTTTTGCCATCATCCCTGTGTCTCTTTATGTAAACACAGGTAGTGATTTTTCTCCGATAAAACATTAGCCCACATGCCCGTCAGTCGTCTGTCAGCCAATAGGATTTGAGCCCCGGTCTGCTCGTTCCAGTCTCAGCGGCTCTTGCAGTATTTTTCTGTCCTCGCCTCAGTGCAGTGAGAGTTAATCTGCTACTAGGCTGCTTAATACGCACAAAGGGAAAACACACAGTAACCTGCTTCCTCAGTATGCAGCACCAGAGCAAAGGTTTGAGTATCAGTGTGTGGACTAGAGTTTTCTTTTTCCCCCACTTCTGGTTTCTCTGCTTGATCACATGTCGGATAGGTGTTTGGATAATATCTGCTAAACTTATCTGAACCGTTTAAGCAGATAAGAAACATCAAGGACAATGTGACACCCCATAGATAGAACATAATGTCCCGTATTTACGTGTAATTATGGGTAATTAGGATCTGTCTTCATGATAGCTTTACTCTGTTAATGCTTCAATCTTTGACAGATACTCTGATAGGGAGATCAGCATTCAAGCAGCCTGGCAGGGAAGACAGCTGCTGAGTCTTTGAACCAGATCTTCTCCCCCTGTGGGTCGATACAGTCTGTGTCTCTGACTCCGTCCAAGGACCCCAGCAAAGACACTATACACACTTAGCTGGCATACCCACTCTGGAGAGCTGTGTTGTGTTATTTTACTGGTGGAGGAGTGTGAGGTGGGCAGATCAAAGACTAGAAACTGTTTTAAGCTGATTTTTTTCTTCCCTCAGTCGGTGTTCACCATCTCATCCTCTCTGCTCTAGAAAAAAAAATCATAAAAGTGGAAGACAAAGCCTGGTTCCTACCAACTGGATTAGACATCTTCACAACACTGCCCACTTAGCCTGTATTTAGGTTGGATTATCCCTAAAAGATTGCATGGTCTTCCATGGTCTGCAATGACAGTTTTTTTTTTTCTAAGACAAAGCAATTGGGGGGGAAATCACTAGTGGCACCGCGATACGATATTATCATGACACTTGGGCCACGATGCGAAATTATCATAATACTTGGGCCACGATATGATATTACCACGATACTTGGGCCACAATACGAAATTATCATGATACTTGGGCCACGATAGGATATTATCATGATACTTGGGCCATGATACGAAATTATCATGATACTTGGGCCACGATAGGATATTATCCCGATACTTGGGCCACGATACGATATTATCACCATTCTTGGGCCATGATACGAAATTATCACCATTCTTGGGCCACGATAGGATATTATCACGATACTTTGGCTACGTTACAATATCACCACGATACTTCGGCCACGAGATACATTTTCATAGATTTGACCTCATATTAGCAATTAAACTGAAGAATCGATACTTGGTCAGTGAGACGATATGATATATCAACAGACAAAATATCACAATACTATGCTGTATCAATTTTTTTCTCCAACCCCTACTAGCAATGCAGATAGCAACGATTTTAACTACTTTTAACATTATCACATCCTCTATTACTGAAAGGGACAAACTGTTCAGTAAAGCCATCTTTAGTCTTTGTTTTAATCACTTTGTTTCCTGACCTCACATCCACTCAGTTTCTGTGTCCACACCCAAAATGAGAAGTGAAAAAATAAATGTGACCTCTGAACTGAGGTCTTGTTTTCTTGAAACATGTTAACCTTGTTTTTAAATCTGTTGAAAATATTGATTGATGCTGTTTGACATACATTTTGAATATATTATCTAATAAGTGATGGTGTCAAAGGTCAGCGTTTTGTTTGCCTTTTTTTTTTTGAGCTGCGAGGAAGGAGTCAAAAAGTCAATCATAAACCCTCGGACTTGATCACTTTTAAAGGTTTAACAAATCCAACATGCAGCTCTCATCACTAAGAACAGGAAGGATCACGGGGTCACTTCTGCATTCCAGGGTGTCTTTTTACTGCAGGAAGCAGCCTGTGAGACATGAGCCAGCGCTTCCTGTCAGGGCGCACAGTGGACACACTCACCTTTCACAACACTGTGCCACTCTTAACTTCTAACTGGCCTCAGCCCATAAGCTGTACATCCGCAGGCCTAACCTGCAAGCTGCAGCACTTTTAGGGGGCGAAAGGGTCTGATTACACCCCCCCAGAGAGGAGCGGTGTCCCTGTCACACTGGTGTTTTTCTGCATTGAAGCAGCGTGCCACTATCTGGGCATCCAGGGTGACAGAGCCAAGAGTAGATGAGATACCAGAGGCCAGCATGAGGTCTGGGAATGTTGTTTTCCCCCTTCTTCTATTCTGTATGTTATCTTTTTTTTTTCCAATACCTTTGCTGTGTGTGACGGCAGCTGCTGTTCCCTGTAGTTGAATCATGGAGTTTATGACTCTCCAATTCCAGCAAATCCCCCCACAGCACCCCTCCTCAACCTTGAGAACAAACAGCTGAACATTTGACCTGAATTTATGGGAAATGTTATTTGGAGCTCATCACTCTGGAGGAAAAAAAAGCTCAGGGAGAATATTTCAGGTCATCAGGCTACCAAGGGTTGAGGAAACTAAGTCCACATTTGATGTTAAATTTTTATTAGGACCATCCAGTCTTTGTAGGTGGCTGTCTACCAGTGAGTCTAATGCTGTTCCAAGTTTCTACCTATGGACATTTCATTCATTTTCATACTTAATTTCATTCAGTTAATATTTAAAACATTCAATACAAATGAGGAAAAATCTCAAACGTAAATGAAAAGTAGCAGAAAGAAGAAAACGTTTATAGAGTCTGTCCCTCTTTCATAAGATATTAATCAACTAAACAAATAATTCAATAATAAATGATTAAAATCTGCAACATACTGAAATGTGCTAACTTACTGATTTTAGATTTCTTGCTGCTGTTAAATGTTCGCAGATACTGTAAGTGATGTATTGTGTCTCGATAGTTTCATCATGAGAAAGTTTCATCATAATACAAATTATAATCCAAGGAGGGACCAAACTAGTTTCTTCCACTGTTGACGCCTGTTGATTTAAAGGTTCTTTTGTCAGGCTTTTATTTTTAGCCCGCAGCCTCCTGGCTGAACACGGCCTCCCTATGGAATACAGCAGGTTGTTGTTTTCCTGGTCACAAATGGCCGGGGACGTAGAGGAGGAAGCCGATTGAGGAGTAGTGTGCTATGTTAGTAATGAAGGTGAGCTATTTCTGAGAAGCCAAACATGTTGTTCACTTGGAGTTACAGCTCCAAGGTGGTGGGTTTAGTGTTGTTTTTGGCACATGTGTGTACTGTGTTCATTCTGGCAGCAGAACAATAGCAGCTCTGGCACAAAGGATGGTTGGAGCAGGGTACGGCACAGAGGCCAAGATGACTCAGTGTGCTTTTTCGCTTGTGTGCATCAAGTAAGCGAGATAATCTGACACACTGAGTCTGACCAAGTTTATTTAGTTTGCTAAATCAGATTTAGTGCCGCATTATAGTTGAAACAGGAAGTGCATGTAAACACAGGGCTGTAATGTAACTATGGGGGGCCTCTGGGGAGGCAGAGAGCAGCTGGGATTCCCCTAAAGTTCCCTCCAGTTATACAAAAACAGCTTGAGAGATATCCGCTCATAAGCACTGCAGAAACTTCCTTTTGTCCTGTACCCCACAAACTACTCTGCTGAGGTAACACTGTTAGCTGGTGTGGGATCATTTTTCTTGCTGATAATTCGCCTGTGTAGAAAGCATAACAGGATTTCTTCCCCTCCAGCGGTATTGGAGTTTGATTTACAAGGTTTTGGTGTCATTCCTCAGAGTAAAAAAAAAACAAAATGTCCTTACTGTTCAAGTCTGATTGTCAGAAGTCTTTCTAAAAGTAATTCATCAAACAAAATAAACAGAGACTCAAGTGAATTATCCACCAATTATTGTCAGATATGAACACAATATGGTGCTAGACAAGTTTTGTTTTAGATCAGTATACCATTTATAACATGTGACAGGCAGCATTTTCTACACAGTTATTTCCAGTGTTGATTTGGTATCAAACTTTCTTTCAAAATTATTTTTATTAAGTTTTCCTTGGACATATCTAAACAGTAAATATCAGGGACAAGGGATTCACTGAAACACCTAAAAAGAAAGGAGATAGATAGATAGATAGATAGATATCAAAGTAAAAACAATGCCAAAATCATACAGAATCTGATCATACAAAAAAAAGCAATTTTAATCAAATAAAATAACCATATAATGAAAAAAGAAAAAGCAAAACAAACAAAAAAAGAGTAAAAAACTAAAAGATGTTGTTTCTTTTACACTCAAACTAAAGGAAAACACTTAAATTTCATGTCTCTCATCCTGCCTGTTTAACTTCTGCTTTAATAATTCCCTCTCCCTTCATATTCTCAGATGTGCACCCCAGCCAACACACCAGCGACGCCCCCCAACTTCCCGGACGCGTTGACCATGTTCTCCAGGCTGAAAGCGTCTGAGAGCTTCAACAGCGGCAGCGGCGGTAGTCCTATGGCCGCCTCCATGGCCACCTCACCCCCGCCCCCTCAGGTTGGCGGCTGGGGCATCTCACCAAACGTACCTAATGTGCCGCAACCTCCACAAGGACTCTGGACTCAGGGGCAGCCCCCGACACAGCCCTGCCCTGCTTGGCCCACGGGGGTAAACCCCCACACGGGTGCGGAGCAGAAGGCTAGTGTAGCGATGGAGGCTGAGAGATGAAGGGCAGCACGAGACTGAAAAAACGCCCTCTCCACCCACCTTTGGGTGGGGGGAGGGAGACGGGAGGAAATGGGTTAAAGGGGTGAGGGTGGGTGGGAGGGGATAATGGGGTAGAAATGGGTTTTGGTCTTTTTTCCCAAAAGATGGATGGATACGAAAGAGATGGATTCTACGCAAACCAAGAAAAACTCAACATGGACAATTGAAGAGGAGGAGAAAACCAATGCAAAATATCGAAACAAAAATAGACACACAAAAAAAGAAAAAAAAAACACAGATACGCACACGTATAGTAATAAGAGAGCAACTGAAATCTTTGTTAGTTTTTCCTAAGTAAATGCATAGATAAGAGAAATATTATTGAACTAAAAAAACAGAAATTTTTAAAAAATTGTCACGCCCAAGGATTCTTTGTGATGTTCAAGGACTTTCAAGGCAGCAAACTTAATTTTCAGTTTTTAGTTTTTCTTTTTTTTTTCATGGTTTCAGCCGGTGTTTTTTTGCCACTGGTGTTCTGTGTTTCTGTCTGTGCTGCATGAGGAGAGAGGGACGAGCACTGCAGTGTTTGAGATTGACTCAGAAATCAACACGCACTTGAGTGTGAGTGTGTACGCATGTGGGGAAGGGGGGTGGGGGGTGATTTGTAATCAAAAATGTATACACACAAACACACACACACACATATACACATTTGAAAACACACAAACACACATTAGAGGAAAATGCCTCCATACTGTCATCCCCATCGACAAAGGTGGGACTTTTCTTACCTCACCTGGTGGTCACCTGACTTCTTTCAGCCAATCAGGGATTCTTGTTAAACCAACAGTTGCCACCACAGGACGTGTTTTTAAAGGTTTTTCTTAAAGGCAACAGCCGCTCTGGTACATGCTAACCAATCCTCACAGCGAAGGCTTTTCCGGACACTTTTAAACCTGGACTCAGACTACAGTTGTCCACTGTACACCTTTTTCTCTGCAGATTTGGGTTAATACAAGAAAATGCGAAATCATCGTTTAATACAAGCTGGTTTATTATAACGCGAACTGTTCTGGTGTTGTCGGAAGATTATGGGAGGTGGCTTCAGGTTGATTTTTTTTTTTAAAGAGTGAATCAAATGCAGCTAAAGAAGCTACAGATCAAGAAGAAAAACACGACTACTCCATCTTTGTAAACCAATTTGCCACTTTGCATGATGTGTTCATAACGTGTAACATCTTTTGTAGCAAACATTCATGAGGTCGAGACATGTTAATTGAGGGTGGGCGGAGTTGAAGAGGAGGGTGGGGTGGTGGGTTTTTATTCCCAAAGCTAACAGAAATGCAATGGAGGAGCGTTTCTCTGTATCTCTAGAGTCACACTGTAAAAGCGAGAACTTTTTTGTTGGAAATGAGAAACAAAAAGAAAAGAAGTTGGTGTCGGGGCAGCTTCGGGAAGCCCACCACAGGCTACTTGGGGACACTACAGACTACTTTCAGATATACAGTATATATATATTCACCCTCAGATTCTGTACTTCAGAGGGGTTTTTACAACGTTTAAGTCTCCAGTTTTGACCGGTCCCTGGTCCTGGACAGTTCAGGGATGACCCTGGTATACGGCAATATTTAAAAAAAAAAAATAAAAAAAACAGGGTGGGTCCGCCCCTTTTTTAGTTTCTCCTGTTTGGATTGTTTTTCATTTGATACAAGAAGAGAGCGTAAGAGATATTTTGAATAGCTGAGGGGGGGTCTTTTTTTTTTTTAAAGATAAGGAGATGATTGGGAAAATTAACTGATATAATAATGAATAAATACACAAGTTCCTTTTTCTTATTTAGACTAAACTAATGTTTGAGTTCATCCTTTTCCATGCTTCATACTTTATTTGGTTAAATCAGAGCGTGTCTGGGTGGGCCTGTTCCTAAATGGTTTCTCATGTATGTTTCCCCACTTGTATGACTGTATGAGACCATTCCCACAATATTTGTGGACTACCTGATAATTAACTTATCATTTTTGTGAACCTAAATAAATATTGTATGTCAACCTAATCCTGATTTGTCAACTCAAGTGTGTGAAAACCAGGCGTACATCTGATCTAAAAGTCCTGTTAGAATTGACATTATGATGAAAATATAGAGAGATATATACTTGTGTTTGTGTGAGTGTGAAGTAGCTGGATGCCTGAGTAGTGTGTTAAACCATGACAGAGGGAAGATGGATGCATCATAATCTCATGCTTGGCTACCTCTCAGAGAGACAGATTTAATACAGTCGCCCAGCTAGACTATAGAGTCTGTCTCTTTCTGATTTCTTCCTCTTTTTCTGTGTGAGTTTGTGAGCAAACTTAGAAGTCTGTGAGATGTTTTGGTGCAGGAGTGGCCGGTGATGAAAGCCAAAATGGAGGAGAAAGCTTTTGAGAGAAAAGTGCGGCTCTGCGGCCACTGCTATCAGTGCCTCCCTGAATCCCGGCTCTTAAGATGTAAACACAAACAAACACCAGCTGTCCACATGCAAGCAGTTGCCATACATAAACAGCAGCCACACATGCCAGTGGTGTATTGGTGGTAGTGGTGGTGGTGGTGGTAAATTGGGGTGGGGTGGGGGGAGTCACAGAGTTCTCCATGTCCTCACTTCAACTCCTGACTGCTTCCTCCTCTGCAGGAAATAAAAGAGATCTCCTTTGCTGATTGTGTGAGCAACTTTGCCAAATCTTTGAGCCGCTGAGAGGGTGTCAGCAAGGTCGGGTGAATGCCGACAACTTGGCATCGGATAGTGTGGTCCATTTGAGAATAGGGGACCAGGAATAGGAGGAGTACGGTCTAATGTAAAAGCAGCAAAAGGGGTCTTGAGGACACGATTGCTTGGCTCATTTCCCTTTTTTAAATCTGTCATAACCACGGCGCATTAAGTGCTTTAAAGTGAAGTCTTCAGCTCATAGATTTCCAAGGGAACACTTTGTACCCTGCTCTTCTATTCCCTCCACAAACTGCCAAAAAAAACACTTGAATTTTGACCTGAACGTAATTACAGGATGAGCCACTGCTCAAAGCATCTTCCTGGCTCTAGTCATCTGATTTTATTGCAGCATCTTGCATCAGAAAAAAAAGTGTGAAACGTGCAGATTGTCCCATGTTAAAATTCCCTTGTATCCCTCACACAAAAGCAGGACGTTGTTTTCTGGGTCAGTGAACGGTGTGGACACAACACAACCTCACAGATGGCAAACCACCAGTACACCTGTCCTGCTTTTTGTGTCAACGCTACTACATTAGCTGGTTTTCTGCAGGGCACTTAGAGTTTATTACCGGTGAGTTTGACCTTAATTGGTGCTCGAGTCATGTTTTCTGTACACAAAGAAGATTTTCCAGTCTTTTACCACCTGTGCTTAATATTTTTTTCACTGTAGTACAAAAAAAAAACTAGGGAGGAGGAAAGGAGTAGGGGCAAGTGGCAATGAAAAAAAAATGCAGTTCCTTGAGTGTCCACTTGAGGCTTGCTCCAAAAATTAAGGAAGCCCATTTAGCTCACTTTGACAACAGAAATACATGTTTTCAGCCTGGTTATGATACATCATTCCCTAATGAGAGACAATTGTACAGAGGATGAATCTTTTATGAGTCATTTGTTGTGATCAGAGCTGATGGTTATGACTGCATCAAGGCTAAGAGTTATGCACAAATTTTAATTAAAAAAACAAAACAGTGTTACAAGTTGACTTTCAGGTGTGTAAGGGCCAACTAGCTCGAGTGTTTCGGTATCAAATACTTGCAAAAGAAAAATGAATCAGTTAAAGCTCATGTGAGGAGTTTTTTCAAATTCATATCCATGTCTTTTCATGATATGTAAAAGCAAAACGTCAGCAACAAGACTGACTATATGTCCTTTTTGTCATGCCTAAAACTGGTGTGAGGGAATAGGTGTCAGCTAAAACAGAAATGATGCATTTGACTGTTAAAAGTCAGCTGGATGAGACTTTTTGTTGATGGATGGTAGTTTCAGCATGTAGAACATAAGCTAAGCTAAGCTAAGACTGCTTTATCCACAGGGGGCGCCAAAATTGATGCAAACTGAAAGTGCCTTAGTGGAGCTTTACTCCGTCAGCTGTCAGCTGTATAAGAAAAAAGACGGTAGAGAAGAAAGAGAATATTAAATATTTAGTTGAAAGCATAAGGAACAGCAGTTAACATTAAAGTGGCCGTCTAAACTTAAGTGTGTCAGACAAAGACTACCAGCCAAGATGGAGGTCCTGTTTATGTACGCCAATCAAAAACCAAGTCATACTGGGTTGTTGACTGGGAGGAAACACAACACTTACGGTAACAGTGTTTATAGTTATATAATGTAAAACTAGCTCTGTGTAAATTGTCAGGATGCTTTTCAGGTTTTCAGGCAATCAAAGGACACTGCATACTGTGTGGTAAGGACCAGGGGAGCAGAACGGACAGAGTGACATTGGGTGCATTTGTAACCCAGCACCTCACCTTCCCCTGTTCTCTCTACAGGTGAAAGCTCCGACTAGCAGCAGGAAGTAGGAGAAAGAGGACACATACACCACACGACACACACACCGCACATTCACAAATAGTCTGACTAAATGCTGGGAGTTAGGGAGTGAAAGTATGAGTCATACTCTCACTATCATCGTCTGTAAAGGCAACTTAATGAAGGTTTCATTTCCTGGAAAAACAGTGTCAAGTGTCTGAAGATGATGTAAATGAACTGAAAATAGGGACGAGTTAAGAGACAGACAATAGTGAAGTTAAACACACCGAGCTCCCTGACAGTATGAAACTACTGGCTGCTAGATCAAGTATCAAATATAAAAGACACTGAGAGCAGCACTACAAATGTTACTGCTCTGAACTGTTCAATAAATAGAATTTTACAAGTTCATCCAATTTGAAGTGCTGTCCTTATATGAAGAGTAGAAAATGTGTTGTAAGCACAAACTCAAGACGAATTCCCCCAAGGACAATAAAACTCATCAAACTCACGTTATTCTAACGTAACATAATATAAAGTAAAATTACTCTCATAACGTCATGTATTGTAACATAATGTGTTGTATTGTGATGTATTGTAACATAATGTGCTATAACATAACAAACTGTGACATAACATAATGTAACGTAATGTAACAAAACATGTAACGTAATGTCACCTTCACTCCACAATCTCAAATCAAAAGTTAATTTAAGTTCATCACAGGACAAATTCCCCCAAGGACCATTAAGTTGGTCAAACTTTAGCGTAGTGTTACTTGTGCAACATAAGGCATTGTAAGGTAACATGACATAACCTAATGTCATTATGTGAAATCCCCTAGCACTGTGTTGTTTGAATCATAATTTATACTTGATTTTTTCGGTTTTTGAAAATGATAATTTCATAAACCTGCAAAATACAGGGTTTGGAGGGATATTTTTATGTCTTTAAAAGAAACCTTAAACAAAGCCTTGAAACACCCTTGAGGGATAAATGTAACAGATCTGCAGCTCTAATGTTCCCTGCAAGCTATCATAATGGGGCTCTACTGATACAAAGCTTTTCAACCATGAAATGTTGCTATAAATCGACTACAGAATAAGGCCTTTAGATTCATAACTTTTGTTACTCTGAAGAAAGCATCGACACATCCAGAGAAATAAAACTTATAAGCAGAACTGGATTTTTATCTCAGTCAAATGTCAAAGTTGCTGTTTGTTTTCTAGCATTTTCTCCTTTTACCAACATTCAGTGACAAAAGTTGGCACCTAAGGAAATAGGGATTAATCATGGTTATTTTGGCCTCGACGTGCAATGCAGAGCAAGGACTCTATTATAATCCAAGATTTCATTCTGTCTTGCTTGCTTGCTTGACTTCTTGTGTCTTTGTCGAATTGAATTGCATATTCGACCCTAACCTCAACCTTATCCCAGCAGAATCTCTATTCAGAGTCCAATACATGTCCTTTACAATCTGCTCAGTGTCCACTCAGAGTAAGGGAAGTGATGAGAGCCTGGCGGTATCTTGGCATAATATGTTATAGTCTCTGATTTTTAACCAAAAGTGCACTTTAATATCTTTGATATCAGCCAGTACTGGTGTCACCATCTGTAGTGTGTGTATTTTTGTGTATATGTGTGTATGACCGCAGTGAACCTGGGACAATGGCTGTGTGCCATTTCAGCCACTCTGTGGCCGAGATCCTGAGTCGGAGACAAAGCCGGCTTTATCTCTCCTCTCACTGTTGTATCAGTGCTGCCTGGCTGGACGCATTAGCACGGACTGAACAGCCACACACACACACACACACACACACACACACACACACACACACACACACACACACACATTTCCAAAACAATACTTCACACTTGAACTTGGACAGAGAAAACTGTGAGAGTATGTATACGTAAATGTGTGTGACTAAAAAAAATACCACTGACCACCAGGGGAAGTGACAAAGACAGACACATTCAAAAAGTCATGTAAGTGTTAGGGTTTATGGTGTGTGTGTGCATGAGAGTGTGTGTGTGAACCCTAAATGCAGTGTCTGCCAAAATAATATGCTTCCTGATAACACCAGATTTCCTTTAAACACAGCACATCAAGGATTCCTCTCTTTCTGCTCAATTATCACTTCCATCTTTCTGTCTTGTCAGTATCACCCTCCTTCCACCTCCTCCATGCACAAAACCTCTCTCTTTCTTTCCCTCATTCTCACTTTCTGTCTGTCGCTGACTCCTTTCGCAGAGACAGGAATGTGAAGACAGAGATTTTAAAAAGAAACACCCAGGGAAAACAAGCCATAAAACACATTTACAGGTGTATTAGCAGGTTGTTACACAGCAGGACGTCACATCCACAGACGTTAACACAGGAACAGTGAATTTGGCTGTTAACCCTTTGTGATACAGCTCCGTCTCAGCAGATGCCAGTCTGTACTATCTGCCTATCAGATTGCCGTGCTCCTCCCCTACATTTAGCTTAATCATTATGACATAGTTAGGGCCTATCGCTGTCTTCTTTACATCAAACGAGATTTTCTGCTACAATCCTGCTCTGCAGTTTTGCTCTGCTGTGCTGTCTGTGTGGCAGCTCTGTGGTGACAGCAGGGGTTCGATTAGATTAGATGAAACATTAATGATCCCTACGAGGAATCAGGCCATTGCAGCACGCAGACACCGACAGTATACATCAGAGAGAGGGAAGTGAAACACAAAGACTGCGCAGAGGATGTATGCTAACATGACTACTTAAATTATTATTACTTAAACGGATGACAGTGTACATGAAGAGCATTAGAAGGACTTTATTAGATGCCATTGCATAATGAAAATTTGCTCATTTTCACATTAACACACATATTTTCCCCTTTCATGTCAGCCAAACTAATGACTCCACTTTGTGCATGTCATCATAGGCGTAGTAATGTTCACTGAAGCTGTGTGTTTGTTCTCAAGGGTTAAATAGCTTCAACATTCCCATACAAGAAAATATTACACAAGTAACCTTTGGAGGAATTAAAAATGAGGGAAAAGGAATAAAAAAAAAACAGTATGGGTCTTACTTACACAAATGCTTTTATATAACTTGTCAAGAGGTATAAAGCATATAAACCATAGCTTCATTACTCTTCATAAACATTGCCATATGTCATTATGAATGTTTATTATCACTCATTAAGGTTGTGTTAAAGTTGTTTTAAAGATGCATTCATATGATTTGGTTCTTTTTTCTAGGATATATCCAAGTAAGGCGCATCCTCTTATCTCATAATTCTTTGCATGCAAATAAAATCAAGATAGTGGACTCTCGAACTGATGAATAATGGAAGTTGGTTTTAACTCAATAAAGAGTTGTACAAATGTAAAGAAAGACAGGTTGACATTGGCTATCTAGTTGCTAGCTTGCTGTCTTGTTAGCCAGGAGGCTAGCTGTTGCTAAGGGACAAGAGAGACACTATTGCTGCATTCGAGTTACCTCGGAGGTCAGAAATCTGAGCTGAAAATGACGTCACACCCACGTTACCAGCGTTTCAGTTACCAAGTCGGTAAAAAGCAAAATCGGAGGTCTGAAACAAGATGGCTACATCTATGAAAGTTAGTTTGGCTGGGTCCTCTGAAGGCTGCAGCTAGAGAGTCAACAGCTATGCTAATGATTCTGTGGGGCTGTGCTTGGAACCATAGGGTGCTAGCTAAGTGTTAACATGATGCTAATATGGCAACAAAAAGGCTGACTCAAACTCATACTTTACAGTCAACTGTTAGCATATTGACATTTGCTGTCCAGCCGCCATTGCTACTGACTATGTTAGTTTTGCAGGTCGTTTTTCAGGTAGGCCAATGAAGTAGGTAATCAGTTGATATAAAGGGCTAAATGACTTTAAAAGCTTATTCAAAATTAACATGGGGCTCCAGGATGCGATTTTTTTTCTTCATAGGATGGTGGGGGAAGGTCCCGCCTCCTTCGCTTCTGATTGGTTAGAGACGCTGGAAACGTCATCACACGCTCAAGCTGAGCGCGGGCTGTCGGCTCTGTAAACCAACTAGGACATTGCAGAACATTATAGCGATTCTGAATCTCCTAACCCTAACCCTAACCCTAACCCTAACCCGATAGATGATGACATTTCACAGCCATAACGAATAACTAATCAGAGCGCAGCACTTCTAGCCAATCAGAGGCAAAGGAGGGCGGGACCTTCCCCTACCATCCCACGGAAAAAAAATTAGCCTCCGGGACAGTACTTGCATGCTAACACAGGATGCTTAAAAAATGAGTGTTTAATAGAGCTTGTTTTGAAACTTTAAGCCAATAGAATAGTACAAATAACAGCAGTTCCTTAGGCGTCCACAAGAGGCTGGCTCCAGAAGACCTTTAAGAGTTTAATGAACATGTTCGCACTTATCTGTAAATCACCCGTTTTGGTTTCAAAGGCCAAGAGTTATATGTGATTGTGCATACCAGAAGGCATGGCTGCTGATTTGCTGTTGTACACCAGCCTCAACCCAATCTCCATGTTAGTTTCTTGACATGTTGGAGGTTAGTTGGTTTTCAGCATCTCTAAAGCGTTCAAACCTTACCCTGAACTGCTGGACACACAGCTGTAAAACTGGAGAAAAAGAAGACCCATTTTGCCTTTCAGACTGACATTTGCACTGAAGAGCTGACTCCACTTTCTATTTTAGGCACAAAGCTCTTGGTTACCATGTGAATGAGCCTCCGTCACAATATTCTTGTTTCAGTTTGGATACAGAGTGTGTACCTCGTCAGTGACCCACACATGCCAAAGTGCTTCATGTATCTTGTTTGAAAGCGTCTGCAGGTGATGATGGGAACAGGAGTGAGTGCAGATGTGTTGACAAGTCAATCCACCTGAGAAAAATGAGTCTGCACCCCACTGGGAGACACACTGCAGTATCACCCCAGGAAACTCTTGTGATTTGTCACAGTGATTTATCTGTGCTGTAACCCGTTCACGGCACAACAAGGAGGTTCTGTGTGGGTTTTTAATCTCTAAATTTACAGCTGAATTACACTGCACGCACATTTTTAAGAGGAAGCTCTATTACATAAGAGTCTTGTTGCAACAGATGATTTACAGCAGCTGTGTGTGTGTGTGTGTGTGTGTGTGCGTGTGCGTGTGAGTGTGTGTGTGTGTGAACATAACTCAGCGTCTGCGGGGAAAGTGATGTAGTGTCTGTGATGCAGAACTAGATCCATCCTCTCGCCTGTCTCTGCAGCTGCAGACATCGTTTTTCATATAAGACCTGCATGCTGGCAGCGTGCCTGGCATCCACTCCTGTCCTGTTTCCCCTCTCTTTCTCCCCCCTTCTCCCCCTCCACCTTGTCCCCTTACACAATCACACTCCTCCTCCTCCCTCTGCTTGAGTCAGATCAGTCTGACTGGTGCAGCGATCTTTCCCGTGTACACAAAAAAGAAGGGGGGGATAAAAGCTGTCCTAGTTTGATGACATCATCCCCGCCATTCATGATAACCCAGCGTGTGTGCTGCTGTGAGTGTGTGGGTATTAAAATTCTCTTCCTGTTAGTCAGTGTGAGAGTCCAGCTGCAAACTGATGCAAAGGAAGTGGTTGTAACAAAGGTTTTATTCAGAAAAGAGGATGAGAACACACACTCACCCACACGCACACTGTCATACCACACTTGTGAGTATCCGCAATGATGACATTATTACAAGCACCCTTATCTGTTCCTGATGCTCTCCTGACCCAAAAAGTTAAACTTTAATGCTGAACTAGAACGAAAAATGATCAGGAATTTGCCCTCGTGAGGATTTATTAAACTAATCTAATAATTAAGAAAGGAATTATAAACATACAGTACATCTTTGAAACTAAAGGCATAAAGTTAAATACATAATGTTGATTCTCTATGAGATGACTCTAGTTTGGTCCTCATAAGTGTATAAACACACAAACACACACACTAATCCGAGCATGACGCAACCCTCTGAGCAACTGTATGCCGTCATCACTGAGACGTCCTGTGGGAGGGACTAACCAGTACAACATGCGGCTCTTGGTGGCCACACTGGAGGACACATAATCATCTGTGTCCAACAAACAGCTGAATGAAAGTACAGCCAATGAACGCGGACTGACCCACATCACTGCTGTGAGGGATACCAGGACTGTTACGGTTACAGATGATGTCGCTTGATAGGCCACCTCTGGGTGTTATTGGTTATGTAACAGCTCTGTGTTGTGGCTGGGAGTCACAGGAGGCTGTTACAGCTCTGTGAAAGTGTTTCAGTGCGTCTCAGTGAACTGCTGCTCACATTTCTATCAGGTGATTCAACAATTTTAAGAACTTCAGTGTTACCGTGAGCCAAATGTTCCTTGATTTGAAGCTTCTCCGTGCTGATGCAGCTTGAAACGAGAACATGCAACAAATAAATGACAGTGTCAATATATTGTCTATAACTTTTTTAGTAGCGCAACCAAACCCCTTACCATCAAGACAAAACAAAGAAAACCAGCATTCATCTCTGTAGCCTTTTGCATTTGCAGGCATCAATTCATCACAACCTGTTAGCATATCATTAGCCACCTGGACTACTCGCTCTTTTGTTGTTGGGCGAAACATAAACAAGCTTTTGGGGTCATTTTTAAAGCATCTGGAAAATGTAAAATGAATATTAACTATTTTATGCAAGGTGGGTGGTGGTGGGGGCGGGTTTTACTCCTGGGCCCAAAAAGCTTTAGGACCGGCCCTGTATTTAGAACTTACACATTATGTTAATGGTAGGTTGTTTCAGGTCAAAGACATTAGATCAGTCTGAGTGTTTAAAAATGAATTAATACAGTAACACTATCATCTAGAGTTACGTGAGAACTTCCTGTTGTTAAATAATGCAGCTCATCAACCATCAATGATTGTGTATCCTTGCCTCGGTGTCTAATACCCCGACAGGTGGTGCACACGCATACTTTACTGTTATTTGAGCTGTGTGAATCACACACACACACATACATAAACAAGGAAACAGGTGATACATTGGATCTGTGAGTGTAAAGTGTGTGGTCTAGAATAGGTCTTGAAACTAAAACAAGAGACAGAAGTATAAAGACGAGAGGGATTGTGTAAAGCTCCTTAAAATGAGTTATTACAAGCAGCGAGGGTTGAATTAAAAAAAAAGAAAGATGGATGGAAGTCTGCCACTGCAGGACAGTTGACGTCAGGCCTGTAAACTGAGGACATAATCCTCTGTAGGCCTGACCTCGTCCTTTAGTGTGAGGCACTGACACCTAGTGGTCAGCTCATAAAACAACAGCTCCATAATTCCCAGATTTTTCACTCCTTAATGATACCGAAGACTCTTGAAAACATACAAATAGGTTGTTTTGATAACCTTTGACCTCTTTTATGTTACACCTGTGTAAATACACTGCCAGAAAACACAAGTCATAAAACACATTATCAAACTATAAACAGACAGATAAGGCACTCCTTATCTTTGTCAACATGTATTCACTATCTGTCGGTAGTTATTGTTGTGTGTGAGGGGATTTGGAGTGTTGAATATAGGTCAGACATCATCTGCTCTGCTGATGTGATATCTCGCTTTGGGCGTTATTGATGCTACAGTGGCTGGCTGCAGTCATATGCAGCCAACTGCCTCATTTCACAGTTGAACAAGCGAGTACAATGTGTGCTACCAAACCGCACAAGGTTTGGGTTATTTTTAGATCCTAAAATCAGCTGGAACCATAGGTACAGTATACAAACAGTAAATGCTGAAATGACCTCACCTAGTTTTGACTTACATTAAGCCTCATTTAGCATCATTCAGCTGTTTGGTTTTGGTTTGAAAATTCCACATGATCACTACTTAATGTTAGAGTGATCATGTCTCCTCACAGCTGTATTTAAAGAAAATGAAAACAGCATTTTGGAAAAAAGAAAATACTGTAAATCTGATAAAAACATGAGCAGCTCATGAAACTTGCAAATATTCAAGATTCATCACATAAAAAGTGAAACATTTCAGAAATGCTCTTCTCCTGGAAAATAATATTCAGGGGTCCTCTCTTGCATGAGTGGTGGTGAGCAGTCTGTGACTCTGAGGTCCAGGTCTCTCTGACAGCTCCTTTAGCTTATCTGTATTGTAGGGTGGCCGAGAACCACAACTGCTGCAAATAAAAAGAAAAAAAAGAAAAAAAAAGAAAAATCACAAAAGATGTTACCGATGCAAAAAAAAAGAAGAAAAAAAAGAAAGCAACTGAAGCCCGCTGCAAATAAAAAAGAAATGGTGCAGATAAAAAAAGCCACAACAGAAGTTAATGATGCAAAAGAAAAGTGGCAATGAAAAAAAAAAAGTTTCTTCCTGCGAAAACAAAAGAATGCAAATAAATGAAATGAAGCAAACACTACATCGCCATCCTCCAGTTCATATCAACTTAGGCATCCTTTTACTTTCCCAGTAAGAAACTTCTTTTCTTTTCTTGTATCAAAATTATGGGAAAACTTTAACTTTATCATGACATTCAAAGTTTTTAAGCTGCACCAGTGCATGACCAAATTTAACAAAGTCTCCTGTGCCTTATTTGAAAAGTCTTTAATATGAATACTTGTAAAAATGCAAATAAGAAGCTGTTTCAGAAACATGCAGCTGTCATCACTATGACACCAGTAGTTTCAGTTACACAACCATATGTAAATAGTCTGTCTTCATGCTGAGAGTCTCATTTGCTTTTGTGGCTCCAGAAGAGAAATTGTTTTTATTTCCAGCCTGTTTGACCTTACTTCTCACCCTGATAATAAATAATTATGATTGAACCATCAACCAAGTTTGGAGTTGTGTGTGTAAAATAAACAATTTGTCAAATATTAAATTAACATCTCTCAATTCTGCTGATTGTTGTCAACTAGCTACCTAAAAACATTGTTAAACCACAACACTGCTGTTATCAAATTGCAATGCAAATTAAGCAAGATTGTAGATAACATTTAAAACAAAAACACCATAAAGGTGTGTCTGGGGAGTGTAAATGGGATTAGTTAGTGCCAGTGTGAGCTTAATAATGCAGCCTCTTGCATCAGTGTGTGAAGCTGTGCATTACGGAATGTGACATCGAATGTAAAAGGCAGATACTGCTGTTCAGTAAGGATTTTTATACACAGCAGATAACCCACGCATGTGCTGGTTAGTTGCAGGAGCATGGATTCAAAAACAAAGAATAAACTGTCGCACCCTGAACCAACTTTACTTGGTGTTATTCTGACAGTTAAGTCATTTCAGTGGACTTGAGGAAGCACCAGAGTCCTCTTCATTACTCGATAGAAAAGTGAGTAGCAGTAGTAGAAAAAAAGAGCAGTATTTCATAAAGGAATAGCACTCATGTAGAAACCCGTACGACAAACACTGACGCATGAGATGTAATTTGAATGCAGACATGATTTATGGCACTTTTAACCAAAGTCGAAAGTAAGCTCGACTTTGACCCTCCACTGCTGCTCGGTAATGCACTGTGTCTTTTCAAACTATATCAGTAGCAGCATGAGTATAGTCTGTTTAAGTCGGCCTCTGTCTGGATAGACTCAGGAGCAACTCGATTTGCATGTTTTACATCTCATCAGTAACCTGTGTGATCAGCCCCCTCAATAGAATGAGCCCTGACCGGACAAGTATCATCCTAAGGACTTTGTCATCTACTGTCATGGACTTCTCTTTCTTTTTTTATTTTAAAAACACTTTTTAGAGAAATCTTGTTTTTAATGAATCATCACCAGAAATGTTCAGAGTTTCTTCACTTTTTCTTTTCTCTGTGCTAATACTGACCCTAGAAGTTTGAGCTTGCTTCAGGAGGACATGAATTAGATCCTAGTTGTGTTATTTTTATTTTTTTTGCTGTTTTTGAGCTTGTTTCATTTCATGGATAAAGTCACAGCCTGAGGATTTCTCAAGTGGGAATAGCTGCTTCATGAACACCAAGATGGAGAACCATCAGGTGCTCCTCGAGTCCTTCAATCGGACACAGAACATGGAGTTGAACACAGGCGTAAGTGTATTCCCACAGCAGAATATCACCCAGCCCGAAATTATCCAGGGGACAGAGCCCGATCTCACAGTGCTGGCCCTCACGGAGTTCCGTATCCAGCAGCTGGAAAACAGGCAATTTCTCCTTCAGGAGATGCTTCACATCACAGAAAAGTCGAAGGACAACAATAACAGGCCAACAGAGGAAAGTAAGTCAATCATCCAGTTTTATGATATGAATAATAGTAATGACAAGTTCTTAAAAAAAAAAAAAAAACAGAAAAGATTTCTGCTGTGAGTCTTCCAAAGACCTGTTTTTACAAACCTTTATTTGGTTATTTCATGTTTAATTAATTCATCTATTATAAGGCAAATAACAGATAAAAATTGGAAAATATGAGAAAAGTGGACCATCTTATTGGGCACAGTTGAACTTCTTCCCTGTTGTGTATTCATTGTCACTTAGGTGTGTCTTCTTCATGACTTTTCTCACCTTATTTGAACCAACCTAACCGCTAATCTAGATTTGTGATCACAAACTAGTTATCTAACAGAAAAAAAAAACACAAAAACAAACAAAAAAAAACAATACTTACAAGGTACGGCAGTCAATCAAAAAAAAAAAAAAAATTCAAAGAAAGGCTGAAAAAAAAAAAAACCTTTACATATTGCATGATCAGCCAATGGAGTGTAAAGAGAAGTTTGTTTAAGTCATCAAGCCAGCGCACTTACATCTACAAAGTGAGCGAATCTGGTTCAAGAATATCTCATTGTAGCTATTTGTTAAAATAAATGAATCCTTATTCTTTTTATTTAGTTTTCAGCCTTTTAATGACATTTTAATGACAAGATTTCAGATCCATAAGGAGATGGTTTTTATCTTTTGGAAGAAGTTATTTTATTTTGCATACAGTATAATTTAGTTGCATAGTTAATGCATTCACAAGATACTGATCCAATGGGAATTTAATATTAATATTAACAAATAAAGCAGTTGTTTTGATTTTTCTCTCCACTACATTTCACCATTTTGCGTCATTTGTCCCTTTTCTTCAGGAACCCCAACCCTCTGCTAACATAGCTGACATTAAATTATGTATTTTCCTCAGTGAGGTGCTTTTAATCCATTAATCCAATAATATGTACTTTTAATTTCCTTAAGGGAAACTCCCAAAATGATAAATCAAGTTGTATCTGATCTAATCTAATCTAATCTAATCTAATCTAATCTCATCTCATCTCATCTAACCTAATCTCATCTCATCTCATCTCATCTCATCTAATCTAATGTTTGAGAAAACCTTAAATTTTAATATTGAACAATTCACTGTTAGTTAGTAAACAGTGATAAAACAACCTATCATGAGAAACACAGTAAACATCTGGTTAAAAAGTTAGAAGAGTGTGACATGTGTTTCAGAGTTGACTGCAGTAACAGGTACAATAGATCTACAAATGTGTTTCACCCTCTCCTCATGTGCTGGTGTGAACAGTGACCTCTGAGGACTGTGACAAACTATGTGAGCTGGAGATCATCCAGAAGGAGCTGGAAGAGCTGGAAATGAAGAAAAAGGAGCTGCAAAAACAAGAAACAGGCTCCGAACTCGGTTTTAACTCTGAAGGTATAGCCGATCCTCTTTCGCGACAACAAAGCTCCCGTTTTGAAAAGTGGACCATCTTATTGGGCACAGTTGAACTTCTTCCATGTTGTGTATTCATTGTCACTTAGGTGTGTCTTCTTCATGACTTTTCTCACCTTATTTGAACCAACCTAACCGCTAATCTAGATTTGTGATCACAAACTAGTTATCTAACAGAAAAAAAAAACACAAAAACAAACAAAAAAAACCAATACTTACAAGGTACGGCAGTCAAACCAAAAAAAAAAAAAAAATTCAAAGAAAGGCTGAAAAAAAAACCTTTACTTATTACATGATGAGCCAATGGAGTGTAAAAAGAAGTTTGTTTAAGTCATTAAGCCAGCGCACTTACATCTACAAAGTGAGCGAATCTGGTTCAAGAATATCTCATTTTAGCTATTTGTTCAAATAAATGAATCCTTATTCTTTTTACTTAGTTTTCAGCCTTTTAATGACATTTTAATGACAAGATTTCAGATCTATAAGGAGATGGTTTTTATCTTTTGGAAGAAATTATTTTATTTTGCATAAAGTATAATTTAGTTGCATAGTTAATGCATTCACAAGATATTGATCCAATGGGAATTAAATATTAACTTGTGCAAATAAAGCAGTTGTATTGATTTTTCATGTCACCATTTTGCGTCATTTGTCCCTTTTCTTCAGGAACCCCAACCCTCTGCTAACATAGCTGACATTAAATTATGTATTTTCCTCAGTGAGGTGCTTTTAATCCATTAATCCAATAATATGTACTTTTAATTTCCTTAAGGGAAACTCCCAAAATGATAAATCAAGTTGTATCTGATCTAATCTAATCTAATCTAATCTAATCTAATCTAATCTAATCTAATCTAACCTAACCTCATCTCATCTCATCTCATCTAACCTAATCTCATCTCATCTCATCTCATCACATCTCATCTAATCTAATCCAATGTTTGAGAAAACCTTAAATTTTAATATTGAACAATTCACTGTTAGTTAGTAAACAGTGATAAAACAACCTATCATGAGAAACACAGTAAACATCTGGTTAAAAAGTTAGAAGAGTGTGACATGTGTTTCAGAGTTGACTGCAGTAACAGGTACAATAGATCTACGAATGTGTTTCAACCTCTCCTCATGTGCTGGTGTGAACAGTGACCTCTGAGGACTGTGACAAACTGTGTGAGCTGGAGATCATCCAGAAGGAGCTGGAAGAGCTGGGAATGAAGAAAGAGGAGCTGCAAAAACAAGAAACAGGCTCCGAACTCGGTTTTAACTCTGAAGGTATAGCCGATCCTCTTTCGTGACAACAAAGCTCCCTTTTTGAAACATGAGGATGCAAATTATGCCTCTGAACCGTCAGTATTAATCTATTTTTGCAATTCTCCAAAGCATTTGAGATGGACACACTCCCGTCTCTCCAAGAGATGAATGAGGATGTGAAAGAAAGTCAAGAGGGGAAGGTTGAACCTACATCAGAGGACACAAGAGGTCCAGTTATTCCAGGTAAATCAACTTACTGAATGTTAAAGCAACTCCTCCCAGAGATGTGTCTGTTATAACAAAAAGTCTCTGTAATACTTTCATTGACCTTTTCTTTTCTCTCTTTTTTGGGGGGCAAGTGGACCGGCTGGGTCATATACCAGATGTTACCAAGTGTCCATCCTGTCATGAGGTGGTCTTCACAGAAACCTGTATTAAAGTGGGAGAGGCTACATGGATAGCTTCCTGCTTGTGCTCCATGGTCGGGTATGTCTTTAGATTTAGTTTGAAAATTAAACTAAACAGTCATAAATTCAACTACTTTCTTTGTGTACGGCACATTTGATGCTGCTGTAGGCTGTACTTTACTGGACAAAACAAAATGCAGGTGAGCTTGCACACACACATAAGTACATAGTTACTTCACCTGTTCTTGTTTTGATCCGTATGGTATCTCTCTGGG
The DNA here is from genome assembly GCA_962446985.1 of Xyrichtys novacula. Classification (NCBI taxonomy): domain Eukaryota; kingdom Metazoa; phylum Chordata; class Actinopteri; order Labriformes; family Labridae; genus Xyrichtys; species Xyrichtys novacula. The sequence goes on along the minus strand of OY660882.1, from coordinate 14,624,746 downwards.
TGATAGTAGGAGTGAGAGAAAATATCGATTCAGCATAGTATTGCAATATTTTGTCTGGTGACATATCGTATCGTCTCATTTACCAAGTATCGATTTTTTAAAATTAATTGCTAATATGAGGTCAAATCTATGATAATGGAAAAATAAAATCAGCTGTTAGTTCAGTGAGGCTGGCAGAGGTGTGTTCATAGAGCAGGAGAAAGTTAGTGCAACAAATATATATAAGGTTTGCAAGATGTGCTACATGAAAATAAATACAGTGTTAATAAGACAAACATAAAGGAGGGCCAAATGCTATACTAGCTAAACAGTTGAAAAAAAAAATGTATAAATCGTAATAATGTTCTATCGCAATACTAACTGTATTGCAAAATGTTAAAAATTGCAATAATATTGTATTGTGGCCAAAGTATCGTAATAATATCGTATCGTGATAGTATCGTATTGTGATGATATTGTATTGTGATAATATTGTATCGTGATAGTATCGTATTGTGATGATATTGTATTGTGATAATATTGTATCGTGATAGTATCGTATTGTGATGATATAGTATCGTGATAATATCGTATTGGGATAATGTTGTACTGTGATAATATCGTATCGTGATAATATCGTATTGTGATGATATCGTATCGTGATAATATTGCATCGTGATAGTTTCGTATTGTGATGATATAGTATCGTGATAATATTGTATTGTGATAATGTTGTACTGTGATAATATCGCATCGTGATATATCGTATTGTGATGATATCGTATCGTGATAATATCGTATTGTGATGATATCGTATCGCGATAATATCGTATCGTGGGGCCACTGGTCATTCTCACCCCTAATAGTTAGTAAGCTGGTCAGACAGATATTTTTTTGTCATATCTTACTCTTCTGTAAACTAGAAGCCATATTTGAAATTCAAATCTGATTTTTCAACACTAGTTCTGTTCTCTCAGTCTCTGTTAGCCCTCTTGTTGCAGGTAAACTGCACTTCATAGAGATCCGGTGGACGTTGCTCTAGCCTGGATTTATTGGCCCCCTTTCCTCTTTTTTTGCACAGGTGTGTAGCTGGGTGCTGTGTCATCCCTTTCTTCCTGGACCGTCTGAAAAACGTCCACCACACGTGTCCCCACTGTCATAAACACATACATACTTTCCGACCATTTTAACTAAGGCCTCTACGTGGACAGGTCTGATGTCTTCTGTGCCATGTGGTTCCACAGCTGCTGTAAGGAAGTGACACTTCTCTGTGGACTCTGAGCTGTTTTGGACTCATTTGGATGATTGGATCCCTGAGAACTATGTCTCAGGAGAGCCCGGAGAACTTTTTACGCTACAAGAGATGTTCTGCTTCAACAACCTATTAGAACAGAAGCTCAAATGCTTGATCCATTAAGTTATATATATATATATATATATATATATATATATATATATATAGCACTTTGACTGTCTTAGGTTTGTTGTACTCCTCTATCTGTGCATCATGGACTTGATACAAGCTCTGAGCTCTACTATTACACAAACCTAGATACAAGCTGCGTCCGAATTGCCAGGTAGTAGTCGAAGTAGTAGTCGAAGTAGTATCTAGCATGTCCGAATTGGCCACCGGAGCGAGTAGCATGCTACTTCAGATACTACTTCAGATACTAGACACGCCCACATTGTAGGTTGGTCGCGGTGCATCCTACGGGCATGCTACTGACCCAAAATGCACCGCGGGCTTCTTCTTCGTCCTCTTAAAAGTTGTAGAAGCGCATGTGATGCTAGCGCCACCAGCATAGATGCGTCGCGAACGCCGGCTGGCCACAGCAGCGCGCACCATGTCGGAGCAGCAGCAGGCGGGACCGCAGCAGTACAGATGTAAGTTTCATGTAACTTCACACACTGTCCTAAAAAATGTGCGGTTGTATCTCTTTGTCATGTCATGGTGTCATATTTGCCCAAGTAATCATTTTATGAGCAAATATGTGGCGACATCATGGAGGTAAAGCTCACTTATTCCATCATTAAACTGCACAGCTGCAGTACTACAGCCAGGCCCGCAGATGAGGGGCTTCAGTTACCACTGTCTGCACGGGCGCAGTCCCTACTCTCTGCCTGCGGGGGTCGTCTTTCCCCACCGCTCGTCTAGTGTGTCCGAATTGGGCCAACGTGTTTAGTATGTAGGAGTAGGATCTAGCAGTAGTATGTAGCAGTAGCTATTACACTAACCTAGATACAGTGATGAAGCCAAAGCTATATACTATAACCATCAAACATGAGTTCATTAAAACAGAAACTCATAGAGCGGTCTGTATTTTGTTTTTGTCATGACTAACATGATCCAGTGATCCAGTTCCCTTTCTATAAAGAAATTGTTTGTGTTGCCTCAAGGGGAAATGTTAACGCATCACAGGGGATATGCAAACACTGGCCTCTAAGCAAACAAGTCGGATAAAGAGCACTGTGTTAACCAAAACACACACATGCCATGTTTGAGGAGTTTTGTTTTCTCCGTTCTGCACCAATTACACCATTTGACCCTTGATTTTTTTTTTCATGTATTTGTATTCTGTGATGAACTCTCTGAGAAACGCTCACAGTACACCAAATTTTTATTGACACATAAAGGCATTCAGTACTTATATATACATCTTTTTGAATATTTACAAAATAGAGAACCCATGGATGTTACACATGTATAAAAATATGCATTACATCTATATAAATATGTACACAATGTGCAAAACATATGGCATACAAACAACAAGAGGCATGGCGTGGGTGGTGGAGAGACAGAGGGGACAGAGGATGGTGTGCTTCTATTAATGTCCCATGAAATCCAATGTTGAACAGTGAAACTTGTGTACATGGTAGTTCTTCATGTTTCCATGGTGATAAAACGGTGATTTAGGACTGATACAGAAAAGCCTGAACTTGTGCCTTCAGTTCCTATGATAAAGTAAAGGAGCTGCTTCCACAGATCTCCGTCCTATGAGTGTTATTGAAATAACCTCCCACCTCACAACTCAGATAGAAGTGCCTCTGAACGCTGAACCCATTCATCTGTAGTAAATGTTCTAAACACAATGATAAAATCAAGGCAGGATCTGACATAAAGTACAGTACATCAAGGGAGAGCAGCCGTTATTGCTTTGTGCCATCCCTGTCGATGGTAAGTGGTGTCACGTCGAGCGTTAACCGCATACATGTGTAGATTAACTGCAGCCCAGAGGTCTGAGTATGTCCCATACGAAAAAAAAAGTAGAAAAAAAAACTGCAAACCAAAAGTATATACACATGAAATCTTCTTGTACAGATATTACATAAGCAGAATACAAAGGTAAATGTTTTTTTCTTTCACTTTTCACCCTAAAAAAAGTCATAAATACAAAAAACGTGAGAAATTAACAAAATGTGATAATATGTTCCTTTGCCTTTTTTTTGGCAAGTCAAATCAAATTTGATATCCTCAAGGCTAAAAAAAAAATAACCAAAGAATACAAAAATCTCCAGGATGCACACGAGTCGTTGATCCTATGTCAGAAACAAAACAGAATGAAACACATTTAAAAAAACCTGCAGGCAGTTTTTAAAGGGGTCCAGGAATCCCCATGCGACCGAGTTGAAGGTGTATGAGGGTGAAGTAACAATGTAACCACAAAGCAGGTGTGTGCAGCATCTGGCTCTCAGGTGATCTTCTAGTGTGGGCACATTAATGCGTCTTGGCCTGATCTGATGGTTTAAATGCAGCATTAAGAGAGTGATCTGACAGTGCTGACATAAAGGGCTCCTCCCTCATCAGTTTGTTCAGCTCAACACATTATTGCAGACGTGAGCGACAGATCAGCATCACACATGCAGAAAAAAATGACTTCCTTCAAAATGAAAAATATAATAAAAACAGCCTCCTTCACTTGTATATATATTTTTTTGCAAAATAGCCATGAGGGAACTGAGCTGGAAAGCAGCAACAGAAGTGAGGCAGCGCCCTCTGGTGCCCATACATGAAGTGACAGGATAAAGTGGTTAAAGAGCACTGCTAATTTGATTTAAAAAAAAGACAATTAAAAAAAGCAATTTTTGTTACCAAAGTGCCTTAAATATAAACCGTATCAATCCAGAACAAAAATCCAGACTCAGCTGTTTCAGAGAGCAGGAAATGATGTCATGATGGATTCACGCTGGCTTTCAAAGTAGCAAAGCTCTCCTCTCTCCTCAGAGGTGTCTGTGCGTGTTTTTGACTGTAGGACGCCGACCAAGCAACACAGATAAAACCGTAAACAGTCATCAGAAGCCATTTGATTAGTAGAGTTCAGAATATGTTGGCTCGATAACAAACGCTTTGATTTCTTTGTTTTTTTTTTTTTTTTTAGATATTAGCAAATTTCTTCAGACAACTTGCAGGCAATGCAGCCCGGGATTAAACATGAATACAATCATGCACGGAGACACAGTGGAACATGCAGAAGACAGGAAGACAAATCCATACACACCCACACACACACACACACACACACACACACACACACACACAACATGCTGGCTTTCTTCTCAGCGTCACAGGCTCGACTGTTAAACCAGTCGAAATGAGATTATTCTGATTCATTCTCATGATGGTTGATCTGTTAAAGCAGATTGATTTATTAGTAACAGGTTATTATTAGCTTGCACATTCACTGGCTAATGTTGCCATAATCTCCCACCCATACACACACATACACACACATACATATGTGCACACAAACACAGACAAAGTGCAGGGATACTGTAGGACAGCTTGATATAAAGCTCATCTCCTCCAAAGACATCTTGATTCCTTGATATCATCTGCAGCACACACACACACTTCACAACTATTACGTGTGTGTGAGTCTGCTTGTGTCATAAACTGATATTTGTTCCCTTTCCAACATTTTTTTTTTTATCAGTTAACCATCAGGAGAAAAAAAAAAACAGCTGCCGACTTAATAAAGTCTGTTTTTTTTCCAATCTTTTAAAAACTACATTCAACGTTTGATTCTTGGACAACAACTGCGGTTTTCTCCAGAGCGTTTGGCCTCGTGATTCCTGTTGATCACTTCATCTGAACAAACACCTTAGATATGCAAAGTTCACATTTCCTTGTTCTGAGGTGGCTGAGGCGCCTCTTTAGTGCATAGCTCTCCTCTTTTTTTTTTTTTTTTTTGTCTTCTCTTTACAGTCATTGGTTCATCAGCTTGACCAGCCGGGGTCGTGAAGAAAAAAACAGTCACATCTGATGAGACGCATCAGATTAGTCAACGAACACATTACCTACAGTTCATTCTGGACTGGTGCGAAGAGAGGCTCCACCTCCTCTCAGCTGGGAATCCCTTTTGAACTTGGCTGAACACGTCTGGCTTTGAGTCTTAAAGGGAGCAAACGGATTTGACTTGATTTGTCCAGCACCAAGACAGGAACAGACACACCGACTTATTAGTCTACGACCTCCTTGTGGTCACGTCTGGGCCTGTAGTGATATCATGAAGCGCGCTCTCAAATTCATCGCAGAGAGGATCTAATCTCCTCTAACTTGGTATCATCTGTCCTCTGTCGCTGCGCTGTAACAGTTGGCTCTGCTGAGCGAACGTGGCGCAGTGTGCTTCAGCAGAGCAGAGGGCGTCATGTCAGACGGGCTCTGGAGGTCTTCTTTCACACACAGTAGAAGAGGCGCCGCTCTGTTCACGCTGAAAGCCAAACTTCCAGCAGAGAAAGCCGAGCAGTATTGATCCTGTTCAGTCTGTGTGTTCGAGACAAAGTTCAGATACATTAGTGTGTGTGTGTGTGTGTGCGAGTGTGAGGAGTATTTACAAACAGTCCATGCTACCAGTATGATTTGGCTCTGTCTTCTTCAACCTGTGGATGATCGTTAAAGTCGTTTTAAAATCCCTTTATCACCGCTCTTGTGAAATCAGGGGGTCTTTTAAAGCTGTGCAAACTCCTGCTTCTGGTTGGACTTCAGTGCACTGCCTGTACAGCGCTCCTTCCTGTAGGAAAGTGGGAATATTACAGATGGTATGGATGGACTGGTGACGCTGAGGCGGCACTAAAATGCCCTGCTCTCTCCATCTTTCTTTAAATGTTGAACCTCTCTGTCTCTCCTCATCCATCCATCTATCCATCCTTCCTGGCTAAGCTGCTTGTTTATCTTCATCATCCTCTCACCGGTCCCCCCCGTCAGTCCCAGTGCAGCTGCAGGTCTTGAGTATCCAGGAAGTCCGTAGGTATCCCCAGTGGTGTGAGTGCCCCCCCAGGATCCGGCGGCATGGTGAGGTCCAGCCACTCCATATTATCCAAGCCGGGGTCGGACAGGCCCATGTTGAGGGAGGAGGGGGGTGAGGAGGAATCACAGAAGGACAGGTCGGATGTGTCCATGGGGGAGTAGGGCTGTTGTTCCATCAGCTGGGCCTGCAGCTCCAGCATGAGGCCCTGTGTGCGGGGGTCTGACGCTGCTGGGGTATTGGCCAGGGTGCCCTCCAGAAAGGCCTCCAGCTGGTTATCTGTGGCAAGTGAGGAGAGGCTGGGCATGTTCTGACCCATTGCGGGGCTCAGGGTGGGGGGAGGGGCCACCTGGATCTGTGGAGGGGGTCTAGAGATGGCGGTGCTGATGGGTAGGGTGGTGATGCTGGCTGTGACTGGATGGGTCTTAGTGAGGGAGACGGAGGGGTCATTCTGGATGAATGGAGTGATTTCTGCAAGAGAAGATGGGGGATACAGATGTGGCGCAATTAGGTACTGGTGTAGACGGAGACTTAAAGGGATATTCCGGCGTAAAATTAATTTTGGGTCAAACACACCATAACACCGAGTTTGACATCCCCTCGGGAGATGAATGTTACCGCTTGTTTCTCTAGTTACACAAACTTTAGTAACGACTGCAGGATAGCAATACAGAGCAGTCTGAGGAGCCATAAACAAACCTCAAACAAAACGCCACTCTATAGTCACAAATAATGCTCAGAACAGCACCTAACTTCATCAACAGTACATGTAGGGTCCCAGCCCATCAAACATCTTTTTAATTTTGCCTAATTTCTTCAGCAACGAGACTAAACACAACCACCTACTCTCTTCCAGCAGCCGCTTGTTTGTAGCGAGACCTCAGGCCAGTCCATTACGGACTGCTGCGGGGTGACGCAGCTCAAGGAAGAACATTTACGATCTTATCATCTCATGATCAAAATGTAATTTTACGCCGGAATATCCCTTTAATGAAACCCAGAGAGCTGTGGAGGTCCTACCAAACCTTTTCATGGGCACTTTGAGTGTCCACTAGGCTTTTTTTACATTAAAGAGCTGAAATCTTAAAGACTGATACAGCCTTTATCTAAATAAAAACCACCGCTGCACAGAAGACTCTGCTGCTTTCTCTGAGAATACCATGATTTGGGTTTACACTGTCCTTACCTCCACTCTCTATGAGAATGTCAAACAAATCGTCCATTTGCTGGCTGGTTGCTGTGGGAACCTGAAACGACAGTGAAAGAGGTTAAGAGACTTTAGACTAGCTCACCAAAAGCAAAAACAAATCCTCAAGGCTAAAAAAAAATAAAAAAATAGACGTTTTCATCCTTTTCTTTTCTGAAGGACAACACAGCAGAGAGCTGCTGGAGAAATGTGCTGTGAGCTGATCGAACCTGTGAAACGTTGTTGACGTGCATGTTGCGGCTCTGTTTAACGGCCTCCTCGTAGCGCGGAGGCTCTTTAGTTTTGGGAGGCTGAGTAACCAGGGAGGTTGGCTGGAGGATGAAGGTAGGCTGGGGAGAGGATGGCTGGAGAAATGGAGAGAGAGAGAGAGAGACAGGAAGGAGTGAGAATCCTCCACCTGAAGCACAACTTAAGTTTGAATCATTGTTTACTATTCTCAGAAAGTTGGACTGAAGCCCTGTTCTCCTCCCATACCTTATTGAAGGGTCCGTTGGAGATGTGGTGGTTTGGTGAGGCTCGAGGAGAGACCCTATTCTCTGGGGAACGTCTCAGGAAACACTGGGGGTTCACTTCAGGCCTCGTCTGGTTCTCCAAACCAGATGTGTTATTGCACACAGTGAGAGTCTAACAGGGAACAGGACCAAGAATATCAGTTTATCATGTACGGTGCAGTATCATGTAAAAGCACCAATAAACCACATCATAAAGAGTATTCACTGTTGATATCAGTCTGTTCCATAACCAGACAAAACCTGATACATATGTTTGTGATGCTTTGTTATAAAAGGGTCCAAAAATAAGGACAATTCCATTAGGCGTGTCCTAAAATAACTTTTTGACTTCCGATACGAAACCGATACTGTAGCCTTCATTATTGACCAATAACCGATATTGATCCAATATTGGCACAACATTGTGCATGACAAGTTTTTCACTCAGCTGCAAATCTTTTTCGGACTTAAACAAAAAATACTGCCACAAAGCCAACATCAGTCTTACTCCTTGCTACGTTGTTAGTACCTTAGTACACAGCCAGTACGTTTACATGTAAAGTTTAACCGGATTAAGCTCACAATCATTTTTTTGCAAAATCGAACTCTCTCCTTGTCTGCGTATACATGCAGCTGAGAAAATCAAATTATTGACGTGAAGGTGTCCTCCTCCCCAAAACTAGGGGGGAAAATATGCGTCTTTTCAGCGGCGCTGTTTCCGACCCAATACAACTGTCAACAACAACAGCGAGCCAGACGTCAGAAGTGGCTACAACTGCTGCAGCTGATCATACTCTGACTAGAGAGACTAGAGAAAATCGAATTCCAATCGCATTATCTGGGTGTCTTAATCAGAGTTCTCCGACTCCAATCGGCGTTCTCAAACTCCGATTATAGTCCGACTTAGGTGTTTACATGAACTTCAGTTGTCTGGTCTTAATCGTAGTAAGGCAATAATTTGGTTTTCTCGAGTGTCATGTAAATGTACCGAGTTTTGTTTGGATTTTGTGGGCTCAGCTTGCTGTATCAGGGCGCTGCCAAATAGAAGTGCTGAAACAGAGTCTGGAATGAACTGCTTGTATCAGAGTGCTGATATCAGAGATTTTAGATGCAGGACGATATAATCCGATATTCCTTTTTTTGCTGATATCGGACCAATATCTGATATCAATATCATATAGGGACACCCCTAATTTCCACAATTATGGACAAAGTCCTCATAACAAATTAGCTAGCTATTTTCCTCACAAAGAAACTTGTAGCTTGGCATAACTCACCTGCAAAAGAGTGTTGTGGTTGGTTATGTGCTGGTTAGGTGTTGTGTCCATCTTAGTGGTTTGCAGCTGAGGAACTGAGGCCTGAACCAGACCTGGATTTGAGACTGTGGCCTGAAGAACAGGCTGAGAGGAAAGAAAAGAGCACAAGGAGTCAGCACAGTGAACTAACTTTGACTCTTCACATCTATAACAGAGTCTGTCTTTTATCTTTCTCACTACAGTTTTAGTGACTCCACTGCGGTCTCACCTGCAGGCTGACGGTGTTGTTTGGCAGCTGGATCGCTGTAGCATTGTTTGGTAGTGACACTGGCAGGAGGATCTGAGTTCCAGCCTGGCCTGTGGTGGTCAGCAGAGTCTGAGGCTGACCGAGGACTTGGGAGACCCCTCCAGAGTGGCTGATGAAGAACTGCTGCAGGCTGGGGGCTGCAGGTTTGGACTGGGGTTTGGGACTTCTCTGCGATTGGGGAAGTACATGTGGGCTGGTGGTGACTTGGGGCTGAGCCGAGGGCTGGATCTGGGCGATGAGCTGGGTTTGGGGCTGGAGCTGGATTGGCTTGCCAGAGGAAACAGTCACATCCTCCAGCTTGACCACTGTCGGCAGGGGGGAGAGAGCCTGGGAGCCAAGGATGGAGTTGGGGATTGTAGCTGCGGTGGAGGAGCAGTTCGACAGGACTGTACCTTCCATTTTGACCACATTTGAGCTCAGGACTGTAGGAACAGGGTTCATGGTGGGTACAGAGGCCAGTTGAGGAGACACAGAGGCAGAGTCTGTGGTGCCAGCCCTCTTCTCCACTTTCAGCTGCATCTTCAGCTCTTCAACAAGCCTCTGCTCATGCTCCAGCTTCCTCATCAGCTCCTCTATCTGCCGCTCCTTCTCATGGAGCCTGCGGTCCTTCTCCTCAGGGACTCGGGATGATGGGAGAGGTGAGGTGCTGAGATCTGCCCAGCCCGCGCTCACCGGTGTCTCAGCGGGGGCCTCAGACATGCCAACATCCTGCTGCAGGGTGGAGGGATCAAAGGGGATGGGTGAGACTGGGGGTGAGGTTTTAATGTTCTCTGAAGCCATCTGGTGGACTGGAAGAACTATGGCAGGGGTGGTGTTGGTGGTTGTGACCTCCATGGGGACAGAGGAGAGGGTGGTAGTGACAGGGGCGGTGATGGTGGTGAGAGCAGAGGAGCTGGGGTTGTCCTGGAAAGGCTTCAGTCTTTCTATCAGATCTGTTTTAGTTCCTGACACAGGGAGGCCACGCAGCTTCAGCTGCAGTTTCAGCTCAGCCACCTGAACAAACAAAAATAATCACTTCATTAAATTCAGACTTCTGCTAGAGGAGAAGTGCAGCTGAAAAATAAATTTTACTGAAAAATATTACTGCAGGAATACATTTTGGCCTTTTAAATAAAAGATATGACACTGGGTCGGGTGAAAGAGAGAGATTTGAGGATGACTAGTAACAAAAGCTAACACATGAACCCCAGTCTGCTGTGAGAATTAAAGCCTCTAATCATGAGACGAACACTTCAACCACTGGGCTAAATGAAACCCTTAAAACTGCATTCACTTGTTATTAAATTCTTTTAGTTTCATTATTCATCATAATTATTTGGACTTTTAATAGTTTTAAAAATTCTGTCTTTTTTTAAAGAGATGAGGAGTTTATAAATGCTAAAATTTTAAATGCTAGCATCAGAGGCATCAATGTTGTTTGTGCCTTGAGGTCCCAGCACACACAGGAGGAGCAGCCCCCACAAAGACCAGCACACAAAAATCACTGATTGACAAAACATCTGACTTGTTCTTTGTTAGTTTAGTCCGGTACTTGGGAGTAGAGGTACACTGATTAATCGGCTGGCTAACTGGCTTTACTCTGATTCATTTAAAGAAATCATTTTGAAAATGTTACTGGCAAAGATAACTATATATTTTTAAAATGCATGAAATAAAGGATTCATACATAACTTTCTTTTAACATTTTACTTAAACAAATATATTACCATGTACATTTATTTGATCAAATATTCACTCAAGTAGGGCTGGGCGATATGGCCTCAAATCAATATCACAATATATTGAGCAGTTCACCTCTATAACCATAAATGGACGATAACTACTTCACAAGCTGCTCACCCCCTCCCACATTAACTTTGTCTACTTCAGCCACCACTCCAGATGCTACAACTTTTGAACCGTCCTCTATCTCCTCACCTGTCTTTACTTCTTTGTTACAAACTAGCTGGGGTGGAGTCACGTCTCCGACATAGGACAGCGTCTTAAAGGGACATAAGACCATAGCCTACCTAGACACATCCAAATCCAACTTTTATTTATTTTTTTGACACCGAATATATTGACATAGGAAAAATGACGTTGGTTATTGTCTTGAATTTCGTTTTATCGCCCAGACCTACACTCAAGTTCAGTTTGTTCATTAATTAATTTTGTTTTTCATTTGTTGTATTTTGTCAAATGGAAAAAAAAAGAGCAAAAATGTGAAAACGGTCCTATGTCTCATTGAATTTGAGTCCTAAATTCATGTTCACGTTCAAGACGACAAAATCTTTCCTGGCTTGCAAATCTTCCAGGATTGTTGGATTCTGATTGTGGTCTAAGATTTTGTGTTCGTGTGAGCCGTGACACTGTTCAGGTGGAAGTGATTATAACCTCCTGTGTGTGGTGTGTGTCATCAGTGTGTGCACCCACCAGCAAAAACATGAACTGGTGCCTAAAAGCTGATAAAACTTTTCTGACATCAAGACAAAACCACTCTCCAGTATGAGGATGACCTGCCAGACTGCCATGAAAAAGTTCTCCTTTTGAAGTATTTGGATTTATTTCAGTTTGCACAGCTGATTTAAATCCCCCTTTAGATTAAACATAAATAATCCTTGATTTCTAAGATGCCTCGGTACGCTGTTCCAAGCTGAGTGTTTGCCACTTCTCTTAGGTTTCCAAACTACCTTCATCTCCTCCAGGTTGGCGGGCAGGACTCCTGGCTTGCGGTTGGACAGCGAGTTGTTTGGGCGAGTGGGAGCCACGAGTGGAGCCGGTTGAGCGGTGGGCAGAGACACCATGATGGAAGTAGGTAGGGTGCTGGTGCTGCTGCTCTGCCCCTCTGCCACAGGTCTGCAGAGAGGACGGAACAATACGGTGAGGTCACCATTGTCAGGAAATCATTTACACGACAGATAAATAAGAAACAGAAAGAGAGGAAGAAGAGGTGGGAGAGCGACAGAGGGCAGACAAAGAAGATATTGTGGTGAAGAGAGAGAGAGAGAGAAAGAGACAAAGACGGGAAAGAAAGAGGAAATATGTTTTGAATGTGAACAGAGCATCCATCCTGTGCCTGAATAACAAACCCAGTCAGCTCAGCGGGAGAGCATGAGCAGAGTTCAGAGGACGTTTCTGAAAACAACAGCTGCTGCACCGACATCCTGTTACTTATTCACATGATTGAACACATGGTTGTTATTGGAAACAATCGAGTGCTTGAAAACAGCATTTGGCTTGTGTTCAGTTATTTTCACATGAACACTTATGAAGGAGGGGTTGTTTCCACACGTACTTGAGCGGTGCAGGTAGTATAGTCTGGTAGTTGTAGTGCTGCTGCTGCTGGCTGAGGATCTGCAGCTGGAGGAACAGCTGCTGCTGCTGCAGTAGTCGGGCGTAGGAAGAATCCATGGGTGCCTCACTGGCCTCTTGCTTCTGGTCGGGAGGAACATACTGGTGGTACTTGAGCTTCTTCACCCTGGGTTTGGGCTCCTTGTTCTTCTTACTGCGGCTCTTCTCAGAGGGCGTCTTCTGCTGGCTTTGCTGTTAGAGGAGAAAAGAGAGGAGATATCCAGCTCTGTCCAGCAGATGTGACTAAGAAGCGTGATACACTGTGAGAGGGAGGGAGAAATGATCCTACTTTCACCAGCGTTGGGCCTGGTTTTGAGGGAGCAACTGTGGTGACGGGATGTGCAAGTGTGACAGCTGGGCGGCTTGTAGGCAGCTCGTTGGTGGAGATCACTTTCATAAAGTCAGTTGGTGCTTGTGTAGCAACTGGGAATGCCTGAAGAGAAATACAGAAATGATAGTTATGCCTGTAATGCACACACTGTACTTTCGCAACGTCAAAGTGGTGCCAGTTTTGAGTCTGACCTGCAGCATGGTGTTTGGTAGTGGTGGAGGGGGTGGTGCCAGGACTGGAGAAGGCGTCTCTGGCACTTTGCTTTCAGCGGGTGAGGGGACAGAGCTCTGGGACTCCTGGCTGGCTGGCTGCTCTGGGGACAAGGCTTCACTGCTGTCCTCATCCAGCACTTTGGGATAATTCACCTGGCCCACTGAGAGAAAAAAATCAATGCTTTAGCACTCTTCTTCTGCCATTACCAGATTTTTTAATCACAGCCTCTCTCTCCAGCTTAGTTTAACCAATCAGACATTTTCCATGAGGACAGGAATGATCCAAAGACATTTGTCAAAGTGCCATGGCTCTTTCTCACCAATGATAGCCTGTTTCACGCTGGAGTCCACAGGCAGGATATTTTTCTCCACCAGCTCCATGGGGCCGGGCCTTTGAGCGATCTTCTCGTTCAGGTTGTCAGCCAGCCGGGCTCGCTTGAGTTTCATCTGGGTGGCCTGAAGTGAAGGCTCTGCTCCAGTCTCTGAGGGACAAACATTCACACTGATTTTAATGCTGTGTAATGCTGGCCTCTATTTTTTGGGGTTTTTTTCCGAACATGGGCGTGGAACACAAGAAAGTAAACTGGAAACAAACAAACAAAACCAATGAGAATATTCAAAACTACTATAACTATAATCAAAGCAAAAAAAAATACTTATAATAATACTATGAATCCAACATGACCAAAAAGAAGTAGGATGAAGCATTATGCTTATTTAAACCTTCCCCTTCTCCGCTACTCAATTAACAGTCAATCTCTCCAACATATTAACATTATATTTACATAAACTAGAAAATAAATGGAGTAAATAAACAAGAACATAAATCATTTATGAAAACGCCTGGTGGTCAAAGCTCTTCCTCTAGATTTGAGATCTCAGTTTATGGCAGTGTGTCTGAATGATAAAGGCTCTAAATCTTAGAACTGCTATCTCACTCAAAGTGCTACACAGAGACACCAGATGACACATAAAATACACAGTGTGAGATCCAGAGACGGTTGTAACCTTGTAGGATGTGCATCCTGACCAGCTCTGCTCTCTCTGGGCGACTGCGGATCTTGTGCTTGAGGAAATTCTCCGTCTAGAGGCAAAGACGGACATTAAACAGTCAGTACATCATGCTTCTTTTACTCAAGCCCAACATTTGACACTTCTGTTTGAAACTCCTTGCATTACCCTGGCTCTCTCCAAGCTGCGAATCTGCCCGTGGAAAGCAGCTGGGCTCTTCAGAGCTGCGACAGAGAACATTTTTATTTACGGACAAATAACCTAAATTAGAATCGTGTTTGATAGCTTAGTTATCAGATTTGCTTTATGTTGACATCATTCTACACATGCTGCTGCATTGTAATTCCAGACACCTGGCTGTGCAGATACTCACGTGGCATGATGCCCTGGTCCACCAGCTGCTCCCGAGTTCTTCTTTGTTGAAGCCTCAACTGCAGGACTGAAAATAAAAGGGGAAAAATGTTAAAACAGAGAGATCGTTTGTTTGTATTAGGCTGAGGAAGTGCGTCTGAGTACAACAAATAAAAGGGAAAAAGGAACAAAATGAGATTAAACTGAACACACAAGCAAACACAAACCTCTCACTATTGTCTGATTGTTATCATATCCTGCACTATAGGTTGACAAAACATGTCACGCTTCAAGAGGAATTCAACACTCTAGTTATCCTACCACTCGTCCACATTTTTATCAGACTTGGTTTCGCACTGAGGTGAACAAAATGTAGTCAAACTCAAAATGCTGCTCCTGAGAGAATGCATGGAGGCCTTACACCTGAGAGCTACCTGATAACAGTTTATTCTTTTTCTAATAGGAATAATCTTTCTCCTTGATTTCCTTCAAATCGCTTGTAAGGATTTCACATTCCTCAGGCTGCTCGAACACATAGTTAACATGAGTTGATTTTAAAAAGGCTTTTCAGGGGAAAAAAAAGGACAAAATAAAACCTGAGCAGGTCCAAGTGTTCATGCTGTCACCTTTAAAAAATGTAGGTATTTCATTCATCACACAGGTGGGTAAACAATAATGAATACATGCTTTTAAGTAAAGGTTAGGTGTGCACCGATGGGAATATTTAGGAAAATCTAGTATTGAGATTCTAGATTGAAACACTCCCCCTGCTCACGCCTCCTGTTGGTGAAGCGACGGTGGCCTTCAAGGACAAGAAGATAAGTCAAGTTTTGTCAAGTATTTTATCATCAAAAACTTCTACCACTGTACAATCGCTCTCTTTATCTACGTCTTCCATTCAGTACAATTTGTGCAGCCGCTTGATAAACATAAAAAAGCAGATGTTAAATTAATTTCAACATGTGATTATTACATTGAGTTTCTACAAGTGTGTTCACTGTACCTTTAAGACAGGCTTTCATCTGTCAGAGTGTACAGCCATGCCCTCCCAGTAAACAGGAGCTGGCTTTAAATTGAAGTTTTTTAAATTTGCTTCAGATTTAATTCATCTAAATACTCTGTTTTAATGCTTTTTTTAAAAATGTCCTCTTTTGTGATGTTTGAAGTCTTGCGTGAAGCACTTTTAATCCCTTGTGGCTGAAATGTGTGACACAAATAAACATGTTTTGCCCTGTCTTCAGCTACATGTAGCTAACTGTCAGTAAACAGGTAATATTTTCAGGTCAGATGGATACCTTTAAATTTAGAGTGCCCTCCTGTTTCTGATTCTGCATTCTGAGATTTTTTCACACTTTTCTGCATCATTCTGTAACCTCAAACATTGAACCTTTCGATGTCTCAAGGTTCATAAAATTCAGAAGTCAGACCTATCTCAAGATTTTTATTGCCATAGCTTTCATCAAACTTTAACAGGCTGTAAAGAGCTACCTGCCTACTTTAACAATAACAACTGAGAAGAGGAATGCTCACCTGCTCTGACCTCAGCACAGCACTCGCTCAGTGTCTTCACCTCCACACAGGCCATTGTGTGAGGCTGACAGAGCAGTCCAAACTACAGCTGACCGATTAAGCCATTTAATCCCGAGGTGTAAACATTTGTATTAGACCCAAAATATCGGTCATATCCTTCCAGTTCAACAGAATCAAAGTTCAGTTATTTCTAAGAATCCCCAGAGTGGAAATCTTTCTGTGAAACATGAAGTTAAACTTGCTCTGTCCTTTATTACTCCACCTCTCCTTCACTCTTATATTTTAGTTACGGAGCCAAAACAACCTCCTCCTCCTCCTTCTTTCTGCTCTCACTTCTCTCTCTCTCTTACTCAGCCAGTTCGGGATGGATTACTTTCTGCCTGGAGGCGATCTTCACGCAGCCAGATGTGTGGAGGACTTTGCTGTTTCCATCAGGCTGCTGATTCTGAGTCAGCACTGACTTAAGACCAAGGACAAAACATCTGAAATCTTTGAGCTGAGAAGACGAGCTTCTGGCAACAACACAAGTGTAACATTAACCAGGAAGAAGGGGAGATTTGCATGAATTAAACACAGACCGTGAGCAAAAACACTTCTCTATTCACAGGAAAGGATGGGTCAGAGTGTACAGAGAAATAAGAGCTCAGGAAACAGCTGGCCTCACCAACTTCACTTTCTGTCTTTAGTATCAATCCACTCTTGTCTTGACATGCAAAGCTTCGGCTGATTACATCACCATGTCGTAAAAGTCGATTCATTTTCTGTGGGCTATAGGTGACAACCAACCAGAGCTGTAAATTATACACAACAGTCCCATATGGAAAATCACTCCAGGCTCTTCCTTCAACACTTGAAAGCATCTATAAATCCCTGTAGAAACAATATGTGCCCATGTGAGCTGACAAAGGAGGACATTTAGAAAGGGTTCGTTTGTTTAAGGTGATATTTGAAGACTTCCAGTCAGTGGCGTTTTCACGAATTCCTCCGGGAAATGCTGTGTGGCCTGATAAACACATGTGGACACATGCTGACCTGTGACCTGAGCAGACTGAGCAAAGAGGTGGATGACATGACTGAGCTGTTCATAAACACATTCGCAGACTGACATGCACTTTAACACAGTCAGCAAGATGATGAAGGAAATGTGTCTTTTCTAGGAAAAAAACTGAGTTTCTATCAACAGTTTGATATAAAACCTAAAACAGCTAAATCCTGGCCCACGATTTAAGATTTTTAAATTCTAAACCACTTTGAAAAAGTTGAGGACTCACTTTAGTTAATTACTCTGACATTAAAAGAAGCCAGTTATCACTCAGAGGCCTTATTTTGTGCTAAAATCTGGCTATACAGACACAGCAGCCAACAGTCAATTACATAAAGGATTCCCCATTTCCCCCATCATTTGTTTACTTTAAAGAAAAGATGAAATCGCTCAACTAGTTAGATATGTGATTGGTATTGTACAAAGACACAGGAATTTCTTCAAGTCTAAATAGCGCAAATATTTTGAAATTTGAAAATGTTGATTTGGGGACCTAAGCGGAAAACCAAGTCTATGATACCGCTGTCTGTGAAGAGATGTGGAAAGCTATGGCTAATCATTCTTTGTTAGCTGTACGATTAGCTGCAACAAGTGCTCAGTGAAAATAAAATACTGCGTAAATAAGAAAAAATAAGGGAAAGACAAATGCTAAATCAGCTAATTAAAAAAAAAATGTATAAATCGTAGTTTATTAGGGGTGGGAGAAAAAACTGATTCACATAAGTATTGCGATTTTTTGTTTTACTATTTTAAAATTAGTTTTTATGCTCAAAAATAGTTTTTTTTTTTTATAATTTAAGAAAAAATCTTAAAAACTGACTTACATGTGATGTGTGTGTTTTGGGGAAATATGGAATAGTCAGTAGACAATCACAATCATTCAACTGTTTCACTGGCGTTAAAAATGCAGACTGAGTATCGAGAAAATCGACAATATTGTAGAATCGCAATTTAAATTGAATTGGCATCCAAAAAATCATAGAAGAATCGAATCGGGACAGAAGCATATCGTCCCAGCCCTACAATATATGATATCACAACACTCGCTGTGTTGCGTGATAATATCATATTGCAGGGCCACTACTGATTCCCACCCCTAGTCTTTTGCTCGACAGTTTTGACCTTGGTCCTTTAAGATCATATTTTCTGATATCCATAATTCATGTAGGCTACCTCTACAGCTCGGACAAACCAGGAATAAATAAGACAGAATCACACCTCTGTTACTAATTTCAGACTTTACGTCTTACTGGCCAGAGTCTCGATCCCTGTCACAAAAAACTCACTGCCCTAGATCCTGACTTACACCCTCCAGACTACAGCCTCCCGGCTCACATAACAAAAGTAGTCTTAAACCTGTCATGAAAGCAGACGGATCAACACCTGTGTGTTAAAATCAATATTAGGGAGGAAGATTCTGCGGCTGGCAAAGTGCTGGGGGAAGGCTTTGGAGGGTGGAAAGTATGAGGTGTGTGTTCTCACTGAAGGGGAAATGACAAAAGCCGACATGATGAGCGGGTGTTACTACTGTTGACATTCCATGAAATGTTCCACAGCCGAGAGATTTTACTGCAGCACTCTCGCCTGTAGACAGAGGCAGCAGCCGCAGAGCATGACGGCACTAAATCCCACAGTTATCCAAAACATATCTAATCCAGTCTGGCTGAACACCCTGTGTTTGTTGACTGTATCTGACAAATTAGATTTCTCAAAGCATGGTGATCAATATTGCAGTGATTGCACTGGACTGATCTCGCCTCACCATCTAAGCCATGATTAGGAACTGGCAGAGGCAGCCGTAAATCTAACCCACTCCTAAAGCCTGATAATCGTGTAGCCATCCATCAGTGTCTGAGTCAGTCACATGTGGCAGCCAAATCAACAACGACACTGTGAGGGTAAGAGAGGCTAACATGCAGGCTGGCTGGAAGAGCGAAAATTATATACAATTTGACTGCACAGCGCAGGAACTGATTGAAGTGTTAGGGCGAAAGGACTCGCTTTAAAACCTCTCAGCCGATTCAGGATGTACGTGCCTGAGTGTGTGAGCTTTCCGAGGTTATAAAACTTAACAGGGACGCAATGTGTATCATCAGTATTACACTTCCTTTTCTGCAATCTTTGGTCTATCTTTTACTCCATTTTCTCATGAGTATAAAGTGAGATGCCGATTGTACCGATACACAAGAATCAGTCCACTTCTTAGATGACAAAGAACATCAATAAAAGCTGGTCTTATACCCAGAATTGTAAGCATAGACTGTATATAGAATGGATGTCGTCTGCCTCCTTGCTGGGTAAAGCCACCGTAAGAACAGCACCCTCTGGTGACGGGCTGCAGTATAGGTCATAAATCCCACCTTCTCCAGCAATCCCTATGGAGCTGAGGACAAACTTTAGAAATTAATTACACAGAATATAAATTTTTCTCCCCCCTGGTTGCGATGTTGACATGTAGTTACTGTAAGACTGGTTTGTGATCAAGTCCTCTTTTTTCTATGCAGCTTTTCTGTTCAACTTTTCTTAAAAGTTATTAGGGGGTTCATGTTTTCCATGATTGACACTTGATACAGCCTATGGGCATACAAAGATTGCATAGCTTACGCTGTTTGAGCCGAGCGTCATCAAAGCGACTCTGACTACTGCGCAATGTTGCTTTCAGGAAGTGGAGAAAATCTCAGAAATACCAGGAGCAATTCGGCTTCAAATTTGTGCAATAGCGGAAGGCGGAGCCAAGTTGTCTATAGTATATACAGTCTATGATTGTAAAGCAGGCTAATTCATGCTAACAGTGTGCTAGTATTAGGTTATGAGTTTCTTTTTTTACACAAGTGTACAGGTGCAATAATCCAAAGGTGCAGCACTGAAAGTATACACTAAACAATTAAGATGAATCACTCGACTCTAATCAGACATCAACTCAACCTCTAGTAAACTCACTAGGATGACAATGCCAGCTTTAGACAAACATTCTGCAACAACTCCAGGTCAGGGACTCTGACTCATTTTGACTGTTCTGACTCACTTGTACTTGGGATGTGTCAGTCAATTAACAGTAACGGGAGCCGAAGTGTAACATGATATCATGAGAGGAGAGATCAGGGATGTAGCAGTACTTCACCAGACAGTTGCAGATCAGTAAACATATGAGATAGCTCAAATCTGTGTGATGAAATGTCATTTGGGAGGTCTTCGGCCCTGTTGCAGAAAAACAAACATCTCCTCATTTTGGCGACCCTCTGTCTCTGCATATCTTTACATATTTACACAGCCGCATGTCCTCACCGTTTTTGCGTTCATTGAGTGGAGGCAGAGTGGGCTGCAGCGACAGCTCCTCCATTTCATGGGTCACCGCCTCGCTCTGGGGACTGGGCAGCAGCAGATTCAACATCCCACAATCCCCCTCTGCTCCGAGCTGCCCCTGGGAGGCCTGGGGCTCCATGCTGCCTCTGGAGGGGACTGGGATGTTATGGATCGCAGTCCCTTGGGGAACGTCTTGCTGCTACCTGCATTAAAACAAAGAGATGAGAAGAGTCAGAGGAAAAAACTAGTGACTGATGTAATCCTCTCACTCATGACCAGCAGCAGCAGTTCTGAATAATACCCATCATCCTGGTTTCTGGTGGAATGACTTCTTTACCCAACTGGTGAAATGCTGAGGGTGGCATTTCATTTGAGCCATCTGGAAGAACTCAGGCGCAGCCCAAATTATTCATTAAAGGAGCCGCTCTGGCCATTATACTGAATAATCACTTCAAACCGCTGCTCATGAGAAACAACGTCAGTCTGGATGAATGTTCTCTCTGTTCAGACAGGCTTCACGATCAGGAATATGACGTCGCTGTGGCGGTTTCGAACGGAGGGATCGGAAACATTTCGGGGAGCAACACAAACAGTTCAGTATCCATGGCTTCCTTAGAGTCTCTGACCCAGTAGATGACAGACTGCTGGGTCTCTACATGTGTGCTATTTATCGCTGCCTTGCATCACCACACTTCTATCCATTCCAGGATCTGAGCTCTCTTTACAAACCGTCCTGATGTGTTGCTTTTGGCTGGGAGCTTCTGTGCTATAAGACGATGGCTGCTTTTATTTCTCCCTAATGGGCCTCTTAAGTGCCAGAGGCATGAGAGTCTGTGGGACCCGAACTGGACTCAAATCCATGTGGTTTCAACACGTCTCAGCGATGTGCATTCTGGTGGCTGCGTGCTGAAGTCACGAAGAGTACAAACAAAACAGACCCTAAAGAACAAGTTTCATCATTTCCTGGTCTGCTTTTAAAAGGTCAGATCTTTCTGCAGCGAGCTGAGCAAAAGTTTCCAACACTTGGACTGAGATTTTCTCAGACGAGTTCAAGGATTCAACAGAATTTTGTTTCTGAGTGAATTTATTTATTTATTTATCATTTTATTTTACAGGGAAACTATGTGATCCTGGTGTTACTTCCTATTGAACTACAACCAAGGCAGCATATAAGTCTTGGTTAGGCCCTTGGACTTCAACTTCCACAATGGCTATTATTTTAGCATAATAGAAACTCTTTATACCAGGAAGTGCTTGGGAACTCATTTTTTTTCTTTCTCTGGTTAATAGTAACAGTGTCAAGAACAAAAGCATCTGAATTCTGTCTTGGTCCTGTGGTCATGTGAAGTGATGTGTTTTCTGGACAGGAAGTGTAGTTTTGTTTTAGCCCTACTGTGTGCCCATTGTCTTTTACACTCTGCTCTCTGCTTCAGATGTAGGACAGCAAAAATGGCACCTCCATTAGCGGGCGGGGGATGAGCATGATTAAAGGCACCCACGATTTCTTAAACCACTGATGTGTGAAAGCATTTTGGTTTCTTCATGTCAAGAAATAAGAAAGCAAGTGAGAGACATACAAAGCAAGAGTATGCAGACACCGCGAGACCAGTGACCTCCACTTAGGGGAAAACAAGTAATATGAAAAGTCACTTGGCAAAACGTTGACCTAAAAACATTTGAGAAGAAGGAGGAAAAAAATGTTCCAGCCAAGGCAAAGAGCTCTACAGGAAGTGCTTATAGCCATATTTCCACATAGCAGAGTGATCACAAGATTGAATGTTTAGATTTACAGCCATAGACCTGTGGACATTTTCTGAGGGCAAGAACAGAGTCAGGGTCAGCAAGTACAAATTCACAACATGGCCACACTTAAGTCAAATGCTGTTACCAGCGAGGGCTTAAGTTACAGAAAAATGGAGAGCGTCTCACTCACTGTGGATGATTGGACTTAATGAGCTGAATGACTAAAATAAAGAGACACATTTCAAGTTAGCCACACAGGACAGCTTCATAGAGACAAACAAAACCGCAATTTAATATCTAAATCAATAGAACTCAAATCAACTAAACTTCATTTGTAAAGCACTTTAAAACAACCGCAGCTGAACAAAGTGCTGTACATAAATAGACAAAACAACGCAGACATAAAAAACAATCAAAAAAACAAAACAACGAATAAAATAAAAGCAGATATTTAAAAGTGCAACACAGTTTCAATGTTTTAAAAGCTAATTTAAAAACATAGAAACAAACAACTAAAAACAAACCATAAAACACTAAAACAGGAGCCGAGTCTCATGCAGGGTTGAAAGCCAATGAACAAAGATGGACGAGTTTTAAAAATGGACAATGTGGGGGCTTGAAAATAGAAAATGCGTGTTAAACTCAAAATGCTCTTCCTGTCAACAAATTGAAACAGATCTATATTAAATAAGCTAAAACCAAAAACCAAACTGTTTTGCACCGTTACTGCAAACTGTGACCATCGGCCTTTAGGTCAAGCTAGTGCAGAACGCTGCAGGAGCTGATTTTGTCAACAAAGCTGCTTCTTTTAGCATCAAATAATACATGAAAAACTATCTTTAAAAAAACAGGAACTATTGGATAGACATCAGAGTAAATATATATATATACTTATATATAAGTAATTATAAAATTTTTCACTAGTAGTTGTATTGTCTATTATAACAGAGGAGGTAAATTTTTTTTCATCAGTAAGACAGCCATTCATCCAGGGTCTCTAAATATTTTGGCTTCATTTTAGTCGCACTGTCACACTGTCCATTCTTTTATACGGTCTGTGAGTTTGATAACCGTTAAAAGATCTTGGAACTGTTTGCATGAACAGAAACTTCTCTAGATAGGGGACATTTCTTTCCTCCATGATTTTTAACTTTTAGATTGAGAGTGAAAGACTTCCTGCTGTGTACATCTGTATAGTCAGTGTGGTTAACCCTCCTTGTTATTTTTGCTACATTCAGCTTAACCAATCAAAATGGTCATAACACTGAGTCAATCGTGTGTTGCATCTGGAGACCACCACATTTTTACCACACTATCTAACAGTTGGCTCCTGACCTGCGGCGATGTTTCGGCCTCTTAATGATGATTTAGTGGGTCTAAAACACCAAGTTCCAGCTACTGACGCAGTCTGGCTCTTGTTATTCAACAGTTTCACCTCAAATGATTTTGATTTTCTGTCACTGAAGTGCAGTTACAGATCTCTAGCAGCAGCATACAAAGTTTTAGGATAGCTGATAGAAAAGAGACTTCACATGTGTTCACTGACTTTTATTTCTTGGCCTTTATATTGACATGAGAGTTATGTGATCTCTGTCCTTCTATCACTTCTGTTTCCTTTATGCTTTTTTTTTCATATTTCATTTCAAATGTTTTTTACCTGCTTTTTTAAATTTCCTCTTGATGTTTTTTACGTCAGCAGTGTTTATTCTTTTGATTTTACTGTGCAGAACTTCCGTAAACTTTAATGTCTTTAAATGTGCTATATAAATAAAGTGGACTGGATGTACTCATCTCTCCACAGAGGAGAACAGAGTTGTTTAGACAATGAAATTTAATGTCAGATAAAAAATCAGTTGCACTTTAACAGTCTATTTGATTGGTGTTTAACAGAAATTCAATAATAGAAAACTGTGGAAGGATTTACAGCTGCAGCATGGTAACAAAACGCTGTACTGTGGCTCTGAACCTGCGAAAGCCAGGTGTTGCTGTTGCTGTGTGTCATTTTGCATAACTTGTGAATCAACTTGCATACACACCCAAATATGCACACGCTGCTTGTGATGCCAGTTCAGCAGCTGAGCCGCCCTGCCCAACCATAATGCATCTCTGCATTTAACATTGTGGATAAGATGTCAAGAATGTGTGGCAGACCTGTTTTGAACACTCTTTTGAAAGACTTCAATAAGAAGATGACTAACATTTAAATCACAGGCTGCTAAGTTATATAAAGATATACCTATTCTATATTTTAGAGTGCATTACACTCTATTGGATGATGTTTAATGTGCATGTGGAAAGGCCTACAAATGGGAAGGATAT
The DNA here is from genome assembly GCA_962446985.1 of Xyrichtys novacula. Classification (NCBI taxonomy): domain Eukaryota; kingdom Metazoa; phylum Chordata; class Actinopteri; order Labriformes; family Labridae; genus Xyrichtys; species Xyrichtys novacula. Next base: position 14,600,089 of record OY660882.1, on the reverse strand, counting down.
GTCCACAACTATACAGCTGCAATCCAAAGTAGGCCTGCACGATATATCGTTTGAATATCGTCATCGCGATGTACGTGTGTGCGATAGTCACATCGCAGAGCCTGCGATGTCGGAGGTGAATGAACTCAGTTAATTTCAAGAGTAACTGACTGAGATACACTGCATGTGACTCTGCATGTGCTGTGTAGCGATCCACCAATCACCTTTGTCCTTTACTCAGTTGCCAATCAGACTCAGTTCTCAGTTGCCAATCAGACTATCCTGCCAGCTGTCAATCAAAATCAGAGAGGAGGAAACCCACCCCTGCACATGTTCTGCACGTGGATTGAGACGCGTGTCCGCTGAGAATTACTTTCGGAACTTTCTTCATCACTGTTTAGCCCAACAAATAAGAACTGGTTTTAAATTGTACATTTCCGTGGATCACTCTACTATAAGCAGTGCGCGTTTTGTGAGGTGCATGCAATTCTCGGAGGACATGCGTTTCTCAGCACAACCCCGTTAACGACAACAACAACGATCGCAAACTAAGCAACAAGCAGAGAAAACCACAGAAGATTAAGACTTGTTGCCAAAAAGAAAAGGAAAGTCAGTTATCTGGAATTATTTCGGTTACAAGATGGATAATGCCGACCAAAACACGTGTTCTGTGTTCATCTGTCGCCACAATAACGTCCCAGAAGCTAAAAATATCCCCGAGACAGACAGAAGCCGTTCTACTAACATTCACAAAAAGAGGTAAGATCAGTGCAGGTTAACTGTCCTCAAGATTTCAGCAGTGCAGCATAACATTAAGTGCTATTCAGGTCATCTGGTGAAAATTCCTCTATATTTTAATATCGCAATATATATCGCAGGGTTGAGAAAAATCGCAATATTAATTTTTGTCCACAACTATACAGCTGCAATCTAAAGGTTTGGTCACAACTTTATAGAAACTATTGACTAGGGCTAGGTGATATGGCCTCAAATCAATATCAGGATATGTTGAGCAGTTCACCTTGATAACGATAAATAACTACTCCACAAGCTACTCACCCCCTCCACATTAACTTTGTCTACTTCAGTCGCTACAACTTTTGAACCGTCCTCCATCTCCTCACCTGTCTGTCCCTCTCTGTTACGGACTGAATGGGGTGGAGTCACGTCTCTGCTGTAGGACAGCGTCTTAAAGGGACATGAGACCATAGCCTACCCACACACATCCAAAACCAACTTTTATGTATTTATTTTTTTGACACCAAGTATACCGATAAGGGCAAAAAGATGTCGCTTATTGTTGTAAATTTCAGTATTGGTAAATTTTCGGTTTATCGCCCAGCCCTACTATTGACTAACCAATAATAATTCTTGAAGCCAGTGCCTACCTGTAGTGGCAAAGGACAGCAAAGGAAAAGGTGAGGTGTGTGGGGTGGTTGCTCTGAGAGGTCACTCTAAGCCATGGAGTCAGACCTGTAAAGAGTCAGAGAGTGCAAACATAAATATAATACATGCAATAGTCTATCAAAAGTTTAAAGGATTGGATTTATGAATTTAATAATTATTTTGACATGGTTTCAAAGAAAAATCTCCACAGAATAAATACTTTATATATATTAATGAAAAACAACGACAAATTAAAATCCTGGTATATTAACAAAGCTCAACCAAACACTCATGTTTCTTCAACAGATTTGTGTAAATTCAATTGTATAGCGGAAAACAGATGATGAGTACCACTTAAACGTCCCTGAATGAAACCAGCAGACCCTCAGGGATGCATCAAGGCCTGAAATGAATGCCCATGAGTTGCTAGGAAAACCTGCAGCGGTCTCTATGACAATGGAAGTGCAGAGACAATAGAAAGTCTGAAGAGCCTTAATGAAGCATCACACTGCAGCCTAAGTGGGAGACACTGAATAAAAACCATTAAAACAGCTCACAGAGGAGCGTCTGGCTCTCTCTCAGATGTGTGCCGGGTACACAAACTATACAACTCAATCAGGGTTTGATGGTGAATTAGTTCGCTCAACATCTAGGGAAATTATAATCTGATAGTGAGTTTTGTCTCTTAATGCAGGACCCTCACTGACAAATCCTTCAAAATAAATGTGTAAAAATCTTCTCTGGATTTTGTTCTTCTTTGTCAGCGACCTTGATTTAGCAAAAACTAATAAACCCACGCAGAAAGGCATGAACTCCGAGAGGGAAAAAAAGGAGAACAGAGGTGACAGCAAACGAAGCACAACATGCTGTGTGTGTTTATGTGTTGGGGGGGGCAAAATGAAAGGTAGAAGGATGGCTGGGTGCACAAACAAGTGGGAGAAGAAGACGGAACAAACGACTGTCACGGCTGATGAGGCGTTGTGGGATAAACATCGATGCGGCCCCAGCAGAATCAAAGAGCAGATCCAGATGGCGGGCGCTGCGTGTCGCTCTGCCCTGGACAGGTCTTTTAATGGCACGGGGCAACAAGGACCATGTGTTTCATCAAAGGATAGGCTGGCAGTGCTGTGTACGCACATGAAGTTCAAGGTGGGAGTGACAGCACTGCGGGGTTACCTGGATGTTTCATTTAATTTTTCCATTAAAACTACAGGTATGAGGAGAACAGACAGGGATTGTCAGAGGAAACTTGAATTAATTATTAATCAGTGATTGTGCAACTATGACGAGGAGAGACTTTGCTGAGTGCTTTGCTGAAAAACAGCATGTCCAGCATGCAGTATTGGGTCTTAAAGTGGTCCGGATGGAAGAGACATAGTTACTGCAGAGCTTCAGAGGGACTAAAAAGCAGAAAAGCGCTGCATGACACTCATACAGAACACTCTACAAACTGACGACGCAATCGTTTGATCCCTGTGGTGTCACAGGAAGAGCTAAAAATACAACCTCTTCAAGAGACCTCTGCATGAGACATTTACTTATGAGACTGTGATATTATCACAATCAAAAGACTCGAGTTTCAGAGCTCTTTGGTGCTTTTTCTCCACATTGAAAGCTCGTTGTTATGTCGGCAACCAAAGCTTTCAATCAAGATCTGGTTTCACGTACGACCGGTGAAGAAACAGCATGTTACAAAATCAGAGTGTAACTATGATATCATTTGAGACAACATGTTGTCTGTACAATGACACTCACTGTGGGTGTGTCTGTCCCCTGAGGCTGTTCTTTCTCTCATCGCCTTGCAGAGACAAACGTGTGCAGCGCAGGTGAGAGGGATTTATGACGTTCTGCATAAAACATCCTCCTGATTGAGTTCGACTGGCAGAATGAAAAACAAACAACCTCCAATGTCATGGAGTTTTAAAGTCCCACCAGCGCTTTCATAATCATGTTTTTTTTACCGCATGGGGCCGAATATCTTGAATCCATTTAAAGGCTTGTGAATCAAAACAAGCACAGAGTCATGTATCCATAACAGTAACAAACACAGAGAAGCAACCACTTCTCAGTCTCTGCATACTGGCGAGTAGAGGTCGCAGGTCAACTTTACTACAAATAGGTCCGGCTGGGAAGTCTTCCAGTAATGAGGAACTCTTGAGTACTTACAAACACGCACAAATGTGCGCACATACACACACTCGCTTAACTGACAGCATTAGATAACTGAGGACTGCCACCTTGTCCTAAGAGCTAATAAACCATGAGCAGCCGAGGAGGTCTGGCAAATGTTATGAGACATAAACATGCCACTGACATTGGGGTGTAATGGAGGAGTATGTTGTGATGGATCAGCAGCAAAGCAGTACTGAAAAAAAAAGGCCAGCTAGAAGCAAACAGGCTTTGTTTCCCTTACTGCAACAGCTGGAAGGCCACAAATGAACAAAAGAGGAGATCTCAGGATTGATATTATATCGTAACCACTACCCTGTAATGATACCAGAGGTGCTACAAATGTGCCATCCGTTTTTGAACACAAGAGCACCAAAGCACACAGCCTGTAGACCACACCGAGCCAAGCTAAAGTTTGAGTCTGCAGTTTTCTGGGCCTTAAATAGCGCCAGAGTCGTCCAACAAAAATGTCTTCTTTTATCCAGAGATAAGACAGAAATGATGTCATCGCCGTGCCTCATTCACTGGAGTCTCTCTGTTCTGCTCTGTTCCCACAGACACACACGTGTGTGCTCTCATTTCCTTCCTGGCTGCCTTTGTGGACTTGGGCCTGAAAAGAGCTTCCAATAACAGTACCGAAAAGAACTGGACAAATGAAAAAAACACACAATAAGGTCTCAGGTTCTGGAATCAGAGATCATGGGTCTGTCCCAGAGGACAATCACAGTCTCCACTCAGCTTGTCTTCAATCGCTTTGATTCGAAAGAACAAGGGAGTTGAGAAAGTGCTGCCTGCAATGAAGCATAATGTAGGCTGGTTATATAAAGAAGCTTCAGAGACATTAAAAGCTGATTTAACGATCCAGCAGGATGACACTCTGTCAGTCCTAATACCTCCTTTTCTTTGGTAGAACCGAATTTGCCAGTGTGATACTGACTGATTACTAATTTAGCCTACATGTGGAAAAAATCAAGAGCGATTAAATGCAAACACAGACGCTCACACTGTCGTATTCACTTACAATTCAACTGATTCACCCCGCAGAGAGGCATGGAAACCCTGAAGAGATGTTAACAGACAGTCTGCCTGCAAGCCAAGACTGCACTGGGAGGTTCAAATAAGCATTACATTGGTATATACGTCTGTAAGGCTGGGGGATAATTACTTTCCCATCTAACCTTTCGCATTAGCGCATTGTTTGATCCCCTGAATTTTCACACTCGTGTGACAGACTTTGGCTGGATGGGGCCGACCACATCCTGCCAGCCTGTATGACTCACACAGACCCAAAAACCTGTTTAGATCTGCTGCAGCACTGCCTCACTTTGCTCGCCTCAATCGATCAGACGGCAGAAAGATAACATCATGGAGTCAGTGCAAGGCTAGGGGGGGCCACATTACACAGCGGATTACGCAGCGTGCGTGGTCAGTATGACTTGAGTAACAGGGCTGCCAACTCAGAGATCCTGCCCAACATTCAGGGAGCATCCTGACCCCAGAGGAAAAAAAAACACAGGAATAAACACAAAGAGCATAGGGTTTTCCTGGGGAAGTACTCCTCGCTGACATGGCTGTCGGCTCCACCACAGCTACTTTTCTCGCAGTGGTGGAGGCGGGTGGGTGGGTGTGGGATCAGCTAATGTTAGCTGGTTACTTTAAATCTGACAGGTGAGTGAGCTGCAGTCAGTGCCAACAACCATTGAGGACGGAGACGCGCTTCGGTGGCCATTCGTTTGTTACAATACAACCAAACATGTCTCCTCATACCTTTGATTTTTGTCCATTTATTTGTATTGTCAAGAAGCCGCGTCTGCTGTCTCTGTCTGCATATCACGGACGCACCTCAACAACAACCTCCCCACAGTTTCGCTAGTTAGCTCGGTTTAGCTAACACAGGCTAACATGCTAAAAACAAGACAGCGTTACCGCGGCTTCGTGGACTTACCGCACTGCAGTGACTTGTTACCGGAATCCGTCCGCGCTCTGGTTCACAATGAAATATCCATCAATGTCAGCGGAGATGTCCTCTGTGTTGTATTTTCTTCCTAGCTGTGGGATTGAAGTTTATTTCGCGGAGTAAAATGGCTGCGACTGGTCTAGCATCGGATGCAGGGTGACGTAATGACGCTGTCGGACAGTAACAGTTGAGGGGGCGTGGCGCGTGGCTGCAATCACTGCCCTCTTCACCGGGCGGGCAGCACATCGCGTATGACCCACGCATGAGTCAGTGACCGGTGTTTCTACAACACATGAGACACAAAAGCAACTCCCTGTCGGATATAAGATTTGCTGGTCCAGGAATCCTCGCCGAGTTCCTGTTTTCACAAACGTCTCGCCACGGTTACATAACAAACATGTTAATATCCACGGCCGGTCCAGTTAAAGCAGGCATCCTCATTTAACCCCTTTCTTTTGGACTCAGCTTGAACAGGACCGTTAATATCCCCGTTATTAAAACTTTTTTAAAAGGAAAAAAACAAACCATCTATCCATCTGCTTACAAAACAACAAATCACAATCCATGTGTGTGTGTGTGATGCTGTTAGAAATATGTCTTCATATGTTCTTTAGTTTAGTGGTTCTTAACCGGTCTCACTCTGGGACCCACATTTTCCCATGGTCCTTAAGTCACCACCCACCTTTATCAAATTCATTCAAAGCAAATTTAGTTTTTATTAAAAAACAACTTCAAAGACTCAAATATCTAACATAAATACACCTATTTTATTGAGTAAAGTGCATTTCACAGCACATGAACTGAGGATGACAACTACTAAAGTTGCATATACAGAAAATATCAAATTGCACAAAATGGAGACCAGCAAAATGAAAAATTACACTTACATGTATCTCTACACTCAGAGCATATCCAGAAGAACCTGAGGAGGACCATGCAACAGCACAGACAAAAATGAATAAATACCAAATTGCACAAAATAAAGACCAAAAAAAAAAAGTATTTTTACTGCATACAGGCCACATTAATAAGAACATAACGACATAACACATGCCTTTCATAAAAGACATGTCAAACATCAGATGCGCATTAACTAATTCCTTTTTCTACCGGCTGTTCGTGATCCATCTGGAACGTGTCCACGACCCACTTTTGGGTCAGGATCCACCAGTTGAGAACCACTGCTCTAGTTTATGTTTAAGAAGTAAAAGCCCTGTATGTTTGTTGCTTTCAGCGGTGGTTAAAATACATGTAGCTGCTGTTCTTTTCTTTATTATTTCAAATTTGATGCACCACCATCCTTCCACTGTACTATCTATTTCAAAGGCAGAAAATCTGTATACCTTTGAGAATATGTTGTATCCTTTTCAAAGAAAAACACAATTTTGTTTCTGAAAACTTTATTTTGACATAAGTGTCATACAAAACATTAATTAACAATTCAATTAATTAAAAAACACTCTTTGCCAAGCTATTTAAAAAAGCCATAGTGTCTATTTACATGGAAGACATAGCACCATAGAATAACTTACAGTTCATTCTATACATAGTAAACATTTAATTTTCCTTTCAGTTACTCTTACTGCATCTTTAACATCTTTTTTCCATCCACCTTTACAATACATCATTTTCCCCAAGCAAATACAAAAATATTTCATATCTAACTCAGTTGCTTTACTGCCTGTCATTTCTGCTTGCCCTTTTGAACAGGAGCTGGGACATCAGCATTATTGTGCAGGAACTCATACAGCATCTTAGCATTATTAGCATTCTCTAGTATTTCAGCAAGCTTTTCCTGGCTGAGTTTGGCTAAATCTGCCAGACTATCTGCATTCTTAATGATAGCCCTGTAATTTTTAGTATTGACTCCGGGCATCTTCAACAAGAAGTCGTAAGGTCCGGGGTTGTAGAGCTCTGCTGATTCAGCCACCATGTCTGACTCAGCTGTGACCGCCTGAGCGGCTGCAGCATCAGGTTCGAGGCGGCCCTGCTTTAGCTCCATGAAGAGGTCAGCTGTGGCGTGTGGAGAGGGACACCAGAGGATACGTAACCGGGGGAAGTGTATTGTGAGTAGGGTGAGTTTTGAGGAAATATCATTAGAAGATATCTCATGTCGGAAATCTGATCGGGCCATTAAGGAAAAAGGTTTGGCTGGGTCAAACTCAATCAGCAGGACGGGTTTCCTGTAGTAGCGGGTCATGGAGAGGCACTGGGTGTAGAGGCGACCGCTTTGTAGCGAGCCGATCAGGTCACTGACGCTCTTGCGCTCAACACATGTGTCTGGGGTCAGGATGTAATCGCCTACTTCTAGAGTGACGGGCTCGATGTCCATTCCTCGTCGGTGCAGGAGGGAGGGCAGCTCACTCCTGAACTCACGCATGTCCACAATGACTCGAGAAGGCTCTTTGGGCTGCTCCTGGCCTCCTGGTAATTGGACAGGAAGAAATCAAAAAGAGACACTTATTGAAGACAACTTAGGACATCCATGAGGTTTGACCTGAGACTGCATAAAAAGATGGAACGCATGGCAGCTTGCAGAAAAGTAAAGCCAGAAGATTTCAAGCTCTCCTTCAGGCTAACTGCAGTATGAGTATTAAATATGGGTATTATATTTCTTTTTTGAATAAAGTAATATCTAATCTAAAAAGTCCACCTTCATGTTAGCAAATGTAACATGAGTGAAACTGGAAAAACATTTTGAACCCAAGCTTCTGTTATTAGAGTTAACATGTTAATCTACAGCTCTGAAAAATCTCAGCTGGTTCATTACTTATTAATTATGTATTGGTTAGTAGAAAGGGCAGGGCAACAATACATTACTTTCATCAGCTGATCCCCACTGCACAGGCACTGCCTCCAAATGTACACTATTTAAGGGAACTTTGGCTCTACTTTTGTACAATGCATGGATATGGAGACGCACTGTCCATCTTTTCATGCTGTCAATGTGAACAAAAACTGTAATTGTAATAACGATCAAAAACAAGGACAATTAACTAGCTTTCTTCAAGTGGCTGTAGTGGACATGCCTGCTTTCCGTGTGTTGGTTGTTGCATTGGCGGGCTCTAAACTTCTTGCAAGGTCCAGGTTGGTGTCTTCTCTCCCTTCTCTCTCCTCTGGGATGACCATAGTAGCTTTTTCCCTGCAGTGAAATTAAAGTAGAGGCACCGATGAGAGTGGTACAAAGGATATACATCAAATATTCTACTATGGATTACATCTGCTAAACTCTGATAACTGTAAAGAAGAGAAGATGACTACAAAGATGAGAGAATGAAAAAAATACACATCGACCTCAAAGGTAGATAAGGGATGCAAAAGGAGAAAATAAAAGACACATTTTTTACCTGATCAGGTGTTCAAAGGCTTTCTTTTCCTTAGACAGCGTTGTCAGGTATTTCTGTTCCTCTGTTGATCCTCCGTAGATAAGAAAGTACACCCTGAGAGGTTTGCCGGGCCTGCTTGCTTTGTAGATCTCCAGCTGGCGGACGAAACTGAGTTCAGCGTCGTACAGCACCACAAAGCTGGGCTCTACCTCTTTCAGCACCCTCGTCAGGCTGTGGGGGTCAGTGAGGCCCTTCAGTGGGTGGATGACAGTCAGCGGTTCCTTCACAAGACCGTAGTATGCATCGGATGACAAATCTAACTTCAGCTGTTCTTCCTCCTCTTCATCCACCTCCATTAGTTCATCCTCATCTCCGCTGCTGCCCATCACTGCTGCTTCATCTGTCTCTTTTTGCCCTACCATCTGGGTCAGAGTGAGGGACGGTCTCTGTTTACTCTTAGTTGACTTAGTGCTTTTCTTTTGTGCGGGCTCTTTTCCTTTGGCTCCTTTATTAGTCCAGCCTTTGCCCTTTTTGTTTGAGTCTAGCTCAAGAACAGCAGCAGCATTGGGGTCCCTCTTACCAATTGTGCGCGAGTAAAGTCGGTTAAGCAGCCAGTCTGAGCCGTGCCTGATGCACTGCTGCAGCTGGGCACAGGTCCTGTCATCACTGGCACAGATGAGCACACGACCTGAGGGGGACATGGCGGTCAGTTTGACTAACACAAGTACTCGCTACAGAGTGTGAACAAAACAGTAAACAAAACAAAAAAAAACAGTCTCTTTAAAACATTAATATTCAAAAACAGCCAAATCTGTACAGCAAAGGTGGCAAACTGTTGACATGATGGACTCTCATATGCTTAAACAGAACTGAGATCTAACCTGGTTCATGTTGAGAGCTCTTGTTCTCCCTCTCAATCTCCTGCAGCACCTCGGTCAGAGCCGCCCACTTTGGGCTCTTCTCCAGCACCAGCTCCCGCTTCACCTCTGAAACACACACACAGCCTTTAGTCACTTCAGCAGGAGAGCTCATACGAGTGGATGTTCCTGATATTTCCTCTGAGGAATAGGTTGTCAGAGCTCTGGAGATGGGGTTATTAGTTACCTAAGTTCGAAGATGACTTCTGCTTCTCTGCCTCTGCTCCCACCTTGAGTTTCTTCTTGCTCTCTGGGATTTGATACACTCTCCCCCTGGCATTCACAAACATGGAGGTACTGGAGTCGAGGAACAGCCATCCTGACAATTACAACAACAGATAAATGTCATCAAACGGGGACAGCAGTGATTTATCAAATGAAAGCAGGTACATTTTTAACCTTAACTAAATCAGTTAAATCCTCCCAGAAGGTAAAGCATATCTTGTTTACCTGAGTTGGATCCAAAACTCTTCTGGCTGGAGCGCAGTGACTCAAGCAGATTGAGGAAAGTGACACAGTCATACTGAGTGAGGTAGAGCAACAGGACTCTGAGTACTTTCAGGTCCTGAACCAGGGATTTGGTCTTTGCTCCCAGCTGGTGCCACAAAGGGTCCAGATAGTGGCGAATGGTCTAGAGGGAAGTAACACAAATATATATCCTGATGAACCATGCAAGTCTGTATTAGATGATCTGATTACCAAAAGGTTGTTTGTCTGTTTTTCATGGAGAAAAATGTAGTTTGCAGTGTACTAACAATGAAAGTATAAAAATTTTTATAGAACAAAGTTTGAAGTCCTAACTCCCTTTTTTCAGCTGACTTTTAAGATGCCACAGTTAACCCTGACCTCAGAGTCTTATTCACCATCATATCTATGCCAAAGTGGTCAAATATCGGTCATTACTGCAGTGACATACCTTTTCAAAGGCGTTTCCGAGGGTGTTCTCTAAAGAGAGGTCCTCAGCCTCAAGGGTGGGGTTGTAGCGCTTCAGCTCCTTTAGACAGGCACTCATGATGTCCAGGATGGAGCTTTGAATGGCCCTCATAGCCGGTGTCAAGGACACATGGAGCTCCACAACTTCTGGCTTGTGTCTGTCCAGTGCTGTGTTCACTGACGCTTGAAACCTTTAGAATGAAGCACGTGTACAGACTGATGATATAAAATGCAGTCTATGGCATTGCCCTCAGTTACACTCGGCTTTCTTTCTTAGATTTGTCTAAATGTATGACCCAAAGAGTCTTCGATGTTTCATCATACCTTGGCCAGAGGAAGAGCTTCTTGACGAAGAGGTTCCTCATCACACGCTCCACCTGGCAGAAGCCAGTGGAGAAGGATGTAGCCTTGTCAGTGAAGGCTTTAATGAAGCCTGTCTTGTTCTTCTGTCTGAAGAGGCGAAGGATGAAGGCTTCTTGACATGACTCAATGATTTTATGAGCACGATACACCAGGATGCCTGTGGGGTGGTAGAGAAAATTAGTGCATGTTTGTAAGTCACGACTGACTCCTTGTAATAAGTAAAAACTAAGTTAACTTAAACTGGCTCATAAAATTACATTAAAGATGTTTTAAATAATAGTGTGCACTTACACTATAAAAGAATGCACATGTTTTTATGATCTTAAGGTCACAAAGAATTGACATTTTTTTGCTGTCAAACAAATTAAGAATTAAAATTACTTCAAGCACTAACAGAAACACAGCCCTAGTTTCAGCCTTGTGGCTCTTGTCTGACCTGATACGAGATGAGCTGGAATACGGTCAGTGAGGAAATCAACCACCAGAATCCTGCTGGTGACAAACAGCACTCCCCCCGCAGTGTAAACATTGTAGCGCTCATTGTTCTGAATGTCACTGGTTATCGTCCTGGGCAGATGAGTGACACCTTCCACTCGCAACTGCTCAGTGAAATATTCCTGAGACGAGAGAAGATTGGACTGCTTAGGACTTTTAAACATGATAAGCTGGAAAAGAGCAAGTAAAAAATCTGTATAACAGGCATTTGGCTGTTGGAATATTGACAGTCCTTGGGTGTGATAGAAAATTTAATTTTGTAATACAAGGTTGATTTTCAAAACCCAGCTTCCTTTAAAGTTTTTAAAGTTTTTTTATATGTTTGTTTGGAGTTGAGTTTAAAACCTCCAACCCCAAAAAGCCATGCAGTGATCCATCTTCAACACTTTAGACCGACTTTTAAAGTCAGTGTTACAGCTCTGGTCAACCTTTACTTATCTTGTCACCTACATACTTGAGTAGTTATTTTAAACAACAACCCCCTCCCCAGGTGATTTTTGATTGTCAAATGTATTATTTATCGTTAACAGTTTTAGTGGAAATTAAAAAAGGGGCAATTTCTTCAGCTGCAAGGCATGAACATACTACCTTGCGCTGATTTTAGACAAAATAAGGATAAAATATAAAAATAAGGATTTAAAATTTTCAAGTCTTGTTGCTGATGGTCTGATGTGATATTCATAGGCATCAAGGTGAGTTTCATTATATTAAATATATGTAAAAAAAAAAAAAAAAAAAAAAAAAAAAGTCCTTACAGGGGCTTTAAGTATGAAGGGGAGACGCAAACACCTACCATCAGCATATACACAAAGAATAAAGGCCTATAAGACAGGAGGTGTGTCCTGTTGCTTACAGTCTATATTACCACACAGTGTATTAACACATAGAACCATGGCTGCTTTCAGCAAGAGATAATCACAAATACTTTAATCAATCTTGAGATCTGTTTATTAATCACAATTACTGCGTTTAGGGGCAACTTTCCATATTTAGTGCAATTTTGACAGCAACCTTTCTTTAAGTCAAGCTAAAATTGTGATCAGAGTTAAAATGTGATCAATTTAAAAGCCCCATTGATTACCCAGTACTGTGATTTCTACTTTATTCGTCGTCGCCTAGCAAAAGACAGGTCTTTTGTATCTTCGTCTTCGTGCTCCTCACCTGTTCTGCTGTAGTTGTGTTGAGTAGAAGAACCAGGCTTCCAGGCTCCGAATAAACCCGCATGAAGTGCAGCAGGATGCGGTCTATCCCCATCCCCTCCGCCACCACCAACAGCCCGTCAGCGCCGAACAGACTTAGAAACATCTCAGTCTCGTACTCCAGAAGCTGACCCGCCATTTTTAGACCCGCTTATACAGACCACCTGCTGCGAAACAATACTTTACCTCTCACTACCTGCAACTAATGTTAGCTAAAGACGAAAGAAATCATCTTGAGACAGGCACTGACAGACAACACAGGTCTATTCTTCAATGTTTTGAAATTGCACATCCGGTCACGTGATAGTGAAACCCAATAAGAGCACGTTTAAGACTGACATGAATGATGAAGAGGTCCACCTAGTGGCTGGAAGGTTAATTTAGGTTCCAGTCAAAACAGCCTCACTGTCATGGTTTGCCTTTGCCCGTGGGGGCTAAAACAGATAAATGTCCAAATTTCAAGCCTTGGCAACCCTCTCGCTGCCGTCTTCTGTGCCTCGATCTTAAAACACCGGTGCATCGTCATTTTTGGTCCCCAGTAGCTCACTTCCATTGTGGCTTTTTAAAATTTGCATCCTTTTATTTTCACGGTAAGAAACTTTTTTTTTTTCTTTTTGCAATGCCACTTTTTTTCATTAACTTCCTTTGTGGCATATTTTCATCTTCCCCATTTCGTTTGTTGCATCGGTAACTTCTGCTGTGACTTTTTAACAATGATTTTATTATTTAAAATATTAAAAATATATGTGCCGAGTTAGACACCCCATCGCAAGATGATTGTTGCAGACCACTTGGCTTCTTTAGTTATACCAACTTTAGTAACAACCGCACGATAGCAATACAGAGAGCCAACCAAAAAGCCGCTCTATAGCCACAAATAAAGCTCAGAACAGCACCCAACTTTATCAACAGTAGATACAGGATCTCAGCCATAGTACTAGCCACAAAACATCTTTGTAGCTTTGCCTGATTTCTTTAGCAAAGAGACTAAACACAACTCACCGTCTCTCTTCCAGCAGCCACTTGTTTGTGAGGAGACCTCGGGGCGAGTCCATTGACTGCAGCGGGGAACACAGCTCAAAGAAGACCATTTATGATCATTTCTTTATCATTTCCTTGAAGCAATAATCATCATATTAATCATTTTACACTGCAGACATGGTAGTGCTTCTGCCTTATCGTCTCGGTCTGATTGCATTTCCATGAAGAATTGAAGAAATGTTCTAACTTGGTGTTACTTAATTTTATACCAGAATATCCCTTTAATAAAGTGTTATATTTTTCTTGGCAGCTAACAGAATGTTAAAGTTGCTTTTTTCAATATTTGGCATGACCTGTGGGATAACTGGATTTTAGATGCACCATTAAAATAATAATAACGGTATATTAGACTTGCATAAAACCCACACAACTCCAGGTTTGATCCACTTTTACTCAACCACAGCAATAATAAATACACTATCAAGCAAATGAATGAGCACAGAAAAGGAGGGTACAACTCCAGTAGCTCTACCAGTGACAGTGTTAATGTGTTTTCCAGTGGATTACTCCTGTATTACACAGACAGGAACAAGCTGTAACATGTTGCATAACAAAGCCTGCCAGCTGGGCTTTGTAAAACTCTGTTGTGTCAGCCCACATTTTTGCGCAGTAAGAGAGGAGACTGAGGGGACCATAAAAAAAATTTAAAAAAAAGTGTGTGCTCGGGAACAAGCGCAGAGGAGCAGGGCGATGCTGAGCCCACCACATAAACAGACGCAAACAAACAAACTCACAGAGGTTTGTCATTGAAACACGGACATGACTCATCTTAGTTTGGAGACTTCAGGCTTGAATTTTTGCCACTTTGATGTTTACATCTGTCACTCATCGGCTGTGAAGCTGTGGAGCCAGATTACATAAAACAGCACATGGACGCTTGAGTGAGGCTGATTATAATGAATTATCTGGACAGTGTCTTTCCCCCCTTTTTTTCTCACTCTGTCCTCTTCTGCAAAGTTAGTTTAAGTTACCCACAAAGTGACATAAGAGAGTGTGCCGGGTGAGTGTTTGTGTGACAGGAAAACTAATTTCTTTTAATATCCTGAATTTGAATAAATGAGGGGTGAAGGACTGTTTCTAAAATTAAATAGCATTAATTAAACTCATATTTCAGTGACTCTTCCATCACTAATGAATTTCATTAATGCTGTCAACAAGTGAAGGAAGACTAATACCATAAGTCTCACAGAGCATTGTTACAGAAAATAATGCGAAGACTTGCACGTCCATTCACTTTTGGGACTCTTGGTTTCACAAAGGGCTCAAGTTTGCTCCCAAGTTGCTGACAAGAGTGATCCTTACATCAGCAGTAGAAGCCTGGTCCATGAAAGAAAGGGTTTTTTCTTCTTCTACAGAAGAATTAGATCCGCTAGCTCAGAGTTCTGTTAAACTCTGCCTAAATACATAAACTTAATATAAATTAACATAATTTTGAGTTTCCTGTCAAAGCTCTCTGAGGAGATATGAAATATCTGACAAGAAAACTGTCTCAGGTGGGATCTGCTACTAACAGTTTCAACTAAATACAATGAGATGTTGCAGGAAACATGAAATCGTGGCAGCAAGGTTAAGAAGCTGACCTGTGACAAAAAGTAATTTCATAGAGGGGGAAAATGAATGAGCACAGAACATTTCTCAGTATGAGAGTCTAACTTCAGATACTTTGTACTAAAGGTATATCTTGCTCAGTATATCAGAACTCTCTCTGTTTATCTGGTGTGTGGTCCAGTAACAAACTGTTGAATAAAAAATGTTTTCACTGAAATAAACTTGATCTTTATGTTCAAAGGCTAAATTTCAATAAAACAGACAAACTATGATAAACGTCAACATTGACAATAATTAGTTTGCCATGAATTCATTTGATTGCATTTTTACTAAATAGGCCAGCTATTATCGTTCAAGCTCGCGCGTCCCCAGCAGCCATGGTAACAGAACGGTGTGGTTACCCTATAAATTCAGAATGTTCGATATTTTTGATTCAATACAAACTTGACATTTGGCTGGCTTGTATTACTTTTCGCTGAGAGAGAGATATTTTTGGCAAAAAGCTCAAACTTCACTTGGATTTTGAACACCCGGACTTCACGAGAAGAAAACAACACCTGAGGGCACCTGCGGATCCTGAATCTTCGCTTGGATTTTAAACACCCGGACTTCACGAGAAGGAAACAACACCTGAGGACACCTGCGGATCCTGAATCTCGACGGTAGATGGCTTCCGGAGGACCCCCGACTCCGGTCAGACTGTGGCACAGCAGTGTCACAGGTAAGAAAGCTTTGAAATCTTATATCAAAATTCAATAAATTGTCTCAATTTTACCCGTTAAAAGGTACAATCTACCAAGAAGGATTTAAGTGCAAAGATTGACAGTTAATCGAAGTTGTGGGCACAGAGTTATGGATTTCACTTGACCATGTCTTGACCTATAGAACCATGTTTTAATGTCAGAAATGTTTAAATTTGCACGGGGAAAACGTTGAAATTAATTGAATTAAGTGTGCTGAGGTGAAAAACCTTTGATTTGCTCATGTATGTATGGTGTAAAGACTTCAACTTTCAAAGTTTATATTATCGATATTATTTTTTTAAAGAGTTGGTGGGATGCGCATACGTGCCTTGCAAAACTCGTCATTTATGCCATTGCTGTGATGGTTATGTTATATAATGGTATGAAGTCTGTTTAAATAATTAAAAGACATGTATTCAAGTGTTGAGACTGTAATGCAGCCACTGTGCGAACACGTCTCCTCCACGCCTGTTTTTAAAGTGATAGATTAGAAGTTTAAAGAAGATCTGTTTCACATCTTTATTAAGCTGCCTTGTGAACCTGGTGTAAATGTTTTCCCACGCTGGAATTAAGTTGAAACTTAATGTGACTTCCATGTGTAGCTACTGTTAACCAGCAAAAATCAAGGTTGCTTGATTAGTCTTTGCAATTCCTGTTTTAACAACATTTGAAATGGTATATTAACTTTTGTAAACTTGGGTTGTAAGATAAGTCGTTTTAGAGTTGGGATATTTGCTAAAAGATGATATGCCAAAACCACAGTTGTCCAAACATTGAGGATTTTGAGAGTGAATATTGAGATGGTATTTAATTGTGTGTTTCGGGGATTTGCTGGTTCATACTGTGCTTTGATGTAGAGTGAGGAGATGAGATTTGGGTTTGTGGAGCAGCCACTGTGCGCATCTCTTCAACTCTTGCTCTTATTAATTAGATGCACTGAAAAACAGGCTGTGAAAGACTGATAGGTGCAAAAAGTGTGTGTGATGATTAGCATGGGCTGTTTAAGTGAATCTTGCATGGTTCAGTTCTGGTCAGGATTATGGGCAAGTGGATCTGGGTTGAAACAGAAGACCTACCTTCTGCACAATGATCCGAAACTGTAGATCCTGGCCTCCATGGTTCACATACGGTGCTGCTGATTTGCAGTCAGTCTAAAATCAGTGATGCTGTCCTGACGTTTCTATTCTCTGTAGCAGAGCTGCTGTTTGCTGTCTGCTTTTATTCTAAGTGTGCTAACGCTGTTATCTTAACTACAGTTATTATTTCTCATATGTGGTAATTATACTCCAACAGCAGAATACCATTCACATTCCTGCAAGCCTCATATTTCATTCTCTTATGGATGCACAGATTTTGACAGTATGATGCTTTTCTCCCCACAGGTGGTGGCTCTCCTCCTCCTGCTCATCGTCCTGACTGCTCCCCTTCTCCTGCTCCTCCTGCTTTCTCTTTCGGATCTCTCCTGGAGTTATCCACTCTTGCTTCTCTTGGTGCCTCCTGTGCTGATTTTCCTGCTGCCTCTACCTCACGAAGGTTCAGGCAGCGGGAGGACAGTGACCAGGAGGTGACGCCCCCACCAAAGAGAGTAAGATTGGGTGATGAAGGGAGCGATTCTCTTGCTCTTTTCCGTCTCTCCTCTCCTCCTCTTGCTTCCCCCCCTTCCCCTGCACCTTCTCTTGCTTTCTCCCCTGCTACTCCTGCTTTCTCTTCTGAATCTCTCTCGGAGTTATCCTCTTTTGCTTCTCTTGTCATCTCCTGTGCTGATTTTCCTGCTGCCTCTACCTCACGAAGGTTCAGGCAGCGGGAGGACAGTGACCAGGAGGTGACGCCCCCACCAAAGAGAGTAAGATTGGGTAATGAAGGGAGCGATTCTCTTGCTCTTTTCCGTCTCTCCTCTCCTCCTCTTCCTTCTCCCCCTTCCCCCCCTTCCTCTGCACCTCCTCCTCCTTCTCCCCCTTCCCCCCCTTCCTCTGCACCTCCTCTTCCTTCTCCCCCTTTCCCCCCTTCCTCTGCACCTCCTCTTGCTTCCCCCCCTTCTCCTGCCCCTTCCTCTCCTTACTCTTTTGCTTCTTTCTCTTTTTCCTCTCCTGCTCCTTCTGATTCTTCCCCTTCTTTTTCTTACTCTCCTGCTTCTTCTGACTTTTCCCCTTCTTCTTCTTACTCTCCTTCTTCTTCTTTCTCTCACTCTCCTGTTGCTTCTGCTGATCTATCCCCTTCTTTTTCACCCCCTATCTCTTCCTCTCCTTCTGACCCCTTCTTCTACTTCTACATCTGACTTCTTTGGCTCTCCTTTTCTGACTCCTCTCCTCCTTCTACCCCGGATTCCTCTCCTCCTTCTACCACGGATTCCTCTCCTCCTTCTACCCCTGATTCCTCTCCTCCTTCTACCCCTGATTCCTCTCCTCCTTCTACCCCTGATTCCTCTCTTCCTTCTACCCCCGACTCCTCTCCTCCTTCTACCCCGGATTCCTCTCCTCCTTCTTCCCCTCGTCTCGCTCCTCCTTCTTCCCCTGCTCCCCCTTCCTTTTTTTTCCTCTGAGCTTTCTCCTCCTGCTTGCGTTTCTGACTTCTTTGCTTGGAGAAGGGGCAGGCAGTCAGAGGCCAGTGACCAGAGGGAGGGCTGGTTACCTCCGCCCATCTATGCAACATGAAAGGTAAGTCTAAACTTTTGAATCAGATCAAATCTCTCTTCATATTCATATTATTCATTGAATAATGGGTGAAAGACTGTCTTACTAACCATTTTTTTTTTTTTGTTTTAGGCCACTGAGGCCGAAAAAAGTAAGTATAAGCTTCTAAATCTATCTCATATTATTGATTAAATTATTTATGTTAAGGTTTGACTAGTTAAATGGCTAATTTTATGAATTTTAAAGAACAGCCCCAAACCAGTGACTTTAGAATCTCACATTTGACATTAGTAAGTGTTGTCAATGATAATATCCTAATTTCCTACTGCCCATCTTTGTTAAATTTATTTTACTGCTGTCAAGAAAAGAGTCAATTATTTATGTCCTATTGTTGTCATTGTAATTCAAAGTGTCTTTGCCAGTCTCACTAACACTTAAATATCGCTTTTTCTCTATCCCACCTGAGCGGATGTGTGCCCCAACACACACCAAAAAAAGTAAGTATGAGCTTTTTCATCAGATCAAATATCTCCTAATTTTAATATAATTTATTGAATAATAGTTTTATGACTTTCTTGCTAACCAATCTTTGTCTTATCTCACCTTTGTCTTACATGGTCTCCTGAGCTCCTCCTGGTTCCTGAGGCCGAAGAAAGTAAGTATAAGCTTCTGAATCTGTTTAATATAATTTTTTGATCAATAGTTTTATGACTTTCTTACTAACCAATCTTTGTCTTATCTCACTTTTGTCTTACATGGTCTCCTGAGCTCCTCCTGGTCCCTGAGGACGAAGAAGGTCTGTCTGAGTTCGTTTACCTGGATAAGGGTGGCGATACACATTGCTTGTCAGCTCAGTAATGTATGAAGGACAAAAAGAGACAGAATGAAATAAATAAATACATCTTCAAATACATACTTATGTATGCCATTAATTAATAAAAATGGAAATTAAATATGCACTTTTGAAAGTTGCTGTGAGTTTGAAAAGTTTGAGAAACACTGACCTAAAGCATGCAGTGTGTAAAGCAGAGGAATTAAGTGAAAATTTTGGAGTTATCCCCACACTCTACAACCAAGGTATTGACCATAGAATGGCTGCATCAATCCATTAGCTGGAGTTGATCTGTCTTGACTTGATATGCCAGGTAACCAATCAGGTGTTAGAATCCGCCCACTGACTTTGATGGGTGAGTTTGACAGATAAAATAAATTCATGAAGCACTGCAGTACAGGTCCATGAAATAATTGATTAAATAGTAAAATAATTAAACATGTTTTTACATGAAATGAAAAGTTTAAACAAGTCTTTGAAAGAAGTTAGCACTTAAAAACATGCCATTAATCAATTCATGAGTCATGGTGCCAGATGAACAGAAAAGAACTGAATACTGTGAGCTCTGTCAAGAGAGTCAACTGTGCTGCACATCCGCCTTTGTTGGAAGAAAACTCAGCATTAAAATGCTCTGTACAGAGTGTTTCTGCCTAGAATTAAAAGCATAGACAAGAGACTATTTTTATGTTACTTTTGTTTGTTCTAAAAGAAAAATGTTTCAGTTTCAACAAAAACGGAGTTAGATGAAATCTGCTGGAGGCTGATACAAACAAAAGCTACTGATGATAAAACAGCTTTAAAATCATTAAATATCATACAGACATTTACTCTCAGAGAAAAGGGCGTTTTTTTGTTACTTTATCACTTTCTGTCACAAAAACGGCTGTGTCACTAACTCATGTACTGCACCAGCAGGATGGGGCTCCAAAACACTGACTGATTTGGTGAGCGAATCTTTTGAACGAATCGTTTTAATGAACGGATTCTAAAGATTCAGTGCAGTCGAAAGAACTGTTCTTCTCATCAATACCTTCACCTATACCTGGCTCCTCTCTCTTTAGGCAGAGCTTCTTTGCTTGTTAATGCTATAATGCTACACAAAGTAAGTTACAGCGCCACCCATCATATTATTGTATAAGCACAGATTGGTGAAATATATTATCAAAGGCGAAAAGGAGTGAAGCATGCAGAGGACGAGATAAGCAAAGACTTGTTTTTCCACAGGGCGCTCTAAAGTTGACACAAACAGATAGTTCCTCACAGGAGCTTTAATCACATCACACTGCAGACTATGTGTGGATTCCCTCTTTTGCCACATAAGCTTGAACCAGGTTTCTATATATTTTTGATCAGGCAAGGTAGTGTAATAATCCATGGTGTGTGTTAAGTCATCTGTCGTTATGATCTCACAGTTGAATTTTTCACAAACTGCAGGGGTGCTGACCAAGGACATGCAGCAACAGAGACACAAAGTTAGCCAGCATTTCAGCCAACAGCAAAGGTCACCCTGACAGCACAGGTGCACCGAACAGAAACTTAAGAGTTAGAGGAAAACCTGGGAAAGTCAGCATTGGTGATAGAAACAACATTTCTCAGCCTTTCAGTGTCACATTGAAAAGAGTCTGAGGGTAGCACTGATATTCTTCTGATTGAAATCTAAGTGTGAAAGCTCTTGTGATGAGTTTTTTTTCAGTGGGCTGGAAGATACGGACACAAAATGATCCAAAAGGTAATAAATACATTAAAAAAAGGTCTTTCTTCTGGATTTACAACCTTGTCTAAAAAACAGCGTTTCTTAACTATTTCTGTTGATATTGAGATTGATTGTCGAAATGTGGTTCAGACACTTTTAGGACTATAAATTTGCATTTAAAGAGCGTGGAAAACTGAATGCATTAATGGAGGACTGCACTGTCGTAAACAATCCTATAGAGAGCAGTGCAGTGCTTTGCTCCCACTCATCTCACTCCTGATTCCGCTCCATCTCTGGTGTGTGTGAGGGAGCACCTGTGTTCATCTGGCCTCTTCTGGGAGACAATCAGCAGCTTCATGTCAGGATGAAAACATGAAGCAGGCTGCTGGGATGGAGTTGTAACACGACACCATTAGGCCTGACAAGAGCGAAACAGAGGGTAAAAAAGCAGTATAATTGATTCTGCTGTTATTACAGTTTTATGGTTCATGAAATTGAATCGAATTTTGCATAAATGTGCTTGGAGGACGCAGCGTGTTACCACTGAGGGTGGAAACTGTTCATCCTCTTTCATTGCACCAAGTGAGATGAGTATAAATGCACGTTTGGCAGCTGATGTGTATCCTGATAGCATGGATGGTGATGCACTGATGTAAATGAGAGGAGAACAGCTTGAAATTGATGGCAGGCTGGAGGATAAAATATGATGAGATATTTAACACTGCTTGCCTGACTGCAGTGTAGGAGGCAAAAGAGAGAGAGAAAGAGAGAGAGAGAGAGAGTAAGAAAAACAGAGAGAGAAATGAAAACAGCTAAAGGGCCAATATATCCCTCCAGCCCTCATTAGGGGAAGAGAGAAGCAGCAGTGTTTTGTTATAAATGGAGGGCTAAGCCTGAGAGCCAGCAAGGCTCTACGGGCTAAACTCCACGTCTCTGGAGGTTAGGGCACATTCGCTTAAAAGGAACAAGAAACTTATGGGGAAATGTGTTGGCTTTCTTGCTGAAAGTTTATGAAAAAAGTGTGGCTACTTTCATCAGAGTGTGCTAAATGTGAGTAGAGCTAGCAGCAAGTTAGCTTAGCACATGGAAACCAGGGAATACATTTAGCTAAAAGCAGGCTTAAGAGATGAAGCCAAAATTAAACATGTTTTTAGCCTGGTACAAAATAAAACAACTT
This sequence comes from Xyrichtys novacula, assembly GCA_962446985.1. Taxonomy (NCBI): domain Eukaryota; kingdom Metazoa; phylum Chordata; class Actinopteri; order Labriformes; family Labridae; genus Xyrichtys; species Xyrichtys novacula. The sequence continues at coordinate 14,577,701 of OY660882.1, read as the reverse complement.
TAGCCTTACTGGTATAAGTAACAGTATTCTCTCTGTTTATGTAGAGCTAATGTTCTTTATCTGGGCGCTTTTGAAAGAGAGCTGGTGTAGACTGTGAGTCTTAATGGTTCTTGCACATGACTAACAGAGACCCAATCCCATTTTTTTCCCCATGGCATAATTAAAGCTCCAGTAAGGAACTCTTGGTTTGTGTTGATTTTGATGCCCCCAGTGGACAAAGCAGTCTTGGCTTATGTTGCTACATACAAACACTTTTTTCTGTCTAACTTCAAAAGTGTGAATAAAATACATTTGTGTGCCTTTATCAGTAGTTTGTAGTAGTTTGTCATTGAACATGAAATCGTTATCCATTATTGCTTTGTAATGGAATAAAATACGCCATTTTCAAAAATTGAGGAGGTAAATATCACACAAAAACACAAACAAACAACAGCAGCACGTCAAAGGGAATAACCAAGCCGTGACTCTGTGACCTGGATGGAAAAACTGGACCCAAACACAGACTAACCTGTAAAACGTTAAAGGGAGGCAGGCTCAGGTTTGAGTGGATCTAAAGGAAAAACACATAGCAAGACAATGACAAGGCGCACAGCATCTAGGAACAAACTGGTGAAGGAACAAAGATCTGGACCTTTAAGGAAGGTGAATATCTATTGGAAAAGGCTTAGTGTATTGGATTATCTGAAGGGCAGATCTGTGGGTGAAGAAACATGGTTGGAAACCAGACTTAATTATTTGAAATCAAAATTTCTAGGATTACATTTTTTTCTTCTCGGTATAATGAGTAGTGTTGCTCAAACTTCTAAACCCTCTTAAAAGACATTATCCACCACACCCTCTTCACCAACATCATCCTCTTTTGCATCTTTGTGGGCTCTTAATGGGCCATGAGCACTCACTCTCAGGTAATATATATTCGATGAAGCTGTATCCTTTCTGAATCACACTGTTGTTGTTGTGTGGGCTCACATCGGATGCAGCTGCAGTAGTGGTTTTGTTTATTTCCGCCCTCATCCCAAATTTGTCATCCCTCTGAGGCTCGGTCTGCTTTCCAATCCCATGACTGAAAAACAATAAAAATCATAATGACTTTGTGTTTCCTAAGTGTTATTTTTCTCTCTCATTCAAATTTATAACAAGAGTATTTCAAGTAGTATCAGATGTACCACTAAGTCCATAATTAAGGTGCCGGGCATAAGATTCTTAGTCTGCACCTCAGGCTGAGCTAACTGACTCAGGGTCAGTTTCTGAAAAGTATGACTCACTGAAAGCCTTTTAGCAGTCACAAATTTAGAAAACTGTGTGAGTACAGCACATTTCAGCGGGAAGAAAAAGTACTCTGGCGGCAGGGAAGATGGCTCCTGCCAGCTCAACAAGTATAGCATTTCAGGCTGCCATGACCCTTGTTGCTTCAGCACCTTGGTGGAATGTGAATTAAGATCACAGCGCTCAGAAAATGGCAGAGTGGTGCTGCTGCATGCTCACAAATTGACATTATTACAGAACACCCTGGGTCCACTGAAATATAGATGAGGAAGAGGAGCATTTTGGAGCTCAGCTGGGTCAAGCAGAATCAGTCCAGGCAGCCTCTGTGAACTCTGGCACACAAAAATGTGATTTCCTTGTTTATGTAATAGCATGAGCTGATTACTATTAGTTTTTTTTTCCCTTTTTTTCCAGGGTGGCAATTTGCATCCATTATCAGCAACAAAGCAAGAGGACAAACACTACAGCAGGGGGAGGAAAATCACTTTCCTCATGGTCACAGCATGCAAAAAAAGCAGGGAAAAATGAGCTAAGAAATGTCTATTGAAGCAAATGTATGGCTTTATAACAGGCATGAACAAGACTTGCAGCCTGTCACATCCACTTTGGCAAATCAGTGTGACAGCAGATGCCAATAAAGAGGAGGGGAACATGGCATTTGAGAGAAAAAATGAGGGAAAAGAACAGAGTGGAGAGCTGAGGAAGAGGGAAAAGACAATAACATGGAGTGAAGAAGTGCGACAGAGAGAGGCATAAACAAATTTTTCTTGCCTGTAATGTTTGGCGAAGCAGCACGACGGCCGGCTTTTGTCAAACGGGCATATTAGATGAATAATTCAAAGCAGCTGGCAGACTGGAGGTTTAAGGGCTGGCGTAAAGAGGTGACAAGGGAGACATGTTATGGGGCTGGAGTGGACGTCGGTGATGCATTTGAGGAAACTGCTGTTGAATGACTGTGTGTGTGTGTCATAACTAGAGACACACATGAGGAAAAGGTCCAGACTCAAGACTGGAGAGTGTGTTTGATACTCACACTGCAGAGGGAGTCACATGCAGAGTTTTCAGGAGCTATTACCATATCTTACTCAGTCCTTTGTTCAAGTGTTCATCAGAGATTTGAGACTGTTTGTGTTTTTTCCCCTTACGCAGGTCAGCATTGAGTCAAGGCTTCTCTTTTATGTTGCAGACACACATTTCCTCTGTCCATAAACCAATAAACCCTAAATCCTAACAGATCTGAGTCCTGTTATCGAGCAGCAGGCCTCAAATCCTCAATACTGCACTTCCTGGACCAGAGATAGAGAGGAAAGGAAGAACAAGAGCGAACCAAAGCAGAGAGGCAGAGATCAAGGCGGCTCAAAGGCTGATTTGATCTCTACCAGAGATGTCCTGGAGTGGCGGACCTCCAATCTCAGTGGGAGGGGAGAAAGAGAGTGAAAGGTGCGGAGGCTGTGAGATGGACCTGTGCTGAATTTAAACCTCACTATAGGCGTCCATGTTTTCACATTAAAAGGCATCTTGACACTGAGGGAATTGAGGGCTACACCGTTGAACTTCTTACCTTGAAGCGCTAAACTTTAGATGGACAAGTTTGCAGAATATTTTTCAGTCACCTTGCAGATGGGATCTTTGGGCTCGGGGCTGAAAAAAACAACTCTAAGTATGCAAAGTAGTGGCAAAACATGATGGATATTTCCAGATATTCAACACCAACACTGAATCAAATTCCGATCGAGTAGAGAAACACATGTGGAAAGACAGATAAGTCAAAAGATCAATATGTGAGGCTTTTTCACTGTGCAACAAGTTGCTGCAGAGAGCAAAAGTCACACTATTTTCCTTTTAAAATTGAACTGAAGACAGTCATTCGGAAGAAACCTTGGTGATCACCTGATAGATACTTGACTGTGGTGATTGTCCCTCAGAGGTGCAGTGGGTTGATCATCCCCTCCAGTCCATCCTTGAGCAAACCAAGCAGTTTTCTACCATGGCATTGAACAGGTGATTGATTTGGGGCTGGAAGGATGATCGTTGATTGGTAGTTTAAAGTGCCTTACATGGTCAGAAATCTAGAAAGGCTTTAATACTATTTCTACTGAAGTAACCAAGTACTGTTGCCTAGACATTTCTTAGCAATCAAAGTGACAATTTAATGATGCACAACAATGCCTATCATGGGTTTTAGGGTGCCAACGCAGCAGCATAAGCATTTCTCCATGGGATAAATGCTTAAAAATGCCAATGGATGGGCACTGTAGGATATTCAAAATGGTTCATAAGTGATAGTGTGATCAATAACTTTCTTGTAGACAAGAGAAGCCATGAAATATCAAAGCTTTTAAGGTCTGGTAATGTTACAGAAAGACAGCACTGTCCCTCAGAGACCTGATGAACTTACTTGAAGAAGAAGTGATCTTAAGAAGTGAACACATTTAATCAAAAAATTAAATCCATTAACAAACATGCTAACTGTAACAATAAGTTAATGGGTGAATTCTGTTAAAAACTGCCGAAAGTTAAAAGGTTGGAGTTAAAACATAAATTGGTATTAAAATCATTTGAGAGTCCAATAGCCTATGTACGAGCCATCCCTCTACAACCATAGCATGTCTCCGAATCTCTGTGAATGTGGTGTCAGTAATGTGCTCATGTTGCTGAGGGTTTTTTTTTGTCACTGCACTCATATTAATGAGAGCAGTCTCTTTTTTTCCCTCTCGTGTGTACTATCCCCATCTGTAAATGCAATTTCGTTGTGCACAAGTTGCAATGACAATAAAGACCATACCATACCATACCACTTAAGGTGAAAGGGCAGGTAAATGCTACAAAGGGACACAGGTGAAGCAGTGATCTGGGGAACGGGGAGAGCACACGGTTTTTACACTACGGTCTGACACTACTCTCACCCTCATCACGCACATCACCATCATAGTAAGTTGAAGGTATCTGTCTTTTTTGTTTGTTTTTCATTAAATCAATAAATGGCAAAAAGAAAACTCAACAACAACCTTGGATTGGACATTGGATTGTACTAGAAGCGCGTCAAAAACACTTCACTCCCACATCCAGACGGTGACTAAAATTCAGGTCAGCATGGTCACTACAGCCCACCCTCCTCCATCCTCTGCAGCATAAGTGGTCTGCGAACTGTGATCCATCTCAGCATGTTCGATCAGGGTCTGGAGCACATTATGTTCCTATTGATGTGAGTTCAGACTCTTTTTAGTGATCTGGATCATGTGGCTTTGTAAGAACTGGCTCTTTCAACTCCCAAGTAGCTCTTCATAGTGTCGGCACGACACACTCATAAAAAATGACCAATTTAAAGGGGAACTTTGGTAAAGGGCTCAGGTGAAAAAATGTGGAAGTTTCCCTGTAACTTAGAAATTGTAACTTTTTTTTGTTTTTTCTAAAAATGAGTACCAAGGCTTTTGCTGTCTTTTTTCTAAAGCTGTTGTAGATGTTGATCAATCAGCTCTTAAGACCTGTCAATGGACTGATTCTGCAGTGCATCAGTGTTTTGTTGTGTGGGTTTGCTGTAAACACTGAAGAGCTTTGAAGGTCACGCAGAGAAAAGATGTATTGGCTTGTCTATGAGCAAACAATTCCATATACCGGAAACGCTTTTTCACAAAACAATTAGCTAAAGGTTAAGCATCCTTCATTTGAGATCCACTCTTGCTAAAGGCTTTATTTATGTTTCCTTTATGTATTACAACAGATGCATATTTATTAGGCAATAAAACTGTCACTTCCCACTTGCTCCCTGGTGGCCTTCATTTTAAGATTAAAATCAGATGATGTATTCACTCAAGAGTGCTAATGCAAAAAGGTCTCCATGCCTCCTTCACCTCTGTATGATCTCCAACCAGCTGTTCTGTTGTAATTGCCTGTCACTAGGAACATTAACATCCACTTCAAAAAGCCGATTTATCGCAATCATCTGACTGAAACTGGACTTTAAAAATGCATGTAAACATGTTAGTCCGACTGACAGACCTGAATGTTGTCTCCTCTCAAGCTCTGAGCTGGTAGTTGAATAACATAGATTAGGCTGACCGTATTCTGAATCCCCAATAAGAAGGCACGGCTACATGTTTCTAACTCAGTAAGTCGACGAGACACAAACTCAAAACAAGGCTGGACAGGCTCCAAAAAAAGAGGACGTATGGTCACCCTAACATAGATGTGTTGCTTGGAAGCCAGGTAGTAAACAAACCCTCTAAAGTAGTGGTGTTCCTATCCAATACTGGTATCAGATATTGGTCCAATATTAGCAAAAAAAAAAAAACAATTTCAGATCATATCGGCCTAAATGTAGAATCTCTGACATCAGCACTCCAATAAAAGCAGTCCATTCCAGACTCTGCTCTAGCACTTCTATCTGGCAGCACTCTGATCCAGCATGCAGAGCCCACAGGTAATCGCATCAGTGTGCACTAAGGTGCCAACAAAGTAGCAAGAATAGAGGTGATGTCAGCTGAGAGGCAGTATTTTTTTTTGCTTGAGCCTGCACATCTGGTTTTGTTGTATTTTATGCTGTTTTTTCTTGACATTGCAGCCGAGTGCAATGTCAAAAACTTGTCATGCGCAAGTTTTTGCCAATATCGGCTCAATATCGGTATCGGCCAGTACTGGAGGCTACAATATTGGTATCATATTGGGAGAATAAAGTTGTATTGGGACACCCCTCCTCTAAAGTCAAAGAAAGGATGTAAAGATGTACTGAACAGCACAGAGCAGGTAATTGACAAACTTTTGTTTTGATTAAGGATTTAAAAACGTGAAATTCAAATATAGGATTTGAACTGATCTCAGTGGACCTTCTTCATTGCCTCTCTAGAGACCCATGTCTACATTTCCGTGCTGACTCTCTCCCATGTTTCACAGCCAGACGAGAATAGCATGAAGCCATCATTAATGTTATTAGCTTCACTCATGCCTTTTCCTGCCATGACATGTCAAAATGTCTGCCATGAGGAAGGTAGAGGAGAACATATAATTATGAGTAGATGGAGAACGGTGACTTCCCGTGACACCAAGAATAGCTGAACTAATCAACCTGAGTGGCTGAAAAGACCTGTGTGGGTGTGTAATACCCAGTTTTTAATATGTATATTTATGTATCAGGTTATCAACATTAGAGTCAGTCAAATAAGGAGAAGGTCAAAAGAGCATGATTCAGGACTGTAAAGAAAACGACGAATACTACTATATAAACCTGCAGTATATGGTCGACATGAAGTTTGGTCAGCTGCAGCTCTAAGCGTAATTATTAAGGCTCAAGCTAAGGTCCCAAAGGTACTGAGAGACCATGTCGATGTTCACGTGAAAAACATCTAGAGAGTCCAATTTTCTCGCTTTGACCTATTTCAAAGTGAACTCTAAATAAAGATCAGTCTGAGTGAAGCCAATACTGCAGGAAGTGTTTACGTGCAGGCTCCACGTATTTGCAGTAATCACTAGTTCAGATTTAAACACAAGGAAATGCACTCTTCTCCTCATAAAGGCAGGATGGCTGTCAAGCGTCTTGTTACACTAAGTCAAAGGCAAAGGAGGATTTCAAACATTAGCATTCCTCCATAATTCCTCTTAATCCAAACACTAACATAACGGTAGGAAGTTCAATCTAATTTAGGAGAGGATGAAAGCCAAGGATATCCTATGTGGGAAAAGATTTGGATTAATTAGTATCATCGAGGCGGTTCATGTGTGCGTTTGGTTGTATAGCTTTTTGTATGTGAATGTACGATGGCTCGTGTGTGTTTGGCAGTATGTGAGATGGTAATTGCCACAGTATAATATCTCGTGAGTGGAGCCGCAACCTCATCATAGGATGTTCACTGTCATAAGAAGCATGTTTGATTGGATTTTCCTGTTTTAATCACTGTGCCTCTATTTTTGCTTACAGTGGTCGGGGCCCGGTTAATTACAAGGACGGATTAAAATTCAATGTCAACATGTTAAAGGCATGCAATCATGGCCATAAATACACATAAGGGAATGTGGAGGCATCATTTAGATAAATCAACCCTATGTTAGTGTGTACTCTACTGACATCTTTGTGGGGGGCATGTTTACATGTGCTCATGCATAAACATGTGCTTTTGCTCATATTGAGTAAAATTACGTGAAATTGGAACAGAGAAAATTAATTAAACCAAAATGCATTTATGTAACTTTATAGTATGGCTTTGTTAGCTGTGAAATTTGGTGTATATGACACACTTTGAATACCTTTTACAGGATCTATAAAGTGAGATGTAGCTTTCATACTCGACACAATATACCAGTATGGAGTGCAGATGGAGGTTTTTCATTGTGTCGCATTCAGGGCTGCCACAATATCAGATTTTTGCCTCACAGTTATTGTGGCAATGAAAAACATGATAATATTCTCATGATATTCGTGATTAAAGGTTGAGATTATAAGCATAAATTTGTTCATAAACATTACAAGTCCATACAAGCCCTTTTAGGGCCTGATCTATCTATGATCCCAAATAGCGAGCGCTACATTGCATGTGCAAACTAAAAAAATTGCACATGCTATTAGTGGGTGTGTTGCGGGTGATGTACTATTATTGCGTGCGCAATTGATAACAGGTGCAAAAGTGGTCCTGACCGCCCTCTTTAAAGGAGGATTTTGCGTGCGCTATCGGCCGTCACCATGAAGAGTTTGTGGGAACAGAGTGTTTGAAGACATGGAGTTGCAAATAACGTATTGGGGAACTGCATAAAAGGCAAGGCAAGTTTATTTGTATAGCACAATTCATACACAAGACAATTCAAAGTGCTTTACTGATACAAGAAGATATAATAGAAATCAAAAGAAAGATTAAAACGATTTAAAATCAATAAGACAAACAGATTTTTTTTTCGTCTGTTCCGTGTTTGACTTAATTATTTATGAAAATCGTCATTTACTTGAAAAACGAAATAAATCACAAGCATTTGGACAAAGATCATGGGTGTATCATGGCACTTCCGCCTCCTTCTCCCCACAATGCCCGTATGTAATGCTGTGCCAGTTTGCACGTGCCTTTCAAACGGGCTAAATATAGAAGCAAAACAGCGACCGCAATTGGTTTCTGGGTTTGACAGATCACACTGCGGGCACTACATACATTCTGCATATTCATGAAGGCAAACACGCTAAATCGATTGTGCACGTGCTGTTTTGCTCATTTGACAGACACAATCCTCGGTGCACCCGGTTAGTAGATCAGGTTTGCGTGTGCTATCAAGTTTGCACGTGTTTCTGCACACGCAAACTTTTAGTAGATCAGGCCCAAAGTGTATGTCATCATTCATTTCTAACTTCAAATATAAGATTTATCTACATCACTGGTTGTGCATCTAAAACTTCATTAGAGAAGACGTTGCCTCATGAAATTATTTTTTTGTCATGTTTTTACTTTCTATTTTTTAACCTCCTGTATCTAAAACTATGCTTTTATTTTGAAGAGTAAGCTACTTCCTGTAAGTGTGAATGAAAACAAGAAAGGTCTTAAAATCCAGAAGTTCAATGAACTGGTGATACAAAGAGAAACAAGCCTCCAAAATCATGACATAGCAGTTTTCAAAAGTGCTGAGTCATCTGTTAGAGAGCTGCTTCAGCTAGCTCACCAACACTCTGCTACTTCTTCTTCTTCCTTGTCTATTATCCATTTTATGACGTGTGGCAACCAGTATAGAGGACCACTACTATGAAGTAAATTATTTTTTATCTTTATTAGACATTTACCATCGATCCTGTTTATCTCCACAGCCCTAGTGATTGATAAATACATGTTGTGACATGCTAATTCTGAAACAAATAAATCCTTTAGTTGGGCTCAGTAGTTCGTTTGTTTCTCTTTTTTTCACCACAGTCTTAAGAGTAACAAGTTCCAGCAGTAATTTATTATTCATTTGTGTTTGAATGTATGCATGTATAAGCACTTATGTCTTCTTAAGCCAGAGCTCTCATCATGTTTACCTCGAGTTCCCGCTGAGTGAGGCTCCAATCTACTTCAAGGGATGAGCAGGGTCCACCGTGTGTGATGGACATTAAGTCGGCGCTTTCTTTTTTATTCGCTGCATTCTTCCCTGAGAAACTAAAGATATTAATATTTAGAGTGATTGTTGCCTCGCCTTATATTGCCTCGCTCCGGAGGCGCTTTCAGTGATGCGGAACACGCAGGAACCAGTCAGTTTAGTGTGTTGTTAGCCTGCATCTCGGCGTTAATGTTCCCCCACATCTTATTGCATGGTGAAATGGCTCCATTAGTGTCGAAACCCTCAGTAATGGTATGCAGATGGGCTTGTGGGAGAAAATGTTGACTGACAGGCAGGAAGCAAAAGTCCACCTGTTTACATGGGCAGATACAGACGATGTATAGCATGAGTGCGTTTTAGTATGTACAATGAAAATTCAACAAATTTCGCAAAGAGTTGTTTGTGTGTGTGTAGCTTTCACCTGTGTGTAATTTATTCTTGAGTGTGTGCAAGAAGTAGTTGTGTAAGTGCCTGAATATGCAGTATGTGTGTGTACTTAAGGGTGCGATTATGAGTGTGTTGTCTCCTCTCAGGGGATGGCAGACGGTGTAGAGACGTGTTCGCCTCTATTCAGCCGTTACACTCTGCTGCTCCTCGGGGGTCTTATTGAAGCGGCGCAGCAGAGAGGAGAGAGTGTTGTGATGACAGTGGAAAATGGACGCTGCACCTCACAACAAACTGCTCCGCTGGCTAAGAAGAAATTGAAAGTTCGAGTTGGCCCGTGGGAACTGTGAACTTTCAAACTTGGTGGGTAAAGTCTAACTAATGTGATGTATTATATACCCAACTCTGCTTCAAGTAGACGGACACCCTCTCTGTTCACATCAGAAGTGTGCAGTACAGGCAGTGTTACTGTTGAGGGAGAGTCAACAAATCAAGCTTCAAGAGGCCTGAGGGGCAAAACAATCACTCTTTCACCACATGGATTACAAATACATTTGGTCACACTTCATTTTGAGGCACGCTTATAATGTAAAAAGCTGTAATTAGTATCTAAGTAGAAAAAACAAACAAACTGATAATTGTTCTTTTTTTTGTTTGACTGTAAACAAGCTGCGTGATTCTGAAAACAGAGTAAACATGCACATGTACTTTGCTCGTAATGTAAATGGCATGTCTATTTTTGTGATCTTTTATATCTTGTTTGTATGAGGTGATATTTCCTTTATAAACCCCTCCAGGTTTCTTTAATCTCTCCTGAACACCTGGTTTTGTTGTATTTATGCTGTTTTTCCTGCCTGTATTATTGTGTGAATCAATTAATAATAAAAAATAATAAATGAAAAAAAAAATTAAAAGCAGTTCTGCACCACCATCATTCTAAATAATATGTCGTTCTGTAATGAATAATGGTAAACTGTTGTGTACACGTCATTAACCTTTGAGAGATTAAAGCTCCTGTTGTGAACTTTTGGTTTGTGTTAATTATTCGTAGAAAAGTGGTCTTTCCTAATCTGGTCCTTTACCTCTGACTCATTCTGCTGACTTTGATGGTGAAATGTGTAATTTATTGTAAATACTTAAAGTGAAAATGGTAATCCTAGGACTTTTTCTTTGATTGCTCAGCTGACATCTACTCCTGATAGCTGGTCTGAGGTATTAAGACAATATAAAATCACCATTTTTGCTAATGTTTGCTTTTTTATTGTCCAAAAACTCCTTATAGGAGCTTTAATTAGACAGCCGCAATTTCCTCAAAAGGACACCATGTTATGTTATCTCAAATTCTCAGCTTTAAGCCTTCATAGGATTTTTCGGGCATGCTGGTGTACCCAGTAGTTGGCGAAAAATACTTCACTTTTTTTATTAATTTACAGCATTTTTTTCCTGTCCAATCAGCAACTTTAGAGGTTGAATTTCAGAGTAAGTACAGTTATTTCTTTGTTTATTTTATCCCCTGTTGTACTTATTTATTGTTTTCTGGTAGGTCTCAGTTTCACTGTAAATAGTAAGCTACACAGAGACTTCACTCTGAGTTCCGCTGTAAAACTGAACAAATAGACAAGTTTTTCTCCTTTCGTCAGCAAACAGGAACCAAAACACACACATACTTTGTCATAGTCAGACAAAGGCATTTAACAGGTAAAGTATAATTTCCTCCTCAGGTTCAAAGAAAATAAACTTTCTTAAATCTTTTCTTACTTTACACGCCCGGATGTTTTCTGAAGTTGAGTTTTTAGATAATTACAACAGATTGAGACCATCATGCCATTACCCAACCTTTTTTAGGCTATGGGAGCTGCAAAGACTCTGCATATAGCACAGAAGGCATGATAACGGACTTTATTTTACTGTATACAACAGAGCTGTGCTTATAAGATAAGTGAAATCCATCTTCATTTCCCACTGGTGTCTGAAGTCAATTACTCACAGCTGTGTGTTATGCCCTTAGTGCTGAGCTTTTGATACCAGGTCTGAGACACACTGATAAAACCAGACTGTCAAACTGGCTGACTCTCAGCTGATCCCTGCTAATTTGTTCTAATTACTCTGAAAAAGTGTCATTAACCCGAAGGAAGATACATAAACACTCTCGGTTAAGACGCAGCTCTAATACCCCATTAATTTGGAGAATCACTTTTTTTCTGAAGGGCCAGTCAGTCAAATATGATTAATTTTGGCAGCGGGTTAGTTACTCGAGTACTTCTCCCTCTGTCTGCTGTAATCATTCTGGGTTCGTGGAGTGCATAGGAACGAGAGTCAGTCCTGGAGGGAAACAAAACTCAAAATTTCATTTCCATGATTGACATCAAGATCAAGTAGGAATGTGAAAGTTTCACACGACAAAATAAGGAATAAACAAAAAATGTGTTTTTTCATGATGTCTCCAAAATAGCCTCAAGGTTACTTTCACCTGCTGTCCTGAAGCACAGCTGTTTTTGTTTTCTTTTTTTCGTCTGAAAAACAAATGAATGTCTGCGCCAAATGTTTTACTAATCCATCCAGCAGCTACCAAGACAGTTTTGGAATAACACAAACAGCAACTTCACAATGACACTGAGGGAGTAAAACAGACGTCATCAGTAACGTCAGACAACTTTCCTGGAGTTTTGTGTCATGTTGGTTTGTACCTGGTCAATCTGGAGTGAAGTGCGTCACATATACACAAAATTTTGTGAAAACATTCACTTCATCTGGTTTGTAAAGCATTACAGTATATTGGCAGCAGTCAACAACTGGAGCTACAGCCCTGGCTATAGCGGCAGACGGCTGTGCCACAGCTTTGAGACAACAAATCACCAGCGTTTAAGGGTCAACGGGAAGGTGATGATGCAGAATTTTTAAGTCAACTAAACACATGAGGTGTAATTTTAGGAAAACTCTGGGTGATGACATATCATGTGATCATGAAGCGACACAGCGACTCAGTTGTAAATCTGCTCGTAATAGCGGCAGTGGACTGCTTCACCAGTCATTCTGTATAGCTTGTTAATGTCACACTGTTAGTCAAGCCTCATGAGGACACATAAAGGTAGCAGCCATGGTTACAGACACGTTTCTACCTGCTACACATGAGGACTGAGAAACTGCAGCTTCTTTTTCTTGGTTTGCAAAGACGTTTGAATAAATGCATTTGAACACAGCATACTTAATAAGTCCTCTCTATGCATAATTCTTATCTAACGCACAACCTGTATCATAAATCAACCTGCATTTTTGTTGCCCACACACTAATGTTAATTTGTAAGGTTAGATGAACTTGACCCTGAAATCTAAACCGTCTCTGCCCACGTTTGGCTGGTTGGCACCTGGTCACTCCAGTTGTGGAGATGTGTGAAAAACAATTTCAGCAAATTCAGGGGTCAACTGTCCTGACATTTTCTGGAATTTTTCAGGGGTGAAGATATGAAAAGATCTCTTGTGCTTTCTCACCAACAAAATACTCACATGTACTGCTCTCAGGATGTGTGTTCAGTGCAGACAGAGTCAGAGGTGAGCAGAAATGCTGTGTTTCAGCTGTTTAAGTCTGAGATAAGATTGTTTAAATGTTTGCAATAATGTCCTCTTTAACTCATATTTGAGACTTGCAGTAAGCCATCCATGAAGTACAAACAGGCAGGTCTAATAGTGGATTTATCATGTATCCAAAGCTGAATTGATGACAGCTGGTAAGTCTTTGAAAATGATTCTTTTTCACAGTAGATTTGAGCATTAAGAATTTGAAACTGCACCTCCACACTGTAAGAAATATCCTTTCATAGGTGTTCATCGTTCATAATAATCTAAATACATCTATGTGTGAAAACACTGACACATGACTGTGTGGTGGGTCTTCAGGAGGTGAGATCTGAGCTAACTTAAACATGTGATTGTGGTTCTGTGATCACAGGAACTACAGGGGATCATGTCAAGTTTACTCATCAGATGGATATAAATTACACAAAACTGTTAAACACTGGCACAGCGTTTGTTTTGGAGAGCCAAATTATTTACGGCTCCAATCTTTGCTTAAAGTTATGTTTCCTAAATCTACACTTTAATTATGATCTTATTTAAGGTAGTTTCTAAGTACTTTTAACTCAGGCACTGTAGGCTAGCTGTTGCCCTCACTGCCTCTCCCAAACATGGTTTTAACACACACTTTGCTAACCACACCAACACACTCACACAGTGTTGTGCAGCGAGGTGGGCGCAGGTGCTCCTTGTTGTCATGATGAAGCACTCCTGTCTCTCTCCGCCTCTCAGCCACTACATCCACATCCTGTGAGCGGGTACAAAAAAAAAAAAAGAAAAAAATGCATTTGGCCATTTTTAGTCAGCAGGTGGCTCGTTGTTGGGGAGGTTGTGTTTTACATCCCAACAATTGTTGAAACAATCTCCCATCTTCACTGAGATAGATAGATAGATGGAGAGAGAGAGAGTGAGAGAGAGAGGAAGAGGGAGTGGGTGTCCAGTTGGTGGTGTGAAGAACGGTATTGTGGGTAAATGTCACAGAGAGCCTTCTGTTCCATATCTGACTAAGTGAGCGGGAGAAAAAAAAAAAGAAAAAAAACTCCTCGGGCACATCCACCACTTTGTCTGCTCTGATAACAGACAGAGTCAACAACAACCACGAAGAGAGGAGAATTTCAGCCGAGTAATAACCGAGGACTGTCAATATTATCACATAACTGCTGAGCAACTACTTCAATATTTGTGTTTTTGGCCCAAACATGAGCACAGTTTTCAGACGATTACGTTTAATCTCTACGAATTTTGTCAGCAAACTGGCACGGTAATGGTTTGTTTGTCTGAGTGTTGCATAAATATGGCGCAGTACCAGTTCCTTTATATTGCTTTAAAATAGATGTATGCTGCAGATGGAAAAGAGTCCTATTTTATGAGCTGCAAAGTCAACTTATCTAGTCTCTCACTGTCTGTTTCATTTTTCCTGAGCATGAAAGTGCTACTAGCTCAGTAAGCTGTTAATGTATTATAGTAAAGCTGGGGTTATTTGGTATCCAGTAGTTTAAGAGAAGTCACCCACTGAGCAATAGACGGCTTTTAGATGTCTGGGTTTTTTTTAGACCAAATTTCAATCATCTAGATTCTGTTTATTTTTTAGACAGAATTTAGACATTGCACTTTAACCCATTACTGGATAACTGTTTATTTCAAAAAGCAAATGTGAGTTGCATAACTGATAGCCATCAAGCAGTATACAGTGTAGTATAGATATAGCTCAGAGTAAGATTTAGTCTAAAATTGGTCTAAATTTAGACGTCTAAAAACTTTTAATTTTTAGACCTGTGGTAGCCTGATTTTAGACCAGTCGTCTAGGCTACATTTAGACCTCTATTAGACCTCTTTTACCAAAAAAATGCTTAGTGGGCAGGCAAGACAACAAATCTACAAAGGAAGTCTACAGCATTGCTTTGGGATAATGTTAAGATGATTGCAACGAGCAGCCCGTCGAAGCTCATTTGAGAAGTCTTGAAAAGTTTTGAAATGGACTAAAAGTGGAATTTATGTTTTTTTACGACCTAAAAAAGAAAATTAAGACCTTTTCTGGCTTATCACCCGGTGGTGTTAAATACTTGATTCTGATTGGTTGAAACTTCCTAACATCGGTTACTATTTTCGAGCAGCAGAAACCACTCTTGGGACAGCCTGATTACATGTCAAACACATTAAACCAATCCGCAGAAAGGAATTATGACACATCTAATCTACTGTTAATAAATCACCTCTTTCTGAACTGAGTGAAGTAGACATCAACCAAATTGAAGAAAACGGACACGAAGCAACCTCTACCAGCAGCACCCCAATGTGAGTAAAAATATTCAGTTTAATGTGATAAGTAACTCTAAAGCAATTTAAGGTTTAGATTTAAAAGGACAGAAAATTTAACCTGCAAGTAGGCGGATAACAGCTGCTGGATCTGGCGGAAAAGTCTAACCTAAATAACCACTGAGTCATTAGGCCATCAACCATATGGTTCATAAGTTGGACTAGTTAAATAGTTTCAAGGTCAATAGACCTCAAGTTTTTTTTGCATAAATTTGGTTAATATGTTTTCAGCATGCTGTTCTCCTTGAAACCAGCAGTCTGCCACAGATCAGCACCTTTGTATGTAGGACATGTCTGCATCTTGCTCAAAGACACAGTGGGGAGGGAGCCTGATGTCATGAATGCTAAAGCACAGCTCCTCTGCGGGCGGCTTCAAGTGTGACATTTGAGCAGAAAACTTTCCTCTGAAATTCAAATAAGAAAAAAAAAAAAGAAAGGCTTTTAGTTCAAGCAGCAAGACAATTAGCATTTTAATTTTCTCATCACACCCGGTCTCCACCTCTCAATTATTATCCACTGAACTCAATAAGTTATGTGCACGTACTTTCCTGTCAGCCATGGTTATCCCAGCTGAAGGGTACTTAAAGTCTCTTGCATGTTGTGTGTCTTTGCTTCCATCGATGTTTCACCCCTGCTTCCTGCAGAGTCTCCCTGAGGTGTTGAGGCTGTGATTTCTAAGTAATTACAATCAGCCCACAAGTCCAGAAAAGGTAAAAGTTACCTTTGTCAATTTTCAGTTTGGTTTAATAGTTAATATATGAGGTGGTATTAATGTCCCTGTGCAGTACGAAAGCAGTCAGACTATGTTGCCTAGATCAACCCACTGCATAAAATCATGTGAATCATGCACATTTTTGACCCCACTGAATGCTAGAATCATCAAAACATGCTCCAGCTTGGCAAGAGGTCGTGTGGCCGATCCCTGCCAGCTCCTCCAGTCTGTGAATCTGGCTGCAGGCCCAGAGGGCAGGGCATGGGAATGGATGGATGGATACAAGGGCTTGTTTCTGGCTCTTTGCTGCCCAGATGGCTTACTCTGTCAGCAGGCTCACCACCAGGAAGGGTGGCACCCTGACGTCAGGCCATGATTGGATACGCCAAGTTTCATTTGCGTCCCTCCCGACACCTGTGGACTGTGTGGAGAAATGACGGGGTGGTGGTGCTGGAGCCTGGGCGAGCGTCAATGTATGTTCTTGGCTTTCAGTTCAAAAAGCCAGTTGGAGTTGAACACTTTAAACAAACAGTTATTTATAGCTGGCTTGATTTGACCTCTTTGAAACATGAAGTGTAAAAACTGAGAGTTTCTAAAGGACCTCACAAACAGAAATAAAGAAAATTTACCTTCCTCCTGTGTTAGCTTTTACTACGCACCCACCATGTTAAGGGTCGGTTTTGACCCGCGTCTTAAATCAGCTGTAAATGACACTAAGAACAATTCTCTATCATCCAATTTGGTTCTCATTTCTAGGTTACCTTGTTAGGCTTCATTATCCATGAAAATATTGTTTATAATAGTTTTTGTTGTGGTCCTCTGGGCCTTCCTTTGTCAGTATACCCCTCATACAGACATCTATACTGAACTGATCTCACATTTCTGGACATGCCCGACGTTGTTTTTTTTGCAGGGAAAATCATGGAAAAATGAGAATTTCCTAAATCTCACGATTGGAAGAGGATCTGACTGTCAGTGTGGTGCCTAACAGTGCACATATGATTTCAGTTTTTGCTCTTATTATTAGATATTGATCCAAATGGCTCAACAGCGACCCTAACATGACAAGTGCCATAATTTTAATAAGAGCATTTTATAATTTAGTCATTTAATTTTTTTATTTTTATTTTGTTGAAATAGAGGTTCCTGACAAAGTCAAAAAGTCTTGATGCAAAAAAGCAAATTTAAGTGGTTCTTTTAAGCGTTTAAAATGAAAAACGGGTTGGTGCAGACTCAAACACAGGAGGAGGGTTAATTTTTTCCCAGTTCACATCAATCTTTAATATTAAGTTTCTTTTTCTTTAATCACTTTAAACAATAAATATCTTTGAAAAAAACACAAACTACAAGAGCCAAAATGGATAAAGGAGCTTGGACCCTGTTTACAACTTCAGCAGCAGGTAGGTGACTGAAGACAAGTCTACACCTGGGGTGTCTCTCGTTCTTTCTTTCAGAAACAGCAGGATAGTTTGGTCTCTCCACCTTGAACTTCACTGTTTATATTGTTTCAAAGTACAGTGATTAAATTAAGGAGGGCGTATCTACATGCGTGGAGCATTTAATCTGAATAAAACCATGTTGACATGCTCACAGTCGTCTCCTGGAAATAGCTGAAGCTTGTGTTGTAAACAAACACGGCTATGTGCCCTGCAGGAGGAAATGTCACATCAGTGAATAGTGAAAGAAGAAACAACTTTTTGCTGGTAAAGTAAACAGACTTCTAAAAACTTCTAAATAAAGCCCAACCGTACACCAACATAATGGATATACAGTTTTTGACTCAAAGTTCACTGACATGACCGCACCGACACTTGAACTAGATAGAGACAATGACACAATATATGAATCTAGATTTTTTTTTAAAGAGACCATAAAACTGAACCTTTAGAATAAAAAAAATTTCTGAACTTTTTAAAGTCTGTGTGGAGAGGAGTAAAATTATCTCATGAAGAAAAAAAAAATCACCAAGTGTATGAAATTTATCGTCAAAATCATGAAAAAATTAGCAGCTGTCTCTGCTCCAGGATGGTGGGGGTGTGTGATTAGTGATCAGAGTCGACTCTAGTCTGTTTCAGCCCAAGCCCATTTTGTTCATGCTGTACTTGATCCCATCCTAGTAGACGTGTCTGTTTACAGTCATGGAAGTCAAATTAAACTCTGAGAAACAGCATTTAGTAGTCATACCCCACATATTTCAAACTACGTACCAAAAATTGTGACTATTCGTTTGCCACTGTTTCTTTTTTGCTTCTCGTTTACTATCTCTCCAGTTAAAAAATACACATATCATTTTAAATATGTCGACTTGTGTTTCTTTCTGAGTAACATTTTGTGGTGCACTTAAATTTAAAATTGAAAATACATCTGTAAAAAAAAAATAGTTGCCTTGCCTAAATTGCAGCATGGTGTAATTTGAGTCTACCAAACAAAAGTGGATTTGAGTCCTCAGGCGTTTTAGCGCGGCAGATTTGTGTTTTAAAATGACTTTTTCTATTCCAGTGGTAGAAATGAGAGTCCTAACTCTTGAAGCATGTAATTTAACTGCCTCAGCTGTCATTACTCTGAGTTGGGGGACTTTGATGAGCCTTTGGATGAAAACTGGAGTATGTTGGTTGTTTACCTACAGCCAGGCTTAAAAGTTTCTTCAGATATCCGCTTACAAAGCCAACAGCATGGGGCCAAGATTATCTGACGGCCAAATTGATCTCGCCTCCGTGTAATGATCACTCCTTGGATCTCATTTGGAACCAAAACATTCGGAGGCACATCAAATAAGCTCTCTGTTGTGTCCTTGGTGATTTGCCAGACTTACATGGGAAATGTTAACATCCCTCTCTGTCTATTAGGCGAGTTATTGCCTCCCTTATGTGCTCTCAAAAGGAAGTGACCTCTGACCTGAGTCCTCTTCATGCACTTAAAGACACACTTGTAGTAGAAAAACATCAGGGTTTTACACGCTGGCAGTTGTTAAAAGTGTCGCAGAGAGATTCATGCGCTTTCATCTGTGGGTTGTTTACATGTGTCTTTCGTATGTTGAAAGCACTGAGGAAATTGCGACAGGGTCTTGGATCAATAAACAGGAAGTAGCTTTCATCTGTCACAGTGGACCAAATTGCTGGGATGAAACAGAGGGCAAAAGCCACATCGCTGACCTCGAGTCTGGCCTGGAGAGCTGAGGGTTTTTTGCAGAACTGATAATATACGAGAAGTCCTTTAAAAAGGCGAGAAGAAATGAAAAATATGCAGATTTTTAGCTAAGCTATTCAGGGACTAAACTTAATATCAAAGCCCAGGACCTCGGACTGTGTGTGCCCTTCATGTAAGGGGTTTGTGAATGACTGTTCTGTGTTACTCCTGTGGATTAGGACAGAAATGAGCCTTGTCTCATCCTGCTGAGATTGTATTCACACAACTTATACAGTATCCCACACATGATCCCATATGAAAGGTGTCACTATTTACACCCACCACAACTACAACCACGGTTATGCATCGCCAAGTAACCCCACAGATCCAGGAATTGAAAGGTAAAGCGTGGTTGTGTGGAAGTGGGTTTGAATGGGAACTGGGAGTCTGATGTCTGCGCAGGTGTATGCACTGCTCAGCTGTTCAGGTCTGCAGGCTTTGTAAGAAACAAAAAAATACGACCAAACTAAAAAATAAATGGTTCAGACGATGACAATAACATATGAATCAAAGTTTACAGAGGGAGAATGAGACCCAGTGGACCAGAGAAAACAGAAGAGAAACTAATGTGCTAATCAGAGAGCAGGAGAGATCCCAGGTTACCTGGTGGTGCAGCTGTGCGCACAGACTAAAGGGACTACTTTCTGTCAGGAGTGTGACTTAGTAACAACAATATTTCAAAATCTCTTGAGACAAAAGTGGCTCACATACAGCTGCTGTCTGCATCACTCAGAGTTTCCTGTGGTTATATGTTATTGACTATAGAAGTTTAATCAGGAAACCAGAAAAGCTGAATGAAAGTGCGTCTGCAGGCTGAAGAGATTGTACATGATGCATCCATAGACTGAATAATACATGGATGCAGTTCTGGTGACATGTCCTGTTTGTTTCTAGAGGGAAGTTTTAGAGCCAATCTGCAGTGGTCACCATAGTGGAAAAGCTGACTCAACCTGCAAACAGCATCAGCGTGTTAGACGAGTCAGTTGTGGCTCATCAGGTCTCCACGTTATTACAAAAAATCACTCCCTGTGCAGTGTTTTTTTTTTTTTTTTTTTTTCTGAACCAGGCTTTTAACATGTCCACATTTGCACTGAAAACTGGTTTTTTTTTTGAACACATGGCAGTTTCAAAATCTCAACACAAGATTCATTGAGATGTGAAAAACTGAAAACAATATCTACTACAAGTAGAGGCCAGAAAGAGGCAGACGTGGAACCAAATGGGAATGACTTGGCCTTCAGAAGCCATGACTTATACACTTCATCCTCATTTCCTGATAACACCCAGCTGCTGCTTCAGGCTCAAACATGTAAAAAGTGACAGTGATAAAAAAAAAATTAAAAAAAGTTGTACACCAGAAGCCTCAATAAATAAAATCAGTAATACTTGGGTGACAGAGTGATAATCTATTCCCCTCAGCATAATCTTAGCTACTCCAACGACCAGAACGCCACATAAGCAATCAGTCTCACATTAAGTCTCTGTCCGATAACAACCGTTTGTTTTCAGTCGAGTCCTCCAGCATGCATTCTCCACCTGCTCACTGCCCCAGGCTCTGCTGAAACCAGCTAATCTCCAATTTAACACGGAGAGAGGAAAAATTTGAATGCAATATGAGTTGGGTTTAGTCCAAGATGATTGTGTTGATATTTGCATGTGGAAATGCCACATCTTATCAGCAGTTTCACTGGCTCTGTGTCTTTTCTGTCTTCTGTTTTAGCTGTTTGTTTGCTGAGCTGATGATACATCCAGACTGGTGTCTGTTCTGATAGACAAACATTTAGAAAGGTTAAATTTGAAGTGATGTATAAATGTCAGAGTTATCATCATCAGTTTAGCAAACAGAATCAAGGGGGCGTTTTTGGGAGTAAAACATGTTTCTGCTTTCTAACGAGGCCGTGCACAAACTGTGTCACATGAATACTTAAACAAGCCCAGGCAGAATGGAAACAGACACACTCTTGTTAAAATTTGATTATTGTGCAAACTTGCAGGGACTGATTCAGTGCAGGGGGTTTTCTGAAGAAACAGGGCTCGGATTGAGTGGACCTGACAAAGTGAGACAGTATTTAGCTGGTTCCTAAAGTCAGTCCAGAGCTGATGTGATGTCCAAGGACAGCCATTTATGTAGTGAATTTAATACTCCAGCTAGAGCAGCCAGACTTCAGAGCATTTGACTTCGTTGATTGTGTCATTTTACCAAATCAACAAAACATGAATGACGTATGGATTTATAACTCCCACCAATGCTGTGATCAGACAGTAGGCTCTACATTAAGTGGACTTTGTTAGTCAAAATGTAGGTGTTCCACAAGGCTCCTGTCTTAGTCCTCTATCATTCAGCACAGAAAAAGAGCAGGTCTAGACCACGCTCATTGTTTGATGAATTATCAAGACCCAACCTTAAGATAGTACAGATTTGACCCATCTCATCTAACATGAGTAACAGTGGCAAGGAAAAACCTCCTTTTAACAGGCAGAAACCTTGGGAAGGACCAGACTCATGTAAGACAGCCACCAAGCCGCTGCTGGGTTGGGGAGAAATACAGAGATAAGGAGGGAGAGAGAGAGAGGAGTAGGAGAGAGGGCAGGAGGAGAGAAAGAGAACAAGGGTGTGTGAGAGAGAGAGAGACAGGGGACAGCAGCAACATTAAAACAACAGCAACACCGCAATGTTAAGCTTAAGCAAGTAAGCTTAACTGACCGGCTGCCTGACTGACGGACTCACTTACTGGCTAACTTATTACTTCACACTTTTCTTCCTTCCCTCCTGGATTCCAGACTTATTGTAAGATGGGACTAAATCTTTTCAAACTTTCCTGCCCTCTGACTGTCTTGCTTGCTTGTTAGTTTCTAACATACAAACTGCTTTATTAGCCTATCCTTTAACCTATTAATCATTAACCAGCTTATTTTCATCCTCACTGGCTAATTTATTCCTTCCTTCTGTCCTATGATAGTCCTCTCTTTCCACCTGTCCTCCCCTCTTTCCTCCTTCCTTCCTTCTCTCCTTCCTCCCTTCCCTACTTACATACTATAACATGGTCACTATGTTCTCACTCACTAGCTCAATTACTTACTGTCCTTTTTTTGTTTCTCTTCTCACTTGGTCCCTTTTTTTCTCTTTTTACTGACCTTTCTTTTGAACCAGAAAACTCACTCACTTACTGACTTACTTGTACTTCCTCATTGATTGGCTCACATGCTAATTTACTTAAACTCACTTGCTTATTTACTTGTAAACTTATCGCTAACTCACTAACTCACTTTTTTTGTTTACACACTATTCTCTCTTTTGGCTTATTTACACACTTACTTTCTTTCTAAACTGCTTGCTCAATTCCTATTTACTTATTTACTCTCTCACTTATTTTGGCATTGTACTTCGGGAAAGCCATTTGTACTGTTTGGCCGATTCAGCATCCTCGGAGGAGAGCCTTCAGCGCCAAGCGTAGCTACATTTCAATTTGGTAAAATCTGAAATATCTTCACAGAAGTCATCCTGGCTGAACAAGACTGAGTCTGCCAAAAGAAATGGACATGCCCTGTATTTTCAAGGACCATCCATTCTGGATGCTGCTGGCTTTTACCAAATGACAGTCTGTTTTACACATTTTAGATTTCTTTTTGATGGAGATAATCTTGTTTTGGCAAAGTTAAATATACGCCTCTCTTTTAGCTATCCCAACTAACTGCCTATATTTAAACCATTTCTGCCTCTGAATTTCTACTTCTGAGTGTTACAAATTCTGAGACCTCTGGCTAAATAACAGATAAAAATCGAGTTCTGATATTTTGAAGAAAGTTATATTTGCCTTGTGCTAGCTAGAGGAAAGACCAAGAACAGACTGAGTGTAGTGAAGTTGTAAAGTTGTAGCTCTGAAACACCAAAGATACATGTCTCACTCATCATTGCATCTTACATTAAGACGGAGTGGTTTTTTTAATCCATTACAAAAGAACCTCATTAGAGGGAAAGAAAAGGGGGAGAGGCGGAAACTGGAAGACTGAGATCTAAAACATTTGGAGAGTGGGAAATTGGAAAGAGAAAGGTTTGGTCCACCCAAGTTTTAGACAAAAATCCAAACCTGTCCAAACCTGATTAAAGCGTTGGAGACACCTGCCAAAGAACTGATGTGTCACTGAAGGCTTCCTCCGCCTTTTGAAGGGATTTGTGGTGGGGTTGGATGATTGGTAGTCCTTGTCCTGCTGTAGGAAGTACAATCACAAACAAATAATATCCCTCCATAATTAAGATTTGTGTGTTTAACTGGTGGATTCCTCCAGAGAGTAGCCATGTTTTACGGGGAAAATGTACAGATGAGGCCTTTCCTGCTTGGTTGCTATAACAACTGGTCTACTTCATAATGTCTTTTACTTGGAAGACAAAGTGATGGCCAGAACAGTGTGACGTGCTTGTGTTATCATAAAACTGACTTCCCAAGAGGTAAAAACTAAAGTCTCTTGTTTCAGTCTCTTAACTCGCTCTTCCTTTGTTTAGGACAGGCTTTAAAGGGATATTCCCGCGTAAAATTGAGTTAGGGTCAAACACACCATAACACAGAGTTAGACACCCCCTTGAGAGATGAATGTTGCTGACCGCTTGCTTCTCTAGTTACACCAACTTTAGTAACAACCGCACGATAGCAATGCACAGTAGTCTGAGGAGCCACACAAAAACCTCAACCAAAACACCACTCTATAGCCACAAATAATGCACAGAACAGCACCGAATTTCATTAACAGTACATATAGGGTCCTAGCCATAGCGCTAGCCACAAAACATCTGTTTAACTTTGCCTAATTTCTTTAACAAAGAGACTAAACACAACTCACCTGCTCTTTTCTAGCATCCACTTGTTTGTAGCGAGACCTCAGGCCAGTCCTTTACGGACTACTGCGTGGTGACGCAGCTCAAGGAAGAACATTTATGATCATTTCTTTATCATTTCCTTGAAGTAATAATCACCACATTAATCATTTTGCACTGCAGACGTGGTAGTTCTTCTGCCTTAGCGTCTTGGTCTGATTGCATTTCCATGAAGAAATGATCATAAATGTTCTTCCTTAAGCTGTGTCACCCCGCAGCAGTCTGTCATGGACTGGCCTGAGGTTTCGCTACAAACAAGCGGCTGCTGAAAGAGAGTAGGTGAGTTGTGTTTAGTCTCTTGTTTATGGCTCCTCAGACCGCTGTGTATCACTATTGTACGGTCATGACTAAAGTTGGTATAACTAGAGAAGCAAGCAGTCGGCAACATTCATCTCTCGAGGGGGTGTCTAACTCGGTGTTATGGTGTGTTTGACCCTAAATTAATTTAATGCCAGAATATCCCTTTAATAAGAGGCAGGCTTTTAATGATTCCCAAACCCACACAACAATATTTTATTAAAAGGCAACCCAACTGATATTGATGCATCAGAAGCATGAGCATCAAAAGCAGATTGAATAAGTCAAGCTTTCACACACCAACGAATACAATAAAACCAGCAGAGATAAGATAAAATCAACATTTATTATAAAAACTCAACCATTCATGTCACAGTCATGGTGCCCGGTACAATCATTCATTAGAATTGAACACAGCAACAAGTCAAAGCGTGTGATGTTCCCCAATTCATAGAACAAATGTGCTCTGAAACACACACACACACACACACACACGCACACAGAGAGCAGATAAGGAACAATGTGACAGAGCTCGGCTAGCATGAGGATATAAAAATAGATAAGGACATAAGGTTCCTTCTCGAACCGGAAATGAAGGAGATGGACTGAGTCGTCTTTTACACTTCACACTCATTATCCATTCCCCTCAGACACCCCCCCACCCCTCAATCACATGGCGACTTTTTAGAAAAGAGACAGAATCCGTCAGTGTGAAATGAGGTCAGTGATGGCGACGCTGATGGAAAATCACCTACGGTAGCCACCAGACCACACACACTCACAGACAGACGGGGGAGTGGGGGTTCACTTTATCCCAACACTCCCAGATTCTCTTAGAGACACACAGATGTGTTGCTAAATGGTTGCCATGACAACTCCCTTAAATTCCCAAATCAGACAGGGTACGAGTTAGATTCTGTGTGTGTGTGTGTGTGTGTGTGTGTGTAAAGTGTAATGGAGTAGAGTCATTTGGGGCTCACTGGGAGAGTCATTTTCTTGCAGTAATGTCCATTTTAAAGACAATTTCAGGACTCTGCTTCCAAATCAGCCTGCAGCTAGCCAACGCTAACCCTGTGAGGATGTTCCAGCAATGACTAAACACTCAGGAAATACTGTTCACCTCCCACCATTAATCACACAAAGATCACTGTGTTTTATCAGTCTGACAACAGTCCTTTAGTTCCTCATTTAACAACAGATTGCACTTTATTTGTCTTATTTACTGCAGGCGTCTGAGTGTGCCAAGTTCACACTAAGGATACCAAGCAGATTAAAGCCATTAGATGTGATTGATACGCCAAAATGTTGCGTCATAAATTTTGATTTCAACTCAGATATAATGATGAAATATTTCTATCAGAGAAACATCGCAGTGAAGGAGCAGCAGTCAGTTTGAGCTACGCTTGTATAAACAAGCAGCATGAGGGAATTGAATGGATACAGAATTTATCCGCATTAAAGTAATGCAGCAGTAATGGATTAGGACATTTGAGGGATGGAAAAAAGACACTGGAGTTCAAATGCTTACAATTGCCAACTTTTAAGGTTATTCAAGGCCTCTTTATAAAATAGATTATTATTGTTTTTCATACTCCCTGTATCAGTTCGATTAAAGATGGATAACTTTTACAGGATGTGTGTTAATCTCCGTTTAAGTCCATGTGGATCACCAGTCTCCAATCTTCTCCTGCTCTATCATTAATATAAACAAAGAGCTGTTTTTTGAGAACAGCAGCTGCACTTCATATCAATCAGAAAATTTATAGTCTTCGGTTGAACAAAAAGTTGTCTTGTTCGTGTTTCACAGAAAGACCGCAAGCAAACTCTTTGAAAGTACCCTTTAGAATAATAAAGAGAAACAGTTTCATCTTCTGTTGTTAACAGGTCTGACCCAAATGTAACTCCTGGTGCTGCTCCAGGGTGTTTCTGTGTGTCAAAGACAAAAACGAAGGTTTTTCTCTCTGTGATCTTATTTCAGTTTGATTTTTTTCTGTTTTTGTTAAGCCTTGTTTTTATTGTTTTCCCAACTAATAAAAATGTGAAGATTTTAAAATTATAACCTCAAAATCAGATTTAGTCAGAGTTATTTTTCTTGTTTTAATGAACAGTTTAAGAATAAACTCTCTCTAGTCAGCATACATTCAAAGTCACTGTTAATTAGAATACTGTCTGTGGAGAACAACCGTTTTACTCTCAGAATTGTGTGCAGAGGCAGTGAGGAGGATTACGAACAGACAGCTGAGGTCTGATCTGAGGTCAGATTGCACTTCCACATCTTCCAGGGCAGTAAAGCAACACATCACATTAAACATAAAAACACACATGTACAATACATCAATGTGATTAGTTTGCATAGGATGGCTGACAAGGCATTAGACTGCAGCAACAAAAGCAAAGGAGGAGCTACACTAGCTGGATTATTTTTGGATCATTAAAGGAAAATGTCACCCTTTTATGTGCTTAAAATGCTACAGAACAATCAACATGCTGACGACAGAGCGGTTCACTTATTGTTTTTAAGTAAAGCGCTGAAATGAGTTAGATTTTGTTACAGTACTCATATTTTCTTTATACTCTTATTTTCTTTTCAAATGTTCCCACATCTCTTGTACCACGAAAGAAAAAGCAGGAAGAGAGTGCCCCCTGTAGCTGTTTGTAATGAGGTCCCAATGTTTAGGGTGGAATGTTCCTTTAAAAAGTTTTGCATAAATTCACATTTACAAAATCTGACTTGACAGAGTGTATTGCTTTGAACTTAAATGATAACACTGCTTCAACAGAAAGGTTGTTGGTCTCTGTTTGCTATGAGACTGTGCAGAGGTTTGTCCATTTAAGAACCACTAGTGTTGAGCCGACACTCACTGTTCCTTCCTCGCTTGAGTCAGAGGCTGCAGAAATGATGGCATCCAATTTTCCAAGAGGGGCTCTTGGAGGAGAGAAACATTCAGATGCGAGAAAGAAAATACACTTTGCTTAATTTAACCAAGAGATTCTGTACATCTGAGGCATCTTTAGTTTCAAACATTTACTGCTTTTCTCTTATTTCTAGTTACACCTCAACATAAATCTAAAATTTTCCACTTCTCTTATAAAGCAGCTTGGCTAGCGGTCCAGCCTGAAATTTTAACATTTAAATCCATTTTATTTCAACAAAAATAAAGTTTATGTTTGGCGCCGTCTACAGGACAATTTCCCTCTTTGCAAACTTTGTCCTGAACACAAGCATTTGAAGGTCTTTGTTTTTGGAAGGGGAATTATGGCCGCTGAGCATGAAGTGTGCTTTTGACACATCAGGCCCAACAAGTGTCCCTAAAAAACATCTCATAACCTTAGAAGTCATCCTTCTTCATCTTCGTGGGGACAGGACTGTATGAAACAAAGAAAGCTTCCAAACTGGATTTCCTGAAAAGGGCTAATGCTAACTGTGCACTTCGCTGAATTTGCATAGCAATTAAAAAAGTGATAAAAACTAGTTTGCATTATTGATAAGGATAAAACCGTTATGAGAGGAAAAGTTACAATTGTGAATTTGGGATTACAAAAGTAGTTAGATATTAAGCGATCAAAAGTTGACTCCTTTGTCAGCTGTAGCTAGTACCAACCTTAACTCAAACCATGACCTGCTACTGAGACCCAACAGTCATTTTAGTGCCTTAACTGCGTTAGAGTTCACAACACGCCCAAGTGTCTTTAATGGTGAATATCGTTCAACAAGATCCACTCTATAACCTAACCCGATGTTAACTATCAGTCAGTGCTAATCCCAAAGCTCCATTGTCCAAGTCCAACAGGATCCTTTTGGTATTGTTTTTACCAACTACTCCAGATCTCTTTCCATGACCATGACGGTGGAGTTGTAGCCAGATAGGTATATTGTAAAGATTAGGAAGCTAGGCCAAGCTGCTTTATATTAAAAGCTTGGGGTGTAGGAGCACACGGGAACTTCTGGAGATTAGGACATTCATCAGTATAAAAAGTAGTGATTTGACTTTGTCAATGGTAAATCTTCGAATCTTGTTTTTGCTTTCCATATTTGTATCTCTCTAAACATCTTGTTATGTTTCGAAGAGCACAGGTCTGAGACAAAACAAAACGGTACACACAAACACGTCAAAGCCGAGTGTTCCTGATGTTTCCTGATTTGGCCCTCAGGCCTGAAGGAGCTTCCTGAGGTCCTCGTCCATCCCTCGGTCCCTCAGTTGCTCCAGGCTATGGTATCGGTGGATGACTTTGTCTGCAGTCACCACCACCACTCTGACGCCGTGCGTGTCTTCGCCGAGCTGGCAGCCAATCGCTGAACTCACCACCATGTCCAGGCCACTGTGGCATCCTCCAGCGTTTCGGTGATAATGGCCAGAAAAGACGGCTTTCACCCCTGTGGAAGAAATGAAGGTGAAATAGAGTTTGGTACATCAATGAAGAAATAAAAATACAAGCATTAAACATAAAATCCATAAGCATCAATTTTACCTAAAATAAGTTTAATATCAATATGTGCAATGCTATTAAAGGAGGTCATGTTAATTTACATTATGTCTACCTCTCTGCTTCAGTTTTTCAAAATAAAGGTGCAGCATGAACAATTATTAAGACTTCTTGTGATAAAATGACCTCAAAGTGTCCTGATGGAGTTGACTGGTGTAGAGATAATCACTGTTGAACTATGTGTGCTGCATCAAGAGATTTACAGCTTAAAAATAACAACTATAACCGCCTCCTTTGTTTCTTTAAAAAAGGACCTGTTGCATAACTTTGTTGTTTCTATATCAATTTCTCACAGATGAGTACATTATGATTTTAGCTACACAGAAGAGCACCTTCTATTTGCATAAAATGACTATAAATAATTTGAGTATATAGAAGCAGGGCGCTGCTGTTGTGTAATATCAAGAGTTTCATTTTTTCACACAGAGTTGAATAAATGTGTTTATGAGTGTAAGAAGGAGGAAGTGAGGAAGGAAGGGTGAAGAGCTGAAGGAAGGAGACAGACGAGGAATCAGGAGAGAAGTCACAGAAGACAGAAAACTGGAAAAAAAGAGGGAAAATTCAAACGAGACTGATGAAGAAAAAAGAAACAAGTATAAGAGAAAAAAGGAAAGAAAGACAATAGTAGGAGGTGAAAAGCGTGAAAAAAATAGAGAGTTGGGAGACGACATAAAGAAGGAATGAGAAGACAAAAGAGATAGTGGTGACAGAAGGTAGTAGGACATAAAAGGGCAAAGATTATAAAATTAACAAAAAACCTGAAAGAAAAAATGAAAGAAAAATAGGAAAAGAAAGAAAAATAGAGAAGGAAAGAAAGAAAGAAAATAAGAAAGAAAGATGAAAGAAAGAAAGAAAGAAAAATAAGACAGAAAGAGAGAATGAAAGAAAATAAAGAGAATGAAAGAAAGAAACAAAGAAAGAAAAAAAAGAAAAATAAGACAGAGAATAAAACAAAGACAGAAAGAAAGAAAGAAAAAAAAGAAAAATAAGACAGAGAATAAAAGAAAGAAAGAAAGAAAGAAAGAAAGAAAGAAAGAAAGAAAGAAAGAAAGAAAGAAAGAATAGGAGATGCTGGATGTGAAGGTCGGGAACAGAAAGAATTAAAGAAGGAAACCATGTAGGAATAAAAGAAAGAAGAAAGAGAGACGAAAGAAACACAGTTAAAAGCTTTTTTTCTCGTTGTACATTTGAAAAACTGGCTGAACTTTCATCAGCAGAGACACGATTTTCAATTTCTTTTCAATTACACACACAGCATCATTAACAGAGGAGTGAGGCTTTGGCTGGGCTCTGAGGCTGTGGTGCTGTGTCACCACTGCTGATATGGCTGCAGACTTTAAACGGCCAAACATGACTCTCATTCAGCCAGGGGTGCACTCCACTGTGTCTGAAAGTTAGACACTCGCTCAGAAATATATTCAGCTGGGGTTATTTTGGGCTAAGTTTGAGCCTTTATTCCTTACTATGAGAATCCATGTCTCCAAGTTCAAATGTATTTGTGATCAATGTGACTAATAAAGGGGATGAGTGTGTTCAAATGTCTTTCATGTGTTTGCAAATTCAACTAGGGCTGCAGCTATCGATTATTTTAGTAATCGAGTACTCTATCGATTAATCTGTCGATTAATCGAGTAATCGGATAAGAAATATTTTGCTCTCACTGTAATACTTTGCATTGAATCACGTTTGCCTCATTAAAAACCATCAGTAACACACAAAACTGAAATAGGCCAGGTCTTTCAAATGAATATTTTTACTGCATAAATCAGGAACCAAAAGTTTTACATTTTACCATGTAGTTCACATGAAACTACTGAAGGCAAGGTCTGCAGATGGTCTTTTAATTGCTATGGTAATGATCTTTGCAGTTTTCACTAAACCAGTCACAACTATTTCCAGGCTTTGGATCTAATTTTACTTGTTTAATTAATAGGCTGAAATAATATAATTCTTGGATACTAACATAATTTGACAAGCAAATGTACATTTATTCAATATATAAAAGTGTTACATTTTTATTTACATGTTGTTGTGTGTTGGTCATTTTGCAGCCCTCTGCTGCTCATCACACGCCTAGCAGGTGGTGTATAGCATTATCACCATGGATACACGGATGTTTGTGTGATTTTTTTCATCCACTGCCGCCCGGTTTGTGTCGTGTAGATGTTGATTATGAAAACACTTCGCAATAATTTGGAAACGTGAAGGGGGAGCTGCTGCTGCCCGGTGTTTACGGTAAATAGACGCAAACACCGACCAAGTTGACGCTTCGGTCTCCGAAAACGCCGAGACAAATTTACAAACAGCCACTATTTCAAACAACTGGGCTCATAATCGTGATGTAAACACTTACTTTCTCGCTAGAAAAAATATTACTATTGAATGAATTTATATAATTTGTCCGGTATGCAGTCGTTCTATGTAGCTTGTGGTAGGACTATTTAAATTTTCCCGGCGCTGCGTCCGGCCGGCACGAAATGCATTCTGGGGTATTTAGTATGTATGTGTGTAAACGCTCGGGCAGCCGCGGCATACTCAAATCATCTTTGAGTAGTCAGTAGGCAGTAGCTACTGCTTGAGTAGGTAAGTAGATAGCAGGCAGTATGCCATTTCGGACACAGCTTCTGTCTGTCCTCGTTTCCCTCCATGATTGAACCAAACGCGCGGCAGCGGAAGGAGCGGAAAGAGCACGCTTCTGCGCAACAGAAATTACCGTCCGTGTCAAACACCGTGCGCTGCACATGGTTCCGGATTTAAACGATTCCTCGAGGCATATAATTTGCCTCGAGGAATTTTATTAATCGAGTTACTCGAGTTACTCGAGTAATCGTTTCAGCCCTAAATTCAACTCTGCATGTATAGCTAGAGTGGAGGGTTTGTTTTTTACTGTGGGCTTTTGGTTGAGTGAAATTACCCTGAATCATCAAGTCTGCCTTTTTAACATAATCCAACGGCACCAGAATACAAATGACCCGGATTTATATTAATTTTCAGACTTATGTGAGGACAGCAGTTGCACAAGAAGGACCATTTAATTATTAATCTGCCATAGATGGAAATTGATGAGTTAGGGTATTTGTGTGTGTGTGTGTGCTTCTGCCTGCGCCTCATTCATTCCCAGTGTAAATCTCAAGCAGCAGCGCTGTGTAAGGTTTACGGGTCAGTCTACAGCAATATTATTATGGGCCTCACAGTTAATAAACCTGATTGTGTGTGTGTGTGTGTTTGTGTTTTAGTAGAATGGCCTTTTGCATGACCTTGCTGTTGTTCTAGGTGACCACAAAAGCAGGTGTCAAGCTGCAGCTCTGGAGTTAGGGGCCCCTTGGGTACCGAAACCCTGACATGCTACAAAACGCCCCCGGCATGCTGGACGTGATATATATGATGGTTTAATTCCTCCAGAAAATACTACAGGAGGCTAACTTTTGTTCTTATTCAGAAGTTTCTTTAAAATTGTCTTTTTAATTATTGAGGTGACATAGGTAAGAACCTTTAATTAATATTAATGGACATTATTACATCGTTGCAATTAATACAATTGTACTCAATTCTTTATAACAGAGGGCCAAGGACACGCAGATCATATTTAATCAGCAAGGGTAAAAAAAGTCTAGCAAAATGTTAAATAATGTTTCCTGAGGCTTTTATCCTTGAGTTGTCACTTCTCACCGTGAGGAGGCTGATGTGAATAAAAGCCTAATGACTGAGAGTTTGGAGCTAGGGCTGGGCGATAAACTGAAAATTTACTGATACTGAAATTTACCACAATAACCAAAGTCATTTTGGTTATTGTGGTAAATAAAGTTGTTTTCTGATGTGTGTAGGTGAGCTATGGTCTCATGTCCCTTTAAGACGCTGTCCTACGTTGAAGACATGACTCCACCCCATCCAGTCTGTAACAAAGAGGTAAAGACAGGTGAGGAGATGGAGGATGGTTTAAAAGTTGTAGCGGCAGCTGAGGTAGAGGAAGTTAATGTCGGAAGGGGTAAGCAGGTTGTGGAGTAGTTATCGTCCATTTACTGTTATCAACATGAACTGCTTAATATATTGTGATATTGATTTGAGGCCATATCGCCAAGCCCTATTTGGAGGGTCTATCGTTTTCATTTAATAAATAAATCAGTTTTAAATCAATGTATCATGAATAGTTTGTGTCAACTTCTTTAAGCTTTTAGATGTATTTAAGTAATAGGTGAGGTAATGTATAGTGAACAGGTGGTTATGGCAATCAGAACTCAGACAGGGAGACCAGGACCCTGATGCAAAGCAGAGGGATCTGGTCTCACCCTGAAGAGATTCTCTTTTAAGCCAGTGGGCTCTGGCTCCAGGTCAGCAGCTGCATAGTATTACACGTTTATCTAGGGTCACTTCAAAGTGTTTGTTCATGTGTATAATATACCGTACTGTATATTTGCTTTCTCCATTTGTTTCCAGACCTCTAATCTACTGAGTGCGTGCTCTGTGGTGCCTTCTCTCCCTACTGACAGTATATTTATGTGCTCTAAGAGGAACTACACAGCTCATCTACAATTACTCAGACTCTGCAAATGAAAACAAAGCCAAGCAGCAGAAGTGTGAAGCATGGAAAACCTTTGATGGGATCACCTGATGACTCATTTAGCGACTCTGATTGCGGAAACGTTGGATTCAGTACAGTAACCACACAAGGGCTATGACTCCTCTGTCACCTCAGAAAAAATGAGGTGGTGGGAGGTAGACACCAGACAGCAAGAGTAAGGAAGTGATAGACAGGAAATTAATACTGTTATAGTAATGACGAATAAATCAGCAGGGAAGAAAACCTTTTTTTTTTTTTTTTTTTAGATGGCTGGTTTTTCTAAACTGCCTCTAGAACTCCTGAAGATGTAGTGAGTAATCATGCCGCCAAATACGGCATGTGGGAGCGTTGCTGTGTGTATGAATAAACATATCTCACGGGCTTTGAGTTATGTCGCCATGTGGCTCATGATCCGTATCCCACATGCACACCACATGACACCCCCGCGCAATGGCAGTGAGCTTCCCTCATATGTACGTGACATATCTGTGATGCATGTCCAAGACTAGTGCAGCTTGTTAGTGGGTCATGGCTTGAAGTATAAAGGAATAACATCTTCTGCGTTTGTTACAGAATAGCTACCGTAGCGACGTAGCTACTGTGGTTTTTGGACTACCTTTTTCATAAATTCAAGTGTAGGTTATTGGCTGTTGCAATCTTGGCTTTTAGTTGATGGGCTTCTCTAATGATTGAGGGGAAGCTGTTGTGGCAATTAACAGCTTTCTTGTTAAAGCCACATAAAGTAGACATAATTGAGCTCTGATCACTTTTTCACAACTTCAAGTGTTCTCAGTGGTTTTAAAATTATAGTAATGAAGTTTTTCGCCAAAATCACATTACCTGTGTCATTGTCAAAGGCTTTTCTTTTGCAGAGCTCCAGTAGCTCATTAGCAATTCACCTCTGAGTCGTGGGTGGAGACATCGCTGCTCTGTACACTCCTCTTCACACTCCTCTTCACGCTAGTTTGCAGCCTAACATTGCCGGTGCAGTAGAAGAAGCAGCTAACATTAGAGCTCTTAAGCTCTCGGACACTAATGTCTTTTGGGAACATGATGAAAGTTAATATCATAATTAGCTTTTTTACAAACATTGCAATCCGCTAACGCACACGCTTGTTCCGCGACTGTCCTCCCTATGTCTCCGAGACTGGCTAGCAAAGCAGAGCTTGGATTTGTTACATAGGAAATCTCACTGTGTCTGAACCTGTTGTTTGGGTCTGCCAGACATTCACAGCGATTTTAACGCAGAAGTACACAGAAATGCAATTTTCACACACTTAGTTTTCTCATGATATGTCCTGCAGCTTCAGAAAAATGCCATATGAACATGTAGACAACATGAAAAACATGATTTTCATCGGAGTGGGTCTTTAAAGTCTAATCTTTGCTAAATGATACCATATTTTCAAATTGCTTGAAACTAGAAATTATGTTGGATCAATTAATTATATCATATGAAAAGAAATGTGATATAAAGGGGCATTGGTGGCCAAACAGTTTTAACTTTAAAAACACTGAAATACATTACTTGTTTTTTATTGTGGCAAAAAATAAATGTATGTGAGGCAGGGGTATCCACTGAAGTACATCCCCTGTTCCACACATACACACACACACACTGACAGCATTCCTCTCTTAATGCACACAGCTGTGTCCCGTCCCACCATCTGTTATTTCTCTTTAACTATCTTTCCACAATACTTAGTAATTAATTAGCAATGCCTAAACAACGCAACAAGCATCTGGACATAATTCACTCAATATAACATTGTCACAACAGGTGGTCAGCATGAAACGACTTGTTAATAAGGAAATGTTTTGCAGTGATCTAAAACTAAGATGGTGAAAAATACTGTGACAGCTGCACGTAACTTTAAACAGTGGTATATTTAACATGAGACACTGCACCTAAATTGCTGCGTTTGTATGAGAGACATTGAAGAACCACGCCACAGGTTTTCAGACCAGAGGAGAACACAGCGACAAAGTCTCCATTTCATTAAAGGGAAGGTGATTATACACGGATAAATCCAGAAAAATGTAAAAATGTTGTCTAATATTATTTAGTGGCTCATATCCGCCAAGATATGGTCTTTGTGTGGGAAGCATTGGTATGATGGAGATTTGGCGTACAATTGGTGGTGCCTTTAAAAGCTCTCAGCCAAACAGAGTAAGCTTTTTTCCATGAACATTTAAAACTGATTCGATCCTGTGCTCTCACCTCCTAATTTTCTCTCAGAGGTTCATGGGCCCTGTGAGGGTTGCGCTTGGCTAACCTGTCTAATGTCTACCAGCGAAAATTGGATCTTCCTCGCAGCGCACTTAAGGCCTCCTTTCAAGGTCTGAAGCAGAGCTGAGATTTTGAGTGGAACACGCATCTATTGTGGAATGAAGCTGCTCGCTCCAAAACTGATTTCATAAAAACAATTCAGCCAAGAGTAAGAGATGACACCCTGACCTGAATTCGAGGGGCACCTCCTTTTTAGAGGCATGTCGTTACGTAGGCTTTAGAAGGCAAACCACTCCACACCTGCCCCCCCACTCCTGCTAAAAATGATCTGAGAAAAATGACAGCCTATCTAAGACAGAAAAGCCTTACTTTACCTCCAAAAGATAGCAAGCATGAATAAAAGATAAACAATCAAAAAAAGTATAAATAAAAAAAAAGCAAGCTATCCCCTTTACGATGCAGTAAAAAGATGAAGCTGACCCTGAAATTGTCTGCCAAAAATGAATGTGAGAAAAAAAATCTTTCTAGAGTGAGCTGTGGAGGCTGAGATTGCTTCATGGGGACAAAATTACACAAAATAAAAATAAAAACGAAATGAAAACCCTGAATACCCTCACAATACTTCAAAGCCCTATCATAGAAAATACAAAAGCATTGATTTAACTTTGAACACACAACTCAAGCATAATGAAAAAGTACTACTTTTAAGGCCCTTTAGCTGGTACACACTTTAAACAAGGTTGCTGAGATTATCCAGGTTGTTGTTATGGTTGGATTCAACCAATCAGAGACAGGAGTGAAGGGTTAAAATTGAGTACCTATGGGTAACCACCAGAAAGCAGTGATTTGTGCTAAATGTTAACACCATAATGACAGCTTTTTCATATTGCTGTTTGACATTCATTAAGTTTAATTTCTGTGTTAGCATGTAAACATTTGCTATAAACACTGAGCCAACTTCAATAAGACTTTATCCAAAAGCTGTTGAGACATTTCATTCAAGACCACGAATGTTAAACTTGATGCAGTGTGACTGGAGGAAAATGAAGGGTTAACCACATATGTAAAATTTATTTTTTGGGACCATAACAATACTTACCAAGTTTCATGACAATAAACCCAATTGTGGTTGATGTATTTAAGTCGGGACATGAGTATTTGAATTGGTCTCCCCACAGTTATGGTAATCAAATGGCCAAAGTAATACTAATAAGAATTTTTGAAACTTTTAAAAAAAGTCATTTATGATGGAAAAAAAGTTTATCTATAGCTTGTTTTTTACTTGACAGGAGATCCACAAGGTAAACCACCTTTATAAGCTTCCAATCATAGCTGCTACAGTTGAGGCCTTTCGGTATATGTGTGCCCACCTCATATACAGAGGTCTTGAGCAATGGGCCAAGGTTGGCTCACAGCCTGTTGTAGGGCTGGGTGATTTGGCCTCAAATCAATATCATGATATAGTGAGCAGTTCACCTTGATAACAATAAATAGATGATAACAACTCCACAAGCTGCTCAGCCCCTCCCACATTAACTTTGTCTGCTTCAGCTGCCGCTCCAGCTGCTCCAACTTTTGAACCGTCCTCCATCTCCTCACCTGTCTTTCTCTCTTTATGGGACTGGATGGGGTAGAGTCACATTTCCGACGTAGGACAGCATCTTAAAAGGGACATGAGACTATAGTCTACCTACACACATCCGAAACCAACTTTTATTTATTTTCTCGACACGGAATATACTTATATGGGCAAAATGACATTGGTTATTGTCGTAAATTTTGGTATCTGTAAATTTCCTGTTTATCGCCCAGCCCTAGCCTGTTGCTCCTGTTCCATCCACATGTTGCCACCTGCTCTCGCTTCCTGTTTCCTTGCTCTGCACACTGTCCTGTCCTCTGCAAAGAAGTAAAATGGCCTAAAAATAATTTTTTTAAAACATTGCGGGAGTTATTCTTTTTCTATTTGGGTTGCACTCATTATTTGAGCTAAATAGTAAGTGTGTCTGGAAGGGATCTCAGTTAGCACATCTCTTTTATTAGCCAAGAGTCTGCAGACTTTCTTTATCATCAAACAGCACAGCTGCTCGGCTGCTTATTTCACCTTGCGCCTACCTTTTATGAGAAAAGAAAAAAAAAAAACTTAGATGGATGACTGCTTTAGCTCTTTATGGAAAGAAAACCTGTGGACTAACACGACCTGCTGTGGGCTACCATGATTTCCAGAGTAAAGACGGCTGGCACCCCTCTGAGCAAATGGCCTTGATTTGACAATAAAGAAATATGATACAAAGCCCATTTCCAACACTTTGCTTCAATCAAAGCACCCCACTCCTTGTGCATTGTTCCCCTGAGTATTTCTCAGAACAATCAGTGTGGTTCGCCTTGAGGGAACATAACTGTTGAATGCAATCTGGGCTCTTCTCTTTAGAAAATAGATGGAAAAGAAGCTTTCATCTTCAAATAACAATACAATGCCGAACAAATTCAGCTGCATAGAAAATGCTCCATTTCAACGTGCTAAATATTTGTCTTGCTTTACTGATTGAGTCATGCCAGGAGAGAAGGGGTCGTAGTATCACACTCAGTAGATTATTTAGTCCACTTTCATCCTGTGTCCATCTCTTTGCCACGCTCTGCTGAATTCTTCCTGTTCTCTTTTCCCGCTGAGTGGATGCCCCTGTGAAAGCGCGCTCCTCTCAGTGCCGATAATTCCACGTCTTGTCTCTGAGGACATCCCATTTACCTGTCAGCCTTGAAACAGTGCTGCTTCTTTTGTGCTTCTCTGTGTGACAAAGACTCCCTTCTGGGAAAATGGCCTTTGCTTTGACAGACAAAGTTAAGGGGTGCGAGGGGGGATGGGGTGGAAGATGGAGAGGCGGTTACTGTGGCAAGTAGGGAAGGTGGGTGATGGTGTGCTCAGAAAACACTCAGAGTAAGCAGTCAGGGTGATGAAAACATATTGAATGCTAACGGAGGAAAATTACCTGCAGTCAAATTGAATTCAAAATGGAAATGCAGAAAAATGCACAGAAAAGAGAAGGGAGTCCCTTCTGCCATGCATCCTTCTTGACTTTATTTTATCATTTTTATATTTTGCATCTTATCAAAATCATCTTATGCGTTTAGTACTGTATGTTCCCTTTTTTAAATTCTTATTGTTTCACTGATAATGACTATAAAATGAAGGAATACAGGACAAAAAAAGGAAAACCTCCATCCACACCTAATCTTGTTTGATGCCTTCTCCCTCAATCCCCCTTCCCTCCTTCCCTACCCTCCATCATCTCCCTTTCATCTCTTGGTCACTAATT
This sequence comes from Xyrichtys novacula, assembly GCA_962446985.1. Classification (NCBI taxonomy): domain Eukaryota; kingdom Metazoa; phylum Chordata; class Actinopteri; order Labriformes; family Labridae; genus Xyrichtys; species Xyrichtys novacula. The sequence continues at coordinate 14,538,476 of OY660882.1, read as the reverse complement.
GGATTTGCTAATTGTGAGCTAAGTTTCGATCATGCTCCTAAACCTCTTTTATCAGAAAGCGCCAACAGGAAAAGCCATTCCTTCTGATAATTCCTCCTTTTTTCAACCTCATCTATGACCAAAACTCTTAACGCGGTTCTGAACAAAGACGTCGTCTTCACATCTGCGAGACTGCGCTGCGTAGGAGTGAACATGTGTGCCTGTATATAAGGGCGGATGTCATTAAAGTGCAGGTCTGGGTAATAATTTATCATGAAAGGATGGCTGTTGATAATTTGCATGACAGAGAGATGTGGTGTGGCGAGGCATGTTGCAGGCCTGCTTTCCCATAAATCACTCTCAGCCATCAGTCACTGCGCAGCATCTCCTCCCTGGGTCCTCCAGTCGCCAACGCTCATATCAAACACACATTAATGCACACACTCATAAAGAGAGCTGGGAAATGAAAGTAGTCAGCATGCCATCCATCCTTCTGAGCACAAACATGCCTTTTGGTCACCTGGGACCCAACTTGGGACCTCATCAGCCTGTACTCATAAAGCTGTGATCATTATGTTTCTTTGGGATGTTGACTAGAGACAAGTGCGGGCGCAAGAAGTGGTTCTAGATTTCAACCGGTTTCATCTAGATCAAGCTATTGACATCATTTGCATTTACACTCTACAGTTCTCTTATCCAATGACATCCAATTAGCTCCACGTGCCTTACAAAACAATGACTTGATAAATTGCAAAAGGCAATCAGCGCAAAGCCAAGAACTGAGGAAGTTATCATGGCTGACAAAGGCAAAGTGGGATTGTACACAATATCATATTGTTGTGCTTACAAATGAGAATTGCAGTAAAATACACTCGCTTCGTGAGACCCGCAGCTTTATGGCTAATAGATCTATTTCTGCATCATCCAGAGACTTTTCTGTCACACAGCGGGTCAGTGAAATTCCAGAGGTTGTCTCAATCCAATACCTTCAGGTCAAGGTGTGCTGTGGCAAATTGGTTTAATGTTAGTGTCAGTTCAGTTGTCAGTAGGGCTGTAAAGTCCTTGTTGACTGGTTGACTTATTGGTAGATGCTGAGTTGACTCGTTTTTTTCCGTGTCAACTTACAGTCTGAGGTTAATTTCATCAGGAGGAATGTACCAAGTGCTAATGGGGGTGTTTTCAGAGCACCCCTGTTTCACAGGACACAGCCTGTCTCAGAACACCCACCTTGTTTCCACCATTTTGGATTTGCCTAACCCACCAGAGAACGGCCACCAAGAATTTCTTAGGTTGATTACAGCCCTAGTTGTCAGTTGACTATCCTAAATAAAGGCAGCCACCTTTGTGTTAGTCCGTCAACCAATCAGAGGTTGTATCCACAATCACTTGCAATCAGGAAATCTTGAGGGCCATAACTGCACGTTCAATTAAATCCTCACTAGGGAAAGATTTACTCAGATTTTGCAGTATGTTAAAGGCTGAAAATGCAAATCTTTGATATCGAGAAGCTTTGGAACTTTTATCAGCTTAGATGTTACTTATAAATATTTGTGACTGAAGTTAAATAGACTGCTATTGAGGATCTTACAACAATTGGACAGTGAGGAATACGACCAACAAGAAAAAACCTCTTCGGTGGCATGAAGTAGGAAAACAGTTTTTTCCTTTTGGAGACTTTCAAAATCAAATGATGCCTTTTATACTGAATCAAATTTTCAGCTTTTTCTACTGCTCCAAGATCAGTCAAAACAAAACAGTTATGTTGCTGCAGTAAGGACGACTACTGCTTACAATGATGCTGATAACCAAGAAGCTTTCCTTAAGTGAAGGTCTGAATTCAAACCTTCCACTTTGGGCAGTTAAACTAAATTTGCTCTGTTCTCATGTCTGAGATTTTTTTTCTTACCTATTACTAATATCCTGCTCATACCAGGGTATAAAAACAGTTTTCTTTTTTTTTTCCAAGTCCTTTTGACTGAAAAGAAAAAAGGTTATTGAAACCGAAGCTCAATGAAATCCAAACTATCAAGGTACTATACCATACGGACCTATGATCAATAGCTCTCAAATACACACTCCTATTGGACCGTGGCCTGGTGGGTTAAGGTTCAGTCTTATTTACTTGCAGATTGTGGCAAAGAAGAATAACAAACCTCTCACAGGGATAACCTCCAAGAGATAAGAAACCTATTCTCTTGGTATTTCAAACTGCTGTGCACTTCTACATTCCTGATAAGCCTTTAGACTCATGAATCTATTACTCTAGCTGTCCTCTAGTAATCAAACCATCTCCCCCTTACCTGAAATCTCACACCCCGACAAACTCAGCCCATTTGTACCAGAATACCTCCTAAGTGCACCTCATCAGTTCTCAGCTTTGATTTCAGAGTGAAAAAAAAAAAGAGAAGGTTAAAAAAAAGGTTATACGGCCTCATCATTAAAAACAACGGGGTTAAACTGTGGCCTCTTATCAAACTCCCTAAGGGTGATAAATGTATCTTCGCTTTTGAACAGAGAAGGACCCATGCTGATAAAGATAACCAGCGGCAGAAAGAGCGAGAGTGAGAGACAGGAAGAAAAAGGAGCAACTACGCAGAGCAGCACACCGCTTATCTTTGCCTCTAATTAGCTACTGTATGTACAACTCTACAGCCGCCAGCGATGTTGGGAATTCCAATAAATTTCTCAGCTTCACGCTGGGTTTTGTTTTCCTCGATACATAAACAGTGTTTGGAGGCAGTGCCGAAGTGTGCATCTGTAAATCCGAGTGTGCTTTCATTTGTCCTTGTTTATACGTGCCGAAGGTTTCCTGAATGCAAGATATAAACCTTGAAGGGAGTGGAAGAGGAGTAGGAGGAAGAGGAGAAGGAAGGGGGCAAAGAAATCTAATTACAGTACAACCATCTACGAGCAGAGGAGAGGCTGAGAGCGCTGCTGAGGTTTCTGCTACTACACTTGCCTCTTGGAGAGGAGACACTGAATCCCAGCGAAGGGAATTCAATCTCATCTGAAGAGATTCTGGATGTACGTTAAACCTGTTCTCTCTAAACCCAACATCCTCACTGAGTGTGGAACTGATCATTTTTGCATATTTTTCTTCCTCTGCTCGCAGGAGGTAAATGCCAGCTGAGTTGTATCCATACAGTGATAAATTGGTATAGGTAAGCCACAGAAGGCATTATTTACTTTGATTAGAAGTATGACAGTGATGAGGGAGCACAAAGAGGCTCATTACAAGAGTAAAGTACTTCCTCTAGGGTACCAGGGCTTTGGGGCTGTATTCAGCAAACTTACTGTACAGGGTGAAATTCCTCTACAAAGCACTGTCACAATCAATCAGCTGTTGTTTGACGGCCAGATTTGCCTCCAAGAACAATGACCATCTTCTCTGTGTTTCCAGGGTAGCCAGCTGTTAGTGATGAAAGACTTCTGACTCATCTTGCATTCGAGTTACCAAACCTCGAGTCCCAGTAAAGTCCCGAATCATCAGTGTTCCAAGCTTGAGTTGAGTCCAAGTCAACAGTAAAGACTCTTCACAGCAGATAGAGCCAGGATTTCTCCAACATATTATACAGGGTCTAGATAAGATATACCTTTATTGGTCCTGAAGGGGGAAATTCCGGAGTTACAGCAGCATAAATACAAATACAAAAGATAAATTAAAGGATGAAGAAACTGAGAGCTAAAAAAAAAAAAAAATTTATATAAGACTCTGAAGCGTCTTATAGGAGCGTCAAAGACGATTCAGAAAATTTTCCATACTTTCTGGTTGGTTTTCACTGTCCGATATTGTAGCACGCTAACTTTGTTTGGGCTCGTGAACATTATTCGAGGATGTGGACCAATCAGCAATAAGAAGCAGCATCTGCCTCACAACCAACCAGGTTGGGGGAGGCGGAGAAAAGCTTTGTTTATGGTCAGAAAGAAAGGGCCGCTCAAAAAATTTAAAATGTTGACTACACAGACATAACAGAACGCAGTGATATCGTTGTATTACAATATGTCATCAATAACTAATATCTATTGACTGATATTAAAAGCACCACAAAAAACATGCTTCCTTAACGGAATCCTGCCTACCCCACCTTTAAGCAGCTCCTCAGTGCAGTGAGTGTGTGTTGGAGGGGGTCTCTGCAGGTTTCAAAAAGTCAATTTTAAGCCGTTTTAAGATTTTTTTTTAGAAAAGTCATGAAGAGAAATCAGAACATTTTACATTACTTCCAATCAATCTTAATTTTGATGGCATATTATTTATTAGTAAGTAACATCAAAACATTTTCAGACATTTTATGAGATTTTAAGAGAATTTTAGACATTTTAAGGCCTTAAATCTAAATTCTTGGATTTCAGATATTTTAAGACTTTTTAAGACCCCGGGGATACTCTGATTATATCTGGTTGCATTCTGCCGTCTTTTGCTGTCAATATGGACTGTTTTTCATACACCAAAGTCTATTGGTATGTGGCAATGTCACAGTGTCAATTTTAAATAAGACATATTTCAGTCAAAGCGCCATCTAAAACTTATGACCCTTCACAAGAGACAATAAGACTTTTAAAGACTTTTAAGGCCAGGTCTATTAGAAGACTTTTTGCAACTCCTCAAGGATCTGCAGGAAACCTATTCTCAGGTTTGGACTCTGATGAAACTAAGCACTAGAGAGCATGTTAAAATTAAAGTTAGAAGGCAATAACAAACCAATTCACTGTCAAATAAAAAAATTATAGTAATTGCTTCAATAATTAAAAACAGATTGCCAGATAGTATCCGAACCATGAGGGGGTCATCACACCGCAGCAGAGCATCATAAATATGGTTTGGGATGCAGTCAACAGTTTCCCTGAAGTGACGCTGCTCGCTCTGATGAGCCACAGGAAGACTAATTGGTGTCGCACTCTCCCCAATGTGCGGCTGTGTGGCTGTGATAACATACATATACATACGCTATAGTCAACGGTGAGATATACTTCTGCGAGAATACATCATGTGTCAGGAAAAGCACAACTGCAAAGTGATTTATATTCAAAGACAAACACACACACGCACAGAATATACTGTACAAAATAAACAGTCACACTTCAACCATTACTCAAACATCTCTATGTGCTATGAGAAGAAAAAGTAGAGAGAAGAATGAAAAATACCCTAGTGAGGAAAAATCAATTACATGTATTTCTTTGTCTGCAGGGGACTATATTTTCTATTCCCATCACACTTTCCCAGAGAGGTGGGGGGGATCGCGACGGCTGAGCCAAATCCTCAGCTGCTTTGAGGCAACTGACGCCACAGAGAGACACCTTTAGAGTGGATGGACAACGTGTTATGAGGTTTGATGTGAAGCCAAAGAAACATTTGTGTAACATCCAGCGATTCCATTTCAAGGCTGCTTTCTGTAGAATTAGAATTATGAAACAGAGACTGAGCAGAGCGATTCAATTTCACTTCTTTGTTACAGTCAGACTGTTTCACTCTGCTGAGAGGCAAACTCAGAGAAACAGGCAGCTAACTAAGATGAACGTCCTTGAAGAGTATTTTGAATAGCATCAGTCTGCTATTGATAAAGGGAAACACAGTTGGAGTATTATAAAGTGCTTCAATAAGGGATCCTCGAGCTAAATTCCTTTTTTCACTTTAAAACATGTAATCCTTCAGCTGTCAGTAAAGCTGCATTTGTCTCCAGGAAAAAATTAAAGCAAAGCTGGCTGCACAGACAGAGATAGAGACGTTTTCCTGTCAACTGCTTACTGTAATGAAAATCTCTCCAGAAAAATGGCATGAATGTTCCATCCGTTCCAATGCTTTACCATGCCTGCACTGGGAGAGAGTGTGTGGTATGTGTGTGTGTGTGTGTGTGTGTGTGAGGCTAATGATGCTGCCCTTTACTGTAATGACAGTAATGATCACCAGAGTACAAGAGCACATCTGGAGGCTCCGGATCAGAGGGTGCAGCGGTGAGCACGGAGCAACATGGGAGGCACATGATGCGTGAATAACTCAACGCAAAAAGGAGGAAAAAATTACTACAGCCAATCTAGCTGATGTCCAGGAGAGACGTGATTTAGCATGGATGAGAGGAAATGAAACACAGTCCGTGAATGCAAAGATAAAGAGACACACGGCACTCTCTTTGGTGCCTTTTTCCTCAGTATGCAGATGGTAACCATTTCATTTTGCAACACTTGATCCATTTCTATTTTCTTCTTAATACCCTGCAGCGTCTCTATTCTGATATTTTACCACACGCTACTCAGCTCAGCAGGAAGCTTCAGCTCGATGCATGTTTCCGAAAGATTGTTCATTTTACCTCAAAGGCATACACATAAATAAGGCAATGTGTGTTCATGAAGTTTGTTTTAGGTGAGGTTTTGTACAAATTCAGATTAGGGATGTTTCCAAGGGACTAGTCACTCAGTTGTTTTAAGAGAAATTTAAATCCAAACTACCTGACAAGCTTCAAGGTATGGCTGGGCGATATGGCCTCAAATCAATATTACAATATATTGAGCAGTTCACCTTGATCACCCCCTCCCACATTAACTCCGTCTATTTCAGCCACCGCTCCAGCTGTTACAACTTTTTAACCATCCTCCATCTCCTCACCTGTCTTTCCCTCTGTGTTACAAACCGAACGGGGTGGAGTCACATCTTTGATGTAGGACAGCGTCTTAAAGGGACATGAGACCATGAGCCAACCTACACACATCCAAAAACCAACTTTTATTTTTGTATTTTTTGACACTGAATATATCGATATGGGCAACACGATGTCGGTTATTGTCATAAATTTCAGTATTGGTAAATTTTCAGTTTATCACCCAGCCCTACTTCAAGGTAAAAAAAAAAAAAAAACACAACTGTGCACAAATTATAGCACACTGGATCATATCTGCAGGTAAGCAATGTCAAAATAGTTTGCAGAATCTGGCAAAGATTAGTAGAGCTAGCACCACCAGCCTTACATGTCAGTGTAACAGATACAACCTACAGATTACTTGACTTCTATTTTCAAGATCCAAATATCTGTTAACTGCACTTTGCACATAAACCATCTTTCACATGTGCTTGTTTACTATAGCTGAACATACACCATGAAAGCATTTCATCAACATAGGGACTTAAATTGTGATATTTTGTCAAAAAATGAAGTGTGTTTATCACTGAATCGACAACTAGCCTTGATTTTCCATAATGCTTACAGCTGCTCCTATTGCCACAAGTCACAGCCACAGCTTGCTTCCTCTTCTAAATCATCTTGGACTTAAGACAAGTGACTGACCAGTGAAAACACACCCTCAAGCAGGTAGAACTGTTATGGCTAGGATGGGAGTCCTAACTGTGCCGGGATTAAGTCACGCAGCCCCAGACACACAAAGAGCGATGCTGTTGTGCTGTGGCTGTTGTTCCCCGACAACAAACTTGGAAAGGAGAAATTGCAAGTTTACCTGATCGCTGTGACACAATTCACCGTCATCGTTAACAATGACACCGGCTTTGACACAGGAAGGAGGCGATGCTCTTTGGTTAGTGAGCCGGGCTCTGCACTTAAGTGTCAAATGCAGAACAAGCAGAGGACTGAGATTCAATCTACATTGTTGTCTGTCACAAATCACTCTGTTACGCTGCTTTTATTTACCCGCCGCCGTGGCTGCATCTGTGTTGGGGGAAGTAAATCTCTCTCTCTCTTGTGTGCACTGATCCAAAACGTGTGTGTACAAAAACCAAAAATAAACACAGTTCTACGCTGAGTAGAAAAGACCCTCAGTAAAGGATCTTATTTGGTTATTTGCTTTATACGAGACAGCATTTCTGTTTAAACTAACTACACCAATGTTATAATATGATTAAAATGATACATGCTCTTTATTGGTTTGTAGGCTCATATATTTCATGCCACCCCAGGAGTGTCAGTGTCTAGGCTGGGCTGCCTTAGTCTGAAATGTATGGACACCCCTGCTTGTTAGCATGTACCTCACTCTGAGTACATCATTTAAGTAATGGATGAATCCATGTTGAGGAAGGGGTTCTGATGATGGATTACAGCAAGCTACCGGGGTCTTACCTTGCAGGTATAACTTCGAAAACTTGTCAAGGATATATAGTATCTATGTAGAGCATCACTCCTGCTCCAATTAAGTCAATGTAGATCCCCCTTTTAATAATCCCTCTCCCTACCTGACATCTAGGAAAGGTAAATCCATCCAGATCATTAAAAAAAGGAGATTTTCTATGACGATATGGGTGTAACAGTGTCCTCAAAATGTATTTTCCTTTACCATCCAGGGCAAAATGTGATCAGGATAATATCTGTGGAGCATCAGTATGCTTTGCTTGTATGACTAAATATTAATATTAATATGAATAGTTGGCAGGTTGTCAAAAGGTTGTCTCTGTTTTGTCAGTGTTTCAGAGAAAGACTTTCAGTAAGATCTTTTTAGCTTACCGATATGAAACAGATAAATTCAATAAAAAAGTATCAGTCCTGACCAAAGCCAAACTCCTAGTGCTGCTCCAGCGTGTGTTTCTGTGTCAAAGATGAGGGTTATTCTCTACAAAATTTTATTAATGTAAATCATAGTTGTTTTCTCTAACATACAATGCAGTTTAAGTTAGTTACTGTATTATTATAAAGACTCATTTTAATCTTTATTCCAGTTCACAAAAATGTTTTTGACATTTTAGTTTTCCAGATTTTTGTTCACGATAATGAGCTTGGTTACAGAAAACTAAAAGTAATTGAAGATTTCCAATGATAATAATACACAGATTTTTTTGTAATCAGGCTGCGTTAAATGCTTGATTCTGATTTGTCGAAATGCCAAAACAACTGGGTTTGATTCCCAATAACAAAAGATGAAGTCCATCATGTTTGTCTTGTTTTGGTCTGCTGAGTAATCACAGAGTGTATTTGTACAGGCAGAAGCCAGGCTTCCCTGTCTCCGCTAAGCAGTGAAGGGAACAAATCTCTTGGTAATATATGTGTTGTTGACACCAAACCTCTGACTAAGACTCTTCTCCACACAGAAAATTCACAAGAATTGATGAGGGAATCGATAAAGAATTGGACTAAAATGCTGTACAAAATAAAATCTTATCATTTGATATCTTCATGTACAGATATAGCTTTGCCATAAACTGTGCAATAAAGAGAGAATCACAGCAGGTGTGTTCGACAATCATGCCTGAAGGACATTGTGTAGTGGACTCAGGGTACAGACGTTATACCATCAGCCTTCAAGAACCTTCCACTATGTGAAGAAGAGAGGCAGGAGGATGAGAGGAGAGCACAGGAAGCTGAGAGACAAAGGCTGGATTATTCAACAATAAGCGGAAGGATTCCTTTTGTGTAACTTCGCTTTTTTGTTAAGTCGTTGGATTTTTGCTTTAGGTTTCACACTTCTCAAGAGCTTTTCATGACAATGAATGTTGTAAATTTCATTTCATATTTCTTATTTTCATATGGAAATCAGACTTTTCTTTGCTTCTTAACTTTCCTGCAGATGATCTGATTGACTAGAAATCTTTACTGAGACACCAAATTGACAGATAACTTCTCAGAAAAATTGGAAGTCTCCGTCAGCTGTGGGGAGACAGAAATGTGCAGATAAATACAAGCGATAGAGGCTGACATTTTGCAGGGGCCTATTGTTATGTATGGGGCAGAGCTGGACAGAGGCTGCACGAGTAAAATACGACTACTCGAACATAAATCACAGATTGCACAAAATCATATCTCTTCTTTCTCTTGCAGGAATCTGAAATGCCATTTATTGTACTTACCCATGAATGTGCAAACCGATACGGGAAAGCCATGTTGTGAACGCAGCTTTTCAGGAAGTGGGCGCATGTCCCCCATTCGTTATTAATAACTATGTGCGGCGCGTGGAGGCATATAGCTCATACAGTACATGTTCTGTATGTAGTCTGAATGTATAATTGCAGACATGAGGGGTGTGAACAAGAGTGTGGATGTGAAAGGACACTTGTGCAAAGCATGTTCCGCACATACACTCTGTTCCTGCAGAAAGGATGGAGAGAATGCCCTTTAAAAACTCCGCCAGTGTTCCCAATCAATTATGGGAGAGGAGGAAGGCCATCAGACCAAAACAGGCCAACATGCTTTAATGCATGCTGGAATAATTGTCTGGTAATGAAATTAATATCACTCTCTGATGGTCACCTTGATGCATGATTAAAAGGTGCGTGTCTGTATGAGCACTCTTGTCAATCAGCTGTGCAGAGCTGTCTGGTTACAGCAATGTGGACATGTTCACACTCCCTGTCCTTGGGAGAGTTTCCCTGTCCAATATCCTTGTACCAGACTCTGATAAGCTCTCAGCAGTGGATTCTGATCATGGTATTATTCTTCTTATGGGGAGTGAATTCATTAATTAATTCAATTACTGCCTGTGTTTTATGCCAGTGACAGCAGTTCCTCTGGTGGTCGGTGCTAATGGCATAATAATCCTCTGGGCTGAGATCTAAACGGAGCTTTAGATAGGCTGGAAGTGAACAGGTTTTAAAAGAATAATGGCTAAGCAGTATTCAGATAAGAAATTTAAGACAGCAGAATGGACTAAATCCATCCAATTTGAAAAACCATGGCTGAAAAAAGGTCTTTATAAGAGGCAGCTCCTTCATTTTTTTGGGGGGGGAGAACCTTTATATCTTTGAGACTTCTTGAAGTCAAACACATACAACCCCAATCCCAAAAAGGCGGGCTGCTGAGTCAAGATTCACAAAGTTTGTGAATCACTTGAACCCCACTATTAATTAAAAATAGTGTAAAAACAACATATCAAATGTTGAAAGTGGAAAATGATTCTGTTCATGAAGAAAAATATATTTTTCATTTCAATTTTGGAAGTCACTGCATGGGCTCCAACTCACCTCCAACATCTTCTGTCCATGAACACAGTTTGCCTCTACTCCATCCAATGCAGATTAAAACTGTACCACGCAGAGGTGAAATCATGTATATATGAAATACAACCTGCATCTCTGAGCCAAAGCTCATTTAAGATCAACTAAAAGCTAAAACATACAGGATCCGTATTGAGCGAGTAACGTCAGCGTTGTGTATCACGCAGCAAATAGGTTGCCATTCTAATCAATGCAGCATCGCATACAGGACGCGTTTCTGCTCTGTCACAGCTCTGTATCAAAAGCGGATCAAGTGTGGCTCTGCTAAAGATACCCGCCAAGTCCGTTTTTACAGCTCTACACTTTCAATACGTGTCAATCTACACAGTGAAGGGCTGCACTACGCTGCTGCGACGCTCCAAATACGCATCCTGTGTGCGATGGACAGCACTGCTCTACGGAGCAGAAACGTTACACTGACTGATTGCGCTTAATATCCTTTTCTCTCAAGAAGAAATGGAAACACCTGGCTTGCTACAGTGCAAAGTTTAAAAGACAGCATCTGTGGTAATATTGGGACACGTGTGCCAATGACATGGATAGCTTATACATCCAGGAGTCCACCATTAAAGCTTCTCAAAGGAACTTTTGGTTTGTGCAAATTTTGGCATTCCTTTGAGCTAACGAGTCTTTGCATATCCTGTTCTCTAAATACTTAGTTTGTGTCTTTTGACAAAAAAAAAAAAAAAAAAAAAACTCATCCTGCTGACTATTGACAGTCAACTTTACTCTTTGTTGAAAATATTTTTAAGGTTTTAGGCTTAAAAATATTATATACAAATAATCAATCATCTCTCTGATCTCTCTCTCTCATAGGAGCTTTAACAGAGAATGATATATGCAGGTGCTCAAGCAACATATGCTGCCACCAGAACAATACCTTTCTCAGGGAAGAGATGGCATATTTCAACAAGGCCATGCCAAACATATTACAACAGCATGGTTTTGTTGTAAAAGGATCCAGGTGCTAAATTGTCCTGCTTGCAGTCCTGACACTTCAACAGCTGAAAACATTTGGCTGATTTTAGAAAGGAAAAACATGACAAAGGAGACCCCCGACTGTTGGCAAAAGAAGTGGTGATACAATACAATGTCTACAAGTCCCTGTCTAAACACGTGTCGCTGGCATCAAATTTAAGTGAGCATAATTTTTTAATAGAGCAATACAATTTTCCAGTTTCAATATTTGATGAGTTTTCTATGACTTTTTGCTTTAATGAGGTGTATGAATAATTTGAAACCCTTCATTTCTTGTTTTCTTTTTTTTTTGTACATTTTAAAGTGCCCTACCTGCTTTCTTGAACCTGTTCAACAGGTTTTGTCTGACTCCCCTCTGCAGGTTGAAGTAGTCATCCTCCTCATCAGGGCTCTTCAGGTACAGAGGAATATGCTGGAACACCAGGACATGTTTGGGTTTGGGTGCCTAAACAGAGACAGATGTGAGGTATTAATCCCAAAAAACTAAATTCGATTGTTTTGGTAATTGGCAGCAGAAAGGGGCAGTAATCTAAAAGTCTAGACACATAAGAGTAAGACATTATCTGGGTGAATGTCTTCATAAATCAAACAAGAATAAAGTTAAGTCACTGATGTGATTTTACCGACAAAGAGGAGGCTCTGCTCAGCTGCTCCTCCAGCCACGTCTCCTGGGTCTCTTTCAGCTGAGGGCAGCCTGAAGCATCAAAGAACAACTGGGAGTTCAGAACCAGGCAGAGGACCCCACCCACCTGAGACCCCAAAAGGAAGAAGAGAGTATATTATTCAAGATTATAACAACTTATGCAGAAAAGGCAAAACGGTTATTTTCAATATGTATCTTCAGCCTCTCAATATTTATATTTCCGCAATTATTTTTAGCATTTGTAACTGATGCATTTTCTACCTCATAATTTGTGCTGAAGGAAAAAACTTCAGTTTACACAAGCATTTGGTGCACACATGACCTGACCTACTGTATATGTAAAGCTGATTTAGGGTTGTACTTTGAAGGTTCTTACACACCAGGAGCAACACAAATATATGACGTGAAATTAAGAAATATTCAGAGGCCAATTTTGACGCGTCTGACTATACACATCAAGCGCGATGCGATTTTGCGACTTTCCGGGTGGAAGCGAGAAGACTGACCCAACACCAGACTGACTGTTTTCAGTTCTGATTAGACACTAGTGTTGAGATGGCTGTCTGTCATGATCGCATGTACTGAGTCAGGCCCAGTACCAGATAAGCACATTAAACTATAATACATAAACGTAAGGTAACAACCGAGACCTAATGGTGCTTTGACAGCAACGAGATTGAGTTTGAGACTGTGAAAATACATATGGTATGTTGTATCTGAACAGGTTAGCTTACGAGCTAAAGTTACTTAGCACAGATAAAAGTTAAAACAAAGACTTTTAGCAAACTGTTAAAGCACACAAACATTGTCATATGAGAAATCCGTCGCTATGACTCTCCACAAGTTGTCCTTCAGGTTCTTATCTTTGTAATATTTGTGTTTTTTATCAAAAAGCACTCTGTTCTCCGACACGTAAACCATCAGCCGGTCGGCCATGTTGGATATACCGGTGAATCAGACGTCGCAAAAATACGAAATCTGATTGGACAGAATTGGACACACAGTATGCGAAACTTAAGAAAATTCGAACATGATACGAAAAAAAATACATGCCACAATATCGCAGGACAGGAAAACGACAGGATACGGGTTCGAAAAAAAAATATTGATGTCCGAAATAATCACACGAAAAAAACGCTCCTGGTGTGTAAGGACCTTGAGACTTAGAGTTATGCATAACGAGGAATAACAAGGGCACTGACTCTACAGGCATCACTGGTTGTTATCAATGAGACTACATCCTAGTTTTATACATAGATGTAATCTAATGCCTTTTTTCTACTTACGCTATGCTAGCCGTAGATCTGTAAGTAAACAGATGATCCTCTACTGTCCAACACAAAGACATACATTTCTTTAAGGATGGATAGAAACCACAGAATCTACCTGTAGCTATGGAGGAGAGGATAATTTTGCCTGATAACTAATAAATGGGACTGCAAACATGGTATGAATAAATAGCATATTTGGCAAAGCAACATAACTCAGATAAACATAATCCTACTCATCTTACAACTCACTTGACAATCAACACAAAAGCAACTGAGATGTGTTTTCCACTTCCTATTAATCACAGAATCTCACAGGCCAATCAGAAGGGCAGCTGGACTGGTAGCCTACTCACGAGCTAGCAGCTTATTAGCTAAAAACACACTCAGCCATGTGGTTTCTCAGAAGTCTATCCAAAAAATTCAATTTTTCAATGTACTCAAAGTAGATTACACATTTCAAATATACAAAAGGGAAGAGTTTGGAATGCACATTGAATATTACACAGATTCACACAGGAATGAATGGATCTCTGGCTGAATGTGTTTTGCTTCTGTGAACATGGAAGAGGAAAACAGGTGTCAAGTTTGAGTCTTTTGCTATGACTATTACAAAATGGGTCTTCTTCACAGATCTGAGCTCAGGTTTATCATAAGTTTTCCATTATTATCAGTTATTCTACTGCTTCTGGCTAAATGCCTTCTGTGTCCGCTTACCCAGAAGCTAAAATAGTCATCGCCCCAAGCATTGCAGTACTGCTCCACTGTCCTGGGAGTGGGGGAATTTCCAAGGTCGTGGTTCCCACTGACAAATACCAGAGGAATGGAGGGATCCGTCCCCTTCAAGGCCGCCTTCAGGTCTCGTTCCTGACCTTCTCTGAATGGGGTGTCTGGGGAAGAAAGAGAACATCAGCTCAGTTTCTGCATGACAAATGAGTTTGTGGTTAGAGACATCCTTGTACAAAAACCAAAAGAAAAAAAATTACACTGACAGGGATCAGAAAAATCCATGCCTGATTATTAGTATTGATAATAATATTTTGCTTTGGCTGAATAAATAAGAAAAAAGACAGAGGGAGAAATTTATACCGGTGTTGATGAAAAGTGTCAGATCGAGAGTGTGGAGGGTACTACAGGCGAGCGTCGCCTAAGGGAAGGGGGATTATTTGGAAGATAATGATGACAGCTCAGGGAATGATCAATGCTCTGTACAGCTCGACTTTATATCACCATGGTTACGGACATGATGAGTAAGTAGTGTTCTGGTGAACGCTTCCCCAGTTCACATGGCAAAACCCAGCTAGCCACTCATCCTATCAGGTTCACTGGTCTGAGATACAGAAGACTGATGGTTTTACAAACCCTTTAGTACTGTGTTCATTTGTTTGTTGCATTTCAATCAGGAGTATCTCAGAGCCAAGCCTAGAGTTCACAGAAAGGAGAAGTGTGCAGGGAGGAGGGGGATGCTTTGAGTAAAACTAACTCAGTCCCAGAGTAGGTAAAGGGCTCAGAGTGGCTGAGACTTATTTCTATTCATAATTCAGGATGTATATCAAACAAAGCTAGCAGACTAGCTCTTAAATTATTCCTTTCTTTCCCTCTTCATGTATTTCTTTTCCTTTTTATTCGTCTGAGTAATTATTTTACTGGCCCACTTTTGGAGCAAACGTTTCCTTGGATGTTTGGATTGGACTTATTACATAAGAGCTTTTACCGACAGAACATCTTGTTCATGACAGAGTGAGAGAGTGTAGGGCCTGAATGTATCCAGATAAAAAAGGTGAAATCTTGCTCTTCTCCTTTCTCACTCCTATAATTACGCTCACCTGCCAGACTCCAAAACTGACAACATCACAGACAAACAGGCCCTCAGATAACAAAGGAAGACAAGAAGTCTGTTTTTGTTATAGAAAACACAATCTGTGTGAAGCTTTTATTCCCCGATTCCTGCTCAGGTTTGTGGTGCAGCTGCCTCTGTGTGCTGTTTATCAATTTCCTCACATATTGAAGATTGTAGAGTGAGCTGTCAATTGTCACTACCACTGGTGACACGATCAGGTGCAGAGGACACTTCAATAGATAACCTACAAGTCACCAGCATTTCTAGATTATCTATATGTCTTGCTTCCTCCTAACATAGTACAGTTTTGGTACAGACCTGCATTAGTGAAAAACTATGTTCACAAACAGTTGTTTTGGATCTGGTTTTGAGCCCATGCAGTGACTTCCACGACAGAGTCATGTCTATTTTTGATGTAGTACCACCTGCTGGGCTGAAAACCAGTAATAAGAAATTAGCCTTGTTCCTTTTGTACAGAGATTTCTCAAGATTTGCTGATCTTTCTGATGACATTATCTATCTTGTTCTTTGCTTGTTTTATTTGTTTTTATGTCACAATGTACAGCACTTTGGCTACCCCTGTGGTTCTTTTAAATGTGCTATAGAAATAAAGTTGATTGATTGATTGATTATGCACCATAGTAGCACCTAGCATTGCTGAACTATTTCCCCACTCAGTCTCCTCTCCCAGACTGGTCAACGTCTTCTCACCTTTACTTTGAAGAGGCCCGGTCTCTCTGGAAAGACCTTTTCACACCCAATCATGTGATAATGTTACAAAATGGGTGTTGTCCAATAACACTTTGACAGAGTTAGGTATTACTAATCTGTCAATCAAGTTTCCTTTTAGGGCTATCCCGATATTGATATCAGTTATTGGTCTGATATCAGCAAAGAGACACATATCGGATTAAATCAGCCTACATTTTAAATCTCCGATATAAGCACTCTGATGCAAGCAGTCCATTCCAGACTCCACTCCAGCGCCTCTATCTAGCAGCACCTGGATCCAACATGCAGAACCCACGTGATCACAACCATAGTGTGTAATAAGGTACTAACAAAGTAGCAAGGAGTAAAGTGATGTCGGCCGTGTGGCTGTATTTTTCGGCTGATTCCGAAAAAGATGTTGCAGCCGAGTGCAAAACTTGTAATGCACAAGTTTGTGCTAATTTTGGATCAATATCAGTATCGGCGAATACTGAAGGCTACAATATTGGTATTGTATCAGAGGTAAAAAAAAAAAAAAAAAGGTGTATCGGGACACCCCTATTTCCTTGACTGTGTTATATTTAGAGAACTAATAAACAGTGGGGTTTAATTTATCCATGAAATGACTCCTGAAATGACTCCATAACTGTAAATTGGCTTTAAACTTCCAGCACAAAGTTTGCATGATGTCCAAGCCGAATGATACATGAACACAACAGGTAAAAAGCAAGGCTATCTCAAGTGCTTGGTGGGCATGTTGAAACTGGGACACAAATTCAAAGTATTCCTCTTCCTTTGGAAATGTTAGCAATCGATTACTGACGGGAATTCAGCGATAAAAACATAACTTAATTTACTACTTTGATGCTATTGGCTAAACTTCCAAAATTTTATACCTTACATCCACAGCAACAATGGATAAAACTGACTGTACTTTATGACTACCAAACATATAAAGGATGTACAATTTGTGTGAAGCATTGACGTCTTCTACTTGATCACAACGAACATATGAAGGCCGATCTTAGCGAACAAAAGGTGGCTTTTTCCTGGTCTTGAAGAAATCTTAAGAGTGGAGGTGGATGAGAAGTCCTTTACCATCTCTTTAACACCAGCAGTGTGCCCTTTCGTAGGAAACCTGACCTTGTCAGCTGCTCCAGTGGAGCTGGTCAGGAGCTAAACACACAAAAGATTGTTTAATGCTTGACACCACCCAAGTGTGAATGTGTCATTGAGTGAGTGTGAAGCACTTTACTTTCCCAGAATAAATGAATGAGAAAAAATAGCACTGGTGGCCAAACACGATGGGGCAGGGATGCTGAGGCGCCTTCTGCTTCCTCACACCTCCAGCTGCCTGCCCCAGCTACAGCCATCCACTGAGATAGCAACACCCATGAATCATCCAGGAGCACTTCACAGGGCAAACCAATTCTCGACCGTACAGAACCCCATCAATCTGCATTCGGGACACCTTGCTTAAGATGAATGGGGAGTGTTTTTGGGAATGACACTGTTCAGGCAGCAGCCGTTAAACATTTGTAGGTTGTTGATATATGTATAACCCCTCTCCCGATGCTAATAGTGTCAATATGCAAAGAGAGAGGAGGCTGTTTGATATGCGCCCATTACTATAAAGCTTTTTTTTTTTTAATAAAAAACTACCTACAAATATGCAAAGCAGGTCAATAGATGCTGCAAATATGATTATCTAATAACACGAGAGGTTCCATTTACCCAGAGGAAAGAATGGAAGCTCATTACATGTTTTTATAACCAATACATTTTGCTGCATACATTTACTACCACCTTTTCTTTTTTTGTAAAAGCAGTGTACTGTATATGTACCGAGTGGTATATGGATATAAAAACACAATGCAGCTCTGGGCTCTCTCTGGAGCACTGAGTGAAAGGCCTTGTTCGTTTAATGAGATTGCCACACTGTGATTCTCAAACCCTGACAGGAGACTTTGGCAGGTTTTCGTTGAGCCTGTCCAACACTGTAAGCACTCCTCTCAATTTCTCCTAAAGACTGTGGAGACTGCACACAGGCCTGAGTGTGTGGGGTCCCTGCTGTCGTATACATTTTCTCCACTTAGCTTTCATTGTGTGGGGACCTTTATATTTGTGACTAACTGGAGTTTCAACCTGCACTGACAGCTTGTGCTGATGTGGAAGCGGACTGCAGGCAGTGACGAGATGGTGGAGATTAAGTTACATTAGATGAATAGTACAACCTTTCACATGCGCACAAACTGGTCGTATTTCAGTACGCTGGACTGTCAAACACTCATCGTTGGCCACTGTAAACAAATTATAGGATCTCTGTGACCCTAGCCCCTCTATTTTCAAGGTTATGTTGAGCCTCCCCCTCTGGTGTTTTCACCACAACTATCCTGGCTGGTACCTTTGGAAGATTTCTTATCATTGTAAACCTGAAATTCTGCAGGACAGCAACCTGACACCAGCTAAAGCCGGTTTATGGCTACAGTTATAATGCTTGAGAACTCTACAACTTGGATGTTTCTTTGCAGTTTTCTGTGTCAACAACGCACATTTTATTACTTTTACTGCTCTGCTGAGACAGGAAAGCCTGGCTTCTAGATGGGCCCTTATAAGTCAGCAAAAGTCAACAAAATCTCTGATTGGTTGAAAGAACATAACAAAGATGGCAGCCCTCCTCTAGCATAGATCATCGGGTCTATTTCGTGGGATACAAAAGCCCTGTATTTTAAAGAAACACAGTTTATTGGTGGAAAGCTGTCAAACTTACAAAGTCTTTGGGTCTTCTTGTAGAACTGATGCTACAAGACCAACAAGATTCATTGTTTTGGGTCGCTTCTGTTTTCTCTCCACCACGATTCTTGGTTGTCATCTGTGCTAAATACCTCTCGCAATGCAGCCCGCCATTGTTCTGCAACACAAAGTTGGATTAAGAGGACGTCGTTACAATTCCTAGTTTGAGAATAACAGCAAACCTCTACAATGACTAGAGGTTCTGTTACAGAACTGGTTTTGGATACCCTTCCTGTGTTTAAACAAGCTCAAATGACGGATGGTGTATTACGGTGTAGTATAGTTTGATCTGGAAAATAAAGTTAAACATAGGCTGTGTGTGGTTACACTGGAATTAAACCATATGATGAGAGAAGTTTGTTACCGGCGCAGAGATGTTGATGTTAACTTGCAATGAAGACTGAAAGCTAGCTGGGGGTGCTAGCTCTGCTAATGTTAGCAACACTCTACCAACAATAATACACTGTTGACCACAGCTGTAGTGATCCCTTGTTTGACTGTGTTTAATAAACTGTTCTCAGTTACTACAGTTTTTTTAAAGTTTTCCCTTTTTCAAGGCTAGTCGGCTATCTAAAATACACATTTCCATTTAAATGACAAAGATATGTGTTGCTTTGAAAACCTCCAACCTACTGTTTATAGAGGGGAACCATCCCATAAACCATCAAAGCCCCAGCCTTTGAGTTTTGTACACAACTTTTAAATCTTTTCATCTTTTCCAGACTGTGTGCTTCAGAAAATTGCATCAATTTTTCAAAATGCAGCCCTCCACTATTTCAGTGTTGGAAAGGCCTTGTGATCTCTGAAATTTCTGATCTCCTAAGCATTTCTAGTAAAATACATTGGCACCTTAAGAATTCCTGCTGGGTGTCTCCCTTTAGAGGTTTTCCAGGCACGTCTAACATAGAAGAGACCCAAGGGCAAAACTGGAGCTCAGTTGATGAATTAAGTATCCCAGCTACCCAGGGAGTGTGGTGGGGAAATGGTAATAAAGAGACATTTCCAAATTTCAGCACCCCTGGCAGACCTATTACTGCCCACACACGACTGGACTATCTCATTAAAAAAACACACACCATCTCTAAACTACCCACACCAAAAGAAAAATCCAAAACTCTTCCATATTTCCCTAAAAGAAAATCCTCTCCGGACAGTCTTCTTATTGTCCCTGCTCCAGGAGCCCTCAGAGACCTGCATTGTAACTGCCTTCAACTGCAATTAATCAGGTTCCCAAAGACATGGAGAAGGACAGGGACGTCCCAAGGCAACCTCCACTTCACCTTTGAGTTTTACACACATGCAGATGCACACACATACACGAGAGCTTCTGTGTATCATGCATAACTTTCCTCACGAAGCCCCTGAGACCCTGCTTGAATCCTTTGTAGTGCTCATTAGGAGAATGTTAAGTCCAGCATGTTTCTCTAATCTAATCAGCTCTGTATCTTGCTCTTCTCCCCCCTCCTCCTCTTCCTCCCTTTCCACCCTCCTCCCTGCTCTTTATCCTCTTCATTTGTCAGCTTTGAAAAATAAGTGAGAGAAAGACAGAGAGAGTGAGGGAGAAGTAACGAGAGGGAGAAGGAGAGGAAGAGAGGCGAGATTGAAGGAAGTCCTTGAGATGAGAAAGTGTCTCTCGAGGGTTGGCTTAGATTGGAGTGGAGACGGGGGAATTGGGATCAAGGAGTATCGCATCAGGAAAGGTCTGGAAAGCACAAATGCCAGGATCTTCACAGCAAGAAAAAACAAGATTTTACATTTTGAAGAGTTAGATTGTACCTTGCAAACCTCAGGGACTGGACACAAATGAACCCCTTTACACCAGTCTGGTTTCTGTCTTATCTTGCGAGTTTGAGTGCTTAATTAACACTCCAACAGGGGTAGCTGTGGTTCAGAGATTTAGTCGGCCATCTTTTAAACTAAAAACTGACAGATCAACTCCCTGGCTACTCCAGTCCATATTTGAAGTGTTCTCCGGATGAAGAATGACACTGAGCCCTAATGTACCTGAAGGAAAAACCACTGGGAGTGAATAAGCGTGAATGGGGTTACATTAGTACTGATGTGCTGCTTGGTACTTACTTTCTATGTAAGCTTTTGCAATAAGTGCATTAGTGTGCGTGTTTGTGTGAGACGTTGAAGTTGAAAAGTACGATAAAATGCTACTGAGTGGTCAGAAAGCTAGAAAAGTGCCATTTAACAGAAGAAGGAATCAAAGAAAGACCTTTTTCTTCAACTGAGATCAGCAAATTTTAAGATACCAATAATGTGATGTCATTCCAGTTCACAGAAATAACAGCTACAAGTTGAAAGCAGCTGCTGGAAAGCAAAGGCTTTTCTACAAAAGCCTAGAGTCCTTCAGGTAATCGATCAACTCTAACTCTGTGCCATCCCCGTCAGTCTCTTTGTCAGAATAAGAAAATGAAGTAAGTTTGTATGATCATGGAAATATCCCCATCTCTTCCTCACTATAAATTACAGGAGTAAACCTGTGGCTGGTTGTTGTTGTGAATGTATTTGATTAGTTTGGTACAACCATCTCATCTCATCTCATCTCATCTAGTCCCATCTCATCTCATCTAGTCCTATCTCATCTCATTGCATCTAGTCCCATCTCATCTCATCTCATCTCATCTCAGTGTGCAAGTGTACTCATAGCCTCCTAATTAGGATGGCTGACATAATAGCTTTTGGAGGAAAGTCTGTATTTATTTTGATGTCCTTCCAACAGAGAGTCGGTCAAGTGATGATGGACAAAAGTGAGCCAGTAAAGTAAAGTAAGCCTGCTCCAGCACACCTGATTCAAATGATTAGCTCGTTATTAAGCCACTACAGAGCTTGATAATGAGCTGATCATTTGAATCAGGTGTGTTGGAGCAGGGAAACATCCAAAACATGCAGGACAGGGGGGGCTCGAGGACTGGACTTGAGAACCACTGTTGTAAAGCATGGGTGATGAGAAGAAGAAAATATTCCTTCTGTCATACTTCCAATTTCTCTCTACATCTCTTTAACTGTGACCCTGAGCAGCATCAAGAGTTTCTAAAAAGTAAGAATAATAAAGTGTAAGCACCTGGCAAATACCTGTCCCAAGCTACAACAACAGTCATTCAACAAAGCTGAGAAATATGGCACAGATCCATTAAAAGTAAATTTTAAATGTAAATGTCTCTACTGTCTTCATTCAGAGAAGAGTATTTTTTATTTTAAATGCTTGTTTTGATGTCTTACTAAAAAAATAGACCCTCTCAATGAGAGTAACAGGTATATTCTAGTACAGGACAAACTTGGTGTTCTTTGCAGTTAAAAATTAGATGTGTTGTCGGAATAAGTCAATCAACTATTAGTGCTTTTACATCTTTAATGACTACACTAGTTTCTTTTTTTTTACCAGCCAAATCTCAGGTCCAGGTGTTTGTATAGAAAAGAAAAAGGTTTGGCATATCTCTATTATCTGACAAAGTTCAAATTGCTGTTGATGAGTCTTAGTCAATGTATCCACCACCCCTTGTAAAAAATGATTAGCCCCACAAAACTGTCTACTGATTACAGGCAGATTATAATGCTGAGTCAACTAGGTTTTTAAAAATAGATACTAGAAAGAAAAATTAAATCAGAAGAGTCATTGAGAAGACATTACAGCTGTAGTAAGCCTTCAGTTTTCCTGTCTTGTATTGAAGTCTAAAGTACAAACCAATACTGATGAGCGCAACAGGCCCATTGTTTTCTTTACTGTTGTAACAGAACAATTACAAGATCAAACAGAACTTTTCATTCCTCTGCAGATTTAATTCAAATAGATGCTTCAAATAGATTCATCAGAGGCAGGAATAAATCAGTGTGTTTGTGTACTGTCACACTTGCAAATGAAGGTTGTCAAAATAAGGTATGAGGCATGAGACCACAGCTGTTTACTAAAGGGAACAGGCAGATGAGAGAGAAAGAGACAGACCGGAATAGCGAATGTGAGAGCGACCCAGACGAGGAGAGAGAGGGAGAGAGAAAGAGAGAGAGTGAAATCCGTGGGAACAGAAAATACAGTTGCCAATTTCCTGTCGCCGGCAGCCAGCAGTGTTGACAATGCCGGTTGACAGCCAGCTTCCCCTGGCCGCCACCCATTCATTCTTTATTGTAAATAAACAGTTTAAGGGGAAATGTCAGCCGAGAGATGGAGGGAGCAGCTCTGGCTAAAATATCTCTACCGATGCTACAGCCTGGTTGCCATGCGAGTGACGGACGTGGTGAGTAATGAGGATGGCACACACAACCTGCTCTGTTAGAACTGACATTAACAAGGGCTGAAGCTACAATGTTTAAAGGTCCCCGAGGCCTCGCGGTTTAAACCCCATGCTAACACAATCTACTATCCTACTGTGCATCTGAAATGGATCTTGCTGTGACCTATAAATGCAGCTGATCAGAAGGAGCCGAGGGAGGGATGTGGGAAAATGGACGAGGGCCATGTTGCGGTCTAAGTGGTGCAGTCATGGAGATGATAGGGATACTTGGACGCCTACAGCAAGACTCCAAGATGATGGGGGAGACGGCTTCAGGAGCGTTCATGTTTAACTAAAAATGGCGGTCATAATGACCCAGAAAAAAAGAAGAGGAGGGCAAGAGTTATTCTCTGTCTTATCCAAGCCAAATCTGTGTTGTATATAAATAGTTTGCCTTGAGTCAAATTCCAAAAACAGAGGCCAACTTTACTGCACCAAATTCAACAAAATATTCTCCTTCTGCTCAGTAGCTTATGTCAACTTTAAACGGGTATCAAGGCCACGGTTACTTTCATCACAATCTAACCTCACAAGAGCACACAGGCACCGAAAGAGAGAGAGAAAGAGAGGAGGCAGAGATGGACACAGAGACAGATTCACTCTCTGACTCCTTTTTCGTGCCCATTTCTCCAGGCAGCTCATGCTAATTGTCATGCAAAGGTAGTAAGAATTTGTCAGGCGCTTGTGGCTCTTTTTGCTGAACATTTGACGCTGCAGCAGGCTCCTTGTTCATCCTGTCCTGTTATCCAAAAGGCAGCTGGACATCGAGAAATAAGCCCCCCACGGCCATGCTAACCAATTTCATTACTGACACTTTAATCAAGGTGTCTATTTGCTCTTCTTCTACAGAGTAACAAGAGTCTGATGCTTTAACAGGTATTTCAATTATATGTGGAATTGGTTGTTTTTACGTACATGTCAAGATTAATCGCTGTAAATCTGTCACCACCATCATAGAGATACAAACAGACAGAAGGAATACACCCAGTTTGCCGGTTCCAAACAAGGTGAGAAGTAGTCTGATATATGATTTTGTTTTCTCGCTGAGCCATTTCTGGAGGTAGTTAACTTTTTTTCTTCCGGAGCCAGCTCTATTCGGA
This sequence comes from Xyrichtys novacula, assembly GCA_962446985.1. Lineage (NCBI taxonomy): Eukaryota > Metazoa > Chordata > Actinopteri > Labriformes > Labridae > Xyrichtys > Xyrichtys novacula. The sequence goes on along the minus strand of OY660882.1, from coordinate 14,513,969 downwards.
AAATCTATTTGTCTGGTTTGACAGAGGGAGCATCTGGTGAATTGGGAAAAACCAGCTGCCACTGTGGCAAATTAAGTCGCCTTGCTGTCCTGGCTCTAAGACATCTAACATGTTGAACTCACCCTGCAAGACCGATGGCGAGAAACCACACCACTGTTCAACATTATTTACAAACTTATTAGTCTGCAACCAGTATTCAGCGGCTGATTTGTCTCAACAAAGAAAAATCTTGCACTAATACAGGGAGCTTCAAGGCAAACGGAGAAGTGATAAAGATAAACATTGTTTGCTTTTATGGGGTCTGTGTATACAAACAAGGGTTTGTGAATAAAGCGGAAAACTAACTTCTTTACCTGGCTACAGCCCTCTATCACCTGGAATCACCTCTGCCGCGAGCTTATATGGATTTTCAGAACTGAAAAAGGAATTTAAAGTGAGTCTCCCTTAATCAATAGCTGAAATATTCATCTGCACAGAAGCTAAACTTTTTTGGGAACAGCCAGAAGGCCAGTGCTATTTCATAGATAAATATCAGCTGCTGTCATAGGGGAGAATGTTGTTTACAGACTCTAATGGGAAACAGAAGACTAATGTTCAAACAGACCTAAATGAGAAATATTCTACAGCTGAACTATCCCAAAGCTGATGATCTTCACAGAGTGCTTTAATTAGATTAGGACCATCTCCAAAGGCAGCTAAGAATACATTCATCAATACACAAAGTGTGTACATCACACATATCCCAGTCTCTTTTAAGAGTGATGAATGCCAGCAAGCTTGTTCAGCTCCTGCTAACGGCAGATCAGAGAATCTGCAACAGTGGACCAATCATGATGAGCATCGGTTTTCAAGTAGGGTTCAGAAATGTACTCTAATAATATACCACACAACAAAATGATCGGATAATTTAGAGCCTGACTGATAAAGTGATCAGAAGATATTGTTGGCCCAATACTAAATCACACTTTCAATCATTAGGACAGTGGTCATCCTGGAACATCCCCAATCACAGCTGTTTTGGTGTTTTCATGTTATGTTTCATGACCAATATTAATCATGATCGAATCCTTAGGGTAATATCAAATATTATGCTCAAATGTCAAAATACTGCCTGAGACTCTATCATGCATTGATTTTAAGGGTCAACATGCATCTCTCTTGCCTGCTGCTCTGAGGTCAAGAGTATAAAATTCTGCTCGAGGCAAAAACATGTCAGGAGCTCCTCATGATGAGACTCAAATTACACTGCATGTCCATTTTTCAAGTTACAAGGCTGAAACAGCATGAAATCTTAATGATTTCATACAGAGGCATTCTTGTCTACTCCACTATTGTGACAAATATGTTTGACAGAGGTATAATAGCTCCTTCAGAACAGTTCTCTTGCCTAATCAGAAATCGATCTCCTGCTGGGCCGGACAAAAATTAGAACTGACTGTAGAAAAGAGGTGAGCAGAGCAACCTTCACACTCCATAGAAAATAAAACACTGCACACTTTGTACAATGCCTTTTATGTGCAAATACAGTAAGTTTTCCTTTTATATGAGATAATAATCAAAATAATCTATAAATAAATAAATTATAATAACAACAAAATAAATTATTCTAATATGAGATCTTCATAGTTTATATACACTTGGGTGGCGTGCTGTGCAATCATCTATGAGTGAGGAACACTGCTGCTATAAATGCAGGAATTAAAGAAAAAAAAAAAAAGGACTGAAAATGTTTTCTACTCTAAATCATATTATCAGACCATCAACCTATGTGTATGTGTATGTGTGTATTGTCCATTAACCTTGTCTCCTGCCCCACCCCCGCGTCCCAGTAATAGACAAGCAGATGAAGATGACTGACTGCCTGACTGACTGACTTACTGACTGTTAGATCAACATTATTTCCACCGTGTTAACTTTCACCACTCTCTGGGGATCAAGCAAAACTTTGACAAGCACTCTGGTAACCGTAACCATCAGGCAGTGGCAAGCACGGCCTGTCCTTCTATGCCTCTGATTGGCCAAAACTATGGCTCCGGCATTGTCAGTTAATCCCTGTATGGTTGTTAAATCAGATGCCTTAACAAGACAACAACAACAAAAAAAAACATGTAGGGTTTTTTTGCCTCTTATTTGACGAATGATGGAAATTCATCGTTAGTGACGGAGAACTTTAATACTTGTAAATAAGATAAATTTAGACACAGCCTACTAACTTGATATATCCAGCATGTTGGTGATGCTATTACCGGGTGAAACACTGAACCAGTGATGCATTGTGTAGGTATTCACCCTGCATCAACATCAGCAGAAGCATTTAGAGGTTTGGACCAAGGGAATTAATACATTGTTGAGTAGGGGAACAGAACTGCTTCGATCAGCAAATGGTCAGTGGATCTTATTGATTATAAATTAATATAGACACAACGCCTCCATGCTCCTCCTATTGTGAGATGTGGAGCCAGAATACTCCCTCTGACATGCTGCAATGGTGGAGCCAGGTCAGGAGCAAATTAGCTAATGTTTAAATTTTTTCTCCTCCTGCTCCTCCTCTGATAATCGGGTAAAGAAGACTGCAGGAACTATCAACAGAGCCGTCTCTTAACCATCTTTTTAATATCCAATAACTTATTAAAACTACACTTGTTAGAAGGCAGCAGGATGTATGAAGGAATGTTAATGTGGAGAAGTCAGGCTTTATGACCCATGCTGCAACTATTTAGTGGAGGGAGCTCTGAATAATTTGGCTAAGCTGTCCATAAACACTTGTGCACCCACTTTTCTGTGGTTGATTTCAATATCAAACCAATGTTCTCCCCGGATCTATGGGTAAAACTGTGCTACAGCCAACCTGTCTGCATCGTTTAGCTCTTGTTTTGAGTGATTACTGTATAAAATGATTGAGATGTCAGTGATATTGAGGAACTGAGGAGCTGTGTGTATAAAAGCAATACATCAATATGAAGGAAAATTAATGTTCAATGCCCAGGAATGCCAAAGGTGAGCAGCAGTTTTCTTTTCTTGGAATAAGAGATTAGATTTTGTTTGATGGCTGACAGCCTGATCAAACATTAAATTATGTTACAGTGCTTTGGCTGGGGTTTGTTAATCACTTCCTACATTACCCACAACCGTCCTTTGATCTCTTTGATGTAAAACCAGCTCTCCAATTTTGGCTGAGAAAATCCGTCAATGTGCAGCTGTGTAGTCTCGCATACAAATGAGGATATAAAAAAATAAAAAATAAAAAAAAAAGTTCATCTGTGATATGGTGAGAAGTGCAAAAATCCCAGCGTGTGTTTTATAAACAGTTTGCTCCTATCTTCAATTTTGGGGCCATTTCAAACACTTTAAAACAAGTGCAGCACTTGTATGAGCCTGCCATGGTGTACCAGATGCTACAAGATGACACTCATGAGACCACTGCTGTGTCGTTTTTGGTCTAACAAGAGTCTGAGCAGAGTTAAAGCTCACAAATCTAGCATCTGTGAGTTCACGTTATGTCTTCAAACAGGAGGCGGGTAATTGGCAGCGACTCTGGTTGATGTCAGTATCTTGTTTTTATTGACGGAGTGTGGGCTTGTAAGTTAGTAGCCTCTCTTTGCTGCTGTTTTTTTTTTCAGTAGAGAGCATGTGCTGTTCAAGTTTCCAGCGCTCAGCAGGTCTTTGTCGCTCCGAGAACTAAAACACATTAGAATATTTTATTCCTTTAAAAGAAAACTTCAAACGGCTTGTCATCTCACTACGACCTCAGAGCCCAACTGCTTTTAATAACATATATCCAAAGCAATCGTCGTCCTTGAAAAAGCAGTATTATTTAAATCATACTTCAAATCTTTGTAGTTTTCACGGTTTTTAATTATGCAGTCTTTGTCCTTTACGTGCTCCTCCTACCTGGCATGGCATGGACCAGATCCCCACATAGCACCATGAACTTAGGCCTAGGTCTGAGCTGGTTCACAGCCTCCACAGCCTGCTTGGTGAGTTCGACTTCTTCAGCCCATTCGTCCCCTCCGCCATCGCAGTCGCCCTCCCTCCACGCTTTCATCAGACCGAGCTGTGGATCTGCAGCTTGGATGAAGCAAAATGGTCCCGTCCACTCTCGCTCTGCATCTGGACCAAGAGGAGAAAAGAACGGGGTGAGTGGTTGTGTTGCCTGGAGCAGATGGCTATACATCTGCTATCCACTGCAGGGCAGGGCAAATTGTACCACAGTTTTAGGAAAGCCTGACCCATTTCGGTGGAAGACTGCTACTGTGTTATGTTGTGTTGCATTTGTTAAAAGTGCTAAAAGAACGAGGACTTTAAACGCATCTTAAAGGGGCATCCCGGCGTAAATTTAAGTTATGGTCAAACACACCAAAACACTGACTTAAGACACCCCCTCGAGAGATGAATGTTGCCGAAACTTGCTTCTTTAGTTACACCAACTTCAGCAACGACCAGACGATAGCAATACACAGCAGTCTATGGATCCATAGATCCACACAAACCTCAACCAAAAAGCCACTCGTAGCCACAAATGATGATCAGAACAGCACCTAACTTCATCAACAGTACAGAGCCCCAGCCATAGTACTAGCCTTCAAACATCTTTTTAACTTTGCCTGGTTTCTTTAGCAAAAAGACTAAACACAACTCACCTACTCTCTTCCAGCAGCCGCTTGTTTGTGGGGGAGTCCTGACGACTCGATCACCGAGTGAAGAAATAATCATCATAATAATCATTTTGCACTGCAGACGCAGTAGTTCGTCTGCCTTAGCGACTCTGTCTGATTTAAGTAATAATCATAAATGTTATTCTTTGAGCTGCGAAATTCCGCAGCACTTGGTGATCAACTCATCAGGGCTCCCCAACAAACAAGCGGCTGCTGGAAGAGAGTAGGTGAGTTGTGTTTGGTCTCTTTGCTAAAGAAACCAAGCAAAGTTAAAAAGATGTTTGATGTACTATTAGTACTAGTACTACGGCTGGGACCCTATATGTACTGTTGATGAAGACAGGTCCTGTTCTGAGCATTGTTTGAGGCTATAGAGTGGCGTTTTGGTTGAAGTTTGCGTGTGGAAACGTAGACTGCTGTGTACTGCTATCGTGCGGTCGTTAATAAAGTTGGTATAACTAGAGAAGCAAGCAGTTGGCAACATTAATCTCTCAAGGGGGTGTCTACCTTGGTGTGTTTGACCATAACTTAAATTCACACCGGAATATTCCTTTAAACACCAAATGTTACGGTACATGTGCATATGCTTTGTGTAGTTACTTATTAGTCATTAGTATTGAGCACTAAATTCTGATTGGTCATGACAAAGCAACATTTCATAGCAATGGTGTGTTTCTCAGAATCCCAGTGCTGCTATGAAGAACAGACCATTGCCAAGGATGTAGCTCTATACACAGACTCTGGAGGGGCTGTAATTGTATCAATAGGTAAAAAAAACTCAGCTGAACTCAATACTGGTTTGTTTACAGCGAGGAAAACCAAGAAAACAGCAGCAAGAACAAGTAAGAGAGGTAAAAGACACAAAAACTCAGGGCTTCAATAGGAAATCTACAAATGGAACACGGCACATGAAGTTAACACTTCACAGACAGAGCACAGCATGGGTTATGGAGGCGTCCAAAGACTGATAAATGGAACAGTGCATGACACAGACTCTGACAGTGATGAGACAGAAAAATTCAATTAGAAGCAGTGATTCATGCGTCCTGTTTACCTTCTTTTACCATCGCTGGAAGTGTTCAGATGAATGTGAAAATACGCTAAATTTGCTACTTCTAAGAAGAACACTGGGTTAGCTGAAAGTAAAAGTGATTTAGACTATTTTTAAGAGAAGAAACACTCATTTTTAATCAGTTACATCATTTCAGGGTCCCAATCCTTTGACGACCCGCTCACATTACATTATGCCTTTACCAATTCATACACCTTTTTTAAGAACACAGCTTTTATTAGCAGCTGACCTTTTGTTTTATCTCTCGGGTATTACTGTCACATTTGGGCAGCATCTTAACCTTTTCATTACAATATGTTTAGGTCACACCAGGCGCTTGCACAGAACTCTACACAGAAAAGTACGCGCTAACATAAAAGCTTTAGGGATTATGTGTCATTACAGCTTTAGTCATTCAGGTAGCACAAGGCCCGCTGAGAAAGCTTCATGTAGAAGTCTTGTATTTATTCTTGGAATGAACACTCGATAAGTAGAAAAGGATCAGGATTGAGGACTGGAAACTACACATCCTGGAAATGTGATATGCAGCCTTTCGTTAGAGTTGTATATGTTAACTCCATGAGCAACCATTGCTAAATAATTAACAAGCAACCGCATGTTAGAGCATGAATGGCAAAGAACAAGTGTTTTGCATAATCCTGCTATTGCATAACACAAGGACTCTGCAATCTAATCACTCTCCAATATTCATTAACGAGGCAAAGGACGGACACTCAGCACGGCTCAGCTGATGGTAGTGACAAGGTCTGACATGAAGGACACAAGAGGAAGTGTTCCTGCAAAGTGATGAGACATGTAGTCCCCTTGTTGCCCACAAATGGACTTGCGCAGAGAGTTGTAGTAAACAAAAGCTTTCCACTCCACGGGCTCTTCTCAAACCTCTCCCTGCAGAGTTTCACTCCACTATTTCAGTCCCACTTAACTCTGTAGTGGAGTAAAAATAGGAGAGCCACTGGTTTGAGAAAGGCCCCTGATGTCAACATTCAAAAGGATATGAATGCATTTTAGGGATGAACAACAAATGCCAATCTGACTTTTATTATCCAAGCATTGATGTGTTGAAAGAAATCAAAGCAGCGGGAGCCACAGCTTGTATTTGCACAACAAAAAAACAGCTTGTATTGTTACCTGCATTTGAGAACCCAAAGCTAAAACAACTATGATGAAACTACTGAATTTACTGCACAACATGACACACCTTTTTTTCAAAGTGGGTGATCATTCACCAGCTAATGCCAAGCTTGGAAGTCTCCTCAGTTGCCTCTAATTTTACAGTAATGCACTTAATTCTGGCATCAGTAAGTGCAACATAAAAGCACTACAATTAAATCAAAATACAGCTGCCTGACTTTCAACACTGAGCAGGAGAAGCAACCACATAACACCCGTCCTTAACAGCTACCTTTGAGATTCAGAACAGATTTGAAGATTTCCCTGCTTGTTTTTTAAGACTTTAATGGCTCCAGCCTATACCTGTGAGCTTTATCTCCTAACAGGGCCCTTCCCCTTGAATCTTAAATCTTGACTAGAGGTGACCAAGTATTTGCAGTTTGTGCTTCAAAGCTGCGGTGGAACTTTCTACCTGAGGATGTAAGATGGGCAAACTTAGTGTTGTCTTAGTATATATCTCTTCTCTATTGTTTGGCTTTCTCTTGATAACTGACTTTGTTATGTGTGTCTGTAGCCTGTAATTCTCATTGAACTAACAGATCTTACTGATCTGTAGGGGTGGGAATCACTAGTGGCCCCACGATACGATATTATAACGATTCTTGGGCCAAGATATGATATTATTGCGATTTTTAACATTTTGCAATATAGTATTGCAATTTATGCATTTTTTTTCAACTGCTTAGGTAATTTAGCATTTGTCTTTCATTTATGTTTGTCTTATTCATGCTGTATTTTATTTTCATATAGCACGTCTTGCAAACCTTATATATATTTGTTGTACTAACTTTCTTCTGCTCTATGATGTCACCTCACCGGACAACCAGCTGATTTTATTTTTCCATTATCATAGATTTGACTTCATATTAGCAATTCATCTGAAAAATCAATACTTGGTAAATGAGACGATACGATATATCACCGGAAAAAATAGCGCAATACTATGCTGAATTGATTTTTTTATCCACCTCTACTGATCTGTAACCTTAACTTGTTTTTTTCAGTAACCTTTTCGTTGTTCTATTCCTCTTTATAACTCCGTCCGTTAACTGCTTCCTTCACTTCATAACTTGCTTTTCAAAGGTGTTATATGTAAAATTATAATGATTATTATTTGCAGACACATTCCTACCATCCCTGTATGATTCCAGTTAGAATTAGTAAACAAGTGTCAGTTGTTGGCATCAGCTGAAAATATTCACATTCTGCATCCCTAGTTTATTCCTGCATCGCTGTTGCTGTGGAAAATCTGCATCTGCACAAATCCCTCTCGTACTCTGAACCGGGGCAGCTCGCTTCTCAGAATCCTTTGTGATTAACATGCTATCCATGCTATCTTGCTCCCAGAAGAATTCACTGTAATTCTCTGCACCGGAGAAAAAGAAGAAAAAAAAGAACCAGAAAGAGAGTGCTGTTGCTCCTGGGAACCAGATGAGTCAAAGCTTAACAATGACCCCATCACTGTAATTGACACTGTAGAAACCGCAGGAGGACATGCATTCTACTGTTATAATTATGGTCATCATCGTTACTTCAATCAAATTACTTTTGAGAGCTTTTACTTCAAACCAACCTAACACTGATCTCTATTTACAGCTTCAGAGTGAAGACGGACGGCAGAGGAAAGTTTTCACTCAAACAGCCGCTTTAACAAGTTACCAAGTGAAGTTTCTTGCTGATTGCTTCCTGAAGCTGACCAATACCAGTATATTAAATACCTCTGATGCAGTTGTAGGTATTGGTCAACTACAAAAAAAAAATCTATGAACATTATTGAAAGCTCAGGATTTCTGCTCCAGGCTGTGTGTGTGCTCACTTAAACAGGGGTGTCCAGTCTGAATACAGAAGTTAGAGCAATAAAAATCAGCCCTACTGCTGCTGCTGCAATTACAGAAAGAAAAGAATCCTGCAGAAAAATACTGTGACGCTTCATAAACTCATTGATTGATTTTATCACATTACACGCCAGATACAAGCGTCTATTTTGCAACTTGACACAGCTCTGAACTTGGACAATGATACACATGATTTCAGCAGCATTGACATAATCTGCAGTTATGCTTGATGGATACCAACCATCTCATGAAAGAATGCAGAAAAACTAAGGACAAACCTGGTTAGTCAATGTAAGGCTGGGCAATATCTTTAAAAACAACTCTATTAAAAGGTTTTTATTGATTTTTCTTTTTCTCCTAAGAAAACTAAAAATGAAAAAGACATACTGTGGTTTATTTGAGGTTAGCTGAAAATCAGCTGTGTCGCCACACAGGAATTTAAAGACCAAACATAAAGGTTTGATCTTATGTAGTTCATACTTAAAGCAAGTGAGTAAACAAGAGGGAAGAGACAGTGGGAGTATGTAATATTCATGACTTAGGGAATTAAATTCTTATAGGCAGGCTCAGGTGATGTGATGTATACAGTACTGGATGTCTTCCTTTGTTGTTATCAAATTGTCTTTATAGTTTCAAAAATTCTTTCACCACATCAGCTGATGTGCTATACTATCTGCAGTAGACATCCGCAGGTAATATAGTATCATAAGAAATAAATGGTAGTTTTACGTTACGCTACTGCGCAGTGCTTGTTTCAGGAAATGAAGAAAACTGTTCGGCTTCAAATCTGTACACTGATGGGAGGTGGAACAAAGTTGTCCATAGTATATACAGTCTATGGTTAAGAGTATTTTGTGAGAAGAAAATTTGATTTGTGATGCAGAAAAATGCTCAATAGACCCAGGTTACCCTCTGTTCTTCCTTTGTAGTACATCCCTCAGATAAGGCAATGTTGATAAGCTGTATTATTGCACAGAACTCCTGAAAGATTCTAGAGAACTTCTAGGTGGGTCATACGTGTTAATGCAAGAGCTATTGAAATCAGATGACTAGGGTTACACCAGGGACATTGACCTGTACCAGGATGATTCAAAACATCCAAGATAAGCTTTGTGTTGTGACAGTCAAAAGTCAACAATCTGATTCTAAAGACAGAGCTCCTGAACATTTTCTGGAAAGAAAAATCAGAAAATTTAAACAAGAAATGAAATTAGAGGCATAAACTACAACATAATCCAGAATGTGATGAATTTCTGTTCAACACGTTATAATACAGCACAGACTATCCATTGATGAAGTGGATTTTTGCTCTTGAAACAAAATCTTCATTATGGTTAACTCAGATCAACAATAGGGTTTCAGTGACAGACAGACCATGTTATAACCATAGTAGCCCAGAGAGGTAGAATACTGAAGTGGATCACTTTGACCACAGAAACTGAGTACATCCCGTTAATACAGTTACAGTGATCTGATTTATGAAGTCTGGAAAAAAGCTACCAAGACCTCACTGACACCAAATTTGGTTACAGCCTTCATTATAGAGGCACATGGAAACAAAGCGCTAATAAAAGTCGGATTATGAGCGTGTCATATAATGAGCGCAGCTCCATTTGCCGTTTCTTTAGCCAGTGGCTAACATTGCAATGTACTTTGAAGTTCATGCACAGCCTGTAAATAAACACATAGAGATAACAAGGTACTCTGCTGTCAAATTAAAACAGGCTAGATTCAAGCTCAACACAAGTATTAGCATTTATACTTCAAAATAATCCGATTTTAGCTCGTAGGTGTCCTCATATTCTGCACATTTGCCTAAATAGCTTTTTTCCCTCACTCCTTTCAGTTTAAATGTTCTGGATCTCCTCACCAGGTTACAGAAACCTGATATTCCATTTACATCTTGAAGAATCAAATCCCTGAGTTATATGGTTATCCCTAGATAGTTAATGATACTCACTTATTAAGACACAAATGCTCATCATGAGGGTACCAAACCTGTATGAAGAAGACCAAACTGGTATCAGATCACTGTGGACTACAGATATTTTGCACACTGATCAAAAATTTATTTGCTTATGATCCCTGCAGCTCAGTGGAATCACCCCTGAACTCAGTTTCACAGTACGAGAGTTTGCATTGAGTCATCCCTTACAGTAATATATACTGTACCTTAGCAAGCATGTATGGATTTGCTGCTGAAGTGTGTTGACCTCTTCTGCTTTGCAAAGGAGTGCTTTTAAATCACTCAGGTATAAGAGTGCACATACATGTTAATGTGCATGTACACTCTCATGCATGTCAGTTCTATATACTCTTTGTGGTGCTTCTAGCAACAGAAACAATCAATAAAGATTGAATAAAACTCTACGGTGCATTCGCATAAATCCTGAAAGCCTTTTGTTACTGTGCATAAACTTTTGTAGTAAAAAGTCTCTCTCTCTCTGAAGCCAGATGTGTGCACTATTTTCCTGACAAATGAAAAAAAGGCTGAAAAATAACACAAGGACTTGCAGAGGGTTGCAGAGCTCCCTTGACAGGAGATAAGAGGCGGCAGCCTTATGTGGCTCCTCTGGTCCAAACTAACTTCAAACACTCCTCACACACAGATTTCTCAGGTGGCACATTGTTCGCACCGAAAGAAATTAATCATCTTCTGAGATTAAAGCATGATGGGGCTAGCTTTTGCAACAAATAACCTGATGCTGAATATTCAAATGTCTTCTGTTGAGTTACACAAATAGAAGCTACTTCCCTACAGTGAGGCGGAATCACATGATCAATTTCTTTTACCATTTCCAAACAACAGGGGGTGGCTCAACTTACCCCACTCTCCCCTACACATGACTGAGCGTGTTTGTGTTGTTACGTTTGATCCACCGTCATAACCATGGGGATAAAATATACACTTTAAAGCACGCTAAGAGATACTGAAGTTACGCTTTCTTAACAAGGACAGCCACGTAGAAAAACACCACACTTTACTTTAAAGCGACCTCAAAATGCAAAAATGTGGTTTATGGTTCTTCACCACACGCTCCTCCCACCTCAAGTTTTACAGAAGTGAACCAATATGAACAGCAAAGTTTTACTAAAAAGGGTAATTTTAATGATTTAAGTACAAGTAACTCTCACCACATAGCAGATGGCTGTGGCTCTTTAACACAGCAATAATGGACTACTGTAGTTTAACCGTATTAACGCTAATGAAGCGCGACAATATCCCAACGTTACTGATGTCATTCACTCTGTAAACACACGCTATCAGGCTAACCATGCTACACTGACAGAAGCGACCCGGTTACCCAGACAAAGCTACACACACGCTGTCTGTCAATGGACCGAGCTGGCAGTGTTAGACTATTAGCCTGACCACAGCAACAACTTTGCAATGACTGAGCTTAGAGGCGGCGTTAGCTAACATGTTAGCCTGTGAGCGTGCTAACGGGTGGGTCTAAAACCAACCGCCGACAGTCTGCTACCTTCAGTCAGTCCGCTGAATGTCCGGTGTTTAGCCCTGAGAAAGATGTCCTCACTCTCAGCCATAAGCTCCTCTAGTTAGAAAGTTCCCACAGCAAACTACTTCGTGACTCGGGAGCCTGTCAACGAGTCTCAGAGTGGGTTTGTTGTGGAGCTGCTGGGCGGGTGTGTCACCAGCTGTCTCTGACGCTGGTCACTATCGGTGAGCGACTACACAGCCTGTCTGTCTGTGAGTGTCCGAGGGTGGAAGAGCCTTTTCTCCGCAGCGGCCCCCAGCGTGGCAACAGCGTGCAGGCTGTCCCAAATTTACGGCAAGTAAACTAACAAACAGAGGGAGCCACGCCTCATAAAAAGTTAGCCTATTTCAGTGGACCACACAACCAGGTAAATTACCCAGTAAAAGCTTTGTGTAATAAATGGACTACACACTTAAAATTGGTGATCAATTAACAGGGATAGAGCCTTATTTCTCTAGTAGGGGAGAGTGGGGTAAGTTGAGCCAAAGGGTAAGTCGAGCCACCCCCTGTTGCTTGGAAATGGGAAAATAAATTGATTATGTGACCAAATATTTAGTAGTGATCCGAAACATGAAAAATGGCTCATCTTATCCCACTGTCCCCTAAAAGCTTTATGTAACAAATGGGCAACACACTGAAAATTGGGGATCAATTAACAGGGATAGAGCCTTGTTTCTCTAGTAATATCTGCTGTCCTCTTCATTTTATGAACACCAATATTTTCCTTTAACAATCAGGAAAGAAAAGTGGACAGTTCTGGATGCAACAACTGAGCAGACTGCTCTCAAGTCCTTTATCTGCCTCATGGTCTCTCCCTCATACATAAAGGTGAGCCCTCCTTACCAATCTCTTGTCCCTCATAGTATTTAAGTAAGTTATTTCAGTCAGGTTTGTTTTTGTCAGAAGTTGAAAAGTAGCTCAGGATATTGAGGTAAATCGTCCAAGTTTGATTAATGGTTGAATTGATATTAAAATGGCTCAAATAGTGTTGTGTGCGCCAAGCAAACATGGTATTTGAAACATAATTGAACTTATTCTGGATTTTTCCAGGACTTTTTTGTAAGAATTAATGATTTTAATCAGTTCACTCATTCTCACAGATTTCAGTGTCATCCAGAGCATTGTTCTCTCCATCATGGTACAGTCTATGACTTTGCTATACTGAAAAATGCCACAAATAAATTCAGTAAATCAGAGAACAAAATTGTAATGTCCTCTTAAAGAAATTCTAACTTAAAGCTCCAGTAAGTAACTTTCTGTCTGTGCTGAGTGTTGCTGATTTTGTCTCATTGACAAAAATCTCCTATTGTCTTTTTAAGGGTCCATTTTATCATTCACCATGAATACTTGTAACAAAGGCTGTTTCTTCAGCATATCCACCCACTCACAGCAGTCACAGGCTTTAGAAATTACAAAATAGAAATTCTAAATCTTGTCATCAATTGTCCTATTTGCGTTTGTATATCATAGAGACATGTCATTGTTGATTTTAGTCTGTCTCATATCTTTTCAAAAACTCCTCACAGGAGCTTTAAAGAACAGCATCAAAAATATTTACATATCAGAGTTCCTGCAAGGGGGTTTAGCTAGTTATGAAAGAGACCAAAATAATTGGCCACTGTTCCCTATTTTTAGCATACATGAGCAGACAAGAACATCAACATGAAGATAAGCTTTATCTTTGTAGTTGTTTTGATAGCTATAATCACTGCCTGTGTGGTAGTTAGGTGTCGGATAGTGATTGACTGCATTTCAGTTCGGTTGAAAAAAGAAATAAAATAAAGTTTAATACAAGAAGAGCAAATATATGTGTTAGAGTGATCAGCAGAGGCCACTGGAGTTGCCAAAATTGACACAAAATGAGACTCATCATTGGAGCTTTAATGCTATTCTGCCATGATCCTTAAATTACAAAATTGTCCCCCGATGATAGTTTGTATTTCTTATTTTGATACTAAAATTGTGTCAATAAAAAAAAAATTACACACCCAGCCATCATAGCAGACTCTATCTGAGGAAATTGTTTTAGCTTGGCTTTTAATCAACTTTGCCATCATCAAACTGAATATTGTTTGTTTTTAACAAAGTCTAGTTGTTGTTGTTTTTTTCACGTTTTTAATAATTAACTTTCTTTTTATTTTATTTTCTTTGAACAGTGTTTTCAATCTTTGCACTTCGGGCTGCATCTCTGCATACAAGGTGCTCCATTAATATAGTAATCATTATTTTTATCTTCTAATCTAGAGTTAGGAATTAGGTAATTTAAAGTTCTGCTTAAGAAAACAACCCAGGTCCCCTTCTTTTGATGGGACCCTGGGTATTCAGACCACCTGAGTCCATAACTCTTTGGGGATTTCAGTCAGTTATAACAATGGCCAGTTGTTGCAAAAAATCCAGAGATGAGCAATAAATCAGTGTGTGCAGTCATAAACTCCACCATGTTAACTGATAATCATGGTGTACAAATTTTAATAAATGCAAGGTGTTTTTTTCTCTTCAGTGGCACTCAGTAGCAGCTGAATAAAATTTTATACACTTAACTGAATAATTTAGCTTTTTGTGTTCTCGTTTTTACAAGGAGATAAACTTAGATGGAGGCTGGGATCTTAGCACCATGTGTTTAAGATTATTTCAAATTCAGCATGAGACTTCAATTCTCTGTTTTGTCTTTATAGTTTGTTTTTGGACACTCTGAAATTTTAAGTTTTTTCCCCTTGCAGACAGGGTGTAATTTTGTGGTTAAAAATAATAATACAAAGGACTTCAGAGTCATTTTTATGTTTTTTTATATCCAGTTTGCCTTGTCTCAGGTAGTACGTTCCTGTAATTATCTTGCTTGTTCTCTAAGTGTCTGTTCTTGCTTTTAAATCTGAGGATGTTGGGGCATCCACAAATTTTAAAAATCAAAGTTTTCTTTTTTTCCACATTAGGCACCATCTGCTTTGTGTATTGTTTAGAAATGTTCCTTAAAGAGACTCCCTCTCCGTTTTTGTACAATTTGGGAAACAGTTGATGAATCTGTGTCAAGCATCGTGTTTGTTATTTGACTGAAGGGAATATTTGGTTCCTTTTCCTATGGCACGTTTGGAAACAAAGGTGCTCATGAACATTACACACTATGTTTTCTAAAGAAAAGCCTCCAGAGATGCAGTGGTCGTTGTGTCACGAGGCCATCTTTGGTGAAGGGCTTATTTGTTTAAAATCCATTCTCTACCTTTAAAGCTCTACCAGCTCCTGACTATTGCAGCACATTAAGGTCCTTGTGACTCTATAAAACAATGGCAACCTACGGGTAAAAATGCATGAAGTGGGAAAAAGAGGGGGAAAAAAGCTCCCACGCCTTTCCTCGACGGCATCATAGAACAGTGGTGTGCGTATTCCCGGGCTCTATCGTAATATTTCACAATAAAGACCCCCCTCTCTCTCCCTTTCTCTCTCTCCATCTCTCCCTTGCTCTCATCAGCCCTCGCAGTCTCTCTCCCTCCCCATGTTATCTTCCTCCTCCTCTCCTTTTGCGCACCAGGCTCTCCCACCCTCGGCTCCTCTATTCGCTCACTGCGCTCTCATCCTCTGTGCGGCGTGTGTCTCTGCCTACTCCTGTGCGTAAGAGCGCACCGATGGATAAGTGATGCACTCGCGAAAACGCGAAATCTGAGCCTTCAAATGACTTTCTGACGAGACGTGAGCGCATCACAGAGCGAGTTAGGGAACAACAAGTGCGGGCGAAGAACAAAACAGGGTGTTTCTTTTTTTTCAAGGCGGGATTTTTATTTTGAATAATGACATATTAACAAAGATGTCCATCTGCGCGGATGAAGGTGCGGCGCAGTTCGGATGCGTGTTCCTGGACTTTTCAGCATACCATGACCGCGCGCCTTTTCTACTCTCTCCAGGTCTTTTCGTGTTTGCGTGAAGTTAAACGGAGGAGAGAGCATCATGAGAGGAAAATACTTTCTCTTCGGCTTCTTGTTGCTCAAACTTATGGCTCTTGTCTGCAAGGCTGACGGGGAGCCGGGGCTGCTCGGAGGGTTTGTGATGATCGCCACCTCCAACGGCTCAAAGGAGGAGGAAAGCGTGTCGGAAGAGACCCCGCACACTGAAGACAAATGTCGGGGTTACTACGACGTGATGGGCCAGTGGGATCCGCCGTTCATCTGCAAAACGGGGAATTATCTTTACTGCTGCGGCACCTGTGGCTTCCGCTTCTGCTGCTCCTACAAACACTCGCGGCTGGACCAAAGCACCTGCAAGAATTATGACACTCCGATGTGGATGAAGACAGGACAGACTCCCTATAAGAAGATGAACAAGATGCACGACAGCACCAAAGACAAAACGAACTTAATTGTTTACATCATATGTGGAGTAGTGGCCATCATGGCTCTTGTGGGGATTTTCACCAAACTGGGGCTGGAAAAGGCGCACCGGCCCCAGAGAGAGAACATGTCCAGGTAGGTCTCTCTCTCTCTCTCTCTCTCTCTCTCTCTCTCTCTCTCTCTCTCTCTCTCTCTCTCTCTCTCTCTCTCTCTCTCTCTCTCTCTCTCTCTCTCTCTCTCTCTCTCTCTTTGCCTCCCTGCTCCTCTCCTCTCCTCTCAGTGCGCTTGTTTACAAAGAGACTTGCAGTAGTAGCCTACGCATACAGTGATCTGGAGCGCGCAGTGTGTGGCTCTTCCCTTCATCTGCCCCCGAGCAAACCAGAAATGTCTGAGTTTAACAAACTGCTGCGCACCATCATCAAGTGTATAACGTGCTTTAAAGCATTTGTCATATTACACTTCGCATACTGTCTGCTGTTTCTTGGCAACGGATTCAAATTATGTCATCGACCATAAAAAAAGTGCATGCATACTGTCTGCGCTCCAGTCCACCTTTCCATTGAGGTGTATCACAACATAACGTGCACGTCTCTTTGTTATGGGGGGCGGTTTCTCTCAATACAGTAGGCGGCATTGCGCGCCATGCATTGTGCTCCACTGTGCATGAGTGTGAGAGCAGCTCGCTTGAAGAGCTTTCATACACCTTCATTGTGTAATAAAACAAAGTGTTCGAGCACTGATGGCAGCAAAACAAGGGAAAACCGAAAACAAACATTTCTCATTCTGAAGGAAAATCACATTTTCTTCCACTTTGCTGCACCTCACAGTGTACCTCTCAGTTTCATTGAGGGATGCTGTTGAGCAGTGCAGCCCAACTGAATAATTAAATTAACCATGTTATGCACAGTTCCTCTTGTCTGCTCCTCTAATCCTTCACCGCCCCTCTGTCTCTTTCTTCATTTCTTTTTGTCCGACAGGGCCGTAGCCAGCGTGCTGCAGGGTGGGTGTCCAGGTGAGCAGTTTCGGGGGGAGGAGGCCCTTGGGATGCATTCGCAGCACTTTGTCTCCAGAGCCACAAACCTCCGTGAGTTTTTATCTTTTCTGTCCAGCTCATTATGAGCAGTAGTGAGCTGTGTGTGTAACTTTTGGAAGCACTCGGCAGTGTGGGTGTGGCTTGTGTCAGCAAAAAATGCTTATTTGCAACGCTTGATTGTGTCCACGCTGGTGTCAGAGGCCCCTTTTGGAGTCATTTGGAATGATGTAATGATGGGAAAGTCGCTCGTCTCAGCTGGACTCTGTTTCCAGCCAAACTCCTCTCTAGTTTACAGTTTGTAAATCTCAGAGATTCAGCAGAAGCAGACAGGGATTGCACAAAGCCCAGCAGGCTTTCTCCAGTTTTGTTTCAAATGACAGCATTGTTTTTTTGTTCCCTCACACACTGGCCAGATATCCTTCCATTTCATAACATGCTGGAAAGAGAAGATCTGCCTGCCTTTTAGCTGCAGCTTTTCAAATCCAACCGTTATTCACCATTTTATTTTAGTTCATGCCCACATGATATAATGAGAGAGAGAGAGAGAGAGAGAGAAGAGAAAAAAAGGGTGGTGGGAGCGTGTGTGAGTCGGTGAGGAAGCCGTGGTAGTGGTGGTGATGGTGTGTTGGTGTAAGAGGGGGGATTCGCGGGGTATGAAGGGTGGTGGTGATAGAATACAGAGAGTATGAATGCCATCTATTTCTGTAGTGACCCGTGGGCTGCTACAGTAGCGGGCTTTTTTGTGTTTTCACACCAAAGATCAAACAGATGAAGGCACACTGAAACACTCATGCACACACTCCAATATGTACAGACCAGAGCTTTAGGTCCACACATAGACTGTTTCTGTGAACACATGGAAACAGACAGTACACAGATTTCCATCCGCTCAAAGTAGAACAAAAGCAAAAAGCACATCAAAGATAAATATCACATAAAAGACATGCTTTTTCCAATGAAACCCACGTCTCTTCCCATTTTATGTTTTGCTATGAAGCTTCACACAAATACCCCCTTGTTCAATTGTATCTGACTGCAGTTGAAAATCTCTGAAACAACCCATCTTGCAATCCGTGACTGTATTTCATACTTTTGATGCAGACAAAAGCGGAGAAAAAAAATCAATTTTACCAACTTATTCACAATCTGGTGTTTGGTTTTTGAGTCCTAGTCTAAGAAAAAATTGGACAATTTTGCTCGAGGGTTGAAATTATTTTGCAATTTTTCAATGCAAATGAAGTGGCATTGAGAATTTTGTTCACACTGGCAGCTCGCTCTGGCTTGCAGAGAAAGAAGAACGATCAATAGCGTCAACAAATCTCCAAGTTTTGCATTGCAAGGCCTAGATTATATTTGGAATGAGTGCACAAGGTTCACAGTTGAGTTTAAACCATCAGCAGTGAGCTGGCAAGAAATTTTGGAATAAAACACAGAGAAAGGCAGGAAGTGTACATGTAAGGAAAGTAGTGGTAGTGTGGTGGGGTATTGAGTAACTACTTCTATTTGCGAGAATGAGATAAGTATGTAATCCTACAACTCCCCTGGCTAACGACAAGGTGACATAACCCTACTCAGCATGAAGCACGACGCCCACAGACACCATCAACATCATGTTGAGAGCACATCTCATGGAAAGGGGACAGAAAGGTTACATTCATTAAAATGGTTTGCTTTGACATGGGAGGGGAAAGAAAGGAGGGGTGGGGGGCTCAGTTTTAAAAAAAAGAGCTTCCATTACATTGTGGAAAGAGATAATTGACACTTTCAGCAGGTGATGCTGTCCGCTCCACTTCTTTTTTTTCCTTTCTCGTGGTTCGAGCGATGAGATGGTGAAGTGGCCTATAACCTGAGTGGTCACTGTGAAATAGCATTTATTATTTGCAATGTGTAACCTGTTCCCCTGAACCTCCTAATCCCTCTGGCTTGTGGGTGATGATGTGTGGTGTTATTAACCTCTGTGATCTGGCGGGATCCTCACCAACAGCCACCTGATTACAGGTCCCCCCCGCCGGTGAGGGAGACAATTCATTGCAGAGTAACAAAGAAGGAAAGGAGAGGAGACAAATCAGATATAGGACTGTGTGATATGGATGCGGTATTCTTGTTTTATGCAAAGATTTATCGGCTGAAGAGGGGGATTTCTCACGCCACACACACGAAGAATAGACAAGGAGGGAGTGAAGACAAACGAGGAGGACAGAAATTGCAATGTAGAGATAAGTGCCAGGGTTAAAAGGGCTAATACACAATGGGACATGCTTGGATTTGTTGACGTAAAGAGCAGAAACATAGTGGAAAATCTATTTTTAGTGCAAACCACATATTGATTATAGCTTATGGCAAGATTGCCCAATTGCTGGCATCAGTGAATCTTGTCTGGCAGGTCTAATGGGAGGAGAAAATTCCTTTGGGTTTTGTGTGATTGTCAGTCACCATCAGAAAAAAATTACAAATGACCACAAGCAGTTATTCAGTCTCTTAGCGTCGAATTTGTATGAAAATGTAAGGTTAACTTCTATCCCCAAAACGTGCTTCTCAGTCGCTATCACATGCACCACACAGGTTAGAAACACGGTATTAATTAATGAAACAAAAGCCTGAAGTTGGTGTTTGTTATGTTTTGGGTCTTTGTGCAAATGCAGCCGGGCCCCCAGCAACCTCCATCTTATTAAAAATGGACGCCTCAGTTGCTTTGTGATCCGGAAACCAGCCGGCCCACCGATCCCCAGGTGGGCCGCCAGGCAGACTTTCATGTCATCTCCAAACCCGGAGACTTTGTTTGAATCCTTAAAAGGCAGAAAATCCCGTGTCGCCTTACTCTCAGCTTCAAAGAGCTGAAGAGACAAAGAAAGGAGGGATGGAGGGAGACGGAAGAACCGAGGAAGGAGAGGAAACGGTACAAGATCTGAGTGGCAGCAGCCAGACTGAAGCAGCACTTAAAACGGGGCGTAGCGCTGTATTAAATATATCAATCTATCTAATAATGTTTATAGACCCAAGTTTTAGCAGAACTTACATAATCTTTACTTTTAGCCTTTTTCACATGTGGACTGGTGTCTTGGTCCTCTTAGTGGTAAGTCACAGGATGCAAGTGAACATTTATTTGTCTTTACTGACAGCATTTGCGCAACAATAAAAACAGTGTATACCGTCCTTTTCTCTACTATCTTTCATAGGGTTGTTAGCTATGACTGTGATGACACTAAAGTTATATAACCTCAGCTGGTGGTTAGGCTGTTATAAAGTACTGGTGATATACCTCTGAGGGGTCTGGCACCACAGTTTAGAGACCACTGCATGCCATTGGTCTCAAAGTGGTGAACCATTGGCCACGGCTAATGCTACAGAATGACCATTGCCATTGTTTATGGACAGGGGTTGCCCTCTATGAAGGGGTTCTTGGCTTGGGTTCTTTTTATTTGTATGTGTGCATAAACACAAGCCTTGAAATGAAAACCAAAAAAACTTCAGAAACTTAAAATCTGGTCTGATGCTCACAGATTCTGAAATTCTATGTTGAATTGGCAAAAGAGATTAAAAGAGGCCTGGACATTCAATCCTACGGAAGATGAGAACGGCCACGGATTTTTCTTTTTTTTTTTTTTAACGGACTGTTATCTCGTGATAAGAACTTATTCTCTTGATGTAACAAAGTTTGTTTTCTCGTGATGACATGTAATTTGTTATCTCGACATAACAAAGATTGCTTCCTCGTGATAACGGTAATGGTGTCTAAGCCGACCTAAAACGGTGAAGCTCTGAAGCCATGTTCCTGTTTGGATTTCCAGGGAAAGTGTCACACATCATGAGCTGTTGCTACTTAATTTTGGGTGACTTTCCATGCAGTGTTTGGCTCTGAAAACCACAAATCTTGAAGTTTCTTAAGTCTAACCGACAAGCAGCAGCAACTAATCTCATTGTCACTATACTTACTGTATAATCTAATGAGGACGTAAGTCATGAATTGAATAGGAAAATAGCATTTATCCCTGAGACTTATTGCACTGAACGCTTCTCCCCGACAAATATTCTGCTTCTTAATTCTCTAATTGTCATTTTGGGTATCACACTGTGGAGCTTTAGGTGGGCAGCACTATTAGTTTTATTAAGACAAAAGCACACAGTAAAGTACACACTTATATACACACATACTCAGTGCTCTGTGTTCGCAACTCAATTCACCATTTGCAGGCTTAATTACCTCCCCAGCAGTTATAATCTTTTCCTAAACATCCAGAGATGGGAAGGATGAAATTTTAATAGGTAATTGCTTCAAAGATTGCACAGGCACAAGAAAGACTCTGTCTGCAAAACACTGCTACCCCGCCTTGTGACTGTGTGCATGTGTGTACGTGAAGATGTGCATACGTGTGTCTATGTGCATGCAGGCCTGTCAAAAGAAGCTACGCATATCCTTCGTTAGAAGTAGGTGACTGTGTGACCTTGTCTTCTCAGCTGTCATCCGAGCCTTCAGTGTGTCACATCTGATTGCAGAGTGTCAGAGCGGAAAGTGGAGCTCCAGCGAGTGAACCTACACACCGCCGCGCAGGCCATAGAAACAAGCAAAGAGACGCTGTGAAAGAGAAAATGACAGAGCTGGAGGTAGTTATCTGTGAGGCGTCACTCCAGCTCCTGCTCCGTTTGAAGCTCAGCTTCTGTCCTCGTGTTCAAACAGGCGGGAAAAGCAGGTGAAGTTGCGATGTCATCCCTGAGTTTGTCTTTCAGGCTCCCAGCTCCAATGTGTGACAGTCAGGCTTCTGCTACATATGTACACAGGCAGGTTTTGTGAGGAAAATGTTGATTTTGTTTCTGTTTTTTTGTAGCAGATTTTTCCATCCTGCATACTTAAAAAGTCAAGCAGACACTCAAGTTGAAACTGCTTTCATACCTGCACTCAAAGGTAGCAGTTGACATTTGAGGGAAATATTTGCACTGTTTTAAATCAGAGTCATTGCTTTTTAGACTAACATAGTCAGTAGTTTGCTTAAAAAAGTAAGAAAAAAAAAAAACTTGTCTGAAATGTTCTTGAAGGACTGCAGGCATATGAATCTCATTATGCTTAATCTTGTAATCACTTAGTTGATTATCAATTTAGACACTTGACAGTCAGGACAAATATGAGATAGTCTTGTTCCACACAATGAAAACACAGGGTTTTCCCTGCATATACATAAATAAATAGTCATCCTGCAGCATAGGAACCCTCAGAATAAGTAGGAAGAAAAGCTTCTGTGTTGTTTTTGTAACCCACCTCTTGGGAAAACAGCTTTGCGAGGGTTTGACTTTGTTCCTGTGGTGACATAACAACAGGACTGATTTGCAGAGGCATACTCCACTTTTTGAAGAATTTAGCATCGTCATATGATTTTGTGTTTTGCTTTGGTGTGATAGAGTCAAAATGCCAGAGGTTAGAACCACAAATTATTTGTTTTTTTTTTGTGTAAAAAATCATAGACTTTCTAATAACTGGCTGTTGCGTTGGTGGCATTACCCATTTGTTTCGACGCCTATTAGCAGTCATCGCCATACGCTGAATAAACGCAGCTTTCTGGTTTGTGATGTTTTAGGCAAATTAATCCACATGCTTGCTTCAAAGATGACTAGAACATATTGTAAACAGCTTAAAATATGACGATAAGGATTATTAGTATCTTCTGAATAGACATAAACCAACAGTTGTAAACATATTGGGTATGATCAAAGTTACAACTGAATCACAAAGGATAGAATTTGAACACATATTCTATGAGTCCAAACTGTTTATACTTTAGCACAAATGAGCTAAATTTAGCTGCAAATAACAAACTTTTGTGTGCTTTCAGGCAAAATTTATGTCTCCTGGCTGTTAGACGTGCACATCTGTTTCCTCATAACACCTTGCATTAATGGTTAGCTTTACTGTTTGACTACCGCAGCAATCCAAATAATAACAATGTTGGTGCAGCAGAAGTTCTTACACTGCTCTTATCTGAGTAAAAAAGCTTGAGGCATAAATCTGGCCAAAGTAAGTCAGGCTCAGATCCTAAGAAAGTGCAAAAGTCTCTCCTCCTCTTCCTCTCAAGAGCCCCATTCCTGCACCCTCTCTTCGCCTTATTATCTTAATGTAAGGCCCCTCAGCAGCCCAGGGACACCATTAGACTCCTGTTTATTTGAGCTCTGAGGCTGCGCAGCCTTCAAGCATCGACCGTCGGCAGACATCCACTCAGTTTGGGCTCAGAGGGAGACCAACCAGGGATGTGACACAAAACCTGGGAGAAAGGAAACAAAAAAGATTGAAGGAAGTGTAAAAGACTCTAAAATAGAGTCTGATTTTCTGCGTAGGAAGCAGGTGACCCTGAGCTGTGTCATACTCCTGTTTCTGAGCATTAGCTTCTTAATTAGGGCTAAAATAAATTAAAACAAACACAAACTTTCTCTGGATATTTTACGAAATCAAATGGTTTTCTGATTGTCAGCGGTTGAGTGGTAATCCATGGCGCCTATCCTTTGCTGCCCTCAATATCTTCGTCACCCGGTGTGTAATTTCCCATCTTGTCATTGTGGTGTTGTAATGAAAGAAGCGATGGGGACAGTGAATATCTTTACTTCTAATCAGGCGACTCCCCCAACCCCCCTGACGAATATTAATCAGTTCATTTACTCCCAGGAAGTCACATCTTACATTTGACAGGTAATTATGTCCGCTGCTACGTGTGTGCGGTTGTGCATGTGTCCATCTGCGTGCACATTATATATGCCTGTGTGTGTATGTCAGGTATATGACCTGTGCTATGCTTCCGTCAAACCTGAGAGCAATGAGCAATATAACATCCACCCATCCATCCTCATCTGTTTCAGTCTCATTTGACTATCAGTAATGACACAGCACTGGCAGCCAGTCATGGGATAAGCAGACAGACTTCCCATCTGTATGTTTGAACAGGTGGTTATCACCACTGGTTTCTAATTAACTGCTACACTGATGCTCCTTAATCGACTATTGAAATTAATGAGTCAAGCCCTCTGCAAATATTGGGATTATTTTCTGTCATATGAATTTATTAAAAAAAATGTAATCATTAAAGTAGATAAATGTTAACACACTTTTGATGTCAAGGGTTTAGTTTGCAGTTTGGGCTGTGTTTGTTGAGAGAAGCACTTGGCTTACTGCATGAATTCTCTCACTTGTCTCAATTGAGAAGCTATTGAGAAATCAACCATGTTCCTTTCACCAATTATATTCTCACTGTCTGTTAGACATACAGTGAAGCGAGCTGATTCCCATAGTGGAATTAAAAGTCTGTTCAGGCGCCCCAACACAACTGTGTTATGCTGTGTGAAATCCTCTGTAATCTGCAGCTATTCACGCAGTTTCCCCTTTATACGGTCTCTAGTAGGAAAATAAAGCTCTAATCCTCTGTATAACCACCCATACTCTGTCAACTTCCCAACAGTGTTCCAGCATTATATTATCATGACAGTATTCACGAGGAAGATCCGCTGCCATGGAGTAGGCAGGATTTTCAACCAGAAGGACACAAAAATATGAGAAATGACATAAGAATTATGAATATTGTTCCAAATATCTGGATCGACATATTAAGATTCTCATATTCTCATGTCTAGAGAAGTCTTGCTGGTTTAAAGTGGCTGAAAAATAAAATATAGATCATAAGACATGACACTTTATCAATTTTCCTAGGAATGGTAGTTAAAGAGAAAGCTAGAGAGAGATGATAAGCTGTTAAACATGATGGATGCACATGCTAGAATTAGATTTTTAATGATTAAATGTAAAAAAATGACAATAAAATTTTATTAAAGCTGATGGATACATAGTTAGTTCAAGGCAACAGTTCAAGAACTGAACCAGTTGGCTGAAAATGATGGAGACAGTAGATAATAAATAATGCTTTGTTGCTTTTTCCATGTAAAAACACTCCACACGTAAACCTTTGAAACAGGATGTGTTGAAGAAAGTACATCTTAACTTTGTCAAGGAAGAACAGCACTTTGCGTACACCACAATGTTAAAGAAGCTAAGTTTTGTGTTAGCAGTCTCTCTCTCTCTCTCTCTGTATTTTGAAAGTCTTGGCTTTGAAAGAGAACAGTCTGTTTTGGATGAACCAGCCAAAGAAACAGACCACTTCGTATGTCCCTAAGGTGCTAAGGCTCTTTTTTTCCTTTCACTTCCTTATGCACACACATACATATGGGCACCAAAAGACACCCACACAAGCGCTGAGGTCCAGATACACACACATTTAGTCTCAGGCCTGTTTTTTAGTCAGCCTGAGGGCAGGCAGCAGATTTACTTGGCTCCATGATGGATGCCACCAGCGACGTAAAGTCACAAACAGCTCATGCTGGTGGCACATTTATGAAACATACCCATTCCCATGTGTCATCCATGTAACCCCCTGTCACACATGCACCCATCCCAAGACTTTGGATGCTGTTATGGTAAGACATGCGACCACTTTGGCCTGCAGGCACCAGTATGGCCTGGCTCTCTCCCCACCCTGCCCCAAGGAGGGAAGAGGGATACACTGGCAGGCTTCCCACCGTTCAGCCATCCTCATACTTACATATGGGCACACACAAACACTATAGCACACAAACTCATAGATAGCCTCACAGCCCCCGCCCTCACCATCCCCCATCCTGCTGGGCGCTGGCCCATGGATAGGGGACATGTGGCAGGGAGAAATGCGTCACGAAGCTGGGCTTTCGCTCCGACAGATCTTGTGCCTGACTGCCTGCCTGCAAAATTACCAGCCTGGAACGACACACAAAAATAGAGAAGGAGTTTTGTTTTCTGCCCTTCTGATTGCAGCAATCACCCTACTCTCAGCTCCCCTCAGCTCCTGGCAACTGTTGTCTTTTTTCTTGGCGTTTCACATTTTTGGTAACAGGATCCGTTGTCCTGCTTTTAGTGGTGTCTCCTACTTTGTTTTCTTGATGAGATGTTATCGTTTGCCCCATATCAAGATGGAGGTGTTGTTGTCTATTCAAACCATCCTTTCAGGGATGTTGATACATTTATTTTCTTTTTTATCTCCTACTTTTCTCCCTTTTCTTACTCCTTCAATACAAACCTTCCCTCAACAGATTTGAACCCAGGACCATCTGAGTCAAAGCCCTCAGTAGCAGCTGTTTCACCACAGGCTTGCATGGTTTTACCACAGACTGTATATACTATGGATAACTTGGTTCCGCCTTCCGCCAGTATACTGATTTGAAGCCAAAAAGCTCTCGGTATTTCCGTTTTTTTTCTCCACTTCCTGAAACCAACATCCCGTAGTAGCCTTGAACACACTCCACTACCTGTGCAGTAGGATTGTACACATTTGGCGGGAGAGTCACTGTGATGACGCTTGGCTCAAACGGCGTATCCCCTGGGTGACCTACACAATCTTCGTACGCCCATAGGCTGTATCAAGTGTCAATCATAGAAAACATGAACCCCCTTATAACTTTTGAAAATGGAGCTGTACAGAAAAAAGAGAACTTGAGCACAAACCAGTCTTACAATAACTACATGTCAACATCACAAGCAGGGGAGATAAAAATGTATATTCTGTGTAATAAGTTTCTAAAGTTTGTCCACAGCTCCATAAGGATTGCTGGAGGAGGTGGGATTTATGACCTTTACTGCAGCCTGTCACCAGAGGGTGCTGTTCTCTTGGTGGCTCCAGTGACGAGGCAGGTGGCGTCCATTCTTTATACAGTCTATAGGATTTACTTACTTTATTCTGTCACTTAATTCACTATTTTATTCTTTTTAAAAGCACAGATTAGCCCTTTATGAAGGGAAAGCACAAAATAAAGAGCCAATATCCATGTTGGGATTTGAACCCAGGACCATTTCATTCAAAGGCAGCAGTACTTACAATTACACTACAGCTCTGCCTGGCTGTCACTGCTTGGGTTTATTCGGCTTGGACCATACTTAAAGGAAATGTTTCTTTTCAGCACCATGTGAAAGCTCCTCTCTTGGGCAGGGATTTCAACTGGAACCATTTCACTGAAAGGAGGTGCCCTGGCCTGCTTGGCAGTGTATTCCCTTTAAGACCTTCTCATTTACTATTTTATGATAGTATTTTAAAAGCACAGCTTGAACTTCAGTGCAGGGGAAGCACCTTTTTAGGCACCACATGGACAGCAACTATGCATGCTGTGTTTTGAACCTGCAGATCCAACCATTACACTGCAGCTCTGCCTGGCTGTGTGCGTGCAATTTAAGGTGTTGGTAAAGAATTTAAAATACAAAGCTTAAACTTCAATATAGAGGAAGTATCTCTGCCAGCAATAGAAAACTAGTTCACCATGAAGCCTCAAGACCATCTGCTGCCATGGGTTGCCAAAATAAATTTTTACTAGCCCATCATAATTTTTGGCAAGCTGAAACCAGCTCTGTGGTGTGACAACCTTATGATTACAGTACGCCAAGAACAGACAGAAAAATGATCCTCAGTACTGCTGGAGACAGATCTCCATTAATCACAACTCTCTGTGCATCAAGGCACTATGGCATACAGGAGGTGCCCCTTTTTCTGCCCCTGCCCCTCAAAAACCAGAGTACACCACTGGTACTTATATACAAAAAATAAAAATAAAAATGAATAAATAAAAATTGGGTTTTAGCAAGCACTAGATGTTGGTCTTAGAGTTTAGTCCCAGAAATGCAGTCTTGAATCGTCAGCCTCTGGGTCCGCAGACAAATATTGAAGACTTAAAACTTGAAGTCTAGACATTTACCTTGAAAGATCACGTTTTACTAGTCTTTTTTTTTTTTTTTTTTTTAACGGTGCTGCCTCTGCAATCAAACAACAAGTGACCTTCCCTGAGGGATTGAAACTAAACATCCATGGGTTTTATTTTGTTTGTTTGCCGGTTTGTTTTCCTTCAGGAAAGGTCAAGTGTTGTCTTTAATTCTTTTGCCCACATGTTACTTAACTCTGATGGACAAAGCCTCTCTCAGGCGGAGGCAGTCAGGGAGCACAAACTGACTGAATACACAAGATAACCAGTTAGACCTGCAACTATTCTTGATTCAAAAGCCCCATTGTTAAAAACAACCCCTCTGGCAATTCTTGTCTTTAGTTGGTAGCAATAGTGATTGAGAGACAAGAAAATAAAAGGCAAAAAGGGGGATGACATGCACGAAAGAGCATAGGGGCTGAAATGAACCCAAAGTACTTTAATCAGGACCCAATCATGTACATGAGGACCAGCTTTTGATGCTGATCATCTCATATGCCCACAAACATTTTCTCAGAACATAATATTTTCAACTTGTTTGTTTAAATTGCAAATGGGTGCTCTGGCTTTCTTGGACACTGACAATGAATTACAAAAGAGAATACAATTGTCAAATTAAACCAAAAGACCAAAGACTCTTTGCAGCCTTTGCATCGTTTATTGGTTTCTGATATGCATTTAAAAGCCAAGAGAAGGTGGCTGCCATATTGGAAATGTGAACTCAAGCTTCTTTTAACTGAGAACTAGATAAATGAGTGGAGCTGTGGACAGCTTTTAGTCTCCTTCAAACAGTTTACAACATTTGAAATCCCCCTTCTCCTTATCCCTAAATATGCAGATTAACATACAGCTTTAAGCTAACCAGAATAGGAACATGATTATCTCTGCCAAAGTTAGCCAACAGGGGGAATTAATGGAGATTCATAATGCAATTGTTCACACCTCCACATTGGTTTATTTTCTCTCAGTTAGATGTTGCCACTTGTTGAAAACATGAAGCCAAGTGACTGGAATGGTGACTGGTAACTTCATGGCAGTGACATAAGACCAATCTAAACCATTCATAAGCTCAGCTGACAACCTATTAACCAACAGGTTTTTTTCCACTGAAACATTTTTTTAGAACTATGGCCATGGTACAATAGAAGTTCATAAGTGGTAAAAAAAAGGACGTTTTATTTGTTGACTTTCATTCAACGTCTATTTAATGCCAATATTTAGACCATATTACACCTGAATGTTAGGGGTCATCACACACTTACAGGCATATTAACCATGATTTTTAAGCAGTTGGACTTAAGAGTCAGTAGGGTTGTTTCAACTCATCAATGGGTCTATCTACTCAAGTTGTTGACACATGATTGGCCGAAATCTTTATTGAAATTATTCTTCCAACAGACTCTCAAAAGCAACTTTTCAAACTAGTATGTATCATCTACATTAGCCTGTAGTTCATACATCCTGTATCCCAATAAATAGGCTCATTTTAATTTCCTCAAAACATGCAAATAGAACCGCAACAACACACAACTTCTCTGTAATGCTATTGCAACTATCTATCCACAGCTGCCCCCTGCCCCTCTGGTTGAATACATTGTCATAGATGTGTTCTCCCAGGAACAAATAAGCTAAAACAAGTGTGCACATTCAGCCATGATTTCAGTATTTAGATCATTAAGACTGAGATAAAACAACATTTAAGTGAGTTAAGCTTCTGTGTTTAACATTAAGCCAGAAGGACATGCACAGTCGGGGGAATTTGATCTGAACTTTGGGTGGAAAGATGTGGGGATCACCCAAAGGCAGTTGCTAGTCAATGTGTCAACTCTGTGCCATCAAAAAGATGATTTAATGGCGGTTTGTTGATATTTCAAGAAAAAAATTGGTCTTTTAAAGGCTACCCAGGAAAGAATGTGTCACTTTGCACAACAGGGAGAAAGCTTGATTAAATTTAGCTAAGAATCTAAAGACAAACATTGTTTTGTAGGTGGTAATATAGTTGAAAAGGTACACAATATAGCCAGAAATGTGATCCTGAAGAGTAGAAATAGACATTTTCTTTTTGATTTGAAATTGCTTGAAAAAGTCTGTGAGTGGAAAGTGAATGTGAAACTACCTACATTTATCAATAATTCCCACTGAGGTGTATTTGAGCTTGGTGAAAAATATCTAACACATTCAGAAGGTGCAGGTTTGCTGGGAGGCTCAAAAGTCTGACTGGCTGTAAAAATTCAGGCACAGGGTTATTTGCACATGTTATTCATGCTAAAACCCTTTTTTAAAACAAAGAACTGTGTGCATCCGCAATTTGCAAACACACTCACAAGTAAGTCTCTTCTCGTTCAAAGCTCTACTCTGTGGTTTGGCGGAACTGTAGGCTGGATATGAAAGTTCATTTGTTACCCTGCTCTTTCATCGGCCACCATGCTTTGTATGATGCATGTATGCAAATGCACCATTTCGGTATCGTCTCATCAGATCACAGGCGGCGTGGCAATGTGTACCCGCACAAAGGGAACTAATGAGCTTCATAATCCAGACAGACCTTGCCTTATTGGAAAATCAGAGAATGCATCAATTTAAGTGGCTGCCCAGCAATCTGTAATGCACAGTACCTTTGATGATGCATTCAACTTTTATTTCATTCAATTATTATGCACAGAGTTCCTGCATCCTGGTGTAATGCTGATTAGGACTGTCTACAAAGCTTATTATTATATACTGCACACTATATGTCTCTGCACATATGATAACAACCCCGAATCATACAAGACAGACACTTTTCACGACAGAGATTGAAATTGCACCAGGTCCTGCAGTGAGCAGAGTAGTAGGAATCCCAGAAAATCATAAGAGACAGACATCTAGAGGGAGCGGTACCTTCAGATGTCACTGTCAACCTCAACCAGCAGGCAGCGATTGAATCAGTCCCTCTCAGGAATCCGGGGAAATGGAAGCAGAGGGGATCTGAAAGTGCCTTTTTTTACCCACTATTCTGATATATAAAGCTTCACGGATGGTAGTAGTACAAGCCAAGTCTAAAAGATGCAGACAGCAGGAGAAAGAAAGTGAGGGAACAGAAATGAGATGAGTGCAAGTGAAGGATGAGAGAGATGAGAAAAGAAAGAATGGAGCCCGCAGAGAGGAGGTCGAGAGTGTTTGCAGAAAGATGGAGTGAGGAAATCTATACCGAGACCATCGATCTTCCAGGCCCCCCTATGAAAGTGGGAAACTGAGCAGATAGGATTCAGACAAAGCTCCCAGTTGGGCCTCGCCCTCAAGCACACAATGGCAAAATTCCACTGTTGGAACAATGTGGCTTCTGAGCTTTGACATTCATTTAGTGCTGAATTGGTCTTAAGCTCCTCTGAGTACGGAGTCCCCGTTTGTTGAAGTATTGGCGACTCTGTTACATGTCAAGTGTGAACAAACAGTATTGATGGGAATGTGGCAGGTGCATCAGTCTTGCATAGTTCAGGTGGAAGATGAGAGAAATTGATTTTGGTTTTTGCTGGTGGACAATTAGAGGGGAAGTGTGGACTGAAAGACCCAGAGAGTGTGGATATTTTATGATTGTTGGACAGTGAATGTACAAAATAATATGTGCAAAGACAATTTATAAAAAGAATGTCTTTCTGCTTGTTTTCATGGCATTTCTGGTTTATTAGGAATGGGTCATATTCACAAAACTTAAGACTTTCTTTACAACAAAAGTTTCAAAACAAACAAAAAGCAGAAAAACAATCAAACACTGGAAGTAGCCAGTGTGTGAAATGTGCAAAAATATAGCAAGTCCCAACTTTCTTAACCCTGAAACGTGAATCTAGGGCTTAAAACCAACTTTACTATAATCCATGCACAGTGGCAATAAGGGTTCAGAACTTCAGCAGTTCATATTGTTCATCTGCAGTCAAGACCTACTTAAGATGAGGTCAGAAACTTGCAGATCTGTTCATATTGCAGATGCAGCCAGTTGAAACTAATCTGAAGCAGTCATGGTCCTGTCATAAATCTGAAAAGCTTGAGTCCACCATCAGAATATCGATTTCTTTAAACTGGTCATGCAGTAACCATTATGATACTGGTAATGATTCTAATTTAGTGTAAAAAGCTTGCTTACTCATCTGAACAAATAAAGCTGAACACCTCTTCTGTTGCTCAAAAATGCACATTGTCTGCAGTGAACAAGTCCATTGGGACCACATGTGACTAAACGTTGACTTAGCAGACTTGACATGACTTGTGTCCACACCGTTTTCCATCCAAATAGGCTCATAAACTTTGTATTATTTGCTGCGCTCTTAAAAACTGATATCGATAAAAAAGACTGGTACTCTTATTCTCGTCTGGTTCCACTTCAGCCTGTTGTCCTGCAGACTTTTAAGTGGTATTGTGATATAGTTTGATTTCTGTGTTCACATTAGTGATTGAAAGTATTTCTCAAGCTTTGACATACACATTAAAAGTCAAGATGCAAAAATACCAAGTGTCAAAACTTCACTGACTCTGTGCACACATGTACACGAGTGTGTGTTTGTACAGTTTGTAGACTTTAATTTGGCCCTCTCCATGCATGACCAGAAGTTCAAACATGCC
The DNA here is from genome assembly GCA_962446985.1 of Xyrichtys novacula. Classification (NCBI taxonomy): domain Eukaryota; kingdom Metazoa; phylum Chordata; class Actinopteri; order Labriformes; family Labridae; genus Xyrichtys; species Xyrichtys novacula. Next base: position 14,481,052 of record OY660882.1, on the reverse strand, counting down.
ACTTGACTGCCTATCTGCTCCCCACGTTATTGCGGCATTATATCGAATTTCATCGGGCTGCACCTGACTCATTTCACCCTGCTGTATGTTTGTATTGATTTTAATCTGCACCCTCGATACATCCCAGCCATCAGCCACTTCCCCTGCGCCCATCTCACACTCTTTTCCCTCTTTCTCATTATCTCCTACTCTTTGATTGTGTACATTGCTCGACCAAGCTCTGTGTCACCCCAAGATCAACAGTTAAAAGCTATAAATGATGAATAACTCATACCAAGCATCTCTGCCTGCACAACAGATTAGATTTATGCATGACTGCCTGCCACAGAACCACAATTTCCATTTCCAGGAACCTTGCTAAATCCTCCATCCGTCTAGATACTTTTGTAACTGTGAAATCGAGCCATTTATCTTATTGGGTAGAGTCCAGTTTGTCTGCATAAACACGTGGGCCACATGAAGCATTCAATGTAGTTGAAGTAATGATTCCCATTGGAAGGTTAAAAGCAGCAAAGTTACAACTTTTACATAATCAGTTTCTAATAAGTTTGGCAGGGATGACTTGGCTGACATGTGGGCACGTTGTAGCTGTTGATGAGGAGGCTAAAGGCTCACCAAAACTCTGCATCTGTGCCTTATGTTTGGTCTGCAAAAGTTGGGTCGGGTTAGCATTTCCAATATGGCGATCACCATCGCTGGGACTAAGACTGTGCTTCAGAAACCAGTGGGCGACTTCACTGAAACTATGTCCATGTTTAATACGGTCTATTGGTTTAAAAGTTTAAGACATGTTCCTGCTGCTTTGATATGCTGTGCTAGCTAGCATTCCTGATGTTGGAGGCAGCAGTAGTTCATCATAGTTCACTGATGTGTGGACTCTCAAGGTGTGTTTTGAGTGGGTCTAGCAAAATTAGTGATATACTCAATCTTGTCGCTATGTACAGACTAGATAAAAAGACAGTTCAAATACCATCTTTGTTGATATGTATTGCACATCCTAAGAATGAGGATTCTGCCATGCTACTGGGACTGTTGTTGTTTTTCAAAGTTAATATGTTCCACATCACTTCTGGTCCTGATTTAGAAACTTTCAACTTCTCTTTCCAGAGAAAACACAATCTGAATATGACCCGTCAGAAGCAGCGAATCTACTGCGAAAAGCTTTGTTTGTCTGCAGTATTTGAAGTGTGTATCTGTTTGCCAGAAACCGCTCCCTCTTTCACTTCAGTATAAGCCAACGGATAGAGAAAGAATTACAGTCATCATCTGCAGAAGCACACATGTTCATGGTGAACACCAAAAACCCGCCAGACATGTCAATATTAGATCTGACAACGAAAATTCAACACATGCTGAGGCATCCTTTGCTGGCTCAAACCCTCGTCTGCAGTAATCCTAGAATGACGCTTTAATACCCTCTGGTGAATTCTAATTAAATTTGCAGCACATCTTAAAATTTTATACAGCACTATTAGCTTGAATATCAAAATACAGCCATAAAACTGCAGCATAAGCTTACTTTGTCTACTCTGGTCAGGAACACCTTTACCGTCCCACCATTGGCTCACAACTGAATTATTTATTGTTTTCTGATGGCTAACTGACATCTCAGGTTTCTCCATCGCCATGTGTAAACTCCCACACTGTCTGGCCATCTGTAGTGGACGGACTTCCAAGACTGCTGCAATGATAAGTAGAGTCCCTGCAACATTTGTTTATTTACCAGGATGATTTGCTGACAGCAGGCACGGGGCACGCAGGTTGATAAGCAGGGGAGAGAGACAGAAAAGTGGAAACAAGAGAGGAGAGGGGGAGACAGAGAGTAAGCTAGCTAAACCATGTTTTTATGGAGGATAATTTTCCTCCCCAGAAGGCAGTGATTGGCATTAATTACCTAACAGGTGCTAACAGCAATGAATCTCATAATTAACCGGTTTGAAGCAGTTCATTTGGGGAGGTATGAGTATGAGGCAAGTGCGTGCATGAAAATGTGTGTAAGCATGTGTTTAGTGTGTGTGCAAGCATGCAAAGAGGGAGATAAAAGTAAAACACTGAATAAAAGCATCATTCCTTCATTTGTGTTTTACTTGTATCCTTTTGTACCAGATACAGATTTCCTCACAGAGTTCATTTATCGCCACAATACACCACCATTTGGTCTCTATCTCACAGCTTAGAGACAGTTTTCAGCTGTTGGTGCTGGTACTGTGTTCTTTGCTTAATGTGTGTGAAATCAAGTTTGACCAGTGAAAATAGTTTGGTATTAAATATGATTGAGAGGCTGACAACACGGGACTTAAACTGATAAAACATGATACAATTACTCCTTTTCGAATATGTTGTATGTTCCTTTTTTCCCCTTATTATTACCATTCTGTATTTTTTCTCTTAATTTTGTCTTTTCGACATATTTGAAATGAATAAACTTCATTCATTCATTCATTCATATTATGATACAATTTGATAAAACAAACTATAATATGATATATGCTTAGATACAATATCATATGATGTGATACAATACTATACAATTTGGTTTATTAGAATATAATGCGATACAATGGGATATTATATAACACGAAACAATAACATACAATACTCTTATGGTGGAATAAGATATGATAAAATACGATACAGTGTGATACAATATACTATATGATGCAGTGTAATATGATATGACACAGCATGAAAAAATAATATGCAATACTGTGTATTACATAAAATTGCTTGAGGGGAATGATCAAAATGGAAACAAAGAAACAAACAACAGGAAATGACATGATATAAAAAATTTAGTATAATAGTACAAATTGCATTCGTATAAATTAAAATGCAATACACAAACGAATGAAATTATTTGCTTTATGATACATAACAACAGAAAAAAGACTAATATGATTTGATGAGATAAGAAGCAATGAAATATGCAACAGGATATGAAACAGAATAATACAAAACCATACCACTTGATACAATATGATATGATGCAATATGATACAATTCAATACAATACACAGTTTGATACAATTTGATTCAAAACAGTGCAACATTATATGATATTATATGTGAGGAGAGGATATAATTGAGTTCATTATGTCCCAGCTGGGAAAATTCTCTTAGATTCCTTCCATAAGCACCACGGTGAAGGGGTCCATTCGAAGTTTGATTGTTTGAGATCAACAATAATCAGATATTCCTCTCTGTGTGGGTTTTCTTCAGTGGGTTTTAGTGGGTATTACCCTAACATGTCAACATCAACGTTCTGTTTCTAAATAATTGCAGAGGCCTGTGCTTAAACATGCATGTGTAGCGCTTATGCTGCATAACACGAGGATGTAGTCTCAGAGACATCCTAAGTGAGAAAACAGCCACTGTTGCCACTTTCTTTAGCTGGTCTTCACTCAGTAATGCTGGAGAAATGTTGGACATCTACACACATGTGGTCTTGCAACATATTTGTCAGACAGTAAATCTGTGTCAAGGCAGAATGTTCGAACAGCTCCCTGTAGTTGAGAATAATTCCCTCGGTGTGTTCCCCCTATGGGCGGATTGGATTCAGGGGGCTGCTGGCAGTGAGACTATGCCCAGCAGGGGTATGGCATTGGGTTAGGGGTCATCCATATGGGGATTTCCTTATGACCCACTTCTTAGCCCCATGCTGACGCACAGAAGCCATGTCTCGTCTGCCTGCCTGCCTGCTTGCCTGCCTCCTCGCTCAGCCTCATTCGTCAAGCAGAAGGAGGTGTCTTTGTCTGCTCGCACTGGTTCCCTCACACTCCCTGTTGCCAAGACACGGAGCTGTGCAGAAGAGCCGACAGATACAGTTGCATTCTGCAGAACCAATGCTTTGCAAGAACTCTCACATGAATGCTATCACAGTTGGTCTTGCTTGTGGATTTGAGCATGAAACAAAAGCACATGGAACAAAAGCGTTCACACATATAGCAGCTCTGAGCTGCTCCGACGGTCAATCTGTGCAAACATCCATGTGGGAGCGCGTGCATGCGTTCATTAGAGCAAAACGAATCTGCAACAGCATGTGTACTCGTACGGTACACCTACTCTTATGCATCAATATTTGCTGCCATTTCTGTTGTTCTTAAGCCAATTCTATCAGCCAGATTCGTGTCTCTCTCATCGAGGCACGACGACACACTGGCACATTCTCTCGCTCAAAACACAATGACACACTCACACACCGTACACTTACACCCTGCCTGTGCTTGTGTTCTTGTGCTTACAAATGAAGCAAGGCAGCCGGTCCTTCTTCACTAACCTACTTTTTCTCCCCTCTCTCCTCTTTCCACTTGCATCCCTAACTCTCAGAGGGAGTGTGGATGTCTTGCTCAATATCAATAACATGCTGTTTTTAGTTTATATCCGGCTAAGAATAGCATGTCACTAAAACATCTTTGTGGTTGGATAGACATCCCTCAATGTAGTGAGTGTAAGATCAGCCAGAGGCTAATCAATATCCTTTTGTGTGGCAATCCCTTATACGTTACTGGAGGAACCCCTTTCCCCCTAAAATTCGTAATCTTCGTGGCTGTGAGGAAAGAAAGGTATCGGATTCTCCTGTGAATATGTCTTTGACAGCGCGATGGGACTCTTTCAGCTGTATCTAAACTAGAAAGACAAGGAGATAAATACTCAGGATGCTTTTGACAACAGATGGATTGAAGGAGCGGGAGATTTGAAGAGAGGAGAGTGCGCAGGGAGAAGGAGAAGTGAGATAAACAGGTACACAAATAAACAGGCACACGGATAAGAGTGTGTTGCTTACCATGTGCTGATATCAAGACGGGCATATGGCAGCGATATTGAGGCGGAGACGGAGGGAGTGGAGCTCACTCTCAATCTGGCCCCATCTCCCTCTTAGTAAACCCTTCAGTAAAGCACCTAATCACATCTAACTGAAAGAAGTTATACTTTCACAGCCCAGTCAGGAGCATACACTTGGATTTTTTTAGTACAAAGCAAAGAGAAGCAGACAGATACTCATGGGAGGACTGGGAAAAGGCTCCTTACTCTGCTCTAAGTGAGCAGGCTGGATAAAAAATCAGCGTTTGTTCGTAAAAGGAGGAGAGGAGGCAGATTATTCTCTTCACAGATGGAGCAATGTGTAGGGCACAAGGCTATTGTTCTGCATCACTTTGACTCACTTTATCAATGGAGTATTGTTCTTGTTGCTTTTTGAAAGGAGAGATAAACAAAAGTGAAATGGATCACAGTAAGAACATTATTGAGGAAACTTCTAAATGTCAAGAAATTATGAGTCTGCAAGCAAAACAAATTACGTCGGTAGATGATGATAAAGCATCGCGTTATCAAGCTGCCGTGCTTCGAGCCTTTTTGGGAAAGCGTGTAACAAGAGGGTTATTTGTACTGCGGCTCTCGAGACATGCACCTAGAAGCTGTTTCTTTGTTCCTCTAACAAAGAAAGCCTCGTAATTGCAGTCTGGGATTGATTAGATTGTTCTGATGCCATGTGAAGTGCATGCAGTTGAAGCCTCCACATTAAACTCCCTGAATTCAGCAGTTATTGTCATGCATCTCTCATCCTGCCACTGCTGGCTAGCTTGTGGACTGGCTGGCTGGTTGCTCGGGAATGAGCGAAGGGAAATCTGCCCGTTGCCCTGTCTCATTCGAAGGCCAAGAAAAGCCCCTCACAGCTGTGCTCCGACACTTAAACCTGCCAGGGATTCAGCCCAAGGGCCAGGTGCAGCAGACTAAAGCTTTTAAACATAAAGCCTCTCTTTAGCTGAGCCAGAGGAGCAGGCTGGGGGTGAAAGGCTGCAAGGGGAATACTTTCTGAGGTAACACCTCATTAAACACTATCAGCTATGAGAATCCCACCTTCAGCATGTGTGCTTTGTTATAATACAAGCTGCTGGATTAAGATGAAACTAATACAGGAGTTCAAGCGTAATTAAAATTCTGGTATACAAAAGTCAGCCTGTCCATAGCTGGTGTATCAAAGTTTATTTAGACATTTTAATTAGATTTCAATGTGTACATCTGTCCTTCACTGTGCTGAACTGGAGCACTTTCTTATAGTAGTGCCTTGGCTTTACATGTAAGAAGTACTTTTTGAACTTTTTAAACTTCTGCACCATTTTCACTGGTTTTCTTTATGTCTTCACTCACTACAAAATGTTTTTTTTACATTTTTTAAAGTTGTTTAAGAACTGATAAGGGAGAATTGATAAGTGGCAAACTGCAATCGCAAGAAAACCAGGACAGATTCTGTCCCGAAGTTGCAAATCTTGAAGGTTTTCCCAGTCTGCAGTGGTCAGTGCCTACAAAAAACTGTCAAAGGAAAACCCAGATGGTCTGGCTTGTGTTGTCTCATCAAAAAGAAGATCTCCTAGAGCTTAAATCACGGAAACCATTTAATGCTGGTTCTGATAGAAGGTGTCAGAGCACACAGCATTTCAGTTCGATGTGTATGGGGCTGTGTAGCTGCAGACTGGTGCTGCTTCAATTTGCTAAACAATTCAATATTGTCACCCTTGCTATTTGGCACCACAACTACGAGTTAAAGTATTTGTTTATTTTTATTATTTCAGGTTTTATTGTGTCTGAACTCTAAGTGCTGCCTCTAGCCATGGCTATTGCTCTGGTCTGTGGCTACTGCCTAACTACAATAGTTTTTTACTATGTAAATGTTGACTAGTGTGAATGAACGATAGCATTGCATATCATGGCATGGATTGGAAGTATTTTGATACTAGGGTTTAACTGTTTGACCAGTGCACTGCGAAACCAATACAGTCACGTGGATGCTGACCTCTCAGAGAGACTACAGGCTGGTAAGTACAAGCTCTGCCAGTATTAGCCTCTCTTGGCAAACCACTTTCACATAATTAACCCGCAGCCTCCATGATCTCCCGCTCAGCTGTGTTAATAAGTTGTTCTAAAATCTGTTTTCTGGCTTTTCTCCCACCTTTAGTCTAGTTGGTTAATTAAAATCTAAATTTCAGGTCAAAGGGCATCAGCGGCCTAACATCACTTCAGTCAGGACCACTTGTGTTGAGTGAATTACGTAATGCATTCATTAGTTATATTGGGCAGTATGGCTCCCTTTTGAGGGCTCCCTGCCCTTCCAGGTGCTTATGAGGAATGCCAAAGCTTGCAGCTGAGAGAGCACCTCCTCTCTGTGTCATGTGCATGCATGAAAAGCCAAGGCAGGGGGAGCAACAAACAGAGGAGCTGGGTGGAGGTGGGTTGCAGAGTGCTTGTTGAGTTAGCAGCAAGAGAAGGCAAGCGGAGCAGTTTTAATAGAGCGCCCTTTCTGACATTTGCAAATTGGATGTGAGGAAGGTTATCAGCTAAACTATCAACTGCTATGGGCTGGCATTAGGATCAGCTTGATGTACTGTGGGCTGCGCTCAACCTTCGCATTGCCTGAACTACCCCAGTACTAAATTATAAGTAGCTCTTGCTGTTCTCACCTGTGCCAAGGTTTTAAACAAGCTCAGTCAATGTCAAATGGTACCAGAGATTTCTATCAGAGTGATTTGTTACTGGGAACAGAGAGGCACAGGAAGTACACATTCACAGCATAAATAAAAATAAAAATACTTGTACCCACTTGACAAGTCTGATTTGGTACATATGTACATACACAACAATGAATATCAATGCTGCACACCAAGGTAGCACAGCAGAGTGCAATCAGCAAAACAGAAATACAAATGCTTTAAAAACAGCAAGAACCCTCGACATGAAAGCCAGGGACAAATTGGCCCAGAGGAAGAGAAACAAACAGGTTAAAGACTGAGGGAAGTGAGGCTATTCAGAAGAAGGTGACACCAATTAGGGTGGGGCAGAAAATCAATCAGACGGGAAACACAAAAAGAGAGGAGAGGCAGGTACACTAAATGAAGAAAAAGCTGAATGACCACGGAAAAATAGCTTAAAAACATAATTGGGCATATACCCATTATCAAAACAATACAGTGAAGTGGAGTCAGTGTGTTAAAAGTGTCACTGAAGTCGTGCTAATGGATCTGCGAGCGTGTGCTTTTCTTTGAGCTACATGCTAAAACACTGGCGTTCAGTTAGTGTTTTGTCTGTCTCATTGACTGTAGAAAAAAACAGACAAGATGTCAGCTCCCTTAAAGTGAAACCAACAGATTAACATGCTCCTCTGCTGACTGGCACTGGCACACTTTCCATAATCACAAGAGGCTCTCAGGCTGTGGTCTGTGCTTACCTGAGGAATCTTTGCTGTTTTATCAAAGTTAAATGTGTGTTTTAGGTCAAAAAAGTGGGGAGCATCATCAGGAGATGTCTTCCCCATCTTTTTATCAGCTATCTCAAGAGTTGTAGAGACATTTCACTGTAAATTACCGTTATGTTAATTAAATTGAGGAAATCATGGCTGCCTTGTGAACTCCATTCTGCACAGGAGAGGGAGCATCCAGCTTGTTAGTGCACAGTTCAAAGTCAGCATCCATGATGGCATACAGGGATGCACTAATCTATACAGTCTACACAACTGGGAAGGCATAATTAATGTTGAACAGAGTAGATAGATGGATTTTGGAGTAACATATACCACCATCAGATGGTTTCTTTTGCGGGGAAGACTTTATATATCTTAGTTAGACAATGCCAGACCACTTTCTAGAAGAGTCCTAAAGCTGAACTGGCCTGTCTGCAGTCCTTACTTGTTACCTTTTAGAAACATTTGGCTTGTCATGAAATAATAAAAAAACAACCAAGCTTATGTTGAGTAGCTGAAATCCACTGGAATCCACTATGACTGACCTTACGCAGCATAGAGTCTACTGAAAGTTTTAAGAAAGATCTTAAAATCTATCTTTTTAGACAGGCTTTTAACTGATGTTGACGTTGCTGTGAAGTACTTGTATCTGTGCCATTAAATGTATTGCGTTTGTCTGTATCCTATTGTATTTTATCCTCATTGTAAAGCACTTTGTGATTTTATCTATGAAAAGTGCTATAAAAATAAAATTTACTTACTTACTTACTCACTCACTCTATTAGGCAAAAATGGGACATTTCATTAAAAAAAAAAAACCTCCAGAAACTGTCAACTTAGTTCCCAAACATTTACAAAGTGTTGTTTAAGATGAAGTGATGCAATGTAGGGCTACCACATCCATGTCTTTGCTTTTTCAAGATGCTGACATTAGATTTCATATGATCTTATGTTTTTCATGAATTAAGAAAGATGTCAGTTTTTCTTGACACATCTTTGCTCTGTTTTTGCAGACACTGATTTCCAACATGAAATTAAGTTTGAACATTTTACACAACATGTCATCGTTTTGGAAATTAGGGTTATAATTTGCCTAGCCAACCGTTCATTAATCATAAAATCTGAATATTTTTTCCTCTAAGTACCCTTACCTGTCAGGCGCTTCAAAGCAATCATTGGAAAGCAATGTCCTTCCTGCCTCTCAGTGGTGATATCTGGGTCGGAGCTGCTGACATGTTGTCAGAGGTGTCAGCCCCCCATGGAGACACACATCATTATCATCACCATCTCCCACTGCTTTCCTCCCTTTCTGTCTGTCTGGCTTTGTCTCTTGCTGCATGTTGCCCTCAGTTGATGGAGTGGCAGTCCCACTGCTGACTCATAACGGTGGATGAGAGATTGAAAGGGGACAGTTTAGCCCAGTAAGTCGGGGTTGCGCTGCATGGGCAGTGTCCAATCAGGAAGCTCAAGAGCACAGCAGTGAAACACTTAAAATAAGAAAAAAAAGGTTAAAACATGATTTTTGGAGATTTTCCTTCTTTTCTGCCAAAAAAATAAAATAAAAGCAATCAGACCATGACCCAAAAATAGGACATATTTCTGTGAGCGTGAGACAGAGGATCATTGAGAGAGACAATGGGCCCAGATTTGATTGTAGTTGCTCTGTGTTCTTGAGTGGTGCTCCATCATCATGATGAATAGAGGATCCTCTTTGTCAATCATGTGCTTAAGTGGAACAGGTATTTGTTTCTCTGTTTGCGCTTCCTGCCTCTCTCTCCTCCCTCTTTCTCGCTCTGTGACTGATGAGGCCTGTCAAAGGAGGGAACACCCAGTCTGTAGCCACCGGAGACGACTGCCCAAGGCTCTTATGGGATAGAAGAAATCTGATATTTTGAAATGCCAAGGAAGTAAATTTTCTTGAGATCCTTCAGGGTTTGGCGTCTGCAGAGAAATGGGCTCAATCGCTTACTTTGTCTGAAAAAAGGAACGTCTTATCTACAACAATTCAGATAAGGATCGCATTTACATGTATTCCAGCTTAATGCACACGGAGTAACTTTTTCAGAGAAGACCTTTGCACTGATCTCGATCGCTGCTATCATGCTTATCATTAAAACTCACATCGCTGTTGTACTGACAGAGCAGGCCAAGGCCAATGCTTTCCCATGCATACTCAATGTTGACTTGTTATTAGAAAACATTCAGCAGCTGTCTCCTCCCAACATCTTTTGCCTGTTCTGTTTTCTGATCAGCTTTCTCCCACACATCTGTCAGCGCTCAGCAGCACACAGGACTTACTGTTTTAGTCGTCTGATAAACAGGTCTCAGTATCCCGAGGTGTTATTTTGCATTTTGTTTGCCCAAACAGCCTGAGTTGTTGTGCAGTGCAGATGCCACAAGGTATGATTCCTTCTCTGTTTGATTGCGGGTGTGAAGTCAGTTGTAATAACACTTTGTAATGTGTAATGTTACAAAAGGCAGTCCCCATCTGCTACAGTTTTGGAGTTGGATACAGATTAATATTGAAGACAACTGTCCTACTATGTGCGAGAGGCAGTTGGAAGGGAAATAATGGAAATTTGTGTGACTGAAATGTCTAATGGGACTGTGATGTTCATTACCAGGACTGCTTTGACATTTTCTCCCAGTTTACTTTGGAAACACAATTCACCAGCTCTGATCTTTTTCAAGTTTTAACATCTATCAGGTCTTTATTGATATCAAAGAGATGTCTCACTATTGATTCAGTCACCACTATTAACAATGTCCTGGGAGACTCCAGGCCATGCTTTGTCTGGTGACAAGACAACGCAAGAGGGAGATAGATGTTGAATCCTGCTTCAAGCGCCCCGCTGTGAATAGAAGACAAAAAAACCCTGGAACAATAGAAATCGATAGCACTTCAAAATGAGGAAGGTATGACGGAAGGCTCTAATCATGAAAAGGTGCAAAAGTCATTGTGCTTTCAAAGACTCAGGGAGGAACAATTAAAGGCAGATAAGCTATTCTCTCTGCTATCATTCCCAGCCGCCATTTTCCCAGACAGACTTTTCAATAATACGGTTTCACTGCACTGCACTCCTATCAGTTCAGTGGTCACCCCTCATGAGAATAGCTCCAAGAGAAGTGATCACTTTTGAAGTAGGGTTGGCTGCACAAATTTCTCTGTATCTCATGAGCATTTCACTAATATTCTGAGCTCTCCCTTGCTTACTATCTCTTGCTGAATGGAAGCACTGTGATACGCTAATGAGCGTCGGCAAAGCTGAGCAGCATATGGTGATGATAAAGAGATGAACAGTGTTTATAAAACAAGGCCATATACTGTACAGCATAAAGCTGAGGATCTGACACATTGCTTTAGAGCAGACAGGAATGGGAAGCCACACTGCAGCCTTAGGGCAAAGCTACATGAGATATATTATTCAGAGCCAAGCACGCCCAAGTCCTTAAGGCGATGTTTCAGGGCAAATAATGAATGTTGGAGCCAGCAACATGCCTTTAATACAGCCAGGTCCTTTAATCATACTGCACATGCTGCTTCACCCCCCAAGTGTTTATGCAAGTTTTCATCATGTGGCCATGAAATACTGACTTAAGAGCCAAGTCCTGCAACCCAAACCCTTAAACCTTTTCCTTTTTTTTCTTGCACACTCCCATAGCTGTCAGAGAAAATAGAGGTCACCTCCATTATGTTGAAAATATGTTCAGAGTAGGCCTTTCTCTAAACTCTAAAGCTAAACATTTCAAGCATTAAATATTCACTTCAAGCCTAAAGCTTAAAGAAAGGAAGCCGATTCAAAACCCTGCAGTTCCTTGGGCTAAAGAAGTACTGAAAACCACATTCATACCAAAAAAGCCAGTCTTTAGAGCAAAAATAACACATTTGCAGTCAGGTTTAAAAGTGTGCAAACACTATACAGGTAATTAAGTTTTTTACAACTCATTAGCATGGCTGACTCGACTGATTGGTGTGTAAATTGTAGCTGTTAGCATGAACGCTACCTCAACTCCACCTCTTTGCTTTTAAACTCAGTTTTAGAGCCAACAGCTGGCATCATTGAGGCTATGTCCATGTTTTACACCGTCTTCAACCGATACAAGTGGTTATCCTGACTTTAGGCTGACTGGTTAACATCTTCCAATGGGTGTGGAGAACTGCTGTGCCTAGCTTGGGAACTTGAAGGGAGCGCTTGGTTCACTGTAATGACCAGAACAGAGTCCTTTCACCGACTGTGAGGAGTACCCTTGTTTTAAGCTAACTTCTCAGAAATCTAGCTATTAATGTAAACTAACCATACCGATAAATACCACAATATGAGTCCTTAATTGCTAATTTTACTATTTGTGTTACTTTAGGCTAACTATTTAAACAAATGTTCCAATAACTTTTGAGAGCTTGCTTGTATATTTCTAACTTTTTCTCTAAATCCACCAACAAAGTTAAACTCTTTGCATCGATATTTTTGTGTCTTCTGGGCTAAGCGTTAAGGTTTTAAATCCACTTTTCTTCTAGCTCCAACAATAATCTGCCAAAATGTACCTGATTTTGTCCATAGATCCTGGTACAAAAAGGGGCTAATTCAGAAGGCACACCTTGCTTTCTTGGGCAGTAACTGTGCACAAAAGAACTAAAAAAACCTTGCCTGATTACACTGGCTATCAAGTGTGTTTGTACAGCCACATAAATTGTGTTAAATCTACTGGGAGCTAACAGTTTTATCCAACTTCAAACACTCTTCTTTTACCTTTACTCATCTCACTTTCTAGCGGTGTTGTGGCTCAGTCTCCAAAGATAAACCCTAGCAGGATCTAAGTGGAGCTCCCATTGTCCAAGAATTTGTAAGAACTGCTGTGTCACTTTGACGATTAGCTTTATCAGTCCACACTGACTGTTCAAATACTCCTTGTTTCTACTGTAGCGGGAACAATACTGCTGTCCCAACCCAGTCCCTGTTGATCATAATCATCAAATGATTCAAACATTTTGGACACATTGGTTGAGTTTGGGGCTAACGTCACCATTAGCTAGCAGTAAAATAGCATCGCACTTTAATAGGAGCATCCCGCATACATGCAGAGTATAAAGTTTGAGATTGTCCCATCCTCACGTCTACAACTCCTGATTTGTGGCATCTCTTTAGGCATCCTGGCAGGGTCTGTTGCCAAACTCGAGGGCACATGGACATCCATGCATGTGAACAGGCATGTGAGTAAGTCCTTAATGACGTCAGTGCTAGAGTCTGGTATTCAGTGCAAGAGTCTGAGTGAAGTCACCAGTGTAGTTGGGTTTGAGTAATACAACACTACTTTTTTATAAATCTGAACATTTACTCTTAAAAGATTTCTTCAAAACTGTCAAACTAATAATTGAATTTCTTCCATCCCTCTGTTCAGACTTCTTTGCTCTGCTTGCTGACCTGATTCAGATACTCTTTGTCACAGCTGGATGTTCTCAAGTTTAATATTGATTTAACATCATTTAACATTTTGTGATACTTTTTTTGAAGCACTTTTTTTTTTGTTTTGTCAAATGAATTGAGGTGCTCCACAATCGTTCCACGTACTCTCCACTGTTTAAGTAGCCTCTGGGGTACAGTAGCTCTTGTTGAGGATCAATTTTCTAAAGCAGGCTACTTCATGACTTTTGAAGCACCTCTAAAAGCTGCGTTCAGTTTGCCTGGCTGTCATAGAGCTGGCCCTTTTTCAAACAGTTAGCATTGGTGTCAAATAGTTTCTGTCCGTGGGATTTTTTGGACTTCAAACTCACCTCCAACTGCTGACAGCGCCAGCAGGAAGCAAGACCCATGCAGCCTCGGACATCTGTTCTTTCCCCACAGTTTGTCCCTCTGACTCTCCTGCAAACTTTGTTTTTTTTTTCCATAGATAAGGATTCAATTAATTTTCTCCCTCATGCACAGAAATCATGTAAGGCTGACCTGGTCACTCAGGGCCTAAAAACTTCTTCCTTACCCAAGTCGTTTCATGAACTCCATCACCTTACCTCCTGCCACATAAAGTGGATTTTACACCCAGCTCCCAGCTAAGATTCCTGTGAGCTCAGCAGTCTCATAGCAAAGCATGTGGTCGCTCTGTGATCCTCGCCGTCCGCCATGCTGCAGCTGAGAGATACGGGCTGAAGGGATGAGGTCAAGATAGACGCGCTCGCTTCTTATGTTCTGTAAACAGACGGCAGGGCAAATAAATAGGAAGCTCTCCACTCCCGCCTCACACAGGCTCACACATAACCTGCTTACCATTTTCAGTGTGACTAAATATGCATATGCAGAGAAACAGAGAGGAGGCCACACACACTCCTACACAAACGCAAGGATGTGTGTGCACTGTCACACAAGAATGAATGATTTTTGGACGAGTCGAGAGCTTTCAGGCTACATAATAAATACAGAAAGCTTCACACTCGGGCTGCCAGAGACTGAAGATTTGCTGCTTCACTAGCTCTTCTTAGTTGAATTAGTCACTGAGAAAGGATGTTTTAAGTAATGTTGTAAACACTGCACAACATTACAGAGAAACACAAAATGGTGATTATAATGAGTCTTTGAGATCTTGCACAAGGGAGCTGTCCTTTGGCAACACCACGAACATTAAAGATGACACTTAACATATTCAAACTAGCAAGGAGGCTAAAAACTTTTTTCAAAGGTACGGTGTACAGTGTTTGGAAACAGACTGGAAACAGAACATTATATTAGTGATAATAGGACTGCCACATTATCACATTCTCACCTCATGATTATTTTCGCAACAAAGTCTTACAGTAACAACACAATTGCATTACTTAGGGAAAACTTAAAGAATATAACAATACTTTACTATTACTTTGTTCTTTCTAAGGTTTGTGTCACCAGCTTGTCTGGGGAAGACAAAACCTTGTGTAGCAATTGTTTGCAGTGCTTTTATTTTTATTATCTTGTATTTAGGTCATTTTTTCTTGTATTTTAAAATCATGCTTTTATCTTGAAATGTGAACATATATGCCATGACTAATAGATTGCAAGTTGAGGGATTAAATCAACAAAGCTAAAGGAAAAGTTAGAAAGTATAAATGTTCAATCACATTGCACCCCCAATGAGGCACAAGTGCTAACTACAAACAGTACAATAAATGGACACAGCATAGATGACGCCACTCATTTCTTTGTAAAACAGAGTTTCGAAGCCTATCGTCAGCAGTTATTATAGTGGTAATGCGGACTTAATCCTTACATGTGTGAAGTCAAACATGCTTGATAGTCTCTAGTTCAGGTCAGACTGTCTACAACAGAATACCTGCAATAACCAGTGAGAGGAGCAGACTTGGAGGCATCACCGACCAGATGGTGTCTTCCTTCAGTAACAGGGCAGAGAGCATCTTCTCAGCCAGTTTTTCACTCTCAGTCTTCTTCACTAAAAAACAGAAAACATGCCCAGCTGATAATGTCAGTCATCCTCCCTGACTGCTCCTCCCCTAAAGTCACACCAGATCACACAAGTTGACAGTCTTAAGGAGTCGTCTGGTGTGTGTGTGTGTGTGTGTGTGTGTGTGTGTGTGTGCATGAAGGATTTTAATGTCAAAATTAGTCCAGACTGTCCTCATGTGGGCTGTCCACAATGGTTCAACAATCAGTTGTAAACAAACTTGGATCCTGCATGTGGCCGGCCTTAGACTAAAAATGTTCTTAAGTTTTTGAAACGAGACTCAAATTAGGGAATTTTGAAATCTTTTACTCATGTATTATTCTCAGAGTAAATCTGTGACATTCATTATAGGTTTTAAATAGACTGTATGTACTATTGACAACTTGGTTCCGCCTTCCGCCAGTATACGGATTTGAAGTCAAAAAGCTCTCGGTATTTCCGTGTTTTTTCTCCATTTTCTGAAACCAACATTGCGCAGTAGCGTTGCACTCACTCCACCACTTGCTCAGAGCATTGTACGCATTCGCTGGGGGTCGCTGTGATGACGCTCGGCTCAAACAGTGTATCCCCTGGGTGAGCTACGCAATCTTCGTATGCCCATAGGCTGTATCAAGTGTCAATCATAGAAAACATGAACCCCCTAATAACTTTTAAAAACAGAGCTGCACAGAAAAAAGAGGACTTGAGCACAAACCAGTCTTACGGTAACTACATGTCAACATTGCAACCAGGGGGGAAAAGTTTGTCCACAACTCTATAGGGATTGCTGGAGGAGGTGGGATTTATGACCATTTATGGCCCTTACTGCAGCCTGTCACCAGAGGGTGCTGTTCTCGTGGTTGCTTCACCCAGTGAGGAGGCAGATGGCATCCATTCTATATACAGTCTATGTTTTTTTACTCTATAAAGAACCTGAAATAAGTTTCACAAACAAAGCTGTCTTACATTTCTTTATCTTAACAGACCATAAAAAACATCAGCATAACCCTGCTCTCCAAACATCCTCAGACTTCCCTGTAACTTATACACAAGAGACTCACTTTATTCACTACAGACTTGACTCCATCAAACACGTTTCCTTCAAGGCCACCTCCGTCAGAAAGGAAAGCTCACTTGTCACACTTCAAATGAGTTTAACAGACGCCATGACAACAAAGGGTCGCTCGTGGGTGGAGGTTTTGGCTGTTGTTTTTTTCTGCACTGAATCTACAAAGGTAAAGTTGGTCAAACGAGACTCTTAAGGTTGACTGTAAGATAGTAGCTCTACTTTATTCAATAAAAGTTGTCTGCTAGCAGTCTCAGGATGCCTTACGTCTACCAACCCTCTTGAGCTAATACCACAAAGATGTTTGCTGTCACTCCCAATTTCACAAGACAACATAGCAGCAGCTTTGGACAACTGCACACATCTCATCTTTCAGGTTCAGCCTCTATTTACACAGGTTTTCATTGTCGGCGCAGACTTTTATGTCAACATCTATTCAGAGTTAAAATGCTCTCCTCAGTAATACCCAAAGATGACTCATAAAATTGCCTTTTTACCAAACTGGAGCAACTCTTTCAATAAAACATGCGTGCTTTTTTGACAATGCCTAACAAAGCTGTTAGGATGTGACCTAGAACAAGCTCAGAGGAGTGAAAGCAGACACGTGAAGAATAAGTAGAGGGAGATGAACAGACAGACCGACGGAGCAGCAGGCAGCATAACATAGGTTGCATAACAATGACTTTTTCAGTACAGTACAGCCGGCCTGCCTGTTGATATGTGGGCGTGGGTGACTGCGGGACAATGCGAACTCGCCGTGTGCTGCAGAGCAAATACTACACAAGAGAGTACTGTTGCCATGACAAGAGAGGAGAGTAAAAGACAGGGATGGAGAGGGGTTGAGTAATGACAGAGGGATGGTTTCGCAGAAAAAAGAGGGTTTATGCATTTGCAGAGTGACGAGAAAAAAGGGAATAAAAGATGATTCAGCTGCTACAATTTCTACGCCAAATCAAACAAACGGTGAAATCACACTGTAAAGCCAGTGGCGATGGAGTCAAGCCAAGCATGAGAAAGAAGCACTCCTACATGCATGTGCACGAGCTCCTTCCTGAAGCTTTTTTCTTCATTTTTTTTTTTTGACTGTAGAGCACATATCTAGGAGCACAGTTGATGTCTACCTTATTCCAGCAGCCTCATTCCTGTCTGGGACACAAGAAGAGCATAGATACCGTTTTGCCCTGGGAGGATTGCCTCTCGGCTCTGTGCAAGGATGTCTGGCTTCCCACCAGGGAGACTGCACGGCTTTGAAATTGCTCTGTGTTTTGGTGCTGTACCACTCTGCCTCTCCAGTGTTATGTGGTGCACATTCATGCTGAGCATTGCTGACTGTGGTGTCTGTTACCTGGGGGCCATAAGCTCATCGGCCATGTGCTGTCTCATCTATGCAGTCACACTTACTGTAATCCCGCGCCTCTGCTCTGCGGGGTTATTTAAAAATCCATTTCTGTTATGTTAGAAATGAAATTCAGACACTGGTGTAAATGCTCTAGCATGTTGCTGTAACTAGCGGTTCAATCAATTGTTTGTTGTATGAAGTTAAAGGTGCTTGTTTGTTTACTCAGTCTGACATTTTTTTATCAACAAATCTACAAATTACAGTCACCCAGCATGAATTTTCCTATCATCATAACCAGAAACAACGGTTCATTTGAGTCCACAAGCTGTGGGTACAGACATTGATAGACTGTAAGCCCTGGTTCAAAATAAGGATTGCATGGCTTTTGTTCCCTCTTAACCTATGCAAATGAGGACAAAAGGATGTCTTATTCTCTAAGCACATGCAAAAGGTTAAATGGATTTCAAACTGCCCTGCAAAGCAGACAGCATCTTTGTGCTTTTGCATGTATATAAATGAGCAATTATGTATTCCTGATTCTGAAGTCTGGCTTTGTCTTAGTCTGATCAAGCATTGTTTGTGGAGGGTTATACAGAGGGGCACTGGGACCAATCACAGCCGATCAACAACTCTTGACTGGTCATTTATTTTTGGCGTGTCAGTCATTTTGTTTGGTGGACCGCACACTCCTGCACAGTGAAAGCAACTCCAGGGCTTTTTTTTTCTCCTGAATGTGCCAGTGCAAAGTGGTTGACAGTTTCTGAAAGCACCATGGCAACACACAGTGTGATGTAGACAGCAGATATAGTATGTGCACATTGATATACACCGCAGCCACACTGCTATGATCACTTGTGCAATGCAATCCAGTAAAACAGCTGTGCCATAAATTCTACTTTTTTGTATTTTCCACTTGCTAACGTCAAAAAGCTATTATTTGTAATTGGCATTTATGATGAAAGTCCTTTTCTCTGACTTTGACCTCTGTAAATGACAGCTCTCAAAGGAAACTGTCTTCTTGACTGTCAAAGCTCCATCCTCACCTCTAGCATGATTCATGAACTAAGGTCATGCACCAGAAACAATTCACTCATACAGTGTGAGGTCACTATCCACCCCAACATTTATGAAATCCTACAGTGCATACCCGACCTAACTCACTAATACTGGCACTGACAGCAATACACAAATAGAGAGAGACATCTGTTGATATATCATTCACCAATATTTCTAGATATGTAGGGCTATGAAGTTGTCCAAACATTTCACTGTACGCTTTATTTGATGATGTGATTCCTGTTATTCCATATAACATCTCTGGTGTTTCAACGTTTATTTCTATCTATAAAACCAACATAAGCAGCCCCGCCCTCTGTAAATTTCATCCTGATCAGTTTCAGGGAGAATGAAACATTGATTGATAATGTTCACATGTACTGTGGGTTGTTATGCTCTAAGTGACAGTGCAGGAGGTTTTTACCGTCTTACTAGACGAGCTACTCTCACTAGATGACTTTATTTGACTGATAAAATCTATATGACTTCTGTTTTGATTGTCTGTGTAATACATTAAAAAGACATGCCCCCTCCCCATTCTGCTCCTAAGTTGCTGTATATGTGGACAGACAAGGATGAGAGAAAAACTCACCACAAGGTGGAGATGCTGACAGCTTAAGGCTCATTTAAGCTCAAAGTTACATACCGATCCGGATACGGACGGAGCTCTCTGGCCATGATTCAAACTCTTGTCGTCCATATTTCTGCACATATCCTTGAAGTTTACAGATATGGGCCAGACGGAGCAGTACCACTGGAAACCATGGGGGCAGTGTTGCTGCTTTCACTACCCGATATGCATCTCTAGAGAGAAACGAAGATGACAATGGCGGCGCTTTTGAGGTTCATCGTTGAGTTCTCTCATTGGCATTACTGGAGAAAAGAATTCTCCTCCGACTGCGAGGCATTTAGTGGCCTGACCGATCATCGCCTCCTCAAACGCTGCCTCTGTTTCTGTCTCCTATACAAAATATACATTATCAGTCGTTCGTCCACAGTTGCTATGCTTCTTTTTGTTTGTTACTGGTGGATGTAATGGTTAACATCCATGCCAACGTAAAGGACGCATGGAAGTATGTGGCCAGTGACGAAACCATTATTTGAAACGGACTCGTACATTTTCACACGTATGGGGATCACAAACGAGCCTTAACCCCCTAAGTCAGAGCCAAAACAAGTGCAAACTTCACAGAGCTGCAAAACTTTCTGGTAATGTCATGAAGCATCATGTTAATGCTTTAGGCTGTAAATTTCAAATAAACTTCTATTCAGTATATTCTTACAAACTGTTACAGTTTTGAATTGTTCTTACGAGAAAAAAAAGGGAAACAGGAAATCATAAATCATTCATATTGGGTAGCAGGAAACATGTACAGCCAGACGTCAATCTTTTTAAGCTCATGGAGGTCTCCAGGAAATCATAAAAACTGACCTTTAAAAATCCTCAAGCTGTTGTTCAGCTGGCTCTAAGATGGAAAATGCTGTGCCCTACAGCAAAGATTCAATCTGAGAAGTTCCTGTTTGTGTTTTAAAATACAAAACTTTTCTTGTATGAAAGTGTTTGGCATGATTTCTCAAAACCTCAATTAAAAATGACCCCGCTGTAATAAGCACTTTATTTTAACTTTATATGCCAGCACTTCTAAATTAGAACTTTTGCATGGTGGTAATTGTCAAAATATACCATCTGTGTTTGGAATATTGTTGGAGGAGTTTCATGCTTTTAGCCATCTTTTCTACCATAGTCTTTAACAAAAGAGGACTTCAGTAATGCAGCTGTTGCCAACATCTTTTTGTTTGCTTTTTTTAACCAGAAGTGATTGAAAATTGGGGCAATTTACTTAGAGATGAAACCAGATATTTGCAATGTACCTCATAAAAAAGCAGCTCTGTTTCTCTTTTTGTAGCTGATTTCTTTAATGCAAAGAGTTTATGAGCTAAAGTGGCTCAACATGACCGCTACAAGTTCCATTATCTGTTGAGACGGCGATCCAGCTGAGCTTAAATGTATTTGTAAAAGGATCATTTTCATGTCATCTCTAGAAATATGAGCCATCTAGGCTGAGCATGGTGGTAAAATGTGTGCCAGCGTCCCAGACTTAATATTAATAAGCCTCCGAAAATAAACTGGTGGGTGCATAATCCTTCCTCAACCTTTTATATCACCCATGAAAGGCAGACAGCTGTTGTTTCAATGCAGAACATAGCTATACATGCTAAACAACTGTGTGAGCAAAAGAGGATGTGATAGCCCATCTGGTATGGCTTCTATATTCAACAGTGACCCTTGCATAAATGAATGGTAATAGACGGAGGGTATGACCGCAGGGTTATGGGTAGTTTGTAGAAGAAAACCCTACAGCTAGATCATGACTGGAATTACAGTAGATAATAATTAAAGCAGAAAACATCGAAGGTGGCAACAAGATACAAGGACAGCAGTTCATCCTGGATCATCCAGGTGCTTTTTCCAACGTGAATGCCTGGTTTACCACCTGTTCTTGTGAGCTGTCTACTAGGGCTGGGTGGTATGGCCTCAAATCAATATCACGATATGTTGAGCAGTTCACCTCAATAATGATAAATGGACGATAACTACTCCACAAGCTGCCCACCCCCTCCCACATTAACTTCATCTACTCCAGCTGCTACAACTTTTGAACCGTCCTCCATCTCCTCACCTGTCTTTCCCTCTTTGTTACGGACTGGATGGAGTGGAGTCACGTCTCTGACATAGGACAGCATCTTAAAGGGACATGAGACCATAGCCTATCTACACACATCCAAAACCAACTTTCATTTATTCAATATTTTGACACTGAATATACCAATATGGGCAAAATGACGTTGGTTATTGTCGTAAATTTCGGTATCAGTACATTTTTGGTTTATCGCCCAGCCCTACTGTCTACTCTAAAACAGAAGAAGCCACAATGCTTTTTTTTTTACCGCATTACCTGCCATCTTTATTGTTAAAGTTGATGATATAAATCCTGAAAATAAATCTGTACAATAAAGCAGGTTTGTCTTTGTTACTGTGCGTTTTCTGCCTAGTGCCACATATGCCTCACAGGAGATGAGTGACTAGTCCTGCATTTGTTATAGCTTCCCTGCTGTTGGATTTGGAGTTCAGATACAGGAGTGCACAGCCCCTGCATGAGCGCTTTTGAGACCCAAGAGGCCAATGCTTTACAAGTTTGACTCCATGTCCCAGTGTTGGAGCGCACATGGAAGACCTTGAGAATCAGAAGACTGTATCACAGACTGCAGGGGGGAAAAAAACAGTGAATTCATTAATTAAACTGCTGTTTCTAAGAACCCTGTCATCCATGGCTGGTCTTTTATTCTGAATTCAGTGAGATTGCATAAAGAATTCCAAAGACCTTTTGAATTTTTCATTTGAAAAGCCTTTACGGAAATTAAAGATCAAATGAAGGAATTTGCTGTCAAGGATTTTCTCCCTCTTGGTATTAACATAAAACACATCCAGCATGAACTGCAGAGTATGGGATCAGATCTATCTCTTTATGTTCTATACCATTTAGGAAGACACGCCTCTGTTTTAGAGCTGTCTTTCAGTTTTTTAGATGAATGTTTTGTCTTAAAATTTCATACACACAATACTGTTTATACAATGGGTTCTCAGATAGATTGGATATATTGATTTTGTTGACCTTGTAACCTTTCACCCAATGCATAACCTGCCAAATTGCTTATGCATCTTACCAACAGACACTCTTCAGTTCCCCTCTTTCTTGTTTATGCAAAACTTTACAGTCTGGAGCTCCCATGGGGATATTTTGACTGCCAAATATATATTAAATTCTGGTTTTTGATCTGTTTCTATGTGCCACTTTTGTAGCTGAAGCTTTGTAAGGACGCAGTTTGGTTTGTCAGTCTGATTCTCGACTACGTTTACTAGATTTCCCGTGATTTCCCTTTATCTTGTGCTTTCTTGTTTTCGTTTATTCATGTACCAGTACCAGAAATTACATTAGCGTATCCTGGAGATGTTTAAAAGGCAAGTGTCGGTCTGAGAGAGTTAGTGTTTCAGCTCTGTAAGACACGGTAACCACAGCAGAAGACTTCCTCTTTCATCATCCTGACGGGAATCCTGTGGCAGCTGTCAGTCATGCTGGTGAATGGGTTCACAGTGTGAGGATGTCAGGAGGGGGGCTCTGTTTGTTTTCACTCGCTGTGTGTGATCTTTTCCATTAATAAGAGAAAGCACAGATGAGAGGTTTTAACAAATATTAATCCTGGAGCAAAAACATGTGGGTTATATCACAGCAGGATGGAGGGAGCAGAATGCAGGGATTTATTTTGTTGTCCCTCTTGATTGCATAAGACGACTTGAGCAATTACATGTGTTTTGGCTCAAATTCCTATCATCCTGTCACTTGTCAAGTGAGTGTGTGAGAGGAGTCAGCACTCTACGAACCTGAAATAATTATGGCACTGTGTAAGCAAACAGGAGTGGAGGAGCAGAGATTGTTTTTTTCAATCTGAAATGGAGGTGTATTAGAGTAAACAGAGGACAAGACTGTGGCACAGAGTGAATCAGAAGGAGTAAACAGCAGTCGATCTCGGACTGTATACCTGAGCAAAGACCGCCTGACAACCAGTGAATGTCTCATAAACTGGATTGCAAAAATTTAGTGTTATAATCTTAAAAACTGCACAAAATGTTCCCCTCAAAAATAGCTTCAGAGTCCGATAAATCTACCTGCACACCTATTGTAAGTCCCAACCTTCGCTGCATGGCTGGTACTTCTTGTATGAATCACTGTTCTTAAAGCCTCCATGAGGTGCTTTTGAATTTGGTCCTTTCAAACTTGGTGTGCTTTCTTAGAGGATGACGCAAATCCAACACATTTTAACAGGTGCTGGTTCGGCAGGGGGGATAGAGGGCAAAATCTGGACAGGCTTGCTCCTGGTCCTGAAATAAATCTATGCATCAGTACTGGCACTGCATTTCTTTAATCCATCAGAGAGCTGCAGCATTTCCAGTGTGGCGGTCACCACTGAACCTCGCTTTAGGAGCAGATTGGTAATATCACTGACATGCATCAATAGCTGCCAGTAATATGCCAATAATATCGGAAGATTCTGATCCAATTTGGCTCAATCACAAAGAAATTCTATTCCGATAGAGAGGGGTGGTTTATGCTGATCGTTATTCCAAATTGTGTCCATGTAAACACTTTGTTCGATCATGACTCTCTAACCTGACTCGTTCTTCAGGAGGTTTCATTATAAACACATCCGCAGGTGCTGTGTCTGCTCCTATGGTAACATAACAAAGCGTACAAACAGCGTAATGATGTCACATCTGCAAACATACTGCAACCTTTGACAGAACAGTAAAATAAGTAATTAAGGGCGCCATCTAGTGACAACATTTCACAGGGGAAAAACACCTGAATTGGATCGAGTGAGCCACTACTGCGTTTGTTGGTTTGTTGACAGCACAGGCATCGATACAACTCTTCTTCTGTGGTTGTTTTAGCAAAATCAAACAACTGCGCGTGTCCAAATGCTTCTAAACTGAATAAAGCTTGGTGCATGTATACGCACATGATCAGATTATTTGAATTTGCACCCATACCCATTGGATCAATAACATTTATGTAATAAATAATATCCATGTAAACGTGGCTACTGTTTACATAGTCTGTGGATTTTAGTACTCTGTGCAAATTCTGCAAAGCTTTACAAGGCCTCTGCTGAACTTTTGACCTCTGCTTCTCAGTCAAGCAAAAAGCAGAGTAAACTGTCCTACAGATACAATCGGATATTTGTATAGGACAAAATTTGATCAGCCTGAACAGCTAGTAAATCTGGGAGAGCAGACATGGGTCTAATTATGTTTTGTGTAGTTCCACCGATCAGATTTTACTGAGAGCTGAAAATGTAACTCAAAATGTCATTACTTTCACAGGACAATGCGAGGTTGCCTCCTCTGGTTTAGCGTTGTTTTCAATTTTGTGAATCCATAACTGATCACACATTCACACCCCTGCAACCTATTTCATGGCAGAGCACCTGAAATGAAGGCTGTACACCTGTGCTTTGATAGGATATTGAATCCTATAATTGTGCTACACAACCAGACAGAATCCATTATGAAATGAGAAAATTGGTGACCTTGTGTCGGCCATTTTGGTCCGGCGGTGGTCTGGCTTTTATTGCCGCTGGAGTGAATTTTGTTTTCCCAGAAATTCTATTAAACGTATGAGAGAAAATAGCCTCAGTCCTATCTGGACAGACCTTTCTTAGACACTCCTTAAGTTTGCTGAATTCATTTAGCCTTAAATGAACCAGTCCTTCACATGCACTTATGTGTCTTTTCTTCAAGCACCATGGGACATTTCCCCACATTGGGGAGTCTCTCATTCTTTCCTCTTCACGGCTTCACGCTGTTTCTCACTCTGATGTTCTTTTTAATTGTCTCCACTCTCCTTACCTTGTCAGTCAGTGTGTGTCCATCTGTGTGTCCTTGTGTCTGTATGTGCTTGGTTTGAGCCAGTGCCGGAGCTCAGTGATTAATTAGAAACAACACAACTTGCTTTTCTTTGACAGTCAGACCCGGCAGGTTTAAGGCCTCTGAGCACACCTCCTGGCTCAACAATGCCTCGGCGAGCTGAAACAGGGTGAAAACGGTGGGGGAAATCAATATTGTCAGGTGGTGACCACACAATTTCCCCTTTCTGTTTGCTGTGGAGCAACAAAGAGCTCTGTGCATGGGTACCAAGCGGGCCAAAGCAGAATAGAGGGGAGAAGGAGTTTGAGATTTTCTTTGTTTACTGTCCACAGCCTTTTCTTGTGTTTTCTTACTTAATATCTTTTTTTTTCTCACCTTCTTAATTCCCTAGCTTTCCTCACTCCCCTCCCTTTATGTACTAAGCACTCTTTTTGCCTCTTGCTCTGTGCTTCATAATGTTTTTAAATGATCAAGTTGCAGTTTTGGGATTTAAACGGAATGTTTTCACTTACAATGATACCTTCACTTTCAGTAACAGGAATTATCTGTAAGTCTCAGTGCAGCGAGAAAACAACGAGAAAATCCTCCAAATTCCCACATTCATTTTAATATTCGGCTATGCTTGAGAGTCACACTGCCACACACACTTCTTTATGCTGCTCTTTAACAACTCTGCCAAGTTTTTGCCCATCATAACCACATGTGCAGCGTTTTCCAGAGATGCAGTTAGGGAAGCTGATCGTTCACAAATCAATTATGGCCATGCGGCACATGGCTGCTTTTAAAAGCACATAGCACTGATTGCTTGCTTATCATAATCAGAACAGAAAGTACTGGGTTTCCTGTAAATCATAAGCACACTGGTGATTAAGAGGTGATGCAATTTACAGCCAGTAATTTCAAGCTGTATGTGCAATGATTTTAAATGGAGGCTCCTATATTCAATGCACACTTTTTCAATTTTACAACCAGAATGCTGCTCTTGATGTAATCCACCTGTTACTTTAAGCAGCATACACAGATGGTAAATAATTATTCCTATTAAATCAGGGAAAATTAATAAACCTACAAATAATAATAAAACAACCATGCAGCTGAGTCAAGAATGTTCAAATGTAGCTAGAATACTTTTTGAAAAAGCAACATTTTAAATGGAAAAATTGACACACATTTCAAAGGAGACCTAATGTACAACTCATTTCAACCTCTACGTCAATGCATGATTTACAGCTCAGAAAAAAAAAAAAGGATTTATCTTCTGTGAAACGCCTCTGTCTAACAGAGGTTCTGGCTGCTTTTCCCAAAATATAAAGTTGGACACGACTTGTGGGTGTTACTTTTTAAAGAGTCACAAAACAATCCACTTGCTCCCCATTCTGGCTATGGCAAGCAGAAACAATAGTGGCTAATGTCCAAAAAACATGAAAACTTCTGTTTTCTGATCCTGTTATCTTTACGGTGAAAAAGCTCTTTTAACTTTCATTGATGACCAAAAGAATACTTTCAATCAATGTCTGAGATTTGGGTGTCCCAATACGATATTGATGTCAGATATCAGTCCGATATCAGCAAAAAAAACGAATATCGGATTATATCAGCCTGCATCTAAAATCTGTGATATCAGCACTCTGAATTGCAAAGCAGAGGAAAACACACAGCAGACTTCCCAGCATCCGGTTGGTTTTGTTCTCGTGCAATAAGCTTATTGCTCAAAGGGTCAAATTAACTTCGCACTTAAAATCCTCATGTCAAGGTCTAAACATTATCCTTCTCCATTATCATCATGAATCACATTATATGTAACATTTAATTTCCGTTTTCACATTAAAGACGTGATATTAACCCTCTTAATACAGCAGCACCTGGACATGGTCTTCTGTCTTGTTGGCATTTTGATAGACTTCTCTCATTATAAAGTCATTTTTACACCCCATTCAGTATTAAAACTCAAATGCTAAAGCTTTGAGCTGTCAGTTTTGGCACAATATCTCTAAAAAAGAGGAACAACACTCCTTTCTGTTGCAGTTTTACCTCAATATGCAGATAGCTGCCATCAAATATACATAAAAGATGTCAGCTTAGTATACTAGGATGTTTATTCAGGCTGAACATTTAAGCTCCTGTGACATAAATGAACTGGCATGCGTGATAATAGACCACAGATGCGGCTTATCAGAGTCCATATAGACTCTGGATTCTGTCCAAATGTGTATTTGCTGTACAACATACAAATGGCTGCAGCTGTGGATTGATGGCAGGAGTCCATCAGCTGATGGTCTGACATGAATGGATGTAAATGTGTCCAGAGAAGAATTGTGTAGCGTGGATAACATTTCAAGCAGCCAAAGTAGATGCAGTTTAAAAGACGCAGGTGTTTCGTGAGTGCCCTGTCAAGATGCCCAAGGTGCTTCTGAGACCTCATTGTAACCCTGTCCTGTCATGTGTCTTTGCCCACAGAGGGGGGTCAGATCAACAACAATGTGGCAGCGGGTTCAAACATGGGCCAGCAGCACCCGTACCCTGCCCTCAGCCAGCTGGCTCATGTCTACGAACAGCAGCAACAACAGCAGCAACAGCAGCAGCCAAACAAGGAAATCAACAAGTACGCCTCCCTGAAGGCCGTGGGTGAGTGTCTGTCATCTTCTCTTGTTATCTTCACATATTTAAATTTTAAGACATAGAGGAGCAGGGGGAAGTCTTTAAGATGAGAGGAGTGCTTTATCTTATGCTATTTGTTCTGAAAAATGGTTGTTGATTTTAAGTGTCGACTTTGACTGCGTTTGGACAGGATGCATCATCAATCTCAGGGGTTTCCTTTTTTCTTGTTAGCGGAGTCACCGTCTTTGGCATCTAGAGCTGGCAGGGTATTTTGAGGGAAGAAAAACCTGGGCTTGATTTTTATTTTTCATTTTACTGAACATTTTGTGATCCAAACACAAAGGGCAGCTTTGATTTAAGGTCTCCAGTAGCGATGTGATTTTACTACAGCAGTCCTGCAGGCAGATCTGACAGGTGTTATTGAACGCCGGACGCGCTGTGAAACGGGAACAGCCTGCTTACCGAGCTGTTTGACAGCTTAATGCATGCCACCAAATTCAATGAGCTCTGTTGCCAGGACGGCTGATTTGAATGTGCCTCACTGTGCCTGTAACTTATTGGCAGTAGCATTACTATTTCATAACCTGAATTCATTTCATATTGACTTGTGAATTTTTCAGTATGTGTCTGTCAGCATTTCCTCCTCTGGCTTGATTGTGAATTCATCCCACTCAGGCCTGGAACTATCTAGAGACTGACCGGTGTGAGATCTCTGGGACTGGTTCTTAAACTGATTTTATAATATGTTATTGCAAATTCCCAGTGCAAACAATAGAAATGTCATAAGCAAAAAGGGCAACAAAAAAATAAAACAAACTCCATGGTAAGACAAGACAGAAAAACAAAAATAACCAACAAGCAAACTTACAGAAATGAACCAAGGGGCTCAATAATTTTATCTCTTTAACTTAAGGCTCCTGTAAGGAATTGTTGACTGGTTATGAAACAGAGTGAAATGAACAGTTACGCCTCTTTATGACCTCCAAAAGCAAACAAGACTTTCATTCACTTCCAGAAAAATCCCTTCGGTCCGGATTACTTAAATACCTGACTAGTGATTTAAATGGCCGACTAATTAATAAACAGGTAAAATCCCCATCATACAGCTGTTTAATTCTTTTAGATATGGTTTGTGTTGAATTTGGCACCACATGTTGACAAAGTGATACCTCTTATTGTCTCATACATGCTGGCAACTAACCAGCATGTATGAGCATTAAAAATACTCCACTGAACTTTTCAGACTTGTTGCTGGTGGTGTTGTTTGCTTTTGAAGGCTGTACAGTGTGTTTGTCAACCACTTAAAAACTCTATACACTCCTTTTAAGGACCTTAAAAGAAGATGATACCCAAAGTCACGATTAAAGGCATTAAAAAATGAGAATGTGCTGCACTTAAATATAAAGAAAGTTCCTGCTCTCTTACAACATCCCTGATTCAACACAAGCACCTAGGGCTGGGGGATATACCGAAAATTACAGATACCAAAATTTACAACAATAACCGATGTCATTTTGCCCATATCAGTATATTCAGTTTCAAAAAATAATAAATAAATAAAAAGTTAGTTTTGGATGTGTGTAGGTAGGCTATGGTCTCATGTCCCGTTAAGATGCTGTCCTACGTCAGAGAAGTGACTCCACACCATCCAGTCTGTAACAAAGAGGGAAAGACAGGTGAGGAGATGGAGGACAGTTCAAAAGTTGTGGTTGCAGGAGTGGCGGCTGAAGTAGACAAAGTTAATGTTGGAGGGGATAAGCAGCTTTTGGAGTAGTTATTGTCCATTTATCACTATTGAGGTGAACTGCTCAATATATCGTGATATTAATTTGGGGCCATATCGCCCAGCCCTACAAGCACCGCTCTTGACATAACAGAGATTTTTGACACCAAT
This sequence comes from Xyrichtys novacula, assembly GCA_962446985.1. Taxonomy (NCBI): domain Eukaryota; kingdom Metazoa; phylum Chordata; class Actinopteri; order Labriformes; family Labridae; genus Xyrichtys; species Xyrichtys novacula. The sequence goes on along the minus strand of OY660882.1, from coordinate 14,450,984 downwards.
GATGCTGTGGTTGCTACTTTAAAGGTGTTCAGATTCATTCAAACAACACTGATAAGACAAGAGAAAATATGTCACTGACTTGACAATGAAACACATTATAACTCAGGCATTATTATTGGAATAAGTCCTTTAAAATGACAGCAGAGAAATCTAATGCCGCCTCTGTAAGGAAAATGTCTGTTTCTGCGTTCCTGGCCTGAAAATGTTGAATATTTTATTCAGCAACATAAATGTAAGTCTGACCATTCTCTGTGTTGTAAATGTGATCTGTATTTCCTCCACTACACTGCATGTAGCTGACTCTGACTCATCCCAAAACCATGTTACAGTAATAAATGATCAGGACTGTTTATGCTGTGCACCGCTTTGCGCTGGAAGCCAGGAGATGTGGTATAATTATTGTAACAGTTAATTTAACTGCCAGCAGCATGGAAAACAAAGAAACAGATGAATAATAAGCAATAATCGGTCACGTCATCTTAGATATTAAAGAAAAGCCAGCTCATGAGAGCATCAATGAAAACAGTGATTAACACTGTCATCATGAGCATGTTACGCTAACATCTGCATTGTTTAGTGTATTTTTATAATTCCTTGACGGCTCAGTGTGAGATACTGTTCAGATCAGGTGATATTTTCAGCACAGCAACAACTGTGAGTGCAGAAAATAGCTCAGTTATCTCAAATGTCAACAGCAGACATCTCTTGACAGTCTCTGGGGTCTAAGAACGAAGGGACTTTTTTGTCGACTCACCACATCAGGCCAATATTCAACAAAGAGAGAAAGAATCTATCATTTCTTTCTCTGACAGTTCATTTCAGCTGTTTCTGTTTCTCAACTGTCTGACGTTAGACTGCAGCTTTCCTTTCACCTCGCCACATATTTAACGAACAGATGGATGCAACAGGCTCTGAAGACTGAGGATGGCATTTTGGGAAATGTAGTTAATGTCTAAATGAAGGGGGCACAGAGAGGAGGAGGTACAAAGTGGCTATTGGGGTTTTAGGAATAGTGTTTAAAGATGCACATTTACTATTAAGCACTGCTTGGTGTTGCATTCACGTTTTTTAAAAATCACATCGAAGCGATTTTAAGTTTTCTTAAATCTTCAAAGTTTTGTGACTCATGTGTTTTCTCTACTAGTGATGGGAATTACAGCTCTTTTTAGTGAGCCAGATCATTCGGCTCAGCTCAACAAGAAGAGCTGGCTCTTTCGGCTTCAAAACGGCTCTTCATTTTACCACTTATACATTTTCAAATTCAGCCAAATTCAGCATTGTTTGGCCTATGATATGTATGTTTATGTACACATACACCTTAAATAATTCAATACACCCTTTGTACTGAAGTATTCATAGGTAAAAATTACATCTCTAATATCAGTAAACTGCTGTAGCCAATTGTTTTATTGCATTTACAGACCCTTGTAACACCCACTGACTTACTTGTAGAACCACTCTGCTACACAAAGCAGATAGAAATCCCATCATTCTGCCATGTAGTTTTTGTTCCACGGTCTGTTGGGGGTAAAAAAAAGAGAAAAAAGAGAAAAAATATAAAATGGATTCACATCGTTTATGTTAAAGGAGTCGGCTCTTTGAACTGGGTTCGTTCGCGACTGACATATCACTATTCTCCACCAATACTGACTCTATTACCTGGTAAGAAAAGTAACTGTTTATATAAACTACCTTTCCTTGTTTAAAAAACAGAATCTATGAATAATATGAATATAAATGCAGATATCTTGTTTTCATATATAAAGTGTTTACTGAACACTTCATTGCCAGTGTGTTCCGGAGGCTTCAAATTTCTACATCACACTTTTGTAAACTTCACATTATATATTTTGAACGTCACCCTAGCAAGTGATCTTAAACTCAGATTTTCAGTGAGCGTAGACGGCCTTTTTATCTCCTGCGGTCAGGCGTGTTGAGGAACACATAGATGTAAATTAAATTACAAATGCCAGCAGTTGTTAGAGTAATTTTATCTAAGTGGGACATAGAAAGTGTTACTGAACTGAGAGCACAATGCAGGAAGTACACACTACAGTTATTTTTGCAAAGAAGCCAAGCATTTAGAAGCATTTGAGATCGCTTGATAATTGGTTTTGACAGATGAGGGGAAAGCATTTTATGAACACTTCATACCCCATCGCCCCGAATCTATTGTTAGAAATCTGCTCTACGAAAAAGAAAACTCTTAAATAAATACTCAAACAGAGAGCTTTGGGTGTTACATGACCTGCAGCTATTACTGCACTGTCATTAATTTCTTTGACATGCTCTTTAACATGCTCTACTGACATTTTCCAGGAAATTTCAAGAGCTCTGCCCCCTAAATTTTCCAAAGATGCTTGTTCACAGACAAACACTCATAGTGTGAAATCCTCCCTGTTTTGGAGAGGAACGGTGGGTGGGAGATGAGTATGGAGAGGGAGAAAATGATATAAACGCCCCAGTGCAGTGTTTACAACATGATAGTAGACAAACCGAGAGAGTCAGATGTTTTGTTGTTGTTTTGTTTGTTTTGAGCATATCAACTCTGATATCAAGTCTTGGGGGTCTTATAAAATACTGTTAACTTTGAATGAAATTAATAGTGCACAAATATTATTAGACTGTCTAATAAACTCTTTTTAAAGCTTTAAATTAGCAGCTTAGATATATTAAACAACATAAAGAAGTATCCAGGTGGTTATTTTCTTGTGCCCATTTTCATATGTGCAAATACATCCTACGTTTGGCTGCATTTTACTGAATCTTTGGACAGAGGTGGAGCTAAATGCAATTTATTTTAGAGCATAATTTATTGGAAGGTGGGGATTGCAACCTTCATGGCCAAGCACATCAGCATTATGCATCAAACCAAACAGAATAAGGAACCTTTCACTGCAGCTTGAAACAACTCCATCAATCCCAGCTGCTGCAAGGCTGCCATCCTCCTTACCCTGAGCAGCTGAGTGAGCACAGCCAGACTTTAGAGCAATTCAGCAAACTTACCCAGGTGACATATGATTGCATTATGAGGTTTTGAAGGAGGGATTTGTAAAAAGAAGATTAGTCTAAAGTAATATGACAAGTTTGTATACCAAATCCAGAAAAAAAAGTTTGGGGGAAAAATGTGTATAATACAACTATTTGAATTTGATGTGCTTTAGAGGCTTAAAAAAACAAGTAAAACTCAACTTCTGAGAAAATTAAACTCGTGGACATGACTAATCACAATAAGAACTGACTATAATGACAGAAAGTGTGTTTGAGTAAAATGTATGTGTTGTGTATTTTACTTTTTTAGTTTGACCCATGTTCCATCTGTTTCTGTGGAAGCAGGCGTTTACTGAACCCAGTCACTGGGGGTAGCTCCGAGGCTGTAGTAATACACTTTCTGTTATCTACAGGACTGCATAGATGCTGCTATGTGTTTCAAGTGTTGGTTTGGTGAGTCAGTTTTGCACATACTCAAACATAAATGAGGTAGAGGCAGTATGAACATGAACAGAACAGATAGTGTCAATGTCAGAGTAGTCAATGTCAACGACAGCAGCAGGGTCAACAACGGCTGAAAGTTCAAATAAGCTGATAGTTCAGAGTTATCTACATTTATCTGCTGTGTCATAGCCACTAAAAGCATGCCTGCCAACATAGCTGATGAGAGAGAGTTCAGTTTGAAACCCTCCGCAGAACAGTATGGACACAAGATTCGAACTGATGCACAAGGAAAATGATGGAAATACTGAGAGAGGGTGGTGCCAACGCTGTGCTCTGTCAGCTGAGATGTAGACTAAATATAAAATTAACCTTCATGACCACTGACATTTTTCTTGCTCACATCCCACAAACCTTATATGTCCTAAACTCTCTGGTGCGCCCTCTAGAGCCATCCTAGTGAGACCTGTAGTGTATGGTCAAGTGTATTTTCACTTCTCCTTGTGATGCAATCGCTCCCAGAGACATCGAGGATGCAAGGCTACAAAAAAACTATCATCAGAAAGGAGGGGAAACTATTGTCCAAATGCAGAGAGATCCGGCAGTCGCCTCCACAGACTACATGTTCTCTGTAATTGTAATTCTAAGGCTGTAATAAGTCTCTGCAGGTTGATTTTTTATAATGCACTGACTTGTTATAAAATCCGTGGATGCCTGGAGGGAATCAAATCAATCTACAAAGCTGTGGTTGGCTTGGGAAAAATAGTCAGAAGCTCTGTAAAGTGTACACTTTTTCAAGTTAATGGAATAAAATGTGCAAAACTACCAGTGTAATTTTGTTACAGTGAGGTATATTTGTGCATTTTGGAGTCAGAGAATCTCTCCTTGCGAAGCCTGAATTGGGTCCAGGCAGTGAAGTAGAAATAACTCTGAAACCTTTCAGTGCAGGTTGAGTCCACCTCGTCCTCCCTGCTTTTCTATATCTGAAATGGCTCTCATATTCGCTTAACCACTTCTCCCAGACCATTTTCCTTCCCTCTGTTTGCTCCTTTAACCTTTAATGTCTGAGCTCATTTTTCTCCCCCTGATTTGTCCCTACCTCCATCACTTCCTCTCACCTTTTCCTCCTCCTTCGTTTCCCATCTCCCTCTCCCCTCTTTCATATCAACTCCTTTTATCATCCGCCTTCTGCCCTCTCCTCTGCATTTCCCCTCACCTTTTCTCTTTCACTTCCTTTGTCTACCCTCTCCCACTCACACCATCTCCTTCCTCCCACCCTTCAATCCATCAGGCTGCATATCGCTCCTTAAAGAATCATTGCACTGCTAATCTCCATCCTCCCTTATGGTGGCTCATATCTGATTCCATTTCTGTAATTGAAAGCAGCCCCCACTCAATCCTCCACCCTTGGGCTCACACTTGACTGACAGATTTCTATTCCACAAGTGGTATTCAGAGGAGCTCCTATGAAATGATTGGAAAGCTGTCAGAGATACTGTATATGCAGCACAGCAAACCCAGGGTATGTGCATGCATCTCTGAGAAAGATGATAGAAATGTAACACACACACACATGCACACACAACCTGTGATCAAGTGTGTGAAGTAAGAGCTGATGAAGGGCGGAATGACAGAAAACAAATCCAAAATGTCACAGGTAGCTCTCTTTGAAATCCCCTCTCTGTGAGCCCTGCTAATCTAGAGCTACATAAATGGACTTTTTCTTGTTTTCTTTCTTCTGTCTGGGCTCCCACTGCCTGTTTTTGACCCCCTGAGAAATACAACCTGGGCTCAGATCAACACCACCTCAACTGCCTTACCCTCCTTTTCTTTAATTGCTTCTGCCACTTTCCCAATGGTCCAGCGTTAGGCTGATAAGCCACACTTCTGCCAATCAATAGCCATCTCCTCTGCCCCCCTGTGCATCTATATAAGGTTACTTTATCGAACTCTGCAGCCAAGACAAAAAAAGAGACCAACTAAGAAAAGTCCCTGGTTGCAGACCTGTGGCTGAGCTGAGAGGACAAAGTCTCCTCCATGCACTAATGACCAATTATGGACCAAGTCAAAAGAACAAATCCTTTTTTTTTAATCAAGCTTGTTAGGTTGGCTAGTTAGCAGCATTGAGTAAGAGTTAGAGTTAAGGGTTGAGTCCTCAGTGTTTGAGTCCAAGTCAAGTCTGAAAAAGACTGCCCATTACTTGTGACCAAGTCAGGTCATTATTGCATGTATCCATGTCCAAGTCAAGTCCTCATTATAGTAACTATGGACAGGATGGCTCTTACACTGCAAACTGCTGACACTAAACCTGGACTGACTGAACTGGAACTAACTGTCTAAATCTAGACTGACTGTATGACCCTGAGCAGATTGCATGATCGCAGACTAAGGGTATGAACTTGGACTGATTGGATCAACTTAGAATGACTGCCTGAACCTGGACTGACTGTATGAACCTGGACCATAGACTGTATGTACTATGGACAACTTGGTTCCGCCTGTATACGGATTTGAGGCCAAATTTCCGGGATTTTTCTTCATTTCCTGAAACCAGCACTGCGCAGTAGCATTGTGCACATTCGGCAGGAGAGTCGCTGTGATGACGCTCGGCTCAAACAGCATATCCCCCGGGTGAGCTACGCAATCCCTGAACGCCAATAGGCTGTATCAAGTGTCAATCAAAGAAAACATGAACCCCCCAATAACTTTCAAAAATGGAGCTTCACAGAAAAAATAGGACTTGAGCACAAACCAGTCTTAATGTAACTACATGTCAACATCACAAGCAGGGGGGAGAAAAATGTATGTTCTGTGTAATAAATTTCTAAAGTTTGTCCACAGCTCCTTAAGCTTTGCTGGCAGAGGTGGGATTTATGACCTTTACTGCAGCCCGTCAACAGAGGGTGCTATTCTCGGAGTGGCTTCACCCAGTGAGGAGGGAGACACTGTCCATTCTATATACAGATCTATGACCTGGACTTAATTCATGAACCTGGACTGCATGTATCTACTTTGACAGACTGTATGAACCTGAACAGATTGTATGATCTAAGACTGAGGGTATGAACCTGGACTGACTGTGTGAATATGGACCCACACCAGTTGCATGGCACATATTTACTCTCACCCGTGTTTGCCAAATATTCCCTGTTGCCTTTCTCTCATCAGCTCGCTCTGACTTCTTGTGTAAACTTTAGAAAGGGGTTGGAAGACATAGTCTGGGTAAAGTCAGAGTGAAAATAACTACTTTTGTAAAGACTTTTGTGCAAAAATAAATACATTTACTACTACTCTGCAAAGTGTAAACCCATATTACCAAGAAACTACTTCACTTAACCTCTGCCATTAAAGCTTGCATGCTCCACACTTAAGTTTATTACCCTGTTTTATATTCAGAACTCAAACCAAGTTCAGCAAAAGATTGTCATCATTATGAAGTTATTAAGAATATAAAGTTTCTTGGAGACATGGAGATTATATCAATCTACTGTATCCCTCCTCCAGCTGCACTAATGACACACAGATAGTTGGTCAGCGGATGAATACATATGTCAGTGCTTTTACGCTAACATTTAAGTTAGTCCTTAAAATTAACGGCCAAACAGAAAAGTAGACTCTGAAAACAGGGACCTTAAAAACAGATGGGGTGCTTAATACCTGTTTGTGTAGCTAATGTGGCTGACATCATAAGACGGCACCGCAAGACAAAATATTGGTTATAGACATTTATGACAGAGTAAGAGCTTTTCAGGTCTAGCTGCAATTGTGGGAGATGCAGATGCAGAAAGGCAACTTGAGTCACTTTCCATGTTGCCAAAAAATCTCAAACCAAGTCTCCACTGCTGTGTATTCAGACACTCATTCTGCTGATATACTGAGCACACTTCGCACTGAGTTCACATCGTGATTTACCGCCTTGAAAGTGCAGAAATTTAATTTTGAACTGCTCAGAAATCCATTTGCAGCAGACGTGGACAAAATTCATAGAAACATGCTGATGGAGCTGATAGAACTGCAGTGTAATGGCACACTCAGGGCACAGTATGACTCTGTGGAGCCCTCACAGTTCCCGCTACCCATCCCTGACACGATACTCAAACTCCGCTGATCGAATGCTCTACATGTTTGGTAGCTGGCTCTACATTCTTTGTTCCGTGATAAAAATGGCCACAACTACACAAAAGGATTCGTCTCACTGATGCACACCACAAACATTCATGAACTTGCAGCCAAGAAAAGATGCCAAGGAGACAAAAAATAATGTAATTATTGAGGAAAAAGTTGTTTTCTGGTCCGTCAAATTTGTATTTCTGATGAAACATGCTCCGTTTCAGAAAATTCAAAAATTCAATCGACAAATTTTGGCCACCTCTGTGACTGAGCTTGACACCTCTGATCTTGAGGATGCTGTTTGTGACGGGATGGCAACATATTCACAGTGACAATGCCTAAATGCTAGTTTTTGTGACTTTAATACAACATACAGGATTCTGATTTCTGGCATGACAAGCCACATTGCAGCCACAAGCCTCAAACATGAAAATGATATATCTCCATACTCTGGTACTTGCTGTCTCGGGCAATCAGGGAGGCAAATACAGTAGCTTTACTGTGGTGGAAAGAAAGGCATACAGTAATGTTTTAACTTAAAAAAATCATCAAATGTACCTTCTTCAGAAGTCAGATTTTGTTTTTTCCTTTCTGAATTTCAACCCTCTTAAGTTCTTTGAGTTTTGACAAAACTTTTTAGTTATATCATTGCTATGAACATGTATAAAGAAACACAAAGCAGCAGTAGTCTATGCTAGCATCAGCACTAATAAAACTGTATGCTGATCTGAGAAAAAAGTTTACCAGAGACAACCCAAGGCTAAAGCAATTAATGTCAGAGTTACTGAGCTTGATGACCTACTTTTTTCTAGGTAAGATCAAGACTGAACCAGTTAATGGAATATTTGGAGCAGTATCATAAGCCTTGGCTGCTTGATTTATGTGTCCCTACTTGCCCTGTAGACACATTCATAGCCTGATTGACAATGTCAGAGATGTCATTTTGACCCAAGACCACCAACGTTTGTCCAGTATTGACAGCCATGGGGCTAATTGAAGACTTGACGTAAGAAAGACACTCTGACACACACAGGAAGGTCCATGTCTCCAGTGAAAAAGAAAGAATAGATGATAGGAGTGAGGAGTCAACTAATATTGGACTTAAAGGGCTGATACCATTGAGTCCTGATATTTGAAATAGGCATTTACCGTAAAATTAGAAATGCAGTTAGACTTAAGAGGGTTGACCTGTCATTCTGAAGTTCTTATCTCTTAACACGTAGACCTTTCGCAGTTTGTTCATGTCTGAACTAGTCGTACAAGTGCTCAGATTTCTAACTTTGGTAAAAGTGGCAGTAGGAGTTGGCGGGACATTGGGTTAGGCAAAATGGTGATGCCCAGAAAGAGAGACACGCCTGCAACTAAGCAAAATTTGATTTAATTGGTGACCAGTTACAGATTATTAGTCTCAATAACTGGCCCTTAATTTCAGTTTCTCACTAAAACATCTGAAATGAAGAATATCCTGATAACAAAAGCATATATTTAACTGTTCAAAGACATGTTTTTTTCTGCTTTAAATTCATAGACACTTCCATATCTTCTGGCACAGCAGCATATGACTAATAGAAATCAACCTGACATTTTACCCTAACAAGGTCTCAGTGTTATTTGCACTGGGAGACTTCAGAGAAGCAATGCTTGATTTTATTTCCTGATGCATAATAAGTGTCGGTCTCAGTGGGACGCTGGCCTTTCTCTGGCTGAGGCATGCCGAGCCCACACGGCGTAACAGCGGTGCTTTCCATTTCCACTCACGTACACCGCTGGATGTGTGCACTGTGGAGCTGACTGCCGCCGGATTGATTCACCTGTCACCTGAGCAAGTTTGATCCCCAGGGGCGGTCTAGCGACGACTCAGCTGGTGAGGCGCTGCGTTCCCTTAGCACCCCCTCCTCTCTGAAAAGCCCCTCTGCAGCCCGCTCACAGGGCCGCACGCTCGTTTCTCTTCCCTGTTCATAGAGCGATAAACTAGATTAATAGTTACAGCTGCTAAGCTAACTCGCTGAGTATGTTAACTTTATCTTCAAGGACGTGGAGGCAACAAGAACCAAAGAGTAATGGCATGTCTAAATGTGGTTTGGATGAGGAAAAGGTCACATTTCTCCTCAGTAAGGGAAACTGTAGCCTGGTGACAGTGACTGACAGAGGGGAGAAATAATGTGAGGACGTAAACCTGACTGCTGTGCTAAAGGAACACACACACACACCTGTGCAGATATACAGTAGATATTAGAAGAGTTTACACCTGCACATGAAGCAAGGTGAGGCTCTGTTGATTCATTTGGACAAAATAAAAATATATTGTTTTTAAAATGAACCCTTTCACTCATTTTCTGGACTATATTTTTTAAGTCGTTTATCAGGCAAACCAGCTTTTTTCTTAAAGTCAGATTGCATGCATGTGGCTTAAGTTTATAAGACAGTTAACCAGGTATGACAACAAGACAGGTGAGTATCGTTATTTGTGCATATGGTTAGCAGAGGTAAGATTTTTACTTGTGAAGAAAAGTGGAGCATCTTGGGAAAGTTGGACAAAGAGTTCTTGTGAGTAGTACAATAAGCCATTCACAAGTCATTCACAAGTCATCTCAGTTTCCCTCATCTTTGCATGAAAAGTTTTCTTAAATGATTGACAGTAAACCAAAGCTGTGAAACATCTAAGAATACTCTGAGATATAAGGCCATACAAGAATTAAGTGAGGCTTTGACAGTACAGTGGCCAAAAAAGAGCAGAAAATAATCTGAGCAATGGCTCAAACAATTCCCATTAGGAGACAGGTGCTATTATGCAGAATGATATGATTTCTAAAAAAACACATGCAAAAGTCAAAAACACAGAGATTGGTGGCGATGTACTGCAAATAAAATAAAAAAAACATGTAGCAATAGGCTAAAGCAGCTGCATTAACACCAAATACACTGCTAAAATACAAATGATACAATTAAAAAAATGCCTAAAACAGAAAGCTGCTGGATTAAAGCAGATACGATACAATACGATTCGATACGATATGATCCAATCCAATACAAATTGATTCAATATGCTTTGATTAAACTTGATTCAATACGATACCATACAATTTTGTCCCTATGGGGAAATTTGTCTTGGGCTCTGTGCTGTACATGTCAACTGCATCAACAATACTGCCAATAAGTAAAAAAAATGAATGAAACAATATTAACAACAAGCAATAAGCCCCATGCAAACAGAGAACACATGCCAAAGCCACAAGTGCAAACAAGCAACACATATTGCGCAAGAGGACAGCACTGTAAGAGAAGATAAAACTGAAAGGATAAACACATTATGATACAATCAGCACTAAAGCCCCAAAGCTTCAAGAAACAGTATTTAATATTTATATCCAGATGAGCACAAAGGAGTTTTCAAAGCAGTTCAGTTTACATTGGGGGATCTTTTATCACCAGCCAGGTAGGAGCTTATATTCAGAGTGAAGGGTCAGACTTTAGATCAGACTGCTCATATATTGACTGCAGAGAGAGGTTTTCAGTCCTTCCAATGACCTTTATGGCCAGCTGGACTCAACGGATGAGCTTAGATTTTTCCCTGTGCAGAGAGGTTGCCATACCATGTCAACCTCCCACACCTGATTATACTCTCCAGCACAGCCTGGTATAATAAGTCATGATGACATGTATACTCTCAGTCTATATAGGAAATACAGTCTTTGCTGTAGACTGCAGATAATCAAAGTGTATGCCAAGAAACCTGTAAGAGAAAACCTGATAAATTCTTTCACTGTGAATGTCTACCGTAGTGTAATCCCCTACTTATAGGGTTCAGCACCAACTTTTGAGTTTTCTTGGAATCTAAGGAATTTTTGAATGGTCTCACACCCTTTTTGAACATCGTGAACACCTCCCTACCACACAAAAATAAAATTTTGCATGGCCTCGCAAAACTAGAAGAGGACAGGTGGAGGAGAAATTCTGGGCCACTACATGGAGGCGTTTGTAGAAGCCCTGACCCTCTGTGTGGTCAGTTTCAGTAGATGGGGATACACTGGCATGACTAACAAAGTCAGAGATTATGTGTTGGTTGGACCTTTGCAGGCTGTGGGAGTAAAAATGGATGGGATGCTTTCTATCTAAACTTCTGCCTGTCCTCGTGTTTTATGAGTCAGTTTTGAAAACAGTTTCTCTGGTTTCTCTTCCACAGCAGAAAAACAGAGCTGGGGTTTTGTTTTAACAAATAAGAGTCTGAAAAGGGAGAACTCATTGAGCTATCAAAACATTTATTCCAAGATTTCAGCTTTGCTCCCTAGCGGCTCTTTTGTTTCTCCTAACATTTTCATTAGCGCTGTTGTTTTCTCTCTTTGTCTTACACCAGCTGCCAAATACAACGGTGAAATCTACAAGCGTCGGCTGATGGTGGAGCTGCCAACCAAGGGTGGGCTTCCTCTCCAGCCAATGGGCAACTCCAGACCCAATATGGGCAACATGCCATCGATGACCCCGCAGATGACTACCAACCCTATGGCTACAAACACAATGACCTCCAACCCCATGAACCCCACCATCACTCAGATGACCCCCATGGCACCAATGACATCTATGATACCTATGTCATCTATGACACATATGACCTCCATGACTCCCATGACCTCAATGACCCCTATGACCTCTTTGACTCCCATGACCTCAATGACTCCCATGACATCAATGACACCCATGATGTCCTTGACTCCCATGACATCCATGACTCCCATGACATCCCTAGCTCCAATGTCCTCCATAACCCCAATGACCTCCTTGGGTCCACTAACTCCTGAGCCAGTAGCCACCTATGTCACGGAGATGCCCAGGGTTTCAACCCTAGAGATGCCCAGGGTCTCAACTCTCCCAACAGAACGGCACTTAGCTGGTGGAGGTGGAGTAGGGGGAGGGGGACTCAAGTCCAATGGCCAGAAACACAAAGGCAGCCATGGCCACATTCCCCACAGCTCCCATAGCTCCCACAGCTCTCACACTCACAGCTCTCACACTCACAGCCACAGTAGCAAGCAGCCAGGACTCAGAGCTACCTCCCTGGCTCACATGGCAGGGACCATGCCAGGTGGCACATCCCTGGGTATCACCAGGACGGCCAATGCCACCATTGGCGCAAGCTCTGCTACAATGGGCCGCCAACTGGCGTATAGCTCCAACACGATCGCGACCGGGCATGGGATGGGGCTGAAAGGTTGGGATGGGACTGAGACAGTGGGCCGGAGGAAGACTTATGGGCACAAGAGGCCTCAGTGCACAGTGCTGGAGCCCAACCAGCTTCACAGCACCAGAGTCCACAGCCACAGCCAACACTTCCTCCCCACACAGCCCTACTTTGTGACCAACAGCAAGACAGAGGTGACTGTGTGAGAGAGAAAGAAAGAGAGGAGGAGGGGAAAGGATGTATAATCAGGGGTTGTCCATGTGATCTCTGAGTTGAGACACCTACTCATGTGGTGGTCAAAGATGCAGATTTTTGTGTGTTTGTGTGGCTCACTGGTATGCTGGTGAATGTGCTGGGATAGTGACACAGAGTCTACATGGTCCCCGTTTCACTGAGTTCACCAATCAAATCACTGAACAGACCTTTGTTACGAAGAAGATGGCGTCCATGTTGATGGCATCTGCAACCACAACTTCAAGGAGCCTACAGAGCAGTATGTCTGTACACTTTTGGGGGTATTAGAGTGTTGTCTCACAGCTAATATCTACCCAGTAATGGTTACAATACTTGAGCATAGCAGAGCAACAACACAAAGCTGGGAAACTGCAACTAATACAATGGACTTGCTTTTATGAACCCATCTTGAAAAGCAATAGGAGGAGTCAAGTGTAAAGCATCATGGGAAGAAGAAACGCAGTAAGTTTCCTGACGAATCTTGCATCAAGAGCTCTACTCATCCGCCGAGAAAAGCATTGGATTGTTTGAAAGGTATTACATTCCTTTATGGTTAAACCCCTTAATCTCCCGAGGGCTTTGAAAAAGACACATGATGAGAGCGCAGGGTGTTGGACTGCAGACCTGCAGGGCTTTGTGCTGCGGCTATTCAGAAGCGTCTTCATAAGCTCCGCAGCTGAAGGTCGCCCTTTTCCATGCGGCTCCAACACAGAGAATGGAGGCTGTCACACTGGCATTGTTCTCTTCTGATCTCGTCTGTGTGGTGACAGCTGGCCCAGAGGAGGGATAAGGAGGCAGGGAGGCAGCATCTGGATGATGCCACAGCAACTGGAGGATCCTCTACACATGATCCTCACATACAAATCCATTCATTCAAGCACACGCAGACACATCCTGTCATACACACACAGAGTTATATACTGTAGAAAAAACACATACCAGGGTTTGGCGTGTTTTAAAGGAGCGGGATTGATCATTTTGGAAAAAGTTAGAGAGTGCTGGTATGACTTTCAAAGACTCAGTTTGTCAAATTTATAAATCAGACTAAATCATCACAAAATTCTTAGAGAAAATTTTGAATTTGTGTAAACGGCAGCTAAGGAAAGATTCTCACATATTTCACTTAATGTGGGGACAGTTTGGGGAACAAAGGCTTTCAAATAATAAGAAATTATTTATAAAAGGTTTGTAACATTTAGAAATAAAGCTTTCTTGTCTAGAAAGCCAGACAAACCACAAATCAGTTTACTTAGCTTTGCACAAAAACTAGAAACAAAGGGAAACAGCTAACTGTTGTCAGTTCAATAGTTTCCCAGGCATATTAACGTCCTGCAGCAGCTATGCTTAAGTTAAAATGTAATCTGTCTTGAATGTAATTTTCCATTTAGGACTGATTTTTCACTCTAGCATTTTTTGGGTTGCACCAGCTGATGTAGCTCCTTTTGACTTTTATCTTACACCTGAGAAGGTGTAAAGTCCATTGTAAAATACCAGCTTTCATTGATGCATTGTACTGAAAAAAAGTATATCATTTGGACTATTTGGAAAAGAAGAGGTTTTTAACAGCTGATAGATTACATCATCAAAAATGTGTGATGGATTTGAGCTGTACTACTACTCTTGTTAATGAAACTTTACCTTATCGATAAATGGGAGTAAGGGGCCGTTATTTTGAGCCTTTAGCCATCAACATCAAGACAAGAGCTCATCAGTGATTGGCCAATTGATGTTAAAATGTAATTATTGTGGTTGGTTTGGACGTCACACACTATAGGTTAATTGTGGCCTCATGTCTGCATGGTGCAACCAAACAATGACACAACCCGAGTTACAAACCAACCAGACTAAACATACAGTTAAGACATAGCTTATACAGGGCCGATGTTAAAGGCAATTTTTACCGTAAGTCTGCCAAGCAACAAAATGTCAGAGATTGAGTTAAAAAGATGACATACATAATAAAATTTAGGTTTTATCCACATATTAGTTTATTTTTAGCGCAGACAGCTTAGATACTGTAAAGTAAGTGTAAATTTAGCAACTATATATCTAACATATTTCATTAGATGGACCAAGTGTAAGGTTAAGCTTTCAACATTTTATGTATGCCTAGACCATTGCATAAGACGTTCTGTAATCCTAGACAAAAGCAAGAAACTACCGTGAAAGTGGGTGTAACAGGACTCAAAATATCACGTTTTTGCAGATGTGAAGTACACTGCCACCAGAAAGTAGGCTTGATTAAATCACTCACTGTACTCCAACTGAAAAAAGGAAAGCTCAGAAAAAAAACAAAAAACTATCTGGGTTACATGACTCAAACATAAAAATAAATCCTTAAATCTGACAAATAGGCCACATCTTCTAAGGGTTGCTTAGAGCGTACTTGCTTGTTGTGTAATGATGTGAGACTTATTAGCAGCTGCAGCCACAGTTCTGACCTTGTTATCTAAAGCACTGCTTCCACCTCTAAGACTCTGCTCACACTTGCTATTAAGATGCATCCTTATGTAATCAGATTGTGATCAGACAATACTTAGCAACTTTTAAATGAAAATCCCAGCGAACCCTGGATACAGTGAGGATGGGTTATTATTGGGTTGTGTAAACCATCTCTGAGGTAGTGTAAAAGATATTTCTTGTTAAAGTTAGTCTACTTTCGTGCTGTAAAATTCAGTGCAGCACTGGCACAGCATAGAAAAAGGGCAGTGAGACTCTTATAAGCATACTGAGAGCTGACAGTGGGTTTGAAAGCATGTAAATATCAGGCAAAGAGGTGCACGCGACAATCTGTGTGGAGAGAAAGACACTAGATTTCAGTGTGACACCTTTTATTCCAAGCTCCAGCAGAGCTGCACTCTGTTCTTGTCGGTAACCAGACTGTATGCAGATCTAAGTTGCAAAAAGTGGGGCTTACTACCACAGCATTCAAATCAAAAGATGAAACAAATAAGCCAGTTGAGCGTAAGACAAGAGGGTCAGCAGGAGCTGTGGATGTTTCTGCCTCACGCTGTGAATCCCGTGCTACCTTCAAGGTCACACGACTGGAAACGTGAGACTAAACTGAGGACGCGGAACGGGATTGAAGAAGTCATCAGAGCGTTAAAAAGTGTCGCCTATACACCTACAGCTAACAAAAGCACACACACACACAAACACACACACACAAACAAGCATGTAACACACTACAGGGTGGACTCTGCTTTCCCTCTGCTCCCACAGTGCCGAGCGGCAGGCGTCATCACAGCAGGGAGACAAAGAGTCAGTACTGTTACTTCGCCTGTTGTACATGAAAGACTGTGAAACTCCAGACATTGGCCCTTTGTAGCGACTACTGACATTATGCTTTTTATATATAAAGATATACATAGCCTTTCTCTCCTCCTTTCATCTTTTCTTCACTTCTTTACACCATTTTTTCTTCTCTTTTGCTCCCTCCCAAGACCTTCAGAGCAGGAATATCTGCGGGGAATGAAAACAGGACTGTGATAAATCTGTTCTTTGATAGTCAAGTGCAGTCATGATGAGACAGTGAATAACAATAATTCACCCCCACCTTGGAAAGGCATGATTGGTTTCTCCTGTGCATTGTTCTAGCAGGAAATAGAAGTGATTGATTCTGTGTGCCAAAAAATGTAATTCAGTTTGCAATTTTGTACTGATTTGTGTCCTCTTGAACACTGTGCACAATTCACTCTTTATAACTTTTTCTACATTTGTGTGTGTGTGAATCCAACTTTTGCATATTTCCTCTGAAGAAGTCAGACAAACAAAGTGAATTATATATAAATGGAGTTCACAATCCCATAAACCTTTTTGCGTCGGGTGGAATCCTTTTGCAAATGTTGCTCTTTTTCTTCCTCCCTGTATTTATTTTTTTGACAGCTGGTGGTTTTGTTTATATCACAGTTGAGAAGCAGGTCACCGTCTCCTCAGGATGTGCATTATCAGACCCATATAACTTAATCCTGTGAGGCGGAAATGTGGAAATGTGAACCCTCCTTGCCCCCCTATACTGCTCCATCCAGCTCCACAAAAGCAACCACTGGAACAATTGGTGAGCAGGCAGCGTGGTGGAAAATTTGGTGAACAACAACAAAGAAACGCTCATCCCTAACAACCTAAATAAACCTGGTAGAAAGCAGGAAGCAGGCGACGCCGGCCCGGGTCACTGTCGTCAGGGTCAAGGCCACAGATGAGTGGCTTCAGGAGGCATTTGTGTCTGACATTTTTCATCAGAAGAGTCACTCAGACAAAAAAATGCCAGAGCAGAGACAAAAGGACACAGATAGTCAGCGGGCGAGAACAGCCAGTTTAGTGACAGAGCCAGCAGGCGCCCAGAATCAGGAAGCCCTCATCAGTTATTGAAAGATGTTCGGTGGGTCCTGTTTCTCTGCATTTTGACAACACGATTCATTGATAAATTGTTTTTTTTATTTTTTTTTATTGGCACTGGCAGAACATACTGTAACAAATAAGGCTCTCAGTACATTCAGTGGCTGAAAGCATTTCCAAGGAAAGAAGTTGCTTTTGTCTACATCTTTCTTTCTTTTTTCTGCAGTTTCAAGCACTGTTCTGTGTTTGATTTTATTGTTTTTTTTGTTTGTTTGTTTTTTTGTTTTTTTTGTAAGAAATTAGAGTCAATGAGTTTGGCTTGTTGGATTTGACACCTTTCTCACTGCAAAACAATCGAAATAAGCGCAAGAACCTGTGAAGTTTGACCACAAGTTTATCACTTTTCAGAGATAGTCTCACCGCCATGTGTTGTTGCTAGGTGACGAAAGTTATCTCTTGGCACATCTGACTATAAAGTCGTTTCTAAGTTTTCCTATTTCTTTAATATTTAAAATTCTAGGAAGTTTTAAAAGAAACATAAAAACACAGGAAATAAATAGTGAAAGGCATTAGCATCAGCTCAAATGTGAAAATCATACCCTTTGGAAATACAAGTCTGATGAGCTTCCTCTTTGTCATTGTTGCTGATAAAGTTGATAGTGTACAATCAACTCCTTTTTGAATTTGATTGTTTGTTGAAGAAGTGACACAAGTGAGCACAAGGAAGTTAAACTTTTTATGACTGTGCCAAAATAACTGATGCTGATGATTTTGCACTTGGGGCACTGTACTGCAGCAGTTGCACGGCTAGTGGACACAGGCCCTTAATAGGGTAAAGTGTGAATCAACACTATAGTGTCATCTATAAACTGTATTTACAGCTATTTTGACAGTCCACCACGGGATCCAAACAGGAACCATCATATCAAAAACAATCCTTTTGCTTAGACCGATGATTTTTCCAATGCTACTTTTTGACATGACCGGGCCATTTGTAAAACCATTAACTACTCAATCGCCCGACCCAGCTGGCCCTCCTGCAGCAGCAATATTCTTGGAGTATAATGTCTCTAGTCAGCGCCACTTCTTAGTGTCTAGTACCTTCCACTGAGCCGCCAAATGAGCTATGAGATGAGCAATGGCCCCACAGTGTGAGTTTAATGCTCAAAAACCACACCGGTCTTGATTAGCCTGAAAGTGCACTTTCAGCTAACCTTCAAAAGATTTTCTTTATTATTATTTCTTCTTCTGAGTGAGTAGAAGTCAAACGATGAGTGGAGGTGCAATTGGCCATACTTTCAGAATCAGACTGGGGTCAGAGGGTGCAACGGTTCACTGGAATAATGATTGGAAATAGAGGCAGGAGCACGATTAAGGCATCCGGTGAGAATTTATGGGATTTTTCTGCTGAATATGATTTGGCCTTTGGACTGAGTTTTATTTTTTTTTTACATTTTGATTATAGTTACTTATGTTTTCAGTAGCAGGAATCGCTCTTAAAAGCTGGTAGCTACATTTAAATAGTTAAATACTCCTCTGGACAGATAAAGACCCCAATTCAAACATTAACTGGTGTGACCACTATGGATAGTAATTTCAGCCGACTCTGACCTTTAGCTGTCGAACATTCAGACAACTCACATTTCAATGCCCTGAAACCGTCACTACAGTGGCAGGACATTATGCTTGGTATCTAACCCCCCCAGTGGCATCTCATGGATTAATTTTACATAAATCTGCAAAAACTCATCCTTGTTTAAACTCAACTCGACTGTCTCAGCTCAGTTCACATTAACTGCCGGCGGGTGAACAATCTAGTTCCCAGTGAACTCCACTACACAAAGATAAAAAGAGCTGACATCGAAGACTAAGAAAGCCGAAGTTTGGGGAGGACTGAAAAAATGTCTCAAACATGCCAACCAAAGGGGAAAGCTGGGAATCTTGATTGACTAGACCCCAAAACTTGGAGGACAGGATTGTCAGGTGATTGCAAGAAGGATTCATGTCAATTGTGAAATCAGTGAAGCCCAAAATGCCTGCCTGGTCTAGCTCCCATTATGCTGCACTTATACCAAAATGCCATGGACTTTTACAACGAAGAGCCACTTCTCAAGGGTTTGAAAGGGCCTTGATTCTGGTTGTTGTCTGCATTTCAATAAGGCCAAAATCTTCAAAAGGAATAAGGAGATTAGTATGCTTGAGGGCTTCATCCACCCACAGCATTAGTTTGTTAAACAAAACCACTACAGTTAAGAACTCAGTGCCCTCAGCACAAAAAAGTCCTCACCATCAGCTGTGTCAAAGTTTCTGCACTAACGATAGAACATCACCTCGCCTGTCAGTCGTATCTCTATCATAAACAAGTCAAAATCAAGAAGGTGCGACACTCCTGGTATCAACTTTGTCAATAACAATGGAACAGGTTCAATGAAAAGACAATAACCTACAACTACTCTAGATACCAGAGTCTTTAGGGGTACCCCTTTAGTACAGACCCCAGCCAGCAACAGTCAGAAGTTTTCTCCAACTCAGAGCCACTTTTTTTAACTTCAACAAATTTGTGAATGGAGTTAAAATTTTGAACCAGTCAAGATTTAATTACAAGAATTAAGTCAATGTTAGCTGCCTGTTGATGTCACACATCTGCATAAACCTGTTTGTGTGTTGAAACACTCCTTAACACCCAACATCCTTCGCTCTTTGTGTTCCATCCATCCACCCACCCATCCATCCATCTTCAACCACTTACCTGGGGTTGGGTCACGAGGGCAGCAGCCTGAGCAGAGAAGCCCAGACTTCCCTCTTCCCAGCCACTTCATCCAGCTCTTCCTGGGGGACCCCAAGGCGTTCCCAGGCCAGGCCAGCTGAGATACATAGTCTCTCCAGTTTGTCCTGGGTCTTCCGGACGGTCTCCTACCGGTGGGACATGCCCTGAATGCCTCATCGGCAAGGCGCCCGGGAAGCATTCTGATGAGATGCCCAAGCCTCCTCATTTGACCCCTCTCAATGCGGAAGAACAGCAGCTGTACTCCGAGCCCCCTGAATGACCGAGCTTCTGACCCTATCTCTAAGAGAGAGCCCAGCCGCCCTGCAGAGGAAAACAATTTTGGCTGTTTGCACTCGTAATCTTGTTCTTTCCGTCACTACCTACAGCTCGTGACCGTAGGTGACCGATCCTCGGCTGCAGAGGCTAGTTCTAGGGCTCTTTGTGTTAGTTGAGAAAAAAGAGCTTCTAAATCTAATTAACAAATCTAATCTACTTAACATGGCTAGCATGTAGAAATGCAACATGCCATCTGCCCATCTGTGCAGTCCATCATCCATCACTATTAACATTTCACCTCATAGTCAGGATGCCAGCTCAAGCTAATTCTGTATGGGCCAATACGGATTTTCATAAAAGTTGCATCTACATAGTCTCCTTTTTTACCTTAAAGTTCCTAAAAATCCTGTAAAACCTTGCTTATTGTTGTAAAGTGAGCAGGTTTCCGTGATATAGCAGCCCCTCCTCTGTGTAAAAACAGCACCTGTCACCCGTGAATCACATCAATTATTCATAATTTAATGCTTATTGACATTGTTTATGATAAATAAAATGCTTATCATATCAGTGTGTGATATACAATTAACCAGCTTATGTTTACTGATTGTCATTTTGCTTTGTGCAAACTTCAGGGAACTTTGTAACAGTTTCCTTTCAGTCATTTTCCTCTCGATTTAATCGCTTTTTTAGTTAAATTTTGACTTCATTCTCAGCATTTAAACTTCATTTTCTACTTAAATGACAAAAAAGTCACCCCCCTCTCATTGTTTTTCTCATCTCTGGCTCAAAAACACCTCAGAAAAACTGTAACCACTGTGCTAATTTCTGTTTGGAGTCTAGTTTTCTCAAGTCATGCTCTCACTCAAATGTGTCGCCTGTCAGGTGTCAAAACAAGGGTGGAAACTGGGAGGGTGGTGGCTGAGCAAGGGAGTTTTTTTTACTGAAACGGATCAAGACTCGTAAAAATGAATAAAAACCAAACTCCAACACCTACCCACTTAGAAACAGGAGTACCAAAACTTCTATCTAGCCCACATAATCTTGCCTGAGAGACAGACGGGAGGTGGTTTTGGGAAGTGTGATAACAAGAATTATGGGACAACATCTTCCTTCTTGGTTTAGCTGAAAGAGAGAGAGAGACAGAGAGAGAGAGTGTAACCCCATTAGACAAAAATCCAACTCACTTGTTCAGCAGCGCAGCCTGAACCGCCAGGAGAAAACCACACAGAGGAATATCTTCAAGGAATATTCAATAAGAGACGGATTTGGAGCTGTACTGGGACCAGTGGCCTGGGGGAGGGGTTCTTGGTTCTTCTCACTGTGGTCTTTAATCACAGAAGTGAAGTGTGGGGAAAAAACTTTTGGCGCCGCAACAGGGACTCGATCTATGGTGGCGCACAAAGACGGAAATGGGACTTTATATCAACACTGGATAGTTGGGAAGCTTTGAATTATTGATACTAAGTGTTAGCGTAGCGTAGCATGGCACGAGCGCTAACAGCTCCATTTGGGAAAAAAGAAACAACTGTGAATCAGAGATGACTGTTGGCTCACACACACACAAACACACACACAAACATATAAACACTCCTCTGTCCAGTGATTTCTCCTCGTTGTACGGTATCGTTACAGACTCTTATTGATCATTAATTCAGCTTCTCAGCAGATTCCCTGATCCATCATTGATTCCTTCAGACACATCAGCCATTACTAACACACACTGCAACATGTTTTCTGTCAGCCCCTGTTAGGCTGAGTTTTTTCTTTACACTCCATGTCCAATTAAAGCTAAAGGTGTGAAGTATGGATTGTTCTCCATGTCGGTATGAATCAAGACAATGCAGCAGTTTGTTTATATTCATTTCATGGTGGGGGATGTCGTGAGGAAGCCTTTTATTTGAATCACAACAGATGAAATGCAGTAAACTCGAGAGTGCTTTCGTGAAAAGAGAGCTGTGTTGCTCATGACAGAGTGGTGGGATATGTACAGTTTAATGGGACGACACTAAAGGGCTCAAACACAAGTAACATTTTTACCAGATTTTCTGCCATTCTTTGTCTTTTCTATCCTTTTCTGTTGCTATTTTCTGGACTTGTTAGCTGTACACCCTACAGCCTATAAAAAGCAGCATCAACACATCTCTATATTATCAAAGGGTTCTCGTCAGCTATGTTTACGACTTTGTATAGCATCAGTCTTTATGCGCAATGTTTTCACCAATAAAGAGCTGTCTAAATATGCACTCAGACAGAGGAGATGCAGTATTTGTTGTCCGGTAATGCTCAACATCTGTTTTCAAAAGGGTTTTGCTCCTATGGTGTGCTTTATATGTTTGATTTTGATCATTAACCTATACTTAATATACTACTATTAGAATAAACAGAAGGACATCAATGTGAAAACGCAGGTTGTCGACCTCTGCATTGATCCAAAGCAGAGGGATTTTCCGTTACCTATGAAGAATCAATAAGCTATTTGCGATCTGACTACTATCCATTAGCGAGCATATCCTTTTATAGAATAACTCATTGATTAACTCATTTTGGTGTTAATCACGCATTACATACAAAATGATATGAAACCAGTTTTCTATTTTTGACGTGGAGACCAGTTTGTGGTATTTATGCATATGTGTATATGATACATATGGCCCCCACACTGCATTTATGCGTGACTAGTAAAGCATATTTTCTATGGTAGAGCCCATTTCCCGCTATTGTTTGCACAGTAGCTTATAATATGCACCGTGATGCCCCCATTTGTCCTTTTACTGTTTACTGACTCTATGATTTGTGAAATTCAGTTATGACAAAGCTGTATTTTGGTACCATTCAGATATTAGAAAAAGAGATATAGCAAATGTTTTGTCCAAGAAATATATTACCATAGTGTTGCTATGAATTTGTCTGTTTACTTTCTTTTGGGGAGGGATGACAGGGATATTTTTGTTCTTCCTTTGTTGTTGATTTGCCATCTGACAGTATATCACCATTGTTCTATATACGACTTTCTTACGTGGCAATAAAAGATGACTTCTGTAAAAAAAAACTAAAAAAAAACACTTGTCTCTTTGCCTTGCATTTCTGTCTCTTATGTTGTTCTTTTACTCCTTAGTCAGTCATCATGTCTTTATTTTCTCCTTTCTCTCCATATCTACCTCCTCTCTGTATCCCCTGGCTCTTAAAATTTTATGTTAAACAGACAGTTTTTGAGGGGAAAGGACTATTTTTGGATTCATGTTTATATATAGCAGCAGCAAAGTAAAAAGTTCATGAAACATTTGTTTTCATCTCTCTGTTTTTTAAAGGTTGACACCTTAATGTCTCCCACATGTCAGTTCAAACAAACTCAAGATCTGTTTTTTTTTCTTACCTGACATTGAAATTGTACTAAATTAGCATCTCTGTTCACTTGAAATAAATCACCAGACAGATGTTAATTTAGGGAAGGGGACAAAAACTGACAATACAGTTATAACTCTCAGGATTTTATGAAATGAACACCTTTATGATACTTTCATGTAAATGCATTTAATAAGTAAGTGTGGGACGAAACCCTGACATGGAGAATAACCACCTGCTCACTTAAAATCATCCCTACTATTGCCTGCAACCAACTAAAGCCATACAAAAAAATCCATCACCAAACTTTTGGTTTCACTGTCCAAAATAAGTTTTTCATTTTGATCATTTTTGATGGAATGGCCCCGAACCTACAAACCTAGGCTAGATCTTCTTGTGCTCCATCGAACTTAAAATTCTAGGTTTTTAGAATTATCAAACACTAATTATCTGAACAAACAATAATTAGTCAGGACAACATTCAAGGTGTGAAACATTTAATTTGTAAGACCTAAAAATCCAAGTTTTATAAATCAGGAATTGTTAGTTACTTCAACTAAGGATTATTTTTTGGCTTAACTTTTCCTCGAAACATAAAAACTCGAGTTGGTCTCAAAACCCCAAAATCTAGTGTAGTAAGTTGCCTTCAAAATTTGATGTTTTACAGCTTTTTTTATTTTTACAGTGTAGGCACATTAGCTGCAGTAAGTTAGCAGAACATCTGGCCGAGCAGGGCAGACACACCCCTTGCTGCAACTCTGCACTATGGAAGCCTGTTAATGTCAAACAGTGCCAACAGCAGGTTTGTTGAGCAAGTTGGCTCCTGGCAGAGCTAAAAAAAAAAAAAAAAAAAAAAAACATGATTTAAAAATATAATTTTGGACTTTTCAAGTTGGTTCAGAATTGTTGGAAAAAAGAATTGGGATTTTGACACTATTCAGTTTTTCCTGCAACCCATATACTGACCTCTAAATCAGTCTTAAGGGCACATTATCAGTGGGTATATGTAAATAGATTGGGTCTGATTGGCAGTGTGGTGACTGACATACAAGACTGCGCCGTCATGGTGAACGTATGTATGTTTAAAAAGTAAATGTAGCAGCAACATTAAGTACTTTGAATGGTAAGACTAAAAAAGGAAATATAAGTGCAGTCCATTTATCATTCAGGACCACAATAAGAGACAGAAGCAGAAATGGAGGCTCTGTTTCCAAGCAACAGGAAACACCATGAGCAGGTTTAATCCAACATCTCCTTTCACATTAAAGGCTTTTGACTGGCAAAAAGATGGTGCAGCTTTTAGGAGCACAAAGTTTTTGAGGCTGAGGTTGGCATTCACAAAAAAAAAAAAACATGTTCAATTTTTGGCATCATCAGTCAGTTTTTAATAAAAAAGGAGCCGCCATCGGGACATGATGGTTCACACTTGGTCGGCTGTACACCTCCAAATCCTTGAACTGTTCCCTGCTGTTGTGTGGAAAACTACCCTTACTCTGCACAGCATGAAAGCATATTTTGATTGCTAATGGCGTGGTTCAAAATAAGCAGTAATTGAAATTAACCAGAACAGCCTGTGGTGTAGTGCAATACAACAAAAGCTCTGCTGGTGCTTTATTTGAATATCTGACAGAGTAGCCGCTCAGGGGGTGTATTTCTAACCTTTAATTCTGAATGTTTGAGGGGGAAAAACACCTTATTTTTACTACCAGCAACCAAAGGGGTCACTAAATCAACCTGGACTGGAAAGCTTTTTCTAGTATATTGGGTTATGATGAAAAAAAATTGTGTTTGTCAATATTTTTCGAAAACAATCCACACACCGACAGCTATTTTCTGCTAGATTTACACTGCTTTTGTATCTTTCGTATCAACACCTGCGCTTAAAGATTATTTTCGGCGATATGCTGTCATAAATAATAACTGGAGCGATAAAAGCTTCCACTAGAGATGAAGTGTGCCTCAGACTATTTTCAAACTGAGGTCTTTTCCATTTCCTTGCGTCTCTCCTCACTTGTCTTTCTTTGCTGCTTGTCTCCATGATTGCAGAGCTGAAGCCATTAAATAGATGGATGTTCAAAGAGACAATATCAAAACCTCCTGTTCATGTGGTAAATGTTGTTTATTTGTTTGTTTGTTTTTTTACTTTCATAAAATGTGCATGCAAAATAAAAAAGCAAGAAACCACCTTTTTGACTTCACACAAATGGTGCTGTCACACTCTCCTGAAGGGAAAAAAAAACACACAACAGGACGTTATTCTCCCAATGTGAAATGTGCACTAATTACCCAGACAGCCAGTGCTATTGGCAGTGAGGAAACAGTCGAGGGAATTTAACTAAAAACAAAGCAAATCTGCTTCTCCTCCAGCTCCCCTGCCAATCCCTCTCTAACATCCCTAGTCCTGCTCAACAGAGCGGAGCGGCACAACAAGAGCTTTCTGTGTGTTTTAAAGCCATCTGGCTCTGATCTCTGTTTCAGCCGTCAGGGGCATCATCACCATCATGGCAGTCAATACCATCAGCATCAGAATCATCATCATTAGCATCATCATCATCAGTTTTGGTAGCTGTTTTGTTTTAGTTGGTTTGTTTCAGTAATATTTCTGACAAAATTGTCATAAATGATATATCAGCAGCAGCGATTTTCACTGGCTGCAGCCTGTTAAAGCTTTCTGATTCCTGTTTCTGATTTTGGTTTTCATATCATGCAAAACTGAGATTATGCAGGGAAATTTTGATCTTTGAAAACTCAGAGGGACTAAAGGATGTCATGCAATCACTTTAAAGACAACATAAGTGGTGAACTTAACCAAGTGTAAAATTTAGCTAGCTCATGGGTAAAACTCTGAGTTGTCTGATCTGTATAAATTATTTCTAGTTGACTTTCCAACACAGAAATTGGCATAAAACATTTTTAAGCAAGTCCAAGTCAAGCGTTAAGTCCCCAAATGCAGCGGCAAGTCTCAGTCAAGTGTCTCATCAACAATAAAAAAAAACATAAAATTGTGTTATCTATAGACACCAAGAGACCATAACTTATAGATTTGTCATAAAATAACACAACATAGCAGCAACATATGAGCAACGTTTTCCTGGATTAAGTCTTTGTAAACCTAAATAAAGATAGACTATTTGTCAAAAGTCAGAATTCAACGAACCGACAGAAAATGTGGTACACTCAGTTTCAAAAGAAGCTGCACAAAGTCCATTAAATCACAACAAACACCAAAATCAGCTGATTGCAACATGAGTCCCTCTTTGATTAGGCAAATCATAGCGTTTAACGCCCCGTCGTTCCCCGACTGGCACAGGTCCCTCTCTCTTGGCCTGGGAGTGCGCACAGAGCGCACTCATTCCCCCTGGAGCCACGCTCCGTCAAAATGTTTAACTGTTTTCCCGCACCTGTGTCCCACAGTTCTGCACTCCAATCAACCGTTTCCCTTTTTATCTGGAATTATTTCTCCCCGCTTTAGGCTTTTGAGGGTCCACACTCCACAACTACACGCCATACAAACACAGACACAACCACTTATCTGCTGCCATCTTCCAAGCCAAACCGGGGCACTTACTGTTCCCTCAGTAAACAGTGCAAAGTGGCATGCTTTCGGGGGTCATGTGACCACCAGTCCCCTCCATTATAGTTTATTTGTGGCATTTTGGCCTGATTTAATGTGTTGTCATTGATTAAGGTCATAGATGTATGGAGGGCTCTCAGTGCTCTTTTGCTCATGTTAAAATGTCTCATTTATTGATGAATTTTGCGCTCTATTTAGCTTGTTGTGCCTGTAACTCCTCTAATCGGTTTACGAATTTGCCCAGGGGAGGGGCTGAGGGGTATTTAAAGAGCGCTTCGCTTACTCTGAGGGGAGCTCTTCGTATACAAGTGTACAAGTGTAAGTTCTACTGAGATTCTGCTGTGTTTATTTTGTTTATTTGACTATTTTTTGTTGTTATCCTGCACTGTAAATATTTTAGTGTGAATAAAAACCCACCACACTAGAGTTTCGACTGCACCATCATTTTTTGTCCAGAATGAACCCGTGACAGATGTGTAACAAAATTTAAATCTGCCCCTGACACCTGCGTCTCTTCTCTTTTAGCAATGGCCTTCCTCCTTCATATGGTTTCTTTAAGTGTGTCTGTATCTGATCCTCAGGCAAAACCCATCAGCAAGACCAGCAAAGAACACAACCCGCAATAGATCACCAGCTGTATGACTGACCTTATACTTCCAGCTGCAGCAGAACTCCACCCACCAGTTACCTGGCACCAAAGGCAAGGAGTCCAAATCAAACTCCAGATCCTTGGTGTTCAAGACCTCTTTAGTTTTTAGGGCAGCGGGATCTGCAGTATCCAAACACTTAAAAGTACCTCCAACCCACCCACCTTTTACCAGAATTTCAACTAACCAAACAACTCTTGCAGCCAACACTTAAGTCACTTTGGAGGCTGACATTTAGAGGGTGCCTCTCTTTACTGAGCAGGATAACTCATGAATGTGGATGCAGATAAGCACACTTGCCAGCCACTGAAACCAAAATTACTGAGGCCTTACACATTAAAACTCTGCTTTAAGCACGTACACTCCAGCACACTCCAGTACACAGGAAGGTCACTGCTAAATGTAACCCCTTGATGCACTGGGACTTTTCCACATATCTGAACTTCTGCCAGTACTTTTTGCTGTCCTCCACAGTTTTTCTTGGCAATTCCCTATAGCATTTAAAGCACATTACCCATGGCTTGTGTCCTTTAATGGGCAATACATGATAACCTTGCAAAGCAGATGGTATCAGCTAATTTTTACGTCTGTCATCAGTCAGATCCATCTCACAAGTATTAGGCAGTAGTGTTACATTATTGTGTATTATGAAAACTTAGTGAGACTCATCATTGCTGAGATTAATGTCACATATAAATGGTAAGTGGAATAGCAGCAAAAGTTATATAACTCCCTTAAACAGAATTGCTTTTGGACTGAGATGAAGCCAATAGCTGATGTATAAGACTAGTGCCTGTTGAGCTTGATCTATGTTGCCCATTCCGTGACGGTGATTCACACCCACTATCTCATAAGTACTAGTGTATTATAGGCCTTTACTGAATGAGATTTGTCCAAGGACTCTCCGAGATTTGATTAATTGATTTCAAAGGTACTGTTCCTTTCAAACACAGTGTGAAAGTTTTCTTTGGGTTAATAACATGCTATCAGATACAATAGAATAGTCTTTAATCAATAAACTCAGAGTCCTCCTCTCCATCTTTTGAGTCTGACTGCAGTCACAGCTCAAGTTTGATTCCTAGCCATGACCGACAAGTCTAATCATGAGTCCTGGAATTAGGATTCAAACTGGACTCAGGTTCAAGTCTCAGTCTTGAGTGCCATACATAGACTGTATATACTATAGACAACTTGGTTCCACCTTCCGCCAGTATACGGATTTGAAGCCGAAAAGCTCTCAGTAATTCTGCATTTTTTTCTCCACTTCCTGAAACATTGTGCAGTCGGTGGGAGAGTCGCAGAGAGTTGCTATGATGATGCTCGGCTCAAACAGCGTATCCCCCGAGTGAACTGCGCAATCTTTGTACGCCCATAGGCTGAAGTTGTACAGAAAAAAAATGACTTGAACACAAACCAGTCTTAAAGTAACTACATGTCAACATCACAAGCAGGGGGGAGAAAATTTCTATTCTGTGTAATTAATTTCTAAAGTTTGTCCACAGCCCCATCAGGATGGCTGGAGGAGGCGGGATTTATGACCTATACTGCAGCCCGTCACCAGAGGGTGCTGTTCTGGAGTGGCTTCACCCTGCGAGGAGGCAGACGCTGTCCATTCTATATACAGTCTATGGTGCCATTACACAGATTTTTTAAACATGAACATTAGTTCTCAAACTTTTTCATAAAATAGCTACAACTCCTCAATGCCATGTTCTGTGTTTGAAGGATGAGCTGGTTTACATTTGAAGTGTAGTATAATGCACTCTGGTGAAGTTATGGCTCTAAAGTCTGTTTTCTAGTTTTGGAAAAAGATCATACTTTTGTATTTAAGTTGTACTAGCTTTGCTAACTACAGGGAGTAAAAAAGTCAGTCTGTGGTGTCTATTGTCCTGTGTCAACTCCAAGTTTTCTCTCTGCTAACTTTGATGCTCTTTGTACCACGTGAGTAAAGAAAGATGTCAGAAAGAAACCATAATTTCTCTTCATTCTGTAACCTTTAAGGTTTTTATAATATGTCTTGAGTTGCCTGATGAAGTCTGTATGTTTTATTGAATGCTTATCTTTCTTTAATAAAGCTGTTTGATAGATATACATCACAGTCTCAGTCATAGCTTGAGAAAAACAAAATACCGTTGATATTGATTTGAAAGAGCCCATATGTGTTCTGAATAAGTAAAAATCTTACCCATCAATTCAGATACATGTCCCTGTGTGGTGTTTTGTGTGCATATAAGTATGAGCAAAGAAAACATCTGATATTCAAACATCAGGGTTTTTGAAAGGAGTCAGTTGGAGCATTGCATCCACCGCACAGTGCATCAATTATGTAGTGAAAACAGCACTCAGCTTTTCAGAAATTGCATACGTTATTCTTATGGCCCAGGGCAGGAAAACCACCGTCTGTGAAAATGAGCCATTCCCTTCCAAAGCTTCAGACCAGGAGGAGTCAGACTCTAATCTGTGAAGAGAAAGCAATGTTCAGCCTGGAGGGAAACCACTGACAGAGAGGCTGGGACTCACTTTGTCGTCTCTTACACTGTTTGTTTGAACTTTAAGATCACACAGAGCCCGCCTCATCATATAGTAATGTTGCCCGTTTGAAATTAGAAATGTGCCCTGATAGTGGGAATATCTCATGCTCAGTTCTGTTGAGCTTTTTTCTTTTACATTTTCTCCTCTCTTCTCTTCTCCTTTTTTTTCATTTTGCCGGCTCATCTTTGAGCCTGAATTTCATGACTGCAGTAATTGCTTCTGTGAACAGTGTGAATGGTTGAAATTAGAAAGAAAATAAATGGTATGACAACCAAACAGATGTCTTTTTTCAGATACAGATTCATAGTTTTGGTCCCTGCATTTTGCAGAGGAAAAACTGCATTTGAAATTTTGAAGAGAATAGAAGCGCTATGACGAAGAGAGAAAGAAAAACACGATGAGAAGCCTCATCGACAGAATCTATTGTGCAGTTGTTTATGGGGGGATCTGCCTTGCAGCTTGAAGTGCTTTGAGGCAAAGTATGAATTTAAATGAAGAATTAGGGTAAAGGAATAATAGAAACGCAAAAGAAGATTTGAAAAAAGAAGAATGTAAAATGACAGATTGAGAGGTAACAGTCGAGGCTGTGGGATGGTGAAAAGATAATGTCGCTATAATTCTCCTTCTTGCAGGAATTGAATTTAAATCTCCTATGAGAAGTTTTTAGTTGGTCATGAAACTGACTGAAAATAAAATTGGTTCCTTTTAGTGACTTAGTGACTCACTGTACCCACAGGGGGCACCAAAACCAAATCTAACAAAAAGTTCCTCACAGGAGCTTTACTGAATAAAAATAATGTTTAATGTGCTGACTAAATTTCAATCATTTAATTTTTATAAGGGTCTTTAGTCGGTCAATCAGTTCTTTTTCTGTTTAAGTATGGTGCTGCATTGAGGTAACATACAGGGTCGGTTTTGGTCTATGAGACATCGG
This sequence comes from Xyrichtys novacula, assembly GCA_962446985.1. Classification (NCBI taxonomy): domain Eukaryota; kingdom Metazoa; phylum Chordata; class Actinopteri; order Labriformes; family Labridae; genus Xyrichtys; species Xyrichtys novacula. The sequence goes on along the minus strand of OY660882.1, from coordinate 14,419,625 downwards.
TGATTTGTTTCACATTATAAGGGACAGACAAATGAAAACAATATGTTGAACAGAAAACACAAATGCACATTCATTCATTCAATCAATCAATCTTTTTATGTAGCAGCAATTTACAACAAATGTTAAGATGCTCAATGAAAAAGCAGGTTTATACCTTATACTGCATATTTATACAAACCCAACGTAAAGCTGGGATAAGACTAATAAGATCAAGCCAACTCCAATCCCAAGTTTAGCAACTTGCAGAGGAGAGAAAAACTTCCTTTTAACAGGCAGAAACCTTGAGTAAGACCAGACTCATGTAAGACAGTCATATGCCACTATTGCGCTGGTTAAGAGAGGGGTTAGAGGGAGAGGCAGAGAGACAGGAGTAGATAGAGACAAACAACAACATCAGCAATATTACAAACAGACACTTGTTTACAATGCCAGAGATAATGGAACAAGTATGTGTACTATTTACAGGAGCAGCATGTTGATAATAGACTGATCTTAGCTTAATTTATGGGAAATCAAAGTCAACAGGTCATTAGCTGTGTAACAGTGGTTAAAATGTTGAGACTAATGCTTGTAGTTGAAGCTGCTGAAAAGCAGGCAGATCTTTGGCAGCGATCTAGAGGAGTCTATGGGATGAGGGAGCTCAGGGACTCCCAGGAAAGACTGTGGTGAGAGACTTTAATGGGACATGATAATTCAAAGTTAATGACATAGACAGATAGAGGATAGAGAAGAAGGGAAATGTGTTCAATATGCCAGCAACCCCCTGTAGATATATAGAAATTAAGTTGCCATACATCTCTGGGATATTTGACACACACTCCATGGCACACTGTTAACAAAATCACATTTACTGGCAGTGAATCATCACCCTGAGCATCTAAATAATCCTTCTTACCTTTTCCCCTCAGCTCTGGATTCCCTTTGTTGATTTTCTCTCATCAGACACACGGGATAAGAACAATGCAGTCCGAGCCTCTTCTGATTTGACCTTTAACCTTTTACTGTTCAGCGCTTATGATTTTGCTTATATAAGGATATCATAGTCATATATGTCAGTGTAAATGTTAAGCTGAAGTTGAGCAGCGTAACTAAAGTCAAAGCCAGGCCTGTCATGGGGAGAACTCTGCACATCAAAGACTTTCTTCTTCTTCTTCTTTAGGACCCGGCTACAGTGCATTAGAAAAAGACAGCATTGTATTATGGGACTACCCTCTATAAAAAGTTCAATGAGTCATCTTGTCAAAAGGATTGACTGGCCAATCACCCATGAGACTTTCTCTCTACTTTATACTCTCTCTCTCTCTCTGTAGGAATAATACACAGCAGACAGAGTGGGCTCTGGCCTCTTGGGTATATAATGCACTGTGTAAGCCTGAGCTCCCCTCTATGCTCTTTTGAAGGGTATATAATGTTGAGTAGTTGCATAAATAGCCTTTTTTTTACACAAGCCTTTGTCAGACTGCACTTATTCAGTCAAATGTCTCAATGAAAGGCAACATGTACTGTGCACTTGTGTTTGTGTGTGAGAGAGAAAAAGTGATTTTCTTGCGCAGAACATCTATTCTTTGTGAGGGCTGTTTGAATTTAATATTAAAGGTATTTTTTTGTCTTTTATTGACAGTACAGAGAGGCTTGTAGAAGAACATTTGGTACAGAACACCTTTAAAACCATAGTAGTTAGCAACAACATCTACAATAATACGTCTGCATAAGAGCAGGTATTACTTCTAACTTTTCAATCGCTTCCAAGAAACATTAGTATTCACTAGCAAGTGTACTGTCTTACAAACGTCTATACCTGAGCCTTGAGTTGTACATTGCGGTTAGCTTTGTTTTCAACTAAGCCTATCAGATCCAGAGATCATCGTCTTGTACCTCATGCAGGAAGTAAAAGACATTTATAAACATAAGTTACTTCTTAAGAGTTGCCTGATAAGTGTCTTGAAGCAAAAGTGGCTTTTAAGTTGACCATTTCATACTAATGTTAGCTTTTGATTGCAGCTAAAAGGGCTGAGGCTGAGTATTCTTGGAGGGTCCTGTTCTCACAATCCAAACTGCACAGTCTCGAACACATACTGCAGTCAATTACGGTGTGTGCAGTCTTGTTTTTCTTGTGAAGTGGTGCTTAGGGGCTTAGTGAGGTTGAAGGATGCAAAGAAGTTGAATTAGGTTCTGTGATAACACAAAGGTGTACTTTAGGAGTCATATAAATCAAACTGGTCTGTATGTCTGCTCTCATTACCTTGAAGAGCCTAGTGCACCAGCCAGTAGACGTGTTACTATTTACACAGCAGATTTTTGTCTTTTAACACAAAAATACCAGGCTTAAGCTGGCCCATTTAAATTAGGGGTGTCCTGATACAACTTTTTTACTTCTGATACACTACTGATATTGTAGCCTTCAGTATTGGCCGATACAGATATTGATACGCTATTGGCACAAACTTGTGCATGACAAGTTTTGCACTTAACTGCAATGTCTTTTTCGGACTTTAACAAAAAAACAACAACAACAAAAAAAAAAAAAAAAAAAAAACGTCACATGGCTGACATGTGACTGTCTTAGTACCATAGTACACACTGTTGTTGTGATTATGTGAGATCTACATGCTAGATCCGGGTGCTGCTCGATAGAAGTGCTGGAGTGGAGTCTGGAATAGACTGCTTGTATCAGAGATCTAATATCAAAAATCTTAGATGCATGTCGATATAATCCTTTTTTTTTTTTTTTTTTTTGCTGATATTGGACCGATATTTGATATCAATAGGGATATCCCATATTTTAATTCTACTCATACTGTGCTCTTTAACATGCAGAAAACACATATCACTCTAAAAGATACGCCAATTATGGCACAGCAGCGAAACTTATATAATTTGAAACTCAGGACATGCTGATTAATTTGACAGGTAACTTACATCCCATGTACTTCAACGCAGGGAAAGTTTAGGTGTAGATCTTTATCAATTTATTATTGCTGTTGGATCACATGACTGTAATCTGTCCTGCAATGGATACAGTCTTTATCAATGTTTATGGGCAAGGCACTGATAGCTGTGTGTGAGCATGTGCGTAAAAGTGCATGTTTGTTTCTGCAAGATGGAGAGCTTGGGGATGGTCTTGGTCTGCAGTCTTTGGTCAATGCAGGGCTAAGGTGAGGTATGTAAGGAAGTAAAGGTGATTGTGCCCTTGTCCTCTGGTATCCATAGACTGGTTCCACAGTAATTGGAGATTAAAAAAAGGTCACATTATTAGCAAAAACATACACAAATACTGATATTTTATTATGAGTGGGAGCTCAGCTGCATGTCTCTTTTCTGGAGCTAAAATGATGAGTATGTGGGGTAGACAAACAACAAAGGCACCTCCGCTGCACTCCAACTTGCTTCATCATTTGAACATTATTAGAGCCTGCAGTCATGTTCATTGTACGTGGAATGACTTGGCAAAATTGAACACAGATTAAAATCTATTTAAAATGTTTTCCATGTTAGTACAGGTTGGGTTATTGGATGTTGGTGGAGCCAAATCATAAATAGGATTACTGGCGCCCCAGGCTACTATAGCTTATTTTATGGTATACATATGCTTTAAAAAGAACACTCAAATATCCTTATATGTTACAGGCAATGACCCCCTGCAGACCTCTGACCATACACTATGGACTGAATTGATTTTCTGTGGAAATGTTACTGCTGAGCACAGCATTACTCAGAGAAGCTGCAGTGCATACAAAGTGCAACCACATGTTGCCTTGGTGGAGTGCTGAGATCCACAGGACTGCCCTTGTCATGATCTTGCAATGGGAGAAGAATTCCCTTTAAAACTGCATCTCCAGAAATGTCGTACCTGTCTAAAAAAAAAAAAAAAGAAAAAAAAGATTATAGACTCAGCCATCAGCTCCACGCCTCCTCCCCCCTTCTATTTACAAATTAGCCTGTTACCTCGTTTCCTGTGAATGAAATACTCCGTCAGTGGTAACAGAGACAAATAGCGCTGTCCAGACTAAAATGGATGACAACAGCAACCACACTTTAATCATTCCTGTTGATTGGATCGATTTTACGCTGGAGATCATGGCGAGCAGCCGCCGGGGGTCAAGCAGCTACCCGGGGGTAAGAGTGAGCGGGACTGACAGATGCCCAGCGAACGGGAGAGAGCGAAACATGGAGGTTGTGATGCACCTGGGCACCAGATGGTCCATCAGCAGGTCTCTCTTTGTCCTCACTGACAGGAAATGGATAGCTGAGGGCCAAACTGTTACCTAATTACTTCAGGACCACACACACACGAAAGTGCAAATAAACACACAGGTAAAGCTGGCAAAATTTGACACAGTTGCGCATGTGTGTACATGTGTACAACATATACATACATGCATGCTTGCTGTACACACTTAGTTCAACAGCACACACACACAGCAGACTGTGCACAGGCTGTCAACTAGGCCATCCTCATGTTTCCTCTCCTTTACCCAGAGTACCTTTCAGCACCGAGCTGTCAGATGGCTCTTTATTTTTTAACTGTCCCTTTTTGCCCTGCCAGGCCTTTACACACCTTGACAGCCCAGTTTAAACACACAAACATGCACATACACAGTCACTGGCTTTCAGTTTAAAAAGTTCCATGAAAACACACACTTGCTGAACAGACTCATTTAAATATCCTGTCTTGATACAAAGACAAAGACAAAAATATGCATCCCACACACAGCGGCTTAAACACTTCTGCTGAATATTTGCTCTTTGCCCCCAGGGCTCCAACAAACCATTATCTACACTTGAAAAGGCTGGAAAGTTTTATATAACTTTTGTCGTTGATGCCTGTGTCATACTCCTTTTCTCTGATTCTCCCTCTTGAAATCAACCACATCAATCCACATCTTATTGCATCTTGTGTCAGTCACACTGATGTACCCTAACATCTTTTGTACCATAGGATCAGATTCCTGCTGCTGTAGTCAGCTAATAGGGAGCAGCATCCAGGCAGTATGTCTTATCTTAACAACTGTGGGAGCAGAGTAGTGGATTAAAACAGAGTGACGACAACTTCCGATCTCGCCGCCGGAGCGGTCACGTGGTTCATGTACCCCTCCATAGTTCCAAACGCAGCCTGCACTGTCCATGCTCTTCAACGGGGCAGACTGCAGTGAGCGCGCATTTAAGAGGTAAATATTAAAATTAACCGTAAAAAGTCAACATTTGCAACTCTTATTGGATTACTGTGTACACGTCAAAGTCACGTACGTATATTTAGCGGCTGGATGACAAATAAAAGTGAAATAAGACAAGTTTGGTAACACGTGTTACTTTTAAATAAGAGAAAATAATAACTCTGTAACAATAAATTTTGGCAGGCCTCTACAGCTGACGACGTCCAGCTAGCAGGCAGTGGCTAAAAAATCGATCCCAATTCCTAACTAAAAAAAGGGAATTACATTTGTAATTACAATTTGAGCATACTAAAATTAAAATCATTTTACATATAAAGGGGTCCCTCGATACCATTTACACACGTATTGGCATTACATTCGTTGATACAATATTTTACCTCGGGGAGTGTGGGAGCAAACTGTGGCTAAAAAATCGATCCCAATTCCTGACTAAAAAAACGTAATTACATTTGGGATATACATTTTTACATATAAAGGGGTCCCCTCGATATCACTAACACACGTATTGGCATTAAACTTGTTGATATTTTATCATTTAACCTCGGTGAGTGCTTGCCTTGTGGCCATAGAAGCAAACGGCGTCCGACGTGACAGGCGGTCATGTTGGAACTATTCAGAGTTCCATAACCCGGAAGTGGGGTCCGCCGGGCTGTACAGCGTATGTCTATGGGAGTGTCGCCACTCTGTTTTAATCCACTGCTCTGTGTGGGAGCAAATAGTCCAACAGGTTAAAGATATATTTTGTGGGGGAGCCCTGACGAGTCGATCACTGAGTGCAGTAGAGTTTTGCAGCTCAAGGAAGAACATTTAAGATTATTTCTTCATGGAAATGCAATCAGACCGAGACGCTTAGGCAGAAGAACTACCGCGTCTGCAGTGCAAAATGATTATCATGATGATTATTACTTCAGGGAAATGATCCACTGCACTCAATGATCGACTCGTCAGGGCTCCCCCACAAACAAGCGGCCGCTGGAGGAGAGTGGGTGAGTTGTGTTAAGTCTCTTTGCTAAAGAAATCAGGCAAAGCTAAAAAGATATTTGATGGCTAGTACTATGGCTGGGACCCTGTTGATGAAGTTTGGTGCTGTTCTGAGCATTATTTGTAGCTATAGAGTGGCTTTTTGGTCGAGGTTTGCACATGGCTTGGTGGACCGCTGTGTATTGCTACCGTGCGGTCGTTGCTGAAGTTGGTATAACTAGAGAAGCAAGCAGTCAGCAATATTCATCCCTTCAGGAGGTATCTAACTCAGTGTTATGGTGTGTTTGACCTTAGCTTAATTTTACGCCAGAATATCCCTTTAAGAGCAATGTTTCTCAATGTACAATTGCAGCAATTTAGGGGTTTCATCATCTACAGATCAAAATCTCATCAAAAGATTGTCTTATTGTACTGAACAGATATTGAAAAGGGTTTTTTTTTTACTTATTTATTTTTATTTTTTGCCATGATACACCCGAAAAGAGTGGGATCAACTCAAGTTAGAAACGCAGCAAGTTTTCACAACAGCTGATGGCTCCATTTATCTGTACAGCAAGTGTTTTCCTCATATCTGAGACCATCTGACAGGGGAATAAAAGACAGAAGGACACAGTAACCGGAGCAAAGTCGCCCAAAAGTAGGACATGTCAACCAAGACCTGAGGCAGAGTTATGATGCTGATTTTAAGAAAACTGTTACGAAGCAGCAGAGACATTCAACACTGTCCAGCAGACGGGAAATCTGGTGTCACAGAGTGATGGGGAGCACTGAGAGACTGTCTGGAAATATATGATCTAACATTATCTTGCTGTGTTTAGAGGAAATAAGACACCACACTTTACACTTAGGTGACAAGAAGTGCATGTGAGAAGGAAGCTTGTAGTGCATCATTTCTCTCAGCGTCTCTGATATCAGAGCAGTTTGAATTTCTTTGCACCTTTAGGTTCATGTCAGAGCTCACACTGGTCACTTCTTGCATTTCTACAATTACTTGTCAGCCGTTGCCTACAAAGAAAAAAAAATCAAGAGCAGCAGATTTAGAAACTCTTTCATGCACACACAGAAAGACGGCTTTAGAATTTGTTTTTATTTGACACCTGAGAGACACGCGGGTCTCAACCTCATTTTACAACACAGAAAACAGCTGATGTATGATATTTTCATTTGCTGCGATTACATAAAAATGTGTTTAAAGTTAGTGGAGGACTTTCTATCAATATCTGACATTAAAAAATTGGCTGGTAAGCAGAGAACAAAAGGGAAAAGAGAGGGGCGGGAGTAGGAGGAGAGAGGGGGTGTACACTGTGTTAAACTTTACATTTCAAAAGAAAAGACATTTAAGAAGAGAAGGAAAATGGCATTGAATGTTGTATGACTAAACAAAGCAGATCAGAAACATAAAAACACAGTTTGCTTTATCTTTGATTCAGTAATTAAATTAAATCTTTTACCCGGAAAAAAGACAAAAGCAACATGAAGAAAGAAAAGTTGTTACTGTACTGATGAGCCCTCTAAACAGACCGACTTTAAACCCATTTATCTTGGAGGTGAGAAGCTCAGTGACTTTGCAGCCTCCAGCTGCGAGTTTTCACTGTGTCACTGTTTCCTCCGTCAGCAGCCCCTGAGCTGTGACAGCAGCACAGGAGCAGAGGCATTTCTCTGCTCAAAGCCTGGATTACATGGTGATGCAGCAGCATTATATTGTGTAAATGTATACTGTCAGCAGGGTGTAGGAGAGGAGTCCCGTTTTACCCTGAGACTGTTAAACAAAGATGAGTCTGGTTTAGAGTCTGTGGTGGAAGCAGTCAACAGGCTGAGGGTGGAAACTCAGCAGCTTTACATCAACCTCTCTGCTAGATTGAGATACTGCAGAGCTAGAGTCAAATGTGATGTTTTACCAGTTTGATGGCCCAAATAAGAAATCCTGATGTCAGAGGTCATTAAAATTACAAGGGTGTTTTCTGATTGGTTATGTCACCTCAGTCTATATTACCTGACTTTATTCTTACCAAGTAATCTGATTGAATAGTTGGCATTCCATTGGTGCTCATACACAGATATACAACAGCGATGGGCTTTCAAAATCTATTTAAAATGACAATATTAAAATGGATATCAAGAGTTTTCACTGAATGTGAGGCCAAAGAATGTAGAGCTCCCCCTATTGACTGGCTGCAGTATAGGTCATAAACTCCACCTCCATCATATCAGCAAATAGAGTGTAAAGTATGAAATTAAAATAAACATCAATTAAAGGGCGCACCCAAACCTTAAAGCATTAGGTCTTCATCAAAAGATGTAGCCCTCAATCTGTCCGGCTGTTTGTCTTTTCTTGTTGCCATGGTGATATGAGATCGAAGCCATGAGTTAAATGCTACATTCCAGGTACCTCTAAAGTGGGATGTCAGATTTCGGGTCAACGTTACACCCAAGTTGATGGCGTTCCAGTTAACAAGTCGGAAAACCAAGATGGACGCATACTGTTAGCCATTTGTCAGCTGTTGTTAGCAGTGGCGGAAGGTATACGAGGGCACTGCAGGCGGAGCCCAGCCTCAGCTGCGTGAGCCAGTGTGAGCAAAAAGAGATGCTGTCTCCCTGAAAATTATTCTCAAAGTAAGGAAATGGCACTATTATATTAATCATTCCATTAAATCTGTATTTCAGTCCGTAGCGATCTCTCCACCCAGCACCGGGGCGGAATCGGAACGTCTGTTGTCTCACGCATGCTCAGATCACAGTTCTGCATTAAAAAGTTAGCTTATCCTAGCCAAATAAAAAAAATCCTTAAGGGGCGCCAGGGAGCAGCGCCCAAGCATCCCTAATTTGAATGACGTAAGCACGTTCATAACCAGATTGGTCACAAATGGACACATAGCTACAATATGCGTCTGACGTAGGTGCTCTACTCCGAGCTGGTCTGCCCCTCACTCTGCACTTGGCTGCTAATGACAGAAGATGGGGGAATGGGGACTGCAAACCCCCTACCGAGTGATTTACTGGAGAACGCTGTGCTGTCCATCAAGTAGGTCCCGTTTGGGAGGAGAAATCTGCTATAAAATGGAGCTCAGTTGACATGGCAGACAGGTTGCACCAGCCTCTTTCATTTTTGAATATTGTAACCACTTCTAGAGCATCAAAATGGCTAGAGTCACTCCTTACCTTCAGGACACTATGAGTGCCTTTACTCTAAAGGTGTTACACTCCTTTGCAGAGCCTCAAAAACACTTTAAACTATTTCAAAGACCAAGAATTACTCCTCATGATAAATAAGTAAGCTAATCTGAAAATGTGGAGAGCCCCTTTTGTTCCTGCATAATAGCCTGGATACATAACTTGTTCTTTGTTTTGGTTCGGTGTCTGAATTGAATTGATTTTGTTGTCATTGTGTCCTGCCAGTCGCCATGACAATGAGGGTAAGGAGGAGACTAATCTGCTTAGGCGATACCAGGAGAAGTCTTTTCAATACGCCTTGATATGAAGGAAAAACAAAGTCGTGCGGTATCTGAAAGGGAAAAAAAAACTGACAAGCTGACAAAAGACTTGACAAATAACAAAAAACTGACACTCTTACACAAGTGTAATCAGTTGCTGGAGTGCTGAAGCCAGATTTTGGCCTGGTAAACGTTGAAATTCCCAGCTCCTGCCAAAGCCAGCCTGCCAACACACAATCCCATTACTGTGACATCTCAAAAGTGCATTTTACTCAAAGGCACAATGCATCCAAAATGTCAAGTCTCCTGTTGCTGTTGTAATAAGCCTCTCAGTTGCCAACTGGCGGCTGCGCCTCACGAGTGGCGCACAGTTTCAGCACCAGCTGTGCAGCATTAGCGTTTGTGCAGAAATATCTGTGTTCCACCAGCAGGAGTGAAGAGAGCAATTACGGGTCTGTGTGGAGGACGATGACTGTCAGCCACTTTTCTCTCCTCAGCATCATTGTCATGGAGATTTATCCAGAATTCAAACACAATTTCTTTCATTAGTCACCCATCAGAGAAACAGAGAGCTACTACTGTCACAACAACTGGTCCCCAAAACTGGTCAAGAAAGTCCCCGGTCATAAGGTTTCACTCTGACAGAAAACCAGCTCAGTTTTTTTGATTTTATTAACTTTTTGTTTAGTTTCTACTCTGCTGACTGGCTCATAGCTGAGTTCATGTAGACCAGAGTTCTTATTACTTTACGGTGTGATCTCAACTACTGCCACCAAGTTGTATTGACTGAAACTGACTTTTTCCCACTGCATCCCAGTCATATGCTAGTCTAACTTAAGCATCCTTGCAGTTTTTAAACTTTGTTACATTTCACCCCCAAAATGACAATTTTGTTGCATTCTGTAAAAATCTTATTTAAAAAAAAAAACAAATAATAATAGAGTCAATGAGGTCTCGTTTTCAAAAGTTAGATTCAATTATTACAGTGTATTTTTGGATGTCCCTGCAGTGAAACACCTTGAAAATGACTCACTGCGATAATGAGTCTAACCTTTTTTTTTTTTTAAATCATTTTGGGCTTGACAAATTTCTATGACACACCATCATGATAAACAGTCCACAGTCCAGTACAAGCTGAGCATAAATACTCAGCCATTTACGTGATTGCTTTTCATTCGTGACAGTATCTGTGGATAAATGCAAGTTGAACTGGTGACATTTAAGTGAATACCCATTGGGTGAAAGCCAGAGTAAGAACTCTAATGCAATTCACAGCAGGTTTGAGAAAAGACCTCCATAATCAATGCTTCTGTTAGGATAGGGGGATAATAATTGACCAAGACCACACACTCAAACTCTTACCATAATTTACCTGATATATGTGCAACGAAAATTCAAGAGCAGCCAAGTTGACTATCAAACACAAGGTACAGCTGGCTTGACTGCAGTAAATTTTGGCTGATCACCTCAGATCAAAGGACAATGAGCCTCTTTTTTCTCTCGTATTGTTATGATAAAAAAAACTTTTTATTCTTTGGTCTGATCTCTCCTGATTGAATAAATAGTCTGTGTCCCATATTCTGGTGCAACTAAAATATATGGAAAGGTATTTGATCCAGAAGAAAAGGATATATTCCCAAAAAAGCTTTGTTGCAGACATGTGCCGCCACCACCTTCACCTACTAAACTCAGTCAGAGGTGGCTGAAAATTCATCCTGTGCGTTGTGCATTGCAATCATCTATTTTGCTCCTCAAACCATGGAGGGATGCTGCGCGTTATAGACTTTGCTAAATGCAGAGTCTCACAGGAATACAATTAAATCCTTCTCCTTCGGAGACACCAAAAACAGACTGTGCAGCATGCAGGTGTGACTTCAGCTCTGGAGTTTACTATAAATTTCAGATTCAAGTCTTTGTTTCCACCCTCCATCATGACTGATAATCCAGGGGTGTGTGTGTGTCATGTTCTGCTGAGATGTAGAGATGCTCCAATTGTGAGTCATGTACAGTTCTATATAGATATGGTAAACACATAGTGTGGGAGCTCCTTTTACCCCATGTACTGTAGATACCTGCAGGCTACAGTTTGATGGAAACCTTTTAATAGATGTTGCACAAACGTGTGTGATGGCACTTTACAAATGCAGGAAATGTAAGCATGCTGTGATACCTATGGTGTTTAGAAGAGAGATGAGGAATTTAAAAGAGTCTTTCTTCTTATGATTTCTGAGCTCATTTGTGGATGTTCTGTGTTGATTTTTGAGAATAAAGGATGAAGATTTTTCAGGCAATTCAAGTAAGACCAGACAATAATTCTTTGAGTGTATTCCAGTCCAGACACTTTGATGATCACCATCACTATTTGAAACAAACCCTTGAGCGCTTCGATGCATTCACTGCATCCACATCAGCTCTGGAGGATTTCCCCCACCCATGCAAACTTTCAGTCTAGTTGTGGTCAGTACCAGCCAGCTGAAGTGGACCAGAGGGCGGCGTGCTTCCAACAACGGCCTGGAGGAAAGCCAAGCGTTGCCACGGTGACAGAGCTGCAAAAGGAAGTCTCTTTGTATTGTTACCACGGCAACAACTGTGGATAGGTGGGGAGGGAGGAGAAGGATGGACCACTGAGGGAGAGAGGAAGAAATAAAGAAAGGGAGAGCATGAGCAGAGAGAGTGAAAAGACGAGGTCAGAGGGAAAGAAAGGATGATTTGTTGCTGTTTGAGGCGCAAAGATATGAGCTTTATTACTCCCTCCATCTCTGCCTTGTTTATGCAGAATCATTCTCAACTGCGTGGGAAGAATTTACAGTTTTTCTGTAACCTCATCCCAAACAAAGTTACTCAGCAGATTCTTTTGAGTCAGACGGATACAGTAGCACTTCTTTGAGAAAGCAGCTCAAACAATAGGTCAGTGGTTGCCTTACATACTGAATATGTGTGAGCTCAGGTGTGCACTGAGTCTATTTCACCATATCTGTTTTTTTCCCCACATGTCAGTCCTTTACATTTCTTTCAGCATCCTCATCCTTCTGTTCTCTCTCATTTTGGTAACTTTTGAACCACAGTGCCCCAGGGCTTCACCGATTCCTACTGTGTGTGTTTAAACTGATTGCATAGATTGAGGAGTTTCTTCTCTGTTGACCTGAATTCATTACATATGAGACTGAATTTGCAGGTCAGTAACACTCCCCTGGCACAGAGAGGATAAATGACTTCATATCAACATGCTGTTATTTACATGTAGGTTATGTATGCAGATTTATGCAACCAGGCTTTTTTTAGGCTAGCTGCTTGTTTCTCAAAGCAACTGAAAATTTCTCCACACACCCCTCACCCACCACCTACAAACCTTCAACTCTACACTTTTTACAAGCACAAGCACACACACATGATGTTCAGGGGGGAGCGAGATAAGAGGGAGACAGAATGAAATCAAATCTCCCAAACTTGTACAAAGCCTGGAGTAAGGAACATGGATCCACAAAAGGGTAAGTCACCCAGTCTACGAACCCACTGGCTACTGTCTGGCAAGGTGTATCTCAGAATAATGGCAAACTTTTGGGTATTTCCAGTGTAGCTGGCAGGTCATGATAAATGACTTCTTGCCAAGACTTTCTTTTCTGCAGATTGCATTAATCATCGTCTACTCGAAAACATTAAAAGCAACCACAAGTTCAATTAAAAGCAGAGCAAAATCCATCCCATTCATGTGCCTTTTACACTTTCATAATTTTTTATTGCGTTCTCTAGGAGAGCACCTGTTCATCTGATTTTAGTAGGTCTCAGTTTCACTGTAAATGGTAGTATAAATAGAGGCCTTATTCGTACTAGGTTCAGCCTGAAAGAGTGACTGATCCATGTCATTACCTTGCAAATAACGGGTCAAGAGCCAGCATGATATCGGATTTTCACCTCATGATAATTGTGGCTATAAAATATCATTATAGCAAAATTATCCTGATATTTGAGGAACACAATAAATAAAATTGAGAAAAGGCAAGACAAGGGTGGAGCAACATAATATATATGTTCATAGATATTACGTAGGATGACCATATGTCCTCTTTTATATGGACATGTCCTCATTTTAGGGGCTCTCTGGCTTTGTCGAGAGAAGTTTATAAAATCCTTCAAGTGTCCAGAGTTTTGTATGGAAGTTTCGGGTTTATGTTTCGTGGACTTCCTGAGTTAGAAGCATGTAAAAGACACTTGATCCGACCGGAAAAACTCTCAAAATTTACTATGTGTGACTCCATGACTCTGCCCGCCCGTAGTCGTGTCCTCTTTTTGGGGATTTAGAATATGGTCACCCTGTATTGCAAGTCCATAAATGTGTACTGATATTCACAATAAAGTCTTTACCTACATGCATTTTATTACAAAGTTGGTAGCCAATAGCAGCATTTTAAACCAAATTTAGAGAAATTTCAAGCTCCCAATACATTTTTTACTATGAATATGGAATTAATAAACAGATTAAAAGAAAGTGCAGAGCTTATTTAATAAAACATTTTATTCTAACTTGTTCCTGTCATTTTTTATCAGTGACTAGAAAATGGTTGTATTCATTAAAATTACACGAAAAAGGTTTTTTTGTCATTTCCAAGCAGAAAATTGATAAGCTTCTCACAGTTTTGTTCCTCTTTTGTATGATAACACTGGCTGCATGATTTACAAACCTGTTTTAGTGAATTCATGGTCTACCTCAGACTGTTCGGAGCGTCTCTGCAGACACAGCTTTACTGCTGAAGGTCTGTGTGTTCGTCAGACGCCCATGCAGCTGTGCCTTCAGGATGATAAATACACCATAGGCCAGTATTCTTACATGCTGTGCGTTATAATGATCTTCGTTAACTTTTCCTCTGCTTTCTCTCTGTAAAAGAGTTTTCTTATGTTTGTCCTGTGTTGGTTTAGAGCACTGGTTCTCAAGTCCAGTCCTCGAGGCCCACTTTCCCTGCTCCAACACACACGATTCAAATGATTAGCTCGTTATTAAGCCATTACAGAGCTTGATAACGAGCTGATCATTTGAATCAGGTGTGCTGGAGCAGGGAAACATCCAAAACATGCAGGACAGTGGGCCTCGTGGACTGGACTTGAGACCACTGGTTTAGAGGATTTAAAATGTATTATACCCGCACTTTACCTCTATTTCCTGCATAATAAAACTATGCTTTTATTTTGAAGTATAAGCTACTTTCCATAGATCTAAAGGTAATAACTGAATAAAAATAGTTAAAGACACACACCAATGAAAATCATGTTTTTTATCGTTTTTTACATGTTCATGTAGCATTTTTCTGATACTGGAGGACGCATCATAAGTGTGAAATTGCATTTCTTTTTGTAATTAACATTTTTTTATTGTATTAATATGGCACTCAGGAAACCATATACATTCATAGTAGGCATACAACACATTTAACCCCCCCTCCACCCCCCACCCATAAACAAACAAACCAAAACAAAACAAAACAAAAAGTCACCCAACTTTACAAATGATTCTTGGCTGTACATAAATGTAGTTCTCATATCACAGTAGCTAGGTATGCACAATGAGATAAAATGAAACAAGAACAAACAATAAAATAATAGGATATTAAAAATAAATTAAAAAATAAATAAATAAAAGAATGCATCTCTCTACTCATACATCTGATGTTTTGTCCTCCAAGAAAGATAGGTATTTCCCCCATTTTTTATAATAAACCTCAAGTCTACCAAATGACTTCCATGACAACCTTTCCAAGGCTGCCACTTTAGCCAACTGAGCAGACCACTCCTGTGTTGAGGTCACCCCCTCAGTCTTCCATTCCCTGAGTAATATCTGTCTTCCTGTCATAATGCTAGTTTGGATCCAGCTTTTAATGTGCTTACTCCCCTCTGTTAGGACAGAGTCATCTCCCAAAACAAAAAGTCTGGGGCAGAATTGTATTGGAATCTCTGCTATCTCACTAATAAAGCTGTGAATCCATGACCAGAACTGCTGAACTTTATCACAGGACCATAGTGTATGTAATAGATAGCCCTCTGCAGCTTTGCACCGCCAGCAGTTTGAGTTCTCAATCAGACCTAGTCTGAACAGTCTAGAGGGGGTCCAGTAAAAGCGGTGCAGGATTTTGAACTGCATCAAACGCACTCTTGCATCCCTAGACATAGTTTTTATGTTCTTACAGATCTTTAGCCACTCCTCCTCTTCTATTCTCAAACCAAGGTCTCTCTCCCATGTATTTTTAAGTGCTAGCAAGCCTCCATCCCCAGTTGTCTGATTCAGCATAGAATAATACATAGAGGCCTTGAATCCTTGCCTATAGTATCTCAGTATGTCCTCAAGTAGTCCAGCTGTCTTTGGAGCAGAATGAGCAAAAATGCTCATTAACATGTGGCGTAGCTGTAAGTACCTATAGAAATGTGACTTGGGGATCCCATATTGATGACTTAACTCATCAAATGATTTCAAAGTGTTGTTGGAGTATAAATCACCCAGAGTAGCAATACCCTTCTCCCTCCAATCCTTCCACCACACAGGGGATTTGTTAATACATAATTTGGGATTTAACCAGATACTAGAGTACACATTTAGAAAAGGATCTAGATTAAACAGTCTGGTAATTTTACTCCATATCCCTTTCATGTTGGAGAATATTGGATGACTTTTGATTGAGAAATTGCATTTCTAAGTATTTCTGCATTCAAATCACTGTGAGTCTCTCAACAGACCCAAATGGCAGGTTCAGATACAGTGAAATTTCCTACATAGCAAATCCAAGCTCCGCCTCCAGAGCCTCGCTATGCAGGCCAGAAGAAATAGTGAGGACAATCGTGGAACAAGAGTGTGCGTTAGCGGGCTGCAACGCTCATAAGAAAGCTAATTGTGATGCTAACTGTCATCATGCCCCTAAAGACATTAGTGTCCGAGAGCTGAATAGATCCTGTTACCTGGTTCTTCTACTACACCGGAAATGTTAGGCTGCAAGCAAGAGTAAAGAGGAGTGTGCAGAGAAGCACTGTCTCCGCCCACGACTCAGAGGTGAATTGCTAATGAGCTACTGGAACTCTGCAGAAGAAAAGCCCTTGATAATGCCACAGGTAACATGATTTTGGCTGAAAACTTCATAATCACAACTTAAAGACCACTGAGAACACTTCAGGTAGTAAAAAAACAATTGGAGTGGGACTTTAAAGATCTACTAATCTGCTAATAAAATGATCAGCTGTCCAACACCTACATTGCATGTTTTCTCATGACTGCCTCAAGATAATTGGCTTTGAGACAAAAAGTGGTATGGAGGACTTCAGCTCAGAACAAACTTTATGAAATCTCCCACTATGTTGAAAATTTGGTCAGCCTTTCCTCTGTCCTCTTTATCTTTTTTTAAGTCAATTTGGCTGCTGGGGTGACAGGAGAATCGAGCGCAGCAGGACTGAACAGGAAGCTGCGAGCGCCGCTTCAGCCTTAATTGATATTCCAGCCGAGCAGTCGGAATATTCAAATGTCAGTAAGCTCTGTTATCTCACTCAGTAGTCAGAAGAGATTAGGAGGCAGGTGAAAGAGGGTCGCCTTGAGGTACCAAGCTGCTTAAACTCCTGACATGTAAACACACACACAGGCATGCAAATTTGCTCATGTGGTCATACATACTGAAAGTCCATCTCGATCACACTTCACCTCAGTGTCCTCACTAAAGGGAGTTGAATGAAGGCTGGCTTTGCAGAGTCTCTCCTGCTGTCTCAGCTTGAAGGACTGTGTTTCAGATCAATATTTCTGTGGCCTGGACAGAGAGCAATTTTTATCCACCCCTGCTTATACTTTCAGCTTACTCCTATCTAATTTTGTGTACACAGTTTAATTTGAGTCACTTTCAAGCCAAATAAATGTAGCATTAAGAGAGGCAGAGGCAGGACTGAAAAACCCCAACTCCTTGCTTTACTTGGAAAAAAAAAAATTTGCAAAAATAAATAAATAAATAAAATAAAGAATTAAGTATATTTCTCTATCTTGATATTATTGTTTGTCAGCTCTTCTTTCATCCTACATTAAGTTAAAAAAATGAAAAAAAAAAACACAGCAAAATAAATTTTGCGGGAAAAAAATTTGCAAAAAAATGCAAAAAAAGAAACTGCAAAAAATTAAAAAGAAAAAAATAAACAAAAAAAATTATATATTTCTCTGTCTTGATATTATTGTCTTACTATCTTCAAAACAACTGCATAATAAAAAAAAACACTTTTTGAAAAGTGTGTATGACTCAAAAGTTATGTTGTTTATTCTACGAAGTAGATATGTTTAAATATTTCTGCAAAAAACAAAAAAAAAAGCATTTTAACATCTGTGTTAGTGTGAATTCCTTGCAGCCTCTAGTGGACACTCAAGAATTGCATCTTTTTGATGAATTTCTACATTGGCTTCATTTTCAACACCAGGTTACAATAATCAACAGTCATTAGGTTCGACCATGAATACAATACAAAAACTCAACCATGGCTCCTGACATCCCTTTGGCAGGAGTTTTAAAGAGTTTAAAAACCAAACAGTGAAATAGTAATATTACATCCTTTTTAGATGACTGATGTCCAATCTGACTGCTGGGTTTCACCTGCTTCATTCCAGATATTAAAGTAATGAATAAGAAATGAACTGTCTCGCTGCTTTTGGTTTTGTTTGCTTTTGTATCTCGTCAGTATCACATTGGTATCATCACCAGGAAGAGATCCGACCAAATTTAAAGCTACAATCAATGTTTTAAACTGGTAACATAATAGTCTTGATTGTAAACGAATGCCTCATTAGGATTACCAAGAGTGAACCAGACCATTGGACTGATGATTGGATATCTACCACAGACTGACACTCCTGCTGAATGCACACAATGCTTCTGCCCATTTGGTGGAGCGCGTACAACGCTACTGTGCAATGTTGGTTTCAGGACACGGAGAGAAAACACAGAATTACAAAGAGCTTTTTGGCTTCAAATCTTTATACTGGCGGAAGGTGGAACCAAGTTGTCCATAGTTTATATAGTCAATGATATTTACTTATCGTTATTCTTAATTGCTGTTAACAATGTTACAAAGTCAGAATCTGCTTTGAAGGCTTTACCTGAATTTTTTATGAGGAGTAGCAGGTAAGATAGTCTTAAAAGATCAAACAATGCTTGACTTGTTGGTAAAATGGAGTATGTACTGTATGTGCTGTTTTGTCAACCAGGGTCACCAAATTGCCTCAAAACCAAAGCTCCATACAGCTGCTTTTAAGCAGTCCTTGTCCTTTGACAACACAAAGGCAGGGATGTTGTTGGCAGAGCTTGACAAACTTTTCCTCTGTCTCATATTTCTGTCTCACAACACCACCCTTATCACTCATACTTTGCCTTACCATTTTGTTTAATACACTTGTAACTTTAGCTTCTGTGGAGCGAACCCTGCTCTCTTTGGTTAATATCAATTATATATGAATAAATAAAAGACAGCAGGTCCTAACACCCTAGGACTGTCAGATCAAGCTATAATCTTGCTGAAATCCTGTAGTCTAATCTCATCATTACTCTTACCTCATCCGAAACATTTGTAATGTTGTGAAACTGGTGACAGTACAATTATTGTGAAACTATATTTATGCATGTAAGCTAATGCAGAACGAGCAGCAACAAAGACCCTAGGGTTCAACATGGAGCGGGCATACATTAATAGATGATGCATAACGGTTGTGAATCATGATGTAACTCAGACTGTGATCACAACATCAAAATCTCTAATTAGTGCATCCCTGTCCATAC
Source organism: Xyrichtys novacula (assembly GCA_962446985.1). NCBI lineage: Eukaryota > Metazoa > Chordata > Actinopteri > Labriformes > Labridae > Xyrichtys > Xyrichtys novacula. The sequence continues at coordinate 14,400,263 of OY660882.1, read as the reverse complement.
ATGCCTACTTACACACATATACGGAAACACTGTAAGACTTTATGGTTTATTTCTCAGTTCTCATGGTTTCCAGCTTTACTGAAGGCAAATAATAATAAAACAGCACAACACACTCATGTATACCATGGGTATACATACAAACACAAGGCCTGAAAGAATGTATAGAGGGTTTAAAAAAAAAATGTTCCTACTCTCATCTCTCATGTGAGTTATTAAACACTCCCTCAGAGCTACACTCCTGTAGTGCAATAACATGTATGTATGGTGGTGTGGCCGCCTTCAGCTGCATATTTTAGTATGTAAAAATTGGCGCATTTATAAGCTGCAGGGGGATAAAGTCGTTTGAGTTTTAATAGTGGCCTAAAGATATCTCCCTCCTTGAATCTACAACAAATAACTTCAACCTCAGTCTTTCAGATGTGGCTGAATCAATGAAACACAGTTTGAAAGCACTCAGGAAATGAAACCAGACACAACACAGGCTCCTCAGTACTGGAAAGGTCATGTTGACAAAGGTACTTGAGCTTTATTTTAGAGCCAGTCTGCTCTTAAAGGTGCACCTTTGGTAGTATTCTCAGCCTTGTAAATGTTAAGCCTGAATACTCTTGTGTGTCTTTTAAAGGAAATTACACTGATGATGCTCCTCTGTCCACTTGGTTTGGCTGTTAATTTATAAAGAAAGCAAACCAATTGAAGTTCATCTCCCATAAAATAAACCTATTTAACATAGACAGGTATATAATCACTGTATGCATGAGTCTTCTTGGTCTATTATCCTGTAGTGGAGTGGAAATTCACACCATCTGAACACAGGTTTCCGCCTACATCTATGAATGAACAGGTCTTAAATGCCATCCAGAAACAGATGAACAGCACATTTATCCCACACTTTATGTTTTATAGTTTTGTTGACATTGTAGACCTGATATTGTTGGAAAAGCAACAACACCTGATTGCACTCAATATATACCAGATAACCTCTGGAACTAAATTAATAGAGACCTATCTTCAGGTGCTAGTTTGGTTCAGTTTGGCAACACTCACCACAACAATCACCGATTAAATTCCTGGTCTCATACCCTTGATTCACATCTATACCCTACTCTCTTCTCCCTACTTTCACTGTTGCTCCTCAGCTTCACTGAGCTGTGGTTTGGTACATGAGTTGGGCATTGCTTACTTCAGGATCTAGTAGCAGCTACCATTAACCAGGAAGAATCTGATCTAAGTTTGATGGTGCAATTCAATCCAAATATGTTAAGGGTTCAACAGTCACACAGAGTGGGTTCTTCTGCAGGAGCAACACCTTTTTAGTGATTCCCCTAATAGTTGGTCCAGTTACTCATGTTTATTCCATCCTAAGTGTATAGGTCAGGTCAGGTCACGCTGTGTGAATCGAATTAAAAAAAAAAAAAAAACTTTTGAGTCACAAGACTGATTTTGAAGTTGAGCTGAATTTCAACCTGACTGGTGGGATGTATTTCTGGCATTTTAGAAATTTTGGTCATCCACACACCCACACACACTGGAAGCAGAACCACTAGCCAGTTCTCCAACACTGCACACCACATGCTGTTAAGGTTAACAAGGGTTTAGTACGAAGGCTTTGGGGTAAAGTTTGAGGTACTTAGTGTAATGAATAAATGGAATAATGTTGGCTTTTAGATAGTATCATGTCAATCATTTTTGCACAGTTTTAAACAAATTCAGACAATTACTGTTGAGAGTCGCTGCAGACTCTACAGCCAATTACTGCTCTGATTGGCCAAAGTGTCGAGCACTTTTTGTCCTTTTGGATTTTTTCCCATCAATAAAGCTGCTTGGAAATGGGGAATGAGCTAAAAGATCCAGACTACTTTGCTTTTTCATTTATTAATAGCCCAACAATGCCAGGCTAGTATTTGACTCAATATCATTTGGGATGCAATATGTCTCCAACAGAGAAAGACTGTTGGACAGCTGTACTGTGTGTCTTTCACACACATTGAGTAACAGCTCAGCTTGCCATCCTCCCATGACAACAACAACAACTTTTACAGGTATCTGAATAATAAAATACCACTGGCATCCATCACAGCGTCCAACAGAGACATTTTCGGATTCCTGTTGGTGTGAAGAAGTCACAATGAGACTCCATTGTTGGCCTGTTTTAATGAGCTTTACCCGTAGCCTGAGGTAAAAGTGCAGTTGGATGAAGTGATAATGAGGAGCATGATGCTGCTCCTGCTGCCTCCTCATGCCCTCCATTAAAAACAGGGCCTGATAGCTGGCTTCCAATAAAATTAGAGTTAAAAGAAAGTCCTGGACTTGCAACATTTTGGTGAGGATGAAGAAGTGAAAAAACGCCTCAGAATAGAGTCAAAACAGCAGCGTCAGACAATACTTGGTGGTTTTAAAGAGCTTTTGACAGCCTTGCTTCAAGTACGTCAGTCTGGAGTGTGTCTCAGACAAAGATGAGACGAGGATCTTTTCATAGCTGATTATGGTTGATTCTATTCTTCATTCAGAGGATTCACACTCAATCCTTGTCTCTGTTTTGGCTGAATATGAACATTTTATCTTTAGTTAACTTGTAACTTAAGAACTTGGTCACTCAGCACCTCTGTCATTCATGTTTCTATTAATTTAGTATTACCACATTGATTGGATAGACATTTAAGAAGCTTTTGATTTTCCTGGAGGGGAAAAAATTGCAGTTCATTTAATTTCCAAAATTTCCACTGGGTCTCATTTTAAAATGCACAACTTCAGAGCGGAGATAACCTTGTTCAATGCCATGAGGTGACTTTCAGAGAACGGTCACCAACACGGCAAAGAAATATGTCTCAAAATAGAGTACATTACCTTTAGCATTGATTGGTCACTTTTGTATGATTGACAGAAGAGTGACTGCATACATGACTTAAAACTGGACATGAGGATTTCCATCACAGAAGCCGTCACCGGCACAGGTTCTCCTGGTGCACTTGCCATGTTTGTAAAGTGTTTTCAGTCTCTCCGTTGTCTGAGGACAACATTAAAGCAGCCATTCAGTGCAGTTCCTAACTATTAGGGCATCCCTGCCCACTTAGATCACTACAAGTATGGTGAGGTTAGAAACTGAGAGGCTGCAAATTCTCAACAGAGGCTGATTTTTGCAAATGACTTAAAAACCTTTCTCAAAAGACAACTAGGACATACTGTAAGAGCTATAATCTGGGGCCAGAACCAGAGAGAACAGGCTAAGGAGTGCTTAAACACTCCTTCGATTTTTGAATTTGGATGATATTTCTTTGAAGCTCCAATATTATTTTTCATATGAGATAAATGTACCTTTTTAAAAATTTTAAAAACCCTAAGTCACAGGCTGTTAGGTAGTTTTAGTTTAATTGGAAGACGATTTTACTTTAATACTTTTAACAGTGGGTGATCATGCCCATGCTGTCAAGACCTTATAAACAAAATTTGACTTTACAACTTTTTTACATACGATTAATGATTTGAACCTTGTTAAATTTTCTATTTTGATTAAGCTGGTCAGTGTAAGTGACTGCCCTCTTTGCTTCCATTAACAACTCATGTGCCTAACAAGCATCTTAGCTACAAACAAACAGATGTCGTCATGCTTATTAAGAACCTGCAAGCAGGATTAGAGTCAGAAAAGTGAAGGCGCACAGATTAACAGAACAAAACATTTCAGGGATTAGGCAAATGCTCAGACTGGAAGAATATCCCAGTTTCCCAACAGATGAATCACACTGATGGTCAGTAAGGGACAACGGATTACTTAACGAACAGGTGCTAATGAGCATTTGAGAGCAGCTGAGAAGGCAACAACAACAGCAGGTGACAGTCGAGACATTTTTAAGATACGACACGCAAGAAGGGGTGTTAGTGTACTAAATTTCAGTCTGTAGTAATAATCAAAGCATACAGATTTTTTGGTCAGCACAGTTATCATCATTATTATTATTTTGTTTGTTCTGAACCTCTGGTTGCTCTGGTATTGTCAGTGACCTCAGTTTCAGAGCACTCCTCACAAGCACTTTCTGTTGCTAGGCCACAAATTTGTCCAAAAACACTTCAGCTTCCCTTAAAACAGGCGTACACTGTGCTATTTGAAGCTGATTCTGCTGAAGAAGTCAGGCTGACTTTTTGCCCTATCGAGCGTCATTCGTTGCTCAGTGTACATGGGGTCACGAGAGTCGACCAAGGCCTGATCAGCTGCTCCAAACTGGTCAGAGGAAATTCTGGTATGTCAGTAAATTTCGTCAGCTGACTGCACACAGTGAGAGCAGGGCTATGACCTGATTTCCCAGCTTTAAGGCAACAGAGGCAGGCTGTAGCAACATATAGGTCTACGACCTTAAAAGCAAATAGGCGACAGATACTCACCTGTTACTTCAGAGATGAGAATTGTGTGCATAGACCCTTCATCCTTTTACATAACATCAGGTCAATCCCTGATCCATGTGGATCCCAACAGGACTTTTAACAACAAACTCTGTCCGAAGGTAACAGCACAGCATAAAGGAACATAGTTTACTTTATTAAACATGAGTAAACCTGCAAAAACAGAAACTATAAAATCATGTTACTTTTTCACATACAGTAGAGGCTCAGCAGTCATTGAATTATTTCCAAATTAGCAGGAAAGAGACCACAGAAAGGCAAAACAACCTGTTGTGAGCATTTTGTTTCCTCTATACTGAGCCCAGCTGACCAGGGCTGCACTCCACTGCTACGACGCTCCAAATACACATCCTGTATGCTCTACCCAATGCTTCTCTATGGAGCAAATGCAGAACACACTCAAAAAATGGATGCTGTATGTTTTCGGCTAAAGTGGTCTTGCTGTTATACAACTTCTCTATGAGCAACATCTACATCAAAAAGGGAAAAGTATGAAGTGGAGAAAAGGCAGTAATTTGGTGCCTCTTGATCTAAAAAAGCAAACACTGTCGTTTATGAAGATGCCCTCATTAAGTCAGCTCACTTACCTGCTAACTAATTTTACTCCCTCTCATTTGCCAGCACGTACTCTCTTTCTCTCTCTCACACACACACACACTTGGGGACTCTCACTGCTCCTCCGCCCTGCTCCGGGCATGGTGCCAGCGCTTGCAGATGGCCTTAGTGGAAGATGAAGTGCCCGTCTCGGCAGGCAGTGAAATGTGAATGCCTGTTAGTACACTAAATGTTATCTGATCAGCTTCACTGAGTGTCAGAGACTTGTTGACTGGGAGCAAGAAAAGCTACAGGTTCACTGTCCCGCCACTACAAAAAAAAAAAAATAAAACAAAAAAAAAAAACCTTTTCAGTTTTTGACCCCGATTATACAGAGCACTTCTGAAAGTGAAAACCTACAACTGATGGGTAACTAGAGTAAGTGTAAAACTCACAAACTCATCTTTATGTTTTTTAAACGTGCCATTAAGTTCAACAGCTTGGCCCCAGTGAATATTGAAGCATAGTTGGTCCTAACTTTGCTGGCATGTAAAACAGATGCTGCAGTAGAGGGGAATACTGCATCAATGCTGTAATGCTACCCCCTCTGAGTAAACTCTACAGCACAAAGAATCAAACAAATATAAAACACGTTTTCATAATACTTTTTAACTTGATTTTTATAGCACTATTAAAAACAGAGGTTTACAAAGTGCTTTTGACAAACAGTTGTAAAGCATCAGCGCATGGAAATAAAAACAAATGAAAAACAAAAGCTCAGTTAGAAACAAGGCCTCCGAACTGAAGGCCAATTTCATTTGTCATAAGAAACCCAGATAATACAAGAACCCTACAACATAAAATGAGACCATGAGGACCAAAATAAAAACATAAAATAGGTAAGAAGAAGAAATGTAATAAGAAATGGGGGGTCCTTTCAAAAAGGTCCTTTCAAATAAGGGGTTAAATGGTTTTTATTTATATTTCGTATTGTTTTTAATGCTGCTCCACTTGAGACCTTTTTTATTGAGCAAAACTCATGTTAAATGTATTACCAAAGCACATGTTGACCCAAGTGCTTTGCAACCAGGAAGGTAGTCTAAATATTTGGTGGCCCTCTTTGCTAATAAAATCCCCAAAGAAGACTAAGAGTCACAATAAAATGAACAGAAATACTGCACTTAACCATTGTCTTTTCAAATCTAACCAAAAAACTTTATTGCCTCATGATTCCCTGACTCTGATAGTTTCCACATAAGAATAATAATAAGAAGAAGAACTTTATTTATCCCTTCCAAGAGAAATTCAATTGTCTGTCGTCTCATTTGTCATGACTCTAAAAGTCATCTACTATTTACAGAAGAGTTGTACAGTCTGATGACTGTGAGTACAAAAGAAACATGTAAACAAAGATATTTTTAGTCATAAATTTCACGTAAAAACTCGTAACTCATGGCTCATAGTTTAAGACCAACAACTAAGTGAACTGGACTGAATTGAACTCAATGACTATGATCTTTGGGCCCTCAGGCTGCACTACGGCAAACTCAGACGTGACTCTGTAGTGGAAGTCACAGCATAGCCTCAAAATCACATTGCAAACATTATCTTTGAGCCAATTAATCATTTCATCTACAAATGTAGGTTAAATCTGTATCATAAAAAAGGAAATCATAGCCTCCGTGAGTGTGATCCAGAAATATCTGTGAGCACATTTAGATAGACTGAGGTAAAAATAAATAAATAAATAAATAAACTTCCCTTCGTTCTGAAAAATCAAACTCTGACATTCTTTTTATGTCCACAGACCTTACATGATACAACAGGTAGATACTAAACTGTTGTAACACTTGCATGTATCACAAGACTATGGCTCAGTAGTAGAAGAGTCTGGCTTATAATGTCATGTCTACAGTCTTTGGCACATCACATTTGGCACATCATGACACAAAAAAATGAAGACTCAAAGAAGCCCTCAAGTTATTAAGTTAAAATCATGTGTCCAATGAGAATGGGACATTTCACTTAAAACTCCACATACAGGCCCCCTTATCTGTCTAAGAGTGTTGTTGAAAGAAGAGCTGGTGCAACACAATGGTACGCATGTCTCCCTCTTTACTACTTTGAAACATGTTGCGGGCATTGAATTTCAAAATGAAACCTCTTACATGATTTATTACATCCTTTTAGTCATTTGTTTTCATCCTGAGTCTTCTGGCTGAAATTTGGAGTACAGTATTTCTCTGATTTTTACACATTCACACACTGTTGTAAAAAGTGAGTCAGCACAATCGTAGATGAGCACGTCTGCCAGGCTCGCTGCTAATCAGTGCTGGTCCGTTCTTCTTGCAGATGAGATGTGGGCTGTTTATGGCTCTAGGTCTATGTGATGGGCTACTTCTCTTTTATTCCCTTCATTGCTGCCTTGTTTATGTCCCATTATGCGTGACTGCGTGGGTGAATTTACAGTTTGCTATAACCTCGCCCAAAACAAAGTTACTCAGCAGAATACTGAATCAGGGAGATGCAGCTGCAGTGCAACTTTGTGGGAAGGAAACTGAGTTTTTTTTTACCCTGATTCAGCATATGTTTCCAGGATTTCCTGCATGGTTTGATGTTTATTGATGTGTATGGTATCTTCTGAATCTGAATGAGCTAACTTGTACCTCTGAGGAGGATTTGAATTTCTAGATAAGTTCACCCTTGTGATTTTTATACATCCACCTCTTTGTAAAAGCTCATCGATTACCAATAACACAAGCCTTATACAAGAAGTCGCCGCCTCACATTACAGCAGAGCGCGGATTATTTCCGCTTCTGCTCTAATGCACACATCTGGAGCTATGGCAACACACACACACACACACACACCTGGGTGATATCAGGTGCTTGGCAAAAGCGTACTAAATTGGAACGGTGTTATATACGCACACATACACATTTTCAGTGCATTCACTGGAAGAGTGAACTTCCAATTAGATTACTCTCCTTATCATAGCCTATTTCCTGTTTCCTACCTCTCAAGAAGATTACTGTAGCTTTTACAGAAACATCTGACATTCACCTTGTTGAAAAGCCTCTAAGAAATGGTTCAAGTCGCCTATTTGGCCCTCTATGCTGGGATACGTATTGATCCCTCACAGCGGCGCCAGGTTTTGGTGCGATGGGTCAGCCAACGGAGGGAGAGATTAGTTGGCTTTTCTTTTCGGAGCTGAAATTACTCTTTTGAACTTTGCTCTGACTGCAGGTCTACTGCTGCTGGGATCTCCTGCTGGCTCCACACAGCCGACCTGGTGCAGAGACAGACAGAGGTCACACTGCCGCACACTGCAACGTCTCTGAAATGGCACAGACACATCCTTTATGGTGCAAGTTCAACTTTTACCTGCAGTTTCAACAAACTCAACAGATGATGTACAGTTGAGACTTTTTAATAACATCCAGATAGGCAAACGTGGATATGTGCACTTCTGTATTAAACAAATTTACATTCACATTTATTGTACTGTGTTTTCATTAAACCATAATTAAAAAAATAGTGTATCATTAACTAGTGTATAATGAAAGAAGTCCTTCTAACAAAGTGGCTTTGATTTTAAATTCACAGTTTAATTATGTAAAAGTAGCATATTGTAAAATTCAACCAGCTACATTAAATTTGATCGACTTTATTCACAAAATATACACATATATCATGTGACCTAAATTAGCTTTAAGTAATCTAGTAAAGAAATATAACATCATTTAACAAACAGCTAACAGATAAGAAGCAAATAGGCGCAGTTATCAACAGGTTAACAGTTTACATTCATAAGTACTTAGTTTAGCATTCAGCATCCTAAACTGTCTCAATAACAGTCTATTTATATTTAAGATTTTAAACTGAACCAGGAACTCAAGGAAAGGGACATTTCTGTGGTTTATGCAAGAGCTTTACTCAAAGCACAGCAAGTCAAATAGATGATTAAAGCTTAAAATGTCAGCGGGACCTTGTGTTATAAATTTAGCAAAACTGTCAAATCAGTCTGGGTCAGTCAGATGTTGGTATGATATAAGGAACTAGATTTTCACACGGGTCTGCTCTGTGTAACGCATTCAGCTATTACCATCCATTTTAATGGCATGACAAGGTTGCTGGAACCTTTCCCGGCAGTCACACACGTTCACATTTAGTGGCATTTTAATGTGTGAAAATCACCTGTGTGTAAGTGTAAGTTATCACACATTCACACATTGATTGAAACAGGAACATCGTGCATGTCCCATGCTTTTGTACTGACGTTATGACCATTTAACTTGCAGGTCATATTTACATGTAACATATTGCATAATAGTCTGTGTGCATAAAGGCAAAAGTCACCATATGTAACACCACACCATCAAGACTAACGAAGTCGACTGCAGGAGATTACGATGCATCTTGTCACACTTTCCCAGTCAAATGCTTTAATAAGCACTGGATTTATTCTGAGTAATTAGTGGCAATACTCCAGCGACAAACACACAAACACACGCGCTGCCCTAGAAATGGGTGTTAGTCTTCAAAAGCATTACATCTGTTCTACAGTGACAGATTATCTCTCTTTTTTTCAGACTACGGATTCATGAATTACAGCCAATAATGCTTTGCTGGATAGAGGAAAAAACAACAGCCCCATTTTCCAGGCGGTGAAAAACAGCAGCATATGTCAGTGTCACGGTACAATTTGTGATTCCCTGCTTCTGAAAGCAGGGAGGGGGAAAACATTTGTTTCTCGTTGTCTTTTGGGCCTGTTAAAGCACCCACAAAAAAGGCTTCTGAAAAGCACTTCTATTCATATAACTTAAGAGAAAACCTGTCATGACAGGTACAAATACAGCAGGTGCACAAACCACACTCACATATCAGAGCCTCTCATGATTATACTGTATGTCTTAGAGTATCAACTATCAGATTTGGCTTTAATTTGGGAAAAATAAATGGATGATAAATGAATCGGAAAACACTTTTCTTAGAGATTACTATGACTCATCGCTAAGTTATCTTCGCTCATGTCACACAGAACTGTATTAATAAAGTAGTCATGTCAGCAGACAGAAGATTAAATGAGCCGCAGAGATCAACTCTGTCATCTGTCATAAGAAAATGCAGCACAGACACAGCCCAAAGACACAATTTTGAATCAAAGTACAAAGTTGCAGGATGTTTTTAGTTTATAAATAAACTGGAAAAGCTGATTTATCTACAGCTTCTTGCTTGGGCTGTTACTCGCCACTAAAAAGTCTCTTTATTCATTCACTCATTTCTCTTTGTAGGACCCAGGGGACAACTTCACATCGCAAAAATATTTCTGTCAAGCTTTTCAGGCTGGAGTCATAAAACGACAAGATAGAGGGCCCAGTTTAAACAGTCTGAAGCACACAGAGTGAAGCTCATACTGTAAAATGAATTGGGGTGTGTCCAATTACTTTTGCTTAGTAGGCGACGAACAATCTGGAAGCTGAGTGAGGAGCAGGGCACAAAGAAGTCGTTTCATTATTTAAAAGTGTACTTTGTGCATAATAGGAATCAACCCAATCAATGTGGCAACCCTAACTCCATTTCTATGCCAAGTGCAACTGCAGGCTGGAGGATATTTTTTTTTTACTTGGCTTTTAATTATTTTTTTTAAACACCAGGCTGTGGCTCGCCTCTCCATCCATAGTGCCCCTGAACACACAGAACACCCACTGAAATAACAATATCAATCATGGATCACAGTTTCATCAACAGAAACACTCCCACACCATCAGAAACATTTCCCATTTGTGCATAATTGTAAGGATGCCTAGCCCATGTTCACACTTTAAAGAATGGAAGATCCACACGAATGATCATTTGGACAAGCTTTACTGGTTGCAGATCTGGGTTACAGCTTCATCATGCCACAAATGTAACAAAGACCGGTCTGAGACTGTTCAAGTATATATAGCCATCCAACGTTTTCAGACATTCTGCTTGCATCTTGTTGACCTGACGGAGAGCCCATGTAGGGTAATAACAAAGCATAACATACCTTGGCAGCCTGAGTGATGTTAAACATGGATACAAGGTCCTTGTTGAGGATGGTTGTCGGAGGCCCATGGCTCCAGAAATCGAGCGCTAAAGTAACCAAGGTATTTGAGTGACACAGCTACACCACCCTAAAGGCTGACATGACTGGCTAAAGAAAATCACCCACACAATAATAGATACTTGTTGTCTGTTTATTTGAGATTCTGTCCATGCAAGGCTCAAGCTACCATCCCATAAAGGTACGTAAAAACTCATTTATGCTCAAAGTTACATTTGGATCCAGATACGGACGGAGCTCTCCGTTCTTGCTCTGTGTTCTTTTAGTCCGAATTTCTGCACCTATCCTTGAAGTTTACAGATACGGGCCAGACAGAGCTGTACCACCAGATACCGTGGGGGCAGTATTGCTGCTGTCACTACCTGATGCACATCTCTAGAGAGTAACGAAGAAGACAATGGTGGGGCTTTTTGAGGATCGTCGTCAATTTCTCTCATTGGTATGGCTAGAGAAAAGAATTCTCCATCCTCCAACCGTGAGGGGTTTAGTGGCCTGACCGACCACCGCCCGACCACCAACTCCGTTTCTGTCTCCTATGCAAAATATACATCATCCCTAACTCCTCCACAGTCGTCATGTTTCTTTTTATTTGTTGTTGTCAGAAACTTTTGACTCAGGCCTGCCCCCTGGTGGATGTAATAGTTAACATCCATGCCAATGTGAAGGACGCATGGAAGTATGTGGGCAGTTATGGAACCATTGTTTGAAAAGGACGAATGCAGTTTCATAAGTATGGCAAGCGTAAATGAGCCTTAAAGGGATCTCCCAGCGTAAATTAATTTAGGGTCAAGCACACCGTAACACAGAGTTAGACAGCCCCGCGAGAGATTAATGTTGCCGATTGCTTGCTTCTCTTGTTATACTAACTTTAGTAACAATCGCAGGATAGCAAAACACAGCGGTCTGAGGAGCCATACACAAACGTCAACCAAAAAGCCATTCTATAGCCTCAATAATGCTCAGAAGAGCACCTAACTTCATCAACAGTACATACAGGGTCCCAGCCATAGTACTAGCCACCAAACACCTTTTTAGCTTTGCGTAATTTCTTTAGGAAAGATGACGCAGCTCAAGGAAGAAGATGTATGATGATTCCTGCATGGAAATGCAATCAGACTGAGACGCTAAGGCAGAAAAACTACCAGGTCTGCGGTGGAAAGTGATTAATATGATGATTATTACTTCAAGGAAATGATTAAGTAATGATCATAAATATTCTTCCTTGAGCTGCGTCACCCCACGCCAGCCCGTAATGGACTGGCCTGAGGTCTTGCTACAAACAAGCAGCTGCTGGAAGAGAGTGAGTGAGTTGTGTCACTAAAGTTGTTATAACTAGAGAAGCAAGCAGTCAGCAACATTCATCACTTGAGGGGGTGTCTAACTCGGTGTTACAGTGTGTTTGACCCTAAATTAATTTTACACCGGAATATCCCTTTAAGAGGTCTAAGAGTGAGGGAGCTCTCGTTTTCTGTAGGTGACCCTTATGCTGAAAGCAGTGAAAGGATGATAGGGGGGAAAGCCTTTCATCTTAGTCCTCTGTGCATCAAAAATTTACTGACATGACTGAGGAGTGTGAGCACAACTGTGTGTTCCTCTACGCCAAAGCTGTTAGTGCTTCTATTAGGCTTTACTCTAGGTAAAGTAAGCATACTAACAAGCTCATGGCAACAGTATTAAGCTGGTGACGGCTAGCTAGGATGCATAAGAGTCTTACAGCCGGTGCAAACATGTTGTATTTGCCAATATTTGCACTACACAGACTTGCTTGCAACACTTCCCTGCTCATGAATACAGTTTTGCAGCCTGTGAAGGGAAAACCAAGTTTTGAGCGTGTGCATAAACAGACTGAGCAGGTGATTGATTTTCCCGTGCTCAGTGCTTCTTGTTGCCAGTTGTATTCAGGGATTCCACTGTGACTGTTTCCAATCACCCACTGACAAAACAAAGATACTTGTGAGACAGCAGGGTAAAGTTTTACTATCAGGAGAGCACTGAGCACAAGGAAAACAGTTGTGCACTCCATTCCATTTCTGCTCAGGCTGCAGAATTGCTTTTGCAAAAAGAGAAATGTTGCATGCAACTGCTGTGAAAGCACTAGCAGAGATCATGTGTGTGCATGGCTGTTTCAACATCCTCTCCTCTCCCACAGGAATCTTACAGGCTTGGGCATTAATCTGATTTTCTCATTCGATTTGGCAGGTATATTAGGGTGATCATATTCTGAATTCCCCAAAAGAGGACACGACTACATGGGGCAGAGTTTGCATAGTATATTTTGAGGGTTTTTTCGGGTTGGGTTAAGTGTTTTTTACGTGCTTCTGACTCAGTTAGTCCGTGTTACACAAACTCAAAACTTCCATACAAAACCTCGGACATTTGAAGGATTTTATAAACTCCCCCGAACAAGGCTGGACAGCCCTGAAAAAGAGGACGTATGGTCACCCTAGCTATATGTCACAAAAGCATAAAGTTAGCGGGTGGCATATTAATCATGATCACATCATTTCATTTCATTTATTAAGATCTCCATTAGCTTTGGCTAAGGCCACTGCTATTCTTGCTGGAGTCTACATTTACAGCTACCTCTCCATTGCAGTGCAAAGACACAAAAAACATCATGCCACAAACACAAAGATAACGTCAATATCCACAACAACTCACAACAGCCTACAAGCTTAAAAACAAAACAACAAACCAGAACAATACAAACAACATACATATATGACTGGACCTTATTCATTTTCACAATGTAGTTACAGTTCTGAACTTATCAGATGTTCAAATATTAACATACATTCGACATGATTGAGTTAATTTCCAAAAAATACCCAACACTTAAGCAGAATTCAGATATTTCAAGTAAGTCAGACAAACACTGATTAATTCTACAACGTAGCTAGCCTGGCTGGGCCGTCCAGTTGCGTGAATCACTTGCCGTTCCTTCCCACAACAGTCTGGACTTCGGCCAATTGGGAGCGAGTATTAGAAATCAGAAATAACCGGGCCAATCAGTGACTGTGTTTCCATTATTCCCCGGACAACAGGGAAAGGCAGCCCCTGATTGGTCCATGTGTAGATGGTGACGTCTAAAACATGCTGCGAGACTTTTCAAAGCGCCATTCATTCAGAATGCCATTAATTCTGCAGTTGACTTTGCAAAGTCGGCAGAAATCGTTTATATCCGCAAAAGAAGACATAAAGACATTGTTTGCTCGCACACGTTGAAATAGTACCAAACCTTTACTTGATGCTTGAGAGCCCAGCAGGGAACACAGTTGCGCACTGTGATGACGTCAGATGTTTGGTTACGGTGATTGTCTACAGTAGTCTGTCTATCAAAGAAAGTACTCCCGCCCACTTTTGGGGCTCCCAATTGGCCGAAGTCCAGACTGTTGTGGGAAGGATATCACCATGGCCCTATACATTACTGTACTTTTCATCTTGTCATGATGATGGATGATAATTGGGCTGAAACCAAACCAAACTAAAAAAAAAAAGACACTTTATCTAGAGAAGAACCTAGATGTTTGCACCATTTTTTTTGGCATCCAGTCAACAGTTGGCAGGATGTTTTATTTCAAATTGGCGTGACATGAAAAGTTTCAGGGTCACCAAAGTCCCTGTGGTTCACCGTGGATCTGTGTTCCAACTTCAATGGCAAACTTACCTAAAGACCTCCACAGTCCAGTTCAGCTCTGAACTAATTTAAAGGAAAGATTACCTTAACTTTTAAAAATAATGAGCCTGTCTGTGCATCACAAGCCAGAACAGATGACTCAGGTTCACGCTGAAGGTTACAAAAGACTGCCTGTCATCAACCTCATGGTTATTCTAACAGGTTATAACCTTCCCTGTCACACACTATCAAAAGTGCTCCTGATCTGTCTCCCACTCGCAGCTCTTTGATACGGTAGATGTGACACAAGAAAGTTGGTTTTCATGAGCCAGAGCAGGTCACACACACAGCTGAATGACGATGAATCACAAAGCGAGGAGGATGACACCAGCGACTTCAAAGTCAGCGGTGGAAATCACATTAACTTTCTGACAGCATTTTTACACACCACTGGGATGTGGCTCATACAGGCATGAGTGCAGATGAATTAGCACACAGGTAGACGATCTCATACGAACAGACAGCAAATAACAGAAAAACAAATTGACGCACAAACACTCATCCATCTCTTCTCCCTCGGCTCTGTACGCTCTCTTTTTCCTCTCTTCCTCTCTTGTTTTCACATACAAACACCCAGCCACTCAGTTCGGGTAATTGAATGTGACAGCAAATCCTGAGAGGGTTGTTGGCGGGTTATCAGGTTAACCTGTGAAATGGAACCCACCTGACATGAGCAGGTTGGCTTTGACACCTCCAGCAGACACGGCTGAAACATTCCAGCAAAGACTGGAGGCTAAATACAGTAGCTTCCTGTTTTCCAGCCGAGGTATTTCCCCTTTTTATGAACAGTTCAGTCTAAAAGAGTGATGTGAAATGAATGTATTGGCAGGTTATCACAGAATTAACACATAAGATAAATTGACTTTTGATAGAAAGTGTTGAATATGGAATAAATCTTTATTTAAAAGGATTAGCCACACCTGAAGGTGTCACATCCACTTGCAGTACTTATTAGCGATCGAACTTGATAGCTCACAGGATGTGTCTTTATCTGTATAGAAAGTAGAGACAGACTTTTCACTTATTTGTCAGCTAGAAAGTACAGGCAGGATGGAAATCAAGTAAAACATTCATACACAATACATTTAATATATTTTGGGCAGCAAACATAGAAAATAATCTAAAATTTAAAGACGGCTTGACAAGAAATACTATACTTGTCACTTTCGAAATAAAAGTTTGTGCCTCACTTCATGTAAAACTCTCATCAAATGTAGAAAAACCTCGTTATCCTGTTCTCTGAGGCCCAATCTAGAGGAATGATGACTCAAGTTACTGACACTTTCACTTTTTTCCTCTTTAGTATAATGTCTCAGGACTGGATGTTATCATTTAATTCAGTAAAATGTTACCAAGGGGAGAAAAATAAGCTTTTTTTTAAGCTAGCTTATTAGCTTGAGGGGATGTTTACATGTCATGGCTTGAAAAATTGTGCGGGGATTTAAAGCACACCGACTGTTTGTGCAACGACTTAATAAAAAAAAAAGTGCTTTCTCTATGAATTTGCTACTTTATACTCCTACCTATAAAATCATTTTTATGATCTGTGCGTTTCAAAGCACACGCAGGGAAAAGACAATAAACTTCCACACAGCTGCAAAGTATAAAGAGGACTCCAGGATATTAAGTTCCAACCATTATTGCACAATCTGAGCTGTGTAACATCTTAAATTCCTCTTTAGCTCATCTCATCCTTTGAGATAAAACTTTAGAGGAGATCAGGGTTTTTATATCTCTTTTTTTATATTGTCAAAAAGAAAAGAAGAACAAAAGAAAAGAAAACAAAAAGCTGCGCAGGATCGTGCAATTACACATTTTCCTCTCTCAGAAAAATATAACAGTTATAATGGGATTGCATTAGCTGTCAATTAATGGAGTGTGATGAGGATCTCCAGCTCCAGGCACTTGTCTGATGCCCGCCACGCTCCATTTATTGACAGCTCAAGAATCAACAATGCACCCGTAACCAATCATCCAATGCTTCTCATTCCAACTGTTAAAACCTATCTGTGAGTGTACTGCAGTTCAGCTGACACCGACAGAGCACATGCATGATGAAATGGAGCGAAATCACCGGGGTGTTATGTGTTGTTGCTGTCAGCCACTTCTCCCCTAACAATGAGGGAGTTAAAAGTCAGTGAGGGACAAAAACATCAGTCAGTGGTCTTCAGCCTCTGATGGAAGCTTTGATCTGCGGCATAAAGGTGACTTTGAGGCTTCTGTATGGGACAACAATGATGACATGAAAACGTAATGATGGAGACGGATATGGAGATCGTGAGGAGGAGATGAGGATCTGAAGGAGATAAGCTTGCTGAGACTGGTGGTGATTATAACAAGGATAGAGATGAAGAGATATGAGAGCTTTTGATCAGGATGATAATCAAAATGATGATGGCCCCCCTCTGATACTTCCAGATGGATGTACACAATCTCTCTAACTTTTCAAGAGATGTATTAACCACTTTTCTCTACATATGCCTGGGAGAGATGGGTGGTTTTCTTGCAGTGGAACAAGCAGTTGTTCAAAAAAGGACTTCCAGACATGACTTCCTTTTATTCATCAGATCTTAGTCCTTTCCTGCACCACTGTTTGAAGTCTGACTCCCAACTTGAAAAGCAAGAATGGAGTTGGGGCTGATTAGCAAAATATAAGAACATCAGGTTGTTAGCTACTCTTTCATGCAGATGAAAGTCTCAAGAAAGCTAAAGCTAATTATTACCCAGCTGTGTCAAATACTTGATTCTAATTGGTCAAAAAGCCATAACAAAATGTCAGATCAGCCAAAAACAAAACAAAACAAAAAAATACACTGTGGCAAATATATTAATTTTTTTCTGGGCACAGATTGACTTTGGTACAGACAGGCAGAGCAACATCCTGTCCTGTAATCCAGGCAATGACAGCAGAGCTGATGAGTTCATATCAAAGTTAAAATTAACCACAAAGTAACTGAAATCATAAGGCAGACTGAGATTAGCTATAATGTTAATGTTGTGATGTTCCCCTTGCTGGTGTTACAAGGTGTGTCAACCACAAAGCTACAATGGGAAGAGGCTGAATGAGGACAGAAATGTACTGTTCACTTTGTTTAACTGTGTCGTCACAGGTCTCCATGGATAAATCTTTAAATCTCCAACTGGCCACAAGTCCTATGAGTAAAGCGCAGTATTAATGAGAAAAATAGGTATAAATTGGCTGTGGTGAGGCTTTATTTTGAAGGTAGAATCTCCTGAGGCTGCTTGAAGTAAATAAAGATCATGGGACATCTGGTGAAGGTTTACTTGAGGATAAATTTCATCAATCATAGCCAATAATTTTGATTTCTTTCTCATAACAATACTATGACTTTCAACTTTATTTTTGTAACATTATGACTTTATTCCAAACATTTTAAGTTTCTTTTTCTCCCTTGATGTTGCCCTAATCTCTTCAGGGTGAGACAAGACCTCTTTGCTTTACTTCTGTTCCTGAAAACTAACATCATGTATCAGTCTGCTAATATGTTAGCTATTTCATATTTTGTTCTTTCTCATAAATCACAGATGCTTCGAGGGCATTTGAGAGTGAATCCAAAAATATGAGGCCTTTAGTTTTATCTGTCTGTTTTTAATCAACCTTAAACTAGCTTTCTTTTTCAATAGAAAACCACTGGCTCCACATTCTTGCAGAGAAATCTCCCATAGTTGTGTTTAATAGGTGGTTATCATTCTTGCCTTTTATACAAGAGCCTACCTGCTTTAGCCTCATGGATCATGCTACAGAAAATGCCAATAATCCACTCTCACAAATCAATACACGTGTTGTGATGCTATGAAATCAACTCGTGCTTCGACTCAGCAAATACTCAAACTTGCGGTTTCAAACTTTTCTTCAATAAAGTCCCTTTGAATAAATATTTTTGAGCTCTTTATGAATATAAAAGCTGAAAGTTGAGGATATTAGAGAATAGATCACAGGTGTTTGAGGGATAGATATGGCCCTTTAACACATTTATGCACTTCAAACACTTGCATATGCACACAAACATTAATCAGTAGCCAAGGGCAACAGCTGGATCCAATTCCATTTCAGAAGCTAGCGGTGGCTTTGGAGGCTCATGTGGCGTTTGCATATGCATATGTAAATACTCACTCACTGTGCAGTGCTGCTAAATTCTATCTGCAATCTGCATCAACACTGGCACAGAGATATGTTGCCACTGTGCACAGAGATGAGAGTAAATACGCTCACATCCCCGCCTGCCTCTTTGAAATTGCAGTTCTATTGTTTGTTTTCTGACATTGCAATTTGCGCCAATGATGATGTCTGACTGGGGGACAGATATCTGTTATTATGTGTTTATGTGTGTATAGGTTTGTGTGCATTTATGCCTCTTTGGTTTAAACAGATGTGTTTTCTTTGATACAAACGGCTTTTGTAGTTTTGTCTCATTCAAAAAAATGCAGATTAATTATGCTAAAAAAAGAGAAAAAAAAAGATAATAGTCATAATTTTTAACAGTACTACTGCAGTTTATATTCGCATCCAGTTCAGTGCACACAATCACAACCATGGGGGAGACTGCTGACTTGACATTTGTCCAGAAAACAATCATCAATACTGCCCACAAGCAAGGTATGCTACAGAGTCATGAAGGGGACTGAGGCACAGACTCCACCTCAATGAAGTCCACTGTGAAGTTTTCAGTCATTGACGATTTGGGGGTTGTGCCATGTTGGTCCACTGTGTTTCATCAAGTCTAAAGTCACCAACAAGGAGATTTTTCATGCTTTAGGTGCCAGTTTCCTTCCCAGCAGGACTTAGCACCCACCCACAGTGCCAAAACAACCAAATGCTTGCTGACCATAACATGATTGTACTTGTTTGGCTAGACAACCAGCCTAATCTGAACCTTCAGTATCTATGAACTACTGTCAAGAGGAAGATGAAAAATTCCTGACCCTGGGCTTCAGAAGGCCTTCATCCTCCATGGTAGTTCACAATGGAGAAAAAAAATGAATCTATGGTAAAGGAGCCCAGACAAAGTATTAAGTGTGTACATAAATGAGCATAAACTAGGCACCTCACTTGGTTGGAACCCAGGACTGAGTTGAGAAACCTTCTCAAACAAACAACCCCTCTGACACCTCCAGAGGGATTGAAAGTAGATCCAACATCCAACATCCTTGAGCTTTCTTCACTGTCCACCACTTCACTCAGTGCTGTTCCTATTCCACCAGGATGGTTCCACTGCTTTTCTCCTTTTAGTTAAATCCTCCAGAGACGCTGCAGCCAACCTGTTTGGTGATGTTGGCTATGAGTCACCTCCTCCTGGTCAGGTCTTCAAATCTCTCCCCAGAGCGATTTCACTGCAGCTGACTTCCATTGGGAGACTCCAGCTCTCGAGAACGAGGGTTTGGTATTTCGCAGGCTTGTGCTGATGTGCCTGCCGCATCTCCTTTTTCCAGGGTACCATCAGCTCAATAAGAAGAACCATTGTAGTGCTTTTGGAGTAGAGGATGTTAAGGGGTTCTCAGGTAAGTGTTAGATATCTCCAGTCGTCTGGGGAGATAACTCGCACTCACACCGAGCTTGAGTAAAATCATCCACTCGCTTAATTCATGCAAATCTAGACGCATGAATGAATAGTATTTACTTGCTTCATTCGCGTGTTTATGGCCATTTATGCTCATTTCAATGGTAATCCCTGCCAATTCAACTGACAGGATCGAGTGATAGACAAAGATTTTTTACAATTACCAGGTAATCCGACCTCCTCACTCACTTGCCTCCAGGTGAGCTCCTTTTTATTCTGGTTTCAGTAATTGAAAGAAAAGGCATGATATAATTCGGGGCACCCACACACCTGGAGGACACACATCAGTTTGTCCTCCATCTTAGATACCAGTGAACAACTGTCCATTTTCATACGTCACTCTGCAACCTTAGTGCTGATTGGTAATCGTGACGCCAATATCCACTCAAGTTGAGACTTATTCAGCTTCCGCCCAATTCGCATCAGCCGCGTCGAGCGTCTAATTGCATCTTTGCATTGACTCAACATGTACTTCATTTGCACCGATGATTTTACTCGCGCTCGGTGTGTGAAGACAGTACAAGTCGAGTTACTGAACAATGGTTTTGTAGATGTGATAATTATTTCTTATTTCTTACTGCTGGCTCAGAGCCCAGTGATTTATTTTGAAATTGATCAAAACCCTATAGCCTCCTCAGATCAGTCTGCTTTGTTTAGTGTAATGTATGTTTGACGGACTCCATCAAAAGCCGACTTTGTGCATATATCTGGTAGAGTTGTGCAACTTTTGTAATGTGTCTGCAGATACAAGCATTGACTAAAGTAGGCTTGGCTCTGCCCTTGAAGGCATAGTGCAGACAAAACACAACCCACGTGCTTTCTGAATGGAGGCATTATAATACCATAATTGACTTTTCCATTGAAATTCAAACAATAATGGATGAAAAAAGAGATGAAGAAGAAATATGAAAAAGAAAAAGGGATAAAATAGGATGTGTATGTGTTTTTTTTTCTTACTCAAAATCAAAACGTTTTTCTCCCGTGTGCATTTTCACATAATTTCAAACTCCTACTCAAGACATTCATGCTGGCTTTAAGTACAGGATCCATGTGATTCTGATCAAAGGACAGCATGTATCTTGTTGCTAAATCCCCTGGAAAAACACGAAGCCCCTCATAATACTGGATTCATCTGATTATTGCAGAGATAGGTCTATGCCCTGCAGGATGCACACATGGGAGTGTATAACTTTATATAATAGACACATATAGACAAACAGCAGCCGGCCTTGATGCCAATCTCTCTGTTATAGCTTTGATGTGAGCGCAAAGGCAGTTCTCCCGCAGGATTCGGAGTACTCGCTCCGGTGTGGATTGGCATTACTGGCATTATTACACACAGAATTATTATTTAGATTTCCTCAGAGGCAAAGGGAGGCAGAGGAAGTCAGCAGGCGTGTGTGTATGTAGAAGGTGCATGGGCTTTGTGATTGTTTGTGCATCAGTAAAGTCAGCTCATGTGTTTTTGCGGATGTGTTTGAATGTATTTTGGAGCATGTGGCAAAGTACATGGGGTGTTAGAAGTAGATCCATCAGACTCAGAGGAGATTCTCTGAAGACCAGTCATCATGGGACACAATACCCCCTTATGCACAATGCAAATGACTGCAGGGAGCACACATATGGAGTATAGTGTTGTCCTCAGGGACTGATGTATAGACAGGGAGTGTAGCTGTAATAGACAAACATGAAGATGTGCATACCCCAATATGTCGTGGAAGGGCTCTGATGCAATGTGCAGCATGAAAGGGAAGAAGATTCAGAAGACAGTTGCTCGGAGCTCTGAGCTTTATCTAAAGATCACACACAGCAATACTTGAAAAACAATCACAGAGCTGAGATCCATAAGCTGAGAAAGGCTTTATGAAGGTGAGACATTGATGTCCTGGACTTGGATCAGATAAATAAAAGGCTTCTGGTTTCGCTGTGACAGGTGTGTGATACTATATCGTGAATGACACTTCAGTCACATAAAACACCTACAGCTTGTAGTAAAGGCTAGTAAACCTGCTTCTTTGGATAAGTAGAGAGGTAGTCAAACTTCTCAGTTTGTGACTTCAGCTGCAGTGTTAAATAATTGTTGTCAAGAGTTTTAAATGAAGCTTCTGTCTTAGACAAAAAATGCTTCATTTCAGTCATATCAGACTTTGTGTCTTGTGTTAACGCTGTTTTCATTTCAGTCAATGTTTTGGTCAAAACTTTGGCTAAAAATTGAAATTAAATGTGTTACCAACTTCAAGACAGTCACAGAAAAATCTGTAGACCTATGCCTAAAACTTGATTTGAAAAGAGCAATACGTCATGTTTCAACAGCACAAAGTCCCTCTTCACTACATGGAGGTATAATGGACTGAACTCTGTTAATGTCTCAGAGTCCTTTATTGAGTCTGAAGAAATCATAAATTAGATTTTAGAGGAAGAGGCAGACCTGCACCGTTGGGTAGCTAGCTTGGCTCTGTTAGAGGTAAATATTGGATAACTAGCATACTATGCTAACGTCAACAGAAGATTTATTGAGTATTGCTACCTAGTCAAGATTTCTTCTATAGCGCAAATCAGTACAGACTTAATTCCACATAGAAATCTGAGTTTTGTGAACATAAAAGGTCAGTTGCAAGTGAGAGTAAATCCATCTGTTCTAATCAGGGCGATGCATTCACTTCTATCTGTTAAAAAAAATGTGTCCACGGGTTTTCCCTTTTCTTCCTTCTCTCCTTGTACAGGCTGCAGGTTGTAATAAGGCATTCATTTTTTTGTGATTCCAGCTGCCAGCATGAGTTTTGTTTGGCTTTTGGAAGCTATAGCTCCCCCATAGCTAGCTGTTTAGCACCCTATCAAGATTATAAACAGACTTGGGCAGCAAAATCCTCCACTGGCGACAAGAAAAACAAATGGAGGCGGTTAGAGTTTGTACCAGCACACATGTTGCAGCTAAATAATTGGTCTTAAATGTAAAGGTCTGGACTGAGCCAACTACTCAGAGTTTACATCAGAACGTTTATGATAAGGATTTTTCATTTTCAGTTAGCTTAACTTGAACGTTATTGTCTTTACTTAGTCAAGAAAAATTAGGGTGTCCAAGAAAACCTATCTTCATCGTTTTCATAGACAACTTAAACACTGTTCAGTTGTTTGGTTTAACCATTAGGACACAAGGTTTATCTTAACAAGTAACAGTTTAACAATCAAACTAAGCAAAATATTGTTATCTCACTGTTCGTGCGGCCAAACCAAGTGTTTTCACGGTTCGGTTTTTCCTCACCAGGATTACATACCCACCATAGTTTCCCTCAAACACGCTGAATGCCTTCTGATCTAACAAGCAAACATTGGAGAGTAGATAGCCGTAGTGGTGGCAAAGAAAGCATGAAAAAAAATCTGTTATGAATCTAGGACCTCAATTCCCCTTGGATACTAAGCCAGTCCTGCATTATCAGGGCTGCTGAAGCTAACTGCTTCATTTCCTTTGAGACACTAAGCTGATGGATGACTTTGGGATGGACTGACTGTAGCCCTCTGTGCTTAGTTCTGTCTTACTATACTGGAAACAAGATGCGTATTTTCTTGTCTTTTTCTGAGGGTTACAGTTGTTGTCATTTGAAATAAAGCCCTAGCTCAACCTTGATGACATGAGCAGGATTATTCAGAGTCAAAGTGATTGTTTCAGTGATTTTCAATTATCTCTCGCTATCCAAAACAGATTTAAGTGTCTGATGTTGTTGGGATCAGCTTGGCCCTGCAGCAGAATTTGTTTTTCCTTCTGGCCTCAGCTCTGCCATTTGATGAAGTTTTTCAAACAACAGACTATTTAGTCTTGATTTTTAGTCTCCACCACCATTTGTTATGCAAACTAGCTCCTTTCAAACAGCCAAAAATGACACCCCTAAGTACGATTGAAGTCGATTTTATGGACTTTCATACTTTTATGGGTGGAAAGTGCGGTAGAAACATGCTGCAGCCAGAACAGCAGATACATGTAATGCCTCCCTGTATTATGTAAGCTCTTCTAGTAGAGCCAAGCAAGCTGAGCTGGAAAAACCCCACAATGCCCCACAACAGCTATACCACACCCTGAAAATATTGCTTCAATTTCCTTGAGTTATTGATTAACTCTGATTTGATATCCAAACAAAACATGGTAAAAAAATTATTTCCAAAGCACTGTAAAAACACAAGAAACCTCTATTTTTAAACTGGAGTAGTCTCTTCATGCTACCAAGCTAATCTAAATTTGTAAAATTGGTGCAATGTCCCTTTAATTTTATGTCCTTCCACATATGAGACTAGCATGTAACCCTTTTATTGCCAGCATCAACATATATCCTAAAATCCTAGTTGATGCTAGACAGTGCTGTCCTCTCCTCTTTACTTCATCATAGCTGTGAAATAACCATGTGGTTGCATAGCAACATGTTGCTGAGTGTACCAGGACTGTATGAACCATGCAGTCCCCGCTTACAATGTGTGCTTTATGTTATAGCAGATGTTATTGTGATCACAGCTAATAACTTAAATGCGTATCTGAGAGCAGGCAGCTCATATCTCAAAAATACACAGCAGTGGAGCAGTGGAGTGTCGGCACACATTGTTCATCAGGTATGCGGTCCACGCAGCCGGATTATGAGGAGTAGAGCCTGCCTGTCTTATTGTAATAACACACCACTGGATACCACGGGACTACGGTTCACTCTCAGTGTCAGGCAGTAATCTGGTTTGGTAAAAACAAAGGAAGTACTTGCCCTGCTCGTGCTCAGTGATGAGATCTGTCACAGTGATGTATGGCTCTATAAAGAATGAACTTATGATGCTGGAGAAGATGTCTACTGTGACGGAGCCAACAATAAGCTTCTGAAAGGGATCTTGAACTTCCTCGATGATGAAGACACACAAGCTCTTATTCTATTTCCCTGGGTTGTATCTGAGATTTTTGCCAACACTTGGTGGCTTCTGTTAGTTCTGCACAAAGGTTCACTGTGTAGGATTAAGACAGATTTAGTAGACCAGACAGAACAACTATGGAGTAAAATATCTGTTAGGTTATGTAAATTGGTGCACAGTAGCCACAATTAAAAAGCTATTTTGTGTTTGTAAACTCAAATTAAGTCACCATTTAGCACCGCCATGATTCTGCATTAGCACAAATGCGGAATTACAAACTGAAGTGAGAAGTTGAATGTAATGCACCAGTTAGAAAACATACTCAAGACTTGTATTAGCAGACATTTTTGATGGCAGAAACATGACAAAGGTGGGATCGTACTCATCACGCCTGGGTTGGGTAACAGTGACTCTGAGATATAGATTTTCTTTTTTTAAAGGAGTACAAGAAAATACATTTTGAAGATGAAATACAAAAGGGCCAGTCTGAAATGTCAGTCAGAGTCATTTATTTGCCATTTGCAGAGAAAAAAAAAAAAAACACACATTGGAAAGCTTTTGTGAGCAGGCAAGAAAGACAGACAAAGTAAGTTACATATGAAACATAGAATAAGGTGAGTTTAAATTACACTTAAAGTTAAGTATATAAGGGCACTGCAAGTAATAATAGTAATAATAGTAAAAAGTAATAATGATGAAGATAATAATAGTATTTAAAAACTTCTATTTGACCCTAAGTGCTCAGACACAGCATGAAATTAAGTACACCCCTGAGGCTAGAGGTTATTTACGCTGCGCACAGCACAGGGAAAGAAACTATTTGTAAACTGGGAGGTAGAGCATTTGATTGAGCGGTACTGTCTACCAGAGGGGACAAGAACAAAAAGGCTAGAGGCAGGGTGACTGGTGTCGCTCACTATTTTTGAAGCCTGTGCCAGGAGCCTTGAGACATAAAGTGCATCAAGTTTAGGCAGGTCAGTGCCAATAATTTTCTGAGCCAGATTGACTATTCTGGTCAGTGATTTTCGGTCCTGTATAGTGACGTTAATAAACCAAACTGTGGACGAAGAGGTAAAAATACTTTCGATGTTACACCTATAAAATCTAATTAAAATCTGACAATTAGAGGAAAAATCTTTTAAAGGAGGAAAAGTCGTTGTATAGATTTGTTTAACAACTTTGACAATCAAGACGCTTGAATAATCCAATGACAGTAGGTGACTTTTTTGCAATAAAACATGGAATAGGAGGTTTTCAGTCACGTGATCCTGACTTTGCACGAGGACCAAATGGAGGGCAGGAAGCGACCGACTGCAATGGAGGAGATGCGCAGGTTTAGATGTGTGCCAGTATTTAGCCTTAGATGGAGTTTACCACCCGATTCGGGCTGCATTCCCAAACAACACGACTCCGAGAAGACCGGGCCTCTACCGGCCTCACACCGTCCACGGGATTCGACACAGGGCTCTTTGCTCGCCACTACTGAGGGAATCCTGGTTAGTTTATTTTCCTCCACTTAGTAATATGCTTAAATTCAGCGGGTCGTCTCGTCTGATCTGAGGTCGTAGTCGGAGGATGGGGCTCAGGGGTCAGGGAGCGGGGATAGGAAATAATTTAACTACAGGCTGAAAATGAGTCATTACTTTTGACAAAGTGGTCACTGCACACACAGGCATTATCTGATGCAGCTCCTCCAGACCGGAGGCCAGTGGTTCTCAAGTCCAGTCCTCGAGCCCCCCCGTCCTGCATGTTTTGGATGTTTCCCTGCTCCAACACACCTGATTCAAATGATCAGCTCGTTATCAAGCTCTGTAATGGATTAAAAACGAGCTGATCATTTGAATCAGGTGTGTTGAAGCAGGGAAACATCCAAAACATGCAGGACGGGGGGGCTCGAGGACTGGACTTGAGAACCACTGCCGTAGGCGGAGATTAAAAAGCCATTTTTTCTGGCGTTTTTCAGTCAGCTTCTTATATCTTTCTCCTATGTGTAACACTACTTTGGGCACACGATATAAGCTCTTGTTTTTTTCCCTGTTCGATTGATTCGAGCAGCCGTAAACAGAGCAAAACATCGGCATGTTGCTGGTCTCTACAGCAGCAACTCACTTCCTGCCCTCCATCTGTATTGCGCGCGTGCCGCGTAACAAGGGAGTGACGTCAAGTGAAAACCTCCTTTAGAGACTGTTTTAAACTGTATATTAATTCATATTCCCAAACTGTACCTTTAAGATGCCAAAAATGTTGTAGTGGTGAACGTGTTTTTTACTTGCAAACTAAAAAGCTTTTAGTGGGACCTGTTCTGCTAAAGCTAAATGATAGCGCATATTTAAAGATCCTGTTAGGGACTTTTGGTTGATGTTTTATTTGGCACCATCTAGAGACAAGTGTTATCCTTTTACTGATCTTGACATAAACAAGCCTGACTTTTCTCTCTGACTAAAATACCACTCTGCCTTTCTGCGAACCGTCAAATTTCTCAATCATTGATCTTTTCCTGCAGAAATTGTAATTTCTGGCCTGTTCATTGTGAATCAGGCAGCAACAGTAGGCATTAAAAATGATTAATAAAAAAAAGGACTTAACCCCGGTTGTGTGGTGAAATAAAAAAAATGGTGGATTATTAAACAGTAAAACCCTGTAAGAATTTTCAACTAACTGCAGTGTTCGATGTGAGTCCTTTCTGAGGTGTACCAGTTTATCATACAAATCAATGGTTTAAGATTCTGCACACAAACTCCTGCGTAAATGGATAGAAATGCAATGCAATCATATGGACCGTGCATTTTAAAAAGCATTGGTTGGGTTATTTATTTGCAAAGATTAAACATTTACAGCCCAGGGATTTGTCCAAAGTAATTCTAGGAAATGTTGTTAATCAGTACTGATGAAAAAAAGCAGAAGCAGAGTGCTTAAAACAAAAAGAATTAATTATAACACTTCATCAAAAAATAACCTTTGAAGAAAATGAACTCTGCTGGTGATAAATAACTGTGTGTGAGTGTGTGCAGATTGCACATACAGTATAGATATACAAGAACCCCCATTCACTTAGAGGTACAGTGCAGGCAAATTAAATTAGCACAGCTCTGAAGCTCTAATTAACCCTTGGTTAATTACATACATGGATGTTATAGCATTGAATTATTTATTTCCTTCGGTGTGATCTTATAAACAATAAAAGCTACAACAGAATAAATCTCCAGGGTGAACACATCGCCTATCTGTGATACTCATGTTGCAGTCATCTGTGATAAAGTGATCACGCATGTAGACGGGCGATTCTGACGCTGCTTTGGTTAAATCTAGAGGAAAAGAATATTTTGCACTCGGCTCACAGAGCAGACACACAGAGAAAAAACAGCACTGTGAATTGAATTATGTGTTCTTGTGTTTGCGTTCTGAGTTCACATTTTTTGAGCGGGAGCGTCTGTTTGCAAAGATTAGTGTGTGTGTGCTCGAAGATTGAATTGAAACAGAGTGAATTTATTGCAGTCCTGTTCCATCAGTGATGGAGTCTGCACTGACAGAGACCAGACATCGCAAGCTCAATTCTAAACAAGATATCGACACCCTCTGGATCCAGAGTCGGGAGTTTTCCTGAGCGGTGGTCTGAAAAGGCCAGGAGATATTTCCATATTTATTGTGCTGCTTCAGTCTCCAATGAATAAATCAAAGGCGTTGCTAATGGTCGTCCACAGATCCCTTAATAAATCTCTGCTCTAATACGCATCATTAAGTGCTTGCTTCCATATGAGCTGCCTCAAAATGCCACAAGTACTTTGTTTAAATTTAATAAACAGCCGTTTCTAACTCTGTCCGATCTTTAAGTTCCTCCCTTTCTCTTGCCACCTTTCCCTCACTTTGTTTTTTCTTTTTGCTGTATCTCAGCTTTGTGGAAGCAGTCTTGCGGTCTTAATCGCAGTGCTCTCCATGATTAAAAGCAGTGTACTCGGCCAATTAAGATGCTCACAGGTGGGCAATTAAGGGAGTGGATCTGCAGCAAAGAGCTGAAGTGGGTCAGACAAGGCTACAGGTCAGGGACACATTCTCCTTTGAATGTGAGACACGCTACTACAACATCAGCTCCAACTTCACTAAAACACTCATTAACACAACACAACTTGTTTTCCCTGAACAACAAACGAGTACAAGTCTCAAACTTTGTCTCATGATGCTATTAGGTAAGCCTCTTTGAAAACATCAACAGCATTTGCTTTATTTTCCTTTTTCCTCGATAATCCCATCAGTTGTTGCAGCTCCGTAATAAAAAAATCAATTTAGGTGGAAGAAAGGGTGGGTGGATGGCGGTCGCTGGTACTATTTTGATATGCAGAGCTTTTAACAAGGTAGGAAACAGTAGAAAATAAAGATTTACACATCAAAATGTTGATCATTTCAGTCAGGAGATTCTTAATGGGTTTATGAGCCAGACTGAGACAATCAGATGAAGCTATTTTTGAAGGCTGTCTGGCTAGATTAAGTAAAATACCTTTAAAGGGATATTCTGGTGTAAAATTAAATTGGGGTCAAACACACCATAACACAGAGTTAGACACCCCCTCAAGAGATGAATGTCGCCGACCGCTTGCTTCTGTAGTTATACCAACTTTACTACCAAGGATATCAATATACAGCAGTCTAAGGAGCCATCAACTAACCTTAACCAAAACACCACTCTAGCTGCTTGTTTGTAGTGAGACCTCAGGCCAGTCCATTTCGGACTGCTCAAAGAAGAACATTTATGATCATTTCTGCATGGAAATGCAATCAGACCGAGACGCTAAGGCAGAAGAACTACTATGTCTGCCATGCAAAATGATTAATATGGTGATTTTTACTTCAAGGAAATGATAAAGAAAAACTGCGAGGATGCAGGCCAAGAAAAACTCCACTTCTACAAAAGAGACACCCTCAAGCCAGACTGAGGTATGCTGAGGACAATCTGGAGAAAGATTGTGCATACTGGAGACGTGTTCTTTGGTCAGATGAGACCAAACTAGAGCTCTTTGGTCACAGAGACATTGCTTATGTTTGGAGAAAGAAGGGAGAGGCGTATAACCCCAAGAACACTGTCCCCACAGTTAAACACGGTGGTGGGAGTATCATGCTGTGGGGATGTTTCGGTGCATCTGGAACTGGGAATCTTGTCAAAGTTGAAGGAATAATGAAGAAAGAAAGATATGTGAAGATTTTGAAAGAAAACCTTGAGCAGTCAGCAGCAAAACTGGGTCTGGGTCGTCGCTTTGTCAACCAACATGACGACCCAAAACATACAGCGCTCCTGGTGAGGAGCTGCCTCCAGGAAACCAAAGTCCGACCAGGGTCCGTGCTAGAAGACCATCAGATCTAGAGGAGCTTGAAAGATTTGCCAAAGAGGAGTGGGCTGGGATTCCTCAGGAGATGTGCCAGACCCTTGTTACGAACTACAGCAAACGACTGCATGCTGTTATCCAGCAAAAAGGACACACAACTGACTATTAGTCTCAGGGAGGCTAATATTTTTGACCCTGGCAGTTTTTTGTGAAATAATTTTGTTTCTGTGTGCAAAATAAAATAATGTTAGGATCCAAAATAAAACTAGGATGTTAAGAAAAGCTGTGTAAAAAAAACTCATCTGTTGAACAGCACTTTTGGAAAAAAACTTAAAATTTCATAGGGGGGCTAATAATTTTGGCCACAACTGTAACTCTTCTTGGTTACACATTTAAGACACCTACTTAAATCGTAACCAAAAAGGGTCGAGTCGACATTATGCAAACAATTTTTAGTAGTTTAGTGGTCAATGTATCAGTTTGGTCTTCCACCCCTACACTCTGTGGGGAGAGATGTTGATCATTCCTTTTTTCTCTTTCCCTGCTTCCTTATTTCACCCCTGCACTCTGCCTGGCATTACCATCAGCTTAAATCTCCACATTTTAAGTTTGATCATTTTTGATTCTGCCTTTGTTAAATTTAATGATGGAAGTCCCGCCCCCTCTTGGTTTTGATTGGCGGTTGTGGTGGAGAAGTGATTTTGACAAGCACAATGGTGTTTTAAAGGTTGGATTCTTTTCAACTGAGGGTGCAGCCATATTGAGCAACTGGAGCTGAGGGTGTTTTTGTGCCTGAGGCGTTGGTTAGTCTTGGCAGTTAAAGCATCTACAGAGGCTTAAGTCATTGTCCCAGTTTGCTGCATATGTCCCCCACAACACTACCCATACTTCCTGATTCTCCTCAGCTGTTCAATCAAATAGTCTTAAAATACCACCAAAAAAAATAGACAAAATAATGACAATCTTTAGGCCAGTGCTTCAGTGAAGCCACCGCAGTCAAAAAAGTCTCGATCCGTGAGAGTGGAAAGGGTCTATGTGTGAAGCTTTGGTGTGAGGTGACACAGTGAAACATGCTGTGACAGCCTCTCTCACTGACCCAAATTAACTTTCACTGTATGAGTCCAACTAGCTGTAGCACACTGCCTCCACCTCCTCACACTTCTGCCAACATCCACTCACCTGTCAGCATCGATGATCTTTGCACAGTTCTGGTTTAAGGGGACCAATTGTGGAATCTGCAACCACGTTTTAGCATCTGGTCTATGTAATACAAACTACAGTTACTGTGAATGTTTCAACTGTGGTGTTTTCCTGTTCTTTTGCTTCATTTTACTGCATGGAAATGTTCTTGTCTTGCTCCACAGAGAGAAAAAATTGTCTTCTGTGTTATGTTTCTATCTTTTAAAAGAGAGAGGCCAAAAAAAGGGCTGAATGGTTGGTGATAAAGCTGGCTGAGTGTGACAGCAGCATTGTTCTGAGCATGTGAAATTGGACACTGGGCTGTGTATTGTCCACAGGGAGAGAATAGGTCTGTAAAGGATGTTTGAGATGACAGTCAGAGGTCATGCATTTTACACAGCCAAAGTTCTCCTTATGCTTACCTTCTTCCTGTGTCCACCTCCTCTAGAAAATCTAATTTTTACAGGCAAACACCAGCGGAGCTATCATCATGCTTGTGTGCTCTAGACACATAATGGAACATCTGCATGAAAAGAAGCATTTTCAGTATGAGCATAATAGCGCTCAGGCTAAATGGGAGCTGGCTTTGTAAGGCTGAATTAATCATTTTAATATCCAAAATTTAATTCTAATACTCGGCTCTGGGAGAGGATACCCAGCTTGTGGCCTAGCTGAAAGAAAAATAAAAAGCTCTCAGACATTCGATACTGACTCTCCCTCCTCTGCCTCTGCCTCCTCCTCCTTCTTCTTCTTCTTCATCACCAGCGGCAGGGAGAGAAAGTTTGAATGCAGGAACAGAACCTCAACTCCCCTTTTAAATAATTCAAGAACTGGTCAAAAAAAAAAAAAAAGTTTTTTGGAGACTGAAACTCCTGGCATGAATTTCTTTCCAAAGTCTCCTGCAAGGACGCGTCATACAGGCCCAGGTAAGAGCGTGAGAGGATTCTCTGGAGAGAGTGTGGATCTCTGAGGAAGAAATGGTTTGGAGAAGAAAGGCATCACTTCAGCCAGCGAGCATCTGCTGCTTTGTGATCTATTCAAAGAATCCGCTCTTGAGAGGATATTAATGTAAACTCAAACTCATATCCATCCAGTGAGGAATATTCAGTTTCACCTCCACTACTGTTTCTGGCTTTCTGCACCCACTTGGTCTCATGAGTATTTCTTCTGATGTATTCAACTTGATTTAATTAAGGAGAGTCATATCCCCATCAAGCTGAAGAGATTTCAGTCCCAATAAAGTTTGAAGAAAGTTTGATATTTGGCAAAAAATTGGTTGGCAGCTCAGTCTCTGGAAATTTGAAATTAATTTTACCAAATAAGAGCAGTAGGTAATGTTTATTCTTCTGGCACTGTGTCTTCACTCGCTCTTTTAATGGGCATGTGAAATAAAAAGGATTGCAACAACTGAGAGAGGAGGTTAACCTTCACTCGAAAAATAAAGTACAAGCTTGAAATCCTGCAAATCCATCCTCTTAATGATGATTGCAGCAAACAGTGAAATGACATTGTGTTATCATTTGGAGTGTTTGCAGTCCTCAGGTCACTCTAAACTTCAAATCTGACTGTGTTCATTTGCCCCTCTAAAATCAACAGTGCCATTGTTTATCTAAAGTCCTGACCCGTCTGAGCTAATTTGAACAGCTGTATCAGCTCAATGAGTGGACATACAGCTCACTCCACTGCAAACAATGGCCACCAGGATCATACCAGAAAATTACTTATGTGTGCGTTTGTTCTGGAATGAATTTCTCATGGCTACCGATAAATGCTGTCACTCAACATGGACAGAGATCTAAGGCAAAATGTGAGAAAAATCTGCCTTTAACTACAGCTAGTCACAGAAAAACACACCTTTTAAAGCTCCTGTGAGGAGTCTAACCCAGGGATGCCACTGGATCCAGAACGGCTCCACTCCACTCCGGACCAGCAGGCGGATCAGATCCACAAGCATACAGCGACCACTCGAGCCGATCCGCCGTCACCATTGGAGAAGAAGTGCTCGCGAGATTACCGATATTTCTCACAAGACTGGATGAGATCTCACGAGCTCTCATGCATTTCCCCGGGAGTCATAGAACGAGATCCGCTGATCGGTGTATATAAACACCCACATCCCACGACCTTTGCCTCTCCTATTATCAAGTTCTCAGCGGACAGATTATGTGGAATCACACACATTGATTATAATGCTTGCGTATTTGATCTGCCGGCCATGCCGGAGTGGAGCTGTTCCGGCTGCGAAAAGGCCATATGTGCCGATTGCTGACAGCTGTGGTTTAGAGGACCCTGCAGCCCATCGCTAGAGTTCTATCTTTTCCGGACGCCACAGCATACCGCATAAATTCAGCACAGATTAGTCCGTGCGGGAAAGGAAGTCGGGTACAGACACAAAAAAACCCCATCCAGTTTCTTTTCAAAATAAAACACTCTGTGTTTCAGGTGGATCGTATTTCAAACAAACAGGCGGGGACGAACAAGTGGAAGGTTTTCAGACAGCATTTCACCCCGTTGACACCATGGACACAATCTACTGCTTATAGGGTTTTGTGGCTGTCTTTATAGAGACAACTAGTCATCGCGCAGTTGCATGCGAATCCAAGGGTTCTTGTGCGTTCTTGCGATTCCCGCTGTCCAAAACCAGCCCCAAAATCAGCCTCTCAAACGCATCTAGTAGGAATTGGTAGACGGCAAAAGTCGCAGCCATTCTGTAGCAGAGCCGTTCTGGATGGGGTGTAATTTAAGCTGGTGTTAGGATCAGCTGATGTACTGTGGGCTGAGCTTGACATTTTAGCCTGCCTGAACTAAAACCATGCCCAATTATACTGATTAAACGCTCTACTACAAAAAAGATACAGTGTTTGTTTAAGCTACAAAAGTTAGCATCAATCCTAGCAGGTCTCTGAAGTCGTTACCTGAATTATTTTAAAGGAAGACTGGGCCCTGAGGTGCAGGAACTCAGGTGTTTAAATAAAGAGACACAACATTGTTTATCTTTAATAACTCATCCTAGTTTGTGAGAACTATACTGCCAAACTCTCAATGGTTCATTTTCTAACAAACACCTCCTCCCATAAAAGCAGCCTTGGGAGTAATCTTCGGCTACGTTTTGACTTTTATAAAAGGTGACCTGGGAACAGCTTTAAATGGGATAAACATTTTAATCTAATTAAGAAAACACAACAGAGGATCTCCTTCACAAGACAAGGTCCAGTCAGTCTATCACAGCTAATTCAATTCCTTCAATCATCACAAATCACAACTGCAGGGTTTTTTTAAATGAACTATATCTCAAACATAGCGATGCAAACCTCATAAAGTATGAGACTGCATTTACAATTGACCTCTGACCTATAGTTCCATTGCATCAGCAGCTGTTTCCTGAAGACACATTACTGGCCATACAAAAAATGTGACATGTATGCACAGGCCACATTTCACTTGGGCGTTACAAGACTTATCAAACATTCACTCGGATAATAACAGTGATTTTCAAGCCATATGTGATAAATTAAACACTCATGGAGGTGAGCAGGGGGTCACAGCCACCACTGAAAAACCTGTATGTATGACCTGGTATCTGACACGCATGCCTCTCTAGTGGTAATCACGGTTACGTTGAGGTCAGACTACATATTATGAGCCCGGTTATAGCCTCATTTGGCAAACATAGGGTTCAGGACCCATCAGCTCTGACTGTGTATCCTGTGAACACATACAGTAATACAGTATGTCATAGTGAACAATGATCTAGGACGTCTGGGATGCCTCCTTCCAACAGAAAGTCTTGCATATTTGACCTTTCCTTTCTGCCCTCTAGGATGTAGAAAATGTATAATATCCCTTGGACATTTGTCTGGTTTTCCTTTTCTTCCTCCTGCATATGTTCCGTCTCCTACTTCTACTCTGGACTCATTTACTGCCCACTTATTCCTACTCTTCTCCATCATTACATCCTGCCTCTTAAATTCTCATCACACCTCACCACTTTCACTGCTGCTTCTAATTCCCTCTTCCCCTATCTTCTGTGATTCTTATCCCTCTCATAGTGTCCTCCATCTCTCTTACTCCACTCTCCATCCATCCCTCCCTGCTATCTCATCTCTTCTTCTTCCTCTGTGTGTTCCCACAGTAGCTGTTAGAAGTGGCAGGAGGTCACATCAGCCCTGAGCCAAGCCGTTCTGTTCCAGGCTCCACCATGCCCGGCCAACTGTTCTGCTCTGTTTGGCACAACTGACTCTGCCAGGGTCTTACAACAACTCCACCTTTAAATCCTCGCCATCCTTTTTCTGCTTCTCCAACGCCTCCTCGGTCCCACAACAATCAAACTCCGTGCCAGTCACTGAACTGCCATTAGCCTAATTGTCACACTGCCTGGCTCTTTTCTTCCAGCCAAGAGTGGGACTGGTCCACCTGAATGCCAAACACCAGCCTCATCCAAAAGAGATATATACTCCTGCACCTGGCTAAAGGCAAATACCCAGGCTCAGCCAGGACTTCCCAATTAACTTAACAGCTCTGATTTTCCACCAGGGTCACGAAATAGTCCCACATTCCTTTTTCAATTAACTGATAATAATCATTTAAACCAGATACCCCAAATCAAAGTGAGCACCAGAGGATACCTGTTAAACCCACCAGAACTTGTTCAAAAAGAGACTTTCATTTCTAGCCGGAGAATCAAATCTGTAGATATTAGCAGATCTGAAGCAACAGAGTCTACATGGGACACAATTATGGCTAATTGCTGTGAAGTCAGAGTTGTCTGTTAGTGAAATAAACCATGCAAGTCAACCATGTAGTCAAACTACACCAACATGCGACCTGAAAATAGGTGAATTGAAGCAGACAGCTAGAAAAGTCATGTAAATGACAAACATGCTTTTTCTGCCGTAGAAAAAGAGGTCTTCACAAACTCACCTTCTCTTGGAGCCAACGTTAGGTGAAAACTTATAGAAGTGAATTTTCTGCTGCTTGATTTTCCAACCAAATGTTTGGTCAAACTTGAGCTGTTTAGTCAGAACACTTCAAAAAGTGAGGACTGTGAAGGTCCTTAAAAATACCAACCAGAATTTAAATGTTGAAATTTGGTTCAAAAACTGGCTGGAACTACAGTTCTTTTTTTTTTTTTTTACAACCTAAACTTAACCAGTTTTTCCTTAGCTGAAATACAGATACGACATCAACACGAAAACACAATTTTCAATCAGTTGCTCATTTTAGGGCTGAAACAACGACAGAAATAATAGAAATACTGAGGAAAAGATGAAATACTGCCCATGCAAATGTATTTATTTATTTTTTTTTTAACACAAATCCACCCCAAAGAGAGCATTTTTGAGCATTTCAGACAGAAGACGAAAACTGCAAATGCACGGGCGCTGAACACTTGAAGCTGATTGATGCCTGACAGGGTTACAGTGGAGAAGAACTTGATGGCTGACAGTAATTACTAGTGAAAGTGCATGCCAAAGTTTGTTGGTGACTGGGATGTACTGAAACAGTTATTTTGGGGGTTAGACGCTCCTGTTATAGTGTGACAGTGTGATAAATCTTGTGACAAAAGCAGATTTCACATCTGCAAATAAACATTAAAAGAACAAACTTTTCAACAGGTTTTTTATATCTTTTCAGCTGTGGTCATCAATGTTTTTTCGATCATTTTTGTTCTAAAAATATGGTTTATATGTGGCTTCAACAGCAGGTGTGATTTAGCTCTGGTTTGGTCACAACCAACTCTCAAGAAAAAATTGATATTGCATACATAAGCCATGTTTACATGTGTAAAATTTCTTGATCCGATTAAAAATTTAAGGGATTAGAAAATCTGAATCCACTGTTTATATGTGCGTCAAATCAAACAATCCGATCATGACGTGTTTGTACATGCATCAAGCTTTATTTAGATTGGAAGCATTTGAATATGGGCAGAGTTGCCTAATTTCACTAAAACCATTCTTTTACAATCGCAGAAGAAAAGATGTATTTACACTTCTCCTGTCAACAAACCAACAAATGCAGTAGTGGATTTATCCCTCCACTCAGAATGGACCTGAGCCAGGTTCTGGGAGATGTTGTATCGCTCCTAGCATACATGATCATCAAGCAGGTCCAGCACGAAAATACTGATCCTGCATTACATGAGGAGATTGTTTGACGGAAGGCAGTTGTTTCAGACACTAATTGCTCTTGGATCCTGCCATGTTTACGTATTGTCACCAATGGCAGAAATGCGTCACGGTGTCATAGGGCACACATGAGCAGTCAAAGAGTCATTGCTCTTACAAAGAGTCACGATCCGAATAAGTGTTTACATGGACGTGTTTCGGAAAAATGATCGGCATTAACCACCCCTGACAATCGAAATACAATTTTTTTCCGATTGACCAAAATTAGATCCAAACTTTCCGATCAATATGTTTACATGACACATTTTTATTCCGATCGGGCCTTTATCACGATTATTTGTGCTCATGTAAACACAGCTACTGATAAAAGCCACTGTTCAACAGTGGACAGACAGCAAGTGAGCAACAAGTGGAGAACAAAGATGTTACGTTCAACAGCTTTTCCCCTTACTTTAAGTATGCAACATAATGCACACAAAGACACCTGTTGGTAATTTGCTTGATCAGACAGATAAAGTAACAGCTTTCTTACACCTGGTAAACAAAAAGTACTGCCACCATCAACTACTGCACAAAATCAGTTCCAGATGGTTTCATGTAAACAAACAAGGAGAGAATATAGTCAGATTACAAACTGGTGATGTGACTAGCATAGACATTGCACTGCACTGAGGTTAGCCACACAAAACTAAAGGTGAAAATCAGATTATCATCTTGGTTGTTGTTTTTTTTTATCATCCACTGAAAACATCTGATTTATGTCTTCGTATCATAGCTGATATTTGACACTTTCGCTGAATGCCTTTCGACATATGTAGCCTCTTATCACTCTGAACATCAGATACTATCAGAGGATCTGGGATCTATGTTTTGCTGTTGGCATATGTGTTATAATCTTTTTGATTTTAGTGACAGCAACCAAGGGCAACAAGATAAGAGATAAGGGGAGGAGA
Organism: Xyrichtys novacula; assembly: GCA_962446985.1. NCBI lineage: Eukaryota > Metazoa > Chordata > Actinopteri > Labriformes > Labridae > Xyrichtys > Xyrichtys novacula. The sequence goes on along the minus strand of OY660882.1, from coordinate 14,361,537 downwards.
CTGTGGGAGGGCTGGCTTTGACAGGTGGACGGATGACAACGATATCTACCTGTGTGTGAGCGCTTTTCTGCACTTTGATCCATCGCACTGACTGATTTATCAACAGGAGGACAGATGTTATCATCAGCGGGAGACACAGGTGACAAATGACAGCCAGGGAAATGGTAAGGGTGTGTGTGTGTGTGCGGAGGAGAGGGGAATTGACATAGTGGACGTGAGAGGAGGGAGAAGTTTCACGTAGAGAGCGGGCCAGACTGGTCGATAAATAGCTGAACACACCCGCATGTTCATTCACAGACTGATAGGCAGAAATAGAGATTTAAGTCAGGGGATTAATACAGCGAGACAAGGAGGGGTTTAAAGAGAGACAGCATGCGATGCTATGCTCAGTTAACTGTGATAACCAGCAGGGTGAGGGAGATGTTGTTCTACCATTGTAAACGACTACAGCGTGGGGACAACATGCTACTGCACTGATTGACAAGGAAAAGATCAAAATGTGGATTTGGAGGAATAACTCCAGTAAATAAAAATGTTGTGTGTGTCTGATTCGAGCTCTTTTTGTCCACTAAACTATACACACATTGTTGTAACATCCTGAAAAAGCACAACAAACAACAATTAGCAAAGATGGAGTGTGCGTCCTACACAGCTTGAGGCACAACTCAGCGCCTGTGAGCATCACTAAATGCAACAAGTCAAACTGGACACATTCACACACATCCACCCAGCCCTTGTTGCTATGGAAACGGGGCCCTCAAAAGGCTCAAAGAGTTTTGAAGGATGCAAAAAAAAAAAACAAAAAAAAAGAAATGCTGCGCAAGGTTCTGACTCGCAGAGGAAGAAATAGATACAAAGAAAAAGGAAATGTGGGCACTTTTTTTTACATTCTGATGCCATCAACAAGTCATGAATAAGTTCATTTGATTTATCGATGAGGTACTGTTTTGGCTTTGTGGCATTTGAGAGCGAGTGTAAGCCTTTTTTGTGCAGCAGCGAGTGCTTGGTATGCAGCTTGGTGGCTTGGCCCACTTTGTGGCTCAAGCAGCACATCACACATTCGACTTGACAAAAGACGTTAAAATAGACGTCTAATCCTCGACTAATTCTAACAAAATCCTTTTGTTCGTGTCCTGCGACATCAGAAGCACAGAGGGATGCATGTTCACACACACACACACAGAGGTATCTTTTTCTAGGCATTCAGACAGACATTGTTATTTAGAGAGCCCCCACCAACGGCCAAAGCAGCCACCCACACACTCCAATCATCCCTCGCCCACGCTGCTGCCCACTGTCCAACCCACACCGCCATGCACACACTCACACACACTTAAATACATATATCCTCCAAATAATTTCATTCTCGACAGGGTGGGAAAGCCTCCAAATCAGCATTTAGACATGAAACTCTCCACTGAAGCCCAGGCTAATGAAATCTCTCTGTCAGTTAGCAGCTTTCTAAGGCACACTGATCCACAAAACCTCACGATGATAAGGAGAGAATCTTGACACACGCAGAACTTTAGCTCCTCTAAAGCCACCCGTCATGCTCTTTCTACTTGACACTTGCCAGCGTTTGTGTCTCGGCGTTGCGCCACCAGGATTCCTTCTCGCTCCGGCAGGCAAACAAATTAGCGGAGGAGACTCGACCCCTTTTCAAAGGGAGGGCATCGCCGGGAAATTGGAATTCGAGACTCGATTTTTAGAGCCTGCGTGAGCACCATTCACAGGAGCCTTTCACTGATAAGCCCTTTTTCACCCTGCATGTGGCGGAGGCATGTAATTAACACACACCATTGATGCTCATTTGTGACAAGCATGGGAAAGGTTGTTGACTGCACATGCGTACAGTATGCATATGCACATGGGGTCTTTGATTTCGTGAACAACTCTATCTTTGGCTTTGAAAGCTTGCAGAATTGCTGCACAGAAACTGCAGAAGCTCATGCTCAGAATGGACATTCGAAAAGTTTTTTTTCTCTATTTTGAAAGCAGCAGAATCTCTTATTTGACTTGGTAAATTATTCTCAACACCACAAAAACAATGTCGCAATCCTCTCCAATTTGCTAGAAAATGCAATTAAGCTTTCATCTTGAACATCCGATAATGGGTTTGTCAATATCCTTGTTTGCAGCATTTTGTTTTGCAGCTTGTTTGCATTAGCAGGGCGCTTTTTTTCGGTCATTATGGCCCATTTGTCATATTTTTTTTTTTTACATTTTATCAGCTTTCTCCTCCCTTTTTTCCTCTTCTTTTGTCTCTCTCTTCAGCCATTTTGAAGCATGAATGCGAGACAGGGCGTACCAGAGCAGAGGTGTTTGGAACAGATGGGTAGAGTGGCTGCTTATTGAGTGTGTTTATCTTTGGATTGGCACTAATGAAAGAGCTATTAGGCCTAAGGACACAATAGGTTCTGCATATTTCTGTACGTGAGTGTTTGACGGAAAAAGAGACGGAGCAGGAGAAATGGTAGGTTATCTTTCCATCAGCCACTATAGGACGATAATGTTTAAAAGAGCGTATTAGTCCCCCCTATAACCGGCCTCTCTTTAGCAGCCCTCTGGGTGCTATTAGTGTAATGCACGAGGACAGACTCCATCACTTAAATGCTTCCTTACTCACTCGCCATGACTCATCTTCACAGATGGGCAGAGGATGTAAAAAAAAGGGTCAGGTTTGTTTGTGGACCTGCACTAATTATGGTATTTAGATGTTGGAGTCTGAGCTGTTTACTCCAGTAAAAAAAGGAGCCAGATGAGCCCAGCTGTGAGCCCTGTCACTTCAGATGAACAGCGCTGTACTCCTGCTTCACACCCCGTTGACATTTAAGTACAGATGAGCCAAGCTTTCCTCTTAAAAACTCCTCTTTTACCTCCACCTGACATTGCCAGCCCTCCTCCCTCCATCTCATCCTGCTCCTCCCACCACTAAAGCAGCTAATTCAATAAACAAACTGTTTGTTTCTCTTCTAATCAGAATCTATCTTCTTGATGGAGTCTGACTTCAGTGATTGTTTCCTGCTGTTTCGGGACCCTCTTTTCCCCAGGTTAAGACTTGATGATATGCTTTGCAAATTGGAATTTAAATCAGGAATGAGGAGGGTGCCAGCTCAAGAAAAAACCCATCACCTACTGATTTCAAAATAACAGACTCCTTATCTTAAATAGCTTTAGTAACAGGGTAGATAAGGTTAAAGAGAGCCAAAAACTTTTGTCGAACTTTGAGGTCTTGATACAGAGGAGAGCTGAGTGTTGGTAAGAATCTGGCAACAATACATATGGAGCTACAATATGATCCATTACATTGTCAAGCCATAATGTTATGAGCATCTGAGCAATCCAAATCAAGCCAATACAACAGCTGCACCAAGAAATCTACTTTTGTCAAGACTCATATCACCTCTACACCGTGCCTAAAACCACCTCTTACACTGGATTTCGGCACAGTGCCTAAGCGCAGTTTGTGTTCACACTAATCAGATGAGGCAAACTTTTGGGACAAGTCTGTTTGGATCTGGGTCCAGATTCCTGATTTAAAACCACCTTGGAAAGAGTGGGCTTGGTACAATTCTTGTGCAGTCTAGCATGGTTTTCTAGAAATGTGAGCACAACTGGCTCAAACAAGGAAACAGGCTTGACTATGTTGCCACAGACAGAGTCGTATCTCTGCAGGACTTTTGTTGTCTGAGTCATATCAATGTTGACTGAAAAAATTAATGAAAATATTGTAGAATTTATAGATGCAAAGGTGCAAAAATGAACCAAACAAAGACAGAATCAAGCTGGCAGCCTCTCGCGGGATTTTATTTTGGTTACAGCATCAAACACAACTCATGACAATCAGACAGACAGTAGAAGCCCAAAAATCCCTATAATCACCAGATCTGTTCCTTCATTGCCTTCTTATACCACCCCAATGGCATCTTTAGTCCCATTCTCTAAAGCGGCCTCCATGTTGGTGTCTGATGGCCAACAACGTGACTTCTTCTGTAAACATGCACACATCCTTGCTGGCCGGCTCTGCCAATGTTCCTCTTGAGATAACCATTATTCATGTGTGAAAAGTTCTCCATGACCTGGACTCTCTCTGGCTGTATCCTGCATCCTGTTTTGCAATAACTTTTCTCAAAACATGTCTATTATTCGCTCCTGCAAAAACAAATCAAGTATGACTCCCAGTTGATCATATTAGTGGTAGCCATGGTTTCTTTCTCTTCTTTCTCCCAGTGTTGCCAACCTGACAACTTAATCGCCAGATTAAGCGACTTTTCAGAACCCCAGTGCAAGTTATTTTCAAAAACGCACCTAGCGACAAAACTAGCAACTTTTTGGGGTCGCTTGATTTGCTACATGGTTAGCAAATGTCCAACAAACACTCACACACCGAGGAAAACATTATCTAGCAACTTCTCTAACTGCCACTAGCGACTTTCCTTACACACATATACAAGTGTGTTCATGACATAGAAAAGAGCTACAAATATGAAAGCGACTTTCCTTACACACATATACAAGTGTGCTCATGACATAGAAAAGAGCTACAAATATGAAAGCAGACCAGTTGGGGACACAGGAGCAATCATGCTTGGCACAATCAACCCTAATCTTGAGTAAAACGATTGTTAGTTTTACTTAGTTAATGTTTTGATATAAGCAAAGCATCTTGTAATGGAAAATGCTAATACAGGGAACAGATTGACTTTTTACCATCTACTTGGACCGCATGTTTATATACAAATTAATTTCCTCTCCTGGGCTTGTCAATTCAGTCAAATGACTTAAACAAAACAAAGACAAAAGCAAAACTAAAACAGCACAAAAGGTTACCAAACTTTCACTCAGCTGTCTGGCCTTGAGTCTCTTGACATGCAGAGAAACACCCTCCCGAGAGAACATGAGCACATCTGATGAGCCCTATTGTCAAGACGCTGCATGATTTCGCGCTGTCTCGCACTTTTCTTTTGGCAGTCTGTCTTCACCCATCTATTACCGCCTGTAACATCATGGACGTGCCGCTGTCTCCCCTCCCCTTCTTCCACTCCCCTTTTTTCCTCCCCCCCAAAAAATGCCTCATCAAGGTCTGAGTCAATGTGAGCCTCTGAGAAATTAAATTCCCCTAATTAGGCCAGCAGATTTGCCCGCTTTATCCCTCTGCCTCCCAAACCTCCCCTCATCCAGACAAATCTCTAATTAATCGCCGCATGCTGCTGTTGACTATACTTCAGAGGCCTGCGCTGGATGAATGGCAGAGGGATTCTCAAGCTTCTTCACTTTGGAAATAGGACTCTTTAAAAAAAAAAAAAAGGCTATTATAATCACAGCTCCCTATATGTGCTGTGTGTGTGCATCTGTGTGTGTTCTCTTAGGGGGTGACTCAGCGCGTACACCAAAGGAAAACTGCTGCCAGCTTTAATTGAGGATGATATATAGTTCTGTGGATTGAAGGAAGAATTGTGTATGTTGTATGAAACGTGCTTTCCTGTCTGTGTGCTGCAGACAGTGTGTGGCAGACTGTGTGTGTGTGTGTGTGGTGGTACACAGACATGAGCACAACAAGAAAAAGAGGGCAACAATAAAGGATTTCTGCAGCTCAGCTAGGATCAAAGTTGAATTTCCAGACAGGGCTGTCACAATATCAGATTTTTAAAAATAACACAATAACGATAGGGCAGGGAGCAACATTACTTAATAAACTTTACAGGTAAACACAGTTAACCAACCGGTCATTATCAGTTTCTAATTATGTTCAAGTTTATGATCCATCTATATCTCCAGTCCTCTGATCGAGACTTGATTGGAGAAGACATTGTCCCATAAAATATTTGTTTGTTTGTCATGCTTTTATTTTGACATAAAACAATGCTTTTATTTTCAAGTATGAGCTACTTCCTGCAGATTATATGTTTCACATCTGGTTAGAAAACAATTAAAAGAACAGTCAGAAAGAAGACAGGGAGTTCAGTGTAGGGCTGGGTGATATGGCTTTAAATCAATATCACCATATATTGATCAGTTCACCAAGATAACGATAAATGGATGATAACTACTACACAAGCTGCTCACCCCCTCCCACATTAGCTTTGTCTATGTCAGCCGCCATCAACTAGCCACCACAACTCTTGAACCGTCCTCCATCTCCTCACCTGTCTTTCCCTCCTTGTTACAGACAAGACGTAGGACAGCGTCTTAAAGGGACATGAGACCATAGCCTACCTACACACATCCAAAACCAACTTTTATTCATTTATTTTTGACACTGGATTTATTGACATGGGCAACATGATGTTGGTTATTGTCATAAATTTTGTTATCAGTAAATTTTTGGTTTATCGCCCAGCCCTAGATCAGTGTCAACAATATGTCAGTTGATATTTAATAAGTGACATACTTTAAACCAATGATAAGTAGACTTTTGATGTATTTCAAGTTTCAACTTTTTGCATTAGGTCTCTCCTCATTGTTATTGTGCTTTGGTCCAATAGGTTATTGGCTGATATTCTGTAGGTTGTTAACTTCTAACTTGGTAATAAACAACACTTAAGTAACCCAGAGAAATCTCTATACAAAAGAATGAAAGCCTGGAAACCAATACTTGGATGTATTAAAAACATGACTCTAGAGTGGAAATCACTGCATGCATCCAAAATGGCTTTCAGAAACCATTGTCTAATGAAGGTCAAAATACTCTCTGTGAAAAAGATACCAACATTTAAGCATGGTCCAGAAATGCCAGAGACTTCCCTGGACCACAAGCTCATTTAGGATGAACCTTTGGTGAAAACTCCCCTGTGGCACTTAACCGGTCTTCCCGCAGCTCTGACTTGTCAACCAGTGAAAACATTTTGTGCATCACAAAACGAAAGAATAGAACAAAGGAGACCATGGGCTGTAATCCCACACCAGGCTTTAATGGGACATCATTTCTCTTCAAAAACTCCAAAAGCTGGTCCCCAGGGTTCCCAAACATTTGCAGAGTGTTGGAGAGAAAAGAGATGATGCAACACAATAGAAAACATTTGATCACTTTACATGGGTTTTACCAGCAGTGCCTCTTATCATTTGTGTATTTGGTTGTCTGATCCTGGTTATATCTTTATCTACTGACGTGCGTTCACTTCTTTCAATACACACACCCCAGAACTGATCTTACAGACCTGACACACCTCATATCCATCATTGTTTAGCAGTTCTTTTGACTCACTGATACATTGGTAAATGTTGTTCCTCATGTCATGGCCCACAAGCTAGTTGATGACACTATTTACTGTTTGTAGCATGGTATCTGGTTACAAACTGTAGGCACAACACTTTTAATGCATTTAGTATGATTATCATTCAGGCTTGTGTTTATCAAGTTTGAAAGGTTTTGAGCTCTGGTCTGCCTGGAAACTGTTGATATAATGTGATCTCACCACACCAACTGTATATTTTAAATATTGCGGAGGCGACAATGTCAGTGAAGAGAGCACCCTCACAAAATGTGTTGCATACAAAAAAATGAAGATCTATGACAGAACAAGAGCTGCTGTGATTTATGGCTCACAGCTGTGGGTTTCATGGCACCCATAACGCTACTTAAACAAACAACCCGCCCCTGAAAAAATACAGTAAATCTATATTTTCATCATATCTATGTTTATTTGATGTTTGACTAGAGCTCTTATGATTACATCATCTCATTATATCCTCCTCTTCCGGTGTAACAGTTCAACGGCAGCCAAGCTAAGGGATTAGACACATGAACAGTTTAGCACTAATGCTGTGATAAAAGCGCAGATTACCTAAAATAGATGTTTAAATTTGCAGTAAATTTTGGCAGAAATCTGATCCCAATCTGAGGTGAAAATCCAGTTTTACATAAACGCTGAACCAGAGTCCAGAACTCGAGCTGATGGAGATTTGTTGCTGGACTTTGATGGATGTTTGCCCTTGAATAGTGAGACAAAATCTGGTGTTTTCCAGTATGGTAGAAATAAAAATCATTGAACATCCAAACTATATTTATAAACCAACATTCACTCTAATATCTGATTGATTTACTACGAGGCAGCCCCTGATCTACAGGCTGTACACGTTTAAGCCAATCCCTGCCCCACAAATAAACCCCTCTGTACAGTAATTGTCTACATTTGGAGCATGTATCAGCTGTAATGCATATGAATCACTCTCCCCCGCCAATAACCTCACCCTACTCACACAGTCACCTGCTGTTTACCCTCGTGCCTCTATCATCCCACTAAACCTCAGTTAGAGGGAGCGATACAGAGAGTATCCATCTCACACTCTCAGCCGGTCTAAAGCAATCAGTGAGATGATTTCACTGCTGCTGGCTTTACATACTCAATCTATCTCCATCCTCTTTAGATAAACATTACTCTCCGGGCTCCCCAGCTGCTAGAGTCGCTCTGTGGCTTTACTGAAACTGAGATGAGGATGGCATACAGAGCCCAGGAGAGAGACTGCGTGGGTCAGGCGCTGTGTGGGTGTATCTGCCTGTTAGAATTCACAGGCTGTGGAGTATGTTTCCTGTGGAGCTTCTGTGATACCGATTTCCCTTCTTTATGTGCTTGATAAGTGGCCAATCCAAAACTATTACAGAACTATTACATCTAAAACAGCTGCAATCTATTGTCCCTGTCTGGATGCGATATTGCAAAAAAGTTGTGCTGCTTGGCTCAGAAAATAAATTACAAGGAACTTTCTTTCACAGTAAAGTTATCCACCTTATTCCTGAGGGTGATACTTTAGTTATGATTATGGGTGAGACTTCAGGTGATGTAGCGGGAATAGAATTAAGTTACTTTGTCGTACTGGCGAATCTTAGTGGCCGAACATCGATAGCAGTTGTTTCGAATAAAAAAAAAAAACGTTACAGTGATTTATTTATTTCATATTTACTTCATAAATTTCTTAATTAAAACGCAGGGAACATCTGCCTAAGCACAGTAGAACACCTTCCGCAGCATTGCAGCTGCATGGCTGCAAGATCATCCTGGTCCTGCAGTACATGAGAAGCCAGCTGTGTGTGATCCACCTGAAGCTGACACTCAAACCCAGACATTGTGATGTGGAACGATCAGGCTTCGACTCGGCTTTACATCTGCTTTGAAATGTAGCTGACCATGTTATTATGTAAAAACCATAGACTGTATATACTATGGACAACTTGGTTTCGCATTCCACCAGTATACGGATTTGAAGCCAAAAAGCTCTCGGTAATTCTGCGTTTTTTCTCTACTTTCTGAAACCAACATTGCGCAGTAGCGTTGTACGCACTCCACCGCTTGCGCAGTAGCATTGTGCGCATTCCGCGGGAGAGTCGCCAAGAGTCGCCATGACTCATACGCAATCTTCGTACACCCATAGGCTGTATCAAGTGTCAATCATAGAAAACTAATAACCCTAATAACTTTTTAAAATGGATCTGTACAGAAAAAAGAGGACTTGAGCACAAACCAGTCTTACAATAACTACATGTCAACATCATAGGCAGGGGGGTGAAAAATTTATATTCTGTGTAATAAATTTCTAAAGTTTGTCCACAGCTCCATAAGGATGGCTGGCCGAAGTGGGATTCATGACCTATACTGCAGCCTGTCACCAGCATGTGCTGTCCTCAGAGTGGCTTCACCCAGAGAGGAGGCAGACAGCATCTATTCTATACATTCTATACTCTATTCTACAGTCTATGGTAAAAACTAATAATCCTCAGCCTCTATGTCTACAGCACCAGAGCTAACAAAATAGCTAAAAAGGTTAGTGTTTTTGAAGCCATTTCTTTCTATCGTCCTCCCACCCCTCGATAGAGGAGGGCAGTTGAATGATATCATTGTCCCATTTAAGGTATGATAAATGGTTTTCCCACATTGTTTTTGTCCTCGATCACTCTAATAATCATGATTAGCCTACACTTGTCATGGAAAATGCTGGCTCCGCGTTCAGTGACACAAGACACAGGAAGACATAAGGATCAGGTTGATACAGGCAGTCTTTGCCAAGCAAAAACACGCATGAGAAAATAGTTATGACAGTGTCTGCACCAGTGTCTATCATGATTCCTTTTTTTCTCAAAAGAGAAAGGAAGTCTGATGCAAGCCCAACATCCAAAGTTCCACTCACTTTCAAAAGTAAAAGTATAGGATCTTTCTGAACTACACCCACAAACCACCACAGTGAACAGAGTGAGGCCCAGAGTCCAGATCAGAGCTTTTCAGAGCTCATTGTGGAGGAAATCCTTGATCTTGTGAGTCCAGCTGTCCAGAGGTGCTGCACCATGCTGCACCCTAAAAATACAGCTGGTGGGTGTTGATGCATGAGGGGGCACAGTGCCAAACCAAATCAGAGCACAGACGAACCGAACATAGATGTGAAGGAGGTTCCATCTAAACTATTATAAGTATGAGAACTGATTGTTTTATCCTGTGTAGTGTCATAAAGAAAACATCCGGAAAGCCCTGCAACCTTCCAAAACTTACTCTGACGTGTTAGCTCTATGCATGCGCAAAAGTCACAAGTTTGAACAAACAAAATACAGACAAAAAGGAATAATTAAGTTTATGCTGCAAGATGGGACAAATATACACAGGAGGAGTTTGTCAAGCCCAGGCAGCAATGTCTCTAACTTTATGATATTTCGCTAAGGGAATACCATGATGCAGATGCATCTCAGCAAACTGTTGGGTTACCTTTATTTCACCAGGGCTATTACCACTGAGTTTCAAAATCTATTTTTCAAGGCAGTCCTGGCCAAAACAGCTGCATAAAAAAGTTTCAAATTTAGTGTAAGACACACAACAGACAATAACATAACCACATACAGTGACCAATATCAGCTTCCGGGAGTAAAACATGGCAGATAATCCTTAGTTCTCCTTTTGAAGTCCTCCAGACTAATAAAATGATCCAGTCTTAGGAGAACAGGAGTGCGGTGCAAAAACATTGAAAGCATTTTTGCCAAAAACAGTCCAAGTCTGAGGAATCTGTTCATGAGATCGAAGGTTACAGCGGCTGACAGATTTAGAAGCCAGTAGGGAAAATAAATAAAGCAGTTCATGTAGCAAGGCCATGCATCGATATACCAATACTCCAGTCTTCTGTTATATAAGGAAGACAAACCAACTTTTTCATACAAGACACAATGATGTGTACGGAGAAAAAAAAAACAAGTCCGCAGACAAATCACAAAGCCGTATGACACATCGAGACCAACACTTTCAGACAGGATGACGTAGCATGCTTATTAAAGAAATCAATGCAGTCAATTGCAGATAAAAAGGTTACCTGGACTAGTTTCCTCCTAGCAACAACAAAAAAACAGCGTCTATTTCCATGGAAAGAAACATATTTCATCCTCAGCTTTTTGTTAAAATGTGAAGACTGAAAAACATGATTTTCTTCTGGAGGAAAGCCCAGGTACGGACACATTCAATCACTGCAAAGTAATAATCTGACAATTATCTTTCACTGTCCTCTTTGACCTTGAGCAATTCATCATTGTTGTCATGTTGGCATTTAGAAGTCCAGGTTTGTCTGGACACCATTAAAAGCAGTGTGTAGGCCATTAAATGCAATTATAAGGGAAGAGGATGAAATATGTATAATCCTATCATCTGCATAAAAATAAAACTGCATTTTTGACATTACTGCAAAGAATTTGTGATAAAAATAATAAATTAACAATGACCTAAAATGGATCCTTGTGGGACACCATTGTGTGCGTTCAAATAACTAGAACGCAAACCTTGAGCTTTGACTCATTTCCTCCTGTTACTTGAGCGGTTAGACAAATGAACATTATAAACACGCAGCTGGCAGTTATTGTTTATACTCAAGCCCAGCCTTTCTTCCTAACGCCATCACGCTGGCTATGCTGATGTGTCTGGTTCCACTGTGTGGTCTGTTTTGTCTGTCTGTGTCTGTATGAGTGTGTACAGTGTAAGTGTGTCAGTGTCTTGCAGAGGCAGTATGCTGAACTATATGGGGCAGATTTATTACAGCTTCAATGCACAAAAAAAAACAAAAAATACACAATCTTTAAACACAAACTCCCCCTCTACAATGCCATAACCACAGCTGCCAGAGGTTAATACAATTCCTGTGAGTGTGGGAAATGAATAAACCCAAGCATCTGCACAGCACACACATACACACACAGATCTTCAAATGTATGGAAATTGATTTTTCCCAAAGGGCCATCTCAGTCGGCTTTTCAGCTGCTTGACCGTGATGCTCCTGCTCAGTGATGTGCATGTGTGTTGCTCTGGGGCTGCAGCAGCACAGAAATGGAGGCTGTAATCTATGTAAAAGTCTGCAAGGACACTGTGTAGCCGTCAGCACTGTCCCATGTGAAAGACTACAAATGTTCTTTAGCTAGCTGTACGGCCCCTGGGCTTCACGGCATTAAGCTAATCAGACTCCTTAGGGGGTTGACAGACATCCCAAAGCTGAACATTCATTTAGGACATTTATTTACAGTACTTAACCACAGACGCATGTACAGTTCAGATCAGTCTGCTTACATATGGCCTGCTTTTACCCTCAGTTTGTCTCAATATCTTCAAAGAGGCAGTGAAATTTAATGAACATCAGCGTCTCCATGGTGATGTGCAAAGGAATGAAAAGGCCTTGTTGCTATGGGGTTTGAAGCGTATATTGAGTTAAAAGCTCCCTAAATACACTGTCAACACACTCAGGGGTCTTCAGGGACAGAACAGAGGAAGAGCACACACACACACACACACACACACATACAGGCTGACTGAAAGAGACAGGAGGATCACTCTTAAACAGAGCGTGTCAATCAGGAGATGAATCAGAAATGTAAAAAAAAAAAAGAGTAAAATCATTGATGCTGCCATTAGCCTCGTGACCAGCTGTCAGAAACACACTTCTTGTGTGAGTAGATTACACCGTAGAAGATCCAGATCTTGACATGCGTAGTAAATTTCTATTGATGTTTCATGTATCAGATATATTCAGATATATTCTAATAATTCACCTTTGCCTGCAGTTTGTATATCCTTTAAGATATCTCCGTTTTTCTATCTTCAGTTCAGGTTGGTTTGCTGTAAATTTGCCGAAGGATTTTCTCCACTTTGACATCTTGTGCAAACAGCTCACAGTGACTTCCTAAAGGCCAGGCTAGTTGTCCTCTCTAATCCACTCTATTTCAGGTGACCTTTCTCGTGGGTTGCGGCTGCTCACTCTTCAAACACCACTCAGTGCCTGTTTTTTTTTTTTTTTTTCACTCTCACAGTTGCCAGAACTTAAAAAACAAATTTTACATCCACAGAAACTCTGAAAGACTTTATTTGGTCTGGTTGCACTATGAGTTCAATACTAATACAAGCAAGCTAACATGCTAAAGATGACACTTTCCGCACTCTTATATTGATTAGGTAGATTAACACTGATGATCCTCATGTCAGCCATTTACAACAGTGAATATTAATCAAATCCTAGGGCGAACATTTTCATTTGGGGCAAGTCCATAAGTTATCTTGAAGGGAAATATTGGAAAAGCAGTCAGTCACACTCATTAAAATGAGTAATACTACTAATATTACAAGTTCATTCATGTAAATTTACAACTCAATTCCTGCTAATTTATTATTTTCCTTGTGAATATACTGCTCTTCATTACCCAATCTTCAATATAATCGAATAACAATTTTGTTCCCACAACTTTGTCTTGTTATGTTAAAACTTAAATCTTAAAATATCTTCTTCCTTCTTTCTTAATGAAGCAATAAATCTTTGTCCTAGCTTTAAAAGTACAGTGTATAGTCATTTGCAGTATTTGGCAGATCAGACTTGGTGGAGATGAAATATGATATTCATTAGGCCCCTTAGTTTGGTGGTTTTTCAAATTTTGCGCGTTAAACATCTTTATTCTGTCTCTCTATTAGAAAAAGCAGATAATTGTGCTTTAATGATTTCTGTCAGAGTCTGTGAAGTAAAAGGACTCATTAAACCATCACCTAAAGACGAGAGAGGGATTTCCATCATCCCAAGCCTTTCTGAGCTTTTGTTGTCTCAATATTACATTTTTAGGACTCTCCCCATCATTCTCGTCTTTTAGGCCCCAGGGACTTGCATCATGTTCAGTTTTTCTCTGTGTGACATTTTTCCATCAGGGACAAGATAAAGATAAAACATACTTATAGGGTACAGATTAGATAAGGAAAAAGTGATGAGCCTTTTTTCTTGCTACAAACATCGAAGACCAAAACTTTTATATAAACTTACTCTGACCTCAGTTATGTCCTCTGTTAATCCTGCAGTAAAATGCTGCAAAGTCATAGTCTATCTCTCACTAAGGCAGGGGTGAATCCAGCCTGCAACCTGGGGTGGCATGCCCCCTAAAATGTAATAGGCTACCATTGTTGCAGCACCCTTAAATCTTCAGATTCGATTGGCTATCTGCCCAGGCAACAAAGGGATTTAAATATAAGTTGGTTTAATTGTTTGTAGCTTGATGGTTTTTTCCAAGTGGTAACTTCCAAAAACCGCATTTCCTTCAGGGTCCATTAAAAGCTGACTGGAGAAGCTTAGGGAGCTCTGTTAAAATCCATATCAAAATGCAAATATTTACAGCAGAACTAAACATATTTGACACCTGGAACAATACTTGGATCAAGACTTGAATAGGGAGTTTTGCATAGATTTGCATCTTTTACCGCTGTGACTGAGTTGACTGACAGGCAGGAGAGATTGACATAAATACATAACGGCAGAGGAAAGTAACAATGAAGCTTAAAGAGAAGGTGAAACTTCGAGGAAATTGTCATTATTTCAATTATAGAAAATGAGAGATGGCAGCACTAAGCAGCAATAGCTGCTGAGGAGTCGAAAACGCCCACTTTGTATAATGCTAGCCTGAATGCTACCGAAATATCCTTTTCCAAATTAAAGCTAATTAATCTTACCTGAGGAACACTAGTGCTTTGTGTTTATAGGGTCCTATCAATAGAAATGATGCTCTTCTTACTATGTAAACATGCTGTCTCCATGTATGTTTGTCATGATTATCACCCCTGCTGTTTTTTTATCTGTTTTCTTTAAATTGGACCATTGTATTATATAACACACACTGCTGGTGAGCAGCACACAACGACACATACTAAAGCATTAATCATAATTTATATACTTGTCATTAAAAAAAAAACTCAGGACAGCACTGCCTGGGCTTGCAGGTGCTGTCCAAGGTGCTGAAGTTGTAAATGCACAAAAATGAGAATCTTAAACAGTCACTAAAAATAAGGATGTACATTTATTACATCCTTTCAAATGCATTGAAGCTACATGTTATGTCAGTCATGCCCACTTTTGTCAAAGATAATACTTTTAAGGTAATAAGTTACATTTGGGGGCATATCAGCCTTGTGCTACTATCATTAAGAGATGTTACCCAAACAAGCTGTGACTGACAGGACCCCGGATTAGCCGTCTTGCAGTGAAGAACAGACCTGAATTGCTACATCACTGCTTTTAAGAAAGAACCTCCTCACTCAACATCTGCATTTAAAAACTGCACTCTTTTCTACCTTATGATGTTGTTCTTGAGTTATTTCTGCACTGATTGGCACATTTCCTTAGAACAAGACCCTATGAGTTTTCCACTGGTGGTTTATTTAATCTAATATTTAATTCTTTGTACCATGTTGGAGTGGAGCCGTCCTGCTCCAGCTGTGGGTGGAGCTTTGACTGTCTTCCAGATCAGACAGAGGAGACACCTCCTGCCCTGGGCCACATGTAATTACTCCCACAACTAAAGACACAGGCGCCTGCCAGGCTCTCTTCTTATCTGTCTCAGTCCATCCCACAGATTTGTCTTTCCTATACGCTGTCTCTTTCACTTTATCTCCTTTTATTTTCCCCCTCTTGTACACACCAGCGCAGATTAATAATAAACCATAACAGCACAAGCTTCCTCACTTAAGCGTGACTCAGTTGGTTGGAACATGCACATAAAAACACACAACTACAACAAAAACAACAACACAATTGGGAATCCCTCAGGGGATCATAGAGCAGTATAGGTCATGGAGAGAGCCTTATGTAATCTGGGAGTTGAGCAAAAACAGTCGCAGCTAAAGCTACAGCACTGTGTTAATTTTCATCCAATTCTGCAATTAACAAGAGCATATCTGGAGCTACTGCATGTTCAAAAATATCCTCCACCAGGGGGGTTTCAGGGGGTTTAACATTTAACACAATGACTCAGCGTTTGTGTCACTAAGATCGAGATCTGTCATCATGCGGAGTTGGTTTAGCAAAGAACTCCAGCTTTGAAAAGCAGCTTTATCCTTGAAGTCATGTTCATGGATGCTAATAACTGGGGGCTTTAATATACCGGTATTGACAATAACTGTTGTTTTGGAAAATTATAAAAAGATAAGCATACTTTAATACTGTGACTTAATAGTAGAGGCTCTTTACCACATCTTTCAATGGAGAATGTATAAAGAAGACGTCGCCGACTGCCAGCCAATTAGCTTAAGCAGCTCTCTGAGTGATAATTAGACTTTATTAAAACAACTTTTGATGATTTATTAGAGTTTGTGCCAATTTGGATAGCTAATCAATAATGTAGTTACACTTTCTGACAGTTCTGTTAACTGTTTTCATTCAGTTCTGTTATTTATACGCCTTCCATGGTAGTGTTCTTCAAAATAAAAGCATAGTTTGACAATGCAGCAAATAAAGCCAAGACAAAAAATTATCAAAATAAAAGCAAGACAGACAGCCGTTTAATGAGCCAATGAAGAAGTTTTAGTCACAGGGTTGATGATGAATCATAAAGTTTAATATCACCAGAAATAGATGATGAAATATAAATTAATTAATTATTAGCAAACTCTATGAGGTATAGTTTAGCTTTAACTTTTTTTTTTTTTTTTTTTTTTGGGGGGGGGGGGGGGGTGTAAATGTGACAAAACTGAAGCCAAAATATTTGGCTCATACCCTGGAAGCCGGAGTCAGGAACCTTTCTATGCTACAATTTGAGTTCTTCGTGCAAATGCTGATTAAAACAAAATGGACCTTACTTTCAGAATGAATGCAAAAATGTATAGAAATGTAAAATACTCTCCAGGTTGCACATCGCCAACCTCGGTTGAGTAGGAGGATAATGTGAAGGAACACCCTTAAACGCCCCGTCATACCCCGACTGGCACGGGTCTCTCTCTCGGGGCCTGTGAATGCAGGTGCCGGGAGTGCGCATGGAGCGCACTCGTTTCCCGCGAAGCCAAGCTCCGTCCAACTGTTTAACTGTTTCCCCGCACCTTTGTCCCGCAATCCTGCACAACAAACAACTGTTTCCCTTTTAATTTGGACTCTTTTCTCGCCGCTGTAGGTGTTTGACGGTGCACACTCAACGACTACACACACACACAGACACACACTCAACCACTTACCTGCTGCCATCTTCCAAGTCAAACCGGGCACTTCCTGATCCGTCAGTAAAAAGCGCAAGGTGGCGTGCTTTGGGGGGTCATGTGACCACCAGACCATACCAGTATAGTTTTATTATGATATTTTGTCTTATTTACTGCGTTTTAAAGGGGTAAGGTCATAGCTATATGGAGGGCTATTAGTGCCTCATTGCCTGTGTGAAATGTCTGATTTATTGAGGAGTTTGTGTTGTATCACGAGTTATTGAAGAACTCTTGCCATGTTGACATTGTCATTTTTTTTTTTTTTTGCCTTGTACATTTTTTTTTGAATAGAATTTCGACCATTTTTGCACCTTTTTGTAAATATTTTTTGCACTGCACCTTGGGAAGCCGATTTTACCATCACCGTACCCTTTGACTGCGCCCACTGTTTTTGATTGCTCAAGAGAGAATGCCGTGACATACACTAAATAAAAAGTTTTGAAACAGTGTCCTTGTTTATTCAAATCTGGTGTACCTTCAGCTAAAGGACCATCAGCTCTCAAAGATGCTGACATATTTAATTTGGGTGTATTTTAAAGATGCTAGACGGGCTTCTGTCTGTCTGTCCGTGTGAATTGCCACCTTTTTCTTCAGGAAACTGCTGCAGACCTGTTAAAAATGGAAATAGACAGCCAATTGTCAGCTCCATCACACTCTAAAAAAGCTGTGTAAATAACCCGTGAAGATGAGGCTTGAAGCCTGGTCGACCTGAGATGCTGTGATGTTTCACTCCTCTAAAATAGCAGCAGTCACCTCTGCTGCTGTGAAACTCAGGTAGACAGCTTAAGGAAAGACTGGCATGCAAACACACCTTGAAGACACAATAATCTCACAGGCGATCAACATTAAATCAAAAGCAGTAACAGAGCATCATTCACACATGCAAAAGCACACATTTCAGATACACGTTCTTTACACAGCAAAGTGTTGAAGCATGTGAGGGAATCCACGTGTAGGCGAGCGGGGAATCTACAGCTCTCTGAGTGTGATATTTAACAACCCAGCACATCGTCTTTCAGGCACCAAATCACGAGGATTCCACCTGTGACTCAGCAGTTAATAAACTTCTGCCTCCGGTGTTCCTCCCAGAGGAAGATCTGTCACTTTTTAGCATAAAAGAATCTGTCTGTGCACAACCACACCTTTCAATAACACACTTAATATTCAGTGATAGTTGATGTTGTATGAGTGGGAATAAGGTGTAAATATACAGCAGCTGTTTGCAGCTTTCAGATGTTCCCAAGGTTGAATCTTTAACATCTTTTTTATCAGCTACAGACACAAACAAATCAAAAAGTCTGGCTTGCACTTTCTATCAAACTGAGAAAATAGTACCTCTTTACTGAAAGGTGAATCTTTATACTTTTGATTTTTTGTCAATAATTCTTCCAAAGTGTTTTTCCACCTACAGACAACAAGCTATCTCACTCATGCAACTTGAGCTGCGTTGATCTCACATTGTGTCCTGTGTCACTTTCACCATCACATGACAAGATTCAGGATGTCTTAACACCTGAAACTCCAGACCAAGGTCTGTGTTTTTGTGATGTTGTGCACATTTGGTTCAGTCTGTTTAGGTTTCTCACTGTCATTACTGCAAATGAACCTACATGATATTTTCATGAACTACATGCTGTAGTTTACATTGATTGGCCATTTGAATGGCAGGCGTCTGACGTCAACATGTTGAATAACGTGGGTCTTGAATTATATAAACATGAATGAAATGGACATTACCACCATCATATTATTTTTGATTTTCTCATACCAACAGCAACAACTTGAAGAGCTGTACATGAGGCTGATCTGAATTCCATTTTATGAATTTTATCATTAGATGACAACTTTATCATCATCGACAGGAAAGGAGAAGAAAGTATCCAATCCTGTGAGCCACTCGTGTTATTTCCTGTCTTTGGTATAAAGGTTAAAACCTTTCTTAATAATGCTTTCACACTGGGCATGAACCAGACCATGGTTCAGTTTGGTCCAGACTAAGACCGCCTCTTTTGGTCGGCTGTTTGGTCGGGACCAAGATCCTGGGGAGGTTTCACGCCTATCATTTTAGTTTGGACCACAGAGAAAAGTCTGAAAGTCTGGATCAAACAACGACAGTGTGAAAGTCCCCTTAAGCTGCAAGATCTCAAGTCACTGCTTCTGCTTTGCCAGTGCCACCTATACTGTCTGTCACCAGCTTTCATTTCTGCCACCTCCTTAGTATTCATCTGCAGGCTCCAGCTGAGGGTGTTCATGATATATATCACCATTCTTCAATTTACTGGATGTAAAATAAATCTGTAGGGACTAATAAGGCCCAGACATGAAATGAATGATTTTACCATTATGTTAAAACTGAAAGTGATGCACAGTATGCAGCTTTTGCACCTCTTTTATGACCTGAACAGAGTGTGACTGCTGCCTCACTGAACTACTGGGCCGCATATTCATATTCATATTCATATTCATATTCATATTCATACATAATCGTAAAATGGTGCCACTTTCAAAGTACATTTACGTTTTTACTTCAGCTGCCATCAACATGTCATCGCAGCCGCATAGAGGCGGCATAAAAAAGGACTTTGAATGTTTCACTGAAGAGTTTTGATGCTAAAAAACAAAGCACTTCAATGAGATTTGTGTTATGCAAATGAGGGGATAAAACGCATGACACATAACGGTGTGAGGTTGGGGAGCCAAAGAGCATGCTTCTGGACAAAAACAGCAATCCGATTTGTTTTGATGTTTTTCAGCTCTGTGCTTTATTTTTTTTTCACTCAGTTATAAAGTAGTATAGTTTGAAATGCAAATGAACAGGTTGTTTTATGTGTTAAAGCCAAAAATGAGTTACTTTTAAAAAAGCCATAAACCTGAAATAAATAAATAAATAATAATTAAATAAAAGTCGTGTTTTTTAAGTCACTGACCAGAAATGAAATGGTGTGAGGCTACAACAGCTGTGCAGTATTCCCAGCTTACAATGTGTGTAACAAGGACACACCTCCTATTTTATCAAGTGCACAGGTGTGATGAATTACACTAACGATGGCTGTGTTCCACTTGATTTCAGTGTAAACCAGCATGCTCAATGACATAGACCTGGCTCAGCATCATTTTGTTGCACCTCAGTGAAATAAAGTAAGTCAGCTATGAAAATTTACATGAACTGTCATGTCATTTACAACTGTCAAAATAGTGACTAAAACTGGGAAGCATGTTAAAACACTCTGTCGTTGTACTGGAGTCCAGAACTTGGACTTGAAACACACCTAATCTTGGTTTTCAGGATTTGAGATTTGACATGGGCTGTGTTCAGATCCCTAATGGATCCCTAACCCCTATATAGGCGACTATATGGGGGTTAGCACCATTTTGAGGGGTGTCCGAAACCTGAGTGATCAATTCCTATGCCCCATATTGGCGACTCAAAATTTCCCATAGAGCATTGCAAAATGTAGTGACCATCCGATGGTCACTCACCGGTGGTGTGCATCCTGTCATGCATTGCATCTCCAGTGGCAATTCAAAGATGGAGGTGCAACATGTGGTGTCCGGGACCTCCAGTGATTGAGCTCACTACATGGTCAGCTATATAGTGAAACCCCATATGGGGGTTAGGGGTTAGGGACTAAGTAATTCATTTCGGATACAGCCATGGACCCCAGCACTGCTGACTCAAACTTGATCCTCAAGTACTGACAGTATCCAGAGAGAATTGTCAGTTTTGGCAGCTTTTTTTATTTAGGCTTCGTCTTTAAAACTCCTACAGGAGTTTTTTATGTATTGATCAGATAGACTGAAATTCATACTGATGCTTTTTTTAATGATATCCAGAACCAAAACAAGTCCATTAGAGACAATATTAACGAGTTTTATATCGTAACTTTTGATGCCTAAAGCTGGTGCTCACAAATGCTTATTATAGTTTTAGTCTAGTTTGAATCAACAACAAGCTAAAACATTTCAGTTGATATCAGAGCTGGAGATGACTCAGACTTGCTGTTGTTCAATGAATTTTATTATTTTGTACTAGGTCCTAATAATTTTGAGCAATTCAAACATGGGCTGGCGTGTTTTCACTTGTGTTTTGTAATAGTCCCTGCAGGTGTGCCCAGAAAGGCTTTACTTTTATGATTTTAACAGCAAACGTGAACCGAACAAAAGAGCATGTTTGATGCATAAAAAACAATGGAGGAGTGATCAGGGATGATCTAAAAAATCAAGACTCAGACTCTAAGTTTGGAAACTTGATTAAAGCACTATCAAAAATCACACAGCCACATTGAGGTCTTTTATATCACAATTGCACAGTAAGTGTAATTTTAAGGGCACAGAGTTCTTTAGAACTGATAAACAGAGGGGTTAAACTTTTTTCTCACTTTTTTCAGGA
This sequence comes from Xyrichtys novacula, assembly GCA_962446985.1. Classification (NCBI taxonomy): domain Eukaryota; kingdom Metazoa; phylum Chordata; class Actinopteri; order Labriformes; family Labridae; genus Xyrichtys; species Xyrichtys novacula. The sequence goes on along the minus strand of OY660882.1, from coordinate 14,339,706 downwards.
CACATCACTGATATTTGCAGAAAAAAGAAAAGAAGCTTAGCGATCTAGCTAGAGTAGGATTTAGAAGGGTTGGGTGGTCTCCAGAAACAAACTTTGTTTAGAAAGTTAATTTTGCACTTTTTTTGAAGCGAGTTGATTTTTTCCCGCTGTGAATTTTACGTCCTGAATTATTCCAATTTTAAAAAGTTCTTGCATTCATTAGAAGACCAAAACATACAAAAGTTGCCTTCAGGACAATCAGGAGGGAAAAGCCTTCACCAAATGTCATCAAACTGTGTCATTTATTTTTCTTTTACCTTTGACAGCCTTCTTTCTAAATTTCATTCATATTCAGCTCCACGCGGGAAACTCTGTTACACATTCATGAGAAGTACCTGATTGACAGTCAAATGTATTCTGTGTGTGTGTGTACGTGTGCTCATGTGTGTGTGTGTGACAGGACCCGACAGATGGAATCAACTCTCATGTTTCCCATCACTGACACACTCATCCCTCGTCCATTTTGTCTCTGTCATTTCCCACATGAAGGACCCCCCTCGTCTCCGTGGAGAACAAATGAGGCTGACCTTCGTTCGCCGCACAACAGATGAATCTGCTGTGGCGTGTTCAACCACAGTGTCTCTGAATCCTGTCTCCTCTTTATGCTTCATTTCCATTCCTAAAGTGGAGAAAGGCTTCTGTGTCCCTTCTCCTCTTTCTCTTTCTCAATTTTCTTCCTTTTTCTCACAGCTCTCTTCCTCTCTGCCCATTTATTTCTTCCCTTTTTCTCTACTTATTTCCTACCCCTCCTCACAACCTTTAACTCCTTCTCCTTTCCCCTCTTCCTGCACTCAACATTTGTCATCTTCTCCCCCATCTGCCTGTCTGTCCTTGCCCTCCTAACTTCTCTTTGCCCTCCTTTTTTGCTTTCGTTCTGTGTGCTCCGGTAGTAAAAAGAGAAAAGAGAGGAGCCACGGTGAAATGACAGGGGTCACTGTGCAGGATCAGTGATTTCTGCCTCAGAGCTAAATCCTAAAAATGTCACGTTGAAGCCGAAAAATGGGAGCAAGTCAAATAAAAAAAGGAGAGGAAGGGAGGTGAGGGACAAAAACGTCACTCTTTTCTGGTGCAGAATCACAGTCTTCCTCTCTCTGCCTCCATCCCTCGCTTTTATGAAAGATCTTCATTTTTCAGAGTAAAACACTCAAAGTGATTAAGTGTCTTATTACACTCCCATTTTCCCTTCATGCCTGCTTTTCCTCAATGCATGAAAGAGGACTTACAATCACAGGCCGGATGTGTCTCAGCCTCCGTTATTGATGAAGTCTGATTAGAGAAATTGAGTCCTGAAATTACAAGTTTGAAGAGGGATGGAAGAATGGAACAGGCATTTGAGGTGACTATCAGTGGACCTGAGGAAACTCTCAGGCTACAGGGTACAAGATAATGAGACTAATTTTTGATGCAAATGAAGACAATCTTGCCAAATTTTCCTGAGGTATGAAGTATGTCAAGAGTGATTTTACCACTTTGTGTCCTCGCAAGTCTCAAGAGAAGGAGTCCAACCCGAGTTCAGCACTGAAAATGAAGCAGTAAGACCCTCAGGTGAAGCTGTGAGTGTGTTGGAGAATCACCCGCCCTTCTCACAAAAGATGCCGGGATTGCCTGCAGCCTCCTGTAACCCTCGAGGGGATTAAGCAGGTAAAGAAAACCTCGAATGGAGGTGTGACTCAGATTCTGATCTCAGGTCATCCTCAAGGTCACTGAGGCACTTGGGTGTAGAAACACATGTTGTTGGGAAACAGCTCAGGTGTTGTGAACCTCCTGAGCTGTTGTTCTGCTGTCAAAGTGTGACGGTGATAATCTGTGACTGTTTCATGATACAGTGTCTTGGTTTGCTGCCCGGTGGTGAGCTTCTATAATGAAGGTAGGAGCATCAGAGTCAATCCCTGGAAGTGAGCAGGTTCCCAGTGGCCACTTGTGCTGCTGCCAGGCCCGGAGAACCTCATTAAATGAACTATTTAACACGACTCTTTGGCCCCTACACGAGGAGAGCTGCACACAAAACTAGACTGAACAGAACAGATGACTCCACAAAAACATGTAAAGCCTAAAACATACTGGATCCATATTGAGTGCGTTCCATATTTGCTCCATAGAGCATCATTGGGTATCGCATACAGGATGCGTATTTGGAGCGTGGCAGCAGCGTAGTGCAGCCCTGGTCAGCTGGGCTCAGTATAGAGGAAACAACATACTCACAACAGGTTGTTTTGCCTTTCTGTGGTCTATTTCCTGCTAAATGGACATAATTTAGTGACTGTTGAGCCTTACTATATGTGAAAAAGCAACGTGATTTCACAGTTTCTGTTTTTGCAGGTTTACTCATGTTTAATAAAGTAAACTATGTTCCTCTATGCTGTGCTGTTACCTTCAGACAGTTAGCAGTTAAAAGTCCTGTTGGGGTCCACATGGATCAGGGACTGACCATCGGATTGTCCGCATATGGTGTTTTATTTTGAAATACCGGATGATATGCACGGTTTTCATGCTTGACTTCCTGTCTGGAACGATCTTCTCCGTTTGGATTGACGCCCATTGGAAGCGTTGAGCAGCAAAAATAGACTCGCCGCATATCTTTAGCCTTAAAGGTGCGGTTAGAAAAGGTGCACAAGCAACAGGGACTGAGGGGATTGTTAAGAGACGTTAATTCAAGAACTCTGAAGAGCTTCACAAGGAGTGGACTGAGCCTAAACCAGCGGTCTAAAACTCAAGGTCCAAAATTGTCACTCTCCCAGTATCAAACCACCTCTGAACCAGAAGCATCTTACATGTGGAGCTGAGGAGAAAGAAAGCCAGACTGTTGTTCAGTGGTCCTCTTTTCAGGAGAACGTCATTTATGTATTTCATCTGGAAATCAAGGTCTAGGAGTCTCTTGTAGTCACTGAGGAGAAGGATTGACCCTCTCAGCATGGTGTTAACAGTAATAATTTAACGTTTTACAAAGATGCTAGTTTGCTTTTTCAAAAAGACTTGGCAAATTATTAGGTAGGAGTTTTGGCACTGTGGGCAGGTGTTGATGATAACATTACTGTGTTCAGTTGGCTGGCTAACTTGTCTGACCCATAGACTGTTTATAGAATGGACACTGTCTGCCTCCTCACTGGGTGAAGCCACCACGAGAACAGCGTCCTCTGGTGACGGGCTGCAGTATAGGTCATAAATCCAGCCTCCTCCAGCAATCCCTATGGAGCTGTGGACAAACTTTAGAAATTAATTGCTTGTGATGTTGACATGTAGTTACTGTAAGACTGGTTTGTGCTCAATTCCTCTTTTTTCTGTGCAGCTCAGTTTTTAAAAGTTATTAGTGGGTTCATAGTTTCTATGATTGACACTTGATACTGCCTCTGGGCGTACTAAAATCGCGTAGCTCACCTGGGGGATACGTTGTTTGAGTCGAGCGTTATCACAGCGACTCTCCCACCAAATGCGTACAACACTACTGCGCAATATTGGTTTCAGGAAGTAGAGAAAAAAAAACGGAAATACAAAGAGCTTTTGGCTTCAGATCTGTATACTGGCAGAAGGCAGAACCAAGTTGTCCATAGTATATACAGTCTATGGTGCTGATCATAACATTACTGTGTTCAATTGGCTGGTTAATTAGTCTGACCTGAGGATTTGTGGGATATTTATCAAGAAGAAAATGAGAAACCCCTTACCCAGAATACAGATGAGCTGAAGGACCCTCTCAGAGCATCCTGGGCTTTAATAACACCTCAGCAGAGACACATCCTGATCAAGTCCAAGCAACACCCCACCCAGTTTAGCTGTCTTTTTTAGCTCTTCTCATTCACACTGAAAGAGTTTTATCCTATTCTGCCCAGTGTGAACTAAAACTACATTACAACTGCAGCTGGTTAAAAAGTATAGGCTAATCAGTTAGGGATGCACTACAAATGTCCCGATCCAGATCAATTATCAGTGAACGATGGAAAATTCATATCATTATTACAATTTTACATAAAGTAGCTTGCATTGACTTATCAAGCTTACACATTATAGTACAGGAGGTGATGTGATTCACCATTACATGCAGAGTATAGCAGAACAAATCGTAAGTAGTAAATGGGCTTAACCAGCACTTTCTCTGGTCTTTTGAGCACTCAGAGTGCTGTTTTACATTACATGTCACATTTACCCATTCACACCACATTCACACACTGATGGGAGAGGCTGCTGTGTAAAGCACCCATCAGTATTACCTCAACCAATTCACTCCGAGCTGGGTTCAGCCAACAGGGGCAGTTTTGGGGTCGAGTGTCTTGGCCAAAGGCACTCTGGCATGTGGACAGTGAGACCTTTGGATAGAGAGGTGACTTACTCGACCACCGAGCCATAGCCGCCTCCAACAAACGCAGCACGAACAAGCTGATGAGAAATGGCATCACTGCTGTATTTAAAATCACTGTTTCAGGGGAAGAGAACATGAGTGTCATTTCCAAAACATGTGCCAAAATCATTTTCAAAGGAGAAAAAACTCAAATTTGAACACAACTGTTTTTACAGATCACCTGTAAAGTTGAAAAATACTCCCATTCACAGTCAAAGAAAAAATATATGTAAAATACAATTAAAAAAATATGTAAATACAATTTAAGGGTTTTAACTGGTTTTGTGAGTTAACCATTGTCATTTCAACTGGAACTAGAGGATACTAACTAACACATATTTGCTCACCCGTCTGACCCTCAGGTATGCAAAAAATACACCTTTGAGGATACAAAGTTGTTAAAAATGTATAATTAATCTTTTCTTTTTCAACCTTCAGCTGCAGGTTTTTATCAGTGACCAGTACTGGCTCAAAAACCAGCAGCATGCATCACTTTAACTGGCTTCTTAACTCGCTAGTTCTAGTGTTTATAATTTTGGTTACTCTCCTGCAATGGCTAATTCTTGGTATTTCCTCACACCGTTGTGGAGTAAATGAAGTGACAGTCGAGTAGAGATTTTTCTCCTGAGTTTAACCAAGTCCCAAGACTCCTCCGTGAGTCCCTACCATCGTCTCCTCACAGCTGCACCTCACCTCCTCTCACCTCGCTCTTCCTCCCCCTGCTGCGGTTTAAGCAGCTCCTCGGAGGTGTTCAGATCAGGCTTGTGGGTTGATGAAAAGAGCGCCGCGGGCTATTGTGAAAGCCTGTGATAGCTTTGAGGAGCAGGCAGAGCACACTTCAGGATGCGGTTTCTCATTGTAAAGGGGAAGGCAGCCTGCAGTTAGAGGAAACAAATCCTGAAGAGAGGATGAACCAAAGATTTAAGACTTTCAGGGTGGACAGTTTGGAGAGTCCAACATAGCTGTTTAAATACAACACAATTTCGATTAAACTGAATATGCTAAGCATGCTGGTTAGCTTCTTATCTGTGCTGCAGCGGTTGGAATCAGCAAATCTGTTATCTAATTAGGTCTGAGTCAACAGTGATGGATGTCACTTGATACACAAGAACTTTATTAGCAGCTCAAGGATAATGTTTATTGTTTATTTCCCATGTTCCCTGAACTGATCGTTTATTAATTAACATAATCCATTGCAGCTTAATGAGGGATTTAATTCAGATAAGAAGTCGTAGAAATATCCTCGGTTCTGAGTCTGAGGTTATCCATTTCCATGATCCCCCTCTGCCTAATGTAATTACAGGTCATGTGAACTTTGTTTGACACAACTGGCAGGTGTATACGCTCGATACTGAATAAATTGAAATAAATGAAAGGACAAAAACAACCCAAAACAATCAATTTTCCAGTGAGGTGGCGGCTTAACATTCAGCGACAGACAGCAGCAGGAGAGTTGGGAGGAAAATCCTCCAAAGGGCAGGCCCTCTCTGTCTCCTCTGTCTAAGCACTGAATATGTAATAAACAGAGGCAGCTAGTGACGGGCTGAGCAAATACAACATGCCAGGCAGGCCGAGTCCCGGAGAGATGGAGGGAGAGCGGGAGAGAAGAAAGAGGAGGGATGATTTGAAGATGAGAGAAGCTAGAGAAGATCAGAGCGAGGCAGAACTAATAGATGAAAGGGGTAACCTGCAGATAGGTGAGGGTCAGGGTAAAATAAAAAAAGAAGATAAAAGAAAGGACAGACAACAAAAAGACTTATTTAAAGACAAAAGAGCAGAACAAGAAAAATTTAAACTGTCTTTATTGTCCCAAAACAGAGTCAGATTTTCCTTCCTGATTTTTCCCTCATTTTTTTATTTTCCTTTTTTTTAAGTTAGTTTGTTTTATTCAACTCCAACGGATATGTACCTCAATTCCCCAAAATCCAGCTGCACAGAAACCTACTGCATTGGAAAAAGAAGTGCAAAAAACTACAGTTCCTAAAATGTCCACCGGGGGCTTGCTCTTTAAACTAAGCCACCCTCATTAGAGCCCATAATAAAAAGCCTGTTTCTGCAGAATTCAACAACCTCCAAATCTGGTCCATCACCGTGGTTTTCTTAAGTATGTCTCTCTGTTATTAAGGCCACTTCATGAGTGTTATGAGGTTGTTTTATAGCTCATTTGTTTTGATTTGATCAGAAATTACACACCTTCCCTGTCCTCTAAAATTTTTGCTTGACTCGCGGTACAGTGTGGCATTTTTAATGGCGTTTCTGACTGTAAACAAAGCCGTTCTCCACCTCCTCCAACCTTACTGATTGTAAGATAGATGCTGCTCCCTCCTGTTGTGAGGCACGCTCCATGTCCTTCAATAACTTTCACAAGCTCAAACAAAGTTAGCGTGCTACAACATCGGACAGTAGAAACCAACCAGAAAGTACAGAAAACACAAGCAATAAAAAGAAGTAAATACTGGAGACTCTGGCGGAATAAGGGAGCTTAAAACAGAGGTAGAATGAACGATATGAGCGAGCAGGAGTGTATGTTTGTGGGCGGGGCTTGCTGGAGCAGAGAGGGAGGGAAGAGGAGGAGCTGAGGGGAAAATTGGTTGGGAGGGGTAGTGTTTACATTCAAGATTTCTCCCAAAAACCGGCACTTCCTCAGATTAAGCCTACCCCACCTTTAAGTCGACCTCTTTTGAACAGTTAAAATGCCTTTATTTTCATGCCATACTTATGCAGCAGTGAAAATAAAAACCAAATAACTGAGAAAGTCGTACAATATCGACAACTTAGTGCTGATACAAAATACCTTGAACTTGCTGAGTTCTTGTTAAACAGCACTTTTGTGCTCATTCATTTGAATGGCTAGCCTGCTCTTTATGTGTCCTTCAGTGTGAGATACATGCCTCAAGGTAGCCAAACTCTTCATCTGGATTTGAAGCATGAAGTCCTTGGGTTGTCATTTTTATTCTCATTGTCACATCTAGAGTTATTTTTCATTTCTAAACTCTCAGTGTGATTGTAGTTTGAAGGTAGGGGTATGGGAAATGGAAGATTGTGGTAATATAGTTGAACTAAATTGCAGACCAGCCTTTTTTCTAATAAATAAAAACTTTCTTCCATTGCCATGTTTGGTCCTCCTTTATACTACAACAGCTGTTTGAAACAGTGGTTGGATAGGGTAATAGGATGTTAACTGTTGAATCCTGAGCATATAAGCAACCATACCAAAGATTTCCCTCAGTTTTCTAAAGTATCACAGTCCCTCCTCTGTGACATCTGTCTGCCTCAATCATTTACTCCCTTAAAGACCCCCGAGCAGACATTCAGTCCCTGCACAGTCTGCTTTTACAGCCGTTTGATGGGCCAAATCCAAAAGTTTAGGAGAACAGAAAAGTATTTACAGAGAGAAAGTAAATGCTCCTGCAATCAAAAGCAACAAAGTCTCAGGTTCAATGCAGCTCAGCAGAGTTGATTGGGTCTCCTCTGGAACATCTGCTAATCTCTGCTTCTATTAGGAAGCCCCGTCCTGAAGGACTCACTGTCTATAGGGTGCTGAGACATCAGAGTCTGCGTCCTGATGCAGAGCCTGCATTGTGTGTGGAGGAGATAGGAGTGCTGCTTATGCACTGACCTTGTTTAAACCAGGGTCCCTGTCCGCTTGATGTTGCTCACATAAAGGTAAGAGCTCTGCAATTACATACAGGCCTGTAAAATAAGCCGAGAGGGACCTCCATATCTTCAAGGAGAGGCAGAGGAGTGGGACAAAAGGAGGAGGGATAAGAGAGTGAAACATGGCATGTTTATTCAGAATTTTACTGCTTTGTACAACATCAATTACCTCTGGAGGAGACAGCTTTTGTTTGCTTACAAGCTGCTTAATTCTTGTTGTTTGATAAATAAAGAAAAGGGAAAAAGAGGCTCTGTGGCAATCCTGATTAAATATTCAGATTTTTTTTTTTCATACATCAGCTAAAGACCCACCCGATGAAAATCGTAAGGATCTGAGCCGGCAGCAAAGCCATGGCAGAAGCCCTATTGAAACCCAAGGGGTTCTCTATTATTATTATTATTTTACTGCCTCTGAAAACGCTAATTTGACCCTCTGAATGACCTCGAAAATTGACCAAAATTTGCAGGCAGGTCGGGCCCAGCAAAAACCGCAATGTGACCCAAAAAAAGCGATGGAAGATGGCTTGCTAGTGCCCCCTGCAGAGTACCATTAACGTCGACTTTTTCCGATCTGCCCAAAATTTTACAGGCATGTGTATCTTCATGAGATCTTTGATTTTGCGTGCTTGGACTTTTTTCTCAGACACACGTTTAAAGAGTTATTCCGCTGTTTTTGGCCCATTTTGGCTATTTGCACATGTCACGCCTTACGTATCTAGTGTTTTTCTTGTTGTTTCCATGTTCATATGGCATTTTTCTGATGCCACAAGACCTATCATGAGAAAAGTAAGTAAATAAATTTAGTAAAAGCATTTTTGAGTATTTCTGCATTCAAATTGCTGGGAATCTCTGGCAGACCCAAACAGCAGGCTCAGACACAGTGGGATTTCCTACATCACAAATCCAAGCTCCGCCCCAGGAGCCCTACTATACAGGCCAGACTCGGAGAAGTAGAGCGGACGAGCATGTGCATTAGGGGATTGCAATGCTCGTAAGAAAGATATTAACTTTCATCATGTCCCTAAAGACATAAGTGTCCGAGAGCTGAGTAGCTCTTATGTTACCTGCCACTTCTACAACACCGGCAATGTTAGGCTACAAGCTAGCATGAAGAGGAGTGTGCAGTGCAGCGCTGTTTCCACCCACAACTCATAGGCAAATTGCTAATGAGCTACTAGAGCTCTGCAGAAGAAAAGCCCTTGAAAATGACAGGTAATGTGATTTTGGCTTAAAACTTCATAATCACAATTTACAGACCACTGAGAACACTTTAAATAGTAAAAACAAACAAACAAACAAACAAACAAAAAAAGCATCAGAGTGGGACACAATCAAGTGAGGGTCAGAGGACAAACTGAGAAAACTGTCAAAACTGAGCATTATTTACTGTAAAATCCAAAATATAAAATGCACCAGTATATTTTTGGGGAGCTTCTTTCGGTGAAAAGGATTAATTATGTTCCAGCATCAAGACTTCCATCGCTTTTAACTTAATCCATGACAAGAAAAAGCTCCTGCACACCTTCTGTATGCTGATCACACAACCTGGTGAATCCACAATCAGCCAAACAGAATCAACAAAGTGATGAGTGGAGGAAAAGCCGGGTAGAGGAACAGATTTTCCAAAGATTAGGTGGGTGACTCTGACAGAGCTGCTGTTCAGACTCATCCTTAATCACTGTCTCGTCAGGTGGCTTCATCTTGAAACAAACTGTCTGGTAAGGTCGGAAAATGTGTGTGAGGATTAGCCGCCATCTTTGTAAGTCATGTCATAGAACTTTCCTGAGGTAAAGTATGGACATTCAACATTGTGACATTAAAGTATGGATTAGCTTAAAAAACTCCCCTTTAAAAGTGGATGTCACTCAGTATGTCTTCTTTGAAGAGGCTGTTTAAGTGCCATCTTCTGGTACAATACCATAGTATAATATAACACCTTTCTTTGCTTTTTATACACTGACAAGTATGATAGTTGTGCTGATGTAAATGGCACAACTTATTTTCAAAATGTCAAAAAAAACAAGGTTAATTCAGCTTTTTCTCCATTTTTCAGATCATAAACCAAGCAGTTCTTTGAGATGCCAAGTGTGGCCCGTGTTAATTACCATTTAAGCAGCAGAGCATTAGAGCATTACGGCGGGTACCACCACCCTGAGCCACAGCTCAGGCTGGTAGCTGAGCCAAAGCTGAGACACTACAAATGACTGACATTCAAGACCACCAGTAATGAAAATACTAATAATCCATGTGTCTGGCAAAGAATGAAAAGGAAATATGATGTTAATTATATAGTCAACTAAACTCATACATCCCTTTTTTAAAATGTAAAACATAGATTCACTTACAGCAAACAGACGTCCTTGGCATTCTTGAGTTTTTTTCTCCAGTCCTGAGAAACAGCTCCTACTGCTGTTGCCTCCATCATGCTTATGACTGTCAAATGGCGTTCTGCTCAGTTACATTACACCATTTGACAGTCATAGTCACCATAGACTAGCTTTGAAATACCTCTTCTCTTAGTCTACACAGTTCAAGTTCAGTTTGGGGGTAGAACTTTGCACAAGGAAGTTTTCTCCTGCCGATTTTGTTGGTGTTTTGCATTAGTTTCAAAGTTTTATGCAGGTGAAGTACACACTCATTATTTGATGGCATAATGTTGGTTGAACTTTTCTGGCTGTTTTCTCAATATTAAAGCTAAGCCAGGCTATTCTTCCATTCTGCAAAAACAACAGCACGATAGCAGGAGCTGTGTTGAGCACTTGGCTTTGCATTCAGCTAGTTGTTTGCGTATGTTTGTGTATTGTCTATCACTGCCAAAAGCAACCATCCACATCCTAAATGGGCCTGGTACCAATTTCCTGGTCAATGGACAATGAGCATTTTCTACATCCTCACCATTCTTCTGTCAGTCAAGCCCATACGGATTACCTAGCAGGGAAAAAACACGGTCCTTTCCAAAATGGCTGGATGGTTTGAATGAAGCTGGGAGGCTGCTCAGCAGAGCTGCAGAGGTTAAATAACCATTCGATAAACAAAACAGATGCACAGGGAGCCACAGACACACGTAAGATGGAATTCACAGAAACTGTTCATCTATTCATACAGCCTATTAGCAGAATATAATGTGAGCACTGGAGTGTTTATTGTGACTTACGCACATATCTATTCTCTGTATATAAATCACACTGTACACACACACACACACACATGTGTTGGATGGGCCAGCACATGCATGAATGCATTAATATACATTAGCACGCAGAGCTGGTTTTAGGCATAGGGTACATGAATGAAAGCATTGTTGTCTATGTACAGGGGTGCTTTAATGTTTTGACTGAAGACAATTTGATCAAAAGGGCTTAAATACGGGAGGTAGGGCATACAGTTGAACCCCCCCCCCTTTATTGTCCTCTAATACGTATAGGAATGTGAGGAGCGAGCATGGAGGTGGTGCAGTAACTAAAGAGTCACCCAAAGTTCGACCTATCTGGACGAAACACCAGTAAACACCATGTTTGGGTTGTGGGGGACATTATGGGTCATGTGATTGGCTGTGTAACTAAACAGTGAAGGCCATTAGATGAGGGCATTCACGGAAACATTTCCTTTCCTCCATGTGTGCACATGCACCTTGTTTTTAATTTCAGATTTAGATGGACAGCTTAAGTGGTTGCTCTCTCTCATACTTACTTGCAGCCACACACTTACTGCAAAGTGTTGCAGGCATCATAGAAGGTTGACAGCTGAAAAAACAGGTGGATATTCATCATGGTAGAAGATGGTGTTGTAAATATAGCTGCATGGACAGATGGGCAGACAGGCAGCTGTCTAAAGTGAACACATATTTCACATAGACTTATTTTCATGTTTTCAAATTTTAAATGAATTCCCAAAGATGCTTCGAGAACTACCAAGACTGAGATTTTTTTTGTCTAAAAGTCTCCCATGTGAGGACCCTCTTTCCTCTTTGAGCCCTGCTTACATATATTCACATAGACAGGCTTGTTTTAAGAGCAGAACGTTGTGACAGTGGATTTGTTAATAAAGACATCGCTGACACCAGAGCGTAAGCACTGAACTGTACACACTGAGTTTATTGTTAAGCCTCTCTCTGCTCTGACACTGATTGATAAAACCTGACTGCTTACTAAGGCAAGAACAGAAAAGTACTCTAACACAGACATGGCATATTGCAGGAACACTTTGGCAGTGTCTCAATAAACTGAATCCACTTTCTTTGCTTGTCATCACTTCGATTCCCGGCCTCAAAGTACAGAAACGTTTTACTCATCCAGTGTTGTGAAGGTTCTGAGAGGTGGAAATGGAGCCATTTGAAAGAAAAGTGATGTTTGTGATCACATCATGAAAACATCTACATCACTAAACAGAAGAGTGAACCTGCAAGTTCATCAGGAAGTAGCTGCACTGGTGCATTACTAATGTCTTTTTCTTACTTCTCATGATGCGAAAATTCCTGGTTCATGAGATTAAAATAAGTAATCGAGCGGATCAGAAACTTTTTAAGTTAGCTGGGACAGAATTTAAGGGCATGTGTCCATCACTGCCACATTTTTATGCTGGCAGCGCCTATGGTCTCAGATTCAGAGCGCGTCTCATCAGCACTTACTGTTGCTGGGTCTTGAAGGACAACCTGTGGCACTTCCACTTACTGTATTAGTGCATGTTGAGTCTGTTTTCAAATGCTCTATAAGCTTCAGTTGTTTCCATCAAACGGCATTTTACTGAGAAAACACCAAATCAAATGATAGTCGGAGTGTCATAGCATTAGCATTAGCATTAGCAGCAGATGTAGACTTGGGGCTCTATTTTGGTGCCTCGCCGGAGACGTGCCGCAAGTGCAGCGTCAGTCAGATCCGCCGCGCTGACAAGGCGTTCCCAAGCACATTTTGGTATTTTGGTGAGCCGCGCAGCCCGGCGTAAGTATCCCCCCTCCCTAACTCAGCTCCTCCCAGCACCATAAGTCGTAACGGGGAGGAGAAAGGGCGTGAAGTCGGTTTAACACAGCCGAGACCTGTTTTCACCAATCACATAGGCTCCTCTCCTTGCCTTTAAATCCGCCACAGGCGAGGCGTATTACTATTTTCATGAAGTAGTCAAAGAGATCAAGAGATGTCTTAAGACAGTAATGCCACAAGATGGCGACAGAGGGCAGCTCCTCAACAAGTGTCCTCCACACTCTCTCATATGAGCACAGATGGATTTAGTGTGCGTAATGTTGGACCCACTGGTAAGACAAACACCCTTTTCCACAAATAAAGACACTCACATAAAGTTGCTCATATTCAAACCTCACGTAACAAAGGTGGGTTTAGCGCACAGATCACAACATAAACTCCAAAAATGGCATTAAAATCTGAACCATCTGTGTGTAAATGACGCATCGCGCTCCGTGGCCTGGCTCTTTCTTTCATAGATGTTGGCATATAAAATAAATTTGGCTCACAAAACTGAATATTATAATATCTGTATGTCGGCTTAAAGTAGATAACGCATCTGAGCACTGAAACAAATCATCTGTTCAGCTGCAGCAGCAGCAAGACGGACAGAGGACACGGAGGCGTGTCCAGGTCGAGCTGTGCGAGAAATAAGAGGAAGAGGAAGAAAGAAAAGGAAGAGATGAATTACATATCTAGTTAACTTCATCATGTGTGTTTATTTACTAGATATTTAATTTAATTTTATGCGGTTTCAGCTGTGTTGATTCGGTCAGGTTGTGTGTCCAAACGCGTGCCAAACGCGCTCATCAGATCACATATAGATCAGAATATATCGATATAGATCTAAATATATGTGCTGACTCAGATTAATAGTTGATGATGATTATTTATTGCACTGAAATGTGCCTGACACTGTGGAAACCTGCCGGTGAGGCATCAGTGACGTATGTCGATACGCCGCCGGTCTACCAAAATACTACTAGACCAGCTGCGTTCCGCCTTGCGCTGAAAGCTGACCAGGTTTGAATCGGCGAGCTTTCAGCGCACTTTACACGCCGTTGGCGAGCACGAAAATGTCACTGCGCCAGCTGATTCTGTCGACACCTCCCCCTGCCACACCACCACGCCCAGCTTGGCGGATCTCGGCTCGCCTCCGTGCGGCTCATGCCACGAAAATACCAAATTGGCCTTACGCTGGGCTCCGCCAGACGAAAATACAACTGCGCGGGGCTCGCCGCCCTCCGCCGCCTCACCGGCGCGAACGAAAATAGAGCCCCTGGATAGACCTAAAAAAACCAAGTGGTTTGTTTTGATTGGTCAGTGCTGAGGAAGTGATAAGCTAGGCTGTGACACAATAGCTTTCAAATAGGAGTGAACATCTGACTGTGAGAGTGTTTTCTAAAGGCCACTAAAGGCAGTGAATTGCGTCGGTTTTGTATTGAAATTGGTGCTGCCAGTTCAAAAAAAAAAATGCGGTAAGTGGACACAGGCCCTAAAGGTGCCATGTGGAAATTTTCTTACATACATAAAAATTCATTAAACAATTTACAGAATATGATGAATGCATGTGTTTTTTTTCTTTTAAAACATTTGCAAAGTTTATTGAATGGAATATTTTAAACGCTGCATTGTTTACATCCACAGTTAGTAACTCGCGGTCTGCTTCCCACCTGCCTTTGTTTGGCCATTGCAATGCACCAAAAAAATGTCAACAGTGGACCACTTAACTATGAAAGTGGTGGCCTAAGCAAAAAGACAATGCTCCACGGTGCAGTAAGTTGTCAAAAATCTCAGCTGTGTATAACGTCCATACTTAAACAAGAGTACGTGTGTAGAATTTGTGCAGAGACGTTGGACCCCCATTTCTGACCACTGCTGTAAAAGTGACTTTCATATGAAAAGCTGCTTGTTATACTAAACTGACAGTGTGGCAATGTTGTTATGGACAGTAAAGGACAGATACCGTTGGTTGTATTATTAAAATGAATACAAGGCAGTGCTACACTTTAAACATCACAAATTTGACTGTAGTAATGTGTTAGAGCAAAGAGTAGGCTTTATTTTAGAAAAATGACAGAGATTCGTGTTGAAGTCGCTGCATGTTTTTGATAGGGAGCAAGTGCATTTGTAAGAAACAAAACTTTCATGTTTGAACTAATCTCTTCAAAAAGTGTCTGTTTTCTTTCCTGTACCGATGATTTATCACCACATATTCACCACCGACAGAGTAAATCTCTGTTAAAGGCTTCAGGGAAGTCTGATAAAACTCCTTTGACAGAGTCCCTGTGAGGATCTCCCAACAACACCGCACAGTGCTAACCAGCGGCCGAATACATGAGGGTCAATTTCCTCCAAGAAAAACACCTTAATTAAAACCGACAAAGCATGTTTGATCGCCATCCCCCGACCCCCACACTGAGCGGAGAACAGTGTTTACCATTATCCGAGCCGACCCTTTGATTCAAGTTTTCCGGAAGCCTTCCAACACAATCGCTCCCCGTTTGAGCGCCGTCTGTGTCTACTCTTGGGTGAGCCATACATATGCATGAGCTTCTGTTTTACCCACACTTGATGCTCCGCAGCCTTTTCCTTACACTCTAACAAGCAGCTTTTTCTTCAAGTGTTTAGTCATCATTAAAACATTCATTTGCAACATAACGCCGCATGAAGTCCCGTTAAGACACATTAGTTAAACAATCTTTAAGCGTTACATTTAGAAGTACAGCTGGCCAACCTTTCACAAAGACCCCTTTTCCTGTGATACTGCTGGAGGTAAATCAGCCAAAACACAGCCTACGCATCTCTGAAGTGATCAAATAGTCTGTCCCTTCCTGTCTTGTCCAAAATTATCATGAAATCAATCTGTTCCAAAGCTCTGTCTACGAATACGTGGAAAAACACTCTGGGTGTGAAAGATTCAGCCTGACCTCTTCATAGGTGTTTTTTTTTTCTGTATCAGCATTTGGTTTGAAAGTTCAAGAATTCATTAATTTTTGTACCAATTTTTTAAAGCCCTGTATTTTTTTTCCTTTTTTAATATACAAAAGAGTGAAATAATAAGACTTAAATCAGCTCCCTTTATGACACCACTAATTTTCATACGGTCCCTATAATCGTTTTTATCTGAAGATCTTTGCTCCTATTTGTTTCTATGAACAACACGATGAATAAAAAGGATGTTTTTGAATAACTGCTGCATCCCTGATGACAAAGAGATGAATGATACACTGTTAATAGATAATCTGTTAGAGCCATTATAATGATAAGCATGACTAAGGAATGCTCATTGTCTGTTGGTCCACGCCGGAGATTGTAAATTACTGTCATCTAAAATGTAATGGCACCGTAATGCTGACACATTAGCTGAGTAAGAATGCTAATACCCCAAGAGAAAACTCGACTCTAACTCCTCCTAACCTGGAGCAAGAAAGCAGCTACAAAACACTGTAGGCACTGTGACCAAGACACACTTTCACTAAAAAAAATTGAGCAGAGTAAGAAAAGAAAAAAACAAAAATGTCCTTGTCTTCTCATTGTGTTTAAGATAATAGACTCAGGCTTAGTTTATGTGCACTGAACAGAGAGTCCTGTCTCTCAGTGAGGTAAGAGGTGCTGTATGATTGGGTTCATTGTTAGGCAGCCTCGGGGAATCATTTATCCTTTACTCAGCCGGAAAATGCACAAAAACATTTACATATCTCCAAGAAATGTCTGTGATCTCGATGCATCCATCTCTTCTCCTCAACAGAGGATTTTTTTTCATCTGTAAGGCTTTGAAGGTCTGTTGTACCTCCTTCATCTCCTTACGCTTTGTGATACCGCGTGTCTCAGTCCAGGATCGGACACGGGAACACTGTAGTTCTGACCCCTTCATTTTGAGCAGTAATAAGTTCAAAGGCTCTGGGGCTAAAGGTCTCCACTCTGGGGTTCAGGTCTAGCCTCCTGGTTGCGGTTGCGGCCCAGCCGGGGGAAGCGGGATGAAGTTTTGGACCGAGGCGTCTTGGCTCCACTGTCGTTGGCCTGAGGTGTGTCTCTGTTAGAGAGGACGGAGAGGGTAGAGGAGGAGGAGGGAGGAGAGAAAGCCGTACTTTAAAAAGAACATCTGGAGACATTTATTATCTAAGTTTATTATGCAAACAAAGCAGTGGTGCTACATCAGGAGACACAAGAGCACCATTTCCCTTATGGATGAGACGTTTTAAAAGATTGTTTGAGGCTTTTTCCCCATGACAGAGAGAGGCGATAAATGCAGTAAGAGTGAGAAAAAGAAGACATGATGTGCATAAAATCATCCTGCAACCAGTATGAGGAAGACTATATAACCTTTGTACATGGGGGACCTACTCTACCAACTTATGTGGCTCCCATGTGAGGAGCTTTTTTTTGTAAGAGGTCAGCCATAATGTACCCTTGCTGTAATGACATCTTCTTCAATCAGCTCCAGAAAGCTGGCTAATCAAGCTAACATTAGCCTTATGAGCTAATAAAAAATGTCTTAAGATGAGCAAGACTGACAAACTTTATTAACAAAGAGAGGAATTAATATCCACAACATCTGATGGTTCCTGTCAAGAATACATAGATTAAGTTGAGTTGTATGTTTGCAGTCATTGAGTTAGTCCTAGCATTATGTGATACGATCAACTACAATAAGATGAGATGTAATGCACTGCAATGAGGTCTGATGTTATGTAATAAATAGGGCTAATATATAGGCTATGATACAAGACTATATGAAATGAAACCACACAATAAGATTGGATGTGATGTGATATGATGCAATTCGCTATGCTATGATACATCATATTAATGCGAGATTCCATGTATTACGATACATGATATCATAGCAAGGCCAGATACAATGCTTTATGAGACATTATAATATTATTATCTATTAACACTACTTTGTAAAATCTTTTTCATATTTTGGTTTTGGAGAATTTAAAAAATACTTGAGCCCTTTTCAGTGCTGACCTGTGCTTTTACCACAAAATGAACACGACATCAGTACAGCTCCGAATGCTTTGTTACTGTCACTGAGCTACAGAGAAAACTTGATTTGTCCTTCATGTAGTCACCCAAGATCAGTTTCCTTTTAAGAAATAGGTGTGTGTCATTTCTTTGTGTTTTTATGTCACACTAAAGATAACAATGTATACTAATTTTTGATCTTATAAAGATGTCGAGTCTCCTTTATAACTCAAGAGGATGTAATCGGGGCTACTCAGTGAAGTCACTGCCCCGGTTGCCATGACGACCGCCTTCACAACATGTCAACCCCTGATCCCCGGGTCTTATCTGATAACCAGGAAGATGAATGAGAGGCACTTGTCAAAGGGAGGAAATGAAAAGCAGGGAGGAGAGTGAAAGCCTTGAGTTATACGTTTTGTTTTCTTCTGAAGCACGTCTTCACTCAGACAATGACCCCTCACTCCGTATTTGTGATGTGCTAGTTATTCTGCGATAAGAGCGGACTGTTTGTCTAGATGTGTGTTTTATTTCAAAATGGGGAAAGGACAGCAGTAATCATTCTTTGATGGTGAAAAGCAGCCAACGGAGGTGGGAAATGTTACAGTACTGATTCATTTTTGCTGTTTATCAAATAACAGAAATACTTTCATGTCCTTTTATTAAGATTACCTAGGCAAATTCTTAAGCAATGTAGAAGTTGTAACTGTGGTGAAGTAGTCAGCACTGTGAATCAAAGTGGGTCTGTTTACAGTAGGTTGTTTTCTATTGCTCACTACATAAAAGCTCAATGTTTCAGTCAGTCACTCTCAAACATATGAAGGTGCACATCTGCTCAAACCAACATGGTATCATCACTGAAGCACATCCAATCCAACCAGCTGCATAATTTTCCCCCTTAAGGATCTCTCACAGTGTAAGTGTTAAAGATGATGGATGGATGGATTACTGCAAACTTATGCAAACATGAAAACAGATTTTAACCCAGATGGAACAGTCACTCATACGAAAGATGATTAGTGTGCATGCATCGCTCACGATGGACGTAACATGATGAAAAACAAGCTAAAAGACTGGAAAAAGAGAAAAGATGAGTGAGGGGGATTTGAGGTGAAGACTTGGATAAAAGTGAACCAGTGTCAGAATAATGTGTATAAATGTATATAGAAGTTATCATCTTACTCAAATTCTTATGTACGAGTTTGCTACAAGTATGGACTGTTTTGACCTCTTGTTACACATCATATAAGAGTGTTTTCTAACTTCTCTCTCCAATAGCTTTATTACACAGCACATGAGTGTTTCTTAACTTCTCTGTGACCTTGTTTCTCCTATCAGCAGGTATGTGTGAGATGTATCCTCCACTGTGAATCGTGGGAAGTAATGAGGAGGATCCGCTCCTATCAGAAGGAGCTTGTTTAATGTCAACAATGTTGCCTTGACCCTCACATATTATCTGTTGTTCATAATTATGTTTTATGAGAGTGCTTACGTTGCTGCACATATTTTTCCCCCCATCCTTTAGTAACATTGTGTAACCAGGGACAACCCTAAATAAAAGAGACTGGACAGAAATACCTTCAGAATGGTTTTGAGATTGCAACTGAAACTATCTTTGTCCATTCTCCTCGAGTAAGAAACCATTGTCTTTCTCTTCTTTATATGTTTTCAGTCATTTGTTGCAGGTTTTAGACCCAACAACCAGCTAATGCAGCAGAGTCACATTTTTATTTGCAAATGAAGTAATACTGGTTTTGATTATGTCACTATATTGGTTTTTATGTAGACTATGCCATTCTATTAGTGCAAGTGTCCTCTAGAAGGCCTTTTTTCAATTTGGTTTGTGTGCCTTTTTACCCTAGCTCTAGGACCGTTTTGTTCTACTCAGGTATCTGTGTTTTAGCTCATGTAATGACTGTTTTCTTCTTCATAGGTCCCTTAAATGACAAACTGAAGCTGCTATGTATGGATAATGTTTTCTGGGTCATCTGTGTGGTCCTGTTTCAGACGTTTGGCTCCTACATGGACAACACATACTTTAAATAAACACACTCACGCTGAGCTGCTTCAGCTCAAATTGTCAATGCAAGATGTGTGTGTCTGTAAAGCAGCAGTGAGGCTCTATCATTTTAAAGAGGGCTGACAAGTTGAAGAGACAATACAAGCGAGGATCCAAACTTTGTGAGGGAAAAAGTACAGCTGCATCGTGTCTCTGTCATAACCATCAAGATCAAATAACTCAAGGAAAGCGGTGTGACCGGCCCAATCTGAGATCAGCCAGAACTTTCTTAATGTGGCGAATATTATTCCTTTTCCCCCGGCACAAAATGTACATTTAGAAGGGGCTCAAGCCGCACTTGTTCCCATATCTGCTCTGCACCTGGCAAGTGTAATCAACTCCAGTCACAGGATTTGAATTTGACCGGGTTGGCCAAGCTAAGATGCTGTGGGGAGCTATATCAGCAAAAATCACACTAAATTGAGAGCAGCGTGTGGAGTTGAAACTGCAAGCCATCTCATTTATTCATATCAAACTGAGTAAAGTGGCCAAATGTGCTTAATTAATTAGGCTTATCGATTTTTTTTTCTCCAGCTTCCAGCATGTGTTTGTCCCCCATTTGGACATGATATTGACTTATGCAGGATAATCACTTTCCCAGGCGCTGTTGGAATATTAATAGTTGCTCTGCAAAGTAGACCAATTAGAGTAAATGGGTACACAAACATAAGCATGCATCAAAAATTGATTGTCTAACAGAAAAGAAAAGAAAACAAGTTGAAGAATAAAAATTTCCCTCTGTATTTCCTCTCAAATTCAAACACATACACAGCCGATTCCTGAGGTAAAACCAAGATGTACAGTATGTTTATGTTCTTAATGATTTAACCATGATACAAATAACTATTCAACTTTTTTGAGGCATGTTAGAGTCTGAAATACGATTTAAAAAATGTAATAAAACCAAAAATGTAATAACTGAGCCAAAATGTAACAAGTTGCTACATTTTGGGCAAAACGTTATTATGTCTTGGGCTTAGCATCTTGTTAAATTATTGGCCAGTTATTAAAGTTCAGGTTTCATTACACTTTTTTTAATAACATTTTGGGTCATAGCTACATAACGGGCTCTAACAAGACAGCAGGATAATAACATGAGAACCTGGACCAAGTGTAGGTACAAAGAGTTTGAGGTAAACCACATACATGTGCAGGATCTGGCTGCTCACTGAGACACAACGCATTGGGGGTCACTCAGTATTTGAGCTAACGTGACAAACACAGAGGCATCTTTACCGATAAGAGCTAAACCAGTTTTTCTGTTTATGGTCATGTTTTGGTCCAATTGAGTGCCAGTTTAACCAGACACAGCCCACAAGGAAGTTTAATTCAATTTTCTACATTAAAATACTGCCAAACCATTTTGCACTGCAGCCTGTCTACTATCAGTCATCTGTGCCTGCTAATATCTGGGTAGTAGAGCATTAAAACCATAGACTGTAAATACTATGGACAACTTGGCCCCACCTTCCGTCATTATATTATTATTATTCATTATTATTGAAGCCAAATTTCTGGAACCATCACTTGCACAGTAGACGTACACATTCGGCAGGAGAGTTGCAGAGAGTCGCTGTGATAACGCTCTGCTCAAACAGCGTATCCCCAAGGTGAGCTACGCAATCTTCTTACGCCCATAGGCTGTATCAAGTGTCAATCATAGAAATCATGAACCCCCTAATAACTTTCAAAAATGGAGCTGCACAGAAAAAGGAGGACTTGAGCACAAACCAGTCTTACAATAACTACATGTCAACATTGCAAGCAGGGGGGAGAAAAATCTATGTTCTGCGAAATTAATTTCTAAAGTTTGTCCACAGCTCCATAGGGATTGCTGGAGGAGATTTATGCAGCCCCTCACTAGAGGGTGCTGTTCTTGGGGTGGCTTCACCCAGCGAGGAGGCAGACGGCGTCCATTCTATATGCAGTCTATGATTAAAACATGACAGTCAACGACTGGAGCAACAGCCCTAGCTAGTAGCGCATGGCTATGGTTATTAGAGCAACATACTTTGGTATTTATTTAGTCTTCAATGCTTAACATGTTGATCAGTCCTTAAACTGCCCAGCTCAGCTCAACAGATCAAACCACCATTACTTCGACTTTGTACTGAAGTCAAAAGCTCTCGACAAACTTGGTAATACGACAAACTCCGAGCCAGGAAAGCTTTATCGCGCACTTCAGAGGTAAAGAAAGAACTTTGATGCTCCACAGCTTTTCCATGATCTGAATATGTTATCTTAAGAGTTACTCATTTCAACACAGCTTGTCCGTGTAACTGCCTTGTTCAGGTTAAGAGGTAACCTGCACCGCAGTTAATACCAGTCTTACAAGAGTGACTGTTTGATCTTCTGAAAGCCTCAGATATCTTCAACTCTTGCTTCTGTATGTCATCTGTAAAAGATCAAAATAATCAAATAACAGCCTTTGGTGCGAGTGTCTTTGGAAAACTACTCCCAAGTTCAATGAAAACAGTGGGAACCCTTCCAAGCAAGTTTTCTGCCAGCTCACATCACTCTGAGCAGCTAATTAGGATGAAATCCGACTAGAGGACTGGCATGTAATACACTTTTTGAATGACTCAACTTCAAGCTGATATCTAAATTAAAGTAGTAACTCTTGTAAGAGGGCTCTGTCTCTGAAACACTGCCAGTTGCTTACTACACCCTATTTTCATGAGCAGTCGCAGCCAGTGCAGAATCATTAGGAGTTTTGAGGCCTCCGAGCACCAAGTATCTCAGCTGGAGATCTGGAGTGCCGAACCCAAATCTGTCTTCCCCCTTTGTTCTTTATTTATCCCCCCTCTTTTTTCTGTCTCCTCTACAGACCCCAGACCAGCTTTCTTTGCCGTCATCCTCAGCTGTCCCCTTTTCTTCTTCTTTTCTCGCTAAACTGCTTCCTGTCATTTTCTCCCTCTGATGGCTACAAACTCCCCCATTACGCAAAACATCTGTCATCTTGTGTTTGAGTACCTCCACCCTGATTCAGGCTCTGCTATTGTGCAACCAATCTGCGGGCACAGGATAATTACTGGTGCACAGATTATAAAGGATATGTTATAGCTTTAAGAAACAAACACATGTAATATTAGTTTCTAGGCATGGATTCAAAAGGTGCTGTTCACAGTAATTAAATGTATTTGTCGAGTGGAAATGGGCTGAGGAAGTAAAGATTATGCAGAATTTACCATATTTAGTCACTTTTCTTAGCTAGAGTTAATTACATGTTTTCTTCTGGCCTATTTTTGTACAAGCCTTTTATTGTTTTCTTTTGCTTTTTAAACAGAAATGGCCCCTATTTGCAAATTTATAGTATGCAATTAGTTTCTCTTTTATTTGGATCAGTCACAGCTGTTACATAACCAAGAAATGTATGTAGAGTTTCTATTCAGAGGTATAAAGAGAGCCGCTGCGTCCTCCTCGGTTTCTTCCCTCCCCGCTCATCAACTTAATGACCAGACTAATCAGGCTTTCATCCATCGCTGACGACATTGGACCAACACGAGTTTGATCATGCCAACTGAGCAGGCAGTCACAGAGTCCGGATTAGACAGTAACATCATGTTAAAACATGAAACATCATGGCAGCGCTGGCAGGCCTTGGCGCAATGAGGTAGGAAGCTTGAGCGTTCTGTATATGGAGGTGTATTATAGTGCGCTGATTGGTGTTGATCCTATGTCGGCTATAATCCGTTACATAAGGCTTGTGAGATCAGAACAGGCTGAGGCAGACCTGCATGTGTAGGTACAAGTCTTTTATGATCATATCCCTGCCAGCTGTCAATGCAAGGTTTCTTCAAATGCATGAAGAGTTTTCAGGGTCGAAGTTACATGATGCGACACAACAGAGAAATCAACCACCTGTTCAGGGGGATTTATTACAGATCATAGCTGACTAGATTTGACTATTTCCTGTACAGTACAGGGCATTCATATGTGTATCATCACGTCCTACTACTGTAAAAAAAAAAATCACGTCTCTTAGTATTAAAATATGTTTACTTGCCAAATGGGAGGTAATGTTTGTCACAATTTATAACCCTGCATAACAACATTACAAGAATAAAATTGTGAAATTCCGTTCAAGTAAGAAGAAACTAGTATGTGAGGGAGTATTTATGACACAGAATAGCTGTGTAAGAATAGATAAGCATACATGTAACAGGTTGTACACAGTAAATCCATAATAACTATCTTACAGTGCAGGGAGAAGAGCTCAAAGTAAGACTTTGCCGCCTCGACACAGTAATATTTCATGTCATTCACAGTAGTGCAGTAAAATGGTTTCTATTTCAGGTGGAGATGTGAGAAAGACAGGCGGGATTATTAGCTTCTCAGAGCAGAAGAAATAATGAGCAGTCTTTGCTTTGGAGGTTTACACCAACCTTTAAGTTCATGCTTGTCTACTGGACTTTTGCACTTATAGACTAACCTCCCAGTCCAAGTTCATTTCTGCTCATACACAATATGGTTTATTGATTTTTTTTCCATAACTGTAATGAGGATAAGTGGTTGGTATGACGCCCCTTTAAAACAGGTCTTTAAAATTCAATTAGTTGTCCAGTTAAGTAACAGCCCCATCCATCAGTGTGTGACTTCCTCATCTATAGGTTGTCCAGATCATTGTCTTTATATGAAGACTTACAGCTAATCTAAACATGCTTTTACTGCCTTAAAATGGAGACAAAGTACCCCATTCATGTATGCTGATGGCTCATGCATATAACGGCACAATAAGGATTAGTACTTAAAGCAATGGTATTGATATGACTGTCTGTTAAACTGACGTAAAGATCCTTTATGTCTGTTAAACAGTCTGCAGCAGAGCAGATTCTTGACGACACCCTTTTGAAAAGTTCAACAATTCTTGTGTTTGGTTTGTTACATTCTCACTCATTTCCATATTTACTCTACTAACATGGAGCTGAATTTGTCAGTTCAGCAGTCAATCAAAGTATTACACTCATAATACAGCACCGATTTAGTAATGACAACTAAACCTCTTAAAAATTTCTGACCTGTATTGTAGACAGTTAGTAGAGGAAGCTTTAAATGTATCCGTCATTTGTCCACCACAAGACATATTTACTTAGCTGCTGCATTTTATTGTGTTTCCAAAGTTTTCTTTTCTATACCTGCAAAGTACCAAGACAAACTACATCCACACATTTGTCTGCTGCAAACACTTATAATGTGAACACTTCAGCACCATTACGTTTGTGCTGACAGCACCTATGACTTTCAAGGAAAATCTGATCCTTTTAATAGTTTAGTTTCTAACTTTTAGTATCCTGTTAACTCAAGAAGTTCCATTTGTAAGATAAAGTGCCTCTCAGAACAGGCCATGCTGCGCTCTAATGCGGCTGTAAAACTCATTGATCTTCTCTCATGAGCTCATGAAGGTCTTATTGATCATGTGATTTATCTCTTAAGACCTTGTATGTCATACACAGTGTGAAACTTGATACCGCCCTCAGACGACGAGCATTTAAGCTGTAACGGCATGTAGAAGATGGAAAATATGGAAAAGCATCTCCTGGTATGACTTTTTCCCTCTGATGTACAGCACCCAGAAAATCCCTTCTACCACACGCTGATATGCAATAAATGTTACCATGGTTACGGAATGATCTTGCATAATTATGTAGATCAGTCCCTAGACAGTAAGCAGATGGATGTAGGAAGTTTATCTCTTGATTAAATTGCAGAATCACACATATCTACCATCTCATAGTATTGTGGTCTGTGTTCCACTTGTTGTCGTTGCCTTGGCCTGATGACTCAGATGTCTCTCCAGAGAGGAAATGACATGCTGGTAGCATCCAGCGATGAGTCCTGCTCACAGACTGATCCCACTAACCGGAGACTAATGAGAGTACTGACACCAAATGACTGGAGCGGCTCATATTTAGAGGTAGAATAGTAGGCAGGTGGGTAGCCAGGGAATTGTGTACTTTCACACTTTGTTTTATGTGAATGTTTGTGTGTATATAGTGTGTGAATCCTGGTTTGCGTGTGTAAAACAGGGGAACACCGCAGTTTGTTTGCAGGGGATTTGGCGTCTTCAGTGACATTAATCCACCCTGTTTGTACTCTGTAACAAAGACAAAGCAGCTAATTCTTTCAGAGAGTTGTTCAAATGTTAAAAACTGACATGTATTTTGTAAGCACACGGTGGGATTTCTGCGGTATTAAAGGGCAGATTTACAAAATCCAAGAGATCTAGTATTATGTTAGGACTATAATATTCACCTTTCTTGGCTGATCCTGTTTGGATTCCTTCACCCAGTCTCTGTAACTCTGCATCAATCATTCATAGGCTGATGCCCTGCAACTGCAAACCTACCTGCCATCCTTTACTTTTCTCCCTCTAACCCACATCCATCCACACATGCTCACACATGCGCAGAAGTCAGGATGGTGTATCGAACATGTCTGCATGTGTCCACTTACAGACAGAAAGGCAGCAGAGACAGCAGGGTCTCCTTTGTGGGGCGCGCAGTGAACTCCGGCAGTGTCTGGATCACTTTGTTCATCACCATGCGAAGGTAGCCCTGCAGCTGCTTTCTCCTCTCCTCCACGAACTTGGCATCCTACAAAGAGAGACGGAGGGAGACAGACAGAGGAGAAAGGCAAAAACAAGTTAGCTTTGGATAAAATGGTGCAAAGAAAATCTGAAGCTAAAGCTGCATCACATATCTTATTATGTAAAATTAATACTTTAATAGGCAGGCATTAAAGCAACCATCATTATGGACAATTCCCGAGGATGTTTACGTTTAAACAAAACAGTCAGTGAATGTTTGGGAATCGAGGAGACCAGTTTGGGGTTTCCTTTGTTGTGATTTTTGCGCCATGATGTGCCAGATGTTTCCGGCAGATGACAGGTCAGCACTGCAGGCAGCACCCTGACTCTCCTGCTACAGAGCAATGCTGTTGTAATGCAAATAAATGTGGTTTGGCATCTTTGTGCTGTCTTCTCTAAAAAAGATATCTTCTGGATGGCAGAAGACGTTGCTCCAAAACCTAGTCTATTGTTTAGCATTGATGGTGTCACCCATGCTATGGTTGCTTATTCATGCTTATTCCTTCATTGATGGGGACTTTGGATGTGTGCACTATGTCTCTTTTAAGTGGCGGATGCAGCATCCCAGAATCCCAAGAGGGGCAACAAACTGTGCTCACAGACAATGGTTTCTGGATGTGGTTTTGTGCCCACACAGTGATTTCCACTACAGAGTCAAGTCTATTTACAACCTGAGGGTCTGAAGATCTCATTTATGCAGTTCTGGTTTGGGGCCTTGTCCCTTTTATACAGAGATTTCTTCAAACCCTCAAAACCTTTTTTTTAAAAATAATACCATACACTGTAGTTGATGAAATCCACAAACTCTTTGCCATTTTACGCTCAGGAACTTTACAGCAGATTGTCTGAACTATTTCATCACCAAGTCTCTCACAGAGTGATGAAGCCCTTCACATCTTTCCTTCTAAGACACTCAGCCACTCAGACACTAACCTGTTGCAAATCAACCTAATTAGTTAAGAATTTTCTCTGTATGTTTTCCCAATATTACAAATTTTGGTAACTCTTTATATTAAGGTGGTTGTAATAAGTTGTAATTAATATGTAATAAGTCACTTATAAGACATTTTTTAAACCTGATCAAATTTTGATTAACACAAATAAGCACATTACAAAGTATTTATTAATTTTCATGAGCAGTGTTCCTACTTTAGATCCAGTACCTGCAGAGGAGCTTTATTAGTGCATTATAAGTGCATAACAAAGTATTATAAGGCTTTTATATTTCCTTATGAAGCTTAAATAATGTAAACAAACATCTTATTAATGTTTATGACAGTATATAAACAATTAATAAGTTTCTAATTTGTACATAAAAGTGTCTTATAAGTCATAATAAAGGTATTTATTATGCCTCTATTAACACTTGTATAGACTTATTTGTGTTAACAAGAATCTAACAAGATCTTATAATGTCTTATAAGTGACTTATTACATATTAATTACATCTTATTACAACCACCTTAATACAAAGTGTTACCCAAAATTTTCAGTGTATTTAAATGATTGGTAAACCATGAAGTTATTTTTATCAACATTTAATATAGTATCCAAACTCTCATGGAATTAAGGTTGTGTGTTTTTGTTGAATAATTAATCTAATGACTACCCCTGATGTGAAATGTTCATGTACTATATTGTGCTTCTAAAGAACCCTTCAAGCAGCTCCTTTCACTTATGGACCTTTAAAGTATCTCAGAGCTAACACCAGCAACACAACCCTCGAAGTGAACTCTCATCAGGGACTTTTTCAGGTGGTACAGGCAGCTGTTTCTCGCCTTTAAGTCCTCTACACACTTCTTGCCTGACTCCAAACACAGCAAGCATCTAGCTAGTGCACTTAAGGGGGCATTCAGTGCCTGAGGAGCCATATATCATCCTTACAGGAGTGGTTGGAGACCAAAAAGGACCAGTGAAAGTAAGTAAGTTTTGAAAATAACTCACACTTTTCAGTGTTTGAAGTTTGGAAAAGGGTTTATCTGTTTGAAAATATTTCCTTCTAAAGCAACTGAATTTAAATAGTAAGTTTTTGTTAAAGGACTGCACTCACCCAGTGATTGTCAAGTCATCTGCCCTATCAAAGCACAACAGGTCTACATTCACACACAATCCCACCGCACCTAGCAGAGCTCAACACTAATTTCCACTTATGTAAGTTACAGATGTCCATAGATCTGAAAATATATGTATGATGTTGCCGAGACTTCATACTAGGCAGTATATCTCTTTCAAGATGGATAGATACGTAATAAAAAGTACCTGTTGCCAAGGAGAAAGGGCTCATTTTGTCTATTAGTTCATCAATCTTACTGAATTTCATATGAAAGATGATAAACAATGTGTTAAAGCTGAATTAACAAGTTCTTTTAATCACACAAACTCCCATGGCAATAAACACAGCCCCTGATTATAAAACATAGCCTTTAAACTCGTTAGCAGCCTGTCAGCTAAGCTAACACACTAACACATAATGACTGACATGCTTTTCAAGATGTAGCTGCACAGTGCAGACAGAGTTGGTGAGTCTTAAACACATGTGGCCTCCGGGCAAAAAGTTTCTCGCTGTGACTTGTTACTCTGAAGGGATTATTTGTTGTAAGTCTGCCAGGATCAAACATCGAAGGGAGGTTTCCTGTGATTTGTCCCCCTGAGCTGTCCTGCTGTCAGCTCAAATACTGTATATTTGCAGGAAAAACACCTTAAATTGGTCAGCATGCTGATGGTGACCAGACTTTGGTTGGAAGAAAAAGTTGATTTTTGAAGGGCCAACAAACCTCAATGAATGGATTTATTTTGTTAGGTTTTTGATGTTGGTGTGAAAAAAAGATGCTTTTTTTGTGCACATTCAAACTTCTCTCTGAAAAATGAGGAAGACAGAGGCACAGAGCCACATGGCAGCACTAGCGTGGCTAATCCTTGTCCAGCAAGGCTCAGAACAAAGCCTGGACCAGGCTTCTCTTTATATTATCATGTTGGAACTCGAACAAACAGACATATGGATGGCCGACATTTGCCTGTTTTTGAGACTACAATTTCTTCTGTGATCTGAAATCAAAAAAACAATGTGTGGTCTCTAAACAGTACAAATCTAGTCTTCTTTGGGATTTACAAAAGCAAGAAATGCCCAAATTATCAGTTCTATATAGTAATTTTTAATGTATGTGACCACTGCTTCCTGGTAAATGTTTGACAAAGTGAGGTGCGCCTCTTAAAAAGCCTTCATAAACATTTTAAACTGCAGATTCACAGCAAGAGATTCAGTGTGTTAGCTGTGTTTCCCTCATTACATCTTAAACACTGAATGAAGCGCACCCTCCCTCTGTTCTTTGACAGCTTCATTTTTACAGTGCAACAGCAGTGTTCAGACTATGATGCAACCACAGGTGGAGAGAGGAGAGCAGTGTCTGAAAAGCAAAGGGACAGAATAGACAAACAGATAGAGCGATCACGGGTGGACTAAACGGATTAGAGTTAGAGACATTGTTGCAAAAGGTAAAGAAATATAAGCCCAAGTTTTGATGTTGTAAAGGACATTTTATAAAAGCCTGAAAAAATTGAATGACTTGTAAGATTTATGTAAGCGGAAAAAAAAAAAAAAAAACCTCTACTGCTGTAATATTTATAACACACAGTAAAAATACTTTACTACAAATGGAATCTGACATTGATTTCAGTGAATATTATTATCAAAATTGAGCAAAAGCTCTTGAAGTGAACTGATGCATGACTCTTAACGGTTGCGAAAAACATCACACTTTGATATATATATAAAGTATAAATCATCCAGTTTAGACAGACAATTGAAAGGCAGTCCTAACATTTTTTTCCTCTTATCGTTAAGGTCTTTGGTTGCATAAATGTGCAACCTAGCCCCAACCTATAACCGAGCAGCCGTATAATCACCATGTCAAAAACAGTTTGCAGTTAAAGAGTTGATTACGCAAGCTAATAAAGAACATTTGTTGGTGTTATTAACTAACAACAATGGGCTCTATGCACCGACCCACTACTCCCTGAATTTAAGGCAGCTCCTTTATTTTCTGTCTTATATTACTGGACAAACTGATTAATCCAGGTGTGTCTGATTAGTCACAATAATCAGTCACACCTGGTTCAATCAGTTTGTCCAATCATGTAAGACAGGAAAGGAGCTGCCTTAAGTTCAGGAAGTAGTGGAGCTGTACATAGAGCCCATTACATAGCTTGTTAAATTTTCAATAGAAACTTAAACGGGTGTTTTGGCCACACTGATTTGAAACTGCAAATGTGTCTAATATGTCTTTGGGCTTCAATGATTTTTATACAGTTGAAACCAGAAGTTTACATACACTATATAAAAAGGCACATAACCTTTTTTTCCCTCACTGTCTAACATTAAATCAGATTAAACTTTTCCTTTTTTGGGTCAATTAGGATTACCAAAATTATTTTTATATGCTAAATGCCAAAATAATGAGATAGATAATTTTTTAGACTATTTTTATTTTTTTTCTCGAGAGTCAAAAGTTTACATACACTAAGACGACTATGCCTTTAAACAATTTGGGAAAGTCCAGATGGTAATATCATGTCTTTGAAAGCCTCTGATAGCTTTACTGACAACATTTGAGTTAATTAGAGGCACACCTGAAACACTCTGCTTCTTTGTGTAACATCATGGGAAAAATCAAAAGAATTTTGGTTTCACTGTAAACAGTTGTAAAAGATTTCCTGCGTCATTTCAGTCTTTGGCAGCAAGGGCATCACAGTCTCAGGTTAACTTTATGCAATTTTACAAAACTTTGTGCACATCACCGTGTATCAAAAAGCTGAGTAACAACAGGTGGGAATATAGTGGGAATCATTTCCATAAATGCATATTCAGGTTGCAGAAACACATCATCTGCCTTCATATCTATAATCACATTTTGCCGCTGTGAACCTGCTCAAAAGTTTGTCTGTGAAGTGAAGTGCTGTGGTCTGAGAGAGAACTTTTTAAACAAGGGAGCAGTAAGATATTCACAGTCGATCCAAGTGGTGGGCAAGTACAGGAGGGTGCTGTAGGAGTAGATAACTAGGCTGTGCTGCATGCTGGGTAAAATAGACACGGTAGCAGCAGCTAAATCTGATGTGTCAGATGAGACTGTGCATGCCAGCGTGGGTTTCATGCTGTGTCAACATAATAAGGGACACCATGGCTGCTTTCATGGATGTCAGAGCAGTAATAACACTAATGGACATCATGACAGATTCATCCTCTTGTGGAGACAGAGAAGAGGAATGAGGAGGCCAGGTGCTGTCTTTCTGTTTGTACAGAGGATGGAGAGGGCAGAGCGAGGACTACAGTGGCATACTGATGCAGGTACAAGACAGATTCTTTCCTCCTGCATCTGTCTGCTTACATCCACTCTCTCCTGGCTTCCTCTCTCTCTCTCTCTCTCTCCCTCTCTCTCTCGCCCTGAGGCTTTTCAAGATAAGACATTCTGTGTGCATGCTTATCTTTACTGAGTGTTTGCCTTGTGGTTATGCGCATGAAACGCACCTTGATACGCGTTTATGAAATGGTCATGTAACAGCAGGGAGAGAAACTGGATGCACAGGCATATACAGTAGACACGCACAGTACAGCTAAATGTCACTACTCAGAGGAAACTGATAAGCAGAGAGGGGGGCTGTCAACGGAAGAGAAGCGTAAAGGCGCCACAAATGTGTCGGAGTCCCCCGTAACTGCTCAGTGAATTTGCCATCAGCTCTGCCATTCACATCCGTGGAGGGAAAATAACTCCGAAGAGAACGCCTGAAGAACTAAATGTTGCCTGGCAACAAAATAAGTGAAAGTAACTACACCCTACAGGATCGAGCCCTTTTTTTTTTCTCCCAACAGAAAATCAATGCTTCAGAGCAACATTTTGATCCTGCTTGTAATTCCTGTGTGTTTACAGTGAAATATATTCCTGTTTCAGCTTTAGCTTTATACTTTCAGCAGAAAAAAGGCAGTGGGGATGCCTAGCAATGGAAATCCCAGGCAAAGCTCGCCGGTTGCATAACGAGCTTTTGGCTCGGCAATTGAGATACTTAAATGAGACAGACTGCTGGCAAGTATTTTGTTTATGCAAATCTGGTTTCTGATGGGTATTTGAAGGAAACAAAAACTTTCTAAGCCTAACATTCAAAGTGAAAATAAACAAAACCTCCCAGGTTACCACTTTAACAGGATTATCGACCTCAGAGCCGATTCGAAACTAAAGTACACTTGAACTAAACAAGCGTGGACGGCACAGGTGCTCGTCTGCAACCCAACAAGGTCAAGACTTTTTTTCCACCATGTCAGCCCACGCTGGAGCGCAGCGAGGCTGAGCGAATTGTTCTCTCTGTGCTGCGTTTAAACACACACCGAACCGTGGGTCCAGGCCATGCATAAAACATCACAGCCCATTCAGGAGTGATTATACAAGACCTCTACAATGTCTCTTTGTCATAATTAAAAGCGTAAAACATGCATATTGCATATTATGTGAACATAACATACTAAGACTGGTTAATAATTCACTTTGTAGTTTGTGTTTAATTAATAAGGGCAGCCTTGGCTCTCTTTGTATGCAGATGGAGTGACTGCCAACGGGGAACAGTAGCCCTGTTAGCGCCATTTCTTTCAGTTGTTATTTTCTTTTAAGGCTTATGTAATGTTCCTGTAGCAACAGTCATGTGAACAACATCCAGACTAATACCTGCTATCCAAATTAACATGATCTTAACCGTTTTTATTTTGGTGTGTGTAAATGTTATGCTGTTTCAACAAGTCTTTCTAAACTGTATTGTAAACTTGTGATTGACAGTTTGTATGGCCAGTGAAGTACGCTCTCTGCCTTTGATCAACTGGATGAAGTGAAGCTAACATTTGTATAGCAATGGCACACAATTCAACAACAAATCTCTCATGAAAAATATGTTTAACCACAAGTCTGATCCTGTGTGGGAGAGAAATTCAGAGTCAACAAGTATTTGGCAGCTGTTGCCAGGCAACCGTTGGAGATTCCAAATAGTTAGGGCTCAGAGCCAGGTGATCATTACATAATTTCTCATAAAACTGCTAATTGACCATTTTCTGTGTTATTGTGCGGTGTAAACGAGACATTACACTTTTATTTTACAGCTTTCTTAAAAAGGTGTTGGTTAGTGGTTTCTCACAGAAGCTTTAGCTGGTTATGAAAAACACTGATGTCTCTTTTTGACCTCATACTGCTAACAAGACCATCAACAAGAAGAGTGACTATTTCTATATAGTTCTACAATAACCGGATTGCCAGAATAAAGCCAAAGCAAAGACTACCTCCATGGGGGACACCAAGAACAACAGTTCCTTATAGGACCATAAACACTGACATGATGGTCAGGGTAGCTGTTTACTTTTTAAAGCCTCAGCAGTTTTCTCCTGGCTGCAGTGCTGCTATAGGGTCTGTCCAATACTGTCCACTTGTTTGATATGAATTTATTGCGCACATGATTAAAAAACTGCAGTTCCTTTAAGTGTATGTGAGGAACTTTGATCTGTGCCAACTTTGGCGCCCCTTGTGGACAAAGCAGACCTTATTTATTTCATTCTCTATATACTCAAACAGCGTCACCTTAAAATAAATACAGTCCTTCTGTCTTTTGAAAGTCAAATGTATCATTTATTTTGAGTATATAATGTGGACATGGAAAAACTGGACTGTTGCTTCAGCTGCTTGGCTAAAACCTACCCTCTCTTACTGGTTTCATACTTACAAAATTATGATATAAAATTAATCAGTCATGTTGCTGATGGTCTTTTTTGCTTTTGGATATCATCAAAAGGCCTTAATATAAATCCCAGTCAATGTCAAAAACTCCTTAATGGAGCTTTAAGTACCCTGTAGGCTGGCTCCAAAAGCTAAGGAGGCTGCATTAACGCCTATGATAAATAACCCGTTTTTGCCTCATTTCTATCTCTTTGTCTATGTTGACAAGAAGTTAGGTGGAGTCAGCATCTCAAGTGTGGTTACCAAGTGTGGTTTGGGCACCAACACTACTATGAGGAAGGATTCTGGTCATTAATCAACACCTCAGTGAAATAAGTCCAGACAAACTAAGGCAATAAGTACCTGACAATAGCAGCAGCTCAACAGTACTGGTGGACAGGATAGGACAAAGCCATAGATCTACAAAGGGGTATTTATCTTCTCATTTATTCCTGAAGGTTAATCATTCTTAATTCAACAGTGGATAGTCTGACACTGTAAGACTGAAGTTCTCCATTTTGGCCATTTTTAAACTAAGATGGGAGAACTGGTGCTGAACCATGAACACGCAAATCCAACTACAAATTAATCAAGATAAAAAAGTTTAGACATTGATAGCACTAAACACTTGTATCTTGTCCGCTAATAACTTATGAAAAGGTTTTGCTGAAGCTTTAATCCCCAGAAAACACAGAGCTGTCCATGAACCAAATTGGAGGATCCCAAACTGACATTGTTGAAAACTGGAAATTGATGACAGTATCACAGTTTATGTCAGTGGCAGTGCAAAAACTGTAGATTTAGGCTGATTCGTTCAAAACACATAAGCAATTAAGTTCATAAAAGCCTGTTGTTGGCTTGCTGGAGATAACTCTTGAAAGTCACAACCAGCAGAAGCTGGAAAAGTTGATTCTGTGATGTGCATTTACCTGAAAGTTCTTTCTCACTGCATCTCTTTTTGAGTTGCAGCTTAAAGTTAAAAAAAGAAAATGTCTTTCTTTGTGCCTCAAAAGAATAAAAAGGGAGGGATTAAGGCCACACTGGAAAATAAAAGGATATCTGTCAAAGCCTAAGGCTCCTGAGGGATGAGAGAGGAAGACAAAAAAAAAGGTAAATGTGAGAAGTTAATCTTGAGGAAAGAGGACAAAAAAAAGCCACCCTTGAATGTAAGCCATAAAACATAGTTGATGTGAGGTCGGACAGAAAGCTCTACAGCTGGACTCTGGAGCCTGACAGCAATGAGACTTTGATGTAATCATTCTGCCCCCTTCTTCGCCTTAGCATTAGCATCAAGGGAGATCTGACAGGCACGACATGAGAGCGTTTAGCCTGTACGCCTGGCCGGACCTCGGGCAAATCAGCCGGTTAGGGTCTATCAGTCAGTGTGTGTGTAACTTCATGTGTATTGTAGGGTTACACAGCTGGAGAGTTTAGCCCAAAGCGCTCTAAGATATGGTGAGGAAGAGGCTCATTAACTCATTAACAAGCCTGAGAAACACAGATGAGCAAATGAGTCCAAGTCCTCACGGCGCTGAGACCTCTCAGGGTCACAGTTCCAACTGTCAAGGGTCAACATAGTCAGTGGCTGCAGGGACAATTTTCCCATAATTGAAACTGGTCTAGATGAAGATTCCCCCAGCGCTAATTATGCTACCTACACATATTATAGAGAGGTTTCATGTTTCATAGTACTAAAGTAAGCAATGCCAACAAAGGGATCTGTTCACTGACTGCATGAAAAAATGGATGTTTTGTCTCCAACTCCACCCATCGCAGAAATAATAAACTAAAGCATGGTTAAGAAACATTGCTTTGATTTTAAAGTTTAAACCATGCCCCATCTGCTAACATGGAGGAGGCGTGGCTAATACCACAGATAGTCAGTAGGGGAGTTCTGAATGCTTGGCCTTAATTTTGGGTAGCTGTCATGTCTTTTTTCTATTTAACCACATGATCATAAAACTGCAGATTTTGTATATGTTTATTTAAGCAGGTTTAGACAAGCATGATCAGTTCTTAAAATGGCACCATAAATGTTTTTAAAGGAGCGCTTGGCGTTAAAAAAGGTCTTCTGCAGAAGAAAGACAATCAAGCAGTTAATTGAGCAAATTAACATACTGTGGTTATGAAGTCCCTGGTCACTAGACTAAAATCACTCCTGAGAGAAATTTGAACTATAAAAATAAAATGACCACATTTCTTAATTTTAGAAGAAAAGCTGCAAAGATCATTGAACTCCAGGATTCTTCACATTAACAATATTATGAAAGAATTCATAGAAAGAAAGATATCATAAAGCTACAAAAATACATTTGTATGTGGGGCAGCCACCCACCCTTGGCTCCGTGTAGGCAGAACCCTTGGACTTATGTGGAAAGCTGCCCAGTTATCTGCTGTAACTGGAGTGAATGGAATATAAAGTATGTTGTTTACAGATATTGTTGAAAGGCATTTATTTATATTTCAAAACTTAATTAATCCCCCAGGTTCTTTTTGAGTCGATACTTAAAAAAAAGCTCTTGAACTGAAACACTTTCAATGCACTG
Organism: Xyrichtys novacula; assembly: GCA_962446985.1. Taxonomy (NCBI): domain Eukaryota; kingdom Metazoa; phylum Chordata; class Actinopteri; order Labriformes; family Labridae; genus Xyrichtys; species Xyrichtys novacula. The sequence continues at coordinate 14,302,821 of OY660882.1, read as the reverse complement.
AAGTGTTAAATGTAAGTTTCTAAGAGTTTGGCTGCTTGTCAACTTCCACCTACAGCTCAATTTTTTTCCACAAAGAAGAGATCCAATTAAATTAATTTAAAATATATATTTTTGGCAAATAATAATTAATGTCTGACTCCAAACTGGCTCAAAGAAGGTGTCGATGTAAATGATGGCAGTAGCAAAACAAACATGGACATGTTAAAGTCTTAAGGCTCCCACTCATTCATATGTGAAACAACTCTAAAGCAGATTAGAGAAATGTAACCGGTTGATGTTTCTTAAAGGCCAGCATCATCAAAGGTGAGGTTCAGTTTTTATTGCCATCCTCTTATGCACATAAATAGTCTTTGCTATATACTGGAGCGATTTGGTGTTCTGGGTCGAATAACAGACACATCAGTCTAATACACCCAGCAGAGGTTGGTCAAGTCTTGGCCTGCTGATCCCAATAAACACCCCAGATCCATCTCAATGCCTCCTCTGGTTCCTGTTTTAAATGGCTACAGGCTTAAGTAACATATATCCTTAAACAAGCAAAGTGGGTCTCATTAAAGTCTTTATTTATCCTTTTTTTTAATACTGGGTTGAATATTGTAATGTGGACTTGTGTCACAGCGTTGAAGATTTCAATATCCCTACATCCCCATCGTCTTTGTTGTCACTTACGCCTTTGCTGATGAAGTTACTTGTAGCTCATGTACCGTGAACACTCCTGTAACACTCCTTTCATTCAAGTTTCTGTGTTGTAGAAGTTATAAGCTCCTTAATCATAGGAGACAGGAGATTAATAAAATGTACAGGCACATGCCTGAGGAGTCATGCAAAAGTTCTTGTATAATCTCACCAAAGAGCGAGCGTTTATGCAGGTTAGCTGCTTCATGTGCTGTGCATGTGTGTGATATTTCTCCTTAAGATTTGCAATGACTTAAATCCATGTGCAGTGCAGGCAGTCTTTGACAACTACAGCCGTGTTTCTCTTTGGGTTGTCAATCATTTCAGGAAGTGCATGTGTGATGTTGAGAGTCCTTGGCGTGTAATACAGTTACTAAGAGCTGTGTGTGTGTGTGTGTGTGTGTGTGTGTGCTCACTCCTCGCGCTACCTGATCACCGCTGACAGTTTGCGTGTTTCATCCTCACCAGAGCAGATATTCACGGTGCCGCTAAAAGGCTTTTGAAGGTCTCTGCCTCTCACATCACACCCAGTAACCCATTCCTAACATTAACATTTTTCCATCATTACCTGCACGCTCAAGCGCGAGGCTTTACAGTGAGAGTGTGTTTTATGTATGTGAGCATCAAAGTCAGGCATGGTATGCAAAACTGTACCAAAAGTATCACTTTGAAGTGTATGACAGCAGGAATAAAAAGGCAGAGAGACAGACAGTGGTGGAAACAGAGACAGATGTGACAAAACTAAACAAAACCAACGAACAAATGAGAGAAAAACAGAAATAGATGGACTGGAAGAGAGGAAGTAACACAGCAACACCTTCTACCAGCACAGGTCTTTGCCAAAGTCAGAGTCTAAATGTTTTGACAAGTTGTCAACTGAGGCTGGCAGTGCAAAAACACAGCAGTGGTGGAGTCCCCAGTTGTTTACTGGCTGCTCAGTAAATCATGAGACACGGCCCGTACCTCACATCAGGATGTGGCGTCCTATTTGGTCAGTGTTAAAGGACAAGCACAGAAGCTGTTCAGTTGATTTCACTGCTCTGCTTTCCTCTGCTCTACACTTTGTTTATTTAATGTGTCTGAGAAAGCTGCATCTGGTTTTAAAGGACCGTCACAGCTTTTTCCTCTTTCAAAAGTTAAAGACACCAGAAAACAGAGGGGAAGATCTTGATGTTTTTGGGACGACTGCAGCTGCATTAGAGCTGTTTGTGCTCGCCACTTCACTGATGACCCCTTTGTAAACAAAAGCCAGTGTGAGTTAATCTTGCACTTAATTGTTCCTGAAACCTGAGGCTGTTCTTTTTAAAAAAAAAAAAAATCTTTCATGAGGCTTGCAACAGAGGGTAGGGGAACTGATATGGTCTGGTGTTAAAATCAACGGATGATGAGCTCAACTTCAGTCTGCCTGAACAAACACTGAGCCCAGTTTTTGTTCAAGAAATATTTAAAAAAAAGATGCAGTCAATTTGTGAAAGCATGAGCTTTAATCATGTGATTATTAGGTACAGCAGGTTTACTGTAATTTATAGCAGCAAGTCCCTTTAAGTGAGCATTAGCACACAGTCTAAAGGACTTTGAATATATTACTAAAGCTCCAGCGAGGAGCTTTTGAGTCTGCAGCGGTGCATCTCTCAAAACCAAATAAAACCAACAACAACAGGAGTGACTGTTTCTATTTTGTAATTTTTAATGCCTGAAACAGCATGTAAGGGGGGCAGGTCCACTGCAGAAACAGCTTTGGCCATTTTTCCTCCCGCATTTATTTACAGTTTGCGATGAATTTTCAGGGGGAGATTTTATGTCACTGCCTTTAAAGGACAAGACAAAATCAGCAACAGTGTGTGGGTTAACACTTTGTCCACTGGGGGCGCCAGACTCAACACAGACATAAAGTTCCTCACTGAAGCTTTAAATCCTGGTAACAACTGAAGACAAGATTACTTCTTACAATCGCATGATGTCAATAACAGTGGATATCTGAGGTGACCGTGGACATGCTGTTCTCTGAGCGCTAATGTCATTCTCTTAATGTGAAGTTCTTGTCAGAATCTTGAAAAATTATGGACACCAGGCACCGCTTGCAGGAAATAAGCAGTAAAACCTCTGTAAACCAAGTCATTACTGTAGAATCAGGCTATAAATGATTTATACGAGTGTCTGACTGATCCAGGGTGTCTGATTTACTCTCCCTGTAAAATTTGATCTCAGTAAACTGATATGGATTCATGAATCTTAACCCCCCTTGGTTGTTTTAAAGTTAAACTGATAAAAAAAGATAAACAAAGTAACACGTTGACTCATTCTTTGGATACAGTGCTGTAAAAAAGTATTTACCCCCTCACAGATTTCTCCCATTTTTGCTTTTATTTCACACTTACATGTTTCAGATCGTCAAAAAAATTTGAATATCAGATAAAGATGACCTGAGTAAATACAAAATGCAGTTTTTAAATGATTATTTCATTTATTAATGGAAAAAAAAAATCAAAACCAACACGGCCCACTGTGAAAACTAAAAGTAGTTGCCCCCTAAACTTGAAAGCTGGTTGTGCCAGCCTTGAAGGCAACGAGTCCCTCACTGTGGAGGAATTTCGGCCCACTCTTCGTTACAGATTTTTTTTTAAATCTTAGGCATATTGGAGGGTTGTCCAGCATGAACAGCCTGTTTAAGGTCATGTATCTGCATCTCAACTGGAGTGAACTCCAGACTTTGACTAGGCAACTACCAAAACCTTCCTTTTTTGTGAGCTATTCAGAGGTGGACTTGCTGGTGTGCTTCGGATCATAGTCCTGCAGCATAGTGCGCTTGAGCTTAAGGTCACAAACTGATGGCCTGACATTATCCTTTAGGATTTTCTGGTCGAAACCAGGATTCCTGGTTCAAGATCAAGATGTTTTTTGGCAAATGTGAGATGGGCCTTTGTGGTGAACAGTGGTTTTAGCCTTGATACTCTCTCTTTCTTATTGTTAAATCAAAAAAACTGCCAACAACTGAGGCAAGTGAGGCATGCAGTGCTTTAGATGTTGTTCTGGGTTCTTTTGGGACCTCCTGGATGAGGCATCAGTGTGCTCTTGGAGTAATTTTAGTGAACCAGACTCTCCTGGGAAGGTTCACCACTGTTCCATGTTTTCGCCATGTGTGGATAATGAATCTCAAAGTCGTTTGCTAGAGTGCCAAAGCCTTAGAAACCATTTTGTAGCCCTGTTCATATTGATAGATATCAACTACTTAGTTTCTCATCTGTTCTTGAATTTCTTCAGATCAGGCCATGATGTGTTGCTTTTAGTTGACTGCAAAAATTATGTTTAATGGCAGTCAAAAGTGCTTCTAAAGCTCATGGTTTTTACTGGTGATATTATCTACATTCAGAATTTCAGCATTTCTGTTGGAGTTGCACAGTTGGGAAGTCTGTTCTTCTCTCCACCTGAGCACCTGAAGTGTTTGTTGCTGCCAACACTCCACAGTTCTCCTAGAGAGCCAAAAACAAACTCTGACTGGGTTGAACCAACAGAGAAACTCAGCGCAGCAGGTCTGCTGATTAAGAAAACCACACACATCATAAACACATAGGAATTTACAAAATACACACTGTATGCTGCAGAGAGACACACATCTGAAAAGTGAAGTAAAAAGTCACCCACACTGACACTCACACCTTTCAGGGAGAACAAAGACAATCGTAAAACAATTCCCTACACACGCACACACGCACACGCGCACACACACACACACACACACACGTCTACATCCACTCAAGGTCTACATTCACTTTTCTCATGTGCAGCTACAGCTTTCACAAGCAGAGAATTTCCTGCTCTAAATGCACCAACCTGCTCATCAAACCATAAAGCTCCACAGCCCTCCACCTGTTCCCTCTTTTTGTTTCAGTCTGGCCCAAAAGGCCTCCAGTTCTGAGTTTCTCCAAAGCCTTTGTTGCTGGAAGAGCTAGTTATAGTAAAATGTAAAAGTGATGAAATTTAATTAATACAACAGCTCGGGGGGCTTCAAACCATCATTTGGCTTCAAGGCCAGGAGAGATTCTCTGCAATGAATACAGAGTGATGAAATGTGTGCAGCCGTGTCAGGAAAGGCTGGTGTTCAATTAATTTTCAAAGTGTTGATTGTGACATGGCTTGTGTGGCACCACCTCCAGGAGAGTTCTCCAATTTGAGTTTACATTTGAGAATTAAAAAAAAAAGTCATTATTAAGGTGGGGTAGGCAGGATTCCATTAAGGAAGCATCTTTTTTTGTGGTGTATAAACAAAAAAGCTTTTAATATCGGTCAATAGCTATTAGTTATTGATGACTTATGGTAACATCACAATGTCGCTGTGTTCTCTCATGTCTGTGTAGTCAACATTTTAACATTTTTGAGCGGCCCGCTCTCTCTGACTGTAAACAAAGCTGTTCTCCACCTGCCCGACCTGATTGGTTGTGAGGCAAACACTGCTCCCTCGTGTTGTGAGGCACGCTCCACGTCCTCAAATAATGTGCACGAGCCTAAACAAAGTTAGCGTGCTACAACATCAGACAGTAGAAACCAACCAGAAAGTACAGAAAATTGTCTGAATCCTCCTTTAGCCACGACTGCCAACACAAGCGAGAAAACGAAGTGAATACCGGAGACTCTGGCGGAATAACAAGCGTTTAAAAAGGAGGTAGACCGGACAAGAGCTGAAAATCTGAGTCAACATTAAAAAGCATAAACGATGGGGTACACATTTAATTGAAACAATACGAGTGAGCAGGAGCTTTTGTTTGTGGGCGGGGCTTGCTGGAGCAGAGAGGGAGGGGAGAGGAGGAGCTGAGGGGAAAACTGGTTGGGAGGGATAGTGTTTACATTCAAGATTTCTCCCAAAAACTGACACCTCATCAGATGCCTACCTTCCCCACCTTTAAGTAAGCAGAAAAACTATTGAAATCGAACTTAAGCTGTCAACTCAGAGGACTGCAGCCTCTATAGTATGTTGCAAATTATCTCTATAAGTCAAGCCTGAACCAGAAACACATGCAAGTTCAACTAACTGGCTGCAAAGTCATCATAAACTCCGCCCCTTCCGTGTTACCAAAAGGGATATGAGTCAAACTATAAAACCAAGAAGTTTTACCCAAATATGGTTTCTGTCATTAAAGTTAGTTTTTACCACAATGATTTATTACAGTTTTTCAGTGTAGTTTAATCTTAAAGAGTTATTTAATTAGGGGGACCATATTATGAATCCCCCCCAAAAAAGGACACTACAAAATTTAGAGGGTTTTTGGGTTGGATCAAGTGTTTTTTACTCGCTTCTAACTGAGTTAGTCTATGCTACAAAAACTTAAAACTTCTATACAAAACCCTGGACATTTGAAGGATTTTATAAACTTCCCCTGGACAGACTGAATAGCCCCCAAAAAGAGGACATGTCTGGATTAAAGAGAACATATGGTCACCCTAATTTAATCAAACAAAAGGAAGTTTAACTGTAGCTCCTCCACACTAAAGTACCGAGTTAAAACTTCAGATACTCCAGCTCTGTTTAAAGAGGGTTTGGTGTTAAGTTATTCCAAATAGGCTTCACAGTTGGTGTGAGGTGAGAGTTCAGTATGTTGGTCTTTTCCTGCTCTAAAATGAGGTCAGAGCGTGACACAGTGAGGGTTACTTTCCCAGCTACACCTGCTGACTTCCTGGAGATGGTGAAAACCAATAATTCACACAAAGCTGTGGCGTAATGGGCTTTCAGAGAGCTCTGGACACAATGACACAGACTTGCTGGGCCTTTTATAGACACTTGCTCTGATACATAATCCCATATGGTCATGCAGACTCTTTCAGTCTGACATCCAGCACGTGAGTTTTTCTCCCACTTGAAGGTCCCTGCATCTCTGCATTCAGTCCAGCTTTTAGCCGTGAAAGTGCAGTGTCTTTGAAGGTGGGGAGTCAGGCCACAGCTTTTGGCTGTGGTGGAGTCAAATCCTACTAGCCAAGATTGGGGTCAGAACCAAATTATCTCCCTGAGAATGGAGGGGGGCAAAGGAAAAACTGGATGAAAGTACAGAAAGAGGAGGAGAGAGAGGGTAGAGTTTTTAATAATCAGTAGTGCAGGTTACAGACAGGACCTGAGCAACATTTGTCCTCCTCAGATGTAAGGATAGATTATTAAAATAAGGCAAAAGAGGGGTAAAAGCACTGAAATACTGAAACGGAAATCTTGGCAGTTAACCTCATCAGCTTAATTTGTTTTATGGGATGTACCATTTAACAGGCTCATATAAATTTCAATGGCTGATATAAAATTTTATGACTTGGGAAGATGTGTGTCTTTAATGGCAGTAAAACGGGTTCACTTGTCCAATTGCAACCTCTCTCCCCTGAGCTGTCAGTGTCTGTCCAAATGGAGTTCAGCATCCATAACCAAACACAGCATCCTTCAGGCTTTGGTATTTCTTCACATGAAAAAACTGAGCTATATGTGAGCAGCTGAGTGAGTTATACTGTGGTCTGAGTAATCAGCGATTCAACAGGATAGGATCACTTCCTGTATTGGTAAATATCCCCTCCGTGAATTAAATTAGATCAGCTGAGGTGGGTTTGCTGGTTAAACCCAGCACCCATTGAAGGGTTAGCTGGATTTAAAAAATCAGGGATGCTGAATCTGCTGTTGTTTAAAAGCTCATTGTTTTTTGACCATTGTTGAAATACACTAAAATTCATATTGTTGTCTTAACATAATATCCGAAACAACAAGACCATCACGGACAAGATTGAAGACTTTTATATTGTTATTTTAATGACTTAAAACTAGGGTGAGGGTGTAGGTTCCAGCCTTACATCTAAAAAAGTCCTGTTTTTTAAATTTCTGCAAAAATTTTGAAATACAAAATCAATTTGACAGTTAAAAGTCAGCAGATTTATTTATTTTTTTTAACTAAAGACACCAATGAAGCATGTTAAGGAAAAGATATGCATAGACAACTTTGGGCACAGGGGGCACCAAAACTAATAGAAACCTAAAGTTCCTCACTGTAGCTTTTTTATTTTTAATGTACATTTTTTTTGTTTTTTTTTTCCAACTGTGTTGTAAATTTGACTTTTTTAGGATCTTTGTAACTTATAGAAAAGTGCTGCAGTGTCAGTTTCCTTTACTTCTACTTTGCTGTTCTGTCAATTTCAACTTTTTAAATGATGTTTAATTACATTTGAATATTTCATTGATTTTAAGATGTCTTTTTGATTTTAAATTCTTTTATGTTTTTTTTATATTTTAAATTCTTTTAATCTCTGTTTTTTAATTTCTTATGTATTTTCTTGCATCTGCAAAGCACTTTGAATTGCCTTGTGTACGAATGGCGCTATAATAATAAACTTGCCCAGCCTGGCGGAAATAAAACTTTCTTGTTATAATTAGGCTCTTTGGAAACCTGACGGACAGGGACACATAAAACGTGAGGGCTGAAATCAGCTTATTGTAACTGTGAAAGAATTTCTGCATGTTTTTGTCGACTGTTGGCGAGAGGTTTATAGTACTAATGCCACTCAAGTAAAAGGAACAAAAAGTCAAAGAAGTCAATATACTTCAGCTCACCTTGTTCCCTATGGCTTTCTTGGGTGGGAAGTTGAAGGTGTCCACCTGTGGAAAGTGGATTCTCAAGTGGTTGTGAAGCTCCCTGAACTCAGTGTAGCGCCTGTAGACGTTCCACTCGTTGTCCAGGATACGGATGTACACCTGGAGACAGGTAGGAGACATAATTACAACCACAAACTTTACCAGTGATAGCAGCACATCCCCGTTTCACCATTACTGTGGATTCCTTAAGCCATGGACTGAAATCCTGCACAGAAAACAGGAAGTCTGTATGCTGAGTCACTGAAGTAAACCAACAAAAAACAGCCTCTCTTTGATGAGAGGTCGACAAAATCCAAACAAAGTTATGAGTGTTGTAGAAGAAACAAAGAAAACTAACCAGAAAGGCTGTTGCAACTATCTTTTTCTCTCCATCCAAGATCACATATTTGTCCCCTTTGAGTCCCTTACAAAAACTAAATGAGATGAGTGAAAGAAAGACTTCCTCTCATCCTTGTAAATGTGTATTTTCACTTACACAGTGCAACATAAGAGGGAAAGAGCCTGTCTATAGGCGTGACTGTGCTGGCACCATTTCCATGGACCATTACCTGCTTTATTCAGACTCACCAAAGATAGAGGGAGCAGAGAGGGAGGGAGAGATGAGCCTATTACGAGAAAGAGAGGGAGGGAAAGAGGGAGAGATGGGCTCCATTTTTTTCCAGGGAACACAAAGAGACAAAAGAGAGAGAAAGAAAGGCGGCTTTTGAGAATTCAATTTCGAAACACCCAACCACAAGAAAAACAGACTTGATTCCTGTAAATGAAAACAGAAATTGATCTTTAAATCGACCAATGTACCTAGGCAAGGCTCCCCCCCACCAGGCAAGCCAGAAAATAAAGTAAACAAAAGGCAAGAGCCCCAAAACTGTGCTGAAGTGTTGGGACTTCATGTTACCATCCAAACAAACAAACAAACAAACAAACAACAGGTTGTCCAAATGGTGTTTCTGATAACTATTACAACAAGAAGTCACACAAAATGGCAAGAAGCAAGACTGAACTGACAGGGCCAAAGTGCCCGATCCAGACAAACCAAAGCAGCACCTGCTACAACAAAGATGAATCTGAGGGCACCAGAGGATTCAAACAGAGCTTGTCAATGTTCAAAAGACTGAAACCCCAAAAATTGGTCAAACTGCATCTGGCGGTTTTCAAAACCCACAATTTGACATTTACACCCAATCCAAGCAACAACTGGGAAGAAGAGACGAGGTGAAGAAGTGGTCAGGGCTATTTTTTTTTTTTCTGGAAGCTACAGGTGCACAGACAAGAGCTGTTATATATTGTACCTGTATACCTGCCAGAAAAAAAAAAGAATAATACGAATAAGCTCTTATGATCTCATGGTAACAGTTTGATCAACTGTTAAGTCAATCAACAAGTGTGGAGATGTTTCACTGGTTAGGAAAACATGTCAAACATCTAAAAGTTAGATTATTCCAGTGCTGAATAATCTCAACCCTCATGCTCTTGAAAGCATCGGTATCATTTTCAGTTTGGACAGTACTCTCTTTTGTTTATAATGAAGTCCAGAGAAGCTACAGTTGGATCTAAGAGTCGTCCCGGTCACAGTATAGAGTTCACTTTGTTCTGTCTGGTGATGAAATCTTTATCTCTGGCTGCATTAGCATAGCATACAAAATACTGAAAAAGGTCAGTTTATAACAACCTTTTTGTGAATAAATTATGTAAATCTGTGTATCTTGACTCTTAACATGTAACGCTTCTAGCTTGCATTAGCAGCTAACCTAAAGAGCTGATCTGATCCCGAGTAGAGATACAGGACTTCAAAAAATCTAGTGCCGAAAAGTGTCCTCCTCTTAGACACACAGCAGGGTCAAGTGTCATACTTCATGTCAAACTTTTCTTTTCAACAGGATGTTTTCTTTTTGGAAGAACTCAAGTAGGTTGTTTTTCCACAGTGTCATGGAGCTACATGACCTAACCTCTGTATTGGTTCTCAAGACAGCCACCCTGCTGACCCCTGTGTGCAGTAGGCAATGCACAGTGTATTGATAAGTGCTTCACTGTCAAGTTTTCCTATCAAGGTTCCTGAATGCCACTTAATAAAAGGTGTCAGACATCAGACAACCACTTGTCAGATCTACAGCACAGACAGTCTTCCTCAGTGTTCTGCCCATGTCCAAGGTGCTCTGATGGATATTTGGTTTGATTTGAGGCGACTGCTCTTTTACTCTGGGATCTTCATGCTATTTGCTGTTCAATCTAGATTCTATGAAAAATATGGAAATAGTGACATCTTGGACAGCCGTTAGGAGAGGACTGACAGCTGAAGCTTTCTCAGATGTTTTAAATGTCTCGTCGTCAATATTTCACCATCAGTGACAGATGCGTCTAGACGTGATCGACGTTTAACAATGACTGAAAGTGACACTTCATGGCAGAGTTTCATAAGTCTGTATACAGATGCGCAAGAAGCAACTGGGAGATGAGGTAAATACTATAAAACCTAGCCTGGCTGGGCTATCCAGTTGCGTGAATCACTTGCCGTTCCTTCCCACAACAGTTTAGACTTCGGCCAATTGGGAGCCCCAAAAGTGGGCGGGAGTACTTTCCTTGATAGACAGACTACTGTAACCAATCACTGTAACCAAACATCTGACGTCATCACAGTGCGCAACTGTGTTCCCTGCTGGGCTCTCAAGCTTTAAGTAAAGGTTTGGTAATATTTCAACGTGTGCAAGCATACAATGTCTTTATGTCTTCTTTTGCGGATATAAAGGATTTCTGCCAACTTTGCAAAGTCAACTGCAGAATTAACAGCGTTCTGAATGAACGGCGCTTTGAAGGGTCCCGCATGTGTTAGATGTCACCATCTACACATGGACCAATCAGGGGCTGCCTTTACCTGTAGTCTGGGGAACAGTGGAAACACACTCACTGATTGGCCCGGTTATTTTCTGATTTGTAAAACACGCTCCCAATTGGCCGAAGTCCAGACTGTTGTGGGAAGGAACGGTAAGTGATTCATGCAACTGGATGGTCCAGCCAGGCTATATAAAACCTATCCTGTACTCCCTCATAGTGTTTAATCAATTAACAAGCATTTTCCCAGCATTATAATCAAAGATAAGCAGAACACTAATACATTCAAGGATAATGAGATTACTGCAGTATTACTCAGTAATACTATCCTAAATTAGAGTAGAATTCAAGGCCAACCAAGGCTGTTCAGCTAAAGGTTATTTGAAGAACAACCAATAAAAAGACAAATAGTAAATGAGCATGGTACCATATGACACAAACAACACCATACAATACTACACAAATAAGTATGATATGAAACCATACATTACAATATGATAGGTCAAAAATATATGATTCAGTAAGGTAAAATAAGATAAAAGAAGGTATATGGTATAATACAATACAGTATAGTACATTATTTTACGTTACAAAAAAAAACTACATGACATAATAGGAAACAATACATGGCACTATATGATACAGTGGATACAATACTTTACAATACAGTAAGAGACAATAAGGTACTGTAAGAAACGATAAGATATGATATAATGTGATATGATAAGATGCAATGTGATACAGCACAACTCAGTATGAAGCAGTACTATAGGTTAGAGTTGAAAATGAGATGATTTTACATGATATGATACAACAGAGATACTAAGGATATATTGGTCATGACTGTAGTATCCTGATGAAGTGTTTCTGTGATATTTTACAGAACCCACACCAGAACACATATCAACTTTAATGATAGGCCTACACCACAATGTCTTATTAGCTGAATAATACAAAACACCCCTAGAAATTTTAAGTGCGGGATTACAGTAATAACTGTGAGGAGTAATGACAGGGTGAGTCTATTGCAAGAGAAATCTATTTCAAGTGTAACATTGTTATTTAAACTGAATTATTTAGTCAAGACAACAACATATTCCCTTATCTAGATTTTGTCACGTCAGCATTTGCTGCTACCTAAACTGTGGTCTGTCAAGTAATCGTGACTCATTCCCTGAAAGAGTCCATGGGAGATGATTAAACTAACACCTAATTGGAAACGCTTTATAAATGGTTGGTGGTTTACCTCAGTAGCTAAAGCATGTGTCCTATATACAGAGACTACAGCCATCAGGGTTTCCACTACAACATGTCCTGTCTCTCTTAACCTGTCCCATCATTAAGGGGGAACCAGGCCCCAATTTTTTCTACTCATTATATACAAACAAGCGTATACTGTATATATATATATAACGAGTGAGGTGACGGTTTCAGGTGAACCATGGGAAATTAGAAGTTTGGCTGACTTTTTGACTTGGTCAGCAGTCACATTGTCATGGTTCACTGAGGTTACTGACCAATTTAAGCTAAAACTTCCCATAACCATGACCAAGAGAAGTCTGAAAACAACAACATAATGACACACATAGAGCCATCATAACTTTTTTTTGTATCTCAGTACCTGATTACAACCATAAAGAAAAGTCCATACACTTAAGCAGGACACAAACCCCTTCATTAGCTTGTGGACATCTGCACATCTATAGTTTAACTACAAACAAGCTAATTTTGCATCATTTAAGTACTGCAGTTTCTGAAAATATGAACAGCTGCCATAGTTGTGTTTAGGTAGCCTAAAGATTAGGAGTTTGAAAACCCCTGACATGCAAAAACCTGTTGTGTGAAAAGCAACTGCACGAAAGGAAGGCCCTGAATCCGGTAAATGACAGCAGAGGCTGATAGGATGGGAACAGACAAGGACACTAATGGGCTAGAAGTTGCCATCTCAGCATTTTTACATCTGACCTAAAGAAGCACATCTTAGTTATACAGACTTCTCCGAACAAGTTAGAAGACGGGCTGACTTTGGAAGGTCTGTCAATGTGTGTGTGTGTGTGTGTGTGTGTGTGCATCTTGTGCTTTCTTTAAATGCTGACTGTACTGAGCCATGATAAATGGTCGACTCCAATAAGGATGAATCAAAGCTACTTCTCTCTTATAGTTCTGTTTATACTCTTTAAAGTTCAAGAATAAGTCCTGGGATTGATGTACAAATTCTCGAGAGACATTTTAAACAGATCATATTTGAATCTCTGATCAGATTTTTGCTCGATGTTATCAGTTAAAAAAAACTATTTCTGTTTTGCCAACACTTAAGGAATACTCCCTTTTTGGGATTTATAGTGAGTTTTATTTAAAGGTTTACTATTAAAGCTGGCAGGAAAAATAAGCTGAATAACTTGTAAATTAATTTCCATGCAATCACATCTGCACACCAAGCTCCATCAATCCATTACCTGAAAAAAAAAAAAAAACAGCCCATACAGGATGGAAAATAAAGGCCACGCTGAGAAATAAATTGGTTTAACATTGCGTGATGAGGTCCTTAATCAACTGTTCAATTCAAGAGAAGCCTTTCCTACTGAAATACACTGAACACGCAGCCCTGGCATGCTGTTTAATTACATTTGGTACAAAAAAACACAAAAAGATGTATCTAAATGAGATTTTATTCACATCCAAGACCTTAAAATAACATTTCAACACAAATAGCATGAGGGGCAAAGTTCAGACAGTTTCTGCTCTGTGCATCACCACCTGGTTCGTCAACTGTTGTACCAACAAGAAGACAGGTTTACAAAAGGTAGTGAGGGGAGAAGAGAAAATCTCTATTTTTAATCATACCTCTGTCTATGGACTGTTCCAGAGCTGCTGTCTGAAAAGAGTGAATAACTTTGTTAAGGAGCCATTAAACCCCTTTCATGCACTCACTGAGCTCTTGCCATCGGGCAAGAGATACCAGGATCACAAGACTGTTAAAAAGCTTCCTTCCATCGGCTGTAGTGCTGCCTAACCGGAAATAAATCTGCCGCATGTGATTTTGCTTTAACAACTGCATTAACCACTGTAACTGGGTTTCAACTGGTTTTAACTTTCTCTGGAAATGTTTTGTTAGTCCAGTTTCAGAAGAAATGGGGTAATGTTAAAAACTTTCCTAAAAACAGAATTAGATAGTTTGCATATCAGTGAAACTCTGGATTTAATTTAAAGAAGTGCAAATGTTGAAACCAAAAATTTTATTGTATTGTGGGAAAAAAGGTGTTACTGCTCAGTTTAGATTTGATGCCAGTAACATGTTCAAAACAGCTGGGACTGGGACGACCAATAACTGGAAGGTTAGCGGTTCGATTCCCCTCTATCCCGAGTCTGTCCGTTGTGTCCTTGAGCAAGACACTTAACACACCTTGCCCCCAGTGTGTGTCCTCCACTGGTGCATGATTGTGAGTGTTGTGTGGTGGTGGTCGGAGAGGCCATAGGCGCAAACTGGCAGCCACGTTTCCGTCAGTCTGCCCCAGGGCAGCTGTGACTACTTAGGTAGTTTACCATCACCTAGGTGTGAATGTGTGAGCCGTGTGAGTCACTGATAAAATGCTATATGAAATCTGATGCATTATTATTATTAATACATATTCTGTGAAACTTCTCTTGTCTTGTAAAAGTAATTTTCAACAGGTTAGCGACATAACCAGGTTTAAAAAGGGTACTCTCGAGAGGCTGAGTCTCCAGGAAGTAGAGGTGGGAAGAGGTTCAACACTTTGTGAGAGACTGGATGAGGAAGTACGCAAAGAAACTGGGTATTTCATCATCTGCAGTACATAATATCACAAAAAAGACTAAACATACATGACTGTAGTTGAAATCACTGCATGGACTCAAATCTCATCTGAGAACCATTGTCTGTGAACACAGTTTGTTGGTGCATCCTCAGGTCCAGGCTTGTCTTTGTGGCGAGTTCCATGAAGACAAGACTATTTCAGACGGTCTAAGTAGAGGTGGAAAACTGTTCTGTAGTCTCAAAAACCTATTAATCTAACCTAAAACTGTCCCCCTTAGCTCCCAAACATTTGCAGGGTGTTGTTGAAAGAAGTGACACACTGGTTAACATGTCCCTGCCTCAGCTTCTTTTTTTTACATGTATTTTTTAATATGTTTTGCATGTATTTAACATGCTTTTTGCTGGACTTGATAAAGCGGTCTGAAACCCTGGGACTATTGTTTCAGCCTCTGCACACAGCCAGCAGCCCCCTCCTCATGCCCAATCACAGTTTTTCTCTAACTATGACAAAAATCGCAGCAATGTACAAACTTCAGCATCCTTGAATATTTGAATCCACGAGCTTTGATATCTTCATAAAAGCCGGGTTCAGAGGGACCTTGTGGAAAAAGGTTTTGGGTTTTGGCAATTGTCAAAAGCTCTGCTGTGATGGACAGGGGACTTTTGTCAGAATCTAAATGGTTATAAGAATATCACAGAAAGCTGAATAATACATTTGATGAAAGCGTAACCTCTATGACACAAAATGAGAAGGAAAAATCCATCTTTGGCGACTGAAGTATGAGCAATTTACGATGCAGGAAGGGTTTTTGTAGCGGTGAAGTGCTGTAATTTAGTTCTTTTGTACACAGACTTTTCCAACAAAATTGACTCGCCTCCTTCAGGTGAAAACTCAGTGCAATGTTGTGCCAAGAAGGGCCAGCACAGGGGCAGAAGTGCTTCTTCTACAAAAACTACTTTGTATTTCTCCTCTGTTGACATGAGTGCAAGGAGCTGCCTTTCAAACTGCAACCCCTCTATCTTTGATTTATAATAAAAAAGTTATTTCACACATGGATTGCACTCTTAAAATTTTTCAAACATTGTCAAGAGGAGGTGCATGTATGAACAAACACGCTAAAATGTTTTCACTGTGGCATTAAGCTGATTTTTTTTCTCCCCTGCTCACACTCTGGTAAAAAGCTCACAGACAAAGTAAACAGATGTGTGAACTTAGCAGGTACAAATAAGGAGAATTCATCACATTGTTCGCATGTTGTCAGGGTAATGGTGTCTCTTTGTCAGCAGAGTTTCACTGCGTACCTTCAACATGACTCCTCCTGTATGCACCTCACCTGAACTCACCCAAACTAAAGAGTTTTTCGAGCCGAGAGCACATCCAATCCCGAGAACATTTTGCTATGAGATACAAGTATAAAAGCTGATCATGTAAGAGAAATAGTGTTTTTAAAAAGGGCTTAATGTTATGAGTTCGACAAGGAGTCTACTGATATTTTGAGTGAAATTCCTCAAACACATAATCTCTCAGCAGTAAGTCACTGAAGTACTTTAAAGTTAGTCAAAAGACACATACAGTATCCTGATCACAGGGCGTTTGAAACAGGAGTGGAAAATGTAAAATAAAAGGCTGCTCTGAGAAATTGCCTGAATAGACAGACAACTGCCCAGTGGCAGCACAAACAGGCACACTTTGGTCCCTGATGAGTTAATCTGCATTTGTATGAAGAAGCATTCAGATAAAAATAGATTTATGTCTTTTTTATCATCAGCCAAAAGTGTAAAAACAAGAATATTGTAAATTAAAATGCCCCCCCCGCTCACCCCTCAGTCAGGTGATGGTGGCCTTAGAGGACAAGAAGCTCCCATGATGCACAGTGAATAGAATCCCACTTATTGTCAAGTTTTTACCATCAAAAACATCGACCAAGACAAATTCTGACCCAGAATTCCACTCGGCCACTCACTGCGTATCGAATGTTGTATGTTACGTGTTTATCCATTTGATGCCCCAGAATACGGCAATGTAGGATGGTGACCTCTATGAAAGGGGGACCCACTCCTCTGTAGGTATAAGAGGCTCATTCTGCATTTACAAAAACATTAAATGTTGCTATCAGGTAATTAATTATACACTAATTTAAAATAAAGTCTGTTCCTCTAAATGCGGTAAAATATTGCATACTGTGCCTTTAAGATGATGTCTTTATGGAACTGTAACATCTTTAAAGAAAAAGAAAATGATGGTTTACCAAGGAATCCTGCATTTAAAGACTGTCACGTCAACTTGGGTTAAAATCGGTCATGAAGATAAGAAGGTGGCTCAGTGAGTAAGCCAGGTTTTATCCTGACAGAACCACTGCTACTACCTGGTAGACAGCTGAAGATACAAAAATATATGAAGTAGTTTCAAGAGTAAGAATTAATTTGAGGAAAGTTTTATAGATATGAAAATGTTTTTTTTTTTTGCAGCTTTAAAAACAGTCCTTCAGATTCCATGGCGAGACTATCATTATCAGCTCACTTGGGGGTTGAATTAGCATTTCAAAAATGAGTTTTTCCATTAGAATTCCTCTCAGGGAAATAACAGCAGCACCTATATGAGATTTTCCCCGTAACTCAGGAATAATTGTGATTTGTTTTCAATTATCTGGTAAACAATTAGGACCAGACCTCCTCTAGATTGTACTTCTTTTTAAAGATCAGTGGTGGCATTTCCAGCATTTTCAGTATGAGCATAGAAATGATAATGACTGCAGACAAAGAGTGGGCCACAGACGGAAAATGAACAACAAAAGAAAGAAATCAATGTCCTTCTGAGGTTGTGTATATGGGTATTAACTGTGGTACGTCTTTCCAGTGGGTGATTATTCATTTCAACAATCAATGTCAGATGACATTTACCAGCTGACACTGACTGTGGCTGCAGGGTGACACTATAATAAAAGCCGTAGCTACCCTGTGTTTTCTCCGTCTGTTTAGATGTAAAAAGGCTTGTTCCCACGATGTTCCCCGTGAGCCGAAACCCAGGCAACTGCATCAACACATCCACAGTGATGCATGATTTAAAGTTTCTAACTGCATGTGTGAAATGTGTGAGGAAGTTCCAGCACCTGGTAGAAACCCAGCAGACGCAGCACAACAGCTGAGGATCACATCAGAAAAAAAAAAGAAAGATGTGAAACAGGAAGTCTGTGAATGGATAATTGCAGCGTTTTTTTTCCCTGACACCAACTTGATCTTCAGCCTGAGGGTTTGACAACAAGCAGGTGGAACTAAGTTGTGAGCCACATCTGAGAGGAGCAGAAAGTGCAGATGATAATGATGTCTGAGCCTGCTGCATCTCTCTGTGAAGACGCTGGTCTGTTGTTATCCAATCTGACAGACAGGCTAACTGTAGGAGTCCCTACTGTGGTGAAAACTGTTTGCAAATCTATTTCCAGCACCACAGGAGACCCACACGGGGAACCCACTTGCTCACTTCACAGCTGAAACACTATGCCACAGCAAGAAACAGGCAGAAGATGGTTGACATCTTCAGTGATTAAACATATCACAAAACTTGCCAGTGTTTGGAGCAGAGGTGGGGATCATTAACTTTCATCATTACAAGGCTTTCCTATTACTCAACCAGCTGTGTTTGGTGCTTAATTCTCATTGGTCAAAACCCTGCGATAACAGTAATTGATTTTAAAAAGGGAGGACAATGTTAGGGACAACCAGATCACACAAGTGATATCAAACCATCTGTGGAAAGGAGTTCTGGGTAATGTCTGATCAGTCACAAGCAGAGAAAAGAGGAGGAAAACGAGAGGGATGATAAAACACACACTAAGCTACTAAGCTAAAGTAAAAGGGACATCAACTAAATCGAGGAAAACAGCCACAAACCCTTACATGGTACAGGCTTTGGTAGCTTTACAGGATAGGCTGAGTGAGAAAATGTTTAAAATGTCAAAGGAAATGTGAGTTTTATTCAAGTTATTAAAGTAAAGCCTACAAACGATAAGACTTAAATAAATAGAAATGTTATTTATCATGTTAATTCAATATGTAAGTCATCTGATTAGAGAAACTGTTGCCATGGAAGCCATATCAACAATCAAATCTGAGAGACTTTTTATTCATGTTGAATAACTTTGGCACTAACCTTGCTCACCTCTAGGACCCTGCATACCCAATCTTAAATCAATCCTTGTTTTAATTTTGGTAGCCATGTAATAAGGTCCTGCTCACTACACAGTGTCCTAACTGCATATTAAAAATAGTACAGAGCATTCCTTAGGATCACTTTATTATTTAGCAGTGGAAAGGTAAAACAACGATATGTTTCCGACATGAATGGTATTGTTTTTATTGTTGAACACCTCTGAAAGACAATCCAGCCTTTAGTAAGCTGATGAACAGGATGTACTTCCACTTCTCCAAACAACTGTTTTTATTTTAGTTCCCCCTAACGCAACTGACCTCTTGAATTTTAATCCAGTTAGTTTAATTCTTGTTGGCTCTCGATTCAGTTTAGTGCCGTAGTCATTAGACAAGAGATGTAGATGTAAATTACACTTTAAGCCCATAAGACTCGATAGCAGAAAACAAACCCCAACATTACCAATGTCTGGTTTTTAAAATTTCACAATCAGGTCCCTAATAAAAACTGGATTTTGGTTGCCCTCCACAGTTTGGAGGGAAAGACAGTCACCCTGAAAAAACAGATTTAACTTCACAGTAAATTAAAATTCATTAGTCTCACCATATTCTGAATGGTTTTAAATCAGTGTTGTACTTTCCGAAACTGTTGCTGGGACCAGAGAGAAAGAAACATTAAAAGCTGCTGCAACAAATTACAGAAAGATATTAACATATTTTTATGCAAGGCCGTGATTTCAGCCAATTATATAAGTGAGCAAAAGAAAAGAGAAGCTTTGGAGGCTGTGAAGCACATTAGCCAATGATATCTTCAAAGGTGTTTGTATTAGCGTTTTTAGTGGGAGAGTGATAATTAACAAGCAAACTAAGAGAGAGACAGAGCCAAGTTAAACCAAAGCCAAGCCAGCAGAGCCTCATGTCACCCCTCCCTCTTTGCAGACCGGGCCAAAACATTTGCCCAATTAGGCAGAAAATGGAATCCATTTGGAGGTTTTAGAGATGGGAGGCAGGGAAGGCAGGAAGGACCAGAGTAAAAGACAGACTGGGATGTAGTTTGAGTCCCTCCCATGAGCTTTTCACCCCTGTCCCGATAAGTGATGTACTTTTCAGCAAAGCTAACACTTTGCTTTGGGCGTGAGTGTTACTCGCTGTGGGATATAGAGGAATATCTAAACAGCTTTTCATGGGCCCCAGATGATGAATATTAATAAATGTAGATGTCATCAATTAAGCATTTAAATTTTATGCTAAAAGACTAAAAATGATTGTAGTTACTAAAATCATCAGGGGTAGAGGTAGTTTAAGGCTGTTTGTTGTATAACTCTGGCACATTTTGGACTGTGCCAGCGAGTAACCAGTACACAAACTGTATAATCCCCATCACATCTGTCATCAACTGACACTTAAATAAGCTGGTAAAATGTTCCCCTCCCAATCCAGCTCATCATCAGTATGTGGACACAACTGAGCACCAGCAGGATGTATGCACTAAGTTCTGCTCTATGCAGCACAAAGAAGAGATACTGACAGCTCATCTCAACAATCAGACACATTACAAGAGCAAACTGCATTAAAGAGATATTCTGGCATGAATTTAAGTTATGGTTAAACACACTGTAACACCAGGATAGACACCCCCTCGAGAGACGAATATTGCTGACTATTTGCTTCTCTAGTTTTACCAACTTAAGTAACGACCGGACAATAGCAATAGACAGCGGTCTGAGGAGCCATAAACAAACCTCAACCCAAAAGCCACTCTATAGCCACAAATAATGCTCAGAACAGCACCTAACTCCATCAACGGTACATATAGGGTCCTAGCCATAGTACTAGCCACCAAACATCTTTTTGGCTTTGCCTGGTTTCTTTAGCAAAGAGACTAAACAAAACTCACCCACTCTACTCCAGCAGCCGCTTGTTTGTGGGGGACCACTGACGAGTCGATCATTGAGTTTAGCGGAAAATTTATGATTATTACTTCATGGAAATGCAATCGGACCAAGACGCTGAGGCAGAAGAAGACCACATCTGCAGTACACATACAAGATACACAAGAACTCTGATTGCATTTCCATGAATAATAATTCTATATGTTCTTCATTGAGCTGCGAAACTCTGCTGGACTCGGTGATCGACTCGTCAGGGCTCCCCCACAAACAAGCAGCTCGAGGGGGTGTCTAACTCGGTGTTACGGTGAGTTTGACCATAACTTAAATTTACGCCAGAATATCCCTTTAAGTTGCAAAAATCGATGAGCATTCTTGTGCTTGGAAATCATTGGTGAAACATGTTTTGTGAACCGTGAGATACAGCATGTTGTGGGGGGTAAAGGCTGCGCAATTCTTGGATATATTACTGGCTGTAATCCATTTTTACTGACAAGTTTACTGCGCTCTTAAAGCCTGAGGTCCAGCATATCGAGTGCCGCCATGTTGAATGTTTATAAACCCTGTATTTATTAAGCGGCTGGTATAGATGCAGCCAAGACTTCGTGAACAACAATCCTGAAAGCTGTGCATCCACATACACCCATGGCTAATTCATCACCTGCTCAAGTAACAAGTTCACAACTACGTATGTATACATCATAACGTGAGAATTTGCTTTATATCTTTAAATATAAAATGTAAAGACACATCTGGAAAAATCTGAGTGATTACAGTACACAGGGAAATAACAGGCATGTAGAGAGTGCCAAAGAAAAAGAAGGGGTGATTACTAAGTTGACTGCAGCAGAGATGTTTATTTTAGAGCTCTGCTGCTCCTGACAGCCCACAGAATTAGACGCTGTGCAGAGAAAACCAATGGATGCAGATGAGGAAGAAAGATGGAGGAGGAGGAGGGTGGAGGGTGGAGGGATGTTATTAGAAGAGTGGAGAGGAGGAGGAGGAGGAGGAGGAACTAAAGACATTCAATACAAGGGGCAACTACAGCTGAACCTGTGCAGAAATACAAGAATAATAGGCTGAAGTACAAGAAAGGGAAGAATGAAGAGGAGGAGAAAATTGAGGCTTGTGGATGAAAAACAAACAAAGCTTTTTTTGATGAGTTTCCCTGCGCTGAAATTAAAATAATGATTTAACGGGGGTAGTATTGACAGTTTTCTGACTGAGTCAACAAAGAATTCCACGAGCAAAAACAATGTCTAGCATCATCATGGCAGCGTGATGAAGCAATGGGTGGCACTTGAGGCAAAATAATCCATATTCCATTGTTGTCTTGCGAAGTGAAAGCAGATGAAAGCTAAAAAAAAGAGAAAAAAGCTGTAATGCAGAACACCACAATACTACAGTGTGTCCCCAGGATGAACATGACTCACATCCTCTGGTACTGCAGGGAAAAAAACGACTCTCTCCGCCTTACCACACCCTTCTTATGGTGGTTATAAGCTCAATTCGTGACCCCAGTCTTGGGTCGTGCAGGTACAACTGCTCCCTGTCTGCTGATAAAGACTGGGATATTTATTTTGGCAGATAAAATAAAGACATTCACCTTTAGTGTGTCCTTCACCCTCTGTCTAGGCCTGGGGGAGGTTTCTAGAGGTTTACAAGGGGTGACCTCCTAAATACAAAGAGAGAAGAGCTCTCAAAGCCGCCTTGGCTTTTACTATCTTCTTGATTTGTTCTGCTTTGGCAAGAAAAAATGTACGAGAGGGAAAAAGAAGAATTTTAATGATTCATATAAAACTTTCCATGGAAAGAGGGACACCCATTTGCAAAATAGGTTATGTAACCAGCCATTGTCTGTGTATTCTGACAACAAAAAAGGCTAAAATGAACCGAGCAGAAATGGGACCCAGAACACTTCTGTGTTCTTTCATTCATCAGCAAATTATGATAAAAAGAAGCAGATGGTGTTTCAAGGGGAACCCTTCTCATTAAAATGTAATAATGACACAAAAAAGAGTGACAAGAGAGGGCTTTTCCACACATTTTAAAGACTCCCACAGCTTCTTCTCCTCCATCGCTGTCAAAAACATCTCATAGGGACTTATTATTAATATATTCTGTTGCTGTTTACTATCTGAATAGAAGGAACTGTCCCATATCTCTACAGATCTGCAGGAAACAACAGTGAAACAGGTACTAATGCTCAAGTGCATATTGGTGCTTTAGAAAGACAGAACTGAATTTTATTGAATAAAATATTGATGGTTAGCAGACACTGTGTGTATCTGGTATGTTGTCAAACTCCATTAACGGTTGTACTATATCAAATTAAAATCCACGCAAAACCTACATAAATGCACGCAGTTCACAAAAAAGGCTGTCAGCCCAGAAGTTGCATAATCCCAGACACTGAAACAGATCCTATTAGAGTGAATAACAGATTTGCAGCCACAACAGCCTCTGCAGAAAAACAAATTGTGTGGCTGTGAATGCAAATTTGTTTCAAACTTCCAAAATTGATAGCAGCTGTAGATTTAATATATTTACACCTGCACTGATAGTGATATTATTTCGACCCCGATCCCCCGAAAAGTCAGGTCAACACAAACAGATTTTGTTGGTTTGCAAATTTGCATTTAAGCTCTAATGTGTATGAAAATGAGAAATTGCATATAACAAAACTATATTCTTATTACAAATTTAATGCGACTGACATGTTTAAAAAATGCACTGAATAAACCACCTGAAGGAACGTCTCTCAACCAGTGAGGTGAATCTGCAACAGATCAGGGCAAACCAGAGAGGTAGAGTCCTCCAGGAGCTAAGTTTGGAGTGGGTTAACCATTCTAAGAGACTGGGTGAGCAAATATATATATATGAGCTCAGATGGCACTGCGTTAATAACAGACATGACTCCGTGGTGGGAATCACTGCAACGACCTAAATGATCACCCATCAAAACACACCTCAAATGAGAGGTGATGCAACATGACGCCCCTGTGACGAGTATTTGAGATGTTTCATGTTCTTTGCACTTCTTCTGATTCAAAAGGAAAAGTTGAAGTCATCTGCAAACTATGAAAATCTTTTTTTTTTGCAATTATTTATTGCAATTATTCCAAGTGTCCCAACTCTTTCTTTTAGAAAGTTCATCTTTCTTCCTGAATCAGAAAAGCCATCAATAAATCCAGAACTGTGAGCTTTTTATCTCTGAATGACTCAGCACTAGCTCTTTAATACCAGTGGGTGGTCAGTGAATATGAGCACTCAGCTTTCAGGATGGAGGCTACCTTGGAAAAATCATCTGAAGCCACAGCAGGAAGAAACACAACACGCTGAAGCTCTTATCTCCTTCTTTTATCACAATTGCTTCCCTTTTTCTATTCTGTTTGATTCCCTCCATCCCGCTCCACAGCTCCTTTTCTCAGTGTGTAACTCCTTAAACACTTGACTAAAAAGTCAGTCGCTGCGAGAGACTCTTTCTCTCAATCCCCACTTTTATGGTAATGAATGAGTCACTGACAAGTCCTGAAAAGTGGCTTTTAGCATAGTAAGGAAGCAAATGATCCCGGGGCAGGGTGAGGATTGGAGTGCAGAGTGGAGTAGTCCTGAATGAGATGGAAAATGCATAATGAAGGGTACGATGGGTCGTCTTACAGCTAAAAAGTTCTAGTCCTTTGCTAGGAGGCTTACGCCGGACTGCTGCCAGATCCATGTTTGGTCTGTCTCTGCCATGATCTGGGGCCTCATGTATCAATACTTGCGTGGAACTCATACCAGAAACGAGCGCACGCAAGGTCCGTAACGCTGAAAAAAATCCGTATGTATCAATGTGTGCGGACGCCGAAATCCACGTGTGTTTCCTTGATACATCCCAATCAGCGTGGAATTGAGCGCAGATGTCGGAGTGACTGGGCCAGCCCCCGTTACGCCCTCCTATAAATATGCAGATTTATTTAAATAGGGTCTCCCTGTCCTCGCACGCAGACAAAATGACAAGAAAACCTAAATTTACGGCGTGCGAGGTGGAGGTGCTGGTGGCGGAGGTGGAGGAGCGACAGCGTGTTTTGTTTGGCAGCCTGTCCAGTGGCGTCAGTGCAAAACGAAAACGCTTGGAGTGGGAGAAAGTTTGTCAGAGGGTGAACGCGGTGGGTTCAGAGACACGCTGCCCCGCGGAGATTAAAAAAAAGTGGTCGGACCTCAAGGTGGAGGTCAAGCGGCGTACAGCTGCCCTCCGGAGGAGTACCGGCCAGACAGGTGGGGGTCCGGGGGAGGAGACCCTCACGCCGTTTGAGCAGCGGGTGGTGGCGATTATGGGGGGCGCCTCTGTGGGGGGGGTTGTCGCCGCTACCCGCGGCGACTCAGACAGCCTGCTGGAGGGTAAGTAGCGTGTCACACAAATGTCCACATGCTTTGCCATAGATGTAAATGCAACAGATACACAGAAGCAGGAATTGAAATGAACAAATATTTTTATTGTGTCACAGAAATCAATGTGTCGGCCGTGTCGCCGGCTTGTGGAACCCCGGCCCGCGGCAGCCCGTCCGCCGGCTCGGAGTCGTCGGCCAGGACCAGCGGCATTCGGGCCGCCCCCGGCCCCAGCACCAGCACCAGCACCAGCACCAGCACCAGCACCAGCGCGCCGACAAGCGATGGAGCGTCCACCAGGCGCGGCGCTTCCGCTGGACCACCCGGACGCAGTGGAAGGGTCCTCACGGAGGCGGTCCTGCAATCACAGGAACAAATAATTAGGGGGATCGCGGGGATCAACGAGCGGCTGGACCGCCTCGTCAATGTCCTCGAGCGTCTGGTGGACAAAATAAAATAATTTGGCTCATTAAACTGTGTATTCACTTTTTACCCATTCACATTGTGGCGATGAGATTCTCCCGCGCGAGGACGGCGGCCCGGCAGGGATCAGCTCGCATCCCTCCGTCTGCTGCTGGATCATCATTTGGGGCGACGTGCTGCTCAGCCATGGGGATGTGGTGCAGTTGTGCCACATTGTGAAGGACGCCACACGCCATCACAATGCGGCACACCTTCTCCGGACGATAAAGAAGCACGCCGCCACTCCGGTCCAGACAGCGCCACCGACCCTTTAACTGGCCGATGGCCCTCTCCACCACTGACCGAGAGCGAGAGTGGAGATGGTTGTACCTCCGCTCTCGGTCAGTGTGGGGGTTGTGGAGAGGGGTCATCAGCCAGGTCCTGAGGGGGTAGCCACTGTCACCTTCAGAAAAAGCACAGTGTGTTAAGTTTTGGGCTTGATGCGTTGTAATAATAGCAAGCAATAAGCAATCAATAACCCACAACATCCATCGAGTACTCACAATCAAACGCAGAGTACAATATATCAGCGTTGCACACATTTAATTCAAGTCACTGATGCACGCCAAGTTTTTGAATAACATTATATCATTACATATTTACTCACCCAGCAGCCACCCGTCTGTAACTGCACCTGCCTGGAGCCTCTCCCCGACAGTGCTGTTGTACATGATGTGCGAGTCGTGCGTTGAACCGGGCCACCTCGCAACAATGTTGAGCAGATTCATCTGTGCATCACAGATGATCTGCACATTGATGGAGTGAACGCCTTTTCGGTTGACGTAAGCGTACTCGTCAAGGGACGGCGCTTTTATGGCAACATGAGTGCAGTCAATAGCTCCGATTACGTTTGGGAATCCGGCTATTGCTGCAAATTGCGTTTTAATATTGGCCTGTTCAACCGCACCGTAGGGGAATTTAACATACCTGCTGGAGAGGCGGATCAGCTGGTCCACCACCGTAGGCATGGCCCGGCTGATGGTGGACTGGCTCACCCCAGCACGGTCCGCCATCTCCCGCTGGAAGGATCCTGTGGCCAAGAAGCCGAGTGTGCCCAGCACCAGCGTTGGCACGGGCACCGCTCGGCTTCTGGCCGTTGATCGCTCCAGCGCCGGCCGGAGCTCCTCGCACAGCTCCAGGAGGATCGCCCGCGGTAGCCGGAACCGGCTCATGAGCCATTCGTCGGTATTCTGGAGCAGGTCCTCCCGCTCCATAAAATGACGCTCACGTCGGATGGCACGGTTATAAATATCTTCGATCAGCGCAAGTGCTGCCATTGTTGAATGTTGTCTTCTGTATGTGTTGTTGTATGCGCTCTTTTATAGCCCCTCCCGTAATACCGACAGGTGTTCGTGTTTGTGTTAATGTGTTACAAATTAACACAATTAACACACGAACAGCTGTCGGATTAACAATTAATCCACTGCAATGTGTGGACGCTTGTCACATAGTGAGTCACCACACAGCGTCGCCAAAGTGCGAATCACAGTCAACGCAAATATCCAGCTCAACGCCAATTTCTACACCACCTCCTGACTTTGCGTTGATTAGCGCTGGAACCGACGCTCGTTTCGCGATGATAAATCTGGACGTGTGCGCCGATTTTGGCGTACGCAAGGTTTTCTTGCGCCGCAAGCGTTGATACATGAGGCCCCTGGTCATGCTTTTTCGTTTGTCATTTAAAGAGCAGCACCGACCAAGAATTGACAGTGTTAAATACAAAATCAGTGTTTTTGTTTTTTTTTCCAGCTCCATGATGAGCTCTGAAAACATCTGACATGTTGACTTCAGGCCTACCTGTGCTCACTATGATTGTTTGTAGCTCAAGTGAAGTTTGCTTGTTTTGGAAATACATGATTGGCGTAGGCTGCTCCTGCCATCATAAAAAAAGGGTTAGGTGTGTATAAGAATAAGAATAAGAATAAGAAGAACTTTATTAATCCCCGAAGGTAAATTCAATTGTCTGTTGTCTCACATAATATGTCTCTAAAAGTTATCTACTATACTACTATAAGACACTAAGGCTGTAACAATATACCGGTATTAATCATAATAATCATTTAAAACATAAAGATATTGAAATTGTGCTGAAAAGGAGTACACAGTAATGAGTTAATTACAGTGATAATTTATGCTAGCTGCCACATGCAATAAATATTAGTCTCTAAGGGAATTGATGCATATAGACGGATTTAAAATTCAAGAAGCATAAATTAAAACTAATATAACTATATGAGCCTTTACTAAAATCATAACTAACATGAATTATTGCTTGAAAACTCTCCTTCAAGCACTCACTGGAATCATAACAATTTAAAGACCACTCATTAACTATAATTTGATGTTATATAACATAAATAAGACTATGAAAGGTTAAGATTAATGCCCCGGAAGGATTGATAAATCCTTATTACGTACTTATTAACAATTTACAATACTCTTATTAACTATTAATTCATGCCAATTACAAGGACCTTAATACAAAGGGTCACCAAACATGTGATCTGATTTTTATAATTAAGGATGTATGTTGATAAAGGTGTCAAAATTCCAGTAGAGTTTAAATCTTGTTCAACCCTGCCACTGCAAACCATATCTATCAAATAGCTCTGCATCAGTTGTAAGTGCCACTGAACATGAGTCTAAAGCACCACCTCTCCACTGTGAATCACTCTGGATAGGAGCATCCACTTAAGTAGCTGAAATGGAAATATAATGTAAATTACACTGATGCTGAAGTTGATGCGGTGCCCTCTCTGCAGTGCTGGGCAGTAAAAGCAGCTTCTGCAGTGTTCAATCTAAGACTGATGAAAGTAAGACCAATGCAGCGATTGTAATTATCATCACCATCATTGTAAAACATTCATCATTACCATCATCAGCATAATAGTTATCTCCCTCTGTCACCAACCAGCCATAATCATAACCATAATCACTTCAATGCACATACGCACACATCACACAAGACCATCAGCATTAAAAACCACAACACCCATCTATCTTTGAATGCAACACCAACACACACACACATTCACAAAGTTTAACACACACTCAAAGTTACCATTTATACATATGGATGTATTATCTCATCTGCATTGCTAAAGCAGGCCATCAGCATGCGGTCTAAGCCTCTGGCTGATCACAGAGACTCACACAGAGCAGCTCTGAATGTAAAGCTCTTTGCCGCGGCTGCCAGGGGTCCCTCAAGCTATACCCAATGGCTAATATAGAAATTACAGGTGCTAACACATTTCCCACATTGCATTTCTCTGGGGGGATGGTGGACCACGGCGGGCAGCGGTGCACACATCTGAAAAAGAGTGTCAGAGAGGACGTCTCAATTATTCATTGAGCGGTTGATTTATGTGGTTTCATATGGAGCATATTAAAGGCTTTGGGGGGCACCAGAAAGCAGGAAAAGATGGTTTATGTAACTGCTATTAATTGGGACTTTCTATCACTGGCTCTTTCTCAGAGTACACAAACAGCTACCGGTAAAGGTGCTATTTCTGCGAGAGGACAGGTATATGCAGAACAGATAACACAAAGGTGCTTTTAAAAAAATACAGCTGGGTGCACACAGTGTGTACTTTTTACCTGCTGTGTCTCTTAAAGCTAGCGCAGTGCTTTAGAAGTAGAACAATTATGTGAAGGACAGAGAGAAGAAAAGAGTTACAGTCGACACTATCCAGCCGCATTTGCATAATTAAAAACAGTGAGAAGTTTGCAGCGAGTCCCTGACTTTGTGTGGAAATTATAGGCTCAGCTTTTTGCTGATCAAAGAGAATAACTCATATGGAGCATATGCACATATCTATTAAATGTATATGTAAAACAGCCAGGGAGCGGCGGATCAAATGCGCTAGTTTTTCAGTATTGGCATGTAGCTATTTTCACAAAAGATGATGTTCGTGGAAAGGATTCATTTGCACAAAGGTGATGCTTGTTTTGTTTTTTGTTTTTTTTGTTTGTCTGTGTAAGCACAGATGAATGGATGGATGCACAAGTTCATGCATATTTGAACAGCATAGTTTTTTGCTGCTGACAGTCCCTCATTTTCTTCTCCATGCACCAAGAACAAAGAGGAGAATTTATGGATAAAACACAAGAAAAATAGACTAATGTTTGTCTATTCTAGAAAGAGGAGTGAGGACAAATGTGTGCTTTGAACTCACGGTGAAACTGACAGAGGTTACCACCTACACTGGAACTCATGGTCAGGGGCAACATGGCCAGTCAAATGTAGAAAGAAGGGGTAAAAGAGGAGAAATGTAGTCAAAAAGAAAAACAAAAAAAAGGGCGGGGGGCTGATTCAAGTAGTTGGTGTAGAAAAATCAAGCCAATCTGCAAGCCTAAAAAGCTGCAGTTCCTAGGATGTCCACTTGAGGCTAGTTCCAAAAGCCAAGAAGATCCATTAACACTCGTGTCAAATAGCTCATTTTAACTACACTGTAGTACAAAAATATGGTTTAGGTCCAAAAAGCTCACACTAAAGAGAGAGTGAATATTTTAGTAACGCAGATTACTTCCAGATTTTATTAACCAGAGTTAGGGATAGATTGGTCTGGCTAACTGGTTATTGAGTGCATTGGAACTAGTTGTCAAGAGGTTAAAAACCCACCGAAGCTCGACCTCTTTGCCAGCACCTAGGTTGACTAAAGGTTCGCTTCGGTCTGCATTTCAAATGTGGCAAGCACCATAGTCAGGCTTCAAATATCCAGAAATCAACAGGCAAAGCCATGGAGATTACATCTACGTTTTATAAACTCTATAAGTGAGGGAAATGAGGGACAAAAACATCTACAAGCACAAACAGAAAATGAAAACAAAGTGATGCATCTACGATGTTGTGCTGAACAAACTTTTAGAAAATTTAAAGGTATGAAAGGTTTCCTCTTCATGCTGTAGTGGTAAGTCAACAGTGTGTTGGTGTATTCGGAGGGGTCATATCGCCAACAATGAAGTCTATTATAACTTCTTGTACACAAGTTTTTCACAAATCTGCTGTAAAGTGAGGTGTGAAAATGTTTCTCAGTGCATTTTTATTAGCAATGTCCTCTTTCAACTGAGGGAACTGCAGTTATCTATTAACTTAGTGTTCAACTCAGACAAGTTATTCAAAAGCCCCATCGGAGTGTACAGCTCCACATTCATAATGCAAGTCATATTTTTTCTTCTTTGTTAGCAAACAAAACTTTATCACAGAATGACAGTCGCTGTACAAAGAGTGCATCCTCCCCACTGCTGCAGCGCCACAGGTATGACACCCAGTAATCAACGACCTGAAAGCTCCCATCAGCCGGCAGTGAGCTTCTCAGCAGGTCTCCCCCCCAGAGAGTCTGCTAGAAAAGTATGTAAAATAACCTGAGTCAGATATGTGACATTCACAGTTTATGCTGCATACTATACTTTTATTGATCTTCATAGTGAGGCTGTTTCAGCTGTAACTATGAGTTTACTTCTCTTGTTAGGAATGCTACATATTAATGAAATTACTTGACTTTATTAACACGGTGAGAGTGGTTGGATGAGAATGAGGAAGTTAAAGTCCAGATTTTTCCACTGCAGTCGTACTTAGCCTGTGATATTTTAAGGAGTGATTATTGTTACAAAACAGGCGAGGGAAATACTGTCTCAAGACTTAAAAATTGAGGTAGGAAAGCTGACAGAAACCAACCTTTGGATAACAGTAGACAAAAGATTATCAACTCAGTCTGCAGTAACATTGTAGACACTAATACGCTAAGACTGTCATTTAGAAGTATAGCTGTTGCATTTAACTAGTATTAATTGTAATATGATATATCATAAGATATATTCTGTTGATATATTGTGCTCAAAAAGAACATACATACAATAATGTTGTGAGTTTGGAGAAGTGTCCTTCCAGCTGGTTGCCAAAAATCATCACACAATATATGATGTAGCAGCTGCTAGCAGGCTAGATAAGGCAGTCCTCTGAGAGATGATGAGACACTTAAAACTGATATTCAGGATAAATGTGAATCTGTGCTTCTTCAGGTTACCAATCAACTCAACATTCACACTTTCTAGCCTTTCCGTCAACTGCTTACGATCAACTGAGAGTATAATATGAAAAGTGAAGCAACTGAAACCCAAGAGGGAAAAATTAACTAAAAAACTAAAAACTGAAAATGCCAGTTTCTTACTGACACTTAAAGAATAAGATCACCACAAACCCGTAGAATCAAATATCAGTTTCAAAGTTTACAATAAACTATCCAATAGTTGCCAAAACATGTTAAATTCCTAGATCTAAAGACCTCCTTCACTTCGTAAGTCTTCCTCTGAGGGATCTCATTTCCTCTATACCTGAGCTTTTGCCAACTCCATCACTGCAAACATAACTCCGCACATCCACAGATCCTGATAACTCAGAGCTCCTCTGTACCTCATTTACTGTGGGTAGAAAAGTTCCTCATCAGCCTGTGACTGATGCTCTTTTCACAGCACGATGCCAGCCCAGAATACACAGGTGATGAAAACACACACACTCCAGCACCCAACAAATGACTCCTTGTGTTCGTCGACGGCGTGCAAATGATTCTTTCTTTCCTCTTCTCATGATAACCTCTATTGTTGGTAATGTGTGGGAGGGGAGACACTGATTCGCCTCGGCCTGTATAATTCTCTCATTATGAGTTCAGAAAGGGGGAAAGAAGCACAGCGAGGGATGAAGGCCTGGAGGCACAACGCGCCACAAAGAGCAAAACCCGGTTGATAATGGAGCAAATCCATCAGTCTCTGGCTTTCCATCTCTGTCTGTCTCTTGTCATCTTTCCACGAGCCTCACAGAGCTTTAGATGGAAGTCATTTCAGAGAGCTTGGAGAGAAAAGTGGCTCAGAGGAAATGCAAAGACGGGAAATGAAGTACAAGCGGTTTTAGCGGCGCAATAATGCCATCCAATCTGGCAGAAGAGTGAAAATGGAAGGAGAAGACAACAAAGAAAAGCAGAGGGAAGGGAGGATGATGCAAGAGGGACGAGAGGAAGAAAGCTGACATTTAACCATCAAAGAGGCGTCGGTTGGACGACCCTTCCTCCTTTCTGGGTGACTATAACAGCAGGACAGAACCACAAGGTTGCTCTGACCTAGCTTAGACTCCTGCTTATCAAATTCCATTCACCCCTCCAGCCTCCCAAAACCCTCTCTGGCTCCAGCTATGGCTCATTGCTCTCATCATTGGTTCAATTTTGCAAGCATATGCGCGTTTGTGCAAGCGAAAGAATGAGAAAAATACTGAAGGAAAGTCTATGCAGCCACTTGAGGGTATTTAAAGAGACCCCCGCCTTCTCCTCCTGATAGTCTCTGGTCTTTAAGACTACTGGCTCAGTGTTCAATCACCACAACAACCTCACCTTAACAAACAATGACTCCAGTAACCTTGGCCATCCATTAGACTGTCTAAGAACAAAAGCTGTTTCCACTGGGAGCCATTAGACAGATAGAGCTCTGGGACAGGAAGTATCCAATACAACAGATGGGCTGCTCTTTATAGCAGCTTCAGGGCTGGACAGCAGCCTCACAGAGACCATTATCGAGAAGGAAAAAATTAGGCTAAATCAGCGAAGTCCATAGAGGATGGTCGGCTTCCAGGCTGGACACAATCCATAAATGTGAAACTGCAGGTGGACACTGATTATTACCCACAGCGTGTCAGATATCCACATACTCAAATGTTTCACAGCTATCATCTTTTTTCAAAAAGTGTAGGATTTTCTCAGGTTTTCTGGGGCTCAAAAATGATGGTTTAGTAAGAAATTTGATCCTTTATGTTGAATATTAACCCCAGTCTGAGCCTCTTTGGTATTCACAGAGGAAAGCATCCAATTTCAGAGAAGGGCAAACTCTGAAAACCCAGGGGAACATTTATCAACACATAAGGATGCTATGAAAGTATTTCCCAGGATTCTCATTATTTTCCAGCTGTCTTTAGACAAACTCATCTCCCTTTTTTGATTTTTATATGAACAAATTAGAAAGATGGTGCGAGTTTCAGTGATTATCTGATCGCTGGGTTATAAAAAGGTTATGTTACACTATGAAAATTCTGCTGTCGGGCAGAAACCTCTTACCTTTAAATTTCATCATTTTATATTTTTACGTCATTTTTTCTGATTTGGATCTGAATGTGAGATTTTTGAAAATTTGACTGTTTTAAAGAGCTAAAAACATAGACAACTAAATTCCTCGAAATGTTGAGTTATCTGAAAAACACTGAGTCTTTTAACCTTCCAGAATGTTGTGGTTTTGGCGATAAGAGGTTTCTGCTGCATTGCAACACAATAACATACAATAAGAAATGATATGATATGATATGATATGATATGATATGATATGATACGATACGATGCAAAATGGTAAGAAACGGTGTCACACAATATAATGGGATACATCACTATGTAAATGTCTAACATACCATACTGTACCATATCATATGGTGTAATACAATAGCAATAAAGACAGTGATTCTTTAACAATCGATATATTGTAAGCCAACCATGTAATGATTTTTTAGGGCATAGAACATCCTCAGTGCTGAATGGAAAAGGTTAATTGACTGTAATATGGTGTCATTTCATGCCTTCTGACCACTTACAGCTCTTTGGCATAGAATCTCTCATTTCACCCATTCATGCCACATTAACTCACAGACAACTGAGCCACCAGAGGCATATTTGGGGTTACATATTTAGCTAAAGTTGGATCAAACACCTACAGGTGCCACTTAAAAAAGTAAAGTGCAGATTCAGAGGTAGAACGTGGGAATATTTTGCATTATGGTGGGATTTCAATTGAAATACTCCCTTGCTCACCCCTTCTTTTCAATGAAATTACAACTAAAACATATCAGTTATTGTATCACACAAGTTAGGATGACAATATATTGCAGTGTAAATATTTTGTCTTACCTCTAGTATGTAGCAAAAACCGGAGGACAAGGGCAAGTCTGCATTTCATCCACTGAACAGACTTTTAGTCTTTACAGCGAAGGAAGGGTTGATTTTGCAGAAAAAACACTAACTTAGAAAACACTCTTTTCCTTCTTCTCTTTGTCGACTCACTCTGTCTTTTTGCTTGTTTTTTTGTTTTGCCTTTACTTCTTTGTTTTTTATTCTTTAGCTGTATTTATCTGCTGCTCATTCAGCTCTTTGATGTTTTCTTCAGAGATTGTCTCATATCTTTTTATTTCCCCTGAGGTCATGTTTTGTGGAACCAGTTCAGCCAAAGAAGTCTGTTTTGCATAGGAGGAAAATTCACACACCGCTCACACAGAGTCCACTTAAATTATCTTTAAGAGTTCAAAGTGGGTCAGGAAAGACTCAGAGTTTATCCAGGACCAGTAACAACCACATTTTGAACAACTATGCATCTTTCAGGAGTTCCAGTTTGGTTGTTTCTCTGTCTCTTTAACAAAAGTTCATCCACAAGCCCTTTGCAACTCACAGACTGTCAAAAAGTGCTTTGTCAGCTTTCGTGATGCAACTGCCCACTAGTGACGCATCCGTCATCCACAGTGATCCCTTTGTAATCCTTAATTCGCAACAGATTCATCATAAAGCAACAAACTTTCAGTCTCTATGCACAAACAAACAAACTCTCAGACGACACGGAATAAGTAAGTTCTCCAACACTTCACCTCAAATTTAAAAAATGCTGCTCTGCATGCCTGGAAATGTCCATCTGTATGAATTTGGACTCAGATATTTTCATCCAAGCGTCCCTCGTTTCAGGGACACAAACCCAACAATGCATGCGTGTTTGTCCTGGAGCTGTAACTGGCAGGAATGAGAGGTATTAAGACAATGCATCTCATTTGCCATTGTCCGGCTCTCGTCCTGTAGGGAGGTAGGAGATTATTTCACACAAAAAAGGTGTCAGAGCGCTCTCAGCTCAAACCCAGCATTGAGTTTACATCTATTATGTATAAGCTGAGCCAGGCTGAGCTCTGCAGCCACTCAGTCCTGACTATCAGCTCGAGCTGAGGATGTGTCACCTGTCTCTTTTCGTCCCATATGGTTTCCCCTGAATAACGTTACAGCTGTAGCTCCTGGCTACAGAGCAGATAACAGCTCAGTGTGTGTGTCTGTGTGTGTGTTAGTGAGTGCCATCTGCCTCCATGTGGGTCTGAACTCTGTGAAGAAGTCTGCTTACTGTACCTGTGTTTGTGTGTTTCTATGCACTCTATATCTATGCTCTTTTTGGTGTATTTGTGTGTGTGTATTTCTGTCATCCCCCAGCAGACACAAGCGTTAATTCATGCGTGTTCCTGCCTGTTTGTGTGCCTCACAGGGAGACTGCATGACGAAGTGTGTATGTGTGTCGGTGTGTAGGAGGGACTTCTTCATGTGACAGAAAAAGTGAAAACAGTCGCAGAGGAACTGAGCTCGGATCAGCTCTCGACACACCTTGATTAGATAAGTGTCTGTCACAGCGCTAAGTGATAAGCTGTTGTCATTAGAGTTTTGTCACAAGTTCTGACCTGATTACAAACTTTGTCGAGGCACAGCAGTGAGATGTGGAATCATTACTCAGGTGAAGTTTTTAGGTCGAGAAAAGAACCAACTGTTAGTGAGGGCCTGTTTGGAGACAAACCACTGCGCAAACACGGCCTGGTGCCAAGATGCTCTCAATGAATCCGACATGTTTATTGGACACATTTGGAGTATAGCTGCAGATGGCTTCTGTGAACAGGTTAAATATTGATGTCGGGAGGAGGAAAAAAGGACCACTATCAAACAGCTTCCTCATAATGCCTATCCAGCTGTTATCGATGCTTTAATTACTGCAGATAACAAAAATTATCGCATAAACAAAAGCAGCTCTGAATCCAGGTTGAGTCTTGAATAATTAATATTTAAAAAGTGACTCAGCACAAGCCAAGACTACAAATTCGACCGGTCTGTGATTAACATATCTTCAAATGTGAGAGGGTACAGGGCTCCAGGCTTTTTAGGGAGAGAGAGGAACAGGTCAAAGGATGAAAAACAAGCAACCTGTGTGTCAAGAACTGTGGCCTCAGAACATCAGGGGAACACATTCAGGAACAGTATCTCAAGACTTTATATTGATCTCTAATATTGTTTATGCTCCAGCAATATTGTTCAGACTTTTATGCCAAACAAAGTTCATTTGAAATGAATTACAGTGATAACGGATTAAATTAAATACTGAGTGTGTATTTGTGTGTCTGCTTTTTTCTTTTGGAACAGTCAGAAAACACACAAAAAAGGTTGTTCGTTCAAACTTTTTCTAACAAAAAGGTTTTAAAATCTGTGTTTTGCTCTTCTGGTAACACATTTGAGTGCCAGAGAAGCAAACATTTAAATATCCACGTAAAAATAAATAAATCTGGCAAATTTTAGCCAGGCTTTAGAAAAATCATGATTTGTTCTGTATTTTGTAAGTTAGCAGGCGTGTAAACTGTTAGAGGACACCAGAGGCTGACATATAACTGCCGTTAGCGTCACTCACCAATCAGTTACTGATCAGTTACAGAAAACCAGAAAAGCTGAATACAAGGGTGACATTAGAGTAAGTTTGAGGCTTTTGCATTTGTGTTTTTATTGTTAATGACACAACTCAAGCTTGTATGTTTTGATTACTGTATTGAAACACACTGTGTCAGCTGCTGAGAGAGAAGATTAGACACTAGAAAGTTATTAGTGAGTCCGCTGGGTCATCTAGGCTTTTGGTGGAGTAAACTGTTTACTGACACATTTCCAATCACTTTAGTTCAGAATGATGTTTTGGTTTGAGTTTGTTCAATTTAACTAAATTATGTGGCAGGTCTGGCTCTGTTTGTAGCTCTAGATTGTGCAACCCAATTTAAAAAAAAGTTTAGATACATACTATCCTTTTTCAGTCTTTGGCAGAGTGTTCTTGTTATGATTCATTTTAATCTAAAATGTGAGAAACTTTGATCATGGAGGATGTTGAAATACTCCTTTTGGTCATCTATCTACTCTCCATCTACCATATAAACATCGAATCCCAAAATAAAAAGCATGATAGCTGTGGAGATACTTTAATCATGACACATTTTTGAGCCAAACTTGAAGCATGTTTAAATCAGTAACACACCAACCTTTATAAAAATCTGCACCAACTAGATCGTTGTTTATGAAGAAAACTGCTCTGCACTTAAGAAGCGTTGAGTGGTACAAAAAGCCTGATGTGCGGCCATGCTAATGAACATTGATGATGAGGTAATAATGCAAACTTGGCTTAATGTATAATTACTTCAGAGATTGCTCATTTATTCCCTTGCTGCTCGGCTTAATGAGCTTGTACCTCCATCAGTCTTTTGTTAAGTTTAACCCAAACAAATTGATGACAAAAACCTCCCACCACCACTCTGCTTTTCCTGTAATCGGCTTCTTTCTTCCCCCCCGGCTAAGGCTTCCGAGCAATATGTCCTTATGAGTGCCTCAAGTGTTCCAGGTAGACACAGGGCGCTGCTCACACAGACATAGAAAGAGATATTAGAGAGGCTGAGTGTACCTGATAAACATGGTAGGCGTTGGCAGCTCGGCCCTGCAGGAACACGGAGGGGATCCACACGTTGATGAGAGCCCGATGAGCCCTGAGTGACACAAAAACCATCTTCACTATCATCATCATCATCATCATCATCATCACCATGCGTTACTGGCAGCAGCAGGAGCATCAACAGTGATTCAGCACTTTTACCAGGCAAGCCCCTGTAGGTTCCAGCTAACTCTAGTAAATCCCCTAAAATCTAACTTAGTCCCAATCAGCGAGCAGAAAGAATGAATGAATGTGTAAAATGGAACATCATGATGCTTTGTTTTGTTCACCTGTTTGCGTACTATGAATGGATGATGATGTAATTCTAGCGAGATAAAAAATAAATCAGGGAAACAGGAGATACAGGTGCAGCTGAATTTATTCAGGATAATGAAAGATGGCTGGAGCAATAAAGGAGAAATATTCTTACGTCTCAAAATCTGACAGGCTGGGGTCATCTGATGTCTGGCTTAAATCACCGGGGACCTGAAAAATATCAGGGAAGGGGGGATTGATAAGAAAGAAAATAAATATGTGGATTACTCTCAGAAACAACTCATAGACAAATACTTTACATGTTTACAGTAAATTAAAGTAATTGTAGATTCTTAACTGCATATTGCTGCAATTCATCAAAAGTTTAAACTATTAGAAATGAATTTAGAGAGAAATACAAACAAGTTCAAACATCAAAATGT
This sequence comes from Xyrichtys novacula, assembly GCA_962446985.1. Taxonomy (NCBI): domain Eukaryota; kingdom Metazoa; phylum Chordata; class Actinopteri; order Labriformes; family Labridae; genus Xyrichtys; species Xyrichtys novacula. The sequence goes on along the minus strand of OY660882.1, from coordinate 14,263,821 downwards.
AACAGTTAGAGCTCCTGTGAGGAACTTTGGGTTCATCTCAATCATGGCACTCCCTTGTGGGCAAAGCAGTCATGTCCTTGACATGCCTGAGTATTTACTTGAGACCAAATATCTCATCCTGCTGATATTTGACTGTGAAATTTAATGTGAACGTTTTATCTGTAGATTGTAAAAGCAGGGCTGCTCAGCTGACATCACTCCCCTCACACCTGTTCCAGGTATTAATAATGAGGATATTAAAATCATCAATTGTGCTGCTGATGACCTTCTTTGCTTTTGGATACTATTGATGGGTTTTTGTGCAACGTCATCGCAGGTATGCGTGCGCAGCCACGGGGCAGAAAGCGGGACATTTCTTATTTGTTTACTAGCTGAATCAATGGAGAAAGAAAATGACAAGGAGCCGTTGTGCTGTAATCTGCGCGAATCAGCAAAACAAACAATCGGCAAACATTACGACCCTGCTCCTGATATTAGAAACATCTAAAAAAACATCCCAACCTGGTAAATTGAGTGAAATTCATGGACATTTCAGCAAGTGTTTTTTTAATTTTGATGCAATAAAAGACAAAGCGATTTTTCAATGAAATGACATTTTATTGCAATTGTGTCAGGGAGAACAAACAATACGGCTTTTTTATTGATATTAGTTCACGCTGAAGCAGGCTTTTGCCCCCTGGTTGCACGTGCACCTAGTAATGTTTGTACACAAGAAACCCGTCTATTAGATTAACATTGAAAAACTCCCTACAGGAGCTTTAAAAAAAATTGTATAAAAGTTAAAAAGAAGCTGGATTCACTTTTATGATTTAAATCAATGTTTCCAGCCGCAACTATGACTGGATCATGACTGGAGGGGTCCATCAGTGGGGACTAAGGTTCATGTTGCGGGGGCTGTAAAGTGAGTCAGACTGAACAGGTTGGGAACCTCTGCACTGCAGACTTTTTACTCATCTGGATTATATATCTGGAACATCTCCTCATGCACATATGTTTCGTTTGTGTGTGTTGATGACTGCTGATGATAATCTTTAGTTAGAGGTCGTTATCCTAACACCCTCCATCATTCTGTGTCTGAGGGAGTTCATCAAGCCTGAGATTTAATTCACTCTTTGTGTGCTCTCAGCTCCCTCAGGGGGACCACATGACCAGGCCCAGATGTTGGCCTCCCGGATGTGTGTGTGTGAGTGTGTGTGTGTGTGTGTGTGTGTGTGTGTGGAAAAGGAAAGTGTGTAATTCTGTCTTCTCTACATCTCTGTTGTCCAGAGCTGGCCTGTGAGTTTCTCAGCCCTCCCACAGAGACTTTCTAAACCTGAGCTGAAACACTGTCTACAAGGGCTGCTTCCAGTGGGGTCTCCCACATCCAGGCTTTGATCTGCTCTCCAAGAGTTACACACACACACACGCACACGCACAGACACACAATAAGGGAAGAAAGGGTGCAGGAAAGTGTGAGAGGGATGATGTTTAATAGTGGCAGAAAGAAAGTGACCTGTGTTTGATCATCTGCAGACGCTCTTGAGAGCTGAAAGCTCGCAGCGAGGAGCCAGAGATGGACGCACACACACACACACACACACACACACACACACACACACACACACACACACACTCACAACACACTAACATACACAGTGAACGGTCCAGCAGAGCAGGGCTGAAGCTTGAGGATAAGAGGTCCTATCTTCAGCCTGGGGCTCCTATCACTGCCACCATATCGGCTCATACTGTGGACAGTGTGTGTGAGTTTGAGTGTCTGTGTGTGTGTGTGTGTGTGTGTGTGTATGTTTGTTGTTGTGTGTCCAAACTGCTTCTAGCTCCCCTGAGCATGACCAGATGTGGGCTTTTTGTGCCCGTTTGTTGTTATTGTAGAGGACAACTTTGAAATCTCTGCAAAAAAAAAACTGTCATTTGTTTGAACTCCTCTCCAACAGAACAAATAGAAAGTTAGCATTGGTGGCGAGTCACAGTGGTTCGACACACGCTGAAAGAGCACGAGGTAGAGAAAATCAAACCTCATCAAGAGGAGAGTGGGGAGATGTGAGCGTGCGCTGTTTGACTGACAGATTATCTCTGTGTGCTGCAGTGCAGGAGCATTAAGAGGAATAAAAACACAAGAATCTGAGGAGTCAGAACTTCAAGGAAAATGCTGCTAACTATTATCTGCAGTTAGTTTTTGAGAGAGAAATGAGCAGAGGGATACTAAAGAAGAAAAAAATGGGGATGAAAATCTAATAAAATCCCCGTGTGGAGGGCAGAAAGGATGACAGGATGACAGAGGAGAAAAAAGAGATAACAGGCAGATAAATCATATGAGAGGAGACGTCACTGTGTGTGTTTTTTTTAGAGGTGTGTGTGTCGAGTCACTCACCGGTCCTCTCAGGTCAATGAGTTCCTGTCGCATCTGGACAATGAGATGGTCTTTGGCCATGAGGGAGCGGTACAGGCGCTCATTAAACTCTATCAGCTCACCGTGCATCTCAGCCACCTGCAGCACACACACACACACAGAAAGAAAGAACACACTCTTATTAATCATGCTGTGGAAAACCATTATGTTTAACACTATTTTGTTAAAGATAGACGAGGAAATTCATTTAAACACATTAAACAGAACAAGGGAACATTAAAAATAGACTTTTGGTGTTGGGTTTTTCACATAAAAAGAAGGGAGAACTCCAGGTGAGACGAAATGAGTTCTGACAGCTGGACAGATTCTGGGAAAGAGTCGAACCCCTGACAGAGGAGAGAGAAGGAGGGAGAGAGAGAGAGAGAGTGAGGGGGTGAAACCAGTTCATGTATTTAACAGGCAGACTCCTGCCAGCCTGCTAATCAATCGTCATCAGCTTTAACAAACCTCGACGTGCTATTTACATTGGTGTGTATGTGTGCGCTCTTCCAAATATGGCCGAGCTTGGTTAAGTGTGCATGAATCTGTGTGTATATGTGTGTGTGTGTGCATCTAACCAGGCCGGACAGTGCGGACAGGTCTCTGTCAGTGGACTGACAGCTGTGACACACAGTGTGCTGTATGGAGGACACCTGCTGTCACAGCCGCTTCAGCAGAGCGCCGTCGCAGGCTGACAGGTGAGCTGAGTCGCTGCGTCACTGTTGCTTCAACAACGGCGCTCTTACATTAACTTTTCACATCACATTTACATCCCACATACTGCCATAAAAGAGGAGGAGAGGCTTCTTATGTAAGAGCAACAACACTGATGATGGTAATAAACTTGATTCATCAACACTTCAAACTTCGTAAAACAGAAGATCTTTGCTTTGAGACCAATTTTTATCAAGCACTAGAAGACATAAACGCTGTTGTTTGTAGAGATGGGTGACAGGTCTCCATCTCCTCCTGCTGTATGCTTATCCTCGGGCGCTCTACCTCCCCCTGCCCCCTAATTCTTAAGAGGTAGGACAAGAAGCATATGTTGAACCAAATTTAAAAAAGCAGCTCATGCTTGATGCAGAGATTACACTGAACCAGACTGCAGCTCTGTCTTTAAAGCCTCCTTCCCTCATGCGACTGAATCTACAAAAGACCAATGCCAAACAAGGATCCCGTATTGACATACTAAAGATTTTCAGCAAAAGGCTTTTCATTAATGTTTCAGATTGTTTAAAATCCCTGAATTCAGTCAGTGGTAGGGGTAATTAAGTATTTCACAGCCCTCAGTTGCCATGACAACTCTGTGTAGCAAGGCTACAGTGGATGTGTCGTCTCCCCCTCTTGAGTCAGACTTTCTCTGGGCCAAGAATTACAAATATCTTCTTCTACAATCCACACCTGAATGCCTCCTGTTTAACAGAGAGCGCAAACGTAGAGTCACCATCAGGTATGTCGCAACCGATTCAAAAGAGAATAAAAAAGAATTGTAACTTTCAAAATAGCTCCACAGATAAGGTGAAGGACGTCCTTGAGTTTAAACACAAGTCTTTTAAGAAAAGTCGTAAATGCAAGAAAGAGCTGGTGAAGACTGACAGGGGGACATTACAGTGAAAAAACAGAGAAAGCTGCACAAAGTTCACAGAAACAAATCAGAGCTCACATAATGTAGGAGACAAAAGGCGACTATGCAACTGCAAAGCCTCTTATTGAGCACAGTGTTAGTTCAGGCAGGCTACAAAGTCATCAGCTGACAGCTCAGCCAAATGTAAAAATTTGCATTCTGTTTAAAATACCTTCAACCGGCCTCCTCTTGCTGCTTCTTTAGCTAACTGCTCCAGCTCCTCTTTTGTTCGCTGTGTTTGATTTTTTTAATTTTTTGAGTTTTGAGAATATTTTTTTCTGGGTTATTTTTGCCTTTATGGATAGAACAGTGTGGAAATATGGGGAGGTAGAGAGAGAGGGGGGAGGACATGCAGCACATGATCATGACTGGACTCAAACCCATGACGGCTGTGGGGACCATGGTCCCCATACATGAGGCACGCAAACCTGTTCGGCCATCTGCGCGCCCCCCCTCCATCAATTAGCAAATATAAAAATCTGTTTAAAATGCTTCAGCCTCTCCTTTGTATGCTGAATTGGATGTTAACAGTGTCATATGTATTGTCACAAATCTGCTCTGTATTCATGCGGGCCCATGAAACAGAGAGGAAGTGTGCTCTCCTTACTACCAGCTTTGGCAAGTGCCGGGGCAGGAGGCTCTCATAACGCTAAATATAATCACTGCATGTGAATAACAAATTCTCCTTGATGAAAGTGGTCCTGACTGAACTTTTTTTTTGTTTTTCTCTTTTGTTTATTAAGAATATTGATCTTCAAGATACAGTTAGAGAGCATCTTTGCTCTCCCAGACTTAGCCTTTCTTACCCTGAGATGTGTATAAGCTACACATTTAAAAAGAAAAACAAACATAAATACAAACATGTTATTTCAATAGCATTAGCTATCAGAATCAGGCTATTGTTGGTTATGAGGTTCTACTAAAAATGAAACACATCACACAATCCTTAAAATAATCATGGAAAACAAACAGTGATGAGTTTCTCTGAGTTACTTTAACTCAGTTAGTAATGACAAGGTCCCTGCTGTATTCAATCATTTACTCATTGACACACCAGCTTCTGTAATGATAGAAAAGTTTCACCAAATAGACTCGGCTTTAGATTTGCATTTCTTTGTGTCTCCATATTACTGCTTAACTGCAGCTCAGAAGTTATGAAGAGAATAACAATAAGCATATCCCCAGGCAGGTTGGATGAATCTCTGCACTGTCAAATAAAACTGAAGCTCTATAGGCGGTAATCCACCCCGAGTATAAAGTCAAGATGCTACAACAAGTCAGGGAGAGTTGGAGGGCTTTCAATCTCTTGCAGCAGATTTCAGCTGTGATCAATTCTTTATGTCTTGAAGGAAAGATAGATTAATTATCGATTTAAAGATAAGAATTATGAAAATGACAGAATTATTTACTTCCAGGAAAAAAAAAAATCTTAGTACAGTTAAGCTAAAATGATAGGAACTGACTGAATCAAACCATCCAGGATCTGTTGATCCCCCGCTTTTGCACACTATAGTTTAGAGAAATGAAACAGATGTACCGAAGTGCTCAGCTGATACCCCCAAACAACCCAGACTTTAGAAATCTCCGGATCAGACAAGGGTACAAAGCAATAAAACACAGCCGATGGTAATCTTGAAACATAAAAAACAGCTGTCAAAAACCAGACATCTTAATGCTTCTGTTTATATCCTGGGAGAAGTCTTTGTTTCTGACACCGAAAAGGACAACCGTGCACATATTTTAAGGTCAAGTTGACGGCCAAGTCCAACAGGCATATGCCATCTCCTGTTACTTTCAAGTTATGGCACAGGAAGTGCGCCCAGGAGCTGTGGCTGTCCCCGACACGCCAGCCTTTCATCACCTCTATTTATTTAGCCACCACACCACTTAAATAGGACATTATAAAAAGAGGGAATTAATTTTAGGCGTGAAGAAACCCAATTAATTCTTAGGGAGAGGGAGCTAATCAGTTTGCAGTTCTCCCATACCGAGTGTGTCTGTATGTACAGTATGCTGTGTGTGTGTGTCCACATACTTTTAATTTTACACACACAAAATGGTTAGGGCAGTGGTTGTGTGGTAAAGTGCTAGCGTTGCCAATTTGATAAAACAGACAGGTCCATCTTCTCTGCTGTTATTAAAGCAGGGTCATTAAGATGCACTGCGTAGCTTTAGTGTTTATTCGCTCATGCCTCAGCCTTACATGCAATGGGAGTTATTACTCAGCGGCATTATCCCACTCTCTGCAAGCCCTTTCTACACTCAAGGTCACAGAGGGGCTCACTTCAGGGTTGCATTAACCATTATATATCTGCAGGATGAGAGCTAATGAGTGGCTGCAGAGATCTCACTCATTTAATGGAACATATGAGGAAAAAGTAGGTGGTTGTTTGGTTATGAGGAGGGCAAGAGCCACAGAGCGCCTTCAGTGCAGAGTGAAACCTTTATACGTAGATGGACTACTTAATTAGTAACAATAAAGGGAAGCTCTTTATTCAAACATGGTCCAGGGCTTGATTTATAAGCCCAGCAAAACGCATCTTTGTAAGTTAAACATGCTGGTGCGACTGAATTTTAGTCAACCGTGGGTGTGGGTAACTGCACCATGACAGCTACGCCCATCAAGTATACATGTTTCAAATACGTCATTGCTCCACAGGGCTCTTTTGTACCATGTTTGGTGACTTTACAAATATTCTAAGGCCTTAAAAAACCTACTTCCTGTTTAATGGTAATTATGTCGCTGTCATGGCAACAGTGCCTGATGTAAAGTTATGAGTTCTTTGGAGGGGTAATGCTGCATTCCAGTTGCACTCAGAAGTTGGGATTCCCAAGCTCTGAGTTGAAAATTCATCTGGGATGCCCCCCTGAAGTTGGATTTCCAACTTGGAAAGTCGGACGATCTTCACCAACCCCGACTTGACGACAACGTCATGGTTCAAGATGGCAGTGCAGCGCATCAACAGTAAAGAGTGACAGTAAAAGCTCTCATAATATATTAATTATGAGCACTTCTGTTTTGTTTTTATGAAATTAAATAAGTGGTATATGTTGTACTGCCCAACGTTTAACTGTGGACATGGTGCTATAATGTTTGTAGAGCAAAATACTGTGTTGTGCATGTTTACAACTGGTATCACTAACAACAACTAACAACAACTGACAACGGCCAATGACAGCTGACAATTGTGAACAACAGCTAACAGGTAACTGTAGGCGTCCATCTTGTTTTTCCGATTTGTTAACTGGAACGCTGTCATCTCGGGTGTAGCGTCATTCCCAGCTCCGACTTCCAAGGTAACTGGAACGCAGCATAAAAATACGGTCCTAGGATGTACCAAAGTGCTAAGGGGATTTCAGTCAACCAGAGAGAATTCAACAGAGGTCAAACAGAAATTTTTCAAAGATGGGTGTTTTCAGGCAAGGACACTTCATAAGCACAGTGAATATTGTTCAGATATGTTGATGTAGAGTTGAGCTGGGGCAGCTTGACATATTACGATGAGATGAAGTGGGAAATTTTTAATTTGTCGTACAATGTATATAGACCACACCCTCTGCTTAAAACTCACAGTTATCAAAACACATCAAAATCAATATTTTAAGTATTTCTTGAGAGAAAAATAATGTGGATAGTTTTTTAAAGTGACAGCATGGCATTCACTACTGCCACTAGGGGGTGCTATCACTGGGATGAAATGTGACCATATGAATGTCCTCAGGTCTTGACCTCTATTATGCACAGTAAGTTTGGGAAGGATCAGAGCGTACATGGCTGAGATAAAAACTACTTTCTGTCTTAGTGCCACTCACCCAACTTTGAGGGCTTGTTTTAAAAAAAGTATCCAACTTCCTGACAATATCTTTGAATTACAGGGAGCAGGATATGTGTAGCTAAAATCTTGTTTTTAGGTGAAATGGCTAGAGGGGGGAGGACGAGACATATTATCCATATTTATAAACAGTTAATGATAAAAATACAGAAATCGTCAATCAGCATACTTCAGATATTCTTCATTAGAACCAAAGCTTAAGGCTGAGATGCTGCTAACTTACACCCAGCTTTTTCAGCAAGGATCAAGACATGTTCTGACTGTACTGGTAACTGAACACAGCTAATACCTGATCTAGAGATCTGGTCTGATCTGGGAAAGAGTTCAGTGCAACCCAAGGACCAAGTGAGCTAATGGAAGTTTTATGTTTAATTTAAAGGCTATTAAGAAATGCAAAACATTGACAGTGACATTCATCAACTCAAAAAATGGAAGTGCTGCAGGCTGTGTCAGCATTTGCAGGTAAGAGATTACTGTGTGTGTCACCAAGTCTTTTTTCCTAACAACCTGATCAGGAACTTGTACGCCTTGAAAGTGATGGACTCACTAACAATTTCCTTTAAGCATTCACAGTTTGGAGTTGAAAAGCTTTCAGAGTTAAACAATAAAAACATCACAGTGAAGCTGACAGCTCAACAAGTCAGTAAAGTGAAAGCCTGAGAGACTGCTATTTCTGCTCAAGGCTAAAGCTTAGGGAAATGTGGCTCAGACAGAGAGCTCCTAAGACCATCCTCTGATCACACACTGGGATGAAAAGTGGCCAAACTGTGATGAAAGTGTCTGGAGTGATTTCTCTGCCTGTGGTCCCATGAGAAAATGAACCAGCTTACAACCTGAAGACAGTAATATAACACCGCTTTACATGGGCTGTAACACAAAGTTGAACTTTCCCAGCTGAAGTTTTTCACTGACTCATTCATGTAAGAAGTACAGATGATTTTTACAGACAGGCTCATAATGCACCCAGGTTACCACTTTGCTACACAGTGCTGCTGCTACTTTAATTGTAGTCAACTAAAATACAAAACAAAACAGCTTGGAAGAAGAAAAGCACTAATGAGAATACAAAACGTGAGTATAAACAGAGAGGCTTTTGAGTATTATTATTATTTTTTCAGCTCAGCTGAACAATCTCTTTAATGAGGACAGCAGCTTGTTAGGCCTCAAGAAAACAAATAGCTCATTTTAGCAGGAAACACTCTCAACAATAACTTTATTTCTTTGCAATAAACTCCACAGGGTTCCTTTAATTGGCCAAACCATAGTTGAATTAAGCTCAATTTTGAGACATTATAGTATTTTGCAAACAATTAAGTATTATTTTGTAGAATAATGCAGTATAATTGGATCCATTTTATGAAAGAATATATCAAATTAAGGATCAGGGGGAGAAAAAAATGCAAAAATATTTCTCCATAGCTATAGATCTATACACACATATATATAGAACTTAGAAGCTATATGAATGAAGACTGATTGATTGATGATTAACTGAGGTGGACATGAGGTCTAATCATGACCTCATCAGCTGCTCCTAACAGATGGGACACATTTCTGGTGGGCTAACAGTTTCTGTCTGTCAAAGCAGAGCTGCATCAAACTCCTCAGGCTGCTTTACCTGATTTCCTTGCACAAACCAGCGGGCTACCTGAAAGCACCCGAAGGCTCGTTTATGATCGCAGTACTTATGAAAATGTATGTGTCCGTTTCAAACAATGGTTCCGCCACTGCCTACATACTTCCATGCGTCCTTTACGTTGGCATGGATGTTAACCATTACATCCACCAGGGGGCAAGCCTGAGTCAAAAGTTTCTGACAACAATAAACAAAAAGAAACATGGCGACTGTGGAAGAACTAGTGATAATGTATATTTTGCATAGGAGACAGAAACGGGGGCAGCGTTACAGGAGGCGGTGGTCGGTCAGGACACTAAATGCCTCGCGGTTGGAGGTCGGAGAATTCTTTTCTCTAGTAGTACCGATGGGAGAAATTGTCGCTGACCATCATTTTTAGTACTTTAGGGTGTCCACCATCATTGTCTTCTTCATTTCTCTACAGAGATGCATATCAGGTAGTGACAGCACCAACACTGCCCCATCTGGCCCATATCCATAAACTTTAAGGATACGTGCAGAAAAAAGGACGAAAAGAACACGAAGCACGGATGTAGAGCTCTGTCCGTAAATGAGCCTTGATAATATGGCATATGTGTAATGCAGAACACAGAAACACACCTGTATATCTGATCGAGCATAACAGTATAAGCACCTGTGCAATGTGACACAATCATATAAAACAGTCTCAGCACAAATGTTACTTTCACGAAGCCTTTATGTTTTCAGTTTTCTGTTTTACTTTCTGTTTACTGTTTAAGTTGTACTCTGACTTAAACATCTGTGTGTGGGAGTTTTTAAAGACAGCTGTCGATGATCTGATCCAATTTCAAATGAACAGTGTGTTCACTCAGTTGGACCCTCAGCGTAAGTGCATAATTCATGGTTCTGGTTGTGTGTTGTAAACACTTAGCTCATACATTTCTACTCTTGTACAGTGTTTGCCTCGAGAAAGCTGTGTGCTCTGTAGTCAACACAACTGATTATGTTGGTCATTCTCGCCATCCAAGTGATGCTGACCGCACGCCATCTCACATAAACACACTCAGTATAAAGGAACACACAGATGCACACAATCCCCTTCCTTCACACAGCATCTCATCCTCCTGCTCTGTGATCCTCTCCCATCTTTACTGAATCTCTTTGTGCCTCTTCCTCTCCTCTCCCTCGGTGAATGATCTGATCTGATCTGAGCTGCACCAAGCTGAGCTGGCCTGAATAAAAAAAAGGCTAAGAAAGAAAGCCCGGGCTGAGAGGACCCCCCACACACACAAAAAAAAACAAAAAACAGAAGAGGTAGAGAGAGAAGCAGAGCAGTTATGGAGCTCGTCCAAAACCAGATAACCTTAATGAAAGAGGACATGAACGATGAATGGAGAGGAGCAAAATGAGGTCAGGAAGAGGAAGAGAATACAGAAACATGTCAGTGTTAAGACAGACAGATAAGGGCCAAGAAAAGGACGGCGACAGCGAGGGGCAAGATAACAGAGGAGGCGACAGCTGACATCAGTGCTGAGGTCCTGTACAGTTCAGGAAGCATGATGACCTGGACAGCATCCTGAACACTTCAGATCAGGGTGGGTTTCCCTGGTACTGCCTGGGCTAGTTCTTTTCCCCTGTTAGGATCAGGGTTTTTCTGTGCCACTATACAGAATAGAAGAGAACAGCAACCATCCAGTGTGAGGTAGGGGTGTAATGATACACACAAATCACAGTTCAGTACTTACCTTGGTTTTAAGTTACAATTCAGTTCATTTTTGGTAAAGTGAAGGAAACATACAAAAGACATTGTCCATTTTTAGAGAAGAGCTGTAAAATTTTGTTTTGCTGTAAGCATCCGCCATAACTCATCATCAGACGCTGTTAGGGTCTGGTCTGTAGCAGCAAACAGGATCTTTGCAGATTTATCTGTAAGCAAAATGTGTGTGTTTTGGTCAGCAGAAGGAGCAGACATCAATAATCCATCCCCGAAATCTCATCTGATATGTCTGTGATGCTGCAGGAGTTTTGGGATCACTTTTACACAGTGAGAGGAAGTTAAGGTGTGTTGTCCATCTTTATAAACAGTCAGTGATCAAAACACTGATGAGACTGAGGTCATTATAATTAGTTTAAAGTTTAATAAGTGTATCAGGCCACTTTCCTCAGCTGTGAAGTTGAACCTCGGAGTCTGGGTGTCGTTTTTAATCAGATGACTGTCCATCGTTGTCTTTAATCACTGAACATCAAACGTTTATTTCATCTACGAAACATCCCTGGACTTCTGTTGGTTGCTCCATAAGCTAAGGTTGAGTTTATTTTCTAATCCTAAACTGATGCAAAGGCAACACAAACCTTTTAATTTGTCCTTACGCATAAAACTCACCCAGTTATCTCTGCTATTTCAAAGACAGTCTGATGTTTTAAAGTTGATTTTTTTAACCAAATACAGAGAAAATATTTAAACTAGCACTAAAATCTATGAGCTAGTCTCCTAAATTAACCAGAACAGTATAGTTCAGATCACATGTTTTGCTCTCATGTGCTGTGATGTTACATGAAGCCTAAAAGTGGGTGATTCTTAGCACGCATGGTGGGACTGAATGACTTCATAGGGAGCAGGAAATGAAGACTTTAAAGGAAATGTCTTGCATCTTATTTTATTAATGGCAAATGGGAGACCTGATCTCAGGGTATCAGAGGTTCATCTGAAGGCTCAAACTGGGTGAGACCTCAAAAGGAATGAAGCCACTGCTGGGTTACTGAGTATATCTAGATGCAGCTCGAGTCTCTATCTGTGTTTCTGACTCACTCCAGCACAGCTGCTCCCAAACAGGAAGAGACGTAGCTGAGAGACGAAGAAAAAGAGGGTGAGAAAGGACCAATATAGACATCACAAGCTGTGCTGTCCACTCTGAACTGAGGTGAAAAGAGATACAAAGAGAGACAGAGAGGGATGAGTTCAGAAGTGTGAGCACATGAGAGCGGCAGATGGTCTGATAGAAAAGACAGAAAAGAGTTTATAAAAGAGGCTAAATCTGGTCCATGGCACCGGCCTCGCTCTTTGTCACTAGTGCATTATACCAAAACACTCGGATCACATGAATTTTGGTTAGTTTGTGTTGCGGGTTTTGAATTCAACAGTTCATACTGTGTTTGAGTTCAGCCCGCCAGCTTTAATTTTGGGGTGTTTTCATCTCAACAGGATGAACACTGCGAGAGCTAAAGCCTCCTTAGACCATGTTCCCACAGCGCACTGGTGCCAAACGCATTTGGATGGATGGAGATTAGGTTCATATTCAGAGTAGGCACTAATATCAAAAAACAGACATTTAAACTCAGTGCAAAAGCGAAAGAGCAAATTAAATCACAGTCCGCTGGTAACCACTTCCAGATGGAGTATTTTTTGTCTCACTCGTACATGAATCTGAGCTCCATTTATTAACATTAATTTGCTGCTACAAGCAAAGCAACCTTGACCACATGGCCTCAGTCAGGATGTCACTTTCACTGCAGAGTATGGAGGATGGATAGATGCTGTAGTAACTGCTATAATCAGCAGTATTAGAGCTCAGAGGGTTTTCATTTTCAGCCTTTTAATGATAAAAAATCATGTTAATAGCGACTTTAACCTCAGCTGCCTTCATTAGTTAAAAAATGACTGTTTGATTATTTCCATAAAGCTCTTCTGAGGAGTTTTCAACCAGTAATGAAACAAGGTGAGATGATTACTGATGGCTCATTATGGCTTAATAAAGCAAACTAGCACACCAATAAAGAGACAAGACTGTTTCTTTGGGCAGTGACTTGGCGATGTTACTGCAACAAAATGATGCCAGCTAATAGATTTTTCACTGAAACAGTTTGTGATGGATTGATTTCTCTTCCACTCAACTTTACAGTGAAGTTGTATATGACGTATTTTCTTACAATCTGAAGTACCACCAAAAGAATATTTACACTACACACTTTGGTGGTGGTGGTAAACTACCTTAGTAGTCACAGCTGCCCTGGGGAAGACTGACGGAAACATAGCTGCCAGTTTGCGCCTACGGCCTCTCCAACCACCACCACACAACACTCACATTCATACACCAGTGGAGGACACACACTGGGAGCAAGGTGGGTTAAGTGTCTTGCCCAAGGACACAACGGACAGACTCAGGATAGGGGAGAATTGAACTGCCAACCTTCTGGTTAATGGGCGACCGCTCTACCTCCTGAGCTACTGCCGCCCCAGAATTCTCGTATGCTCGCCAAGAATTATTTTCGGAACATTGCTCATGACTGTTTAGCCCAACAAATAAGAATTGTATGGGTTTAAATTGAAAATTTTCACGAACCACTCTACTATAAGCGGTGCATGCAGTTCTTGGCTGACATGCAGTTCTCGGCACAACACTGGTTACAACAACAACGATTGCAAAATGAGAAACGAACCAAAGAAAACCACTGAAATGAAGATGTTGCAAAAAAGAAAAGCAATGTCACTTATCTGTAATTATCTTCATTACAAGAAGGATGATGTCGACCAAAACACGTGTTCTGTGTTCATCTGTTGCCACAATAAAGTCCCAGCACAATAAAAGCAAGCTAAAAATAAGAAGCCATTCTACTAACATTCACAACAAGAGGTAAGATCAGTGCAGGTTAACTGTCCACAGGACTTCAGCAGTGCAGCATGCATTAAGTGCTATTTAGGTCATCTCCTGTCTTTTTAATATCGCAATATATATCACAGGGTTGAAAAAAATTGCAATGTTAGTTTTTTTTTTTCCAATATTGTGCAGCCTTAATTGACATGCAAATAAAACTACCGGCAGAGTAATGCAGCACAAATGAGCTGATTCTGTCAACTATGTCATATGATGAGCAATCATTGTTTATAATGTTGGGAGACTCCAGGGCAGGCCAGTCAGATGTCAAAGGATCCTGTACCACCCCTGGCTACCCATTTAGACACACCTCTTGTTACATTAGTACAAAAAAAAATGTTTCCAACAGAAAAATCCAAAGCCGATAATCCCATAACACCAGGAGCAGAAATCTGACAAGAAACAAAAGGGCACAGGGAAACCACAAGGACACAAGGCTAGGTTGACAACGATCTGACAAAGAGGGAAGACAACACAGTGACTAAAATACTGGATAACGAGCAACGAGGGACGGGTGAGACACTACGACACAGGTGCAGACAATCACTATGGGGGGGAAACACAGGAAGTCAAACTAGACTAGACACACAAGGAGAAGGAACAACAAAATAAAACAGGAAGCACTGAATAACAAACGGACCACACCACAAATTTAAATAGTACTAAATCATTTCCCATCTTGAGGTCGCCTCTTTGTAATAGATAGAAAGAGTTTGGTCTAGACCTGTTTTTTTTAAAGGGTCTTTAGATAACAATTGTTGTGATTTGGCAGTACATCAATGAAAAAATTGATTGACCGATTATTCTCCTAAACTCTGAACTTTCCTTGTCTTTTCACTCATTCTCTTTATTTCATGATTGCTTTGTCTTTTTGTGCTTTATTTTCTTACTTCAGTTTTATTTGTTGACTTATGTGCTGGTTCATTGTCTTACTTAGTCCTCCACTTTTTTCTTATCTTATCCCAAATTCTATCTTGAGTTTTAACATTTTAACTGTATGTCCAGTATTTTCCTATTTTGATCTTAACTCATGGTAGCATTCCTGCGGTTCTTGTTTCTTGAGTCTTGTGTTGTAATTAATATTTTTTTCTTTGCGGTGATCTTACGCATGAATGGGGGTTAATTCATTTTCTGTTTATTAAGTACTTAATAAAGACGGTCTGTTTGTTGATTGACGACGGTCTCGTTTTTGAAGAAATAGCTGGTAACATAGATAAATTACAAATGGTCCTCTCCACAAACTCATGGTACTGATGTTAGCTTAATTAGCTTCGTATTGCTGCCAAATTTACCAACTACAGCTGTCACTTCGGGGGGTGAGAGCTGACAGTTGTGGGACTAGAAACTTTAATTAGCTGGCTGAAAAACGTAATGATTCAGCTCGAGGCATCACTCTCAACCACTTCATGGAACTAACATTAGTTTAATTAGCTAGCTAGCAACAGCTGCCAGAATTTGGCAGCCACTTGTCATTTCAGGGGACAGAATTGACAGTTGTGGGCTAGAGATGAGAAGGTACTGTTGTGTAATTCTGCCTGAATATAACGACCCATTGTTTCCACAATCACGATGAATTTTGAGTGGTAAACAGATTTTGTGGCTGGCCAAAAAAAGCATGTTGATTTAAAAAAAAAAACTCAACGTTAAAGAGTAGCAACAATAATGACTCATGCAGTGGTTTCCCCAAGAACAGAAATGCTTTAAGACAGTGCGGAAGAGATTCACTTCATGACTTTAACATATATGTGCATTTTTAACTGTGGAGAGCTGCAACATCTATTTTTAAGACTTAAATTAAATGCCTGAGAAGTGTTTTGTCACAATAAAGTATCATTGCAGCATGCAAAGGGAACAAATGTCCTAATATGTGAACATAGATGTCCCTACATGGAGTTTTGCAAACCCCAAAAAGTCACATTGAAGCAAATGTTATTAGTCATAGGGCAGCTCCTGTATTCTGAGCATGTTTGACCACTTCAAAGCAGACCAACCTGCAGGATTCTGGATGTATTATGCAGTATTTTGGCTTTCCATGAGTCACATTCACTGGCATAATACAGCAAAGACAACAAGCATTATACAGGCATATGAGTTCGTATTCAGGGTTCTTTTTTTTCTGCCTATCCACTCTGAACAGAGGAGATCCTGAGTCGCTGGCTCGTAATTGTTGTTCTTGTTCTTGATGTTGTTTATGATTAATTAATGAGCTCGCGGATCAAAGGGAGAATCCCTGATCCCGCTGGAAATTTCGACCCGTATCTCTCCTCCATCCTCTTAGCGCACTTGTCTTCTACTTATCATTACGATGCAGCTCATATAAAAATGCATCATGGGAAAACAAAACAAAACAAGAGAAAGTCGTGCTGTTACTGCAGAGTCACATGCATATACTAAAAAAGTTAAAGTCTGTTTGTTTATTAGGTATGAGTCAGACTGCTGCTGAACACTTTAGGTTTGAACAAGTTTATATGATGTGATTTCTTAAGAAGGTTATCTTGCTGAGTTAAAGGTGCAGTGCATAGAAAATAGCAGCATTTAGCCGGACAGACTCAGTAGAAATGGAAGAAAAAATTAAGAAGTTTGTTTTAATTTGTGTACAATCATATGGATATAAAAAATGCTTTTATTTTGTGAACACAAAATGGCCTGCTTATATTAAAAATGTATATTTTTTCAGTTTTGAGAAACATGATCTGTTATTACTATTTGTCACCTGTGTGGTCTCTTAAATTTTCTCTGATGCTTTTTTTTTTTTTTTAATTCTAAAAATGTTTTAGTCTGTTCCAGGTTTTATGATTCACCAAAATTACACTGCACCAGGACATAAACTCCTTCATTGGAGGTTTGAAGAGGTTCAGGATGCCCAGATTTCTGTCTTTACAAACTCATCTTCCAGCCTCTTTAATGTTTCACACATCCATTTTGTTCTCAAGCCAAACGGACAAACTACAAAACAGTTTGCACTGTGATTTTATATCTTGAGGCAATTCTGTTAGATCTCTAATTAGAATTAGTTGGATAATCCTTTCTGTCTGCAAAGTGCCAGAACAACCTGTAACATGGACTTGTTTGATCTGATGGCCAATGGCAGACATTGATGAAATCACTTCAAACACTTTCATTCATTTGTCAGAGCCTGAAAAACTCAATGAGCAAAAAAAATAACTCTTCGGGTATTATTCATAGAGAGTTAACACCCCAAAAGTGTTTTATCAGGACTCTGTGACTCGGCTTTGATCAGCTGGGGTGGACAGTGATCAAACAATCCACCAACTGTCTTGCTTGCTATTTGAATTGTACAGGCAAGTACATGACATACACTTTTTATCTTTAAAGTATGTGACTGTAATTTAAACTAAAGCTCCCAGATCACTGACAGAGAGGAGACCTGTAGCAGATAAAAAGCACGAAGTGGATAAAAAACCCAGAGTGTCAAACTAAAGTGCACATTTGGAAATAAAAAAAAAAGTTAACAGAGGAAAACTTTTCTGTAAATATCTAATTCTCACACCTGTACTTAACATCTGAAAAATATGCCAAAAGCAATTTCACAGTGTGTAAAGTGCTAATAAGCAACTAACTAATGGTTAATATGTGTACCTTAATATAAAGGAATATAATATAACTCATCTGTTTGAGAGTCAGCTGACTTATCTTACATGGATCGCTTACAGTCAGAGGATAATATACCGAGGCTACACTACACCAATGTGTCAATGTGGTGCAATCAGTCTTCAAATGTGTCCTTTAAAGGATTCTGGACACAGCCATACAATGAGAGTCTGACCTTTTTATAGTCTGTGAACATTGCCCTGTCCTTTTCACATGAAGTCTTCAGAGATCAGCTGTCCTAAAAACTTTTGGGCACTTTCAGGCAGGGCTTTAGTTTTCTTTTCCATCTAAAGATGATATTTTAACCCCAATTTAGATTTCCTGGCTAAATAAAATTGAATAACTAAATATGTTCATTACGTTTAAAAGTCCACTCTTGACCTTTGGGGCTGTGGTTAGACATACTGAGTTAATGAAGGGTTCATTTAAACGCCCTTTAAAAAGCTTTTGTTCACATCTAGGATGAGGTACTATTCATATTTACTTACTATCTATGAATCAAACCCAAAGAAATCTGTCTCTTGATTTTGAGCATTTTTTGGTCTAAGAGAGGTCTAAATGTAGCCTAGACGACTGGTCTAAAATCAGTAATCAGTTTTTAGACGTCTAAATTTAGAACAAGTTTAGACTAGCCGGCTAACAGAGGTCTACACTGTATATTGCTCAACAGCTATCATAATTATTTTTGGTTAAGTACTTACTTAAGTACTCACAGTTGCTTTTTGAAATAAATAGTTACTGAATAATGGGTTAAAGTGCAACATTGAAATTCCGTCTAAAATAGAATCTAGACAGTTGAAATTAGGTCTAAAAAAAAAAAAAAAAAAGATGTCTAATAGCTGTGTAATGCTCAGTGGGTTACAACCAATATTGAACTTCAGTGTGGTCTGTAAATCAGCATTAAACCCAGCTGGAGGTCACATTATTAAGTTCTTCAAAGATTTGAATTTTCTTGCCCTGAAACACAGAGTAAGCTTGACTTCACCTTTCGAAGAGTCTGTGAACGAGGAGTAGTATCAGGTGAGTGTGAAAATCTGAGGAGCTTGAAGAGAAGTAGTCTCTACCTTCAAGTCTTCTGTATCTCAGACTTCAACTAAGACAGTTTTGTTTGACTGAGACTTTCTTCATCGTTTTCAGTTAACTAGATCGTGGTTGGTCTATCGATTTCAAAGAAATTACAATACCCTAGCGTCACTAAACCACATTAGCATGCAAAAGTGAAAAAATGATAAAGCCCTGAAGTTCATTCAAGTTGCACAGGTAGTTAAAGTGTTATAAATGTGGGTGTGTGTGAAGGATTTGGGGGTAAATCAGCAGAGATGGTTTTGACATCAGCAGCATGTGTCGGCTGATAACAGGAATGTGTTACATCCCTCTACTTCTTATCTCCCTCTCCTGACAGATCAGTATCAGGCAGTTTTCCTCAGAAAGCTCAGATGACATTTAAACTGCTTTATGTAATTTGTTTTTATTACTCAAAAACAATAAAAAAGCATCTGGCAATGAAGGCGGAATTAAAAATGATTTTGCTTGTGTCCCTCAAGTTTTTCAATATCTTCTCGATTTCTCTGCGACAGACACTCTTTTTCTCTGGTTTTCTTTGTTTGTTTGTCATTTCATTATCTTTCTTGTGATTTGAGGCATCAGCCCATTGAGACATGCTTAAGTGATTTCCTTTTCTTGGTGCGTCTACCTTTTGTTGAGCGAAACAAGATAAGTGTGATGGACAACTCCCAAATTCACACAATAACTTTTGCACTGCGTGAATAACAATCAATGGCATTAAGGCTGAACAATGCCAAACCTATTACAAAGAATGAAAGCTTAACCAATGACCATGTTATGCAGTTATGACAAAAAGAAAGGAAAATCAGCCAAAGGAGTTATTAATTTGTTGTTTGTAATAAGACTAATTCAAGTGACTTTGCATTGTGTGAAAGGTTCTGCTCAGAGGACTGAACTCAGAAAACAAAAACTGAACTCTGAAGTTTGTCTTATTCTAGCTCAGTGTTTTGGTTTTTCTAAAAAAAAGGCTTTAACACAACCGACTCGGCACCAAACAGCAGAATCTAAAACAAAGCCACAACACCCATGAGTGAGAGGGTTATGTTAGGCAGCAAGTGAACAGTTTGTCCTCAACTTTGTTGTAGGTGAGGAAGAAAAACAGGCCTGGGTTATGAATAAAAGCGACCTGTAATGAGTTCATTTCAAAGTTACAAGATCAGCAAAGCTGAGGCACAGCTGACTCGACTGACAGACAGGTCCACTGTAGCTACTTGTGAGGGGACTAACGTTTCCAGCAGGTTGATTCAAAGTTAGACTGAGTCAGAATTACAAAAACAGGCGATAGCCACCAACAGGCTTCAAAACTCAGCCTCATTAACAAATGATATAATACAGTCTATAATCAAGCATCTTTGGCCCCACCCAAGTCCTGATGGATCTACTTTAAATGTCTTGGTGTC
Organism: Xyrichtys novacula; assembly: GCA_962446985.1. Taxonomy (NCBI): domain Eukaryota; kingdom Metazoa; phylum Chordata; class Actinopteri; order Labriformes; family Labridae; genus Xyrichtys; species Xyrichtys novacula. The sequence continues at coordinate 14,243,649 of OY660882.1, read as the reverse complement.
AGTATTCCTGGCCCACCTCAGAGGTTGAGCAGAGTCCACCGCCTACAGGATGTTATGGCAGATCTGTGTGCTGAAAAACTGACTTTCATCTACAAATTTCAAATCTATAAAATTTCAATTTAGTTCAACTTTAATACACTTTAATGGGCTTTTCTTTAATTATCTTCTGGTCATCTTCTTTTTAGCGTTAGTTTGTTGTCATTTTCTTCTCAATTACCTTTTTTTGGAGTTGCACTGTCTTGTTTTGATAACTTCTAAAATGTCCTCTTCTAAAGTTTTGCCTTTTTTTTAGTCATGATACCCTGAAGTCCCACTCCAATAGTTTTTTTGTTTTTTTTTACTACTTAAAGTGCTCTCAGTGGTCTTTAAACTTATTACGAAGTTTTTAGCCAAAATCATGTTACCTGTGTCGTTTTCAAGGGCTTTTGTTCTGCAGAGTTCCAGTAGCTCATTAGCAATTCACCTCTGAGTCGTGGGCGGAGACAACGCTGTTCTGCAAACTTCTCTTCATGCCAGCTTGTAGCCCTATATTGCAGGTGTAATAGAAGTAGCAGGTAACATAGGAGCTATTCAGCTCTCAGACACTAACGTCTTTGGGGACATGATGAAAGCTTACATCATAATTAGCTTTCTTGCAAGCATTGCAATCCACTAACTCACACGCTTTTTCCGAGATAGTCCTCTCTATTTCTTCGAGCCTGGCCTGGTATAGAAGGGCTCCAGGGGCGGAGCTTGGATTGTTTACATAGAAAATCTCACTGTATCTGATCCTGCTGTTTGGGTCTGCCAGAGATTCACAGCGATCTGAATACAGAAATACTCAGAAATGCAATTTTGCACTTATTTTCCTCATGATATGTCCTGTAGCATCAGAAAAAAATGCCATATGAACATGTAGACAACAAGAACAACATGATTTCCATCGAAGTGGGTCTTCAAGACGTGAAACTCTTTAATCGAGCTTGTTACTAAAATGTTGCTTTATTACTGAACTTGCCATAACTGATAAATTTTTAAGAAATCAGCACAGCTAGTCACTCTATAGCTACGCCTCTTCTCATCTGAAGTGTCACATTTGATTCCTTTAATACTGTATTATTGCTCAAAACCAGCAGTACCAAGTTTATCCTGTGTCTACACAGTTCCTAGAAAGCCTAAAACCTGTCTGCTTCTCACAGACAGTGGAGATTTTCTGTTTAAACCACCTCAGCTCTAAGTAAAAATCACAGGCGGTTAAAGGGGTGACAGAGAAATCTAGTCCGGTTGTTTCCTTCAGGTATGGCTCGAACACAAACAAAGTCAAAGTCAATACAACGCATTAGCATTGTTAAATTAAACTAAGTCCCAGACTCTATTCTCAAGCGGGTGTTTCCCAGGTCAATGAATGCTGGTCTCCGTCGAGTATTTATTTGTGTCTGGTGAAGCTCTGTGAATCTGAGAAGGCTGGATGTGACATTTTGAAAAATCAATGACCCGCTGGGTCACATTTTTGTCTCAGTTGCTGCAGCGATAAGACAGCTGAATCAGTATGTTGACAGCTGCTCATGTAAATCACGCTTTTTCTGCACCCTGACATCAGTACTGACAGTGTGTGTTTGTGTGCTTTCATTCAGGGTCAGCAGAGTTACAAAGACACGGCCCCTCTACAAGAATCCTTACTTTTCACAACCCACTGTCTTGAACAAATCTTTTTACTGTCCCAAATGATTATAAAGGCAGCTACTCTTATATCAGACAGATGTCAACAAAAAAAATACAACTCTTTATTTTGCTGTTTCCTGTGAGGATGTAAATGTAATTTCATCCTCTCATGGTTAAAACAATAACATTTAGTTTTATATTGGCAGAAAAATGCAGTACCAAAGCTTGAAATTACAATATCTTTAAATTGATTTTGAAGTGCTGCATCAGAGATTAAGGGAGAGAGAGAGAGAGAGACAGAGAGAGAGAGAGAGAGAGAGAGAGAGAGAGAGAGAGAGAGAGAGAGAGAGAGAGAGAGAGAGCAGTGATGGTTGAAGGATGCACATAATATCAGTGTTTTTAGGAACAATGTTGAGGGAAGAAAAAGTTACCGTACAACACTTTTTTTTTTCCAACACTTTGGTTCTTATGAACAAATTAACCAAGTTTAATAAATCTCATAAGGAAGTGGATGACTGAGCATTTTCACACTTGCACAAAACTCATGAAACCCTCTCAGTCAACTGCATTTCTGTGTTTTTTTTTTTTTTTTTTTTTTTGGGGGGGGGGGTTAAGGTGAGTAACAGTCAGGAAACTTTAGTGTTGGTCCTGTATGCTAGTTGCATAAAACACTGGTTTCATGAGCTTGTACTCTTTACGTTACTAATCAATTACTTTCCGACTGTTCTTTTAACTGTTTTCATCCAGTTTGGTGACTTGGAATAGCTTATACTTTAAAATAAAAACACAGTTTTTGAATAGAGGAACAAATATCAAAATAAAAGCATGATGAAAAATTGGTTTATGGGGCAATGACTTCTCTAGGAAGTTTCGTTACATGGCAAGTGATGTGGGTAAATCATAAATTTGAACATGATTAGAAATGGATGGAAGTTTATTTTGTTTATTGGTAAAATTCATTGACTGATTTTTAATAAACATATATTTTAAGTTGCACCACCCATGTCTTGCCTTTTCTCCTTAATTTTGCTATAGTTTTCAACAGATATCACAATATCATTATCTTTATATGTTAAGGCCATAATAATCGCCAAGTGAACATCCAATATCATGACAGCCCCACAAAGAGTAAGGAGGGATTGTCGACTATTGAAGACTGAAACTACAACAGTTATCAAATGCAGGGTTCTTGTTGGTAGCATCTGAGCTGAAATAGTCATCAAACAAGTGAGGTCTGAGGATGATAGTGCCCTCTGCTGTTTAAAATAATAACTATTTGAATCATCTCTTACTTTAACTGGAAACTGGCCCTGTATCATCACATCCCCCCACAGCAGACTAAGTTCCATGTCTGTTGTGGTTAAACTGAGACTAGAGGAGGCAGTAACCTTATCCAAACTCTGTTCTTAGATCTATTTAACCCCAATTCTCTACAGGCAACACACTTGTTGACATACATTTCTGGAAAGTCAAAAACATATGGGTTTCTGTAATAAAGCGATCACAGCCCGGCTGGTTTGAGATCAGCTGAGAGCCTGTGGTGCTATTGTGTTGCACACTGGTCCTAGAAGCTGGCAGATTAAGACTGACAGCTAAGCAAATGGATAAATAAATAAGTAAACACCATTAAAAATGCACCACACATACATGTGCATAAATAAGTGAAAACACAGCTCGGCCAAACACAGTCGGGATTATTTCTTATTAAAGAAATATAAAAGAGTGGATGAATTATTCATGGAGGCGCCCCCTCACCTCAGCACACATTCAACTACACAAATGTTGCCTTTGTTTTGCACTGTTTACATCACTGTCATTGGTCACAACTCCCATCATCCTCCATGCTGATGATTACATTATGTCCACTTTTTACAGCCTTTCATCATGAGTAGAATCCTCTGAAGAAAAAGCTCTTGGCATTGCAGAGAGTTTCAAACCACTGCAACTGCAAAAAGTGCAATTACCTGCTTTATTTTGAAGAAGAAGCAAGGTGGATTGTTTCCACCCTTTGCACAAGGCTGAAATACTTGAAAACAGCCTTCGTTTAACCACAACTGTTGATGAACAACTCCAGGTACAACCCAGAGCTCCGAAGAGCTCCCTAACATCAAAAACCCATTGCCAAATATAAATTTAATTAGTGCCAACAAACAGGATTATTAGCCCTGGTACGCTGCTCTTTACTGTAAGAGGCAGCAGATATGACTTGCAGTCAGTGTCTACTGGAAAAAGAGCTAATGCTGTTTGAGGTTCTGGCACCAACAGATGATACAAAGAGCGAGCTGCAGATGGAAAGATCATGTTTATCTTCTTCGTTAAAATAAACAAGGAAAACTAGAACTGAAGGAATCCACTTTATTTTTGGAGCAAGAAGCGACCGGAACTTTATTGCCAGGAATTCAATGAGGAGACTAAAACCAACCAAATGTTTATTTTTTTATTTTTTTTCTATTGTCTGAGAGAGTTTGGTGGTCCTACAAGCTGTAAATTGAGGTGCCCCTCTGGGATGGCAAAGATATTCTTTATATTTCTGTACGGTGAATTGGATAGAATCGGAAAACTATGAGCTTAGAATAGCATAAGTACTGAAAATGATATGAAGCAGCCGAATAAGTCCAAAGTGGAAAAAGAGAAAGCGCCAATGACCACTGGAGTCACCAAACCTCAAGTTTAAGTCCCATTGTTGAAGTCCAAGTTAATTTGGATTATTTGGATTCTCCTTACTTGTAGATTTACAATGAGGACCTTTAACATTCACTGGACTGAGAGGGACATTTTAAAAGGAGGAAAACACATTTCACTAAAACAATATTAGATTCAAACTGATCCCAGAGATTCAAATTATCAGTGCAGTTACAATTGCTTTTTATGTTGTTGTTGTTGTTGTTGTTATGAAATATATCTGATAAATTAAAAAAATATATGGACATCATCTGCTTTTAATCAGAATTCCAGCTTCTCCAACGTTTTGCTCTGTTATTTTTAGCTGGCATGTATCTAACCGAAGCAGTCCAAGTCACTTCCAAACCTTACTGATTTTTCTGGATGAGTCCTGGACTGATGTTTGATATAGTTAGAGCTCGTCTTTGATGGTTCTTTGACATAATAAATAAGTTGCACTGTTCATACTTGATCTGCTGAAAGTCTTTAAAAGTCAAACTTGCCACACTTCTTCAGAAACTGTTGCTGTATGAGATGATACGTGAAGGTGTTTGAAGGTGAACACACATTAGCCATTACTCGAAACTAAATGAATTATAGAAAACATAACATGATAATAAACCACTGATAATCTGGGGATTTAAGTGTTTTTAGACTACAGGAACTTTCCCTAGAAACTGTGAGGGACCCAGGTCTAAATTTAGTTCTGTGGTAATAGATCTTAACTTTGAAAAGCCCCCGCTCAAGGGGTTGTACTTTCAAATGGTCCAAGGACTTGACAATTTCATTACCGTAAAAAAAAAAAAGGTCCCTTATTAACAGATAAACAGATAGAGGCACCAAAGGGCAACAGCACAAGAGCAATTATTTCCAGTAACATGATGATATTTGATATTCAATTTAGTTTACCTGCAGCCAATGTGATTTGTGACACCTTTTTTGTTTATATATAAACAAAATCAGCATAAACTAGAGTAAGGAGCCGTGCAAGTAACTTAATCTCTAAATATTGTTCCAGGATGTCATTGGCCTAATTTTCATTATTTACCCTGAACTCAAAGGTGGTGTCGGCAGGATCTGAGGAAGTGCCAGTTTTGGGGAGAAATCTTGAATGTAAACTCTACCCCTCCCAACCAGTTTTCCCCTCAGCTCCTCCTCTCCCCTACCTCTCTCCAGCAAGCCCCGCCAACAAACAGACACTCCTCGTATCATTTCAATTAAATCCAGATATAATGCAAATAAATACTTCAGATAATTACAAATGAGGCCCAGTCAACCTGAAAGTAAAAAGCACTGGTGCTACTAACGCAAACACAATTTTTGCAGGACTTTTACAACTAGGATAAAGTGACATACTCCAGGACCCGAGGTAAACAGTTTAGAGGCGCTACAACACGCAGCAGGTCCCGTTTGACAAGAAACATTTCTGTTACAGACACTTGGCTAACTTTGTTAAAGTAGTTAACCTGTCCAGCAGAAAGGTTACAGGGTCCGTAAAATCCCAAAGCGTCCCCCATCGTTTATGCTGATGTTGACCCAGCTTCTCAGCTCTTGTCTGGTCTACCTCCTTTTTAAGCTCCCTTATTCTGCCAGAGGCTCCGGTATTTACTTCATTTTCTTGCTTGTGTTGGCAGTCGTGGCCAAAGGAGGATTCAGACAATTTTCTGTACTTTCTGGTTGGTTTCTACTCTCTGATATTGTAGCACGCTAACTTTGTTTGGGCTTGTGAATGACACGGGGGAGCAGCGTGTCATTCACAGCGATATTGTTATATTACCAAATGTCATCAATGACTAATAGCTATTGACTGATATTAAAAGTTTTTTTGTATTTACGCCACAAAAAAGATGCTTTTTTAACAGAATCCTGCCTACCCCACCTTTAAGGTCCCTGATGGAAACACAGCTTTAAACGGCAGGTTTGAGAGACACTGAGATTGAAACAGAATGTCATCACTCAAACTGATTATGGTGAACAAAGAGGCAGCACTCACCTCTATGAGTTTGCGTTCATAGCTGGCGGCCAGCTCCTCGATATCACCCATGAACTTATTCTGTGGGACAGGGGCTTGTTCTTCACTCGATCGTAACACCGACAGGGCTGCAGAGAGGAGAAACAAAGCTGCTTTAAAACACACACACATCAAATATATGTCGCAAGGTAAAACCAATCATAAACAGTTGTTTTTTTATGACTTCACAAGATGTATCCTTCTCTTTGAGCAGACTGACACCTGGGTTTTTCAATTCAACAGCCAGTGAGCACGTTAAGAGGAGAGAATGTGAATGATACACACACTACCAGCAGCAGAAGTACAATCAATCTCAGTATTATTTAATTAATGTCACACCAAAGCACAAAAGCGTCTTTCAACCTACTAAACAAGCAGGATCATGTGGGAAAAGGCACAGAAAGACAAACACAAAGAAACATGGCCTCAAACAAACACCTTAAACACATCCCTCTCTGTACAGCAGCAACACACTAACACATTTCCCCTCTCAGAAAACTTCTAACTAATCTGTCAAAGTGAAAAACACCCTTCTTCTGCCACTCTCTGTTATACTGAGGCAGAGTTTATTGTTTCTGTAGCTCTCTAACCGGCAAAAGTCATCTCAACAGAGCCTGAAGGGAACCTTCTGAACCCATAAACATCAACTAATCAGGTTCCCTCAGCAAAAGCTGACAGAACTTAGCTGAAGTTTGAGCTTTGTATCATTTTATGAAGGAATGATGTGGCTGTGTACACACAACACCAACAAAATCACTCCTAAACCAGAGGGAGAGAGAGGGGGGGAAATGTAGTGCAGATATGGGCATTCAGTTTGTTCAAAGGCTGCACAGAGCCCAAATAAACTTGTTGTGAAGGCTCTTCAGGGAGGACTTTAAGAAAATATAGAGCTGGACTCTGAGCAGAACAAGAGTGTTTGAATGTTCGGGCAGAAAGAGGAAGGAATTGATGAAGGAGGCCGACTCAGCTGTGGGGAGAGTCACTTACAGGTTCAGGTTTAAAAATAGGAGCACAGATGGACAGAGTAAGCCAGGTGGACTGCAATTACACTCACTCACACACACTCCTAGACAATAACTACACATGTGCTCTGTCAGACAAACAGGCTGGTCTTTCTGGTGGCTCTGTTGTTGGTACTTATTCTCTTTTATCTACTTACATGTGCAGGCCGGTGTTACGGTACTAGGTTGGCTTAATGCTTTACTTAAAAGGCAACTTGGAGGCGCTTTTTCTGCAGCTCAAGATTTAGAAAAAAAAAACATGTTTGTTATCTAACCTTATTGTATCTCTTTGCCAGCAGCACAATGGGACAATATGATGAGACATGGTGGGAATAACTTTACAGAGCACAGAAAAAGTCACAAATAAGACACCAATAACTGAGAACTGTATACTTCAGGGATCTCAACATCTTGTGCACAAGTCCAGCCATTATACACTCCTTCCTGCCCTGCCTGGTGTAACATCTACACACATTCAGTCAGACCAACAACCCCAGTAACAGCAACCAAAGACATGCTAGCTTCTGAAGCTAGACAGGTAAATATGCTGGATTTGACAGCCCAGAGACTGGATGAAGACTTCGATATGAAACAGACATCACTGCATGCACAGGAGCGCTCAGGTTCACTGAAATAGATGCATATAGAAATCAATACTCCATATCTGCATCTTAATACATCTTAGAATCATTTACCCTCAAATGTTTATAAACTACATGTTTTTATATATAGACTGACAGTATAATCTTGACAGTATCAACTATCAAGAGCAGGTTATTAGTGCTAAAAATCCATATCATAAATCCCAAACTCTAATGTTATTCAAACCAACAAAATATCACTCATTTAATTTATATTTTTCACCAATATTGTGTTTTTTAAGTACTCTATTTTTGGTGGACGCTCAAGTCTGGGCATTAAAATTGTTATTGGAACATGAACAAAAATTTAATTTCTTTTTGGAAAATGCTGAAGCAAGGAAGGTACAGCTGTCTTTCACTGATTTTCTCCTCTCTTTAAAAAAAAAACACAAATAGGAAAAGGATTTTCTGTACTTCAAAGAATCTACAAGCTCTCATATTAGCTGCAAATAGTAAATGGACTGTACTTATTTTATACCATTGTAGTCTTTCTTATATGCTGCCTATCATATTCATGAAAATATGCAGTTGCAGGACTGGGTGCCCATCCTTTTCAGCTTATCTTGCTCACACACCATTAGTTGTCTACCCAGGAGCAATTTGAGCCCTCCCCAAAACCAGAAACTGCACCAAGGATACCTACATTTGGTTGACTAGATGACCCATAATTGTCACCAGAGTTACTGTTGGGTTAAACAGATTATTAATATTTTGATTGTGATCACAGACTATAAACATATTATGGACAACTTCATTGTGCAAATTGAAGCCGAATCGCTCTCGGTATTTCTGAGATTTTCCCCACTTCCTGGAAACACCACTTGCGCAGTAACATTGTACCCACTAACAGCGTATTCTCCGGGTGAGCTACCCAATCTACGTACGCCCATAGGCTGTATCAAATGTCAATCATAGAAATCATGAACTCTTAATAACTTTTAAAAATGGAGCTGTACAGAAAAAAAAGAGCACAAACCAGTCTTACTGTAACTACATGTCATCATCGCAAGCAGGGGCGAGAAAAATTTATATTCTGTGTAATAAATTTCTAAAGTTTGTCCACAGCTCTATAGGGATTGCTGGAGGAGGCGGGATTTATGACCTATACTGCAGCCCGTCACCAGAGGGTGCTGTTCTCGCAGTGGCTTCACCCGGTGAGTAGGCAGACTCGGTCCATACTATCTACCAGGGGTTCTCAATTAGAAATGTAAAAGTTCCAGAAAATAAACCTTGAGGAAGTCATAGGTCCACAGCACGTGCGTGGCGGCTAAATTTCTTTTTTTTTTTTTTTTACCTTTTTTTACGTTTTTATGTAGTTTTAGGCTGGGTGTACTGTACTGTAATAATCAGGAGTTATTGGAAGGCAAAAACAAAAACATTCATTTTCAGCATCACACTGATATTCTTTTATTACTCAATAAAATAAAATAAGCTTTTTATTTTATCTGTTTGTAGCTCAGATTTCTGGGGGCAATCTCTATCAAAATCGCTTCTCATAATGGCGTTTTCCGTTTTTACTTTTTATCAGAGCAACAGTGCTTTGCACAAAAGACACATTGGCTTTGTGCTTGAAGGAGGTAAGATATTCATATATTTGTCGGTCCATTCGTCATTGAATCAGCGATTTTCAGTGTCCACCTTTCTCTGATTTGCCATTTTGATGTCGGGTGCTGGGTGTGAGCAACTGCTGTAGTGCAGCCGTGACAGGCTGAAGCTACTGTTAATAGTAACTGCTATGTGAACGTAAACAAGCACAGCAGACAGATCTAGGTTTTAATCTAGAAAATGGAGATAGAGTTGTATGTAGGTCGTGTCTGGTTAAACTGATATTTTAGCATGCACATGTGGCGCAGTGGTAACTAGCACAGGCATTTCCAAGGTAATCCACAAAGAAGACTGACGGCTGGGGTGCTAACATAAGCCACACTCCGCAAACCAATCTGAAATAACTCAACCACAGACTCAACCTCACATGTTTTTCTGTGTTGAATAAATAATGCCCAATTTTGATGGTTCTCTAAGTGTTTTATTACCTTTAGTCTTGTTAGTCAAAAGCAATCTCTGTTGACATGACTAGGATGTTAATTTTTTTTCTGCAAAGATCATGGACCTCAGCCCCCTTTCCCTAACAAACAACATTTTTCTTTTCCTTTTACAGTGACATGCACGTAATCAACAAAAAAAACATCCGCAACAAAGGCTGCACCTGTTTATTTTTTAATAACATAACAAAGAAAGTGATTCATTCAAAACAGATAATATGAGCGGGGACTTGCTGAGAGGAACAGTGCTCATCAACAATCAATTTATCCTGCTCATTTGAAGAGTCCAGTTCTGAATTAATATTTCCAGTCCAGGTTTTTAAATTGAATTTCTTTCAATTAAGCTATGTTCAGGTGACAAACTTGCTTCTCTGACCTTCTCTGCTGCTCAAATTGCTTCTTTTGTCCGAACCATAATTACAATTCCCCAAAGGGATCCAGTCAGAAACAGTGTGGGATGAAGACAGGCAGCAAACTCACTTTTCTCTCTCTTCTATTTTGCAACTAATAAAATTCCTGAAATATAAACAATCAGTTTATTGACTTATTCCTTTAGATTCATTTTAATATATATAGAAATGAGACACATTTACATACGTAGGAAAAGAGTTGAGAGAAAAGCAAAAGAGACAAAGTCAGGCTGCAGACTACATTTACTGGAACAGCAAGAAAATTATCCACACATGCACGCACAGACAAATTCATACTTGCACAAACATGCACACACAAGCACACACACACACATACATACAGAAGCTGACAGAATTGCATTATCATGCCTCCTGAAAGGGCCCAGCAGCAAAGCAATCCCCAAGCTTATCTTCGGGCCGCCAATAGCTGTACTGTATACCTCAGTCAGCAGCCTAATAGCCTGGGAAACCACTGTACACACACAAACACACACACACAAACACACACACACACAAACACACACACACACACACACACACACACACACACACACACAGAGATACAGAATGGAAATACACGCATACTGTAAAATATACCAAAAGATAACTCCCTTCAGCAAGAGGAGTCAGAAAGACACACACAGACACAAATGGGAACAATAGAATAAAGGCAACTAAGACACACACACACAGACACACACACACACGCACACACACACACATATAAACAGGATTGCTGACGGTTGCTCTTGCGGTACACTTTTGCCTCGGCGCTCAGTCTTCATTTGTCAGTTGGGTTTCTGTTACCTGTCACATTGACAGACTCTTAATAATGACATATACAGTGTGTGTGTGTATGTGTGTGTGTCTGTGTGTGCATGTGTGGGCAAACATGACAGACAGAGAAAGGTGTGTGGCGAGTTGAGGAGAGAAGGGGGCACACACAGATGTTCCTGACTCGAGGAAATTGGGCAGACAGCTGGTCTGTAATAACAAAACTAACTGAGCAAAACTCCCTAGCAGATGTATGTGTGTACGTGTGTGCGTGTGTGTGCAGGTCTGTGAGTGTGTGAGTATATGTGTGTGTGTGTCTGCGTGTGGGAAAACGTCAGTGGAGCCGAGCTGCGTATGAGCAATAAGCTGCAAGTGATACTGCTGCAGAAAAAGTATCACATTAAGTAATAAAGCTGTTTATGAGTGTGCGTTTGTGTGTGTGTGTGTGTGTGTGTGTGAGGGGCTGTTAATGTGTGTGTGAGTGAGTGAGTTGTGTTGCACTGTGTCTTACCCTGAAGTGTGTTTCCCCTGGGTTTTCACCTGAGAGTGTGCATCTCCAGAGACACCTCTCTAATGATCACAGTGTGTGAGATAATGAGCCAGTTTAGTGGGGAAGTCCACTGAGAGATGGACACACACTCATACACACACACACATACACATACACACACAGGGGCCTGTAGCTGCACACAGAGAAACTCTCCTAAAACTGGAGCATTTTTTCAAATTACCTAGTTCAAGAGACGGCAGGATTTGTCATCATGTTGTGTTGTAAATATGTTTAAGGTTATAAAGGCAACGCAACCCCATCATGCCTTACTGAAGGTCCCAATTAACTGTATTTGTGGCTGTTAAATAAAAAACACCGGCCTCCATGCAGTGATCTAAGTGGCAGTGGTGATGATAAATGGTTAAAATGTGCTGCACTGATTGGCTTCCTGAATGTTGTCTCAGGAGTGAGGCTGTTCAGACGGATGCAGAGGTGGAAAAACACCAACACAAGCTTGGAGAGCTCTCTAAAAGAGGAGGACATTTTTCTTGTTGTCTACATGTTCATTTGACATTTTTCTGATACTACAGGACATATCACGAGAAAAAAAAAGGGCAAAATTGCATCTCTGAGTATTTCTGTAGTCAAATCGCTGTGAATCTCCTGGACCCTCGCTATGCAGCCCACACTCGGAAAAGTAGAGCGAACAATCACGAAACAACTGTGTGCGTTAGCGGATTGCAATGCTCGTAAGAAAGCTAATTATTATATAAGCTTTCATTGTTTCCCTAAAGATATTAGTGTCCAAGAGCTGTATAACTCCTACGTTACCAGTTTTTGCTACTACAGCGGCAATGTTAGGCTGCAAGCTAGCATGAAGAGGAGTGTGCAGAGCAGCGCTATCTCCGCCCACGACTCAGAGGCAAATTGCTAATGAGCTACTAGAAGAAAAGCCCTTAAAAATGACACAGGTAACGTGATTTTGACGAAAAACTTCATAATCACAACTTAAAGACCACTGAGATAACTTAAAGGAGTAAAAAAAAAAAAAAAAGATCGGAGTGGGACCCAAAAGGATTTCTCCCACTCACTCTTATTCTATTCTGCTCATGATGTGGCAACTTATTTAAGCAATAATTTATTGTACAACAAACACTGATTTGTTGGAAATAATCTGTCACACTCACAGTTTCAGCTGCGTCACTTGTAACTTTCAGCGATGTAGTCCTATTAAAATGATCCAAATTAGCTGCTTTAAATTTTCACCTTATTGCTGCCACTTTACATAGCCTGGTTATAAATATCTCTACATGTCCAGAAGCTTCAGTTGGCACTATGTCTTTCTCAGTTTGGTGTTATGTCTCTGTCTGATATGCTTTAAATCTTCCCTTGAGAATACTGAAAAATAGAGTAAATAAGCAAAAAAAGAGAGTCCTGTTTTTACTGTCGTTAATGACACAGAGAATCCCAGAGACAATAAAGTGTTTCATATGTATAGAGCAAAGATAAAATGAACCACAATGTCTAAAGAGGGTCTTTAAGATCAACCCAATGAAAGTTACAAATAGGAGCTTTAAGCCAAGATAAAAACAACTTGATGGTCCACAGAAATATCAAGCAAATGCATATTCTCTTCCTCTGCATCTTTACTTATCGACGCAGAAATTACTCAGAGATATAGGTGATCTTTCCCTTCCTGCCCACATCTCAAAATGAGTTGAAGGTCAACACAGTAAAATATCCTCCGCTTAGCAGACGAGTGCCAAAACAGCCTTTAGGTGTCAAAGTCCTCACATTCATCATTCTGCAGAGTGAAGGCCAAACATACAGGAGGACTCACGGTAAACAAAACACGTTTTTGACTGGAAGGGGACTTTGAATAATTAAAACAAAAAACAGAAGGATGACCCTGTATGAGGCAGAGGGATGCTGCATGTTAACTAAAATACAGCAGGACCAGCCATCCAATTCAAAAGCTCAATTTTTGGCTTTTTTCAAACATGAGGTGGTAACATTTAAAGACCATAAATGATGTGTCTAAACATAAGGCTGTCTTGATACGATATTGATATCGGATATCGGTCTGGTATCAGTCAAAAAACAAATATCAGACTATATCAGCCTGCATCTAAAATCTCCGATATCAGCACTCTGATACCAGCAGTCTATTCCAGACTCCACTCTGGCACCTGGATCCAGCATGCAGAGCCCACATGATCACGACAACAGTGTGTACTAAGGTACAAACAAAGTAGCAAAGAGTAGAAGTGATGTCGGCTGTGTGGCAGCATTTTCCGTTAAAGTCCGGAGAAGACATTGCAGCTGAGTGCAAAACTTGTCACGCACAAATTTGTGCCAATATTGGTATCAACCATGACTGAAGGTGACAATATTAGTATTGTATCAGAAGTAGAGTTGTGTCCGGACACCCCTATCTAAATAATGATTGGATTGATTACTCCAGAAATGCAAACATCCAATAGGCACATGAATGCACCATCATTATTTAGATAGGGGTGTCCCGATACAACTGTTTTACTTCCGATACATTACTGATATTGTCACCAAAAAAACTGGCTTGTTGGCACACAGTCGAATTTCATCCTGCATCCAATAAATTCACATATTCGTAGGAAGAAGTTGGCACTGATTTAAACTTTAATAAGCTGTCATGAATTCCACTTTTAGGGCCTACAGTTAGAAGAGGATCTTGTGGTTGCAGACCCCCCAAAAAACATTCGTAGCTGTCTCACAAATGTAAGTTTTGCAGCGCTAAACATCAGAAATATCATGAAATCATTGTCTTATTTAAGTTTAGATAAGTATATGGAAGAGGACACATTTGGATACTGGTGTATCTTCTTCACACAGGTATTTATTGTGAGTCATTTCACACGTAGCACATGCTGTGACCAGCTCACGTCTGGTCTGCACTCTGTTCTTTCAGTCGCCCTGCAAAGCGAAGGATAACAGGGATAGAGATCTCAAATTAGGAATGACTCAACGCCGCTGGACTGAGAAACCCTTAAATATCCTCTCCTAAGTGGGAGCTTTAACGGGTGATAATCACGTTGGAGCCACAGCAGGGCAGAGGCTGACACACTTGACTAATGCTGCTCCGTCCATTAGCAGTGAGGAGTCGTGGCTCCACATCTGCGACCCCGAGCGCAAACACACGTCCACCCCGCTCCAGCTGAGGCACTGAGCGAAACCGGAGCGAGCCTGCTAAATAAAACATGTGCGGGGCTCCCTGCACAATCGGACAAATGCGCAATCAAGTGGAGCGCCCCTCTTAACGCTGGAAGAGCACAAACCGGCGGCACTCACACCACTGTGAAATTGGGGCTCTTCTGAATCTTGTCTTCGGTATCTTATCTTCTTATGAAATCACTCCATCCCTCCCAGCTCCTGCTTCACAAGCTTTGTTCTTTGTGTTTTGGTGCCCCTAAACTTTCTCTCATCTCTTTTGCTTTTAAAAACATGTCCTTGTTGTTGTAGTCCTCTCCTCCATTAAGAATTGCTTTGGCTTCTTTTTCACTCGACTTTCTCCCAAACTGTACTTCCACTTGCTTATGCAACCTCCATCCATCCTTTACCTTTGAAACCTCCCTCACTCCTTCCCCACTCATCCTCCTCCTCCTATTCTCTCCCTTTATTTCTTTTGTACCCATATCTCGGATCAATCATTCATTTCCATTCAATTTTTTGGCAGCGCTCTACATCAGTCCCATCCCACTAATCATGCATGTTGAGAAGGACGGCTCCTTCCCATCATGCATATCAATGAAAACATGAATAAAAACCTTTTTCACACATGTGCACACTCTGACGCAGAGTGAGCAGCACGTCAGCGTCAGAGCAAATTGAGGTTCAAGGTTCATCTGTTTCTCATTATATAAGTACAAGATCAAAAATGTTGAGAAGAGAAAAAAAGTAATTGTTTCTCCTGCGCACACACACTGTTACACACAAACTGGGAGTTAATCACGCACACATGCCAAAGATTGTAGATGGGCTGGCTAGGGAGCATGCAGGCGGCTGACTGAGTTAATTAACGAGTGCTAATCAAAAGCAATCTTCTTTAATTCTCTAATCGTTCATAGTTCATTTCTCGCGCTTGCCTCCATCAGATAACAGAGGCCTTTTTGCAGCGGTGCATGTGTGTGCATTTTAAGAGAGAAAAGAGAGATCAGCCACTGTCAGGGAGGACAAACAGCACAAGGTTTTTTTTTTTTTTTTTTTTTTTTTTTTCATCAGTGCACACGTGAGTCAGAAGGTGTGGAAATCCCTGTTCCCCCCGGCTCTCACGGCTCCAATCAGGGAGCTCTGCGCTGGCCTGGATTCAGAGGCCGTGCTGATCATGAGTGGTTCTCCACTCACATCCTGATTATACATGTACACAGGAATCGCACAATAGCTTCTCCACACGTCTTCTTTGGCTTTGTGAAGTGGAACAAAGTGGTATGAACAATACTGCTCCAATTAGGTGAGGAGATGCAAAAATAATAGGTAGTGGATGTAACTCCACTCTGACACAAAGGACATGTGGAAATATAACTACATGCTCTAATTAAGGAGCCTGTTTAGTCCACTTAACAATTATCTGTCCACTTCATTAGTCTGCACTAGAATCACCGATTAGTTTAATAAAATTCGTATTTTTGTGAGAAAGCTGTGGTGCAACCAGATCTCATGTTAATAAGACCATAAAGCTCTACTACCCACATGTAAACAAGCACAGCTGCAAGACTGTCTCTCATAGCAACCTTTGGGGGTATTTTATTAAATATATTTGGATGGAATAATAGATGGAAAACAAGGAAGACAAAGTAGGGGGTGATGTCCAACATAAGACTTTGGTGTTAGTTTTTGACATCAGGCTGCCGGCTTTGAGGGCAACAGCCTCTGTGCATGGGGTGTGCAATTTAACCACTAAGATAGACCAGGGTCCCAGTTTAGCTGTATTTTGAGCCGGAAAATGGAGCTAAAGTTGTGGTTTATCTTGTCTAAAGGTAAATCTGTTCTTTACTTTTGACTAGTTTGTTAGCCCAAATTTAAATCCTGTTTAAAAACATGAAAATTGGCTGTTTTTCCCTAATGTCTTTTGTCTGCATTAAAGCTTTACTTTCTTTCCTTGTTCTTTGGTCAGAAAAGACCCATAGAGCTCCAATCACAGTAAATCACCCACCATTTATCACCACCAAACTGCAGCCTGTTTCCAGCCCAGTATCACACAAAGAGGTAAAAAGTGGTAAAAAGAACTTTTCCCCTGGCCCAGAATATCCCTTTTCACACCACACAGCAGGTCATATTAGGTCTCAACCCTTTGAAGAGAAACTGGAGAGCTGTTTTTTTTTTTTTCCTCAGGAAATGTAGCACCAAATACACAAGAACAATTTGATTTGATTTTGAGTTCACACTGACCCGTTCCTGTATCACTGAGTTTTGAAATTCAAAAATATCTGCTGGGTTGTCAAGATATTTGCAGTAATATCTTGACATTCATTGGCAGATCAGATTCACTGTGAAAAATCTTGTTTATCAGCTTTGGTATAAAAGCAGGAGGAGACATCTTAGACATAGAGACGCCGGCAGAGCATTTGTAACAGTAAGAAGACATTACTAATGCGTTATCTCGTCATTTTGTTCATTATGGCACTTTCATAATGTCCAAAACACATTATAAAAGACTCCCTTTGGCTTGAAGCCAAGAACTTTGTCGATTTTGATCCATTAAGTTAACATACCTGGACCACCACTGATGCACACTTCTTCAAAGTTCAATGTGTTATGTATAAGAGGACTGAAGGTTATGCAAACTAAAATCTTGACATGGCGAGCAGGAGGACTTTCAACAAGAGTGACTTATCTCTCAGTAAATTAAAATATTTACCTTCTGACTGGCTGACTAGTCTAAGGGCCAATCCCAAATGTACCCCTTAGACCTCAGTTTTGCATGTTCACGTCAATCGGAGGGGTGTCTCAATTCTCCATAAGGTTAAGGGGAATTGGCCAAGGGCAAAGGGTACACAGCCTTGAAATGAAGACAAACTGTGACCTTACTTTAAGTAAGGGCTAAGAATTTGATATGATTTTATAATAATGACAATTATGTTTTTATGAAATATTCAATCCTTTGCTACTCCGCATAAATATTTGCTATGTTTTTATTTATTTGCGTTTTAAAATCACTTGTTATGATGAGCTAGCTAACGAAGCTATAACTATTAATAGCTACACTGATGTCGGACTCCTACAATTCACTGCATTTCATGAATGATTAGACAGAGTGATCAGACAGCTAAGCTAAATTCGGTACATTAACAACCTTTAACTTAAAAGCTACATCAGGAGCTTCTACATATGCTCTTGTATGAGTAAAATACTGTGTTATATGTTGTTTTCAACTGTTATTGCTAATAACAGTTAACTAAACGTTACAACAGTAGGCATTGTTTTCCAACTTGTTTACCAGTATCAATGCATCAGCCTGCGACACAGCCAGCAAACAGCAAGGCATGATGATGTAGCAAGAATCGAGCGGCGTCTTGTGTCTTAAGGCCTGTTTACACCCCTTCCCCTTGGCCCACTGTTTTAAGGGCCAAGGGGAAGAGGTAGACAAAGGGGTAAGATGAAGGGGAAGGGGTAAGAGTAACAATTGGGATTCGCCCTAAATGTAGGAAAAAGTCACAACTTTAACAATGTTGCTTTTAAAACTGCTAATTATGACTTAAGTTACCTCATAACAAAGAGCAACTTTTCTCTAACAGAGGTGGCTGGAGCCTGAAACTAAACTCTGATTGTTCCCAGCCTCTGAAGATCAGCCTTACTGCCATTAATAGGGAGTCTGCAACCAACCAGAATTAAGTATTCAACAAAGTCTGGTAATACACATGTATGATTAGATTTTCTGACAGCAAAAATCTGTCCTCCATTAGTGTCAAACATGATTAGTTGTCCTGCTTCTTCTTCTCTGTGTATTAAGGTAGCAACATTAGATTGATTCCTCAATCAAGGATCAACACAAAATGATGAAATTGGTTTGAAAAACAAAAATAATTTAAAAGCTGTTCCTGTAATGATCCAATTTAGCTGCCAAGATCAATAAAGTCAATCTGACGCCCTCCAAAGGATTCAGATGATTTAACCTGGTTATGGTACACGGAGGTTGTAATGAGAGATTCAGCCTGGGATCAGGATATCTGCAACAGCAACACTGATCAAATCAGCGAGATGATTGTTTAGACAAGCGAATAATCCCAGTCGGCATGTCACTGTGACCTGAGCAGGCTGCAACCTGCTGTGTGGATTCAACACTTTGACGGGATTATTTTACACTTTTCTGGCTTCATTAGTCGCAGTTATGTGCACCTAAACAAATGTGTAGATACTTGGCTTACATCTTCGACCGTATGTTTTGACCATATGTTCTCGACTCTATCCAAATCAACACAACACTTCTAACCTGCTGCTGCCAACACACACATGCCCCATCATAACTTATCCTGTGTGTGTTTTTTTTTCTTCCTCAGTACAGTATGTTCTTCGCTTGTAATTACTCGCATTATCCGTGATTTTCCATTTTCTCTCATCTCGTCTTCTATTCTCTGCTTCTGCGATGACCCAGTTTCCCCAGGGGGATTATTAAAGTTTCATTTTATCATCTGCTCTAATCTGAAGTGCTCAGTCGTTGTTCACACCTCTCAGCATTACATGAACGCTTGCTGAGGTGACAGAGTGCAGCAGCATGCAGGCAGCATGCAACACTGTGCGCTGAGGATGATGAGACGACACTCAGCTGCATAAGAGAGGCGAGGGCGATCGATATTGGGATTACATGTAGGGGAATGATTTGATTAATATTTATAGGAAGTGTTAGGGCATATGAGGGGCTTAATCAGAAAACTCTTACCGTGTAAGTGGAGACAAAAATTGGATTTTATAGCGCCAGTCTGAGGCATGTCCCAGGGGTTTCAACATTGTCATATGAAGGAGTTGCATTAAGTAGCACGCTCAAAAATACATAAGCAAGTGGAATTTATTGACCTTGTCTTATGCATGTAGGTTATTTGTTGGGAAAATATCACAACAGGCTGACAAAACAGATCAACAATCACCACTGGTAGGTGAAGAAGAGATCATTGATTATCTCTTTTTAATGGCACCCGCCAGTGGGTGGGATATGTCAGACAGCAGGTGAACATTTTGTCCTTCAAGTTGATCTTTTGGATGAAGGAAAATGGGCTATGACAAGGGAAAACCTGGAAGAGCCCACAAGCGACTTAGCTTCCTTTTCAGGGCAGTCTACAATGCACCACTATGCCTTCAGTGTCCCATCCAGTGGTTGGGTGATGCCATGATCAAGTACAGGCCAAACCGGTTCCAATAGAGACACTGAGTTGCAGCAAACCCCTCTCTAGAAAGACAAAAGACACAGCCAGGCGGTGTTCACCAAGAAAGAAACATCATACTCACACCTGGCAATCCCTGGCAGATGTTGGTGGACCTGTGACGGAAAATGGTCTTCGCAAGAGCGGTCATATTGTTCACTCTTATCACTCGCCAGGTGCTATGTGGCCAGCTGTAGGCTTTGGCTACAGAGGAAGGACATCGGCTGGGAGTCAACACCCATGTGAAGATAGCTAAAGGGGGTCATGGGACACATAACCGATACATCACTGCCTGTTGCTGAGAGATGTACCAGGCAAAGTGCCACAGCAGAAAACATCCCCTCACCTATTTAAGACCCAAATATTAACACTTTATAACATATTTTGAAACTTTTTATACTTTGGTTCCAAAACTTATGATCTACCAGAAACACAATCTCCAGGGGTAGGTCATTGATATTGGGGAGTAAAGGCTGACCAGTGAGGTCCCATCTAACAGAGGAGCAACTAGAGCACAGACTGCTGAAAGAAATGGAGGCTTCTCTGACTAAAGTGACTGCTTTGAGTATTGGGAATACACAAGTACACCCAAAGAAGATTCCCCACACACAGGTGGGAGGAAAAGACACAAACACACACAGACACACAAGTGTACTTCTCCAGTTCTGCCTTGCAAAATCTCATTTCAGAAAATTAAACCTGTGGAAGAACTTTCCTCTTTCAGTGCATATTTTTTACCTTGATGGCTTAAGTTCCCACAGGGGAACTGAGTTATGTAAAATCTTAGAAAAATAAGCCCTTTTGCCTCAGCGATGAAACCCTTTAGCATATTTATGATAAAGGAATTTCTCCACTCTCCTAACTCTGCACCCCAACTTGATTTACAGTTATTGCTGTTGACTCTTTTTCCCATATGGGCTATGCTCGTGGTTTCATCATTACCGGTTTGGAGACAAATGAATAAACTACAATTGCACGGTTAGTTGTTCCTTTGACTATCAATTTCCTTTCACAAAATGATTGTATTTTTTACATAAAAAGACTCAGAAGAAAAGACACCCCGTGGGAGGTGTTGTAATTGAATTTGGGTTTTATAAGTCTCCACCTTGAGCACAACATGCCCTTTTCTATTCAACAAACAGGTAACAGTTAGCTCAGCAGCATCAAGAGAGTCATTATCCTCCTCCTCTCACATTATCGTGTCTGCGTGCATTAGGAAGATTGCGTTTCTACTAAATCTTTGACCTGGCAGAGCTTCATTTGTTTCGTTGCCTGCTCCAAATCGACTTTCTTTCTACCTTTCTTCTGACCGCTTTTAAAAACGTTTGTTTCTGTTAAGGCGGGAGTTTTGATCAGCAAAAAGAGAGGGAAAACTAATTTTTTCCTGGTCAAGGCACTTATTAGAATAAAAGAAACTCTGACCCCAAAATGTCTCAGCTGGAAACATCATGGCTCAATCTGCTCCAACCTATTAAAAACGGTGTCAGACCTTTAGCAAAGGCTGGCACAGCCACGCATGACGAAATACACACATTTACAAAACGCATGCAAATGTGAACTGCTGTGTACTAAAAGATTACCCACTCTCACTTTTTTTTTTTTTTTTTACCATTTCCAAACAAATTGATGAGCAAACACAAGAGGCATCGAAGTGAGTGGCTTACAAAACCACTTATATAATGCAGCAAGCAAGAATTTACATTCAATTATGCATGAAATATTATATATGCATGCACATTCTTGCATAAAAAAATACAAGTGTTAAACAGAAAGCACTGCAGTACAAGTCAGCTTTCCCTCAGGCACATTTAAAACTGATTTTAACACATTGAAAAGTGGTGCTGAGAGTCTCGGTGTCAGACCATTAGCGTGGTTCTAGGTCTTGGAGTGTTGTATAAGTTAAAATGATATATTACTTTGTTTTTTCGTGATGGCCACACTTTAATGCAGTAGTTTTTTCAGGTTTTATTCTTATTTAAATAAGCTCAGTTATGACTTTCACTCCATTTGTCAGTGCACTATGAGGGGGGATAGTTACCCAGTTTCTGTATGATGGCGTTCAATACTTCCTCATTGCTCCATGAAACTCTGAATACTGCTTATGACTTGTTTATCATGCCAACAAGACACTATATATCTGACAGTTTAGGTATGAAGGATTTTAGCACTAAAACTGGTGCCTGGCAGACATAACTCTTATTACCCTGCTAAATAATACATATCTGCAGTTCCCTTTGGTGTTGATATTTCATTTGGTGACTCACTGAAGTGACTCACACGAGCTGAGCAGTTAGGAAACAATCAGATTGAATAAACTCACTAAAACAATGCAGCTTTATTATGGAAGAGACAATAATCATTAGTTTAAAGGATGGCAGGAACACTAATGTCTAACAGGCTTTAATGCCACTTCAACATTTATGCACATCAGGTCTGTGGCACTGGTGTCAAAATATGTTCATTATTATATGACATGTCAGGCGTGAGTTAAACCTGTTGTCAGTTAAAGTTAGTCTCGCTTTAATATACGGCACACAGACAAGCAGCCTTTTGAAAGTTTTATATCCTTTAAATGAAATCCACATTGCTAGATTTTTGCAGTGGAGACTTCAAATCACCCCACGTGCTGACTACTGTGACCTGACCAGCCATGTAAACACATGAGACTCTTGTGAAAGGTTAAAGGGATATTCCGGTGTAAATTTAAGTTATGGTCAAACAAGCCGTAACACAAAGTTAGACACCTCCTTGAGAGATGAATGTTGTCGACCGCTTGCTTCTCCAGTTATACCAACTTTAGTAACGACTGCACGATAGCAATACACAGCGGTCTATCACTCCACACGCAAACATCAACCAAAAAGCCACTCTATAGCCACAAATCTGTGTCTCCTGATGACACCAGGCCAATGGATGCTCTTTTTTTAACTGCATTTTAGACATCAAATCCTGGATGGCAGAAAACCGTCTCCAGCTTAACCAGGACAAAAGTGAGGTTTTAGTCATTGGTCCTGAGGCCCAGAGAGAGAAACTTTTACCCAAACCACAAGCAGTCTTTTAATCGATCACCACAAGTGAGAAATCTGGGCGTCATTCTCGACTCTGAGCTGACTTTTAGTCCAAACATTATGAACATAACAAAAATAGGTTTTTATCACCTAAAGAACATCACCAGAGTCCACCCGTTCTCTCTCGGGCCAACATGGAGATGCTTACACATGCTTTTATCACCAGTCATATAGACTATTGTAAAGCCCTGCTTTCTGGTCTTCCCGAAAATATTTCAGGTTTACAATTATTACAAAATCTAGCAGCACGTGTCCTGACTGAGACCAGGAGACAGGCCCACATTACACCGGTTTTAGAATCATTGCAGTGGCTCCTCGTTTGTTTTAGGATCGATTGTAAGGTTCTTTTACTTGTTTTTAAAAGTCTTTCTTATAAAAGGCCTTCTTATCTTTCAGAACTGCTTTTACCTTATGAGCCTTTACGGACCCTGCACTCCTCTGGCAGCAGGCTCCTAGTCTTTCCAAAAGTCAGGACACACATGCATGTCGAGGCGTCTTTTCAATATTACGACCCTCGTCTATGGAACAGCTTGTCAGAGAGCCTCAGGGCTGCAGAGAATGTTCATGTTTTTAATAAATAGTTTCTTGTTTTTAACTTGACTGTGAAGCACTTTGAGTTACATTCCTTGTGGGGAAAGCACTTAATAAAGTTTGATTGATTGATTGATTGATTGATTGAAATAATACGCAGAATAGCACCTAACTTCATCAACAGTACATATAGGGTCCCAGCCATAGTACTAGCCACCAAACATCTGTTTAGCTTTGCCTGTCTTCTTTTGCAAAGAGACTAAACACAACTCACCCACTCTCTTCCAGCAGCCACATGTTTGTGGGGGGGAACCCTGACGATTCGATCACAGAGGGCAGCAGGGTTTCGCAGCTCAAGGAAGAACATTTATGACCATTACTTGATGGAAATGCCATCAGACTGAGACGCTAAGGCAGCAGAACTACTGCGTCTGCAGTGCAAAATGGTTATTATGCTGATTAATACCTCATGGAAATGATCCATTGTGTGTTTGACCATGACTTAGATTTACGCCGGAATATCCCTTTAAAGGTCGATGTCTGAGTCTCAAGAGATCTGAAATGTTGTGTGTAGTTTGCCAAAATAACACATTAAAACCTCAGTCAACTGGATCACAGTTTGTGACCGGCCCACTGACATTGGAACAGATCTGAAGTTTGAATCCATCAGTTTAACATGAAGATTTCCACCTAAACATCACCTTCACCAGCAGATCTCAGAAGGGGGCGGATTGTCAGGGACTATTTGAAACCTTCCCAAAGAGTGCAATGCTGAATGGTAAAGGTTAGCTAGTCCTTCATGTGTCAGTAATGAGGGCCGTTCTTTTTGATGGTTAGAGTTCAACAGGGTTACAACTCTTTTTAAAACTGAGGCGTCGATCAGCATGAGACGAGTTGTGACAGAGACTTAAACAGAGAGCAGCTACCAGCCTTTCACGCTTGATGAAGGCCAACCTGCCTATTATCTGCTCCATTCCCATGACAACATGCTTCTTCTTTCTTATTTCAAGTTTGACTCCTCATGGTAGCTGACTGCACACTGTGAGACGACATTACATGTACAAAAGCAAACAATCACTCTCCAGGCAGGAGAGTGCTCATCGTCTTCTTTAAAGCTGTGTACTGCTTCCTTGAATAACAAAAAGCCCCGAGTCTTACACACAGACAGGCACGCACACAAAAAAGGATCTGCAGACAAAACCTTTTCACAGAGCTGTGGAAAAATCAAGTCTCAAATTTAAGTCGTAGTCATAGAGACATCAGTAGTAATCTGAAAAATCAGGACTCATCACGTCTTTCATTCTGGCCCCTGGAGACCAGACACAAAGACAGACCTGACAACACTCACAACAGAAGCAGAAAAGAAAAGGTTTCAAAACCACATACAGAGAAAAAAACTTTCTTTAAAGGTAAAGACAAAAACCTCCCTTTAAGACCTTTGTGCAAACTGTATCTTTGTGTCAGTGTGTACTCTGAAAAGATTTACACAAGAAGGAGTGTTTTAAATGAACTGTGTTTAAATCAGTACAATGAAATCAAAATTGATCTTTAGTTTCTTTTTCTCTCATACATTGTGCTGATTTTCACTTGAAAATGGACCTTTTAATGGGCTCTTAGGAATGTTTCAGGGTTTGTAGTGAAG
Source organism: Xyrichtys novacula (assembly GCA_962446985.1). Classification (NCBI taxonomy): domain Eukaryota; kingdom Metazoa; phylum Chordata; class Actinopteri; order Labriformes; family Labridae; genus Xyrichtys; species Xyrichtys novacula. Next base: position 14,218,347 of record OY660882.1, on the reverse strand, counting down.
AAAAATGTGGATGGCTTCTGCACTAGATAGTATGCTTCAGCTGCACTGAAAAAAATGTCTTTAGAAATAATCTTTAAGTGTAAAAGAGGGACTAAGGCTTTGTTCACACTGCAGGTTAATTCTGATTTTTGAACCATATGTGACACATATCTGATTTTTTCATGTAAGTGTGAACAGTGCAATTCAGATTTTTTCAAATCTGACCCAGGCCTCTTTTGTATGTGGATATAAATCGGATATGGACGCTCAGGTCGCATTCATCTGACCTATACATCATCAATATGCGACAAACGTCACCATTGTTCGACAACAAAAACGGGCGAGGAAAGCAATGGTGGACAAGGGAATGGAGAACAGCCAGTTGTGCGCATGTAACCAGCCATGTGGTCCGACCGCACAAAAAGATCGAATTTAACAAAAAATCGGAATTGTGCATCATAACCTGCAGTGTGAGTGTAGCCTAAGACTCATAAGGTACATGTAAAAATGAAGAAAGAATAGAAATGATTAGATTACGACTGTAGAAATGCCACAAAGTTAAATGGCAAAAGATCCTCCAATGAAAGCGAATATCGGAAGTTCTGGCCAGCAACACCAGTTCTTCCATCTTCCATCTAAAATACTCTCACCAACAACACCTTGGCCCCCATTAGATTCCACTTATACACTACCTTTTCCACAAATCTATGACAGATTCATCCCCCTAAACCGTCCCACCTCTTAGTCTAGCCTGGTATTAGAGGCAGATGTGACCTTCTCCCCCATCCTACAAGCCCACAATTTTCAGAGAGGGTTGTCTCTGTGTCTGCCTGTACCTAATTATCTGAACTTATAGGTGGTTCTGCATTTGTCACATTGGTATTTAGAAATATATGCACACTTCACCTTCAGTTCATATAAATGTAAGTGTAGACTCTATGCAAATGTAGGTCCGCATTTACATAGGACTCTGTTGTTAATTAAAAGATCACTTCACATTTTAAGCAACTCTGCACGCAGGTCAATGCCTGTTGAGTTTTAACACTGATACACCTCAGTCCACCTTCTTAAACTCTTTTTTGTGTTTAACAATGAGACTCTCAAAGTTAATAATAAATGAAAAAAAGGAGCAAGATGACGAGTATATGATTGATAAAATAATGTAATAATGACTCATGAATGAAACATGACTCTGGTGTCTCTATGTAGAATCATTGTTGTGGAAATGAGCTTTGTTGAATCCTTCAAAACAACATATCTAGTTAACAGCTTCATGCGCTGTTGGTTTAGAGTTTGATCACCTATATTATATCTATCATATTAAATTTGTTATCATATAATTAATTAACTGATTATTGTATACATAGAGAGTATATAGAAAGGACACTGTCTGCCTTCTTGCTGGGTAAAGCCCCCCGCGAGAACAGCACCTCCTAGTGACAGGGTGCAGTATAGGTCATAAATCCAGCCCCCTCAAGCAATCCCTATGGAGCTGTGGACAAACTTGAGAAATTAATTACACAGAATACACATTTTTCTCCGCCCTGGTTGGGATGTTGACACGTAGTTACTATAAGACAAGTCCTCTTTTTTCTGTACAGCTCCATTTTTAAAAGTTATTAGGGGGTTCATGTTTTCTATGATTTACACTTGATACAGCCTATGGGTGTACGAAGATTAAGTACCTCACCTGGGGAATACGCTGTTTGAGCTGAGCGTCATCACAGCAATTCTCCCGCCGAATGTGTACAACGCTACTGTGCAAGTGGTGGTTCCATGAAGTTGAGAAAATCCCGGAAATACCAAGAGCAATTTGGCTTCAAATTGGTATAATGACAGAAGGCGGAACCAAGTTGTCCATAGTATATACAGCCTATGATTGTACATTGATCAAGTGTGTAATATTATTTATGCTTTGGAGATACTGTTCTTAGTGTCTCATTTAAATTAAATACATTTAGTATTATTACCCAGCTGTGCTGAATATTTGATCCTGATTGATCAAAACCCCACAACAACAGTGATCAACTCTCAATAGCAAAAGTGAGGCCAAGAACAACCTGATCACACACATCATTGTAAGCTGTCTGTGGAAGAAAGTCCGCCCTTTTCAGCACCGCCTGTTCATCATTTTCCTTTTCAAGTTGGTCATGAGAGATAGAGAATAATCATAGTGAACAGATACAGATGTACGAGCAGTGGTTGCAGTGACAGCAACAATGTTAAAGTTGTGACCTTTGCCTCATTCACGTAACCTAGGAGGGTCAAATCCACACCATGTAAAACTACGACTCAGGAGCTAGATAAGATAAACTTGAATTAGAGCAGCACAACATGCTGCCAAGGACAGAGTGCAATGGAGGAAGCTCACTTCTGTCCCATAGGGGATGAAGAGGAGTAAATGATGTTTAAAGGTGTGTCAGCTGAGAGCAGAGTGAGAACAGAATGAGGGCAGAAATGTCACCATTAAATATTCCTGCAGAAGTCTCCCTCACCTTGGACGAGGTTATCTTTAAAGAAATGTGCAGTTCAGTAAGAATTAAAACAGAAAAAACAGGATAATGTTTGAACATGACTGAGATTTGAAATGTTCAGTTTCATATAATATCGTAAATTGGTTGCTAGAATACACAAAACCACCTGCTCAACATAATCCCTCACTTGACTAGGAGTAGAGAAGTTTAGAAGGAGGTGGATTGGAGAATAAAAACCTGGTTTAGTTTTTTTTATTAATATAAATAAAGGAATTTATGGTATAAAAATTGATCAGGTGTAAATGGTACCAGGTAAAAAACCTTCTTCGGGAGGTTTTCCATTCTGCTCCACAGAAACAGCTTTTTCTCCGGACTGTTGAGGCAGCAGCGAATAGGAGCTGCATCATTACCCAGAGTCCCAGCACTCTTAATTTCCTCTCTGTCTCCAAGTCTTTTCTCTCTCACCTCTCCCACCATGCAGCACAGCGGCTTTGCTAATTGACTGCCATTTTAGAAAGTCAATGTAATTGCTTTTTGGTTATTGTGTTAATAGTCTCAGGGCCGTTAAAGGGCACCTGCGCCACTAACATCCAACTTAATGACACAGACCATTTATTTTCTGCGCTGTTTAGAGACGCCCACTGACCGGCGACCACTTAGCATTGATGAATGATGAGAAAGGGTAAAGGGTCAACCAACTACATTAGGTGATTCTTCTGAAGTAGCTAAATGACAGGAAGAGGAAGCATAAAAGAGACGTCTTTAACAATCTTAACAATCTAAGATAAAGAAATGTGAGATTCCAGACGAATTTTGAGCAAGGAGAGTTAATGAGGGCCAATCTTGCCTCTCAAAATGAGGGACCCTCAGGGCAAGAAAACGAATGTATCATGCAGAAAAAGACTGGGCGTACCGGGCAAAAGAAAACCTTCAGTGAGTAGCTCATGAAAAAAGATTTGTCTGTGCTCAGGCAGCCTTCCCTGGTGAAATAAAGGTTAAAAAACTTGTAGGACGGACAAGGAATGAAGAGTTCGAATCGTGGTCAGGGCAGTTCTGTGCTCTCACAAAAACAGACTGTACAATTCCCTGCAAAATGCTGGGAGAGCCAATACTGCAGAGATAAAAGAAAAGGAATAGCAAATGCCAGGTGAAAATAAATGCCATACAGCACCACGGCAGAAAAAAACCCTAACTACACAATCAGGAAACATCTAGCCCTGACATTTACACGTGTGTAATAGCCGAGTTCCTCGCATACTTAAAAGGCAATATCCAGCCGTATTAACAAATGAGCTCGTACAGCCATGCTGTCTGCCATGGATCGCTGCCCAGGGATACATTCAGGTAACAACACTGACTTCAGTTCAGCTACGTCCAGTTTACCAGAGTGACTTTACTGCCAGTCTGACAGAAAATACAATCAAACTGCTCTAGTGAGGAAGGGTTGGTGCAAAATAATAGAATAATGTAACTTAGACCAACAGGACGACTGACCACCTTTTTCAGCTTACTTCTAATACACAGCTCTGTTGAATAGCCAAGTCTGATTGGTCAATACTCCTCAACACATCTCAGCTATAGACACAGCTCTAATCACAGACTCACTAATCGTAGTCTGGTTATGTCAACGTGCTTTAGTTTACAGAAATGAAAGAAAAGGTAGAAGAGATTAAGATAGAGAGCAAAACAGAGAAGTCAAAACTGATGCTGGTGAACATTTGAGACATCACTGGAGGTGATTAAAGCTGGTGTGAGGAACTGATTTTGGCAACCACCTGTGGGCAAAGATGGCTTTGCTTATCTCCTTATATACTTACGGTAATATTCCCAGACTAAAAATGTCACCCTGCTTTCTTTTAGCAGTTAAAAATGTCATGTTTCATAAATGGTTCCTGTTAAAAATGTGAAGAAAGGCTGTTTTTTCAGAGCTCCATTAATCATCTGGTCTAATCCCTACACCCACTGTGGCTTCAGGCATCAAATATTACAGTATGGAAATTGTTGACCTTGTTTGCCTTTGTGGATCATGAAGGAACATCAATTTTTAAGTTAAACCAATTAACCAGTTGGCCAATTAATATCATTTTGACATAATCTGCATCATTTCAACATCAGCCTTCACACGGCCTACATTACCATTACCTTTTCCCTAATTAAATGCATTTTTCTCATCACCAATTAACAACATATTAAATCCATTATAATCAGAAATCCTTTTACACCGCTTGAATAGAACATAATAGAAAGTTTTAGTTAAGAAGTAGCTTGAGTGATTGCATTTTCAAAGCAAAACTTTGTATTAACTTAGGGATTAAAAAGTTGGACCTAATTTCTCATTTAAGATCTACAACTTTCAGTCACATAGACACTGTTTTTCTTTTATCAATAAAAGAAAAAAACAGAGTGCTTTGTTTTAAAAACTATTTCATGTTCTGCCCTGATACATTCATAAGTGCTCACTATCAAACCATCAGCACAAAAGAAAACACTAGAACACACTGAAGAGGCTAGAGAAGTGCCATGTTCTCAATGAATGTCTCGTTGTTTTGAAGTATTAATTCTAATGTCTGACATTAATATGCTAACAACCTGTTTGTGTGTATTAACAGCATGAAGTACCTATAATGGGAATGTGGCTCAGGTGTCTTGGGAGGTTTAGAAGTTCTTATATGTGTTTCAGAAGAGCGAAGGAAGCGAGTGCTTGAGACGGTGCCCTGTGCTCTGGTTTTTGTATGCCCAGAGGGGAGATGGGTACCAGCGTGGCAGAATGAGCATTAAGAATTTATTTTCCCATGTGGAGGAGGAGGAGGAGGAAGAGGAGGTGGAAGGAGGAGGGGAGGAGGAGGAGGAGGAGGAGAAGGGAAGAGGAGAGGAAAGATTTTTCCCTAATTCAAGAGCTGATAGGGAAAATCTCTTCATTTAGTATCAAATGAGACATGTTCTGTCCCTAACACTGAATCAAAAAGGAGACAGACGGCAGGGAGGAAAAAACAGTGCTGCTGCGACCTATTAGCAAGTGTAATTTAGACATTTTCTATTTTAGAGCTGAAGGGAGAGCCAGAGGGACAGTGACAGAGGGAGGCTACGACATGAGAGAGATTAAGGCCAGAATTACAACAACATGAGCCAAAATGAGAGAGATTAGGATAAAGAGTGAGACAGCAGAGAATGATTTCTGCGTTTAATGTGTTTGTATTGTGAGTACTGCCCAATAACAGGCCAGTACACAGTGTTGTGAGGATGGAAAACAGTGGTATGGAGAGCAAAAGCAGGCAGAATGCAATCCACTGTGCTAATAACTCACTTCCTATCAGTTTTAATCTGGGGTTGATCTATTTCTCTCAATAAATAGGTATCTCCATGCAAGTTAAGCCAAAAAAATTAAAACGTATGGGTTGAAATTTTTCAACTGGAGCTACAAGTGTGCATGACAATATGTCACAAAAGTTGGTGTTAAGTTTCCCTGACTTGTTAGAAACACAAGTGTGTATTTGACATGCATTAGCAAATATTTTAAAAAGTTGTTTTCATCTCCTCTTGAGAACAATGCAGTGTTTGGAGAAGGATGTACCAGCTAGAAGTCAAATGCGACTAATGTGAATGTACTGAGCATCAGATGGTAGGGTTTGGGTTTTGGGCAGTCACTTATGATATCAATCAATCAAATGTTATTTATATAGCGCCAAATCACAACAATTGTTATCCCAAGACGCTTAACCAAAAAGAGCAGGTCTAGACCACGCTCATTGTTTGATGAATAACGAAGACCCAACCTTAAGATGGGACAGCTTTGACCCATCTCATCAAACATGAGTGAGAGTGGCAAGGAAAAACTTCCTTTTAACAAGCAGAAACCTTGGGAAGGACCAGACTCATGTTAGATAGCCACCTAACTGCTTCTTAGTTGGTATGATGATATGAGTTTGACTGTTCTGTGTTAGAGTAGAAACATGAAAGCACATGATGAGTTGCTTTTGTGTAACAGGGGCTACTCTTGAGTGATTCTGCTTCATATTATCCCCCACCTATACTCTAGAAAGATTGCAATGTAAAGACTAAGAAAGAGAAAAGCAGGAATAGAAGCGCATTGGTGTATTTTGGCCTTAAATATTACAATAGAAGATAGAAACAATGAGATTAGTCAATGACCATTTTTATAAGCTCTGCGACTTTAACTGGCAGCACATGGTTGCTAGCTGTCAGAAAGGGTAGATACTGAGTGTCATAAGAAGCAACAAAAGACTTTCGTTGTGAAAAGAATCGAAAGAAACCCCGATGCAGCTTGGCTTTGGTGCAGTCTGAGATGAATGAACATCTGCCGCCCCATAGAACTGAAATCAGACGAAACAATAAAAGTGACTTTTCACGGACGGAGGAAACGATCTGTCCCTGTCTGAAATGTCTCAAGTGTAAAAACTGACAAAGTGTCAGTGATGCCAAGTAGAGCCAAAGAGAAGACTCAAGACAAAAATCTTTTCTTTTTAGCATAAAAAGATCCAGGGCCAGTTTCACAAACACTGCAGCCTCATCCGTCATGCTTGGCTATTCCTCAGTTTTCTGCTAATTCACATTAAAACAGGTGAGAAAGCTCCCTGACTGGAGGTCTGGATAAATGCCCCCCTGCCCTCAGGTTCAGTCAGAGCTTAGAGACACGTTTCCATGGTAACAAGCAGTAGCACTTGCGAACCAATGATCCCAAATGAGTCAAAAATAGGAAAATATCATTCATGATATGCCTGGTATAGAAAAGAGTGCAGTAACCTGTAGGAGATGCACAGCTCAGCACTGAGGACAGGGTTCATAGTTTGTTGTTTTCACAGCAAAACTATCCTGAGACTGTCTTTCATGCTCACTCAGCTGTGGGATTAATACTATTTCCTGTTGCTGCAATTTATTTCAAATCACTTCAGGGTCTTTTTTTTTGTGTATGTTTTACACTCACAAAATGTTCTTGTAGCTTGTTCTCATCTTTTTTTTTAGACAGTTTGAACATTTTCTGCTGGAGTGAACAGAGCTGAGCAGACTGACACAGCTGCTCATTCAGCCATGTTTCTTTGGTTGGAATAAAAAAAAAAAAACTAAATTTCCCAGAATACACTACAAGTCAGTTCTCTTAAAAACACTAGATCCAGTTAATATTTTAAGTCCTTTAAAAGTTTGTCTCTCTCTTTAGTTAAATCTAAAGTACAGACAAAATCCTCCTTTGTGAGCAAAGCTGAATGACGTGATAAAATCAGGATTAATTTTGAACAGGAACTTTGTAGGGTTTTTGTCTTTCTCCTCAAAATTTTATGTTCAATATCATTTAGATTAGACCGTTCGGTATTAATCAGTCTGAAATTGGCTACCATGTGTGAAGGAAGTAGTTGTGGGACTAGTGTTGGTAAATCAACTATGAAGTAATAATAAATCTGTAGCCACTTGTCTATTTTTTCTTAATTTCTCACACACTCTTCTGTTCATCTTATGGAAGTGATAACTGAAGGACCAGGACAAGACTTTTTTTTTTTTTTTGTTATTTCACTTCTTGACTCTGTATTTTCTGTCTCAATAATTGTGTCATGTCTTTGTCACATTAGTAGGTAAAGCCAAAATGCAAAAACCTGAGGAACAACATATTTCTACATGAAACGTGCCGGAGGGGCCTGAGATTTTAAAACTGCGGAAATGGATAATCACACTATGCAGACAATGTGCACCAATTTTACCTGCAACTGCTTCACTGAGCTCAAGAATACCACATCTTCGAGCCTCATTTGAAAGTAGTTCAAGGCTTTGGAAAAACTATTTCCTGTTTCACTCTTCCTGGTGAATGCTATGGCAACAGCGTGACTATGGCTGTGTCCGAAATGGATCCCCAACCCCTATATAGGCGACTATATGGGGGTAAGCGCCATTTTGAGGGGTGTCCAAAACCTGAGTGATCAATTCCAATGCCCCATATAGACGGCTCAAAATTTCCCATAGAGCATTGCAAAATGTAGTGACCATCCAATGGTGACTCACCGGTGGTGGGCATCCCGTCATACCTTGCGTGATGCGTCATGATGCGTCATACAAGCAAGAAGAGTAAGAACCCAAGCTCTATTTGCCATTTTTGTGCACAATATGACCCAGCAAACAATATAAGGCCTTTTAAATAAATTATCAATTTATTGTTTGTTTGTTTTTTTAGTTTTTTTTTAGTTTTTTATTTCATGAACATCCTGGAAAAAAAAATACATCTATACAACATCATAAAATTCAAGAAATGTGAAAACAACAGTCGCAACTTCAGATGCGGCAGTCTGAGTAGTGATGTCACAATGGTACGCCATGTAGTGTCCAAAACCTCCGATAATCAAGCTCACTACAAAGTTAGCTATATAGTGAAACCCCATATGGGGGTTAGGGGTTAGGGATTAAGTAATTCATTTGGACACAGCCTAAGAGTTGAGCATGCGTGGCTGAAAAAAAAAAATATATATATACTTCCTGTCTAATAGTAAAACAGTGAACTTAAAGGCATTTCCACCCTTTTATTCATGTGGGGGACTCTATGGGATTTCTTCTGTTCAGGTATTTGCAACCTGTAAAAGCAGACTGGGTGAACACTATATGAGAAAAAAAAGCCAAAGGACTCCTGAAAATGTCTTCAAAACAGGTGACTTTTGCCATTTTTTTAATTTCCCGACTTCGTGTTGATAATCCATCACATTACTTGACTGAAAGGAAAAAACCTTTTTAATTAAATCTGCTGGTAGGGCTGGATTTTTTGAAAACTGCTAGGGGGCTCTTCTTTCAAACCAATATCAAGCTTGCACTTTTGCCAGGCCTGATGCACGTGTGATTTTTAGGACATTTTGAACAAGTTTAAGTTCTAAGAACTGCCACAAATGTAAATCAATGAAATTCCAATTAGGTCCTTGTGCTTCAAAACTTTTAACAACCCCTGAATTAACTTATACATGAAAACTAGCGATAACACTTCAGCACAGTCATGGATGTGAGATAATGAATGTCATCACAAACATCCAGTCCAAGACTTTGAAGTTTATTACTGCTTCTTCAGCAAACAATGCTTCATGTCCCTGTATTGAGTCGGTGTTGTGGGTTCAATTTATTATGAATGACTGAGGTGAACGACGCAGACCAGTAGAAAAAACAGCAGCTTTAATTGAGGGACCTCTGCATAAAGGACCAAACAGGTGGCTGCTGGGGACAGAGGTGACAGATTAACAACAGACAGGTGAGACAGGTGTCGATATCCCTTGTTAATGTATGACCCCTCTGCTGTAACAGCCTTATCAACAGGTTCACGTCACCTCAACCCACGTCCTCACTAAAGAGCAGAGATAAAAAACACTGTCACTGGCTGTGACAGCTTCCCACTCCTTCACTGGTATCATTAGTCAAAGCCTTTGTCAAATCAATGATGTGGACGGGTGTTTCTCCAGCTCATGGAGCGAGGTCAGGCCATGGCAGAGCAGAGCAGGATGTCTTCTCAAACTGTTTAACAGTGTACATCTCATTTCCTGCAGGCCATTATGGTAAATCTACATTACAGGGGCCTGTCACTGGCTGTCTGCCTCTCCTCACATGGTTACAGGCCAGCAGACACACAGAAGGCATGATGGAGACTCATGGACACACTGCCATCTATGGGTAAAAGATATGGACATGGAGGGAACACAGGCAGCTACAATACCAGGGATTTAAAGGTTATAACCCCAAAAATACAATCTCTTACGTACACTTTGTGTTGTATTTTAGGAGTAAGGTTGATGTGTTCTGAGAGTATGAAGGCAGTGAGTAAAATAGTGATAAATAGTGCATAAATTGGAGCTTTTGTGGAGGGATTTCTAACTATTAAAACAGAGGAAACTACATGACAATGACTTCTGAATTAGAGTGATAATGGTGCTCCATTGTAAACTCATAAAACTAAAGAGGGTGGGTTGAAGATTTCTCTGCTTAAAACAAAACTTCAAAATCTGCTTTGACATGTCACATCAACACACCTTCACCAGTAATAACTAAAGGGGATTAGTTAGCATCTAGATATTTCTCATCAAAAGTGTTTCTTCCCTTTTTTTGCTGACGGTAAATAGTTGTTTCATCAGCCCTGCCTCTATATTTCCCTCCCTTGATTCTGGGCTCTGTGTAACAGAGATGGGAGTGCCAAGTTTCCTTCACGTCTGTCTGTCAGAGAGTTAAGAGAGCTAATTATTCAGTTTGGTGCCTTATGTCTGTGGCAGAGTAACTTCTTTTTCCTGCCCACTCTGGCAGAAGGTTTTCTCATGTTTAACTTGAGGGGATGAAAACACTCAATTGCAGCACAGGCTGTTAAAGGAGTTATTCACCAATTGAAGATTGCACTTGATTGAGTCAAACTTGGTTACAACCAGGAAGTGCATAAAAAAGGAATGTAGTTACAATGACATCTCTTATTTGTGGGTTAATGTTCCTTCTTGCCTATACCTTCTTTACATATTGATCACTCTGTCACAAAGTGGTGACCCCCTTTCCATGTTTACTTTTGAAAGAATACCCACAATGCAACTCAAGCCCCAGTAGTTAAAGCATTTGTCTAGAAACGTCTAAGTGTTGTGTCTTGTAGATTTCCTTTCAAGAGACAAGACCATTTGACGAGACTAACATGGGCACAGATTATGTCTTATTCTTAACCCCTCCTGTTATATAGTGGCTAAAACCTCTTTTTTTTCTCCATCATCATGAACTATTTGAAACTAAAACTGCATTTTTAATAGATAAAATTTTCTTTGTTTGAATCCTGTCCTGCAATTTTAGCATGAACAACCAGGTGAGAGATCATCAAAGCGACTTAGAAGTTGAGATCAAAGTTAGTGTGCTCTTTCCTTATGTCTGTTTAAAAGTCAGAGAGTGTACTTCATTTCATACCGTCAGCACAGTTTGAAGTAAGCCATATTTTTTAGTTGATCTACTGTTTTATCAGCTAATCTAGTCTTAAGCCTCGAGTACATAGAGCACAAGGGGCAGACCGCAGAGGTCTGCTAAGCCCCCTTTTTTTTTTCAAACCCCACATTTGTTTTTTGATTTTTAAAAACTTCATAATCTTCAAACCCTTGATGCTTATCACTTGAGGAGATTTGTTTCAAGAAGCTTCTTTTTCAGCCACTGAGGGCTTTATACCACCTTTTTCTCTCCTCAAGACCTTTAAACAGACTTTGAAGAGTGAAATCAATAGAGCTCTCTTATATGCAGCATTAAAATTCCATGCTTTCACTCAGCAATCTGAACCTTCATTATGTTTCAGTGTTACCTGCTCTGACTTGAAGAGAAACAGCTTCTTCATGGAGCTGATATGTCACTATCTAAGAGTCATAGATATACTCCTGTCTTTACTCTCAGGCAGAAAAACTAAACAAAATGTGTACAAAAGCTTCTGTAATGAGTTTTTATCCAGTTATAGACTGAAATTAACAGCTATGCCACTGTTTTACCTTCAAAAACAAACAACAAGACCATACCATAAAGACTGATACTATCTATGTAAGTATTTTTAATGACTCAAACCGGCGTTTAGAGGGCACAAACAAACTGTTCTTACATTTTTTTACATTATAACAGAATCTGTATCGAAAGCTCTGTCTCTTTGGTAAATGCCAAGAATGAGTTAGCTTCTTCAACTTTGATAAAACACAACCAATAAGCACAGGGAACATGTACGATATGATGAATATGATACAATATTATGCAACATGTTATGTTTTGTGATGTTTCGATATGTTCCGATATGTTACGATACCTTACAATAAGTTACATAACGATAAGTTACGTTATGATACGATACGATATGATACGTTACGATACGATACGATACGATACAATACGTCATGGTACGTCAAGTTATATTACACTAAATTACTGTACATTACGTTAAAATACATCACAATGCAGTAAAATATGATACAATATGATCCAACATGAAATGATACGATGACACAAGATATGATATAACACCCTACGATACAACACAATACAATACAATGGAACAAGACTCCATGTTCTACCTTACAATATGGTATGATGGGATACCATTGGTTGTCACCTTGAGAAAATTCTTGGAAATGCAAAACTGCTTCCATGGTAATTTCAGTAAATAAAAAAATGAATGAAACAATGTTAAAAAGGAAACACATACCAAGACCACAACAGCAAACAAGCAACTCATACTGCACAAGAGGACAGCATTAATATGCATGTAACTGCACAAGCCCAAAGGTCTCAAGAAACACTCTTCAACATTTACAAGGAGGTTTTAAAGCAGTTCAGTTTACATTGGGGAGCCCTTATACCCTGCCAGAAGGTAGGAGCTCATACTCAGAGTGGAGGGTCAGACAACACTTTCTGCGCTCTCTTTACATCAGACTGCTCATATATTGACTGCAGGGAGAGGTTTTCAGTCCTTCCAATGACCTTTATGGCCATCTGGACTTAACGGATGAGCTTGGACTTTGCCTGCGCAGAGAGGTCGCCGCACCGTACCACGTCGACCTCCCATACCTGATTATACTCTCCAACACAGCCTGGTAGAATAAAAACTCGATCTTATGATCCACACTGAACTTGAGTGGGGAGTAAATTGATCTGCTCTCATGGCTTCTGCATCATTTCCTGATAGGTATATTCTTCTGTCCCCTTGGTGCCTTTCGCTTTCCATGTACTCTCTTTATTTCTGCATGAGGCATCAATTCACATTAAGTATTACTTCATTGCATTCAATGTACAAACCAGCTTTTTCAAGCACAGTTTTATCCATCTAGCCTCTATGAAGCTTATGATGATAAGGAAACATGTAGTTCTGCAGAGTACTTTTCAGCACCACAAATGAACATTAACACCACAAACCAAGGCAGCTCCACCAAAATCAGCAGACTGAGTGTAAACTGAAAACCAACCAACATCCTCAGGGATCTTCAAAGCCTTCAAATCCTGATGAATAATCCCTGTATGGTCCCACCTTTTAGATATAAATTGTGTTTTGCATCCAGGGGGGCAACACTTACTTTATACTCAAACAAAAAAGTCATACTTGTTTTGTTGCCCCTCACGGTGAGTTGGAGAACCCCGTGCTTAAGTCCCACTCTAAATGAAAAGAAATGTAAATTTGAGAGAAATTCTGAAAGTGCAGAAAGTCAAAAGTCACTCCAGCAAATCACCAAATAACTCTGGGTAAAGAAGTAAAGAAGGCTTGTTAAGAGACCAGGAGTACGCTGCAAAAATAAATTATCATACTTAATCACAAGATTTCTTTCAGAGTGCCCTGAGCATTTTAAACTGATTATATCAAACAGAGAAGACAATATTTTAATAATATGCATCTGTGCTCTTATTATGCAGCCACCGTTCGCTCTGAATCCCAGCGAACAGGATGTTTTACAACTCAACCCTGCGAGTTCACGAACTTCAACTTCCCGAGCACCTAAACAAACACGACCGCCTGCATACCTTATTTAATCAATAGAAGAGCCAATTACTCAGGAGATGAGAGTGCTATTAAACACTGACGCTCAGACACGGCTAATCACTAGAGGTGACGGTGACTTTCAATCAGCACCACCTGCCCCGCGCTCCACACTCTCATCTGAAAACAACAGCACCGTGCTACATTTTGTTTTCATAAACTCTTCAACTCCACCCGGAGTGCCGCTCAGGAGCATGGCTCATTTAAAAGCATGAGCCGGCTCTGTGTGCCGCAGCTAATAAGTTCTGACACCAAAACTTGTCAGAGTTTATTAAGTGTCCTTTAATCATGCTAACTTATCCGCAGACATCTGAGCTTTTTCTTGGTTGAGGCTTAATCAGCAGAGTAGACCTGCAGGAAACACGGGGAGGAGACAAAAAGCCTGCGAGCTGCTCGAGCGGTGAAGTGACCCCCGCTGCCGTGTTGAAACCACACATCTGCATTAAGCGGAAGATTTCCACGACAAAGGCACATCAGATCACCTGTCTTGTCCTTGGCATATGCAAAATACATACAATCATTAACGGTGCACTTCCAGGAAGTAGTCTGCACCTTCTTTGCTGTCAACAGCTTCCGCTCAAACATCATGACACCTCTTTCCATATTTGTATTTGCAAAGAAGGAGAAAGTATAAAAAGAAGTAGGGGATTTTCTTACATGCACAGAGAAGAGATGTGGAGATAAAACATTATCAAGCGTACTTTTGGTCAGATTTTTTTCCATGACTGCCTCCATTATTTTCAGTTCAGACACGGCAGCAGCTGAGACACGATATCGCCTTTCTATAAGCAGTCAGAGGTCCAGGAGATGATCAAAAATACATACTGCCTTTTATTTATATCCCCACATATACTCTGCATTAGCATGAGTTATTAATGCAACAAGAGAGGCCCAAGAGGAGAATAGTCGTGAGAGAGAGAAAAGATAAGAGATGGAGGGACAGCCGAGCAGAAAATAGGAGGGGAAACTGAAAGTGAGTGTCGAAAAAGATCGCACGCAGCTCGGTGCCAGAATTAAATATTTCAATCACAGATTGAGTTGCTATGAAAATGCTTTTGATCCAGACTCCAAAGCACTTTTACAAAACAAGCATTTCTTTGAGTTGGCTGCAGCACAGTAGGATTCACCAAGGGACAGTCCAAAAAAACGCTCAGAAGACGAAAAAAAAAAGAAAACTTTCCCCACTAAGTGGATTCCCTCCAAGTGAGTTATCTGAATTATGTTGTAGAAAGTTCTTTTTTTCCTCTTCAGCACATCTGTTCTTGTTCCAAGATAAAAGACATGCCATGTGTTTTGCATATATATTAAGAGCTGGAAACGTGATGATCCTGAGGAATCAATTTAATCAGTGCCGCTGAGCTTTTAGATTTAAGAAGAAAATGGCAGCAGCAGGAGGGAAATAAAGGATAACAACATAATGAAGGTTTTGATTTTAAATTCAGCTGATGTTTCCCATTAATAAACCCAACATGTCTACAAGACGATGTGTATTAAAGAGTGAAAGCCCAGACGAATCAGAAAAAGACTCATGAAATGAATCCGAAAGGCGTCTGAAACTGATTTCCTAGTCAGTTAAATAGGAACTTCAACGCAAACATACCTACTCCTCTGAACGAGAGAAGAGCAGCTAAACACAGTCTATTCAACATGGCTGAAGCACTGACCACAGAGTCTATGGAAAAACTATGTATGACTTATTTGTCATAATACCACTCTTCAGCTGTGCCTGATAAAATCCAGTTTGTAGAGCACCGTGGCATTTAGGGCTGTAATCAACCGAAGAAACCAAATTTTCGACCAAAAATCGACTAATGACGCTCTGCTCAAACAGTATATCCCGTGGATGAGCTACACAATCTTTATACGCCCATAGGCTGTATCAAGTGTCAATCATAGAAAACACAAACTCCCTAATAACTTTTGAAAACGGAGCTGAACAGAAAAAAGAGAACTTGAGCACAAACCAGTCTTGCAATAACTACATGTCAACATCACAAGCAGGGAGGAGAAAAATGTATGTTCTGTGTTATAAATTTCTAAAGTTTGTCCACAGCTCCATAAGCTTTGCTGGAGAAGGTGGGGTTTATGACCAATACTGCAGCCCGTCATCAGAGGGTGCTGTTCTCGGAGTGGCTTCACCCAGCGAGGAGGCAGATAGCGTCCATTCTATATACAGTCTATGGGGACGATGCAGAGCGTGGCTCAGCAGGGTAAAAATATATTGATGTCACCACAAGGAAAACGCTCAAAATAACAATAAATATTCACCAAACCACCAGACGTTGATTAACATGGAAGCTTTTCAATCTTCCTGTCTCCAGCCGCTCTCTAGTGGGTTGGGTGAATCCAAAATGCTGAAAACAAGGGGGTGTTCTGAGACAGGCTTGTTACCTGTGAAACGGAGGTGCTCTGAAAACACCCCCATTAGCACTTGGTCAATCCTCCTGATAAAATTAACCATGGGTCGTAAACTGACACAGGAAAAATCGAGTCGACCAATCAGAATTTTGGTCGTTTCAGCACCTATTGACCAATGAGCCAACTAGTCGACTAGGATTTCACAGCCCTAGTAGCGTTTTGGCAGCAGCAAGTAACCAAAGCTCCAGCACTGGCCAATAGTGAGCAGCTGTGTCAAGCCGTCAAACTAAGGAAAACTTACAAAACCGTGAAAACTAAAATGTCATAAATAATTCTGATCACTTATAAACACAGCTTTACAAAAAAAGAATAACTATAGGAGTATTGTGTGTTTAAATAATTAAAATAAACTAAGATTAAAGCACAAACATCCTTAACATGCAGAAACACACCCTGGAGAAGCCCCAGGAGTTGAATCTTAATCAGACCTTTAACAGCCTTTGCCATTAGAAAACACAAATTGTTTCTGCACTATCCGTGGAAGTAACATATACCTGTTCATCTGCCTGCCTTTGTCTTCAAATCTGGCCGCAGGTAGACAGATGGCAGTCTGAACCTGATGAGGCTGCAAAATCAGGAGACCCAGAGAAATGCAGGAACTTTTCATTTTTGGACATAAACAATCAGCAAACCCTCCCAACTCCTCATCTATTCATCCATCCAGCCTCTTAACTGTGTCTGTAGTGACATTAAAAAGCTGGAAAACAACAGTTTTGATTTCTGTTCATGTAAATGTTAAAAAAGATGATGTAAGATGAAAGCAAGACAAAGAGAAAAAAGAGAGATTTAATTCTGAACCAAGAATTACTAAACTGATTAGATTGTGATGCAAAGACAAAAACTGCCAATCAAATTAATCTCAAAAACCTTATCTCGAAAACAAATGATCTGGACTGATAAAATCACATATGAGCCAAAGCACAAATTATATTTATCTCAATCACATCCACGGTCCATGTGCACGATCAAAGCGCTCTCCTTAGATGTACTGATTAAAATGCCTCAGATGAATCATGAATCAGTGTTTGCTGTCCAACACTGAAACATTTGCAGCTCAGTTTTTACACATTACCGGAAATTTTACATGTTATTCTGCCTCATTATGATCAATTTTATCAGAGAGGTCCAACCCAGAGCACCTATTGCCTTCACTCACTCAATTTTAGCACTCGTCGCTGCAGGACAAGCTGATTTCCGATCTATCTCTGATGCATTTACACTACAATTTAATTCATACTGGAGCTCCAAATTAAAACCTGATTACCCTTGGTGCATGTTAAGTGTCAAAGGAGAACACGAATTACTTGTAAATGCTTCATTTTCTCTGCAAGCTGCTGCAGGCAGACAAACCATCTTCATCAGTATGCCGGGTCTGATGTGGTACAGCTGGTTGGATAAGCAGGTAAAGCCTTTGCGCAGTCCCAGAGGAGGAAAAATATATGAGAAGGAGAAGTGGAAAGGCCTTAAGAGAGCTCGCCTTATCCTCCGTAAGGCAAAACAATAGAGCTATCAGGAGTGAAGTTGAACAGGTTGTCAGGAAGTAGATTGGATAAGAAACTCTGCGGCATCTCTGAAGCAGATATCTTGTTTTGCAAACTTCCCTAACTCTGCCTCTTCTGTCCTTCAACAGCTTTTTTACAGACTCTTCTCTTAGTTTTCTCTTTTTCTCTCCTCTCTAACCTCATTCAAAGTGGAAGGTAGAGTATACATCTTAACTGAGCAGATATGAGCAGTAATCCAAACAGGCCTCTCACCCCTGTCTTCTATCTTACTGTAGACTCCTCTCTAGTTCCCCCTCTTTTTTCTAGGAGAGTAGGGTGAGCTCCACTTTAAACAGTCTTTTTAGTGCTTCTCTGCAGTGTATTTTTTCTCTTATTTCATGCATGTGGGTGTGCGATTGTGACAAGTTATGAGAGCTACTGCGGATAAAGGTGGTCCTGGGATACCTGAGCTAACTCAAGGTGTTGTGGGATTACTTGGACGAAACAATGAGGTTAAGGGAGGTGTCTTATCTTATCACTTCTCCTTTGCATCTGGGAGTACGTAATTTAGGGTCAAACACACTACAACACCGAGTTAGACACTCCCTTGAGAGATGAATGTTGCTGACTGCTTGCTTCTCTAGTTATATCAACTTTAGTAACAAACGCAAAACACAGCAGTCTGAGGAGCCATGAACAAACCCCAACTTCATGGATGGAAATGCAATCAGACCAAGACGCTAAGTCAGACGAACTACTGCGTCTGCAGTGCAAAATGATTAATATGATGATTATCACTTAAAGGAAATTATAGAGAAATGGTCATAAATGTTCTTCCTTGAGCTGCGTCACCACCACTGCCCACAGGCTAGTCTGTAATGGACTGGCCTGAGGTCTCACTACAAAAGTGGCTGCTGGAAGAGAGTAGGTGAGTTGTGTTTTGTCTCTTTGCTAAAGAAACTAGGCAAAGTTAAAATGATGTTTGGTGGCTAGTGCTATAGCTGGGACCCTATATGTACTGTTGATGAAGCTAGGTTCTGTTCTGAGCATTATTTGTGGCTATAGAGTGGCTTTTTGGTTGAGGTTTGTTTATGGCTCCTCAGACCGCTGTGTATTGCTATCCTGCGGTCGTTACTAAAGTTGGTTTAATTAGAGAAGCAAGCTGTCGGCAACATTAATCCCTCGAGGGGGGTGTCTAACTCGGTGTTGCAGTGTGTTTGACCCTAAATTAATTTTATGCCTGAACATCCCTTTAAGGAAACTTTCAGAGTGTCATCATATGCTGCAACCTGTTTTTGTTTTGAAGCTTAGTTTAAAAGAAAAGTTGCAAATAATTCTTGCTAAACGACACCACGGCTGTCGTGCAAACAGAGGAGGAGACTGTCAGAAAATTATGTGAACAGATTTAAATCAAAGGCAGTGAATGTTTTTATCCATGACACCTGCGACAGTCTGAGAAGTTAAACGGGAACTGTCAAAGTTTTGTTCCTACTATGAATGTCAGCAAAACACCAATTTCTGCGCCCTTTTTTTTGGGTACAAAAAAACAAGAACTGACAAGCTCATAGACAAAAAGTATTAGTCCCAGAATCCTGTCCCTGGTGATGATGAGACTACGAACAGGAGGTAGCTGTGTTGCATTGTTGTTTTCTCATGCGGAAGAGTTTTGTAGCGGTTTAGTGGACAACACCTCAGATCCCGAAGTCATGGTTCCCTGCTTAAAAACCGTTAGGCTGTTCCCTTCAGGTGCAAACTAAGTCCTTGCCCGGAGCAAAGGAGCTCAGGTACCTCAGGGCCTTGTTCACCGGAGAGGGTGAAATGGATTTTAAGATTGACGGATTGTCAGTAGACCGGTGTGATGAAGAGGGAGCTGAGTCTCAAGGCGAAGCTTTTGATCTACCTGTCCATCCAAATTCAAGACCTCACCTACGGCTGTGGGCTTTGGGTACTGACCCAACGAGCTGAAATGAGCTCTCTCCAAGGCTGGACCCAGGTCAGCAGATCAGGTATCTAGAGGGAGCTCAAAGTAGAGCTGTTCTTCCTTCGCATTTAAAGGAGCTAGTTGAGGTGGTTTGGGCATACGCTAAGGGTCCCTCCTGGGAGGGGTTTTTATTTTATGGGTGCATCCAAGTGGGAGAAGACCTTGAGATAGAGCTAAAACATGCAGAAGGGGACATATGGGAATCCCTCAGAATCCTGATGTGAGGTGCTGGAAAAAACTGAGGTGAGGGATGAGGGGGCGGCCTACTTAGACACAGGAACCTGCCCCCGGATAACCTGAAGAGGATGAGTGAATGGATGGATAGATGGATGGATGAATTTCCAAGGTGTTATTGAGTTCAACATCTTTCTTCCAGCACCTCACCATCACTTCCGCCTCCATCTGTGCCTCTCAACATCCTCTTATCTGAGAGGAAAACTCCTTACCCACCTTCACTTTAAGCCCTGCATTCACATGTATACCCACACCCAAACACACACACACAAACACACACACACACTTGGCCTCACTCACCTGCACCTCTCCTCTTAAGACTCCAGATCTTTGTTGCTGTTGCTCCCTGGCTCATAAGAAGTGGGATTAAGTTGTTTAGAGAGCCGGTCTGCTCTCGTACTGCACATTAACAAGCTAAACACTCAGACATTAGTCAGATACACACATACAGGAGAAGGAGGGGGGTCTAGGAGGAGTGGGTGACTCAGAGCGACAGGAGGGGGTGAAAGCGCTCCGAGGCGGTGATAAAGAGATAGCAGAGATTTGCTGGTTTGCTGGTGGCTCTTATTCAGCGGAGAGCAGCAGCGGCAGCTTCTCTAAGGCTCCACAGGGTTAGCAATGAAAAGGCTCCAAACAAGCGTGGATAGTTATCTGTGTAAGTCTCTCAATATTCATATCCAAAACCCAGCAGTGCTTCCCAAAAAGAAAAAGAAATCTCACCATCAAGCCGAGACGGATCACTCAAAACAGATTACTCTGACATGTTTGTAGAGTCAGAAAGAAGCTGGAGAAGAAGAAGTCTTTTGCATCTGCAGAGTCCATAGCTGAACTTGTCGTTATTATCATTAACATTATTAACAAAGAGCTGAGCAGAGTAAACTGGGGTTTTTTTCTCCCTTTTACTCGTACATCAAACTGGTTTATAGTGCTGTATTGCAGGTTTTGCATTTGCTGCCTGCAGGTAATTTCCCATTTCAAACAAATCTTATCAGTCTATACTGATAGAGGATAACAATATATTTAACACATCACTTCACATTTGTACTTTTTCACTTATTCCTATTACAAAGGCGATCATCTCTTATCATGATTTAAATCATGGCACAAGTTTCGGCACTGATTTGCAGGGACTGCTGCTCTCATATAGAGTTTTCCATTTTTAGTCAATCCACAAGAGGGAGGGATTTTCTACAATGAAAGTTGCATTTTTGGCCTTGAAAGACTCGATATTACAGCAATATAGGCTTGTTTATTTTTACCGTTGGGTTCAAAACTTTCCATTTTTAATAAAGCTTATAGTTTGAGCTAGTTCAGGCTCAGCCAGCTCTTAGTTATGCTACTTTAGGTTCAGACTCCTGGGGGTACTGACCATAGACTGTATATACTATGGACATCTTGGCTCCGCCTTTCGTCATTATATAAATCTACAGCCAAATTGCTCTCTGTATTTCCGTGATTTTCTCCACTTCCTGGAACCACCACTAACGCAGCATTATTGTACGCAGTCAGCAGGAGAGTCGCTGGATGATCTACGCAATCTTCATACGCCCATAGGCTGTATCAAGTGTCAATCATAGAAAAAAACCCTTGTAATTTTTAAAAAAGTGTGACACTCCTGTGGTTGAAGATGGGATGGATGTATATTTAATTGATTTTATGTCTATATGTTATTCACTAGTATTATTATTTTCAATGTTTATAAAGCGCATTGAGCTAACCTGTAATGAAAGTGCCTCCTAAATAAAATAGTTCTGGCTGTATCAGGAGGCGATTATCACAGTGAAGGAGAAGGAATAAGAGGCTAAACAGAATAAGCACAATATATCTGTGAATAATCAGGATTCTCACATCAATTTAAGTATTACTGAACATAATGGGAGGACAGCAGAGACAGACACACCTAGAGTTTCATTATCAGCTCTGTGTGAAAAGGACACCACATACGGTCTGTTGTCACAGCTCCAAAAATGACCCCCACATCCAAAACTGATGACATCATGGCCACTGAAGTGTACTCTAAAGCCTCTGTGTCCTACCCAGAGTGTGTTGCAACGACTTTGAGAAGAGGTGTGGAAATGGGTGGGAGTGTCGCAGGTATCCAACATCCAGCTGCTGCTGTAATTAAAAACCGCCCCCTTCAAACATGACACCCAACCTCAAACTCTCCTTCTGGGGTTCAAACACACACTCAACGTCAAATCCTGCTCTCACTGATGCGCACACTCAACAGTCACACCACTTTGCTGCTTCGCTGTGAGTCACAGTGACAGAAACACATGTTCAAACCCCAAAACAGAGGCTCTTGCAAGCGTCTGTGATGTCGCCCTGACATGAAGTCTCTGTAACCCACAGTAAAGCCCTCTCTCTGCTTGGACAAACGCTAACTCAGGTCTGCACTGTGTTATCATCAGCGCAGGCAGTCATGCAGTAAATGACTGGCGAGCCTAGCTTGACCTCCGTTAATACAGCAACGGTTCACACACAAGCTGGAAGGCAAGAAGGCCAGCTAGGACCAGATGTAATCACTCCCAAGACTTTGGAGAGAGAGGAGGAGGAGGGAAGGGAACTAAAGGTAGAGATGATTAGAAGAGAGGTCCAACTCCAGAAGAAGTGGAACATTTAAGAAGAGAAAAAATCTGACTTTGTTGAACCACCCTTCAGCTGGTCTCCTTTTGTATTGTAGTTACGGGTTTGTGTGAAGGGCCGCCCACCTTAAACCTTCTTGTACGGCTTATTTGAAGTAAAAATTTTATCTGATTTATCTTTAGATTAAAGTACTCTCATCTCTTTGTACAGGTTTGTTACCCCAGTGGTGACACACCAATTATATTGCAACAGTCTAATACCCACATTAATGAAAACCACCAGCAGCAGAGAGCGGGAATATGATATGAACACCCCAATCGTTGTGTGTTTGTACACTGATGCTGACTTCAGCTGATGGATTTTAAGTTAATCGGTTTAGTAACCTGTGACCATTCTGTCATCTGATTCGTGGCAGAATGTACCAAGAGTTCACTTCATTCAGTAGTCACTGGTTTTAAAGTTCTTTTTAAAGTTTTATTGAGTGATTTTTGGTCAGTCTCTATGATTGTGACATGTTTATATTAGATGAAAAGGTGATTCACTGTTAGTAGAAATAGCGATCAACAAGGACAAATGCAGAATGATTTTGTTGTTCTGAACTGTCTGTATTCACTGGTGACTGCAGCGTGTGTCTTACCTGTAGACTTGTGGGTAGGCGTGTCCCAATACAACTTTTTTACTTCCGATATAATACCAATATTGTAGCCTTCTGTATCGACTGATACCGATATTGATCCAATATTGGCACAAACTTGTGCACTCACCTGCAATGTCTTTTTCGGACTTTAACGAAAAATACTGCCACATGGCCGACATCACTCCTACTCCTTGCTACTTTGTTAGTACCTTAGTACACACTGTTGCTGTGATCACGTGGGCTCAGCTTGCTGGATCTGGGCACTGCTAGCTAGAGGTGCTGGAGCAGAGTCTGGAATGGGCTGCTTGTATTGGAGTGCTGATATCAGAGATTTTAGATGCAGGCTGATACTATCTCATTTTCATTTTTTTTGACCAATATTCGATATCAATATCATATCGTGACAGCCCTACTTATGGGTAATAAATTTGATGCTTAGAAACATATTTAGTCTCGACAGTTTTTGGGGGGAGCCCTGATTTGCTCTTTGACAGAACAAGAGAGCGTCCAGTCTAGTTTGACAAAGTCTCCCAGTCTGACATACAGTACTTGTTTGGTTGCATGGTGGTGAGCAATAACTTGCTTTGAGTATCAAGTTCATTAGCAGCCTGGAGGCAAATATATGTGTGTGTCTAAAAATGTGTATATGTTTGCATATGTGTGTGAATTCAAAAACAGCCTTAGGCAAAGACAGGATGTGATTTTCTAGATGTGTTACCTGCAGGCTTCCCCTGCTCACCTCTGGCTCTTCTTTCCCCTCACTTCATTCAGTCTCAGAGACACACAGACTTCTCACTCCATTACAAAACTTTAAAAGAATTCAACTTAGCACAAAAACTGGAGCGGTCCTCGTCTTAAATTTCACATACAATGCCTCAGTCTCTTAGTCACTTGAAAATCTCTCCACACCTCTCTATGCTGCTCTCTGGTTCTCCTTAAGAATGATTTGGTTAAAACAATTGCGACATCTTGTCACATCAATTAACCTTGTCTGAGTTGCTGTACCAACATCCTTCAACCAGAGCACTGAGGTCAACACGCCTGATGCTTCTGGATGCCCCAACACCCAGCCTTAAAACCAGAAATGACAGAGCCCTGGTTGTTTACCTCAAATTTTACTTCTACGAGGCTTTTATCGGGGATGTAATGTAAAAGACACAGCCGTGGTGATGACTGTGACGCCTTTTTAATTCTCTAGGTGACTCATGATGGAAATAAGTGGTCGTCCTGTCATCAGGGTTATTTCACGAAATCCCAGGCCAGGAGCTGCTACAATTGAAACATCCTCAGTCCCATTATTTGGTGCAGCAGAGTGTCAAACTCCTGATTAAAATGATTGCATATTACATAAATCTATATCAATGCCTCTAAGCTTCCCAGAACAGTCGCAAAAGGGTTTTAGGACAAGAGGGACGGATTTTCTACAATAAAAGTTGCATTTTTGGCCCTGAAAGACTCGATATTACAGCAATATAGGCTTGTTTATTTATTTATACTTGTAATTTGTGACTTTATGAATAGCAAAGATAACCAAATATGCAACACAAAGTCAAATAATAAAAAGATTTGGCTGCTTATGGAGCCAAAAGATGCATCAGATGGGAATCCACACCCCATGGGGCGCTTTCCCTCCTCAGCTTTTCCATATTTATCTGTTGGAGAGGTGGACGTGATGACACCCAGCAGGTTCTGGCGTTCAGCGAGATGATTAAAATGTTCATTAACACTGGTCCGTCTAGGTGATGAAATCTGTCACACACCCCTGCTGAGCCCACATGGAAACCCCGGTGAGATATGACGCTGCAGGTGCATAAATACACACACACATATGTGACAACCGGGCGCTGACCACCTGGCCCCACCTGTGACTAATAAAATACAATGTCACCTCTCTTGTGCCAGGTAAATAAACAGTGTGTGGGATTAATTGTCATAAACACACACAGACACACACACGCACACCTCCCAGTGCTGAATAAATGAAAGTCCCACACACCTTTGAGCTGGTAAACAGGCCCAATCTGTTGGATTAGGACCTGAGAGGCTAAACAATGTGAGCTGTTCAGCCGCTCCTGTTATGATCAGTGTAATAATGAGTGGGCACAATTAAACTCAGTTCACACAAAGAATGACTCATCATTCGCTCTTTTTAAGTCACCCAACTGGGGAGTAAATAGAAGTATAACATAAACCACTTACACACCAGTTAGAGCGGGTACGAACCACCTCCAGCCGCTAATGCACAGTTCAATTTAGACCTCACACACACACATTCATATCTCACCTACACCCTCACAAAGGGACATGGGGCTCCTTTACGAAAAGTCAATTAACACTAATACAGTATTATGATGCACACATGTGCACAAAACACATACCCACACACATTTGCCTCATAACGACCCCCATATCGTCATGGTGACCTGCTTTTCTCATAAACGCACTCTGTTACCTGTTAGTTAAGAAGTGATGAAAATCAGCCTCCATGATAACAAATCTGCACAGCCTCCAGAAACAAAGTACACACATCTGCAGTTGTTATTAACACACGACCTCACATCCATTAACGCACGTACAGAGCTAATAAACAATACAGGATGCACACAGCAGCTACACACAGCTGACACCTCAGAGCAGGAGTCCTGACCTCCCTGCGGCCCTACAAGGGCAAAACAGAGCGTGCACAGCGACAATAAACCCGGATCTATGTGAGTAATGAATAAGTTACACTCTCCTATTAGGTCAGGCGGCGTTGACAAATGCCTCTCATTCACTCATTAAGCTCCTGGCTGTCAGAGGCAGCAAGAGAGACCAAAACGCAGCAAGAGAGGCTTATTGGGTTTTAAACAGCCGTGTAATCCATTTCCTTATTGGAGATGAATAAGCTGCTGTCCGCCACCCTTTTATTTATGGAGGAATTAAACACGTACGCACCGACAGGCAAAAAGCAGAGTGAAGTGAAGTACGGGCTTTGCTGCGACTCACACCTCATTCAGGAGGAGGAAACACAGGTAAGACGAGTATTAGGAGGGGTGTAAGCTGAATTAATTCATTCTCCTCCCATCTCATATCGCATTATTTAAATCCATAAAGTACATATAAGTTAATTGTTTCTTTAGTTATTTATAGGCTTATTATAATTTATAATGTACTGCATTTACAAACCTCCCTCCAAAAAGGTTAGGACAACATGTAGGGTGTAAGCAGAAAAAGGATTTTAAGGGTTTGAAGTATAACTTTAAAAAAATATATATATCAAATCTTGACAGTGAAAAATGCCTTTTTGTAAAAAATTAACCATCCTCCTGTGTTAGCTTTTACTGCGCACCCTCTATGTTAAGGGTCGGTTTTGCCCCGTGTCTTAAATCAGCTGTAAATTACACTGAAAACAATTCTCTATCATACAATGTGGTTCTCAGCTCTAGGTTACCTTGTTAGGCTTCATTATCCATGAAAATATTGCTTACAATATTTTTTGGTGTGGTCCTCTGGGCCTTTCTTTGTCAGGAGACCCCTCACAAAGACATCTATACTGAATTGATCTCACATGTCTGGACATGCCCAATGTTATTTTTGTGCAGTGAAAAACATGGCAAAATGAGAATTTCCTAAACCTCACATGATTGGAAGAGGATCTGACTGTCAGTGTGGTGCCTGACATTCCACATAAGATTTTATTTTTTGCTCTAATTATTAGATCTAATCGGGTCAACATGATCATTACATGCCAAGTGCCATAATTTTAATAAGAGCACTTTATAATTCAGTCAATTTAATTCTTTTTTTATTATTTTGTTGAAATAGAGGTTCCTGACAAAGTCAAAAATCTTGATTCCAAAAAGCTAATTTATGTGGTTCTTTTAAGTATTTTAAATTAAAAATGGGTCGGTGCAGACCCTAACACAGGAGGAAGACTGTACAGTTCAATAGTGCAACAGTCGAAAAATACTGTTTCTACAAAAAACAGAAATGCAAATATTCAAAACATCAATAAAAAATTCAGATAATCTAAAAAATCTGAAAGCAAAGAACTGGATGGTTCTAAGTTTTGGGTCCTGCACTAAAATCAAATATAACTCTGTCGTGAAAATCCCTGCATATGCTTTGAAAAGTCATTGTATGTAAACACAGTTCACAGCTGAAGCAGTAAGTACCAGTTAAAACTCTACCATGGTTAAAAAAAAAAAGACATTTGACAGTCTTTTTGGAAATCATGGACGCTCCTCTGCTCTGAACAGAAGCAGGACACGCAGGTTTGGAATCAGCGCAGATCAAAAGCCAACATTAGGGTAGTGAAGTACGCAGATTTTGAAACAACATGTGCAGCTGAGTGGACAAAGTTTTTCCAGGGATGGACTTAATATTTCTCTTTACAGTGTCCCAACAGTTTATCAAATTGTATATTTAACGATCTTTACTTTAGTTGCATTTATTAATGAATCCGTACCGTGCCGTTTTTTCTGAGCAACCACTTAATCATGTTCTGTTTTAGTCAGTCATACAGCTAAGGGCGTGTTTTTAACAGTTTTGCGTATTTTTGTGCTATAACATGAGAGTACGGTGTATAAAATCTGTGTACTGTTTTTGTATTCTGCTGTCGTTTTATCCAATCATCTGTTTCCAATTAACTGCTCGATCGTTTTTCTTCTCTGAGTCTGTCGAGCTTCTGTAATGAAAGATTTTCTCTCTGTGAGGATCAAAAGTCTTTCTTATCTTATCGGTGAAAACAATGTATAAAGAATAATAAAGATCAAAGAAATATGAGCTCAAAGACCGAAGCTAACCAAAGAAAAACACAGATTTAGTCATCCCCCACCCACAGGAAAATAAAATCACAGGTCAGATCTGCTACAGGGGCAGACCCAGGGGGTTGAATCTATTATCATTTGAGATGGCTAAATAACACTATAAAAAAAGGTCACAGAGTCAAGTTGGAAAAACAACAGTGGGGGGTTGTATGAGTGGTAAAGGTCACTCTTTCCTGTTTCTGCTGTTTCTACAGAAAAGAGAATTGATTTAACGGAAAAACGGACTGCATGGATAAAACTGAGAGGAAATAGAAATATCACAAAGCTCTTGACAAGAAAATGGAAAAGAGAGAAGTCCATCGCCTGACGAGCTGCCGTCTGACCTTTCATCAATCTTCTCAAGTGTCCTCCCCGTACCCAGCCAGTACCCGACAGGTTAATAACCGTTGATCCCAATCCCAATCCTGATTTTTATACAGCAGACTGGGCCATTTTCCATTCAACCCCTGGAACAATCAGACATCTCAAAGGAAAGACCGGTTAGCCGAGTTTCTGTGGCTAACTCCTCAAGGAGTCAATCCCCGAGGGTAAAGCAGTCAGTCAAATTGCAGCTGTTTCAACCAGCCAGCCGCTACAGCTTCCTCTGGGAGAAGGAAACACCTCTAAACATTATCTCCTCAGAGATGAAGAGGATTCACTGAAGAGGAGCATGCACAGGTTCTCTCCAGAGAGTTTTCTTATCCAGTCAAAGCCATCGTTTCCAACCCTGACCTTATATCATCGACTTCAGATGACTGCGCCCTGCTCTGACCTTTAACCTCAATGTTTCCAATAAGCTCACCCTGCTTTAAAGTCTATGAGCCGCCGCCGCCGCTGCAGGAACCATTTCTTTTTCCCATTTCTGCCCTCCATTATCCAGAGAAAATCTGCTACGATCAGACTGATTTATCCTGGGATTATGCTGATCCAGTCTGACTGTGATCTGAATCCTGCAGACTTGGTAAATGGACTATTCTTAAAAACACTTCTTTAAATTTCTGACCAGATAAAGAGCATTGATAGCACATTACCAGCCTTTTAATGAAGTAGCTGTTCATTAAACCATGAGCTCACTTGTTTGACACGTGTTTTTAGTCTTTTTACCAAAGTCCTGTTTTTGAATCATTAGAATCGTGTTATTAATATAATTAGCGCTGACTTGTATCACAAAAAAATAGTCATAATGGGTAGAAAAGGCTCCAGTTGTGTGTTTTCATGAAGATCAGGTTTAGTTTTGGTGTTCCACAGGGTGTTTTTGCTAGTTGGACCCACACAGAGAGAAGTAAAGTCGGTAAATGATGTAACTGGGAGCAAACCTTCAGCATCAAGTTGAGGTGTGTCCCAACCATTGGTGTATCATCAGATGTTTTATTTGAAATGCATTGCAAGTCACTGATCCTTATTCCACCCAAAGCAGAAATAATAATTAAAGTGCCATATACTGCGCCTCCAAGGCCACTGATTTATGATGAAAAGGCTCATATGCTCTTATTCATTCGAGCAAACCTTCAAGGATCTTTAAGAGCCTGGAGCAATGTAAAACTGGGTTGTGTGTGTGTGCGTGTGTGTGTGTGTGTGTGTGTGTGTGTGTGTGTGTGTGTGTGTGTGTGTGTGTGTGTGTGTGTTTGATCATTCCACGTGTTTAGCTCGGTGTCTCTCTCTGGAGATTTCTCCTCATCCTATCCTGCCTTACAGTAAACATGACTGTCAGCGTTACTCTACAAGTCCTCTGAGGTTCTGCTAATGGCTTGTCTTAATGACATACACACAAACAGACACACACAAGTACCTACAAACCGACTGTATTCAGAGAGATTCAATTTGATCTGACATTTAACAAAGTGGAGCCCATTAATAAGACATAAGTAGTAGTACTAATGGCAAAATATCACGGTCACAATTATTCTGATTGCTTAATTGGATTTGATCTGCATCAAGTGCATTTACTCTTAAAAATGTAAAAACTTTAAATCACCGTTCAGGTAAAATTAGTTAAGAGTCAAATGCTAAAGGAAAACATGCTGATCAAGATGAGAAAAAGATTTATGTGAATAATCTCTTTAAGGTTGTCTTCAATCTGTTACCATGTTTATCAGGTATATGCTGCTAGTGACAGAAATTAATCCAACATTGATTTATTATTATTATTATTTTATTATTATTTTTTTTTTCAGATCATATAGCTCCGCTGGAACTAGGGCTGGGCGATAAATCGAAATAGACTGATACCGAAATTCAAGACAACAATTGACGTCATTCTGCCTATGTCAATATATTCTATGTCAAAAAAATAAATAAATAAATAAAAGTTGGTTTTGGATGTATGTAGGTAGGCTATGGTCTCATGTCCCTTTTAAGACGTTGTCCTATGTTCGAGACATGACTCCACCCCATCCAGTTCGTAACAAAGAGCGAAAGAAAGGTGAGGACATGGAGGACGGTTCAAAATTTGTAGCAGCTGGAGTGCAGCGGCTGAAGTAGACAAAGTAAATGTGGGGGAGGGGGGGGGTGAGCAGCTTGTGGAGTAGCTATCGTCCATTTATCGTTATCGAGGTAAACTGCTTAATATATCATGATATTGATTTGAGGCCATATCGCCCAGCCCTAGCTAGAACTGTTATTTTAAACTCCCATACAGCTTTAGGATATCCTCCTTGACTAACTCAAACTCCCTACCTTAGTAAGGTGACCCAGTAGAAATCTTCTATTTCTGGAGAGTGGGGGAAGGGGGGGGGGGGCTATTTGATCACACACAACAACTCACTACACCCCAGCCCGGGTTCTGAGGTCTGTGGGTCAGAATCTTCTGATGGTGCCTCATACACATTTCCGGACCAGAGGAGACCGATCCTTCCAGGCTGTTGCTCCCAAGCTCTGGAATGATCTTCCGCCTGCTCTGCGGTTGATGGAGTCTGTTGACTCCTTCAAAAGGGAACTAAAGACCTTTTTATTTGTTCAGGCTTTTCCTTAACTGTCTTGGGGCTGCTATGGTTGCTATAGTGTTGTTTTGGCCTTTTAAATTTTAGCTTTGTATGTTTTTTATTAACTGTGTATTGTTTTTTCTCTTGCTTTTACTGTAAAGCGCTTTGTGACCTTGGTCTGCGAAAGGCGCTGTATAAATAAAGTTTACTTACTTGCTTACTCGGTGGCCCAAGCTCACTCACGCTTCCCACCTGCCTGGCTACTATAACCACTGTTGTTCTAGTCTTCATGCAACATTTTTTTCTCATTCATGAAATGCTAAATTCCGGGACATTTCCGAGGACTGCTTAAGCCGGGACTGTCCCTTGAAATCAGGAATGTCTGGTCCCCTTCACTTCAGCCGAGATTGTCTGCTGTCATCCTACTGCCATTCCTGCAGTGAAGTTTAATGGGTTAACACAAAAATAAAGAAAACTGGATGAAATAAAAGGGTTTGATAATGAACTTCTACATAAATATTTACAAAAAATTAACGCCAATAATTTTCATAGACAAAAGGTCTGTGAAATAATACCTGTGCACCGTGTATTCCCTGCAATAGCCCCTCACAGGACTGAATGTTTGAGTGCATCATTCACCTCAAAAGATAAAACTATTATTTTCTTTTCACAATCAGGAGAAGCAAAAACTATGATTTTTGATTGAAATTCAATCAGTCGTCCAGCCCTAATCTATACTGTGTAGTCCTGAAAAGCAACGCAGATTTACAAGTTTGATTTATGCATGTGGCGCACGTTTGAGCGGCACAGTACAGTAACACACTTTTCTTACTTACGTAGGTTTGTGCTGAGAGGGGAAATCCCCCCAAACTTACAGAGCGAGACGGCAGCACACGGGAAAATAATTACAATTTTCTGACACAGTAAAAAGAAACGCCGTTGTTTGTGGGGTGTCAGTGGGTCTGACGGCGCCTGAGGAGCGTTCAGGAGATCACGTATGCAGAGCTATCATTAGACAGGAGGGGTTTCAAAAAGGGCTGCGCACTGATCATTGTGAAGCCTGCTGACAGCACATGAAAACCAGCGCTTGTATATCAATTCATCCCCGTCTTCTCTACTTCCCCCCAAATCTTTTGCTCCCCCTACACTGCTCAAACATTTTTTTTTACTCGCAGCACACACACGTCTCAGCTGAGTGTGGTAGTCGACATCAAAGAATGAAATGATGGAACGAGGCACATCATTAGCGGGAGAAGACAGAGGCGAGGGAGGATGAAATCATTTAGACGCCGCTGTGGAGAGGGAATTACTACGCCTGTCGGGACGAGGGGAGGCGAGATAGGAGGAAGCGGGAAAAGACAAGAGGAATTAAAGAGGGGTGAAAAGGAGAGGAAACGAGTTCAAATGATGGGAGAATGGAAAGTCAACAGAAGCAGGAAAGATGACAAAAAACAAACAAGAGGAGAGCCATAAACTTAAAAGACAACCAACCATAACTGATTTGTCAAGACTTTGTAGCTGAGCTGACTGTGATGGTGATGACTATTTCCGAAAAAGGAGGCGCGAGAGAATCGCCGTCTCTGCCTCCAGTCCTCTCAGATCATCAGCAGTCCTCCCCACAGAGCTTTCTGGTGGTAGCAGGCCAGGCAGCCGTGTTTGACAGGCTGAACACGGTAATTGCCAGGAAGCAGGGGATGAAATGTGAAGCTGTGATGTTTTAAACATGATGCTGCTGTAGACCTAAGCGGCAGAGGTCTATGCTAGGATAACAACGGTGACACTGTTTGACTGTTTGAGCTCCAAAAGCGGGACGAAATTCAGCATAATACTGCGAATGATTGGTGAGGCAGAGGGAGATGTTACTGTTAAAACAAAACGCATGTTTTGATCAATAAGATTCTTGTTTATTATCGGAATCTTCTTTTTTCCAACTGTTGTCATGCAGGGACATTTTTTGCTTTAATTCATCTTGAAACAGATTTGGATGCAAATACTGTATGTCCCCTACCCCCACTTATGCTCTCATCTAACAAGTTTCCCGACTGACTATAAAAAGGTCACAAGTGCAAGAGTGTATGTCAAATGCCATTTAAGATCACATGAAGAAGACCAGACAACGCACCGTGAGAAAGAAAACTTTGATGTGCCATTAATGGATCTGTTGAGGATAACGTCTCAGCATTGTTGGACAGTCACAGGGTGTGTGTGTGTGTGTAGAAACACCACAGAAATGGCATCACCTGAATAGGCCAGTCACTGGAGAAAGAATACAGGTGTCCCACGAATTACCTGTACCGTGTGACAGCAGACAGGGCCAAGGAAATGAGTGAAGCTATTGGCAAGTGCATTTCAACAGCTGTGTATCTGTATGCACTGTTTGACTTGTAACATAATTACTATCTCAGGTGGTTTTAATCAACGTTGGATGGAACAAACTGGACCTGGCACCGGCTGTCAGAACTACTACTACTCTGAGATATTTTCAAAATAAAGGAAAATTAAAACTGGAACTATTTTAAATCTGTTACTTTATTTTTGCCGTTCCAACCAAGGCACATACTGAGCTGTGACAACAGTGTATCATTACATACCTGTAG
Source organism: Xyrichtys novacula (assembly GCA_962446985.1). NCBI lineage: Eukaryota > Metazoa > Chordata > Actinopteri > Labriformes > Labridae > Xyrichtys > Xyrichtys novacula. The sequence continues at coordinate 14,184,764 of OY660882.1, read as the reverse complement.
CAGTACATCATTATAGCATCATAATGTGTCTTGTGTGGTTGCTGGTTTGACTGAAGTTAAAATTCTCTTAAAATAACTGGTGAGTAGCACAGGTGGGTGACATAACTCCAGGTGAACTGATCATGGGTATCATGTCTGTACCTCGCAACAATCGACAGTACCGTAGTCTAACTCAGCTGAGATTGCAGTTTCCAGACACTTAAAGCAGATGGGACAACAAGAGCTACACGGCTGCACAGTTAACAGCACATTGTGGACTTAAATAATGCAAAACTAATCATCACACAAAACAGTTTCAACTTTTGACCTTCCCAGCACAGTGTGTTATGTATTGGTGAAACTAATCCTCCAGAGTTCTCGGTAAAAAGTACCCACATCTACAACACTGCTGACACTGTTGACCTAATATCAAACTTGACATAACTAGGGCTGTAATCAACCAAACTATTCTTGGTCGACTAAAACCCTGAAATTTTCGACCAAAAATAGACCAAACGGGGGCGTCTAACTCTGACAGCAAACCCTTCTGCAGCGGGGGACAACGCGGCTCGTCGGAGTGAAAATATACTGATGTCAGCACAAGAAGGCAATTAAACACAAAGGGCAAGTTGAAACACTAAAAATAAATATTCAGCAAACCACCAGACTTTGATTAACGTGGACGCTCTTCAATCTCCCTGTCTCCAGCTGGTCTCCAGTGGGTTGGGCGAATCCAAAATGGTAAAAATAAGAGGGGTGTTCTAAGACAGGCTGTTGCCTGTGAACGGGGTGCTCTGAAAACACCCCCACTAGCACTTAGTACATTCCTCCTGATGAAATTAACCATAGACTGTAAACTAACGTGGAAAAAATTGAGTCGACCAATCAGAATTTAGGTCGACTAAGCACACATCGACCAAAAAGTCGATCAGTCGACCAGGACTTTACAGCCCTGGACTTAACCTGTTATAAATCTCTGAAAGACCAGTATCTCTTTCCTTTCCTGTCTGCACAATTTGACAAACTGTTGCTCCCATGACTGAATCAAAGTGAAAATTAAAGGCGAAAGTCACAGTGTCATAAACTTCTGCCTCAACGTATTAAGAACACAAAAACATTCATACTCCTTTTAAATTGCATAGTATAAAAGTACTTTGTTCTTATAGCCTCTTTAAAAGTAATGATAAAATTTGGTATTATAAAGTTTTACACATCTTTTTACCTCTGTGGTCTCAGAAAAACGAGCAATAAACTCAGAAACACATAAACCCTTCAGGGCAACACAGATAACCGCTCTGACTTCCATCCCTGAAAATGCAATTAGCTATTATGTGGCCCTCTATAATCTGCCATGTTCATTTTATTTGCCTTTGATACAGCAGGGGCTTATCGCACCAGTCTTTGCACAGAGCACCGCTTACATCCCCCCGGCAGCAGAAAAACAAAGTCAAAGTTATCAAATCTACACCAAAACAAGAAGAGAAAGGATAAGACCGAGTGAGAAAGAGTGAGAAGTTGGCTCTGTTTGACGGGGCTTCACACCGTGAAAGGGGAAGTTTCTCCTGAGAAATGCATCAGAAGTGATGTGGGATGTGGAGGGAGCGGATGACCTTATTTCTCTGGGTCTGTGTCTACAAGAGGGTCTGTTTGAGAGCAGAACAGACGACTGGGACACCGATATGAAATCTAATTTCAGGTCATAATGATGCAGAGTGTGCGTGTGTGAATGTGTTTACCGTCATTGCCTTGGCTCCCCTCTCTCTTCAGCATCTGCACCGCCCCCACATACTTCTTCAACTGGACCTTCAGGACCTCATTTTCCCTGCACAAACATACACACACACAGATTACAACCACACACACCACATAAAGGAAAGAGGTCAATATCTCATCACGTCACGTCAGCACTTCAGACTTTTTAAAGCCACATTCCCTCACTATAAGACACAAAAGATCAGGTGTGTGAGCTAACACTAAGTAATCACCTGCACAAAGTGACAATGAGAACTTTTTTCTTTTTTTTGTCTGACACCTCTGGGAGCTGCACCCAGCCGGTAACAGGAAGCTGTTTACTCAGTTTCATGACAGCATGTGGCAGGGGGACACGGTATGAAACTTGTTGTGACATCTTGTCACCTGAGGAACGATGAAAATAAAAACACTCCCATCTAATCCAGGTGGTCACACCGAGACATATTTAGAGAGAAGAGTCTTGACTTGCATTTCAACCCTCCTGCAGCACAAGCTGAAGGCCAGTTACAAGAAGCTTAGACTGGAAACAAGCACTGAGATCAGATCATGAAGAAGAGCTCACAGACAAAGACACGAACAATGAACAGAATGGCTGATGAAGTAAATGTGATCAAGGACAGTAAAGGAGAGGATAAGAGGAGGACTTGCAAACAAATGGTTTGAACAAAAGCATTTATATATGAGCTTTTTAAATAAGACAAATTAATTAAGTTAAAGCACCGTCCAGCTTGTGTCTGATTCGACACCACCAGTGGTCAAAGGAGGATCTCTCACATCCTGACTAGTTTAGTCCAGCACTGGGGTAAGTAGTGTTTCTGACAAAATGTGCCTCCTAACAGTTGAATATGTAACTCGCTCTGAATTTTTCCTTTTTGAAAAGTCAACTAAACCTTTGAATTCAGAGAGCTGTAGATCATCTTGTCTGGTACCTACCCCGTCACAGAGGTTTGAGTCATTTAATGTAGCCTTATTTGATTTGCTGCTCCTGTCTTTGACGGCCTTGTTTGCTTTTGTAAAAAGCAGTGTTAAAATTGTCAAATTTCAACAGAGTGAAAAATAATAACGTAAATAAACAAGGCCCAAGCATTAGTAATTAAAGCTGCTGCAAGGAATTTTCTGTTTGTCCACAGGAGGGTGCCAAAGTAATCACAAAGTGATAACTCCATCATCTATGCTGGTTTTGTCCAACGTTTGAAAAGTGGTTATATGACGATACAATCTTTTTAAGGTTGTCACCATCACTTACCATAAATATGTGCTGTGAGAAAAGGAACTAAGGCTGTTGTACCATAGAAACGCACCACTGTTTGTCTGTTTTATAATCTCTCAAAAATTCCTCACAGGAGCTTTAAATGGATGACCGACATACCTCCAATCTTTTAATAAGTTATATATTTTAAGCTATACACCTTATATTTGGGGGTATTTTGTCTTTATCAGATAGGACAGCTGAAAAGAGGAAACGTGGGGAGTAGAGAGTGGGGAGTGATATGCAGCAAACCTCTGCAGCAAGGACCATAGCCTCAAAACATGGGGTGCTTGGACCACAAGGCCATCGGCCTCGACGCCTCTGGTCTGTTTTTGGGAAGCAAACTCACAGGAGCATTATCAGAGCCTTTGTTTACTCTTTACAGCACTCTTTAATGTTTTTGTTTGACAGTTGTTTGACGTCTCTGCTACACTGATAACCTCATAAATACAACATGAGGGAGCGCAGCCAATTGAAGTCTGACCTTTGTTAAGCACGCCGGACTAGAACAAAGTTTCCGACGTCCAGAGCGCTCAATAATAAAAAAAACAGCCACATTAAATGAAGGAGCAGTTTAACGACAGGTGTAAACGGTGTCAGAGTTACAGCCCAGTCAAGATAAAGTCCTACATTAGCATGGATTAGAGCGCTGTGTGTGTTTTTGTGTTTGATGGACTGTGAATGAGGATGCAGACACAAAGACTCTCTGATAACGCAGAAAGAGACAGAGGCGGTCTCTTTACAAGCCGGAACCAGTTGAACATCATCGACTTTGGGGAAGAAATCAATCAGAGCTGGAGAGTGGCTTTATGCCTGTGGTGGTTAAATTTAACAGCTTTTGTCTTGCTCAGCCACTGCCCCCCCACTCCTTATTCTCCATGGGTGATTTTTGGTGCCCTGCTTATCAGCCCCTCATTCCCCAGTAACAAAAGAGTCGCCCGCCGGGAGACGTCCTGAATCCACACAACGAGCTCTCCGAGGAGCCGTCCACGACACTGTTATCAGAACCACCCGCAGCCCAGACGCTGCTCCAGCCTGATTAAATTATAGCTGATACACACTGCTCGCTGTGTGTGTGTGTGTGTGTGTGTGTGTGTGTGTGTGTGTGTGTGTGTGTGTGTGTGTGTGTGTGTGTGTGTGTGTGTGTGTGTGTTTGTGCAGCCGCTCCGGGAGATACCCAGACGTTCAGATGTGTCTCATTTTTCTGGAAATGATTATTGTGTCAACTGTTTCACCAGCAGGCACATTACAGAGTCAGATGAATTATGAGCGAACTGTCACTGATACTCAACTCAAAAAATGAGCATGGAGAAAAAGCAGAGCTGTGACTTTAACACCTGAACTATTCAACCTCTTTGGTTTTGTTAGTCCCTCACACCCACAAGGACACAGAAAGAACAATATTTTATCCTCACAAATGAAGTGCGCTTGCCCTACATGTCCTCTACTCTTTGTTAAAAGCTTTTAAAAATAGCTGGAGCGATCAACATTTCTTCATTTGGCTGTGTTATGCAACAGGTGTTTCCAGTTGAGCACCTGACTCTGCAGACAAGTATGACTTTACAGTCTTTTTAGCCCACTGTAGCTTGTTGTTTTGGTTTTTCATTCTACTGTCTATGCCTGAAAAGCTATTTTCATACACAGTAACTCTACATACCTGGAGTTATGGCAGAGACTCAACCCCTTTATGACGTCTCAAGAAAAAGGTGTTGGTGTTTCTCTCAGATCTCGTAGAATCGCCACCATGACATTGCTTACACAAACTTAAAGTGTGTGGCCGTGGTGTAAGGCCATCGCCATGTGTGTAGGGTTGCTAAATTCTGGGAATTTTCAAAGTTGGAAACTTTCCATGGGAATTAACGGGAAGTAATGGGAGTTAACGGGAATAAATCTGAAATTTACAAAATTGAAGGTTGGCCAAATATATTTGATCTATAATAGTATTAATATTTAACTTGCAAAAATGAAATAAAAATAGGTGCTAAATGTAAGCTATTTTTCATTTCATTGACCATTTAAGGGGCTAGCTATTATAAAAGGGGCTGTTATGGTGGTGGTAGCTCCCTGAAATGTGACGCTATTTCTTCTGACTCCTGCAAGATAGTTTCTGTAACCATACAATAATTTAAACATCAATTGTCAAATATTTTGAAGACCATTCCAGTTGTTTAGTCAGCTATACTTCTGTTCATGCCTTTGTTCATAGCCATTAATTGTATTACTTTGCATGGATGTCTGCTTATAACAAAACAGAAATATTTACATTTATGTTTGGATATGAAACAGTCAGTTTTTAATTACTCCCAATATCCAGTTAATACCCATAAATTCCCATAATTCCCATAAGTCCAATGGAAATTTCCAAAATTCCCCAGCTTAACTTCCCATGGAAAGTTCCTAGAAATTCACCAGAAATTTTCCGCCCCTTTGCAGCCCTACTTGTGTGTAATGTTAAAAAACTGCTGAAGCTGTCCTTTTCTGTGTGAAGCAAGACTAAAAAGTCACTATAATTTCCGCAGGTTTAACCCTGTTATTATGATTACTTCTGTAAGACTTTTGATGTTGTGAAATTACTTTCCTCAAAAGCTGCGAAGGTCAACAGATACTGATACAGCATATTTAATTTAATAGGCTTTGAAACCTGAGAGCAAAATTTGCCACCAGTTCAACCACAGCCTGGATCAACTGTGAGTCAACTCTCATCTATTTGAAAACGCAAGCAATTCATTACCACCTAATTAATCTATTAGCATATCCAAAATGAAGATGCTGCCATTAGAAATTTCTACCCAAAGCCTTTGAGTTACCCGAGAATAAAACGGTTTCCTGACTCCTCTTTGTTCAGTGAGTCATTCACTCGCAGCACATTTTCATCCCTGTAAATAAATCATTCCCTAAACAAACACAGCTTTTAGTGCTGCGCCTTCGCTTAATACTGAATATTCGATTCCAGGTTACAGCAGCTTGATAATGAACACATTTTTTGAATAATTGATCACTCTGATATCACTGAGGTGTTTTCTGCTGATGTAATGTGCTTGCTTTTTGAAATATTTAAAACAGAAAACACTTCTGGCTATGAAAAACAGCATAAATGTTTCAACCAGAGAAATTTCACAACATGAAATATTCATTGTCCAATATCTTTTTACCTGAACAAACTCAGTAAAATACACCGTTTACACGATCTGAAGTTTATCTATGTATATTTTTAAATATATATCGTCTTCTATTAAGACACATGCATGTCTCTAGACTGACAAAAAAGTCCCTTTATTATCATAAATGGAGATGCAGACAGACGTTCTGACCTGAATCTACAAAAAAAGAGGTCTGGAGGGAAACTCAAGGGTATGCATGAGAGATCAATGCTCCAGCCTCAGTCTCACCCACATGGTTCATCATCAAATCCAATTTAAGAGCAGACTGATAAAACACGACCTACAGGTGTCAGAAACACCCCTAGTGTCCTGTCTGTGTTTGAGCCACTTCCCTGAGGTCCAACAGCAGCCCAGACCTCCATATGGTAAATCAAACACAGGGTTTATGGATTTTCCCCAATTGCTAAAAAAACATCATTAATGACCTACAACCTCCCTACACACCCGTCAAAGTTATTGGAAATCCTATTTTTGTTCATCTTTTGTCAGTTCAAATAACATTGTGTCCTTTTGAAGGAGTTATTCTTGTGTTTGTCATTTTATATTCTAGCAGCAACAGGTGATCTTGGGAAATTAAGTTGAGGTGTAAGTGCTAAAACCCGCAATTCTTTGACTGTCCACTTGAGGCAGGTCCATATTTACTGGGAACCACATACACACTCATTCACAAAAGCCCACTTTTATAGCATAAGAGAAAAACACTTACCCAGCATGATTTTGGGTCTGAACAGCTCAGGTTTCTATATCTAAACACCTTTAAGGGGGTAAATTTTAATAAAATGAATCAATAAGAAAAAATTTCATTACAGATTTTGAAAGGCACAGCTGACTTGACTGACATGTGGCTCACAGTAGGTTTTAGCGAGGAGGCTGAGGCCAAACTCAACTCTTCCTCTGAAGTGAGGTTGAGTGAGCATTTCCCATAAAGCTTCCACCACTTAAAAACTCGTTAGTTTTTAGTTTTAATTTAGTGTCTTATAAACATAATAGTACACCCCGCAAAGAAAAAGAAGTTCCTCAGTCCACAACCAAAACAGATACCAAGTTTCTATAAGACTCTTCCATTAGTAATTACCCAAACCAATCAAGGACGGAGTAACAAAGTAGTTTTACAGCCATTTACAGCAAGTGGCAACCTCCAGTGTCGAAAAATAAAGCCAGTGTGAAGGTGCAAACAACTGCAGTTCCTGTAATGTCCACTAAAGGCTGGTTCCAAAAGTCAAGGCATATTTACCAGTCCCCATGTTAAAATATGCAGCAGAATCAAACATGCTAGCAGCCATATTCAAAACAGCATTTTGAACCCAACAGCTTCTTTCTTCCATTTGTTAGAACTAAAAAGTATATTGTATTTGTTTTAAAACCCATCTATTTTTGGTTAAATAAAGGCTCAAAGGTAAGCTTAAAATTGGATTTTGGGAAGCGAGACATCAAGGTGGGCATGTACCTGATGTCAATCTAACCTCTGCATCTTTTCCTGTTTTTACATTATTGAAGACCAGTCATAACATGTCTGAATTCTCCATCATTGGGCTTTAATAAACCTCTTTTATCAAGTGTCTCTGATTGTTAAGGCTGCTATCCTGGATTTTTGTGTTGCGTTTGCTTCTTTGATAACTTCCAGAGTCCACTGTTACAGACTCAGTTTAGTGGACGGAGAAAGGACAAAGGATACCAGCTACAAAGCCCTGTGGGAGTTGTACAATTTTCTCAACTGAGAAACTGTAGCTTTAGCTCTCTGTTAATGCTATTTCAATTTAGACTCTTGGATTACCTTTTCGGTGCCATGAATATTGTTTCACTAGAAACACGAGTGAACATCATCTGGAACTCTAAGTGTCTCCTCTGCCTTCAGGGACTGTAAAGTTTTAAATGAGTTGCAGAAAGTGAAGTCCTTGCTCGGCATCTCTGCTTCAAAAACTGCATTCATTGTCCAGCTCATGTGGGACCAGACACGAGCCACTTTCTCATTAAGGCCAAGAGTCTGACCCAGAAATATTGTATTAATGTCTACTCAGAGGGTGAGCACATTAAGTAATGTGGCTCATAACACGGTTTCAGTCAGCTTATCATCCTCCACATATGAGAGAGAAGTGTCAAAGACTGACGCTGGCGCAGGAAGACATCAACACCAGTTTGTGTTGAGTAAAAAATAGAGAAACTACTTTAAAGTGCATATCAACAAATTAGAGTTGTAAAAAACTTCATTATTTTTAGACAATTCAACATTTCATAATATTTAATTCATGTTTTGTCTAAGACACAAATATTTATTTTATTTTAACATAAATTACCTAACCTAGACTGATATATGGATATTTATACTAATTAACTAAACCTTGAAATAAAATATTCTAATTCTTAAAGATATGTTTTTGCAGGGAAAAAAAAACAAATTGAAAAAGGCTTCAAATACTTTCATTTTTGCATTCAAATTTTAATATAACTGATGGTAAATATCAAACTTTGTCATGATATCTTAATTTATTAAGATACATCTGTAGAAACAGAGTTGAATGACTACAGCTCATGAGTCTTCACATAAAGAAAATGGTGAGGAGGTGTGAAAATGTGTTTACAGATAAATTGAAGACAAATAGAGAAGGAAAAAAAATTACCTGAACTTTAACTTTAAAAAAAATAATAATTGTTCACTTAAGTTGGGTCCAAAGTCTGCAGGGACTTTCCTCTGTTTTGTATAATCCCTTACTGTTCTTTTATTATCCAGAGCGTCAGTATTGAGCTTAATGTGCAATAAAATCTGCTTAATTGGCTCTTCTTCAGCTAAAATCTGATTTCGTTTGGCAGAAATAAATGAGAGGTAGAAGCCTTTGGAGGCGTACAGCTCAGCTGCTAGAAAAAGCTCCTAAGTGCAATTTACAGCACAGCCTCACCGCTAAAAAAGCTTACAGACATGCAGTCTTATTTCACACCTCTGAAGGCTGGATGCACACATACGCATGAATTTCTCATTGTGCTTGATTGTGAATGTGTGAAGCAGGGAAACTGAGGTCAAGTCTGGGTTGTCAAGAACGGCAGCTTTAAATAAAAAAAAGTCTGCCATGGGCCTGAGTGACATAACTGACTTCCTGAAGAAAGACAGAGAAAAAGAAAGAAAGCTGCAAACAAACAAGCTAAGCAGGCAAACTTCACAGACGCCCTTCTAGGCTCAGCCGAACCAGACCGCCTGCAGAGAAGACAGCAGCTCTGCCAGCTAAAAAAAAGGCATCTGCTCCTGTTTCTTTGTGTGTGCACAAGTGTGTGTGTATGTGGGTACGTGTTCGCTTGTCCAACCTCCTCCACTCCAAGTGACAAGGTACCACTTCCTAGCCCGAACCCACTTCACTGGCCCATTTCCCATCATCCTGCAGTGCTGCGGGAGGCCTCTTTCTGCTCAGCCAACCACCGTCTTGAAACACGGACAAGAAATGGAAGTGGGGGAGCGTCTGGATGTGTGACTGTTGGTGTGTGTCTTTGTGTGTCTTCATTGTCCTCATTGAAGAATTAGGTCCAGGGCTTAATATTCAGAGCAAGGATTGGACTTCAGATTTTTAGAGATGAAGTTTGTTTGTCTATGTCCCTACATCTGATAAAAGTATAGCTGTAATTCTTCTAGAATGTTACACACTTTGAGCAAGAAATACTGTTTTCTTGTTAAGAAAAAAAACTAATTCAAGCCATTGACAGCTTGGTTCTCAGTAGGGCTGTCCCAATACAATATTGATATTGGTCCGATATCAGCCAAAAAACAAATATCAGATTGTATCGGCCTGCATGTAAAATCTCCGATATCAGCACTCCGATACAAGCAGTCCATTCCAGACTCCACTCTGCCACCTCTAGCTAGCAGTGCCTTGATCTAGCATGCAGAGCCTACATGATCATAACACCAGTGTGTACTAAGGTACATACAAAGTAGCAAGGAGTAGAAATGATGTCAGCTGTGTGGCAGTATTTTTCATTAAGGTCTGAAAAAGACGTTGCAGCTGAGTGCAAAACGTGCATGTCATGCACAATTTTGTGCCAATATCGGATCAATATCGGTATCGGCTGATAATGAAGGCTACAATATCGGTATCATATTGGAAGTAAAAAAAAGTTGTATCGGGACAACCCTAGTTCTCAGCCCCCTGTACCCTGGAGAAAAGCATTAGTGTGCACCTGGTGTTTTCAAGATGTATGAAGCTGATTCAGTGCTTTTTCAATAACTAAGTAAATATAAAGAGTAACTACCCTTACTAAGCTGATCAGCTCGCAGCCCCCACTCACTAGGAAGACGCACTGTTTTTATTTTGATCATGAAACTTATCTCATCAGTGTTTTACAAGTTTTATTAACAGAAAAACTCTGGACAAAATTTGACTGGGATAAAAAATAATTATTGAATACAGTAACTGTTCTCGCTAAACAGCTCAGCTTGCAGCCCCTTTTCACATTATGTTCAACAAGAAGCGTAAAAAACTTGTTTTTTCAGCATTTCTAAAGTTTTATTTATCATTTTAGTAATTCAAAAATGTAAATCATAGTTAGCAGATTGATTTTGAGGTAATAAAATACCCAAACATGACTAAAATTGTCCCAAAAACTACACTGCTTGTAGCTTCTTCAATTGTTATTTGAAACAGTTCATCTCTCTCTGATGAAAACATCATATAAATATGCAGCTCAGTGCAATTTAAAGCATTACTGCAAAGTACTGAATAAATTAAGCATCCAAATGGATAAACTGTAGCCTAAAAGTGTGGCCTCTTGCTCAACATGTAAAAGTCATTATGGTTAATTTAGTGACACTTACTATGAATCCACTATTTTATGATGCATCATAAGCAACAACAACTTTCCAGCATTAGAAAAACACTCAAGAAACGCTAATACTTAAGTAAACCCACGGAAACCTTTCATTTCTCCAAGCCTCTTCTATCATCGGCATGCTCTTTAAGTCAAACTTGACAGTATATTGTGAAAAATGTTTATATTAATCAATAAACCACAGTCATTTGTGATCAATACCCACACTTAGAGTCAAGGAGTTCATCTGGGTGTGAGTTGTATGGAAAACTTTGGCATCATTATGCGTTTTGATTTCTGAGTAAAGTGTAGGGGTGACGATGTGGGCTGCCACGTGTGAGTAAGGGTCTTACGCTTCTGTGTTATATTTGGATGTATGTGCGCAAGTGAGGGTCCTGCCGTACATCTGAGTTTTGCGTGTGTGTAAGTCAGTAAGTGAGCACAGGCTCAGTTTAGCCCACTCCCCTCCGCCTCAGCCAACGTCAGCCAGAATCTATCCATGGAGGTTTGCTCATCCTCTTCCACCCCCATATGCAGCCGGGCTCATGACACACATATACACACACACACACACACACACACGCAACTTCCTCCATCACGAGTGTTTCTCTACTATAAAAATATGATTACGAGAAGAAACACTAAAATTAGCAGATTAATAGCAGCCGCAGCATCCTCAAACACAGAACCATCTGGAGCTGGATATAAACATTTAACCTGAACATGTCTGTTTGTAGTCAAGTCATCTGAGTCAAAGTTGGAGCAGATTCAAGCATCCGTCACATAAACAAACAGCAGGAGAATATTTGGTCAACAAGCATCCGTCATTTCACATGTGAACAAGTTGTTTTTCAGGGTCAAATTTAATGCAAGGCTGTCTGACTCCCAATTCACCCTCACTGTGAGTGAATCACAAAGAATTGTGGGATACATAGCAACCGTTGCCAGTAGCCTCTTTCACTGAATGATGCTGACAGCTTCCAGCCCTCATTCAGCAGCTAGCTGCTCCTTCAGCAGTATTTATAGCTGCTATTGATCGAAGCAGATTTGGCTGAGGAGGGAAAGCAGCACTTGAGATTTAGCAGTGGACTATAGAATAGGCTTTGTGTGTCAAAGCGAGCGTGTGTGTGTGTTTGGTTGTGTAACTGCATACTGTATGTCTCTGTAACCCGCAGGGAGGGTGAGGCATCAATAAGGAAATCACCTGTTGCTTGTGTGCAACTATTTTTACTTCCTCTTTTACTGTTTTAACTTTTATGTGTTGTCTTTTTAATCCGTCACTGTCAGATGTTCAGACTGAGTGTGACAAGACTTTTCACGAATGTCCCGACAACACAGGTGCTTTCTTTAAGTTTACACTCGTGTCCATTTCCCTCACGTGCATGTGATGATGTCAAATTATGTTTGACAGTTAACATCAACAAAGTAAGACTCATAACAAGGAGCGGTTTTTGCATTTTTACCTCCGCCAAGGAGGTTATGTTTTCGGTAGCGTTGGTTTGTTTGTTTGTCTGTTAGCAACTTTACGGAGAAAGTTACAGACGGATTGACCTGAATTAAATTTTGGTGGTGATCCGGAAAAAATTCTGGATACTGTGATCCAGGACACACAAAAATAAGGGTGTCATTGGAATTTTCAATGCTGAAAGATAAGCAATGGGCAGCACAGTGGTGTAGATAGGCGGCACAGTGGTGTAGTGGTTAGCACTGTCGCCTCACCAGAAGGTCCTCGGTTCAAATCCCGGTCAGGGCATTTCTTGTTTAAGGGGGGACATGGCCTGCTTGGCGAAGGTCTGCGCTCTCCGAGTGCTTTTCTAGTGTTATGTTTATACTGCCATTTGCCCACAGCAACACACAGGCAACAGATTGAAGCATTAACTATATACTTAAACTGACAGATGGCCAATCAGAAGACAGTTAGAGAAGTAGAGGAGGGTGTTTTCCAAAGACAGAAACTAAAACAACCAATTAAGAGGAAAAAGTGGACATACTTTTTTATCCTCAGCTGGAGCAACACCTCTCAAAAATTTCTGCAAGTCTTGCTTAGCCAGTGTTGTCATCTTTTTATACAGAGGCTTTGATTCAACAGTGGATGGACTAAATGACTAGATGTAGGCACCTTAAAAGCTAGTCTTGGGAAAACTAAAAATGAATAGCTAAAAATGTGCCTAATAGCTCTGTAAATGGTTCCACACAAATAATAATATTGAACACAATTAAAAGTGTTATTCTCAGTTTTATTGTCCTTAAAAATACAAACCCATCAGCCTCAGCAGTCCTCACACACTTAACTCAAGCCTCTCCTTCCATCAGTCCTGCTGGTGGCTGTACTTACTGTAGGAGGCTACTGTCTGAACACACACTAGCTGGGGCTTTCTGTTTAGACTGCTGAAGGGTGACTAATCCTCTATTTAAGGGCTCAGGGCTCGACTGAAGACTTCTGGCTCACAGGAAATCAATTGTAGATGCTGAGCTGACGCAATTCACTTACAGGGAAACAGTGGGCGGTCACTTATAAGTGTGTCAGTGTGTGTGTGTGTGTGTGTGTGTGTGTGTGTGTGTGTGTGTGTGTGTGTGTGTGTGTGTGTGTGTGTGTGTGTGTGATCAAGTGAGGGAAATGTAACACACCACAAGGGTTTGAAAGGATGAAAGTTTCCTACATTCTGCCATCACACCTCTGATACTTTTAATCTTCTGCGGAGACTGAAATAAACTTTCTGCTCTTGTCTGGTAAAGACTCTTGTAATTACAGTGATTATGTTGAAAACACTGATGTTGTAGGTACGAGTCTCAGTCTGCAGCAACAGAGCAGCTTCAATCCCCGACACGACTGTCCTCAGGGTTTTAACAGCGTTCACTTGATGTTCATGATGATGACGTGTGTAATTTCAATTTTAAATTAGCAGGTACAGAGGACAAATAAACTGATGAAATCATCGACTGCAGACATTTCGACACATCAAACCCAAGTGTATCTCATAAATTCAATAACCTCAGCCCAGTTGGGAGTATTATCGACACTTGTGTATTCCCAACTAAGATAAAATAACTGATACGAGAATCAGCAGAACAGCCAAGTAATTAAATTCTGGTACATCGTTTCACAACGCAGAACAGCCATCATGCATCTGCAGGCAGCTGACAGTTTATAATTTATTTATACGAAAAGGCCGTATGTGCCGATCGCAGCTTATCGTTTCCATTCAAGTTAATGTGTCATTTTCCATGGCTTCTTTCCATCCCGCTACGGTTTAGCGGGCTCCGTAGCCGATCGCCAGAGTTGTTGTTTTTTTCCTGATGCCGCAGCATACCACATAAATTCAGCACAGATTAGCCTGTGCTGGAAAGGAAGTCAGGCACAGACACAAAATAAAACATCCGGCCTCTTTTTAAAATAAAACACTACGTGTTTCAGGCGGATCATATTTCACACCCTGCAAACGGGCAGGGACGAACAAGTGAAAGGTTTTCAGACCATGGATGAGGAGGTGCTGATTCTAGAGGTCTAGAAGTGGATTTCCTCCTCTGGAAGGACACAATCTACTGCTTATATGGTTATGTGGCTGTCTTTCTAAAGATAACTTGTTAACGCGGCTCGTTATCCACGGGTTCTTGTGAGTTCTCATGATTCCCGCTGTCCGAAATCCGCCAAGAAATTCACCTCACAAATGAATCTGATAGGAATTGGCTGATGGCAAAAATCGCCGCCATTCTGCAGCAGAGCCATTCTGCATGCGGCGGACATTAGGGGTTACATTAACTAGAACACAGAGGTGACTCAAACTGTGTGTGTGTGTGTGTGTGTGTGTGTGTGTGTGTGTGTGTGTGTGTGTGTGTGTGTGTGTGTGTGTGTGTGTGTGTGTGTGTGTGTGTGTGTGTGTGTGTGTGTGTGTGTGTGTGTGTGTGTGTGTGAACTTTGTACAAATTCATCTGCAAAACACTGCCTTCAATAAGCTGTGCATGTTTGCTTTGGCTAGTTGAGCACCAAAGCAGTGGTCACACGCTGAAGCTGCTGCCCTTGAGCAGCTTGAGGCTTGTGGCTGGGCTGCAGCTTCGAAACAGCATATGACAAGTATTTTGAGCCTACAATATAGAATAACAATAATAACTCAGTTAAGCATCTCTTGGGTGGTTATTTTGGTGCAGACAAATGACAAACGCCCACATTCTATCCTCAGAAGAACAACCACTCCGTTAGTTTCTGCCCCTGATGAGTTTTTATCTCAAATTAGACTCTCAGTTTGATAACAGTCAGCATGACTCCTGTGAAGAGACAATAGATGGAGTTCATACATGGAAGCTAAGCTAAGATCCTCTTTAGACCAGGTCACCTGAAACATGTGCTTTAGCCTCTAAATAAAGTCCTTAATAAAAGGCATCATCTCAGTATAAGCAGCTGCTGTTTTCAAGGATATTTCCACCTCCTCTTAATGACACAGGAGCCCTTTGCTTTCTACAGACTAGAAAGAGCCAGCAGGAAATGGAAATTAGTTAGTATTAGAAGTATTTGGCAGTCTTGTTACCTCAAATAAGCAAAGCATACAATTTAATGGCTACTGAGAGCACGGCTGTAATGGTGGGTCAGACTAACATGTAAATAATCACTTTTCTGCTATATCAATTGGTAATGAAACATTTAAAAAAAAAATCCCAGTGTGAGGGTTTACTATAGGCTGTATATACTATGGACAACTTGGCTCCGCCTTCCGTCACTGTTTAAATTTGAAGCCAAATTGCTCTTGGTATTTTCGGGATTTTCTCCACTTCCTGGAATCACCACTTGCGCAGTAGCGTTGTACACATTTGGCGGGAGAGCCGCTGTGATGATGCTCTGCTCAAACAGCTACTGTCCCGCGTGAGTTACGCAATCTTTGTACACCCATAGGCTGTATCAAGTGTCAATCATAGAAAACATGAACCCCATAATAACTTTTAAAAATTGAGCTGTACAGAAAAAATGAGGACTTGAGCACAAACCAGTCTTACAGGAACTACATGTCAACATCACAACCGGGGGTGAGAAAGAATTATATTCTGTGTGATTAATTTCCAAAGTTTGTCCACAGCTCCATCAGGTTTGCTGGAGGAGGCGGGATTTATGACCTTTACTGCAGCCCATCACCAGAGGGTGCTGTTCTCATGGAGGCTTCACCCAGTGAGGAGGCAGACGCTGTCCATTCTATATACAGTCTATGGGATTTACATGTCAGTAAAGGACTGACTACCCCATCTTGTGACCGGAGGTGTCTTTAACTAGAGTCAAATGACATTGTGTGCATCTTCACTGTGTTTGCAGGGTTAGTTGGGTCATCACTTTTAAGTGGTATTCATTTGTAGTGGATTCTATTATTAAACAGGGCTGTAGTGAAGAGATATAAACCCAGGTTTCAGGAAAAAAAAATGCAGACACTAATGAGTATTTTCAGAAGCAATTTCAGAAGGGCAATTCGGTTTTAGTAAACAGCAAGGTAGACTCTCTACTCCTCATCCTCTTCTTTTTTTTTTTTTTTTTTTAATAATTTATTTAGGATATTCACATTACAAAACAGCGTATAAAAAGGATGCATAAAAAACCCTCACACATCATGTATATACAAATAGATGGAGTGTATACATACAGAGGAAAGAGAGAGAAAAAGAGAATATAGATAACCTTTTCTTTATGTTCTGTCCAACAACCACAGTAAGTTTGCTCAGGTTTCGTTACCTCTAGACTCATCCACCAAAAGGTCCATCCTCTTCTTAAGTTGTCACCTACACCTAGGGGTGTCCCATACAACTTTTTTACTTCCGATATGATACCGATATTGCAGCCTTCAATACTGACTGATACCAATATTGATCCAATAAAAAGTTTTTCACTCAGCTGCAACGTCTTTTTCAGACTTAAACAAAAAATACTGCCACATGGCCGACATCACTCTTACTCCTTGGTACTTTGTTTGTACCTTAGTACACACTGGTGTTATGATCATGTGGGCTCTGCATGCTGGATCTGGGTGCTGCTGGATAAAGGTGACAGCTGGGTGGAGTCTAGAATGGACTGCTTGTATCAGAGTGCTGATATCAGGGATTTTAGATGCAGGCCAATATAATTCAATATTCATTTTTTAGCGGATATCGGACTGATATCCGATATCAATATCTTATTGGGACACCCCTACCTACACCTACTACACCTCAAACGCTTTTACTGCACTTGCTTCACACAAATGGAGGCGTAGTCACGTTTGCAAACAGGTAGTGACATTTGACAGCTCTCATCCATCCACACCATGACCCTGCTGACTGCCGGGTCTGCTTCTTATTGATAAGTGCCCCGAACAGCCCCACTCACAAATAAACCAACTTTCCCCTCAATCCTCACAAACTGTGACCTGAAATGAACCACTTCATTTCACTTCTACAGACGTGTCAGCTGTTTCTCACCTGGCTAGTGCCTGGACCTTGGCAGTGTGTCTCTCCTCCAGCTCTGCCAGCTTCTTTTTCAGCTGATCAGTTTCCTGCCTGAGGCCTGCCGAGTGCTCCATCTCCCCGTCCAGGAGGCTGCGCAGAGACCTGTCGGACACATCATCGGGTCTGTCATGCTTTTGTGCAGGAGTACATCATAATACTCTACATTCAGACCCTCTGATTGTTGATACTTGGATTGAATTATTATTATAAAGAAGTTAATCAGGTAAACAATAATATGTTTCTTTAAATGCAGTGATGATTAACTGACTCATAACTTAGCACTGAGATAAAACAGCCATTAAAAACACATCTGTGTCTGTGATTGCTTTTATTTGAACGCCTCCAACAAATCACAGTTTATCTTTGAAATCTTAGCACAGCTCGGCTGCAGATTAACATTTTTTTATGATTAATCACAGCCGTGTTTAAACATAACCCAGTGTTTTTCAGTCCTGAGATTGAATTTTATTGAACTCTGTTTTGTTGTGCGCTCTACAATCTCTACTTGCAGTTGTTAAACGAGTATAAATCGCTCCCTCCGGTGGCTTATTGCTCAAAACAAACCACAACCAAACTGTTTTTTGCCCTCAAGTCAGCACAGAAAAGCTCTTGTCTCGAGATAAAAAGAAAACACACTGACAGGATTTAAACAAAAAGGTCATCTGATATCTTCTTTCAGCCTGTTTATGTGTATCAGTGTGTGTGTGTGTGTGTGTGTTTGTTGGTATGTGATAAGGAGGAGATATCCAAACGTACGTGTTTTGTTCCTCTAGCTCGTCCTTCCGGTTCATCATGGCTACAATGGCCTGACGCAGCTCCACTGCAGAGGAACGAGAGAGCCGAGTCAGATTTCATACACAGAAAATACACACAGAAAATACACACAGCAATATGCACAAACTAATATCCTAAAGTTTTCAAATGTAGAAAATCACACAACAAAACTTTCCGGGTAATAACGCTGTAGTTTTCTTCCATACTTAAGATGAACTGCTTTCATAAAATCTGTTTGTTTTGTTTTTTTTAACTTTTTCAGCCGACAGAAGTTACACAGAACAATATCCATCAGACTCAGAGAAAATAGTGTAATACTACCTAAAAATGCACCTTTGAGACGCTGTTAAAAAAGACTCAGAGAAACAAACTAATCTCAGATAAATACAGGGGAGGAAAACGCGGGCTTACACTACCATTAGACTGCAAAATAAGAAAATATTCAATTAAATTCTACTTGGAAATTACCGTATTTTTCGACAACACATTATCATGTACGACAGCCGAGGCACACCTTCTGAATTTGAACAATGACAGGATTACATTTGAATAATAGTGGGTCCTAAAAGCATCATTATCTGAGGGTCTATTGATGCAGAAAATGATTCTTCTTTTCACATCATACAGCTATCAGAAAGAAAAGAAACACCAGATCGTTCTCGACATTTAGGCTCGTATGTTTCATCACCAGCACCAGCCAGTTTTATTGAGTTACCATTCAGAGGAGTCAGCAGCCAGACACACTAAAGCCCTGTTATTAATTCACTGATATATTCAGCTGATACAGCCGCTCTCATTTCTAAATATGGAAGAGACAAAGTCCTCAGACTGAAAGGAAAGCTGTGCTGCTGGACATAAGATAAAATTCTCCTTTACTGGACGCGTCTAAAGGGACTTCCTCTCAAAATAGATGTTATTATACTTTCATGGCTGCAAATAGAAATTGACAAAAGACGATTAGTCTCTGGGCTATAAACAGAGTAAGTTTAAGGCCAGGATGGTACTTTAAACACAACAGCTCATTACTGTTAGCTTTAATCATTTCACCTTATGTCTGAGTTTCATTTTTCTGAGGGGTTTGTTTCAATCAGCTGCTTTTTACTTAAGAATGTCAGGTTGACACAAGGGGTGGGAATCACCAGTGGCCCAACGATACAATTTTATCACGATACTTGAGCCACGATACGATATTATCACAATACTTGGACCACGATACGATATTGCGATTTTTAACATATTGCAATACAGTGAGTATTGCAACACAATATATTGTGATTTATGCAATTTTTTCAACTGTTTAGCTAATTTAGCATTTGAGTTTCCTTTATGTTTGTCTTATTCTATTTTCATCTTGCAAACCCCATGTGTCAGGTCCATCTCATTTGTACCCTGCTTGCAACTTTCTCCTGCTCTTTGATGTCACCTCTGCCAACCACATTGGACAAAGAGTTGATTTTATCTTCCATTATCATAGATTTGACTTCATATTAACCATTAATTTGAAATAATTGAATTTGGCAAATGTTACAATGCGATATATATCACCAGACAAAATTTCACGATAGTATGCTGTATTGATTTTTTCTCCCACCCCTGGTTGGCATTAAGACCTGGTTCAAGATCACCAACTTTACTGCCCCAAAACACAAAATAACAGTCATGAATTTACTCTCCAAACAAAGACAAATGATTCGTCACTTGTGTCTGTAGTCTTCTGTATCCACTCAACCTCCAGTGGAAGCAAATCAACTGAAATCCTGATGTTACAGACAGATTCAGAGCAGCAGTGTGATGGTACGCTGACTTATCTCCATGGTAACACTTGGAGGGGCATGTGAAGGTTTTAAAGCCTCTAACCAGGCTGCAACCTGATTCTCTGAAATAACAACCACGAGAAAAAGAGTTCATTTACCCATGACCTAGCGCACAAAGGCATGATGAACACAGTCTCATCAAATCTAATGTAGGGTTTCCATAGAGGCCAGGACCCGAGTAGGCCTGATTACAGGAGAAGTCCGAAGAGGAGAGGAGGAAAGTGATGAAGAACGTAAAGTGTATCATCTCAGTGGCTCCATTCTCCACATCAGCAGGCCAGAAATAAGTGTGACCTTTAGTCCGACCACGCGTTCACAGCGGGTGCCACAGTCGAGCCATTAGGGACTTCAGTGGAGCCAGACGCCCTTCTGTCCTCACAGGGGGACGTGGACAAATTACTACATGAGTGTGTGTGCAATTATATATTCATGCAACTTTGAGCTCATATGAGTAAGAGCAACCTTTGCTTAAAGAAAAATCTGTGTTTCTATGTGTGTGTGTGTGTGTGTGTGTGTGTGTGTGTGTGTATGCATGTGCCCCTCCACCAGAACCTGCACGCTCTTGCTCAATTGTTCCAATAATAGCTGCATTAGCAGAGAGCCAGGCCATGTAATCGAGGTGCCTTGTGAATTATAGACTCCATACTCTCCAGTCAATGGTCTGCTTGGTCCACGTGCAGCCACATCCGGATACAAATCACTCAGGGGTCTCTCTCTGACACTGTTTACACCTCAAAAAACCCTGAAGGCATGATCAGAAGCAACCATGCAGGGCTGATGTCACATCCTCTACCCCACACCCTAACCAAGGCTGCTTCAGTCCAGAGCAGACCAGAAGCTTTTGTTTACACTGGAAGATGCGTATGGCTTTGGAAAATTCAGTAACTCTTTGTGTTAGTGTTTGTTATGTTTTTTTCTCAACTCCCGCCTTTACTCTCCCAATCTGGTAACGTGTAGCAAAAGCCTGCATTGGTCAACAGAGCTGTCAATCAATCAGATTTAAAAAATCAATTAACCAATTTTAAAGATTGAACATCTAGATATGAATCAGCTTCATAAGAGTCGACAATAATAACAGAAAACATGGAGAGGAAACTTTTATTTGACCCGTCTTTTAACTTCATAGTATGGCCTTTATTCCACCTGTTAACATGGAGGAGGCGGGGTTAATGACACAGAATGCAGCCAGACAGTAGGGGGTGCTGTTGTTGCAGTTATATTAACATACAATCTAAACTTACAATGAGATGCAATCAGTCATCTATGCTGGTTTACATCTGAACAGTGGAGCATCATGGTTCAAGCATGTTACTGTCTAACAACCATGTTTAGATGCATTAATCAAAACTGACTCTGCACTTTTTGTCTTATTTCAAATGGAAGAGGCAGATTCAAAAGTTCCTCAAAAAAATCACCAAAGTTATGCCATTTTATTTCCCGTTTTCTACTGGTAAAGCTACAGACAACACTGAGCAGCAGGCTTTTTCCCCTATGTCTCTCAAAATCTTACTGAAGCAAGTAAAACACTTCTCTATTTTAGCCTTCCTGAAGACACAAGTGCTGAGAATTGGTGAGTTCCATGCAAAAGCTATTAGTTTTATCAAGTATTGTTTAACATCAATTAGCGTTCGATGCATCCAGAGTGAGTTCTTCAGTGACTCCACAAAAGCCCTGAGACTCTCCCATTCTTTGCCTTGATTTTCTTAAGGGTTGGAGAAAAAGCATTACAGATCGCTTGAGTGCAACTGTTGCGTCGTAATCGTAGGGATGGAAATCGGTGTTTCAGCCTCAGCCGTGATAGATTTCCCCACGAGTCTGTTGGATGTCTGTACGTCTGCAGAGGAGCTCTTTGATCCGCAGGCTGACATCAAACCCTGACGTTACAGCGATGTGACAGAGTTTCAGGCCGGATTTGACTTCAAACTCGAACCTTCACTCGAACTAAGGCTGCTGCTGTTTTACATCCCTCTGAGGTCTCCAGGATCTCTGAACCCCGGAGACCAATTTCTCCTCCTCTGCTCGGGCGATTTTATGATTACCAGCTCCCTCGGTGACCCCGTGGCCTCCTCTTACTGGGGGCTAATAGATCAGATGAGAGGCTCAATCACAGCTCTTACAGGCTGTACCACTCACCTTCCTCCTCCACACATGGACACACACTGGTACACACTCACACAAACACCTTAAAGGAATCAAACAGAAGCAGCATGAGCTTCCTGAGGTCTGATTACCAGGCCAAGCACCAAGCTACGGTCACTCTCACCTCAAAGTGCTCCTCAGTTTTTCCTCTTTCCTATTTTTTTTTAAAGTCTGAATTTTTCTGTCTTCACCTGAAATCGCAGAAGTGATTGAAATGGTAGCTCCACGCGTCCTTTTTCACAGGGAAACCTTTGAGGAGAGCAGGTGTACAGTTACACTATCATAGACTGGAGCAACAGTGCCACCTGGTGGATGTTCAAATCAAAGAAAGATTCCCCAACAGTTCTTCACAGTAACACTTTGGCTTTTATGAAATCACTCATTTGTGACACAGGTATCACTCTTATTCTTCACGGTTATTAACATGAAGCTTTTTCACATTATGTTTTGGGATAGAATGTACTATTATGTAGTTTTATCGCCCTCCCTTGAATCCGATTGGCTGACACAAACATTGATACATCATACAGGTAGCGTGTGTTGTGCCTGTGGCCAAGCGTCCCTTCATCCTGTTGTGTATAAAAGTGTGTGCGTGTGCGTGTGCGTGTGTGTGTGTGTGTGTGTGTGTGTGTGTGAATCTGAATTCCCACTCAGTCTGTTTCTATGTGCTGTCAATTTTGGGTCATACATGAATGATGCAAATTTTTAAAAGTGGACTTAAAATGCTGTTTCACTCCATTTGTGCTGATGTCACTAGTTGCCGGGCAGATTAATGCTGTAAAGTCGCAGTGGTTGAAGTGGTTATGAAAAAGTTTATCCTGTCTTGAGTTTTTAAAATTCTTAATCAACAAACAGATTTGAATCAGATTATATCTTTAACATTTGGAGTAAATGTTAAATGAAAAAAGAGAAAAGAGATGGGTATAAACTTTTGAGGATAGTAGAGCTGTCAAAATTTGTCATATTTAGATATTTCATATCAAGTGCTGACCAGCAAGTGTGACAGTATCTTTGTGCCACTAAGGACCTCATTCACACCTCCTGCACAACAGATAATCTGGCTTTAAAAGCTGGTTGCTTTTGTTCATGCATCAATTTGTGTCTGACTGGGAAAGCCAGTTGATTTGGAATGATGTGAATACTGAGGTGAAGTTAGTCTGTTTTATTTCAGACAACTTTCTTTGGTTTTCTTGATTTCATCTTTTGTTCTCTTGAGAGCTTTGACTTTTTCACTTGTACTCTCCGGTGTTGCATTCATTTAAATAACATTCAGATGTCTTTGTTTTAACTCACAAATATTTTTTTTCTTCCTCTTTTACTAATACCTCTAATTAGGGAGAGGCTTCATACCGCTGCTCAATAACTGACTAAATACTTAAAAGTGACCAAATCTTTTAAAATTAAACAATAACTTATTTTGGATTTTGACTGATTTGGAGTTTCTACTTCTTTTCTTGCACTTTTTTGTTTAGAGTGTGAAAAGTGCTGTCATGTTTCAGGAAATAAATACGAAATATAAACGATGAAATAACCACATTTTACTTGCCCTGGAGCTCAGCTTTTGTTGCAGCAGAATCTAAACAGGTATCCATATCGTTTTTGATTTTTTTTTTTTACTATTATTGCATCCAAGACTAAAATTCTTGTGTCATAACAACCCTAAATTCCTGATGTATCATCCCTTTCTGCTCAAGAAATCAAATCCCCCATACCTGTTATGGTTTTTCCTTTTTTTATAGTTACTGTTAACTTGATCTTGTTGCTATGAGTCCATTTCTGTGGAAAAACTGTGCAGCTGTTTTCATGCTCGCTCATGTGGTGCACTCTGATGATTCATAACACAAAACCGGTTTGAGAACAAAGTCAAGTGCAAGAGTGAGAGAGGGGAGAGAGAAGGTATGAAGCAGAACAGGGATGGGAGAAGGAGAAACACTCACCCACTGTCATGGACTCCGGCAGACCAGATGTTGGCAGAGAACTGGAGAGTGGAGCCGACTGTACCGGTGGACTGGACTCCATACTGAAACACAAAAGATCAGGCATTTTCGCTCTTGATCCTGAGTACTCCAACTGCTTATTCTGGTGCAAAAAACTAAGGTTGCAAAACATGGGGAGGAAAATATTTTTTAAAAAAGCATCATTCTTGGCTTAGCTTACTTGAACGTTAGCATCGATCTGCTGCTCTCACAGTTCCCCACAGGTCCTGTCGACTCACACTGAGCAGGAAACACAGCTGTGTCCTCTACAGAGCTCACTGAGAAAGAGTGAAGTGAAAGTGAAGGTGCAGAACAGCAGAGAAAGTCCCTAGATTTAATGTCACGGATTTGATTATGAAGAGCTGTGAGCCGCTGCTGTCAGCAAGAAGAACTCACATGCAGACAAACACAACAGACGCCTCAAAATGCAAAAAGGAATGAAATGGGAAACTGCTCCGAAAACTGTCTGTATCAGGAAGTGTTTTCTTTTATTTTCTTCCTTACAGGCACAAGACTCATAACATCGTGCTCTGCTTTCACTTTGCTGACGTAAAGACAGTGTACCTGGTTGGGGGTCAGCTGGGTTCAGGGGAATCAGGATGTCCGCGCTGCTGTGGACCTTCATCCCTTGTAGAGGACTCCATGTAGACACAGTTGGCAGGCTACCAACCACCATCCTGTTACAGGACAAGCAGAAAGTCAGTCCAACTGATTTTACCTTTACTTAAAGGGACATTTTGGCATAAAATTAAGTTAGGGTAACGACCGAACGACCACAGGTTTAGCAAAGAGACTAAACACAACTCACCTACTCTCCTCCAGCAGTCGCTTGTTTGTAAGGAGAGCTCGGACGAGTCCATCACCGAGTGCAGTGGGGTGACGCAGCTCAAGTAAGAACATTTATGATCATAACTTTATTATTTCCTCAAAGCAATAATCATCATATTCATCATTTTGCACTGCAGACGCGGTAGTTCTTCTGCCTCAGCGTCTCAGTCTGATTGCATTTCCATGAAGTAATAATCATAAATGTTCTTTCTTGAGCTGCGAAACTCCGCTGCACTCGATGATCGACTCGTCAGGGCTCCCCCACAAATAAGCGGCTGCTGGAGGAGAGAAGGTGAGTTGTGTTTAGTCTCTTTGCTAAAGAAATCAGGCAAAACTAAAAAGATATTTGGTGACTAGTACTATGGCTAGGACCCTATGTGTACTGTTGATGAAGTTAGGTGCTGGTCTGAGCATTATTTGTGGCTGCAGAGTGGCTTTTTGGTTGAGGTTTGCATGTTGATCCATAGACCACTATGTATTGCTATCGTGCAGTCGTTGCTGAATTTGGTATAACTGGAGAAGTAAACAGTTGGCAAAATTCATCTCTCAAGGGGGTGTCTAACTCAGTGTTACGGTGGGTAACTTAATTTTACGCCGGAATATCCCTTTAACGATAGAAGTTTATTTCAGTCCCATTCATGTCACTCAGTTCAAATTATTTCCAAACTAAACCACCAAATTTTGTTTTTGTCAACATTTTGCACAGCACCTCAACCTTTTTGGGGGAACTTTAGTCATTGTCTTCTATCTCCATCTACAATCAAATTTAAATCATGTTAGTTGGCTTGTGTATCCAAAGGGCGTCATCGGCAGCAGCTTTTTGATTACATAACACTTTAATTTTGCACCAGGGGACGACTGTTTCTGGATTTTACCGATCACCTGCAGCAGATCGTAATTTCACGACTCAGCAAATGCAACTAAAATAAAAGCACTTCTTATTTAAAATCATCATTTTTTTTAGGATTTACAATTCAATTAAACTTGCTCCACAGGATTTGTGCTGTTAATTCACAACCACATCAGTGAGAGTAACAGGAAGTTAATAAGATTTTTCTCTATGAAGGTTTTATGGTCTGACTTTAACTACAGTAATCTGACTCACTGATCAGAGCTGATCCTCTCCTCCTCCTGGGTTTGTGCTTTAGGTTTGTATATCTCCTCCTCTTCCTCCTCCTCATCGTTGTCTATGCTTTTACTGTCCAGCAGAGGAGGTGTAGTAGGGGGAGGGGTACGACATGGGTGAGGAGACCCCACCCAGCTGACGATGCCTGGCTCATCCAGGCCGTTCTGAGTCGGTGGCTCGGAGAAGTCCGGCTCTAGAGGGTCTATTCCTTCCTCCACGCTGCTCTGAGCAGGGGCAGTGTGGCTCTTTCTCATGGCAGCAAACTTCTGAGCGTCCTCCTCTCCCTCCTCCTCATCCTCGGCCCCTCCGTCCAGGTCGTCATCAAAGGATATGATGTTGGTGATTTTCTTCTTCTTCCGACGCTCTTTCCTCAGCCCAGAGTCTGTCAGAAAGAGATGAAACAGAAGTGGGGTTTGAACCGTACTGGTGACAGCATGATTTAAGTTTATTTCAGCTGAGCCTTTAAAGTTGTACGAATTGTTTGTGTTTTAACTTCTTTAGTTCTCTTTTTTTTCAGGACCTGGCTGTGAGTTAGACAGTCCTCCTCCAGCAAATAATCCAAACAGGTCTTCCCATCTGGAGAAGCTGGCACACTGGCTTAAAGTGTCATTGAAAATCACTGCGGTGGAAAGTTTTAAAACCACACAGTTAATACTAAAAAGCATCTTCATCCCTCTGAGCACTTCACAGCGAGAGAAAACGGTACAAGTTTTCCCTTGATGGGACGGACAGAGCAGACAGCTAAACGAGGTCAAACCAGGAGGCTGACACTCTCAAACTTTATTCTTTTCAGGGGGGATTTCATGGCTGCTCCAGCTCTCTGCTGCACACACTTAATGTCGCTTTCACTAGATTTGTTCTACCAGTGCATTCATTATGCAACCACAGACTTAACCACATGCTGTCTCACTGAGTGTTCTGGTCCTGTTACGCTTTTTGGACTTCAGCACTTTTCCTTACAGGGAATTTACAGAGTACACAAAAACAGGAACTTTCATATCGCTATTTCTGCCACCCTGATCTCAGTGAAGTTATAGCTGATATAAACGGTGGCACATACAAAAAACCCAGGGCTTATACAAACTTTTTTCACAAGGAGCACGTGTGCTCCTAAGTTGACAATGTAAGGAGCACACAAAGAACTTTAGGGGCACAATAAATTGATCAAATAATGTGTGTCTTATTGGTCGATATAAGTACTATTATTTGAAATCAATTTTAGGTCTTTTGGTCACATGACATGGAAGCTATTGAAGGAAAACAGTCTTTTCTTGAAAACATCAGCCAGTAATTTATTGATGGTCCCTTATTCAACACCCGACACTGCCAGCGAGGGTGCCGAGTAGATTTAATCACGCTGCTGTTGCTATCCCCGGTTATGGAGAGTGAGAAGACACCGGTAGAACCGTAGTGAATGTCCATCGAATATCAGACCTAAAACTAACTTCACCACAGTATTTACATGGAAAAACATTTGTTGTCTTGGCTGATTTTTTTTATACGCATGTGTGCCCCTAAATACATTTTACAATTCGCACACATCTATTTTTAGTCGCAAATGCGAGTGAAACGGTCACACTGTTGAGCCCTGGTACCTCTACGATACTTTTAAATTAGAATTGTACATACAGTTACTAATATTCAACAGCTTTATTTAGACTGGTCTCTCTTCACTGTACATATGCGATATGACTGATATCATTGTTTGTAGGCCTGGCTCAGCACTACATCTGTCCATGTTCAGTCAACTTAACCAGTAGTCATTCATGATTGTTGCGCCAAAGTCACCCACCTCTTGCCAGGGCTGTAGCTCTGCTCGCTGAAAACTACCACGATGCTAAAACTCTCTACTACCCAGATTCAAACAAGATGGCATCTCTGAGCGTGGCGGATTTTGGCAGTATTTTGATGTAAAAAAAGAAGATTACCGTTAAGTTTAAAAGTTGACTGAGAAAATGTGTAACCAGCACAGGCATGATGATGTTTAAAGCAGGCGGAGACAGCTCCATGCTCAATTTACTTATCTGACCCTGTTCACATGCAGAGTCTGTTTCTAGGTCAGCCGTGACAATTGTCTTTGTCTTTTCTTGCTTTGATATCAGTCGGACAGCTCGTTCAAATCAAATCCTTAAAATGTGTGATGTAAAATAAGAACTGCCAACATTTCCCTCAAGTCAATTAAGAATAATCTAAAACAAAAAAAAATAAAAATAAAAGTTGTCTTAAATTACTTTTGTGTTGAACATTGTATGGTTTCATACCGGCAGAGGTGCTGCGTGGCACAACAGGTAGCGGGTCTGAGGCTCCATCCACTCTGGGATTAAAGCCCGGCACCACTGCTGTGGCGGTGCTGATTTCCCTCAGCAGGCTGCTGACCCCCTGAGTGGACTCTTTCCACAGGCTGCCGATGCCCTGTGTGGACTCCTTCAGGAGATGGGACACCGAGGTTCCCCCTCCCCGTGTCACTCCACCGTTCAGGTCGCTGTTGTCGATGTTGATGGCAAACAGGATGGAGTTCAGACCTTAAAGAGGAGCAAAACAGTGATTCACTACAGAGCTGCCTCAGTCTAAACTCCTGTGAAGTGCTTGTTAAGCTTTCTGAGAACACACAATGAAGAAAAAAATCAGGCAGTCTGAGATGAACTCAGTCTTTCAGCTTGAGCATGAAACGACCCAAGCAGCTCTGGCATCAGATCAGTGGTTTATGTTTTTAATATTTAAGAATTTACGCTCATCTGAGTTTGGCTGATCAATAGTTGAACAGCAGGAGCGCATCATTAACTCTACTATCCGCCAAATCCAGTTACGCTGAAAAGGAAAATGCTAAATCAGTAGGTATTTTGCCTTTCAGCAGCTTTGTTCGTGTGCAGCATTATTTAGTTTAATAACAAAGTCAGGCTGATAAGACACCCACTGGTTCAAATTTTAATGGATTAAAAATGAAGACTTTGCTGTTTTTAAATCACTGGCACTTCTTCCATAATAAAGTCGTGAATCAAAGAGGTGATGTCTCCACTTTTGTCATTAAAGAAATCTCACATTCAGATTGTCAAGATCAGCGCAACACCTGACAGGATGATTCAGTTTCTGCTGAGCTTGGCCGGCGTCAGTTTTGCTTTTGGTTTACTGCTATTATAAGGACCATGACATGTTCACATATTAACCCTAGTTTGTATAAAACATGAACATAGTCTCAGCTGCCACGCTTGAAATGCTGACACGACTAACTTTCTGCTGATTTAGAAACCAGGGAATAGGTGGAGTTGAGGCGAGAGCAAACAGCTACAACAGGCCCAGCTCTCAGTCAGATCAGTCAGACCCTGCTTATGCTTAACACTCGGCCTTAACATGTGGATGTTAACATGAGATCTGATGAGGTGTCCCGATTTTAATGTCAGCCTCAGATGGACACTCATAGAACAGCAGGTTTCTAGTTCCACGTTGGCTTTATTAACCAACACAGAAGGTTGTCATTTTATATTAAAGTTACTAGAAAGTTTATTTCAGGCGACAAAACACACTGAAAGTATGATGACGCCCTATGACCCACAAAGACAAAAATAGACAATCAAAGATATAACAGGCTTTTCTATGAGGCTATTATAAATGAATGAACCGGCAGGTGTCAGATGAGGGGATTAACTCTGCACTGCTGGAATAGGTTTTCATTTTTACAGTTAATATACTGTTAATCTGTAAACCACTGTAACTGAGCATTAAAAAGACGTTAGTGAATGTACACAGGAAGAAACAGACAAGAGGAAAGAAGCGCCACTTTGGCCACTGGGGGTGCTAAAAGTTTTTCACAATGTATTTTTGCATCTTTGGAGGTAGGGGCTGAAAATTCTTTGATTCTCTACCACAGTACCTTATTCTTACAATTATAGATCAGTTTAATAGGCTCCAGTTTGGCTCAGTGATAAAGTTGTATGCCCCACATTCAAAGTCACTCTTTTTCTTTGCACTTTCCCATCCTCCCTGAATAAAGGCATTAAAGGTCAAAAAAAGGAAAAAAATACTAATAATAATGTGTGAAATGCTTTAATTTAAACAATAATAACTTCACAGTAAATACAAGGTCAGCTAAGCCTTGCCTTTCATCATATGTTGCGGGATATGTTTAATTTTTATAACTTGAACATTTTTGTGCTGTTATTATAGATTAAAGCTCCTGTGAGGAACTTTCTGTCTGTGTTGATTTTGGCGCTCCCTACAGATTTCATCTCCTCCATGTAAAAGTGGCATTTACGAACAAAAATTGTCTTCCCTTTGTCATTTTACAGTTTAATTTATAGATCACTTTAAACATCTGCTGTGGAAATTGTAACAGGGGCTGTTTCTTTTAGCGTACCTACCCCCTCACTGCTGTTACATGCTTTCATAAATTCAGCACAGAAAATGACAGTCATGTCATGGATGGTTTCATTTACATATTTATGTCATAGAAATGCAACACAGCTCATTTTTAGCCTGTTTTATAGCCATTCAAAAACCCCTTACAGTAGCTCTAAGTTACTGAAAATTTTGAGGTTCTTAAAATTGATCTATTTCCTAAAGTTTAGAATAAAACAAATGTTGCCTAGTTTTGCCTTGTGTACTTGTTTATGTAGATGTTGCATAATCTCAAACTAACTTTATTTCAATATCATGAACTAATGTACCGCTACAGACTAAGATTAATCCTGGAATAAGCATCCCAGTAGAACAACAAAGAAGTTTCCCAACAAAATTTTAAATTGAGCTGTGGTGTTAACAGTCCAAAATTAAACATCTTATGATGGTGAGATATTTCATAGTTTGAGCTCAGATTCATTACTAACTAAAACTCGGCAGCCAAAAAGCTAATCAGTGTAAAGTTCCCCTTAAACAGCAAGTCGAACTGTTAATATGTCCAAAAAACACTTGAACTCAAACTCACCTGCAGCCATGGTGGGGAGCATGCTAGCTCTCTCTTCATCAAGAATAAAAGCCCAGTCTTCGTAGTAAGTTCTAGCAAACAGAGATAAAATTGATTGACATCTCTAAAAGAGGTGTATCTGTGAAAACTGCACCTGAGCAGAGCAGAAAACTCAGTGACAGTGAAACGTACATGAAGCTCAGGTCAGAGTGATTTCTAACATTCTATCTCATGAAAGTTGATTGAAACGCAGTGATGGTGGTTTGTATATATATATATACGTGACTCACAAACATTCACACAAACCCATGCACACTTCACTAACCCCAGACGTGGGCGGTCAGCCAACAGCGTGTGAAGGTAGCGCTCCAAAGAGTGCTCGTTGAGGGCGCAGCGCAGCCAGGCACGACCTCGCCCCAGCTCTGAGGAGATCTGACGGAGGGAGTAGAACCGCTGGAGCTCGTGGCGGTTCAGATGCTCCTTCACGTAGAACCAGAAAGTCAACTCTGGAGGGGGGGAGGGAGAGAGGATCAGAAAAGTTAAAAGTGGCAAGACAGTAGAGGATGATGAAAGATTGAGGGACGTAAAAACATAATACAGAGCAAAGAGGTATGCAAAGTAGAAGGCATAGACAGGTTGCAGTAAAAAGAGGAGGGGCACAGACAAAAAGGTGAGGGTCAGTCATCTTATTTGTAAAAAAGTAGCTGTTCTGAAGTTAGTAAGAAGTTCAAAAGGTTAGTTTAGCTGAGGCAAAAAAACATCAAATTCCTCTGAGTCAGCACATCCTCCACCTCTTATTAACAAGCACCCACACCTCCTTCAGCAGCTCTATCCTGACCTCGTACCTGTCAACTCCGCGTTCTGAACATATACATAACTTCATTATACTCCAAAACATACAGGAAACCATATAAGACTAGCAGCTTTTGTGGCTCTCTAGGTTTTCTGAGGTGTGATAATTAGTACGAATGTTATTTTGCATATGGTTAGCATATAACCTCAGAAGAATGTGTTAAAAATTATGACTGCTATTTCTGGTTTTGTCAGAGGGCTTGGCTTCATTAGGGAGCTGCGACTCTGCGAGTTCAGCCACAGTCCTTTTTTTTCCTAACAGACTGTGGACCAGAGGAAAATGTCAGATATGCTAATAAATAGGACATGGTCGCCATTACAGAAGTCATGCATTTCTCCTCCATTTAGCTTTAATTACCATGAGCTTCTGAAATATGACACAGTGGACACAATTTATTCTCATGTGAAGCTAATGCGTCTCTGTCAGGGGGATGGTCTATTTAAGTTCAAATGATGGCAGAGAAGGCATGGATAAACCGAGTCTTGAGGGTTTTTCAGAAACTCATTTTCAGAGACACATTTGGGTATTTCTGGGTTCGTTTGCTCAAGTCGACTTCTTTTGAAATCCATGTATCTGATCACCTTTTACACCTTAATGCCTCACTGTTACAAATCTCAGGCAATATAACAGACAATTATGTCTCAAGCAGGCTAAAATGAACTGCTAACTGGTCCCAAGGTTATCTTAACATGATGGATAGTGAGCTTTAAAGCTCCTGTAAGGGTCTTTAGGTTTACCCCCTCACAAAGTTTTCAGGTGTTAAAAATCAGGATGTAAAAATTAACAGCTTTGTTGCTTGTATAGTTATAGTCTTGTTTGCTTTTGGAGAACATAAAAAATGCATGACTATGAACTTCAGTGTATTACTCAGATGTCAAAAAAACTCCTGACAGGAGCTTTAAGCACCAGATAAATGGTCACCGGGTTAGCTTGAAGTACTATGTAGACGGTTTGAATGTTAATTTAAAATAAAGATCAGAAAGTTGGGTTAAAATACAACAATGGTAGAAGTTTCCGTTTAAAGTGAAAGATAAATGATTTTAGTAGCTAGCTAAGAGAATTGGATTTGAAGAGTCAGAGAGTTAGCTTAATGGTACCCACACTTCCTAACACTTACTATACATAAAAGTAATAATCAACAGTTAAGTGAATTAGCTGAAAGTAATAACTTAAAAAATAGTTTGTTAATCAACAGATATCTATCTGAAATACTTAGCTTAAACATAAAGTGAAGGGTTAATTTAAGGTAGCTACATAAAGACAGCTAAGACTAAGAGTAAAGCTGTAAAGGAGTTTGGTTTGTGAACACAGACTATCGTTCTTGTCACGGTGGTTACTGGCTCAGCAAAATGAACATGCATGGTAAACTTAAAAAACTCTAAGAAAACCTGACTTATAAAGTTCATGTTAAAGGATCTAGTAGGTGTGATGGATAGTGACTTAAGGTATAGGTTAGGGGAACTTTTTGAGGTAGAACTGTATGAAAGGTTCAGATCATGGATTATAGGGACAGTGTTTTTTACCATTACTGCATGAAAGCACTCAGTTAAAAATAAAAACACATTGTACTGTGTTGTACATTGAAGGGACAGTCTAGTTCATTCAAAGGGCACTGACATATGTGAAACACAGGAGCTGCAATTTTGTTTCACACTCAATATCATCTGTATTTGCACTGCTTAGACACTGGCTCTGTTACTACTTTTTTTTTTTTACAGCTGCATCATTTTTTTACAACTCAAAAGTCCCAGCTGTGTCTTTCTATAAAGCATTTTTATTTCCCTTTTATTTGGCAGGCAATCGGCTGCTTTGGGAACTCAGGGATCTTGCCTACAAAATAAACTTCTATTGGATTTGAGGACACAACATGCATTTATAATAAGGGTTCACGCTTTAAGGGTGCAAACCCACAGCAGGTGTGCAGTCCACCACAGGCTGCGACAGAGAGACTGAGTTTGAACACAGGAAACAAGGAAGCACTAACCCTCCTGTGTACGGCATTGACAAAGTAAACTCTTTTTACGGTCTGTCCGGTCTGACAGCAAGTGTTTTAAAAACGCTTCCTTGATTTTTAACATTCAACCAACCAGAGTTTAACACATCATAAACATATCAAGTATATCACCTGCTTCTGTCTTTGTGCTGAAGCCTGCGGCCTGCTTCAGAGCGGCGGCGGTGAGGGCGAGGCCTCGGCTCTTTCTCAGGCCGTGCTGCAGCACCGCTTCAAACTGAGCACACAGACAGATGACCCTGCAGGAACAAAGGCACATCACTGTTTGGAGCAGATGCAGATTTTCTTTTTTTTGTCCTCAAGAAGGTCAGTTTTAGTTTTTGTTGCTTTGAGACTTGGAGAATATGCCCTCAGCCGAATTTCCACAAAAAATACTTGAGTTTTTCATTCAAGAGTACACTGTTCCAAGGATAAAAAGTTCCTACAACCCACTGTTACCTGAGTTTCCATCAAGGTCAAAAATTTGCTGATGTGCAAGTCTTTTCAACTTTTGAAAGCTCCACCAATCAAATATCTGCAGTGCTGCACATCCTACTCCATGTTATTGTACTTTCAGGAAGTTTCCACCCTCTTTCAAGGACTTTTTGCTAACCACTGGGACTTCATTTAGACCCTAGTCTCTGCACTGCGTACCTGTTAAAGGTGTACAGTCCACATTTGTACTCATGCCTTCAGAACTCTTAATCATAAAGTACACATAAAGCCACATTTTTTGTCAACATGTTGGATGTGAGCAGCCTTTTTTAAGAATTAGCCCAGTAACATGAAGTGCCCTGGAACAACATACAGTCTGTGAACAAACATCAAGTCAGATAAAACTAACACATGTTGGTAAATGCAGCTTTTCATACCTGCTGTCTGAGTCTGTGGCGATCTCTTTCCTTCCTCCAAAGCGGATTTGGCACTGTAAAGATATGAAGGGAATGATAATAACTGCATATGAAACACTCCAGCACACAATGAGTTCATTTCTAAGGGGTCAAAGCCTTGGATGGCTGACAAAGCCACAGAACAGAGACTGACTCTTTTTTTTTTTTTTTAAACAATACTTACAGTCCGATGTCCGATTTTGATTAATATGAAAGAGCCAGCAGTGTTTACAGAGCTTGTTTCAAAGATTAGTGTGGATGATGCAGTGGAGAAAGAGAAACTGTGGAAGTGGCAGGAGGTCTGGGGATCTGTTCACACTTTCAGTTTCATTTTGATTTCTTTAACGTTTGCTTTTATAAGGAGCACTGATAAGAGGTACTTGGATCAAACTTGAAACATAATTTTAAGTGTGTGATAATTTTCTCTTTCTTCAAGTAGCGATCAAAGTAAGGCATTCACTGATTAGGATCTCTTACATTGGTTTTGTTTGGTTGATAGAAATTTACCTTTTGACAAATAACCAACTATCATTATAAAGCAATTTTTCCACAGTGTGTGACAATGAAGTGAAAGTTTGGGATGTAAAACCCCATCTTTTTCAAATACTGATACACTCATTGAGAAAATCAGGGATTGATGCAAAAAGCTGATCTCAATATTCACGTTTTCCTTACAGTAACGGTTGCTGCTTATCTCATTTAGTTGACATCAGTATCCTAACTAAAGTCCTCATTTCACTATCCTTGATTTTTGACACAGTCCAACGGTTGGCAGAGATCACAACTTAAGAGTAAAGGGCAAGTTAAGCAAAGGCTTAGAGCGGAGTCTGGAATGTACTGCTTGTATTGGAGTGCTGTGAGATTTTAGATGCGGGCCGATATTATCCGATATTTGTGATATCGGACCATTAGCTGATATCAATATCAGATCGGGACGTCCCAAACTAATACAGTTAAATGTAAAAATGGCCTTATTTGTCAGAAAAGCAGTCACACTTAAAAAAATAAAATAAAATGAAATAAAACATCAACATGACAATAACAAATAGGGCTACATTCATATTTTTCAATTTTGTCTATCAAAAGTAGCTTCTAGGATTTATATCTTTAAATGCTTTGACTATGGCAAGGCTACAGACATAATCTAGTTCAACCTTTTAACTAAAAGACCTATTTATGGTTTGTAAACAATGATGGCAATTATAATGTGTTGGGTAAAGGAAATACCACACCTTGACAAGCTAGCAAAGCTCACGACTGCTGCCTAAAAAAACTAACCTGACATATTTATGTGATATTAGCGAGTAATTAAAAGACATTAGCAAGTGGGAGATTACGTAGCCAGACATTTATGGTTAAGTCCACTCAGTATGAGTCCAGGGTCATAATAAAGGATCCAGAAAAATACATCTCAACAGTGAACTGCACCTGTGCATAAGGGTAAAGATTATTCTGTGTTTTAGACTTCATAAACACTTACTTGTTTAATTATGTCCTGAACTCTGCTCCTGTTAACAATACTTCTTCCTTAGCCATAACCACTGCCTAAAAACACCTTTTTCATGAACTGAAGAGTAAATATGGGGTTCAGATTTGCAGCAGTTTTTGTCAATTTCTGGTCAAAGCTTGGTTGAGATGAGGTCAGATATGGTCAGCACGTTAAAAGGCTTTAAAACAAACATCAGCAGTGTTTTGGTTTACAAAGTGACCCTGTTAATTGGTGACTTTCATTCAAAGGCATTCATCATAAATGCCTGAAGACAAATCCATGAGTATGTTTTAACATTACAACAAAAAAACTAAACTAAACTAGAGTGAAGTCAAGAGGACTTTTTTCAGCTATTTTAATTTTACAAAGACAACATTTATTACTCATACTGATTCTACAAGATGGAAAAAACCAACAAGCTTTACTAACAAAATATCATATCATGGTTGTTTGGGACTTTCCACAGTTTTACCTTTTCTGTCATGCGTTCACTGCTTTTGTCCTGAATCATAAACACTGTATTTTTTAACACTGTGTTATCACAGACCTGGTACATCTTGAACATAGCCCAGCTGTTGTAACCATGACAACCACTGACACATTCAGCTGTAAGTCCCCAGTTTACAGGGTCACTTTTTAAACTGAAACACAGGTTGCTCAGAAACATTTGTGATTTTGTCTGGATCCCTTTGAGCATAAGATGAAAATATTGATTCTGACACAAGAACCAAACAATTTGATGCTTGAAACTCTTTTAATTCAGTGTTTTATGCCCACTAAGTCATCGGGATGAATGGAGAAAACACAATTGTGCCAGTGTCAATGGGTCTAAGGGCAAAATCTGTCAACAACTTTCTATAACATTAAGAGCATGCAGAGAGCAGGTGACTCACCTGTTTGACAGCATCCAGCAGCCTCTCCAGAAGGTGCTGCCTCTTCGTATCATTCTGCTGAGTGCCTGCTAAGACAAACCAACAAAAGAATAAACCAATACTCAGTTTGATGATACGTAAGAAGTAATAAAAACTCAAGGTTCCAGTTGTAGATCATTTTGGCATCAATTATTCATGTCCATGAGGTGAAGAAGATGGACTACATGAGACAGTAATGGGTAATAATGGATGCTGACACCACTTGAACCAAACCAAACTGAAACAAGTGATGGAATAATAAAGAATATTGACTCAGTAAGTTTAAGGTACTCAATAAATATGTGCTAAAACTATATCCCTCCAAGTTGTAGGGCAAACATGCAGCTTGTTACAGTATTATAAATTGTAGATGATGAAATCGTCAAATTTTTGGCAGTTTTACACTGATTCTGAAATTGTCTGATTATTTGCTCACAGTCTCTCACAGAGTGGTGAAAATCAGCCTTTCTCCTCTTTCATTCCCAGTCCAGTAACTAGCCTGTTGCAAATTAGCCTTGTCTGGAGATGTTACTCCAGGGTGTTGTTTTTGAGTATTACACATAGACTGTATAAAGAACGGACAGAGTCTACATCCTCGCTGGGTGAAGCCACTCCGAGAACAGCACCTTCTGGTGACTGGCTGCAGTATAGGTCATAAATCCCGTCTCTGCCAGCAAAGCTTATGGAGCTGTGGACAAACTTTAGAAATTTATTACACAGAACATTAATTTTTCTCCCCCTTGCTTGTGATGTTGACATGTAGTTACAGTAAGACTGGTTTGTGCTCAAGTCCTCTTTTTTCTGTGAAGCTCAGTTTTTAACTTATAAAGGGGTTCGTGTTTTCTATGATTGACACCTGATACAGCCTATGGGCGTTCAGGGATTGTGCAGCCCCCCCAGGGGATATGCTGTTTGAGCCAAGCGTCATCACAGCGACTCTCGGCGACTGCGCGCCCGAATGCGTGCATCGCTACTACGCAGTGCTGGTTTCAGGAAATGAAGAAAAACCCCGGAAATACCGAGAGCTATTTGGCCTCAAATCCGTATACAGGTGGGAGGCGGAACCAAGTTGTCCATAGTATATACAGTCTATGGTATTACATAACTTCTTCAGCGTTTTGTTGAATTGTCCCTGTCCCAACTTTTCTGAGACCTGTTGCCAGCATGAACTTAACACCAAGCCAACATTTTACATACAAAGTTTTTCAGTCCTAAAATTTGATAAGTTGTCTCAGCATTGCTTTCAATTAAATATGAGGTAAAAATGCAAACCTTTAAAATCTGTTTTTGTATTCCTCTGGTCTTGCTACAAGTTTCCTTTATCTTCCACAAATGGTGCCACTCTGCAGCCCTCTTTCCTCCACATGTACATGTGATTCAGGCGAGCACACCTGTGTGGCCCCAATGTTACCTTCACCCTCCTGAAAACTGCAATTCATGTGAACTTGCTATTTAAAACAAAGCTATAGGGTCTTCTCCGGGCTGTTAGTGAACCTTTATAGCATCTGATCATGCATAATACTCACATAAAAACAGTTAATTCACTCAAAGAACTGCTGAAAAGGCATTTGATATGTGCTTGACTGTTATTGTTTTAACCCAGGGAGGACAAGTGCACTTACACTCTAATTCACTGAGGGTTGAAGACCAGAAAAGCCACTTAGTGGATGTAAACACTGTCAAAGTAGCTGCACAGTCCTTCCAAGAGTCAGCACAAATGTCTAAGTCACGGACCAAGCTCAGGGGCTGCAAACAAGTCCACTCTTGTGTGCATGATTTGACATTTAGGGCTTTTATGGTTGAGTGACAGACAAGTGAAAGCCAGGGAAAAAGCAGAACTTACCGTTCATTCTGACAGCCAAACTCCGTTAGCAGTGGCATCCAAGCTTAACACTTCACCACAGATATGACTGATCCCTCTGTGGAGCTTGCAGGACCAGAGGCTAGCTGTGGACCGGGGCCATGCTGCCTCCGTGGCCGAGCTGGACCCACCCAAACGCGGCGTGAGGACTGATGCTCACACGGTGAACAGAGAGGCCTGCCGGGGAGTCGCTGGGGTTAAGTCTGACACAGACAGACAGG
Organism: Xyrichtys novacula; assembly: GCA_962446985.1. Lineage (NCBI taxonomy): Eukaryota > Metazoa > Chordata > Actinopteri > Labriformes > Labridae > Xyrichtys > Xyrichtys novacula. The sequence continues at coordinate 14,145,610 of OY660882.1, read as the reverse complement.
CAAGTCATGTACGAAGCCGGTGAAAGAGTAAAACTACACTAAAAACAAGTCCGTGTGTAATTTCAGAGCCACGGAGTCACGCGTCCAAAACGTGCTGGAGTGTTGAGGACAGAAATGAAGAGTTTGCAGTTTAGAGCCTGTAGCGCTGCGAGGAAGGGAAGCGGAGTACTGAGAGAGCCGTGTTAGGGTCACATGACAAAACACACAGCTGTCATATGACAGGAAAGGCCTGATGGGACTTGTAGTTTTTGTGAAAGGGATGTCGAAATATGCTGTTGGTGGGCTTATCAACTCATTAAGTTTTTGGCTATTATCAAAGGGACGAAAACGCCTAACTTCTTTTGAGTCAGTCAAGAGTGGCTATCAGAAAATGCTACTGTGGTGGCTGCTGGTTTGTGAGATGCTTTTATTTCAGTGGTTATGGGGTCAAGCTGTCTGCAAGTGGCCATTAAGACTCAAATCTTTTCATTTAGAGTCAGCTGAGAGGGGTGGGGTTATTCAAGTTCCGACTTGAATTTTAGCTCTAATGTCAGTGTTTTTCCCTGTCTATACTTAATCAACTTGAGACATGAGACTACAGACAATTAAATTTTTTACACACACACACACACACACCAAACCAACACATAACTGGATTTAATAATCATCTATGGTATCTTGGTGTCAGTCAAAGAAATCAGTGTCACTCCTCTCTCTGACCATTTTCCCATACTCTTCAATCTAACAGTGCCATCTCCTGCAAGGAATATATATATATATATATATATATACATATGTGTGTGTGTGTGTGTGTGTGTGTGTGTGTGTGTGTGTGTGTGTGTGTGTGTGTGTGTGTGTGTGTGTGTGGGAGGGACGGGGGAGGCGATCTCTGATTGCAGGGTGTGTGAAGACCATAGACTGTAGATAGAATGGATGATGGTCTGCCTCCTTGCTGGGTGAAGCCACTCCGAGAACAGCACCCTCTGTTGATGGACTGCAGTATAGGTCATAAATCCTGCCTCCTCCAGCAATCCCTATGGAGCTGTGGACAAACTTTAGAAATGTATTACACAGAATATAAATTGTTCTCCCCCCTGGTTGTGATGTTGACATATAGTTATTGTAAGACTGGTTTGTGCTCAAGTCCTCTCTTTCCTGTGGAGCTCCATTTTTAAAAGTTATTAGGGGGTTCAAGTTTTCTTTGATTGACACCAGATACAGCCTATGAGCGTTCAGGGATTGTGCAGCCCCCCCAGGGGATATGCTGTTTGAGCCGAGTGTCATCACAGCGACTCTCGGCGACTCTCCCACTGAATGCGCACAACGCTACTGCGCAGCGCTGCTTTCAGAAAATGAAGAAAAAACATGGAAATACCGAGAGCTTTTTGGCTTCAAATCCGTATACAGGCGGGAGGCGGAACCAAGTTGTCCATAGTATATACAGTCTATGGTGAAGACACACACTGCACGGAGATGAAGGGATAAGAGATGAGTGGAGGCTGATAAATAATTTGTGCTTTTTTGGCAGATTTTTCACTATTAAAAATTTGATGAACGAATCTTTTGAATGAATCTTTTAAGTGAACTGATTCTAGTGATTCAGTACATCTAAAAAAAATGTCGTGCCCATCACTAATAGAGTTTTTAGACAAGTTATTTATGAAATTCAATCTTATTTTCCAAAAATTGTGCTGTGTTAGTGATGGGACGTTCGAAGCCGAGGCTTCAAGGCTTGCATCGGTTTGCTGAAAACCACGTGACCAGTAACAAACGAGGCCTCGCATTACACAGATAACTTGACTGATTCATTTTTGAGTGTCGTTTTTCAAAATAAAAGCACGACAAAAACGCGGCGCTTTGCGGGTTGTATTGAGTGGTAGGTTGGTTCACGCGTTCGTAGCAGAGTTTGGATTATAATCAACAGTGGCTTTCGTTGAAAGCATAGGGTTAGTTAGTTGCAGTAGAAAAAATTGAGAAATGGTAGAATTAGTGGTAGTAGCAGTGGCAGTCGTAGTTAGTAGTGGAATTAGTAGGAGTAGTTTAATGGGGCAAGAAAGAAAGAAAAAAAAGATAATAACCCCCCTCCCAACATATTGTACTGTCACCCAAGCACTGCACTTCCAATTCACAACACCACCTTATGTGTTTAACAGATAATCAACATTGATAGCCAATAAAAGCACAAACCAAAATAACAGTTAAAGGGATTGAAAATATTTATTAGGAATAAAAAGGGGGAGCAAAGTTATATTAAACACTATAGACCTAATTGTTATTGTAGAGAGATTAAACAGTATTATATATTGTGGTAATATCCATCCATTCATTTTCCGCACTGTGAAAACATTTGACATCTATCCGAATGACTTAAATGTCATAGTTTAACTCTGGCAACAGATGGGGCTAGTGAGCATTGAATGAAGCCTCGAGTAGTGAACCTTAGGGCAAAGCAATGGGCTGGAAAGCCTCAATGCTTCAGAAAGCTGCATTTGGCCATCTCTAATGTGTGTGTGTGTGTGTGTGTGTGTGTGTGTGTGTGTGTGTGTGTGTGTGTGTGTGTGTGTGTGTGTGTGTGTGGGGGGGGGGGGGGGGGGGTTCTTGCCTTGAAAAGTCACCAAAAACCCATGAGAAAGAAAGAAGGATTTACAAACCTGTAGCTCTGGCACTTGTAATACATAAAATGTGCCACAAGATGGAGGCAGAGACTACTAAGAGGGCTTTTGCTGACTTCTATTCCGTCTGTTTTTCTTTCTGTTTCTTCGAGTTTAAACCTCACATATTGACGAGAGTGTTGCAGTAGATTCATTTCCAAGCATAGTCCCTGCTGCACAGTTTTCATGTCACAAAGCTGTGTAGTCCATGTCCCACAATTGTCACAAAGGTGTTGTGGAGGAAGTGGGTCTGCGCGTCCCACGTAGAGGAGGGTTTTCCGGTTAAAGTTTCCTTTGTGATTCGGAAGTGGTGGTGTGATGCCAAAGCCGTTTATCAGTACTGACACATCAAACAAGTGGCGACCATGAAAAGTAAGCATGTAAATGAAGTAGCTCGTTTATCTATGATTGATAAGAAGTGTTTACAGCTAGCTCGCTGTCCGGCTTATGGCTGGCACATATAGCATGCTAACATTGGCTAGCTAAAGGAGTGACTGTCTGGAGTATATGAGGTGGTCAAACCGATTTATAAACGTCACCTGTGCCAGAAATAAGTACCTCATCTTGTATATGTTAACCTCATATATTTACTGTGTCGTTTGTGTTTGGTTTTACGAAGGGTTTTTATTTAATTTGCGTGTAGATTGTTCAGGTGAACTCCCACCCAGACAAGCTAACAATAGCTTAGCGTGTCTGTGTTTTGGACAGTGACAGCTGCAGGCTGCTCCCTCATGACATCCGTGGAAAGACCTCCTGTAGTATGCACTTTGTCCAGACTTAATTTTTATTCTTTTTTACATGTTTTATACCACCATGGCCAACCTGCACGTGCCCAGGTTAGACCTAGACATGTACTGCAGTTAAGCATCATAATCCGCAGGGCTGTGGACCAGAATGGACATCAGGGTTTGGCTGGGGAAAGATCGCTGATCCATTATTGTATATTGAGCTTTTTTTTTCTTACTCTCCTCCAGCTGAAACCTTAAAAGCTCCGTCCTGCTGAAATGGGAAAACGCCCCTCCAACATCTAGAAAATCAGGTGAGTACCCAGCTCTGTTTGGCAGCCCAGGTGGATCACACGTCCTAAAAGCCAGCATGCTGGAGCTTGAGATCCTCAGAGGAGGTAGTTTGTTTAGTGTACTTTTCTTCTGGACGTGTATGTGTGAACACCGCTGTGATTGTGATGAATATCTGTAAGGCTAGTGTGGGCGTGTCGAGAGGAATGCAGGTGTCTTACTGTATATTCATTACATTGCACCAAAGGAGAACACACTGTGTTTTGCAACAGCAGCTTTCTGTTGGGAAAGTCAGGATGAAGCAATGGATGCTGCAGTGATTATCTCCTCAAGTCCTTCTTCTTTTTACAGGCCATGTTGTTGTTGTAATGCTTGAAATCCAGGTCACTGTAGAGACCCAGGGCCCTGATAGGCTGGATAACTGGAGCATTTCTGAATACATGGCTGAAATATAATACTTTTTAATTGTTGTTGGTAGATATTTATCTGGAAGTGTTGCACGAAGATAGTGGTCACATGGTGTTTTGAAGTCACAATCACAGTAGCTCGTGACAATTTTAAGCATACAGTGTTCTGCGTTAGTGTATGCCGCATGCAATGCTTAGTTCATAGAACTGGCATATGGGATAAAAACGAGGACATTTTCATTAATTTATAAAAAACAACCAGGACGGCCAGGACAGGATGTAAAAACAGGACATGTCCTGAGTAAACGGGACGTTTGGTCACCCTAATATACAGTATGTATGGCATCCTTATTAGCACAGGGTATTCAAGATACTATATTAACAATAAGTGTGCATTTAAACGGCAGTGTACTTAAACAAATATAATACACAAACATGAAATGGCATCATGGAAACAAAAGGCTGCATGGGCATGCCTGGTATTGATCCTAAGGTAACCTGAGGAATATTTTGCCAAATTTTAACAATCAAACAAATAAGTGGGTGAATGGACAGGTCCATTCAGAATCTTTGCCTGTTTGCTTCTGCTGCTGAGATAAAGCTTTTCTTCTAAGGTAAGTTAGATTAGCAGATAGACTGACCCTGTCAAGTCAGCGTAGTAACAAAGACTTGAGAGGCGAGGATAGGCCTGGGCGATGTGGCAAAAAAAATGATCATGATATATTTTGTCATATTGTCCGATCTTGATTATTATCACGATTTTTTTAAAGCATCTGTACTAAAAACTAAAGAAACTAGAGATTAGTTCAACATTTTATCAACATACAAAGCAAACTGAATAAGAGACACTTTAACTCAACAGTACAACAAATGTAGATAAATACTAAATAATGCAGTGAATTAGTTTACAGTCCTGAGTGTTTTTGCAGGTATGCAAGATCCAAAATCTCCCCCTCAGAGATAATGAAGATGCCTTAAAATGTAAACATAGATGATAGTCATGGCTGACTTCTGTTTTGCTGCCCTCCGCTCCATGTTCGGTCATTCGGTTTACTTCTCCTGTTTACTTCCCGGACAACTTACAGAAGTGAGCAGGAAAAGCTTGACACACTCCCGCTATGTTTGATCGAGTAAATATGCTCACAGCTGATCACTGTGATCAAACTGAAATTTATCATAATCATATAATTGCCCAATCCTTATGTGAGGGTATCATATGTGGATTTATGTGCACACAGTGGTCAAAATTTCCAGGATTTAAGTTATATATATTTTGATTTTTATGTTACCATCATGTCCTTAAAAACTTCCATCATCCTGTTAAATCTTGACTCCTTTTAAATCATACTTGTACCAGTTGTGTTCTGTTTTAGCCAGATAAACACACCTGAATAGCTGCTTGTGTTTGAGAGATATTAAATAGGTGTGGGACTATCAGGGCAACAATCTTACTTTACAGAAATTCCAGGATATCTGATAAATATCTTGACAGTCATACTAGGAGTGGGAATTAAAGGCTAACTCAGTATGTGATACTATACCTTTAACATTAGAGGTACACCAACAGGGAAAATCAGAATTTTGTTGTGCGGCACATTGTTTGCCAATGGGCTGATGTCTGTCAGCAGGGCAAATCAAGGTCATCAGTGCACCCTGCACTGACATGTAATTCCCTACAATGACGATAACATCACACTACAGCATTTCTATGATAATGAATGAATTGCAGGAGATTCACAAAGAAATACATTACTATATCTTAATGAATAACTGAGAACGGTTTGGGAAAAAAAAACAATTATAGCATCAGTATAGCAGTATAGCAATGTTTAGGACTATGTTCCACCTTTAAACTCAACATGTATAACTGAGAACTTAGTATGCAGGGGGGTTAGCCTGATACAGATCAGCATCTTTGTGATTCTTGTGCTGATATGTGACAGCTTCTAAAATGTACAAGAAACTCTGGTTTCAACCTGTTTGTACATGTTGGATTGGAGTCAACAATAGGAAAAGTAGCCAGCTGTAATCTAAGAAACTTGTTGACCGTTTGACTAACTTTTGGATAACTGTGATTCCTACAAAACACAGAGTTAAAATTTTTGCACTAGTTTAAAATGTCGTTAATGATACTGTGCCCAGCAGCTAAGAAAGGAAGAACAGGAAGTAAGCCCATTCACCTATACCAGTGGTTCTCAAGTCCAGTCACACACCTGATTCAAATGATCAGCTCGTTATCAAAGCACTGTAATGGCTAAATAACGAGCTAATCATTTGAATCAGGTGTGTTGGAGCAGGGAAACATCCAAAACATGCAGGACAGTGGACCTCGAGGACTGGACTTGAGAACCACTGACCTATACCAATATTTACACAACTTCATTCGGTTTTTATAAAGACATTTTTTTTTTCAAGCACTTCAAAATCCCTCAAATATTTCCAATTGACCTGATAAAACCTGCAGACATCCAGCCAGCAACATCAAGAGTACGTTTAGTGGGTCATGTGGTCAGTGTGCTGCTATTCACTGTGTGTGTGTGTGTCGGCATTTGATTGTGAGAGAGAAGAATGACATCTCAGACAACACTGCCTCATTGTTTTCAGGCCCCGCTGTGCTGCAAACACAGAAACCCCATCAGAACCCCTCGGCTAGAAAACACACATTCGCAGAGAGTGCAGGGGGAGGGATCAACAACACACGACACGGCAGCAACCATTAGTGGATTTGTTGTATCTATAGGAGTGTTTCATAAAGCGGATAACCTGTTTTACCGGAGTGTTTCCAGTAAATCAGGAAAATCAGTCCTGTGAAGAAAGTGCTGGATAAATTTCAGCTTGGTGACAACGAAAACACATCCTTCAGAGTAGTCTTATCTCAGGCACGTTTGTTTTGGGGCTTAACTCCACTCAGTGGAACCAGTTTGTGCTACAAATGTACCTGCTAGTCTGAAACACAATGTTCCCGGTAGTACTGCCGCTCTGTGGACGTAAATCTGTCTCAAACTACAACACATGCTGTATGTTTTACACAGTTGGTGTCAATTTAATGTTATGTAAACAGGGCGGAGTGTTAATTCAGTACTGAAACATTTCTTCATCTGTTGTTGTCTAACAGTTTCCTGAAGCTCTAAATTGATAACGGGCCCTTTTATACAGAGGAAGTTTTGACACACACCAAAAGCTGTGATGAGGCAATGTCGCTATTGCCTCAAGTTCTGTGGTTGTGTATGCTTCTTCTCGGTCTCAGCTCACTGCCTCTGTCATTGACAATCTGTGATGTAACATACAGTATATAAACACTAACTTGTGTCAAAAGTTTATGACATGTACATCATTTAACATGTACTTGTGCACGTTTGTTGTATTTCAAACCTTACAAAAAAAAAAATACACCATGAATTTTGGACACCATGAATTCCCAACTGAACCAGAGATCACAGAATTTGCAGGCAAATTATATCAAATAGGTTTGGCTGGTGTTGCTAACATTATTAAGAGCGGACAGCCCAGGCTAGTGGCATGTGGCTATACTTAAGGTTAGACAAAATTGACAAAGAAATCCTGTACCCACCAGCAGAGGTTTTTTTCAAATAGATCTGTGTCCACTAGGGCTGGGCAATATGGCCTCAAATCAATATCACAACATATTGAGCAGTTCACCTCAATAACGATTAATGGACGATAACTACTACGCCACAAGCTTCTAACCCCCTCCATCATTAACTTCGTCTACTTCAGCCGCCACTCCAGCCGCTTAAACTGTTGAGCCGTCCTCCAACATTTTCTATGTCTGACTATACAACAAAATACTACCCCCAAATGTGGGCCATTGATTGCAAACAAGATTTTTTAAGTCGCATACAATTTTTTTTTTTTTTTAAATTTAAAGTCAGGATGAAAAATTGAGTACACCCCAATCAAAGTTCTGGTAGCACAGCTAAATTTTAGTCACCATATCACCCTTATTTTCATTTTATGGTAAATGAAATATTATGTTAAACTCAGATTTGTCAAAACTTTGGAAATTACGCTTTTGCTCATGTAGATATTAAGAAATACATTACTTTTAATAGGGGGTGTACTGACTTATGCTTGGCACTCTATGTGTGGACAGGGCCTTAGCTATAACATTGCTCTGACATTCTGTGTTACCAATAATACAAGTATCAAAAACCAGTTAAAGAATTAGTAATCCTGGTACTGATTTGTAAGAGTTAATCTGTCAGATCACTAAACTTACACTTCTTTTGGTTTGGTTTACACATATACAGTAGGGTGACCATATTTTGATGACTGAAAACCAGGACAAAAACCAGGAATTGGCAATGAGAAATTCTATATCTTTAATTTTCTTCTTCCTAGTGGCCCAATAAAAAACAATAAAAACGAGGACATTTTCATTACTTTATAAAAAACAACCAGGACGGCCAGGACAGGACGTAAAAACAGGACATGTCCTGGGTAAATGGAACGTTTGGTCACCCTAATATACAGTATGTATGGCATCTTTATAAGCACAGGGTATTCAAGATACTATATTAACAGTAAGTGTGCATTTAAACAGCAATGTGCTTAAACAAATATAATACACAAACATGAAATGGCATCATGGAAACAAAAGGCATGCCTGGTATTGATCCTAAGTTAACCTGAATGGTCTGGATGCTTCTTATGGTACAAGTCAGACAGAGATATATTTATGTTGAAGGCCAGTTAAAGGAATGGGCATTTGAAGTCAGTGATTTAAGGACAAGGGTAGTTCGCTCCATCTTAGTGGTTTTGGTGAGGACTTGTGTAGCTGAGCTCTTGGGGATCTTAAATTGTATGACTTTCCACTAACTCTTGTAAGTACTCATGCCAGCAGTCTGCTCAAATGAACATCAAGTCTTTGTTTTTATGAAGACAGAAACTATTTAATTTTGCCATATTGCTAAAGTAGAGACGGCAGATTAGTTATTGTCTTGATGTGGCTGTTAAAGTTTACTTAAGAGCCTTTTATCACATGTGCGCACATTTAGAGGGTTCATTAGGTTGTCTCTGACTTCATCGATGGCAGTGGTTTTTAAAAATTTCCACTGCCTGTTTCTGTTATGTGCTATGGTGGTCAAGTCTGCCGCTGTGGTTCTGAGTCTTTTGAGCTTAAGTTAGACTGCAGCGCTCATGACCGTCCTCATGGGGAAAATACCGTATTCGATATAACACAGAACACACACACAGACACCTTTTATTACTTCCTTTATGATTAACCTCCAGCTGTGAGGATAATGAGTGCGGTGAGTTCAGTGTATGGAAATCGCTCAGAGCTTGTTAAGAAGTAAAACAGAGAGAAAAAAAATCCATAAACCGAGTTAAGCTGCTCTAAAGTAGCAGCCACAGCAACAGTTGTAAAAGCTCAAACATGCAAATTCTTCCCTGATGGCTGATTTAATCCCAGAGCCTACAGCCCTGCATTCTTCTTCTCTCCTCAGTTATTTAGTCTGTGTTTGAGAGAGAGTAAGAGAGACAGAGAGGCAGACACAGGGGATCACTCTGTTTTCTTGGATCAAACTTCTGACTTGTTACGGCCTGTGAAAGTACCCTGGGTACTCTTGCTTTATTTGTTATTGCATACCTTTGTTTCATATCCAACTCTGATTGGCTAATGCAGACGGCCTGTTATATAAAAAATAAAAATCCAAATGCATGACACTCACTGATGAACTTACGAAACAAAGCTTTGAAATGAAAAAGGAGGGGCTGGGGCAGCAGAGAGTAGACTAATGACTGTGTGTAGAAATAGACGATGAAAATGAAGCCAAAATAAGCTGGCCATGGACCCTGGTTTATTGTGCTGGTTGTGTTACCTCCCCCTGTTCCTCCTCTGCTCGGGAATTCCTGTAATAGTGCTGCAGGAGATTCATTTGTCCACAGAGCTGTCAATCATGATATCCCAACCCTTTCTGTGAGCATCACGCAAATAGCTAAAATAAATCTCAAACATAAATCATCAGAAAAAGAAAAAGAGGTGACCAGAATAAACATTTTAAAATACTTTAAAGTGTATTTTAATGTTAGAGTGGCACATCTGTTGACATTGAGAGACTGCAGACACTATTAGGAGCTACCACGCTTTTGGTCTCACCTTTGGAGAGCTGCCATGTTTTACATCTTTTTATACACGAAATCTATATTTACTGTGTCAAATGTGACTCTGATTTTCTTTTCTGCAGGTGTGTTGCTTTAAAATGGTCAATAAATTTTTAAAAAGCAACGGGTGTTTACGACATGTTATTGAATGTGTCGTTATGTTGTCCCAAAGTTTTCCTAAAAATCAAACATCAGTCTTTAGGCTAGCTTATTTTCTTTAATCTAGATCATAAGCTGCTTACCTTTCAGTTCATAAAATACCAACTCTGCATTGGTACTCACGTCTTACACACTTTAAACTCAGCTCTTCTTGAACGCAGCACAGCTGCTCTGAAACATATTTCATATTTTCAAGTGTATTTTAAGCTGCTGCCTTTTGATGAGTCATTAAACTATGAACGTACTATTTTTGCAACAGGTCTCTCTGTCACTATGGCAACGCTACACCCACAGAAAGGGCAGGAGCCAAATCCTGGCTGCATGGAAGCAGCCGGGACGCCAGGCTTGGCCCCGAGCCCTCAGAGCGAGGCAGTGACCAACGAGCTTCAGGAGCTGTCGCTGCAGCCTGCACCCAACGAGCTGCCTCTGCAGGAGAGAAAGAACGGTGAGGCTGTGTTACATGCACCTTTTTTCTGCTTTTAATCACTCTCAACCCACATTGGGGGATTTAATTGGATCAGTTGTGCATCCAGGCTCATGCTTTGCTGCATTGAAGTCGAACATTCTTTGGCAAGCACCACGATGAATTTGTAGGGAAGAGGGGTCAAAATTGGTGTAGCGACATACTGTACACTGTCCTGCCTTTGAAACAACTCCTTTGCATTTCTCAGAGCGAATTTTGACTGAACACTGCCCTGGGCTGACAAATACAGAAACACTATTTACATATGAAAATAGCCGAGTCGAGTACAGCGCTGTTAAAGTCCACAGCCTTCCCTCTTTTGTAAAACGTCAGAAAATATAGTGTTGCTTCTCATCATCTGGGAAGAGAAGCAGGAGAAACACAGCCTGGTTAATTTGCGTGACAGTTTTCTCAAAGTTGGTGCAGAAGTTTAAAATTGTTTTGTACCCTTGACTCAATCGGAGGCTCTTTTTCGCATTTTTGTACCTTACAAAGTATTACCAGCTTGAACTAAAATTCACCCTGTGTGCCGACATCTTCATCCTTTTCTTTGTAGACATGTTTGAAAGACAGGAGACATTCGTATCATGTGTGTCTTTAATATGATTTCTGTATTTGTCCACCTGTGAATAAGAAGGGGGGCGCCTTTGAGACTGTGATGGAGGGCGGAGCAAAGAGACACACAGTCAGCAGAAAGAGTCACAGCATCAGCAACAACAAACGAACCAAATTGTCCGCCTTCCTGCAAGTTTGTTTGAAGATGTGGACGTGCTATAAATTCTTTAGATTGGAATTACTGTGAAAAAATCTGGAAATAAGCTTTTATTTTCACTTTTGCAGCTTTGTTTATTTTACTGGTGCTCTGTCTTTAACCCCTGCTCCACTTTCACACACTCTTTTACTCATAGTAGTTTTGGACCAGAAAAATAAGTGTCCTTTTTTACTCCCGAGGTATTAACAGTAGATGGACTTACGTTGTATTTTTTAGCTTTAAAGACAGCTCTTTATTTTAGTCCTCAGGTTGAACTCTACTCGAGTGTGCACGAGTGTGTGTCTGTGTCTCCGCTCACATAAGGCTGTGTGCAGCGAAGTCTCCAGAAAGCAGGGGGTGAAGGAGCTGCTGTGCATAATTGGCTTGTTCCTGTGCGCTGACCTGCTGTTACACTAGATTAGACTGTGCTGCAAGTTCGCCGTGTGGACTTAGCGCGCTGTTGGCCTTTTTTTGTGTGTGGAGTCAGAGCTTAGAGTACTTGGCACCCTGTGCAGAGTTACACGCAGCAACTTCTATTGGTCCAAATCCTGCATGGTGGAAAGTTTGAATTTGTTGTTGTTGTTGTTGGGGCTTACACAGCTAAATGCAGAGTGAAACAGAGTTCATAAAGTCAACAGCGCCAAAAAGTACTTTGGGATCTTTAAAGTGCGTTAGGTAATGAGTCTTTTTAAACCTGATTCCAGTCTATGGAAGGAACAGCTTTAAATGGACATGTTATTGATCAACAAAATTTCTTTCTTTTTATTGAGTTTTCCTTTGATGTATTTCAATGAATGTTTTGGCACAAGTGAATCACTTTAACAACTAAAAAGAAAAGATAATATAATAATAAATAAATAGATTAGATGAATCAATCTAAATATCAAAGTAAAAACAATGCCAAGAACATACAGAATCAGATCATACCAAAGCAATGCAAATTGAATAAAATAAAATAACCATATAAGGGTAATACTGAGAGGAAAAAATAAAGTAATACCAACAAAAAAGAGTAAAAAATAATAAATTAAAAAAAAGGTGAAGAAAATATTAAAAAGGGGGGGGGGGGGGCAAAAAGACAAATACAAACTCACAGGAAAAGACAACAAAGACAGAAGGGGAAGGATTGGGGGTGGGGGATCTAGTTGTGCATTCAATCACTCATCCTCAGCTAGGGCATTGCTATAGTGATTCCGCTGAAATTCTATCACTTCAACTATAGCCCAATTATTCAACAAAAATTAACTCACTAAGGCGAGTAATAGAAAATGAGCAGGACAAAGTGTTCACAACATACATTATGTTAATGTACCTAGACTGTATGAACTATGGACAACTTGGTTCCGCCTTCTGCCAGTATACCAGTAAGCCAAAAAGCTCTCGATAATTCAGCGTTTTTTTCTCCACTTTCTAAAACCAACGTCGCGCAGTAGCATTGTATGCATTCGGCGGGAAAGTTGCCTAGAGTTGCTGTGATGATGCTCTGCTCAAACAGCGCATCCCCCGGGTGAGCTACACAATCTTCGTACGCCCATGGGCTGTATCAAGTGTTAATCAAAGAAAATATGAACCCCCTAATAACTTTTAAAAATGGAGCTGTACCTATACTGCAGCTCGTCACCAGAGGGTGCTGTTCTCGGAGTGGCTTCACTCAGCGAGGAGGCAGACGGCGTCCATTCTATAAACAGTCTATGGTTTTAACCATAGGTTGTATGAAACCATTGACAGAACAACAGCTGTCCTGGGTGAAGCAGGAGCATGGAGAGCTCTCCTCTGTGACTGGCTGCAGTGAAGGTCAGAAAAACATGCAGAACAAATACAGGTCGAGTTAATTTTCCCAAATATGTCTCTATAAAAAAACACTTGAACATAAATTGGCATAACAGCATGTAAGAAAACTACTACTATAGTTTAACCAATGTTCTGTTAACTTGACATACACTGCAGTAGTCAGTAGGGGGAGCTCTAAAAGTTTGGCTTCTCAGTCTGTGATCACTTGTGGCATCCATTTTTATATCAAGTCTCTGGTTGTAGGCTTTAGAATATGTCCTCCATGAAGTCAGACAGAGACTCTCTAATATGCAAAGAGATCCCAGCACTGGTCAGACGTAGGAGATAGTGTAACTGTTTCTTTCTCACACTCCTTGTTGTATCAAAAGAGTCAGCCACATGAGCCATTGTTCCCAGCTGGGCGTTGGCCAACCGTTTAGTTGTTTTGAGCCACCGTTGGTTGACCTGGTGTCGATTTGTCAGGAGAAGAAGGTGAGGCTAGGTTTAACGAGTAAATGATTGACCATCTTCACCAGAGAATAATGCACAATGGCACAATGAAAGTCAACGTTAGAAAAAGTAGGAGAGGCGGAGTACAGCTAGTGTTAACAACTGACTACAGCAAGGATCATAAAACAGCATTTGTTGCACTTGACCTGTATTTTACGAGATGTTTACATGATTTCAGAAATGTTTAAGTATGAACCTGTGACATGCAGTCACAGGACCATGTTTACCTCACAGGAACACACAAAGACACACACACACACTCTGTCTCTTACACAGCCTCGAGCCACCACTCCCAAATTGAAACAACCTCTGCTCTGGTTGGCCTCTTCCTCACACACAGGAATCAGCTAGCTGGAAGCCGACATGTTCCTGCAGGCACCGCTGCAGCTAATCTTACACGAAGATGCTTTCAGAGCATCACATGTGACTGCAGGAGTTTTATCTGTATGCAAACACTGAGGGAACAGAGTGGAATGCCCACATAGTAAAGCTTATCGCTGCTTTATCGCTCGCTGCACGTTATGCAATGTGTTTATGTGTGAGGTTCCTTCCTCTGTCATGGACAAGCGCTGGGAGATTTACTGTTAAACAGATGCATGCATGTGTGTGTGTATATATATAGAGAGAGAGGTGACATGTCCTCCTGAGACAGATGTTTACGCACTTGTGTGCATGAGTATTTCAGATTATATTCAAGGTTCAAAGTAAAGCACTTTCCGTCAAACTTCGAGCTTCATTGTTTTGTTTGAAAATAAACTCATTCTTGCTCTGATATTTGGACTGGAATAAATTAAAAGTTTGAGTTTGAGTGGGAGTGTGGGCTGCAGCAGCAACAGCAGCAGAAGAAGGAGGCAGGGGGGAGAGAGAAAAGAAGGAGGGTCATGTCTGTAATGGCTGTATTGCATAACTTGGCAGGGAGGGAACAGAAGGAAAGCGAGGGAAAAATGGAAAGCAAGAAAGGAAGGAGGGGGGTGTGACTTATATAGGAGGAGGCAAGGCTTGGCACCAGCTCGTTTCTATTCTTTTTCTCTAACTTGAACTTCCAAACTTGTTGAAGGAGCGCAGAGAAGTGACCGACAAAGTTTTTTTAAAGAAGTGCACAAGGAGCAAAGCAGGAGTAAACCAGAGGTGTTGCCACGGAGATCTGAAACCCTTGGGTGGACCTTGTTTGTTGCCCAAGGAGCAAGAAGGGGACGGACACACAGACCTGCTCACGCCCTCTCTGCCGGGGCGTGCACACACTCGCAGGCAGACAGTGGAGAGAAAGGGAATGTGAGGTGCTCTGCTACCTGTGGAGTACAAGCTGCCGGTGAGAGGAAAAAACGTGCTCCGAGTTGCTTTCATTTCTCCTGTCGCTGGACTTCTCCGCCGCCTGCTACCACTTTGGTGCTTCATTTTTCCCCCCCTACACTTTTCATTTTGCTTGCTCAAGGAAAATGAAATGCTAACTTTGCCGGGAGGGTGAAGCTTCACTACAGCATGGTGCAGAAGGATATGACTATCCTGTCAGGTAAAGTCGATATGAGCATGTCGTTTTTCTTGCTTTCATATCTTCTTTGTGACTTTAAGAGACAATGGCAACAAATGCAAATCGGCTATGAAGTTAAGCTCGAGGTGAGCGCTGCTGCCTGCAGGTGCGAACTATGTATGAGGTACTTAGGTGTTCTGTTGCTGCAGGCTCAAGTGTTGCTGCTACACAGGCTGTACTTGTTGTTTCTTTGAGAAGTGCTTCAAAAATGTTCCTTCAATTACCGTGAACTGAAAGTGATAGTTAAAGCTGAAAAAGTTAATGTTTCAAAGTTTTGTTGCTCTGGTGGATTTATATATGCTAAATAAAAGTTTAGTAGAAATAGGAATGCAAAACTTTCCATGTAACAAGAGTGGCAGTTCAGTTTGCAGTATGGAAATGTAGTTTCAGGGCCTCTTGGAACAAAAAGGGAACACTTGATGCCAGATATGCGGGGCGAATGAGGTCATAGAGTAAGTTGAAAGGTGTGGCTGGTGAATTTGCACCCCCCAACCCCCCCAACATTAATGCAGCTGTCAACTGTCCACTACAGCCCCCAGCCGACTCACTGCAGGCCAGGAGCCAGAATCCAGGCAGCTCTGGGTCTGTAGATTTGAGGGTAAGCTGAAGGAGGAGGAACAGAGAACAAAGCCCGGCTCCACTAAAAGAACTCAGCCGGAGTTTAAGGGGGGGAAGTAGGTTAGAGGCATCACAGACTCTGCTCCAGATTGAAGTGGAGATGACCCACTCATTACAGGCAGAACAGATTGTTCCAGATCATGACACAGACCACAGACACGGCGTGGAATGTAAATGTGGAAAGCAGTGACATAATCTTAATGTGTGCCAGTGCTGGAGGCCTCATTGAAATGTAATTGTGCCGCGATGACTCGAAAGTCTGCAGGTTTTAACTCCAACCAAACATAAACAACACTGGAATGGTTTCTCTTGATTTCTGAGAGGCAAGACTAAACAAAGAACCAGACTGAGTTAGTGTGTAGATACCAGACCTGTGCAGGACCACTGTGTTTGCTGACTGTTCTTATTCTTAATACAGTGAAAACAGGACTTGAAAAAAAAGGTTCAGGTGGAGTCTAAGCTTGCAAGTGAGGTGCTGCCAGACTGGAATACTATCAGTGAGTTTTAAGATTTGGCCTGACCTCACCACTCAGACATGTAAACATTTAAGATAAGGATCACGTCCCTCTTTGTCCCCACCCATGCATAATGTCAATAGACCCTCTGGTTTCAGCGCTGAGTTTGCTAGATGGTTTGCCAACAAAAATTGAAGACAGTAATACGTCCTTGACCCCTACTGACGGATAAATCGCTGCCGGGCGGTGTTTTTAGACATATTAACTGGATTTGTAGCGTGGCTGAGGCGAGCTCAGCCCAACAGTGATACAGGGAGCCTGATGGTGCTGTTATGTAACTGATTGGGAAGGCTGCCAGCAGCAGAGGCCCCGCAGCTCTCTGTCAGCCTTAGAGGAGAGGAGAAGAATGAGATGGAGAGAGCGATAGATGGCGAGAAAGAGAGGAAGAGAACGTGCTGTGAGAAGAGAAGAGACTAAAGACATGTGAAATTAAAGGAGCTAAGTGAAGAATTGAAAAATAAGAGAGCGGTGAGTCGTGTTTGACTACATGTTAGGCAGGAAGGAAAACGGGGGGGGCTGTGTTTCATTGTAATCCAAACACACAGCTGCAGCAAACACAATCCAGCTGGGTGTCTCCTCACCTCTATGCCAATGAGTCTGCCTCGTATTAGGTAATCTCTAGGAAATCAAAGCTTTAAAGATGTATGTACAGTAAGACAGAATAAATCAACTACAGATACGACGATAAACGGCATTGAATTATTCAAGACTTTTTAGTTAATGATGACGTATTGTTATCTACCAAAGCTTACAGACCTGTCTAAGCTTATTTGTGAGTTTGATGAAATATGGACACGGTGGGTAGTGCATCTTAAAGTGCTGCGTAAATCTCAGCTTTGCAGTAACATTGCGTAACAGGCAGAATCTAAACAACAGGAGACCAGATGTCTGAGGGGTTTTTTTTCCGCTGAATGTAAGTAAACAGCTCTCAGTCTAATAAACAGGCTGAAACATTTTTATGCAACACAGGCAAGTTTTCAGAGAGGGCTTAAATCTTAGAAGTGTCCAGCTCACCACGCACACACCCACAGACTTTGCATGACTCACCAGTCCACACAAACACTCACACTTCACGCACGCACACTTCACAACTCCTGTCACTGTCAGAACCTGGACATGCACTTACAGGCTTTGGTAGCCTTCCATTTGCACATTGTGTCCTGACAGAACGGTATTTCGACAAGCGCCAACACCACTCGCATCTTTGATTTGCGATCCGGTGAATTCCTGTTAGATAATGAGGAGAGAACGAGCGCAGCCACAGAGCCTTGCACACATCTGTAGCCTAAAGCTACACAAAAGCACTTTATCAGCTTCGTAGGTCTCTGCTCGTAGCAACAGGAACGCTGTGCATGAACACCCACAGGTACAAGCCCACTCATGTAGCTCAGTGATCTTTAAAGACACACACACACACACGGTTAGACAGGCATATACACTATCTTATGGCATACATCACCTCAGGGCACATAAGCTTAGAACAGTCTTAAACTTGCACAAAGGAGCTGCTGAACAAAAAAAAAATGCATGCATTACCCTTAACCTGTAGTCATTTATATATATATATATATATATATATTCCTTCATACACATTCTGAGTTTATTAAGTACTCTTTAGTAGAAATGTACCTCCTCTGTTTTGATGCATGCTTTGGCCACATGTCTGAGCTACACTGCCTTCTTCCATCTGTGTGATCTGAGATGCCCACTCAACATTATTCCCTTCATTTGCCTCTGATTATAACCACCCATTGTCAAAAGCTTAATTTCCCTAACCTGTCATAAATTTCATCTGCATGAAGTTATGAGGGGAATATGAAAAAGATGCAAGTAGGTGTACTGAGTTATAAAAGATCATGATTTTTCATGAGTGTGACAGTCGACAGATACATTAGCGTTAATGGAAGGTCAAAGAAGCCAAGAAAAGAACCTACACAGCCTGTTCATGTTAGTGTTGTGTATCAGTCAGATTTTAGAGTCATGAGACATACAGGATTTTCTTTCAATTTTAACGATTATTTATTCTTCTGAATTAGGGATGTCCTGATCCGATATTGATATCGGGTATCGGTCCGATATCAGCAAAAAAACAAATATTGGATTATGGGCCTGCATCTAAGATCTCCAATATCAGCACTACAAGCAGTCCGTTCCAGACTCCGCTCCAGCACCTCTATCTAGCAGCACCCAGATCCAGCATGTAAAGGCCACATAGTCACAACAACAGTCTGTACTAAGGTACTAACAAAGTAGCGAGGAGTAGGAGTGATGTCGGCCATGTGGCGGCATTTTTCGTCTAATTCCGAAAAAGACATTGCAGCTGAGTGCAAAACTTGTCATGCACGAGTTTGTGCCAATATCAGATCAATATCGGTATCGGCCATTACTGAAGGCTACAGTATCGGTATTGTATCAGAAGTAAAAAAGCTGTATCTGTACGCCCCTATTCCGAATACCGATCGGGTCCTACAACAGCTACAAAGATACAGCCAGAATACAAGTCAAAAACAATAATAGCTGATATTTTCTAAGCTTGAACCACAGTTGCTCTGTTTGTTGATAGTCATGAACCAGTGTAGATTTGTCTGTGTAGTTAGCTGGTTTGAAGCAGATATATAAATAAGGGGCCACAGTCCCCTTGCAGAAGTTGCTGGTTTTAACCCCTGCCTTGACCCCTTGCTGCGCGTCCTTCTCTGTTATCTACTCCCCTCATTTCCTGAAAGCGATAATACCTTCAATATAAGTCTGAATTCATAAGTAAGAAAATGGTTTGATGCCAACGAGTAATGACTTCTCACTCAGTGTAAGTGCTTTAACCAGCCTCTTGCAGGCCTGGGTAATAATTTGACACAATTATGATAGGGGGAGATGGATCTCAAGCTAGCTATCAGGTACCTTCGGATCCAAATTAGAGTGTTCTGATTGCTTAGTAGGATTCAGGGAAAAACATGTTTCAACCACAGTTACTATTTGAAACACCAGGAACTGAAGATAAATATAAAAACAGACCATAGAGTGTTCAGTATTAGTGAGATCAGTGTTTTAGTTCACAATCACTGCTGTGTTCCTGTATTGAATTTCAGGTATGTTGTTCCACTCCTTGTTTTTAAGCGGGTAATGAGAATGTACTGGAACAAGTTAATTTGATAAAGTAATTTTGTCGCATTAATACTTAAGCACTCTGCTGTGAGTAAATAAGGAACATGATCTAATACAAACTTTCTGCTGTTATAGTGGATGAGTGAGGTGAACTGAGTCTCACACGGTCAGAGGTTCCTGCTGCCTCAGCAAACACGACGTTCCCACAAACTGAAGACATGTTGATTTAGTTTGTGTCTCCAGTTCGGCTCACTGTGGTGTGTGTGTGTGTGTGTGTGTGAATAATGGAACAGCCATTAGCCTGTGACTCACCTGCTTAACACTAAGTGTGTTGCACTAAACGTCAGCTGATGAATGCAGCAGAGGTTGCTGTCAGCTGACGGCATGCTTGTTTCGTAGTTGTGAGTCACGCAGGCGCCATAACATGTGAGGAAGAAGATATTTATCAAGATGTGTCGTATTTGGGCTGTTTGGTGACCTTTTTTTTTTTTAAAGTGAATTTTAATCATTTCAGAGGGTTGAAAAAGTTTGTGCAAGAGTCTTGAAGTCTTTCCAACACACAACTGGAGATATTATCAACAGTGTCACCAGACTCCAGAGACTCCAGAGACAAGGACTTGGCTGCTATCTCATCACTTTGTCCTCTCTACACCATAAACATGACCACCACTGTGTGTGTGCATGTGCCTGAGCGTGTGCGTCGGTGTGTGAGAGCATGTGTGTGTGAATGCTGTCACCGCAGACTAACGGACACAGCTGCCTGTGCTTGAAATGCTCACAGTCATTAAGTTCTCGTCATGGTCACTGGATACCTCTTCATTCTCGTGTTCACATAGTCTGTTGAATGGATCTGTGTTGCATGTTTGTTTTTAGCCGCAGTGACGCTCAGGTTCGGTGAAAACAAACCGACTGTCCAAGTTTTGTGTCTCTGAAGTGGAAGGATACAGAAACAAGATAAATAGTCAGCCTGATGCAACAGAAAGCGAAAGAAAGAGCTATTTTTAAAACAGCAATAGTGCAAATTTAAAAACAGAGCAAGTGACAAAATATAACTGGGTGTATAGAGTATATTGACGATATCTACCTGTTGATAATAACCATTATAAACCCTGTATTGCCCCCTGAAATTAAACCCAGTCTTTAAACTTAATGTTTTTTTATAATAGTTTAATATTTCAAAGGTGATGGAGATAAAATGTTTGTTTTCACTGATGTTTCAACATCTACTTCCAGAGTTAAAAATCAAGTGCTTTACAGCACTGTTATCCACATAGCACCAACAAGTATAGACCAAAATATCAACTATTTATTTCATATTTTTATCGCTGGACCTTTTGGTCAGTGATATCTTTATCTTCCATGCAACTGCGTGTAAAATTAGCAAGAAATAGTGGAAAAATGTATTTGTTTCAATTTTCAAACATGAGAGAAAGTGTGCTGTAACGTGTAATGTGTTCAGTTTTTACGATTATTTATTCTTCCGAATAAGGGATGTCCTAATATGATATCGATATTGGATATCGGTCAGTTGTCAGCAAAAATTTGAATATCGGATATCAGCTTGCATATAAAAATCTGCAATATCAGCACTCTGAAACAAGCAGTCCATTCCAGACTCCGCTCCAGCACCTCTATTTAGCATCACCTGGTTCCAGCATGTCGAGCCCACGTAATAGCAACAACAGTGTGTATTAAGGTACAAACAAAGTACCAAGGAGTAGGGGTGATGTCGGCCTTGTGGCAGTATTTTTCATATAAGTCTGAAATATCAGATCAATGTTGGTATCGGCCAATATTGAAGGCTACAATATCAGTATCTTATCAGAGGTAAAATAGTTGTATCGGGACACCCCTAATATGTAGTGTGTGAAACATGTTCCAGCGATATTTCAGGAGGAGGGATACTTCCTGCAATATTGATCGGTCAGATCTTCATGCTCATTTAAAATCAGACTCAAATCTGCTATGAAGTGATATTCAGTATTGCTCATATAGCCATAAATCTGTGTTAGAGTTGCTTTGTTTAGACAGCTACTGTAGATGGCTGTTTTGCCTCAAAATCCTGAATTAGTTAAGTTCTAACTTCAGGGTTTCTGATGGGTCTTAAAAGTCTTAAAATGTCTAAAGTCCAATAATTTGAATTTAAGGCCTAAAAATTTCTAAAATTCTCTTAAAACCTCATAAAATGTCATAAATATACATTTGAAAGGTCTTAAAAAATGGATGGTGTTACTTACAAATAAAGATTGATTTAAAGTTAGTTTAAAATGTTCCAATTTCCCTTCATGTCTTTTGTACTTTTTTGCCAGTATGGATGTAAAATGGATCTTAAATTGCTGTCATTATGGTCTTAAAAAAGTCTTAAAAAGTCTTAAATTTGACTCGTTGGAACCTGCAGAAACCTTGTAACTATCTGACTCAGCTTATTTTAAAAGTGAAGATTTAAAATGTAAGGTAGGATTTTCTATAAAGCAAAGTATGAGGAATATGTCCCCATCAAAGGTCGGTGTCTAATAAAAACTTCCAGCCGCTGAAGCAAATTAACAGCAGGCTTTCACGACAAGTTATATACAGTAACAGAAAGATGAGAGGAGAAGGAGGCAGGAAGAGGAGGCCTATAAAACCCCAAAGAGCAACCTTAAAGAAGGCCGGAGCACACAGACACACTCGGCATCAAACAGACTCTCAGATCCAGCCTGAAATTCCCGCTCTGCCTCACAGTCATCTGCTCCACACATGTTGTCACCGTCTCCTCAACTTTGCAGACTTCTCTTTTCTCTCTGTTGTGCTAATTAGCTTCCCTAGCCGCCTTTCTTTGCTGCTCATCCAGTCTGCTGGAGTCTGTTGTTGTACGACTGGTTTGGAAAACAGTCGTAAAAGAAGAGAGAAAGCAGAGTTTCCCCTGTAAGTGGGGCAGGAGGTTAGGGGGTTCGCTACAATAAAAATCATTTTCAGATGTTGGAGTTATGTAACAGTCTGTTTCAAAGCCGTCATCGCTGGTCAGGGAACACCCCTCTCCAGCTCTGCTGTTTTTTTCCCTCTTTACCCCTCTCTCTCTCTCTGAGCCTCTGTTCTTCCATTTACTGAACTCAGCCTCACCCTCCTCCTCCTTCTCCTCCTCCTCCTCCATCCTTCTTTCAGTCCTGTTTTACAGTGAGGGTTGTGTTACCAGATGCTAACAGCTGCCAGCTGCTCTGTGCCTCTCTTTTTTTCCTACCACACTTGTGCTCTTGTCTGTACTTCTCTCTCCTTCAACAGTACACAATTAGACCAGAGTGAGACCACTTTTATTGACGAGATGTGAGAGGAGGACGGCTGCTGCTGCTGCAGAACTTTGAATGGCACCTCAACAAAGTACCTTTTGACTATGTGAAGAGCACATTTTGTTTTTTAGCTCAGTACCTTTTTTAAAAAACAACCCAATTAGCCAGGGCTCATATAGCTCTTATTAGAGCTCTGTGTACACATGCTGTAGACTGAGCTGTGCTTAGTTTTTGGCCTTTTAAAAGCCCTGTAAAAAGCCTTTTTATATGTATAAAGGAAAGTAAAAGACCTTTCTGCTTGGTGCAGATGACTCATAAAATAGGGGAACTATTTAAAGCCAAGATTCAGAACATTGGGAGAGAGATGGCCTTGGACATTTATTATCACCGACAGGGCCAGGTCTTGACCAGGGACAGAGATTTTAAATTTGAGATTTTCATTATTAAATGTATTTTTTATACTTTTCTGGTATGCAGAGAAAAAAAAAACAGCCTACATGGCTTCTAATGGTATCGTTATTGCCTTTGCTTAATCGTCTTTCACTGACTTAGAACATATAATATAACCTAGCTTTTATACTGGAGATTTTAACACCGATTTCAACATTTGAGGATGTTCATAGGGGCAAACAATCTTTCCCCCTGCCTGCAATGCTACAAACGCATTGATGTAAAACTCCATTTCTAATGCTAACAAGCTGTTATGCTCTGCACTAAGTCATAACTGTCAGTTTACACTGACATTTTGGTATCTTTTGATATTGTTTTCAACCCAGAGACAGTCAAGAGTTCTGCATTTGATTTAAGGTGATGCACAGTCTTGTTGCTTGTGGCCATGGCAGTTATATTCCCCCACCTTGCAAGAAATTATCTGACAACACCAAGTGCATTTCACTACATCCTTATTGTTTGTTTGGAAAAATGTAGCCAAAATTTAGATCCCATCAGCCATCCTTGAAAGCAATCGACCACCAGAATAATACTTTTTGTTGTCTAATACCTGTTAGCCAGCTATTCAAAACTTAATTTTTCAACCTGTGTGTGTTTGTTGACCAGTGCTGTGATTTAAATTACAGGCGTTAATAGAAGAATACACAATGAGACCAATAGGACGGAATATTTGAATCAATAAACTCAAACACTGTTAATTTTCAGGTTTAAAAAAATGCAGAATATAATCAGGTTTTGGTCCACACCCCTAACTTTGACTTAACTGAGTTATAAACTTGCACATTAAATAGACTGAGCTTTCGATTTATCAAAGAAACATGTTTCTTAGGGTAAAACTGTATATCAATCAGAGTTGGGATCTCAACCAACGACATGAACTAGTTCAAAGAAATCACTTAGCACAGGTAATCAATCACAATGGAGTTCATTCTGACAGCAAGCATGATAAAGTTTAAACAGCATCATAAGAGTACTTCATGTTTGACTTGAGCATAACTTCAGTGATTTAAATGTTATCCTTCATTGCTCAAACTACAAAGCTCATGATATGAAGTTATACCCTGCAGTGGCTACTACAGTCCTTCCTACTTTAGTTTAGCTCTTGTAACAAAACCTTCCTTTGCTAAATCTGTAAAGGGGATA
This sequence comes from Xyrichtys novacula, assembly GCA_962446985.1. Taxonomy (NCBI): domain Eukaryota; kingdom Metazoa; phylum Chordata; class Actinopteri; order Labriformes; family Labridae; genus Xyrichtys; species Xyrichtys novacula. The sequence goes on along the minus strand of OY660882.1, from coordinate 14,121,162 downwards.
AAGCATGACTCCTCTTGGGAACGAAACTAAAGTGCAGCATTAGGTCAGCCAAGGATTATACATCAGATATCCCAGAAGTACAATTGCTACATCTACAAACATGCAGAGTTGGCCAACCGGGTTCTGGCGGTCCCCTCTTCCAGTACAAAGACAGAGGGAGTACAGTAAAGTAAGTGGTTAAATACAAGCCTGCTTTCACCACATTTGCATTAAGGTTTAAGTCAGTGTAAGTGCCTCAGTTCAGATATCACCAACTTCATTCCTCAGGCTGCGTCTGTGCCGCTCATAAATGTAAATGGATTGAATATAAGAAATACTGAGGCTGATGTCAGCGTTGAGTCACAGCTCAATATAAGCACTGCTAGTAAATTCCACTTCAGACAGAGTGGGTGGGGGAACCAGGAAGCAAAGGGGAGAAAAAACACCTTCTGTTTTCTCTGCTGGAATGTTAATAGTTACTCTGACCTGAGGTAGACTGACACACAACCTGGTGTTTTTTTCTGCTGCTCGGGTTTTGTTTGGATGATATTTTTGGTACTTTATCATGTGGCCTCATCTGTAAATTTGCATTTTGGTAGAAGGTAACCAGTTTTTAAAAGAAAGGGGCAGTCAGTAAAAGCTTCTAAATGAGGATTGTTGCATGTTATAGCGTTACTTTATAAAGTTTCAGACTGAAACTTAAGATAGTCTTGGAAATGTAAGAATCCAGGATAAACGCCAAGCAGTTTCCAACATGCATGGAATTTATATGTGCAAACCTGTTAAAAGCAAGCATAGAATTAGCAAGATAGTAAGAAAGACAGTAAATACAGTAAACTATAATATATGATCTTGATGGGGTATGATAAAAACTGCTGATTTTTACATTCAGCAGAATAACAGTAACAGTGCGCAGTGACGTGAGAAGAAAATGAATAATCTTAACATTTCCTCATTTAGGTAAGTAAACTTCTGGCCTGAGCCCAAGCATGCTTACAGTGATTCCAAGCAAGCATCTGATGCCAACTCTGGATTCTTGACAATATTATATTTAAAATGTAGATTTACAATTTATGTCCGGGATGCATCTGTAGTAAATATTATTTTAGCAAGCAGTCCAAAAAGCTTCCATTTAGGCCATCAGAGAAAAATGTATTGGTCACTAATTAACTAAAGGATATAAACTGTTTCCATTAAAACAGCCACATGAACAGCAAGTTAATGGGAAAGTAAATTGAGAACCTGAGGGTAAGAAAATGTTTGTGCCACCTTTAAATATGAACTCTGGAAACCTCCTCATGAGTTGTTCACCTGAGTCCGCCCTGCCTGGTCTTGTTTGTTACCAGTGGTTGGGGGAGGTTAGCGGAAACTTGTAATTGCTGAGGTTATTGGAATGCGGTGGGGTAATTATTCGGGGCAGGTCGTGTCTGGACGACATGCAGTGTTGCCAAGAAGGTCATGATGTTCCTTGACCGAAATAGAGTAATCCAAAATATGTGGGCGGTAGACGCCTTTTAAAAGAGAGTTTAGAGAGTAAAATGCAAAACAGAAATCAGAAGTGATGTGCAGATGTTTTAAGTGTCAGTTTAAATCATTGACGACACATGGTAAAAGAGTCGCCATGATGCTATAATTTCAAATGTTGATATAAAGCAGTGGTTCTCAAGTCCAGTCCTCGAGGCCCACTGTCCTGCTTGTTTTGGATGTTTCCCTGCTCCAACACACCTGATTCAAATGATCAGCTCGTTATCAAGCTCTGTAATGGCTTAATAACGAGCTGATCATTTGAATCAGGCGTGTTGGAACAGAGAAACATCCAAAACATGCAGGACAGTGGGCCTTTAGGACTGGACTTGAGAACCACTGATATAAAGTAAAGGGAAAAGCAAAAAGGCGCAAAAAACTGATTAGCAAATCTTTGTATAAATTAAACTCTGGTGCTCTTTTGCTTGTGGAAGCTTTCTATGAAAGATCTGTAATTGCCATAGACTTTGGTACTTTTTCAACTTTATCAAATGTTAACTTAAAAGACTGTGTTTTTTCAGGGCGTGTGATATTAAAAAGTATTTTGAAAAATTGGTCAGGCCCAGCATCACTCTATATTTTTGTCAGAAAATCCTGAGACACCTCTTACCTCTCGTTCTCGCTTTGATATTTAATAGTAGACAGTACGATTGGCAGCACTAACTGCTGTGTGTTTTTAATGAAAATAATGTTTTGGCTAGCGTGGGTCATGATGACCAACTGGAAGTTTTGAGAGAGTTTTTTCTTCATTTATGCATCCTCAGGAAGTCCTCAAATCACCGTTTTGGCAACACCCTCGTGCAGTAATTTTAGCCTGTGCACTTCCACAGAGAGCACAGTTTTCGTCTTCTTTAATTCCCAGACATGTATTCGACTGACAAATAAGGAAGTAGCAGATAACAATGTTCAAGGCCAAATAGTTAGACTGGAATGTTCCCAAAGTCAGAACTGTGACAGACAACTTTTCGAACTTAAGTCTGAGGTTATCCGTGCCGATGGTTTTCACTGGAGAAGTGCACCCAAACACAGTCAGAGTGTCTCAGAAGATGGCAATGTTAAGTGGGAACTCTGCTTTGGATCAGACTGAGTCTCTTTAAAGTTTTAAGGACTGTCATTAAATTCAAGTACACTCTTACCATAGAGTGAAATAAAACGTGGTCTTCTGTGAGTCCTCTTAACTTTTCCCTGAGGTTCACAGTTATGGTTTTGGGAAAACTGTGGCTCGAACAATTCTTGCTCAAATTGTGATGTATTTTTCTATGTATTTATTTTAATTTTCCATGGTTACAAATTCAAGCATAGAGATGCTAAAGGAGACTACGTAAATGTATCCCCCCCTTTGCAGTACCCTGCAAACTGCAGTTTTACCCCAGTCAAGTTAGAAATGACTGTTATCAAGCTGCAAACAGTATAAACATTACTGTAAATGTTGAGCTGTAAATTGACATTTTCCCCGTGGTGTTATTTTGCCATAGAAAACAGCACCCCTGGTGGTCATTTTATGTGACGCAAACAGTTGCACAGCGTAAAACTTGGATTTAAAATGTCAGAGGATTGAGGATTTTGAGCGATACAGATGAAACTAAAAGATACGTTTGGTATGCTGTGTGTCTCTTTATGGTCTGTGTGTGTGTGATGCTGAGATTGGTTCAGTCTACACAGCAACATCCTAATCCTGGTGTTTGTATGTTGTCATCTGTGCGTTTCCTGCCCAGACTGTGAATCACAACAGCAGGTGGACTTTAATCACAGTCATAGCAGACGGTTATTGTTGGTACCAGCCGCCGTTTGTTCAAGGTGGTGTCAGTGTGTTCAGGTGCACCGTGGTCACGTGTGTGTCACTGGTGTGATAAAGGCACAGGGAAGTGTATTAACAGTTGAATTCTGGGTCTATAAAAAGGGATGAAATTAGAAAGCCGGATTAAACATTAATTCAAAGTATAAAAATATGACTTAGAAGTTTGTGTATCCTCAGGCTATGATGTGTGTTGCTCACAGTAACCTTACCCTGCGAGTGCACAGGTGATACCAAGCTGAATATAGCCCCCTTATGGCCAGCTGGCCCTGCTATTTAAAACAGTGAGCAGTGATGGGGGAGGTGGTGCGGGCCGGGGTTGACGGTAACCATCAGCATTCTGAGGGAGCCGCAGACAGTTTTCCAATCAGATTGAGATGCACCAACTTTGATTTTTCTGCTGTCGCTGTTTTGCATTTCAAGGAAACTTTAAGGATTTCAAGGAAGTTTAGAAGTTTGAAAAAATTAACTCAGCAACAGTAGAAACCAAGACAAAAAAAAAACAAGATAAAAGTTGTAAAAAAAATTTAAATGATAAATAAAAACCATGCCTGTGATGGAAGAAACTTTACCAAGCGTATGAGTTCATTATAAACACACCATAAGAGTAGGCTTTATCAATTCTATACGTTTGTCTGGTTTAGATGACTTTCATCAAGGACATAGTGCTCAAAAAAACATTGCGGTATAGTTGTAGTGATTGGGTATCAATCAATCGCTCTGAAAGTCACCCAGTGTGTGTGTGTGTATGATTCATCCCCGTATCAGATTTACCCAAGCATCTTTGACAAAGGTCGATTATATTGGATGAGGTCAGCGCTGAAAACCGTTACCTGCACTCGTCCCATAAAGGTTGCTCATTAAAGGACTGAGTCACTGTTTCAGAGCCGGTCCCTGTAGTTCAGAAAGTGTCTGAGAACAGATTGTGTCATTCATGCTGCTGCTGTGAGTTTGTTCTGTTTGTGTGTTGTTTGCATGTGGCAGCCCCCCCCGATCGCCTGTAACAGTGAATGAACGGCAACAGCTGAGCAGGAGAACTTTATCGGCCACACTCCCTGCTTGTGTGAGTGTGTGTGTGTGTGTGTGAGAGAGAGAGAGAGAGAGGGAGAGAGAGCTTCAGGAGGAGCTGCAACCAGAGCAGTCTCTCCGGGCACTCTTCTCTGGCGAGCTCACTGCCGTCCTCTCTCTACGCCACTGGCCTCTTTTCAGATTCCTTCCCCTACGGCTCTCCTGCTTTCTCATCCACGTCTCACCCCTGTGGATTTCTCTCTTTCCGTCTCTCCGGGCAGCGGCTCTGTCGTGACTCGCCGGCTGCCACTGCAAGGGAAGGAGAGAGCAGGAGGAAGAAGAGAAGGAGTGAGACAGACCAATCGATTACTCAGATACTAAAGAGAGAAAGCACTTGGAGAGGAGAGGCGAGGCAGTCGCAGCGTTTTTCTTTACACGTTTCCGTGCAAGAGGATTCTCTGTCACTTTTACTACAATCTTCTGAAGCATTTGAATCACGTCCTTCCTTTGGATAGAGGGGACAGTTAAGTGAAGGGACAGCTGGTGCAGTATTGACACCCCGAGGACTCTTCTTTCCTCTCCTGTTTAGCCAAAAACTGCAAAACATTTGGGAGTCAGGAGGAGGACCGCCTTTGAAGAAGAAGTCCAATGTTTATCAGATAATTACTCTTCAGTCTGAATGATAATGCTGGACACCAACCATTGCCTGTCGTTCGAACCCTCCCCCCCGGGTTCTCCTCCAATGGGAGACGACATGGAGAAGGCAGCACTACTGATGGATCATGAAAGACAAGTCTACCACAGCCTGAAAGAAGGTGGGCGATCTGGAGGTGCAAATGATACCTGATATGATTTGTGTTTGTGTCCGTTAAGGTTGACATCCGCACTTTATTGTTTCGCATGAATAGCAAACAGGGCTAAAGATAAGTAATTTGGTTAGCAGGCTCGTAAAGGAAGGAAGTTCAAGTGGTTATGCTTTCTCTGATAAACCTGTTCAATGGAACAAAGTTGACCACGGTGGTAAATTGAGGAACTGTTAGCGACTACAGCTGTACCAAAAAAACCCCTCCTGAGATGTGAAAGTCTCATTGTGTTATCATTTAATGTTGGAGATGCTCCACTGAGCTTTTAGGGGCACAAAAAAAACCTAAAAACTTTTAAAATTAGTTTAATGTTTGCCTCTTTGAGGTATTTTAAATAACCGCCATGTTTACTGGAGACATCCTCATTATCTCTGAATTTGCTGTCTGTTAATGACTTCAAGGATGATGTGAAATTAGTTAGTTACTACCAATAGTCAAGAACTAAGGCTGACCCAGTATAAGATTTTTACCTCACAGTTACCGTGGCAATAAGTCATCATCATAACCGATATTATCACAATACCTAAATTAAAACAACAATCAAAGTAAAATTGAGAAAAGGCAAAAGGTTTGAGCAACAAAATATTTTTAAAAATACTCCAAGTCTGTAGATTTACCTAATAAACACAATCAACTTAACTGTCGTCTAAAGTTTATGATTTATCCTCATAACTGGCTTTTATTTATTTTGATATATTTCAAATATTTTCAAACTACCCTTTTATTGTGTGTAAGCTACCTTCAGCAAGCCATTTAAATAAAAAGAAACAGTTAAAAGGAAGTTGCTCAATTAATCAATAATTCAAGAAGTCATCAGCTCCAGGTTAAAAAAACAAAAACAAATGCTACTATCCAGAGCGAGCTGTAATTTTTCAGTTCTACAGTCAGCAGTACCGTGATATAAAAACAGGGAACAACCATGATAATGTGCATGTTAAAGGTTATTCACCAAGACTACGATAGCAAACCAAAAGTTACTTTTTGTGTGCATTTTCTGTTAACATTTAGATTTGAACACAATAGCTGAACAATCCACAAGTGTAAAAACGGATGGTCCTAAAGGGTCCACTTGAGGACCAAAGGCTCCAAAAACCAAAGAAACCCAGTCAACACCCGCAAATAACAACTTTTTCGGAACAGGGATAGAAAATTACAGCTAAAGTTAAATGCAATTCAAAAATTTGTTTGATTCGTATGTAACTCTCATCATGTGACTTCATAACTCCTCTTCAAAAACCAAAGGCAGACTTTAGTGAGGCTAGATTCCTGTTTGCTACAGTTTATGATATTTCTCACTCTTTACTGTCACCAGCAGACTCACAAGAAAGTGTGAAGCCAGAATCAGGTTTACTGGTAGTTTGTCAGAGTTCTACTTCAGCCAGCCATGACCTCAGGCATAAGAAAAATGGAGCTGTAGAAATAATGTTGGAATGAAGCACCAGTGCTTTTGCTGGCATGTTGCTGAATTTCTCAAGCTTTCCAGCGTGAAATGTCAAACTACTCAGAATCACATTTTATCTGCATCAAACTTGAGTGGCTTTTCTAAACAAAACACAGCTTTAGCTATATGTCAGAGCCAATGTCAACCCTCTTTCCTCTTGTATTGACAATTCGACTAGTTGATAACTTCTCACAGTGATAGCTAGGGCTTAAAATAGTTGATGAAACCACTTAACTATTGACAAGGTGGTGAATAAAACTGGTTTAGATCTTATAACATTAAAGGGAACAATCACCATCTAGATTCAATATACAATAAAGACAAATTATCACAAAAAAGAAACCTAGTTATACATGTTTGTTTGTGCAGGATATCTGCTCAAATTCACTGGAACTGAGACGTGACCACTGCATGAAAAACAGGGGAAAATGTTGCCTAATTTGGAAAAGTTCACACCAAGTCCAACTAAAAAATGAGCCTCAGTTTGTTTATATCCAACGTTACAAGAGTCAGAGTCATGCTCGGCCGATGACAGAAACAAAACATTTTTGAAATGTTGAAGTGGTTGGAAAGGAGATAAAGTGGAAGGAGTTTCTACAGTAGCAACAGCAGAAATGTTTCACTGTTACTGTGCATATATTAACTGCAGCTGACAGCTTAAAAGTCAAACCAAACCTGCTTTCTGCTAACTGCTAACCTCTGCTAATTTCCTCCACTGAGGCAGGCGTCACATCCAGAGAAAGAGAGTGACAGGAGCTGCATAAAGCCACGAAAGCTCTGAGAGTGCCACTCTCCTTCCTTGAACTTTTAAGATAATTAGTATTCACTGCAGCCCTCTCTGCTGTCATTAGTTTCCCCGGCACACTGCGGCGTGCTGAGGCAGTGTGACTGATTTCAAGGTGCGAATAGCCTTCACCTCCTGTTGTTCCTGCTCTGCGGCCACATTCTGCGCTCAGGCCGCATGTACGACCTAACTGAGCAACTGCGCTTATGATGAGCTCACACTGGAGAGCATCAACAGGCTTTCCAAACAGAACATTTCCAATGACAATGCCAAGTGTACAGTCCTCTGAGAGCGTCTGGTGTTTGTTAGGTGGGTCTGTGACGCTGCTATCGTGCTCCTGTGTGGGCATGGGGCATTCTGCCTCCGTGTGTGCCGCTGTAATGGTCTGAGTGCGTAGGCTTAGCTGTGCCAGGCTTGGGGGTCTTTGGGGACAGTGATGAACTCAGACATGTTTAATCAGATCTTGTGACACATGAGCACAGCAGGATTAGCCTAGTTGGCCAGTGGGAACTTGGCTCTATCTCGCTGACCTCCTCCTTTTTCCCTCACTGAGGGCTCTCTAACCTTAAACATAATCCTGGGACTCCACGTTCCTCGCTACTTTTACATTATCCAGAGTCGTCAGGGATCCCTAACTTCCAACTTTGAGGAGTTGGTTAGCTAAAAACTAAATTCATTTTTGTCTCAATTGAATAACATCCATATATGTCGCCATTGAACCTGTTGAAACTGAAACTTTTTTTTGTAAATTGTTGATAAAACTGGATTATTTCTTAAAACTGCTGTAATTTTTTGTTGATTTGGTGACCCGATTGGACAATATCATATCTCTTATCTCTAAGCTGGGCTTGTTATATACTTTCTGGGTAGTGTTTTAAGATAAAAAAAACAATCCTCCTCTCTTTCTCTGTTAATTATATCACTTATCAAGACTATCAGAGTGCTGTTAATCTCCTCATTAGACTCCCACCCTGCAGTAGGAGTTTCAGGCATTGAAATAACTAAAGAAAAAGTCTGTCTTTGTTCTTATTGGCTTATAACCCTTCACAGGAGCTAGACAGCCAGGTGTCTTACAAGCACTATGGAGGTAACTTTCTTTTTGCATACAGTTTAGTCTTCATGGCGAACACAGGAGCAAAATCAGCTGTAAGACTTGTGTTTTCAGTTGAAGTGTTGTTGACGGGAAAAGGTCAAACTGTCCATAAACTGGATTCAATCCTCTCACTTTCATGCTTTACTTCACTTGGAATACATGTGTGTCTTCACTTTTATCAGACATTGATTAGGTCACTGAAGCACACGTCATGACAGCAGTGACATGATGGTTAACATTAAACCTACATGTCTGGTCAGCTTCTGTAAGCTAATTTTGCAAAGTGTTAAGTTAGAGTTGATCATTGTAGATAGCTCCAAATCATACACAACTTCTTCACTCAACTTGAAAACTCCTCGTGATGCCTTCCTCCTCACAGGAGCCTCAAGTGTGTCGTTGTCGTTGTCATGCTCTTAGCGTGTCTTAACAGTAATGAACTCAGATTTGGTTTTTGGTGAATTTTGATGAGTATTCTCTCTTGTTAATATATGTAGTTTTGAGTTATTTTCCAAAATTAGCCATTAGACGAGTTAAAATCACATCAAAAAGGTTAATTTATTATTGTATCTTTAATCATGACCAACAGGTTGTCTTAATAGCAATAGAGAGATGTCAAAAAAGCTCGTATTGAGTCAGCTCAAAGTCCTTGAAACGGGCAGCAGACTTTAATGCAGCATTGTGTTTTCCTCTTCTTTAAGCAGTGGCTGTAGCCTCTGTCGATCTGTCTCCCTCGCTCTCTCTCTCTTTCTCTCTCTCTCTCTCTCTTTCTCTCTCTGCGCTCCCTCGCTCTAACTTTTTATGACTGCAGAGGCCAGATCTGGCAGTGGCCTAGTATCCCAATAAAACTGCCCTGCCTTTTCATCCCTTTTCTTAAATTAACCATAAATGGCCTTCTAACCTAGTTTAAGGTGAAAGCATTGTCATATTTAAACACAACTGACAGCTGGCATGTCTTTGTCACTAGTACTGACTGTATTTACATGATCTGAGCATGAAAAGAGGTTACTATGAATAATCACCTCAAATCCTGTTTTTCTGCACTGCGGTAATAATCAACTTTGGATGCAGCAACGTTTTTCAGTTTGCCTTTTTTGATCTGTTAAAGATGTAATGATCTTTCCTCAAATAGCTTTATATTTAATCCTCCTCACTAGAGCACTTGGACTGAAATGAATCTCTGCTCTCTTTCTATTTAATGAAGTTGATTTAGACTCCTATACTTGTTATCTGTTAATAATTCAGCCCTTGATCTGGTTTGTCGGCCCACAGTTTCAACACCACTGCAGCTTTTCACACACTGACACCTCCACCAAGACATTTGAGGCGTCAGTGTGACACTTCTGCATTTCAGACCTCTGAGAAATTGTTTTTAATGACGGCTAAACTCGTCATTTTTATGTCTCTGTACACCATTATATTTGCTCAGTTGTTTGATGCCGGCAAAGGCGAGGCAATGTGGCAGCTGGCCTCAATGTCTAAGTCAAGGATTTCTTCTGAACCCTGGGCTAGAAATAAGAGATAAAGAGAGAGAGGGCAGAAGATTGAGTAAATAAGCTAATGACAAAGTTTGTTCGTTGTGGGAGAATACGAGGAGGGAGCAAGGAGATGGGAGACTTGGATCGAGGGAAAGTGTAAGATTCCCTCTCCCAGAATAAACCTATTCCCTGGAAGTGCCAAGTGTCTGGGCCTCCACTCTTGCCATGGCACGGTCAGAGTGTGTTTTTGTGTGCGTGTGTGTGTGTGTGTGTGTGTGGGCTCAGGCAACACGTGAGTCCCTTTAAGTGTTTGCCCGTGTGTTTGCCGCGAGGGGAATATTAATCTCTTAACTGCTGCACTGCTGCGGCATACACACGAACGAGCTTGGCCGTGTTTAGGTCTCTGTGTTTACCTTGCTGGATGTGAAGCTGACATGTTATTGCTTCCAGAGGGGAGTGTGTAGTGCCGCTCTGATCCTCCACGATGAAGAGCGAGCACACTCTGTAAATAAAACAGAGGGGAGCTCGGACCGCCAGCGAGGACGCAGAGCCAAGGGATGACATTTAGATTCAAAGAGTCTGACGTTATTTCATAGAACTCGAGGTGTTTCAGTCCAGACCCGGAGAGTTTGTCATAACAGAGAGCAGCAGCTAAGCTGGATGGCTAACAGGCCCTGCTAGCTAGCTTAGCTGCAAGCACCAATGATGTCATTCAGTTAGTGAGAGGGAACAGGTGCTGCTTGTGTAGCAGACACAAACCCGGCCTGAAATGCTCGGGACGCCTCGGTGGTGTGTTCCACTTTACACACACATACACACACACACACTCACATACCCCCCTCAAACAAAGACAGCTGGTGCGTTTAGACCAGGAGTCTCAGCTGAGTGGAGCTGAACTGAATGTCTGTGAAAATAGTTCTCAGTTTTAAAATGGAAACAGGCTGTTGCCAAGACGCAGGGTGGAAGTATAGTGCCCTATCAGTTACTGATGGACCCGAGTGTCTGCTGAGACAAACCTCTAACTCTTCTGTACATACTTGTCATAGTGGTTGACGTGTTTGTAGCTGGTTAGCTGTCTGAGTGGCTTAGTGAAAGGCCCAACAAACCTTAATCTCTGCGTCTCTTAGGGCTGGGCGATATGGCCTCAACTCAATATCACGATATATATTGCAGTTCACCTTGATAATGATAAATGAATGGTAACTACTCCATTGCGCCCCCCACGCAAAAAAAGGTTAGCCAATAGATGGGGTTGTGGCAGTTATATTGATAGTATGACTCTCCTGGACCTATTTATTGCAAATTTTTTGCCACTTTTAAGGACTGTTGTTACGGACTGGATGGGGTGGAGTCACATCTTTGATGTAGGACAGTGTCTTAAAGGAACATGAGACCATAGCCTACCTACACACATCCAAAACTAACTTTTATTTATCTATTTTTTTGACACCAAATATACCGATATGGGCAAAATGACGTTGGTTGTTGTCATAAATTTCGGTATCTGTAAATTTACAGTTTATCGCCCAGCCCTAGTGTCTCTTTCTGTTATCATAAAATGTTTTATATATATTTTATTTTTTTGGTGGGGGGATGGTTAGTCAAATTCAAATAAAAGGAGAGAAAAACAACATTGTGATGCTGACCTCCTCTCTTTATTATCATTTGCGGCATTGGCCATTGAGAAACTGTAATCCATCGACCACTGAGGAGGTTTATTCTGCTCGATGATAAGATTTTAAAAATGGAAAAATAACATCAGAACATGCAAAAGTTTCAATACTGCAGGATAAATGGAATATCCGTCACATTTGTAAAAACCTTAATATATCCCCCTAATTTTTAAAGAATAAAACAAGATAAATGAAGTGCAGTGAAAACTAAAAAGGAGAACAAAGAAGTGTGAGGTTTTGAGGCTGTGTTGATAATTTGGTCATAAATTGTGGTTCAAAGTTCTCACAGTTTGCATCACTCGTACTCTTTAAGAGGGAGTTCTCCAAATTAGATCGCTGAGTGGAAAAAAAAAAGTTCACTTCCTTGTTTGTTTAGTTGTTTGACTTTTGAAAACAGTCTACAGAGGATCTTATGACCTTGGAGAATTATGTAAAGTGTTGACTTTCAAGTGGAATCAAATGAAATTAAATTTGGAAGGAATAATCTGGTGAGCTGGTTGTTTCGTGAAATAAAACCTAGACAGGATTCTAAAAGGAGGGGGTCCTGTGAGAACAACCCACTCACCATACATTATTCCACTAATGCATGATTGTTATATTGGTTTGAGTAGATAAACACCTTTAAATGATTATGTTGTTACCCAGTGTGAGAGGCACCTTCTCTTAACTTGGCCTCATCATTCTGCCTCCATGCAAATGAGGCCTCACAGGGGCATCACCTAAAATGTGAGCATGAAAGAATCAACAACTTCACACAGCTGTATAATGAGGAGACATGAGGAGCTAGTGCAGGTTAACCCACAATGACAGATGCACTTGCATGATTCTGTAGCAGATCACATGTCTGTTAAAACTCTGTCAGGCTGGAATTTGGTTTAACTTCTAAAAGTATTTTCATGATTGCAACCGGTTTTACAAGATGTCCTAGAGGTAAAATTTGGTGTGCAGAAAGGTCAGACATCATCCAAATCCTTCTGTCCAGTGCTGTGTTCCTTAAAACTCTCTCTCTGTACAGCCTGTCTGTTATGTAACAAACATACTTCCTGTTTTGAAATGACAGAGCGATCAGGCCATACTCTATTTTTTTTTCTCACCTACCCTCAAAGCAAGGCATCTCATGTTCCAGTTAGCATTTATCTATTTTCTATTGCTTACTCATTCTCTTCACCTGCAATCTCTCCAACTCGTGTTCTGGTAAATGATGATTTTTCACACACACACACACACACTTAGACACACACACATCTGTATACTCTTGGTACACAGAGATGAAAAAAACCCAGAAACAGGAAGTGTGTAGTAAGCTGCACACCCTTCTTGTACCCGCCTCCTGCGTAGCTTCACAGAAGAAGAAGAAGAAGAAGGGGGAAATGGGAGGATGAATTGAGTCCTCTTCATTAATTCATCTGTGTGTCAGTGTGTGGATGTTTATCTAACGTGGCAGACGGACTGCTGAGCGCTGGACAATAAGAGATGATATAGAGGCTTTAAGAGCTCAGAGCTCCAACGCTGCGCTTTCTTATTCTCACCGGCGCTCACTGACTCTCTCTTCTCCTCTTTCTCCTCCCTCCCTCCTCACCTCCTCTTTCTCCATGCAGTCCTCCAGCTCAAACTCCTGCAGAGACGCACACGAGAGGAACTGGTCAGCCAAGGGATCATGCCACGTAAGTCTTTGCTTCGAGTCTGTGATGCTCATGAGGGTTCAGGTGGGCTCTTTTCTACAAACTTGCTCTCTGCATTGTCAGCATGTAGATCTAGTGGGTGATGCACATGCTCAATGAACCCGACCGAAGAACTCAAGCTCACTCAGTCTCACCCTAAGAAAGTTTTTTTGTTGATCATGTGAAATTTCCCAGTGTTTTGACTCTTTCTAAATCATAATATGACAGCTAGAGGAGTGAGAGTTCATACCTAAACTTATCTGATTAAACTTGTCTGCTACACAGGATAGAATTCTGAATTTTATCTGCCTCCGGAGTTTAAAATCAACTTTTACAAAGACTGAGACTGCTGAAAATGTCAGCCGCTATCTGCTTTTGCGATCTGCGGGAGTGTATATGCGTTGTGCATGTTTCAAATTTGGTTGTGACTTTGCACCACTTTGCGTTATCAAATAGGGCAGCTTCCTCTTCTCGCGTATCCACTTCCTGTTTCACAGTTCCGCACATCACAAGAGCAGGAGATTGAAGTTTTCAGAACTTTCTTCAGTTTTTGCTTAAAACAAAAAGATGAGTGGTAAATGAAGGTGGAAATATTCTTGTTACAACCTTTCCACACATGCAGCTCCTGAAATATCCTGAAATGTCTTGGCGGGGCTGCATGTGTGAACACAAACCGGCTTCATTTTTCTTTTTATTCAGCCTAATTTATCTGAACTTCCCCAGTTAAGGTGGAAATGCAGCAATTGAAAGTTAGAAAAATACACAACCGCTGTGTATCCTGCAACAAGCGCTCTGCACTCCTCACGAACTTCACATAACAAGGCTGCACAAGTGGGCCCTTTTATATTACCAACTGAACTTCCCCTCAACCTTGCAGAAGGTAAAGAGGCAGACTTTAAGTTGGCCTTAAGGTTTCAAGCTAGCATCATAATGGAGAAGTTTGAACCTTAATATCTTAAAAACTGTTGGGTTATAAAGGATTCACCTCTCCTTTACTGTTCTTGAATATAGAAATATTATTTCTAGACCAGAACCGATTTCTGAACCAGGCTACAAACTGAAGATTAACAAATACTTCAGCACAGTTTGAGTGTTAGGTGACAGCTTAAAAAGGTAACCAAAGGTATCTACAGCTGTTGATATCTCTAATAATATTTATGGTGGCCCTAAGGTGACAGGTTAGTATTTTGCACATAATGAAAGCTTACACGTGCCAGCAATAAGCTTGAATGTATTAGCTTCACGGAAGTAAATCAGAGTGCATGAAAACAGGCAGCAAAACAGTTATTTGCTATGCTAGTTAAGCACAGCTAATCAAAGGAAGAGGGAAACAGCTCTCCTTTACCACCAACAACTTCACTCATCTAAGAATCGTTATTCTGAACATCATCAAGAGTTTGGGTAAGAATGAAAAAGTGCAAAAACCTATCATTCAACATTAGCTCCAGCAGGCTGACGATGTTCTTGAATCTGTGTCGGTATCGGCCAAAATGAGTGAAAATATCAGCATATCAATATCAAACATGAGCAAAAACCAAATATCATGCATCCTCTTAAAAAATATTTACTTTTTTGGTCTGAAAGTTGTCTTTTTTTTTGAATGGGTGCGTATGTGCCATCAGTGTTTCTGCAGGCTCTCAAGCAGCAGCAAAGACAGATGCTTTTGACTTTTTAATTCTCAATGATCCAGTTAAAATGAAGGTTATGAGTTCTTGTCATTCATAGACATTCGACACATGAACTTACAGGGGACCAGTGCTAGACTGACAGATCAGTATCAGCCTCTCAACCATCTCATCAACCTGAAAATATTTCCATGTTGGTCAGGTTCTGGTGGGGGGGACATAACTTACTGCAAATCCTTGAAATCCCAGCTGTTGCACACGAGCACAGCTGAGTGGATGGTAATAATATTATTGTTAAGAGAGCACTTCGCTCAGCTATAGAGGACGCTCAGAGTGCCGGGGACGGACAAAGGGTCAGTGTTTACCACAGCATCGAATCCTCACACTGGTTTCGCAGACTGGAGGTGGTGTGAATGAACAGCTCTCCTCTTTTTTCATCCTTGACTCATCACAGTCTAGCAAGACAAGTAAATGCAAAAGTTAACAATGATGATAGGATTTTAATGCCACATGTGTAAATATGCAGTTTATTCTGCAGGTTGACATTTAAATCAGAATGATATACGCTTGTGTCAGATGATAGTTGGAGGATGACTTGACCAGTTGTCTGCTCCGTTCAGATCTTTACAGCAAGTTATATCACAACTGGTATGTGGGTCTTCCTCTTCTTGACAGTGAGTAGGGGGGGTGAGAGCATGAGGAATGCCTCCCACCCTCACCCACAGTCATCTGAGGCACACATACAGAGTGGACGCCCTGCTGTGACTATCATGTCCACACTCAGTCACACACAGCTGGGATTTCACCAGCTCTTGACCAATCGAACAGGCGCTGCGTTGCATCACCGTAACTGCCACTGTCCTCTCAATATCCTTCCTTAAAGACAGAGGACATTTTTGTTTGTGTCAGATCGAGGCGGTCAAACTTTCACAACTTGATGATGTTAGAAACCGACTGTTGAGGAATTTATAAGATGGTTCATCTATGAAGGCCACAAAAGGTAAAAAAAATAAACGTTTTTGTACCTGACAGGTTTCGGCTACTTTGCCTCTGCAGCGAAACATCACGTGACACCTCTGATGAAGGCTGTAGAGGCAAAGTAGCCGAAGCTTGTCAGGTACAAACCTTTATTTTTTATCTTTCTGGCCTCTATAGATGAACCGTCTTATAAATTGATCATCGACAGGCCGAATGAACCTCTTTAGTATAGACTGTTGGGGAACTTTTTAAAAATAGAAATCAAAATTCCAAATATTCAACAAAGATGTACAAAAGTAAACAGGACCATCAGGAACAAGACTGATGATTCAAATTCAAATTCAACTTTATTTTTATGGCACTTTTCAGACAAGAAGTGCAGTTCAAAGTGCCTCACAGAGGCTAAAAACAACAATAAAACACGACCCTCCCACCCACACACCCACCCATGGACCCACAAGCACACACAGACACACACCCACCTTCACTCGCTCACCCACACATACACACACACACAAGCACACACATTGTGAGAATTTAAGATATATTGTTAAAGAGGCATGACCTGACACAAATAGAAAATGATAAAAGGAAAGAGTAAAACCTGATGGACTAAAACAAGAAAACAATATTAGATGAACAGATGTGTAAGAGCTCTTTACTATATAAAAAGGGGTAAAAGAAGTAAAAACCTATGACAGGAATTAAGAAAAAGACTAAGAGCAGAGATAATTAATTAAATGACATAAAATGAACAATAAGAACTTCGATTAAAATGAAGCCTGGTTAAAAAGGTGAGTCTTAAGCCTCATCTTAAGAACATCAACAGTAATTTTTTTCAATGCCTGAAATCATCGGAGGGTTATTTGACCTGGTAAAGTAGGTGCAGCGTAGTGTGCTGCTGAAACTAACGTTTTGTTTTTGTTTTTTTTTTTTTTTTTTTTCTACAGCTGAAAAGATTTCACAGTGAGTTTAGCGAATGTAAAGAGAAAGCATGCTGCCGTCCTTTGTTCAAAATAACTACACATACATGATCAGAAGAAAATCAGCGAAGTATTTATGTCCACAGGAGGTGCCGCAGTTGACACAGACTGAGAGTCGCTTGCAGAAGCTTTTGCAAAATCATTAAGAAGTCTTTTTAAAACATTTAAACTGGGGTGTGAATAGAAACAATTAAAAACTGAAAGTTGCAATAAAGTTAAGTTTAAAATTTTTGAACATTGCCAGTTAAAAATATGAGTTTTGTGACTTTTATGAACAGTCTTACTTCTTACAAGTCTAATTCAATACAGAGTCTGAGCTGAATGTGGCTGGATAAAAATATATACTTGAATGTTTTTTTTTTACATTCACACCTCCACCCATACACCCAGTGTACTGCTGACAGTCATAGCCGAGTGCAGTGATGCTTTAATATTTTCTTTGCACGCAGCAGTCCGCCCATCAGTCCACTCTCTCCTGTTTTATTTTCATGTTTGTTCATTTTTGAACGACCCAGCCCGGATTACTAAACATCAAGTACCGATGTCCACGATACCCCTTGCAGATATCATTTTTCAGACATGCTGTAATGTAGACAAGTACCCCTTTAAAAGAAGTTTCTAAACGCAGCATAAAGGTCTGTGCACAGATGTAGCATTAACTGGATTAAAATAAACACATATCTATAAAGAAACAGCTGTTTCAACACTGAAAAAAGAGCCACAAAGACCAAAAGGAGGCGTAGTATTTATACTTTTATATTCAGCTGAAGCTAAAAGGAAACAAATGTTTGACAACTCAATGAAACATTTTGACCAGCTGAACTCCCACAATGCAGTTTGGTACAAAGTGGCTAATGCACAGCTGAGGTATGGTTTGGGAAAGCTCTGGTTTTGGTTATAGTAATGAGGTCTTGTAAGGTTCGTTCACATATTTGCTCCCTTATAACCCAAATGACATAAACTCAGCCACAGCCACCGACTAAAGCTCAACACTTCCTGCAGCTGCTTCACTGTTACAGACACACAGAGTTCAGTCATAGCACATCCAGGAGCTTCACTACAAAACAACACGCCCAAATACCTAATGCAGTTACACCATAATAACTGAGGTGGCTTTTACTGCAGAGAAAATTGGGCTTTATTCCTGCACACACAGCACACTGACTGCACCGTCCCATCGGCCTTCTGATCTGTCATCTCAGAGTGCGGTTCAGAATCGCACTCCTGACCTCCACATCCTGCAGTCACTTCTGCTTTGAGTCTGTCATCCTCTATATCCGTGTCTGTGTTCTCACATTGTCTCACATTATCACCCGCTGAAAGGAGCATCACAGTTTCCATTAGGGCCGTCTGAGCTGACTCCATCTTTCTCTCCCTGCATCACCCTCTCTCTCTCTCTCTGCAGCACTGAAGAGCCCAGCAGCTTTTCACGAACAGAGGAAGAGTCTGGAGCGAGCAAGGGTGAGTGTCCTCAGTGCGGCCAGTTTCCTGCTGTCTTGGTGAAAGGTTTTTGGTTACAGTTTAAGTGAACGGCTCGAATCACAAAGCATTGTTTGTAAGAGAATCCCTCTGTCAGCATAGACGTTTATGCGATTATAATCCTTGGATAAATGGCAGATGGATACTGTATCAGCCGCATAAATAAAAGTACGGTCAAAGAAAGAAAGAAGCTTGACGGACCATTAGGACTGCTTCACATTGATGTGAAAGTCTTAATTACAGAAGTCGACTCTATTTCAAACTACCATCATAAAATCTTCATTTATGTTATTACATATTTATGTCAACTAATACCTCTCTTTTGAGGAACAACATCTTTCTTTTTGTTCAGGACTCACCAAAATAACCTGACAACTGATAAAATCCTCTTTTGCAATAACCAGGATTCAGATCTTCAAGGTTTAAGACAAGAACTTAATTGATCCAGACTTCTGGATTAACTGACCTGGAAAGTCGACCCACAAGTTTTCAAATATCCATGAGGTTGTTAAAAAGTATTCAGCTCAAACTGAACCAGTTGAATTTACAAGCTGTAAACTCTGTGAACTCTAATGTAACCAAACAGGCGACTGAGAACGACACAGATGAGTCACGGTAAAAGAATGAGAGCATTTTGATGGACAGCAAGTTACAAAAAAAGCAGTTGCCAGCTGTGATCTGCTTATTTAAACACAAAAAAAAAGATTTATCACCAGTGTATCATAATGTTCAGATCACACACTCAGCTGTACTCTCATTGTTCTGCAGACCGCACACAGGCTGGTGACTGAGTTACTATGGTTACAATTCCCCGTTTTGTCTGTTGCATTCAAACTTTCTTTTGACTCCTCACTTTGCTGCTGTATTAAAGAATGATTTATATTAAAAAAAAATCAAGGTTCAAGTTGAGGCTTTTGCAAATAACATCCCTGAAAAACAAATGATTGGAACTATTATATATTTTCGCTTTCTATTACATAAAAGCAATGCCTTTTGAAGTTCAAGTCAGCTGAATGAGTTCTCAGATGAGTGAATTCATCAGAGGACTCGTACAAGTTTGCTTAAGTAACACGCACAAACAGCTGATGCCTCCTGTTCAGGAACTGAAAGTAAAAAACTGTTAAATAATTATGCCACCTATTTTAAACAAACTTTAATTCCAGCGGAAACAAAGTAAGCAGTTTTGAAAAACAGCCTCTTATTACTCAAGCGTAAGCAGATCCTTTTTGACTGTTATCCTGATGATCGATGTACCTAGTCTGTGTGCTGATGTAGCATTTCTCTCAATCCAACACATCTTGACTTTGAACACGTGTTTTATTCAGACTGAGGACTATCTGAAGAGGAAGATCCGAAGTCGGCCCGAGCGCTCAGAGCTGGTTAGGATGCACATTTTGGAGGGTGAGTTCGTACCTAAAAGTCAACCTCATTTTCTGAAATCCCTTTAAGATATGAAGTACATGAAACTACATTTAAAAGGAACTGTTCTCCAAAACGGAAGCACCTCCATGAGAAAAATTTCTTGTATAGTTTTGATATAAAATTCTTCAGTCTGCGTTGACTAAGTGAAACTTTTATGTCCTGCTCTTACTCATAGTTAGAGGACGCTTCAGTGTGGTGCAGTTTTCTTGTTTTTGCTGCAGGTCTTCATAAACCTCACCACGAATAAATCTGTGAATGTCCCATCTGTGTCCTCCACAGAGACGTCTGCAGAGCCGTCCCTGCAGGCCAAGCAGCTGCAGCTGAAGAGGGCACGACTGGCCGACGACCTCAACGACAAGATCTCCCACAGACCTGGTCCCATCGAGCTGGTTCACAAGAACATCCTGTCTGTCAGCTGCCCTGTGCACTCACCACTGGGTAACTGCGAACACACACACACAATTATGACTCACACATCCACAACTCACGTATAAACACACAAACACCTTGTTGTGCTGTAACAGCCACATATGTCTCGATGCATTTGTTGAGTTTTCAAAATCCCCAGAACAATAAAACCCACATTTAGGAAGAACGCTGAGTTGCTTTGGTAAAGATGCACCAAAAACATGCAGTACAGTCACTCAAAGAGACCAGATTATCATGCAGACACAGCCCAGTGTGGACAAAGTGTGTACGCAAACAAACACAAATTCGAACTTGAGTGTTAACATAGAAGGCAGAGCCCCTGGCACAGGTGAAACAATAGTTCAGCCAAAATACAACAATGTGCCGCATATTCAAACACAGAAAGAGGTGAAAAACACTGACTCATTACATATCAAGACACACTTAAGACCTAAGAACAACAGTGCGAACTAGATAACAGTAGAAAAAGCAAAAAATGACGTCTGGTTGTGGTGTGAGATTTTAGCAGATGAAGCAAGGGAACATATATCGACACCATTTTTGACACCCTGTTCCTCCATCATATCAGAGTCATGCATTTAAAGAACACTATGTTAAACTTCAGGTAAATAAACCCGGGTATGCGCTAGTAAAGACTTCTCATTGACCGGATGAGGTGAGGGAGTCTGAGCGAATCGGTCTTGAGCTGTTTGTTTAAACTTCACAATCATCAAAATTATTGTCAGCTGTCACCAGTAGCTAGAACGACTGCTAACTCTTCATAGCAGAAACAGGTGGAACTGAAAGTTTTACAGTGAGTCACAGAAACTGTAGTTAACTTTGTAAACGCTATGAAAATCACCAAACAGGAAGACAGACCCTCCTAAGTCTTTGAGGCCCCCCCAGAACAGAAACTATGTGTTAAATACTGGTTTTGACCTTCGTTTAAAGTTGCAGAAGATATTTTTTTGAAGTTTGGTGATGGTTGTGCTAATCAACAGTAGTAAGCTGTTTGTAATTTTTAATCACCTCTGTTTGAAAGCAAGTATATTAACATCAATTTACTGCATATTATCAAACTTTATCCAGTATTTCACACCACTGCTTTTACTCCTGGTAATCTGTAGTCCAAACAAAGTCAAACTCGATTTAATGTTACTGCTAAGTCAGACTCTTTAAATTCTGATAGACATGATCAATCTGAGCACACCTGCAGCTGTTGCAACATCCAGGTATCTACACACACCTGTAATCCTGTATTTTACAGATTAGTTATGGACACACTGCTTAGTAACTGCAGGTTGCATCATTCTACCAAATGAGATGCCTGAAAAACTTTGGCTAACAACAAAAATGACACAACATCAATGTTTGGACATAGCCCTGTGTCGAAACACGACAGGATATACAGTGTTGTATAACTTCTCCAGAATTAGTCAGGGGTGTTGAGCAAACAGTCATGACTGCGCTTGACAGGGTAACACATCGTGAGGAAGCTGCGGATTGAACTGTTTACCCTCTGGCCTGTGACCTGAGCGGTCATGTTTTACAGTTGCACCCGCCACAGACCGTCAAAGTAGATCACCACGAGATGTAGCAGGAAGTCTGAAGTTTTGTTTAGTGTAAAAATATTTGTTTGTTTACAGATTCTCCAAAGGGAGCTGAAGGAGAGAGTTCATCTTTGGATGAGGACAGCAGCGACGCTCTGTCACCAGACCAGCTAACCAATCACGACTCTCCTGTGAGCGCCGTACCTCAGCTGTCTCCACCAGACACACACACCCAGAACAGCGATATTTCCCTCACACAGGTAGCGACGCATGATGTCATTATAAAGTTCACAAAGGTTTAAGAATATTCTTAATCAAAACACTAACAAGAGTGATATCCTCTCAGTTTCTTGCACAGCGCCCTCCTCCTCCACCTCCTCCTCCTCCACCTCCTCCCCAAGTGAACGGGTCAGACACCTCCCCCTTCCCAAAAATGACTAACGGGACAGCGGTGACCATTTCGAGCTCCCGCCCTTCTACAGGACAGATCAAGGTGCAGAAACAGTCTTTATTTGCCTCCTAAGATCACAGAGCTGGAGTCGAACTTCCTGCAGATTTGATGACTTCTGAATAAATCTGACCTTAATCTCTGTTTGTGGAGCAGCTATAACTGGCTAACCCTCCCTCATCTTTTCATTTCCTTACTTCCTCCTCCCGGCCCCGTTTCTCACGCTTTTTGTCAGCAGTCTCAAACGAAGACGAGTTCAGATCGGCCTCCTCAGAGACCCAAGAAACCAAAGGACAGCAAACCCAAGGTCAGCGATCTCTCGGTTTCATTTTCTCCCCTAAAGCAGTGATAAGAGTTTGACATGTCTGATCTCGGCATATTTTACCACGAAAGCAGAATCAGTGACGCCTAAAAAACACATTTCTTCAGGCTGTGATTTGTTTGTTAGATTTATCTAGGAAGTTTATCACTCATCTACCCCATCAGGCGCCTCTCAAGTCCTCTGAGTATGTTTACTGATTTCGACTATAAAAAAAGTCTCACGAGGAGAACCTCATGTGAAAGAGGAAGAAATTGTGTTCAGTTGTTGTTTCCTAGAAACACCAGAATACTGACATGTTTTTGTGAACTGAAAATAGATGCTCTTTCGCTGTAATTACATGAATCCCGCTGATCTTTACACCCACACTTACCAAATGCACTTTTTTGTTGGCTTTAAAAATGTCATAAATGATCACCCTGTGTGGAAAAATGGTGCAGAATTACAGCCCCGGGCTTGTGCTGTCCAAAGTATCAAGGAGTATATCTGACTCTCAGTCTTCCTGTACCCCTGGCTGCAGGTGAAGAAGCTGAAGTACCACCAGTACATCCCTCCAGACCAGAAGGCGGACAAAGAGCGTCCGCCTCAGATGGACTCGTCGTACGCGAAGCTCCTTCAGCAGCAGCAGCTCTTCCTTCAGCTGCAGATCCTCAACCAGCAACAGCAGCACTACAACTACCACACCATCCTGCCTGCGCCTCCTAAGTAAGTGCACAGTTTGATGTTTATGTATGTGTGTGTTTGCCTGAAGGTTAAGATGGAGGGCTGCAGAGTTCAAATTGTGTGATTTCACTTTGACACATTGAAGTGTATTCACACCTGTAGATCAGGCCGTTCATCAGTGATCCTATCACCCAGGACGGATGTCGATATCTGGTGTAAACAGCCTCTTTAACTCCCTGACCTCTCCTGACCCTCCCTGTGTTGCCTCATTCCTCCCTTATTTGTGTTTTAAAAGTCTCTGGAGCCTAACACAAAAAGCAGAAGTAATATTACTTGCCATATTCTGTAAGATGATTCACTCTGTTGAGGTTCTGTGGTTGAACAAATTTGTGGCCAGCTGAGAAACGCCCAGTCTTTGCTATCGGTTATTTTAATCTCAAAGGTGAGGCCAATGCAGAGCTCGACAGTGCGAGTAAAAATAGATGTGTGCGAATTGTAAATGTGTTTAGGGGAACACATGCGCATAAAAAAAAATCTGCCGAGGCAACAAATGTTTTTTAATGTAAATACCATGGGGAAGTTAGTTTTAGGTTGGATAATTGGCGGACATTCACTGCGGATCTACCGGTGTCTTCTCACTCTCCATAACAAGGAATGGCAACAGCAGTGCGGTTAAATCTACTCGGCATCCTCGCTGTCAACGTCGCATGTTGGATAAGGGACCATCTATGAATTACCAGTTGATGTTTTCAAAAGAGACTGTTTTCCTTCAATAGCTTCCTTGTCATGTGACCAATTGACCTAAAATTGATTTCAAATAATAGTGCTTATGTCGACCAATAAGACACATATTATTTGATCAATTTTCATTGTGCCCCTGAAGTTCTTTTGTGCTCCTTACTTTTCCAACTAAAGAGCACATGTGCTCCTTGTGAAAAAAGTTAGTGTCAAGCCCTGCTATGTCGTGTTTTTTTTTTTCTGTTTATTGTTGAAGACTAAAAGTCAACCATGTAAGGAGAACAAAAGTGTTATTACATAAAATTATCCTTATTTCAGATGGCCTTTTTTCCCCACTTTTTAATCCCTCTATATGAATTTTTCCAGCATTATTTTACCTGTTAGATCAACAAAAGACCTAAGATATTTATACATATTCTCCCTCCTCTTCAGGCCACCTACTGAGCAGCCCACCACAACCACTTCTGGACCTTCCCCCTCTCGTAGTGCTCCTACGACAACCTCGCCCGCCACCTCCAATCAGAGCGTCAATGCCCGTCAGAGCCAAACCGCAGTGGGCGGGGCCAAACCTAGCACTCTGCCGGCCAACCTGGATGAGTTCAAGGTGAGTTTTAATCGACATCTTTGTCAGGTAGCTGCCAAGAAGATTCTCAACTCAGTGTTTTTTTTTTTCCTTCAAACAGCTTCCATTAACCTTGTTGCTGACTAATAACTATCACGAGGCCTTTGAATGATGACTCAATGATTTAAACACACACACACACACACAGTTTTTGATGCACACGGAGAGGAAGCTTAACGAAGACTTGAATTAATTCATGCTGCAGGATTGAACCACCAAATGAAATATTGATCATTTGTGAAGACCGTTTTGTTCTTTTCTGTCAGACCTGCTGGGACACAGACAGATTGTTATTGTTGAGCTAAAACTGACAACGTTCAGGTGTCATTTGACATTATGGCAGCAATCGGCCAAAACAGCCTTTATCTACCGAGAGCTAATTTCCTGAGTTTTTCTCTAATCCTTTTTTTGATCATTAGAGGACCTCTCACATCCTATTTCAGGTCCCTGTACCTACTTTGGAAACCTGGGGGCCTTATTTTGTCCCTCACTTTCTGTTTTTGTCTCTTTCAGTTACTCTGTTCTCTCTCACTCTCAGTCACGACCTGCTCACAGAGTCCTCGTCTGGTTTCTCATCCTTTAGGTTGCTGAGCTGAAACAGGAACTGAAACTGCGTGGTTTGACCGTTTCGGGTACCAAGAACGATCTCCTTGAGAGGCTCCGCAACTACCAGGAGCAAAACAACGGCAGCACAGCGGTTGTAAAGAATGGCACATCGCAGCCCAGCCAGCAGGCCATGACCTCGGCTGCTGGCGCCGTCACTTCCTCCCCGACCACAACCACCACTCCTGAGCACCAGCCTGGGGAAGGAGGGTTTAAGTTAGCTCTGTCCTCATTGGCTCAGGTGACTCCGGGGCGGGTTATGCGGTTTGGAAGCACCAGTTCCAGCCCTCCGGTGTCGCCTTCACCATCTGAGAGGTCTCTGGCCGGGATGAGCCCTGACGAGACGAGCTGTAACGGGGACATGTTTGGAGAGATGGTGAGATGATGGTTTCCTGCTACAACAGGAAAGCCTGACAAAATATCAGGAACACTTTATTCGGCGCCTATCTCTATAACGCATCATAAATATATAGCAATAATCACATTATGATAATCTCACACATTATAAAGTATTTTATCATGACTTACAAGGTCAGATATTGTTATGTGTTATAACTGTTAACAACTCATTGACAATGCCCACATAGATAATGCAATGCAACTGTTGTTAAACAGTTATAACACATTATAAAACCTGACCTTGTAAGTCATGATAAAATGCTTTATAATGTGTTATGATTATTGCTATAAAGCATTATGATCATTTATGAGTGTTTGTAACTACAGTTATACAGTGCTATAACGTGATTATAACACATCATACATATATTTATACTGCGTTATAGAGAGAGGCGTCAAAGTGTTACCAACATTTCCATGATATTGAAGTGAATCTTATATGCATCCATGTAAATCAGAGTCCTTAAAGAGTGTTTACCATCATGTTTATTATGTAGAGTAAACTGGGCTGAGTTATTTATAACATCAAAACTGGTACATCCCTTATACTTCATATCAGAGTGATCCTTATTAAATAGCTCTGCTGACATCTTCAAACTCTCTTATTCGGTTTGTCTCTGAGCACAAAGGTCAGAGTTTGCAGAACACGTACATATAAGCTGCTTAGCTTGTATGCCATCCTATCTTTTTTTTTAGAGCTATAAATGTCATGCTAAGCGTTGGCTTTGTGGCATTAGCCAGTATGATATTATTACATGGTCAAACCCTCTCTGGCGAAATGAAAACAGCGACCTTTAAAAACACCCACGGGCCTCGAAATCAGGCGTGGATGAGACGAAGACAGGGTGAAAAAAAGAGCCAAACAGCTGCAGTGGTATTATCATATAAGATGATTTAAACAGATTTTTAAGATGTTCATTATTTCAAAATTAAGATCCTGAATGATAGATAGTTAACGGCTGATGTTGTGTTTATGTTTTCAGAGGCTCCACTGGTTCAGAAATGTTCATAAATCCTCCTTTTGAATGTTTTCTCTTCTTGTTTTGTCATTCCCCAGGTGAGCTCCCCCCTCACCCAGCTCTCTCTGCACCCGTCTCCTCAGCACCCATCCAACATCACTCAGTTCTCTCAGCCTCTCTCCAACGTTAAAGAGGAGACCCAGAGCTCCTGCAGCCTCTCCAGGCCTTCGCCCTCCTCCTCTCAGCCTCCAGAGCCTCAGCCCGGAGTCGCCATGGACACCATGGACAAGGACCAGATGCTGCAGGAGAAAGACAAACAGATTGAGGAGCTGACCAGGATGCTGCGGCAGAAGCAGAGGCTGGTTGAGACGCTGAGGTCGCAGCTGGAGCAGGGCAAGATGGTGGGTGGGATTGTATTGGCAGATGTGGACAAAAGCAAAAAGTTCCCAGAGGTCAGACTTCAGACTCTGATAAAAGCCTCTGCCATCCAGCCCCCTGTTCTGCCCAACGGCATCGTGGTGAAGGTGAAGAAGGAAGAGGAACCTGAGGAGGGGATGGAAGGAGTGACGGAGGAAGCTCAGGCGAAGAAGCCGGAGCAGCCGACGCAGTGCTCTCAGGAGACGATTGTCAAGCTGCAGCAGATCCATCGACTGCAAGTCCAACAGGCGGAGCAGCAGAAACAGACGCTGCAGCAGAGTCCAACTCAGAAAGCAGCAGAGGCGAAGCCAATCTCGCAGAAACTACAGCAGCAAAAGAAAGAAGCTCAAATCCTGCTCCATCAGCAGCAGCAACTGCAGCAGCTCATCATCCAGCAGACCCAGCAGAAACAGCTGCAGGCCCAGCAGAAGTTAGCGCAGCAGAAGCTAGCCCAGCAGAAACTCACTCAACAGAAACTGCTGCAGCAGAACCAGCTCAAACAAAGCCAAGGGCAGGTCCACCTGAACCAGCAGAAGAACCAAGTCCAGCTGAAGCAGGTTCAGGTGCAGATCCAAAAGCCTGCGGTGACGGCGCAGCAGAGGAAGCAGCTGAGGGCGCAGCAGAGGCAGCAGCAGAGGCAGCAGACAGCAGCTGTCACCACACAGCAGGTGAGTCATCCCAGCAGCAGCAGCAGATTATAAAGATTGAGATGATGATGACCTCAAAGTTAGTTTTTTGTTCACAAAGAGATCCAAACATCCCTGAAATAAACTCATATTTTTGATTCTGTGTCCAGGTGACCCCAGTCGTCATCAACCAACAGAACGGCACTCAGATCCACACTCAGGCCATTTCATTAGACCTCCTCAAGGCCAATGGAGCGCCCACACTCGTCACCGACAGCAACGGCAACCATTACCTGATCGCCCTTACCAGTAACACCACAGACGGACAGAATGGAGTGTCCTCATTGGCCAAAACCAACGGACGCATCACACTGCAGGTACAGCCAAACTGACATTCTTTACTGGACCACAAGGGTTTTTTTTTTTTTATATTATGATCTGAAATATTCATGTTTTCAACTGGTGGTCTTCATTTAGAGATTGCAGTCGACTCCAAGTAAACTACCCAGCACTGAGAGCCAATCAAAAGAGCAGCCAGCAGCCCAGCCTGCGAGCCAGCCAATCAAAAAGGTAAAACACAAACAAATCATTATGGGGGATCAGGGCCTTTTCTCTGACTCTGTTTGTTGAATGTTTACGTGGACCAGTTCCTATAAGAAGAGAAAAATGTCATAACGAACAGCCAAAGCCAGTTGAAACCAGAAGTTTAGATACACTATATGACATGACATGATAACATCATCTGGGCTTTCCCAAGTTGTTTGAAGACAGTCATTTTAGTGTATGTAAACTTCTGACTCTCAAAAAATTTGTAAAAAAATTGTCTAAAAAATTCTCTCTCTCGTTATTCTGGCATTGAGCAAATAAAAATAATTTTGGTAATCCTAATTGACCAAAAACAGGAGAAGTTTAATCAGATTTTTTATAGAATGTATGTAAACTTCTGGTTTCAACTGTATATTGAGGGACCCCGGTGTAGTTCCAGTGTAATCACAGTTTCTGCCTTCACTGCTGCAGACACTGATCATTTGTTTTTGTGTGTAGAAAGTGTAACATGACACAGTTACCGCCCTCTTTCATATGAGTGAGCACAAGCTGTGAAGCAGAACGTTTTAGAGTGAACAGAAAAGTTCATAACCAGTTTTTCTAGATCGGATATATTTAGCTGGAACTTTAGACTTCATCCAACAAGGCTTCTCAAAGAAAGCCTAAAGGATATGTTGAGCTCAGAACTAAATAGTATACATCTCTGAACTCTGAGGATGTGCTGTGGTATCTGGCACAAAGGTGTGAGCAGCAGCAGGTCTGTTAGGGTCCTGTACATGGAGGGACTCTTATGCTGCTTTAATGTATACAGCTAAAAACATATGTAGAGACGTATTAAGTGTAAAAGTAGCATTTTAAATAAGTGACTTTTAAAGTTTTCTTGTCTAACAGTGCCTTCCTGTAAGTGTTATGTCTTTCTACCACAAGGTGTCGCCACAAACCCAGTCACCACAGAGCCTGAAGTAGTCTATCATAGTTCAGTGTTCATCAGACTAAAGTGTCTTTGCTCCTCTCTCTGTGCTCAGGGACAGAAGGCGGGGCTTCACCTGGACACCAATGGCGTCCCACAGCCCAGCCTGTCAGTCACCGCTCCGCCCAACCTGCAGCCTTTCTTCGACGACGTGTCTGACAGCGAGAGCCA
Organism: Xyrichtys novacula; assembly: GCA_962446985.1. Classification (NCBI taxonomy): domain Eukaryota; kingdom Metazoa; phylum Chordata; class Actinopteri; order Labriformes; family Labridae; genus Xyrichtys; species Xyrichtys novacula. The sequence goes on along the minus strand of OY660882.1, from coordinate 14,091,940 downwards.
AAGCAGCTTAATCTCGTCTCTGAAGGTAAAAGCCACATCCTGTCCCTCCTCCTCCTCCTCCTCCTCCCCCTGCTGCTTCTACTGCTTCATGTTCTCCATGTGTTGTAAACTTCATTAACTTTTTTTTTTCTCCCTTTTTTTTCTGTTTTTCTTTTACATCCCATCTCTTCATCACTCCACCCGGGCAGAGAGAGGAGGTGTGTCCGCCATATGATCGGCACACACTGTTCACCCCTCCCTCTCCCAAACCCAACACCTCCCTTCCTGCTCAACGCTCCAAAGTATGTCCCCCAGCTCTTCGTCTCTTCTGTTCCATGTTTTCTGCAGTTTGTTGTGTTTCTGCCCGTCTCCCATCTCAGCATCTCACTCTGAGCTCTTTGCTTTTCTTACCAAACTAAAGGCGGCTGGAAAGTTTGAGCCAAGATTGCTGTGGAGTTCATTTAGATCTACTACTTTAATTTGTGGTTTCATTATTTATGTAACGGGTTATTTTTTAAATAGACTTCTTTGAAACTGTCCTCTAATGCTTCTGCTTAACCTCAGAGTTTCATAAAGTTCAGAGGTGAGATATCTGAGCGTACATGTCTGCAGAGACTGACTAACTGTCCTTCTGACAGAATCGCACTTGTTGCTGAAACCACACACGGTGCTCAAATGTGTGGAAACTTTAAAAAAGCTTTTGTATGTCCCCCTTTAGTGACTCAAAACTAAACCTATTATGATGCTGTTTGCATGTACACGGTTAAAGTGCAAAAATATCAGATCTACATTTTTCTTTTTCTATACTTTATTCATGAAAAGTTTTGAGGAAAACAAGTTAATGCTGCGCCATAAACCGTAAACCTTGCATTTTATTTTATAGCCAGCAGAGGGCTTCGGCACTGCAAAAAGAACATTGTTTATCTTCAGATACATCAGACATCGATGGATGGACATGATTTCAATCGCTAGTTTAAAGTTTTCTTCAATTCAGCATGACCTCTGACATTTTGAGGGGAATATACAATAAAGCAGAGCACACCATCATTAGCTTCTTCTTAACACGTCTCCATAACCCAAACCATGATCGAGATTTTGCTTGTTCTAACTTGCCTCTTTTCCAAATTACCTAACGGTCACCTCTGCCTCCAACAAACAAACAAAACATTCAAAATACTGAACTCAAGGTTTCAAAGCAGAAATCCTCAACGCCATGACACAGCAAAACCAGTTAATTTAAGATGTAACATATTAAAGTGCAGGTTTTCACTGTGGTGGTAATTTGAAGCTTGTATTTCCATGTCTAATTGTAGACTGACTAATGACACGCTCTCTCCTCTGTTAGCAGGAAAATGGCGTGAACAGCCAGCAGATGGACGACCTGTTTGACATCCTGCTGAAGAGTGGAGGTAATCATCTCTGTTATGAAACATTAAAGGCACAGTGAGGAGTTTTCATTTCCTGTTGATTCTGGTGATCACTTAAGACACAATCTGTACTTCCAAGATGAAGACTGCATATCCCATGAGCACTAACGTCTAGATGTGTGCTTCTGCTGTTGTTCCTTCTTCTCTGTTTTAACGTTTCTCCTTCTGTGTCCTCCTTCAGAAATCCCTGGATTCAAATCCAACCCGGACCCTTCCCTCACCCCACTCTCTGACCCACCCTCCCCAGCTTCTCCCCCATCTCCTCTCCACCTTTCCCCTCCCACCCCCACACAGCCCCTGATCTCCCCTCAGCCCTCTGTGTCTGAGTCCTGCTCAAGCAGCGGCCGCCTGGAGGACTTCCTAGAGAGCACCACAGGCACCCCGCTGCTGGGTGTGGAGCCCGACAGCGGCCTCACACTGATAGACGAACTCCATAACCAGATGCTGAGCACACCCAGCATCCTGGACCACCCCCCTTCCCCCATGGACACATCCGACCTGGGCTTCTCCCCTCACTCTACGGGGCTGGACTTTGGTGACCCCACCTTAGACAGCATGGACTGGCTGGATATCTCCATGGTGGGAAGCGGCAGCGGAGGGAGTGGGGGCGGCGGAGGGGGGAGAGGAGGGAGCGGAGGAAGGGTAGGGGGTGACGGAGACGGGGGAACAAGCCTGGTCCCGCTGGCACCACACACTCCACCCAGCGTCTTTTCTGCTGACTTTCTGGACAGCACGGACCTGCAGCTGCACTGGGAGTCGTGTCTGTAGCCCTGAGTGCGGACTGTCAGGCGCTCGCTCACACTGTGTACAGGCTGCGTCTTTATTTCATGCACATACTGAAACCTTTTCTATGCTGTCTCTACCACTGCGGGGGTCACTGGCACATGCAAACGCACACATTTATACGGTTTGCCCTGTCTTTTACTGGCTGTTACTGACTGCAGGATGAGGTGAAATGAGAGAGAAACATAGATATTTGATTCATAGAGAGGACTTGAACCTGTTGGGACTGAAGTGGACTTTCTGAAACTGAATTCTATGCGGATCCAACCAGGAGGCAGTTACATCCAAGCTGGTTAAATCCTCTTTCCTTTTTCCTGAGCTGCATTTTTAGCAGGTTAAAGTGAACCAGCAGCAGAACTGTAGGTCACTGTAATGAAACATTTTAACTTAAAAAAAACGGTTTGACAGATTAGAGCTGAGCCCAGACCGTCAGTGACGATCACTCATGCTCCTCCTGATATCAGAGTGTGTGTGTCAGTGCCTCCTAAACTTTGCACTTATGCTGAATCTGATTGGTTTAAAGGGGGGCGTTCAGGTTACAATCTTAAAGCCACCGGGCGAGAGGAAGTGAGAGTCGTCATCTGTTTCCTTGATTAGCTGACTGTTTTGGGGGGAGAAAAGAGAGACAGCTGTCAAAGACCTCATCACCTCGCCACGGCAACCTGAACCCCACCCTCACTAGTCAAAAACACAACCATGGATGGTTGACGGTTGCTCTTGAGATGAACCATATCATTGGCAACAGTTTGAATTGAAGCCTCATTGGAGGTTGCGTATTATTGGTAACATTATGGTAGACCACTATGTATTGCTGTATATGGGGTGTATATTATCAATTGTCCATATGACTATTTTCTTTGCTGGTTGCTTTAGAGTCGAGCTAGCCGGCTGGGGAACATAGGGTGAGGGCGGGGCTTCCAAAAGACTTGGACCTTGTCATTTTTTAAAGAAAAAAAAGTTGGAAAAAAAAAAATAAACAATTATAAAAAGTCTAAAAATGTGTGTGTTTTTCTTTCACATGGTCATCTGTAACACACTCTCCTATAATCTTGTAATAAAAAGATTTACCACAAGAGGGCGCCATTGTGAAGAAATCTGCTGCCTGAAACCATTCTGCAAAGCTTGAATGTACCCAACGCTTCACTTTTGACCACATTGGTAAGTTTCCCACGCCACCATTCATAGAGTGGGAATCAGCCAGAATAAGGCAGAGCAGATTTAACCTCAGTTTTGTTTTTACAAAGATTGGACGTGTTATTTTGGTTTGTGTTTTTACAAGGAAAACACAAGCTGTGATGGTAAAGTGAGTCAAAACAGATATTAATCTATTCAAAATAAGATGATCACATTATAAATGGATGTGATGCCTCTGACAAGTTTTGGAAACCTTTAAAAATTGAGCAGGATGTGATTGACAGTCTTTCAGCTGGCAGCAGAAAGTGTATATTTTTATGATATGGTGACTGCCAATCTTTAGGTTTCGTAACACTTATTCAGAAACCTGTGGATGATGTCACTGTGACTGCATCCATGTTTTTATATAATTCATGGTTTAATGTCTGTAATCGCTGCGGCTGGGTGGGTGTCAGACGAGGCAGTTTACAGCACCGAGGAGAAAACAGTCTTTTTTAACAACATGGTTTCTGCAGCAAATATTCTCACTGAGTGATAGGCTTTCTGTTCAAAAACAGCAGGAGGAGAAACACACTGACCTTTGTAACAAACAGACAGATTGTGTAGTCAACATTAGGCCACCCTTCGCTGCCTTCAATTGGTGCAAAATGCTGCTTGACTTGCCAAGTTGTGAAGAAAGCGCCGTCACTGAATCTTGATCTGGGCAGTTTGGTTTTAAGATTTTTATTTAATTAACTTCTCAATCTCTACACAATCAGCTCCCCTATGAACCTGGGTGCTCTCGCAGAAACTGATATGGGTTTGCTGGTTGAACTCAGGGCCAGTTTTAAGACCAGGGGCTGTTAGACTATGAAACAACAGAGTGGCCTGTCAGCTGAAGTCTAGTGTTGTACTTTTTCATGAATTAAATAGATGAGAACTTTATTAAGCGGCAGTACTATGCTTATCTTTATATCTTTATAATGTCTCTCTGAGAGCTACGGAGGACGAGAATGGCCATGGATTTTTTTATTTATTTTTTTTATGCACTGTTATCTCATGATAACGACTGATCTCATTATCTCAATATAACAAAGTTTGTTTTCCAATGATAAAATTATTTTTTTTCTAGCAACAGCACTAGCCACCAAGCATCTTTTTAACTTTGCCTTATTTCTTTAGCAAAGAGACTAAACACAACTCAGCTACTCTCTTCCAGCAGCGGCTTTATTGTAGCGAGACCTCGGGCTAGTCCATTACAGACTACTTCGGGGTGATGCAGCTCAAGGAAGAAAATTGATGATCATATGGAAATGCAATCAGACCGAGACGCTAAGGCAGAAAAAACTATCGTGTCTGCAGTGCAAAATGATTTTTAATTTGATTTATTAAAAATGATTATTAATTCAAAGAAATGATAAAGAAGGCTAGTGCTGTGGCTGGGACCCTATATGTACTGTTGATGAAGTTAGGTGCTGTTCTGAACATTATTTGTGGCTATAGAGTGGTGTTTTGGTTGAGGTTTGTTTATGGCTCCTCAGACCGCTGTGTATTGCTGTCGTGTGGTCGTTACTAAAGTTCATATAACTAGAGAAGCAAGCGGTCAACAACATTCATCTCTTGAGGGGGTGTCTAACTCTGTGTTACAGTGTGTTTGATCCTAGCTTAATTTTACGCCGCAATATCCCCTCAACCTTGCAATCTAAAACTTTGCTCATGTGTACTACTGACCTTCAACATTTTATCTTAGAAATTTGTTCTCAAATTGTGAAAAAAAATGCCTCTTTAAAATTGTGCAAACTTTTGATTACTTGGTTTGTAATTATTTTGAGTTATTTGTAAAGCAGGTTGTTACTTTGTAGATAAAGAGTATTATGAGATGTAATTGATGTGTTTTTGGTATGAAATTCTAGGCTGTCATCTTCACGCATACCCTTAAAATACATTATAAGTGTTGCTAAACATCAGAGATAGGCGTTAAACATGAGCGTCTTTTCAGCAAAACCACTCTGTCCCTGCAGGGTCACACAGAGAGATCATCTCTGGATGAGAAGTGACTCACACGCAGCAGAAATAAAGGAGCAGCGTTGGTAATCAGAGAGCCCTTTAAAGAGACTGAGTGTAAAGTGTCCTCTTCACCGTCTTCAGGAGAGCTCCTCCTTTCCTGAACCTGGAAACGATTTCTCAGCTGCGCCGACCTTAATCGAGATTGAACGCCTGGCTCACTCCCCTCCTCTTCAGCCTTTCAAGTTTCACTCAGCCGGCCCCTCATCATCATCCTCATCATCATCACTCTCTAAGACCCTGATGAGCCATCAAAAGCTACCCCCCACCCCACCCCTCCCTCCACACTCTCTTGTACATACTGAGTCCAGCACATACAGATATTCAATGCACTGCACGCAAACATGCAATCAGCTCAGTACACTCTTTCACATTCGCTTCACGCACACACTCACAGGTCACAGCAGCTCCCAAGTGCCACATCATCACAGCTCCTTCTCTCTTCTTCTCTCTTTCTCTTTCTCTCATACACGGAGCAGATAAAAGTCCTAAGGCCACACCACTAATTAACTACAGTGAGCTTTAAAGGGCCGCAGCCATGAGGGCTAAAGATCTCCTCTGTATCCCACATCCCTCTGACAGGAGGACCCCGCCGTGCAGCCAGCACACACACGATTTTTAATCACACACACACGCAGAAACTCCTCATCGGTAATATGCAGAAGTTATGAGAACTAAACAAATCTTGAAAGCTGTGTCAGATTTGTTGATGATGAATTGAATATAAAACTAAATTTAGTCAGAAAAAGAGTCAGAAAAGTAAACTCCTTTGCTTTCTGTTCAGATTAAAGATTAATCAAGACATTAAAGCTCCAGTGAGTAGATTTTTATGAAAAAAAAGACGATCAACATTATGATGATGATTTTTATTTGGCCATTTTTAAGGTCATGCAGAGACAGGCACCTATGGGGAATTTAGAGTGATCAATTCACCTGATGAGCGTGATTTTTGGACTGTGGGAGGGAGCAGGACTACCAACAGAGAACCCACACATGCGTGAGGAGAACATGCAAACTCTGCACATGCACAGAAAGGCCTCAGGGATTCGAACCAGGACCCTTCCTTTATGAGACCACAACACTAACCACTGCATGACCACATGCATGAGCACCAAATCAAAGTCTTTAAACACAAATAGCATCCTTTAGCACACTTTAAATCACTGGCCTTCATAATGCATCGCATTTAGTCTCACTCATGATACGCCTGCACATACCTGAGTTTTAATGCAAAAGTTGTTGTTTTTTCCACAATGTTCACACAATGCAAACACTTCTGAGAACTTTAAGTATTTGTATGCATGTCCACTTGCTGCCTCTGGTATGTTTTGCGCTGATTTTAATGCAAGTGAGATAAACATCAAAGATGCTATGCTACAAGCAGCAACTACAGATTACATAGGCTGGAGCCTTACTTGCGTTCCTTGGCTCGCCTGTTTTGTTGGGAACCCTTCTGCATCATCAGCAGGTATCTCAGAGTCACAAGTGTTTCGCCCCTGAACCTGTACACCTCACCTGAGTGGGGCTGCGGAGGCTGGCTAGCCTTCGCATGCAAAAGGGTTCCAACTTTGGGCCCTTTTCAGCCACAACCATCTTGAGCTAGACTCTGCCATCGTGGCTATTCCCCTGGTGGTTTTCTTCAGCTGTTTAGGCTCCAATCCGACTCTCTGGAGGAAGTAGTGCACCGATTTTGTTGGGAACTCGCAGCAGCCAACCTCGATTGGAAAAATGGTTGCGTGCCACCCTTTTTGAGCTGCTTCATCAATCAGGTCTTGGTGCTTGGCTTTTTTAAGATGATGTGACGTGGCTAGCCTCTCCTCCAAGGGCACAGAACATTCTGCCGCTATGATAGTTTTAGTGCAAATGAGATGTGGAAAAGCGGACATTAAAAGGTGGGGTAGGCAGGATCTGAGGAGGTGCCAGTTTTTGGGAGAAATCTTGAATGTAAACACTACCCCTCCCAACCTGTTTTCCCCTCAGCTCCTCCTCTCCCCTCCCTCTCTGCTCCAGCAAGCCCCGCCCACAAACAGACGACAGGACCCGAGCTAAACAATTTAGCGCCGCTATGAAACACAGAAGATCCTGTTTGACAAGAAACACTTGTGTTTCAGACACTTGGCTTACCTTTTCCAGAAGAAAAGTTACAGGATCCGTAAGATCCCGAAGCGTCCCCCATCATTGTTGACCCGGCTTTTTAGCTCTTGTCCGGGTGGTCTACCTCCTTTTTAAGCGCCCGTTATTCTGCATGAGTCTTCGGTATTTACTTTGTTTTCTTGCTTGTGTTGACGGTCGTGGCTAAAGCAGCATTCAGACAATTTTCCATACCCTCTGGTTGGTTTCTACTGTCCGATATTGTAGCACGCTAACTTTGTTTGGGCTTGTGAACGACATGAGGGAGCAGCATCTGCCTCATAACCAATCAGGTTGGGGAAGGTGGAGAACGGCTTTCTTTACAGTCAGAAAGAGTGGGCCGCTCAAAAACTTTAAAATGTTGACTACACAGACAAAACAAAACACAGTGATATCATTATATTACCAAATGTCATCAACAACTAATAGCTATTGACTGATATTAAAAGCTTTTTTGTATTTACCACAAAAAAAGATGCTTCTTTAACAGAATCCTGCCTACCCCACCTTTAGGGAACACATGTTGAGTGATTCTTGAGTTTAACTTTGGACAAACCTGCTCTTGTTTTGTGATCCATGGCTTGAAGTTGCACAAAGCTAAACCTGAACAAACATGAATGTATGTATTTGTTCTACCATACTGCTCCGTGTTTCAGGGAGAGCAAATGTTCCTCGCTGCTCCTTCACTGCCTTTTCTTTCTACAGCGAGGTTGTGTGATGTGAGAGGAGCAGTCAGGTTCAGGTGGATCCTGCTGCGACTGCAGAACCTTTGACAGTGGAGGATGTGAAGGCTGACATTTGCACGGGCTGGGGGAGAAAGAGGGGGGATCAGCGGGTAAAGTGGGTGTCAAGCAGGGCGGAGGCTGCTGAGAGAATAGCAGGAGTGTTTTGTTCTACACCTGTTTGTTTGAAAAACAAGAGACGGGGCGAGGAGGGTGGAAAACGAAGCACAAAAACCACAGTCACATGCACCGTGACTGTGAACACCCAGACTAAACAGAGTCCTCTGATCCACACTATTAATACAGTTTCCTGTCAGTCTGGATGCACAGGTGAAGATTTGTGCTGTGGCTGTAAATCAGGTGGGGTTGGGATCTGTAAACAACTTAATAAAACTGAAATGTTCTTTCATTGTTTTCTCATATTGTGTCTTTTTTAACCTTTTACATAATTAGTTTTATTTGTAAAAATTTTCTGTATTTTAAATTGTGTTTTTTTAATTTTATTTTCTTCTTTTTCTTTGTAAAGCGTCTTTGAGCACCTGTAAAAACACACTAATAATAAAATGTATTATTATTATTATTATTATTATTATTATTATTAAAACCTGCTTTGATACATTCAAAATGAAGCTGAGCTGCACTGGATAACTGTTTCTCCAAGCTTGTATCCTTCTTTAAGCTAGGATGCATATTGTTTATTTCCACAGTTTTATCTTAATCTATTCCAATTTTTGGGTGTTGCTTTTCATTTTATTTCTTCCTGTTTTATTACACACTGTGACATACAGACTATCCATGTACACTATAAAACAGACCAAATGGATGTAAACAGTTACATGAGACTCCTGCGTTTGCTTATTAAACTTGTCAATTAATTTAACATTTTAAGTTCTATTTATAATTTTTTTATTTTGATGCTAAGTCTGAGCAGACACACACACTCCGTTTAGAACTCAGGTCTGTGCTGTGAGCACATGTGATGGCAAGTGAAGCTGTATCAGTTATAAAAATAACTCTTAAAATGGTGCAACATCCAGTTTGTTTGACACAAAACTTATTGTAGTTTGTTAGAGATGAATCATCAAGTCAAAGAAACAACAAGTGAGTGACAGTTTTAATGACTCAAGTGTTTAAAGCTCCTGTGGGGAACTTTAGCGCCCCCCCTGAGTACAAAACAGTCTTTGCTTATCTCATCCTGTTCATGCTTTGGTAGTGTCTCATTATTCTGGCTTCTGACAGATAAATTTATACCTTAGAAGACAAAAGTAAAAGAGTGCTACCTGGACTCAAAAAAGGAGTTTGTCTGAGGTGCTCTTTAGAATGGGATTCACAAAGTCATTGAAGCAAAAAGAGAAAAAACTTCAAGGCGCTCTCTTAATACTATTAAAATGCCTTTATTATGAAACAGCATGGTCATGTGGACCTTAAAAGCAAACTTCAATGCGTCTGACGAAGGCTTGATGCTGTTTGACTGACACCTACACCCTCCATCTAGTTTCAGGCATTAAAAATTACATTATAAAAATCGTCAATATTGTCGCTGATGGTCTTGTTTGGGTTTGCACATCATGGACAGGCATCATTATGAATTTCAGTCTAATCTATCAAAATAACAAAAAACTCCCTATAGGAGCTTTAATTTTCATCAAGTTGAAAATATAATATTTCTCCCCGTGCTTTAAATAAAAAAAAATTAACCTTGACATGCAAACCTTGGTGGGAACCTCGTGGCTTTTGAGAGAGGGGGCTGCACTCAGAGTGAACCAGTTATTATGTAATTGAGGTCTTTTAACATAACCTTGGGACAGCTAAACCGTATGCAGGAGAGTTACATAATGCGCCCATGTTGGCCTGGTTAAGATGCTTTTTGGTTTTAATGGGCAGGAGAGAGAGAAAGATGCTGCTTTTAATATTGAACTAATGTGCCCTCTGTAGTTCAGGTGAGTCCAGAGCTGCTGAGGTTTGTGAATAAAAAAGAGCGTTAACCCTGCATTTTACCGGAGGATCCATGTTGATTGTTGACTCAATCGCCAATGTCATTTCTGTTCTAAATCAATGGATCTGCTTCAGCATTCAAGGTGTCAGACTGTTTGACATTGTGGTTCAGACCCAATGGGAACAACCAAAGTCACAGAAGAACTGAGAAAAATACATCCTTTCCTTTAGAGCAGAAAACACAATATTTTGTTGAGAAAACCTGTTGTTCTGCTCCACTATTGGACGTTGCCTGATATTTAATTGGTTGCATGGACAAGTTCAACAGTTCACCGTTTCTGTGTCAGCGATCTAATATTGGACGGGTGTTGAAACACTGAATGAAGAGCACAACATGAAAGTAGGTTCATCACAATGGAAGCATCGATGAATTGAGCGGCTCTGTCCAAACGGCCCTGAGCTCTCAGGGTAATTGGAGGGGAGCTCCAGCGCAGACTCCTGATGTGGGAAACGGACAAGAGACAAGATCAGGCCGATTGTTCCAGGAATCACTTACATTAATAAGTACAGACTGTACTGTACAGCACTGGGAATGGGAATTATTGCATTTGGAGGACTCGACATCCCACTTCCACGCCATACTCTGTGGTTTTAAATGTGGTGGACTCTTCCACCAGAGCATACAGACAGAGTAGGAGCGTGTGGGGAAATGATGTAAGGAGAGAAAAGCCCAGGACCAGAGTAATTATTCCCTCTTTTATAATCTGAAAAAACTATTCCACTTTCAGGGCCAAAAATAAAAGTTCAAACAAGGCTCACATTTAGCAGCTGGTGCACCAATTTACTTGTTTGTGTTGCTGTAGAGAAAAAGATTTAATTGCATTCAAGGAATAATTAGTTTGGGTCTCAATTTTAACTTGGTAAACACTGATGCAAACCAATCATGCAGCTATAATCTGCATCAAAATTAAAGACTTGAAGATCAACTCTTTCCTTCGTAACTGAGATGGCATTTTATTTACAAGTTACACGAACTTAACAGATGTTTCTCTCACTTCCTGCTGAAGTTGTGTTTATTATCTGCAGTTATGACCAGGCTGTGATTAATACATGAAACCCTACAAGAACAATGATCTATTCTCAACACCAAAACTGAAGCCAGAGCTACCTGATAACATATGACATCAAATCAACCAAGGTTTCATGTTCCACTTTGGCAAATATTCATTTCTGTCTCAGGGTGGTCTTGAGAGTTGGGAAATGATAAAGTTCTGTGCTCTTAAGGTCCTTTCACACCGGGAGCATTTTTGTTGTGTAATTATTTCAGATGTCAATATTTTTTTTCGAAACCATATCCTGTCAATACAAGCGTTCACATCAGCGACGTTTTCCTGTCCTGCGATATTGGGACATTTATTTTTCGGATCATGGTCGATTTTTCTAAAGCTTCACATACTGTGTGTCTGCTTCTGGCCAATCAGATTGAGTGTTGTTGCGATGTCTGATTCACCGGTATATCCAACATGGCCGACCACCTGATTGTTTACGTGTCGGAGAACAGAGTGATTTTTGATAAAAAAACACAAACATTACAAAGATAACGACCTGAAGGACAACTTGTGGAGAGTCATAGCGTCGGATTTCTCATATGACGATGGTTTGTGTGCTTTAACAGTTTGCTAAACGTCTTTGTTTTAACTTTCATCTGTGCTAAGTAACTTTAGCTCGTAAGCTAACCTGTTCAGATACAACATACCATATGTATTTTCATTGTCTCAAACGCAATCGCGTTGCTGTCACAGCACCATTAGTTCTCGGTTGTTACCTTACGTTTATGGATTATAATTTAATGTGCTTATCTGGTACTGGCCCAGACTCAGTTCATGCGATCACGACAGACAGTCAACTCAACGCTAGAGTCTAATCAGAACTGAAAACAGTCAGTCTGCTGTTGTGTCAGTCTTCTCGCTTCCACCCGAGATACGTCTTTTTTCCCCCGGAAAGTTGCAAAACCGCATCAGGCTTTATGTGTATAGTCAGCCGTGTCAAAATTCGCCACAGAATATTTCGTAATTTTGCGTTCTATATTCGTGTCAGCCCCGGTGTGTAAGGACCTTTAGTGTGGTGGTACGCTCTGGTATGCAGTACTGCCACTTTTGGAACTTTTTACCAGTTGCTGATAATTTACCTGTTATCTCTATATTAAAATTTCTTTTAGCGGTTCATAAATTACATTTGGGTCACTCTTGTATCTTTTATGTGTGTTACTCACTTGTCTGTTTCTGTTTCAAGAGTCACCAAATGTTGCTTCTAGTTTGGAGGTGAAACAAATTAAGAAGAGTTGTTCTACATATTCAACAAGTTCACTGATGTAATCTGAAAGCACTGCTAAAATTATCCTTCATAAACAGCCCTGGTTGATCATTGATTATGCCACAGCAGCTGTAGTTTTTCCTGTAAAATGACATAATATAACAGGCATTTTACAATCCTTTGATAATGATGCCACATCTGAGTTCGACTGTGCTATAATCGATGGAAATGTGCCCTGCTGACAAAACATTACAGCACATTACATTACTGCACTGCCCCAGTTTGATTATGGAGAAGGTCCCATTGTGGTGCGTCACATCTTTGTCACTCCCTTTGTGTCCTACATGAATTTTCACCACCAAATGTCAAACACAGGGAAAAAAAGAAACCAATGTGAGTGAAAAAGATCATCAGAACTATGTAAAGTAGAACCACTTCTCTGCCTTCTCCAAGTGGAATATGTCACACCAACAAAAAGTTGAATTCTGATTATTTTAAATCCACTTTTCAAAAGTTAAATCTCAGCAGTACTTGTTCTTTCAGTCGAAGTTTCCGGTTCAGATTGGTCTCTTAGTGAATGCAATGATGGATAGACTGAAACAGAGGCAGTCAAAGTGATTGTTTCAGGATTTTGGAGGGTCTTTAAAAGACAAAAACCCCTCTGGGTGAAACCAAACGGGTGGCATGGGAGCGATGATGGCCAGAGAATTTTATTACAATGCAGCCGATCTAATGCTATTCAACCCGAACATCCCCGAGAGACTGTGGGTGATTAACTGAGAGAAGTGAAGAAAAGCAGCAAGGAGTGAGAGGTGTAAACCAGACGAGGGGGAGGCGAAACAGATGTAGATATAAATAAAAACAAGCAGCAGCAGTAAAAGCGAAGAAAGGAGTGAGGGAAGGAGGGAGGGAGAAGACGAGCGCAGAGCCAGAAGAAAAAGGAGAGCCAGTGGAGACCCCAGAGAGGAGGGGAGAGGAGCTGCAGCAGTCTGACGCCTTGTTCAGTGTGATTAACTCCAGAGAAAGACGCCTGCTGGAGGACTCACCAAAATAGCTGCTCCCCATTAAATTCAACTACTGCGACTGCCACTCACCTGGCTGCTGCTTGGTAATGCAAATGTTCAGGACAAGACGCTACATCATAGAGTCTATAGGAGGAGGCACAGTGCACTGTCAGGAGGAATTTGTCCTTGTTGCAGTAAGATGATGAGTGCAAAAGTGAACGTGCAGTTTTCTTTGAGTTCAAAGAGTTTGTGTGGAGAGTGTTTTAATTCCCTCCTAAACTGTTTGGAGGGACACTCAGCATCGAAGAGAAAGAGTCAGTCCTTCTAAATGAGGCCAGTGAAGACAAAATAATTTATTAGAAAAACATAAATTTGTTAATGAACACTCGAGTTTCAAGAAGCAATACTCGTTGGTAACATCAACTTGCATCCAGCCAAAATTCATAGCTTATAGTGAGTTTTTTTAAAACTTACGTCCATCTTTCAGTTTCCTCTTTTTCATTTAACATTCACTGTTCTCTCGTAGCAGCTATTTTCTCTGACATAAAGCTGGAGGTGGGGAGTTTTAAAGGTTGCTATAATGTTCTGCGGATATGTTTTAGGCCACAAGATGTATAAACAAAATCTTTACCATCTAGTCACTTGCTCATGGATCGGTGAAAATACAAGTTCTTACACCAGCTAACTGCAGGCATCCAGTAAGTAGCAGGAATGTTTTTTCTTAATAAATGTGTTCTCTGTAATTATTCTACTAGTCTTTGATGACACAGAACAGTGTGTGATTTTGACCTCCTCATGCATTTGAACTCCTGAACCCAGAAATCCCTCTCATTGACCTCCTTACAGCCACTTGATGGTATCTTATCATTGGCTGCTTCTCATTGGCTGAAAATCATGAGCACTTGCTTGTCCTCTATCACACCAGTCCCTCTGTTTTCATGAAGTTAATCTGGAGCATTGTAATTATTGGGCTCTCTAGATAAACTCTTGAGACACTGCTGTGATGATGGTTCATGATAGTCTGACTGAAACCAGCTCGACAGTAAGGTCCTTTACGTTCATACATGTGAGGTAGTTGGGGTGAGATTAGTGCCAGACATGTTTAGATTTACTGTTACAGTAAGAGTCAAACCCCTAGTGGACATCCGAAAAGCTGTAGCTTTTGCACTCATGCTTTATGATATGCGATGATGTGGTTGATGTGATATGGTATATGGTATAGTATGGTATGGTATGGTATGGTATGGTATGGTGTGGTATGGTATATGGTATATGTATGGTATGGTATACAGTACATGGTATAAATATGGTATATGGTATATGGTATGGTATGGTATGGTATGGTACAGTATGGTATATGGTACGGTATGGTAAATGGTATATGGTATATGGTATGGTATGTTATGGTGTATGGTATATGGTATGGTATGGTATGGTTTATGGTATAGGGTACGGTATGGTAAATGGTATATGTATATGGTATGGTATGGTATGGTATATGGTATATGGTATATGGTATGGTATGGTTATGGTATAGGGTACGGTATGGTAAATGGTATATGGTTTCTGATATGGTATGGTTTATTTATATGGTAAATGGTATATGGTATATGGTATATGGTATCCACACATAAACAGAACGCATCATTACCTCCGCCAAGGAAGTTATGTTTTCGGTATGGTTGGTTTGTTTGTTTGTCTGTTAGCAACTTTACGGAGAAAGTTACAGACGGATTGACCTGAAATTTTCACTAGAGGTGTGTCTCAGCCCCAGGAGGATCCCATAAAATTTTAGTGGTGATCCGGATTGCCTTCTGGCTTCAAGTCTGGCTTTGAGTTTTTAGTAAAAAATTACACAAAAGGATCTCAATGAGTTTTATGAGGTGTCAAAGGTTGATCCTGATCCAGACAAAATTACAGATACTGTGATCCAGAACACACAAATATAAGGGTGTCGTTGGAATTTTCAATGCTGAAAGATAACCAATGAAGATACAAATATTGCATAATAAATCATGCATTTATGTATCTAATATGAGCTTTGTTGTTTTAGGAACATTATGAACAGTGAACATACCAGTTTAAACACAAATAAAAGTTAATAAAAGACACGTAACAGTAAAAGTTTTGGTGTGAATCACAATATAAGGGGGGGACATGAGCTGCTTGGCGGAGGTCTGCGCTCTCCGAGTGTTTTCTAGTTTTTAAAGGGATTAGTTCACTGCAAAACTCAACCACTGTTTAAAGGTAAGTAGCCTAAAGCTTTTGAAAGCAGGTCAAGGTCAGAGGTGACTAATCTGTTTACTAACCTGTTTCAGTTGATGTTCTAGCTGCTCATACTCAAACATACACCAAATTACTACAGGGCTTTTGAGTTGAATTCATTTTACTCAGAGGTGTTGTCAACCATGCTGCGATTGGTGTGTGCTGAGTTACAGTTGTTATTCATAATGTTGTCATGGACATGTATGAAATGATATAAATTTGATGTAAATTTGACCCATGACCTCATTTCCTAATTAATAATGACTGTATTTTGACCTTTAAATCATATTATCTCCTTTACTTGTATTTTTGTGTTTATCTGCCTCCAGGCAGCAGATGGAAATTAGCCAGTAATCTGAGATAATAAATCTCTTCTCTGACAGTTTATTTTGCACAGTTTATGTTTCTGAGTTTCAGACACAATCAGCACATCCTGAAGGTTTCTAAGTTCTTGCTTTGTAACATTTTTCCCTCCTCATCACAATTTGCCTTGTCACGGATTTCAAAGTTTTGCACTCATTTACTGAGCCCCCCGTCTTAAAAAGTTTGTCTCGTTTGCCTTTTTTTGAGACTCATTCAGTCTCTCTTGCAACTTTGTGATACTTCAATTTTAGGTTTATTTTAGAACTGTCCTCCTGACCCTCGCTTTTTTAACTAGTTTCGCACTCTTATAGTATTTTCACTTAGAAATCCCCTATGTTTCTTTCGTTTCTAATTAAAGATGACATTTCATGGAAATATCGATAAACATCACCATCTCAGAATCACATGGCCTTATTAATACTGTGTTAATCCAGGACAACACCACACTAACAGGGGGCTCTCTGACAGGTCATGGTAATGGGAAGCACTGACACACTGACCTTTAGCAGCTTCAGGTCTGAAAAGTCTCTGAGGAGAAATCAATGGCTTTACTTCATCAATGGATTTTATGTCTCACACAGTAAGGTTAAGTTGTCCAACTTTTTTATTTGCTGACATGTCAGAGAAAACTCTGTTTGATCTGTGCAAACAAACTGTCTTGTTAAAGGACTAAACATAAGCTGTTGGGTAGAAAGGACTTATCTAAACAGAGTCCCATGAATCCCTGATGTGGTGACTTTGGGCTTAAACAAAACAATAAAGGTCCATTAATTGTCAACTGATTATGGTTCAATGATCTGTCCATCTATTGATCAATAAACTGAGACTGGGTCATCCTGGACTTTTGTGTGCAGCCGTATTCTGCCCTTGTTGATTTATCTATCAATCATCCATCCAACCAATCTCTGTCCATCCATCTTCTATCTATCCAATTATTCACCAATCACTCCATCCATCCATCCTTCCATCAGTAGTATATATTTGTTATCCATCTGTCCATTATGAGTATAACTTTTGATGGATGTTTAATGATTTTCTACTTTTTGATTCCATAAAGTGGCCATTGTCAATCAGCTGTTTGAAGTCAATGAAATGGATCTAAGGACATCTATTTCATAAAGGTCATAGAGACTGTTTTTTTCTTATGAAAATGTTCCTTCAGATTTCTTTCTTGTCTTCAACATAAGTCTGTTCTGTCTGTCTGAAAAGCACAGTGGTGAGGAGTCTTTACCTGCTGCATTTAGCTGCTACTTTACAGGGAAAATGATGTGCTATGAAAACGCAGAAGGAGATGCTGGCAGGGACTGTTCAGAAAGTGGTAGCCAAATAGGTCACAATGTCTTAACACCCCTGTGAAAAAAAATGGTGTTATGTAACAGCGTAACCAGGATATTTCCTGCACTCTGTTTTTTTCCATTTTTTCCCCATTTGTGTATCCATTCGTCAATCTGCCTGTCAATCCATTTATCTGTCTGCCCTTCCTCTGGCTGTCTCGGTCTCACATGTAAACAACCGCACCAGAAACCACAGGATCAATGACAATGTGCAGTAGCAGCAGCAGTCCAAGGATGGCAATGTCAATTTGCCAGTGAAATCTTCTCCAATTATGGTCCAGGCTCTAATATTTAACCATTTACCCAATGAGATTTCTTCAGTAGTGTTATAGACACACATTGTTGCCAAATAAAGACTCCTCCCGGCTGCTGCAATCTGGTGACTGAGAGCTTGGGATTTGTGTTTTAGGGCAGAGTGTCCTGCCAATAATGGATGGATAGTCATTAAATTCACCCTGTGGGGGTGCTTCTACCCCCCAGGCATTATTTGTAAGAGAGATGTAATAACTGGAATAAGATTAAACCTAAAGAAGACCTTTCAGCCATGTAGGTCTCCCATGATGGGATGCTCCTTTCTGAAAGACCTTCAAACAATTTAGATTTAAATATGTGAGGATTTTGTTAAATTTAGCTTTAAGTTGAATATAAGATCTAGTGTCTATGTAAGCAGGCACTTGGGTGGCCAGTCAGATTGTAAGGGGGGCTGGTGCAACCTCTGGCCAGCCTTTTTGGACCCCCCGTTTACTTAGAGTGGTAATAATTCTAAACTCCTGAACAAAGAAAGAAAATAAAGCAAGTAAAAGCTTGGGTGTTGGATTGAAAGTTGGGTTTGAAATAAAACACACACTTCTGGGGCTGCCAGTTCTTTTGTTTAACATATAATGAGAAGCTGTTAAAGTCTATGTGTGCTGCGCAAGCCTAAATAACCTGCACTGTGCCTAGCCTAAGTCAAAGACAGCTGGTGTTGTTTTGCATGTTCATAGTGACAAAGAGTTTCCACATTTAAATTTATGGTGATGAAAACAGTTGGTATGTAGATTTATGGTGATATTGTAGTTTTATATGTGGGGCTTTGATCTGCTCATTGTGTTTGTGGCCTTGTAAAATCTTTTCAGTTTTCCTTATTATACCGTGGTTAACTTTTTCAATTTATTTACCTCAATCAAATCCTCATTATAATGTACCTAAGTTAAAAAAAAAAAAAGTTGACTTATTAAAATGACTAAAAGTACATAAATGAATCACCAAACAAGTCACCAGTTCTCCTTCAAAAGCAAATGTGGCATTCTTTTTTGTATTGACTGGTTTATTTTAGGAGCAGCTTTCTGCCAATAACCGGACAATAGTGTGAAAGCTGTGAGGATGGAAAGAGAAACAGCGCTGAAAGAGACAAATACTGTGGGGAAATGAGATTCATTACAATTCTCTCTAGAAATGATGCCAGTAATGGACGAGGCAGCGTCAGGGCTGATTTGTATCTGTTGAAGAGAGTCAGGGTCGGGGAGAAGCCTTTCAAATCACTAATCAAACCGGCCAAGACGACTGACAGCTATTCTCACCGGATGTCTGCGCCGAGCTCATTCACTCCTGTGTGGCTGTGTGGAGTGGTAATAAGCCCAAATGAAGCTGGATATTTGCATCTCCTTTGATTTAGTAAAGGTCAGCACTGACAGGGAGGTCCAGGGGGGACTGTGTAGAAAGACACACACACACAAACACAAACACACACACGCATGTGATTCCCTGACTGAAAACAACACTGCAGCACTCGTTTCCTCCTGTGTTGTCTCAATTATCAAACAGAAACACTTACTTTCTCTCTCTGTCTTTTTTGCTCTTTGTGATTTGAGTTTGAAACTAACATAAAACAACAGTGTAAGTGTGAGTCAGGGGGTGTTATGGGACTGTCCTGTGCTCTGTTTGGGGCCCTACAGGCACTGCTGCCCTCTTTGTCTTTGCTTTGCTAATTGGCTGACTTGGTACATTCAAACAGGGAGAGCAACACCGTTTATCACTCAACTAACCAAGTATAATAACATCACCATGTTCTCTTTTTCCGTGTCTACTTCCAGAGCTTTTCTATCTTATTTTGAAAGGGAAGTGTAAAACAGTAGTGCCACGTTGAAGAGGCAGACTTTTATTTCATCTCTTTGTGTCGCTGGAGGAGACAGGTGTTCACTAAACACACGATACCTCAGGCAGTGGAGGGAAGTTTCAAGCAAAACTACAACTCTACAAAAATGTAATGCTTTGCAAATCATTTCAACCCAGTGCTTGATTGAAATTGGTGTAAAGACAACATGCCAAATATGCAAACTGAAAAATGTTACTGTTTTATGAAACTGTATGTCCAGTCTAGATTTAATGTCAGTATCATGTTTTGGTGAAATTAGGACAGGGGCACGTTTACGGCTGTGTTAAATCTCTTCTCTTATTAACCACACACTGTAAGTTTTTGAAGACTGAGGAGACGTATTTCTGGAGTTTTGAAAGTATTTGGTCATCACATTCTCAGCTGCTCAATGTTTCGAGGTCTCCTCTGCTTGGGACTACAGGCAGGCCAGATCAGCACCCAGACTTTTCTCCCACTGAGCAGGGATGTACAGAATGTGGTTTGGTATTTTCTTACAGAAGCATCTTCAGTCTTTTCTGAAAAACAGTTAATCTAGATGGCAGCATGTGACGGTCAAAACCTGTAGATACTGTTTAGCATTAATGGTGCCATCTCAGATGCACAAGACACCCAAGGCCATGGGCACTTGTGTTCCCTCATACCACCATGAATACTGGCTCTTACACCATGTGCAGATGACTTTTCTTTTAACAGTAGAGGACTACTGAGTCTGTGATTTCCAAAAAGATTCAAGATTCAAAATTCAACCCTGTAATTGATAATGCAAAGAAAATACGTAAAATGTTGCTGTAAATTTTTTCAAAACTGTTACTTGCAACACATTTCTAGACAGCTTGGACAGGGACAATTAAACTCTAGAAAAAGGTTGTAATGTTACAACAACAACAAAAAAAAGGATGAATGTTTTCCATCTTATTAGGTTTATTTGCAACAAGCTAAATAATGTTCACCACTTGGAAACTGCATCATCTACAGTGCACAATTTCACTGTAAGATTCAGAAATTATGAAGAAATCTCCCTAAAAAAACAGCACCAAACAGCTGTGAACTTCAGGCAGCACTGCCCAACTGCGCAATGCGATGTCGAAATGATATCTATTTCACGTATTTTTTCAACAATGTGGACGTCATGGAAATGTGGACGTCATTTCAACGTCTAAAAGAGGTCCAATAATGACGTCTAAATCTTGGATCCTTTTTGCACGTTGTGCTGACGTCTAGATTTGGTCTTAAGATAGCGTCCAAATTCTAAACGCCATAGAAACGTCTAAAAGAGGTCCAATTTGGACATTGAAATTTCTAACCTATTTTGCACGTCGCACTGACATCTAGACATTCTTTGATGGATCGACCCAATACTGACTTGATCTGCACGTCTCTTGGACGTCCGATGTTTGGTGGGGCATGACTCTGTAGTGGAAATGACTGCATAGGCTTAAATCATCCCCCAAAAAACATGAGTGTGAACACAGTTCGCTGCTGCATTCACAAATACAGGTAAAACTAGAAAATGCAAAGAGTACATCATATATAAACACAATCCAGAAATACAACCTCTCTGGGCCTGAGTTGTTGAAGAGCTGAAATGAAAAATCAACATTTTACACCAAGTCTCAGACTTTTTCTGAATTGGACCCGTGTTATGATTATGACATGAACTTTGATATTTAGCTGGATCAGGTTTTAACAGACCCAGAAGTCTACTAAACTCTGTGACGACAGTTTTCCCAGCTACAACGTGCTTTTCTACGAATGCAATAAAGAGGTCATCCAAGTGTTTTTATGAACAGGATGCAATGAGATGAGCCAACCTTCCTTCAATAGCAGAGTAAATGCACTCAGGAAAAACAATCAATGTGGATGTTTTTTCATGGATTGTTTGCCGCTGTTCTGCCTGGATTGAACCAACAGCTGACAGACATTCAAGCCAGTCAGTAATCAATATGGAGCTGGGTTACCCTCGACTTAAAGGTCATTCGAGACTAATTTATGTATCATGTGTGAAAAAAGTGAAACGAAACTGGAAACTGATTTGTGGTGTAGAGAATGATAAGCTGTTTTCACTGCAAAAAGTAGCAGTTTGAAGAGTCTGAATCCAACAAACTCCATTTTTCTCATCACCAATCAAAATATATCCCATTAAACAAAATATAACTGACCAGACAGGTCCAAATATATACACCATTTTTCAAGAATTTGCAATCCAAAAGACAGTAATCTGTTATTTTTGCCAGTGCAGCAAGTTAAAACTTCTTACTATGTTTTTTTAAACACAATACAAGATAAGAATTATTTTATTTATCCCAAAGGAGAAATTTGTACTTATTTCCAGAAACTCATCAAGAAAATGTAGTCTTGTAATACCTTAAATCAGATCGATATCAGGGCTTGTTTAGATGGCTTGTTCTGAGATATCTTCTACTGGTAATGAGACAAATACACCTGGTGAGATCTGAGTTTATTACAGTGTATCTGTACAATCCTTGACTGTGAAATTACTGCTGCACTTTGGCTTCATCAGTAAGAGAAATAAAAGCAACAAAGACTGTGATGTTTGCTGTTAAGACTCATAATTCCCCAGTAGTCTTAATTTGCTATCGATTACTAAAACTGTTGTATTGTAAGCTCTACTGTGTGAAATGAGGTGTTTGGCTAGATTCAAAGATGTATTCAAATTAGACCATTTAAGAAGTAAAATACCTCTGTGCTTACATTTAATCTAAGATTGTCTTTATGAGTCATGTGTGACAACATTACTACTTTGGGAATCAGTGATAATCCAGCATTTAATTGACATAAGTGTAATGAGAAAACTTGAAACCTCCTGTTCACAAAATCTAGCAGGAGAAATTCAATTCAGTTGTTAAACTTATGAAACGAACTATATGTGCATGTTTTAATTACCTGGTTTAGCCATAGAAGCAGGTAGATAACATTTCTTATATCAGACACTTAAATCTAAGACATGTTGTTGAAGCTGCTAATTATTAAACATGTTTTAAAACATGCCTGAGGCGAGCTTTAATTATTAATTTAATAATCTCTTAATTAAAGCTGCAGAGAAAAATAGAAGCAACAGACATTTAAGCTTTTTGCATGTCTTTAGTAGGTTCATGTTGGCCTTAAATTGGCAGAGAGCATTGAGAAATTACACATAGAGTGCTCATGTCTGACAAATGTTTCCTACACTGTGAGGTTTGCAACAATATGGTGAGCACAGCAAACCACACACACCTACAGACTCTTTCCACCAGAGTCCTGACTGTCAAAGCTAAAAAACCTAATCAAATCTCTTGCAGTCAAACGTGATTCAAGAGTAAATATGCAGAGCTGACTGTGAGAGGTAACTGTTGTTAGCTGCTTAACCTCATGGCTCTTTCATTACAATAGTCTGCTGCATAATTGCTGCAGTGGCTGATCTGTGCTCTGTAGGTGGAGGAACATGTATGGGTTGTATCTGGCCAATAGCACAAAAACAGAGTGGATTTCTAGGGCAAATTTCCAGATAGACCTTCACTCACACTGACATCCATGTTTTGGTCAGGCTCTCTTAATGTTAGTGGAGTCATGTGTAAAGTTGACCCTGTCTGCATTAGTCAAGGGCCTCGCGTCTGTACAAGTTCTCCAGGCAGTTTCTCAACAATGAGGCCGAGCTGACCAGTATCTCCTGCAGGTAATACACTTACCATTTACTAGTACTCACTTTAAAGAAAAGACAAAAAAAAACAAGTATCCCTTTACTCTGTAACACTCACCTGCTGTGGACAGAGACTGGTACCACAAAAACATAAACCTGATAACTCATCCCTGGATAGTATGAATGAGACTGATAAAGCCTTCCTCATGTGACAATACCCCAATTTAAAGACTTTATCTCAGCAGCTTTTGCCTTCTGATAAACAATAACCAATACATTTAACAATATATCACCTGAGGTTATGAATTAAAGCTGCAGTGAACAGACAACCTTATGTACTCTGTGTATACCTGTCAAGTTTTGGTTTGGAAAATAAGGGAAATTTTCCAACCCCCTAAATCAGTGCAGCAAGCTGATGACAAGTTGCTACAACTAGATGGTGGGTACTTAACCTGCGATAGTGACAGAGTTCAGTTTAGAGAGGCAAAATAATGTTTTTTTTAATACATATTTTATATTACTGGAGATTAATGGGGCAATACTAATATGGGAAGACAGGAGTTTGCCGGCCAAAACGGGATACTTGACAGCTATGTTTCTGTGTGAGCAGAGATCCAAACCACTCTCCAGGCATACCGAACACAGTCAGACAGAAAATATTTCCCAACGTCACATCTCAAATCCACAAAACAAAACTCACTACCCCAAGGAGAGCTGTGTAGTCAGCAACATGTACTCTGGTCCAAACATGTGGCACACTAAACGTCTTTGACTGACAACACTGTGCCTGTCTGTCTGTTATATTCTCCACTGTGCCATCAAACTAGTTCAGTCCTGCAGCATCGGGAACATCAGACCCTCTCACTGGCTGTTGGGGACGATGCAAAAACACACACATCTTACTACACACAGAAAGGCTAACTGTGCAGATAAAAAGACAAATGATTGACAGCTGATGCCTCAAAATAGAGCACTTACTGTACTTCAGTGTAGGAGAGATTAGAGAAGAAAGCTCTCTCTCTCACACACACACTCACACACACACACACTCACACATGAAACAACAACTGACAGTCTCAATGATGTAACATCAACACAACAGTGCAAGTCATACCTGCTCATTTCTCCCCCTTTGTTTGTTTCCAAATTTGTGTTTTTGACGTAAATGCAGGTGAAAAAATGTACAATGCTGCACAAAACATCATAAGGAAGGGGCAGTCCCCACATACACACACACACGTTTGCATTAAACCCACTTTCTCGTGTGTTACAAAGTAATTTGTAATTACCTTTTCCAGCTCCCTGGAGAACAAACTTTTACGTGAGAATGAGGTCCAATAAGACCTGAATAAATGAAAGCACACATATGCATCCACACACACACCCATACAAATCATCCTCTGGTGTGCACTCATGACCATATAAATGCAGATAAAGCACTGCCTGAATTAACATATGTAATTGGTATTCATTAAAGGGCCTTTGCTTGAGCCAAGTCCTATTAAATCGAGTCTGTTTTTGCACTCTGACGTTGGAGTTATAGTTTTACTGAGCAGTATACTGAGCCCTCTGATGTGTGACTGCTGCACACAAAAGTCCCTCAATATTGCTCCATATTTTATTTCAACAAACACAGATTAAGTCAGTCCAGTTCAACACCTGCATCGCTGCTCATGCTTTCCCGATCCCCCTTGTCAATCCCACGATCCATTTACCCTCACTCATGAATAAGACCCTGGGGTACTTAAGCTTCTTCACTTAGAGCAAAGACTCACTACCAACCCAGAGAGAGTAGTCCACTGCTTTCAGGCTGTTTTCTGAGATGACCTTGGATTTAGAGGTGCTGACTCCCATTGAAGTCATGCACTTTGAACATGGATGAGGCAAATTTGCAGTTTTCAATACTGCTTACATTACTCGAGGGGCTATATTTTCGTGCCTCGCCGGCGACACGGTGCATGTGTGGCATAAGTCAGGTCCGCTGCGCCGTTCCCAAGCACAATTTGGTATTTTGGTGAGCGGCGCAGCCCGGCGTAAGTATCCCCCCTCCCTAACTCAGCTCCCCCCAGCGGTGTAAGTCGTAGGGAGGGAGGAGAGAGGGCGTGGAGTGGGTTTAACACAGCCGAGACCTGTTTTGACCAATAA
Source organism: Xyrichtys novacula (assembly GCA_962446985.1). Lineage (NCBI taxonomy): Eukaryota > Metazoa > Chordata > Actinopteri > Labriformes > Labridae > Xyrichtys > Xyrichtys novacula. The sequence continues at coordinate 14,066,592 of OY660882.1, read as the reverse complement.
CATGGCCTGCGCTGAAAGCTGAACAGGTTTGAATCGGCGAGCTTTCAGCACACTTTACACGCCGGTGGAGAGCACAAAAATGTCACTGCGCCCACTGATTCTGTGGACACCCCCCCCCCCCCCGCCACGCCACCACACCCAGCTTGGCGGATCTCGGTGCGCCTCAGTCCACGAAAATACCAAACTGGCTGTACGCCAGCCTCCGCCAGACGAAAATACAACTGCGCGGGGTCCGCCACCCTTCGCCGCGTACCCGGTGTACACGAAAATAGAGCCTGAGGTCTCTTATATCTGTGCCCGCCATTATTTCTCATCTCCACAGATTGTCAAGTCAAAAACAGAAATTTCTGTTTTGCTACAGTGTCAACAAGAAGAAGTACAATGTGTCCCCTGACTGCTGATATGACGGGTTCAAAATTAGTAACAGTCGTTGTGGACTTTTGATCAGTCAGACTCAAGCCTTTTAATAAACAGTGAATTACTAGATAAAAAACTTACAAAACTATCAGGGTTTATGGGAAATCTAGTCTTAAAAATCCAAAGAAATGTCAGACCCCATGCCCTTGGGACTTCATAATTCCCACTGTGCTCTTGTTTGTTTGATTTTCCTCACTGAATTTCACAGTTCAATATGTTGTAAAAACATGAACATGTATCTCCCAGGACAGTCACACAAGCGCTTGGTATATGCGCTGAATACATTAGTCAAATATGCGTGCGTTCAGAGCGTCTGTCATGATCCTGTTGCATGACAATTACGCTCTATATGCAGAGATCGATGGGCTGATGTTTGTGATCTATCAGCTTCCTGTTTGAAGTGTGCGGTCGGCCTGTTTGTCCCAGAGGAGCTGACCTTATAATCGCCTGACCCAAAGCTCTGAACGCTGCCAGAGCAGCTGAGAGGTACATCTGTTAAGAGACACTAATGCAGCTGTGTTAGTGTGTCTGTAATGTATGTTACATATTCATGACACTGTTTCATCTGTAGTGGTTAGACCTTCAGTGCACTGATGATAGAATTATGTCAGCTGAGGCGCAGATAATTTCCCTTAAAATGAGAAACATTAAAGGAGAGACTTATAATTGCTTAATTTAGCAGCTGAAATGAGCAAAACACTGACTTTTGAAGAATTTTACCTCATTATTGTCCCCTAACATGTTTCTGAAATGTCTGTGGTGGGCAGCATGTGTGAAGGAAAACAGATAAAATCTCAGTCTGACTTCATCTTGAATTTTTTTGCCAGCCCTTTTGGTAAAATTCAGAGAAAAATCAGGTGGGACTTTCGGAAAAACACACACCACTCCCATGCAATCCAATCAGAGCAACACATAACAGGATAATCAAAAATCTGAGGTTGAAGAAGGGGAATGATTTCCCAAATGAAAACAGCAAAAATGTCTGCACATCTGTGAGTTTACGTGTTTCACTGATAAAAACATGAACACTGTCATCAAATGTAGGTCTCTATTGTTCTGTCTGTTGTAAACATTACACCGTGGCTTTGGTTGCTTGCTTTTGATGTCTTGTTCTTGTCCTGATTTCTGTCACTGACAGACTGCCTGAATAATTTCAGTCTTTACAGTCTGCTCATTGCAAACACACTCAGACTGAGATGTGTTTGTCACCTTTTACACATCAGGAAGCCCAATTGTCTCTCATGAATTGATGAAACGCCAACAGGATCAGCGACTGCATCAGAGAGTCGCGTAGAGACACTGACGCACACTTTGGTCCGACCTGTAGCTTTGACAGCACACAATAGGAAACATCAGAAGCAACCATGCTTCTTTCATGTGCTCAGACAAAAACAGCACTGACTGAACTGATGTGAAGTCATAGATCCCAGCTGGGCAAAAGCGACACACACAGCGCATGTTCAACCGCTCTCACTGTCTAGACTGACAAAGACATCAATTAAGATTGACAAACTGACAAATGGTTTTTAATTTTGCAAAAGACTGGAGACCCTGCGGGGTCACATACTGCAAGACCTCATCTGGATTAATTTCTTTATTGGGGACAGAGAGTACCTTTACATGTTGTTCAAAAAATCCATTTATTGCATTTATACGCCTGAAACCGGACTTAAAAAAAAATTGTGTAGATGTGTTAAATTTAAATCGCACAGAATCAAACTTCTCTTAGTGGGACTAGCACACCCAGATTAAGTGTTTGGGGGCTGATTTTCTCTGTCATATGAACTCTTCCATCAGACTTTAACTGGTCTTTCAGTGTCCTGTGGTCTGTTTGATAATATGAAGGAGGCGGGGCTTATGCGCTGATCTTGCACAGCCAGTAGGAGGAGCTCTAATGCTGCATTCCAGTTGTCGGAAGTTGGAATTTCCAAGCTCTGAGTCCGAAATTCATCTGGAACACCCCCTTGAAGTCAGATAGCTCACTCAGAAAGTCAGACAATCCTCAACCACCCTGACTTGACGACGTCATAATCCAATATGGCAGCGCAGAGCATCAACAGTAAAGAGTAACAGTGAAAGCTCTCATAATGTGTCATTTATCAGCACTTCTGTTTTGTTTTTGTGAAATTAAAAAAGTGGTTTATGTTGTACTGCCCAACGTCTAACTGTGAACACGGTGCTATGCTGTTTGTAAGAGTGAAATACTGTGTTATACGTTGTTTACAACTGGTATAGCTAACAATGACGAACAACAGCTGACAACGACTAATAACAGCTGACAAATGTCAACAAAGGCTAACAATGGCTAAGTAGGTGTTCATCTTGGTTTTTCGACTTGTTAACTGGATTCACACTAAACATGCACCGTTCCCTCGCAAACCGCTGCAATGATAGGATGCTGCGGGATTAATGCACTACTTGTTGTGTCCTATTGTATGCAAGTTGTTGTGGTGGCAATTTAGCAAGAAAAAAAAAGTAGTTTTGTCCGACAAAAATGATCAACTGAAGTGAGAGACGAACGAATCACTCGAGGAAGTGATTCGGTTCGGTACATTCACTTAAAAGATTTGGGTTTTTTTTAACAAATTGTTGACGAACGACACAACACTAGTTGAAAGAATTTTCAGAAAGCCACACAAATTAATGTTGGAGCAAAATTGCACATTTCATGAAATAATGTCTTTGTTTTTTGTCATGTTACCCTGCGGCTTCAGTTTGTGTAACGGCGTAAGTTGAAAGGTCATCCCACCATCCCGCCTCGCTTCTTTTCTTTCTCAAACTCCCCTGAGAGGAACAGCATCAAAGACTTGCCCGGATCAACTCATTAAGGGGCTTCCCTCTGATCACAGCCCTGCAGCTCTCCAGCTTCAAGTGGAGTACTCACTTTCCCTCCTTCTCACACTCTCAAAACATCCACATACGCACACAGACCCTACACAGCCTTCGAGACTGCAAATTTAGAATCGTCAACTTTTTGCAGGAGTCAGACACCTCTCCTCTGAAAAAGCTTTCAAACAGAGGCAGGCAGTACCTCTGTTTTATGTTTGCTCAGCTCTCACACAGACGTACAGCAGTCGGTATGTAAATGATGTTTTTTATCTGCTTCGTCTCCTGAAGATGAGAAACTCTTGCAAGACACTTCACAGCGAGTCAGTGACGGGGAATATTTTTAAAAAGCTGAAAGAGATCTGAAACTTTATTGTTTTGAGACTGATCACCCCACACTGAAATTGTATTTGAGCAACTTTTTAATCATAAAAGTTTCATTGGTGACCTTTAAAAACTTGCCTTATCTACAACAATATTGTCTGGCCTGCATGTAGTTTGATTTTGATCTTCAAGCGCATCAAAAATAATCAAACGCTATGTTTACGATGACCGTTGGTCTGCTTCATTTAACTCTATTATTTCTCTGGAGTAAGTTATTTTGAATCTAGTTTGTCTGCAAAGCTGTTTACACCTGGTATCAACATTCATACAGATTTGATCACAAGTGGACAGCCTTGTAGTTTGCAGGGTTTCAAAGAGATCTGTCAGCCAGATACGAGACAAACTATTGTTGCTGTCACTGTGAGTTCATGAGGGATGGATACACTACTTCTGTTCAGGTCGAGGTCAAGCAATTAACTCTGATCATATAGACAACATTCATCTGGGGCTTTTTTGAATGTTGGAAATGAACTCATCTCCCGAAAATGTCAATTTTTTTGGCTTTATTTTGATGCATGTTGTGAAAGTTTGGCTGAAATGAACTCCAGCCTCAGAGGATGTATGAGGAGGGGGATAACTGGAGCTGCAAAACCTCCGCCAGCATATGTGTCATCAATGAAGTGCATAACAGGAAAATAGACCCTTCTTTTTAAATTTATAGGTACTAATGAGCATATTCAGGTGTAAAAGTAACCTTGTCCTTTTTAACATCTGTGCCTTTCTGGTAGTCAGGCTCTTGGAGCAAAAAAGCTCAAATTGAGTCTGATTATTCAAGGCATGCTAGCTATTGTTTTCAGAGACTGACAACAACGGCCCAGAGGTTGTATTCTTGCAAATGCTGGTCATACAGTCATGCAGGACCTCCACCATTTGCCTGTAAAATAGAAAACTAAAACTGCAAGGACCACAAACAGCAAAATACAGCAGCAGTAATTGATGTGAACATGTGTTTTAGGATTAAGATTTTCCCATTAACACTTGTCGGTGGAGGCACACAAAGCCAAAGAATGAATATTCATCGATGCTGTGAAGTCATCAAATGAAATATTCAACATGTTCGGGATATTCAAAGTGTCTCCTAATGAAGGAAGCATCATTGCTTTGGTAAATCAGAGACCTGCAGGCACTTTGAGAATCTAGTTCAAGATGAAAATTAATTCAACAGGATTATTTAGAATTCACGGCTTGACAACAGCTCCCCTATGCCTTCACATTTCCAACAAACACACAAACACATGCACAGTCATCATCCTCATTTTCACATCTCTATTAAATGTTACACAAAAACACACCACGATTTCTCATTTAGAAACTGTGACCTCTATTTCCTGCAGGTGAAACCACAGAGTGACATTTTCATTGGAGGCAACTTATCATTTTTGCACCCACTATTCAGGTTGACGAGGCAATTTGTGCATGTCAACTACGAAAGTTTTTACAGCTATTGTACTCCACCACAATTCACTACAACGCATACAAAATATAGAGTGAAGGAAAAAATAAACACATCTTTTTTGCAGACACTCAATTTGTACACTAAGCTGTTGGGGTCGCAAAGAGATTGTCAGAAAAGAAAACATTAACACACAAACTAGAAAGAAAAGTCCATCATAAAGGAAGCTGGGGTCAAAAACTATCTATCAGCACATCTAGCGTGACAGCAGAAAACACAAATACACAGATTTGTTTGGTACAACCCTAAAGAAAAACTCAAAATTCAGTTGAAAGAGATGTTAGTAAAGGCTGCTACAGATTTGATTTTATGAAAAATCCCACACATGATGACAAAAAACAACTCATTTAACTGTTTGTTGTTTTTTGTGTCATGTACAATGATACAAGCAATTGTCTTGTTGCTGCAAATCAATAATTCGGTTTGATGTCTCCATGGACCTCCTTCTTTATTCATTTTGCTTCTCAGAGATATCACCAACTGGTTCATAAAGCAGTATTCTGACACTCATCAGTGGCAGCTAGACGTGTCGAAATCATCCTTTCAGACCAAAACCATTTTTGTCCCTGATTGTAAATATGTGCCATTCATGAGTTTTCAATCATGAGTGTAAATCATGTCTCTTTGCAGGTCAAGGGGACCCTTGAAGAGCTGCTATTTCTCCGCTTTGGCACTGGCTTCACTTTAGGTCGCTGCTTAGTAACAGAACTCAGTTCTTCTTAGACGCATATTTACCATGAATTCAATCTAATACATTGAACAGGGTTGGTTAACAGCATGATGATTTTTGGAGGGTGATAGAAAACAAGTATTTACGCTGCGTTTCAGTTACCTCGGAAGTCAGATGTTGGAGCTCGGAATGATGTCACACCCAAGTTAATGGCGTTCCAGTTAACAAGTCGCAAAACCAAGATGGATGCCTCCAGTTACCCATGTTAGCTGTTGTTTACAATTGTCAGCTGTCATTTGCCATTGTCAGTTGTTGTTAGCTGTTGTCAGCAGTTTTTAGTTGTTGTTTGCGATACCAGTCGTAAACAACGCATAACACAGTATTTTACTCTTACAAACACCATAGCACCGTGTCCATGACGTTGGGCAGTACAACATACACTCACCGGCCACTTTATTAGGTATACCTGTCCAACTGCTCGTTAACACTTAATTTCTAATCAGCCAATCACATGGCGGCAACTTAGTGCATTTAGGCATGTAGACATGGTCAAGACAATCTCCTGCAGGTCAAACCGAGCATCAGTATGGGGAAGAAAGGTGATTTGAGTGACTTTGAACGTGGCATGGTTGTTGGTGCCAGAAGGGCTGGTCTGAATATTTCAGAAACTGCTGATCTACTGGGATTTTCACGCACAACCATCTCTAGGGTTTACAGAGAATGGTCCGAAAAAGAAAAAATATCCAGTGAGCGGCAGTTCTGTGGGCGGAAATGCCTTGTTGATGCCAGAGGTCAGAGGAGAATGGCCAGACTGGTTCGAGCTGATCGAAAGGCAACAGTGACTCAAATAACCACCCGTTACAACCAAGGTAGGCAGAAGAGCATCTCTGAACGCACAGTACGTCGAACTTTGAGGCAGATGGGCTACAGCAGCAGAAGACCACGCCGGGTGCCACTCCTTTCAGCTAAGAACAGGAAACTGAGGCTACAATTTGCACAAGCTCATCGAAATTGGACAATAGAAGATTGGAAAAACGTTGCCTGGTCTGATGAGTCTCGATTTCTGCTGCGACATTCGGATGGTAGGGTCAGAATTTGGCGTCAACAACATGAAAGCATGGATCCATCCTGCCTTGTATCAACGGTTCAGGCTGGTGGTGGTGGTGTCATGGTGTGGGGAATATTTTCTTGGCACTCTTTGGGCCCCTTGGTACCAATTGAGCATCGTTGCAACGCCACAGCCTACCTGAGTATTGTTGCTGACCATGTCCATCCCTTTATGACCACAATGTACCCAACTTCTGATGGCTACTTTCAGCAGGATAATGCGCCATGTCATAAAGCTGGAATCATCTCAGACTGGTTTCTTGAACATGACAATGAAATCACTGTACTAAAATGGCCTCCACAGTCACCAGATCTCAATCCAATAGAGCATCTTTGGGATGTGGTGGAACGGGAGATTCGCATCATGGATGTGCAGCCGACAAATCTGCGGCAACTGTGTGATGCCATCATGTCAATATGGACCAAGCTCTCTGAGGAATGCTTCCAGCACCTTGTTGAATCTATGCCAAGAAGAATTGAGGCAGTTCTGAAGGCAAAAGGGGGTCCAACCCGTTACTAGCATGGTGTACCTAATAAAGTGGCCGGTGAGTGTATACCACTTCTTTAATTTCACAAAAACAGAAGTGCTGATAAATAAAATATTATGAGAGCTTTTACTGTTACTCTTTACAGTTGATGCACTGTGCTGCCATCTTGGATTATGACGTTGTCGTCAAGTTGGGTTGGTGAGGATTGTCCGACTTTCCGAGTGGGAAATCCTACTTCGGGGGGACGTTCCAGATGAATTTCTGACTCAGAGCTTGGAAATTATGACTTCCAAGTGCAACTGGAACACAGAATTATAGTAAGGTTCTTCATGTTTCGGGGTTGGTTATCATGGCAACTGTAAGACAGAGCAAAAATTAGCTATGTGCTACAAAAATGAGCATTATGTAGAAATCGAATATTAATAAATTTAGCCCCAATCATTTACAAGCACCAGACATGAGCATACCTCCACTATGGTAGGTGGCAACATGCTCTCTCTTTCAGCTCGGGTCAACTCCTGGTTCATTATCTGTAAAGTCTGAATTCAGCTGTTGTTTACTCAAGAATTTCTATTTAGAGAAATATAGATAGAGAAAAAAACAGTATTGAAAAAATCAGTATTTAATTGTAAACATGTCACCAGACTGTGAAAACAAACTGAAACTCACTTATTAATAATGATTGGGTTTATGTTGCAGTGGCAGCTGGTAAATAGACGATTTTTAGTTTTGAGGCATTTCTGTCACTCCTTCTTTTCTTAGACACAACAACACATCAAGACAACATTGAAGACTCGTATGACACCTACTTCCCTGTGGGGGTGATTCGTCTGTCGCTCCAGTTTTGCCTCCAGCTAAAACTGTGGCGTCATCCTGACGTCGGCCCTAAAAGGGTCTTTTCAGATTTAGGATTCAACAAAATCCAGTTTCTTTGGAAAGCACATGTGTGCGGCAGCTCTGATTGGCTAGTCACCGACACAGCATCAGGATCCCTTTAGCGATTGTAATGGTGTAAGTCTCTGAAGTGTTTGTGGAGATGGTGAGGAGTCTTCTGATCTTCATGTTTTGTTGCGTCTATAAGCTGTAGATGAAGATAAAGTACCTGACAGTAAACCTCTTCAGGTTTCCTTCAGTTTGGTGACCTTCACATCACTCTCCGGTCAACACTTGCTGACTTTTCTTATGTTTGTTTGTGTACACTCAAATTTTTTCATCAGCCTGAAAAGTTTAGGGAAAAGCATCCTGTGAATGAATAAATAAGGTTGTTCACGATCTCAACCATTTCCCCTTCTTTCTGATCATCTCTCCCTTCATCACCTGTCGTCTCTCCGCTCCCTTCATCTTCAAATCTCCCAAACTCTCCCTCCTAAATCTCCCTCTAAACCCGTCTCACTGTTTGTCTATGTGCGCGCGTCTCCCTTTTCATCTCTGGTGCTCAGCCAATCCTTTCTCCTCCACTGTTCCACCTCTCCCTCCCCCACTTCCTTCCCTCCTTCCTTCCTTTCTTTCCTCCTTTCTTTCTTTTCTTGTCGGCCTCCTCCCCACTGCCCTACATTCACTCTCCTCTTTTCATTCTCTTTATTACGCTCTCTCTCTCTCTCGCTGGTATCCACGCATGCTAAAAAAGCAAAAATCAGAGGAAAGTGGGGGAAGCGTGGAGTTTTTTTTTTTTTCCGCAGACTGACAAGACATAAAGGAAGGGATTTTAGGAGAGGAGATTAGCGGGAAGGAAAACAAAAAGCTCCTTGTCAATCTGGCTTATAATTCCATTAAAAAAATGTACATGTGGTCGTTCGCCTTGAGAAAAGCTCTTATAATTGGCATCAGAAGTGGTGTCTGGCTGAGGAGGAAAATACTGTTAGTGCAGATATTAGCGGATCTTTATACATATTTTAAAATAATTTTTCACTTGTATTCATGCCAGTTTTGTCTGAGTGGGTTTGGCATGTGTGTGTGTGTGAGCATGCATTTGTGTGTGTGCGTGTGTGTCTCCAAGTGGAGCTGCAGTCTTCGGTAGTGTGTGCCAGCTGATGTTGGCATTTCTTGTGCAGGTTCAAATTGAAACAAAAGAGGTGGCAAAGCTGGAGTTGGACCCTCTGACTTCTGAATCTTCCTAATGCAAACAAAGTCACAAAATCCCCCCCCCCACACACACACACACATATACAAACACACACACTATCGCACACGCACATATGGTTAACACAGAAATCTGCAAACAAACAGAGGGAGCAGTGGGGAAGACACATTTAGAGATGAGAGAGGGGAGGATGGTGGTGCATGGGAGATCAGCGATTTGGGAGGTAGTGTGTGTGTGAGTGTGTGTGTGTGTGTGTGGGCACATGTGTGAGTGGGTTTCAGTGTGTGGGATGCAAAGAGGCACGACACAGACGGTGACAGGGCAACAACAAGATGATGAGCAGAAGTGACCACAGCAGATGTTGAGTGTCCCCCCCGTCTGCCATGCAAACACATTCGACACACAGCCCCAAACACACACACACACACATAAACACACACACAGACAGAGGAGCAAATAAACACACACTCTCAGAGCAATAGGATCAAAAAGCAAACGCACAAAAAAGCCCAAAATCGATTGACGAAAACGACACACATCATTCTCTCCACATTACAGTTTTTCACTCCTCTGTTTTTCGTCCCTCCTTTGAGGCTTATTCCCCCCCTGAGGATGATGGGAGATACAGCTGGATATAACCCCCCTCCTCCAATCAAAACACACAAATGCAGACTCACACTCTCTCACTCCTCTTCCCTCTCTTCCTCTCTCTGTCTATCTGCCACTGACGAGAGGTAAACAGGGGAGGAGATCTCATTTGGTTCCTGAACTGTTGCAGCGCTCAGTGCTGCCACTCTCTCTCTCTCTCGCTCAATTAGTTTCTCCCCCTACACACACACACACACACATGCACACACACGCAGTTCACAGCAGAAGATCCCCAACAGTCCTGGATGCAACTGGACTCCCACCTGCCATGGCAGACTGAGCAGCTCTCACAAGAAAAGAAGAGAAGAAGGGGGGAAAAAAAGAAGAAAAAGAGGAAGAGAAACTGGAGGAGAGGAAGAGGATCAGAGGAGCGTGTCGTTAAGTGTTTGTGAAGTCCTCAGGATCGAGCCCCCAGCTGACGATGGAGAACACATGAGGGGGAGCGAGAGATCCAAGGGGGAGAAATGCTGCTGAGTAAAGTTTGTGGATTTTTCTAGAGGGGATTTCGTAGCCCTTTGAACTCTGGGAAAGAATCGCAGAGGAGGGTCGACTGAGCAGACTGCAGAGGGAAAAAAGGTGAGGATGAGTTTCTTCACTAAAGTCTCAATGAGGGTTATTTACCTCTCATGCTTCATGGTAGTATGAGAGAAAAAAATGTATACGGCTTCACTTTGAAGGTAAGAGCTGCTGTGCCATTTGTGATGCTTTCTCCTCCAGCTGCTTGAATTGTAGTTTCTCACTTAGAAGAAATAAGTTGTCATCAAATTCTTAATCTTTAAAAATGTAATCTGCCTTTCTTTGGTCTTTACAAACCTCAAAGTTAGTGATAATCATGTCTCAATGTGTAGCCTGCAGTGTTGATTCAGGCTGACCTGTTTAAACGTCCTGTACCCTCTCTTCATTATTGATTCCATAAGCATCGCTGGGTCAACAGAGCATCATGGGTTTAATCATACAAGCGTCAATCAATTTAGACAGAGAGCGTACCGCCACTGTTTTTGACAGTCAGTGCATGCTCATATCTGGTGTAAGTTTGTCTTTGCATGTCTAAAACTCAGCCTCATTAAGTGTGATGTTGACGTGCCATCATGGTTTAACCTTTTCCTAACCTTAATGAGTTTAAAATAAAAGCACACTGGGTGATTTTCCTGCTTGTGCGGAGACTTTACTACATTACTTTTTTTCTTCCTGCAGGTGGGACGTCAGACCAAAGGGCTCTCCCAGCAGCATGGCCTCCATCATATTTTCCTTTTACCACCTTTTCCTCTTTGTCCTCCTCCCTTTCCCTGCTCCTCAGCCTGTCCTCACCCAGGATTCCTCCATCACCACGGTTACAATAACAGAGGGTGACCCGTTCATTGCCCCCACAACACCTCTCAACCAAACATCTCCAAATTACGTGGAGCCCACTCAGAACTCTCCATTAGAGACAGGGGTGTCTACACCCACCAGTGGTGGAGATGCTGACGATGAGGACGTGCCTCCTGTTGGAGGGACACGTTGTCAGGGTTACTACGACGTGATGGGCCAGTGGGACCCGCCGTTCAACTGCAACGCCGGGGTCTTTCTTTACTGCTGCGGTACCTGCTTCTACCGCTTCTGCTGCCAGTTTCGACAGCAGCGACTGGACCAGAGAATCTGCAACAACTACGACACGCCCATCTGGGCCAACACTGGCAAGCCAGTGGCAACCATCACCGAGGGCCAGGAGGACGGGGACCGGGACCGCACACACCTCATCGTCTACATCATCTGTGGCGTGGTGGCTATCATGGTGCTGGTGGGCATCTTCACCAAACTGGGCCTGGAGAAGAGTCGAGGAGGGAGCGGAGGAGGAGGCACAGCAGGGGCAGCGCACGCTGACCTCAACTCCAGGTGAGGAGAATGACTGTGTGTCCAGGTGTTTGTCCAGGTGTGTGTGTGGCACAATTAGACACTAAGAGGACAAGAAATAGATGGACATGAGTCTGTGGGTGTGTCTGATTAATAGTTTGCAGTCTTTGTGTGTAAGTGTGTCTGCACATTGGTGTATTTACGTCTGTGTGTTTAATGATTTGCAAGCATGTGTGTGTTTGCATGCTGGTGTTTTCTGATGCATTTCAGAGCTGTTGGGAAGTAGGAAGTTCTGGCTTCGTGTAAAATCTAACAAAACTTTTGAGTCCATAGTCTCATAAACCACCTGCTTGTAATTTCCTACTTCCATCTCCAGATTTATATCTGTAGTCCCACTAACACTTGTGCATGAGTTCATGTGTGCATGTGTGTGAATGATCACTTAGTCTCTAACAAAGTGGAACCACATGTGACTAACAAATCCAAACCCTGTGAAACCTTCATAGCCAACAATCACTTAAACTGAACTTCTCATCAGATTTGATTGACAGTTTACCTTTATTTAAATAGAGGACAAATAAAAGTCTTGGACTGCTTAGATGGAGAATAATTTCACAAAACTCCAATGGTCTTGATTTGGTGTTTTTTTTAAAAGCATGTTGAACATTGAGACTTCATTTTTTGCTTTTGTTCATTATTTTTTGAATGTTTCTAATTTTGAATTTTTGTTTGTGCTTGTTTCTTTTTCCTTCTTCCATTTTTCTTTTTTCTTCTTTTTATATTTTGTATTTTTATCCCTTGTGTACCATTTGCTTTGCTTGTAAGCATGACTTATATTTGAAATAAACAAAAAAATGAAAAAAAAGAACAATTGACCAAACTATTTCTGCTGCAAAACGTGTTGAAGAGCAAACAGCGGCTTTCTTCTGGGCAATAACTCTTTCTTTTAAGCTTTGCAGAGTTTCTATGACACAAATCGAACAGTCTCACGTGACTTTTAGCTTAAAAACAATTTACTCTCATCAAATCTGTTTCCAATGTACGGTGGCTCTAAAGGACAACTGCACAAATGCAATAACAACTCAAAAACACAAATTATTTCATAATACACAAACTTTTCAGAAAATTCAAACCTCCAAAATATCTCATGAAACACTTAAACACCTAAAAAAACCACAAAATACTCATCTAATGCAAAACATTACACAAATACAACAATATTTTCATAATATTTGTTTTATTTTATGAAAAATATTGTTTCATACAAGATTTTTGTGAAATGTTTTTGTTTTTCCTGATTTTTTTTTTTTTTTTTTCTATTTGTTTTTGTGAAAGATTTTTGTTTTTTTATGTATCATTTCGTAATTTTGTTAGGAAAGAATCCATTTTATCATATTTTTGGTGTTGAATTAAATACTCTCATGTTGATTAAATATTTTCATGTGCAGTTGGCCTTCAGGGCCTCCGTACCATAAGTTGAAAAACTGAGTTTTTCCCATTTTTGATTGTGCAGAAGAAAAGTCTCTACAGTTTTGAACTTTATTTCCTATCTATGGATACGCACACAAACATGCACACATGTACACTTATACACAGTCAGGTTCAATATGTGGTCCAGGGTTCAATCTGTTCGCCTCAGGAAATCATTACAACAAACGGCGCTCAGCATGAGCTCAAATCCCCTCGCTTTCATCCCAAACTATCTAACCCGCCTCTCCTCACTGTATTCTCTATCAGGAGCTAATTCTTCTTATCTCCGTGAGCGTCTCGTTTTTGATCTCATTTTCTTCCTCGAAATCTGCAATGCTAAGTTTCTTTGTCACATGTTACTCAAAGTACCTCTTCATCTACACCTCCTCTGTCCTTCATCCTTCTGCTTTCATCCTGTTGTTCTCTCTCTCAAAGAGCCGAGGCAGGGGCCGGATTCAAACAAATGTCTTTAGTTTTTTTTATCTTTGCCGATTTTTACTAATTCCTCTTTTAATTGGGAGAGTGGACGCACACACACACACACACTACTCCAGCAGCACTACTATCCCATTAACCTGAGGTGCAAAACTCACTCTACGGCTAACACACAGTCAGGATTAATATTTCCTGCAGGGTAGCACCTCGCTGAAATAGAAACACTCTGGCTGCATAAACAGCCTCCCTCCCTGAGCCCATCTCAACAGATTACTGCTCCTCCTTGTGATAAAACAAATTTCTCCAAGATTACAGCTTTAGCGTTTCTGGACTGCTCTTCCTGCACGCTCATTTAGCTATTAGCTAGCTGACATAAATCCCTGGTCCAAGAGTGTACGTGTAACTAAGACCTTAGCAGTGAAAGGCATGAAAATATACACACAACCATCCTATTTTATAGTCAAATTAATGTATCAAAGCACAAAAAGAACTTCTACACTCTGCTGTGCACCTGCTACTTTAAAAATGTCTCTTTCTTTCCACCACATCTTCATTTTCTCCACCACACATCCTGTAAGCGGCGCATGATTACCCTTTTAAAATCCACCACTTCTTCTGAATCAGCTTCCAAAGTTTAATCCAAAATGATCCTCCTCTCAGATCACACTCCCATCTCGTGCACACACGCAAACACACACACACACACACACACACACACACACATATATCCTCCTAATACGTGGACCAAACCAGGTCCAGTGTGCTAGCATGCAGCTCTAATTCCCCGCCAACAAAGGCAAGGGAGAGCGCCGCCTCAGGTCACGTGTGTCATGTCTGATGAAAGGTTCAACTGAAGAGAGGCTGGTTTTAAACTCACACAGATGACCTTCATGCTTTTACAGACACGCACACACACACACATATATCTATATATACATGCACCCCGGTGATTTATAGTTCAATTAACAACAAGAAGGATAGCGGTGGCATTTAGGTTGCGTGAGCACGGATCAGCTCCTCACAGCCAGAGTTCAGGATATAGCTGGGAGGCGAAAAGCGCCACAATACAAAGTCCACCAAACACAAGTGTGAGAGACCAAGGACCAACATGGTGGTGGCAGAGGTCACATGGTTTGAACCAAGTGTGTGTGGGGGTCAGTCATGTGAGAGTTAATGTGCATGCATGTATATGACCCTGCACTCCAGATGCAGTCAATATGAAAACCTTGTATCTCCCAAAACAGGATGATTTTAATAAAACAGTATGTAAAATTAACCAGTTTGGGATAATCATGAAATCAGCTCAGAGAAATCCGGTTCAGCTTTATTCATTTAAAATGAAACTGACAGAAACATTTCAGGAGATACAAGGTTTCCACCCAACATTAACAGCACAAGCATGCATGTAGATCAATACATTTGACTGCTTTGCATGTAATTATGTCCAGTGTGTGTTTGTGTGTGTGCACATGTGTGTGTTTGTGTGCACCGTAGTTAACAACTCACCGCTCATGTTATGTAATGAAGGTCACAGTCACTTAAAGGGTTTCACTGTTGTGTCCTGATTTAAGTCAGACAGATGAGCAATATTCAATACCATGTGGGTAAACATATAGACTGTAACTGCACGCAAAGGTTGGGATCACCATGTCATAGTTCCCTCCTGCTCTCTGTGACATAAAATGAGATGGTGTCATTTTAAGGTTTTGAGGGCGAGTAGGCCTGTTGTACTCTTTTGGGAAATTGTATGAACTTTGCAGCGCTGTTAACTTATAGCTCTGCCTCATAAAACTTCAGTCAACCTTCAGTCGTTTCAGTCAGAAGTTTTGCTCTACTTTTTTATTGCGATTGAATATTGATACTTGACTTATAAATAAGAAATGGGCGTTTAAAAGGACAACATTTTTCTGTGAGTGTTTTTTCACAAGTTTGGCTTGTACATGGTGTGCTGGTGTACCTGAAGCTGTTCTGTTTGAGTCCAACCTGTTCCATGTGCCACTCCCAGCCCTCTCGTTCCAGTCTCTTACGCCCTCTACAATCTTATCTCCAAAAAGCATAAAAGCGGAAGATCTAGATCTAAAAAAGTAGGTGTAAAACATCCTGTCTAGTTGTCCTTGTGACCGCTCTTTAATCGGTCCTGATTGCTTATTAGAAAGTGAGGACCTCTTGGTCATTTGATATGACTTCCTTTTATATCTGGCTGCTTGATGACTTAATAGAAAGTGATTTAGTCATTGATAGGGAATCTGAGGTTTCTCAGTGTTGAATAATACATAAGGGCATCAGTTATAAAAATGGGTTCTAATGGTTCCTGAATGTCATAAGTGATAATCCAGATCCAGAGTAGACAGACCCTACACTGTTCCCTGACCTCTGACCTTGATTTCAAACAAGTCTCTATATCTACAGAGAAAAACCTAAAGCCCCTCTTACATGTGGACTTCTGTCATTTGAATAGTTTTTGGACGTTCAGGCCTTGACATCTTCAGGAACTTGTCGTTCACACATGTGCCTCACAGCAGGAGGTTTTCGCTGTCAGAAACGCATGATAGATAACACTTGGTTTAAGTGAGGAGCAGGGAGGCTGGGTAGAGCCTGCAAAAGGAGAAGATGGAGTCTAATGTGACTGTTACTGCATTAATTTCAGTGAGTCGACCAAGTAATTTATATCTGAATCTTGCAAATTCATAGCTTACTTATATGGATATACATAAAAGACAGGTCCAGACTTAAGTATTTGTTATTTCTGGCCTATACTGTCAGTTTCCCTGGGGTCCACTCTGAAAAATGGGGTGGGACTCTCAGTGTGCAAAACAAAGGGGTACACCTAAATGATCATGTTGTTTTTGATCTGTTTTGCATGTTTGTTCTGGGATGGTGAACTGTCCTTATGAGTATCAAGGATACTCGCCCAATTATGATGGCAACCTCAAAGCTGTGAGCCATGACCTCTCTGTAAAACCCTAACTAACACTGCTCAGTTGTTTTAAGTAGCTTGATTGAACATTCATTTGCAATAATGAAGCACCAAACAATCTGAGCAGAACCCGTACCAATGAACCCTTGACCCAGCGCTGGGTTGAGTATGGGTCCAAACTAAAGGGTTCCACCTCAGGGGTGTGATTACATCACAAATGGTCCCCTGAAGTTTGACTGTCCCTCCATTCAAACCATTAGTTTCTGTTTTGAAGCCCAAAGATGAGCAAACAGTTAACAGCACACCCGTCTGTCAGTAAAATAACCAAGCCTCTCACGGTGCCTAATCAAGAATTACCATGAACCTTAATGTAGTCAAGAGTGGTAGGTACAGTTGCCATAAATGAGAAAAAAATAATGTAGCTTTGGACCAAAGCCATTTATGTACTTGGCCGATAACCCGGTAAAAATGGAGCTGTGGACAAACTTTAGAAATTTATTACACAGAATATACATTTTTCTCCCCCCTGGTTGTGATGTTGACATGTAGCTATTGTAAGACTGGTTTGTGCTCAAGTCTTCTCTTTTTCTGTACAGCTCTATTTTTGAAAGTTATTAGGGGGTTCATGTTTTCTATGATTGACACTTGAAACAGCCTATGGGCAAACGAAGATTGCATGGCTCACCCGGGGGATACGCTGTTTGAGCCGAGCGTCACCACAGCAAAAGCGTACAACTCTACTGCATAATGTTGGTTTCAGGAAATGGAGAAAAAAACCGAAAATACTGAGAGCTTTTCAGCTTTAAATCCGTATACAGGCGGAAGGCGGGACCTAGTTGTCCAGAGTATATACAATCTATGGTTACAATGGTTTCCTTTGCTTTTAGAGCCGGCCTTAGCTGGGATCTTATGGAGCTGCAGTCTCAGTCAGACTTTGAAATCGGTCACTCTGAAAATTCCCTCATATATATAACCCTTAATGTTATAAGTGTTTTTGTTTGTTTGTTTGTTTGTCTCAATAAGGCCAACATCACTGCGTTATTTTCTTGATGAAAGTTTCATAAACTTGGGAAAACACTGGCCCCCGATGCTATTTTTTAAGCTCGTCCTTTAAATAGACAATAAAGGGTTATTAAAGTTTTGGCGGACTGATGTTCATCTAACTCTGCTTCATCTTCCAGTTTATTTGCAGATATTCAGAGAGAATTGTTGTAACCTTGTGTGCTCTCTAGTATACAGTATATGTTTTGGAGCACATACACACACATCAACATCGAGAGAATATTCGCATCTCCTGCACAATCCCTTTTCTCGATGAACCCCATCTCTTTGTAACAGCTAGTTTCTCTGTGACTTCTTCAGAGCGGAAAGAAAAAGACTCTTCAGGCAGGAAGCAAATCAAACCAAAATGAGCCCTAAATATCCTCCATGTGAGAAAACACGTTTTGCACCGAAGAGTGGAAAAGGACAGAAGTTTCCTTAAAGTTTCTCCTCTTCTGCTGCTCCACTTTCTCAGCTCTGCTCCATCTCTTCTGCCTTCTCATCTGCTCCGGGGTGGAGCTGTCACTCCTTATCACCTCTCACCTGCCGCTGATGTGTTTGCGCATGTCTGCATGCATGTTTGCTTGTGAGTAAAAGTGTGCAAAAGTACACACATAGGCGAGCACATCGCAACTTGCCTCTATTTTTCCCCAAAGAAGTGAGACATATTAGTTGACAGCTTCGTGTCAGTATCAGACGTGACAATTTTCACCTCCCAGCTACTTTACCTTCCTCCCTTCTTCTCTGACTTGCTCCTCTAAGGTCCTGCGGGCTTCACTGGGCACTCGCACATACTTAAATGTGGGTCAGTGATTACTGACTTAAGGGTTTGTCTATGCAATGATTCTGTCTCTGTTGGCCTGTTTATTAGAGTGGAGCTAAATAGTTGACATCTAAAAACTTGAAAGATTTGCAGCTTCTTATCTGTTCTACCTTGAGGGTGGCATTTCCATATTTAATGTCATAGAAAAAAAGCTTATTCGCATGTGAAATTTTTATCTGTCATACTTAAAACAGTCAAAACTGAAGTTCGTAGCACCAGCAGACTCACAGATAGTCTGCCCCTGTAGCTTCATTTTATCCTCTTCCCATGAATCTAATGGGCCATCTGTCTACAACTTCAAAAAGGAACGAAAAACAGCTTAAAAGAACCCAAAGAACCGTGTAAGCTTCCTGAAAACTTTTAATTTAGCACAAGATTGCATTTCTTTCATTTCCAAGCTGGCTAAATACAGAAATATCACTCAGCAGCCCTCAGGAAAGGTTACGTTAGCTTGTTAGTACAAAAACAAAACCTCCAAAAATACCTGCATCTAAAGCTGAAAAACACCTCCAGGAAAATGCAACGGATACCAAAGATGTAAAATTTAATGCACCTTTCTTTTATATTCAGAGAAGCAGGAGAAAAAAGGAAGAATACCAACCTCAGTGCATGACAAAACAACTCTACAAGATACTGGCCACATCTTAGAGCTGAATAAATGCAGAAGAGAGTTGCTTAAAAACTTTGAGAAAATCTACTACCTTAATCACACAGCTAAAAAACTAACTCAAGACACATGTAAATGGTTACTTGAGAGGTTACAAAGAACCAAGTTTCTTTTATATTCAAAGCTGAAGATGAAGAAAAGACAAAAACTGACCCTCACAGAATAATCAGCTAGTTAGCTTGTTAGCATGAAGAGACAGCCGCTCGGGAAGCCGCCTGCACACCAGCTGAACAACATAACATAAATAACAAAGACAATCAAATACAGCAGAGGGCTGCTTAAAAAATGAATAAATAACCATAAAACTGCACCACATCCTTTGAAGCAGCTTCACATAAGCAAAAAGACATTTCCTCTATGCTAAACAGGCAAAAGTACAGAATCGCTTGTTAGCATGAAAACACATCTGCACTCGAAGCTGCCGGTATCTAAGAGCTGGAAAATAACAAAGACATCCAAATACAGCTTGAAAACTGGTAAACAACCGTAAGGCTGCATTGTGTCCTCTTGTAGTGGCTTCAAATAGAAACAGAGGCAAGGTAACGAAAAAAACAAACTAAACATGTAAGAGTTTTTCATTTAAGATCGCTATAAATCAACATGGATTTTAGTGTCAAAACATCAAAATGAAACGTAGAAGATAAATGCTTAACGCTTTACAATATAAAATCACTGGTAGCCGAGTTTAGCATCAAGCAAAAACCCAATCAGCATAATCAATATGACCCATATGGTTTGGTGGGTTGCTTAAAGACAGAATAAAAACATTATGTATGTCACCAATAATCTGGTTTGTCATGCTCATTATTGTCAGCTCTTTTCATGACTCAGAAAAGAGCAGTCAGATCTAAATGTGGGTGTAAATGCGTCATCGTTTTCATGTTTGTTCATCTTAAATGAAAAATGAGGCATCTGTTAATACAGCGTACTTGTTTTTGATGATATAAACGCGTTAAAAACAGCATTTCACAAGTTTGACTGTCTTCAAATTTCATGCTTTGGATGATAAAAATGTCTCCGATATTATTTTCAACAGAACAATCTCACCCCAAATCCAAATTTTAGACATGACAAATCTGTCTCAACTGAGTATACAGCAGACAGATGTCTAAACAGAAGTGTCAGCTCACTCAAGACACACAAAACTACTTTGCATGCAGGCCTCCATGTGTGTGTGTTTGCGTGTGTGTGTATTCAAGACGTAAGTTGTCATCTGACTCTATCAGTAATCGTCAGTGACAGCGATGCCAGCTTCAACTGAAGCTTTGAAGAAAAGAGGGAGGAATGAGTGACAAGTGAGCAGTGAGAACAGAGGGGGAATAAAAGGATTGTGACATTGAGATGTCTACCACAGTCTTTTTGCTTTTTCAGTGCCGTATCTTAAAGAAATGTTTCTGCAGATAAATCTGTTCAAGGCTGGTGTCACTGAAAGTGTTCTCGGCCATTGTAAAATCATTATATGAGTCTATTAAAATTTGGTAAACACTCATATGTTGATGAAGTGCTGAGTACAGTGAGGTAAAACCATGTTTATATCTCTGTGTTTGTGATTATGGCATATGTTGAATATTTTATCATTCAGGTCCATCAACCATCTTTGACATTATGATGCTCAGAGTAAAGGGCATATTTGCGACAGGGTCAATAATGTGCTCATTAATGCATGAACAGGCTGTGAGGCTGTACAGGAAATATCCATTGAACTGTATGTCCTGCATGCATTCAGCTATAGGAATTCAGGACATTTTACACTGTTCATGATCAATATAATCATGCTGCAGCAAGAAAGACAGTGGATTACTCTGTCTGGACAATTACTGTTATATTAGCGTGTATGCTCTAGTCAGGGTGAAATAATTGATTGCTACAGGACATTAGCAAAGTCTCATCTCATTGTGGTTATGATATATATGAAGCTGGAGAGCATGGAGGTAGAGCTGACCTTATACACTTGAGGGACACTACTGTTACATAACATGTTATGGAGTAAAACAGCTGTGGGAGGGAGGGGGTAACCTATATATTAAGTTTACGGCTCTTTGTGGATTGCTACATCAATTATCATTATTATTCAGTCTTCTGAGACATTTCTTTCTGTAATACTTGAGACTCCTAGTTTGTCACTGTTATTCATGTGCATATTTTCATGCATGTTGCTGTTATTTTGGATATAATTTCACTGTATCACTCCTGCAGCAACTTGGCATTGACAAATGAAGATAATTCATATGTTCAAAAACTGCAGTACCGCCAGTGTCCACTTGAGGCTAGCTGCAAAAGCCAAGGGATCCCTATTTACATCCATATTAAAACGCCAACTTTAGCAACAAAAAGGTAACATGTTTACAGCCTGGTTCAAAAATCATTTTGATCTGAGTCGTGCATGGCTCCTGCAGCACCCACCATACATGGAGGGATTTTTTTGTAACAAGTTTGTTTTCAAAGTTATAAAGTTTACAAGATCGGCAAATCAGTAGCATGGCTGAAGGCCCATCTATGTTAGGTTAAGAAAAAGTTGTGCTGAGTCACTCATACCAATATGGCGACAAAGACAGGCTTCGCAATAGTGTTGTGTTGTTCATGACTGTTTCATTCAAAAGAACAGAACTTCTGAGTGAACGACGTGAATGGAATGGGATTGTTTTAATGAACAGAGTCTACAGTCAAAAGAACTGTTCTTCCCATCATTACTTCACGACTTGGCATCACAAACAAATGGTTGACGCCAACAACGTTGTCTCTGGTACTACACATCTCTGTACTTTGACATGGATAATTATAAACTGTCAAGCGTAGTTTATTTATTTGCCCAAACCAAACAATACAATGAAGAAGAATAGCTAGTTTTTCTTGTAATATATCAGTGAATCAAGTCACAGAACAGATGTATGCTGGTAGCCTTTGTGCTATACATGTTAACACTGGCTGTGTGTAAGTTGAGGTAAGGATGTCTGTATCTTCAGAAAGCTGCGTTATTGCTGGCCACACAAACCTGCAGAGAATGGAATTTATAAAAGTCTCCACTTTGGGAGGTGTTAGTTTGCCTAATTGTGGTCTGATTGTCAGAGATACTTAGAGATTGGCACAGTAAGAGGAATATCTGAGTTTACTGATATGTGGCTGTTTGCCATGAAGTTTGCTTCATGACTTTTGTTTTAGAGTTGTTTCAAAGTTAGCGTGAGTCAGCATTTCCAATATGGTAGCACCCATCATAGTTCCCTAAAGCCCCTTTTAAAAAACCAATGGATGACATGTGTTTTTTGTTGACTATTCTCATTATTTTGTGTGCCATCATGTCCGACTCTTTTCTTTCACCTTAAAAAAAGGACTTTGTTAGGGTACTCAAAGTCTCAGTCTCAAAATTAGCTTTGTAGTGCCAGGACAAAAAATCTTTTGGTCATGGTTTTAAAATTGTTTTAAAAAGCTGTTCTGTTGAGCTGCAGTGAAACAATGTCTTTTTTTAACATGTTCCAAAATTAAAGCAGTGATGAATTTAAGCTGGAAAATTATGTCAAGAATTGATTGAAACTACGATAAGTCTTATTACTGAGGATATTGCTGAAGGACTGATAGTCAGATATGAGGCACAAGTTATTAAAGTTTGAGTCTGCGTGTTAATAAATTAACTCAGTTGTGATTTGATGAAGAAGCTGCAGACTAATTCCTCCATTTTGGCAGGTTAAAGGGATGTGAGGATGACATCAATTACAGGCTCAGAAACGACTAAAACAGCAACAGGGTGACAAATCACAATGACACCATGAAGTAATGATGGTATTAAAATGATCCAGGCTATCATATAAAAACAGGGCAGTGACTGGTTCAGACTTTCTGATCTGGAACTATTTAAAGTTATTTTTGTCAGTCCAGCCTTCTCCCAGTCTTAATCTTGTAACCAGAACCATCTCAGCCTTTCAATGCATTCGCAAAATTTCCCATGAAGTACAGCCAACGCTAAATAAACACCACATCCCCTGGAGACAGGTGAAGTTTTTCTTTTTTGTCACAGATTAAAAGTCCAAATCAGCAAGTTGTTTGAGCGGCAATCCAAGAGAAGAAAGCCTGGAGGCCTGAGGCACCACACGGCAGTGAGTCAGGGAAAGGATGAGAAGCAGAGAGAGAGAGACTGGAGGAGAGGAAGACAATCGATATGGTTTAAAGAGGGGGAGGAAAAGAAGGAGACAGATTTAGGGCTGTGTTTAGGTGAGGAGGGGTGCAGGAGAAGAAAGAATAAAAAGACTGAAAGGAAAAGGAATTGGAAACTGGAAAAAAAGAGGGAGTGATTTACATCCCTGCAGAGGAGGAACAAAGATCAGGAGGCGTTTCAAGTCTTTTTGTCATGAAATGCAAATATTTAGAGGAGGGAAATTTCACGTCCAAATTTTTCTCAGACAGGCATGCACAGTGTACAAAAGGATCCACAATAAGATGATTATGATCTGAATTGATTTGAATGAATGAATATCATATTCTTGGACAAAGCAAGGCTGCAGAAATAGAGTACAACTCATAAATGAATTATCCATGTGGTAATTTCTCAGTTTTTGTTTTTTCTTTAATCAGTGTGTCTCATCCTCTGGTTTTCCCAGAATATCTTTCCACCGCAAAAAATCCCCAAATGGTCCAAAAATCATCAACAGCGACAACAAGAACCATGTAATTTAGGTAAACAACTACTCAGTCTGAGTACATGAGATATGCTGTGATTTAATATGAAACAATACAGTTAAGTACAACAAATACCATATGGAAAAATACAACATAATATGGTGCAAAATCCAGTGTAGTCCTGTATTACTATTCTATACAATACCATGCAATACGAAAAAATCAGGAAATAAATTATGTGATGGAACAATATGACATATGAGTTGATATGATATGATATGATACAATACAATATATCACAATACTTCACAATGAAATATGATACAATATTATATGACACAATATAAACAACTCTAAATGATTCAAGACCGTATGATATGATACAACACAATATAATCTAATACGATGTAATATAATACAATTCTTTCCTACTGTATATGATACAATTTTATACAATACAATATGATACAATACAATATGAGGCAAAACAATATAGCACAATACTTTACAATACAAAATATGATACAATATAGTACACAACTACACAGTACAATACTATATAATATGATAAAATATGATACAAGACAATACCATATGATAAGATGCAATATGTCAAAATAGGACATAACAAAATATGATGTGATTTTTACTAAAAATTGATAGGATAGAATATAATGCAGTACTCCATGATACAATACTTTGCAATATGATATACTACATGTAATAATGCAATTTGTTACAATACCATACGACATAATACCATATGTTACTATACAATACAATACGAAAGAGATAGTAGAATGTGATACTGTACATACCAACAAAATGCAAGTAAATTAGAGCTGTGAAACCCACATATCAGCATGATTGATCATATTGATCTTTGAAATTTGCAGTCCTATTGCAGTATAATTAATTCAAATAAAGAATAATTCAGTTTTGGACAATTCAAGTTTGGTATAGTTTATGCACATTTAGAAATGACACTTGTGTCAATTTTTTGTTTACCATATATGAGAAAATTGTCAAAGAAAAATTTGATATTTTTCAACTTTGCCACATACTCATGCCCAAATGTCTCACAGTGACAGGTTGTTAGGTGATAAAAATGAAAATGTGTTCAAACTAACACAAAAATATTGGTTTCTTTGCACATTTACCTTCATGAACTTGGTAAAGCCTTCGATAAACTTTAATATAATGAGATATGGTTCCAGTCAAAGTGGTATGCTGCACTATGCTTCTTTTCAGTGTCACACTGTATAATATGATATTTAATGAGATATGACACATCGATACAAAACAGGATATAAAAAAGCACCAGAAACCATCTATACTCTATACTGTTCCAATGTACTTCTAGTCCGATGAAGAGGTCATAACCACAGACACTTGCATAAGCACATATGTCTAAATGAGACACCCATGGCTGGTAAATCCGGCAAAAGTATGATATCTGACAGGAAAGATGCTTCCTGCCACCAGCAGGGTCCCAGCAGGAGACACTTTGAGTTTGTCACACTCACTAACAGTTTGGAGATCAGAGAGGTGGCCGAAGGGTTTCACTTTTTTCTATTTGGCAGGTTGTGTGTACACAAGCTGCCCCTGGCCTTTGCTGTCAGATCAGTCAGACTTAAACCTGTGAGGATTTTCTCTACACGTGTAAGTTGAAGTTTGAGTGTGCGAGAGGGTGGGTGGGTGTGGGTGTGTGTGTGTGGTAGAAGGAGCTCCACACATAAGCTTCGTTTGCGAAACAGAGGCACCAGCGTTTGAATTATTGATCAAGGGAGTGAATACCATCAACACTGTAAATTCAGCAAATGCACAGGGAGCAGAAATGTGTTTATTCAAAGTGAAGAGTGTGCCTGAAAGTGTGTGTATGTGTGTGTGTGTGATTTGTATCTGTGTAAGTGTGAAACAAAAAGGGAAGGAGGGAAGGAGGTTTGTGTGGCGGGGAAGCATGTGTCTTTACATGATTGTGAGTTCATAAAACGGATGGAAAGTCCTTGTAGAAGGAAGGACAAAAATGTGTGTGTCTGCTCTCCTGCATCAACAAGCCCTGAGTCCAAACACGACCATATTGCAGGAAATCTTTCCCCGTATGTCGTTCAGCAGAAAGGCTGCTAGTTAAATACAGCTGACTGGAATTCATCCCAGAGGGACACGCAGAATAAAATCCCACCACAGGGAGATGAGCCGCTTTGAAATGAAAACTTCTGTGCAATCATTAGCTGGAAAAGTGAAACCAGTAAAGACTCAGAATATTGAATTTAAAAAAAGGTAAACGAATTTCAAAATACTAATCTGCAGCCTGGGTCTGTTAATTTAGTCTAACAAAGCAAAGGAGAAATCAGTTTCCTAATGTGCAATCCTTTAAAAAGAATAATCACAGCAGAACAGGCCAAAATCAAGATGTACATTTTCCTTTACTCATTTAATATCCTCATCAAGATGCTGCTAAGAATTACTTTACGGCCGACTACTCGCTGTATTCTTCTACTGTGATTATCCTAAATAGATACAGTAAAGTTACTATTAAGTCTTCTAACTGGAAGTGTGTTTGTTAAAACTGTCTTGTAGGTCTTTTCAAAAGTAGTCCTTTTTATGCCAAATTAAGCTTTGAAAACACTGATAAAACTTTTGTTAAAGAGTCGTCAAACTCCCGATACTGTAACACAAATAACAACAAATCATGAAAAGAAAAATAGACTGAATATTTTGCTAAGTATTGATATGACAGTATGGTATAAGA
The DNA here is from genome assembly GCA_962446985.1 of Xyrichtys novacula. NCBI lineage: Eukaryota > Metazoa > Chordata > Actinopteri > Labriformes > Labridae > Xyrichtys > Xyrichtys novacula. The sequence continues at coordinate 14,039,973 of OY660882.1, read as the reverse complement.
TTCACCAATTTGTTCTTATTTACAACCACTCCTCATATGCAACAGATTGAATGAACCCTGATTGTTTTTCGTCTAATACAAAACCTCATTCACTCACTCGACACCTTCCATTCAAAAAGTCAGGAGTACCTCTGACAGCATGCACTGTCAATGGGAGGCTCTGTGTGTGTGCACGCTCACAGATTGCAGCTGTTCAGGGGAGTCCTCATGGGAGACCAGCTGAACACATCTGGACCCCAGATGATGTCTAGCACCAAATGACTATTGTCATTTATGAATTAAACTTCTCTGGCTAAGGTTGGGCTTTGTTTTGTCACAAACACGTGAATGAGCATCTAAAACACTGGGCTCTCACGCCGATGTGCTCTTCATTGAGAACATACACTCACCAGCTCTGCAGCTAGGTAGAGGATCACCTATAAGACCAGATTGGTGTCTATGTCATCTCTGGATCTCCATTTATATCATTAAGTGTGAACTTCATTCACTATCTTCAATTTTGTAGCCTTCAGTTTATGTGTCTTTAAAGTCCCACTCCAACCTTTTTTTTTTATTATTACTTAAAATGTTCTCAGTGGTCTTTGAATTGTGATTATTAAGCTTTAGCCAAAATCACGTTACCTGTGTCATTATCAAGGGCTTTTCTTCTGCAGAGCTCCAGTATCGCATTACCAATGTGCCTCTGAGTCGTGGGCGGAGACATCACTGCTCTGCACACTCCTCCTTAAACTGGCTCACAGACTAACAGACTAACATTGCCAGTGTAGCAGAAGTAGGTAACGTAGGCGCTATTCAGCTCTCAGACACTAATGTCTTTAGGGACATGATGAATGCTAATATCATAATTAGCTTTCTTACGAACAATGCAATCCGGTAACGCACACGCTTGTTCATCCTCTGTATTTCTCCTCTATATGCAGAGTGTGGTCTGCATAGCGGGGCACCAGGGGCGGAGCTTGGATTTGTTACGTATAAAATCTCACTGTTTCGGAACCTGCTGTTTTGGTCTGCCAGAGATTCACAGCGATTTGAATGAAGAAATACCCAGAAAAGCAATTTCACATTTAGTTTTCTCATGATATGTCCTGAAAAACAGGATTTCCATCAGAGTGGGTCTTTACTTTCTCCTGTGTCTTGTTTAACCTTAATTAAACCTGGTTTATCATACCAAAGAAAACAACATGTTGGTTCAGTGGTTTACGTTCAGTGTGTTTGTTGTTCTCTAGGACTCTGACAGACCTGCTGAAGCAGCAGGGAGCCGAGGTGAGCACAGTGGAAAATGCCACAGTCAGTTCACCAAACGTAGGGAGAGCAAACGGCGTCTCCACCAGGATGCCGCGCAGCAGGAGTGGTGAGTACTGATGCTGGGGTAAAGTACAGTGAAGTTGTGTGTGTGTGTGTGTGTGTGTTTGCATGTGTGTGTGTGTGAAGTTAATCCCTTTCCTGTAACTTCAGAGGAGGTTGACCAACCGCTTCATCTCATTTCACAGGGTCAAATTCTTCAAGAATTTCACTTCATTTAATTTTCATGACTTTTTGGTGCTTCTACAAATGAGGCTAAAGCGTTTAATCAGCACCAAGAAGTGTGTACACAACATTTTTTCCCACAGGCCTCTTCCACTCTTTGCCTCTTACCCACAGTTCAAATCTGAGATTACAGCGGGTTTGGGGCTTTTTGTGAATGTCTTATCTTATCAGAATACATCTGTATCAGAGTTTGGGGCGAGGAAGAGACTTGTTTCAGTGCACTGATCAGATATTTAATGAAATATCCAAACAGGTGACTTTTACACCAGCCCTGCTCTTCCAGCCTTTTATAAACACTGCAGAGAGAGCTCTCAGTTTTAGGACGTTTTCTAAACATTTTTGCTAGTTTGGCTGCGTCAATAGTACGAAATATTTCATGAACATTTAAAGCCAGAGTTTCAAGACAGATTTGAAAAGGGCTAATGAAACTTAAAAACAAAAAACAAATATGTTCATCTTTTTTCCTGCCTTGTCCTTCATAATAACATTGAAATACTTGTTACATATTTTAGTCTTTTTTTGTGTTCCTCTCCTTTAGGAATATGTTTGATGGCACCCCAGCTCTCATTTAGCTCTATTTATTTTAGGAGCTTTGCAGTTCACTCAACTTTTCAAATTCACAACTTTAAACATTGTTGTTACTTGTGTTTTAAGTTACTTTTTATCTTAGAGTATCTTAGAGGTGCCTGGATTGCAGGACAGGTTGAGTGTCTTGCCCAAGGACAGCCCTGCATGCAGACAGCTGGATCGAACCCCCAATCCCCCAATTGGGAGACGACCAACTCTACCACTGAGCGATCACTGCCCAATTTATGAACCCAGAATAATGTTTTTTAAAGTACAAAGACTTCCCAGTTTTGAATGGGAAAGTTGAGAATAGAGACTAACAACTTTGCCACAGTGTCAACAAGTGAAATGTGCCACACACCTTCTCAACAGGATAATGAGGTGTGAAATAAGCTTGACTTTGGTGCCACTTTGACTACTGAAAATGAATCACTAGCTGCGTTTACATGGGCACAAATAATCGGAATATTTGACATCTCTGCGTATATCTAAATGCTTCTAATCTGAATAAAGCTCAGTGTGTGTATACGCATATCAGGATTGGATTATTTTATTTTGCTCCCATTTAAACCGTGAATTTTCCAATCCCTCAAATTTTATATCGGATCAAGAAATTTTGCACATGTAAACATGGCTGCTGTTGTTATAGGATGTCAGCCAATCAGATTCAAGAATTTAACACAGCCTGATAATAAATACTCAGAATAAGTGGTAGCAGAGGCTGATTTGGAAGTAGTTTTAGCAGAAAAATAAGTGGTCGCCACGGCTGACAAAGCTTTCCACTTCCCTTTGCTGTCACTTAGTTTACTCTTTTAGTGCTACCATGCTGTTTGACAAACATCTGTTTAATATTAAAATATGTAGTTTGCACAACTGACATTTTCCAGAAACATTTTTGTCCATTTTTTATTATTTTTTTATCCATAACACAAACCTTTCACTGCTCTATCAGACAATTTTGAGTTAAGTGGCGTAGAGACGACAGAGTGGGACTGAACAATAGAGCATCTTCATCTGTAAGTAGAACACATGCATGTTGCACGTGCAACACTGGTACACACACACATAGACTCACACACACAGACTCACACACACAGAAACAGGTTAATTAGTATGTAAATGTAAGCAGGCTGCACCCCTACAGGCAGTATGTGCCATTTCCATACTTTCACTATACATGCAGATACAGCTTTCTGGATATTACACACATTCTCTCTCTCACACACACACACACACACACACTCAGATATGCAGATTTCAGAAAAGGGGGTCATAATATTTTGTAAAAGCTGGACTGTTATTGATTGCGATTCATTCAAAGAGCAGCTGACTGTTCTTGTGTGTCCCCAAACGTTGGTATTATCATGCACATTTATGAGCCAGCCTGTGAACATGTTTATGCGTGTGCGTGGGTGGGTGTGTATGTGTGTGTGTGTATCAAAGGAAGAAGAGAGAGGAGGGTGCAGTGTTTGATATGAGCGCCCCCATGCAGAGTTAGTTGCCATGTTGAATTTTTCACACAGCTAATGACATGCTATGACATGACGTACCGTACGTGATGGACGCTTTAATGTGGAGGGTTTTATTGATCATGATCACTTAAATAGGGCAACACTAAAGCTTGGACCGAAAGAAGAAAAATGAAGTTTGTTGGTTCATTATCTCCAAGTTGCTGAGTAACTCCTGCTTGTGGACAAAAAAAAGATTCGCAAAAAAGTACGAGTTATTCACCGAGCTTTAAGCATAAGAAAAGAAAAAGGATTTAAACATATACATTCCTCAGCATAACTGAGGGTGCTGGTTTGTAACCCTACACATTTTCAAGGACCTGCAGTCATCATTAATGAATATTTATGGAAACGTATCAGAAGATCTTGGTAACCAGCATGATCTCTGCTTGCTGATTGTAGATAGCTGTGGCAGGTGGATAGATTATACGCAGAATCATGTGTCATGGTTGCAGAAGATTAGCCTTTATCATGCACACAGTGTGACTATCTGATATCCAGAGAAAACTTGCTCTGAGATTAATATTTGTAAAATTCATACAGTGCTGAAAGCAGCTAAAGGAGCTAAGATTCAGATGGTGATGTGCATGTTATCTCTCACTCTTTTCTCCTTTTATTACAGCTTCACTTTGGTTTTCTGCAGCGGTTTTAAAGGTCAACAACACAAACATTTCATTTGTGTCAGTTCTGGGGCCTCCTCAGTTTTTTTTTCTACATGCTTGAGTACCTCCTTTCTACAAAAAACTGTCATTCTCCTATCATTTCACAGTATAATGTCACATTTAGCATGAATATTTACATGTACTTGGTAATAACTATTCTGTTACTTTAGCCTCTTGACTGACACCTACCCCCTCACACTAGTTTCACGAATTAAAGCTCAGGATATAAAATTTTTCAGTCTTGTCCCTGACGGTCTTGTTTGTTTTCAGATATCATGGAAAGGCATCAAAACACGAATTTTAGTCAATTTTATGAAAGTGAAAAAACCCTTACAGGAGCTTTAATGAAAGACACAAGCACATTGATATCACTGTTTGAGCAGATGTTTACGTTTTGGCTCAGTGAGAAATCTACCATCATCATCATCATGAGTCTCAATTTGATAGCAGGATGAGGAATCTCATTTATTTACCAGCAATGTTCTTCATATAAATCAACAAATGGCAAATCAATTAACAAACTTCAGAAAACAAGAATTCAAAAAGGGAATAGCAACTGGCAAACAGACTAATAATCTGCCATGTCAAAAGAAAGACCACAGTACGGTACTAAAACATGGTAATGAGGGAAAGGTAATGTGAAGTAAAAATTAGCACCAATGTAATCAAAGGTGTTTCAAAAACACTCTTCTATAAAATAGTTCATTTTTGGAGTCGAAAAGCGCAAATGAAGTGCTAGAAAACCTGGTGGTAAACAAAACTCCAAAAGGCACAGAAATGACATCAAAAAAAGAGGACACGGTCCAATCATACAAACTAACAGTACAGAACTTCAAAAGTGACAGTGTTTTCATCATTCAACGTTTTTTTAAATTATTTTTCAAAAGACGACTTGATGGGCTGGATGACTCGATGATATTGAGCTGAACGAGTGCATGTGGCCTCCTAGTGTAGTGGAGGTGGATATGCTTTTATTTATAACTCAGTTCTTGCCCAGTGCTCATAAACTCAGATAAGGACAATAATCCAGTTAAATCACTTAATCCAGCTACGACCATATCTTAATTTAACAGTGCATGTAAATGTAGTGATCCAGACATCTTCATGTAACCAAAGTTGCTGCCCCCTGTAGGTATAAACCTCCTCTGTTTTGGCTTTTCTCAACCAAATCAATCAAATTTTATTAATATATAGCTCCAATTTACAACATTTGTCATCCCAAGACGCTTTCAAAAAAAAAAGAGCAGGTTTAGACCACGCTCATTTTTTGATGAGATATCAAGACCCAACCTTAAGATGGGACAGATTTGACCCTCCCATCTGACATGAGTGACAGTGGCAAGGAAAAACCTCTTTTAACAGGCAGAAACCTTGTGAAGGACCAGACTTATGTTAGACAGCCACCAAGCCGCTGCTGGGTTTGGGAGAAATACACACTGGCCTCAGATCGAGACATGTTGTTCTGACAATGTCAACAAATACCAGCCTCTTTACTGACTCTAAATCAGTCCCATTAAAATGATCAGCACATGTGAAATTTTCAGTAACTCGATTATTGACTCGATTTCTGTTCTTCTTCTCTCACTCCTTTCCTTACTTTTTTTGCTCCCTCCTGCTGCTTTTCCTGTTGCTGCCCTAAAATCTTAAAGTCTCGTGTAGTTTTCAACAGCATACAGACGAATTTTAAATCTCCCACCGCTGAGAACCAGTGAGGGCTTGAGAATTGAAATGATGATCCAACAGCCTCTGAGGGGGCGAGCGTCCCACAAATTCTGAATCTTCTTTAAGCACATGGTGGAGACTCGTAAGAAGGACCAGCATGCAGCAAAAAGTTTTGATTGAATGAGAAAGTTGAAGTGAGTAACGGAGGGAGTGGGACATAACTGAGTCCACTTCTTAATGTGAAGTGACAGAAGCAGAAGGCAGGGGGCTTAGCGGAGAAATCAGTGTTGATGGAGATACTTATTGATGCAAATCTGTTCCATATTCATGCATATTACACCCACAGAATGTCCACTGGCTGTTTGTGAGCAGTGAAAACAGACAGCAAAAAAAATGTTTGTCCAGCGGGGCTGCTTAGTGCCAGCAAAACAACAAGCAGAAATCCTCATCATGTAAGAACTCGCTGTGACAGGTACAATCTAAGAGGAAAAGTTAAGTTCAAGCTGAACTTTGCCTGAGGAAAGTCTGATAATACGTCACCTGGAATTAGTCCGCACACGTGAATATGTTCTTGGTCATTTCATGGTTTTCAAAAAGCTCGTGGGTTGACATTTGGGGGTCGACACATGAATCACTTCGCTCAGTCAGAAACCTTTATCCCCAGCTCACCGTAATGCAGTCACGTCAAAGATAGCTTACAATGTATGCGGAGACAAAATGTGCTGCAAAATGTGCCCCTAATTAAGCCACAGCAGAAAGTAGAACACAACATGGATCGCAGGGTCAGAAAACAGATCAACAGTATTGGTTTTTCCACAGTAAACAAGATGGTAGACAGAGGCCTTTGGAAAAAGTAAAGCTCATTACACACAATAATACATTTGCACTGATCAGAGAAAAGAGCTAAAAGGTTCGCTGCCCTCTCTCTCTGCTGGACACTCACATTTAAGTTGGACTTTGTGACATTTGAGAAAAATTCAGTCATCAGCCATTAGATGAATGAAAAGTTGAATTCATAACTTCAGCTACAGAGGCAGAGTGAAGACCTGCAACAACGCAGAGGACCGATCCTCCATAACAAACAATACTGTAAATATAGCCTATATATCTTAGGGAAAAAGTGGCATTAATTCACATACCATGACACCATTAAAATGCTTAAACACACATTTCAAATGACACTGTTTTCAGCTGATTTTAAAATAGCTGATCTTACACTGATGCTTCTTTATTACCTACATGATGCAATGAGACCATAAACCCAAAGACTGAATATTTCTTGATGCTGAGTCGTAGTGCCTGTGTTTGGGACAGATTTTTAGTCTAGGTATTAAACACTAACTCTAGTGGGAAGTGGTCAGACTTCACCCTGCCTGTGAAGTTTGGCAATGAGAAGTAAGTTAGAAAGAAGAGGGCTTTTTTCTTTAGATGGTTTCTTTTTTAGGGTTGTGTACTTATGGTTGTTACAGAAGCAGTATGACTATTCCCTTTTAAAACACTGTTCGAGATGGAAAAATCTTCCACCAGGGCTTGGGTAGAAAAGAAAAATAGTTTTGGACTTACGGTTTGGGGTTTTTGAGCAAATGCGTCACTCTATGAGGACAAAAAAGTTGGCCTTGTATAAATTACCCCAAGCTCATTTGCAATGCAGTCTTCATGCTGGAAAACTACTAGTCTCATTCGAAGAAGTGACCAGAATCACCACAACATGACTCCTCCACACAGTGGGTGTGATTTTAATGCAAACAACTGTATATGAATTAAATGTTTGGTCTTTTTCATCAGTATAAATACTTGTACAGGGAACATTTGAGTCTAGATCCAGAATGAGGATCTTTGTCTTTTTATTACATAGTTTCAAGTTGTAGATTTTTTATTAAAAGCTGCAAACAAACTAGCAGAAATAAAATCTTTCCTCATTTTTGTTCTTTCCTCAAGTTGAAATTAGAGAACATCCTTATTCCTTTTTCCTCCCCCGTATCAACACACATTGTTGTTAGCTTTTCCCACATGGTCAGATTGTAATAGTGAACTTATGTTTGCAGCACTGTGCTGTCACCTGTGTAAGCCCCAGTTTAGAGCTGTAAATTCTGCGTGGGACATATCAAGATTTAAACGGGTTTTAAAATTATGGTTTAGACCCATCTTTAGCCTATTATTTTTTGTGTGTTTTAGGTTGTACTGAAAACAAATCTGACAGCTGCGATGGGGTCAGTGCAAAAATACTCCACTTACCTCAACTTTACATTCAACGATTTAGAATTTTCCTGCAAACAAGCCTATTTGGCTTCACAGTCTAAGTGGACACTCCAAGCCTCTCATTTTGGACTCCCAGCCTCAACACTTTGCTGTGTTTTTTTCTCTCTACTTCCCAAATTCTCAGTCTCTCCTCAGCTGTTCTCTGTACTCTCTGATAAAGGAAATATATCATAATCTCGGGGTGCAAGTTTGTAGATGTGTGTAGATGTCAGTTCAGGTCCAACCTGTGGCCCCTTTACCACATGACACCCTAGTTTCCATCTTTATTCACAGTCTTGTTTTCTCTGTATTAGGATCGTAAAAGCTCCAAAATAATTAAGTAAGTAATCTTTATTTGTATAGCATCTTTCACAGACAAAAAAGTCACAAAGTACTTCACATAGACAAAAATAAAAATTTACATATAAATTAAAAGGCCAAGACAACAATGTTAAACAGTCATAGCAGCCCCAAAACAATAAAACAAAAGCCTGAGCAAATAAATAAGTTTTGAGTTTTTAACTTTTAATCATAACAATCATGCTACCATGACCTAAACTGGCCTATCTCCCTTGATGCTGTAGCATCACACTGAACTCAATCATTCAGAGATGTGTAGGCTGGTTTATTTCTCATCTCTTGGAATTAATCTCCTGTAACAAACCAGTTATACAAAACACATTTGTTATATATGTATGTTAGTGTTAAACCCCCTTTATTATTTTCAATAAGTCATAGAAGTATCATGTTGAGCTTGGGAGCAGAAACACTAATCTGCAAGTGTGATTTAAGGTGACTCTTTTACCCACCACTCGTAATAACAGCACTTATCTAACAGCTTCTGGTAGCTGGCATCACAACATCCAAATATGAGGTGTCAACTGTGTTTACATTGCGTGGCAGAAGTGGAATTTATTCATTTGACCTTTATCTTCCTCTTCCTGATCCAAGAACGAGGCCAACAGCTCCCCACGGCTCCATATCGTGCAGTATTTGCTAAGTCATCCAATCTCACCTTAGGGATTGAAATTCCCCTGGTAACGAAACACTAACTGCATGTTTGGTGAAAGTGGGGTTCACGTGACAGTATCGGCACCCAAGACGCATTAACTCTACTTTCACAGGTTCAACATGCCAAACAGTGAGAAACTTACAGAACAAGATACAGTTTGAGAGATCTACGTGTTAACTAGGGACAGGAAGTGGAAATATTGGGGTTTAAAAGTCATCAACAAACATGAGTCATTGCAGAAAGAGCGCTTGGAGCCAAAAGCGCTGACCTATTTATCAAACAGGACTGCAGAAGCACTGTAGCATGACCCAGTAACACATCACTCTTCCTAACACTAATTTCACCTTCTACTCTCACACTTTGATTTTGTTTTGAAGCCAGATGTTTAAGGAGCTGTATTTGGAGCGCTCGCCTCCTCCACAGCGTGTTCCTACACTCTTAACTCTCCCCCCAGGCCACGAGATTTAAACCACTTACTCCTGTAAGTTAATGATCTCAGTTTGAATCTTTGCTCTCTTCCTCATGTCACGTCGATTATTCTCACAAAAAGACATGCGTACCACGACTCAGCAGATCGCACAAAGCAAAGGTTTTAAAAATATGTGGAGGCGGGAGGAGGATTTGTTTGTCTGCTGTGACTCCGCTGCAGTAAATGAAGATGCACAAAGACTTCCACATATGATCTCAGCGATGACAGACGTACTCCGCTTCCCACTTTAGTCTCTCATGTTCACATTTTGTCTCAGTGCTGACAGACAGCATGCAATGCACGCACTTCTTTATCTCTTTCCCCACGGCACTTACAGCTCTTTTCATGTCGTTTCCCACACAGAAACACAGTCAGGGGTGCATATTTTGAATGCAGTACACTCGTTATATGCATGGACGCGTGATAGCCTTATTGTCACTCTCAGTGTTTCATAGTGATGAGCACCGAAAGTAGCCAGGCAGTGTAAACGGCAAACTGATGGTATAGGTGTGAGGAAACTCCTGTGTGGGTGGGTCATGGTAAAGAGAGAGATGCAGGAAGAGAAAGCCAACAAAACTCCTTCAACTTGTCTTAAAAGCTCATTAGTTTTAGTCTTTGACCTGAAAATGGATTAATCCAAATACGTCTCCGCTCCTGCTTGTGCGTCATTTGCTAAAACACGCCAAAATATTTGCTTCCTTTCATCTCAAAAACCTTTAAATTCTTTCACGCTCTCTTTGAAAATAAAAACCCAGACTCTCTATCGTTCTGTCACAGTCATACTTTAGTTTAGTTTCCTTTTTATGTGCCTTTTTATCTGTCACAAAAAGACAGGATGGTCAACTTACAGGAAGCAGCGGGAAGACCCTCTTGGACACCTCTGTTTTAGTTGATTTCTCTCTTGTCTGCACTGGAGCTAGTTATTGGTGGAGGTGTTGTGTCCTCTTACTAAAAGCCTGTGAATTCTGATTGATCAAGTCCTCATAAAAATGGCAATTAATTCACTAAAGCATAAAAAACGCCAGGCACAATCTGATCAAATGCATTAAATCAAATTAATCCGCATAAAGAAGCACTTGTTGTTGACGCTGTGGCAAAATCCTTAGTTTCCCTCTCAGGCTGGTCTTTAGAGTCGGAGACTAGAGACACTTGCAGGGTTCAGATATAAAAGCAATCTAAGGAGATACCAGGCCCCAGTTAGCTCTGATAGGGAATAATGGAGCAACATCCTGTCCTGCAATCCATGCAACAGCAGCAGAAAGAGCAGAAGACCTGTTCACTCTGTTTAAAGGAAATGTTCAGTTTAATTTTTATTTATTCTACAGGGAGGCTGATGAGACTCTGTTGCCAAGGAAAAACTACTGACCATCTTTAAATCAATATTTTGTATTTAACTCATTAATGAGTAGCTGGGTAATCAGTGTGATAGAAGGTAGAGAGCAGCTGGTTATTCCTTCAGGGTGAGACCAGGCCCCCTCAGTTTCAAGAGTAGCCTCCTGTCTCATACATGGCCCCCTGTGGCCACACACCTCTGAGCCTCTAGTTTTCAAAATAAAAGCTTACATCTTGTCTGCCCTTTGGTGTTTTGTTTTGGTGAATTTAAAGGTAACTGCAGTCATGCTAACAAATACTCAAGAATTTCCTGAGATTAAAGGTCCTTACACACTGGGAGCGTCTTTTTCGTGCGATTATTTCAGACGTCAATATTTTTTTTCGAACCCGTAGGGTCATTCATATCCTGTCAATACAACCGTTCACATCAGCGACGTTTTCCCATCCTGTTTCGTTTTATTTCGCATACTGTGTGTCCACTTCCGACCAATCAGATTGCATGTTGTTGCGACATCTGATTCACCAGTATATCCAACATGGCCGACCGGTTGATTGTTTACGTGTCATAGAACAGAGTGCTTTTAGATAAAAGACACAAACTTTAGAAAAGATAACGACCTGAAGGACAACTTGTGGAGAGTCATAGCGTCGGATTTCTCATATGACGATAGTTTGTGTGCTTTAACAGTTTGCTTAATGTCTTTGTTTTAACTTTTATCTGTACTAAGTAACTTTAGCTCGTAAGCTAACCTGTTCAGGTACAACATACCAAATGTATTTTCACTGTCTCAAACTCAATGGCGTTGCTGTCACAGCACCATTAGGTCTCGGTTGTTACCTTACATTTATGGATTATAGTTTAATGTGCTTATCTGGTACTGGGCCTGACTCAGTACATGCTATCATGACAGACAGACATCTCAACACTAGTGTCTAATCAGAACTGAAAAACAGACAGTCTGCTGTTGTGTCAGTCTTCTCGATTCCACCCGGGATGCGTCTTTTTTCCCTCCGGAAAGTCGCAAAATCGCATTGTGCTTGATATGTATAGTCAGGTGCGTCAAAATTCTCCTCTGAATATTTTGTAATTTCCCGTCGTATATTTGTGGACCTTAAGTTCTATGTTTGCAATGTCTATGTTTATTTCAGTCAGTGTGGTAGGACTATAAAGCAGATGACAAGATCTACAGAGTATTGTTCAAACTTTTGATCTTTGTCTCACCTCTATATAAGCCCCCTGGTGTAGGAAAAAGACTTCTGTTTGTGTACAACAGACCTGATAGAGTGTCATCTTGGTTCCTCTTGCAGGAAAGAAATCTTGTTTAAATACTCTCCATGATTAGAATAAGAGAACCTGACTTAGTTAAATCCTCTCTGTGGTTAATTTGACAGAAATAAAACCACTTTTAATAAAGTGGGACACTCTTCTTTCTCTTTATGGACACCCCCTAATCTTCTGTGATATATATTCTGCGCAGTGGCGATTGCTCTAAGACTGCAAGGGAAAATGTCACCCCCCCAAAAAAAGAAAAAGTGGTGAAATACGTACGGCTGTGTGTACATTTCATTAACTAAATACGCACTCGAAAGCCTTCATCTTTTGTTCAGACACTGTGATAAGAAGCTGATAATCACAGGTAACCGGCATAACTTCGTTCTCATTCATCCTCGCAGCGCCTCAGCGCTTTAAACAGCCGGACGCTGGGCTTCTGCTGACTTCAATGTGGAAGCTTAAAGTGGGTTGTTCCAGCAGCGAAACTAGACGCTCATTGGATAAATGCTGGGCTTTGTCCCGCCCAATGGAAGCCCAGCTTCACTGGAGTTCTATGGCGAGAGGGCGGCCCCGACTTTCTCCCGGACTCCTAGCTTCTGCATTTATGATTGGATTAGCTGTCTGAGGCGAAATCCTTTTTTGATTGACAGCTAAACAAGCGAATCAGCGATCTTGAAGAATAAAACCTCTACCAGAGCATTTTCCAAGTCATTCATTCCATTGTTCTTAACTGCTCCAGAGACTTTACCGATCCTCAGCGACTTTTGTCTTTGTTAAAAACGACTGCCGTTGTGTTTGGCGACTCTGTTCTGTTACATACTAATAAACAAATACAATTATGATGTAGGCCAGAAAAATGAGCTTCCCCTCCTTGAAAGACCAGCAGCCGCCACTGATTCTGCGATATATAAATAGTCTATTCTGGTCCAAAACGTTCTCTTCGTCTCTGAGATCAGACGGCCTGTTTTAACACACCTGAATCCTTTTGACATGTGATAGAAAAGAAAGCCTGATCTTCACCTTAATCGCCCTCCATCCCTGCTGAGAGGGAGGATATTACATAACTCATTAAGCAGCACTCCTGCCTCCGTCTTCTGCACTAAAAAGACCCGAAGATCCCTGCTAGACGCTCACATGGTGATGCTTAATGGTGAAATCAACATGTGCAACTGTGCTGGAGTTTTAACATCCACAACCCCAGACCACATCCTCTCCTGAGTCCCTCTCTTCTTGTTTAATATATTGGCCTGCACACACAGATGCACACACTCTTACATACTTATTCCATTACGTGGACGCAGACAAGTTGTACCCAAGAAGAGAGTTTGGCCAAGCAGATGGGCTCATTAATATGTCCTGTTTGTATTTTGGGATTGGTGTGTGCATGTAGCCTCTGGAGAAATCAGCCTTTTATTTACACTTTTCACACTATTTTCTGTGAAGGTTATTTAAGGATTGTGTATCCCTATGTAGTAGAGACTGGAAATAATCCAAGCGGGGTCTAAACTCATATTTTTTTTCCCACAAAATTTTGTTGACAGCCGAAATTAAGCCGGATGTGTGCATTGGCCTCCAATTAAGGACTTTCATGAATCAATCTGCATCTGTTTTCTGTTTGTACACAATGACCACATATGCATGGGTGCACATTTTGGCAAGGGAAGCACAGTGGAGTACAACAGTTTATCGGACTCCATGTAGGGAAATTAACCATCAAAGATCGTGATTTCTATCTAATGAAACCAACTCTGACAGACAGTGAATGACCCACAGAGCTGAGTGACGTTAAATGACGTAGCAAATGTGCAAACATTTAGACACGTGATACTTATGAATACGTTATGACATCTAGAAGCAGATTCTGAGCTTCCAGTCTTTAGATAAGAAATAATAAACACAACATATTATTTTTGATGTAAAACAACAGTTCCCTGCATTCTTGGTTTTGTGAACTCCTTCTGCCAAAACAATGAGTACCTAGAAATATCAGTAAATCCTACGTCATGCCACATGTTGGTGTCCATGATTCATTGTTTGCTAGTTTTTTGTTTTTTGGTGGTTAACTAAAGCGGTTTCTGTTGAGCACTGGTTGTCTTTGATTGATTTGTCTTTGGTTTGTGTGAACTTTGGCGCCTCCTGTGGACAAAGTAGTCTTTGCTTATCTTGTCTTGTATTTGCTGAAATGGTTTTTTCAACAACAACAAAAATCGCACCGGTCTGACTTTAAACTGTCAAATTTATAAGTTACTGTGACTATTATGTGAAAACATGTAAGCAGGGCTGTTTTATCAAAATCATCCATCATGGTCTTGTTTGTTTCTATATATCATAAAAAAACATTAATATGACTTGAAGTCTATTCCATAAATGTCATGAAACTCCTCCCAGGAGCTTTGAGCAGAATTTCATCAGTTTTGCTCTGTTTTCATCATTTCCCCACTCAGATGTCAGGATTGCTGAGGGATGTTCAGTCTGACTGGGGAGAGAAAGCAAGTGCACACCCTCTCTGATGGAGTCTTTTTGTTGCAGTACACTTTCATTCTCAGTAGTTACAGACTGAAGAATCTGACACTTACTTTTAAATACATGAATGCCTCATCTAAGAGAAGAAGGAGAGATAGGTACAGGCCTTAGGTACAGACAGATTTATACTGGAGAATCGTTGGCTTCAAAAAGAAAAACACACACCAGTTTGAAATCAGTCTCCTTTGACAAAATCTCCTGAAACAACCAGCCTGTGATCACATTTTAGAGGAGCTATGAAATCTGGCAGCTTTATGACATATATTGAAGTACTTTTGTTTCATTTTCTGTCATTTCTAGTTGCTTCAGTGATGTAAGGAGGGACAATAGATAATGAAGATGATGTGTAGAATTGAGTTTAAGACGATGTGGCTGATGATGAAAGTGGCGATAATGACTGTGATGACAGAATAAAAAGGACTTTTTCCTCATAATCCACTAATCTGGCAAATGCTGAGAGGTCAGCTCTGCAGCACTACACTGGATGATACACTGATCACACACACACACACACACACACACACACACACACACACACACACACACACACACACACACACACATGAACACAACGTAGTAAGCTGATTAGCTGTGGAGTGGTGTGTGTGTGTGTGTGTGTGTGTGTGTGTGTGCGTGAATGGTGATTAAGGTAGGGGATCAGAGTTGTAAGAGTAAACGCTGTTACTGTAAGGACTAACTCTTGACAGTTTCCCAACCCTTTGGCTTCAGGATCGTTTTCTAATTTACTCCAGAACATGCTGCTGTCTTCCTCTTAATTCTTTTTTCCTCTCGCTAACACTCTTTTTTTTCACCACCTCTGTGTCTTAGCTCTTTGCCCAATGTTATGTTTGACTCTTACAGATGTCGTCCCATACACAGCTTTGTCTTCTTCTTCCTCAGTTACCGATTGAGATCAGATTTAGGCCCCATATCTTGGGTGCAGACCTGATACTGTTGTTTAAGACCCACAAAACTGGTGTGCATGCAATACTGTACGCTTACACTTGAACATAGGGGAATCAATGCAGTCTACAGTGAAGCTAAGCAGTGACACGAGCTTTAAATATCTGTTGTAAAACTAACAGCAGCTCCACTATATTTTAAATTATCTTGTATGTGTCCACAAACTTTGCTGTACAGCTTCAGTAAGGTATCTGAAATGTAGTGTTAAAACAGCAGGACAAACTGTGGATCTACAAGCTCAAAGCTTACATCCTCTAATATGGTGATAGGCTACTTATCCAAATGGATGAATTCAACGCCTCCTCCGTCATGTTGTCTTTCCCCTCAAGGATATTTAGCCCTCCTTTTAAAGTCCAGGGTTAGTCGCCTCAACACAGCAGCCTTTGGTTATGTTGCCATTTTCTGTTGCAGTTTTAGTTTAAGGGCGTCATATCAAATTGGTAGTTTAGCCCTTTTATGGCCAACATTATGATTACATTAAAGGATAAGGTGTTATGAAATCTTGTTTCTTTGATGCTTCCCTCTAAAAACACTCTGTTAAAGTCAAACAAACGCTGAGTCACAAACATGCACACATTTACAGCCTCTTGAGTCACCTTCAAGAGGTCACTTTGGGAACTGCAGTTTATTGCACTTCATGTTGCTGATATTTTCAGCCCTCTAAATCCGCTGTTTGGGTTGTACATATTAATAATTTTATTCATTCAAGATGCCTGTTGATTTAACCCACATAGAGGCTCTGACTCACTTGTAAACATACCTTTATTATCTCAAAACTAATGCTGCTAATTACCTCTGATGTTGTTGCTCTCATCCAAATGACCTTACAAAGCATGTTGTCCTGGTGATTGTGTGGACATCCCTGAGTGCTGCATGTGCGCCCATCTATTCCCGGGGCTGAAATCAAGTGCGCTGGCTGCATCAGTGGACTTCATTAATGCTAATAACTAGGACTTCTCTCTCTCTGCTCTCTCGCTCTCTCAGTGTTTCCATTACTCATTGACTTCCGTTCATTTAGCCTGGGAAAGTCAGGCCAACAAGAGAGAGACTGCTGTCTCACCCCAAATCACCATGCCTCTAAAAAAGATGACTTATACTTTAAACACAGAGTTTATCTTCACTTTGAAGTTTCGGTGGTTGGTTACCTGAAGCTTAGAGGGCAGAAAAAATACCGTGAAACATCCTTCTGTTTTCTTACTGAAATAAAGAAATGATAGAGGACACCTGTTTGCATGTCCTGATAAGTTCATTTTAAAATAACCACTCCTCTGGACACCACCCCAGAGATACAATTTACTGTAGGTCCAAACTCCCTTTTCTCCTTTTTAACACTTTCTTATCATAGGTAGAAGCAAACACCAACAATATTTTGGAGGGAACAAAGTGCAAAAATGTATCCTGTCATCCCCCCAGTCTTGTTCTTGTTGTCAAACCTCTTTCTCCTCAACTTCTGCTGTTAAAATTCAGACAAGAAGCAACATTTTCACTTTATATATTTGTTCAAACCACACCGTTCTCTAAGCCCCATGTAAAACCGCAATCCTTTTAAAACTATGTTGTTCAATTATGTCAAAGAATGTCAATCATTTTTACTGTGAACAATGAATGTTTATTGTGCTGGTTGAATGCCATAAAATTACTGTGTTTGATATGATGTTACTTCTACCTTGACTGAATCCTTGTGAAAGTTTTACAAGCAGTTACATATTTCTTATTGCTAGTTTTCCGGTGCATACACATGCCAAATGCCAAAAAGAGTCAGATCTAACTCCTCATATTTTGATTTGCTTGGCCACAGACCAAGCAGCATTTTTGTGAACATGTATTTCGACTGTGAAATTACCACAAATTACCAGCCCTTAAACTTTGGCTGCAGTGTTCAAGGATGACTTGTTGAATTTTGGCTGGAGGCAAATAATTATAATGCTGCCATGTGCAGTATGCTGGATGCATGCTCGGCTGTGTACTTGGAGATGACATGGTCGCACAGACTCATAGGGTGGAGGAGTGTTGTCCAGTAAGAAGCACTGCTCATTTGTGCTCCGAGGCAAGCCGGGAGGGAAATCAAGCCACGGTTCAATGCCAGCATTTTTAAAGTTTATTTATCATCTAAAGTTTGTTTATGTGCATCTGGCAGTTATGGTGTGATTAAATAGTCTATAAAAAGCTAGGTGGTTAACTTGTGGTAATGTAGTGGAGACTTGAGCTCAATTTGATTTATTCAGGATTTTAGTTTAATTTAAAAAGTCACATGTCAACAACACAAAATGTTTGCCGGTCTGAATATGAGTCTGAAGAAATCATAAATCAGATTTTAGAAGGACTGGTTTCAATTAAGAAGAGCTGGTAGTGGACACAGCCTTGAGAAATTATAGCAACAATGAAAACTTCTCGGCATCATTTTTTGTTGACAAAATTAACACTTTTCCTGTGTCACATGATAACCCTGTGCTTCATTTGTTAAGATATTTCAAAGATGTCTGTCCCAACCACAGTGATGTTGTAAACTGGCTGAAAACTCAGCTTTTCTTAATGTCTAATGAAAACATCCATTAAACTTCTACTTTAAATTTCATATTTTCACAGGCGTTATGGGAATTTTTTTCCCTTCCCTCTTATATTCAAGGGATATTCCAGCATAAAATTAATTTTGGAAGAACATTTATGATCATTACTTCATGGAAATGTTATCAGACTGAGACGCTAAGGCAGAAGAACTACCACATCTGCAGTGCAAAATGATTAATGTGGTGATTATTACTTCAAATAAATGATAAAGAAATGATCATAAATGTTCTTCCTTGAGCTGCGTCACCCCACAGCAGTCCTTAATGGACTGACCCGAGGTCTCGCTGCAAACAAGCAGCTGCTGGAAGAGAGTAGGTAAGTTGTGTTTAGTCTCTTTGCTAAAGAAATCAGGCAAAGTTGAAAAGATGTTTGGTGGCTAGTGCTGTGGCTGGGACCCTATATGTACTGTTGATGAAGTTAGGTGCTGTTCTGAGCATTATTTGTGGCTATAGAGTGGCGTTTTGGTTGAGGTTTGTTTATGGCTCCTCAGACAGCTGTGTATTGCCAGTGGTCGTCGTTGGTATAACTAGAGAAGCAAGCGGTCGGCAACATTCATCTCTCGAGGGGGTATCTAACTTGGTGTTACAGTGTGTTTGACCCTAAATTAATTTTACACCTGAATGTCCCTTTAAGTAGCTAAAATTAACACTTTTCCAAGCATCTCGCACTAAATAAATATAAAAGAAAGAGACCATTTTCTTTCCTCTTCTTTAGCGAATGTTAAAAACTAGTCCCTTAGCTATGTCTCTAAACCATTTCTAATTCTGTTTTTGAGGTTTATTTTTGTGCCTCTACTAAGAGAGAAGTGGACAGAGCAGGAAGCTAGAAAGAGAGAGCAGGAAAACAACACATGGTAAAAGGCCAGCGGTTGGAATCAAACTGTCTGCCCCAAAGGCCACAGCCTCTGCACACAAGACACGTGACTCGACTGCAAAGCCAAACTGCTGCTCATGTCCCTGAACCTTGTTTTCCTCATCACAGAGCCCAAAATAGTGAGGGTTTTCTAGGGATACTAAAATGCTTTGGAATTATGACCTTGAATGAGTTTGTCACTGTTGGAAAATTAATAATATCACCCCTAAAATTATCAGTGAATCAAAAATTAAATCTCCAAATATTATCATAAAATTTCTGGACCTGCTCACTGGGAACTCTAAGATTATAAAAGCATTTCCATCTTTACAACACTGAGAGTTGAAAACCCAACGTTCGATGTATTTTTCAGAGTTCACAATCCTCCTCTTTAACAATAAATGACTGCCTGCAAACCATTTTAAAGATGCTGACTCTGCCTCTTTTCTGCTTGTTTGTCTCCAGAACAGTACCATCTGAATAACTCCGCCTACGGGCAAATTGGACAAGGACTTCCTCGTCCCCAGAGCAACCACAGCACAGTGGGACTCAACAAGTATACCTCTCTCAAAGCTGTGGGTAAGTCGGTGTTTTGACCACGATCTTAATATTCCAGTATTGTATATTGTTTTGTGTGTTTTTTCTGGCCTGGCTGTGTCTAGTGTATGTGTAATGTGTGTGTGTGTCGTGAGTTTGTTGCCTATTTTGTATGCAAATTAGGTGTGCCATTGCATGCTCCTGATTGGCTGCTTCAACTCCCATGCAACAGGTGGTAGACTGCTACAGAGCTGGGTTTTCAATTGAAGGAGGAAGCGTTTTGTTAGTTAATAGTTGTCCTCAGTTATTATTTACCATTGTTGCACCCTGAGGAGGTTTTTGTAGCCTAAATAAATTACTCCTTTGTTAAAACCCTTAAAGTCTTTCATGTGGCCATTTGAGAGGTGGGTGAAATGAGTCCTCCACTTCCATGTTGTGTTCTAGCCACCCCAAGATGGGTCATAACAGTCAGACACATGATATGATGCTGACTCCACCTGACACAGTAACCTTTCAAGTACAGTACAAGAACAGGAGCTGTCAGATTGCAGGGGTGTTGATCTCATAACCCAAGCGGCTCCTGTTTGGCACTGTGGTGTGATTGGTAATTGGCTCTGGTGTGATTGACGTAACAAAGTCTTTTTCAGTGAACTCTTTCTACAAGTCCTGGGAATTGACTAACGGGAATGCCAGAGTTGGAACTTTTTTGTTGTTGTTGTAATAAATTACACATCACTGCGCGGCAGAAATGCAAGTCTGCGCCACAGTCAGAGCTGTATAATACATGTATTTGATGAAACGCAGCTTCTGGGAATTGGGAGAAATTACTGGGACAGACTTTAAAGCTATAAAACTATGTGACTGTGAATGCACCATCCTCTCTTCCTTACTTTTCTTTAAATATTTAACAGTTAAACTCAGTTTTATCTAGAGCTGTGGTTTCTGTATAGTACATATTAAATACTTCTACCACAATTTGATCGTTTTAAAATCAGAACTTTTATCAGATTTTTATCGTGAGTAAAATTTTATTGGCTTGGAAAAACAATCACTTGAGTGTATCTGGGAATTAAGAACTAAAAACACATTTTGGTAACCCATCATTTTCTAATTGTCCATCCTTTTCGTTCAAAGTGTAAATTTAACATGTTTTCACTACCATACTGTGATTTGCATTTTATTTGCATGCATGGAATAGAATCAAAACTGGTCATTGCAGGAAGAGCTTTTGCAAAAAATATTCACAACACTAACATTTGCATTTAACAATTATACTTATACATACATACTATACTACAGGACTTTTTAGCAGTGAAGGTCACAGTACTATCTGCATAAAATAACAATAAAATGCATGATCCTCTGGCATTTCAGTTCCCATTTATTAAGATTAAACTTTGATATGCTGAAAATGCTTGAAAAGTATCACAAATCAATTCAAATCTATCAGATCTGTAGATTTTCTCTTTATACATAATAAAAATTGTGCATTTTATGTACCCAGTCATACAGTCCTTCTCTGCACATATGCCTCTAGATATTTATGCTATAAATGCAGCTCCTCTGCTGTTTTTGACAGCTGATTGTACAAACTGTTTTATGTCAGCAAAGGTCACACACACAGAAACACACACTAACACACACACATACACGTGCACATGTTGTCCTGTTATAGTAGGTGTAATAATGTACATAACATCAGACCTCAGGCATCAGGTTGGAACAAAATGATCCCCCACCAGTGAGCCGCGGGCGAGTCACTGCCTGTCACGGTAGATTTTCTTTATCATTCATAAAAGGTTATCTGAGCGTGAGTGTGGTTTTAAAGAAATAACACACTGCAGATAAAGCTCGCACACACGTGAGATGTTATAAAGAGTAAAAGCTTCTACACACAGACACACCTTAGGTTTTGTGAATAAGGTTCCTCACTGAGGGTGGTAAGAAAGTTTTTTACCTTTAGCTAGCACCACTAACACCCCACCTTTTCACATAACTGTATATCAGCTCCTCAGCCGTCTTAAAGCCAAGTGATCTACATAACTTCATAAAAATAGTAATTTTGGAAATAAAAATATTCTTTCAATTTTACATAAGCAAGGGCAGCCCTAAATCTTCCATAATATCTCGTGAATTGATTTCCTTTAAATCCAACTTACATCTTTGTAGTTTGTGAGTGAGTTGTTGTTAGCAACAACTTAGCTGAAGAACTCATCTCCAGCTAGTTTTCAAATGTTTGTGTTATTTAATTTATGAATGAATGAGAACCAGTCAAAGGATCTAAAGCAGCTAGTGAATACACAATGCTTAGAGGTGAAATCTGAAACAGCATGTCCCAGGAAAATGTCAGTGATTCATGTAACAAACACAAAGGGGGGCATTGTTCTTGCTCTGCTCTACAGCCCGACTGAACACTCAGATATAAAACAGATAACTTTGTTCGGGTATTTCCGGGAAGATTTGTAACAATTTATTGTAATTTTTAGGAAATGCTGCTTTAAAATGAATATCAGATGAAAACAGCAAATGTTGTAAGGATCACTTACTTTAAAGCAAAGTGAGGCAAACACACACATCTCAGTTTTAAGTTTATTTAAATAATTCTCTGTGACATTCCTGCTAGCCTGTGACACATACGCATATTCACACGTGCGAACTCTGGGCTCAGGGCGTGGGTATTTATAAACCCTCACTGCTACATTATGTCCCCACGTTCTAACACACGTACCTTTACCTCCATATCTGTTGCACTCCTCACTTTCTCTCTCTTTATATCGCCCTCCATACCTTCTGCCTTCTTTATATCAGGCAGTAAAAAAGTGCTGCTTGTATTCACCTTGAGGGCGTTAACCGATTGGAAATACATAAATCACCAGCTTTCCTCTTTGATCTTCTTCGAACCCTCTCTTTCATCCTCGCTGCCCTCCGCCTCCTGCTGACTCTCATTTAATGTTATCATTACACATGTGCAGTTTCACTTGTAATATCAAACCCTCTTGACTAGGAGGTCTAAGTAATTAGAAATGTAATGCCTTTGCTGTTCATCCAATTGCTTGTATTTTACCCATAAAAATATTTTTAAATCAGTTTTATTCTGTTAAAATTCATATGGCAACTGCTTCTTCCTCGTACATTTAAAGCTTATAAATAAAAATGAATGAAAATGTACTGAAAATAAGTTTTATAGCACTTAAATAAATAATTAAAGCTTCTGTGAGGAACTTTTGATTTATGTCAACTTTGGCGCCCCCCTGTGGTTGAATCAGTCTTTTCTTATCTCACTGTCCAAATGCTTTTCTTGTGTCCTCTGACTTTAAAATCTCATTCTGCAGACTTTTGACAGTCACAAATTTCATTTATTGTTAATATCTTATGAGATTGTTAAAGCAAGGCTGTTTCTCCAGTTGATAGGTTGACACTACCCCCCCTCACATCAGTTTCAGACATTAAAAAATAGGAAATAAAAATCATCAGTCCTGTTGTGATGGTCTTGTTTGCTTTTAAATATCATGAAAAGGTATTAATATGAAGTTTTGTGCTTTTCGTAAACCTAACAAAAAAACTCCCTAGGAGCTTTAAAGAGACAGTTTGTTATTTTAAGTACAGTTGTTTGAGGTACTTGTGAATGGCACGTGTATACACAGTTCTTGGTCATGAGATCAGATGGTGAGAGCAAAAGGAGCTCAGTTATATGACAGCTGAAGTACAGGCTTGTTAAATATTCATCTCATTAGATGGAGGTGTATTCACATCATCTGATAACCACTAAAACCAAGAAAAAACTGAGGAATCAAGAGAGACTTAGCTTTGGGCTCTCATAATTCTTACACAGCAGCACTGTTTAAACTGCTTAAAAGTCATCGCCAAAACTTGATACTTGTGACTTTCATATAAATCTAGGCAAAAAAAAAAACCCTATCCTGAGCACCATCAGGATGAAAGAGTTTCTTAAAATCAGCAAACCTACATGGTGGCATTGACCCCTACTGCAGGTTGATAGCCTTGCCTCTGCGCCAGCTTTTCTGCAACCAGTTTCTCAACAATGGGGCCAAGCTGACCAACAACCCCATGAATCCACCCATTATTTTTACTGTTTATCCTTTTCAGGGTCACAAGGGGGATGGAGCCAATCCTGAGAACCCCTGTAAGAAATATGCTTGATTTTAACATCCTTATTTCATACAACCGCAATTTAAAAGAAAAACAGACCATCCCTTAATGTCACCTTCCTCCTAAACCCGTTAAAAGAGAACAGACGTCGAGTGAGCAACCTGACTGTGTCTAAATAGTAGCAACTCACCAAAGATAGCGAACATTACCTAATGTTGGCCACCAGAAGCTACAGGTCACTGCAGACCAAGTGAGGCTGGAACAGCAAAACCGTTTAGCGTATTAAATTAAGCAAGTGTGGGTTTTACTACTTAAGCATTCGAGCAGGAAGAAAAAAAAAGTAATTTCTTCTTGAAGAGTTGCTCCGTCTTCCTTTGAAACTTTTGAAATACTTTGTTGGGGAAAAGAAGGGGACGTTTTCGACAGTTAGGAGCCGGGAGGTCCTAATAAATGCATCAGGGATTAAGTGTGATTCAGTCTTCAGTGTTCCTAAAATGACTGACTCTGTGTTTGCACATTGGCAGTTCATTTTAGGCTACTTCTGCAGTGACTCAGAACTGCATCAGACTGTGACAAATTGAAAATGACTCTAAAGTATAAACAAGTTTAAAGAGGCCAAAAATAGAATGTGTTTGCAAAACTGGCCTAATTGTGAAGGGTTATAAACAGAGGAAACTACAGTAAATTAAAGGATTAATCCGGTTAATTCCAACTTCAGCTTTGTTTGACTTTCTGTGGTGACAACTCACATTTCATAAACAACATCCTAATCCTTGAAGTAAGTAATTAGATTAAAACTTTTTCTGGGGGTGTAACACGACCTCACAATCTTTGGCTGCTCTTTGCAGTATGCTACCCATCAGAGTGAATGTCCACTGCTATGTTGGTGTATTGAAAAAGTGAGTATGTTTGGATGTGAGGTTGAGGGGAGGGGCTGACCAGCACTAAATCAATACATTTATACAGTCAACATTGCCCGTGGCTACTTCATTGGCTGGCTAATTGGATAGTTCAGTATGGTGTTAATGACGCTCTGTGTTTGGTTGGAGCGGTGGATGTCGCTCAGTATAAAAAAGGAAAAGAGGCTTCACATAAGTTAGTGTCCCCTCTGTTGCTAAATACAGCCTGTTTATTGGTCGGTAATGTCACATGAGAGCACCGGAAGCGATGTTATGTCATTCTGTGTAATGTTTTTAGTTTTATATTGAACAGTGCTAGCAGCTCATTAGATGGACAGTGGGAGTTTGCGATTCTGTGCCAGAGCTGCAGCATATGATCCAACATAATAACCATCTCTGCTGTATAGGTTAGTGTTTTAAGTACAGTAAGTTTCCTAATTTGAAAATTCCTTGCCAAGTGGAGTATTTTCCTTTCAAATACAGCCCTGTTTTAGAAATTTCTGCAAAAAATATTCACAATAAATTACACATTTTACTATCAAAAGTCAGAGGAATGTGCTATTTTGTCAGAAGATACAACCTAAGATGTAGAGAACAAAACAAGAAAAGGTTGCTCTGTCCACAGGAGGCGGAAAAAACCTCACAGGAGCTTTAAAAAGGGATCAGAATTATAAATTAAGGGGGAAAGAAAATCCATGAAACATGTGGATATGTTGAACTGTGCTGTGCAGTTGCATGTTTAATATGGGAGCTGCAGACCATCTTTACAACCTACACTTTTAACAAAATGCTTGAGCATTTTGGAGACTAAAGCAGCATTTTGCTCCATCCATCCATTCAGACAAGTTAGCAAGCTATAAACACTGCAGTAAAGGGGTTACAAGCTTCAAAATGTCAGGTTGTGACGTGTTCAGTAGCCAGAGTCAATACCCTAAGCTGTTTCAGGGCAACGGGTGTTTTCATCTGAAGGATGACCCTGTAAACTGGCGACTTCCAGCTAAATGACTTGGTGCTACTAAAACACGAGTCTTTACAACTTGTTTTTTTTAATCACATCAAAATACACTAATTAATCCAGTTTTGACTACAGAAAAATAAGACCAGGGGCTGATATTCAATTCACAGTTTGTATGGTGTGTAGATAAAAAAAAAACAATTATTTCTAGCCCTGGTTATGATGAGTGGCCCTCAGAGTAATAATGGTTGTCAGCACTTTGGCTTAATTTTACAGCCTTGAAAACTGCTGCTGTGTTTGTTGATAAAATAAAGTTGGACCAGGGATCTAAGGTTAGGGTTAAGGTTTGAGTGTTAGAGTTTTAGGGTAAAGGTTAGAGTGTTAGGGTTAGAGGGTTGGGGCTTAAGGGTTAGGGTTAATGTAAGATAAGATGTGCCTTTATTCGTCCCACAAGGGGAAATTCCAAATTTACAGCAGAGATAAATGAAAAAAGAGAGGGTTTGAGTGTTAGAGTTTCAGGGTAAGGGTTAGAATGTTTGGGTTAGGGTTTGAGGGTAAGGGTTTGAGTGTTAGGGTTAGGGTTAGAGGGTTAGGGTGACAGGGTTAGAGTTTGAGTGTTAGGGTTAGAGGGTTAGGGTGACAGGGTTAGGGTTTGTGTGTTAGGGTTTGTGTGTTAGGGTTTAGATTAAGGGTTAAAGGATTAGGGTTACATGGTTATGTTTAAGTCTACAATCTGTAAAGTGTGTAGCAATCAAGACAACCCTGGATGTGAAACCCACACATTCCTTACAGGAAAGTTTCCTTATCTGGTCCCAGGAAACAGGATATAAATCTTTCCAGACGTGTTTGCACTTTCAGGTTAAATAAGTGACCCAACCGGAGGTTGACTAAACCTCTGACTCTTCAGGATTGGTCAGTTCGGCGAACAGAGACAGAGTTTTTATTACCTTTCAAACTGACTCCATTTGCTGACCATCTAAATAAACATTAACCTTAACCCAGATCTCCCATTTGAGATTAAGCGTCTTAAAGTGTGTGAACATACGGACCCCAGGATAAGGGGGGACACTGACCTCCAGACCTCGGTCGTAAAACCCTGCTCGACCATACACTGATAAAGACTGCATTCCTTTGGTGAAAGAATACAAATGACTGATCATGACATCTTATGCATTCAGCAATGTACTAATCTGTCTAATCATGAAATTTGTGTTAAAATGAGATGTTTCCCGTTTTTCTATGTGCTTCAGAAGCCAAGTTATCTTATCTGACAGAATAAATCCTTATTCTTTTGTTCTTTAGACCAACAGCTTTTCAGACTGTTTCATGAACTTTTAAGAGTTAAATTTATTGACTATGAATCCTAAGTTTACTCTAAGTAACAGAAATAGTTTAGAAATGTTTGGTTTATATTTTAGTTATTTATTTAGTATCTTAACCATTAGGTGGTTATAATGTCACTGAATAATCTGAATGTGAGTATTTAGAATCCATTATTAATCATGATGACGTTCATTCACATGTGTTTACTCTTTTGTTGTTCACAGTTTCTATGTGTTACTATCTGTTTCATTTCAGAGTAATTTAGCATGTTCAATGTGATACTTAAAACATAATGAGAATGTTTGATGTGATCCTACACTTCATTCATATGTGTTTAGTATCAAATTATTTATCATGAAACCAAGCATTCAATGATATTAATCATAGTGAGTGAGTATCAGATCTGACTCTTTTACCAGCCAAAAGAATAAGTTAGATCAAATAATCAGAGACCCGATGACCCCTCCTCTTTCTCCTCAGACACTCCCAGTGTGAGAAGATAAAACCAGTGGAGTGGGGTTGCTCACTCTCTTACGCTCTCTTAGCTCTCTTATGCTTCTGCTCTTCTGCTGACTCTCTTGTCCCCGGCTCTTATGCCCCTTCTCTTCTGCCCACACCCTTCTGTGGTGCGTTTCTTTGTTTTCTCTTAGAACTTTTTCTTAGTCTTCTAAGTTTTACGCCACGTGTTGATTCACGTTGATTTTCTTTAACATCGTCTTAGTTCAAGTTTTGAAACTTCAACTTTTTGTGCGCATAGCAATTCAAGATTAAGCCTTTGATTGATTTTTCTTTAAATTCGCGAAGCCATTTTTGAAAGTTTTCTCTGCTCTTCGAGCCTCGTTTTTCTGAGTTTTCTGCGTGATTTCAAAGTCACCTCCGAACGCAATCCAACAGGCCCAGGTCATCCTCTGTGCCAGAGTTTTTGAGTGAGACTAAAGAAGTACCCAAACGAGCATCCACAGGATCCACAGGCGCTGGTTTTTGCTTCGGGCCTGAGTGCTGCAACTCCTGGCTCATCCTTCGGCTGACTTCAGTCGTCTTCTGAGCTGAACCGCTCGAACCGCCAGTAGCCCCGGACCTTCGGAACCTGCTCCATCTTCTCCAAGGACCAGTCTCACTTAAGTATGCAAACCTCCAGAGCTCCAGACAGGGCTGATGCTGTCTCACGCGTTCATAACTCAGATATCCACCTATTTCTGGTGATCTTAGATTCCTCCGAATCTACACCCGAGTTTATCTCGACACCAAAGTTAGTGTAGGTTAATATGTTAGCGCATATTCACTCACTATCATTAACTTTAGTGCTCCTAGCCTGACTCAGAATCTTTATTTATTCACCTATTATTATTTATCTTCATTATCTTATCATCATTTATTGCATGTGTGTTGTACCATCATTTATTCTGTAATAAACAGATCATTATTTTTCTAAGTTCCTGTCTGTTAGTGTTCTTCCAGAAGTGGAGTCCCTGAAATTAGAATTTCGACTTAAGATATGAGACTGATTAATTAAAACTGACTTGATGTTTGATTTCTGAATTAAACTTTTGCTTTCTTTATTTTCCCACCATTAAGGGTGGGTGGTGCCCCTTTCAACGAGTGCATAAATGTCATAATTTGAGATTATTAATCTTCAGACATTTATTATAAATTCCAATCGCTACAGTATTATTTTGGTGCGGCCTTGTGAGGCTCATTTCAAATCGCTACATATATTTTGGTGCGACCGTGTGAGGCTCATTTAAAATCACTACATATATTTTGGTGCCCCTGCGTGAGGCGTTTCAAACAAAACTTCTGGATACTAACAGACAACCTAAAACTTAGCCTTCCAAATTGATGAGAGAAACTTATTTCCAGGCTATCCTAGACTTAATCACAATAAATGCTATGCTTGCTGAAGTTGCTTGACTAAGTTCTGATGTTTTCCTGATCTATGCATAAAACCTTTATGCTCTGTGTTTCACACACTTTTGTACTACATGCCTGTAGTCTGTGTTTGAGCTGGACAGCGTGAAATGTTGTTCTGAGTAGCAGTGAGACTGCTTCTTCTGCTCTGTCTAGACTGTCCAATATTTAAGTGCACGATTGTTGCGTCGCCGTACGCTTGTATTTAAGGCCTTTGGCTGAACCCAGTGTTCGCGATGCTCCGAGCTGTGGTTTCAAGCCCCTGAAGTCTCTGTAGTCGGCTACGAGGTTCTAGTAACTATATGGGATTCAGATTTCCTCCTTTCCCCTGACAGATTAGCTACCTGTCACAGGAAACCACTGTAACAGTGGGAGGTTGTTGTTTGATCGAATTCAGACAAAATTTGTGTTCACAAATCGCCGCATTTGTGATTTTTAAGTTTGCAGTTGAATCTGCTATTGAGGGATTTGTCACTTTGATTCTTGTCTCTATAGTCTGCTACGAAGTTCTAGTAATTATATGGGATTCAGATTTCCTCCTTTCCCCTGACAGATTAACTACCTGTCACAGGAAACCACTGTAACAGTGGGAGGTTGTTGTTTGAATGAATTCAGACAAAATCCGTGATCACAAATCGCCGCATTTGTGATTTTTTTAAGTCTGCAGTTGAATCTGCTGTTTAAGGATTTGCCACTTTGATCCTTGTTCCTGTAAATGATTTTATTGAACCAATCTGCCTGAGCAGATGGTGTAAAGTTCTATGTTTGAGGGTGCAGACGCAGCCTGCTGTGAAATGTTAACCCTTTGTTGTCAGTGGAGAGACTGACCAATTGGCCTTAAGCAGATAAGGCCCTTCAAGGAGGCAGAGCCTAAAGGCCCCTTCCTGCACACTTCCCAACTCCTCACAGCAACAAGAGGCTAGTTGGATGACTGTTTCTTCTTCTCTTCTTCTTCTCCACTTGTGTTGAGCTTGTGCAGTTACCCCAACTCCATACTGCCCCACATGGTTGCTTTTGGTATTGAGCTAACACTGCTATTATCTGCCTGCAGTATCAGCCAGCTGTACTGCCTCCCTGTAGTCAGTGTGTAACACTCTACAGACATAACTCAAGTGATTGACTTGGTTGATGAAGTTTGATGTGCTTATTCTAAATCACTGATCATTGATTTTGATGTATTGATGAAGTAACTCCTTGAATCAATCACCTGATCTGTTGTTACTTATCACACCAGTGAGCAGTTTTACTGTTCCCTATAATACATGAATGTATTAACCCTACTCATAAGATTAATTAATTAACGAACAAATTAATTAATATTTCAAATTTCTTTTAACATTCCAGATAGATTGGGTATTTGAACCTTTGGATTTATTGCAATTTGTGAATTAACTTCAGAGTTAATTCCTTAAATTGACAATTTCATCGATTTTGCCAATTCATCCAACTGCACCAGGCAGTTTATTTAAGCTTTGCTGATCTCTGCAACACGGAGACAAACTGAACCCTTTATTCAATGGTTCTGTATCTGATGTTAAATTTAATTTAACATTACTTCACCTTGTTTTATTTCAATTTTCGTTGAAATGAATTTAACTTTATGTTATTTTTCTCTCCATTAGATATCTACTCAGATAGGCTCTTCCTCTTTATCAAGCACTGATAAATTAAGTCGATTAACCCACTTAATTTGATATTGTGCTTCTTCCTTTCATTTTAAGTCAACTCAAACTCATCAACCAATCAGCTGCACCTCTTTACCAAAACCAAACATGCCTAACACAAAAGAGTCCAGCCAGGGAGACCCCCTGAGGGACATACACCCAGTGTTGGCAAACTTGACTAGTCAGCTGATACCTCAGTACATGACTAAGATTCAAAAGGCCAAACCCTCCAATCCGGAGGATGAAATGGCTGACCTACTGGAAACAGCCTTAACCACGACACTTCGTGACAAAGAGCTCACTAGACGCATGTCTGTCGTGATGTCTTCTCAGCTTGAGTATAAAGACTACTTGCTGGAATGCGCTTTAGCAAAGATAAAGACGCAAAAAGAAGAAAACAGCGCTCTGAAAAAGACGCTAGAAGAGACTAAGAAGTCTCTAAGTGTTTTAGAAAAACACAGTGCCAGATGTGAAGCGTCAAAGCTTCCCTCACTAGGTCATGAAGAAAATCTTGATCTCAAAGACAAGATTGAAAGACTTAATGAGACCCTTTACAAAAAGGAGAAAGAACTTGATGACACGAATAAGCAGCTTGCTAAGACCACAGAGGATCTGATACAGTCAGAATCCCTACTAGAGCAAGCAACAGAAGATGTAAAAGCTTTGAAAGCACTGGTCAAAGTGCGTGCTGAAGCTCTTGAAATTAAGGAGAAGCAAACTTCTACCTTACAGCACCAGCTCCAGATAGCTCAAAGACAGTTAATTCTTTGTCAAGAACAGCGAGAAAAGACAGACAAAGAACTTGAAGATGCCCAAAGAGAGTTACAATGCTCCCTCCAGTCAGGTCGAGCCCAAAGAGAACGCATGGAGCAAACGTTTCTTGAAGAAATGATAGGTGATCAGCCTCCTGAGAGAGCGCCATCACTTCCTTCCAAACCAACTCTTAAGTATCTCTCTCAGCATCATGACAGGACCCTGCTTGACCCTGAGAGGTCATCCTTAAACCAAGAGTCCTACTCTCCTCCTCATGATGGCTTCTTACCATCTCCCTCAGATAGGGATCTTGACAAAATTGCTCGCAACATAGCACGCTTTGAACCTGAGCACCAAGGTGCTACTGACACCTGCACCTACTTGAAAGATATTGACTTTTACCTGAGGAAATTTCCAGGTGCAACCACTGATGACAAAATCTACCTTATTAAGGCAACGTCAAGTCGAGAGGTTAGCAGTTTCCTTGAACGACAGCCTTATCATGTCAGAAATAATTATGACTTGCTCTGCCAAGCATTAATTGAAGAGTTTTCTGATCATTTGACCCAGACAGGCCTTTCTGCTGCTCTGTCTATTAAACAAGGGAGATCAGAACCTCCCCAACAATATTACAACCGCTTACGCGAAGCTTACTTTGGTTTCCGAAATGAACCAGAAATGGAGGAGGACTTGAACTTCAAAACGCTGTTCGTCCAGAACCTCCACCCTACCACCAGTCATCACCTTGGCGTCTTAGCTTGTCCAAACACTTTGACTAGCCGACAGCTTCGTGAACTTGCTGTAAAAGGTTTTGCCAAACAACGACAAACTTTGGCTAAGAAAGCAGAGCCTGTTACTCTGTTGGCTATGGAGACAAAATCACTGCCCATGGAGCTGAACGAAGCTTCAGATTGTGTATTTTCAGGCTCCGATAAGCCTCCAAATGAGTGGTTAACCAGGCCTCCAAAACCTTTTCGACCTCAACACACTCACAAAGGTCAAAGTTACACACCAAGGCCCAGGTCTGACACAGACCAATGCCCGGTAAACTTTGAGACCAACTGTTGTTATTCAGACTCCCGTCACGGTGGGTTTTATCCCAGACAAAGGAAAAACCACCAACACCACCAAAGGGGGTGAATGACTGGCAGAATCAGAGTAAATCACACTCTCAGAAACGACGATCTTATTATCCACCTCAATCGGTTTCATCCACTTTGAAGGTGAATAAACATGACTACTCAGCTAACCACTGAGATTAACACTGTGGAGTCATGAAGGTGTGAGTCCTGCGAAAGCAGAAGTCACCCAGCCAAAGCTAAATGACTCCAATAAGATATCCAAATGCTGTGGTGATACATTGATGACTGCAATCCCAGTTGCTGCTTTCTTTGTTAGCATTTGTCTCTCCTCTGTCAATATAGTCAGCTTGTCAGCTGTCAAATATCCCATGAACAGATTAAAACCTGAAATTTCTGTCATTAAGACTCAGATTGACAAATTTCAGACTTAATAGCAGATAATTAGTCAAACCGATAAGAGCATCATCCCCAAGTTTAACAGACAAAGTTTAAGAGAAACTCTGTGCAGTAAACTTTTGATGTTTGTGATTCAGGTTGACTATGCTCATACACAGATGGTTAATATGTCTATAGCAGACATTTCTTTTCCACCTAAGTCTTAACCATTTTTGAAACTGAAATTGAACTTTCAGACTTCTCCAGCAAGCATGAAAAACAGCTATAGCTTTAGATCCAGTTAGCATTCAGACTAAAGAGTGCTTTTCTAAGTCTCATTAATATTGAAAATTAGGAGATTTTCTTTCACATTAGTCTACCAATAGTTAACTGAGAAGAGTCTAACAACTAGACGATTTTATTTGATAGCTTAATGCATGCTTAATTTTATCTCAAAGCAGTACTAGTGATTCACATAGTGATGACGAGACGCATCAGTCCTATTTGCATACACCTGCTGCTGCTGCTGCTGCTTCATGGTTGTCTACTCGTCGTCCCGATGCTCCATGGACAGGACCACCGTGACGAAGGGGGACTGTAGCAATCAAGACAACCCTGGATGTGAAACCCACACATTCCTTACAGGAAAGTTTCCTTATCTGGTCCCAGGAAACAGGATATAAATCTTTCCAGACGTGTTTGCACTTTCAGGTTAAATAAGTGACCCAACCGGAGGTTGACTAAACCTCTGACTCTTCAGGATTGGTCAGTTCGGCGAACAGAGACAGAGTTTTTATTACCTTTCAAACTGACTCCATTTGCTGACCATCTAAATAAACATTAACCTTAACCCAGATCTCCCATTTGAGATTAAGCGTCTTAAAGTGTGTGAACATACGGACCCCAGGATAAGGGGGGACACTGACCTCCAGACCTCGGTCGTAAAACCCTGCTCGACCATACACTGATAAAGACTGCATTCCTTTGGTGAAAGAATACAAATGACTGATCATGACATCTTATGCATTCAGCAATGTACTAATCTGTCTAATCATGAAATTTGTGTTAAAATGAGATGTTTCCCGTTTTTCTATGTGCTTCAGAAGCCAAGTTATCTTATCTGACAGAATAAATCCTTATTCTTTTGTTCTTTAGACCAACAGCTTTTCAGACTGTTTCATGAACTTTTAAGAGTTAAATTTATTGACTATGAATCCTAAGTTTACTCTAAGTAACAGAAATAGTTTAGAAATGTTTGGTTTATATTTTAGTTATTTATTTAGTATCTTAACCATTAGGTGGTTATAATGTCACTGAATAATCTGAATGTGAGTATTTAGAATCCATTATTAATCATGATGACGTTCATTCACATGTGTTTACTCTTTTGTTGTTCACAGTTTCTATGTGTTACTATCTGTTTCATTTCAGAGTAATTTAGCATGTTCAATGTGATACTTAAAACATAATGAGAATGTTTGATGTGATCCTACACTTCATTCATATGTGTTTAGTATCAAATTATTTATCATGAAACCAAGCATTCAATGATATTAATCATAGTGAGTGAGTATCAGATCTGACTCTTTTACCAGCCAAAAGAATAAGTTAGATCAAATAATCAGAGACCCGATGACCCCTCCTCTTTCTCCTCAGACACTCCCAGTGTGAGAAGATAAAACCAGTGGAGTGGGGTTGCTCACTCTCTTACGCTCTCTTAGCTCTCTTATGCTTCTGCTCTTCTGCTGACTCTCTTGTCCCCGGCTCTTATGCCCCTTCTCTTCTGCCCACACCCTTCTGTGGTGCGTTTCTTTGTTTTCTCTTAGAACTTTTTCTTAGTCTTCTAAGTTTTACGCCACGTGTTGATTCACGTTGATTTTCTTTAACATCGTCTTAGTTCAAGTTTTGAAACTTCAACTTTTTGTGCGCATAGCAATTCAAGATTAAGCCTTTGATTGATTTTTCTTTAAATTCGCGAAGCCATTTTTGAAAGTTTTCTCTGCTCTTCGAGCCTCGTTTTTCTGAGTTTTCTGCGTGATTTCAAAGTCACCTCCGAACGCAATCCAACAGGCCCAGGTCATCCTCTGTGCCAGAGTTTTTGAGTGAGACTAAAGAAGTACCCAAACGAGCATCCACAGGATCCACAGGCGCTGGTTTTTGCTTCGGGCCTGAGTGCTGCAACTCCTGGCTCATCCTTCGGCTGACTTCAGTCGTCTTCTGAGCTGAACCGCTCGAACCGCCAGTAGCCCCGGACCTTCGGAACCTGCTCCATCTTCTCCAAGGACCAGTCTCACTTAAGTATGCAAACCTCCAGAGCTCCAGACAGGGCTGATGCTGTCTCACGCGTTCATAACTCAGATATCCACCTATTTCTGGTGATCTTAGATTCCTCCGAATCTACACCCGAGTTTATCTCGACACCAAAGTTAGTGTAGGTTAATATGTTAGCGCATATTCACTCACTATCATTAACTTTAGTGCTCCTAGCCTGACTCAGAATCTTTATTTATTCACCTATTATTATTTATCTTCATTATCTTATCATCATTTATTGCATGTGTGTTGTACCATCATTTATCCTGTAATAAACAGATCATTATTTTTCTAAGTTCCTGTCTGTTAGTGTTCTTCCAGAAGTGGAGTCCCTGAAATTAGAATTTCGACTTAAGATATGAGACTGATTAATTAAAACTGACTTGATGTTTGATTTCTGAATTAAACTTTTGCTTTCTTTATTTTCCCACCATTAAGGGTGGGTGGTGCCCCTTTCAACGAGTGCATAAATGTCATAATTTGAGATTATTAATCTTCAGACATTTATTATAAATTCCAATCGCTACAGTATTATTTTGGTGCGGCCTTGTGAGGCTCATTTCAAATCGCTACATATATTTTGGTGCGACCGTGTGAGGCTCATTTAAAATCACTACAAGTGTGTTTACAAAATTCAGTTTCTATTACAATTAAAATTTAATTTGAAAATTTTCTCAAATATTGTGTCAAGGCAGTCTTCTGAGATATGCTGTTGTCCATTATAACAATGATTAAAATGCAGCTTATAGTGCAGCCTCAATTAGCATACTGTCTCTGGCTAACCTGACAAACCAGCTCATGCCTCTTGCTCCATGTCACTATAATTAGCGATTTAAGTCATTAACTGTGAGAAAATGTTGCCCAGCAGTGATGTAAAAATAAAAATGACCCCATAACTCAGTGATAAATAAATGCTTTGAACACATATATTGTTACTTTTCCTAATAAGCCTCTTCACCCCCTTCTGTCTTCTTTGCAGCACACAGTGCGTCGAAGAGCTACTACAAGAGCTACCCACTCATGGACTTCTCTCATTATCAGCCGGTGGCACCTCCTGCTTTCCAGCCTGTGTCCGTACAGCCCAAAGAGAAGTCATACATCCACCCGCATGTGTCAGCTCACCACGATCTCCAAGCCCCCCTGTCCATTTCCATCCCATCAAGCCACCTGGAGCACTCACATCTTCCCAAGACCACCACACACCCGATGCTATCCACCTCAGCCTTCAGAGCCTGGGAGCCCGCTGCCCGCCATGTCCACAGGCAGACCTCAGCCCCTGCACACACTAACTCCTCCTCGTCCTCCAGCATGCACAACTCCAACCGTAGACAGTTCTACTCGACCCGGAGGCAGCAGAGTATAGAGAACATGTCGGACCTCTTTAGCCAGCCCTACGGAGGGATGTACAGAGGAGCAGTGGAGGGGTTGAGGCATGGGCACCATGTACAGGGACAACAACAACAACACCCTTCTCAACACCCACTGCAACACCCGCCTCAACCCTCCTACTACCACCATGCAAGACAGAAGAGTTACTCCACCCACAGTACGACTGAGGTGACCGTCTGAGTGTCACAGCTTCAGAGAGTGACCTGCATCACTTTCAAGTTAGCTCAATGCCAGAGTTTAGGATACTTTGCCCAAACAATGAGACATTTACTACATGAAAAGAGGTGTTTTGAAATGTGGGATTGGGAAAGCAGACAAAGCACCAGGTATTTTGTTAGGAAATCTGAAAAGGTTGCTTAAAACCACTCTCAGGCTCCTGCAGGTCATGCAACCCTCACAGATACTCAACCGCTACAGTTTAGGTGTTAAAGTGTGGTTTTGTTGTGCTTCATAGATAAAGGAACAGGAGAACTGAGCAATGTAACCCACACCAGCTGCTGGAGCAGCTAACAAGTTTCATTTAGTCTGTGGAGAGGGTTAGTCTCCCTGATATTTGGCAGGAATAAACAGTGAGTGTGTGTTAGCTGAGTGACTATGGTTAGGCTAAGGTCAGCAGTACATGTAGCTACAATAACAAGCTGCCTCACGGGCAGGTTTGGTCTCGAATAACATTCCATAATGAGCCTGGAGCTGACAAAGACCACAGCCTGAGCATACGTTTTCTGACATTATCTGTAAGTTTAGAGCAATCAAGCAGCTCTCACTATTCGCTGAATTTATGTAAATGTACTTTATAACCTTTAAGATAAATTTGGTAGGTTCACCTTGAGATGAGAGACCTTTGTAACCAGT
The DNA here is from genome assembly GCA_962446985.1 of Xyrichtys novacula. Taxonomy (NCBI): domain Eukaryota; kingdom Metazoa; phylum Chordata; class Actinopteri; order Labriformes; family Labridae; genus Xyrichtys; species Xyrichtys novacula. Next base: position 14,002,657 of record OY660882.1, on the reverse strand, counting down.
TACAAGTTGCAGCCAGTTACAACTACCTACAGCCACAGGGGAGACACTGATATGGAGACAATCCAACTGTAAATAAACATAGATGTATTTTAGCAGAATAGTTCAACTCAGAATCACAATGAATCAAAACTAGACAAGTTTTAAAAGATAAAAAACTCACCCTACAATCAATGGGCTGCAGAAAGCGTACTGTTTGCTCGCACACTGTCACAGGGTCTCTCTGTGGATTATTAAACTCAATACATTTACAAAGTTAAAGCTCCTGTTTGGAACTTTTGAGGCCCACTATGGTAACGTGACCAGATGTCCCCCATTTCCAGGGACAGTCCCTGTATTGGATGACCTGTCACCAGAAACATCCCCGATTTAGGCGTTTCATGAATGAGAACAAAAATGTTGCATGTTGACTCGAACAACGGTTTTTACGGTAGCTGAGAAGGTAGGAAGCACGAGTAAGCATGTTGCGCACAGTCCTGAACAACAATTTTAATGGGGGCCTGCGCTGCTACTAAGTAGTACCGAGATGTTGTCTGTGATCACGCAGCCAATTGGTGCGCAAACCACATGCAAGAGGAAATCAACCCCTAACCGTATTATATCGATGCTGTAGTCAGACTTTAAGAGATCTGACTTTGTACAATTTCATTAGGACTCTGTCACCATGTGTTAGAACGAGACAAACACGTTTTTTTTTCTTCGTTCAAACTCACTGACAATCAACAAATGAAACTATCTTTTAGCAAGCGAACAAGCAGCCTGTTAGCTAAAGTAAATTAAAGAATTAATTATAACATGAGGGAGTTTGGCAGACACATTGGATATCACAGAGATTTCTTCCAGTTGACTCACCTCCATACACATATGTCAGTGGAAATGAGCCCTTACACTTGGAGCTTCCTCGGCAATGTGCTCTCACTCCCTTACAGGAATACTTTCCCTTTTTTTAGGGATGCAGTTTTTCTTTCAAATAGTCGTTTAAGAAGTATTTTACAACTTTTGTATCTGTAAGAAATATTAAGGTCCTACCATCGAGCATTTACCTGAGCAAAGGGACAGTTAGCTGTTGTAAAGCCGCGTTCAGACCAAACGCGACCAGGTCGCGTCGCGTCGCTTTGGTCGGTCACGTCGCGTCGCGGGGTGCTCTGGTGTGTTCACACCGGGTCCAAAGCTGCAGTCGCAGGTCGCGGCTGGTCGCCGGTGACGTCATCCATGTCACTAGCTCAGTTTTCAGTTCATCAGTGCTGCCGCATATCTGTACATCCGCAGTAGACGCCGCCGGCGTTTATGGGTGCATGAAACCATCCGGAGGAGGACGGAGCTGGGTGAATTTCACCGCTTGCTCCAGGAACTCCGCCTGGACGACGGCCGCTTCCAGCGGTACTTCCGTGTGTCGACGGCGCAGTTCGAGGACCTCCTCGCCCGGGTGGGAAGCAGCATCTCCCGCCTGGACACGAAATACAGGCGCTCCGAAACTGAGATGCTTCTTCTTTGGCGTTGCGGTCCCGGTACAGCCCGCAACCCACGTCGTATAGCACCGGGTGGTAGCTAACGGATGTGATTAACTGCTCCTCCATTGTGATTCTTCTTCTCCTCTTCCTTGTTTCGCCGGTTTGTTGACGTCAGCAGAGCCCTGATTGGCTGTCGCGGCACGGAGTCGCTGCCAAAGTTCAAATATTTGAACTTTGGGAGCGACGCGACTTGGCGTCCTGCGACCTCGGCGATGCGACCTCGGGGACGCGCCTTGGCGACCGGTCGCTAGGTCGCGTCAGGTCGCGTCGCAGGCAGACGGCGGTCGCCAAGTCGCGTCAGGTCGCGGCTGGCCATAGACTTTGCATTGGGAGCCGTCGCCAAGTCGCGTCAGGTCGCGTTTGGTCTGAACGCGGCTTTAGGCTATCTATGGTGAAGCTAAAAATGCCCAGTTACTGCACACAAAAAAGTCCCCATGTCTCCAATCAATCTGTTTGCACGGTTTTAGTCTAGATAGCTGAGCTAACTAGCCGCTTTTCACCGTTGAATCTACTTCCAGGCAAGAGTGGGACCAATCATCTCATCTAACTCAAAGCCAGTTACTATAACAGTAACAAATGGAAGTCCATATTAGTAAAGGGCAGACAAGCAAAGCAAAAAAGTTAACTTATTTATTATATGTTTTTTTTTTTTATTTGACTTTTTTTGTACCTTATTTAGTTAAATCTATTTTTATGAATTTATTCCAGAAGTCAGTGCTGGAATAGTCATTTTCTTCTTCATTGATCTCAAAGCAGTGGGTTTACTGTAGGCCTATTTTGAATAATATTATTGTTAATGTAGATCAGGATGTCCTCTGTAACGGAATTAAGTTTGTGCTTTGATCAAAAATATCAAAGTCTAATTTGAAGGCTTTAAAGGTGATGGTGTTTGGGCTGTTTGCTACATGTTTTAGTTTAGTTCTAAGGGACTCGTATTGCTTATTTTCACCTTTTATTTTTTCATCCTGGGACACCTATGGAGAAACTTTGCATGATTAGCAGCACAAAAAAAAATCATAAAACTCATTTATGCCCATAAAAACTGTGTTTCAGCACTTTATAGCTGCGGCCCAAAAAGTGTAATTTTGGCTGCTGTTCAGTCGTTTAACATAAGACACACGCATTCCTAATGTGGTTGTTTTCACATCGCTAGAAAGTTATGCCTTTACAGAAAACATCTGAGGCAAGCTGTAAGCATCCACTTGTCTCCCCCATTTAGCCGTGTTGGCATTCATTTGCTATTGTCTCATTAGCTGCTGTTATAATATTACTTACAGTTAGCAGTAACAGTCGACATGCAAATCCAGCTTGTACTGACCTGTTTGTGGAGGAGTCATCAGTGACGTTGGGAGGAAAACAAACAGCTACGTTGTTGTTCCAAAAACATGAAACTACCCACCGTTTTCTGGTTCCTTTGACTTTAGGAAGATATAGATGTAGCCGTGTTGAAAAACAGGGCATTGAGGGAGCCTGAAAAACACTAAACAGACTACACTGCCATGTATCTGTCATGGTTGAGGATGGACATCTTCCAAAGCACAGATCGGCACCACAAATTCAACCTCAAAGCAGCCGGTATGTCTGGCATGGATCTAATATTTGACATCTTGAAGCAAAAATTGAAGTGATGGAGTGAGCTGAATCACTCCAGGAAGTAGGATGGTTTTTGCACCATTCCTGTTGTTACATCAGCACAGGATGAAAAATGTTATTGTTATGTACGAGCTACTTTTTGTTAGTATGTGGGCTACAGAAACAACGCAGAGGCTTTTCTATCGTCACATTCTCAGGGCTGCTCAGCTGGAGGATGACTAAAGCGAACATGAACAGGAATAGAAACATGATTCTCCTTCTATGGGACCCTTAAAATCTCATTGCAAGCCCATTTTTAAACATTTTTCATTATTTCGTTAAAGGTATGAGGCATTGATGTGTCAGAATTATGGCACAGGAAGTTTTTGCACTTGTCCATATTTATATAAGACCTATAAAACCACGTCTCTGGAGGCTGATTGAATTTACATCCGTGAAATAGCAAACCTTATTTAGCCGGCTTACATAAAAATCATTCCAAAAATAATTAAAGCATGAACATTTGGATTGATATTAGAAGATGTAAGAATTTAGTCAAATTAACTCTATCCAAACAATTTAGTTACGTGATCATAAATCATCTCAAAGGAACTCAATCCAGGTCAGGCCCAGCAGAGGCCTTTTTGTGCGTTCCTTTTTTGGTATGTTCCTATTATTTTTCCGAAAAACACCTCCTGTTTTCTCCTCCTCTCTTTCTTACCCCCTTTGGCCTTTCCCACCCTCTCTCCACTATGAACTGCTCTGCATCTTGTGCCATCAGGCCCAGCAAAAAGGGACATTATCCCTGGGGGTCACATTAACTCTACAGGGAGGACAATGCCACCATCATGTCAGCTCCCATCATCCTCCATCCCGACCACAGAAAGGAATAGTAGGAGGAGTGGGACGCAGTCAGGGCCAGGGGCTGAGACTCTTTAGAAAAGAATAAAATGGGAGGAGAGAGAAGAAGAAAATAGAAAAACAAAAGGCACACTGGCTGCATGTTTTCTTTCCTTGAGGGGAGTAAGGGAAGGAGTCACTGTGGATCTAGGTCTCTCACTACGAAGCTGCTTGGGTCATATCTTCCATGTGTGTATGCATGTAGATGCATGTGTTTAGTTTTCCTCCCCTGAGCACCATCGCAGGGGGATTTACTGAGGCATTTTCAGGCCCGCAGCGGTAAATATTTCTCTTTTTGTCTCTGATTTGTGCAACAGTTTGTGCAATTGTCCACTGTGCTTGCTGAGGAAAGCTCACGGCTGCAACACCCTGAGGAAATGCACAATGAGGTGAACTGTTAATGATTGCACATGTGTCAAGAGCCTTGCATAAGGATGTGGAAAAAAAAAAAAGTTTGTTCTAAAAAGAGGGGAGTACATTATGTTCAACTCTTTGTTTGGTTGAAGTGTTAAAGGGCTTTTGTAACAGCTGGATGAAGAGTCAAGCAAAAATGAGTACAGAAGTGAAACCAAGCCAATTAAAAAACTGAAGAAGTGGACAAATCACAAAAAAATGATAAACACAGCTTTACTAAATGACTAAAGAAGTGCTCACAAAGCCTTCAGTTCAAAACACTGAGGCTTTAGCAAGGAAAAGTTTTCCTTTTTTGCAAAAAACAAACAAACATTTTTTTTCAACCAAGCCTGATTTTTTTTATTTTTACTAATACATAATCAAAATTCTCACCATAACAGCAATCTGTATGCAAGAGTTTCTTCTAGGAGCAGAAAGGGAGTCCAGATAATGCCTGACTACTAACCGTGTATTAGTATGGACAGTGTGCAACAATCTCCTTCCATTAAAAAAATAGTGAACACGCCACAACAGGCGATGATTTTTGCCCTAATCCCAAAGCATGTGCAGACGTGATCTGGCTGGTAGAGTTGCAGGATTGGCGTTGTACCTTTTCTGCTCCCCAAAACACACTTAAAGGTGCCATCATTAAAAAGATACGTGTGTTGATTTAAATCAGTCACTCTATAAAGTTTAAAATCTCATGTGAGAGGACATCAGTCATACTGTCCGTCTCTTCATTCAGTCTACAGTACGAGCCTGTCTAATCACGCAACCACACGCAGGTGCTGATTTATACTCTATAAACAACAGTCGGGAAGACTTGTTATTTAGACCGTCTATCAGAGTTATTAACAAGTTCAAGAGCCTGCATTATTCTTTTAGGTCAATTGGGGGCAGCAAAAGCTAGCTGAGAACACTGCCATACAACTAATACAGCCAACATGACAGCAAAATATCCCTAATCTACAACAATGATTTTAAATGATCATGTGTTACAATCATCTTTTTTTAATCTCTTCAGTCTTTATAAACCCCCAAATGTTAACATCCAGCTAACTCTATAGAGGCTAAAATCTGGTCCTCAAGTTGAAGGTTAACTTAGAGTTCCTACATGCAGCATTTTAATGAATAAAACTCAAAGACAAGTGAGACTGAACACCTATGATGCAATTAAGCTGAAAGATGCTTAAAGCTGTAGAGTTAAGGGGTCACTGAGGGTATGACTGTCAATTCTTTGAGGGTTTATCACGCCGAGCAAACTTACAAACTGTTTAACAATAGGCGTCTGATTGTTAACGTATAAAAACTGATTACAGGTACTTCCATTACTTTAACAGTAGTTCCGGTTATTCCTAAAAATAATATTTGGAAAAGTGTTTTTTATCAAGCATCTATATGACTTTAATAAGGATAATATATAAAAGTTTTCCTCCCCCGTGTAAATCTGTGTCTTTCCGTGAAAACGTATTCTATATATATGAGCCATTTTTCGGCATCCTTTTAGACAAACCGCACACAGAAAATACAATTGCTGTAAATCAAAGTTCAATTTTAGTTCAACCTGGTAAATTGAAGGTGTGATCACACCCCAATATCCCTGCTAAGAGAGGTTTATCTCCCAAATACCTGACATGAGTGCCCCCCTGAAACAAAACACTGATACAAACTAATAGTCACATCTTTTCTCATGACCTGAAATCATAATTTTCTATCCAAAACACTTCTTAGGAAACAACACACCTGATTCTGTGTCCTGGTTCACATCTGCTCTTTTTTTAAGTCTCTTCTGATTTTTAACAAAACTTCACTTTGACCGTAGATATTCTTATTTTTCATCTCACCAATGCAGCTAAAGATTCTGAGCAGGCATCTTTAGCTCTAAATACTCAGTGTAACAGCTTTTATTTGCAGGTCAAGAGACACAAATTCAGTTTTTTTGATAAGCAATTCGGGTTTAGTTCTTTAGCATGATCGGGTGCTTCCATTGTCTTTTCTTTAAACGAAATCTCTCTTTTTCTCCCCCTTGACAATTTATCTCAGTTCTTTGTGGATGAATTGAAAAAAAAACCCAACTTTTTTTCCTGCTATTAATGATGTTTGTCATCATCTGTACATTATGATTCAATTTCTCTGAACACATGAGGTTTTATGTACGTTTTTGTTTTGTTTTGGTTAGTTTATATGTAGTGCAAACCTCTCCTGTGTTCTACTTTAGCTCTGAAAATAGTGTAAATATGTTTAATACTGGAATTTTCTATGTATTTTGTTTGAATAAGGGCTGTATGCAATAAGTCGTTTTATTCTAAGAATATTTATTACAATCTGTTGATGTCAAAGTGTGTTACTTCAAGTTAAGGGTTTAAGTAACATGGAATAAGATGCAAAGAGGGAACTATATTAACTGGTCCGTGCAAAAGAGGAGGATGTGGTCAGCCTACTGTATTTAAAGTCACATTACTGCAGAGGGTTTTCACATAAGTGGCAAAACACAGTGACACAAATGTACTGTGGGAGATGACAAAGCAGCTGTAAAGCAGACAGGTTGTCTCAGGCATCGCAAGTGTTTCCTCTGTGTGTTTACACAATAGTGACAGAGTTAAATGGGACACAGAGGAAAAACTAGTACTGATCAGAATGGATTTGATTTGCAGTAAAACGTTTGTGCATGTAGCAGATAGGCTGGGACCTCTGCAGGACTGGATAACAGGATGATAAGAACCAGTGTATATTCTGTATGTAACTGTACTCATTACAACATAACTTATTTATACACAAAATGTTCTAGAAATGTTATTTGCTGAGGATTGTTTAGAAGCCGATTCCACTTTTGAAGATGAATCATTAAAGATTGTAAAATTATTGTGAGGCTTGTGTTTGTACCGAAGAAATGTTGAACTTGATACAGTCAGAGAAAGTAACTGACCAGGTAACAACGAACAGCGAAACTGAAAAGATTTTTCTATGATCCAGAAGAAAAGCTGCTTTTTGATCACTTTTAACACTTCTATAAAAGTACACGGCGTTTGGTATTGATAAAGATGACAGCATGATCAGTGAATATTAATGCAATAAGTAATATTTCTCTCTTCCTTATCGGCCACTGAGCAGCTTCTCCACATTCTGACAGAGGCTTTAATATTTCTGATTTTTTTCCGAGCAGGGACCTGAAGCAGCAGCGATCCCAAACATGTCCCAGTAACCATCAATTCACCCTTCAATTTTAGAATTCAAATGTAATCACATTTAAGATTTATGTGCTGCCTTGATGCAAAGTGGCACAGAACCGTCGCCTCTGATGTGGTGTGCCTGTAGTGTCACCCTGTGGCTGTTTTTGATACTGCATGTGAAACAGAGGCGATCTTACCCTGCAAAATGTATCTGCCAATCGTCTTGTAGCAGCTTTTTGTTAAACACAACAAACTCCTGTTCCTATAAAACTCAGGTAGGCTCCTTTAGATTAACTGTGCTGCCCTAAATACAGCTGAGAAGATCTTCAACACAAAACAGGTCACAGCGAAATGATTTTAAGATACAATTGATATTTTAATGTCACAACTTTAGTTATTATAACAAGTTTAACAAAGTGTAGGGTGTCAGAGCAAGTTCAGTTCTGAGAAAGCTCTTTCATTAAGAACTTCAGACTCCTTTCTGCAATAATTATGCATGGAAGTTTTCTTTATATCTCTACACAAAAATCTGTGTATATTTTAAAAAATATGATCAGCAATCTGCTCAATTACAATCACGCATCAGGCATTTTCCTGAAATATTCACTTCAGTGCAAAAGAAAAAAGAGGAATGCATCAAATCGTATACAATTCAATGAATTAGGAGTGACTCAGGCGCATTTAAGTTCTGTTTTCTTTTCAACTACCTGCAGACACCCTTCAAGCATGACCATGTGAGTTTAACGTATAAGTTAAAACAACATTTTATCATTCAGTGAAATAAAGAATAAACTGAGGATTAAAAAATCTGATGGCATCAACAACGATTTTTCTTCAGGTTACGTAGCTGCTGGTCTATCATCTTTAGCTCATATACATGCCCAGAGTTTTTTACTGTTAATACAAAGAGGGAAAAACAACAACTTTGAGTTGTGTGCATCAGTCTGTCTTTGAAAAATGCACAATTTCAAAGTCTTTCCAAGAGGAGCAACAGACAAACGGTTGGTCCTGTTTTTCAACAAGTCAGTGCGCTGTGTTGATTTGAGGTTCCTGAATGAAGCACTTCGGAGGTTACGTGTGAACACCAAAGACAACCCCTTCAAACTAGTGATAATGTACTTTCTGAAACACTGAATGAAGAGCTTTACTCTTTGACTAACAATGGCTTTTCTCTTGGACTGCAGTCACCTCACATTCATGACTGCTGAGTATAATTTAGAACAAAACATTCGATCATTAAATATAACAAGAATTAGTCAAAAAATTACAATGTGTGTCATGATTAAGACCAGGAGGAGTTAAAAAAGAGCAAATGCAGGTATTTGAATCAAACTGTTCAGAGCGTGAAGCCTTGAGGAGAATAAAGTGTCTATTTGCCTATACATCTGAAGCATTAGGGAAATTTGTAACAAGTAGCATCCCTGAGGATAAATAGAGGTTATTTTTTAGAAGTCGGGATGTGCACAGTTAATAAAAATCACCCAAAGAAGGTGAAGTAATATGGGTATATGTGGCACATTGTAGGAGGCTTTAACTACACTTTGTTATAAGAATAAGGCACCTTAAAAGGATATGCAAAGAGAAAAGTGTTATTAAGGTTGGTTGCTGGTGGTGAGTGACCCCCCCTCTCACCTGAACACTCAAATCAAAGTATTTTATAAACCTGTGGGGGCTCATCTATGGATGTCCAGTTATGTTGTTGCCTCCAGGGTTGATGGCAACGGAGTCCAGTAAAGGACGGAGAGCCTCACCAAAAGGTCTAAAGAAGAACCACAGCATACAGTCGTGTTACAATTAAATTACAAGTAAAGCAATAGCGATTACTGTTTGTCATTATCCGCTGACTCACGTGGAAAGTACTTCAGCTGGAAGGTCCGTGATGTACGACGGGATCTTTTTACCTGTGAGGAAGAGAGCCACCTCGCTGCTGAAAGTGTTGCAGTTGTGCTCAAACAGGTTGTACTTGTCACCACTGTGCAACAATAACAAACAAAGAGACCAGCAGAGATATCAATTTAGAGAAGAGTCTAGACAGGGTGGAGAAGGGTAGTTGAATGAGAAGGACAAAACGGAGCCACTATAGTGGAGAGATAACAAAAAGAACTGATAAGTAGAGATCTCAAAAACAGTTCCGGGGCATTTGCTTTAGAAATATTTATTCTTTAAAATCTTCGTTTGATTAATCCTTGGGTAAAAAATGGTCTCTCAGCTATAAAGCTTGTCACCCAGAAGCAACAAAGGTCTGAAATTAAGAATTTATTTTTCTCTAATTACTTGCCTATTTTGTTTTTGAACTTTGCGTCAAACTCAGTTTACTGTTGAAGTACTTCAAGTTTTAGCTACAGCCTACAAGGGGAACACACAGGGCATCGCTAATCAGGCTGATGTCAGTGATGTCAGCATCTCAATAGAGATCCCAACAGAGCAATATTTTGGAGTGTGTGAATCGCCGCAGATCTGTGGTTGGAACTAAACTGAAGTTATTTGCAGTGCTTGATAAAAGAGTGAAAACTGACCGGAGGCCCGTCAACATAGAGGAGAACTCAGATTTAAGGAACGTCATCAGGTTGGCATACTGTGATATTCCACAGGGTCATGAAGAACAATAGTTTCATGTGTACTGAAGTTCATAGAAGATCATAATGTATATTTCATTGCATCCCTTTGATACCCATAATGATACAGCTCAGAGTTGCTTTGTTGATGTGAACTTGGAATTGTTTTAAAATATAAAATAACAATTCTAAATGCGGTTTATCAGTACCAACTTCTGAAACAGCAGCGATTAAATTGAATAATGTTTTAAAAATTGAAAATGAGAACTTTTTGGATGAGGATGCATCATCAAGATACACATTGTAGTGAGTGAGTAAGTCAAGTATACCTGTATGTATTCCCACGTGACCCTTGACCTTTCATTGCACTGGGGTTTAGATATTTGTGATAATCCTTCATACTCACCTGTATGTCGACTCTGCAAGTGCAGTCAGGTACTCCATAAATAACTCTTCAGACACCTCAGTGGAGCCCAGGTCCACCATGGAGTCAGGATCACCTAAGGGAGTGCCACTCTGGGATAAACCACACAAATACACACATAAACTGGTTAAACTTTTCCAAAACTTTGGAAATGTGCAGTGGTCCATCTCATTTTTAAGAAATTTTAAGTTCATTTACAATAATAAAAATGGCAAATGGTTTATTGTGTGTTTTACACATCCCACTTCCACAAAAGTTGAGAGAGAGATATTGTTTATTCGATCAAATACACATACAGTAAAATTTTAGACAAGAAATTCACCCTTTCTTGGAGATTGAAAAGGAATAGGTAGAGTCTTTTTAGCTTATTTGTATTATTTGTTGCAAAAAAGTAACCAAAGCTCCAAAGTCTAACACGAATAAGCAACAAATCAATAATACTGATACAAAGACCTTATATAGATACCTATACCTATATACACGTATACACACATAAATATGCACTTCATATATATACCTATGAAAGTGTATATCATAGAACCATCTAGTTTATTTATCAAAAAAGAATACTGATATTTTGAGTTTTTGGTTGACCTGAAATGTACTCCAAATTGTAGAATGACTCAGCAACAAGAAGCAGAGAAACAAATTGTCACATCATTGTATTTAGCCTGAATAATTGATATGTTGCCTTTGTAAAGTTTAATCTAGGCTCCAGATAATTTTTAAACCATCAGAATCTGTTTTTACCAACATTTTCCTCAGCATCCCAACTCTAATGGGATTAGGATTTAAACTGTGAAAAAAAGGATCAATCTGACTCTTACAGGTGGGCAACTGTTGATGCCTGCTGCTCCGAAGAAAAACTCCTTTCCATGGACCACAATAGCAGTGTGCCTGTCAGGAACATCAGCATCTTAGTCACATGAAAACAACGTCGATAAAAGCAGGTTTCTACATATTTTTAGAGTTAAAACATCAGCAATAGGACGCTCTACTCACCAAATCCCATCCAGCTGTTTCCCTGTGCCAAAAACAGAGAGTTTAATCAGATTGGGTATATAACAAGCTGTTCTGTGTGATAACTTTTCAGGGGTTTTAAGCTTAGGCCTGGACAGAGCATCAGTCGCCCTGTCATGAAGCTAATGAACAGGTAGCTCATCAGGTACTCACCTAGCATGACAGGACTGAGCTGACGGGCCATGCCTCTAGACAAGTCATAAATGTATAGCATCACAGGGTAAGAGGTGGTTTGGTCCATGATATGACACAGACAAATAAATTTTTCTTCAAAACGTCCACAGCAGCAACCCTGTCTCAAAGTTCGCTGACTCACATCCACCGACTACAAGCCCGGCGTGCTAACTTACCGGGTGGCTAGCAAACAAAACTTTATCAGAAAGTTTATCGTAGAACTTGAACGGAAAAGTAACAGGTTGTAGAGTATATAAAATGTCCAATAAAAAGGTAGCAAGTGTATCTTTTTTAAAAACAGCCTGAGGTAGCCGGTGCTAGCAGCTGGTGCTGTGTCACTGTCTCACAGAAAACAATAACAAGACTGTGAAGAAGAAAGCGCATTCTCATGCAGCAAGGACCCTTTTCCGGTGCCGAGCCTCTCACATAAACAATCCCGCCTACCTGACAATGATTGGACGAGATGTTTGATTGGCAGAACGGTATCCAATAGTTGGTATGCTGTTTAGGTCGTGCGCTGAGCGTGCGCGTTCACGCTGCAGAGCGCGCCAGCCATTGAAACTAGCCTGGACTTGTGTGCAGAAAGTGGGTAAGAACAGCATGCGAGTGTGTTTTTGCTGGTGAAATAACGTTATTCTGTCCTCAGAACATGTTTTGGTCCATATAGTATGCGTGCGACTAAAGAAAGATGAATTTGTAAACTAAACGACAGTATATAATGAAAACAAACAGCGGCTAATGACAGGCTAAGCTGGCTAAGGGAAGCAGGCTGTCGTCAAACCATGGGTATGTTAGATTGAGTAAAGAGGAAAGCTAAATTAACATTTTAGTGCATTATTACTTGTTAAAAGGGCATCCTTTCCTTAATCACAGTTGCTTGAACTATATGCCACACTTTGGTATTTTCTAATAGTTTTGAAGGAGCACGGCCTGTTTGTAATAGACACAGTATAACAGATTTCTTAATGAACTTTAGCTCAGCAGCCAACTTCACTTAATGCTTAGATTTTGTGTCACCAGTCCTCACATTTATGCACTTATTTAACCTATCTGTGTTGTCATACAATACAGAAAAGAATGAATCAAATATAAACCAGGGATTATAATGCCATGTCTAAATGTCAGATGCTGCAAATACTAAGCTACTGAATTTGCCCCCTGTTTTTGTCTTTATATCCAGAGCTGACTTCTTTTACAGTCCTATAAGCTGTACAAATGGCAGAGTGGAACGCCTACTACAGGAATGATGGTGATGATGAAGAAGAACAAGAGGAAGGAGAACAATCTGGAGGTAAGACTAGAGCCTCCTTGTAACAAGATCACAAGTTAGAAAAAGTGAGTAAATATCCAGAATTTTGAAGTTACACTAGAACAAATACAGCGCTTCTTTTTCCCTATCAGGAAGTTACAAGATCACAGGCAGAGACAGCCTTGTCTTCTTGGTTGACGCCTCTAAGGAAATGTTTATCAAAGGAGAAGATGGACAGCCCTCAAACTTTGACATGACCATGCAGGTATAATCGTAAATATCAGTGTTAGAGGCTTCCCTTATCAATAATTTTGATTGATAAAGCTAATGTGTCATCGTACTGAATGTCTTTGTTTTTTCGCAAAGGTTGTGCGCAGTGTATACTCGAGTAAGATTATCAGCAGTCACAGGGACCTGGTGGCTTTGGTTTTTTATGGCACAGAGGAGAGCAAGAATCCAAGGAACTCATTCAAACATGTCTATGTGTACCATGACTTGGATGAGCCAGGTGAGATGCTTCTCACAGAGCATCAAATATAGTTCTAAATCTGCCAAAGTGAAAGCACTGTTAGCCCTTCTGTTTTGTCCTTGCCTCCTGTCTGACTTCTGTCTTTCATTGTGTACAGGTGCAAAACGAGTGCAGGAAGTTGATGCTCTGCGGGGGGATGAAGGTGCCAAGCTGGCAGCAAAGACAATGGGGAGTGGGGAGACTTCACTGGGCGATGCCCTGTGGTGCTGCGCCAACCTGTACAGTGACATCAAGTTGCGCCTCTCACACAAGAGACTCATGATCTTCACCTGCAGGGATGAACCACACATAGGGGACAGCACCAAGGACCGACAGGCTCGCACCAAGGCTAATGACCTCAAAGAGACTGGTATGTCTGCGGCAAAAACAGTGTGTTGTCCTTTAATGCAGCACAGTTTTTTTATGAATACTAAGTTTTTGGATGTATATTCTGTGATTCAGACCAGTGCTCTGCATGCAATATAATCTAAGGCGTAAAGTTTCAGCTTTGACTACATGAAGCCTGTAGGTGATGGACTTGTTCTTTATATTTTCCCTAATAGGTGTCATCATTGATTTAATGCACCTAATGAAACCAGGCGGCTTCGATGTGGCACCTTTTTTTCGTGACATTGTAAGTCCACCTGAAGATGAGAGTGAGTTGGGGCTGCAGCTGGAGCCCTGTAACAAACTGGACGACCTCCAGAAGAGAGTGCGTGCGAAGGAGCTGAGGAAGAGAACCATGGCCAGGTAGAGAAGAAGTGAAAAGACGCCATTTTGGGGGGAAATAGAAGTTTTTAAGCTTTCTGCAGCATTGTCATAAGTGACGATGCTTTGTCAAGTTTCCTCTTTCATCCTTCTACGTTAGTCTAACACAAATCCTTCTCCCTCTTCTTTCTCACATCATCCTTCCCTTCTCTCTGCCAACGGTAGATTAAACCTGTGTCTTGGTGAAGGCATAAATGTAGCAGTGGGAATGTATGCTACTGCTGTGACAGCTAAGAAACCAGTTCCCATTAGGCTTTACAGAGAAACCAACGAGCCAGTTCGTAGCAAAACCCGCACCTTCCACACTCAGACAGGCAGTCTGCTGCTCCCCAGTGAGATAAAGAAATCCCAGGTTAGTACAAACTTAATATTATTTCATGGTTTGGTTTTATTTTGTTTACTTACTTACCTTAAATTAAGGTCTCATTCCCACTGGAATAGCCAAATGTTGCTGAATAATGTTGTTGAGTTGCGTCTATTTTGGTAAATGGTCATTTTTATTCACTAACTTTGCTGGCTTTTTATGTTGTCGTCTGTTTGTGTGCCTGCTGCAGACGTATGGCAAAAAGCAGATAGTGATGGAGAAAGACGAGGTCGATTCCATTAAGAAGTTTGAAGATCCTGGCCTGCACCTGATTGGATTCAAACCCATGGAGAGGCTCAAACTTCACCACCACATCCGACCTGCTGTCTTCCTCTATCCTGAGGAAGATGAAATGAAAGGTAGCGGTATTTGTATCTGTCTGGCCTCAGCTAATTATCTAAGGGAGGATTTATTTGACCAGTTTTTATTGGGGATATTTTCTAAATTAGGTTTAAAAAATTCTGATACATAGTTCTGAAATGACTTTATAAAAGTTACTAACAGATTAAATTGATTAAACCTTCAAATTTAAGCAAAGAAGCAAACACTCCTTTGTTTCAACTTTCTATACTTTGGCTTTCAGCAGCTTTAATGGGCGTTTTTCCTCTTTTCCAAATATTGAATAGATTTTAAAAAATGAATCCTGAAAACAGAAGTCAGGTCAGATGACGTAATGATTAAACAAAGTAGCTTTTATCACACAAAACACTGCCTTTGCAGCTGTACTGTATTTATTTATTTTTAATATTATGGCTAAGGTTTTAGTTTGAAAGTTAATGTTTACTACCCCTGTACGGCTCTGACTAGGTGATAACCTATAGGACCGTGTCTTTCAAAGGTGTCTTTGAGTGCTTGGTGACAAAATAGGACCTTTTTTGCTAAAGTGTGTCATATTCTGTGTTTTTCCTCCTCAGGCAGCTCATGTCTCGTCTCCGCCTTGTTGACAAAGTGTAGTGAGAGAAATGTGTTTGCTCTGTGCCGCTGCGTCTCTCGCCGAAACTGCGCTCCTCGATTTGTGGCCCTGGTTCCTCAAAATGAGCAGGTTGATGAGGCAAAAACACAGATTACACCACCAGGTAAAATGCTGCTGTATTTTACTTTTCTGTTATCAGTTAAAATTGACATAAATGGCTAATCGACGGTGTCATACTCAAGCTTGATGGCAGTTTGTCATTTGTCTCACTTTCCTAGGTTTCAATGTCATCTTCCTGCCGTTTGCCGATGACATGCGGACTTTGGATCCCCCTCAGTGCCCGACAGCTTCAGACACACAGGTGGACAAGATGAAAGAGATCGTCTCCAAACTGCGCTTTAAATACAGGTTCATGCATTTGGTCTGTGTGTCATCAGGGACGGTATTTTAGAGTGTCTGACTGTGGCTTTGAAGAAAAGGTTGCCTTTTTAAACACTAGCATAAAAACAGTGTTACTGCAAGTGTTTGATGTTGTTTATATTAAGATACTGTTTAAAAGGGTTTCTCCTCACTGGTGGGCACACTTAATTAACATGAAGTAGACTCATTCATAGAAAGGAATGCTAGATTTGAAGCTGCTTTCATGTACTTACTTTCTTTTTGTAACATCTAAATGTGTTTTTTCTATGTTTCTCATTTATTCTAGGAGTGGAGCTTTTGAGAACCCGGTCATCCAACAGCACTACAGGAACCTGGAGGCCTTAGCTCTGGATATGATGGCTCCAGAGGACATAGAGGACCTTATCAGTAAGACACAGACAAACATTGAGAAGTTTAAGTTTAAATTCTTCTTATGGCTGGTATTATACCCATGTCCCTCTTCTCACACTGACCATACTTCCTTTTTGTCTCTGCCGCAGTGCCAAAGGTGGACCAGATTGATCGCCGTCTGGGACCTTTGAGTGATGAGTTCAAAGATATGGTCTACCCTCCCGGATACAACCCTGACGGCAAACCAGCTGCCAAACGCAAAACAGGTCAGAGTTGGATCATTTAAAAAAAAGTCAAAAATTTCTCTACTAGTTGACCTTTTTTGTGTTAGGACGAAACATGTATGAAATGTATACCCCAGGGTTAGTTGAAGGTGCTGATCAGTAATGATTTCTGTAGAACATATGTATCCACTGAGTCCACCCTGCTTTGCCTTTTAGTAATTCAAGCATATTTTTTGTTCATGTTTTCTTTACTGCTTAAATTACAGCTGAGAACGGAGGAGGAGCGGAGAAGAAACCCAAAATAGAGGTGGGAGTAGATGAACTGAAGGCCCATATGCAGAACGGCACCATAGGAAAGCTAACCGTGCCTGTACTGAAGGAGGCCTGTAAGCAGTTGGGTATTCGGACCACCGGGACCAAGAAGCAGGAGCTGATAGATGCACTTACTGCCCAGCTGGGGTCATGAAAAGTTAGAGATAAGCTTCACTGTGCCTTTATGATGATTAGATCAGTGTACGGACGATAGGATTGATCAAGAATCTGTGAAAATAAACAAGTTCTAGATAGGAAACAGCATGTTGCTACTTCTTTTTCAAGAAAGCATTGTTCAGTGCAGAGGATCATTTCTGCAGGTAATGTCATCACTCCCATGTTACTTAAACAGTAATTGAAAAAAATAAGACATTTTATTGTGGTCATATACCCTTTAGAGTGGGATGGATGTATAAAAAAAACAGCTCTTTATGAAACACTGTAACTTGTGATTAATCTTGTTAATAATCTTGCTTTTACACTAATAAAACACATTTTGCTACCATGTTTTAACTGTTTCGATGACTGTGTGAGTGAGTAAACCATGTTAAGCAGCATTTCCAGTTCTTGTAGAAAGCCGAAAGGCGTGTCCACCTCAAGTAGACCTCCAGCATTATCAGCATACCTGAACTTTCATACTGCCTTGTATTATGACACAGCACAATAAAAGGCTGTGTTCAGGCTGACGGCAGGCCTGTGCAGGAAAACACTTTCACGCCCCACTTACTAGGAAGAAGGAAATGCAGACAGCATCGACTTCGGGAAGTTTCTGACAGGGGGTGGCATTCCTGCTGAGGGATCATTCCATAACACACCAGGTAAAAGAGCTCTGTAAATATTTAACTAATTGCTGTTGGAGTAGACAGGTTAAATAACCAGCTCATAGAGTTAAAGTCGGGGTTTCTGCGCTGGTTTCCTCTGTCTTGACACAGATTTTGGAGTCTATACTTGTCCATACTTAAGCGTTACACGTTGAAAGATGATATACTATGTGTGCTACATGGACATTTTTTCTGCTTTATTTTCGATGTACGTTGGTCAATCCGTGTTTTGTTATAATCGTCAGGCTTTTATTTTGAAAGCAGCGGACGGAGGCGTACCATTTTCCGCATTGTAACTGAAAGTCCGCCAACTGCAGAAAGATGGAGTGTCAGTGTGAGAACAACTCAACAGATGCTGCAGCAGGTGAGACTAAGTCCTAAGTTTGACACTTAGTAAGAGAATTGCACTTTTACTTAACCTTCATCTTTCTATGTCTTCATGTTTGAAAAAAAAATAACACCTAACGCAAAGTTAATGCTCAGTAACTTCAAATAAGCGCCCGAATATTTTTCCATTTCTTACGTTTTCAAAATAAAAAACGTAGGTTCTCAATGGAAGCTTTTAGCAGACTTGCATCCATACATTTAAAGTATTCCCATTCTTCTGGACAGCAGTAAGTTTTAGCTGTTCTCTGGACATTTTCATTTTGCATGTATGATTCCTACTTCTGTCCCCAGAGTTGGAAAAGCACAAGACAAATACATGGTGACAAGTCTGCTCTTTTGTTTTCTGGTTCCTCATTAGACGATCCTGACATGAGAAAACAAGCTTTGTTAACTTAAGAAAATTAGTCAAATTTATTTAACTTTCATAGAGGTAAAATCAACTTTCTTATCTCAAGAAAATGGGGGAAAAGTTGAGATAAGAATTAGATTTGAAACAAGCACTCAAAGACACACATTCTGGTTGAAACACCAGAGTTGTGCAGTTTATTGTCCTGAATGAATGAAAAATAATGAATCAAACTTGTTGTGATGTTAGTCTGTTTGTGAAAAACTTTTAATTAAATGTATTTTGATGTTAAATCTTGTTTTGCTTCCAAACACACATTCACTCTTTCACACAAAGCTGTGCATTCACAGACAGAGTTTCAAGGATTGAGAGTATTGGGTCTAAGGTTAATCACATGATAAGTTGTGTGCAGACCTGCTGTGCTCTCATGTTGTGTTTTCTCCCCTCCCTCCTCTCTTTAGGATGGTGGATGAATGGAAGCAGCACCCAGATGGGAGCTTTTACTGTCGTGGGGTATCTTCTCTACAGATTCTCACAGAGTCAGTCACCCACCAACACACAATTTCATGTTAATTTGGAAAAACTGATAGTATCCACTGATAGTAGTAGAAATCACATTGTTTTTCATTGTTCTTCTAAGCTGCTTTAATCCTTAAAAAAAGTTTTTTAAGTCTGTCGTGAAAAAAAACAAATACAGAACAAAACATCATCTAATGAGATTTGCTATCAATATTTATGTAAATACTGAGCTTTGCAGCAGATGGTTAAACTTTATTGGTGTATTGTTATTGAAATTAGGGAAAGTTAGGGAAATAAGCTTTTTCCTGGACTTGGTTTCCTGTAACAAGTGTTGTTTACATGAGCCTGGGCAGGGATGAGAAGTTTGTCCAGAGAGCAGTTTAGTAGAAATAAATCTTAAACATCCTGTGAGGAACTTTCAGGTTGCATCTATTTTAGCATCCCCTGTGGACAAAGCTGGCTGGTTTTGCTGAACTTGCCCAGTACACGAGGAAGTAAAATTTTCAGATGATTTTTTAAATTCTGAATGATTAATGTGAAACTAAAAAAAAATTTTAAAAAAACTTATTTGGCAAAAAAACACCTTGAGTGACACCCGTCCTGCAGCAGAAAGGACATGCATGTAACATAACTGCTTAGACAGAATGAATTACCTCTTAGATTGGCAAGTGAGCTTTTGCAGGTCATAGAGGCATCAGTTTAAATTCCAGTCTGTTATGTAACCAACTTATGTCTCCTCTCAGGAGCTGTAAAAAAAAAACTATGTCTTTTCCTTTATTGAATCACTCCAAGATGTGATATGTCTCTTTCAAGCATATGTAAGTTTTCCCCATGCTTTGAATTAGATTGTAAAAACAAAGACTTCTTAAGGACACTTATTAGATGGATTGAATCAGGTAAGATGGAAATACAAATAATTTGGTGTCCTTTAAGGTGTTGCCCCTTTGACTGCTTGGGATCTACATCCATCTCTAGCATATTTGTAATTTTCATGTCCATATTATCATTTGTGCTTATGAATACACTCTACACCTGAGTGGCATGTTCAGTATAAAAAACTTTATTTCTTCTCTTGGATTTATAAGGTAATTGTCTTTTATCCTTTTATCCCTGTGTTTTTATTATCCTGGTGCAAGGATTAGGAGTACTTTCAGTGTGAGTCAAGAACAAACATTCATATTTTAACTGCAGAAAGACTGCAGCCATGAGGGTCCAAGACCACTTCTGAATCATGAAAAAAATACACCTTTTACACCTTTAATTAAAGCTGTATACATGTTTCTAGATTACCAAGCATGAGTGGTAAAACTTCATGTACAGTAAAAAAGCCTTTGCAGAGCCTAGCCAATAAGGGATTGTTTGATTGTGTAACCTTTGCAGTGATTCAAATTTGAAGCTGAGTATAAAAACCAAGCAAACCAAAATAACCCATGGTACTGAAAGTTGTCTGTTTCCTCTACAGCACTCCCAGCTCTGATCCGATGGCCGATACGTCTGTTCTGCTCTGTTACTGGTGAGTATAGTTTAGGTAAACTTTGTGGAATAAGAGATGTCCAAATGATTGTCAGCCAAAACTCTAATGTGTTTTTCCTTTTAGGTCTGTCGGCTCTTTGGGGCTGGGTGGGCCGCCTTATAGGAACCTTACGTGGTACAATATAAACACTCATTTGAAACTTGTATGAAACATACATGGTTAACATGCCACATGTAAATTAGCTGTTTATTAATTGTTCTTTTCTTGTCTTGTGTCTCAGTCATCCAGAGCCTGTGTAAATGGCTGTCTCGCGTGTGGAAGTTTTTCGTCAGTAAGTGCTGCCTGAGCTTGTGTTAAATGTTGTTTACTCTTCACTGTCTGCTTCAGATTGACTTTTAGCGAAGGTAAACAGGTCTGTTGGAGTTTACAGTTTGAGCTGGTGAGTTGGGGTAATTATAGGAAGTGACTCAGAGGCTCAAAAGACACATGACAGCAATGCAGTATCTCAGGGGGACCATGGCTTTTATAGAGATTAATCTACATAATAATTATAGGTCTGTAATTACAGTTAAACCATCTGTCTAACAATCTGCTCCTTCATCAGAGTGTTCCTCAAGGCTCCAGTGGCTGGCCAACATCATCCAAAAAATCACAGGTCAGTTTACCTTCTTTTCCCCTCATTAAACTCAAAGTCCTCCATCTTTTCTTCATTGTCATATTCAAAAGTAAAAGAGGATCTCAGCTTACTAAAAAGTCTTTACTGGTGTACCCAATATCAAATTGCAGGGTCAAGTGATGATGAACTGATGTCAAAGATAGATTCCAACAGTGATCCAGGTCTGAGAGTGATCCTCCTGGGACCCACTGGTGGAGTACAGACCCCCTTGATGGATACTTTGTTGGGGAACAGTGACAACAAGGAACCAGTTGAGGCTCTAATGGAAAGCACAAAGAGAAAGAAAGTAATAGAAGGAATAGAGGTAACAGTGATCAACACGCCAGACATTTTGGGGTCTTCTTTGGGGAACAACGAGAGAGCCAGGGAAGCTCTGAGGAGCCTCCAACTCACCAGTCCTGGACCACACGCCCTCCTGCTCGTGATTCAAGCACCAAGCTCGAGCACAGGGATCAACCAAGAAGCGGCTCGGGCAGTCCAAGCTTCACGTGAACTGTTCGGAGATGAGGCTGTGCAGTATATTCTCCCCTTGCTCACTCATGCTAACAATCAAAGTCGAAAACAGTCAGTAGAAAAACTGCTGGATGCAGACGCTGGCAGTCTAAGGTGGGCTCTTTCTCTTTGTAACCAGAGGCCTGAGCTGGTGGACAGCAGGCCAGACTGCACCCTGGAGGAGCAGAGTGTGTCACGGAGAAAGCTAGTGAAGCGAGTGATGGAGATGAAGATGCTGAAGGGGCATTTTGTGCATGAGCTGCAGAGAAAAGAAGACCAGAGGAGGGAGGAGCTGCTGGCTGACATGACCTCTGCTCTAGCAAGAAAACTGGGATACATGTAAACACAGAGATAGTGTTGCTGCTGATGGTTGTTCATTCAAGTGTTCAACCTGCAATTTTAGCTTGATTGTGGTGGTTATTTTTTGCATGAGGTATTTTTGTCACCCTGCTGGTTTACCTCTGTCCAATTGAGTTTACTGCTTCTGGCTGGCTTTTGGTTCTTCACATGCCACGGGTGCTTTTGGTTAAATAAGTTTCCATCTCCCATTTTATGTTTTATAATATAAAGAAATGTTTTTTTAAGTCTAACTTTCTCCCTTATGTTTTCTTCTCTCTGTCTCTTAGCTTAGCACTCTCCTAGCATTCATAATTTATAAGAGATATTAAAGTTTAAAGATGATCAGGGAGAATGAACTTGGGTCGTATTGAGAGTACAGCTGAGGAGTAGTTCTGTGCAATCTGTATTGTTCTCATACAGCTGTCAGTAAAAGAAATCTCCATGTTCATTACTATTTTTAGAACAAGAATTATAGGATATTATTAATTTTGCAGACACAAAAAAGTCCCCACAGCTATGATTTTTAACTGGAGTCCGAATCATGTATGCCAACTCAAACTAGACAAATATTCAGCTTTCCTTTTAAACCTTTTAACACACTTTCCTCTTTTTTATTTGAGGCAATCAGAAACTTGACAGACACAATACACCTGAAAAAATGGGGACCCTAAGCATTAAACTAAAAGTAGGGACCTTTAACCGACTGAAAGAGTTTCCATATATGACCACATTTCAATGTAAAATGTGGCAAAGGAGAACTATACTGTATGTGGTTCCATGACGCTGGACTATGGCATCCCAAGATAAGCGTGCAGGCTAAATTTAGGGCAAAGATAAATTTCTACAGTGTTTTAGCTGACTGTGATTTGAGTATTTAGTGAAAGAAATTCAGCAGAGTAGGTCTGAGGAAGGCGACACTTTTGTTTATAGTCTAAGAGACTGGTCCAAAATTCTAATTTGGACCACTTCTTCAATAATTCATTAGAAAACTATTTTAGTTAATTAGGCTGTGTGAGAGAAGTGTAAACTGAATACATACACTAAGGCCTTAAGTCAAATGCAGAAGAAAACCCCAGCCATGTTGATACACAAAAACATTACCTTCTAGGAGATCTCATATTGAAACAACAGTTATAGAAATTATAAGCAACAACAGCTTGTTTTGATCTTTATACTCATTCATTTGTCTCTGTGAACAAAACTCCAGTGAAGTTATCAATTTGTTCAAAATTATTCAAGTTCAATCAACACAGTAAATATTCTGAACATGGACTAAAAAAGATTATCATGTGTCTTTGTGGAAGGCCTGCTGACATCTCGGTCTAATCATCTATAACAGCTCAATGCCGCTTCAAAGGACAAATCCTAGGACTCTCATTTGAGCTCTTTTTTCATACATCGGACTGAAAAATGTGCCTCTTTAGATTTACTAACTCTCTGGCTAGTAGCTAACTTTATCCTCATGCAAAGCTAGACAGTGGAAAAGCACAATAAAAAAGCAGGCCTAAACCAAAAAAGTGATCTAAAGAAGGCTTAAAGGGCTAGGTCTTAACAAAACTGTACAGTAGAGTGAAAATGGAATTGATCATGTGACCAAATATTTAGGCGATGGGCATCAATTCATGGAGTCCGTGAAGGTTAGAAGCACATGGGTGAAGAGGTTAGACATTTATTTCCAAAAAAAAAAACCCTTTTTCACTCTTGAAAGTGAATTGAGTCTGTCATAAGTTTGATTAGAATTGTGTTCAGACCAAAAAAGATCATTTTAAATGTGTTTTATACATCAATTGTGGTATCTATGAGCTACAACATGATATGCAATAATAATAAAAAGAATTATCGTACCAGTTAAAAAGCGTATAATAGATAAAAATACACATGAATGTGAAGAAATAAAGAAATTATTTAGTGAGAGAGAAGGTGAGGAATAAGTTTACCATAGTAGACCACTTTTTTGGCATGCTATATTATCAAGACAGTTCTGTTTACACTTATTCTGTTTTTTCAGGGATGCACAACATCCTGAAATATATGCAGATACACTAGTTAGAGACAAAACTATGATTGCCTTGATGTAGTGAAAGGAAATATGAAAAATGGCTCATCTTACCCCATTCTCCCCTATTTTGTCTCTTTGGCCCTCTTGGCAGGGACTGATGCTGGAGAAGACAGTATGTGGATGGATGCACATGGAGGTGAACACATGTGCGAGCTCTTGCTACAAACTGAATAATTTACAAAACAGTCTATAAAAAACAAGTAAGAGTCCTCTCCATCCTCTGAGTCTGAACGCAAAGTCCATGTCCAAGAAAATCAGGAGTCAAGCTGGATTCTAAGTTCAGGACTAAAGTGCAGTGTAAAGGCTACATAAAAGTAGTGGCTTTTACAACTTTACCCTTTTTACACTAAGCAGTAAAAGAATATCCATGACATTAGCCACAAAGCATTAAGTCTTAAAGGTATTTTTGATTAGTCAGAATAAAGTAGGTTTCGCAGTCTCAGGGGAGGGACCGCTCCACTGTCTACTGACGCAAACGGTGACAGCAACATGGAGCCAGAGAGCCGCTACTGCGCATGTCCGCGTCTGCACGGACAGAGAAAGAGACAGACAGAGACAGAGAGAGCTGTATCAGGGAAAAACTGGCAAAGACAAAGGACTAGACAGTCTTTTGGACAACAGAGCGTACAAAATAGAGTTTTTACACCGGTTTTTGAGAACTCTGTTGTGACACTACGGTCAAGAAAGCGCCTGGTAAGTGTTGAGCTCGAGAAAATGAAGTTAAAAGACGTTAGGGAAGCATAGTGGTTGTGTTTGCTGTGAACGGGAGTCACGTAGAGCAGACAGAAGACTGACGAGATATATCTGTTACAGTTATGGACTAATTTCATCTTTACATGTTTAGTTTGAGAGTATATCGGCTCCCATCCTCCTTTAATGGGTTTACAGCTGTCTGGTGTGTATGTGTTATGTTTAATGTGGCGCTGTTGTGATATTTGTTAGCCTACTGAGCAGCCTGCTTCCTCTACCCAGTCCAAATGTTTACCTTCTTATTTTGGGCTCTGCTGACCAAGAGGAGTTTGCAACATCTTACAGTGCTATCTAATCCACCTTTCACTACTAATAACAGATAGTAAGCATTACTTTAAGGTTTATTTTATATTGTTTGATTGCTAATTAGATAAAAGGTGCTGTTTTAAAATGACATCTTGATCTCTTGTGGGAATAAGGGAACCATACTTCTGTCAACTGATTTTTTTCTGTTTTTCAGGTGATTTTCAGACACCCTGTATTGCTCGCTAGCAAATCACTGTCAAGTCTGTCCCAGTGGATGTGACACTTCATGGTCAGAGCCTGGTGATGGAAGGAAATGCAGAGCTATAGGCTTGATGACTGGATGGAAAGAGCTGTCAACACACTTAAACCCTCAAAAGATGGGGGGAGTGGAAATGCACAGACAGCAGCTGCAGTTTGATTGACGACACCGCTGCTGTGTTGTTGGAGGAGTAATCTTTAATTTTGGAGCATCTGGAGTGTCTTTGTTTGCCGGCAATTCCATCTGAGGCACATTTCTGTACCAACAACTCCCTCCTGCTGACCTTTTGTCTCATCTATCCTTTAGAAAGAGCAGGTGTTGCAGTGTTGAACAAGCTACAGGTCTCATTTACCTTCCAACCCCCACCTCCTGCTCTACCATTCACAGGCACACACAAGCTCCTCTCCTCCAAGCGGCTGAGAGGTTGCTATGGCAATGGTTGTCATGATGCTGAAGTAGCATTCTGGACGTAGTAGTTGTGGAGGTAGAGGTGGAGCTGGAGGAGGCGGTGGCTGTGGCGGTGTTGGTGGTGAATGTCCAGGGATGGGTAGCGCTCCATATCCAGCTGGTGAGTGGAAGGGGAAGGGGCGAGGCGGCCTGCAAGAGCTGGGCTGTATGCCCTGGAAGGTCGGCAAGCAGAAAGGAGCAGGTGGTGGAGGAGGAGGAGAGATGGTGGTGGGAGCGGAGGAGAGAAAGAACAGAGATCCCACGGACTCTCAACAGCAACAGCAGGATCTCTCATCCTCCTCATCCTCCCTCACCTCCCCGCTGCCTCCTCAAGCCTCTCTGACACCTCCAGCCATTTACCACGAGAAGCAGCGGAGGGAGTTGTGTGCTCTGCACGCGCTCAATAACGTCTTCCAGGACGGGACAGCTTTTAGTAGGGACACCCTGCAGGAGATATACCAGAGGTGGGATTCTAGCTTTTCAATCTTTATCAATATTAAAGATGTGAACCTGATACATCTTCATTAATCGCTTAATCTTTCTGAAATACTCACTGCAGGCTTTCTCCCAGCACTCTGGTGACACCTCACAAGAAGAGCATGCTGGGAAATGGGAACTATGATGTAAATGTCATTATGGCCGCCTTGCAGACCCGAGGGTTTGAGGCAGTATGGTGGGATAAAAGAAGGTACGTGCCGGTGAAAACATCTCTGTCTTTGTTTCCTTCTTTGTTTTTGTAATGAGGGAGAGGTATGTTAGTTTTTCTCTTTTAGAATTTACTCCCACCCTTGTTATCACCAGTAGTAGCTGCAGTGTGCTTGTTGTCTCTCTGTCTCATGATTAATATGTGGGTAAGGCACACAAGTCTTTAACCTACCCGTCTTGTTCCGTTGTTGTCTTTTACTACGTCTTATCCTCTCTGAACGCACATGTTCACAGCAGAAAACAAACTCCTGTTTTTGCTGTGGTGTATGCAGTAAAAAAATGCATCCACACGAATCCAAGAATGTCACATAAGGTAAATGCTGTAAAGGGTCCTCTGTGTCCCCCTGTCAGCTAATCAGCAGCGCTCTGAATGATCTCCTTGATTACTCAGCAGTTTCATCAGTCGACAAAGACTAGGAGACAGTTTTATCAGCATTCCTGTTTCCTTCTTTTAAAGCCTTACATGACTGTGGTCAATAACAGCAGCCACAGACATGCTTTTATCAGCTAAACGTTAGCCTTATCAGAAATTCCCCGTTCTCTGTCTTGACCAAAACAGGAAGAGAATCACAGCGACAAAAACAACAACACTTCTCTCATCAGCTGATTGATACACCACCAAATGAATGTTATTGAAGCTTTTGCACTTTTGGCATTTGAAATGTTCAGACACAGTTTACAGATTATCTCTTAAACCTTGCAGAGTGAATATTAAGCCCCTTCCACAAAAGCACTAGATGTTTCCTGGAACAGTGGAGACACATTTGTACTCATGTTTGTAATGTGGCTGTGAGCTGGGATACTTTGAATTACTCTGTTTGTTTCATTCAGGTACTTTCCAAGATCTCAGAATAAGTTGTTCAACAGCGACCTTGTGAAAATATTATGCTAACAACTTAATATGATTCTTTTTTAATATCAGTGTTTGCCTGAATAAGTCCTATACTTGGCAGCTTATTTGATTTTGTGTTCATTATATATGTATTTCATTTGTTTAACTTCAAACAAGACTGCACTATGGATGCTATGGATTACAAATTTATGGTCATAGCAAAATTTCTTTGAGGGAACCTTCCCAAAAGGATAGATAAAGTTCTATCTAATCTAATCTAAAGCATGGGCATTAAAGAGGAACTTAGCTATTTTCAACATGGGCCATATTGTCAGTGTTTTTATGTGTGAGAACAGCTTCTGAAATCAGTCCAGTATTAAGGGAGAGCGTAGCAGCCACAAAACAAGCTAAAACGAGCTAAAACTTAGTTTGACTGGGCAATTGTGTATCATCAAACTGTGTCCACTACAAGTGCTTTATCTCACCAATGATAGGCTCTGATTGTTAGTACAAGTCCCAAGAACTGTGTGGCAAGGGTTTCCCTTACCTTCAACTTGTACTGGTCTGTGTACAACCAAATCTCAATGGTGAAGTGTCTTTCTGAGACACATGTAGGAAGACAACAGAGGACACATGAGTGAATGACAACATGAGATTCAGAGAGCACCAGGACTGAAGCAGAGCTACTTTGAGAACTATAATGTAGGGAAGTTTTTAAAAACATTGGTGATTATTCGCCTGATTTTGATAGTGTGGATGAGGTCTTTGAATACAACCGCTCATGTTTATTTTAGCCAAAGTCTACCAATGAGGAGCTCCTACAAGTTAATGAGCAAAAAAAGAGAGGGAGAGAGAAAGGGTCAACAGGCAGCAAACCAGCTGATGCAAGGCTACGAAGCTTGAGACCCACACAACATGTCAGTGCCTAATACAGACAGGGTTTTTTTAACTTCATTTTATCACAGTAGAAGAAGATGAGGGTGCATTTTCTGAATTAATACACAGTCAATGGCAAACCATAAATCCATGGATGAAGTGCATTCACACTTGGCATGGTTCCTCCTGAAGAGGGAGTACATTCACAGCATTAAGCAGTCAGGGCAAGCCACAGTCATGTTAAATAGTGTCAGTTTAGTAGCTACTATGAGGTTAGTTTGGTTGTGAGTAAGATAAGGGCAGAGTGAGGAAAATGCGGTTGATGGAGAAAGACTGGAAAGTACATTTTTCAATGTATTATTTATCATCTTTATCAGGTCCAAACAGAAAAATGCTAAAATATTTACACTCCAATATTTAGTCATAATTTGAGTGGGTCCCTGGGAAATAAAATGGGTCCTTATAAAGTGTATTATGTCTTACTACTGCCTGTGACGACTAATGCAGTTCTTACTCATGCAATACATTTAAGAACATCACTTACATATTATCACAAATACAAAAAAAGTGTATTTAGCTTCTTGTATTAAAACTTAATGCAGAAATGACTTAATTCTGTATTCTTTCAAGTGGTTGTAATAAGTGTTGAAATGCTCCAGTCAGGGTAGTTTTCAGCTTCAAACTTACTGATTGGAGATTTATTTTAAATCTAAAGTTTGAGACATGTGGAGTCTGGCTTTAACACTTACCTGACCTTAACTGCAGCCAGCAGGGGGAGTTGCTAATGTTTTGATTTCACCTTTGAGGAGCTGCCATGTTGTCCGTGTTTTGTTAGGTGTATGTTCTCAGTTAATTCACTTCTTCACAAGCATTTCTTCATGGGTTTATGATCTCAGTCGGTAGATCTAAGTTTTCTGTGGAACAATTTTATCATTTTGAGATTTTTTTGTTCCATTGACAGGAAATTGGGAGTGCTTTATGGCATGACCATGAGTCAGTGATAAGATGCTTCTATGCCCTTAAGCTTACCGGAAAAGAAATGGCATGAAGGGTCCTCTTATTCAAAAATTGTTATTTCTATGTCTAAAAGACAAAAGGGAGCCCAAAATGTCTCAAAGATATTTTTCAATGAAATAAGACTGCCATTAGTTAACAGATCAGCAAAAGACATTAATACAGGGAGGCATAATAGCTCAGTTCAGCCATAGTTCCAAGGCAGGCACTGAAAAACATCCAACGCTAAATTATGATGTGTAATTTTGGTTTGATGGATGGAATATTTCTCTCTGAAAACTATCTTTATCTGCAACAATAAATTAAGTTTTGGTTCTTCTTTCAGGGATGTGGGCAGCATCGAGCTGTCCAACGTGACAGGCTTCATTCTCAATGTGCCGTCCAACCTGCGCTGGGGTCCTCTCCGGCTGCCGCTCAAGCGGCAGCACTGGATAGGAGTCAGAGAAGTAGGAGGAGTCTACTACAACTTGGACTCCAAGCTGCGTAGCCCACAACCCATCGGCAACCCTGATGAGCTCAGGTGAGCATGATGTTCTAGCTGAGTTTCTGTGCATGTGACAGCTGTTGTAGTGTTGGAAAGATACAAGAATTTCAAGAACTTCAATACATAACCTGACAAATGAAGACCCTGTTTCAATACCACAGCAACAGAAACTTTACTCCTGGTCACCCAGAATTGTTAAATTTGTTATATTTGATTGAATCAAATTTAAAAGAATGTGAGGCTATGATGGAGGGCGGAGCAGAAAGACACATCACAGGTGTAGCAACAAACGGAGTCCTGCAGATTTATGCAGAGGCGTGGACGTGTTTACAAGTTCTTTAGATCCCGATCTTTGTGAAACAGTCAGAACATAGTTTGTCATTTATTGTTTAGTTTTACTGCTTTGTTTACCTTACAGGTGCTTCTTCCCTTTGTCTCTATGTCCACTAACTACCGCTGTCTGTTTTCAGTTTTTCACCGCCTTTTGGTTGAAAATATGAGCATAGATCTTTTTTCAAAGGCTGTGCTGTTTTTTACTTTTGTCAAAAATGAAAATAATAGCTATTGTAGCATTTTAACGTATGAAGTATTTGAAAGTATTAAAATACCCAAGATGTTGACACTTAAATGCATCGTGGTTTCATCTTTTACATACAGGAGCGACATGAATACACCAGGTTTGTCTATTTTAGCAGTAGGGTTACATGGTGATGTAAGGACTATTTTGTTTGCCTGTCCAACACTTGGATCCAGAGTAAGATTTGTTTACAACTTTGAATACAGTTTGATCACTGGTTATGCATGACACATGATAACATGTGGTAGAGGTAGAGTTGATTAGGAAAGAGCTTGACTCTGATTTGTTTGACGTCATCTGTAAAGGATTTCTCTTGAGGGTGTTATAACTTTGAAGCAGTACTCCTCTCTTAAACTCACCATATGTGTTTGGAGATTTGTTGACATGACGGTTTTAGGGAGTGCTTTTCCCATAGTGGTCCACAGTGCGAGTCATCCGTCAAGAAGTCCCTATTCTGCCAGTGAAACTGTGAACCTTTGGCTTTAAGTGTAGAGAGCAGTGCAGAAGTAGCAGCATGGTTGTGTCTTACCTGTAAATAACTGATCTAAATACTGACTGACTGTGGTGGAAGTGTAACTGGTAATGCAAACAGAGGTCTTTCTTGTTTTCTGCCCACTTGCTGTTAAACTGCCCAAGTACATTATGCTGGTACGATATTATATAACTCCCTTAATTAAATGCAGTGATACTCAATGTTTGGCTGATGCCACTGCCAGGAACCTGGGAGGACAGAGACTCCTGAGGGTGCTAGTATACTAAGTCATGATCCTGTGATGCCACCAGAACAGGAAAAATGTTTGTACAATAAAAAGACATACATTTGTTTATAAGGGGCTGTGATTTGTTGAAATCAATACAGCTATATATTTTTTACCTTGACTTGTGCAACACAGTATTTATTGTATTGCAAGCTCTTAATGTCGGTACTTTAAATCAAACATTGCATTGTATTGGAAGTTTGCCTGTTGTTTCTAACTCTTGCAATATTGTGTTGTATCAATGCATTTAAGTGCCAGCTATGAATAGCCCCAGATTAAAGGTCCTTACACACCGGGGCCGATGCGAATAAAGAAACACTAAATTACGAAATATTCGGAGGTGAATTTTGATGCGCCTGACTATACACATCAAGCCCAATGCGATTTTGTGACTTTCTGGGGTGGGGGGGCGCATCCCGGGGAAGACTTTTCCTGGGGAATGTCCCGCCTCCTTTGCCTCTGATTGGCTAGAAAAGCTGGAAACGTCATCACACACTCAAGCCAAACGGTCAGCACTTATAGCCAATCAAAGGGATAAGATAAGCACATGAAACTATGGTAACAACCATTAGCATACGTTAGCACAGATGCAAACTGTTAAAGCATACAAACCATCATCATATGAGAAATCCAACGCTATGTTGTCCTTCAGGTCGTAATCTTTGTAATGTTTGTGTTTTTTATCAAAAAGCACCCTGTTCTCAGACACATAAACGATCAGCCGGTCGGCCATGTTGGATATACCGGTGAATCTGACGTCGCAACAACACGCAATCTGATTGGTCAGAAGTGTACACACAGTATGTGAAACTTTAGAAAAATCGACAATGATCCGAAAAAATAAATGCCGCAATATCGCAGGACAGGAAAATGTCGTTGATGTGAACGCTTGTATTGACAGGATACAGGTTCGAAAAAAAATATTGACGTCAGAAATAATCTCACGACAAAAACGCTCCCGGTGTGTAAGGACCTTTAGGGAATAAACTGATTTGCATCATTTCATATGAAGGCATGTTAAGATAACTGCCTGCCAGCAGCCGCTGTACTAATGATAAAAGTATCTCATCTTGGATATCTGTGTTTGTCTTTTTTGTCATTTATTTATTTACTGCACTTTAGGAAGTTTCTCCGCCAGCAGCTGCGAGGGAAGAACTGTGAACTCCTATTGGTCGTCTCAGAGGAAGTGGAGGCACACCAGACATGGAGGTCTGATGGCTAATGGTTCGACCAGCTGATCATTTCTCCAACAGTGCCAGTTGGCCAATCACAGGACGAACAGCAGAGAAAGTAGGGTTGTGCACAGCCAATCGCATGGATGCACACTTGCAGATGTATTTCCCCCTTTTTTGGGTTCTGTTTACACAGCCATTGCTGGACTCTTTTCTGATGAGATGCAAAGCAATGAAGGAAGCAAACACTTTCCAGGGAGACTCAAAGAATCACAGTCCTTTACTCAAAAACACAGTTAAGACTTACAAAGAGTTACTATTCTGTTTCTGCTATTCTTGTTTTTATATCTATATATGACTATTTTTCAATGTCAGTTTTGATCTGTTTATTTTTGTTTTCCTTTTTACTGTTCAAGTTTCCAAAGTCATGAGAGTTCAGGCTTTCTGAAAGATGCTGTTTCTGTGCCTGTCTCCTTCAGTGATCCTCCAGCTACAGTCCTGATGTTCACTGATGTGTCTTCTTGCTTCTGTCTCTACCTTCACCTCGTGAATCACTCTCTGTCCTTATCCTCTCTCCTTCACCTTCACCAAAGTGTGCCGTTACTTGCCTCAGCGTGACTCCACTTCAGTCCTCCTCTCCGTCACTTTTTGCGTGTTATGCGTCAGAAACAGTGATTTATCGCGTTGCCAACTTTGTATTTCATCGTTTCCCAAACACTTGTGGCACAGACTGAGCCTATACTGTGTACAGAGGCTGTGCTGACACAACAGTTTTTTATGCAACAAAACAATGCAACACAGTGGCCAAGCGCTCCCTCTAGTGGAAGTTTGACTCAGTATCCTTTCATTTAAGAAACTACAGCATCATTCAGCCTCCCCTTTTTTGATAATCACTTTTAAATGGTTGCATTTCAACAATTAAGTGTTAGTCACAGAATAAATGAATATAAGATGAGATAAGCCATCAAAAATCTACAAAAGGATCAGAGTTATGGCAATAATAAAACAGGTTTCTTAGCTTAATTATAGAATCAGAACAATCAAACTCATCCCAAAGTTAAAACATTTTTGTTGCTGGATAAACTTTGTTGGAAAATTCCATGATAGGAGCTGACATTCACTGTAGACTGGAAAAAGAAATCAACGGAACAATCACAACTCAAGGTCTGCTTACGTGCTTATTCTAGTGGTCATTGTTCTCTGGCTAAGTTTGCCCAGTTGTCATGGAAACCTTAAAGTTCAACTTTTTAAGTGGTGACAGAACAGTCAAAAATTGTTTAGTTGAAAAGAAAACTTAAAGTCTTTGTTTTATAAATGAAACTGGCAGTTTAACTGACTGTAGAGTTAATGATTGACTGAGTAAAGTTGTACTGATGAGGATGGGCAACAAAAGTTTGTAGAAATTCATCTTATAATTAAAACTTTAATTAATGAGCAGATTTTTAAAATACATGAATAATATTATCAATTAAAAGAGACGTTTATATCCTTCAAACACTGTCTTCACAAACTCTTACCTTGTAACAGCCATAATAATAAATCTCACCGTTAAAAAAAGGTATTACTTTGACAAGTGACAAGATAAGGGACAATACTTTAATTTTGGGGTCCGCACTGGTCCACAGGGTCACCACCACAGCAGCCCTCTGTAGCACAGGAGCCGAGCTGATACAGGCTCCTCCTCCTCTTCTCTAACTTTTCTCTTAAACCTGCCAAACACAGCTCTGAGAGGATGTCACTAATTGTTTTAACTAATCATAGAAAGCCAGCAGGGGGCTCAAACGTGTGTGGTTTCAGTCTGCAAAGGGGTTACAAGATTAGCTGCACAAAGGAAAGCTAGTTAGATGGAACAAAGTGTGCCTAAAGGGAGAGAAATGTAGAAAAAGAAAAGTAGAGAGGATTGTGTAAGTTGAACGTTGTGGTTGTGAGCATATGTCCTGTCAGACATGTGTTGTGGTTGAGTATTGTGAAACGAGCCTTATGAGAGATTCCACTTTTTGTAGCTTTCAGATCTATCAGCTGAAACTGTTAATACTCTAAATGTATTGTCTGTGTAATGACAATATTGGCCTTAACTTGTTTACATAAGAAAATATTTGTTGCTCTGAGAAGTATATATGAGGGTCTGTGCTGTTTGTCACCATTTCAGGAGCTTTATTCCAAATATATCCTAAATATAAAGGAAAAAGCAACTTATCAAACATGATGTTCTCACTTTTGAAGCCAAGGGCTTTATGTTATTTGCGATAGTTTGAACTGAAATGATTTTCTAAAAATCACTTTTTTCAATGGTGCATGTCTTATTTTGAAATGAAACTCTTCAGCCCACTCTGTAGTCTTTTGTCCTCATATCTAAGTGAACCTGCAGAGAGGGTGTCATGAAATTGCTGAGATTTTTGAACCTGATAACATCCTGACCTGCGTCACACAATTGCATTGAATTTTTTTTTTTTTTTTTTTTTTGCCATGACAATCTTTCAGCCCTTCAGACTGGGGGAATCCCGATTGTCATTTTTTGTTTCTTTTTTTATTTTTGCATACAAATAAAATGCTTATAATGGCACTTTATGTACAAGTTACGGTGTGGTTTCATTCCATGGGATTTTTCTTTAAATATATGCATATGTAAAGGATAAGATATAAAAAGACATATTAAAGGTCCTTACACACTAGGACCGACACAAATATAAAACGCGAAAGTACGCAAAAACACAGAGGCGAATTTTGACACGCCTGACTGTACACATCAAGCCCAATGCAATTTTGCGACTTTCGGGAAAGGACACATCCCGGTGAAGACTTTTCCCGGGGAAAGTCCCGCCTCCTTGCCTCTGATTGGCTAGAAAAGCTGGAAACTTCATTACACGCTCAAGCCAAACTGTCAGCACTTACAGCCAATCAGAGGTAATAAGATAAGCACATGAAACTATGGTAACAAGTGTTAGCATATGTTAGCACAGAGGAAAGTTAAAACAAAGACGTTTAGCAAACTGTTAAAGCACACAAAACATTGTCATATGAGAAATCTGATGCTATGACTCTCCACAAGTTGTCCTTCAGGTCGTTATCTTTGTAATGTTTGTCTTTTTTATCAAAAAGCACTCTGTTCTCAGACACATAAACAATCAGCCCGTCGGCCATGTTGGATATACCGGTGAACATGCAATCTGATTGGTCAGAAGTGGACACACAGTTTGCGAAATTTTAAAAAATCAACCATGATCCGAAAAAATAAATGCCGCAATATCGCAGAACAGGAAAACGTTGCTGATGTGAACGCTTGTATTGACAGGATATGGGTTCAAAAAGAAATATTGATGTCTGAAATAATGGCACGACAAAAACGGTCCCAGTGTGACAGGACCTTAATGGTGAGCACAAAAAGTGACACAGAGCTAAAGTTCCTCATCAAAGCTTTAAAGTGCCTGGTAAATTCAGATCAATTTATTGTCTCCTGTTACCTACACTTAGGTTTTGGACACTTCGACAGGGTCTCCTACTTTAAATTTGGA
Organism: Xyrichtys novacula; assembly: GCA_962446985.1. Taxonomy (NCBI): domain Eukaryota; kingdom Metazoa; phylum Chordata; class Actinopteri; order Labriformes; family Labridae; genus Xyrichtys; species Xyrichtys novacula. The sequence continues at coordinate 13,967,087 of OY660882.1, read as the reverse complement.
ATAATTGGAGAGAAACTAATAAATGAAATGCCAGATTCAAAATTTTTTTTAAAAATGGGCTAAATTGTGTTTTTTTCCCATTTAGAAAAATTTCTGCTGAATTATAAGAGGCAATTCTGGTATTTAAAATAAGATTTTCAGTCTGACTTCAACAGTAGGATCTGAGAAATAATTTCAGCTCAGTTTTTGTACAATAGTACATCATGAGAAGGTTGAGGATGATGAGGCAGCTAGTGGCGCGCGTACTCATTGTATGGGGAGCGCGCACTCGGGGACGGTTGCGCGCGAAGCAGTGTGCAGATGTGTCGCAGATTTTGTAAAGTCACTGGACGCTCGCAAAGAGACATCACAAGGAAATCTCTCTGGATAAAAAAAAAGGTCCTGAAACTGTCGGGGAAACAAGACAGCTGAGGGAGAGGAAAGAAAAGGAGTGAACCGACGCACTGTTATCAGCAGTTTACGTTAGCCTAGTTTGTGGAGGAGAAAGACGTTACTTTGACAGTTAAAAGCCAGCGGGCGGTCGCGCGCACAGAGATGGAGCTGTCAGCGATCGGAGAGCAAGTGTTTGCTGTGGAGTCCATCCTCAAGAAGAGAGTTAGAAAGGTAACGACAACACGTTTTAACTAAATATAGATGCCCGGTTGCCTGCGGGGCATTATCAGCATTTGAAGAGTGACATGTTCGGCAGTGTATCCCGAAAGCGTGAGAGGTAAAACGGGCAGAATGAGCGGCTAATCTGGTGATCTAATTGCAGGCTGCGTGAAGGGGGCGGGTTAGGAGGAGGAGGAGGAGGAGGGTGTCCCTTTAACGTAACGTGGAGAGTGTTGTCATTGCACTGCAGTTAAACATCTCAGGTGTTTCATGAAATGAGAAGAAAAGAGGGGATAAATGCAACCATTTACGCACTCATGTCGGGCCTGTGTGATGCTAATAGGACTAGGGTTAAATTACTGTTAGCATGTTGTGTTGAAAGTTGAGGTGCGTAGTAAGAAATTCCGAGTCCCCCGGAGTGTGGGAGGGTCCTGTGAAACCCCCCGTTAGGATATAATGTTATGTGAGTTTAATTTAAATGGCCAGATTAATAAAATAATAGAAATGTGTTATGAAATCAGCTTTTGACTAGAGGACGCTGAGTTTAAAGGATAGGAAAGGTGCAGCTAATAGCCTTTATATACCAGTGACCTGTGTCCTCTAACAATGAGCATTCACTGTCAGAGTTCAAGATATGAAGAAAACCAGAGATTAGACCTTAATATCTGCTATATAAACTGTTAAAATGAAATACAAGTGCTACGGCTCAAAATGTGTTTTAATAAATTGTTAAGTTTGGATTTTTTCATTTTCACAGAGCCTCAAATAAAAATGATATTTTGGAAAAAACTTAAAATAATTGGTGTATTCACATACTGAAGTGCAGTATATTGTTATAATGCCTTTACTTAACCTGTCCCCAAAATTATAGGTAGGTAGATGAGTAAAACTGGACTAATGTGTACCCTTGTTGCATTTGGGAAATTATAAGATGTAAAAATTTGGGTACTGATGTTAAAGCTGCACTGTCATTGTAAAACTATTTTAATGTCTGTTAATGTGCATTAGAGCATCTTGTTCTTCTCTACAGTGAGAGTTCAACCATTATCCCTTTAAGATCCCAAAATTAAAGAGCTTGATATACAAACCTCTATCTGTGATCTACACTGCAAGTTTGAGAGGATTAGAACATTTCCTTATATTTTCCTGAAATACAAGTGTTTCAACTTAAAAGGTGTTTTAATGAATTATTAAGTTTGGATTTTTTATTATCTCTGACCTTCAAAATAATAACAATATTTGCAATATTGTTATTATGCTTTTACTAAACATGCACAAATTTATGTGCAACCTATCTCCAAAATTATGGGTAGGTAGATAGATAAGTCAAGCAAGTGAGACTAATGTTTATCATTTTTGTATCAGGGAAATTGTAAGATGTAAAAAATAGGATATCGATGTTGATGTTAAAGCTGAACTGTCATTGTAATACTATTTTCAAGTCTGTTAACCATAGACTGTATATAGAATGGACAGAGTCTGCCTCCTCGCTGGGTGAAGCCACTCCGAGAACAGCACCCTCTGGTGACGGGCTGCAGTATAGGTCATAAATCCCGCCTCCTCCAGCAATCCCTATGGAGCTGTGGACAAACTTTAGAAATTTATTACACAGAATATAATTTTTTTCCCCCCTGCTTGCGATGTTGACATGTAGTTACTGTAAGACTGGTTTGTGCTCAAGTCCTCTTTTTCCTGTACAGCTCCATTTTTAAAAGTTATTAGGGGGTTCATGTTTTCTATGACTGATCTATGATTTCTCGTATACTGGCGAAAGGCAGAACCAAGTTGTCCATACAGTCTATGCTGTTAATGTACATCAGAGCATCTTGTTCTTCTCTACAGTGAGAGTTCACCCATTAACCCTTTAAGATCCCAAAATCTAAGTGCTTCATATTAAAAACCTCTTTCTGTGATCTACACTGCAAGTTTGGGAGGACCAGGACATTTCCTTTAAACTAACAGATTTTAGATCAAGCACAGTAAACTCTGTTCACTAAGGGGCTAAATTGCACCCAGTACAGATTACAGCCCCTGGTCTTTTTGTTGTAAATGAAGAAGAGGGTGACTAATGTGAAGTCGGGAAAAGTGGTGACTTCACCCTCCGAGAATACTTTTGAGAGCTTGGACGTTGTTGCTGGGTGATGTCACTGAGGATGACTAACTCTGAGTGGCTTGGCTGGTACATGGAAACCATATGGCGCATTTTACATTATTATTCGTCAGAGCTATTTTCAAATTGCATGGGGACATCCTCCCAAATATAATGTCTATTTGGCAGCCTTAATATACAAACGCATTTGGTAGGCATTGAGTAGATTAGAAGATGTAATGTGTTTACTTTGAGTCCATAAATGTTCGCAAAGGTTTGAATCAGGGAAAAATAATCTGCAATACCATTTCCATGTCATTCATATTGTGTATCCCTAGTTTGTATCTGTCTGAGGAGGTCTACCAACTGCAACAGTTGATGTTGTCCTACTTTTGACAAATCATAAATAAGATGCAACATCCTGCAGGTTTAATCACATCCAAAACAGTGTTGCCGCAGTTCCAGCCTCTCTGAGTCAGATATATCTTGGACCATGATGCACCAGGAAGACTGTGGAAAGGTATAGAATATTTTTGATGAAATTAACTTGTAGGCTGATTCTGCTCTTGAATCTGATGTCTTTGCAGGGTAATGTGGAGTATCTGTTAAAGTGGAAAGGCTGGCCTCCAAAGTAAGTATATCAATGTAATAACAGGGATGGATGGATTATGTAACACTCCAAAAGCATGCATTACCTTCACAATGAGATGTGTACAACAGTGTAACTCAGATGTGTACTCAGTGTGCAGCTACTCAAAGATAAGCGCCACTCATACAGGAAGATCGTCAACATAGTTTAAAAAAAAATACTTTTTACAACAATTTTACACAACATGCAAACAATCTGATGAATACATTTTGGATTATTTGCTGAACCATCAACAGAAATAACCAATTTTTTCACAAAGTAATGAATGACTGAGACCTACAATAATAATATATTACGCTTTGCAGGTACAGCACATGGGAACCTGAGGAACACATCCTAGACCAGCGCTTGGTGCAGACCTATGAAGAAAAGTAAGGCTGATGGAAAGCCTCACCTGACAGCAGAGAAGGGTGGAGTAAGAGTGTGCAGGATAAAACTAGTTTCTAGTTCAACGTAGATTATGAGGAAGTAGACAAGACCCTGAACTCATCCACATCTCTAGCACAAACACAACTTGAAATCAAACGCAGAATTAAAATAGTGATATCATATTCCAGGTTGTTAATTTAAAACATAAAATATCTAAAAATGTTATTGATTTGTAATGAACTGGCACACACTCACATCTGGTTGTCCTCAGGGATGCTGGAATTTAATGGCACAGTCCCCCAGCAAATTTGAAGGGTCAGAAACTTAATTGCCTCCATTTTGGTATATTTAAAAATAATGTAGCAGGATACTTTGGGAGTAGCAAAGTAGCTTTACCCTTAAATAAAGGACCTTTATTCAGAGTTTGACAAAGTGAATCACATACTATATTTTTTTTATTTGATGAGCTCTCTAAAGAGATAAAACCAAATGTGACTTTCATTAAAGCCAGCGCTCTTAAAGAAGTTTTTAAAGAATCATCATTTAAAAAAGTCTGAGCTCAGACTTCTACATAACTGTTCAGTCTAGCACCAATGCATGGTGTCATTTTACCACCTCTGTTTGTCTGCATCTACTCACTCTGCAAAAGTCACGTGTGACAGAAAATAAATGTCGGATGAATTAAAAACAGTTTAAAACTGGATTTGTTTCAAAAGATAAACATGAGTCAGTAGGTGTTTCCGTTTGATTGCTGTTTTAAACACATGTGGGACTCTGTGCTTGATTTTACCATCTTTGCAGTGCGCAGCAGGAATGTGTGACCGGATTCCCTTAGACACAGAGTCCGCTGTCACCACAAGAATTAGAATCAGAAATACTTTAATAATCCCCGGAAATTGCTTTTGTCACAGTACTTCAGTGCAAATACAGTAAAAAGAGGAGATAAATCATAGATAAAATAAGTAAAAATAAGTAAAATAAAGAAATAAATAGATAAAATAAGTAAAAGTAAAGAGATAATAAACAAGTTTTTACACTATATACAACACAAATAGTAATATCAAAGCTGGTCAAAAGAAACTGTGAACTCACAGGAAGTCATTTGAAATGTAGAGTAGACTGATATGCAAATCCTCCAGCTCAGCATAGGCAGCAAAGTTAAGCGGTGGCACTCTAACAATGTCGACATCCTGACTATCCATTGCTTAATGACCCGAACAAACGTACTTCTACCCTTAAACTTTATTTGGAAGGACAAGGGCGTGTTTGTGTCACCCACATGGATGCTGTTTTTGTTGCAGTACGGTGTGCTCATTTTTATGTCATGTAAGAGTGTGATATCAAAGGAAGTGGGAAAGGTGTTAACCAGCCGCAAAGCCTCTCATAAAGGCCTGCAGATGCACACAATATATTTTGTAATAGAAATCTTTTGACTGTGTTTTTTTGGCTTTTTAGAGAGCAGAGAGACAGAGCTCTGGGCCACAGGAGAAAAGGATCCAAAACCAAAAGACTTCTTATGCAGGTAAAGAAATATTCCTATCCACAAAACAGCATTTTATTATTTTATTGCACCACTTTCTTTCTATTTCTGTTTCCTTTACTGGCTTCTGTTGGATGATTGTCCTCGATAGAGAACTTAATCTGCCTTCAGAGAAAAGTTATCATAGCTGACAAATTTATAACCTCTTGATTATGTCTGCTCAGTCCTTAAGTTTCTGTGTTTTGGTGTTTTTCTCTGTGATTTTTCAGAGCACTGTCTACACAATGGATCTCCGCAGCGCTCACAAGACCCCAGAGACGCCTCCTCCTCGCGTTCGTCTCTCTCTGACGCGCTCTCTGGTCTCTGAGGACGAGGGTCAGTTGTACAGTGACTGCAGGGAAGACCCGCAAACAGAACTAGAACATCAGAAAAGTAAATCTGGGAGCTTACAGTTTAAGTGCCTTGACTCGAACCCTCCAAGTCCTACACAGGAGGACTGGGATATAGGAGAAGAGGAGGAGGACAATTTAGAGGATGGAGAAGAAGAGGAGGAGGAGGAGAGGGAGGAAGAAGTAGCACGAGAAGAGGGCAGAGGTACTTTAAATAGTAAGTGATTAAGTCACTCAGGTAGTTGACTGTAGTTACTATCACAGCCCACTTTACCTGTTGTAGCCTCAGTCATGCAAAGGCTTTCTTCACTTGGCGTGCAACCAAAACCATTGAACTTCATTCATTTTGAGCTGACCTGAGACAGATTATTGTCATGATTGCAGGGAATAATAAAAATTGCATGATTGATCAAGTTATCATTGAATTGATATCAGTCTAAAATAGATAATGAACCTTTAAAATCTGAAGCTTTTCAATATTTTCCACCCAAAAGCCAGGACTTCTGACGCCATTAATATTATTTAAAACTTGTAGACTGATATTTCTTTTTAAAAAGAGCAAAAGCACCACATATAGAAGTCTTAGAGCCTAAAAAGTTCAGGAATATGAAGTATTTTAAAAACCTCTTTAAAAAAACATCTAACATTACAAAAATCTAGAATGAGCAGGAGGATATTAAGACTCAGTTATTAATTATTAGAGTCTTCTGAAAGACATTAACTTTTAGTTTAGGTTTAGTAGCTTCCAGGGTTTTGAAAATACTCCAAGAAATGGAATCACAGTCACTAAAATAACTAGTATTGGCTTTTGCAGTCCATATATTTCTTTCTTACTCTGTCTCCCCCTCAAAAGTTTTAATTTGGGTAACCACCTGTAAACTATACATTATCCTGCTTTAGGGGTGTCCCGATACGATATTGACATTAGATATCGGATATCAGTGTGATATCAGCAAAAAAAATGAATATCGGATTATATCGGCCTGCATCTAAAATCTCTGAATATCAGCACTCCGATACAAGCAGACTCCGCTCCAGACTCGGATTCAGCATGCAGAGCCCGTGTAATCACAATAACAGTGTGTACTAAGGTACCAGCAAAGTAGCGAGAAGAGGGAGTGATGTCGACCATGTTGCAGTGTTTTTTGTTTAATAAAAAATGTTTGTGAAAAAGACCTTGTAGCTGAGTGCAAAACTTGTGATGCACAAGTTTGTGCTAATATAGGATCAATATCAGTATCGGCCGATCGTAAAGGCTACAATATCAGTATCGGAAGTAAAAAAGTTGTATCGGGACACCCCTATCCTGCTTATTAACTGGCCACCAACTGAAGACATAAAGACATAATTAGGGTCAAGTTTTCAACACAGCCAAGCAATAAATCTCCTTAAAAACTGATATGGAGCACACAATGGAGCTCCTTTATTTCCACGTCAGCTCAGATAGAATCAGAGCCAAATGCTTGTCTATGTCTGATTATAACATCCGTCAGAGCTGATATATTATATCTACAGAGGTTAACTCAATAACTGTACACTTGTGAGAGGTTTGATGTAATCATAATCTGAGAGCAATCCTTTCCCCTTCTCCTTCTTTCTTTGTCTCTCACTTACTCAGGACTGGAAAAGACGGACAAGTGGAGCTCCACGATCAGACCAGTCGAGGTCACTGCATCAGAAAAAACGGACAATGCTGACGTGTGGCGACCTATCATTGGTGCCGGGGAGGTTACAGTCACTGATGTCACTCTCAACTCCCTTACAGTGACTTTCAAAGAGTCGAGAGTTGCCAAAGGCTTCTTCAGAGACCTGGGCCTGGAGGTCTGACATGTGATGAGGTGGCTGTAGTTTGGTGAGGAAGAGCTGTTTAGGGCCTGGGTTAGCGTGTCATTCCCTTTCTGAGGCCTCTGCTCTTCCTACTAGCTACTTCCAGCCTGGTGAGTGGTATGTTTACATGCACAGAGTTAGAAACTGTGATTTAAGCAGAACTTTGAGTAGAACTGTGTTCAGGTGTAGCTGTTCCTGTTTGAATGTTAGGACTGAGTTCCCATCAGCTCAGGAGGTTTTAGATAGCTAACACTTGTTCTTCTTGTTTTTTAAAGAGGGGGTATTGAGCGTTTTTTCCAGACTCTATATTTCCTCTCTGATACCACTTTAATAGCTTTACATAGTTTTAAGATCAAAAAAGCCTCAAATTTCTCACAGTGGAGTATTAAAATATCATGATTTCGGCCTCCGTCTGAAATGCTACGCTTTAGCTACTGTCTCTTTAAGTACCCCCATGAGCCTACTTTCTTCTGATTGGCCACCTCTCCAAAGGTTTTCCAGAGACCAATCTAAGAAAGAGCTCAATGTTTTGGGCGGTTGTAACACTCTGTTGGAGGCAGGCTGTTCCGCTGTGCCCGAACAGTATGACACAATCATTTTATTGAGTCTCGCGTTTTCTCACAAGGTCCTGTTTTGACAGTTTGCGATTATTTTCAAAGATTATGACAACCTTGTGATTTGAAACTTTGCATACATTTTGTATGGACACCAAACTTTGTAACTTTGCAGATTTTGTTGTAAATGTGGAAAAGCATGATACCACCCCTTTAATGACACAAAAAGTGAGGCATCTACATAAACAAAGGTCAGCTAAGTCACATGTTGTCCATTCAGAAGACCAAAACATGGAAAGAAGGTCAAACTTTTTCAGCTGAAGGACAAAAAAAGATGAAATGTGCTCTATATACGGCTGCCACATTGAAGTTGATTGCAGGAGGGGACTCACATTGGCTGAGAACCAGCACTTAAAACACTACACGAGCTGAAGGCCACTGTTAAGTTAACATTGTGATCACATGGGTGAATCAAATGAGATTTCTGAAAGTCAGAAATCAATGGCCCATCAAAAACAAATCATTGTCTTGTTTGAATCCACTAAATGTGCTGGTGGGGTTAAGTTTGTAGATGTTCATTTTTGGTATTTTGGAGTAGGCATCAACTGATAGACTGCTCCACATGCTCCACATGCCCCAATGTGTTGATGACCGCGAAGGTTAGGTCTTAAGTCTGCAAAATTAGGTCTCAACCATAGACTGTATGTACTATGGACAACTTGGTTCCGCCTTACACCAGTATATGGACTTGAAGCCGAAAAGCTCTCGGTAATTCTGCGTTTTTTCTCCATTTCCCGAAACCAACATTGCGCAGTAGCGTTGTATGCACTCCACCACTTGCGCAGTAGCAATGTACGCATTTGGCGGGAGAGTCGCAGAGAGTCGCTGTGATGGCGCTTGGCTCAAATAGCATATCCCCTAGGTGAGCTACGCAATCCTTGTACGTCTATAGGCTGTATCAGGTGTCAATCATAGAAAACGTGAACCCACTAATAACTTTTAAAAACGGAGCTTCACAGAAAAAAGAGGACTTGAGCACAAACCAGTCTTACAATAACTACATGTCAACATCACAAGCAGGGGGAGAAAAATTTATGTTCTGTGTAATACATTTCTAAAGTTTGTCCACAGCCCCATAAACTTGGCTGGTGGAGGCAGGATTTGTGACCTATACTGCAGCCCGTCATCAGAGGGTGCTGTTATCGGAGTCGCTTCACCCATCGAGGAGGCAGACACTGTCCATTCTACAAACAGTCTATGGTCTCACATTTCTAACCTATAAATGTTAAATTTTTCAAAAGACTGGACCTCGTGTTCAATGCCTCCTTGTTTCCTGGCTTCATTCAGATTCCGTCCTCCTTCCATTTGGCTGATGGCTTTTTTTCTGGTTATATTCAGTGTTTCCCATCAGAATAATGTACCTGTGACACTATGAAACTTGTGCTTCAACGTATTTAATGATTTGTTAACAGAGCCTAAATTGAACCTAATCTTGCTTTCCTTCAGTTCTGTTATCTACATGCACACATTCCTGCATTTTTCCTCTCTAAATACTAACAGCATGTGGCCCACCCTCTCTACTTTTGTTTCTCTGTGATGACGCTGAAGTTAGTTTCTAATTTGGCTGTTTAAGGGGAGAGTTAAAGGGATCTTAACTTGTCATGCAGAGCATCTAATTCCCTGTCTTTTACCCGTCTTACTGCTCTGAGAGCATGCTAGTCATTTTAGATCTGGTTCAAACCAAAACTTTGATGTGAATTTGCAAAAACAAGGAGTTCTCTGTGCATGTAAACCAGGCCACTGTTCCGTCTCTCTTCCACATTAGGTTCAACATTCAGTACTGACCTCATGCTCATACAGTCCAGTATCAAACATACTCTAAACTACAGTGAGGTGAGTGTAGCTGTCAGTCTCATACTAACACACAGTGCTGTACCTGTAACCTGTGAACACGTAGACTGTTACTACTGAGCAACATGTGGCTTAGTCTTGTATGCGTTTCAAAATTCTCTGGTAGAAGATTTGATCCGTCTGCATGCCTTTCTCCTCCCAGTGTGGATTTCTGCCTCCACTGAGCTCTTCATCTCAATATATACAACAGAGACGAACACACATACACACACACACACACACGAGTTATGACTTAGTAATGTACAAAAGAAAAAAACTAAGGGACACTTGTTCAAGAACGTACGGTGGAATAACACTGTATTAACCGCTCACAGGAAGAGTTTGAAGCTTCTGGGGCCTCTTTGTACAGTTTTTCCAACAGGGTAAACCACATAGTAAAATCTATAACTATAATACAACCTCAACTCCAGAAAAGTTGTGACTCTGAAGTGTTGATGAAAACAGCTTTTTGATTGTTTGCAAATGATTTAAGCCCGACTTCATTAAAAAATAGGGCAAACCAACACACTAAATGTTGAATCTTAAACGTTTGATGTTTTGTAAAAGTATTCTTTATGTTCATTGTAAGTTTTGATGCCAGCAACTCATTTTTAAAAAGTTGAGATGGGGGCTTGTTGACCAAAGTGTTGCATCTGTTTTATTTATTTATTTACTTACTTACTTACTTGCTTGCTTACAACAATCTATAAATGTGTAGGAACTCAGGAGACCAGTTTTGGTAGCTTTGAAAGTTAAAATGTTCCCATTTTTGCCTGATATTTAATTTTATCTGCTCAACAGTTCCTGGTCTCCTTAGTTGTGTTTTGTGTTTTATGACGTGTCAAATGGTTTCATTGCACTTGGACTCCTCTACTACAGAGCCGTACTGGCGAGAAGCTACAACAGGCTGGATGTTTAAGCCGCCCAAGCCATGAGTACTCATGCACCCCCCAATTGATCCCTGACCACTTTAGGAGAGAGGGTACAGCATCCATGACTTCCAAAATGACGGCTGAATTTAGATTTGTCAGACCACAGGACAGTTTTCCTCAGTCTGTCATAAAAGAGCTGGGGTCTGGAGGAGTCGACGGCGTTCCTAGATCATGTTAATATGTGGTTATCCCTTTGCTTAATACAGTTAAAGCCTACATTTGGGAATGCAACACAACTCAACATGAAGTGATTTTGAGTCCATGCGGTGATGTCAAGAAACTGGTTTTCAGCCTTGTTCCTTTAGTTCAGAGATTTCTTTATCTTTTTATGATATTATAAAATTTAGACAATTAAATCTTCAAATTCCCTGATGTTTTATGCTGAGGAACATTACACTAATATCTTGTTCAAGTATTTGCTCACACCGTCCCTCACAGTGATGAATCTCTTCCTATCTTTACTTGGTAATGTCTTTTTTATACCCAGTCATGTCATGAACCTGTCACAGATTAATCAAATTAGTCTTTTTACTCCGAGTTTTTTAGCGAAGCAGTTTTTCAGTGTTTTGCAAACAATCAAAATCTGCTTTTAATCAACGTTTTACACATTATTTAAACTTTTTGTAGTTTGTGGTTGTAATTTCTTACCATTAATAAAGGTACACAAATCAACTAAGGATACTGCTCAGTAAGTAATGTCTGACAAGAAAACTCAACATGTTGCATTCAGTAAACCTGTTGTAAAATAAAACCAAAACTTGGCCAAAGTCAAAGTAATGCAGACACTAAAGAAATGGTCGTGGTCAAAGGGGTCAGGGTCCCTGCGCAGAGTCTGAAATGAGTCGTAGGCTGCAGATAAATTGAATGGTGGGAAATCAGAATAAAAAGCCGAACCCTAAACCTCGCCTGCTGGTCTGACACTGCTGGCTTCCTGCCTTGAGGACACAGGAGCTGATGTGATGTGTCACGTCTGTGGAATCTCCCACAGAGGCATCCCATTGGTCAGCAAGATGTTTATCCCGCACTGATGGATGATGGGTCAGCGTCTCGTGATCTCTAAACTGTCTTGTGTGTGACAGTGAAGCTGCAGGGAACGGAAGTGCCTGATGTTGCATTTTTCTGTTGTTGTTTTGTCTGTCAGGCTCTCGCTATCCTGTACACAACACACACACACACACACACACACAAAATCATATGGTTTCTGTTCGCCTGCAGGCACAATCCGCCCCTGATGCAACAAAGACTTGAACTGCATGGGAACTTAAAGGAGGGACAGACTGAAGGGACAGCGGGGGAGAAGGTGTATTTTTGGAGTCATTATTTTTCTACATTAACCTGAATGTATATTTATTCTTTCAATTAACAGCTATATTTGTCATGCTGAAGAATGACAGAGACGTTTTTATACAGTTTGTGATAACCACTGAGCTGATGCCATATTTAAATATGTATGTGTGTGTGTATACGTGAAACAAGCACCTTGATATGACTCTGTGGCCTGTGTGGTTGCTTGTGCTGCTTTTCGTCCTCCACTGAGTGAGCAACTTTGCACTTTATTGTGACGTAAAACTTCTCCAGTCTACCAAGTGTCATCGTGTAGAGGATATTTCTATAGTTCCAATAAAAATTAATGTTGCTCCTGTTTGGTATCAGTTTTGTTCTGCTGTTTATTGACAAACAGGAGATGCCTGATTTTACTAAGTCTTGAAACAACTGTAAGTTATTTGTATGCTTAGAAACACCTGAAGAGTTAAGGAATAAACAAAAATGATGAAAGGGGAGATGAAACTAAAGGATGAGTGGGTTTTTTTTTCTGAATTTTCACAAAAGAGTGAGTAGTTTCGCTAACAGGGAGGATGACGAAGAGTTGGATTTACTTCCTCTTGATTTTTAGCCCTCCTTTTCAAGGAAAATCAGATATTTCACTCACAGCCTAAAAGGAAATCCAGTTCCTTCAGTTTCCATCTAACTTTTACTATCTTACCTCACTGTAAACAAAAAAAAAGATGCAACAATAGTGTAATTTTTCAATGGTACAAACATACTTTATTGTACAATTAATTTATTGGCAAAAAACAATCAGACCACCAAAATAACTTAAAAAAAAACTAATGAAAATGGAGCAACAGTTATTTTTGCTTTCTCTCAGCAAGCACCAAAATTGTTAACAAGAGGAACGAAAAAGTGGTCAAAGATTCCATTTGAATACTAAACAAATATTTAAATAGTCTTATTTCCAGTCTCTTTTAAGGAGAAGAAATGATTAAAACAAAACTATTTGTTCAGTTGCCATCGGTTTGTACAGTGATTCAGTATGTTTACAACTATATTCATGTACATGAAACATTTCTTAAAAAGGATGGTAGAATATACTCCACGGCCTCCCCAGGGCAAACTGAATGACTGTCTGCAGTGTCTTTTTGCATCACCATAACATCTTTAATACAAAACAAAACATGTTTTATCTAATAATTCCTGTAGCTTCAAGTTTTATTTCCAAAAAATAAAATTAAATAATATATCTATATATAAAAGACAGTTTTTCCTTGTTTTTTCTTATAAAATAAGTCTCAAGATATATTGCCACCTGGATCTGATGCGTCCCCTCCCCATACCCAGCAAGCCCAACCTTTTGAGAAAAATAGTGAGCATGTGAATATTGTGTCTTCAGTCCTCTCCATAAAAAGCTAAATGACCAGGTTTAAATTCTTACAGATCACACCTTGAATGAACCCGTGACCCCAGCTCCACTTCTTGCAGGTTAAAGTTTTTGAGATTGTTCAGGTGTGTAAGTTGTTACAGTAACCCCCACCCCCACCCCCCCAAAAAACCTTGTCAAAAATACACAGAAAAAGGCGCATTGGTGCTTGTGACCGACTACACCCCACACTGTACCTTTTAGAAAAAATCTCAATACTGTACAGTAGCTCAGGAGTACTTTTGTAGTTTTTACAGATACAGCAAATATCCAATCAAACAAGAGGGGAAAGAAGCAGCAGAAAATAACGTCTCTGCTCGTAAGGTTTAAAGTATGTACATGATTTTTTTTTTTTTTTTTTTTACATCTTTTGCTTTCATTACAAAAACAGTATCTAAGTCCACCATTTCTTATTTGTACAGCTCTAACATTGAAATAAATTTTGTGGCTGAGAGGCAGTCATGAGGATGAGGAGAGGACAAGGAAACCGTTCGAGGGGATGAGGAAACAGGCAGGATTTTCTCAAACCTCTGCAGCCCAGACAACAACTTGATCAACCTCTTTCACATATCACAGTTCATCAACAAGGCTTGAATATATTTACACACACACACATAACCTTCTAACATCAGCCAGCTTTAAACAACACACCTGACACCGAGACGATCAGAAATCAACAGTTCATCCCTCCATTTTATCACAGGGGTGGGGTTAGGGGTTAGGGGTGAGGAAGGTGTGCACATTCATAGGGTAACTGAAGATGGAGGGTGGCCTACAGGTGCAGAGGGGTTTGATCCGCAGATTTGGACATTGCAAAACTTGACCAAACCCACTGTTAACGTCGCCCACTCCCCAAAACACTGCTGAGGTTTCATTTATAGATCAATAGACCCTGCCAAAATAAACAAATAAAGCAAATTTAAAAAAAAAAAAAAAACCCTGGTGAAATTAAACTGCATCGAACACCCTCCCACCGGCATAGCAAACAATAATTACTCTACATATGTGAATTGTTGCAGTCACTGTACAATGCTGTAAAAACGGTCCAGAAAAAGGAGATATGTTGATGCTTGTTTGATGACTCCATGACGGGGTGGAAAAAAATGAACCCAGAAATAAAATATACTTACTCTGCAAAATAGATACAATTATGACCAAGTATTTGAAGCGGAAAACAAAACGATAAAAAAGGTACATCGTGTCAACTCACTTTAATTTTTAGCCACATTTAAAATCTTAAAAATATTCATAAAAAGGCAAAAATTCTCAGTCCCCAAAAATATTGTGTCATAGACTAAGGAAGAAATATCTTCAACCTGAAACACTGCCCTTCCACCTTTTTGTACACAATTGGCAAAAATATATAGATATATATTAACAGCAATAACTTACCATTGTTTTAATTTATTCATTTATTGACTTCTAAGATTTATGTTGCATCTCCCATAGGAAGGAAGCTTCAGTTCTTATTTATACATCACAAAAATATTTAAATAAAAAATAAAAACTTCTAAAACCCCAAAGCCGTAGTCCCGCCGCCTCTCCTCTCATGGCAGTTTGTTGTTCGGGGCAACCGATCAGAGCGTCAACACAGAGAGAGACAGACCCAGTCAAGGCTATATCAGGTCTAAACTGTTATGGTTAATGTTCGTCCCCAGCTCCTGGTTGGTGTTGTTGCTGTTATTATTCCCACCCAACATGTCCGACTGCCCCCCCTGCCCGCCGTGCATCCCTGTCATTCCGCTCAGCTGCGACATGATGGAGTTCTGGTCTGAGCTGAACTGAGACGTGTCCACAGAACCGCCCGGCTGCTGCGATAACGCCTGCTGCTGGGGCTGTGGAGGTTGCGGTGGAGCCATACTTGGGTGATGTTGGCCTAGATGGGCGGGGTGGGGTGAGCCAGTCTGGGTCTGTGGGGAGATGCGATGAGGGGATGGTTGAGGCTGGGGCTGGGTGGAGGGCTGCATGCGTGGGGACGGGCTGGAGTGTGGAGGTTGTGACTGCGGCCGAGGCGAGGGCTGGGGCGACCGGACCTGACTGCTGAGCGAACCTGCGGGACCGAGTCCTCCTTGTCCTTGGAGGTGGGGGTGGGGAGACTGTGCCAACTGCTGCTGGGGACTCATGGGACTGCTGTGGTGAGCAGGAGACCCCCCGCCTAGGTGCTGCTGCTGGAGGAGCCTCTGGTGGATGTTCTGGTGAAGCATGCTCTGTGTCGTCTGCGGCAGCGGCGGGCCACCACCCCCTCCGCCGACTCCACCTTGCTGCTGCGGCCCCTGCCCCGGTCCACCTTGTCCAGGCTGGAGTGGCGGTCCTCCAGACCCTCCTGAGCCTCCACCTGGCCCGCCATCTTGTCCTTGAAGCCCACCCATCGAACTCTGCTGCTGCTGTTGTTGCTGCTGCTGCTGCATCTGAATCTGATGCTGCAGCCGTTGCTGAAGCGCCGCAGCTACCTGGGACATGGAGTTAGGATAGCCTTGCTGCTGCCCCATCTGTCCTGAGCCCCCCTGAGGTCCTCCTTGCTGCTGCTGGGGACCCCCTACTCCCCCCCCAGGCTGGGGTTGAGAGGAGGGGGGCATCCCTGGCTGTCCCTGGCCTGGCTGCATGAAGCCCTGTTGGCCCTGCTGCTGCTGAAGTCCTTGAGGCTGTTGGAACTGTCCGTGGTTACCCATCTGCTGCTGCTGCTGCTGCTGCTGTTGTTGTTGTTGCTGCTGCTGCTGCAGGTGTCGCCTCATCAACAACTCTCTGAACTGTGGCGTCATATTGGCCATGTTGCTTTGTTGACCTGCTTGCATTGCTCCTTGTTGCTGCTGCTGTTGTTGTTGTTGTTGTAATGCAGCCATTTGCTGTTGCTGGAGGTTAGCAGGCAACATGGGGCGCTGTTGTTGTTGTTGTTGTTGTTGTTGCTGCTGCTGTTGCTGTTGTTGTAACTGCTGTAGCTGAGCCATGGTGGGCATGTTTCCTCCTCCTGCTCCACCCTGAGCCATGTTCATCCCTGGCTGACCTGCCTGGTTCACATTTACCTGCTGTTGCCCGTCCATGTTAGCCCCAGGCAGCCCTCCTGCGGCTCCAGGGAACCTCACACCTCCAGGGCCGCCTTGTGGAGGCCCTCCTGGTCCTCCAGGCCCCCCCTGACCCCCCTGATACCTGGCCGCTCTTTGCCTGATGAAAGCAGCCATCAGAGTGGGGTTGGAGCGTAGGATGTTGAGGACTTGCTGCTGTTGGAGGGGGGAGCTTGGGGAGCGCAGGGTCCTCAGAAGATCTTGTAGTGCGGCCTGTGGGAGGTTTCCTGATGCAGCTGCGTTCGCTAGTGCTGCGGGCGTTCCTCCTGCCGCTCCCGCTGCACTCATCACCTGCATCAGGGTGCGGTTTCCTTGTTGCAGTTGTTGCTGAGTCATTTGCTGCTGTGGTTGCTGGCCAACGGCTGCCTGCTGCTGCGGCGGCATGTGACCCATCATGCCAGGCCTCTGTTGTGGGTTCATGGCTGGGCCTCCAGGCCCCCACTGCTGGTTTCCTGGCTGAAGTTGACCACCTGCTCCCTGCTGGACTTGCTGGAGCTGCTGCTGAACTTGAGGTGGCAACTGAGACTGGGGACCACCTTGCTGCATCCCTGCTAGCATTCCCTGCTGCTGTGGATCTAACATAGTCCTGCCAACAACTCCCTGAGCCTGGGGAGGCATACCCTGAGCCCCCATATGTGGCATGCCCATCTGGTTCTGGGTGTTTTGGTGGTGGCCATGTGGTGGTATCATGCCCCCTTGTCCGAGGCCACGTATCTGGGCCTGAGCCTGGGCCTGAGCCATCTGTCTCTGGGTCTCTGCTAGACGCTGGATCTTTAGGGCGGTCTCCACAGCAGCCAAAGGGGGCCCCTGCTGCTGGCCAGATACAGGCATGGCTCCTTGACCCTGATTGGGTTGTTGCTGCTGCTGGGGTGGAGTAGCAGGACCCAGTCCAGGTTTGCCAAGAGACTGGTGTAAAGGCGAAGCTCCAGGTGGTCTGGGGTTGTATGGAGGCAAACCACCAGGATGTTGCTGCTGGAGCTGCTGGACATTGGGGGGCTGCTGCTGAAGCTGGGGCACCATCTGCTGTTGAGGCGAGTTCATCATCCCCCCTCCACCCCCGCCTGCCACAGGTTGAAACTGATGGAGATGGTGTTGAGGGGGCATGGCACCGCCTTGCTGCTGAAGCTGCTGTTGCTGGCCTGGAGTTCCCATTCCTCCCATTCCACCCATACCCACGCCCTGCTGCTGAGGGAGAGAAGCCATGTTGCCTTGGGTCGGTGTCTGAGGGGTAGGAGGCTGCGTGCCAACAGATGTAGGCGTACCAGGACCAGTTGCTCCGTTGTTGGCTCCCGGAGAGGGGAGGCCGTTGCCCCCAGGAGCTCCACCAGGAGCCGGCTGACCGGCTCTCTGCATGCTGGCCATCCTCCTCCTGAGCATCTGGGCCTGTTGGAGGCGATGCTGCAGCTGCTGTTGTCGGAGCTTGTGCTTGATGTTTAGGCAGAACGGAACCGGGCACTTATTCTCCTGACAGTGCTTAGCATGGTAGCAGCACAGGGCGATGAGCTGCTTGCAGATGGGGCAACCGCCGTTGGTTTTCCTCTTGCAGCTCTTTGTGTGCTGAACAACGCGTTTCATCTTCTGGCAGGACGGCAGAGAGCAGTTTGCGTTTCGACACTGGCAGGCGTGGACGAGGGACTGGATGCAGCGCTGGATGCTGAGGCGGCGAGAGTCTCCTGGGCTCTGAGTGGTAGCTGCAGCCTGGTTGCTGCTCTCGTCATCTAAACCGAGACCCAACTTCTCCATCTTGTGCTCATGGCCCTTAGTGTTATAACACGTAATGCAGAGGTCGTAATCCTGTGGGGGGACAGTTTGAAACATTTAGATGTTGTTTGCAGCAAACATCGACAAAAACGTACAGGACAATGAACCGGTGTTCAAGTTAAACCCGGTTTTCTCAAAACAGTCCGTCCCAAACTCACCTCACAGACAGTGCAGTGGAAACGAGTCTCCACATGGTGCTTGCACTCGTTACAAGTGTAGACAAACCGATCCTGGCTTTGGTTATGCAACTCCACCAACATGCACATGGAGCTCCACTTGGACCTCCTCAGAGAGCTGAACTCCAGGTGTTTGTCCCGGGCCAGTGTCAAGAAAGCATCACGGCCATCCATGAGGTCACAGGCCATCAGGGGATCGGGATCCGAGATAGGCGGCAAGGCGTTTGCCATGGGACCAGCGATGAGCCGGATCACAAAGAATACCTGGGACAGAAAGAAGAGATGAGACACAGCTGAAATCTGGACTTACTAAACTTTGCTCATCTAAGAACATCTATCAGGTCATTCAGTCATGAACAGTCTCCCATGTCTTGGTCTCATACCTCCTTGTGTTTCTCCATAGTGGCGTACAGTTTCTGTGAGAGGTCATTGGAGACATTAGGCATCCCTGGCTTCTTCTTATTGGCTCGGCTCATGCTGCTCTTGTTCTTACTCGTCTTCTTGTTGTTCTTCTTCTTTGCATTTTTGCTGTCACCTTTCGTGTCCTACAGGCGGAAGAAAAGAAAATGTAGATGCTTACACCTGTGAGAAAACTACACACTTCCAACAAATGATGGCAATGTGAGCATTCTTACATCGATACTCTCGTTTGAAGTGCTGTTCTCCTCTCTTTTCCTCTCCTCCTCCTCTTGCTCCAGCTCTTTGATGCTCTCCTCCAACACGTTGGGCCAGAAATCCCCCTCGAAGTAAGGCAGCTCCTTGGCACTGGTCAAACGGTCCTCTGTCGCCTGCTTGAAGATATCCTTTTGGGAGAGATTGAAAATAAAGTTAGTGTTTTGATGCAAGCTGAGGTTTAGCCAGGAGATTCACAACTATGCTCTCAAAGTTCAGTAAGTCTGACCCTTTGAATACACTAAAGAACAAATCTGAATCCTAACCTTGTAATCATGTACTATCCGCTCTGCCACAGCTTTGTCTAACATCTTCTTGTACCACTCCTGGAGGCGTTTGGGTTTTGGGATCTTCTGGTCTGCGGGGTGACAGTGGAAGATGTAGTCGTCCCCTTCACTTGGCGGACAGGCCCAGATGTGGCCAGTGGTGTAGCTGAGGAGGAGACACAAAGACCAAACACAGAACCGAAAATTATTGAAGGACAAAGAGAAACAGGAGAAGTGATGGGAGAAGTTGCACAAACACTTAAAATATGCTCTACATGCAGCTGTACTCACCCCAATTTCTTGACATACTCCAAGTAGCCTATAAGGATTTCATGATATACTGCTGTTCTCAAACTACGGGGCCGAAAGAAGTGCACACTGTCAAGGTAGGAGATGTACACCCGCCTAGAAGGATCAAAGAGAAGGAATTTATATATCATATGAACTTGAACCCAATTGTCAAAGAAGCTGCATGTTGTAAGAACAAACAGAAATGTATAAAATGTTTCTGAAGTAGTAATATCCTCACCTCTGGTTGGGCTGAGGGCAGTCAGATCCATACTCTTGAACATGCATACCGAAGAAGCAGACTTCTGCTCCATCAATGTCCTCAAAGGCAAAAAGAGCTTTTGTCCTGTAAGGGAAGGACTCAGACATCTCTCCGTTGTCCACAAACCTGTAGACAAAAAAATCACACGGTTTAGAGACACTGAGGTGAAACTGACTATGAAATAAAGAACAAAAGAAAACAGAAGTATTTATGACAAATATCACCCCTAAAAACCTTCTTGTTACTACAAAATCACATTTTAAAAAAGAAGACTTAGAGACTCTGATAGATTGCAGTTTGAAAAAACCTTTTCCCTTGAGTGATGTGGTTTTTTAGTGATAAACAGCTGAAAATTATTAGACACTTGGCATTCCCAACTACATGATAGTAGATGTATGTTCATTATTTCCTGTACCTGGACTTCATGCCGGGTTTAACCTCCACCACCTTGTCAGAAACATGGACGACACGAATGGTGACCTCCCCGGCCTCCGTGTGGTTCTGACGCTTAAGGAAGTCATTCACTCTTTGCTCGAGGTAACAGCCCAACTTCGTCTGGGGCAACCCTGGGTTGAGGAGAGTCGGGGAAATTACTTTCAGTTATATTAGAGTTTTCTAATCAACTGCTCAGGTGAAAAATACACTTATGAAAAAAAGGGATTCAAGGGAAGTTGTCAGTGAATATGAAGACAGTATACCAGTTCTCTGTATGAACAGAAATGCCATTTATAAAACCAAACATGACAAACTCACTTTTGGCAGAATACTTGTTCTCTTTCCTCGTCTTATTTGCCTTCTTTAAGCAGCTGTCACATGCGAAACTGTGAAATAGAGATGTTAACAGACAAAACAGTATCTGGTGAATTACACTGTGAATTTTAAATAAACCTTGACAATGACCTGAATCTGACAGTGCTACTTACCCTGATGGCCAGATTGTGTCATTGTGTAATACGCAAATCTGGTGCATCCTGCGCCCACAGTCCATACATTCAACAAGCCTGACAGAGAGAGGGAGAGAGCTTGTTACAACCATGCTCAGTGAATACAACTCAAAACTTTTACTATGGTCATAGGCTGACTTACAGTTCAGGGTCCAGTGTGTCATTCTTCTTCTTCTCAAACTGATCCTTGTTAATTGATCTGAAAATGATCCAGCAATAAGATCAGATTTTCTTTATAACCTGAGTGAACCCTTTAGCCTTCCTATAAACAGGTTTGCCAAACATCAAAGTAAACACACAGCTAATGCGATCAGAAAAAGAGGGAACGGACTTTGCTTTTTTAAAGCTTGAGTTTGTTTCTGAATGAAAGGATAAGTCTTTTTCAACGATATTAGTCTCGCTTATTACACAGACTATTACTCACGTCTGAGGCTGTGTGGGGTCGTCGCCCAGGGAAACCGTCTCTCCCTGGATCTCGTTGAAGCACTTTTCACAGAAGTGGTACCTGTCAGCAATAAGCCCAAATTTTGGTGAACTACACCGTTCCCCACAGCACAGTCAATCACAGACAGCGCGAGGAAGGGAGGGAGGGCAGTCACCAATCAGTACAGGACATGGGCAAGGAAGGGGTGCCACAAGCGGAGCAAGCAGGAAGTGGGAGCGCAGGACAGCGGGAAGTCGTCATCACAACAGCCAGTCATGATTTTGAGAGGTGAGGGTGAGAGGGGATGGGTTTGGAGGTGCATGGTTGTTCAGGCAAAAGCAAGCCAATGTTGATATCACAGCCATTGGAAGGGAGGACGGACAAGTCATACACAGGGAACAGGACGAGACAAACATCCAAGACAACACGCAGTAGAGAGCCGAGGCAAAGCACAGATTAGCGATTTGGACATGAGAGGACAAGCAACAACAAGCACCGTCACAGCAGAGCAGAAGCAGAATCAACGGGAGCTAAACATGAGGAGGGAACTGGAGCAGCACAGGACATAATGCAGACACTGAACAAATATGAACAAGTAAGCAACAGACGACAGCTCAGCTGTTCATTCATTCAAGCAGTTCATTTTAAAGTCGGTCCTTTCACATTCCTGTGGAGTTCTCATGGGTGTAAAGAGAGAGGAAGAATCACTAAAGATGATATGAGGGAAAATTTAAACAAATAAGCATCTCCTCAAGGAAAGTGTCCATTCAGGGAGCTTCAGTGGAGTGTAACAGAGATGATTTTATGAAAAAGGCATCTCTATAATTAGACAAGGACATCTCCTCTGCTTTGTCTGTGTCGCCTTTAGACAAAGACAATTCTTTGTACAAAATCATACACTGAATTTTTATTTCTACATTAACTCAAAGAATGTGAAGAGAGGACCAACCATTAAAATGCCAGAGCGCTAGGCTTTACATGAAGTTAAAAACATGAGGGGCCATGAAGTGAAGGGAAGTGTTTTGGGAGACAAAATTAATCAGATGAACACTAAGATGAAGACTCAGTATCTATCTCTGCCTCTCTAACAGACTCTAATTTAAACACTCTATCAAGAACATGTGTAAGTCTGCTACATCTTTACCAATAATATACTTCTACAGTCCCTGCTTCTTTTACAAATCCCTTCTCTTCTCTCTGCTTCCCTCCCTGCATACCTGTTCTGGTAGCTGAAGTAAGCAGCATCTCGGGGAATAGTGCACAGCTGCTTTCCGTAGCAGCAGAGAGTCTGAGGGGAGAACTCCAGCTGATGGAGAAAAAACAGAAGAGAAGATAAGGACTTTCTCTTAGCATCTATAATGAGACCTGCAGTCACACACACCTTTAACAATGAAGGGTAAACACTCTTGTTTCACAAACAAGACATCTCTACACCTCCACCTGTAGTTTAGTCAGACCAATAATGCTGATAGTAGATGGTGGTGAACTCAGAGTGAAACAAAAAGACTGATTTCTCAGAGACATCATGGGCTAAGCTGATAGCTGTTTGGCTAACATTTAAAAAATTTTCAGCTAACAAAAATAACTTTCTTTGTTTCACCCACCAGCTGATGTCTGATTTGTGTGTCTGCCAGTAAAACAGGATATTTAGCAAAGTGATAAAGTGATAGTCTTGGCTAAAACAACCATTTGTCAGACTTGCAACAACAGCCTGAATGATAAAAATGTATAACCTACATTCCTGTAGAGCTGGGACACTGTGGAAAACGTTGAAAAAGATAGAATTGGATCGTTTGTAAAACTTAAAAAGCCTGTCTTCAACAAAAAAATAGTGCAAGGACTACAAAGCTAATGTAATTTGATCTCTAGAAGCTGGTCTCCTTATTATCAAATATAAGCTCATTTTGAATTTGATGCCAACATTTCAAAACAATTAGGACTCTGTAGTGGAAATCCCTCCATGGGCTCAAATTACATACCAAAACCATAGTCTATGATCAGTTTGCCACTAACGCAGGGCTAAAACTGCACCTTTACGTAAAGAGGGAACCATATGTAAACATGATCCAGGGACTCCAGTGACTTCTCTGGGCTTGAACTATTCAAGTAAGAGTCAAATTCGATTCACTCTTTTTGGAATAAACGGATGCTGCATCATGTGCAATAAAGAAAGGCGGGAGCACCCAGCTTCCAAAACCAGCATCCTTGTTGGTATGGAACTGAAATGTGCTCATAACATGGCTAATTCACAACCCCGAGTAAGCCCCATTAATGCTGCTACCTTTTTTTTCCCAGGAAAGACCTGAAATGATACAGCAAAACTCCCTTTTTGCAGGATTCACTACAGCAAATCTCTGGAGCAGAGAAGTAAAGGTGCTAACTTGGCCAGCCAGCAGTTCTGGCATGTCACCTTTTGGAAACAAACTGGAGCACCATCCATGACACAACAGTGACAACAAAGACCCCAAAACCTCTGGGTAGCTGAAATCCTATCAGGCAGGATTGGAAACATTTGATCTCTAGAAGCTGGTCTCCTTGTTTCACAAACATTTACATTTATTATTAGAAGAAATGATGCAACACAATGATGCCCCTGTGTTAAATGTTTGAAATGTGACTCTGGCATTAAAGTACAAAAAGAGTGCATACTTTTTACAGGGTTCCTTCATAGTTGAATTGTCCATACTTTTCCAGACCCTACTTTTTAGAATTATTTTTGGAAATACCTACTTTTCTATTTTAGAAAACAGTATTTTAGAACTGTGGTAATGGCCTGGAAACATAAATATTTTTCAATATTTATTTTTCATTTTCCATACTCTTTAAGACCTGGAAATTGATCAAATTTTTTTACACACTTTTTTATATTTGTGTAGGAACTCTGTTTTTAGAAAAACAGTTTCTGCATGTCACACATTGTCTTTGAGCCATTTCCAATTGAATAAAAGCTTTACATGGTTTATATGATTTGATCAACACCTTCCACTTCTTATCAAACCAAGTCTGTGGCTGAGAGATTATTCATGACATTTGATGCATTATTTCAAAGGATTAAAGTGAAGCCTATATTCTCCCCTGATTTTGCTCGTCACTAAGCATTTTTCCTATACAACCAAAGCACACTCAATGCTGCTTGTCAATCATATTTGGACTGCAGATTTTTTACAGAACCCTTTCAGACCCCAAACTCATCTCCTCGTCTTCAAGTGCAGGTATCTGCCTCCAGAATGAACCCTGTCAGGGGTTACCTTTCAGACAATCTTTATTATAAGAGCCAATCTGTTTTGTTATTTGTCTGCAAAACCAAATATAGCTGAGTCTAATGAGAGTTGAAATGTGATATGGCAGTGGTATGCCCAAGGCCAAAATTAGCCATCACCCTCTTTACACCTTCTATTTTCAGATGTGTATGATGGCAGTTAATTTCTCCATCTAAAACATATTCTAAAGGTCCTAACTCATGGTCCTCTGCATGCATAATACAAGAGATAGATGTGGATTTGATGCAGCACTTCCAATGTTCTGTATCAGATACAAAGATGTCTTAACTCTGAGAAAAGACTGAAAATTATAACTTTAATGTTTTGATTTTTTCAGCCTAAAACTTAAAAATAAAAACTATTCATAAAAAGAAAGGAACAAAAAAAAAATACAAAATCATCCCTGCAAATGAGCCCAAAAACCAACAAGTCATTTTGCTGTGACTTACACCTTTACTTTTAAACTGAAGCATTTTAACCTTAAAGCTTCTCTTTGTCATGACTTCACCGGTCCGGCTCTCTGTCTTACCTTCCTCCCGCAGCAGTAGCCGAGGCTCTGCATAACAGGATCGATCTCCTGCTCAAAGACCTCGGCCAGCTTGGAGCAGTACTTGTAGACTCTGGATGTTTTGCGGTTGTAAAGCCAGGCATTGTTGAACATCAGCCAGATGTCCTCCACGTACTGCCAGGGATCCTGGTACTGACCTGTAACCCAGACACAAAGCATGAGAATTTCATAAAAACACTTTAAATGTGGTTAAGAGCGGATTGTATCTTTATGCATCTCCAACAAGAGTTAAGGAGAAAAGTATTGATGTTCAGTGGAAGCAGCAAGTCATGTCAAAAACAAAAAAGAATAATCTTCTTTACAGGTCAGCTTGACAATGAGGGGCTCATACATCGAGGAAAACAGTAGATTTTTTTCTTTCTTTGGATCAAGCGTTAAAAAATCTCGCCAGAACAGCTCACCTGTGTCCAGCTTTCGTTTGATGGTAGACAAGTCCATTGGATTTTTCACAATGTCAAAGTAGTCCTAAAGAAACACAAGAAGCATATGTTTATCACGTAACCCTCATCTTATTTGAGTTTATCATGCATTACAAGGAGAAGGATGACATGAAGACTACATCTTGTGGCACAAGTTAGTCGATTTACAATCAAACTCTTCTAAATGAGGAAACTACTCCAAAGCCAAAGGTAAATTTACTGTATTTGAATGCAGACTATGTTGATTTAAAATAGGAGAAGGAGGTACGCCTGAACCTCAGTGAGAATACGTACAGGTATGCACAGCAGTTGTGGGTCTACAGGCATTCTGAAGGGCAGGGACTCGGGATCTTGTCTGTAAAGAGATTCTAGTGTGGGCATCAGGGCCTGGCGAAGCTCTTCTGGCTTAAAAACTGAAAGGGAATAGAGATCAAAGTGTAAAGTGAGAATTGGAAAATGACTGATAGATTAGATGCACAACCCAATGAAGACCCTGTGTTAAAAAATAAATAAATAAAATAAAATATTCCCCCATGTGAAAACATAAAACCAACAGTATAGAGAGAAAAAAAAGTTTCTCTCACTCTTCTTTTTTGCTGGAGCTTGTGGTGTAGCCTCCGACGTCTCTTCTTCCTCTTTTGCCTCCTTCTTCACTTCCGGTTTCCTGTCTTCCGTCTTCACGACTGCTGAAGGCGCTGATGTATCCATAGCGCCCCCTTTACCCCCCTCACCAGAACACTCCTCCTTTTTCAGCTCGGTTTTCACAGGCTTCTCTTCTGTTTTCAGATTGCCAAGTTTCCCACCTTTCGAACAGCTGCCTGTATCACTCTCATCCTCCTCGTCCTGCTGCTTTACCTCCATCTTGGTTTCAAGGTTAGTGGCTGAAGTGTCCAGCTGAGCCTGCTGAGAGGAGGTGTCCAGGCTGTTGACTGAGGCTGGAGTCATGGCCTGACTGTCTGCCTGGAAAGAACCCTTTTGGGAAAGCTAGAGAGACACAGACACAGAGTCAGGTGCTGGAAAGAAGTGAAAATATTTACGAGTAAAAAGAATACAGAGTGGCTAAACAATCAAAGCATGGGACACACTGAGACTCCTAAAATGATTAATCATAAATGAGGAAATCACAAAATTTCTGGCAACATGATTAAGATCAGATCATCTTTGGCAAAATTACAGAATCCCTGACAGGCATTATCTGACACTACAGAAGGGTTAATAAGTACGCCAGGAATAAAATAAGCAATCAAACTGTTTGAATTAATTCATGTTGATTAACACTGACCGGCGTGCGTGGCAGCTGAGCACCGTGGGGTGTCGAGCTGGAGGCCAGTCCAGGGTGAGACGGAGTGGTTGAACCAGACGGTCCCATGTGCTGCTGCTGCTGAAGGGACTTGTTCGAGCCAGGGCCCTGACCATGCTGATTCTGCTGGGGGACTGAAGGTGGCGCCAGCTGCGGTGCGTTAGGTGTGTGTGGCTGCGGGGTCTGGGACCCAGCTAGTCTCGGGGGCGTTTGGTGAGGGGTAGGAGACCTGCTGTGAGCAGGAGAGGGAGAGCTGCCTCGCATGGCTGCCAAATGGGGGATGGAGTTCGGCTGCTGGTTTGAGTTAGTTGGAGTCATCGACGACGCAGCGACAGATGAGTTGGGACCTCCAGCACCCACACTCTGAGGACCCATGGGCCCGACTGTGGGGACACTGCCAGGACCACTGGCTGAACCTGGCTGTGCAAGAGGACTAGCAACTGGAAGAGACGGAGGAGTGCCCATCTGCGCCTGATCGAGAAGAGAATAGGAATAAAGAGTTAAGACAGGGGTACAGAAATTAAAGGTACACAGATCTGACACATTAAAGTAAATTCAGTTTAGGGTCGTTCTTAATGTTTTGCATGATTCAGATGAACAAAATTTCACGTTGAATTTCTAAATGTCTCTCTCCTAACATATTTCCTGTCCCACAAGACCCTTGCTCGGTCCTTACCACTACAGTTAACACATCAAACACAGAAAATGTTGCTAAAATAGAATCAGGGACACTAAGTCCTTTTATTTTGATGCACTCGTGTATCTATAAGCCCTTTTACAAAATAAACTAAAAGAGTTCATCTATTTTTTTAAAAACTGCTGATGTTTAATCTGCCTCATGACCTCTTTTAGGATACCGCTCACAAAAGAAAAGAGCTGAAGGACGTTTACCTGTGCCATGCCTGCCTGTGCCCCAGGTTGGGCCATCCCAGGCTGAGCTGCTCCAACTCCAGGACCTGATCCAGGGAACTGTCCCTGGGGCAGATACTGGTTCTGAAGCTGATTCACATTCGGCTGTCCCATCCTTGGTCCAACCATCCCCATCTGAACATAAAAGGGTGTGAAAGAGATTTAATACACGATCTTCATATTTGACATGTCTGTTCTTTATGTTATGAAAACATCAGACCCTGGTTGACACTATTGGACACAGTGTAATTCAACGTCAGAGCTACATGCATTTACAGACCCATTACAACTAAATCTATGTTTGGCAGGTTCAGTACAGACCTGGTTGCCCGATGCTCCCATTGGAAGAGGAGGCGTCGACCTTTGACCCACACACTGCATCCCCATCTGATTAAACTGATTCATGCCTGATCAAACACAGAGAAAACAGTATAGCTGCATAAGATAGCAGTAGTTACACAGTAGATAGTACAGACCGCAACAGACGTTCGTCTCTTCTACTGAGATTATACTGCACAACAAGCACAGTGTGATCCTGGTTCTGAGTAGCTCTTTACCTGGGCCTTGCATCCTGTTAACCATCTGATTTGGTCCAGCTGGCCGCACCATTGTTGGGTCAGGGAGGGGACCGTCTGTAAATTAAAACAAAGATGTATGACTAAGAAAATCGAGCTGTTTTATGAGCCGCGATGATTCAGTTTTTTGTTGACTCCCTGTGAGAACTCTCTTCTCAGCTGTGAAGTCTCTCAGAACAACAGCTGAACAGTTTAATAGACGAGGTAAATCTATTCTGTCTTTTTTTTTCTAATTTTACAGACTTATACCAAAACGAAAGCATCAAGATAATTCAGCATGATAGGAAGAACCCTGAGGGGACAAATCTGGGGTTACAGATCACACTCCATGAGTTTAGAGTTACAAACTAATGCTAAAATATCAAAATGGCACATTCCACTGAATTAGTGTTCACATGAACGCCTGCAGCCAAATGAAACATAAGCTCATCCAAGTCTACATGCGCTGCAGTTCCATTTACTTGGAGGAAGTCCAGTCGGGGGCTGACCCATGCCGGCAGGCCCAAGGCCCAGACCCTGCTTCTGGAGGCGGGTTCTCCTCTTCTCCTCCAGCTCCTTCTGGATCTTATAGATCTTCTCAGCCAGTAGGTGATAGTACTCAGCCTGTAAAGACAAAGGAAGGATACATGAAGTGTTAAGAACATAAAGGTTTTTGCAACCAAACAAAAAACACAAAAGAGGATGTGTAACTGCTGGAGTAAACATCAAAACATGGACCTGTGTGCTTCAAGTTTCCACTTAGCAATTACACTTAACAAACTCACTGAAAGGTCTCTGCATCTTCAAGCAATTGCAAAAAAAAAAAGGTCTCCAGGATTAATATGACAGTGAGCTCAAGCAGACAGAAACTTACTCGGCTGTTGGCCGACTCGTACATGTCACCCTCAACTTTTCTGGCGTAGGCCACCAGGTTCTCCATGCGGCGGTCTTTGAGGGCTGCAGGGTCTGGAGTTGGAAAGATGGCCTGAACTCTGTAGGTGGAAAATCAACAGAAGAAAAGGCCAAATAAAAAAATTAGTTTCTGTTTTTTTATTTTAATTGGTTTTGTATTAGTGTTGATGTGGCAAAAGACCTCATCACAGTCCCTCCTAGATTAGCGAGTAACACGTAATCCAGTGTGTGCATCTGTGTCTTCCTAGTAGGAGTGTATAGTCAATGTGGTTTTTCCATTTAAGTTAAAAATCAAAATCCTGTCAAGTTCTCACTGTTTTATTTGACAGCTTATGTATTTGGTTTGCACCTTGTATTCATAAACAACTATTAGAACTAAAAGTGATGCACTGGGGACACATTTTGACTGTTTAATGAATCTTCAAATCAAAGAAAGCAGATACCAGTTTGATTAAAGTCGGGGGTTTCTGAACACATGCATCTTGAATAACATGCAAACTTAAATGAAGCACAAGGTCTCTCTTTGATACTTACAATTTGTGCACCAAGTGGTTTCGTAAATCCTGCGTAATGTCCTCATGCCAGCTTTTCCTCATGCCTGTGGCAGAGGCAGGACCTGCTGTCGGCATGGAGCCGACTCCACTGGCGTCATTCATTAGACTGCAGGAGATAAGAGGCATGATGAACTTCTTTTATTTTTTTTTTAACGTAGAAGTGTAGAAGTGCTCTGATATAAAACTCTGTGAAAGCTGAAAATCTTTGGCCACAGTAGACACGTCCAATCAAGGACCCAGCAAAATGACATGTTATGGTGTTTGCCTCCTTACCCTTGGCTGGTCACATTGAGGTGCATCATGGTATCCTGCAGGAGGTTGGCTTGTTGGCTTTGAGTGGGAGTGCCAACACCCCCATTGACTCCCATGGGATTCGCACCTACAGATAGATGATCAGGACGTCAAAGTTTGTACATGTGGTCTCAGTTCTCAGAGATCTTTCCTTTAAAAAATAAAGCTCTCTAGTGTCGCCAGGAGCACAGACATCTTTCTAGTGAAAATACCCCACTCTCAGTGAGGTTGAGCGAGCATGCAGTCTGACTCACCTAACGGGTTCAGAGGCCTCATGCCTGCCTGGCCCTGCAGGCCTTGGTTGGGCATGTTGGGCTGGGCAGTCTGAGCCTGGATCTGGTTGCCTTGGTACGTGAGGCCCAGGGCTGCGTAGGCTCTTTCTATGGAACTGGGGTCAATCTGGCTCGGCTGGTTGAGGTTGGGAGCACTTGGTTGGCCGCCTGGCACTGCTCCAAGGGAGCTGCCTAGACCTGCAGCAGCTCCACCAAGCAGAGCTGTGAGGAAATAAAACGAAGAAGAGATGGTAAATAATACATCTGATTGATTCTGATGAAAAAATTCATGACAAGCTCGAGAGCAGCCTGCGACACAAAGTTTACATAAAACACAGCAGAGAGGTTCAAACATTTAAGAGTACACTATGGATTAGTTATTGCTTGACACTACTTTTAGGGCCTTCACCAGGCAGTTCATATGCAATAATAAACTAAATGTGAAGAAAATAGTACTGAAATAATAAGAAGAAAATACTATGCAGATGGACAAAATGATCAATAAAAGAAATTTGCAGGTAAATAGCTGTTTGGTCAGATACAGACACTCACACTGCGGGTTCCTCTTGTCCCCAGCATTCTTCAGCGGCAGGCAGACAGGGCAATCATGTCGCGTGCAGTTCTTCCAATGGGAGATGATCTGCCTCGATGATGCACAGTGTGCAACTGAGATATAAAGAGGGCCGAAAGGAGGGAGGAGATGGAAATCACAGGGACAAAAAGGGGGAGAGGAGAAAAGAGGCAAAGAACAAGAATGAGGCAAAATTAAATAAGGGATCACTTTTATTCTCCTGGATTATCAGGACAGAGTAAAAGGTTTTCAAGTTAGCTGACTGGTGTTGATCTGTTTTCAGTAAAGTAGCTGAAGAGAGAGAAAACACCTGTGCTCACATGTAAAGTCAGTATCAGGGGCTCAAATTTTTTAAAATTTAATCTGTGCAACTTCAAAGTATGAGGAGCATTTGTGCAAATGGAAATACTTATTCTGGTGAAACACTGAATTTCTATTCTAGATACAGTTATCAGTCGTAGATTAATAACACTTGCTAAGAGGAGCAGTGTGCCTGTTAACAGACAGTACTAATCAACCACCTAGCTTAAAAACAACACTTACCTTATTTTTCACACTATAAGGCGCACCTGATTATAAGGCGCACCATCAATGAACGCGTCTATTTTCATACATAAAGCGCACCGGATTATAAAGCGCATTAAGCCAAACAAAACAGTCAGATAAGTCAAACTGTAACTCATTCAATAACTCCACAAGGCTACAGTAGCTGCAGTGCTCCGACAAGCCAAAAGGATTTTAAGTGCGCCTTATAGTGCGAAAAATACGGTACATAACTAATCAAACTTCCGCCTGATGTATGTAACTTTCAGTGCTGATTTGAGATTGGTTAATATTAGCCTTCAATCCCTCCTGTTCCCTGCGTCTCACTGTGGTTAGACTCGGGGCTCAGAAACCAAAGCAGCTGAACAGAACAGATGAAGAAATGCTGATGGACTTGGTCTAGTCAGCCGAACATTGCTGAAGCCATTATTAATGATACTGTTGTAAAGACCTTGTGGCAGTGCTGTTTCTCAACAAAAGCACTGCTGTTATATTGTAGTTATAGTACTCCTTCAATTTCAGAGGGTGCTCTTAAATTTGGCTGCTGCTCCTAATTTTTCCAAGTCTGGTGCACCAGCGCCAAGTCAAGTTCATTCTGAGCTTTGTGTGCTGCTATAACCTTTCATTACTTATACCTCCCCCTTCACTGCTTGTTTGTTTGCACAAGAAATTAACTATTGCATGAGTCACTGATGTATCTTTTCAGGTATCTAAAGTCAAGACAACCAGTGAATTCAATTTCAACCAAAACATCAACCTATAAAATCAGAATGAATACTGGACATCGTCTGTGAGCATACATGGTGACTCTGCTGAAGGTCTATCAAAATATCAACATTGTGGTTTCAGACTAAACTTGAGTGATCATGGCCGTCATATTTTTCCATCTCTACAGTCTGCATGATGTTTTTTTGTGTAGCTGTACACAAATACCTGACTGTGTCAACAACTAACCTTCACTGAAGCAGACGTACAAATGATAATTTTGCCGGGTCCACTGACTGTTTCATTCAGTTAGGCGTGTGCAGTAGGTCAATATTAGATCATAAATGTGTTCACGATCTGCAAATCCAGAGGGACTGTCGTATTGGCACAGTCCGTTGCCATCTTTTGCGGCTCGATGCTCATGCACAGACGCATGTTGTTGTTTATAATTCACAGACAGAGCGCCTGGGAGCAGACCATGGGCTGAACGAAAAGCACATCCCCTCCATGGAGTGAATTCAACATGTTATTAGGCTGTGTATGCTGGGTATGAAAATACTAGGTCTTCGTTTAAGAAGGTTCTGTGAGTTCTCAGTGTTTTTTGACGAGTGGTGTACATACACATATTAGAATCTGCATGACAGTGTCAGAAAAGAGACCAAACTACAACAGATTCAGTCCGCATAAGTACTACACTGAGTGATTAAGTAGAAATCTAAGTTTAGACTCTAACTGTTGGTATCTTCATCTCTTTTCTGTTGCCACACGGTTCATCCCTACAATGAAGCATAACTAATTAACTTTGTGTTATCTTTGCCAACACTTGAATATATCCAAAATAGGCCCGCTCAGCATCCCTTCTACTCACCCTGACAGGACTTGCCAGCCTGGCAGTGAGTCATGTGATTGAGGACGTTCTTCATAGTGCGGCAGTGGGGCAGGTTGCACTGGCGGACTTCACCGTTGGCCTGCTCCCGCCGCTGGCACTTGTGTGCATGGAGCAGGAGCACCAGTTGCTGCTGGATGAGCTTGCGCTTCTCGGGGTCAGCTGTAGGCGGCGCTCCAGCCGCGGCGGACGCTGCAGAAACCTGGGCGCCAGGACCGACCAAGCCTGCCTGAGCGTTAGGTACCATCCCTGGGGCCCCTCCCAAAGGTGCACCTGAGGGGCCACCGACACCGCTTTGATTCTGTTGGGAGCCCTGGAGAGCAAAGTGGGAGTCAATAAGCAGCAAAGACATGAGAGAGAGGTGAGTTGAGTTAACAGGAAATGAAGGGAGGTGCAGTAGGAGGTAACGAGATATAAGGAGCAGAGGGAGGGAGAAAGTGGTGTTAACAGGAGAGATAGATGATTGAGAAGTAACAGAATCACAAAAAGTCAAGCAGGAGATAACAGAGAGAGGGAGCGAGGTGAAAAATTAGGAAATAACACAGAGTTTCAGATTTATTGGGAAATACCAGAACAACTCATTCCTTCATCCTTCACATATCACATTTTCAGAGGCCTTCCTACCATGGCAGCCATCCCTTGCATCGGCTGGTTCTTCTTGTCGACATTGAACTGGGCAAGGCTGTTTGCCATGGGACCTTTATTCTGGAGCTGAGGGCCCAGCCCCGCACCTCCAAGACCTTGATTCCCCTGCCCTGCGTACGGACCCCCGAAAGGCCCTCCTGGGTTCCCCATCATCCCCATCTTGGAGAGAAAAAGAAGGACAGACAGAGATGGGTCAGAGAGAGAATGGAGAAACGTATTTAAATTTTGTGTTTTGGTGATTTGAAACATGATCTTCCAGTCTCCTTCCAAGAGCTCAAATCGTCGCTCTTTCATGAGCAGGAGCTGTTGATGTTTCACACCACAGAAACTCCAGACAAGCCAAAGATAAAATGAGGTTATCGTTTCTCCAAAAAGAACACTTCATCATCTGTTTGATGAGCTGCATTTTTTAATGCTCAACAGCACCCAATGAAGGGAGAGATCTAATTTTCAAATTAAAGCATCATATCATAACTCATTATATTATCATTAAAAAGTGTTTAAAAATCATTTTCAAACCAAATGCAGTGACACTGACCAAATTTGGACTAAGATGAATAGGTCCTCGTTCTATCATCTAAGGAGCTTCTTGTTCTTTCCTATCAACCACTGATCTATCATTCACTCGCACCTTTCCTCTTCTCTTTATCCCTTCAATTGCCTTCAGAACCTGGATTTTTTCTGCCCCTAACTCAGGAACCATCTCCCTGTTTGTGATCTCTACAGCTGAATCAAACATCAGTGTCTCAACACCAGATTCATTCGGCAGCGGCGGCAGCTTGCAACTGCAACATTTTTACTGTCACTCCTGGGGGACTGTCAATCACGCGGGCAGAGCAGTTTTCTGCCACTTCAACTCAAAGCATAAGTGTGCTGTACGTCTGTCATGGCTGCTAAGATGTATAAAGACAGCCATGGACCCAAAGCACCACTTGAGGTTTATATTTGAGGAAAAAGCATCCATTTCCAGACCATCATAAAAAGTACATCTTGAGTTTTGGGAAATAAAAGCAGCGAGACATTGAGATTTTTTTGGCACAGTAACAGCAAAACTTGATGGGGGACTAAAAGAATGTATGACTTCAGCTTGATTTATACTTCTGCATTATCTCACGCAATGTCAAATCTATGCCGTAGCATGTGCTGTAATTTTGTCTACACCTACGTCAAAGCCTACATATGTAGCCTGTTATGCACCTCTTCGAAAAATACAACTACATGCCAGAACAACACAGACCACAAGCCCTGGACTGATTCACTGGGCAGCATCTTGATAGGGCCACAGTCGTCCCCCTAATTCTCTACCTGCGATGATTCAGGAGCCGTTCATTCTGTTTCTTCTAACATCTCCTCCCTGTTCTCCTTTGCAATGACTGCAGTATAATAACCTGCTGCCGGAGATTTATCAACTGCGGCTTCAAAACAAAATGCTCGGATTTAGCGGAGACATGGTTTTCTGTGCACAGACAGGCAGAAAATGTAGCAGGACCAGATACTCGCAATATGACGAAAACAAAAACCGCACTGCCAGGTAGCGATTGGGCAAAGTACTGCAGAGCAAATAGTGCGGAGGCCACTATGGTGCAGTGTTGTTTTCTTTAACGATGACGTTGACGAAAATACTTAATCAACGTCATCGTCAACGAAAACAACACTGCAGAATATATGTTTAGCGTTTGACTGACGAAATGCTCATGAATTTTGCAACTCTGTTCGTTGTCCACCACTAACGTTTTCGTCTAGTCTCGTCTCGTCAACGTAAACGCACATTCGTCTCGTCATATTTTAGTCATCTAAGACTTACGTTTAGCTCTTCAACGTCACGTCTTTGTCGTGGAAAAAAAAGGGGCGTTGACGAAAACAACACTGCTATGGTGCCGTAACAGGAAAGAGCTACAGTCGAAGTTTTAACCAGAACTGTTTATGTTTCAGTTATTACAAAATATGTTTTGGAGTTGCAGCAAAGGTTTTGGAGCATCGACTAAAATAATTCTAAAAAATAACTGCAGTGGAGAAAAATGTTTGTATTTAGAGAAAACAATATTTTTCTTAATGGTAGTACTATCTGCAATCTCATCAAGAAAATCCCATTTGAAAGAAAAATATTCACATGAATGGAAAATTTCTCTGATGGGAGAGGGTCTTACCTTGTTCAAGGCTCCAGGTTGCTGGCCTCTCATCCCAGCCTGACCCCCAGCTCCCTGTTGCTGTAGGGTCTCAGCCAACAGGTTAGTGTTGCCGCCCATCCCTTGATTCCCGAAGCCCATCCTAGGGGAGCCATTCATCACCTGACTCCCCATCATGCCCGGCTGCTGCTGTCCGTTATTGCCTTTCTGCTGTGCTCCCATCATAGCCCTGTTCATGCCACCCATCATCGTAGCATTCTGCTGCATCATGTTGGCCTGCTGCTGAGGGGAGAGGTGCTGCTGCTGCCCCTGGCCCATCATCTGTGGTGGCCCCTGGCCAGGGGACGCCTTCATATTCGCCAAGTGCTGCCCCATGGCGGTGGGGCCTCCCGGGCTGCCCATGGCTCCTTGGTGCCCTTGTTGGGTTGAGGATGGTCCACCTGAACGCAAAAGCTCAGACAGCTGTTTGTGCTTGGCCACCGCATCCTGACCTCCACCAGGACCCCCTCCAGGTCCAAGACCAAGACCCATTCCTCCTGCCCCTCCACTTCCTGCACCGAGCCCCGCAGGTCCTCCTCCCAGTGTGGTGTGCAACTGGCTGAGGTCCCCGCCATTGACCAGGCCTGGCTCATTGGAACTGATGAGCTCGTCTGGGAGATCGTGCTCGAGGTCGAACAGAGAGCCGAAATCTAAAATGGAGAAGAAATGCAAAGTTGGAGAAGGGGGAGGCAATGAGATGGAGGCAATCAGGTATGGTGAGCAAAACAAACAGGGCAATAGCCATGATAAGCTGGAATAATCCTTCATTTTTCAGCATGGTTGAATTAAAATGAAAGTGCATGCTGACATTAAAAATCTGATAAAACCTGTGAAAGGGATCTACCGACAGGCACAACACTACTGTTCCAGAGGACCTTCACTGTGCAAATGCATATGTATGCATACCCCCACAAGGCCGACTCTCATTGAGAACCCCTGACCAGTAAAGTGGTTCAATATGTTGCAGGTTTGGACAGACAAGTTGACAAATGGACCATTTCAGATAAGTAACACCACAAAATGGAGCCAGCAGATACCCACACTCACTGTTTGTATCTGCTGGGATCAACAGGTAATAAAAGACCTCATTTAACTGGTTAGTGGACATCTAAGTCAAACATTAAAGTACTGACAAATAACCTCAACACACAGAAGCTTATTTATTCTTCATTTTGTGATCCAATAAAAAAAGTATTTTACAACACTATGAAGTAACAGTGTAACTCCTCCAATCAAGATCTCTCAGCCACATTAAAGCTATAATACGTAAAATTAACTACTCAAGAAATTCTTCTTATAACTGTATACTTTAGAGGTCTGATAACAGCTCAGATTTATGCACCAAACCTCTTAGGAGTAAACCACGAAATTCAACAAATAGGAGTGAGATGCAAATCTTATTTGAGAAGCGCTCTCTGAACGTTAGTAATTTTTCATACCAGCTTTTATTTTTCGAATCAACTCTCCACCGTCTGCAAGGATGTGTCACAACAATCTGAGGAGACTTTGCATGTTGGTATGATCAATTATAACTCTGACATATACTGACCAGCCATAGCATTAGGAAAACATGGACAATCTAACAGTGGTTCTCAAGTTCAGTCCTCGAGGCCCACTGTCCTGCATGTTTTGGATGTTTCCCTGCTCCAACACACCTGATTCAAATGATTAGCTCGTTATTAAGCCATTACAGAGCTTGATAACGAGCTGATCATTTGAATCAGGTGTGTCGGAGCAGGGAAACATCCAAAACATGCAGGACAGTGGACCTCGAGGACTGGACTTGAGAACCACGCAACAGCTTTACCACAAATTCTCCTCTCAGGGCGCTTCTGAATTTTGGAT
Organism: Xyrichtys novacula; assembly: GCA_962446985.1. Taxonomy (NCBI): domain Eukaryota; kingdom Metazoa; phylum Chordata; class Actinopteri; order Labriformes; family Labridae; genus Xyrichtys; species Xyrichtys novacula. The sequence continues at coordinate 13,929,368 of OY660882.1, read as the reverse complement.
TTTGTTGAGGTGATCAGACAGGTGTTTACTGTACTTTATGATGAAGCTATAATGGGTGGTGGTGTGCAGGAGTGAGGTACTTTGATAAGACTTCTTATTAATGATGCACTCCATAAACAAAACTTGGGGGTAAGGGGGCTATTGGGATCATCGTCCAATAAAACACGAGTATATCAACAACTCCCAGTAAAGCTTCAACAAGTAATTGAAAGGGCAGTTATCCGTTTTCTTACCATGTCAACATAAACTGATAATGAAGACGCTACATAAAAGTCAAACTTATGACAGAGTTGTTGTACTGAGCAGTATTGAAGTGCCAAGGTGTTTATAACGTTATGGCTGGTCAGTGCATTTGCAGACTCCTGTTTGATGGTGCAAGCACAGACACAAGTAACCTCATACTAATATTTAATACCATTTTTTTAACCAGATCAACTCTTCACGATCTGCATGTCTGTGTCACGACAGTCCTAGGAGCCCATGCATCTGGGGAGACTCAATTTCAGCTCTTACATGTAGATAATTTCATTGACAGCCCTGCACTGAACCTCATCATGAGAGGTAAAGTAAATGTCTGGATGACTTCAGCGTGAGGTCCCATAGCACAGACCCTCAATGCCACCGACAACCATGGCTGAGAAGATAGTATAAGATACAGCTGTTTACGGGACATGTTCTTCTGAATAGTAAAGTGATGAAATCTGGGTGAATATTTCGTGCATGGAGAAGTAAGGGCTTGCGATTTTGGACTTGCTGGTTAATATCGCAGTGGCTGGTCATGGCGCTGTCCATGCTCCTCGGTTTTGTTCGCAGGCCACTATTCCAGCTGCTGTCACACGCCATCCACAAAAACACACCAGCAGAGGCAAATTGGGCTCAACAATCAGTTGGACCCGTGGGCCTAAATTTAGCTCCACCAAAAGGCTTTCCCCACCACCACTGACAACCTCTGCTTTCCTTCAGAAATCCACGGGAGCTAACGATAGTTGGGGATAGGTGCGAGTTATGATGGGGCAACACACAGACTGTTTAATAGCTCTTAAAACTCAAACAGCAGAATAAAGACTGCTGTCAATTTGGCTCAGCTTATGGCAGAAAAAACTTTATGGCAAGTTGGTTTGGCAATGAGCTTATTATCAACCCGGCTAAAGTAGCCATTAGACACGGGACCGTCTGTTGAGGACCCGCATTCAGTCAGCTAACAGAGTATTAGCCGAACAGCTACCAGAGCTACCTCCGGCTAAAATGGCTGTTAGCATGTTAGCTCGCTGGGGGAGCTCTTCTTCACGTCCGACACACACTCACTACGAGCGAGCTAACATTAGCAAGCTACGACAAAAACAGAGGAGTAATCACGCGTTTTCTTCAACGTTCAAGTGGACACAAGCCTCTGAAAATCAATAAACCAAACTAATAACGTTATAACTGACAATATCACGAAACAATACTTACCATTTCCATCGCTGGCGGAGGCGGAAAGTGCCGGAGAGGAGAGTTTAGGCCTCTTGGCTGAAGGCGGGCCAGAGTCCAGAACGTTCTCGGCCATATTTTTTCGAAATAAAAATATATAAAGTATCCACAATTGCAGACGTTTTCACGCCCTTAGAAGCTCATTCCTTTTCGTTTCCAATACTGCGACTTTTCCCCCTCCTTTTGGGGGACTAAGAGGGGGAAAGTCCCGTGTACAAATTACTCCTCTTTCCCTGGGTTCGCCTCTCGATTTCAGCCTCGGCGTATATCAACCCCCCTCCCTCCCTCGTCGGATTTTTTGTTCTTTATAAATTTCTGCCAGCGGAGGAGGAGGGGGTCGGTGAAAGTAAAGAGGGAGACACACGCAGCGGCTTCCCTCTAAACTTACACAGCCTCTTCGGATGTAAATACACTGTCCCCGGGTCTGTCTTCCATGCTTGCATCCGTCATTTCAGCCTCCTTTCCAGCGGAGTCTGGATGGAGATAATGTCGGGTAGAACAGGCTTGTTTGCCTGCGAAGTGATGGTGGTGCTGCTGGTGGCAGCGGGTAAGGATGAGGGGATGCAAATAAAAAAATAAAGCCGACAAATGTGCAGCTGTAATGGTGGATGAAGTAAAATGCTTATTCACTGGGCTCTGCGTGTTAAAGAGAAATAAAATAAAAAAGTGATTTTTTTTTTCCTTTCAGTTCTGCTGTGAAACCACCTGAAGTCGCATCTGCTTTTAATGGGATTTAGTTGAAAAGATTACAGTTGGATTATGCTAAACAGCTGTTTTAAATGCAAATAGCTTACTCTTGTTTCCAACAAGTTCTGCAGCTGTTACTTTTAGAAAAGCAAAATATATGTATTTTTTGTAACTTCAAGTGCAGCAGACCAAAGTGGGTTCCCTTACACTAAAACTTTATGCACAACTGGAAAGATTTGGAAAAACTTATTTCCCAATAACTGAAATTCACTAAAATTAAAGACTGAATTCCATTATCTTTATTTTGATTTGTATGCTTTCTCACTGGCATGGCTCCATGCATACATTTGTAAATCCTCTATTATACAGCACAGAAGAATGCAATTTCCTCAGCCTGTCCCACTGTTTACTCTGCTTAAAATCCAAGGTTAAAAATATTATTCCTGTCTTAGTTTTGCACCAAGACAGTCCCCGACCTTTGCTCTGTCACTTACTGTTGAGTTTTCAACTAGCACAGGAGTCTCGACTTCCATTGTTCTTTGAAGGACTTTCCAGATTAAGTCTATCCATTCAAATGATCTCATGATCTTTAAGGTGTTCATGTGCAAAGCAGTGAACACAGTCTGACAAAAAAACAACACTGCATGGCTCTACATGCACACTTACAGCAACCACAGAGCTGGTACTTAATTGCTAAATACACAGTAGGCCTAACCACTCAGAAGTCATTCATCCAATATTTTATTCACACGGGTTAATCTAGACTGTTAAACTCTCAGGGTTCTTGGTACTTCCTAAAACTTCTCGATAAGTAGCTCTAAAGTATGGCAGTTTGCCATATTGCTCTTTTGTTCATTGTGCATACATTGCATAGAGTAGTTTGAGCTGATAAAGTAATTTTCTATCACTGCACCATTACATCTAATCTAATGCTCATGGATGGTGTTTTTATACAGCATATGAAGATTCTGTGACTGAGAATGAATTTTTGTGAATCCAAAATGTGTTTAACCACAAAATGTGCTTGGTTTCACTGCTGAATATACATAATTAAAAGTTGTTGATGTAAACTCTATGTGAATTACCTGTTTGATTCAAACTTTACAGAAATCAAACTGGATGTTAGTTTCTTATGGCCTATTAGATGCTTATGGGAAAAACCCTGCAAGTATGTTGTCATGCCAATATTATTCAAAAGTGGACCTCATAAGACAGTGAAATGCATTTTAAAGAAAATGCCCTCTTTTTGAACAGGTTGCAACTATTATGGAAGAAAAACTTAAGTCTTTGGATTGTCTAGAGGACATGGTCACTTGATCAGATGACTTGTTTTGTCCTGAGCTGGTATAAAAATAAGCCTAAATGGTTGACTGAATACAACTAAAAGCAAATCAATTTTCTTAAAGTAAAATCTAATGTAGCTCATCAGCATTGGTACAAATAAAATGCTGCAGGTATCATGTGTGGTTGAGCTTGTGCTTTATTATGATCAAATAAATGAGATTCTATGACATTAAACATGTTTAATGTGGGACTCATTAAACATTTATTATTATATAGTAGCCACAACAGGAAATATTAGCAGCTTTGAGGAGGACCATCTGTGCATACATTATGGGAGTCAAACCCTGGTGGTGTGGTATCATGCTCAGTCAGAGAAGTTCATCAAGCTATGGCTAAATGAACCCACTAGGGGGCCATAGGCCATCTCCCTGCCCCAGATCTACCAGCGTTAGTTGATGGTGAGGCCAACCACTATTGTTGTTACTACAAAAGGTCCATAAACACACTTCCATTCACAAAATAACATTTACTCAACAATTATCTATGTAAATGTGACCAAACTTAACATGCCAGGGCCCTGATCAGGCATAGACCTGGTTTAGGTCCCCACAATTTTGTTTAATTGTTGTCCAGGACAAAAATAGACAGAATGTAGATTCCAGTGTGGCATACAAAGAAGAAAAAATCTTAAGATGTGAAGGAGGGTGGAAACAGTAAAGAGTCAGATATGGGTGTATCACCACTTCTGCAAACCAAGCAGAAAAGAAAGATAAATAAGAGGATGAAATCTACAAGAGATGACGGCTGCTTCAATTTTTTTGATGGATACACAGTTTTTGAGCAAAACAAACAAATAATCAAATATAATACATGATGAGCTCAAGGCCTCAAAGATTCTCTTCTGTTTCCTTTACAGGCAAGGTCTGACATCCAGCTGCAACAGCTGCAATACACCCAAGGTTGGTGAAAAAGAAAATATAAAAACTAATATTTGCATATTTTGTCTTGCCTTTCTTGTCTATTGTATTCATCTTATCTTGCAAGTTGAGACTGTGACATCGAAACCCACAGAACAGAGAATATGGAGTCATCGGAGTGACAAAACTATCTGAATATCTCATGAGTCTGTTTTGCAAAGTAAAAACAAATAAAAGAAAGTGATGGAGAAGACTTCCACTCAGTTAACCTCTGAACAGTCAGTGATTAAGCTCTTGTTATAACATTTATAACATTTCTACAAAGTCTGAAAGACACTAAAATTACCACAGACCAACAATACAATGAAAAATACAGATTTTCATCACTGAACAACAGAAATGACAAACATTGTGGGGTATGATGGGAGGAATTAATGCTCATTTTACACAAGTTAAAGTGAATCTTACATTACGACCTAAACCCTCCTCTTTGCAGTGTCTCATGTTACACTTTGTAAGCCCAGACGTCATTGCCTGTTGACCTCCCAGTACATCACACTTGCAAATAGGAGTAAATTATATTACTGCGACTCCTGTGCATTACTGTGCATTGATTGTGCACAGATTGTACACACGTATGGTATGCATTAACTGCCCAGTATGTGTTTTACGTATATAAATAGATATATGGAGAGTGTGTGAAAGCGTGTGTTGATGCTTAGAGAAACAAAAATACAGATTTTCATTTGCCCCTAAATCTGTTCTTCAAAATGTTTGTCCTATGTTTACAAATGTGATGATGTAAATATGAATAAGATGGTGATTTTAGCTATTCTCAGATGTAGCACCCATATGTTATAATATCTTTTAAATAATTCAGCAGAAATGGGAGTTTCTAAATATGTGTTTGGGTTTACTTTAGGTACAAGAATCATCTTTATGAAACAAGAGTGTGTACACTAACACTGTTCTTATTGCTGTCCATGCACAGACAAATAGACCCACTTCCAACAGATGATTGGGGTAAGTATTATAAGTATTAGGATTATTGAACTACATTTGTACATTTAAGTACTTTTTACAGATATAAATCAATATCTACGAGTAATCACAGTCACAGAACCATTTATTTTGTGAATACAAAAAATTACAATCTTGTTTATTGCTCTCAATTTATTCTATACAAACTATATCAATGGAAGCAGAAATATATGCATTGAAAGAGACATACACACATAAAGTAAGGCAAGTAAGGCAAAGACAGATTGAAATAGACATGAAGCTGTCATATACACTACAGAAGGGAGAGGACAATTTATGCTGCTGCAAAAAGCATAAATTCAAGCATTAAAAACAACATGAGAAATGAGTGAAGTGGGCAGTACGTAAGTAACAAGAATGATGAAAGCCAACCAGTTGCATGTGACTGTTTCATTGTTTACATTCTGAATCCCTTTAAAGATTTTTTATACTTTTGGATACTATAGGACCAAGACGCAGTCCCTGTGTGAAATTTTATAAAGACAGTAAAGTTTTGAAAGTTTATGCACAGAAATATCTTGGCTCCCTATGTCAACTGTCTCATTGATCATCTTTTTAAAACAATGATTCTAGCACTAAAATCATATGAAATAACAAATCAAACTCTTTTGGTTGAAGATAATCCCTTAAATCAATATAATGTATTAATTATTCAGCTTGTAGATTTAAGTAGTCTTGTAACAACAGCTTCAGAATATGTATTCTCTTCCATCTGTTGTAGTTGCTGCCACACATAATAGTAATATTGCCAAAAGACTTGTATTTGGATTTTTTCCTATTGTAAAGTTTATCTACTGGAGTGACTTTTGTCCTATTAGCTTTTTTTATAGGTTGCTTAGTAACAGTGGCACACAGACTTTTTGAGATCGAGAGCTCCACTCCAATTTTTATAGTAACATGCATGTTGGATGGTGTAACAAAACACAACTTTATTCCTGTTTTTTTTTTTTTTTGGCAGAAACCACCCCAGTCTCAATTTTTATGAATGTATTTATACATTAGTTTTATTACTCTTAAATTTTAGAACAATTAGATGAGACTCATTGATCCAAGACAAAGATGATATCTTCAAAAAATGTAAATGAATTGCTATATTAATTTCAAATTGTTTGTAACAACAGAACGACATGTCTCTAAACAATGGGTGCAATGTGTAAGAATTAAAATTGACAAGGATGGAAGATTTGTGCACAGTAAAATGTTTGGTAACATGCAAAAAATCAAATCAAAAATAAAAGGTAATTAGATTTTTCAATTTAAGATTTCAGTTTGATCTTGACTGGTGCTGTCCTGATCTCAAACCAGGCTTTAATCAAAATCAGATGCAGATAACAGGCTGAATAATGGTGACATCAAATTGAATTAGCAGCTGAGCATGTTGGATTTCTTGAGCTGGAGCAGAAAGTATATTCTCTGCTAGGTTTGTGCCTTCCTCCTGCTTTCTGGGATTTTTCCAAACAAATGAACGTGAATTAAAGGAGAATAAATCCGGATTTTAACCCAGAATAGCAATTTAGAGGTTCTACATTAATTTACAAATTAGGCAATACCTGGAGTAATAAGAAACCATGAAGCACTTTGTCCTGTTTTTAGTATGTCTATCCACTCAAATGGTTGGAACAATTCAGCATATGAACATGACTGTCTTGCTTCCTTTAGGGACCCTCGAATTTCCCTTTGGGGATCAATAGCTTATCTCATTTTATGTACAGATTTCCTACATGAAATAAGGCACAAAGATCGTACGGTGGTCACAAAGCATCACCTTATCCTGCAAAACTTGACTCCCAAAGGGTTATATTCTACAGCCTTGCTGATAGACTTCCACCTGTGTTTTAGACACCATCATCCCAGACACCCCTCACACCAAAGTCCCTCAGGTCACTGTGCCAGTTTCACTCAGGTGTGGATCATAACTTTTAAAGACAAATAAAGAGAAAGGCCTCTCTAAGAAGGGTTCCTCCCTAATTAATACCTACTCCACAGGGGACAGTGCTCTCCCCCTTCCTCTTCACCCTGTACACCTCAGACTTCAGCTACAACTCTGGGAGCTGTCACCTCCAGAAGTTCTCTGATGACACAGCCATCGTCGGATGTGTATCGTCAGGGAATGAGCGGGAATACAGGACTGTCATCACTGACTTTGTCAACTGGTGTGGCACAAACCACCTCCAGCTCAACGCCAGTAAGACAAAGGAGATGGTTGTGGATTTCCGCAGGAGGGGGACACCTCAGACTGTTCCAGTGACCATCCAGGGTCTGGACATCGAGATGGTGGAGTCCTACAGATTCCTGGGTGTCCACCTCAACAACAAAATGGACTGGTCAACAAACACAGACGTCCTGTACAAGAAGGGCCAAAGTCGTCTCCACCTGCTGAGGAGACTGAGGTCTTTTGGAGTGTGCAGGACTCTGCTCAGGACTTTCTATGACTCTGTGGTAGCATCTGCACTTTTCTATGCAGTGATCTGCTGGGGGGCAGGGAGCACCGAGAGGGACAGGAAGAGACTGAATAGACTGGTCAGGAGGGCCGGTTCTGTCCTGGACTGCTCTTTGGACTCCCTGGAGGAAATGGGTGAGAGGAGGATGTTAACAAAGCTTGTATCCATCATGGACAATCCCTCTCACCCACTGCACCAGACTGTGGGGGCTTTAGGCAGCTCCTTCAGCAGCAGACTGAGACTCCCACCCAGCAGGACGGAGCGCTATCGCAGATCATTCCTCCCCTCTGCAATAAGACTTTACAATGAACAGTAACAAAACTGGATTTACACCACCACTTTTTTTCTGGCATTTAAATTGTGTAAATTGTGTATATTGTAGAAAGTTTTATTTTTTTCTTCTCCCCTTTTCCCTTTTCTAATTTTTTTCTTAATTATTACATTTATTTAAGTTCTTAATATTAGGATCCTTATTGTTATAACTGCATTTTTGCACTCTTGGTCTTGTTTGTGATGCTGCTGTGACAAAAAAATTTCCCCCATGGGGGAGCAATAAAGGAATATTCTATTCTATTCTATTCTATTCTTATGATAATAACAGTCTTCTTCACGTCCACAGCTCAAGGCCGGAAAACAATCAAAGAGCATCACTGCAGCTCATCGTACCACAAATACAGCTCTGATCAACAGTCTACAGTAGTCCTAAAGTGTAAGTAACAATCGCTGTGAAACAACCCCCCATTATTTCTTGTCCAACTGCAGGTTGCATTAAAAAAAAGTAATCATTGTGATTATTTTTGTAATTAATATTAATATCAGCATTATTTTCTGTTTTTTTTTTCTTTTCTTGCCCATGTATGGACATTAAAAGCAATAGAAGGATCGGCCACCCCAGAAATTCACCAAAAATTCCTGAACTAAACTCTAAACAACTATTCTCCATAACAGAGTACTGCTAAACCCAACTCATCGTAAGTTTATTTATACAGCACCTTCAATACACAACAGAATGCAGCCTAAAGTGCTTCACAAAAATAGAGTAATAGCATTAGAAAATAAACTAATGAATGAATAAGTAGATAGAAGTCTTAAAAGACAATTACAATTGTTTAAGAAGGTAAAATTTGAATAAAACAGAAATCTATCAGACAAAGTTTGCAAGTGAACATTTGGCTGCTGTTTATTTATCAAAAATAGCATTTGAGTACCATAATGTCCCCTACCTTGCCATTAAATGAATATTTGACTGCAAGTTTGCATGCAGAAATAGTTTCCAATTTTTTAAATACTCAAAATTGGGCCTGTGGACACACATCCACTTTTTAAATCCCTAATGAAACAAGCAAAAAGTGAAACTTTAAACATAAAAAACTATGCATAAGAGAATAGCATTTGTATAATACTTTGTTTGCAGCTGAGGTAAAGATAATAGAGATAGACAGGGTAAATAAATCCTCTTTATATGAGTGTTTACAGGCCCATTATTTATCTTGCAACTTCACAAGCTAGTGCCCCAATGGGCCACCCACTCCAAACAGTCTAGAAATGCCGCTGCTCTTGAACAAGTACAAATAAGAGAACATCAATCAATTATCCTTTGTTCTTTGATTTGTGTATAAATTAACTGATCACAAATCTGGTTTTGTTTTGTGTTGTTATGTGTGGACAACCAAAATTGTTTGGCTAAGTAATGTGTCACTGTAATTCAGGAATGCCTGATTCAATGTATTCATATGAGTTTTATTCAAATAAACATAATGTTACTCTAAATCTGTAAGATGTAGTAATAGTGTAACCAATTACATAAATACTTTAAAACTGACTCTAAAATTACCTTCTCGTACAAAAGAGGTCAGACAAGCAACAAACCACCTCCAAATCTTTTCAGCGTGTCTTTCCTTGAATCTATAGCATATTGGTCCAACGTGCTATTCATTAGCATGAATTTATTTGACGTGGTAAGTTTAAATAACAGCTAATCTCTTCTCATTCATTTTAAACCACAACTCCCATAATGCATTGCCTGTACTTGACAAGCGACAAGGATGACGTCTAAGACTGGAGCCTGCGGTTGTTGGTGAGCGCAGATTCAGATTAAGAACATTTTCAGTGATGATTTTTTTAGTTATTTCAGAAATTCAAATCCTGTTTTACTGTAAATCTTTGTAATAGTGTTTTTGGCATATGGAGAAACTAATCGCTGCTTCATAGCGTGACAAACATGCTATTAGTAACATAGGCAGCTAGCACGTGAGCTGTTATGTTTACAGTCTGATCATAACCGTTTAGGAAAACTGATACATAAGAGTTCAATCTGCAAATTTAAGGCCTGGGACAGAGGTAATATTTACTGCATGCTTATTTCACTGACTTATGTCTCTTCAGTAATAGTTTGTAGTCAAAATTTTCCTAGAAATAACCGTTTGATGTTCAACTGTGTTATGAGTGTGACTGCTGAAAAGTTTAACAGTACAATACAAGTCAAGATCACTTCATCGTTATAAAATATCTATTTTTTCTTTGGATTATTTACAGTTTTATTTTTGTTGCGTTGAATACAGATAGTCAAACAGTTGTTTTTGTAAGATTGTCCCTGTTTCCTCCTGTGTTTGGTGTTGTTTAAAGTGTATTATTTGTCTTAGGAAAATAAATACGTCTTCTAGATTTCACATACGATGATCACTTTCCTCCACAGGGCTCATGAAACACCACCGAACACCTGATGAGAAATAAAGGCTGCTAGATGCTGCTCTGCTCCTCAATCTTTGACCATCGTTTTTGTAGTAAGAAAGGATGCCTTACCACTGTGTTGCCTACGGATGTGGTAAAACTGCAGACGACGGTGTGACACTCTTTAAATTTCCCAAAGACCCACAAGAGTTCCTGAAATGGGAGAAGCAGGTCCAGCGAACCCGCTCCCATTGGGTGGCCACACCAAACTCTCACCTTTGCAGTGAGCATTTTGGCAGGGAGTATTTTGAGCCCAAACCAGGGGCTCTTAAGCTGAGGCCTGGAGCTGCTCCTACTGTATTTGTCCGTCCACACTGTTCCTCCTGCAGTGGAGCAGGCTGCAGAAAATGCTTGCCCGCCATTCAACGCAGAAGCATCACAGCTGACCCGAATGAGCACAACTCAAGTGTGAGTTAAAGTTATTATAGTGTTTCACTGTTATTGCTAAAGCAGGAAACTAGCTTTTTTGTCTTTTCACTTCACTTCAACTTTATTATGTCCCAAAATTGACTAATCGGGTTGCAGCAGGCACAGGCATTGAAAACACTGCCATACATCATAAAAGAAATAAAAGAAAATACATCTACATAAAAAACAATTCAGGAGGTAAAGAGCATTAAAGATGATTTAGAAGGTAAAAAAGCAGCATATGTCAGTCATACCAGTACTTTTGCATGAGCAGAGTGCACAAAATGCAGAAACAAAGTGCATTGTGCAGTTTGCGTACCAATAAAAGAAACCCTTGATCAAGCTTGATCCTTCCAAGATCAGCGAGATTAGGCCCATCAGACCTAGAACCGATACCCCTACTCCATACAGCAAGACCACAATAATTCAGTACGATACAAAATAATAATAATAACAACAATAATAATAATAATAGTAATAATATCAGTAACAGTTATCTCCTCCTGCAGGAATCATTTAGGGCTCTGATAGAGCCTGGGATGAAGGAATTTTTATACCTATTTTTTGTGGCTGTCGGAACTCGCAGCCAATGGCCAGAAGGTAACAGATTGCACTCTGAGCTGAGAGGATGGTCACTATGAGACCGAATGGACACAGCTTTTTTAAGAACCTGCTTGTTCAAAATATGATTCAAGCTAGTGAACTGCACATCTGCAATCTTACTTGCCACCTTTACAATCCTGTCAAGGGCGTTTTTCTCTCTGGTCCCCAGGTTGCCGTATCGACAAACAATACAAAAAGATATGACGGATTCAATAAAAGCAGAATAAAACAGCAACATCTGGGACTTATCGATTTGAAATTTGGCGAGCTTTCTTAAACAAAAAAGTTGTCCCTGGCCTTTATGCACAGCACTTCGGTATTACAGTTAAATTTCAGGCTGTTGTCGATCACAGTGCCTCAATATTTGTAGTTAGTTACAATCTCCATAGCCTCACCCTTGACAACACTGTTCTGAGGAGCTGGGGGGGATCGTCTAAAATCTTTACACATGTCTTTTGTTTTACTGACGTTAAGTTTTTTGTCATCTGTATCATGTAAATTTGAAGTCATTGTCTTGCCCTTTCATTCCTCTATCCAGTGCAGTGAAAAGAGGCTCACTCAGTTTGATGCTGCTGATGGAGGAGGCGACAGCGAAAATCCAACAGGAGGAGGGGTTACAGTGAGAAGTAAACACACCATGGATAAATCTGGTGAGTTTTAAGAGACTAGATGAGTTACAAAGTTTGATAAACTAGACACTAACTTATTTTTTTCATTGTAGTTGTATTTTATCATTTCTAAAAATAAAATTAGAAACTGTGGAACTTTATTTGTAAAACGCTTGAAGCATCTTTTTGAGCACTAAAGGTCCTGACAAAGTTAGATGATGTTGAATTCAAAATGTTTTATCTCTACAGTGGTGTGCGAGAACTGTGGCACCACCGGGCCCATGAGCACCTTCTTTTCGAAGGCAAAGCGATTCTGTTCTCTGTCCTGTTCACGGTCTTTTTCATCAAACTCCAAGAGGACCTCCATACTGGCACGTCTGCAGGTGAGAAGAATAAATGTTTTCTTTTTTCACACAGGCAACAGTGAATCAAGATCTTGTTTGTTACCATGCCACAATCCTCATTCTAGAAAAGTTGAGATGCTGCATAAAATGTAGAGTTTTTTTTGTTTGTTTGTTTGGCTGCAAATCATTTAAACACTTAATGGAACTGAAAATTCTGCCAAGAAAACGTATCAGATACTGTAACCAACAAAAAATATTGCTTTATGAAAAGTATTAGCGCATGGTAAATTTGATGCTAGTTACATGTTTCATGAACTGTTTGGACGGACACAACAAAAATCTTAAAAGGTTGTGTAATGTTTAAAAAGCACCAGAAGGAATATCTCGTATCTGATTAAGTCAGTTGGCAAGAGTTTAGTAACATGCCTAGTTTTAAAAAGGACACCACAGAGAGGCTGAGATTCTCAGAAATAAAGTTTTAAAGAGGTCCAGCACTCTGAGAGAGACCGCATGAGCAAATAGTTTACAAATTATAGAATAACGTATCTGAGAATCATGGTGATGAAGCCCCATGCAACAAAATATGTTTTTAGTGATGCAAATGCAAAGCAAGGTGAAAGACATATCACTGATGACATAAAAGGGGGGTGTGGGCTAACAAGAAATAAGAATAAACACTCTTTTAGAAACTGCTTCTCTAGCCTGACTTTTACATGATTCCTTTTACTATTACAAGAATTAAGCTATTCCAAATCCATGCAGAACCTCCCACGGTTCAAACAGGATACACCATAATATGCAGTTTTCCCCCTTTTATTCTTTCTCAGGATGCTTGATGAAAATAAAAATCTCCCTCCACACGTTCTGTCTGGATCATATATTACATATCAACTCTAGCTTTAGTTTTCATCAATCTGGGGATAAGCACATCATCTTGATAATACAGAGAAGAGATGATTCAAACTTGTCATTTAGAACTTTTGAAAGTTAAAATTGATGTAAAGGAAGCTGGTTTTCCTTCTGGTGGTCCACTGATGTTAATTAGACAGAAACGTAGCATTTAGATTTGTGTCTAAAAGGTTCCTCAAAATGATCTACCACTCTATTGGTTGTTTGAACAAAAGTTACAATGCATAAAACAAACAGCATTTCACATATAACATAAAATAAGCCATAAATTGGGAACATTTATTTCCAATATGTCTTCCAGAGATAAGTTGGAGCGGTCTTTATCGAATGTGTTCTGCATTTGTATGTTGATATGACCTGTATAGTAGTTGTTTTTAATGTGTTAATTTATTAGAGTATTTCAAAAGGCTATATTTATGGCCACAAGGTGGCAGTGTGTTCCTATAAAGCGGCGGCCCTTGCATGATGAGGAGAACGAAGAAGACGGCCGCGCTGGATTTTAAAAACACTGGCCCACCTGAGAGGCAGCTCCATGGACTACACATGTTTACAATAACAAAGATGTGATCAAATATAGGACTAGGAAAAGAGTGCTGGGGTCATATGTAGTTAAATGACTTCCATTTTTTCGCAATTGTTTGGCGTTATAGTAATGCGTGTATCATAATAGCCATCTTTGATTTGCGGGGGACTATTTTAAGAAAGTTTCCAAAGTTGGGCGACATCGACGGTGGATCAACTCAGGAGAACCGGAAGTTTGCACATTTGTTGCCACGGATGAAGCCAGCAGAAAGTGATATTTAAGCCGTAAAAAAGGCACATGGATAAAGTGCATGCTCGTGTTAGAATATCTCCCCAGTTTAATATCAATACCACCATTGTCGTTGCCTTTCCTCGCACAATATCATCCCGCGGCTCACCTTGATCAAATGTCTCACTGAATGTTTTCCTCTGTAGAAGATGGTGCATATTTTAGCTTTTCCGGCCAGTCTACATCGAGATAAATGCTTTGCACCGTAAAAGTTTCACCGTATCCCGTTGAATTGTCGTTGGTCATTTGCCCTAAAAAGGATCTGAGAACACCCTGAACAGCACTGAAGAACCTCCGCGTTTGCAGGGACTATTTTTTTCTGACTGAAACTGAAGCCAAAGATGAGAGACATTCACACAATAGAAGCCACAGCAGCACCCAGACGAAGGGTAAGATAACCACAAACTAACCAGACCACTTAAAGAGGAAAAAATGATCAAAGTACTTGGACTGTGCATTGAATATTCAGTTGAGCAGATTTAGTAGTAGTAGTCGTTTATTCAGTCATGACAACACCAAATATTGTACACAATATTGACATTTCACACAAAATCACTAAATCAAGAATCATGTGTTGAATATTGACTGAAAAAGGCATAGGCAGAAGCAAACTGCTTATAAAAGCCTACCCTGTATTGTCATCTTTTTTAAATTTTTAACCACAACAATACAGCGTATACATCTCAATACAAAACATTTCTTTTCCTTTTTCAGCTGTCTGTGTATTTTTACAAACATCCGCAGATAATGTAGGATTAAATCAAACAAAATAATCATAGTAATCATCACAAATAACAATGTCCACGCCAAAGTACAGATTTAAAGGCACAGATTCTAGTCAGAGGCAAGATGACAGTATTTTGACATGGATAGGAAGTTCTTACATCATTAACATTAACTGTCATTGCATCAATAAAGGTACCACAAGTTCCCATCTTTCAATAAAGGAGGCCCTCTGAAAATTTAGTGAAAATGTGATCTGCTTAATATTCCATACTTTTTGAATCCAGATATTGTATGAGGGAGATTCTGGTTTCAACCATCTGATGGTTATAGACTTCAAGACTGCAGTCAATAATATGTTTAAGATGTATTTTTCTGACCTCCTGTCCAAACCTTCAGGCTGCATGTCAAGTGTTGATATGAAGTAACATGTTTTGGGATGAATGAAGATTCAGATCATTTGGAACAAGGGTTTTAAGTTTTGTGATTTTGAATAAATCATACCTGTGACATTGACCTTTCATCATTTTCCTCTGGCTTCCTTCTCTTGTCTCTGTTTCACGATTATCAGTGGAACAGCCTGGACCTGCTGTATGTTTCCTAAGAAGGATGGTTAGCTCAACATCAATAAAATGGACTCAAAATTGCAATAATGTAGTGCCAAAAGATGGGAAATAAACAAGTGACATATTCGGGGGGAAAAACAAGCTTTCTGTGGTCTCAGTTTATCCAAGCTGCCTTGTGATGCACCTATCTACAGAAAGTTGGCATAGCAGCAGCCTAATGATTAATAATTAATCCGTCTTTCTGTCTCTGTCTCTCCATCTCTCTCTCTAGGGAAGGCCCCCATCGAAAAAAGCCACAGTGCTGCGCAAGGTGAACAAAGCCTTAGCAGCCCCATCAGGATTAGATGGTAAGAGCACCAAACACACACACACACACACACACACAGATTCACAATATTGCAGTAATTAATCAGATGTCATACTTGACTTGGAAGCATTTGAGGGTCATTATGAAGACGGCGTGAAGTCTGATACACCCTAACAGAGATTTCCAATTGATAACAGATGTTAGGAACTGACCCATGGACTTTCAAGCCACTTATTGAATGATTCTCAGCGGCATCTGATTTGCGTTTGGGAATATTGTCATAGAAGCTTTTGTAGACAATGTATTCAAACAGTCGAAATAAACACAACTCCTCTCTACTTTCCCCAGTGGCATCTCCTGCACGTTTTAAGTGGGGCCCTTACTTGGACAAGGAAACATCTCTGGCTGCATCCGTGTCCTGCTTCAGACATGTGAGTCCTATCTGTAAAAGATGAATCAAGTTCAGGTCCTACATGTTGTATCATCTGCAGACACACAGCGTATTTTAAAAGTTTTTACTTTTTTCACTGGGATGAAAATCTTTACTGAAGCTCATGATTAAGAAGATAAGCACATTATATTTGCTGAAACAATCAATTAAACACAGTTACTATGAGGTAATACATGACCCTTTGGGCACATTAAACAGATCATAGTGATGTCTGGTGTTGAAGAAAATGTGTGAACTCCCACCTGCAGGCCCCGCTCTGTGCCCAGTGGGATGACATCCACACAGGAATGAAGGTGGAAGTCTTGAACACAAATGCAGTCCTGCCCAGTAAAGTCTACTGGATCGCTACTGTCATCCAGATTGCAGGTGAATACTTCACTCCAATACATCAATGTGTTTATTTTTATCCATCAGTAAAGTCTTACCTGTCATCATGTATTTTGAAAGGGGATATTCCGGCATAAAATTAATTTAGGGTCAAACACACAGGGTCAAGCACCTAACTTCATCTGCAGTACATATAGGGTCCCAGCCATAGCACTAGCCACCAAACATCTTTTTAGCTTTGCCTGATTTCTTTAGCAAAAAGACCAAACACAACTCACCCACTCTCTTCCAGCAGTCGTTTGTTTGTAGCGAGACCTCGTGCCAGTCTGTTACAGACTACAGCGGGGTGACGCAGCTCAAGGAAGAACATTTATGATCATTTTTTATAATTTCCTTGAAGTAATAATCATCATATTAATCATTTTGCACTTTAGACGCGGTAGTTCTTCTGCTTTAGCGTCTGGTTCTGATTGCATTTCCATGAAGAAGTTATCATACATGTTACTAAAATTGGTATAACAAACGGTCGGCAACATTCATCTCTCCAGGGGGTGTCTAACTTGATGTTTCGGTGTGTTTGACCCTAAATTAATTTCACGCCGGAATATCCCTTTAAGTATTACTCAAAATTATAGATGATCCTTCTCTAGAAATGCTTTGTAATAACAATCCCATATCTAGTCTTACATTACATGTTCATGTTGGCCCGGCTTTTAACCGATACAATAACATCATATTATTTTATCCTCTCCTATTTTCTCACAAGGATACAAAGCACTGTTGAGATATGAGGGTTTCGAACACGACAGCAGCTGGGATTTTTGGTGCAGCCTTGTTTCAGGAGAGCTGAAACCGATCGGATGGTGTGCCATGACGAGCAAGCTGCTGGTGCCTCCAAAAGGTGAGGGTTCCCGCTAAAACTTAAAACACACAAAAATATGATAATTAAAGCGCTCAGATTATCCAATCAGAAAAACTACGAGGAGTTTTTGTCATATTAAGCAGATCTTACTGTCTATGTTCAACCAGGAGTTAGAAACAAGGATAATCAGACAGACTGATCAGCAATAACACATTGACCACCTGCCTAAAATTGTGTGAGACCCCATCTCCTCCAGTCAGGGTCAGAATAGCCCTGACTGGATAAGGCATAGACTTTCTGTGCTGTGGTGTCTAACCAGCAGCTGACCCTTCAAGTCCAGTAAAATGTGAGCTGGAGCCTCCATAGATGGGACTTTACTGTCCTTTGTATCGTAAAGAAGCCCAGTTAGACTGAGATCTGGGAATTTGGAAACCAAATGGTCCAAATCTGGTGATTAGATGTTGGAGTTTGTTCTGACTTTAATGGGTCCATAGATGTGAAGCAGAACATTCCCGATTGGAAGGCTTATCTGATGAAGAAGCTGGTGGGAGCTGACACCTTACCTGTTGACTTCTATCTGAAGGTAAGCATCAATGCTGCTTCATGATGCTAAATAAGTTAACCACTTTATCTATATTTGTGAAATGTATAATGAAATCAGAGCCAGCTTTACCAGTGGAGTACTGTATATGTGCTCATACAGTGGATTTAGTGCAATAAGTGTTTTTATTCCCCTGAACGGTCATCTCTTCTCTGTTTTCTTCTTCTCAGCTCGCTGAGAGTATAAAGACATCCTTCAAAGCCGGTATGCTTGTGGAGGTAGTGGACTCCAAACACGTGAGCCGAACTCGTGTGGCCCTCGTTGACATGATTGTTGGAGGCCGATTGCGCCTGTTGTACGCTGACCAAAGGGAAGCCCCTGAAAACACTACCCTTGACTTCTGGTGTCACATGTTGAGTCCTCTCCTTCACCCGATCGGCTGGTCCCGCAGGGTGGGTCACGAGATTAAAGAACCCGGTAAGTCTTGATTTTTTTTCTCTCTTTTATGTTATTAATATTTTGTTTAAGGTTAGTGTTCGTCTGAAGACTGGCATCACACCCCTCTACCTTTATGCGTCAGTTTAAGTGAATTAAACAGATGAAAATAGACCAGTGTTGTTCAAAGTTAGTCATCGTCTTTAGCTGTTGGACAGGATAAGTTAGTTTTTGTGCAGTAAATTCACAGGAATGGAATTAATCTCACTCAAATTTGTTCTTTTAAGGGTGAATAATTTAAAAAATGCTTCTCCTAATTACAGTAACCAGCGCGGAAGTTGCTGCCAGTGCCAAGGGATACAATGACATGGTATCTACACTCTTTACAAAGGTATGAATTGTTTCTGATGTAATGAATTGAAAAAGCAAAAGAAGCTGCATTTTCGAAACATCCGCTTTGGTTTTGAAGCTTTTTTTTTTATAGTAAGTTGTCTTCTATGGGCCTCACTGCTGAAGGAACAATTACAGCCGTAACTCATCGTAAAAAGTACCGTTAAGTTTGTTTAGCCTCACTGATTCAGACGTATCTGCCAACTGTGCCGTCAAATACGACCTGCCTTCAACTGAGCAGATTGTCTTTTTGTGGGGCCATTTTTTTCAGTTCTTTGCCATTTTGTGTTTTCCTATGATGCCGGTGTTTTATTTAGCTGGATAACAGTGACAGTTAGTTGTTTTCATGGTTTATCAGAAACTTCTATGTTAGGCAGCTACAGACGCTGTCTCTGTGGAGATTGTTTGTATAATGTTGTCAAGCAAAATTACTGACATAAAAGAATTTGATCTGGTGCCGTAAGTCTGTGTTGCATTAAAACTGTGCATGCTGTTAGGCAAATAGATAAAATGTCCAAAGTCTTTCAAGGTCCATCATGTAAAATTGACTTTTGCATTCACACTCTGTATTGAAATAGTACCCTTCCCCCCACCTTTATGAAGTTTTGTGTGGTCTGCAGCCCAGGTTTGTCTACATGGAGGGGTGTTACTTTGAGGAGGGAATGAAGTTGGAGGCCATTGATCCTCTAAATCTGGGAAGCATCTCTGTGGCCACTGTGCACAAGGTAAATCAGCTGTTTATTTCTGTCTGATGAGGTCTGAGTAAAGCTGAGTTCAGACCAAAAGCAAAGAATATATTCATGATGTATTTCCGCCTTGAGTTTGAGAAGTGAAATTATTTAGGTGTTTTCACTTCAAAGGGGACACAAACTCCCACCTCCAGATATGATGAGGATATAAAAGCTGTTATTTTATTTTATTACAATCCTCAGAGGATATTCCTTTATAGATACTCACCTCAAGCATTCTCTTTCAACTGTGGAGAGCCTGTTATCCTTTTCTGATGGCTCACTGTTTATTGTAAGGCTGCCGGCCAACCACAGTGGTATGAACCTGATAGATAAGATTTTCTTTTATTGAGTACAACTAAAATACAAAACCAACTCTAAACATAAGAAAAAGCTTGATTTGAGAATGAAGGTTAGATTGATATTTTCTTATTCATCCTTTCCCAACCCAAAATGATTCTGTTGCTCGAGATGAAACAGATTGACTCAACATATAACATTTCTTCCCCTTTTCTCTTGTCGCTCTCTCTTCACCTGTAACTTCTTTCAGGTGCTGTTAGACGGATACTTGATGGTGGGCATCGATGGTACAATATCCCACAATGGCGCCGACTGGTTTTGTTACCATGCCTCATCGCACGCCCTCCTTCCTGTGGGCTTCTGTGAAAAGAATGACATCCCCCTCTCTGTACCTCAAGGTAAACACAGACATGCTTATCTCTGTGCCTATGATCAATCTCAGTCTGCTGTTTCAAGTATACTACACCATACTAAAATTAAGAGATGTTATTCAGTCCAAGACTTCACAATTTTGATTAAAAAAAAACCATACAGTAAGCGGTTGAGTTGAACTTTGATACAATGCCATATAATGAAAATCCAACAACATCAATACCTGTTTCAACACCACAATGACAACAAATGAACTTCTGGGCACCTTAAACTTAATTATATGACTTTTTATTTTCTATCTGCCAGATGAAGTTTGTATTATTTTGAGGGTGTGACACATTCACCCCTCTACTCTGATCTCCTCCAACAGACAGATATCTTACACATGTATCTTTGAGGAATGTGAAATAGATTTTAAAAATGTATTTGCCGGCCTGGGGGTTTCTAAAGTCCACTATGCAGAGGCTGTGACAGATGGCAGAACAGAGAGATGATGCACAGCAGACAGGAAGGAGCAGCATTGAAAGTCCAACGCCTTTTTACATGTTTGTGCAAAGGCGCGGAGGTGTTGACAAGTTTTGTAGAGAGTCAAGCGGGGACTTGAGTTTGATGCTTGAACCCGAGTCACACCTTAATGCACGCAAACATGACTTGAGACTCCAGTCCAGTTACTATACTCAACACAACCTTTTTATTTTGTATCTTTGGCCTATTAATATCATGTGCAACCTCAAACAGAGAGAGTCTTGGGATGAATCTTGAATATATAAAAGGTTTACTTTTTGGATAAAATAACGGGGACAAAATGAACAATTTTGGGACATTGTGATGTTGCATAATACCTGGGCAGGCAGTTCAAGCATACATGTCGCAAATTTTTACTTATTTTCAAACTTTTTAAGCTCACAGATAAATAAATGAGCCATCTCCACTCGCTCAGTCCCTCTCTTGTATGTTACTAATTGCATATATTACACACCCTGCAGGAGAGAAACAAAGAGAAAGTGAGTTATGTTCAAATCAGCTACTTTGGTGATTATCTATGATTCAACAGGCTGTGAGCCACTTCTTCGCATTTCAACAGAGCACATTTTCTGATCATTATAGTGTGACTTTAGACAAATAAACTTGTTTTAAGTCCTCAGAAGATTTAGTACCGCTGTGTTGTGTTACCTTTAAAAAAAACAACACTCAGTAGTAATCAGTAGAGACAGAAAGGACAAATAAATCTGTTGATTTCTTACTGCTGCAAAAGCCAGTGACCCAGTTTGACCACCTCAGTCAAAAAGTCTAGATATCCGCTCACAGAGTCTATGGATAACATAAAAATGATTATTACAATTAATGTGTAACATAATGTAAAATACTGAACTTTGCCGTAAATAAAACTCCGGTTTCTTTGCAGGTTATCTCTCCAAGACTTTCAGCTGGGACAAATATCTGAAGGAGACCGGAGCTCAAGCTGCACCGAGGAGGCTGTTCAATGTTGTAAGTTCAAAAGTTTCAGAAGTTCAAACCAAGTGCACAAGTTCAGATCGTGCCTTCTGTTTATAATAAATGAGTCAGCCAATTAAGTGACTTATACTGTGGGTGAATACCTGATTCTGATTGGCTGTCTTTTTTCAGGACTACCCGGGTCATGGCTTCTCTCCCAACATGAAGCTGGAGGCGGTGGATCTGATGGAGCCACGCCTGGTGTGCGTGGCCACCGTGAAGCGCTTCGTGGGCCGCCTGCTGCTCATCCACTTTGACGGCTGGGAGGACGAGTTCGACCAGTGGATCGACTATCAATCCCCGGACATCTACCCTGTTGGGTGGTGTGATCTCTTGGACTACCAGCTGCAGCCCCCTCCTGGACCCGGTAGACCATACTGCTTAACAGCTGCACCTCCTAATGTTTTGTAGCAAGCTGTTCTATTCATTACAAGGATTAAACGTGAGCTGAATTTGTTGTTCTCTATTTTCCAGGGAATTTGATAGAAAACCAGGCAGCACAAAACAAGAAAACCAAGCCGTTCATTTTCAAGAAAAGGAGTAAGTTTTGTTTTAAGCACATGTGCAAAGTCAAACATGCAGATTTCTGTGAGGTTTTAAAAGCTATCCTTTAACTCCCATTTTCTTCTTCCCATAGAAAAGAGGAATGCCAAGAAAAGACTCTCTCAGGAACTTGATGTCAGCGATGGGCAGCCTGAGGCCTTTGGCACTGACAGTCATCCAGAGCTGTGTCTCCCCCCAGAAGTTCCTCTCATCCAGCCCAAGACGGAGCCAGAGGAGCAGGAGAGTGCGTGGACAAACTCACATAACTACTTTAACTTTTTCAAAGAGAATATTTCTTAAAAAATGCTGATTCTGACTTGTTTCTGTGTCTGTAGTCTCAACAGTGCACGTAAAAGTTGAGGAAGTGGAGGTGGAGATGGAGACCCCCACGGCTGATCCTCGAGTCTCTTTGAGGGTAATTAAAAAGGAGGACGCGGGGGAGCAGAGCGAGTCAGGACAACAGGAGGCACCAGAGCTGAGCGGCTTGAACAACGGAGCGAGTGAAGCAGCAGAAACACGGTGGAAAGAGCTGTCCTTGTTGGAAGAGAGTTCCAATAGTCAAAGCAGCAAGGAGGAGAGAGGAAGGAGAAGAAACAGTGGAGGAGGGAGGAGAGAAGAGGCAGAAGAAGAGGAAGGAGTTCAGGGTGATGATATCGCTGTTGAGGAGATTTCAGAGCTTGATGTGGAGCTTGACATGGAAGACGAGGTTGCAGAAATGTAGTGATGAGAGGCAGATGTCTGCTTAAAGATTGAAGACAACTGTTCATGTTTGCACAAGGGCAAATATCTGGATGACTGATGGACAAAAAAAGACAAAAATACAAAAGAAGACGAACAAAAGCATATTTGAATATAAAGAGCACAGAGAGGTATAACGGTTTTCTGTGAATTTACAGCAATGGTCGTGTAGTTGGCATCCTAAACATCAGTCCTGGTTGGTCTGGTCATGTGCTAAAAGAGAGTGCAGATCCTGAACTTTACAGGCCAGAGAGTCAAACTTCAGCTGTCTTTTTATAACAGCTGTGATGTGGCTATGAAAGGTGCGACTGTTATCAATGTGACTGAATAATAGTTATAAAAGTAATCGTAAGTGTCATGCGTTATCAGTTTTTTTTGATCTCTTAAGTTTAGACAGGTGTTATGAATTCAAATCAGGAATGATCATTCAAGCCTCGTTTTACTTTCCAGATCCTGACATTTTCAGACATTTTCTATCTGGAGATCATGAGTTTAAGAAGTTCAGACACATTTTTACAATAGTTTTGGTTAATGGGGAATCTGAGTAGAACGTGCAGTTTTCCAACATGTTGACTTTGGATAATTTTACTACAGACCACAGAGAACCTGTTAGCCAGCTTCAAAACTACCTCACCTCTCATAGCTTAACATGACTAAACATGGCAGACAGAAGTTTGTTGTAATCTTTTATTTTTTCCATATCCAAGTGTGTCTTTATTTGTAAATATGTGATGTTTCATTAAAGAAAATACAGTTTCTAAACTTTCTTATATGATGCTGACTGAGCGTGTCTTTACATCATTCTGATGTAGTTATAGTGGTCAGAGATCTAGCATTCAGCCCAAGTTACTAGAGCTATTAAACATTTGCTTGATTTACACCCTCAAATGGTACAACAGAGTTTCTTGGGAGCTTTTTGAGCTACAAGTTTGTATGTTATACTTTTATGTTGAAGTAATGCAGTTCTGTTGATCGCATATTTACTTGTGTAGATCCTTCTTTAACGTTGATGAATCAGATGGTGATAATCTGAAGAAGCTTTGGCAGCTACAACTTTCAGAGTCTGCAGAGGTTGCAGTTTCAGAGTTCAGTTCATGGTTTAACTTCAACTATTCCTGTAGCTGCCCGTTTCTTAATACTTCACGATCAGAAGCTGCGGGTTCAGGCCATGCTGCGTCTCTTGGTGTTTTTCTTGGCTGCTGCTGCTGGTTTTGTGTTGGGAGTCTTGCGAGTTTTGGATTTGGCTTTCATCATTTTGACCTGCCGGATACCATTGAGGTGCATCGGTTTGGGTTTGGTCGCCTTGGGTGCTTTTGCAGGTTTGGGGGTGACAGCGGGGGCAGAGGGGAGGCTCTCGCCACCTGGACAGGCTTTGAAGACGTGGACATCCTTGACCCTGCGGCCCTTTAACTCGGGAGGATTTGCACAGGTGGCTCGCACCTTTAGGTTAACTTTCTCAATCCATCTAGATGAAGGAAAAAAATGTCTTTAGTACTGTGAGGATTTTAAAATTTAAATCACTTGATGTCTGTAACTGAAGCAGCCTCACCCTCAAACAAGGTTCAAGTCAATGGTGTAAATTTAGCCTTAAAACTGCAAATTTAAGTAATCTGAAACACTACGACAAATAATAAAAAAAAAAAAAACAAGACTTCGCGATTAAAGTCATTAACTTGCGAGAATAAAGTGATTACTAACAAGAATAAAGTTGTAATAACGTAATTGCTTACAAGGATAAAGTTGCAATTAATCATTATTTACGAGAATAAAGTTATAGTAAAGTAATCACTTATGAGGGTAAAGTAAGAATAAAGTCCTTATTTTCTTACCTGCTGTTTAAGACGATCTTGAAATGAGAGCCATGTAGCATTTCGTGAAAATGTACTTCATAATAGGTTTCTTAAACAAGGAGATACTTCATCTTTGGCACATCAGCACCACATTATCACAAGTATCATAATGATTATATTACGACTTTATTCTTGTAAATTAATAACTCTAAACTCAAAGTCTTAATTTTTTCTTTCTTAATGTGGTCCTAATTCTCCATTATAGAAACACAACACTCATATTTTGGGGGCTTTTTTATGTTTATAGTCATGTTTGTCCCTAGTTAGAGATATAAACAAAGACTACAAATTTAAGTCTGCAAAATTACCTCAAACTAAATATATGGGTAATTTTTAACCATTTTAATGTATTCGACTCAAAATAATTACATATTTGATCATTTTTGAAGGTGTACTTACAGGCGAAGTGGCAGCAGAGGGCAGTCACACATCAGAGGGTTGTCGGCCAGGTTGATCACCTCCAGGGAGGTGAAAGGTTGAAGGTTAGGCACCTCCTCCAGCTGATTGCCCTCCAGGAAAAGACTCCTGAGGCCAGAACCCAGACCTGCCAGTGAGCTCTGTGACATCTGAAGAGGGAGTGATCATACCAGTGAAAGGATTCATTTGATTTGATAAAATTTACTAAGCTGATCAGATGAAATTAGAGTTTGATATTCTCTGACCTTCTCCAGTCCCATGTTATCCAGATAAAGCTCCTTCAGGGACCCCGCCAAAGGTCGGAAAGCATTGGGTCCAACCCAGCGAATAGTATTTCCTGACAGCCTCAGGTCTCTGAGGTTCCCCGTCTTACTCAGAACCTCAGTTGGCACCTCCGTCAGTTTGTTTCCGCCCAAGTGGAGCGTATCGAGGTCACTGGCCTGGTCTAGAGCTCTTGGTGACACCTGATTGATGGCGTTGCCAGTGAGGTAGAGCGCTCGGAGACTCTCTGCTCCAGTCAAGATGTCTGCCTCAAGTTTGGTGATGGTGTTATTCTCCAGGTGAAGTGCCAGCAGACTTGGCACCAGTTTGAAGGCTCCTCTGGGGAAACTGGTGAGGCGGTTCCTCTCCAGGTGGAGGTAAGTCAGCTGAGGAAGGCCTGCAGACATGGATTATTTAAAATCAAATCAAACAGGTCATGATACTCAAACAAGGAGCTTTTCTACTGTATCAATAAAACCTTTGAAGACATCAGGGCTGAGGGAGGTGAGGTCATTCTCAGAGAGGTAAAGGTAGATCAGCCCCTTCATCCCATTGAAAGCTCCACCCTCCACCTCCGCGATCTTGCAGCGCTGCAGATGTAGAGACACCACCTGGGCGACCCCGGGGAAGCTGTTGCTGGGGATGTAGTGGAAGTGGTTTCCACGCAGGTCGAGGAGACGGGTAGTGGGGGAGAAACCTTTGGGAACTTTAGTGTGACCGCGGTTCTCACATGAGGAGTGGTGCGTCTCAGCCTGAGGACAGGAAGGTGATGGAGTGAAGGAGACAGACAGGACAAAGACAGACAGTACTAGGGTGACCATATGTCCTGTTTTATCCAGACATGTCCTCTTTTTTGGGGCCTGTCTGGGTTTGTCCAGGGAAGTTTATAAAATCCTTCAAATGTCCACGGTTTTGTACATAAGTTTCGAGTTTGTGTCACATGGACTTACTGAGTTACAAGCTTGTTAAAGACACTTGATCTGACCCGAAAAACTCTAAAATTACTTTCATGCAACTCCATGACTCCACCCTGCGTAGTCGTGTCCTCTTTTTGGGAAGTCAGAATATGGTCATCCTAGACAGTACCAGCATGAATGAATGATGTTTACTTTCATTGTCCTTTATGAGACATCTATACACACTTAGCTCTCCCACCAATAAAGTTGTCCTTTAGTCCCCAGTTTTCTAAAATCCTGGTAGATTCGTGTTCATGCAAAACAACATCGAATCCCCTCTGTTACTTACCTCGCAGACGCAGTTGGTGGGACACTTGACCTTGCTCTCCGGCGCCTCAGTAGGCGGAGGCGCATTCCTGGTTGCCTCCTCAAACTCCGCCTTCAGCATGGCCTCTTGGCTCTGACAGCGCATCTCAGGAGGGTGAACCGCCTCCAGGTTCTCCCCTGAGAGATGGGCCGGACCTCCACATGTCCCCATCAGCTTCACCTTGCTGCGAATTGCCCACTCCCTGCAGTGATGGCAAATCGAGAACATTTAGATACTGCTTAATTAGGCACCATGGCCAGGGTGTCAACATTTTCTCAAATCAAAAGTGGCGAATGTACCGGAGTGGACGCAGGTAGCAGTTACAGATAACTGGATTCCCAGCCAGGTTTAGGCGTGCTAGATTTGGTGAACCCTCAGAGAAGGGCTGGATGACACGCAGCTGGTTGTAGCTGATGTCCAGGTGGATGAGGTTGGGGGACTTGGATACAGCTGTGTTGGCCAGGTCCTGAAGAGACATGTGGTCCAGGAAGAGGTGCGTCAGTTTAGCCATGGACACCACCTCTTCTCCAAGGTAGGTCATAGGGTTGTAGCTCAGATCTAGACGGGTCACCTCAGGCAGTCTGGATATCAAGAGGAGGAAGTTCAGAAAAGTGAAGATCAAAACACCAGGTTTATCACGCCATGCAAGGGTCAGGGACGGTATTAAAACCACTCTTATCATACTGTGGAAGTACTCCACTTCAAGTTAACATGAGACACTGACTCAAATCATTAGTCTGCATTAAAAGGAGGGACTGACCACGTCTCTGTTTCCCCCTCTCTTATGTATCACCTCAGATTAGGTGTGATAAGAGGGAATAATATTGAGCTTGTAAAGTTACTGAGACAAAAATATGAAATAAAACATCGTCCACAAGTTAAAAAACTTGAACCGAGTTGAGTCTTAAATCTCTAAGGGACAATCCCAAGTCAAGTCTGAAGTCACTTTAGTGTATGACTTAATTACAAGTCTCAAACTCAAGTCCCAATCTCTGGTTGGTGGTTTACAGTGGGAAATTGAGTTGTAAAGTGGTTCTTGGTGTGATACTTTTCTCAGGGGGCCCAGCATCCCTGATAGGAACATATAAATTAAGGATTCAAGAAGATGTGTAAGCATTGTCCTGAGTATCAGCTGAAAGTGCTAAAAAAAAGGAATTGTGCAAAAAGGAGCTTGTTGCAACACAGCCCAAATGGTTCATTTGGACAAAGCTTGTATTTATCTTCACTATTTAATTTAATCTGCTGATACATCTCTCTTTTTGTAGTTTTTGTTTAATGTCTATAGAAACAATAGACAGTCAACATCATGAAGTTTTGGTGAAAAGTACCCTGGGAAAATAGGGATGACCAATGAGACCTAGTAACAAGACTCCTGGCTTTAAGTCTTCTTTACTTTAAGTGTCACAACTAGTAATCCCTAAATTAGAAGCTATTTTCCATTAATACATGATAATTGAATATGTATGCAGGAAAAATAGAGACCAGATGTTTCCAGTGCCTCAAGGGAGACAAAAACACACCTTGTCATGGTCTCAGAAGGGAAGAACTGCAGTTCATTGTGGTCCAGACTGAGACGGTTCAGTGTGAACAAACCCGCAAAAGCCTCAGTGTCCAGGTAGTTCAGAGAGTTGTGGCTGAGACGAAGCCATTTAATGTTCTGGAGGCCCTGAGAGGACAGAGGTGGACTGTTTGGTTTGTGTACCAACAATCACATCTTTTCAGTTTGGGGTGCTTTGTGAAGGTTGTTTGTGTACCTGGAAGGCCATGTTGGGGATGTAGACCAGCTGGTTGTGTGTTAGGGAAAGCAGGTTGAGGAAGCCAAGCTGAGTGAAAGCCCCGGGCTGGATCTCCTCCACGCGGTTACGGTCGACCATGAGCTGCTTCAGCGAGGACAGACCGTCAAATGACTCCTAGACCAAAAACAGAGGAGCAGACAAAACCCTCAGAGTTTAGGAGGCTGTTCATAAAAATAGATTCTGGTAAGATCAGCTGTGGGGTGGATGAGTGTGAAAACCTGGTAGAGGATCTCAATGTTGTTATTGGCCAGGTTAAGAAAGACCAGACGACCAAGGCCTCGGAAAGCGCCCTCCTTCACCCTGCGAATGTTGCAGCGCTGCAGCGACAGGTGGGTCAGGTAGGGAGTATGTTTGAAAGCACCAGTAGGAAGGTCCTGGATGTCGTTCCCTCGAAGATCTAATTTCACAGTAATCTATCCAGAAGAAGGGTCACAGTTTAGCTGAGATAAAACAGGAGCTAGTCACACCACAGTAATGCTGGATCTGATGAAAAAAAACCTCATCAACGGTGGGAGGAACTTCAGTCAGGTTCTTGTTGACACAGGTCACAGTGAGCTGGATCTGGTCACACACACACTGCTGTGGACACTTTGCTGGGTGTGCAGCAGGGATGCAGAGGAGCAGCAGGACCCAGAGGGCGTATGGACCGAGCTGAGAGTTCATCTGAGGGGGGAAATGAGAGCTTTGACTTCGTTAAAACTGGTGCATATGCCAGACAATGCCAGTATATGTAATTTTTCTTTTTTTTTTTTTTAGGGGCAGAGTGAATCAAATCTCCTACAGCGGGTTGCTGTTTGGACATTTAAAGGTAAGTTACCCCGATCCTTGTTCTTTCTCTCTCCCAGAGGAAACACCAACTCCTTTATGGATGATTTTTCTGCTCTACACAAAATCCTGGACTGTGTTCAGTGCTTCTCATCTCTGTATAATTTGAGCAGACATCATAAATTGATACTCTTTGATAGGCCTTGTTTACTCCATTATCCAGTCTAATTTAATCCAACATAAATTGACCTTTCCTACAGTACAGCCATGTACTTTTGTAGGGCAAGTGGGCCCTGCATTAGCCCACTCATCTCCTGTTACTCAAATAGTCGTAAAAAAAAAATCAAAACAAGTAATGAAGGTAAATAAAATTTCAATGTACTTTTGATACAAGCGTTTAAGCTTATTTGTTTAAACATTCTACAAAGTGCTGAGCTCATGGTGGATTATGATTTATCTTAATGTTATGTCTTTATAATTTAGTGTGGTCCGAATGACCAAATGATTTAGAGTGAGTGAAAGCAGTTCCTTGTTTTGATGAAGATGTATACTAAAGCTGGACACTAAACCAGTTGTCTAAACCATTTGAATATTTTGACCCAGATTTTCCCATATAACTATGAAATAATTTGATAATAATTTTCAAAAACAACAAATTTGGCATCTTCTTGCAAAAAAACCAAACTTTTTTTGCATTATGACATAAAAAAAACAGCTGTCACAAACAGAAGACTCTACTAGTTCACACATCTAAAACTGAATTTTACAGACTTTTAAGCCTCTTTGTGATGATCTAGTTCAGACAGAGAAAAACAGCAGAGGGATTTCCCTTTATCTATCTATCTATCTATCTATCTATCTATCTATCTATCTATCTATCTATCTATCTATCTATCTATCTAAAATTGCAAATCTCTTAAGTGATAACAGATCAGATAAGATGAGATACAATGATCAGGACCTGCTCCAACCTGATTTTGAAGGAAAAAACAATCTTTTTCTCCCTTGGAAGCCCCTTACTTCAGCATCCTTTGCGGGAACAGTTTTATTTGTCTTATAGAGCTGCAGGATGTTGTACAGCAGGACTGTGGTCTGTTAAGTAACCACAGGCCAAACATTGATAATCTTATCTGAAAATCTACCCAAGAAGTATGGATTATTCTTGCCTCATTCTGCTAATGCTGGGCTGGATGAGAAATATCTCCATTATTCTGTACTTTTTGGGGATTAGTGTCGTTCTGGCCGGATTGGGCTGCCATAGTCTTCACTGGTATGCCTTAAATCCACATTCCCATGTCGGATCAACAGTCTTGATCCACAGGAATGGACATGAAAAGCCCCACGCTCCACATTCTGAAATTCGTAGTCTCTAAAAGTTGATACGGTGAGATGGTCCCATCATGTCTGTTAACCCCTATCAAAACTGAGGCACCAACCCGTGTCAGTAAGCAATGCCAATAAAAGACATGAAATCCAGTCCTTCTGGATGCAGCCCAGGCCTAGAAGACCGCCTCGAGGTTGCATCAAAGTTAAGCATGTTTTAAGACATGTATCATCACACCAAGTTTTGTTTCCTAGACCCCCATGAACAGAGAGAGGGGCCGAGAAACTAGAGACGGAGGAATTTCCTCCGACCGGACTGTTTGTCCGCGTCCCCCTGGGGATCAACAGTCCAGACCGCAGAGGAGCTGCCGCGCCGCGGCGCACAAAGACGCACAGTGTCTGTCGTCACCGGTGCTGTGCCAAAAAGCGTTTCCTCCTGAAAAAATACCACTCATTTGGAAAAAGACAGACAGAACCCCTCCAGGAGACCTTCTCGGAATTACTTTTATTTTTTTTTTCTATTTTTCTTTATTTATATTGACGAGTCTTCCATTTTATCAGTAGCTAATAGGCTACTCTCCTGTTACATAATCGTGAATCAAATCAGCTTTTAGAGAGTGAAAAAGACCCACTTTGTTATCCAGTTCGTTAAAAGTGGACAGACTAACATAAAGGAGACTTTCAAGTCATTTTTGAAATCTTCTTTAAATGTTATTTTCTCCTCTTACACACAAGAAAACCCTAAAACACAAAGCGTTGCCAAATGATTGAATAACAGAAAATGTGTTATTAAAATTCACATTTTAAATCTGGGACTTTTGCAAACATCTGAATAAGAGTAAATGATTATCATTATTACTATTATAATTATCTCTACTTGATAATGAGCAGCTTTAAAGGTCCGTTACGGGCAGTCTTACCGTGGTTCCGTCGTGGTTCGGTCCAGTTACTGTCCACTGACTCTCTCACGGCCTCTGCTCCCACTGCTGCGCTCCCCCTGGCTGTCCCCCATCCAAAACAAACTCCGTTTATCCCTTCATTCAGTGACACTCCCCCTACCCAACACACACACCTACACAGACACTCGCCTCCCACCTCTGGAGTCTGCAGCCTGTTAGACCAATGAGTCCCTTTAAAGTTTCATATCTTCTGATTATTATTGTAAGTCAAGTATTGAGAGCCCTCCTCAAGGTAGAATACAAAAACACAACAGCACACTGACAGAGTATTTGTTTATTAGTTATACTTCCAGCAGGGCTCTAAGTACAAATAAAAAGTAAATTATCCTGACTATTGAGGTGCAGTCCACACAGACTGATGATTTATTAAAATCCAAATGTTTCCCATTCTTTGATTCCCTTAAAGCGCCATAGCATCACCAGACATGAGGTAACACGCGGTCATTAAAGAGATAAGACTGAATCAGTAAAAGAGAAGCTACATCAGGTACAGGTGATCCAGGTCCCCTGAGCTGTGCTTTATCTGACTGTACTCACAAATGCAGCGTTCTCGGCCCTTTCCTGTTACAGTCAGATGCACGGAGCACTCTGAGTGGACTGGATCAGGAGCAGCAGTGACTGTCATTGGACTGATTGTCCTGAAGGTTTGACTTTCTCCCTCTGAGAATACAATCATTGACACACCAAGAAAGTGAAGCATCCTGTCTGTAAAACAGAATACGATAATGAGTCAGCTCTTTATGTTGGGGAGCTGATTGATTGTTAATGTTTTGTGAAATTGCCCTGATGCCTCTAATTTTGTAACAATGCTCAATTAAGTTTTAAAATGATGATCAGTGTGTTTCATAAAGACTGAAAATACAGAGCAGATCTGTAGCTGTGTGTCTTCAAGTTCTGGATGCTCCTTTACGACAACATAAACTGCAAAGTTCTGTGTTGGATTAAGTGCCAGACTGTTTGTCTAATGTTGGCTTCACTCTGGTTACAATCAGTTTCATTTTTTTTTAAAGGTTACCTTTTGTGTATTTCTATATTTTTGTTATTTATGTCTAGATTTTCTATAAAAATAAAAGAATAAAGTAGAAAAATAAAAAAATTAAGAGATTCTGTAAGTCCTTCATAAAAACATACAAATGAGGAGTGGAGCTAGGTTAAGTGGTTGCCCTTATGTTCAAGTGTGAAGCGTCCCTGTTGGTTTTGATACTGAGGAGGTTAAAGTAGGTACAGTGTGTGTCTACATCCCAGTGTTTGTGTTGTCAGAGGTGGATCATTGCTGGTCGTTGCGTTTCTTCTCCAGAGTGGCGCTCAGCCTCTCTGCGGCACTGCTGCACGTTTTAAGAGCATCCCTGTTCCTGTGGACCCACAAAGACAGAGAATAAACAGTGTAAGACTGAAAGTGTGTTGACAGACAGCGGTTTTTGGAGTGATGTGGAGACCAAACAAAAAGCCCAAGTTTTGTCTTTTTTCCTGTTTCTTATAATCATAGGTGCTGTAGTGAAGAAGTCCTCAAATTCTTTTTACACTGAGGAACATTACTCTGTGAACTATTTTCTCATGCAGCCTCTCATAAAGACGTAAACCTCTTCTGATTTTTACTTCTGAGAGACTCTACAGGGCTCCACAGTGCGACCGTTTCACTCGCATTTGTGGCTTAAAATAGATGTGTGCGAATTGAAAATTGGCCAAGGCACCAAATGTTTTTTCATGCAAATACCACGGTGAAGTTAGTTTTAGGTTGGATATTCGACGGACATTCACTGCGGATCTACCGGTGTCTTCTCACTCTCCATTACCGTAAATAGCAACAGCAGCGTGATTAAATCTACTCGGCACCCTTGCTGCCAACATCAGGTGCTGAATAAGGGACCATCAATAAATTACCGGTTGATGTTCTCAGAAAAAACTGTTTTCCTTCAATAGCTTCCATGTCATGTGACCAATTGACCTAAAATTGATCTCGAATAATAGCACTTATGTCGACCAGTAAGACATACCTCTTTAATTCCCTAATTTTTCCTCTAAAATTTTTGTATTAAATTAAAAGGCAAATTTTGAACATTTTCTTCAAAAGCTTCCATGTCATGTGACCAAAAGACCTAAAATTGATTTCAAATAATAGTACTTCTGTCGACCGATTCGATCAATTCTCATTGTGCCCCTAAAGTTCTTTGTGTGCTCCTTACTGTTCCAACTTAGGATCACATGTGCTCCTTGTGAAAAAAGTTAGTGTCAAGCCCTGCTCTATGAATTTTTTTTTAATACCACACAACTTTTAGTGTTTTGGACACTTTGAGTCAAAAACATCTTTGTTTGGTTCTCTTGTTATGGCAATGAAGCATTGAATTTGCATCCTGAGCTTAAATGATTAGTAAAGCATCAAAATCCACTTTTATCAATGTGTTACGCAGCATGACAACTTCATAGCAAACTTGAGGAGTTAGTTTTTGATCATACTTGGTCATGAAGGTTTGAAGCAGCAGGGCTTGGTGATGCTGGAAGTATTCCTGCTCGACTGCATGCGCCAAACACAACAGCTGACCTGGAACCAGTGCGGCCTTCTTCATCTTTCCCTCTCCCTGAGACACAAAACAGGAAAAGTAGAATTTTAATAAAAAAAATATAAAAATAGTGGATACACTCTTGATGTGACAAATTAGTGGACTCCGCTCTCACAAAGTTAGTTTTATCGGCTACATGTCAAGTCCAAATGATGAAAAGGAAGAAATCCTTTGGATCCAGACTCAGCACCTCAGAGAGAGACCATCTTAGCCCTCTGATAAACATGTCCTGGAGAGATATGTCTAAACTGACTGATGACAGTGGCTCTGTAAACTCCCATGGTAACTCCTACTACCTCTATGCTTTCTACTTTGATGACTTCTCTGCATACCCTGGCCCTTAGCCCGTTAATCCTGTCTCTTTAGTATTTGCTGAAGCAGAACTGTACCTTAAGGAGTCCCAACATGGCCAGCAGCGTGGAGAGGAAGCAGTATGAGTGGAGGTCTGGACTTGAGAGGATCTTCTTCAGCACAGCGTCTGATAAAATAAGAGCACAAGGGCATCAGTGGTCACTCTATAAACAAGAGTGTCTTTAACCTACAGGAGAAAACTTCAGGCAGCTAGAGAGTCTTTTTGTATCAGTAGTAACAGAAGCATTTTCATCACCAATGGATTCAAAGACAGCTGTCTGGGTCTCGGGGTCCTCACTGTACAAGGATGCAATCTTCAGAAAAACATCTGCTGCCTCCTGTGGGTTGGACGTATCCACCTGAGAATGAAAAACGGGTTTTATTCTCTAGTTTTGTCCATTCTGTTTTTAAAATCTGAACATTTTTTTAACTCAGGTTGCTGGATCAGGTGTACAAACTGTTGCATCAGACTGTAAAATCTCTGGACAGTTAAATTCTTTGATATTAAAATTCCCACCTGTTGTTTCAAGTTTGATCTCATCTCTCCAAGCTGAAGGAGCTTCTCTGCAGAAGGACAGGTGAGGAAAGACATGATCTCTGCCTGAGGGAGGAGGACACAAAGTCACAATCACTTTTTTATTTTGGTCATTGTAAAAATCTTTAACTATCGGAGTATCGGACTTCTGCTGCCTGCACTGTTTAATAAAGAAATATATGTTGTTACCATCCTCCTGAATAAAGCGATACACTTAACCACTCCTCGCTCCAAATATCAGTAATTTGATTTAAAAATCATGCCGCTCTCTCAGCAGATTTATCTCACATTGTCACCCACCAAATAGTTACTTCATGACTCCTTGTGGTAGCGCTGATGACATGAATCCTACACTTCACCTGATAGGAGCAGTTTATATAGTATTGTCAGATATAATCAGAAATCACCTTCATGTGCACTGTATTGTATTGTATCCTGAGTTTACTCCATGTCTTCTGCTCTTTTGAAACAGGAATAAATGAAACTCCTGCTTTATGGGGTTTGTGTTTTGTTACTTACTGGGCTCTGAGATTTTTCAGGGCTGTCATCTTTTTTTGGAATTCCATTTTCCTTCACGATTTCACCATCCTCATCCTCCTCATCTTCAACACTGGCATCCTCATCCTCATCTTCTTCATCTTCCTCATCCTCCTCATCGGGCTCCCCCTCATCATCACTGTAGTGACATCAAGAGAACGATGCTAATCAGAGTGGAGTTTAGTTTTCTGTGCAGAAGGTACTGAACAACAGCTGATCGAGGTTGATTTGATTACTTAATGTTGTATAAATATACAAACACACATTACCTAAGTGACGCCAGCAAGTCTCCTTTGTCCACGTCCTCCATAGCTTCTTTCAAAGCCTCGCAGCCCTCCTCTCCAAGACAGTTGCCTGTTTTTCAGTCACACCGAACAGTGATTTCCATTATTAGTAAATATGAAATTTGAAACATGTACATGATGATAAACTATTCCAAACACGACAACACATTTTTACAGATGAACTTTCTGCAACTTAAATCTGAAAGGGAAAGCTCATGTAGGCGAATGGTTGACAAAACTGTAGAAACATAAACATAGATGTACAAAACATACTGTATATCTGACATTTGAGGAAATATAAGGCCACCATATTCCTACAGTTCTTGGACAGTTTTTAAATACTTCGTCTGAACCATATTATCCTGTGATATGACAGAAATATTCTCAGTGACACACACAAAAAAAGAGAATCTTCTGAATCCTCAGATTTTTATCATCTCACAGTCATTACCTAAATATGAAACTATGAAAAAAACACATTTTTACCCCCTGACTTATTGGACTTGTTTGATGTTTTTCATTTTGATAAGTCAAACTTTAAATAAAACATTTTGTTGTATTATGAAATAAAATTTACGTTTCCCTTAATGCTGAACAGTATTTTAAAATATTTTAGGTAATCTTTTTGATTCTACTTTTTTGGACATGAAAAAAATTTAGGTTGGAGCACAATAAAAAGGTGAAGTATCTAAACTATCTAAACAAACAGTAAACTCATCATGGGCTCATCAAAGAGCCCAGAAAATATACATTTTTAGGATATTTATCAACAGTCTTTTGCTTTTTGATTTGGTTTGTGAAAGTTGTCATTATTTCAACTATCAAAATTTACTTTTCCCATCTGTGATAGTGAAAATACCACATCGAATCATCAACCCAGATGTTGATATGACTGTAAAATTGCCAATCTCACAGAATGTGCATACCATTCAGATCCACTTTCTCCATATGAGGTTTGTCCATTACAGCCTGAGCCACCACCAGAGCTGCTGCCTCTGTGATCTCTCCAAACGACACATTCAGCTCCTGAAAGGACATGTTGCATTACCGTTATAAACCTATTAGCTGAACCCACACAAACACACACAGACAGACAGAAACAAGCTGAGATACTAAGTTAAACTGACCTTCAGCATTGGCAAACCCTCTCTAAGAACAGCAGCAAGAGCGATGGCCCCTTCAGAGCGCACCAGGCAGTCCCCAAAGTTAATCACCTGGACATTCCTCAAGTGCCTCAGAGCCTACATGGACAACAGGAGAAAATCAGACTTTTTTATGTCTACATGTTCACTCTACTTGCTGGGGTTAAACAGGCCTAACCTGTGCCATGGCCAGTGTCCCTTTCTTGGTGAAAGTGTTGTCGTTGAAGTTGAGGACTCGGAGCTCTGGATTGTGCTGCATGGCTGAAGCCAAAGCCATCACACCTGCATAGTTGATGCCGTTCTGGGGCATGTGGACTTCCTCAAGACTGCCAATCAGCTTTTGAAGAAAATAACAGAAAAGAGTTAAAAGAGATTGCTGTTTAAAGGTCTCACCTTCAAATGTTTGCTGTTGCAATTTGCTGTTCACGTGCACATGAAAAACTGCAAATCCTTACAATGTGTCCTAACGGTACGCAAGCGTCAGATACTATCACATGACAATACAATAAACATTCACTGTCCACATCTGTTAAATATCATTTTCCATTATGTCCTGTTAACAAACCACACTGTTATCGGTGGGTGGAGTTTGGAGGGATCCATTAAAGGCATATTCTGGCGTAAATTTAATTAAGGGTTTAATTAACACACTGTAACACCGAGTTAGACACCCCCTCGAGAGATAATTGTTACCGCTTGCTTCTCTAGTTATCCCAACTTTAGTAACAACCGCAGGATAGCATTACACAGCGGTCTGGCAGCGTGGAGAGGGTGAGTAGTGCGCTCACGAGACTGAGCAGCATAGAAGACTCTATCATTTCAGACTGTGATGAAACTTCTCTCTATCATCAATCCTGATCTTCATATACAGCCATGTGGATTATCAGTGAAATACAAGAACTGAACTAATAACACCAGTCAGACTTTACCATGAATAATTAAAACATCAGTCTCATCCCTCAGCTTCATGATAATAAACTCTAATTAACTGGCAGCAAAGCGTCTCCAGACCTAGTATTCCACAGCATGCATGACTTACATGGCTTATCACAGCCATGTATTTAAAAAGAACCCTGTCCATCAACTTGGAATTTTTTTTTACCTGAAAGGCCTTTGCCAGGGCGCTCGCTCCCTCGTTTTCCAGGCGGTTCCTTCCTGCGATGAATACCCTCAGTTTGAGTGGAGTCCTGAGCGCTGATGACTCTCTGTGACACTCAATCAGAGCTTCGGCCAGGATCTAAGAAAAGCACAGAGCACTGTCACTTTTTACATAGTCTAACACAGGCATCAATTAGAGCCAGTCTATTGTGAAGCATTTTAATGAGATTTAATTCAGATCTGAGCTTAAGATTCACCTTTCCTCCCCCAATACCCATGCCACAGTTGTTGAGCCTCAACTCTCTCAAGGTGTGACAGGAAGGACTCTTCAATAGCTGCTCAATTCCCTTTACTCCATCTGGGCCGAAGGCATTATCGCTGAGGTCCAACTCAGTCAGCCTGGCCCCTGCACACATAACGGCTCTTCCCAGAGACCTCTGATCACAGTGGAGACATAAATTATTCAGATAAAAATGTAATCCGCAATGCATTTATGAAAACATGAATTATCACAAATCACAGTAAACAAGAGGCAAACTCTCACCAGGGCTGTTGGGATCTCAGAGCGTAACCTCCCAGTGAACATGTCACTCCAGTGGCATCTCTGAAAAACACAGAGTTGGTGACAGATTTAAAAATACATGACACAAAGAGGAGGCTATGTTGTCTTTCTTTAAAATGCAGACGGGCATTAGTAATATCAATACTGTAAGGGTGAAAATAAAACAGTCCTTTGTCAGGCAGCCCCAAAAAACAAACCAGGGGATCATTGTTCAGACTCTTATTAAGACAGAGTTCTGTATATTCAAGTATTTCAGCCAAGATCTTAGCTTATGTTTGATCATAACAGTCCTCAGTCTCATAACATTTGTTTATTTTATGATAAACGAAAACACTTAACTGAAAAACTGGTTTTAAAATGGCAACATTATATGTCACTGAATTATTGAAATTCAACTTAAGTTGTGTGGCACTTTTCAGACAAAAAAATGTAGTTCAATGTGCCTCACAGGCTAAAAAACAACTATTAAACAACAATAAAACCTAACCCTCCCTCCCACACACCCACTTATGGACCCACACACACACAAAGACACTGGAGATAAAAGATAAAAAATAAAAACTGTTAAATAGAAAGACTAAAACCTGATGGACAAGAAAATAGAATAAAATGAACAAATTACAACAAATGAAGTAGTTACCAAGAGCAAGGAGTTTCATTACCAGCAATACCTTCACTAATCTGAGACAGTTATGTAGATTTAACATGTGGTGTTTTGTCAATGTTTGTTTACTGTGAAAAAAAACACTTAAAACTTTGGTGTACCTGGAGCTGGTCCTTGCTCTCCAGAGCCTTGGCAATGGCCCGAGCAGCCTCTACTCCCACAGTGTTGCCCTCCAGGCACAGGGCTCTCAAATCCTGACACTGATCTATCTCACGGACCAGATCCTTTGCTGAAAAACAGAGAAGAGTTTGTGAGGTGTGAAGAGGAAACATGACCCAACAACAGCCTGACAGCACGGAGTTAAAAGAAGCCAAAACAAAAAAGAAACAGAGATAAATTCTTCTAACCTGATTCTTCATCGTCGAGCTTCAGCCCCTGGCCTTTGTAGCTCAACTCTCCATCCCCAACGTGAGTCCTGGATAGAGCATCAGCCAGCTGAGTAATGTCATCTGAGGCCATGGTGACTCTACGGAAACATCCAGAAGTTTGATATCAAAGAAAAGAGAAAAGTTTGAGTCAATTCAACCACTTCTAAACTGGCAAGAGTAACAGCACTGTGACCAACACGCAAAATTCACATCCAGTAGCAACTTTTTAGTCTTTTATAGATCATTTTAAACATTTATAGACTTATAATCAACAACAATAAAGGTAGCTGTTGTCTTCACAGGTGCTAGCTGACAAAGGTGCGCAACATCAACATCGTGACAGATCAAAACTATCTAAAACTGATACAAGTCGGAGTGCGGACTATAATATTAGTATTCACGCGTCTTGTGACAACTTCGCCATCAATTTTGAGCATATTCTGGCTTTGAGACTCACCGTAAAGAGAATTCCCAGAGAGACAAGAGCGCACACACGCCGCTCCTCTTCCGCGCTGCGCGCCGGTTGCTAAACCAAGTGACGTCATGCTGCTGACGTTTCTTCTTCGTTGAGTCTTCCGACGTTGGTCAAATCTGATCTTACCTGTGTGTCACCGCCACCTGCTGGTACTGCTGCTGTTGGAAGCGAAGTATTAACTACCGGCATATCAAAAGGGGCTTTTATATGAAAACACAGAAACTTTCTCGTAACTCAAGTATTGCTCATTGAAATTGCAAAATTTCAGATATGAGCTGATTTTTTGGTAATTGAGTTTTACAATCATATTGTTAAAATATAGAAACGCCCCCCCCCCCTTTTTTTTCTTTTTACATATATACAGTATCAGTTGACTTATTAACTTTACTGTGTTAGTTTAATTTGAATGAGTCTCTCAACAACGAAATTAAAACTTAATTTTACTGACAAAAAGGCACCATGATAAATTATTATGATTATGATTATGATTATTATTATTATTAAGCCACTCCTTACAGTGCTGGAAGACCTATGCGCCTCAGGTTTAAAAAGCTGACGTATAGCCTACAACTGAAACCTCCAGGAGAGAGGGACAGAGTGTAAGAGAATAAGAATAAGAATAAGAAGAACTTTATTAATCCCAGAAGGGAAATTCAATTGTCTGTTGTCTCACTTGACATGTCTCTAAAAATTATCTACTATTTACACAAGAGTTGTAAAGCCTGATGGCTGTTGGTACAAAAGATCTTCTGAATCTTTCTGTCCTGCAGCGAAGAGAGAGGAGCCGTCCATCACCATTGGTCCTTAGGTCCATCAAGGTGTTGTGAAGAGGGTGATCCATGTTCTTTAGAATTATTCTCCACCTTCCTCAGTGTAGATCTCTCCACCACATCCTCCACTGAGTCCAGCTTGAGTCCAACCACAGAGCCAGCCTTTTCCACCAGTTTATTAAGACGTCTTGCATCTTTGTGTTTGATGCTTCCTCCCTCGCAGACTGCAGCGTAGAACAGAGCACTTAAGCACCACAGACTGATAAAACATCTGAAGCGTCTTACTACAGATGTCTATTGATCGGACTCTTCTCAGGCAAAAGAGGCGGCTCTGCCCCTTTCTGTAGATGAAGTCTATAATCTTAGACCAGTCCAACTTATTATCCAGATGTACACCTAGATATTTATATGATGTCCCCACTTTGATGTCCACTCCACAGGTGTTCACTGGTTGAAGAGGGGGTTTAAATCTACAGAAGTCTATAACCATCTCCTTTGTCTTTGAGGTGTTGAGGAGGAGGCAGTTTTTGTGACTCCAGTCACTGAAGGCTCTTATCAGAGAGAGAGAGAGGTGCTAGTGATGCTTATGCTTTACTTTAGTTAATATTTTGTTATATGTTTCAAAAATATAACATATAACAAAATATAACATATAACAAAAATATTTTGTTATATGTTTCCATGAAAAACTTTTGGACAAATCCATATTGTAGTTTCAATATATAATATATTGATTTTTGGTTACTAGCCTAACGTCAGAGACCACTTTTTGCCATCATTGTTTCGTGTATATATACATTGAAAAAGCTGAAAAAAAGCTGGCTCTGTAGTTGATATCAAGCTGGACTTAATGGAGGATGTGCTGGAGAGATGCAAACTGAGGAAGGTGAAGGCTATTTTAAAAAACATGGATCATCCATCTCATAACACTGTGACGGACCTATGGGCCAACAGTAGTGGACAGCTTCTCTCACTTCGATGCAGGACTGGAGATTCAAAAGATCTTTTGTACGTAACTCGGCTGTAAATAATAGATGAAATGAAACTTGAGACATGAGAACCCAGACAATCAAACTTCCCCTCTGGGATAAATAAAGTTCTTCTTATCTTATATATCTTATCTTCATTGTAAATAGATTCAAATGAGCCAAAAATGCTGTGGTAATTTACAAGTTTATATCCTACAATTAAATCCAAGACAGGCGCTGGTCTAGAGACGTGAAACTCAAAAAGGATAATTGAGGAGCACGCTTGATGCATGTAATTACAAGAATATAGCAATACAAGCAACTAGAACAAAAAACCTTAGTATCTACCCAAAATATACAGAGGCGCTTATTAACTCAACTCAACTCAACTCAACTTTATTTGTAAAACACTTTAAAACAACCACAGCTGAACAAAGTGCTGTACATAAATAGACAAAACAATGCAAACATAGAAAAACAATCAAAAAACAATTAAAACAGTGGATAAAATAAAAGCAAATATTAAAAAGTAAAATATAGTTTCAATGTTTAAAAAAATAATAATTTAAAAACAAAGAAACAAATAACTAAAAAACATAATATTAAACACTAAAACAGGAGCCTGTTTTAGGGCTCCTGTAAATACCATTTATGGTATTAATCTCACATTAATTTACAAAGGATAGCTCAATTCATATTAGTACTACCAGTGGATAGCCCACTTCTTTCATATCTCACTTCTTTCTCTTAGGATGTTTAGTATATTTAGTCTGTATTGTACATACATTTTCTTATGTTTAATTTTGTGTTGTTATTGCTGCTGTAACATGGGAATTTCCCAGTTTGGGATCAATAAAGTCTATCTATCTATCTATCTATCTATCTATCTATCTATCTAGCTACAACACAATGACTGTTTCTTAATGGTAGCACGATCAATAATA
The DNA here is from genome assembly GCA_962446985.1 of Xyrichtys novacula. Taxonomy (NCBI): domain Eukaryota; kingdom Metazoa; phylum Chordata; class Actinopteri; order Labriformes; family Labridae; genus Xyrichtys; species Xyrichtys novacula. The sequence continues at coordinate 13,886,448 of OY660882.1, read as the reverse complement.
AGTAGAAACCAGTTCATTCTTGGCTTTGATCAAATCAATAATTAAAGGCTTTTTCCTCTTATAACACAATCCACTATTGATAATTTTAAGATATAATAAATTACATTTTAAGAAACATTTAAGATTTGATAAAAGTTTAAAAATTAAATTTAAAAACATATTTTTCAAGATATAATAATTTTAAGACTAAACATTTTTTCATTTAAAAAATTATCATCATAACAAAATATTAATAAGTCTCAATCTGCCATGACCTTTCCAGTGTGGGATGCACTAAAGATAAATTTACTCTTATTAAGTAGTGTTTAAATGGCTTTCGTTTTATTTCAATTTCCTTCACTTATCGCGAGATTTGTCGCCCTCTTGTGGTCGCTTCCCTCGTTGAAACTTGTTGCGATGCCGCTCTCGCCATAACATCTAGCAGTGAGCTAGCTAACATTAGCCAGTCAGTTTCCAGCAGCAGCTGTAGCGCAGAGAAACTCGTGCTCCGTCCAAATACCAATGACCGGGGCACTTTACTCACAGATATGCTTCTGGATGTTCAGTGATACTGGGCTAGCCAAATATTCCTACCTTTATCGCCACACTCTGTCTCTGATCTGAAAAGCAGCTGAACTCTCGGTGAGTTGTCGAGCGGAGTCTTTGGATATTAGCTCAAACTACCCTCATACATGAAGTCACCCTAGGATAGCTAACCAGGGGTTTTTATGCTAGCCAAACAGATATTCTTCGAAAACTACAACGTTAAAGATAAAGTGTTATAACAGTGAAACGAGAAAAAATGCTGCCAAAGCTAACTTTGCTTCCTCTATTCCTGAGCGCTAGCCGAGCTAACTTCAAGTGATTTAGCATTAGCTGGCTAATCCCAGCTACCGGCAGGTAAACTCGGTCTAATGCACCATTATCTCTACAATAACTGTATTATAAGCAACAGACTACATTATGTGGTATTTATATGAACATTTCATATGGTTGTCAAGCGGGTTATGTATCCCCCTCTCCGTCAGCTGTATGTCTCCGTGGGTCCGATGATTTCTCAGCATGTTTTAGTGACAGGCCCAGGCTCAACCAGGACGACTGTAAACAACATGAATTTAATAACCTTACAGCACCAGCTTATTCCTAGGGATTCTCCTGTTATGAATAGATCCTGAGACTATCGCTGCCAAGTATTTGCTTCTGTTGTTTAAGAGGTGGACTTTTAAATTGCTGCAAATCAACCCTGTTTTATCCTCAGGCAATGGATCCTGAACGACTGAAGAGAAGAGAAGAAATACAGAAAGCAATGAGCTTCATCCAGTGAGTATTCAGACTATATTGCCTGTGGATACTTCTGTTAAAACTTTAAAGCTGTTGCCAATCACGACCTTGTTTGTATAATTAGAGACTGATGAATCCTCTGCATCTTCTGTTTTCAGGTCATCATTGCCTTTCCCAGAGCCTGAGAGTTATGAGGTTTGCTGTTATCCCTCTATTTCAACCATAAGCTTCTTCAGTGTTTATTTAGAGTTCCAAAAAGGTGAAAAAACTTGGGCATTCATCTGCAAAAAAAGTTTAAATACAATCGAAAATGCTATTTCACTGTAGAAATGTAAAAAACACAAATAGATACTTAGATACTTACGTATTGAATTTCCCTCCGGGGATTAATAAAGTTCTTCTTCTTAGATCTTCTAGATCTTCTTCATCTTAAAAATGTTAAGATCAAACCCATGCTTTACAGCACAACATACAGTACAGGCCAAAAGTTTGGACACACCTTCTCATTCAATGCATTTTCTTTATTCTCATTACTATTTAAAATTTAAATTTTAAATTGTAGATTCTCAGTGAAGGCATCAAAACTATGAATGAACACATGTGGAATCATGTGCTTAAGAAAAAAGTGTGAAATAGCTGAAAACATGTTTTACATTTTAGATTCCTCAAAGTAGCCACCCTTTGCTTTTTTGATAGCGCTGCAAACTTTTGCTGTTCTCTTAATGAGCTTCATGAGGTAGTCACCTGAAATGTTTTTTACTTCACATGTGTGCCTTGTCAGGGTTACTTCGTGACTGACTAAGTACTTCTGTCATCAAGAGCAAAGGGTGGCTCCTTTAAAGAAACTAGAATATAAAACATGTTTTCAGTTATGTCACACTTTTTTATATGTACAAAATTCCACATATGTTCATTCTTAGTTTTGATGTCTTCAGTGATAATCTACAATGTAAATAGTCATATAAAAAATTAAGAAAAGACATTGAATGAGAAGGTGTGTCCAAACCTTTGGCCTGTACTGTATTTCTGTAACCCCATTGAATGGCACCAAACATTTCTTAGCTTCCTAGCACTCTCCACACTCTTCTTATTATTCACATTTCACCATGATCATGCTCAATATGTCCTGCACCTTAACGTCATATCAGGGTATTTTGATTCCTTTTCTTTTCTTTTTCTTTTTTTCTTGTTCCCCCTTTTCTATCTTTCTTAGACTTTTGATCCATTTCTTGTTATCTTTCCATCATTCATGGATGATATGATAACCACTCTAGCCCTCTAACTCCCCATTATTATAATATTTCTTTGACCTCTTTCCACATGTTCCCTTCAGGCATTTCTGACCCAGTTGGTATGTAACTTGCTGGACGAGGGAAATGCTTGTTTTCGAGACGGGGACTGTCGTCAGGCGACCCAGCAGTATGGGGAGGGGATAAGTGTTGCCCGCTACGCTCAGGCTGAGGCCCTCGTCATCCCCCATGAGCTTCTGGAGAGCCTTTATGTCAACAGGGCCGCTGCCTTCTATCAGACGGTGAGGGAGAGGGATAAAGAGGGGACTTGTCACCTGCAGATGTTTAAATGTGTGTCAGTGTGACTTAAAATAGATCACTCAATATTTGCCAAAAACAGGGAACAGCTCCTAATGGTTGAACTGGTTAAGTCATGACCTTGCACATTTACAATTTTTCAAAACAGAAGAGAAACATGATTATTTGAAATTCAGTCACAGTCATGTTTTAGCCCCCCTATGATCAGAAAAACATGTTTGACTGTGACTATATATGTTTCAAATATCATAATCATAATTAATAACCTTGACTTTTGGCAAATGACAATATCTTTCTTTCATAACTAAATTATGGAGTCATGTAAGAGGCAGCAAAATGTGTATTCCACCAGAGTGCTGGAGTTTTTTGGCCATCTAAAAAAAAAGTATGAGTGTGATAGATGTCAGTTTGTCTATGCTGACTCCAGCACTGATGTGTTTAAGATTTATTTATGTATTTTAGTTTTTTTCATCAGCATCTGGCCCTTAAAGTATACCTTTGTCGTTTCTGTCTCAGAGGGAGTACGAGCGCGGCGTTCAGGACTGTGACAGCGCACTGTGTGTGTCAGAAGGCAGTCGCAGGGCTTTGTACCGCAAAGCGATCTGTCTGAGGGAGCTGGGACGGTTCAGAGAAGCCTACGAGTGTGGAACCAAATGTCTCCTCACAGCACCTCACGTATGTAGAGGCAGTGCAAATGCTTCCCCAACAATGTCAAATATTGTTAAGGAGAGATGTTTTGCCTCGGGACTTAGAGTTGGAGCTCTCAGGATATTGCAGAAGTTGGAATAGACTTTTGTGTTTCTGTGCTGGTCCAAATATTGTGTCGAGGATGGCAGTCATACAGTGACATCATTGGCTACTTTGTGAATGAAGTTTATCATTGGTAAGTCTGGACATTTTGCTCTTATATTCGATCTTTTAGGACCGGCAGGTGAGTGACCTCGCTCAGGATCTGGCCAGTAGACTGGGCCTGAAGGGTCGGAAAGCTTACGTCAGCCTACAGACTGAATCCACAGCAACAGAAGGGGAGAGTCATGGAGAGAGCTCCTCACCCACAGGAGAGGTGAGTGCTCTTGTGCAGAGTAGAGCGCCATACTTGGAGTGAGGTGGGAAATGGACAGAGGGTAATCTTGTGAAATTTTCTGCTCAGATGTCGTCGAACGGGCTTGAATCTCTCGGTGACATTCGTCCAGGTATGACATATTGGCAAACCTCCAACACATCTGCCTCCACCTAAACCCCAATCAGTTTTATATGTTCAGAACATTATTTTAATCGTTGTGTTTGTCCTCCTCAGCTGACCTGTCCAGCCCCCAGTGCATCCCTGCGCCTTTGGCCACACCCATCCCAGTCAGCGATGAGCCGGCAAGCCCCGTAGTGACCCCCTGCACTGACTTGTCAGAAAGCCCCAGCAGCCAGGCCCTGCCTCCCATGCCATACTCAGTCCCTGTGTCCGAACCCATGGAAGAATGCAGCAGCCTCAAAGACGAGCTGGACAGTCTCCTCGAGTGCATCCCCAAGAAAGTCAGTGAAGTGAGTGAAGAACTGATTAACAAAAGGGGCATTTGGGTTTTTGATAGGCGAACCTCTCTGCAGGAAGTGACACTTGCTTTTGTCTTTCTCCTGATCTAGAGTCCAGTCCAGGGTGCCATCCCAACCAACCTCCCCAACACAGCGGTGGGTCTCCGGCCTCCGTACTCTCCAAGCCTCCCCGCCCCGTCATCCCAGCTCCCCTCAGCCTTCTTCAGCTCTTCCATAAGTGAGATGCCTCCTCTGGAGCCTTACTTGCCACTGGCCCAGCGTGACCAGGGCTCCACCCAGGCGCAGGACGCACTGGGAGGCTTCTCCTCTGGGGCTGTAGATGGAGAAGGGAAGGCAGGAATAGCTGCTGGTGGGCTGGACTCATTGTCTGAGTACACTCTCCCTGGTGGGTAAAACATTCATATTTATTATTGACTTTTTAAAAATGTTGAAAAAGTTGGCCCAGGTATTTTGGCTATTTGTTGACTGAATACCTGTAGATTGACCTACCACAAGCACATTTACCATGATGGTTTACAGACAGCAAAAGGCAGCTCAGCACATAGGACGCTCTGAAGAGATTCTATTAAAGCAGTGGTTCTCAAGTACAGTCCTTGAGGCCGACACACCTGATTCAAATGATCAGCTCGTTATCAAGCTCTGTAATGGCTTAATAACGAGCTGATCATTTGAATCAGGTGTGTTGGAGCAGGGAGACATCCAAAACATGCAGGACAGTGGACCTCCAGGACTGGACTTGACAACCACTGTATTAAAGGAATTATAAATTGCAGCTATAGTTTAAACCAACCCACTGACATAAGTACATACAAGAGCAGGGTTAGGTTTGTGCCCTGGCCTTGTTCATTACCCCTTAAAGACTAACTGCTACCTTGGTTAGAGCCCTGATAGAGATTCAAATGAATAAGTAATGGATATAGAGGAAGTCTGCTTTAACTGGCGCTGTCAGTAGCAGACAGTGTGAGTCAGCACCATTACAATATGGTGTCTGACATCAGTGTCCTTGTGTCTTGGTCTGCAGGGGGACGAGTGTGCCACAGCTTCATCCCTGGAATGCGCAACCACAGTGCTGCACATGCAGTGAGTAATATTCACACACACAGTGACATTTTTTGACTCTGTTGCTGGAAGAACTGCTTCTAAAAATGCCTTTTCTAAATTAATATTTTGTGTCTATTTCTGACTGCTGGGTGGTTTTTACTTTTGGAGTCACATTTCTGTGTCTGCTCTCTCGTCTTCAGAATGGTCCCGCAGGAACCAACCTGTCGCTGCTCTCCAGGAACCCTCTGGCAGCCACACATGAGTTTCGTCAGGCTTGTCATGCTTGTTATAGCAGAATAGGTTGGTTCAAGTTATTTAACTTTAACCTTGTTTTTGTCAACTACCACAGTGTTTATTTTTTATCAAACAGACAAAGTATCTTTGAACTGAATGTTGAGTAACTGAAGGCACCTGATAGTCTCATTTCACTCTCCAATGGGGCGTGAAATACCACTGACAGGATGTCTCTTATCTTAAGTTATTGATAAGATATTTTCCGTTGCTGATTGTGCAGAGTCATCTCTTTCTTCATCCTGCTCTCAGGTCCTCGTGTCATGGACTACAAGTATCAGCCAGAGGCAGCACACCGCTGCAAGAGAGACGTGCTGCTGTGCCGCATCAAAAACACAGATGACCCCACATGGAAGAGGATCAGGCCAAGACCGGCGCGGAACAACTTCCTGGGGGCGTTTGTACTTTGTAAAGGTAAAAAAACATTATGAAGTAAATGCTTGAGTAAATAAAAGGGTTTAAGTTCTCCATCACTTCGAGGGATTCCCATCAATTTCATGATTATTATGATTATGAGGAGCCTGTCTGATAGAGAAATCTAAAATAAACTGTAACTCTCCATGCCCCCCATCTGATCTGGGAGACTTCATGTGAGGATATTTGTGTAAACGATTCAGTCCGGTGAATATCTGGATCAGAGCGCCTGAAATTTCTTTAGTGCATAGCTGAGAGAGAGAAACCATATATAATTACACAGGCAAAGAGCTCTTCTAGTTTTCAGTCTAAAGCTTTTTCTTGGATTTAATCCCTGGGTATTTGTATGATAAACAGAGGACAGTGAAATGTAGATGAAATATGGGAAAATATGTGTTTACATTCTCATGAACGTTGTCTCTATATGTTCTGCAGAGGTGCAGGAGCGTCAAGAATGCCAGTACGGCGAGAATTGTACATTTGCTTACTGCCAGGAGGAGATTGACGTGTGGACTCAGGAGAGGAAGGGAGCGCTGAGCAGAGAGCTGCTGTTTGATCCGCTGGGCAGCACAGAGAGACGTGCGCTCAGCGTCACCAGACTGCTGCAGCTTCACATGGGCATGTTCATGTTCCTCTGTGAGGTCAGACCATAACCTGCGCTTCTCTCTGTTTCTTTTCAGTCTTGATAAACGTTCGTCCTTTAAACAGGTATCAAGTCTGACCTGTCTTCATCTCTTTACTCTTTCAACAGGAATGTTTTGACAGTAAGCCCCGCATCATCAGCAAACGCAGCAAAGAAAACTTAGCAGTCTGCTCAAACCTCACAGCTCGACACCCATTCGACGACAACAAGTGAGTTCGATAGTTTTTAATTCATGAGCAGATTCTTCAGAAACAGTAAGAAATTACTGTTTAGGTACAAAATAGGTTTTAAATGGTCTTTCTTAAAGGGATATTCCAGTGTAAAATTAATTTAAGGTCATAACGGCCACAGGATAGCAATACACAGCGGTCTGAGGAGCCATAAACAAACCTCAACCAAAAAGCCACTCTATAGCCACAAGTAATGCTCAGAACAGCACATGACTTCATCAACAGTACATATAGGGTCCTAGCCACCAAACATCTTTTTTAGCTTTGCCTGATTTCTTTAGCAAGAGACTAAACACAACTCACCTACTCTTCCAGCAGCCTCTTGTTTGTGGGAGAGCTCGGCGAGTCCATCGACTACAGTGGGGTGACGCAGCTCAAGGAAGAACATTTATGATCATTTCTTTATCATTTCCTTAAAATAATAATCACCATATTAATTATTTTGCACTACTAATGTGGTAGTTCTTCTGCCTTTGCGTCCCAGTCTGATTGCAGTTCAATGAAGAAATGATCATAAATGTTCTTCCTTAAGCTGCATCACCCCTCAGCAGTCCGTAATGGACTTGTCAGAGCTCTCCCAACAAAGAAACGGCTGCTGGAAGACAGTAGGTGAGTTGTGTTTAGTCTCTTTGTTAAAGAAATTAGGCAAAGGTAAAAAGGTGTTGGTGTCTAGTACTATGGTTGGAACCCTATATGTACTGTTGATGAAGTTAGGTGCTGTTCTGAGCTTTATTTGTGGCTATAGAGTGGCGTTTTGGTTGAGGTTTGTTTATGGTTCCTCAGACCGCTGTGTATTGCTATCTTGCGGTTGTTACTAAAGTTGGTATAACTAGAGAAGCAAGCAATCGGCAACATTCATTTCTTGAGGGGGTGTCTAACTTGGTGTTTCTGTGTGTTTGACCATAACTTAATTTTACGCCGGAATATCCCTTTAGATCGTGGTTCAAATATATCAAAACCACAGAGGGGGATGAAACTCTGCGATAACACTCCTGTCTTTGTTTCAGGTGCCTGGTGCACGTGGTGAGGTCAGCCAATGTGCGCTACAGTAAAGTGCGCCCCCTGCACCCTCTCTGTCAGTTCGACGTGTGCCGCCATGAGGTGCGTTATGGCTGCCAGCGTGAGGACAGCTGCTCCTTTGCTCACTCTGTAATTGAGCTGAAATGCTGGGTCCTGCAGCAGGATACTGGTGGGTGAAACACACACTCTTCAACTGAAATAAAATCAAGTCAACCTTAACCTCAAACAGACTCAAATATGAATGACTTTATATTTATTCTTCAGGTATCACCCATGAAGAGATGGTGCAGGAGTCCAAGAGACACTGGCAGAGGTTGGAGCAGAACGCACAGAAGCAGCAGAAGGTGAGTTTGAGGAGGGTGCTGAGACCCTGTGTGACTGAGGGCTGCGTCATATCAACAGAACCAAGATTTAGAAGATGATTCAGTGAAAAGAAGTTCTGGAAAAATCTAAGGCCTTCCTCTCTCTGTGTTTCAGCCCATCCACATACCCCATCCGAGTAGCAGCTTACCTGCCGGAGGAATTGGGGGAATGGGGGGCGGCGGTGGAGGAGTTGGGGGGGACAGCCTCAGTGGAGGTGGCGTGAGCCCAATGGGTGGGATGGGGGTGGGAGGGTTAGGAGCAGTAGCAGGAAGAGGGCGACCCCTCAACCTGAAAATGAAGTTCGTGTGCGGCCAGTGCTGGAGAGAAGGACAGGTCAACGAACCCGACAAGAACCTCAAGTACTGCACAGCCAAAGCACGGCACAGGTGAGGCTTCTGTCACACACACACACACACACACACGATTCAAAGAGGCTGTAGAGGCTGTGCTCCATCTTGTTTGTCATTTTAGCTTCATAATTGCGCCTTATACTGATATCAGTTTCAAAGGTTCCCTCGATACTGCCCACTATGCAGGATCTGATATCTGCAAGTACCCAAGTTTCTGCGCCCTTCCTTGCTATAATTTCATAGCTGGGATGAAAATCCATTATTACTGTAAATCAGTTGTATGTGTTGCTGTGGACTGTGGCCCACAGTTGCTTTAGAGCAGGAAATAATGCCATAGGGTCAGTAATTTTATGACTATTGGAAGTGTGATGCTTGAAATTATAGCTTTAGTCAAAGTTGCACTGCAGAGTTTCTGATCCCTTAGTGAAGACAGGAGGTCTTAAAGGGTGCCAACCTCTGCTCATGTTGTTTTAAGGTGCTCTTACTGCGAGTTGTTTGTATTGTAGGGATTTGAGTAATCCTCATATCAATTAGGGGTGTCCCGATACATCCTTTTTACCTCCAATACGATAACGAAATTGTAGCCTTTAATATTGGCCGATACCGATTTTAGCACAAACTTATGCGTGACAAGTTTTGCACTCAGCTGCAACGTCTTTTTCGGACTGCCACATGGCCGACATCATTCCTACTCCTTGGTACTTTGTCAGTACCTTGGTACACACTGTTGTTGTGATCACGTGGGCTCTGCATGCTGGATCCGGGTGCTGCTAGATAGAGGTGCTGGAGTGGAGTCTGGAATGGACTGCTTGTATCGAAGATTTTAGATGCAGGCTGATATAATCTGATATTAGAATTTTTGGTGATTAGAGACTGATATCAATATCGTATCAGGACACCCCTAATATCAATACCAATATAGCTTATTGACATCAAAAGTTATCAGCACTATTAACAGTAGTTTTCTTAATAAAGACAGCATTGGAAGATGTTGCAAGGTTCAAGATTTCTTTATCAAACTGCTGCTTCTTGTGTGCAGCTACAATCCAGCAAGATTCAATCTATTTTTCACTGTGTGATTTTACAACTGAGTGCTTCAATGAAAAATATTAGTTTTGATAGATTTTTGTTTACAGCTTTTCAACCGGAAATCAATGCCGCTCCCCAGAGTGTTGAACACAACCTACAAACCCCACAGAAAAGTCAATTACTGCCACAAAGAAACAGCAGGTCTCTCCCCGTCTGAACTCACATCTCTGTGTGTTTTAAAGTTTGGATTCGTGAAGGTTTTAACAGAAGCAAATTTGTCAGCCGAGGTTTTATTCACTCCAAATGACTCAGTAATACAAGTTTAAAAAAACTGACCGTCGAAGCTCCACGTTGACAGTCAAAGCTTCTTCAACACTTGATATAAAAGTTAAAAAAATCAAATAAAAAGGAATCATTCATTGGTTTACTCATTTCTGTTCTTTCTCTGAGTGAATGACATTTAATCTTGATGGTTTAAGACTTTCTCTTTGTGTTTTGGTTCATGTAGAGAAAAGGCTTAACTTGAACACTTGAACAAAGTTTGTAACAAGTAGCTAATATTGATTTTAGTTTAACTCTGGTTGACAAAAGGAATTCAGAGTTGAGCCCTGAGTAAATAGTGTTCTTGGGTACTGGGCATGTAATCATCTGCAGAACTGATCTTGATAGATTTGTCAATGAAACTCATTCAGTTTTGAGTCTCTGTTCAACAGTCATGTTGGTTTTCTGTCTCCTCAGCTGGACAAAAGAGCGCCGGGTCCTTCTGGTGAAATCTTTCGAGAAGAAGAAATGGGTAGTTGTTCGGCCTCTGCCCTTCTCTCGCACATATCCACAGCAATATGACGTGAGTCCTTTCCCTCACGCTCTATTCTTGACATGCTCTCTTCCTCACCCCTTGGCCTCTCACATGCTGTGTACAGCTGACTCAGTGTTTGCCCTGGGGGACAGGTGTTGTTGTAAATTTCCTTCCCTCGTGTCTCATTAGTGTGTATCTGCAAGTTTGCCTTTGCCGGTGTGTTCATGTTCACATCTTCATTATTAAGTACCTAGGTACAGGACACTGGTGATTGTTTGATTGTCACATCAAGCAATTAGAGAAAGTTCAGGCAAAACCATTGAAACCAGTATCTTTTTCTCTTACTTTTAGTTGGACTTGAAACATTTATCTATTTTCTTTACTTGTTTATTTTACAGGGATGAAAGCACGAGATTTTGCTTCATAATGTATACATGCAACTCCTGATATACAACCCCTGTCACTGGTTAGACAAAAAAAGCATTTCTTTATGCGTGTGTTGAAAGCCTTCAGTTCTGTTAGTGCCTTAATCTCAGATGGTTAATATGCATTTCAAAGGTTTAGACCTCTCACTGATGAGGAGGTTGTTCTGCTTCCACTTACTGCATCTCTAAAATTGTCTTTTAAATGCTGCTGTTATCCTCTTGTGACCCGCTGCTTTTGCCTCATCTAGATGTGTGTACATGTAATGAAGCAGAAGAAGTGCCACTATATCGGGAACTGCTCATTTGCCCACAGTCTGGAGGAGCGAGACGTCTGGACGTACATGAAGAACAACAGCTGTAAGACCCGCGAGGAACCCTTATATTTTTAACACTAAATTTGAAGTTAAAAACAAAAGAGCTGTACTGTCAGATCCAGATTTAATCAGAAGAGCAATTTAATTCATCTTTTTTAATTTGAGTGTGATAGTTTGAAGTTTTTCTATTATTTTCAATTTTAAAAAAAGCACAGGAATGAGCACAGCTGGCCTTTCCTCATCATCTCTTTTGATCCGTGTCACCGCTTCCTTCCAGCTACAACCATGAAAAATAACAAGACCACTTGGACAGGTTTTTTAACTGGTCTTTTGTTTCTGTCTCTTGTTGTACCTCATTTCCCTTTAGTGAGAGATATGCAACAGATGTATGAACTGTGGCTTCAGCTCACCAATCAGAGTAGACGCACAGACAGTTCAGCCGTGACTCCGCCTCCGGAGGACAAGCAGGTTACCATTACAGCAGATTACACAGAGGGCATGGTGAGTGGCTTTAAAATGAATGATGACTTCTCCCAGTCGACAACATCTGCGGTTGAACAACATGACTAATCTGTTGGTAAAAGTGTGAACGATGACAGGCCTCATGTGTGTGTTTTCAGGGAGGCCGGGGGTTATCAGACGGTGACGATCTCTGAGCGCGACCAGAGGCGGACCGCCTCTGAGCTGCAGGCTAAGACCAGCCTGCTTTACCAGCTACTATCCAACAGTCTGACACCTTACCAGTCTGACCTCTTTGAGCATCTAGCCAGCAGCGTGGGAGCAGATTGTCAAATAACCGCCCTCATACATGTATACACACACACACACACACACACAGACGCACACAAAAGCAAACACAGTGTCGCATTATACAACAACCACAGGCACCAGTCAACACAAAGAGAAAGCTGCAGTTACACACAGCCTCTTAAGGTCCCCGTACAGCAGATTTTACCACAGAAATTCCACAGACAACTAGTTATACCTTAATTACAATCAGCTAGTATTCCCTAGTGCTCTTAGACGGAGTAGTTTTTTTTTTGTGTTCTTAACTCCTGCAGCACTGAAACGATTCTTTGGTGGGTGCGCTGGTCGCAGCTCATAAAATTTTGCTTGGTGAAAGTTCAAAATTTATTTGAAGCTTGGCACTTGTACGTATAAAGTTTAAATTTTACTTTGTAGTGCCAAAACTGCCGAGCTCTCAGTGCTGTTGATGGCTAAACAAGACTGATGAAACTTTGAAGCAATGTAAAAGGAAAAAAAAGAAGTTCTGTGTGGAAACTTGTCTATGAGCAACCAAATTCTACTCTCCTTCCTTTACTGGAACATCGCGAGAGAGTCGGAATAACTTCTAGGGATTCAATATTTTGAGCTTTTTTTTGAAGGGGAGTTGTACTTCCCTGTTATTGTCTGCCATATTGGTAGAGTGCTATGAATGTAATGCCTGCATGGGCCTTTAAAACTAGGAAATTAGTCATTTAAAACGTTGCTGTGGTTGTGGAATGTTTTCATAGAGAAGATTATTCATATGCTCAAAAACAAGGTGGTGTAACTGAACTGTTCCCTTTACTGTCATAACACGACCCTGGTTGAAATACTAACTACAGTTGTTGCATGGGACAAACACACACATATCTTCAGATCACCCTTGTAGTTGCTTTCAGCCCAGTTCCAGGTGAATCTAACATGCCTGACTGTCAGTCTCTTTGTAGGCTGACACAAAGGGAAAGGTCAGTGAATCTCAATGAATCACCTGTTGCTAAGTTGCATGTGGCTAATTGCTCAAACCGATTTTTGCCAAAGCAACCAAGGTGCTATCGTTGCCATCATCACACTGTACTGCACAGAGACCTGGAAACGAGAAACAAAGAAGTGACTGTAGCACAGGTACAGTCCTGGCTAGAGCTGCTCTCAGCAATAGATCAGTTCAGACCACAGATGCCCATTACTAAATGATGACCTCACTTTGACTGAAGCACAGTGATAATACTGACCACGCAGAAGAGTTCAGTTCTTTAAGACATTAAGTTCTTTAAGTAATTCTCTAAAAAAAAAAGACGAGGTCTGACTGAACAATAATTAGAAGTGAACAACAGAATGTATATGTTTCTATAGTTTATGGTAATGATATTAAAGATAGTTTAAAAGTAAGGGCAAGTTTACACTTCTCTGGTTGGACTGGGGTCGTTATTTCATCGGAAACCAGTCATACCCCCACAGCCTTCTAATGGAAACCTGTGTTCCTCAAATGCATCCGAGTGTTTTGCTCCTGTCGGCTAATGGTAGCCCCTAACGTTACTCTGCATTATGGGAAACCTGCTAGCTTAAGACAGGACAGTGATTCATACCCCATATTGTGCCTATAAAAACAACACATCAGCTCACACAAAAACACACACACGTGCAAACACACACAGGCATACACCGGCAGGAAACCTGTCGATATCCTACTCAAGCCTTTACTGTGGATGGAGACACATTGGAGGTATGTCTATAATCAGATACATATACACACATATTATACATATTTACAAATAATTGTATACTACTAATGATAATTGATAACTTAGCGGTTAAGCTTAATAAATATATAACCTGAAAAGCTGTAATGATTACATAGAAGAACTCCCTGTTATTGAGGTATTGCTATATGACATGTATCGCTGAACTAGATGACTATAGTGATTTTTTTTTTATGATCATTCTCTTTATTTTGTAATTTTCCTTCTGTGCGGGTTGTTCCAGACAGGGTGTGTATGGAGAGGTGGATTTTATTTTCAGACTTAAGGCTAGAAATTAATTGGCAAGGGTTAAATTAAGTGATCCACCCAACATGAAAGGCATTTTTATTTGTTGTTGGCCAGCAGATGAACCAGATATACAGAAAATAGTGATGTGACTGTTTGTTCTCCACTGTTGGGCTAAACTGTAAGGAGCTGCACTTTCTGTTTCTTTTATATTTTCAGTAGTGAACTTGGCTCAGTCAGGATAAGGCTGACATTTTACGAATAAAAGAAGTGCTTAAGGATATTCTGCTAACATTTGAGCAAAATCTTTAAAATAAAGTAAAGAAGAGACACTTTATTTGTGCAAACCTCCTCGAATTAAAGCATGGTCTCAAAGTGTTTGTGACATTTTTACTTTGTATCTGCAGCCCTGCACTAGATTCAGTTGGGTTAATACTAAACCAGTTGTGTGACAATGGCTGAAACATCTTCATCGTCCAACTTTTGAAAACTGGCACAATCCCTTATAACAGTTTAGGTGAACAAACCTAATCTGGGCCAAGTCTATCTTGCAGATTCTTTTGAGGGATTGTTGATTATGAACCCTTGTCTGGAACAGCCCAGGTATTAGCTTCTCTGAGGGATCGTATTACTACTACTCCTAGTATTATGATGAATATGATGACGATAATGATTGCTATCTATTGACTATTTCTATTTCTTCTCTATATGCTATTGATATATGTATGTTAATTGCAATGTATAACTCTCTTTATATATGTATCCATGTATGAATATAATAATTGACAGTAATATGCGTCTGTGTATGCAGCAGTGCACAGCTCTGTCTGGGAGGCAGCGTGCAGATAACATCCAGCTTCAGACATGAGAGGCTCTTTGAGTTACCGGCTTCACACAAACTGTAGGCTGGTGATCATAAGACATGGTTTGCCTGGTCACAGCAGATCACTCTGCTCGCTGCCTGTGCTGCACGTTTACGTTTTAATGGGCTTCAAGACAGACCTGGAAACAAAAGCATACATAGTAGCCTATATACTCCCGTATAGCGCCTTATTCGATATACTACACCTATAAGATGATACATACCCCTATTGTATAATCCCGCTTACTATATATACACTATATTATACCTGATACCTATAATAATAACTAGACACCCTTTATAAGGTAAATTAGTGAAGAGATGGTGGAGCTGTTTTTTTCTGTGGCTGTGGCAGTATTCACTGTGGTCTGTAGAGTGTTGACATCTTGTTGTTCAGGCTGTTGTGAGGAGAGTACGCCTCACTCAAATGCGCGTCATCATTCAGGTCTTGTCAGGTTCGGCAACTCTGAAAGAATTTGGGATGAAAAATGAACACAGCAATTTAGTTAATCTGATTTTGGTTTATAATGATTTTGCTAGTAAACACTGCAAAGCAAGATCCTGCTGTTATGATAGAAATTGATAAGAAAGACAACATGACAAAAAGAATTTCATTTAGTTTTTTTCTGTTAAAGTTGTGTAGAAGTTTAAGAGTAAGAAAGAGCATTTGAGTCGAGGCCAGCCTTCATGATGTAACTGACGTGCTCAGAAAAAGAAAGAAAACTGTGGATACCTATGCTACATGTTCAGTGTGTGTTGTAAATGTAGGAGAATCGTGACAAACTTCAGGGGAGGTTGTGCACATGACAAATATACTTCGTTTGGAAAATGTCTATTTGCATTTTGATTAAAGTTTTCCTTTTCCCATGTTTAATGGAAGCAGCTTCAGTCTGAGCCTTGACTTCAGTTCTGACTATGACATCCTGCTGAGGTTTAACAAAACCAAAGTTCTTCACTGTGGGATCATTTTCTGATCCAGAAAAGCTTCATGTGACACTCCCTCCCTCTAAAAACCAGTTGTGTCGAATGATTCCCTCTGACAACACACACCAACACAGCCACAAAGAAATGTTCGTTTATCAGTTTTGTATCAGTTGAAATGTATTGGTTATTTGAATTGTTCAACAACTCAGATAGAAAACCAGGGTTGCTTGAAGTGGAAAAAACAAGGTCTGTTTTTGTACTGTATTTTTCCTTTATTTGTTCTTGTTTGTTTTTGTTTCATCTTCTTGACTTTGTTTTCTCTTTTCTCCTCCCTGGTTGGAAGTTCAAGATCTCATAAATGGACCAAATCTCTTGAAAGCATTTAATAAACAGACTGTTTTAGAAAAGTGTTTTTTTTTTCTTAATTGTATTACCTACATCATGTTGCTTTCATTTAATTATCATATTAATACTCCTTATACACTGCAATCTGATTTTATCATGGGTGATCAAAAAGCTTCACAATTAGGTGTTAATTGTCTTGTAAAGCCTTTGAGACAGTTTCCTCTTCTTGCTACTCCACGGGCACAGTTTCTGTGCTGATCATTGATTGGGTTTTACCCCAAGAAAAAAATAAAAGTTCACTGAAGTTGTGTAAATTAGGCAGTTAAAGCTGCAGATAAATCTGGGGTTGGACCGATTAAAGTGGAAAAAAAAACTTGGGACTCACTTAAACTTAGCCCTCACATACCGTTCGGGGTCAAATTTGACCCGTCTTGACTTTTAACAGCAGTAAAAATACCCTAAAAATCATTTTTTAAGCCTGAAACTTGACAGCTTTTCCTGAAATAACCCAAAATACATGAAATTAATTTAAAAATATTCATGTGTATTTTTGTTTATTTTATACAAATTTTTCCCCCATCTAAGGCTGTTATGGGTCAAATTTGACCCGTATCTATATTTAGATGGATTTTAGATCTAGCAGTGTGGGACAAGTGACAAACAGTAACAACCGTGTTCAATATAAGGTTTGTTGTTCAAAAAGATATATTCAAATCATTATGAAACTATCATTACCTTGACAGAAACACACACGCACACAGACATAAAGTCACACAGACACACATAGACAGAGGTCAAAATGACCTAACTAGTCAAAAGAACTTTCTGTGACAGAAAGCTGCTCTTTGAACTCTTTGAAGGGGCAATTTTGACCCGGAACATACTGTGAGGGTACAGGATTTGAACGGTATGTGAGGAATGAGCTTCACTAGAAATGTTGATCACCACATTACCAGAGCTTTGCAAACGTGGCACCATGTATAGATACCTAATGTAAAAAAAAGTAAACCTTTGCCCCCCACCCACCTACAGACACACCCCCACCACCTCGTGTTTTACAGTATTTCTCAACCAAACATTAACAAAACTACTGACTTTTTTATTGCAGAGAAACTCATGTGCAATGTGGGTACAATATACCCCATCAGTGTGGTTCATTTTAATTGATTTTCAACAGTTAAGACAGGATAGAGTAGCACGATACTAATGATCCCTAAATGTCCTGTTTCACAAGTTTTCTGTCATCTGCGTTTGATCAGTTGAATTTTGTGGTCGTATTTGAAGCTGCAAAAACAGCTGTTACATCAATCTTTTGTACAGTTCAGTGACGATGGACCTGGAGGACGAAGGGCCCTGGAGATAGACAGAGATGACCCCCAGACTGCGTCACTGATCCGTCCCCTGAGAGGTTAGTTAATTTTCTTCACACGTGTCTCCCGTGGTCTTACAAAAACAGCCTCGCACGTGGGTTCAGTCTCGGTTAGCAGAACAATCAGTTTTTCAATCTGAGGTCTTTTGAAAATAAATGTCACACTTAATGACTTTGTTTGATTTGGATATATATTGCATTTTTATTTTAACTTGACTCTTATTTCCCTCCGCAGATATATATGTGTTGTTGCCTGATCAACAAACAGGCCTTTCAGGTGTGTCAGTGCTGGGCTGCGCTGGTTCTGGGCATGTTTCTGAGACACACCTATGTGCAGATGAGTGATTATTAAAATGATAGGTTACACCTGGACATTCTTTGTGACAGGACTTCACGAAGTATAACACATGCACATTTATTTCACTGTGAGTTAAAAGTATGTATGATTTTTAAGGGTTTTGACAACTTTTACATGAACCTACACTATGTAAGTTTATACTGTCATATTTGACGCCTGGTCACTTCAATTTATTTTGTTATATTTTTAAAACAACACAGAGTCGGGATGCGCAACAGGTGCAGACCGCTATATTCTTATTTTGTGTTGAATATCCACTTCATTGCATAACTGTCTACATTTGGGGTGTCCGTTTTTTTAACCTTAGGTAACTGAGGACCGGCCTCAGATTGGCTGTTGTTAATGTGATGGACAGGTTTACTAGCTAATCGACGCCCTTTCCGCCAATCTGTGGTGGACTACACTCCACTGATTGGCTGGGCTGGATTTGGGGGCGGGGCTGCGTTAAGTAACTTGTGAAGAGTTCATAGAGTGTGCCCTCGTCGGGTTTTAATATTGTCAACGACAGTTTATGATAGCAGTCAGGCGGCTGTAGACCTCAGTCCGACCTTCTGGGACTTGTGCTGTTTTGTTTTTTTTAACTTAACCTCAATATTTTCCATCGATACGTACTTCTAAATTTTGCTACCGTTTGTGCGAAATAGAGGGAAGATGTCAACAGAGATCCCGGAGATTTTCAGGGCTCTTCTTGAGCATCCATTTACTCTCCCAAATTTCGACGATAATGGTAAGTCGCAACTAAAAGCACTACATTGACACGTTGCCTTCGATGTTTCATTTAAACCACGTCTGCATGAAAAGCTGTGTGTATTTTTTCTGCAAAGAGGATTGCTGGAGCTTTTAATACTTTGTAAAGTGCTTTTACATTTCTGCAAACAACTGCGTGTTTGTTGCGTAATCTTAGTCAGCTGATTTGCATGGGAGTTAGTTCAGCTACTGGGCTGCAGGAATCTCTTCACTTGGTTTCTTCTGAATTCAAAGTTGCTTTTTTATTGGACCAGCTCAATTAACCCTGTCAAAAGCAGCACCCATGACTGCAAAGGCGCATAAGACATCCGCAACAGAAAGTGGGTATATTGTTGCGCACCTCCACCTTAAGAAATAAAATGAATCCTGTCGGTGTGTATGAGTGAATCAAGACATTGGTGACATCAAGAGCGACCAGAGACACATTCCTTACTAGTCAGGCCTTATTAGTCAGAGTAATGGATGTGAAACCACCAGTTGCTGGGTAACGCCATTAAAGCTGCCTGATCATTAGTGTCACATTTTGGAACAACATCCTTAACATGGCGAAAGAAAAGCTGTGACAGTCAGGCCCCAATTATCTCCAATCTCAGTGCTGCAGCATTATACTGTGAAATACTCTGAGAGGAACCATTCTCAGTCCACAACGCCAGCGTGGGTTGTCTGTTGTAAAACTGGCCTGTGCGTCCCTTTTGATTCCCTGTTAAGCAAATGCCACAGGTGTCCTCCGTCTCCAACTGGATCCTGGCAGTTTTAGGAGAAGCAGATGGTTGCTGGTGGTCGAAACTCGGTCATGTCGAGAGGGAACCCCTTGTTGACAGAGTTAACCATGATGGTCTTCATTCATCACTGTGTGAAAGTAAAATGAAGCATATGGTGCTGCTTGTCTTCGTGTATAACCCTGTGTGCTTAGATCACCTGCTTTCATTAGTCAATGTTGAGAGGATCTGTGTCTTTGTGTGTTTGAAGGGGCTTTTGTAGCTGCATGATCAGATCACTAGATGGCTCTGTCTAGCCTCTATAGACTGTGTTGAGGTTATTCAGAATGAAGTATCAGTGCATTAAGAGTTTTCTTTCTGCTACTAGCCCCATTCATAAAGATTTACATCAGTACTCAGGCAAGTGTTTGCTTGTTTCAGGCGTTTTTAAAGCAACAACACCATATGCACAATTAATGGCAAATCCATCTTAAATTTTTGCCTGTATCCTAATATTTGATAATCATAATTTCATCATATTTCATGTGCCTGTACTGTAAGGTCTGTTCACATGTGATTGCTCAGAATTTGCTTCAGAGGCCTTAAAGTTGTTGCATCTTTATTTTTAATTGATGCCAACTTCAGCTCCTGTGGAAAAACACTGAACATCTGTTCTGGTCACATCATGTTTTCGCTTGAGAGCTGAACCATTGTATACTAGGATTTTATCTCCCATGAGGGATGACAAATGGTAAAAAGTATGAAAAGCATCAGGCAAGTTTGCTGCAAATTAACTACTTAATTTAACAGCATCAGAATTTAAAAAATCTATTGAATGGACAACTTAGTAAAATCACAGCTTTTCGGTGTATTGCCTTTCTGTTAAAACTGCACAGTCATGATGACTGAAAACTTTCATTTCCTGTTAAATTCATTTACTTTTAATTCAGTTTGTCTGACAGGCTAATGGCATTGTGGACTGACTGATTGAATTTAGTGTAGTGATGCACGTAAGTAGAGGAGAGCCCACACATTTTTGCTCCTATAAGGTACTGATACACGTGAAGGCTCCACAAACAAGAACTTACTATTTTTTTCTTTATTATAACAGTGAGTCAGTGTAAAGTGTGCTCACAATGTTGCCTTGCCACACTTGTGGGAATGAGAAGAAATGTGCAACATCTATATGCAAAGAGGGTTTTTGCAGTCTCTCACGTCACAGGCCTAATAGTTGATTTTGTTGGCATTTTGGGGTGTAACATGCAGCAGCAAATGCCAACAGATGTACATCAAAGATTTTATTGGTGAAAATGTCTATTTGCTTGTAACTTCTCTGTCAAGTGAGCGTTTATATGAGTCTGTGGTTGAGAGTGTGTTTCTGTTTCACCAGTTATTTGATGACCATTCAGAAAATTTAGACGCTGACTGTCAAGATATTTGTGGAGTAATTTGGGCATTTTTTTACTTAAGATGTGACGTACTCTTAATGCTATTTCTCAGGTAGTTTACTGGCATTTTCTTGATGCCACGGGTTTCAAATGACAGCTTTCATTGTTGAACATGTGCTTACAGTAGCAGCTGACCTTGAAAGCTTTGTCCTTGCTTTAATGTTGTGTCAAAAACAGACCATGCCCACGAGACAAAACACCCTTCCCACCCTCATAACTCAGGTTTGGACTGAACTAAGTGGCCTTTTGCCACCATTATACTGCTGTTGGTATAGAAACAGAATTTATGTGTTAGGTGGAAAGGATGTGGTTTGTCCAAGCACAGAAATCCTTGATAATAAAATAATACAGCTTTTCTGTTTCGAGTTGGATTGTCTCTGTTTTCATGTGATTCAATGAAAACCACAAATAAACCAAACACCTTTATCCACAAATACCAAATAAAGGTAAGCCACCAAATTTAATTATACATTCAGGACAGCACAGTTTATTTTTTTCATGCAAGTAGTGTAAAATCAAGCAGGTTCTTATTTAAGGTTAGGGGCAAAAGTGTCAACCACCTTCAAAGAGAAAACAATGCTGTAGGCTTCATGTTGCATCAGGACTCCTATGGCTGCAGACGTGTAGTTATGGCGCGCCTCCATTGGACGCGGCGTGTTGACGATGTTATGGCCAACTTTGCACGTGTTCTTACACGTGTGTGGTGTTGTCAGCGCATCATATGGCGGCCAGTTCTTAGGATGTAGAGACTTTTGGACAAAGTGGCGCCATGAGTTGATGAGCGACCATTAATGCATGAATGACTTAATACGTGGAAGGTATACGCACTTTTAGTGGGACATTTTTAGCAGGATTGTTTGATACTGCACCAAAACCCATGTTCATGTTTTGACGGTGGATTTAAAACCCTTCTGAATGTATTCGGATCAAAGTAATTTGTAGCCCGTTCGTCGACTTTCCCTTCACCGAGAAACGGTAAAAATGCAGCTGGAAAACAAGCATAAATGCCCAGATTAGGTCAACAGGTTCGATTTAGGTCAGACTATACTGCAATGTGTGTCAATGCTTGCTGCACGTGTCATACATCTGCGTTACCGAGCAGGACATATGTAACTCGGTTAACCAATCAGACCTTAGTAAGCCTGTCCCTGAAAACCACTATTGGCTCTTAGAGGAAGGCCCCGCCTCCTTGTTCATAAAGAGCTAAATATTCAGGATGTTCAGGCCATCTCCGCCAATCAGCGCTCAGCTGGGAGGCTATTCGATATAGGGGCGTGGTTTGTCCAGCATACCAAAGCCGCCTCGCTATCAAATTCTCCAAGGAAGTGGGCTAAAAAACGGAGCGAGCTGTGCGGCTTGACATCGATGTAGACGGTTTTTGCAACTTTAATGCATGTTTTTCAAAGGTAGAAATCTTCACAACAACGCGGAACATCAGTGAAACCGAGTGAATATCCAGCTATATCGATTTTTACGGGACAACTGCTGAGTTTGCTTCTCTGTTGGTTGCTGTGCGGAGAACGATAACAAAGGGCATAATGTCGGAGGAGCCAATTGTTATCACTCTGGAAACGGTCACCGGGGCCCCGAGCTCATTCCCGGTGGTTTTAAAGAAGATAATGGAAATGCCTCCGCCGAACATACTGGATGGCGACGATGGTACGTGCGATGAATTAACGAAGACATGAAAAAGGACGGTGTAGCGCCGACTCAACACGAGTGCCGCCGAAGAAAGTCGAAGTCACATGGGGCTCATTGGCGTTAAAATAAGGATGATATGGGCAATTTAGTGTTAAATTAGTCCATTAGTTTATAACGAAATTTTTAGGATGTTTGCAAATTTGCAGTATTAGGCCAAGTGAAAAAGGTAAAGCGATGTAACATTTTCCTGGATAAAAACAGATTATAAATGTTTCTACTGCCTTCATTGTAAACAATTAATCATCATGCCCCCATTCCTGATGAGATCAATACCATTATCAGATTAGTTTGTACCATCATCCAGACTTAAGAGACACACCCGTGATCTTTAATGCAGTTTCGTTGACAGGAAGTTGCTGTTTTCCCAGCTGCAGTGGTTATGTTTTTATGCCGTAAAAATAAGGCATTAGTAGATTACAGTTTACTACCTTCTCAGTTCTGTTATATGAGCTTCCAGCTTCAAAAATAAAATGTAAAACTCTATTATATACCACAGTGCTTTTAACTAATTTGTCCAGTATAACAACCTGCTCCTAACAAATGTATGTTAAGTAGATCGGTTCCATGAGAATGTAACACCATTTAAATGTATGTGCAAACTTACACACATATGACTGAATCTGGATTTTTCTGCACCTGCACTATGGTATTAAAAATAAGACCAAAGATGTGAACAACAGTATGACACTTGAAAGCAGACCAGCTTTTGTAAATGTTATGTATGTCATGTTCTGCAAAGTTATGCTGTCCAAGGGCAACTTGAATTGGAGAGTTTGTAAAAAAGCTTTTATGGAAATATGATCTCTTAGTCCAGTCAAAGAATACAATGACAAAAGTGAGGGGATTGTTGCCAAGAGGGGGAAATGACCCCTTATCTCTTAATAAAGAAAGAAACTAATATTGCATGTGCAGTTAACTCCCGCCGACTATCATGTGTGAGTTTTTTATGAGTGTCTCTAAATTTGAATGTGTGTCTCTTGTTTTGTTCTCAGACACCGACAAAGAGAAGCTGTGTCTGGATGATAATGTCGACCTTGGGGTAGGAGGAAGCGATATGGGTCCTTCAGCCGCTTTGACCCCTGCTATTTGGGATAAAACCATTCCCTACGATGGGGAAAACTTCCACCTTGAGTACATGGACCTCGAGGAGTTCCTCATGGAAAATGGCATCCCCACCTTACCTGACGAAGACTCCTCCAAGGGCAGCCAGGGAAACACAGTTAAGACTCTGAAAGTGAAGGCCTCTTCCTCTCCGCAGCTGAAGGTTACCAAGCCAGTTACCGTGTCCCCAGTGGCCCTGCTGCCCATTCAGGAACTGGACAGGTGCGACGAGGAGGTCTTGATCATCAAGGGTGACTCTGAGATCATCTGTGATGTCACTGCAGGTGAGTGGAGAGTGGACGATCAGAAAGAGGTGGCTGCAGTTTCAGAAAAACACAGAAAAAGTTCACCTAATGTCAAAGGATGAAGACATCACATAGAAAAGTGGTTAAACCGTAGATTAAACTGCAAATGTAGTGAGAAAACGTCCAAACACACGTGTTAAGTCAAACACCTTGCACACATTGACTTTACCAGCTGAATATCAGTTACCTCGTAAGTCTTTTCTAGCAGTTTAGAAATATGATTATTTGGCACCGACTCAAGTGTCAGATTTACAAATACAGTGGACTGATTTCAAGTGGTCAGTCTATCCTGGAACAAGCCACGGGTGGTCGTAGTTGTTAGGACGACAGAAATAGATACCGGTGTCTCTGCATTGCAAAAATAGTAGTGTTTATAGGGGGACAATCAGCCGTTGCTACATGTTGTACCAACGCCCATGCACTGTAGAAGTGAAGAAAAGCATCATAGCATCTGCTGGAAATGTCTAATATTCTACTTCTGTCTGCTCAGAGGTGATCACTGAAGACGACCGGGCAACACCAGAGCCCGTTAGCCCTGATGAGATTGAGGTTGATGTCAACTACGAACCAGATCCCACAGACCTGGTCCTGTCCAGTGTGCCTGGAGGCGAGCTCTTTGATCCCCGCAAGCACAAGTTCACTGACGATGAACTCAAGCCTCAGCCCATGATCAAAAAGGCCAAGAAGGTGTTTGTGCCCGAAGAACAGAAGGTATGCTGGGAGAGAGATGAGAAGGACCTGAAAAGATAAAATATTTCAGTTTGTTCATGTTGTTTATTCAAAACACCCCAATGAACACGCTTAAGTTTAATAAGAATCAGTATTTAACTAAAATAATTTCACTAACAGCTTGTATGTGTGGGGGTGTGCAGACACCTCTAGATGACCTAAATTAGAAGCATGTTACTTAAGAAATACTATAATTTCCATATGGTTATTTTGACGCCTGTCACCGGGTTGTTCATAGAATCTGTAAACAAACTGCATCCAGCTACAGTAGCTTTTGTTAAAGTCTACATTTCAACAGCAAAGACTCACAGAGAGTGATTTGTTGAGAAGTGAAAGAGGCAGTAGAGAAAAGAGGACACTTGTCACCATGACTTGCCAAAATTAATTTAGTCTCAGTGGCTGCATTGGCCAACCTTTCTTGACATTAAGGATTTTCATCAGATTTCTGCTGATTTTGTCAGAAAGAGACATCCCTGTTAGGTCAGGTCAGTTTCACAACCAACTCAAAAACTTACATCAACCAGTATATTCATTTGCTTGTGTTATGAATACAATACATCCTTATTTGGCCACCTAATTTCAAAGTAGGAGTCAAACTTTGCCCCAGTAAAGCTGATCTGCAGACTCACAGTGACTCAGCAGTCTCAAAATGTTCAAATTGATGTTTTCTTCCTCTCCAGTCTGCATGATAACACAGGCTTTGTGTACAGTACAAAGGAGGCTGGCAGGCAGCCATGAATACGCAGATGACCGTGGTCAGAAAGAATGACAGGATCTGGTGTCGCTCTCCCATCTCAATCCAACTGTTCTTCTCTCCTCCATGTCTTTCCAGGATGACAAATACTGGCAGAGGAGGAAGAAGAACAACGTGGCAGCCAAGCGCTCACGCGACGCCCGCAGGTTAAAGGAAAATCAGATCACGGTGCGAGCGGCTTTTCTGGAGCGCGAGAATGCAGCGCTGCGGTCGGAGGTGGCCGACCTACGGAAGGAGTGCGGCCGCTATAAGAATGTCGCCGGGCGCTACGAAGCCAAATTTGGACCACTGTAAGGGCCCAAATATGAGAGAAACTGAATCCACGTACCAGACAGCACAGTATCAGTCACTCTGCTCTCACATGTCAGGGGAAAGACCTTGTTGGGCAGTTTTTACAAAATAATCCTGATAGTATGTAAAACCAGCAGATTCGCCAACACTGTCCTGCTGTATGGAGAAAGTTAAACACAGGAAGGGGATGATGGTTAATACCCCTCAGAGATACACAGTGGTATTATTAACCTTAGTTGATGTGTCAGGTACAAAACCATAAACAGCGTAGTATGATACACAGGAAAATGTTAACCTCTCCCTCCTCTTCCTCCTGTCATTTACCCCTTTTCTCTTCTCTTTCAAGTGCTGTGCTGGAAGACCAATAGACAGCAGTTGATTTATTCATTTATCTTTCTATGAATCAATAAATCATACTGAAAACAGAATCGAGCAGATGAAGAGGATGAAGAGGAGGAGAGAATGTGTGAGAGTGTGACTGATGACCATTGCAAAAGCATGTAGAGTCATATCGCTTTTTTTAATTTCATTTTTTTAATGAAGTCTTTTTACCATCCATGCAGATATTTGAGTGCTTCTCCAGTACACCCCCTTTTAAACGCGTGTATACTCATCATGTTTGTATGCCTTCAGCCGAAAGAGATCATTTATCATGTTTGATTTTGGAGGACTGTGGGTTTTATTTTCTTTATAGGTCTTAGAAAAGTAGAAGTAATGATAGTTCAGACTATATTGTAATTCATTATTTTGGTAATGTAGAAATAGTATTGAAGGTTGCTTCCATGTTTTTCCACATTTGAATGAGTTGTGAGACCCACTTGTCCACTCTTACTTTCAAGTTTTACAATACGTGGGAGGATTTGTGGAGTGAGGCTAAAAATTGCAGACAAACTTCTGACTGTGACATTTCCAATAAATTCAGCTTCTTCAGGGGATTTCAGGGTCATGGCAAAACAGGAGAGCCATGTTCACTCTCTTCACGTTTTCATATCAGCAGTACAGAGCTCCTCTGTGCGTATATATGTCTCACTGTCGCTCTTGTGCAGACTCTGGCACCTGCTTTCCTCTCTGTAGGCAGTCAGTGCTGATTTATGTCAGTAATATTTTGGAAATGTCATGTGACGAGTCCTCTCATGCATGTACTGTAAATAGTTGTAGTCTGATATTGTTCTCTTTAGACTTCACTCATATGTATTCAGTTTAACAAGATTAAAACAGTAGAAACTGGGCTGGTCGAGTTTTTGACCATCTGTTTTTTTGGGGAGAGAAGCAATTTCATTACAAAGTTTCTAAATACAAGAGCTACATTTACCTCCATTACAACAGAAAGTTTTTAAGCGGGTTGTTGAATGCAAAGACTTCAGATCGTGCCTTACAAAAGGCAGCTGGAGATGTAAGGTTTGTCTCTGTAAGCCTAGAAAGATTTTAAAATGATCATGTTTATCAGAATCTTTATATTTTTGACAACAAATTGCTTGAAATCAGTCAAAACCAGATGTTCAAGGACAAGATGTAAATACAGATTGTATCATTAGACTGTAAACAGTGTTGTGAGGATGTTACAGTGGACACATTTATCACTCCATTACTCATCCTGTCTTTTACCTTTGTGTCTGAGTGTCGTTACTTTCCTCAAGCTTTTAAGTAAATGTTATGCTGCCGATTCTCATCTTTCTGTTTTGACAAACCGGTAGCCATTTAGGTGCAGACTGTATCGGGGCATCTCTTTTCTACAGGGACGCCCAAAACTCTTAAAGCCATTTCAATGCAGCACACAGTCTGCCAGTTTACAGGGGACATATTGTGTTTAACAACCTCAGAAAATTCAATTTGTTACTCAACCTAGGATCAATTTTCTGTCCAATTCTAAAAAAAAAAAAAAAAAAAAAGGGAAAGATTTGCTTTTTCTGGCTGTGCTTCCATCCATATACGTGACTCCTAACCAAAATGCATTCAATATTATTGTATGGGATAGGGTCTCACTGTGTCATAAATGTTATTACAGTGGAGAACATTTCTCTAATGGCACAAAAATGAGGGGGGGGGGGGGGTATCAGCAATTTAAGCTTCTTGACTTGTTTTTCATTCTTTTAAAGCTCAAGTGCAATCTCCAAAAGTCAGGAACTGATTTTTTAAAAGTTTTGTTCTGAGTCTCAGTCTCAATATGACCGTACAACTCTGATGAATCGAAACAATAATTCCAAAAACTATGGGCTTCCTTCCTGGTTTTAATATTGTGTTCAATATTTTCCACTGGAACAAAGATTACATCTGCCTTTTATCTACAACAGGTCAATTTATTACCTTGAGGGGTTGTTTCTAACCTTCCTTGCTCTGTCTTTATATTTCTTTGTATAAAAATGTATCAGCATTTTGAGTGTGGCTACTATTTGTGTCTTGTATATACAGTATGTACAAATAAAGCCTTGTGCAGAGAGTCTAATATGGAGTTTTTGTGCCTTGTACATTAAGTCAACATTCAATATAGTGTGAGGATAGTAAATAAATTGGAGTGTTTTTTTGCTTGACTCTGAACCTTTGATAAATTTTAATATCAAAGTGAACAGTACCTCTAGTTGTGTTGATTCAGACACTTGTGTATTACATATATTTTTTTTCAATATCTCAGCTGTCTTGACACAGCTATTTACTTCCCTTCTGCAAACACGAATCCATAAAAAGTAACACTTCGAGGGTCATGATTACAACCCACTTTTTTTGACAACAGCTCACCTGCTCTCTTGTGAAGTTAGAGGACGGTGGTGTTTTTGGTGTGTGTTCCTATTGCTAAAGTCACGTCTAGCAATGACAAAAACATGCATCCTTTCATTTTGGCTTTTGTTGAAATAGGGTCAAAGGTGAGAAAGCTGGCCTGGGCATACTACAGAAATAGGCACTACACTACTACAGGCAAAGGACACAGTAAAAACTAACTTCTGCCCTCTGGTGGAGAAAGTTTTGGAAGAAGGCAGTGTGACACAGTTTAGACCCCCAAAGTGAACCACATGCATGCTGAACTAAAATATATTTGGAAATTTCCTCATTAAACAGTGTTGCTAACATCCTTCAACTACATGTGGGGAATCAATAATAGATGAAACACTGAAACCAAGTCTGTTACACTCGTTGGAGCTATTTGTGATCCAAAATTAGACTTACTAAAAGTCTACGCTAAAATAAGCCCAAACCAGCGGACAAATTTCTTTAAAGTTTCAACAGCTGGTCTACTTACTCTTTCATAGCTGGAAAATACAGACCTTTATCAGATAATGAAGATATTTCAGCATGACCATATGAATACATAAGTATGTAAAGATGTATGCAGTCAAAGCAGCCACTCACATATACAGGATGAAATACAAAAAGAACTTTATTGACAAGTCAAAAGAAAGATTTTGATGTTTTTAAGAAACCTGTAAAGCTGAAAAACTAAAAAAAAGGACTGGACTGTGGTGTCTTCACCTCTTCTTGAAGCCATACTTCTTCCTTTCATAAAACAGATCTGTTTTTGAACTGCCCAAATTCACAATCTTTGGACAGCCGTCCCGCTGTAACAGAAACACAGTTGCAGTCAGTTTGGAAGTTCTTATGGTTTGCTGAATTAAAGGGATATTCCAGCGTAAAATAAAGTTGGGGTCAAACACACCGTAACACTGAGTCAGACACCCCCTCGAGAGATGAATGTTGCTGACTGCTTGCTTCTCGAGTTATACAAACTTTAGTAACAACTGCATGATAGCAATACACAGCTGTCTGAGGAGCCATAAACAAACCTCAACCATAAAGCTGCACTATAGCCACAAATAATGCTCAGACCAGCACCTAACTTCATCAACAGTAAAAATAGGGTCCTAGCCATAATACTAGCCACCAAACATCTTTTTAACTTTGCCTAATTTCTTTAGCAAAGAGACTAAACACAACTCACCTACTCTCTTCCAGCAGCCGCTTGTTTGTAGCAACACCTCAGGCCAGTCCATTACAAATTTTAATGGGTGACGCAGCTCAAGGAAGAACATTTATGATCATTTCCTCATTGAAATGCAATCAGACTGAGAAGAACTACAGCGTCCGCAATGCAAAATGATTAAAATGGTGGCTATTACAACAAGGAAATAATAAAGACGTCACCCCACAGCAGTCCGTAATGGACTCGCCTGAGGTCTCGCTACAAACAAGCGGCTGCTGGAAGAGAGTAGGTGAGTTGTGTTTAGTCTCTTTTCTAAAGAAATCAGGCAAAGTTGAAAAGATGTTTGGTGGCTAGTACTGTGGTTAGGACCCTATGTGTACTGTTGATGAAGTTAGGTGCTGTTCTGAGCATTATTTGTGGCTCAGACTGTTGTGTATTGCTATTGTGCAGTCGTTACTAAAGTTGGTATAACTAGAGAAGCAAGTGGTCAGCAACATTCATCTCTCAAGGGGGGGGTCTATAACTCAGTGTTACGTGTGTTTCAATTTTACGCCAGAATATCCCCTTCAATAAGAAAACAAGACTTGTATGGACACACATAAAAAAAAAAAAAAAAACAGTGTGCTAAGCGACTCACGTCTTTCTCCTGGATGGTGCACTCTTTGCAGTAATATGCATCAGACACCCCGGGCCCTCCACAGATGACACAGCGGCCCTGGTAGGATCCGTAGTTACACTCATCACAGATACGCACCAGCGTGCACGGCCTCACATAGGAGTCACAGATGACACATTTCCCATCACCTTGGAAGAAGTAGATTAAAGCAGTCAAAAATGATGTAAACCTAAACACAGGGAAATCTCTCAGAAAGGCGTTTCAGGATAAATCCTTATCCAAGTACAATGTGTGTGACAAACAAATTGGCGGTTTTAACACTTACATTTCTCGCACAGTCTCCCGATAGCTGAGAAATGAAAACAGAGACGAGAATGTTATAGAAGTTATATTGATAATATAGGAGTTATTGATGTTAGGCGTTAGAGATGTTATAGATGTTACTGATGTTGAATACATTGTTGATGATATCGATGTTGTAGTTGTTATAGATGTTACTGATGCAAGCTCAATTAATGAGTATTTGTGAATTAAACAGGAAGTTCAGTGTTATTTTTTTGACAGAAACGTTTGGTTGGACCCGGACCCTGGGCTTTTGTATCAATGAACCATGCTGTAAATGCTAACACAGAGGCTGGAATTTGACATTAAGCTCATTAAACGCAGCATGTAGAAAAGGCGAAGGTATAAAGACAGAATCAAAGCGTTCCCAAGTAGGTTCCTACTTACCGACACCGGCTTGTTTTCTGCAGAAGATCAAATCTGGATGATGTTTAGCCATTGTTGTTGGCTAACGTAAGGAGAGCGCTGCTGCTACGGTTCAACTTTCACCTTTGATCCGGAAACTTTGAATGAATGCTTTGATTACCGCCACCTAGCGCCTCCAGAAAGAACCAAAGATATAATATACATAGACGTCTCATTACGTGCTGGAGCGTAATCCAGCGTCACCGCCATATTGGATGGGTCTCGCCCGAGAGCCAAACGGGGCAAATGGAGAACGAGCAACTATGCCCGTTTTTTGGCACTCTATGGTTGAAAAACCCGACGCAGTATTGAAACCAGATCACGTATGATTAAGTTTCACAAAAAAAGATTGAAAATGTATATATATTTTTTATTTTTAATGTGTGACATTGTCCTGTATTATTGCTACACCCATGTCGTTGTAACAAACCAAACAGTGTGAAAATCGGGCAGAGATTCGGAGAGTTATTATCAATATGATTGGGCTTTCCTACCTACCTTAATGCACTGGAGGCACACGGGGGACCCATCCAAGATGGCGGCCACGTTGATACGAGAGCTCCTATAGGCAGCGTCAGGTTTTGAGGCGTCTACGTATATAATGTCTATGGAAAGAATCATTTTTGGGGGGAGAAAAATACTTTCACGGGGTTTCTCTCACCGTTACAGTCTATTTAGATATTTACGAGAAATTACACTCAGCGGAATTAGTCAATTTGAGTAGGTATCTATATGCAAGTTTTTAATAGACATTACCAGAACGCCAGACAAGGTAGTAACTGGAAGCTCTCTATAACTTAAATTTGTAAAGAGCTTTATACTGGTAAAACTAATTTGAAAGTATATATCAAAAAAAATAAGTAAACTCTTTAATTAATATCAGTGTAAATGTACTTATTATGACTCTAGCGCTATCCGAATAAAAAAATATTAATTAGCGCAGTATTTTGACCTTTATGGACCTTCAAGGCCGCGGCCCATAAAGCCGGTGACGTCACGTCTCCCCGTCACATCTTTGTCAGTGAACAAAATGGCAACCTACTGTCTCACTGTAGCCCGGCTCCAGGTAAGAGACTAAATTTTATACTTTAAACCTTATTTATCAGCCAGTAAAAGATGCCACCTGTCTCATTCGGTTTTATAACTCCAACGTATAGATAGTCTGACCGGAATAGATCGGAGAGAGGTGTTTTATGAATAAAAATAACCGGTGAAGCTGTCACCGGCTCGCTGCTCAGGTCATCGTGTCCTGACTGCGTGATCGCATCTAGAGAGAAACAGCGAGTTCATCCCACGCTAAATAAACTCATCTAATTCACCTGTTTACTAGAATTAGTTGGCGATACTGTTAACTCTTAAATAACCGCAGATAGTTGAGGTATAGAAATGTAGTTTGGTGATAGAAAGCAAGGTTAACCACAAGGTTAGAGCTGCCAGCAGGCTCACAGGAGCGCCGCGTGTAAAAGAGACACAGCATATATGTGAAATTATAGCAA
Organism: Xyrichtys novacula; assembly: GCA_962446985.1. NCBI lineage: Eukaryota > Metazoa > Chordata > Actinopteri > Labriformes > Labridae > Xyrichtys > Xyrichtys novacula. The sequence goes on along the minus strand of OY660882.1, from coordinate 13,854,035 downwards.
ATAACACAGTTAAAGGACATATAGGGGGTTATTATAAGTCACTTTGATGAAGATTTTTCTAAAGGTGAAGGATTTGGGTTTCATGTCGTCTGTAACAACAGTGGGATGTGATGATTTTTGTGTTAGCAGCTCAGAGATAACGGAGCCTCCTATCCCAATGTGACCTCTGACTGATGTCTGTTCAAGCTTTTTCTGCTTTTTACAACATTTAGATCACATTTTACACAAAGACAAGATAACGTATAAGTCGTTTTTAAATACTGAACAAAATAAAAGAGTTGTGGCCTAGTTAGATTGAGCTGGTCAAAGTCACAATGCAAGTAAAGCATGTAGGTGTTGGTGAGAAACACTACCAAAAAGAAGAGATACAGATAAATAACTTACATAGCCTGAGCTTCAAGCCTTCTTGAGCCTTATTTATTACATTTAATGTGTTTATTAGCATTTGACTAGCTCCTGAATTGGTTGACAGCGACTACTTTGAGTGTGACAGTCACCTGTTGGATGGTTGGAGCTTCAGCTGCTCACTGTCAGCTCTTTCTCTGAACAGAAGCTCATCTTTGACACACTTTGTCAGGTCAATGAAACCTTGAGTTATATCACAGTTTGTCTTCTTTGATTAGTTAATCATTTATCAAGTTTGATAGTCTCCCGTGACTGACCTTTCACACATATTTCACTTTACAATCATACAAATCTGCTTGTGTACATACAGTCTGCCTACAGAGGTGCAAACACAGAGCTTAATGGGTTATGGAGGGGCATCATGTTCACCTGATATCACCCTGATATCTGACACTTAAGAGTTGACTTAAGTACAGCAGCACATTCACCCTGTGACCTCCTATCATGTATGCCATTTTTGTCAAAGCAACTACAAACTCAATCCTATAAATCTCTTTTTGATATGAAGATATTAACAAAAAAAAATGATTCAAAAAGAGTTTGATCTTTTCGGATGAAGTCTTATCTTTTTGTTAGCATTTTGTATGTGATTAAACGGCACCCACTTTACAACAGTGTGTATTTGATTTTGTCTGCGGCCCTGTCATTAGACTCTCACTTGTTTGTTTTTCTTGCCTCCAGCTGGCTCTGGGCCATGGCGTGCGGCGCCTGCATGTATCAGCTGCCTACAGAGCCAAGGCTAAAGTGTCTATGAGCCGCTTTGAGCCCACGTCCTTTGTCAACTATGAGAAGCTCCGATCAAATGTTGACATTGTGCAAAAAAGGTAAGCGCTCTCCAAAACTAATTTATTTTTACTGTGTGTTCACACAATGTTTCTGTTTGAGTGTGTTTGATTCCAACAACTCTTTTCTTTTCCAGCAGGAAATCTGTGCTTGAGTACTGTTTATAATGTTTATCAGGAGGATGTGTGTATTAGGGGTGGGAGAAAAAAATCAATTCATATAAGTATCGCAATTTTTTGTTTTACAATTTTTAAATATTTTTTTTTTGCTTAAAAATCTTTTTTTTTTTTTTTCAAATTTAAGAAAAATCTTAAAAACTGACTTACATGTGATGTGTATTTTTTGGGAAATATGGTTCCTGGAATAGTCAGTAGACAATCATAATCATTCAACTGTTTCACTGGTGTTTAAAATGCCGACTAAAAATCGAGAAAATCTACAATGACGTAGAATCGCAATTTAAATCGAATTGGCATCCAAAAAATTTTAGAATAATCAAATCGGGAGAAAAGCATATTATCCCAGCTCTAGTGTGTATACTACAATTATCATTCATAATCCTGAGGAGCTGTGGTGGTGGTGTCTGTAGCTGCAGTGTTCTCTGTTTATCTAACTAATTAGTTAATTTTATGGGTGTGAGTCCTTGTGCAGTTATGTGAAACTCTCTGTCCACAGTCCATAGGTCAGACACCATAAAGGGACCCAGTGACATTTCTGTCTGTCTCCTCTGCTGTCTGTCTGTCAGCAAGAGACATAAACATAACGTGTCTTGATCAGCTGCTAAGACCGAAAAGACTTGAGGATTTGCCGACCTGTGAGTGAGGAGAGTCAGCTGTGAAGTGTCTGTGACAGGGGGTGGAGCAGAGACACAGGAAGTAGAGACAGGACTCCAGCTGCAAGAAAACCAAATTTCCTGCATGTTTTTGAAGAGATTTAGGCATTAATATTCGTTCTTTGGAGCAAAGCTGCTGAGAAATAACAAAATGATTCAGTTTTGCTGCTTTGTTTACTCCACCAACCCTCTTTCTATTCACTCTATCTCTGTTGTTGATTGACCACCACAGCTCTCTCGCTCACTCCCTCTCTTTGTGTTATTTGTTCATAGCAGCTTCTGGTTAAAATAGGAGCATAGATCACTTGTTTTTACTAAGTACTTTTTAGAATCTGCACTTTTTAGTGCTATTTAAGGAAAAAAAATAAGGGGAATGTATTGTTTTAAGGCATTTTATATTAAAAAGTATCAACGTGTCCAAAATGTTGTCAGCATTAGTGCTTACACAGGGCAGACGTGGCTGTGTGGAGGGTGCACAGATCAACTCTTTTTGTCATTACAGCTCTGTAATGACTTCCAAGGTTTAGACTGGAATAAACTTGTAATTATACAATGACATCACGAGGAGTCAAACACTGCCTGAAATAACCTGTAATTTAACATTGTGGTGAGATTTAAACAAACAACTTTTGATTTACAAAGTCAAAGTCTTACAGACACTGGACTTTCTTCACTGCTCTACTTACCTTCAGACATTTGGTGTCACTGAATCTAAAAACTGTCAGCAGCCCAGAGTTGTTTTAGCTTCTTTGTTCTGTTCTAATTTTATCTTCTCGTGAGTGACCCCCTCTGAACAAACTGTGTTTTTTTATTTCTGTCCAGACTCAACCGTCCACTCACCCTGTCCGAAAAGATCGTGTACGGCCACCTCGATGACCCCCACAACCAGGATATCGACCGTGGTCGCACTTACCTGCGACTCCGCCCCGACCGCGTCGCCATGCAGGACGCCACAGCCCAGATGGCGATGCTCCAGTTCATCAGCAGCGGCCTGCCGAAGGTAGCCGTTCCTTCCACCATCCACTGTGATCACTTGATCGAGGCTCAGATTGGAGGAGAGAAAGATCTGGCCAGAGCAAAGGTGAGCAATCTCACATAATGTCCCAAAAGTCATGTTGTAAAGACCTAACATGCTGATACTAACACATGTGGTTGGTCTCAGGAAATCAACCTCGAGGTCTACAACTTCCTGTCCAGTGCTGGAGCAAAGTATGGCGTTGGTTTCTGGAAGCCAGGCTCTGGAATCATCCATCAGGTATTCTTACCTCCAAATGTGAGAAGTTAAAGCTGCTGTAATTTCAACAAGCTAACACTCTCATTTTGTCCACAAACAGATCATCTTGGAGAACTACGCCTACCCAGGAGTGATGCTGATCGGCACAGACTCTCACACTCCTAACGGTGGAGGCCTTGGTGCAATCTGCATCGGAGTTGGAGGAGCAGACGCTGTAGACGTCATGGCAGGAATCCCCTGGGAGCTCAAATGCCCCAAGGTTAGCAAACGAAGACTTTCTCTTGTCTGTTTTTCTTTTTTTTCTCCATCCCTTCACCTACATTAACCCTTCGCTCTCTCCTCAGGTGATTGGTGTGAAGCTGACAGGCACCCTCTCAGGCTGGACGTCTCCTAAAGACGTCATTCTGAAGGTGGCTGGTATCCTGACAGTGAAGGGCGGCACTGGAGCCATTGTAGAATACCACGGACCAGGAGTGGACTCGATTTCCTGCACTGGTGAGCTGAAGCAGTTCTTTTGAACACATATTTTTCCAGCTGCTCAGCACAGAAGTGATAATTATAATAATGTGTGTGATTTGATTTGTGCAGGAATGGCCACCATTTGCAACATGGGAGCAGAAATTGGAGCCACCACTTCAGTGTTCCCGTACAACCATCGTATGAGGACTTACTTGGAGAAGACCGGACGTGGAGGTTTGTTTTAAGCTCTTGTCCTTAAAAATGTTTAACACTCAATGTTTTTATCACAACAGTTTGAGATACAGAGACAATAGACTCTAAAAGGGTGTTTTGAGAGAGTGATCTTCCATCTAAGCTTCTTGTTCATTCTAAACAAATATCCGCTCTATGAAGCTAAAACTATAAAATCTATATAAAAAAGAGTTCAATCACAGAGAGCTTTACCTGTGTCAGCAGATCGGTCTGAATTGTTTCATATAATTTGTGAATGAATGGATTTTTCTATGTATGCTCATTTTTTATGATTTATTCATGCTGTTAGAGAAAGTTTTCACTTCCTTTAAAATGTTATAAAATTTGTTCCTCTCCAGACATCGCTGTCCTGGCTGACGAGTACTCCCACCTGTTGGTACCAGATGAAGGCTGCCAGTACGACCAAGTTATTGAGATCAATCTGGACGAGGTGTGTGTGGTTTTAAAATGGTCTTTTGGGGAGTTTGACAGTTTAGTAGAAGTGGAAATCAAACGAAGGAATCTCTTTGATGATCAGTGAGATGTAGTTTAGGAACAAAATTGAAACATCTATCAGGCATGAATGCATGAAGATGACTAACTGATTAAATGCCATCAACCTCGATAATAACTGGTTGAATTAATCATTTACTTTATTAACTATCCTGGTGTTTCGATTAAACGAGTGAGCTTTTCAACTGGAGAATTGCTCCATGGTTGTCATGACTACAATAGCTCCTGAAAAGTTTCCATTTCGATGTTAAGATTCACTCACCAGTTATGTCTCTAATAAATAACAAAACAAAGAGTCCTCCATGGAGACCTTTCCTGATAACCATGAGAATCATTAACACATTAGCTTCAAAGTCACCGCTTCACAGGGTCACCTCTTCAACCGAAACATCTATTGGCAGCCTCAAATTATAGAGAGCTGTGATTGTTTTATAAGTAAAGAGTACATTTTACTGATGACTGATGATGCACATTTTAGTGTTCAATATTTGATTGTGCACCTTTTAAAAAGATGAGCTCATTTTTATCTGTTTTCTGAGAGTTTTCTTGCCTCTCGACTGAACGGCTCGTGTACAAAGTTTAAATTAGTTGCTTGGACATATCCTTTCTGTTTACATAAAAATCAGATCGCTGCCGGATCATACATTATTTTTTATAACTAACAAGGGACCAGACTTTTAATATACAGTAGTTATTTATTATAATATTTAATTTTTCCTCAAATTAATCACAGATTTTAAGACTCAGGTCTAAACAGTATAAATGTGACTCTTTTGAAAGTGACCTCTATATCCCAAGATCAAAACCTCTCAGACTTGTGTGCATCTCTAAATACACAGTGAAGCATGTCATACAAGTACTTCAGATGTGTGCACCTGAGGGAGGTTTACTCCTAGTTTGCGTTTCTGATTGTGGTTCATTAAAGAGTAACTGAGTTCCTTGTTTCTTTCTCCAGTTGAAGCCCCACATTAACGGACCCTTCACCCCTGACCTCGCCCATCCAGTGGCTGATGTCGGCTCTACTGCGGAAAAGAACGGGTGGCCACTTGAAGTCAAAGTTGGTAAGAGCTGACCATGAGTGAATTCTGCCCAACTGTAGATGTTTTTCTGTTTCTCACCACATTTAAAATGTGCCATCTTTGCACCAAGACACTTCCTGAGGTATTATTGGTCTCTTTTCCCCTTTTAGGGCTGATTGGCAGCTGTACCAACTCCAGCTATGAGGACATGGGCCGTGCTGCCTCTGTGGCCAAGCAGGCTCTGGATAAAGGCCTGAAGTGCAAAGCTCAGTTCACAGTCACCCCCGGCTCTGAGCAGATCCGTGCTACCATCGAAAGAGACGGTTATGTGAGTGTGAAAGGAGTGAAAGGAAGCTGTGATTTAAGTCGTCAGGGTTTATGAGATGAAAACTACAACATGCTTTTGTCTTCCTGTAGTCAAAGATCCTTGGTGATGTAGGAGGTGTGGTCCTGGCCAACGCATGTGGACCCTGTATTGGACAGTGGGACAGGTAAGTTGTTGTAGTTTAGAGCGTCAGATTTGATCAGTCCTCCTGAGGCGCTCTGAGTATATGCATCATTTTTGTCTTTTTTGTTCAGGCGGGATGTGAAGAAGGGAGAGAAGAACACAATCGTCACGTCCTTCAACAGGAACTTCACAGCCAGGAATGATGCTAACCCTGCGACACACGCCTTTGTGACCTCTCCTGAGGTAAACTCACACTTAAATGAATAACACTGAATGTAAACACAAACTCACAGCTCAAGCTAACTCCCTCCACCTCTTCTGATTCAGATTGTCACTGCCCTCGCAATCGCCGGCACATTGAACTTCAACCCAGAGACCGATTACCTCACAGCGTCCAATGGTGAGAAATTTAAACTGGACCCCCCCAACGGAGACGAACTGCCCGCCAGAGACTTTGACCCAGGTCAGGACACCTACCAGCACCCACCTCCTGATGGCCAGACCCTGAGGGTGGACGTAAGCCCCCAGAGTAACCGCCTCCAGCTCCTGGAGCCTTTTGACAAATGGAGCGGGGGCGATCTTGAGGGCATGAAGGTCCTCATTAAGGTGGGAAAGTCAAATACTATCAGTCTGTTTCATGTCCTTCTTACTCTAGCAGCGTTGAGAGATTTAACTCTTTCTTTTTTGTGTCTACAGGTGAAGGGCAAATGCACTACAGACCACATCAGCGCAGCTGGACCTTGGTTGAAGTTCCGCGGCCATCTGGACAACATCTCCAACAACATGCTGATCGGCGCCGTGAACAGCGAGAATGACGCCATCAACAAGATTAAGAACTACCTGACAGGAGAGTACGGAGGAGTCCCTGATGTGGCTCGTCACTACAAGGTGAGGACTGTAGAGAGCCTGGGCTCTTCACCAGCACCAGTGTAGTTTTCTCTGTTAGTCCTTTAACATCGACAAGATCTAAAATATTGACCTGCAGACTTGGAGTGAGTTTCCCTTAATCCTTATCTTCAACTCAAACTGCATTCTCTGTCTTGCAGTTTTTTTCTAATTATATTATATTATATTATCGATATTAGTAACTTTGCTTTTTTATCACTTTATAAACCAAAATTTTAAACCAAAGGCCTCACATATTCAGCTCAATTTTCTAATTAAACACCAGACAGAAAATAACAGCCGTACCTGTTTACAGTTCTCTTACTCTTAACCTTTCTGTTTGTTTTATCTTAGATAATGTATTTTTTGCACTATAAAGCGCACTTAAAATCCTTTTGACTTGTCGGAGCACTGCAGCTACCGTAGCCTCGCAGAGTTATTGAATGAGTTAAATAAAGTTTGAATTATCTGACAGTTTTGTTTGGCTTAATGCGCTGTATAATCCAGTGTGCCTTATGTATGAAAATAGATGCGAATAAACGCATTCATTGATGGTGCGCCTTATAATCAGGTATGCCTTATAGTGCGAAAAATACGGTAGATAGATAGAATTTTATTGTCACTGTAAAAAGCACAACGAAATTATTCAACAAGTTCTTTAACACCACTGAATCCCATACTGTCTTTTGGTTTGTGGTTTCTTTGTGTCTGTTTTCTTCAATTCGCTTAATGTCTCTTTCACCTGAGCTCCTCCTGCTCTGATTTTCCACTTCTCAGTCATTAACAACATTAGGGCTAGCAACATTAAAAGATGTCCTCTGGGTTGTCTACGGATGCTGAGTCATGTTATTATAGCAGGAAGAGAAGAAGTAATCACCAGGAAACTTAATGTGCATTCATTCTTGTCTGCAGATGGATCTGATATGTGAGGTGTATGGGCAGCTGTACCGAGCACTTCTTTTGTTATTCAAGATGTTTTGACCAATTAGAATCACATATTTCCCACAGCAGATGTTTAGTAAGAGAGCCGGGGGATAACTGTAATAAACGAACCATTGGACAGATGCTCCTATCAACAAAACGTTAGTCTGCAACAGCCTGATGCAACATTGCTTTGAGCTGATACTGTGAACACAACTCATGAAAACCTGAAGCTCATCTTTACTCTCTTTCATTACTCATATGTCAGGTTAATCACTCTCTTTATTCTGTTTCATGAAGGCTAACGGTGTGTCCTGGGTCGTGGTCGGGGATGATAACTACGGTGAGGGCTCAAGCAGAGAGCACGCCGCCCTGGAGCCCAGACATCTCGGAGGAAGAGCCATCATTGTCAAGAGCTTTGCCAGGATTCACGGTACGGACTTTTTCTGTGAAGCCTGTTTGGAGCCTGCACATTTTTTTGCAAATTGTTTGCTCATTTGTTACTTTTTTTTTTTCAGAGACTAACCTGAAGAAGCAAGGACTGCTGCCACTGACCTTCACCAACCCGTCAGACTACGACAAGATCCGCCCCGATGACCACATCTCCATCAAAGGACTCAAAACCTTCGCTCCAGGAAAAGTAAGAGGGCACTGCAGGTCAAAGAAACAGCTTCACTAAGTTTGTTTTCACCCACCTGCTCTGTTACGATAACTGCCACTTCTTATTTGTTTTCTGCAGTCTCTTAGCGCACTGGTGAAGCACAGTGACGGCAGCGAGGAGACCCTGGAACTGAACCACAGCTTCAACGAGACACAGATCGAATGGTTCAAGGCGGGCTCTGCCCTCAACAGGATGAAGGAGCTTCAACACTGAGGGAGAGAAAAGAAGAGGGAGTGTATTTTCAGAAGAAAACGGGGTGTTAGGATTGTGCGGGATAGCAAAGGGAGAAAGCATATTTAGTGCTGTGAACGATTGCTCCATCATCTGCATCTGCTCACAGTTTAGACTGAAGAGACGTGTCCAAACATCTTAAAGGGTGACTTAAGACTGAGGCTCATGTTGATGATGGAGCAATGCTGGCTGGTCTGTGGTCAGATATTTCTAAAAAAACCTTCTTTTGTCAGTGCATAGCATCCTGGAAGGTACTAAACGCTGCTATGTTTAAATCCCAAACAGTTACAGATGATTAGAAATCCGTCTAGAGTTCAAACAAAGGGGAGACACACACAGAATCACGCACAGGCCAACAGGTACTATCTCACACAATCAGCTTTGACCCAAGCTATGACATAATTCAACACCAGCTGATGTGAGTGTGTTTTTTTTGTAGCTTTTCAGTGCGTCCTGAACCATAGCTTCACACTGGTCCCACTCGCTGTGATATTTTAGTTATGTGTTGCTCGCTGCATGGCAATAACCAGCTGTAGTCAACCAGTGTCATTCAACCTGCTCCTGCTTTATAACACTCCAGCCTGAGAAGGTGAGGCCAGTGTTGGTTGCACCTCTGGGTCCACTCTGTAGTTGGAATCATCACATGCATCCAAGAGGAATTTGTAGTGGGATTTATTGGGATAATCCTGTCTGCCCTGTGCTGGGAGGAGAAATTTAAGTACAGATTTGAGCGCGAATTTTCTTTAATTGTACTCTTTGAAAACAGAATTTTAATGACAGATGTTTATTACAAACGGTTAAAAGGAATTCTGGGAAATGTAGGAAGCCGTGGGCAGTTTCAGAACAAGTGGATTCAAAGCTAGAGCTGGACATAATAGATATCCATAAATTAGGGAGAGCGTTAAGAAGTCAGGTTTTGTATCATCTGTTAGAAAAGTGTCTTTATTCATGGGTTCAAACTTTCAGTGTTTTGGAAAGTTTCATAGAACCATTACAGCCATTTGCTCTTATACAGAAATAACACATTGTTTTAATACTGTGTGGAAATGCAGTATTCACACCTCTCCTTCCTGAACTCCATCACCTCCATTTTAGACTTCCCCTCCTAACAATCCTAACTCCCCCTACCAAGGTCAAAACATTAAGTTGTTTTCCGTCTATTTATTTATACTTTATTTCTGTAAAATTTCACTTCTTGCATGGATTTGTTGAGCCCCATTTTCTTCTTGAACAGGGTAAGCTTTGACTTATGTCCACCCTCCCATATTTTCAGTGCCCATTTTCAACAAGTGACTTTTACCCAAACAGAGAGAAACTGGAACAGCAGGATCACAGAAACGTGATGGTTCACTCAGATTTGCTAAAACCTAATGATGTGGCAACTCGTGAGAAACCTGGTTTGTAAGTCCCAGTTGTTGGCTGCTTTTGGTCCCCACTCCAAAACCTCACTTTGAGGCTTTTAAACATCAGATTATGAATGAAATATTTTGTGTCCTCTTCTTGACAAACATAATGCAGCTGTGGAGATAAAAATAATCACATCTGTGAGCGCATACCACTCTCTATCTCTAAGCCTCAGTATGTAAAGTGTCTGACTCTATGTACATTTAAATGTTAATGTTTTTTTCTCCCAGATGATTTTTTCTGAGTTACAGAAATGCCAATGGGTTGTAAAATAAAAAAGAAATCACAAATCTCATATATTTACACTGCCTCCAGTGATGTGACTAAACTGTGTATAAGGTTGCGGTGTATTTGTATAGATGCTCACTGATCTATCACCTGTTCAAACTGAATGAATACAGTATGTATAATGTAAACCTTAAAATGAACAAAGCATAAGCATTAAAGTCTGGACAGGATTACCATGTACGTTAGTGTTGTCTCATGATTTTGCAGAGTATTTGTGTTTCTCATCCTTGAAGTAGTTTGATATAGGGGAGACTGGGGTAAGTTGAGCCACCCCCTGTTGCTTGGAAATGGTAAAAGAAATTGATCATGTGACCAAATATTTAGGAGAGGGACATCAATTCATGGAGTCTGTGAAAGTTAGAAGCACATGGGTGAAGGGGCTCAACTCACCCCGCTCCTATGGTCAACTTACCCCGTGTATGGGGTAAGTTCACCATAGAAGACCACTTTTTTTTGGCATGCTTTATTATCAAGATGGTTATATTCACACTCACTCTGTTTGTTTTCAGGGATGCACAACATCTTGAAATCTATGCAGATACACGAGTTAGAGACAAAACTATGATTGCTGAAATATGAAAAATGGCTCATCTTACCCCACTCTCCCCTGAATCTTTGCATCTTATTTTGGCTGCTTAGTGTTCAAATCGGCATGTGTGGAGGACTAAGGAAGAAGAAAAGCAACCTCAACTAAAATTAGGTTGGGACACTATAAAATGTAAGTAAAATCAGATTTTCTGGCATATGCTGCCCCATTCTTACATGTCACCGGGCTCAAGTTGCTCATTAGAACATGTTGCTCCAAATCCTGTACAGAAAACCTGATTATATTGTTACCCCCCCAAATGTGTGAACTTCAAGAGCAAAGGTTGATGGGGACCTAAACACCAATAGGTCTGTATGTGTGTATAAAAACGCAGAACTCTATCTCCTCCCATCAAAATCAGCAACCAAGGAGACGAACTAGACACTTGGAAACTATTTCATCGAGCATTATGGTTGCACATTTCTAAAGCTGTCTTACATCATCGTGTTAGGAGGATGTTATCATCCCTCCACAGTAGAATGCTTGTCTCAGTGATCTGTTTCAGACAAAAAGGGCTGCTATGAAATGTCACAGATCCATGAGCCAGCTGTAAAAGCCCGGAAACAATTTAGATTGAGGAATTCATTGAGTAAAAGAAAGAGGAAAAAATGAATAACTCCTGTGTATCAACATGTATGTGCATTTGTGCTACTATTTCTGCTACTTCTTGATAAGAATAAGAATAACTTTATTGATCCCCGAAGGAAAATTCAATTGTCTGTTGTCTCACGTAATATGTCTATAAAAGTTATCTATTATTTACAAAAGAGTTATAAAGCCTGATGGCTGTTGATACAAAAGATCTTCTGAACCTTTCCTCACATAAACCCCAGGTTCCTCCAGATGAGACAGGGCACGGTGAAGCATGTAGAGGACAGCATCATCCACTCCAATATGTTTTTTGTATGCAAACTGCAGGAAGTCCAGTTTGTCTTTGACCTCAGACCTCAGAAGGCGTAGAATCAGCCACTCCAGGGTTTTCATGATGTATGAAGTGAGGGCCACTGGTCTGTGGTCATTGAGTTCAGCAGGACATTTTGTTTTTGGTAGTGGCACAATGCAGGATGTTTTCCACAGAGCAGGTGCCCGCCCCAGCTGTAGACTCGGGTTGAAGATCTTGTGGATAGCAGCCTGTTGCTATGAGAACAGACTGTTGCGAGGGATGCAGCTCCAATAACAGACTGGTGGACTTATTATAATAATACCAGTGCACAGAAACAAGTCCAGTCAAGTGAGGAGACCAATAAAAGAGACAACAGCTGAGAAAAATAAGACAAGGTCAAAGTAAAAAACTGTGGGCTGCAGAAAAAAAGATACTAAACAATGACCAACCAGAATGAAGTACTATCCACAGCTTTAAAAACTCGCTCAGTGCATTTTAACCTGAATCTGAAACGTGGTTTGTTGACTCTAAGTGTTTAAGAACTTTGTAATTTATGTGAAGATATTGGAAAACAGTTTTTGACATCTTTGTAGCTTTTAAAACAAAAAAAAGTTTCATCACCTCATCAACATGCCTTACTTATAACCCCAGTCCTTCAAAAGTTGATGCTCTTCAGATGTGCAAGTATCATTTCATTGGGAAAGTCCAATTTGAGGGTATCAGGTGTGCAGTTTTATGTTTCTGCGTCACACTATTTTAAGCTGCATACTGATGGAAAATGGCTGTCAGATTGGTTGCAATGGCAACTTGATAAAGCATTAATCAGAATCAGCAGATAGATTTTTAAGACACATAAACTGAGTTACCATGAGTTAACAATCAAGTAGACAAGGACCATAAAAAGATAACAGTAGTCGCACCCTCTTATCATATGAACAGTATGTCATTAAACCCAGAGCCCTCTTCTGTCTGTATAAGGTTACTGACATGTGTAGAAAATACAGCAATACAATTATACTGTTCTACCATAAAGCCTTTTATGAGGTCCATGATGTTCAGCTCATGTTGACACAGCTTTAAAAAATCCGTTTAACATTTTGTCTTTGTGATCATTAGTTATGGAGTGTATGCTGCAGGAATAGATTAAAATCTGACATATATCCTCCATACTGTGGAAGTCCTGAATTTAGCTGGCAATTTACTTATAAAAACATCCAGGGGTGACAGAATAACAAAAAAAAAGAAAAAAAGAAAGAGTCCTCCAAAATATACTGCATATCCTTGGCCCTACATAATCAAGAAATGGAGTCCATACACAATAGAACTGTCCAGTTGTCCATGTCAAATACTCCATGGGAAGCAAATCAAATATTACCTTATGCCAGTCAGAAACAGTTGGTGGTTTATGCGAAATCCATTTCAATAGTACACTTTTTCGTGCAGCATATGTTAACACGCTAAGCAGTTTTTGATTGTGAGTATTGTTAAATTGAGGATGAGGCATTCCTAAGATATTTATGTTCTTACTGAAAACCAAATTAAGCTTTGTGATCATTTTGATGCAAAAGTCTTGAATATTTTTTAATGTTTTTATGTTATCATATACAGCACTTTGTGTCAGCTTCGGTTGTATTTAAAGTGCTCTATATAAAAAAATAAAGCTGAATTCAGTTGAGTTGAGAAATGCTTTTCGCACATTGAAATTCTATCTCAGCCTTTAAAAATCTACAATGAAATAAACAAATAAACTAAAAAGTCAAGCACAGACTGGCAGACCTGGGTCGTGGTGGTTGGTGCTGTTGCCTCAAAATGAAATTGTCATGAGTTCAACCAGTGTGAAATATAAGACTAAAGACAAAAGTCAGTTAATATAGAAAAGGAAAAGAGGTGGACAGTGGTCAACATTACCAAAATAACATGCATATAAACTCTAAGACAGAATAGCAAGGTAGGGGAACAATCTTAGGTTTTTTTAATCTAAAACTGAGACATTTACAAACAGATGAACCAGTTCACACTAAAACAAAATACATGGAAATAATAAAAAAGGGTAATGAGGTCAGGAAGTGAAAATAGAAAGACAGATCCAATGACAGACTTAGTTACAAAAATGTTCAATAATCAGCAGATTTTTTTTTGTAATTAACAAACCCAAGAGGAGGAGCTTCAGCTTTATAAGTCCTAATGATGTCATCTTAAACGTCATGACCGGAAGTGGTCTGCTGACCATGGTAAAATTAGGGTCTGGTTGTAGTATGCTTGAATTTAGGGACACTGCTCTAAACATAGCAAACGTAGGATTCTTATTTTTAGAAAGTAAAGTGAACTTTGTACAGTATGCAGGGAAAAATAAGAAATGTATTAATAAATTCGGCAGGAAAGTATTTACCTTTATAAGTTTGATTAAATAGTAAAGGCTACTTAACACTCTAAAAAAATTAACATAAGATTTTGACTTTATAAAGCTATTTTAGAGGTTATTCTCTTAAAATTAATAACAATAAGCTCTTTTTTAGAGTAAATTTCTGTAATTAATGAAAATCCTTCATGAAACAAAAAGATAGCTACCCCTCTCCAGTCCATTTAACATCCAATGAAATGTCTCTGGTCTGAAAAAGACACGATTAAGAGCGGTTTCTATCCCTCCGGAGAACAAAGAGTGGACTGTAGTGTGGTGAAGCCCGCTGTTGTTTTTAGCACAGTAACCCCCTGCACCCCCCGCCCCATCCCCATCTCTGCTGCTGCTGCTGCTTTTTTCCATACCGCCTGTGTGCGCCGCATCCATGTACCGAGATCCTCTGACTTATTCACCGCATGTCTCCACCGCCTTACCGGCTTTAATTGAATAATTGCCTTTAATCACATCGTACCGCGGGGACATATCGCGCCCTATTGACGGTTGATCGGCGCATTAACGGTGAGTAATCGATTTGGATTATGGGTGATTTGTTGCAGCTTCACACATCAATCCTTTTATTCTCAGTGAGGGGCGGACGGCGTCGGTTCAGGGCTGTATTGTGAGAAAATGTCTCCAATAAGCTGCAGAAATGTGTCACTTCAAGTGTCGTCTTTTAATACTTGACGGTGTTTTTAAACCTAAATGTTTGTTAGTGTCACATTTTTGGCCATCAGTTGAGCATCTTGTCGCCTTCTCGTCTGAAGCTGGTTCAGTGTGAGAATGTTCTGGAAACAAGCCGCCTGAAGGGCTTTTATTTTGTAATGAATTATTTAGGCACGGCTGGGCTCACATTCAGAAACATACCATGAAACAGGCTGTGCGTGCGTTTGTAAGGTTAATATAAAGTTTAAAGCCTGTGTGTGTGTGTGTGTGTGTGTGTGTGTGTGTGTGTGTGTGTGTGTGTGTGTGTGTGTGTGTGAGGAGCTACTTGACGTGTCTCCCATGCTGATGCAGAGCAGTACAGACAGCCACAGTGCCCTGGTTTCACAGGGAGGTGCTTTTGGCCTTTTGTGTGTTTTCTTTTCAAAGCTCCCACAGCTTCTCTTTCTTTCTTTCTCCAGGCCAGTTGATGATCTAGTGTGTGTGTGTGTGTGTGTGTACGTGTGTGTGTCCAAATACCCAGTCTCACACCCTTCTTGATTAAATGTTTTCTGACACAGGAGCACTGCAGACTCATTAGAAGAGTCCATTTGCTGGCCTCCTCCTGGTCTAATAAGCCTGCTAATAAAAAGAGGAGCTCAACCAGTCAAGTTGTTGAATTATTTAGGTCACATATTTCACCCTGTCATCCATCATCCATCAGTCATGGTCACAGTCCTCACCACAGTTTTACAGGGAGGACAAATGTGTGCTTTGTCAAAAACTGCATGATCACTTACTAACAGTTTTATAGGAGGGTGAAAACCCCAACAGCAAACAGAATTTGTTATCTAAAATCATCATTTATCAGAGTTACTAGTACATCTGAAGACACTATTATTATTATAAAAAGTGCATGTATTTTGTTATAACTTCAAATGGTTTGGTGACTCAAGATAAAAATAAATACTTTGAGGTATACTTTGACTGATATACTTATTCTACCAACTTTTGATTCAAGTGTAATATCTTTTGGGGAAGAGAAGTTTTATAAAAGGGTATACAGTAGGCCAGTGGTTCTCAACTGGTCTCACTCTGGGACCCACATTTTCCCATTGTCCTTAAGTCATGACCCACTTTTATAGAATTTAAACCAAGCAAATAATTTTTTATATATATAGAAAAACCCTTAAAGACTCTAATCTTTCACATAAATCCACTTGTTTTATCGTGTAAAGTGCATTTCAGAGCACATGAAGGGGACAACATGAGGACGACAACTACTGAAGTTACATATACAGAAAATATTAAATATGTAAAAATTATCACATTAAATATTTACTTTTTTGACCAGCTGTTCGTGACTCATCCAGAACGTTATCTTTCTTGTCTCTAGTGGTTTTTGCAGGTCTGATGGAGGAATCAGTATCAATTTCAGTCTGTTTCAGGGCCAGATTTAAAAAAAAAACCCTTACAAGAGCTTTAAACATCTGAAAAAATGTATTTTATTGAGATGATATAGTGTTGAAGCCTCTTAAGTAATAATGCTGATGACCCATAATGTACTGTGTGGACTTTGTGGTTTGTGAAAGCGCACGTACACCTTACTAATTCTCTTTCTCTCACTTTTTACCATCTTCTGCCATCAGTAAGACAGTAGTATGAATGGGTCCAAAAAACTAGAAAAGCACAGTACAAGTGTAATCCATCTACAGTTTATTATAGTGACCCTCAGATACAGTATAAGGGTAGTCCCTGTCCTTACAGGATAAATGTGTTTTTACTCAGAAAGAACATTAGAGCCAGTAGATGTTTCTGAAGACTCATGAAACACAGTTAAGACGTTGTGATTATAAACATCTGTCAACATGGAGAAGGCCACATTTATTATTTATACTGTAGTCCATTCTTTTATACAGTATACAGATAATGGGCTTAACTAAGATGGCAAACATGTTATAATTAGACCTGTAGAGTGCCCATCTGCAACACATAACTAGTCTAACATGAGCATGTAGCCTGAAGTGCTGTTGTAGTAGAAGAGTCTCTTACAGTGCATGGTCATTTTTTTTAATGCAAAAGTGACTTAGATTGTTCACAGAAACTAAAGAAACAAGTGTGTGTAGTTTATTTAGACATCAAATCGGCTACACAAGCAGAATACAATGGCTAGAATTTATAAGAAACGTGTTCATGTCCGAGCAGATGCTTGTTAACCTCTGCGTCAGGATGTTTTAAAGCTTTTAGCCTTCAACCCCCCCCCCACACACACACACACACGCACACACACACACACACGCACACACACACGCACAGAAACTGCTATATTTAGACTGGAAGAGGAGATATTGAATAGAGCCTGTGGGATTCACTCTGACACACTCTGAATTTCATCAGTTAAATACTCAGCCTGTAAATGTGATATCACTGCTAACATTCTCTGGGAGGTGGCTGATAACAGCAACAACAACAGATCCACTGGGTTTCAGTGTAGGTGTTAAACTGCTGCGGAGCGATGCCCTGCAGCCCTCTGCATTGAGAGCGAGAGTCAAAGTGATTGCTCTCATAATAACACACACATCACATCTCCCAGTTACACCATGATAATTGGGTTTGCGACATGGCATGGTGACCCAGCTCATTCATCCGTATTTGATTATCTGAAGTGGCTCAGAAAAAAAGCAGCTTGTTGCTGGAACACACAGTTTATGGAGGAATCCTCTAATGGATGCCAGTCTAGTGTAAGCACAGATTTCAAGATACGAAGTGTAATGAGCCAAGTCGAGCCGGGCCCTCGAGGGTAGGATTGTTATTTAAATCATCCGGAGACCTTTAAAAGCCAACAAGATCACAAACTGGGGCTCTGAAACTGTACCATTCATTTTTTCATTCATTTATCTATCTGACATTTATTCAGGTTAGTCCTGTAGAGAGACCTGGTCATGAAGTATGGCAGCAATGCAGAGTTTCAACAACAAAACAATCACATTCATGCAGTAAAGAAAAAAAAAAAAGTCAGTCATAGAAGTTAGCTAAAACAAGTGCATAAAGAGGGCCTAGTTTCCAGACTTCCACAAGGAAATTTAAATACATTCAGGCTAAGTTCTGCAGTTTAAAATCAGTCTGTAGATTAATACATAAATAGTCTAAGCTTTATTTCCCCTCAGTTTGGACTTTGGGATCAACAAATTGCATGTACGAAGCTTATGATATCCATGCTTCATGATTAAAAGGGAGGAAAAGTAGTCTGGTATTTTGCCTACAATAGCTTTATAAATAAGTATACCAACATGTACCAGCATGTAGTCAAAACAATCCAGTTGCAAATGATTCAGCAAATTAAATATCCTACAAGATATTTAATGTTCAAACTCATAAACCTTTTTTTTATTGCAAATAATAAATAACTCAGAATTTCATGGCTGCAACACATGCCAAAGTAGTTGGGACAGTTTATAACTGTGTCACATCACCTTTCCTTTTGACAACACTCAATAAACATTTGGGAACTGAGGAGACTAATTGTTGAAGCTTTGAAGGTGGAATTATTTCCCATTCTTGCTTGATGTACAGCTTCAGTTGTTCAACAGTCCAGGGTCTCCGTTGTCGTATTTTATGCTTCATAATGCACCACACATTTTCAATGGGAGACAGGTCTGGACTGCAGTCAAGCCGGTCAAGTACCCGCACTCTTTTACTACGAAGCCACGCTGTTGTGACACGTGCAGAATGTGGCTTGGCATTGTGTTGCTGAAATAAGCGTTCATGAAAAAGACGTTGCTTGGGTTGCAGCATATGTTGCTCCAGAACCTGTATGTACCTTTCAGCATTAATGTTGCTTTCACAGATGAGTAAGTTACCCATGCCTTGGGCACTAATGCACCTCCATACCATCACAGATGCTGGCTTTTGATCTTTGCGTTGATGGGCACTAATGCACCTCCATACCATCACAGATGCTGGCTTTTGATCTTTGCGTTGATAACAGTCCGGATGGTTCTTTTCCTCTTTGGCCCGGAGGACACGACATCCACCATTCCCAAAAACAAATTGAAATGTGGACTCGTCAGACCACAGAACACTTTTCAACTTGGCATCTGTCCATCCTAGTGAAGCCGGCGGCATCTCTGGATGTTGTTGATAAATGGCTTTCACTTTGCATAGTAGAGTTTTAACTTGCACTTACAGATTAATAGGTGTTTAATTAGCATTCCTCAAATTTCTCAGTATTTTGCCACCTTTCCCAACTTCTTTGTCACCTGTTGCTGCCATCAAATTCTAAAGTTAATGATTGTTTGCAAAAAACAATAAAGTTTACCAGTTTGAACATTAAATAACTTGTCTTCGTAGTATAGTCAATTGAATATGGGTTGAAAAGGATTTGCAAATCATTGTATTTCGTTTTTATTTGCGATTTACACATCTTCCCAACTTCATTGGAATTGGGTTTTGTACAATGGTGAGTAAGAAATCACAGCGCACCAATGATGCACGCTGTTGAGGCTGTGAAGACTTTGATTTCTGGCATTCATGTACAACAAATGGATTATTCTTCTTTTAATTTTTCATATCTATAAATTTCCTTCTTTTGACCTTCCTGCCTTATGTTTTTCAGGTTATTTAAGCTGCAGCCCTCCACCCTTAAAGCCTCCTCTCTGTGCGTCTCCCCCACCCTCAAACACACTGTGGCCATGCAGGAGGTGTGACCCTCCTTCCTCTTCTTCTTTGAGCAACATCAGAGGAGACCTGAACAAAAGAAAAACTCAGCCTGTCACTAAACCAAGATGTCAGACCCTGATCCTTCCTCACCAGCAGACCCACCACTGCCACTCACCTCTCCCCGGACCCCCCTGCAGCTCTCTTTCCCTTTCCTGAGGGAGGGCAGTCGGATTTGGGAGAGAGAGAGGAAACCGCCTCAGCCAGGAGAGCTGCCCAGCCCACTGCCCACCAAACGCACCCGCACATACTCAGCGTGAGTAAGAGAGACAGCATGTTCATATGCTTCATCCTGTGTAATATGATTGCTTCAATATCATTTAAGAACCGTTTATTTTTGCTTTTTTATTTGGGGATTTTTGATGCACCATCTTTCCCTCTCTTTCCATCTCCTTCTGCTTCTGCCTCTCTTTCTCTGCAGGACAGTACGAGCTAGATCAGGTCCAGTATTCAAAGGGGTGTGTAAAAACTTCTCCAGGTCTCAGGGTCATGGATTTATCCGCCCCTCACACGGAGGAGAGGACATCTTTGTCCACATCTCTGAGTGAGTTAAGTTTTTCTTGTTTTAGGAGTTTGACAGGAAGTGAACCTGTTTTCTCAGCATCTTATGTAGGAAATAAATTCAACTTCAAAGCCACAAAATATCATGTTTCCTAACAAGCCTCAATGGGGCCCTCTATTTCTGCCAATAATATTGATTGTTGATCATTCACACACTTTCACAAATCTCTTTGATTAACATTCCATGACTTACAAACATACCTTTATCTTGGCATTTTTTTGGCATTCTTCCTCTTTCTTTTCTCTGCTCCTGAAGGATATGTCCTTTTTTGTGACATTGTTTTGCCCCACAACTACCTGCGCTTTGGATGCTCAGTGCACAGAAGGCACATAACGGTGGCGTAGCTTTAAAACATTGGCAGTAAGAATCATAGGCCTACATCGGCAGCAGCACTAAAATGTTTTTACTTTATTCTATTTTCTTCTTACAATAATTTGATCATACAGAAAGCATCACTAATATATGCAAAAAATAAAAATATATGTTTAAATTATTATTTTTTGATTGCTCTTGGGGCCCCCAGATTGGCTGCAGGGCCCTAAGCAGGCACTTAGTTCGCTTATGCCTTGGGCTGGCTCTGTTTCCTAACAGTGTGTGAGCTGCTGGCACCTGTATCTCTTTGCTCCCACATGTTTTAGATTCCTCCAACACATGGAAGAAAATGTATGTCAGGGTCGACATGCTGCATCAGACACAGTCATTATCTATGAATGCAACAGCAAACATTGATTTAATATGCTTGTTTCTCTTGGACAGCATCGAGGGAGAGTACGTGCCTATGGAGGGGGACGAGGTCACGTACAAGGTGTGTCCCATCCCTCCCAAGAACCAGAAGATCCAGGCTGTCGACGTGATGATTACCCACCTGAATCCAGGCACCAAGCACGAGACCTGGTCAGGGCAAATCATCAGCTCCTAGATTGGCGCTTCAGGGCTGTGAGGCTGCAACGGCAAAAGAGGATTCAGATTTAATTTCAGGTTTTATGTTTTTGCAGTGAAGGGTGTGGGACGGGGTTGTTGGAGAAGGGGCAGGAGCTCGGCCTGTGGTGGCTGTGTCAGTACAGGTCTTGGTGAATGTCTCTTAGGATTAGACGCGGGGCTTTGAATGTATAGGTTTGAATGTTTTTCTTTGGAGGTAAGGCTTTCATTGTTTGGTTTTGAATGTTTTCATAAAGGGTTTGAAAGTTTTGGTTGAGGTTACAGGGCTTGGTGCTAGTTTTTTTTTACCTTGATCTTGGGAACAAACTTATGTTGGAAAATCAGTTGTTGAAAGAGAAGCATTTTTTTTAAAGAATAAGGTGGGGTACTGAAGTGACTGAATCAAATTTCAAGCTAATTCGACCTGGTCAGTCATACAAGCAGGCAAATTTAAGTTTTAAAATACCAGCGCAAGAAGTGAGTTTTGAATTTCTGCCTTGCTTTTATTTTGTCTCTTTTTGAAACTCGGCTACAAACTGATGGAAATTTTGTGCCACTGCTGCCAAAAGTCACGTGACAAGCATCTCATTGAAAACTCTAGCCATATTGTAACCGTGTTTACAGGCACAGATGCAGACAAAAGTAAACGAAAACTACATTTGTAGCCACCCTTTCTGTTGTCTTAATGTAACAGGAGCAGCCGCTCAGATCTGTCTTCAGAGGATCCTGTTATTTCATGATAATCTAAAAAATTCCAGTGGTGCACGACTGCCAAATCAAGACGGTGGGAACTCACTCTGACAGTCTCAAAAGCTCTTAATGCGTTTTGGCCTCAGGAGCTGGGATGAGCTCCACATATGAGGAATTAATTTCCTCCTTAGTGTTGTAGCACTTGTGTATTTTGTCTACTTGAAAAATGTAGAAATCCAGTATTATTGTAGCCAGCTCCTATGACGGTCCGATGTTTTGGTGGTAGAGAGAATAGCTGGGTGTTGTGTTGGCCTGCCACAGAAAACCAGGCCAGAGGGTTTGGGGTGAGGAAACTGGAGAGGGAAGAAGGTCAGGGAATGGGCAGAGGATGGAGTGAGAGTATAAAGATGTAGATCAGATACAGCTTGACTTAAAATGTTGTGTTTCAAGTAGAAAATGTCTCAAATCAGCAGTTCTTAAGAGAAGGACTTGATAAGGTCAAAGAAAGTTTGACATTTTGGAAAGAAACTTGTTTGCTCTTTTGGAAAAAGTAAGCTCATATGATCGATACCACTTTATCATTTGCACCGGATGTAAAGCTACTGCTTGGATATATCATGTGTTAACACGGCAGTCTCGAGGCTCACTACATACCAGTTATTGGTGAAAATGCACTAAAACATTGTTTGCCAGCTGCCATATAACACCTCAAAGAAGAAGAGTTCATTCAGTTTGGCTGAGCGAGGCACCTGCTAAATGTAACTTTGTGTTTGGCTTCAAAGTGGCACTACTGTTTTCATATTACTTTTATCAAAAAAGTGAGTAAGTATATTTTTCAAAATGTTAAACTATTCCTCAAAATTATTTGTGTAATTGTAAAAAAAAAAACATTTTAATAGCACTGTGTTTCTAGCATTTTTCTATTGCGATAAATGACCCCTTCTTGTCAAAGTATTTGCAGCTTTCAAGCTTTTGATTTTTTATATTAAAAAAGTGATGCAAGGCGATAAGAATCACTGGATATTTTAAAGAGCAGTGTCACCTTTAGACTGATGAACTGCTGATTTATTTGTGTAAGGTTTAAAAACTGGGATAGGGGGGTCTATATGGTTACTTTACGCAATGGCAAATGACTGTGAAAATAACAGCAAATGCTTCCTGTTGTAAGTGTGTTATTTATTAAGTTATTTATTATCATTTGAGACCATCAGGTGTTTGGTAATTAAAAGCTGCATTTATAAGTATTTGTGCAAATGTAAGCCTCTTTGAATACACTGCACACCTCACTCTGATGATACTACCCAGTTAATAACCCATCTGTCACTAAATCATGACAGGTGTTTAAAAGACAAACCTTCAACCTTTCTAAACACGAGTTTCTCATTTCTACATAATCCTAGTCTAATTATGATTAGCTCTGTCATGTACAAAATAACAAGCGGTCATGTTGTTTTTTGGAAGGTGGCATGTTTTGAACTGTTTGTGGTATTTTTATGTAGATTGTGTTGATTCTGTTTCATCATGCAGTAACACATTTGGAGCCTTCAGAGAGGCGTCCTCAGCCTCTTATGCATTTCTGAGTGTGTCCTGACATCGTAGTGACACACTGCTGTGTTTGGAGAAACAAGTACGATTGTGTTTGCAGGCACTTTTATTTTTGTCGACTCACTGTGACACTGTCCTTTGTCTTTGAGGTAAAGTTTGAATAAAACTTACAACTGTATTCACTATCCCGTGTGACAGTGTGTTATTTTACTTCATTTGTATAAAGCAAAGATTGCTCTGAGCTAATTTTCTCCAAGTCAAGTGATCACAGTACAAAGACAAATAACTAGGCCGGTTATTTTAGGAGCTCTCTTTCACAAAGTTTTTGCAAGTCCTTAATTTATCAAGCATTTGGTTTGAGTCCTAAAAGAGGTTAATCTGGGTTTGTTTTGACACGGTCTATGTTTAGTTCATGAGAGAAGAAACAGGCGAGCATTGACCTGACCTGGCAGCCCAGACATGATTTAATATAGAAAATATTCAGACAACTAAAAGCAGGAATAACAAACCCAGAATAACCCTTCACAAAGAAACCTACTTTAGTCAAGAAATGTGTCTTATGTGAAATTACACAGGTACTGTATATAACAAAGCCTACTGTAAGCATTTTATAGTTATTTTTATTTTTTAGAAACGTGGACTTTTGTTTTAACTTTTTAATGATTTTTCCATTTGTATTAGCTTGCCCTGACCGCTAGGTGTCAGTAGTGTTTTATGTGCCTCTGATTATCTAAAGAAGGAAAAGTATGCCGAGCATTTTTGTACAATGTTCACCTTTCAATGGAGTTGGGAGAAAAAGGGAGATTGTTTACGGAGTTGCAAAAATCTTTGAACTTGAGCTGTCAAACTTTGCAAACTTTGAAGATTACCTGTATTACATTTTGAAAACAGGACCTTCCTGTAATTTTCTTTACATTTCTAAAGTGAAATAGACCATAAAATGAGGAGTTATGTCCGTACTTTTATTTTTATTATTATTATTATTATTATTATTATTATTATTATTATTATTATTATTATTATTATTATGATTAATATTGTTGTTGTTATTATTATTATTTATTTATTTAAATATCTTTAAATGTGTGTAGTATTTCTACTTATGAACAATGGTAAAAAAACAAAAAAAACAATCTTGAACAAAGTGTTAGTGTATTCCTTTTTTCTTATCGTAGCTGATCAAAAACGGCGCTGCAGTTTCTCCAGGACTGCACAAAACATATGCAATTTGCAGATATAACACTTAAAGACAGTTTTTGTCCAAATGTCTCAACCAATGTCATAACAGGTAGAAAGTACCTGACATAACAGGTGCACAAAAGACTACACAGAATCTGCAGCACACTAACAAAATCATTTCATTACAACTGAAGTTTGAACATTTCTCAAAGTTTGATTATGTTTGAAGTTTTGCAGGTTGTAACTTTGTGCTTACTTTCTTCATCCTCAAAAGGAGCTCAGGATTTTGAATGGGACAATATAAAAAGTATCAGGTAAAACCTACAACACTATAACAGTAAGGAAGTCTGGGACTGAAGAGAAAATGTACCCTAGGAACTAAAAAATAAAGAATGTAGATGCAACTGATGAGTTTCGTGGAAAAGGAGGTAAAAGCATTCATTGTCTTACTGTTTTCATGCCTTATTTTCCTTAAAGTTTTGAATACTCTGTTTTAAACGGCATCAGCACTATCAAGTCAATAAATTGTACTCTGTAAATAAAGCCACCTTGTCAAAGGTGCCAAAGGAAATCAATACAATGGACACTGATAAGAAAAATAAACACAGGGAAGAGGCTAATGAGGCGGAAATGACAGGACTTTGAACAGTCTGGTTCATACAGATTGCTTGTTTAGCTTTAGATATGTTGTGTCCCTGAACTTAAGACTGCAGCCGTACTGCACAGGAAACAAAGGTTGGAAGTGATTTAATATTATGAAACTGAAGCTTGTGATGTCTCACATAATCACCAACCACAGAGGAGGAACTGATCAGATTAGATCAGCTTTTGCAGAGTCTGTTTGAGGTGAAATATGTGTGATGTTTCCTCTTAAAGGTCTCCTACTCTCTTTATAATACGACAATTACAACATCAGTCAACAAGCTTAGCTCAAAAACATCAAAGTTGCAATTTTTTTTCAATTTTAGAAAAAATATGGCCTTTTAAATGAATGAATATGACCTTTTTGAAACTTAGAAATAGGCTGATAACAGTGTATCACCATGTGGATTTACAGTAAATACAGGTGAAATTTAAACAATGACAGTATATAAAGACACAAAACTGATCTTTTTTAAAATCATACAGTGAAAACACAAAAAGACACAAACGAATACACTTAACATTTTTATAAAGAGGTTCTAATAGTATCCTTGATGTGGCACAGCAGTGCGTAGTAACATCTTTGTGATGGAGAAAGAAACCATCGCACACATAGAAACTCACAAACAGAGAGAGAGAGAGGGAGGAAGTAATTGTTGCATCTAATAATGTGAAAACTAGGTGTGTGTGTGTGTATGTGTGTGTGCGTCTCCCTCTTTCAGCCCTAACAGACTGTGTTAATTTGATTACACAGACACTCAGTTCAAGTCATCTCTCAGCTGAACATGACCCTTCAGGATTTATTTGCTTTGTTCATGCTCACTGTCTCCCTGCAGGGTGTGTGTGAACTTGCCTGTAGTTTAGCAGACAAAAAGTTCATAACACCTCTGAACTCCACTGGATCACAGGAAAGTGTGCGCTTTTACAGCACGTTATCTGGATTAGTTTTACGGCCCTGACAACCTTTGCTCTTCGCTTTCCTCTCCTCTGAAATTTACGAGCGGTGTTTGTGTTTCCTGTCTGCTGCCAGCACACTGACAAGCACACACACTCACAATTACAGATGATAAATTTACTCTTTGTTTTTAACAAATTAAAGCAGAAATGTGTAAAGTTAATAAGCAAAACACACCCTTTGCCATCCTAGTCCACCTACTGCTCATCAATGACTGATGAATGTCTCAAATAAGTGACACACTTCTCCCAGCTGTGCAAGAGCCAGCCCATATGGAAATGTAATATATGCACATATGACTTTATGTGAAACCCATTATTGGAGCAATTTTATCTATATGCTTGGTCCATGCATGTACATGTTTCATATATTTTGACATATTGCCTATAGTTGTTACAGCTGTGGGGGTACTATTCCAGTGTTGTATATATTGTTTTGAGTGTTTTTCTCTGGCCTGGCTGTGTCTTGTATGTGTGTCATGAGTTTATCAGCTATCTTGTATGCAAATTAGCTGTGCCATCTCATGCTCCTGATTGGCTGCTCCCGTGCGACAGGCAATAGGCTGCTGTGGAGCTGGGTTTTCAGTTAAACAAGGAAGCGTTTTGTTAGTGAATAGTTGTCCTCAATCATTATTTACCATTGTTGCACCCTGAGGAGGTAATCACTCTTGGGTTTAAACTC
The DNA here is from genome assembly GCA_962446985.1 of Xyrichtys novacula. NCBI lineage: Eukaryota > Metazoa > Chordata > Actinopteri > Labriformes > Labridae > Xyrichtys > Xyrichtys novacula. The sequence goes on along the minus strand of OY660882.1, from coordinate 13,827,327 downwards.
ATTCTTTTTATTATTTGTAGCCTAAATAAATAACTCATTTGTTAAAAACCCTGAAAGTTTTCCATGTGGCCGTTGGAGAGGTGGGTGAAATGGGTCCACTTTCATGTTGTGTCCTAGCGACCCCTAGATGGGTCATAACATAGTCAAAACATATGTATTTTTTATGTACCTGCTTTATAGACACCATAAAAGGCCATTAATCAGATTAAACATACATTATAAACATATATTATCAAAGAATCTTATATAAACCAAACATTTTTGACATTGTATATGAATATAACATAAATTTATTATTTTTGTTGATAAATGTAATATTTGTTACTAACATTTGATGTCAAAATAATGCTCTAGACTAATTATTTGAATGTATATTCTTTTATTTGTCAATAAAAAAAATGTCATTTTGGGTAATGGGTATTTCGTATATTTATATTTGACCTGCATGTATGTGATATATGGACATGCGTGTCAGTATGACATTTTAGTATTGAAGGTTAGCTTCAAAGTGTAGTCACCACAGTTTGTTTGTCTTTTGTTTGGGATCTCATAATCATAAGGCAGTAAAATCATATCAATTGGTATTGATAAGCTAAAAAGAATCAGGCTGATACACATTATCAACACTATGGTTGCTGATCATTTTACACTTTTTACACATTTTTCACCACTTTAAGTCAACAGAATTTGCAACTGAGTCATTTCCAGGAGTTTCTGAAATGCCTCTCAGACACCTTTACTCTGACATCAACTATTTTGTTATCATCCTCTGTAAAGTATGTCTGTTCTTGTTCTTGGAGTCTACATTACCCCCTCCAAATTCAAATTTATGCTCTTTGTGTTTGTTTTTCAGCCTCTGGCACAATACTGTGAGAAGGTTATACTGCCCTCCTCTGTGTCTTTAAAGGTTGTATATTAACAAGTCGGTGTAGAAAAAACAGGTGAGCAGCCACTCAGAGGAGCAGAAGGAGTGGGAACCCTCTAAACAAAGGACCAGAGTGGTACATAGACAAGGATTTTGGCGCTGGTCTGGATATGCTCTTTTAAAATAAATGTTAACTTTCCTCGTGGTTGGATTAGATCACATTAACTCTTGGATTTGGTTCAAAGTTTAAGAGGAAGTTCTTGATGAATTTACTGCACTGCTGACGCACAGGAATAAACACTGAAGATCAGGCAGATCATGGACTCTAACAGCAGCTCTAAACAGCAGGAGCGTCACATCTGAAAATGAAAGCCTGGATGAGCTGGTTGCCTTTGTGCGTCTTTGGGATTATATTTTTTGCACCATGTCAGGGTATCAAAACGTGTGTGGATGGGATTACCATCAATGTGATTCTGCTGGATGATGAAGTGTCTCCCTGGAGCCTGAAGTTTGTGAAAGGGGAAATACTGAAGGCTATAGAGACCGATGCAGCCATCAATGAGTCAGAAGGTAAAGAAATAGAAATAACTGTATGTTGGCACAAAGTAACTGTATGTCGTGTGATCATATATCTGACCACAGACTTTAAATGAACATTAAGACAGTGTAAAATAAACTGATGCTGTGATCTTTTATAATCTTATGAGTCCTGTAATGTGGAAAAAAAAGATATTTCCACACAAGGTGACTGCATTACAACAGATTTACTGATTTCCTATTGTCATGCAAAATTGTTTTTCAGTTCACATCTTAAAGATCCTCACTCTAATGTTTCATTTAGGATTCTCCCTGTTAATGTAAGCCAAAGCGACCTACAAAGGTAAAAACACCCTCCAGTTTTCAGAGGGTAAAGTGGAGCAATGACTGATAACAGCAAGGACATTAGTCAGTACAATGAATAATAAGATAAAGTTAATTACACTATTTATTGGCAGTAAATGATTATCTCGCATGCTTACTCATCATCTTCTGCTTTTTTCAGCTTGATCTTTAGACTGGGTAACCCTGATAAAATTAAATCCATAACTCATCTGTGAATGGAAAGTTTCACCTGCTCTTAAAAGTTTATTCTGGGGAAATTTTCACCCACAGCTACACATGTCAGAAACATCATGATAGATTTCTATAAACAGTCAGGGTTATTGACAGGCAACCAGTGGTTTGCTGAGATTCAAGCCTTTCAGTTACTCTCAAACCATCAGTTGTGTTTGAGCTTGGTGCACAGGCGGTTTACATCAAAACTGTTGTCGCATTGTCGCAACATTTGGCTTACAGCTAAAGCCCCCCTTGTGTAGTAGGGGAGAGCAACTATACAAGAGGGATATTTAGTGGAGATGTTCATGTTACAGTCAATTCTGAAGAGATCTTGAACCTTTAAAAGAAATTAATCTTATATTTTTGCTTTTTCCCTTCCACAATCCTCCATAAAGATTTGAAGTTTAACATCACCCCAAAATTTGGTGGGTTCAACACAACCATGTATCGATATAGAGGCTGCACGAGTAGCACTTGTGAGGGATTGGCCCAGCTTAAAAAACTGATGGTGAGTACCACTTTAAAAAGATAACTCTATACTTTGTTCTGAAAAATCATACAGGCTTGTTTATGTGTTCAAAATGTTCTTAGAGGGATAAGCAATAACTGTATGTTTACATGAATAATGCACCTTTATCTCCTTGTGACATATAAAGCAAAAAAAAAAAAAAAACACCTCCCACTGGCTCTGACATATTTTACTGGTGCAGTCACAGCTTGTCAATAAATGGTTATAAAATCTATACTGCAGTCAGCCACAGGAGGGAGCTCCAGAAGCCAGACACTATGAGTGGTCACTGACAGTAAAGCCAAAATACTTATGCTGCGTTCCAGTTACCTTGGAAGTCAGATGATGGAGCTGGGAATGACGTTACACCCGAGTTGATGGTGAAACCAAGATGGACGCCTAACGTTACCCATTTTTAGCCGTTATTTACAATTAACAGCTGTTGTCAGCAGTTGTTCGTTGTTGTTAGCGATACCAGTTGTAAACAACGCATAACACAATATTTTACTCTTACAAACACCATAGCACCGTGTTCAAAGTTAGACGTTTGACAGTACAACATATACCATTTATTTAATTTCACAAAAAGAAAACTGAAGTCCTAATAAATAATTTTGACATTACGAGAGCTTTCACTGTTACTCTTTACTGTTGATGCACTGCGCTGCCATCTTGGATTATGATGTTGTCGTCAAGTCGGGGTTGGTGAGGATAGTCTGACTTTCCAATTCGGAAATATGACTTCAGGGGGGCGTTCAAGATGAATTTCTTGACGGAGCTCGGAAATTCCGACTTCTGAGTACAACTGCAATGCAGCATTTGAGCTCCCTTCACTGACAGGCAGTGGTATAGACCATATGGCGCCTCTGCCATGTTAACATATAGACCATTAGTCAAACCGAATATCAAATTTTAAGCTTTCATGTTTTATGTCATTGCAGTCAGTTCCTATCATGCTAATTTGTGTCCAAGAAATCATTTTTATTTTTAATGAATAGTTTAGTCTCACTAATTATTTGATTTTAAAAAGAGATGATTGATTGATTGACAGCTCTCTTGACCAACATCAGCTCCTGCAACATTCCATACCAGCTTAGACTAGGAATCTTGGCAAGAGAAAACATAACCAACACTAACTTAAGAGTCATTAAAATAACTCAGAATCAAATCTGCACTGCTGCATGTGATCTGTGTCCAGAGGTTTTTCTCTGACATTTTGTCTCAAGGTTAAATATGTGTTTTGGTTGAAGAAACAGTGCAATACTGTTTAAACTGCTCTACTAACCGAGTCCTTTTTGTGCATGACTTGGCTTAACTATGTCATCATCTTTGGGGGCATTCTTTTTGATTCACATCTCACAATGGACAGAAATAAATGCATATTGTCCACTTCATATGCAGTCAGTGTTTTGTCCATTTTTTATACAGTTTATAGGGTGAAGCTTGATCTAACAGGGGTGCAGTTTCTGCTGTATCATCTTGATTTGACAACCATATCCACAAAGCACTCATTATTTACTCATATATCAGGCTGTGAAGCTCCAATAATGTTAGGATGTTTAATTTTAAGATATCAGAAAACAATTTTTATTTTTCAATTGATCAGCAACTGAATAGACAGTAACAATACAAAATAGAATCACTACCACAGTCAAACCAGACACCTTATATAGCACTGAAGAAACAGCCTTTTGGTTTTAGATTTCCACTGCAAATATGTTCTGAAAGTTATACCAACATATTTATAGGACAAGATCAGCAACATATCAGGGGGTTCCAAAATCCACACAAAGCTCTTCACAGCAGCTTTAATGTATTCATGTTCATTTTGTGTCTTCAACCTCTCTTTTTATTGGCATTTCCACCTTATGCAGATCAGAGTGATCATTGTTAATCCTATGAAGTACATGATCAGGGCCTCACTCCCTAGCAACAGTGTGTTATTTATAGCAACGGTCTTCTTTTGAAAAATGTCAAACCATTGCCATTAAAGACAAAAACCTCTCATCTCTTTTCTGTTGCAGAATTCATCTGATATGGGATGCGCGGTGCTTGGGCCCACTTGTTACTATGCAATGTTCCCAATGGTTGAGTAAGTAATTCGTCTTCTAAAGTTTTATGAAAGCAGCAGTGGGATAATAAAACATGGCTTAAACCTGTGCTCATGTGACTTTATGGTTCCTCTATTACAGTAGTGAAAAGGGTCTGAAGCTCAGTACTCCCATCATCTCAGCAGGAAGTTTTGGCATGTCAGTGGACTACAACGTCAACCTGCAGCGCCTCCTGCCGCCTGCACGAAAGATTTCAGATTTCTTTATCCATTTCTGGAATCATAGCAACACAATCAAACCTAAATGGGACACGGCATATGTTTACAAGAAACAGAACAACACTGAGGATTGCTTCTGGTGAGTCACTGATGAGACGTTTCTGAAGTGTGTCTAACTCCACAAGGTCTATAATATGCAGGGAGTTTATATGAAGTTTTTGGTGTGATGACAAGTGTCTGGTGTTTCCTTGTTCTTTGTAGACCAGAAGTTGATTCGATTTCTTATCATTTGGCAGCTGCAACTTCCAGCTCATTGACTCACATCAATCCCTTTGACAGCACCCTCTGATGACGGGCTGCAGTATAGGTCATAAATCCCGCCTCCGCCAGCAAAGCTCATGGAGCTGTGGACAAACTTTAGAAATTTATCACACAGAGTATAAATTTTTCTCCCCCCTGGTTGAGATGTTGACATGTAGTTATTGTAAGACTGGTTTGTGCTCAAGTCCTCTTTTTTCTGCACAGCTCTGTTTTTAAAAGTTATTAGGGGGTTCATGTTTTCTATGATTGACACTTGATACAGCCTATGGGTGTACGAAGATTGCTTAGCTCAACCAGGGGATACGCTGTTCACATCATCACAGCGACTCTCAGTGACGCTCCCGCCGAATGCGTACAATGCTACTGGGCAATGTTGGTTTCAGGAAGTGGAGAAAAAACGCAGAATTACTGGGAACTTTTCGGCTTCAAATCTGTATACTGGCGGAACCAAGTTGTCCATCGTATATACAGTCTATGGGAAGGACGCAACATAAAACCCCGGCTCTGTGATGTAAAAATTATTTATTGCAAAAAAAAATAATGAAGTGCCGTTTGACATCAAGGTGTGGAACAGAGGGATGTGAAGTGCTGCTCAAAGAAACAAATAAACACAACAAAGGGTGACTCTAAACTCGAGTGGAAAAATGACACTTTTAGAAATTAACTCAAAACAGCTGTTAAAACAAAACGTGGGGTTAGCAGCTCCCTATCCTACAATTCCACAAAAGATATATACAATTAAATCGCCTCCACACATGAATGCCAAAACAGATTTTCCTGGCAAAGACACCAGCAAACACAAATGTCTGCCCTCAAGCGCTTTAATTGGCAACCTCTTGAATCTGCCGCTCCTCCCTGATTGGTCAGGTGGACTCACCCATTAACCAATCAGCAGCTGGTCCCTTTACAGTCATACACAGACACTACCAGACAAGGTAAATGGGGTGACACTTGAAGCTCACACCAAAACAATTTTGGAAAGATCAAATATCTCTATTTAACCCAATGTTTGTGAATTGTTCATGATCCTTTAAGTACTAAGCCACAAAAGGCGCATGATATAATCTTGTCTGCGCAAGTAAATATACTATACACATAAGTGAACCAGTTTATATCCACCAGTAGTTAACCCTTGCAAATCCAGTATTGGTTAAGATTCTACTTGCAGTCATTTACCATCATGTGCATCAGTGATTTGATTTTTGATCGTGTTAATACAGTTTATGATGTATTTTAAGCAGTAATTTGGCTGTAGCATCAATTATTACATTAGCTGCTGTTTTACTCCTCAGGTATATAAATGCACTGGAAGTAGGTTCAGGTGCCTTTGCCAGAAACGTCTCCAGAACAGTGCTGCGCAGGCCAGAAGAACTGATAGAGGTTATCAAATCACCTCACAACAGGACAAGCAACAGTAAGTGAAATGAAAATATCTATCTTAAGGTTTAATAGAAACATCAGCAGCAGTTTTTTTTTGGTCACATTGTTTGGATGTCTGTTTGTCATCAGTGGTATTGGCTGATTATAAATACGGCTGCATCTTGGTAAAAGTGCTGATCAACATAAAACCTTGAATCTTAGCAAGTGTGCTTGTCTAATCCTCAGTCAAAATATCTTGTTAATTAACTGTAGTCTTATTTCACATCACAGAAACTCAACAGGTAACTACAGATTTAATATCTTATCAAAGAATATTAAAAATGTACAAAAATGGACTTGAAATGTTTGGGAAATAATTAGAACAAATCAAATCCCATGTTATACAGTCACACACAGAGACACTACTAAACTCTATGATGCTGTTGTAAATGGAGGCGTTTTAGGTTTAGTATTCACTCAGGTTTCAAACTTGACCGAAAAAGGTAAACAGGGGCTTGACTACCTCCAAAGCTGTGATTGTGATGTATTTATAGTCGGTCTATTGTCTTAATGCACTTCCTTTGTTTGCAGTATTCATCATATGTGGATCACCAAAGGACCTGATTGAGGTGAAAAACAGCTCCAAAGAGCTGGACACCAGCGATGTTGTCTTTATCCTCATTGATCTGTACAAGTCAGTACTTTTCACTCATTTAACCTCCTTTTATGAGTCCTCTTTATCTATCTGTCTGTTTTTTTGTTATCTTCATATTTTCTCTTGGATTATTTTACATCCAAAGCAGTGATTCCTGATGCTCAGGGGTCACATAGAAATACAATAAAGCAGTTCAAGAAATTGAATCAAAATGCATTATATTTACGAACATCTTTCATACTGTAACACACTGAGTAAAATAGAAGCAGTAACTATGAATTCATCAGATTACTAAGAATATTAGCAAAGGCCAAAGGGCAACAAGAAGCTCAAATGAAAGACTGACAAGATCATTTAAAGTAATGTCGATGAAATGCCTTTTTACAGCCCAAACATGAAACGGACCGCAATAAATACTGGTGCCACTAAATGAGCTACAAAAGCAAACCTAAGCATCAGCATCAAGATTAACCACATAAATGTAGTCATGAAAGTTCCTCCCTGGAGCTTTAAATAATGGATGAACAGCTGAGAGAGTAAGACAAGGAAGTAAAAGAGAAACACTGATTGCAAAAAACAGTGAGCAGTGATAAATGTATGAGCAAAATGGTGGATTAAAAGAGACTGAAACATCTAAATTATTCACAAACATAGAGAAGAAATGCAACCAGATATCAGTAAATCATCTGTGTTAGTTTAACTCTCCTGTAGACTCTCGTGATGGGCACGCTAGTTCTTTTAGATGTACTGAATCACTAAAATCAGTTCACTAAAAAGATTTGTTCAAAAGATTCGTTCACCAAATCACCGAATCATTCAGCGCTTGCCGGGTGGAACCTGTGTCTCCAACCTCCTGAACTGATACACAACTAAACAGTTCAGGATCCAATTCAATTCATAGCTTCTGGGACCAGAAGATGAGAGTGTTTGGCTGTGTTGCTTTGACAAACAGGTTTGTAAAAATGAACTTGTTTATAAGTCATGATGTGTACTGTCCAAAAAGTAAGCTATTTATCAGGTCTGCTCAGTGAGTGATTTGTTTACAGAACGTTTAGAAGAATTCAAACTTAACATGCACCATTCCCTCGCAAACAGCTGCAATGATTGGATGCTGCGGATTTCATGCACTATTTGTTACATGCTGTGTCCTATTGTATGCAAGTTGTTCTGGTGGCAAAAAAAGTTCATTTTGTCTGACAAAAATGATTCCAGAGAGTGTAGTTCAATGCGAGATTTGTTCACCAAGTGATTCAGGCATCAGTGCATGTGGTCCCTCGTTCGTCGGCTGCTCGCCCAGCAATCCTGCATGTTATAGCAGCTGCACTGCTGACAACTCAACTGAATAACCTGAACAAATCATTTGAGGAAGTGATTCGGTTCAGTACGTTCACTTAAAAGATGCGGTTCTTTTGGATGAATCGTTCGCGAATGACACAACACTAGTAGACTCACATTAAAGGCTTAACAAAATGATTCATCATATCTTAAAGATATATGTTAGGCCACTCTCCCTCTAATGTGATGCTTCCTGTTCACAGTGATGTTTATTATAAGACCTTATCACAGCCGGCTATGAAGAACGTGTTGGTGGTGACCATGCCCAACAGCAGAAACTACACTGTCAATTTAGATTTGAAAGACAACAACACGGTGAGGACACAGGACACTAACATCACCCAACTGTTCCTTCCTCAACAGCTCATTAAATCTGCATCACCTTTATATATGTGATTAATTTATCCATGAATCTCTCAGTTCAACAATCAATATATTATGACAAACAGTTCTTTCAGTAACTTGATGGTTTGTTGAATTTTCTCTCAGATGAATGATTACATGGCAGCGTACCATGATGCAGTGCTGCTGGTCGGCAGCTTGATAAGAGAGATTGTCAAAAAGAATCAAACAGAGGCACAGAATATGGAGTACGTCAATTCCAATTACTTCAGGAACATTACATTTAAAGGTAAGTAATGAGGAAGAAGAAGAAGAAGTCAGAGGACAGGGGAAAAACTGATTCAAGTTTTGGAGGTGTTTTTTTATTTTTGTTTGATGGTGAATATAAGCGATTCTTCAGTCATTACGACACAATTGTCATAATGCATCTTTGTATGTTGATGTTAGCGTTTAGCTCAAACCCCCAATGTGCTCAAGTGAAGCCACACAAGCTTCCTGGCAAGCCTTTGACCTGGTTAACTGGCTTAAAAATCCAGTGTCACTAGAAGAAACACTAAAAAGTAGGATAGTTACAGTTAAAATAACGCTCCTCATGAATCAGCTTCTAAAACAAACAAACAAATACCGCTGATGTGATTTCAGCAGGTCTGACAACAAGCCTGAGAGCTGACGTTGGTGAGCGTGAGTGTGTGAGGCCTAACAGATGAGAGCTGTCAGCTGCTGTCTCTTATTAGTGTTTCTCACTGACTGGATAAAAGGTTGTGGAGTCATAACCTTCAGGCTGGGGCTGTAAGAAGTCTGTGATGGATAGATGTGAGCTGGAGACACTGAAAGAGAAACTGGTCCATTATAACAGGATACATGTCTGTCAGACTCTGTCTAAGAATTAATGTTTGATTAACGGTTATTACACAGTTTCTTGTCTCAAACAAAGTGTTGTAGAAGTTTCTGTGATTCTTCCCAGGAATTGCCGGAACCTACAAGCTGGATGTGTATGGTGACCGAGACGTGAATTTCTCAGTTATTTACACTAATATGAAAAACGAGGTATGTAGTTTTCCTCTGTCACCTTTTAAACTGTAAATCAATCAAAATTTTATCATTTTATCTGTAATGACTTAAGAATCTCTAGCAAACCCCCTCCTGCTATACTGAGCTGAAACATGTACTCTTCACCTCTCATGTGATCCACAGTACCAAACTTTATTCCTGTTTGACACCGAGCGCAATCACAGCACTCTCGTCGACACAAACCCTTCCTTTATCTGGGGAAAAAGACTTCCTAACACCAGCCCAGACCGAGGTATAAATCACACACACACACAAGTCATGTCCAGTCTGTTTGTGTCAGCTGACTGTCACAACTTCTGATCACTAACTCCCTGTTAAAGTACTTCAACATGAATGTGCATGTTTTTGTTACAGAGTATCATTTGCATGTATGCCATAATACACCACAGATTCAGATTCCTTATTAAATAATAATTGGATCTATATGGAGCTTTCTACATGGTGTTAAGATAGATAATACACTGCTCTCTTTTTCTCTTTCTTCATCTCATGCTGCGTGGGGATCAGATTTGCTTTCTGAGCAGTTGAACCAATAATCCTGATGAAAAGAAATGCTCTTTGAGTTAAAGATGATCCTTTTATGATTATCTGTTTCTATGACTGGCTTCTCACTCTCCCTTCTCTTCCTCCTATATCTGAATGCTCTGTAAGTCTCATGTCTATGTCCACATGCAAAATATCTAAGGCAGCATCCATCCAGATCATATCACCCTTTGCCTCCATCTGGTCCTGCTGAGCCTTGCATTAGGGTTTTCTTATGTAAACCATATGCTCTGAGCTCTGGGTGTAGCACGGTTTGCTTCGGTAAATCCCTGAATTTACAGACATTAAGTGTCTATTTTTATGCTTCTACCGACAGGTCCAGTGATACACGATGTCATTGTAATTGTGTTGGCAGTTACAGTGGTTGTGGTCGCCACCATTGCCTTCATTTTTTACAGGTGAGTCAAACCAAGACGTAGGTCAAAGACACATGTAGATAAACTGAGCTGAACGGTAATTGAGCACTTGTCAATTAGGAAAAGACATCAATTCACCAGGTCTTTTGAAATAACTATATGTCCCCAGCAGATGACTGTAATATAGATGGTAGTCTGATAGACGAGTTTAAGTAAACATGGTCACAAAATATGGCTTAAACCAATCTTTAAAAAACGTGACAATTAGAAATTTAGACTTATTTGTCCCAATTTAGGGTTCCAGTGAACTTTTTGCATAAAAAAGTTTAGCATATGAAACCTTTAAGTGTGACTTGTTAAGTCTCCCTGATGGTGTTTTGTTTGTGCGCAGACAGAACAGGAGAGACCGTCTGGTCAGGAAGCGCTGGTCCCACATCCCGTCATATTTCGTTACACCGCTGGAGAACAATGAGCACAATGTCGTCTCACTAAAGGTAAACCAGATATATGACAGATTAACCAGATATACTATTATCAACAACTTTCTTCTTTGTATGACGGCTCAAATTTTTACCCTTGCACTTATTCACAAACACATATTGGCTCTATTAAAGCTCCTGTAAGGATTTCTTTAACCTCTGAGATTCATGTTGATGTCTTTTTATGGTATCAAAAAGCAAATAAGACCATCAGCAATAAGACAGAAGATTTTTAAATATGATATATTTACAAGAAATGGTTTATTTTACTGTCAAAAGGGAGGATGATGATATATTTTGTCAGGAGACACATTTTAAGCATGTAGAAGACAAGATAAGCAAAGACTGATTTATCCAAAGGGAAAAGCAAATTTGATACAGATGATCTTTGTCCGCTCCTTTCAGATTGAAGAAGAGAGGAAGAAAAAGAAAAGGGATTTCAAAATCCGCCGTGCACTCTACGATAAGAAGGTAGCTTTTTAATCCACATATGAGCGTGCAGAGTGAGTTGTTAAAGAGACTGATGATCCTGCTGCAACATTTCCAGATTGTGATTCTGAAGGAGCTGAAGCACTCGGACGGAGAGTTCAACGAGACCCAGAGGATAGAACTTAACGCAGTAAGACACTCATGCACAGAGGGAGAAGTTGGTGTAAAATCAGGCTTTTGCTGATATGACTTCTTGATGAACTCCATGTTCCCTGCGTAATATTCCTTCAAGTTAATGTCTGAAAAAGCTCCTGTTTTTTGCCTCTCCTCTTTTCTCTACAGCTCTTGCAGATCGACTATTACAACCTCACAAAATTTTATGGCACAGTGAAGTTTGATCAGGGCGTGTTCGGAGTGTTTGAGTATGGAGAAAGGGGGTCGCTCAGGGTAAGAGTGGCATGCACACGCTGACCTCATGACCAGTTTACTGTCCACTAAAGCTCGCTTTGCACATCTATAAGCTCTATCCTCAGGAAAATATCCAGTGTAGTAGTCACTTGAGACAGAGAAGAAAGAAAATATTTAATATCAATTTAAAATGTAATCAAGAGTCCACATGCATATATGCAAACATCCTAATTTGTCTTCTTTTCTTTTAGTTTGTGTTGAATGATAAGGTCTCATACCCAGAGGAAACCTTCATGAACTGGGAGTTCAAGATCTCCGTCATGTTTGACATCGCCAAGGTGATTCACACACCCTGTGCTGCTGAAGTGTTGTGTTTGGTCTGTTGCACGTGAGCTTATAGAGTAGTCAGTGCTGTTTGTTTAGCTTGACATATTGGCACATCTAACATACCTTCAAGTCAAACACCAGCTCACAGACTCAGTGCCACAGTATTGAAAGTTAAGAGATAAGAGGTTAGAGTTTTGTATGGAGGGTAATATTCTAATAAAGACTATACAGTATCACTTACACACCTGCAGGGATTGTTATTGCAGTTCCTCTGACAACCAGTAGAGGTCGGTAAAGCTCGCAGGTGATTTATTTCATCTAAAAATGATCTCCTCTGGTGTGTGCAGGGCATGTCTTACCTCCACAACAGTGACATTCAGGTGCACGGTCGCCTCAAGTCCACAAACTGTGTGGTGGATAACCGTATGGTGGTAAAAATCACAGACTTCGGCTGCAACTCCTTCCTCAGTCCCGGCAAAGGTAAAAAGCACATGCAGCTGAAGTTGGTCTGTTAGGTGTTCCTTCACCTCCCTGATTTAACTTCATGGTATTTTCTCATTCATCTCTTCTCCTCTCAGACTTATGGACGGCTCCAGAGCATCTGAGGAAAGAGGGCACCTCTCAGAAAGGAGACGTGTACAGCTTCGCCGTCATCTCTCACGAGATCGTCCTCAGAAAGAACACTTTTTACACGGAGTGCTACATCAACAGAGAAGGTGATAACATGATCACGGTCTGAAATAAAACTCTGATTTCTGCAAATGATATAAAAAGAACAAATGTAATAATTAGTCTTACACAACTTTATGAAAAAAAAGATTAAAATAGGAAGGTGTATGTGGCTTTTATGAGAGAGTATGGGATTTATGAGGCTGTGCTGGTTTATTACTGAACCACTGACCTGCTTTAATGAGTACAAACCTGTAAGTAACTTTGTAGGACTCTCTGTCTTCCAGAAAAGCTGTCCAGGGTCATCACGTCCTACTTCAGACCTGATCTCAACTTTGAGACGGCTACAGAGAAAGAGTCAGAGGTGAGTCCTTTCCCACTGGCTCTGCAAAAACAAAATGTCCTTAAAGCTGAGTGCCTTCTCTCTCCCTCACTCTAGGTGTACGTGTTGATAAAAAGCTGTTGGGATGAGGATCCAGAAAAACGCCCTGACTTTAAGAAGATAGAAAACTATCTGGGGAAAATCATCAGGTAACAACCTTCTTATTGTGATCTGTATATCTTTTCCAGATTAACTCACTTAATCTTCTCACCGTCTTTTGTCCTTCAGTAAAATTCACGACCAGGAAAACGAGAGCTACATGGACGACATGATCCGACGTCTGCAGAGTTATTCCAGAAACCTGGAGCACCTGGTGGAGGAGAGGACGGCGCTCTACAAATCTGAGAGGGACAGAGCGGACCACCTTAACTTCATGCTGCTTCCTCGGTCTGTTTGCACTTCAAGAAACATTTGAAAATGTTGAAATACAGAATGGAAAAGTCACCCCTCAGGAAACTGATTTTGAGGGTGCAAATACTTGAATAATATGCAACCCACCAATTTCTGTTTTGATCAACACTTTTTACAGCATCCCAACTTTTTTGAACGAGGGTTGTAATGAAAACTATCCCAGAAAAAGTTACAGAAAAAGTACTTGCACTTTAAATATTCCATTAGAAGTTTCCTAGGAGTTCATGTAATTCAACAAGATATCAAATCGAGTCTGAAAACAGTATTTCCTTACATATTTGGACCTAAAAAGTGAAACTTCTGAGGTGAATAGAAAAAAGGTTAGTGGTTTCTTATCATTGAATGTTTTTCTTTGTGCAGCCCTGTCGTGAAAAGTCTAAAGGAGAGCGGCGTGGTGGAGCCTGAGCTGTACGATGAGGTGACGATATATTTCAGTGACATCGTCGGCTTCACCACTCTGTGCCAGTACAGCACGCCTATGGAAGTGGTGGACATGCTCAACGACATCTACAAGGGCTTCGACAGTATAGTCGACCACCATGATGTATACAAGGTAGTGACGAGATTTATATCCAACAGACTGACAAAAACACCTGAAAGTAGACGAATGAAACCTCTTTTCTTCTCCCCGTGTTCAGGTAGAGACCATTGGTGATGCCTACATGGTGGCCTCTGGGCTTCCAGAGAGAAACGGTAACAGGCATGCTGTGGATATCTGTCGCATGGCGCTGGACATCCTGGCCTTCATGGGAACCTTCCAGCTCCGACACCTGCCCGGTATTCCTGTGTGGATACGGATTGGTGTCCACTCAGGTGATGAAAACTGTCCTTCCTCTTCACTCTTGAAAGTGACCTGATTTGTTACCACTCCATCAATATCCCCTCAAAGAGTGACGGACTGATTACTTGTGTTTCGTGTGTTCAGGTCCCTGTGCAGCTGGTGTCGTGGGGTTAAAGATGCCCAGATATTGTTTATTTGGAGACACGGTCAACACAGCATCTCGTATGGAGTCTACAGGCCACCGTAAGTACAGAAATAAACACACAATAAGACCACAACGGGGTTGATTCAAACAAACTTTCAACAGTCCAGTTATTGTCCTGCTCATGACTCCTGTGCTGTTATGAAAGCTACCAGTCAGACTGGTTAAATGAATTAAACCTCCTGAGCGTGGGTACAAATCTAATCAGGCCTATTGTTTTAATGTGCCGCAGCCCTGAAGATCCACGTCAGTAAGCCGGCTATAAATATCCTGCAGAGGACGGACTGTAGGTTTGAGTATGAGATCAGAGGAGAAACATATCTGAAGGTAAAGATGCAGCACTTTTTCATTTTACATACAGATTTTAATCCCAGAATTAAATCAGGAACGATCATTCATGGAGAAAGCACACATGGCTGTAAAGTCTCAGTATAAATGTGCGTTTCTGTGTTTTCTAAGGGGAAAGGCATGGAGACAACTTACTGGCTGACAGGAGAGATGGGCAAAGACTACGACCTCCCGATGCCTCCAACAGCGTAAGCAAACTCTCCAACATCTCCTCAGACACGCCTGTTTGGTGTGTTATTTCCTCTTAATAAATCACAGGGATCAGTGTAAATTTAGCCCCACAGAAGGTTACAAAGCCTTTCCTTTACCGAGAGCCTAAAGATTTCCATACCTACCTCTGCAAGGTTGTTAAAAAAGGAACATTAAAAATTCACCAGGATCTGTCACATCAGTCTCAAGTTGATATTGTTAAGATGTAGGTTAGATTAGCTTCGATGGTGGAATGAGGGGAAATAGCCACTATTATGCTACTGTATGGATCTTTTAACATTGACCTAAAACTCCAAATAAAAAGAAGGCCAAATGTATGATAACAATATGAACCATTAACTGAAATAACCCTTAACTGGTACATGACTCCTTACTGTGTGTCTACATACAGTGATACTGATTGGAAAGGTTTAAGCTGTCATTGCTTCTTGGTAAGTTTAAGACTGACTTGTACTAATCTGGTTCCAGAGAGAACTTCCAGCGGCTCCAGCAGGATCTGGCGCAGATGATCCTGGCGTGCCTTGAGCGCCGCTCCCGGGGATCGATCCGGAGGAGGAGGTCGAGTAAGAGCGCAAAGGATGACGACAAAGACCAGGAATCAGGGGTGGAGTCTGAGGGGGAGCCTCCTGAGTACCTCCATCTGGCCACTGTGGATAACACCCTCAGCACCTTCCTGTAGCACCAACCTTCTGAGTATGAGTACCACATCAAAGAGTGATGGGAGACTTTGCAGAAAGGGGCTAAATGGGGCTCAGAGACTACATATGGACCCTAATATACTGTAAATGTACACTTGTTATGTTAATGGGGATGCAATTGTATTAAATGATCAACAGTAGGAATGAGTAGGGCTGGGCGAGAAACTGAAAATTCTGCCCATGTCAATATATTCAGTGTCAGAAAATAAAGAAATAAGTTGGTTTTGGATGTTTGTAGGTAGGCTATGGTCTCATGTCCCTTTAAGATGCTTTCCTACGTCAGAGGCGGGACTCTACCCCATCCAGTCCTTAACAAAGAAGGAAAGACAGGTGAGGAGATGGATGGTTCAAATGTTGTAGCCGCGGCTGAAGTTGACGAAGTTAATGTTGGAGGGGGTGAGCAGCTTGTGGAGTTGTTATTGTCCCTTTATTGTTATTGAGGTGAACTGCTCAACATATTGTGATATTGATTTGAGGCCATATCGCCCAGCCCTAGAGATGAGATACTGTAATTATTCCCAATTTTTAAAGCACTGTTCATCTTTTAAGAGGGACATAGTGAGCCTATCCCTGTTCATGGCTGAGGATCAAAATATTAAACTCTGTATCTAAGAAAAAAAAAGTAACCAATGAAGGTTAAGTTGTTGAGAAGTGTGAGATGTAAGACAACTCTAGACAATGTCAGACCGAGCATGAATCAGCGACATAATGGTGGCTAAGCACATCATTACCACAGGGTGTAGATTATAACCTTTTTAAGACTTTTTTTAGATCCCAAATATGTTTTAAGACTGTTTTGAAACTTTTTAAGGGTACAAACAAACCCTGCAGGGCTTTGCTAATCTGGTCAAGTCCATGCCAAAGTAGTATCACCAGACAACAATCTCAGCCTGATTTCTTTGTGCAGCCAAATGTGTCACTCATTGTGGCTACCTGTTGTTGGATGCTTGTTTCTTGAGCTTGCTGTCAATCATCCGGTGTTACATCAACCCCGTTTCAAGCATTAAAAACTACAATATGGAAAATAACAGTCTTGTTGCTGATGCTCTTGTATGCTTTAATAGGTTACAAAGAGACACCGGCATCAATTTCAATCTGTGTCATTAGGAGTGAAACAAAGATGGATGAAAGGTTGTAGATGAATCTAATACCAGTGCTGTTTGTTTGCACCCCTGAATGATGCTAAAGGGTGGCCTGAGGCCCTTTCAAATCAAATGCAGTAGTAAGCTTGAACATTGTTTTATATTGACATATTTTTGTATGTATACAATACACATCTACTAGACTAAACCAATTCTTCTTTGCAAGACATCAATACATGGCTTTGTTGTCAGATAGATTGATCTCTTATTGAATCCTTGTGAGAGCTCAGCATGCACATTCTACATACTGGCTCCTCTGTGAGCACGGACAGATAGAACTGTTATGTCTTTTTATGAGGATGTTGTTTTGTGCATGTGACATATTTTTGAGCCACTGCGACACCACTGAGCCGCATGAAGGGGCAGCTGTGTCACAGTGGTTATGTGGGTCATCTCTCAGTCAGATTTAGTTCACAATGATGGCTCCTAACTATAGCACCCTCTGCCATCAGAGGTGTGAAAGACTAGAAAAGTGATGTATAATTTACTATTTACAGCGCCCAGCATAAGTCAGTACACCCCCTATTAAAAGTAATGTATTACTCAATATCTAGATGAGCAAAAGTACTATTTCCAAAGTTTTGACAAAGCTGAGTTTAACCTAACATTTTATTTACCATAAGATGAAAATAAGGATGATATGGTAACTAAAATTTAGCTTTGCTCCCAGAACTTTGATTGGGGTGTACTCAATTTTGAATCCTGATTTTAAATTGAAAAAAAAAAATACTTTTTTGTATGAAACTTAAAAAATCTTGTTTGCAATCAATGGCCTACATTTGAGGGAGTATTTTGTTTTTATAGTCTGACATAGAAAATGTTGATTTTGAAAGGAAACTAAAGGTTTTCTGACAACTCTGAAGGGGTGTACTCATTTATGCTGAGCACTGTACATCTTCAGTGAAGTACTTCCTGTATCATTTAAGCAAGATGAAATTTTGATGGCTCACAAGGAAACCACTTCATCATTTCAATGTTTGCATTTGCCTACAAAAAACGAGATCTACAAGACTGTACTTTAAACCAAAGGACAAAGTTTTATTTTTGTTGAGAACTGTGACATTCATTTACATTAAATAATAAAAAAAACTAACATAAAAATGGTTCAACAGTCCTGTCAAACTGTTGCAAATGTCTATTTTTTTTCTGGTCCTGATGAAAAACAGCTCAATGAAATAAAATCACAGCGTCTCTTGAAGCCTGTACAGGATAATCTGAGGCATTACATTGCATGTGTCACACAGTTTTGATTCATGTATACAGACACTGAGGCTCTATTGACGGCAGAAGAAGGAAGTCCAGCATCAGATAAAAACTTTTTTTTTTTCTATCCAGAGCTGCCTGAAAGATTTGATTTTTTTTTTTTTTGCACAGAATGAAAGAGGACTGTAATGTCGACTTTTTACAGATCAGACACTTGGTAAAAACACACTCTACTCTTAAGCAGAAACAGATCAACAAACGGTTGATTAAAAGAAAGAGTGTGGATCCAGCGAACCAAACGAGGTCAGCCGACATGCAAATGGAAGGAAAAATTTCACTACAGAGGAAATGCTATTCTTGGCAAAATGTCTGTCCCACAGTGAACAAAAAAAGTCTTTTTCATTTAATCTGATGAGTCGAGTTCAACATACTGTTAAAGACGTCAAATTAAACTTTTCAAATAAAAAACACACAAGTCGCCCAAAGATGACCCCGCCCCCCCAACACTCTCTAAAAAAGTCCAACCCCCGAGTCTTTGTAGTGTAACATTCAAAAAAGAATAAATTAAATACAAAAATAAAAAAGGCATGAGACATTTTATACAAAACTGCTTCAACCTTTCTGTCTCTATCTCAACTTGAACACCTTATGAGAAATAAAAGTCTCACAGCAGGTCTGCTCCGGAAGAAATTCACTCAAATACTTAACCTAGGCTCTCAGTGAGATTGTAAACTACTTATTAGCAAACAAAATAAAAACAAACTACTCAAAAACAGGTTCAAACTCCAGTGACCACTTTGACACATTGTTCTTTTTACATGTCACTACCGCTGCCTGAACTCAAGGCACCTGAAGATCTGAGTTAGAAGAGCCATAATGAAAAGCTTAAGAAATGAAACTATCAAACAAAAGTATCTCTATCAGTCTTCTACCTCCTACTAATCATCACTCTGTTATGATTATCATCAGCACATCATCGCTACTCTAACACTTACTGTACTCTGTTGATCCGGCTAACGGCATGGTGCAGGTAACCTCGAGTGCAGGACGTGAAGAGATTACACTTGAAATGGTGAGACTGATTTCAGTGCTTATCAAAACACAAAAATGTATTTGTGGGCTACTTTTTTTTTTAGATTAATTATTAAAATATTTCCAGAAAAACGGCTAAGCGTGATCGTAAAGATCGATTGTCTAACAATGTGAGTGTTTATTGCCTGGGTAACAGTGTATTTGGGTCCTGACTATTACCAGTCAGTTATCTTTGAGAGCAGAGGGGGTCAGGTAAAAAGTAGGGGTGTCCCGATAGGATATTGATATCGGTCCGATATCGAAATTTATCGATAAAATCTCCGATATAAGCACTCTGACACAAGCAGTCCATTCCAGACTCCGCTCCGGCATCTATATCTAGGATCCAGCATGAAGAGCCCACAAAATCACAACGTTAGTGTGTATTAAGGTACTAACAAAGTAAGAGTGATGTTGTCTTGTGGCAGGATTTTTTGTTTAAGTCCAAAAAAGACCTTGCAGCTGAGTGTCATACACAAGTTTGTGCCAATATCTGATCAATATCAGTATCGGTCAATATTGAAGGCTGCAATATCGGTATCATATCAGAAGTCAAAAGTAGTTATTGGGACACCCCTAGTCAAAAGGGTGTCTTTTTCCACACAGGTACCACTACATACACTTATGTAGGAAAACAGATTCCACAGACATGCAGGGGTTACAGATTTGATAAGTGCAGTTCCTACAAGTTGCCAATAGAGGTTGTAAGAAGTCACATGTTTTAAACTTACTGCTTCTTCAACCCTTTGTCAATCACCCACCTGCACTGCGGCAGACCTGCACTCTGTGAGAGCTGAAAGTACAAGCTCAGAGCTGCCTGTCCTCTAATCTAAGAAAATGTCAGAGGACGTGGAGTGACTTCACTGAACACTGCTGTCTCACCCTCTCCTGCTCCCTCCCTCACTCTCTCTCTCTCTCTCACTCTGACTCTCTTTGCTAACTCATGCCAACATCTCTCTGTCAGCTGGGGCCAAAGCCGGCTCTGGATCGCAGCCAAGGCGACAGACTGAGACGAGGCTACTGCTGAGCATGCACCGGCACGTGGTGGTGCAGGTGTGTATCAGCGCACCACAGGGTGTTGATGCAGGAAGAGCAGTAAGGAGCAGCGCGTGAGTTTAGCTGTTGATGCTTTGAGCTCTTGTAGACAGAGTCTCTTATTGTTTCTGAGGGTTTTTCGCTGAGGCCAGATGACACTTATCATTACGTGGAAATAATGGCATAATTTGTCCTATCTCACAAACAGATCCTCATGTCTTTCTGCAGCTACACTGTTCTCATTTATCCCTTCAATGCCAAACAAACCAATAAACAGCTTAAATAACACTCAAACCCACAAGATTGAACCAGCGTTTACCTGGCTTCATGCTGAGAGCAACAAATAACTCGACCATCAGTATCTTTCACGAGCTAAATGGCCACTTTAAGTTGGTCCAAGCTTAAATATTTAAACGTAACAGCTAATGGGATCACAGTGGGTATTGTGTTTCTTTGACCGGGTGATTGTTTGTAAAAGCAACCTTGTGCAAACTGTATAAGAAAAGTTGGTATACAGTTAATTCAATATTGATGTATTTATTAACGTTTACCTTTCATTTGTGCTTGCTTCAGTGTTGACATTTCGAACTGTAATAATCCAAATCTGCAAAATACAGCTACAACCAGAATACTTTTGCACTGTCACCCTGACACCAGATCAGAGCAGTGCAGCAGAAGTTCCTCACTCAATGTCAGGCTCTGTGTATTTGAGTTCAGCACCTTGGATCAGCCAGCTTTCTGGATCTTTGGTCATATTTTACTAAGCTCCACTACTGCCCTTGGCAATATAACCTTCGCACACACCAGCACATGATTTTTTTTCTTCTGATAAAATGTCACCGAAAAACAAAAACTCTTCTGAAGATATTGCTGAGTCCAGCTTTTCTGTTTTGGTCACCTTTCCTAACTGGCATAACGTTAATGAATGATGTCAATGCTACAGATCTGTTTTTGATGACTGCCTGTTGAGGCCACACAAATATACACTGTGTACAAAGTTTCATAATAATTCAAGAAAAAAAAGAAAAAAAAAAAGAAAAAAAAAACAAAACGTAAAATTCTTTTTTGATTAGATTTTTACATCCGGGACCCGTGGATCTGGAAAAGCTGTCAAATAAAGACAAAACAGAATAAGTATTAGAATTTGTAGACCCATGGCAGTCTAATCTATGAACATTTTATATAACTTATACTGTGTTTAATTTGGCTGTGGTCATGGTGATGATGAAAATGGTGACAGAATGAGAGAAAATGACTTATCCGCTATGAGAACATCATCAAAAATGAGCATGTTTCACCCCGTTTAGAAGCATGCGCCTCATATAACATCTATGTGTTATTGTTTTCATGTGTCTGATATGTGGTGTGTTTTATCTGTATGTGAGCCTGCATTAAGTTTGCCTATACAGTACGTACACAGACAGGGAAGGACATCCAACACTACTGAAAGGTCAGAGATATTTCATGTCACAGCATCGGTAATGATAGCCCACAGAGACACAGCGCTCAATCAATATCTGTGCGGCTGTGTGTGTGTGTGTGTCGGGGTCTCTGAGAAACCAGGCTGAGCATGTCCGTGTTTACACATAGACACACACACTGCTGCAGGTCATTATGACTAACAGCATGAGAGAGTGACATTTTCATCCCGCAGCCAATTAGGTATCAGGCATGCTAAGTGTTGTGAAGAGAGGGTTGTTTTGAGTATCTGAAACACTCAAGGTAGGAATACAAACTAAATAGGTGTCAGTACTCTCGGGCTGGTCTCAAGAGAAGGGGAATAATAATAATAGATGTGAGGGCAGCCTGGACCCCAACCATCTCTGACAAAGAAAACTGGAGCAACAACCTGTCCTGCAATCCAGGCAACAGTGGTGGGACTGGTGAGAGCATCTCTAAGCTGCAAGGTTTGAAGATATGTCAACTGCAGTACCGCTTATGACGTATCTAATTCAGGAATCCCAGGATCAATCATCTATTAATTCATATTTTGTTTCAGTGTGTTTATGGCCTCAGTTGGTGGCTGGGTAACAAGTAGGTTATAGTTAAGTGAAGGGGTAGTTATGCAGTAGGGCTGGGCGATATGGGAAAAAGTTTATCACGATGTATGTTTTTCATATCAAATTTAACCGTGCTTATTGGTAGCATGTCTTCTGCATTACAATAAGCTCCTGCATTTGTGAGGTCTTCGTGTCTCTTCAACGTTTTGTCGTAAGGCGTTGTGCGAGAGAAAGCGAACTGAATGGTTGGCTGTTTCTGCTGCACAGGCGCCATGGGCTCCTTGCTCTGCTCGGGGTTTGTAAACTTTTACATTGTGCATGCTCTGCCAAGTGGCTCTGCTTCAGGCGGTGAAAAAGATTTAAGGTATTCCCGTCTTTGGAAGAACATGTACTTGACACAGTTTGCAGTGCACATTACTCTGCTTCATGTCAGACCTCAAAAAACTAAAATACGTCTACACCGCCAACGTTTTTGTGCCAGTGTTGTCGACAATGTCATCATCTGTTGAGCCTTCATCTGCATTTCTGCCGGGGGTAGCACTCATTTTCTTTTTCTCTAACCGACAATGCTGTCGGCGTCACGTGTTAAAGTGCTATGTTGCGTGTAGCTGCAGCCTGCTACTACACAGTTGTTTGCTACTTGGTTCTAATTCAGCACGATTGGTTCAGCGCAAAGCCGACCAGGAGATACTCCCCTTTTCATTGGCTATTCATATAGTCTACCAAAACATGGCAGAATGACGACTATCGAAAAGCATATTGACTATGTTTCATATTGATATTGAGGGAAATTAATTTTTGATATATATATATCTGTCATTTTATCACCCAGCCCTATTATGCAGTGACACAGCCTGATTATTTTAACTATACTGACCAAACTGGGGCACAGACTTTCATGGGGTGACCAAGTATAATAAACGTTAAGACTCTTACTCACCCTGGAGGGATTCTTATTTGCACAGCTAACTAATGCGCATGCCCTTTAAATAAATCTACTAATGAAGTACAAGTGATGTGGCAATTCTTTAGTTAACAAATTAATTAGCATTTCTGATGACTCTCAAAGTTAGATGTTTCCCATAAGAATTGTTGAAGTCAATCTCAGCCTCTGAAGACATCAGTGTAAACATACATGTTCATGTTTACTCATCCACTTACATTTGTTTATAAGACTTACGTAATGGAAAGTGATCTCAGAGATACAGAGGTCATCCTCGATGCTCTGACATGAAACAACTACAATTACTGTTGAAATCACACACACATACAGAATACACACAAACAAACACACACTAATATCTACTTGGTCTACCCACTATCACATCCAGCGCACAGTTCCTCACCCATTCCCGCCTCTCTTTGGAACAAAGAAACATGACTCCCTCATTCTCTAAGCCACTCATTCGGTGTGGTATCTCTCCCTCCCTCCTCCTCCTCCTCTTCCTCCTCATCCTTTGCAGCTTCCTCCTCCTGCATCTCCGAGGACTTCAATCAGCATGATGGGTGGAGGGGGGGGAAACACGACAGAAAAGAAAAAAGAACGAGACAAAAAAAACGACAAAAGAATGAACATGTTGATGAGTGTCAGTGAGTGGTCTGTGATAGGCTGAGAGGTAAATATAAAAGGAGGACAGATATATGTCCATATATCCATTTGAAGGAGAGAAAAAAAAGGTGATACAGTGAGAGGTAGACGAGAGGAAAAGTCAATCACAGCAGGAAAGAAAGGAGAGGCAGTGTGAAGGATGGAGCGAATGATTTTGTGAATGACATTTCGAGGTGAGTGACATTTGGAGCGCTGAGTGGAGAGCGCACGATCAAAGCACACTCACACTCCCTTCCACGAAAGGAGATACTCTCCTTCTCTTCCACACAAACACAGAAAATAACACACACACACACACACACACACACACACACAACAAGGACAGCGCATGTGGACTCACAACCTGGCAGCTTGATCCTACAGTGAAGAAAAAAATCATTCACCTTGGTTTTGTGGCTCTGCTCCGTGCCCAGTCCAGACCCAGGGGTGTGGAGCTCCTTAGATACGACACACAGAAACTCGGCCTGGTCCTCTGTCCCGTAGCTGTACGACGAGCCGATGTTGACCATCTAAAAAAAGACACAGATACAGAAAGATAAACAGAGACAGAGAGAAGCGGGATGAGTGTCTGACAGGAGTAAGGGTGGCAGCTGAGAAAACTAAAAGCAGGAGAAAGGAAGGAGCTGAGAGAGCTGACATCCCGGACTTAAGCGAGGAAAGACTCTTGGGCTCATGCAGGTGTGGATGAACAAGGTGGGGTGGGGTCCTTAGCCTGCTATTAAAACACTCAACAGTGGAGAAACTCCTACTGTGGGAACATCAAAACGACTGTGGGTCAGCTTCTGTGGGAAACAAATCATGGCTGTGCAGCATGCAGTGGAGCAAAGTGCCAAAGCAAGAGAAAGCGGAGGAGGAGGAGGAGGCAAGGGGAGCTACAAGCAAACTCTAGGCTAAATTGCGGATGGGCTGACCTAGTGAGACTCCATGAAGCTCTCAGAGATGCAAGTCTGTCAGTATGACAGCGCATCAACAAACTGAAGCCACTCGACCCATAAAAAGTTTGTGTTCGCACTAGGCGAGATGATTGTGGCTCCAAGAATCAATATTTTTGTTCTATTTCTGTGTTCAGTCTATGAGCGGTAATGAAATGAGGTCGCTCTGTTCCCAATGATCTTTACCCTGACATTGTAGGAATTAAAACAGGTCTACTGCTGCGAGCATGGTTAAAGTCAACAAACATGATTTTCCTCAATTAATCGATCTATAGTTTTGTTTTTTAAGTGAAGAAAAAGGTCGAAATGCTGTAAAGTTATCTCTTTGGTCACTGCAGCACCATAAAAGCCCTTCATGGGCTCTGAACCTTTTCTGTCAAAGATACTGATGCTCAGGTGGACTGCTCATGGAGTGGTACCGTGTCTTCATCTATTTTAAAGTTCAGAGGATAATATTTTAGATTTGACTTATTAGAGAATAGACGGCTAACTGTATTAATCCTGTTCAAGCTTAATAAATCCGTGACAAATGTTGTATCTGAGAGTCCTAAACTCATTTAGGGAGTGCAGACAGCAGGGCTCAGGTGAGGGCCAAGGGGTCAGGCCAAGGGTCAAGATTTAAGGGTCAGCAGCAGCGTGAGTCCAACCCACAGTCCAGAGCAGTCCGGTGCGGGGCTTTCTGCAGGCGCGCACGCTGACCTGCTCAAACTTCCAGCCGTCCGACATCGTGGAGACCATCTGGGTCAGCTCCTCTTCCTGGCACTGCAACACTCGGTAAACATGCTTGGGGGGCACCTGCTGGGGAGAGAAAAGAGACAGAGTTTAGGAAAGGAGATGAATTCGTGTTATTTTTTATTTTAAAGAGATAAATAATAGGAGTGGGAGGAAAATCAATAGAGCAAAGTTTCGCGATATTTTGTCTGGTGATATATCGTATTGTCTCACTGACCACAGATTTTTTCAAATGAATTGTCTAAGATAATTGTCCCGTGAGGTTGGAAGAGGCGACATCATAGAGCAGGAGAAATTTAGTGCAACAAATACACTCACCGGCCACTTTATTAGGTACACCATGCTAGTAACGGGTTGGACCCCCTTTTGCCTTCAGAACTGCCTCAATTCTTCGTGGCATAGCTTCAACAAGGTGCTGGAAGCATTCCTCAGAGAGCTTGGTCCATATTGACATGATGGCATCACACAGTTGCTGCAGATTTGTCGGCTGCACATCCATGATGCGAATCTCCCGTTCCACCACATCCCAAAGATGCTCTATTGGATTGAGATCTGGTGACTGTGGAGGCCATTTGAGTACAGTGAACTCATTGTCATGTTCAAGAAACCAGTCTGAGATGATTCCAGCTTTATGACATGGCGCATTATCCTGCTGAAAGTAGCCATCAGAAGTTGGGTACATTGTGGTCATAAAGGGATGGACATGGTCAGCAACAATACTCAGGTAGGCTGTAGCGTTGCAACGATGCTCAATTGGTACCAAGGGGCCCAAAGAGTGCCAAGAAAATATTCCCCACACCATGACACCACCACCACCAGCCTGAACCGTTGATACAAGGCAGGATGGATCCATGCTTTCATGTTGTTGACGCCAAATTCTGACCCTACCATCCGAATGTCGCAGCAGAAATCGAGACTCATCAGACCAGGCAACGTTTTTCCAATCTTCTATTGTCCAATTTCGATGAGCTTGTGCAAATTGTAGCCTCAGTTTCCTGTTCTTAGCTGAAAGGAGTGGCACCCGGCGTGGTCTTCTGCTGCTGTAGCCCATCTGCCTCAAACTTCGACGTACTGTGCGTTCAGAGATGCTCTTCTGCCTACCTTGGTTGTAACGGGTGGTTATTTGAGTCACTGTTGCCTTTCTATCAGCTCGAACCAGTCTGGCCATTCTCCTCTGACCTCTGGCATCAACAAGGCATTTCCGCCCACAGAACTGCCGCTCACTGGATATTTTTTCTTTTTCGGACCATTCTCTGTAAACCCTAGAGATGGTTGTGCGTGAAAATCCCAGTAGATCAGCAGTTTCTGAAATACTCAGACCAGCCCTTCTGGCACCAACAACCATGCCACGTTCAAAGTCACTCAAATCACCTTTCTTCCCCATACTGATGCTCGGTTTGAACTGCAGGAGATCGTCTTGACCATGTCTACATGCCTAAATGCACTAAGTTGCCGCCATGTGATTGGCTGATTAGAAATTAAGTGTTAACGAGCAGTTGGACAGGTGTACCTAATAAAGTGGCCGGTGAGTGTATATGTAAGGTTTGCAAGATGTGCTTCTTAAAAACAAAACAGTGTAAATAAGACAAACATAAAGAAAAGACAAATGCTAAATTAGCTTAACAGTTCAAAAAAAATGTATAAATCACAGTTTATTGTACTGCAATACTCTCTGTATTGCAAAATATTAAAAATTGCAATAATATATCATGGCCCAATTATCGCGATAATATCGTATCGTGGCCCTAGTATTGTGATAATATCGTTAGGGTTGGGCATCGAGTCTCGAGCATCGATGGGGACTGGGACTAACATCCGATTCTCCCGGAACCGTTCAAATTTTAAAATTTCAATTCCAAGTTTTGATGCTGAAGTCTGCCGACCACCAGCGAGGAAGACGCCGCTAGACACCAATGAAGAAGAAGCCGCCTAACACCAACAAGGACAGAGCGTATGAGACGAAGCCACACAGAGAGAGAGAAGAGAGAGGGAGAGAGAGAGAGTGCATTGCAACGACCCGACAACAAAAATTGATATACTGTTGAAAATCGCCCTGTGAGAAATTCATAGTAAAGTTCTTAAAAAGTTAATATAATGTAAAAATTCATGGAGAAGTTCAGAAATTTCCTCCAAAAAGAACTCCGGTTAGCACCCTCATTTAAATCGGAACCAGAATTGTTCAAAATCAAATGATACCCAACCCTAAATATCGTATCGTATCGTGGGGCAACTAGAGATTCCCACCCCTAATAAATAAAGGGAAAACTGTTTTTAATAGTGAGTATAATCTCCACCCTGCTGCTGGATTGATTTGATCACAGGCCATTCAGTTGGGCACTGCACTCACACAGAGCTGATCAGGTCCATACTAACCGTGCCAACCTGAAATGAAGGCACTGGACAGCAATCAAAGGGAAATAAATGACACAGTCATAGGCTAGGCCCACAAGCTCTCCTTTAATATGATCCTCTACAATATGTAACCCCAGGCGAACGCTAGTGGGTGTTTGATACAGCAGCGGAGTTATGTAAGAGTGAGTGCAACCAGCCATAGAAAAAGAACGAGGAGAGGAGCCTGATGTATAGCTGCGCTCTTTGAAGAGAAGCAAAGAGGAGTGAAATCACTGAAAAAGAGTGATTGAAAGGCGTTGCACTGACGCCACCACATAATTAACACTGCCTAGAAAAACTGGTGCAGTAACTGAAGGAGCTAATGTTTCTCGTTCAAAACTATCACAGCAGCGTAATAGCTTTGAAATACTTTGACTAGTTGTGTGTATACCTGTGTGGCTTTGGAGTCCCTTTCCACAATCCTCTCTTTGATGAGTTTGATCAGTGGGGTGATGTTGTAAAACTCCGCCTCCTCCAGGACACCTTGAAAACAAGGAAACACTCGGCTCAGTCTCACATGTTACAGCTTAGTTCATGCTGGAGGGAGAAGTGAGTACACACTTGATGTTTAATTGGCAGTTTTGATTTGTGTTTTGTATTTTAACCTTTTTTGTTCAATGAGACACTCAAAAAGAAAACATCATAAGAGATATACAGTACTGAATGAGCACCCCCTGTTTCCTAGGACAAAACAAACAAAAACTCATGCAACAGCGACCCCCTGATCAAAGACCTTCTTCAGCCAGCTCTTTGTTGTAGACCAGTTTGCCATGCCGCAGGTAGTTCAGGATGGGGCCGAAGTATGTGGGGTCTCTGTCAATGACATAGGCTCCTGTCTCATCCTGTAAGAGAGAGAAAATCAGAGAGATGGACAGACATAAATGCTTTCAGTTAGAACATTGTGTCATTATATGCAGAAAGTGTTTACTCATGAATCATGTAGAGATCTTACCGACTCAAACCACGGTGGCATAATAAGGTGTGTAACAGTAATCAACCAACATTACTCACGAGACGTCACAAATTTTGCATGTACATATATCAGGTGTTTCTCAAAGGGAGTTTGGATACCTTCTCTAGCAAGGACCTCTTTTGATTATTTTTAGACTCAAAGCTTTACTGCCAGGAAAATAACATCCTGGTATGCAACTTTATCTGGTGTATGCAGTACTGGCTGCCCAGAGCGGATGTACGTGCACCAGACGGATTACAGAGCTCTCCAAAATAAGAGCCCCCCGTTGAGTCAAGGTTCTGTCACAGAATAATGTGAAGTTTATTGTTACTGAGAGGAGAAATCTCAGCATGTCTTAGATTCTTCACACATGTTGACATAAAGTTAACTCTTTGTTACTGCCTAACTTATCTCAGTGTTTATCGTGTATTCTGTTTCCTCATACTGAACATAAACATGACTGTTTTCCTGACACACCAGCTTCACACACACAGACTTCTGCTCCTGAGCACTTTCAGGAGTGACTTTATTATCATATGCGTGCAAACAGCCTGCTGCTCTCCTACTCGGAGCTCTCAAGCCTGCCTGACTGTTATGTCATACCTACAGCACCTCCAACATACACGCACATCCTCCCTCTGCTCTCCTCCTCATGATAATTAAAACAAAGACTTCTTTCAGAGATAAATCCACTCAAGATTTACAGCCGAAAATATCATACAGGCCTTTTAAGACTCAAGCGGATTTACAGAAAGTGGAATTTGTTGCCTTTTTATGTCGCTGCGTCAGAACCAGCATCAATGCTCCAGCTGTTTGAGTGTCAATAACACATGAGTCACTTTCGTCTTTGAGTGAGAAACATACAGAAAAGGACGGGAGATAGAGACTAGAACGTATATCTTTGGTTTAAAAAATGAAAACCCTTCAAAGCAGTTTACTTCCACTATGTGAAGATCAACCAGTCAGACCATATAAATAATGATGAATGACAGTTGGAAAGTTTAGTCAGTAGTGTACATTGTTTGTGGTTCAAGTATTTAATCATCTCGTCTTGATATTCACACCCACAGTGCAGCCTCGTAAAATGCCACTGACATACTTGCATTGAAATGGAGGATAGTAGAGTGTTATTCTTGGTGTGTCGACAGAGAATGAGAAAGAAAATGTTGAGCTTTATAAAGAACCTGCTGTATTCACATGACTGCCTCTTTTAATGGCTGGTTGCTGAAGCGGCAAACAGGCAACCTTAGCCTCCAGCTGCATCCTGCGCACATCCATGGTATCACTTTTATTAGCAGGTCCTTAGTCCTTCACACACCAACACACACGGAGTGCCTCTTACTCAAAGAGAAAATGTCACCTTGAGTTAAAACCACTGACTGGAGACAAAATCAAAAGTTCTGCCAAAGTCTCTGTTGCTACTAGTCCAGCTGCATCACAGGCGTTTTCACAGCAGGAAGTTTCCATGATAGAGATTTAATACTGCTTTGAATATTTTAAGGGCTCGCCTGGACTTTATTATTATTATTTTATGCAAAATCTGCTTTGTTCACTAGGAACTGCATTGTCATCAACTCTTATCCAAGATGTGAGAGTTCAGGTTAAAGGTGTAGATATGGAAGAAGTAAAATGTGATCTCTGTGATCTTAGCAGCCAAGATTATGGGTGTCCTGAAACAACTTTTTGA
Organism: Xyrichtys novacula; assembly: GCA_962446985.1. NCBI lineage: Eukaryota > Metazoa > Chordata > Actinopteri > Labriformes > Labridae > Xyrichtys > Xyrichtys novacula. Next base: position 13,796,510 of record OY660882.1, on the reverse strand, counting down.
CTTCCAATACAATGCCGATATTGTAGCCTTCAGCATTGTCCAATACTGATATTGATCCAATATTGGTGCAAAATCGTGCATCACAAGTTTTTCACTCAGCTGCAATGTCTTTTTCAGACTTAAACAAAAAATACCGCTTCACGGCCGACATCACTCCTACTCCTTGCTACTTTGTTAGTATCTTAGTACACACTGTTGTTGTGATTATGGGAGCTCTGCATGCTGGATCTGGGCGCTGCTAGATAGAGGTGCCAGAGTGGAGTCTGGAATGGACTGCTTGTATCGGAGTGCTGATATTAGAGATTATAGATGCAGGCCAGTATAACCCGATAGTCATTTTTTTTGCTGATATCGGACCAATATCAATATCTTATCAGGACACCCCTACAAGATATCCTGCAGGTAGGGGACAGAAGCACATCTTCTTACAAATATTATCATTGTGTTTATTTCTTGTTCTCATGTTTGATGTCAGCAGCATCACTGAGGCTTGGAGCTAAGGTACCAAAGGATTCTTGTAGAGCTCAGTTAGAAGGAGAAAAGGAGGGACGGACATTTTCAAGTTGCTGGTTTGACCTTTGGCCCTGACCCTCTGATGTACATCTGGCCTGAGCTCATGTTCTTGTTTCCTGTCTGTCTATATCTGCCTAAGAGGTGGCACCAGCTCTTCATATGAGCAAAGATATATCTTTTATTTTTCATATCATCTCTTCAGTCCACACATATTATGGATGGGCAATCAATTAATTCAGTTAGGGCCTTAACTGACAAAAAACAATCATATGGCTGCTATGGTTACAGAAGTTAGGGAATATGGAAGACAGTAGGGCTGGGCGATAAACCGAAAATTTACTGAATCCGAAATTTACGTCAATAACCGGCGACATTTTGCCCAAATCTGTATATTCGGCGTCAAAAAAATAAATAAATATAAGTTGGTCTTGGATGTGTGTAGGTAGGCTATGGTCTCATGTCCCTTTTAAGACGCTAGTGTCCTACATCAGAGACGTGACTCCACCCCATTCAGTCCATAATAACGAGGGAAAGACAGGTGAGGAGATGGAGGACGCTTCAAAAGTTGTAGCAGCTAGAGTAAATGGAGTTAATGAGGGAGGGGGTGAGCAGCTTGTGGAGTAGTTATCGTCCATTTATCGTTATAGAGGTGAACTGCTCAATATATTGTGATATTGATTTGAGGCCATATCGCCTAGCCCTAGAAGGCAGTTTGATGCATGTTGTTAAGATTTTTAATTCCTAAAATGACAATACACCAAGTACACCATTTATATCTTTAACACTGGAACATATTTTATTCCACAAATGCTTATTTAATAAACAAATATTAGATAAAATTAATCCTTTTTTTCTTTTTAATACACTCTGAATTGGTAAGTCTTGGGGAAACAAACATTAAAGAAATATTGCGTAGGAGGTGAAAGTATAATGAAATACATCATACCAGAAAGGGGTATGATGGGGAGAAATACTTTCAAAACTTGAAGTTAGACATGATTAAAAAAAAGATTAATAAAGGGCCGAAAAAACAGACTTTGGGGTGAAATTGGGACACAAGGACCTGGAGGCAGGCTGAGCAGCCACCAGAGTGACAGCACTGTTTGGATTGAGTATGCATGTCTGGTCTGAAAATCACAGTGATTACAGTGTGGAAGACTGCAGGCTCTGCAGCACAGAACAGATGCAGATGCAATACCACATCATCTAAAATGAGCAGAGGAGCTGCAGCAGAAGAGACGCCTTGTCAACGTGACTCGACTTGACAGTGCGGGCATGACAGCTCTGGCAAAAAGCTACCTGAATGTGTCAGAGCGTGATTTTCCTCCCAAACACACTCAGATTGAGTCTTTCCTCCTTACAGCAGATGTGTTTGCAGCTGTAGCACAGCAACTGTCTCCTGGAGGGAGGCAAGGGGCACTAGTGGGTGGGTTAAAGGTTTTCAGAAGAACATTTGTTCAGGAAAACAGGATGTGACTCCTCAATATCACGGTACAACCTTAAACTCACCCCTCCTCCACCCTGCTACACACACAAGCAACACCAACCTTGCCTACATTCCTCTGCTAAGTAATGTTTACACTGGTGCTGAACTTTACAAAAGAGACATAAAGAAGCAAAAAGGTGCACTCAAGTATTTAATACTAGTAACCACAAGCTCAGAGAGAAATTAAGGAAGTCTCCAGAGGGATTTATGTTTTGTTTTTTTCAGCACAAAGAAGAGCATCGTAGCATCCTCCAAAGTGTGTTTTTTTTTTCAATTTGCATATTTACATTTTAACAGAACATATTTGGAATCTGGAGTAAGACACAGAATTTAAAATACTATGAAAACGATCAAACGATTTCCTAGGAATAAGTGAACTACAAGAGTACTTTCTATCTAGAAGACATGCTGATTTATTTGCATGTCTTTGCATTGGGTTTTTAACATTCGCAAACACTACATTGTACAGCCTGTAGTAAATTATTGCTTATACACATACCTGGCCTGCTTATGTAACTCTAACATAAGGGGGAAGCTAGCAGGAGCCGTGTTTTCCTGTTCTTTCTAATTAGGGATCAGCCTCAGTCATCAACACAGATGGTCCTGCTGAACTAACTGCTTCTCAGTGTCGGTGATCATTTTGGTGTAAGAGGAATCGCAGAAGCTCCAAACAGGCTAACACTTTAGGTTTTATGTGCATCCATGTGTTGGTGAGTAAACAAAATATGGTTATGCATTCAAAGAAGCTACAAGGCACCTGCTAGAAAGGCTTCCTCACCAGTGATTCTCATGAGTGTGGGTTTATATTCTTACTGACAAACCAGCCGTCTCGCACTGCTCCTTTCTCCAAACTAGTCCAAGCTGTGCAGAGTGGCGCTGTCAATGCCACACCAAACCAAAGGGACAGTGTAAGGCAATCAATATTTTTTATCGATATTTTGTCATGGAACTAGTGCTGGACGATAATTCGATAACAATATATATCGATCGATAGACGTGTGGTGCGATAGAAAAAAAACAGGTCGATAAAAAGTTCGATAGAAAAACACAGTTTCCCTTTCTTTTTCATCATAGCCTATCATGTAGCTTTTACTACAGTCATTACTTCCTCCTAACCAATCACAAAGGCAGACCCAGGTACGCTACGGCACCAAGCCCAGCCCCTATCAAACCACAACAGACAGCACGTGTATTAGAAAAAATGATACAGCACGGAGAAGCGGAGTACATTGTCCCGAAAAAAGGTTTCAGTAGTTCACCAGCATGGCAATGTTTTGGTTTTTAGAAGTCTGACAAAAAGCGAACAGCGGTCGTTTGCAAAATTTGCGGAGAATTAGTAAAAACCAAGTCTGGTAACACAACCAACCTGTTTTACCATCTAAACCGATCGCACCCGCAGGAGTACGAGCTGTGTCGGCCGCGCCGCGGCTCCACGTCGTCGTCGGAGGAGGAATCCTCTGGAACCGCTGCCAGCACCAGCACAAAGCATGTGAAGCAGACCAAACTGGACTTTGTTTCTTGCCAAAATACGACAAAGCGTCCGAGCGGCATAAGGACATCACCCATGCAGTAACATGCTCCATAGCGAGGGACATACTGCCAATAACTACCGTTGAAAAGCCTGGCTTCGACCAGCTTCTAGCCACTCTCGACCCGCGATATGAAGTGCCCGGCCGCAAGTATTTCTCAAACACAGCGCTTCAGGCATGAAAATGGGTCAGGGGTTGAAAAGGTGAGAAGGGTGCGGAGGAAATACGTTCAAATGAGCTCATATTTTACAAAGACGCGAGTATTTGGATCATGGCTACTAGCAGGGGGTGCATTCGGCAGGGGTGCATTCTACGACACAACACCGGCGTGGATAAGTCCTGCTTCTCGTGCTTAGTTTGTGTATTAAGTCAATCACATGATAATTAAAAAAAATAAATCTCCCGACCCCGGGAGAAATATTTAAGTGTTCAGACACCAGGCTGTGGGCAGTTTCCCACACAGTTAAAACTGGTAGTATGCTATTCCCACCTAAAGCTATTCTGTTTATTTATATATTTGTTTGTTTTGTTTATTTTCATCAAAAGACTATTTAAATATTTATCAGATTTTCTGGTCACTTTAGTCTTTATGTTTGTCAGTATTTACTGACGTCACTCAGGCCACTTAAGTTGATTTCTTTTTTTTTTTAGTTCTTTTTTAAAAAAAACTTTCAGTTGTGGTAAAATGAAAAGGTGGTTGAATAAAGGTTTGAATTTGAATTCAGTGCTTGTGTGTTCTTTATTAAAAGTAGGTCATTAAGCAATAGCATAAAACATCCAGGGCTGCAATTAAAATATATGTTAAATAATTATAATAATTATATCGATAATTATCGATATCGATCAATATGATTTATTTTTTATCGATATGCTTTTTTTCTATATCGTCCAGGCCTACATGGAACACAGAGAAACTTGCATACTTCAACCCATTTCGTATTTCGAAGCTTAAATGAAGCTGAAATCTGCTTATTGCCAAAAAAAATTCACTAAATGTGTTAAAAATAGATTTTTTAATCCCTTTTAAATTGTTTTTTTTCCATCCTGTTGTGAACAGAACAGATCACAGTATTTATCAAAATAGTGATATCTGATAACAATTAATATTACTGAGTTCTCTTCACTTACACAAACTCTACTCATGGTTAGAGGCAGGTGCAGATAACCCTAACCCTGTTAGTAGCTATAAACAAACTAAAACTACTAAAACATCGATGAATTACAGTTTGCTTGTGAATTTTGTTCTACTCCAAGTCATGAATGAGACTCAAAGTCTTCACTGTGTCTTATTACTATTATACACAACTCCACTCTTTACATTCAACTAGGACTGCTGTTCCACTTCCACCCACTTCCACTTGCCACTTAAATTAAGTTTAAAATCCTACTTCTTGGCTACAAAACAACAATAACGATAACAGGCTCCTGTCTACTTAGAATCTCTTGTCCCGGTCCCTTGTGACTATCTGCCAATGAAATCACCTCAGGGTCAATAAACTGCCTGTGTGCATTGCCTGGAGAGCTTCATGTCAGTACCTTTGTGGACCTGAGGCAGTTTGTGGCACTTGCTCGAGTTGTTTCCCACTACCTAGATCCTTGCTTTTGTAGTGTTTACTATAAGCTGAACACTATTTAAAAAGAAGTGTCTGCTGAATGATATTGTAACTTTGTAAAACTGTTAACACAACTCCAAACACCTATTAACTTCAGTTATTGAAAAAACCGCATGAAGTCAGTTGCATTTATCAGTTAAGTTTATTGAAAACATGTCAAATGTAGAAGTGCAGCTGACTGAGGAGCAGAAAACAAACTTAAAAATCCAATTAATAAAAAGTGCAATTGTATTACTTAAATATAAAGCCATTAGTAAGAGCATATCTGGTCTGTCAGTATCACAGAAACATAAAAACTTTTTTTTATGATAGCATGCAGCCTCATATGAACTTACAAACCTCTTTTCCTTTCAGGCCCCTGCAAATGTTTAATGTTTAGACCTCTAACAGCACAGATAATGATAAAGCAAGTTCAGGCTTGTGTTGGAATCCATGCTGACACAGTAAGATGAGACAACGGCTGCAAAGGAGCTCTGAAGCAAAACCATCTGAAAATATGTCACAAAAATAAAGCCATCAGTACAGCACTGTATGAACTCAAATATGAATCAAACTTGTGCTAATGTCAAATCCTATCTAATCTGATGAAGTTGTTATAGTTGCATTTACAGTTGAGGCGACTCCTGTCAGACTAACATTAGCTGGCAGGGTCAAAGCTGAACTTCAGCAACGTCACATTATTGGCTGGAGGAGACCCTGCGGGGTCATCGTAGGTCTTATTAGCAGGGGTAGTTATCGCTGAGTTTGGTTCAGCACGGGGGCAGGGTGGTTAAAGCACCGGTAATCTCATTAAAACATTCACACACAGGCAGACAGTCTGTCTGTGTGTGTGTGTGTGTGTGTGTGTGGTTTGAAACAGCCAAGAACACCCGAGCAGAAACACGCCAACATCAGCGGATTAGAGAGGGACTGTGTCCTGAGTAAACTCAGCTTCTCTCCCGAGTGAAAGAAGAAACACATGGGCTGATCTGCTCCTGTTATGATTCAACTTTGGATTGTTCTGTGTGTGTACTCAACATCCCGCAGTGACTTGTTTCAGTCCAGTGTCAGCTTGCTCACTTTAATACACACTTTCTTACCTCTGCAGACCTTCAGTCAAAATTGGATTTGCAGCATGGCTGACTTATTGTTTTCTTAACAGGATCTGGTCTCTTCATCTATATACAGTTGAAACCAGAAGTAAATACAAAAAGGCACATAACCTTTTTTTTAACTCACCATCTAATATTAAATCAGATTAAACTTATCTTGTTTTAGGTCAATTAGGATTACCAAAATTACTTTTATTTGCTAAATGCCAGAATAATGCGAGAGAGAATTGTTTAGACAATTTTTTATTATTTTCTCAAGAGCTAAAAGTTTATATACACTAAGTTGACTATGCCTTTACACAATTTGGGAAAGTCCAGATGATGATATCATGTCTTTGGAAGCCTCTGATAGGTTTATTGACAACATTTGAGTTAATTAGAGACACACCTGTGGATGTTTTTAGCGCACACCTGAAACACACTGCTTCTTTGTGTAACATCATGGGAAAAATCAAAAGAAATCTGCCAAGATATCAGGAAGAGAATTGTGGGCCTACAGCAGTCTGGTTCATCCTTGAGTGCAATTTCCAGATGCCTGAAGGTGCCATTTTCATCCGTTCAAACAATTATATGCAAGTATAAACACCACGGAAATGTCCAGACATCATACCGCTCAGGGAGTAGACGGGTTCTGTGTCCCAGAGATGAACGTGCTTTGGTCCAAAATGTGAATAACAACCCAAGAACAACAGCAAAAGACCTTGTGAAGATGCTGGCTGAAGCTAGTAAGAGTGTGTCATTATCAACAGTGAAAGGAGTCCAGGAAGAAGCCATGACTCCAAAAGAAACATAAAAAGTCAGATTACAGTTTGCAAATGCACAAAGGGACAAAGACCTTGATTTTTAAGATGTCCTGTGGATGAAACTGAAATGGAGCTTTGGAGTGGCTTTGAAATGGAGGAAAAAGGGAAAGCTTGCAAGCCTGAAAATACCATCCTAACTATGAACTATGAAGGTGGCAGCATCATGTTGTGGAGTTGTTTTGAAGCAGGAGGGACAAGTATGCTATGTGGAAATACTGAAGCAACATCTCAAGACATCAGCCAGGAAGTTAAAGCTTGGGCGCAAATGGGTTTTCCAAATGGATAGTGATCCTAAGCATACTGCCAGACTGGTTACAAAGTGGTGTAAGATAACAAAGTCAGTGTTTTGAAGTGGCCATCACAAAGCCCTGATCTCAATCCTATTTAAAATTTATTGGCAGAACTGAAAAGTCATGTGCGAGCAAGGCAGCCTACAAACTTGGCTCAGTTACACCAGTTCTGTCAGGAGAAATGGGACAAAATTCCTGCAAACTATTGTGAGAAGCTTGTGGAGGCATATCTAAAACATTTAACCCAAGTCACACGATTTAAAGGCAGCTACCAAATACTAATGAAATGTATGTAAACTTTTGACTCTCAAGAAAATTATAAAAAATTGTCTAAAAAATTCTCTCTCATTATTTTAAAAATGAAAATAATTTTGGTGATCCTAATTGACCAAAAACAGTAAAAGTTTAATCTGATTTAATGTTAGACAGTGAGGAAAAAAAGGTTATGTGCCTTTTTATATAGTGCACACTTCTGGTTTCAACTGCAAGTTGTGGATTACACTCTATCGTATTTCTTCTCTAAGAGAGGATGGCTTTTCACCAGCCGGCCATAATTGACATTTCTGTTTATTTAAGATTTTCGCTAGACAGTTTTACAACTATCTGTCATAACTGCTGGAGTGACAAGCCAGGGACAATTCACTCCATCTGTTTTGAAATGTTTCTTCCAAGCAGACAGACAAACCTCCATCTGTGTTACATTTGAGAAAATGTTTATTTCATAACTCAAACAGATTTTTATCTCCCCAGCTGACTTTATATTCATCTGTTCAATCATTCACGCTTCTGTGCATTCACAGCTGTTAAGATCAGTGGGTATGACGGATCCAAAGAACCATGGATTTTATTTATGAGGATTCTGACTGTAAACCGCAGGATAAAAAGCATTTCTTAAAATCCTTTCCTCCTGATTTTACATTTTAAGCTGTGACTGTTCTTGTGACTTGCAGCAGCAAAGTGATGATTTAACCAAACACTAATTTTTGCCTCCCTCATATGACCTCAGACAGAAAGGTAGATATTTTTCTTCAGCAGAATCCAAATGGATTTAATAAAACACTTTAAGACCTCTACATATTACATACATTTTTAATCCATGTTTAAAAGCTATCTTAGATGGGTGAGTTAGATGTTTGACAAAAAGCAGCTCAAACAAACTTAATTCCTAGATCATCATTTTCAGGAATTACAACTGGCCTAAGGTTCAGATGACAGCAGTGTCATGGAGACAGAAAATAGCTGCGTTTACATGGGCACAAATAACCATAATAAAGGCCTGATCGGAATAAAAATGCGTCATGTAAACATGTCGATTGGAAGATTCTGATCGAATTCGGCTCAATCGGAAAGAAACTGTATTTCGATCAAGGGGGTGGTTAATGCCGATCATTATTCCGAAACACGTCCATGTAAACACTTACTCCGATTGTGACTCTCTAACCTGACTCAGTCTTCACCCTTTAGCCTTTGGCTTATTTATTGAGGCCAGTACAGGAGGTTTTAGCAAAATTAAGACAACTCTGCACATGTCCAAATGCTTCTAATCTGAATAAAACTCGGTGCATGTGTACGCACGACATGATCAGATTATTCAATTTTGCACCCATATTCAGAATTGGACTCAGATTTTCCAATCCAATCAGTTTTTAATCAGATCAAGAAAACATGGCTAATGAAAACACCAAAATCAGGTTCCTCAGATTTCAAGGGTTTGTGATCAAGAGCAGAAAAGATGCGCAGAGGAAGGGCAGACCTGCGAGAAGTATTCATGGTGAGTCAGCCGCTAAAAGTAAGGACAAGGAGGGCTTGCCATCAACACAAAAAGAACGAGGGTGAAGGAAGGAGGATGGAAAGAACTGTAGGTGTGTTTGTGTATGCTAGACAGCGAGAGAGTCTGTGTGTGGCTTTGTGTAATAAAGCAGTGCTGAGGGAGCTCCTGTCAGGTTGCTCTGAAGGTCACATGAGAATATTTTTTCCTCCCAAAATGCCTGGTGCTGCGGCAGGGGAACAGTCGCGTCTGGTTTCTTGTAAAAACCTTCCAGCTCCAAGTGAGGGGGTTGTTTTTGGCACTGGCACAAGGAATACCTGGTCTCAGGCAGATTGTTTTCTTCTGCAGACGCCGACAAAGTCTTGACTCTCTGTAACCCTCCAAGGGATAACATTTAGGGCATGTGGTGATGAGGCTAGGCATGAGATCAGGACTTGGTAATATGCTGTTAGGTGTATGAATAGCAGCACATTGAAATATTTTGGTTTAGTTAATCATCATTATCAATCATTCCACTAAACAGTAACACATTCATGCAAATTGTGGATTCAAAGTGAGTACAAATGACCATCATAAGCTCCCATAGTTGAAAAACTTTAACCAGAACCAGATAACTTAAAGCTATGGTATGGTCTGCAATCTGAAAACCAGTTTGGCTGTTGAGACAGATTTGAGTCCCCCCCCCCCATTGGATGGATTCAAAAGTGTGTGCCTTTAATGATTTCATTCAGGCCATTCAGATATGCCGAAAATATAATGTTCTCTAACTTGACAGTTCACTGTACAGTATATACCCAAGTACACCTCTATGTGCATTTTTGAGCCACATAAAAACAGAACGAAAGTTTGCTGCTCCATTTGACATGCTGTCATGATTCAATATTCATGTTTTTTTTTTTAAATATGAGATCATTTTCCTCCACTTAAAGAAGATAATGAGTTGATGGGATGAAGGGGTGCATTCTACGGCACAACACCGGTCGTACGTTTCTCCAATGTAGACACTCCGTTGGCACCTGTATCACTCATATTTCTTCCTTACTTCAGCGTTTTCCTCGAAACTTTTATGTTTCCTTCCCTTCGCTGTGGAGGGTAACAGAAGCGGCCTCCTGGTTTCAGTGTTTGTCTTCAGCAGCTGTGCAGCTCGCTAATCACATGTACGTGAGGGGGGTAGTGGGGAGGAGGCGGGACCATGGGCAGGACGGTGCTCTCCGAACCGCCGTACCGGTCGATTATTATGCCTTTTTGCAGCGGATATACTGAATGGATTTTTTTCGTTCTTTTTGATCTCTATATTGTGTAGATCAGACCATAGCACCATAACGGCCTTATAAACGATGTTATTAATAAGTACAAAGCTTCCAAATGGTAGACCATTGCTTTAACATTTGGGGATATGAACTGGTTTCTGTAGTCACTGCAGCTCTCCACTATGCAATCTGAAATAGCATCGGGTACAGTGATGACCCAAGTTTATAGTTTCAAGCCTTTTGATAGAAGATTTTTTATGGCACTATAGGTAAGGTAAAGATGTTCTGTTTCCTTGGGCTTCTGTCTTACAGTCTTACACAGAGTGGACATCCTACAGGAATGACAATGACGGTCCACAGACCCCACCTGGCTGCAAGGAGGACCTGCCCCCTATACTCTATCCATCACACACATGCATATCAAAAGCTGCAGTATAATGGAAATCTGCATCATTCTTGAGAGCTGCCAGAGTGTTCAGTCTACATGTGACCGCAGGATCCACAATACATCTCTCTCTTTCTGTTCCCCCAATAAGATGTCAGCTGCACTGCTTCTGCCTGTGCAGCTCCCTGCAGAAGAGGAGGCACGTGTTCATCCATCTGACCCAAGCTACGTTCACACCATCAAATGATGCTGAGAGACACACACACACACACACTTAGAGCAGGAGAAGGAGAGAGTGGGAGAACTCCATACTGCACATGCACAGCTTATCAGCTCGTAATTTGACAACTCTGTGCCTACTGTGAAGCTGCAGGCATGTATTTCCGGACCACAACAGAGCTGAAGTAATAGGTTCTGGGAATAGAACATAGATAATTTAGTTTCAATATAATATAATTAGACCCTTCCTTTAAGGCTTATGTGATGCCTTACATGATAAAAACATCATGGTGCTCTGTGCAGTAACATGATTTTTCACTCAGTCTCAAAGCACTGACTGACTTCATGCCAAGACCTGCTCACATATTTGAGCCAATCCTTTTTGGTCAGGTTATAAAAAAATACCTCTCATACCACACAGGGAATAAAAAAAACATTAACAAGACCAAACTTAACAATGTTATCATGAGCTGAAAGACCAATGTTTAACTTAAAAATGGGCCACGATAGGAGTGTGTTATTAAGGGCTTTTTCTAATGAGCTAAACTGATAGGGGAAAAAGTTACAGCATCACACAGACCACTCTTCACCCCAAGCCTGGATCCATAACGTTTCTGGATGTAGAGCGGGTGTAAAATGTTGGCATGTTCACAAGAAAACTTTGAATACCTGTAGGAACATTGGTGCAATGTGGAAGAGGGAGGAGTGTAGTTATAACTCTACATTTGATGCAACACTATGCTACACTACGGTTGCCGAGAACTGCCACTACTGCAAATAAAAAAGAATGCAAAAAAAATAAAAATAAAAATAAAAAAACAACAACACTGCGGAATATATGTTCAACGTTTGCCTGACGAAATGCTCATGAATTTTGCAACTCTGTTCGTTGTCCACCACTAACGTTTTCGTCTAGTCTAGTCAACGTAAACGCACATTTGTCTCGTCACAGTTTAGTCATCTAAGACTTATGTTGAGCTCGTCAACGTCATGTCTTCGTCATGGAAAAAAAAAGGGGCATTGACGAAATACTTTTGTCAACGAAAACAACACTGCAAGTGAAAAAAGCCACAACGGAAGTGAGCTGCGGGGGACCAATAATGATGATGCACCAGTGTTTTACGATCTAGGCACAGAAGATGACGGCGAGAAGACGAACAAAGAAGTACGTGGAAAAGTTATTGTTTAATTTTGCTTCGTGTGCTTTTCAATGTGTCATTTGGTTTGGCCATGTAGCACCTGAGTCAATGTGAAGTTAAATTGAAGCTAACACTACACCGGCATTATCCAGTTCAAATGACAAATAACACGTAGCGAAATTAAAAAATAACCTTTCCACTCACTTCTTTACTTGTCTTCTCGCCGTCATCTCCTGTGCCTAGATCGTAAAACACTGGGCATCATCATTATTGCTCCCTTACAGCTCACTTCTGTTGTAGCTTTTTTTATTTGCATCCTTTTATTTTTGCAGTAAGTAACTTTTGGAGTTTTTAATATTTTTTCCATTGCCATTTTTTTTTTGCATCGTTAGTTTATGTCTTGACTTTTTTTTTTTTTCGCTGTTAATTTACGTTATTACATTTTTGTTTTTTTTAATCTGCACTGTTTCTTTTTTTTTTTTTTTTCAACGGGCTTTTGTTTCTTTTTTAGCATTGGTAACTTCTGTTATGGCTTCTTTTTTTGCATTCTTTTTTTTTTTTTACTACTATTACTATCAGCACTGGCGGTTCTCGGCCGCCGTACTACACAGTAGTAGTAACTCTTTTGAGAAGTAGTGGACAGAGGACATGTATGTTTCAGGGGGACTCACTGTGTCCGAGTGCAGGTCCTGCTGCTGGCACAGCCGGTACAGGAACGAAGTTTGCTCTTTGAGGAGAGTCTGCCGCGTCGTGAGGAACACCGTGCCGCCAACGTTCAGCCGGACCCACTTCCCGTTGTTCCCCCCGGAGGAGCTGATGCCTGAACCGTTCCCGATGCCCTGCGACGCCGTCCCCCCGGGTTCCGTCGTGCTCGCCGTGGCAGAGGTCGCGCTCTCTCCCGCCTCGCTGTCTTTGTTGTTGTTGTTATTGTTATTATTGTTGTTGTTACTGTTGAGGTGGTGCTGGGAGCCGTGGTGCGGAGACAGCGCAGCGACGTCCGCCGGTTCCCGTTGGTCGTCCGCTGGCGTTGCCATTTGAAAATAGCCGTTAGACACGAGGGGGGTGACGAGCGAGGGCGTCCGTCCGTGTCTGTCGTTACCTCGGCTCTTTCTCTCCGTTACCAACCGGCTACGCTCCGCCCAGAACCCGAGGCACAACCAGAAGGTACGTAAAGTAAAGTAAAGTAAACTATTAAACATCCGGGAAAGACTTTCAAAGTAAAAGCTTTTAAAACGGTAACGCACAATGTAACTTTTTTAACAAAATGTGCAACTTGTATTAACACTCCACGGGTTTTTGATTAGGGTTTCATTTTCTTTCACTTCTTTGTCATTACTGGAGTTTTTCCTTCTAATAAGCTGTCAACCTAGTAAATTTCAATTTTTTAAAAATTGTTCATCTATTCAAAATCTCACTGGAACATGTTTCACAAACAGCATTTTGCCTTTTGTTCCAGGCATGGTGAAATACTCCTTTACTATGGAGACAAATGAGGTTGTCCAACAGGACTTCTCTTGCAAAATAAATATAAGAAACTCAGCTTTTGAATTAGCTGTCAGCGAGGTGTATTACTTATTTCTACATTAAGTATCAAGAATTTTATTTAGAATGTAATTCCTTTTCTGTACCATTACTTAGATGAAATATAAAACCATGCCTTGTGCAAAGTTAAAACTTTGATCTTTTATTTTGAAAGTATGCGGTGGAGGATGTCTACCTCTCTATTCGACTTGACAGAGATTAAAACGCTGGGTCTTGTAGTTTTTTGTTTTATTTGATTTTTACTAAAACACAAAAAAGAGACTTTTTTTAAAACTTAAAAGATTTTAATGTTATTAATATTAATATCATTTCAAACAGGTACTCTTATCACTTTGCAAACCTGAGAAAACTGCAGTTTTTTACTGCATGGATAAAATACAAAACTTGGTGGAATTAATTAATTTCCCACGATGTAGTATCGATATTAAGAATTCGTTAATAATTATGTTAATCAAAGTTCGACTATCACAATACTGTGACTACTGGACGGATCTCTAAAAAATAGAAAAGCTTTGATTTCAGCAAGAGCATCTCATCAAATAAAGTCGGTTTTAAGGACGAATAAGCAATTTAAAATTGAGTTAATTTTTTCTTTTTTGATGAATTACTAAATATCTTCAGTTCCAAAAATTGGTAACCTTTTACACAAGGTTTGCTTTACTGAAGTTAACTTGCCTAGAATTAAATGGAGTACAGTATTACGCAGAGGGAGCAGTCTCATTCATACAGTGCCAGGTCTGTAAACTCCTGATTGTAACAAGTGAGCGTCATCGTTGCTATCAGGGTGGATGGGATCTTCTGTCTGCTCTCAGGGTTGATACAGTGTGGGCCTCATGGTCACGAAGGGAAAGTTATAGGTGAGTGGGAGACCCTGGTGACTCGAGAAGTTGAAGGATTGCCATGAGAATGGACGCAGCCCCCCCTGCGTTGTTGGGCCGTTTATTGCCTCGGCAACCAGCTGGACAGCCATCTGGTAGTTGGTCACCTGCATCATGAGATGAAAATGGTTAAAGACGTCACAAAGGGAAGGGTGAGCAACAGGAAGAAACACGGTATTTGAATCTGGCCTTTAGATAGAGGTTGTGTACGTCAATGGAGATATTTCTGCTGCCATTTATAAAGATGAGTTATTCTATGCATGTGCCACAATATACTGTAATGCTTGAGTGCATCATAATGTGGACCTCTTGACATTTTGAAATAGGTGACAATATTTAACCTGACCTTTGGAGAGCCAGGAACAAAAATGACTCAGTCTTTTTGCAATTTTTTCCTTTTCTTTAGAGTGGAAATAGTCTCAATACAAACTCAATTGTTCCCAGTTTAGCAACTCCAACCAAATATAGGTCAATCTGTTAAATACAGTGTTTGACAGGACACTGTAACTGAATTTGTTTCTGGTCTCAGAGGCAGAGATATTGTGCGATACCTGTACCCACAGATGATAGATCCAAATGTCTTTTGGGATCGCTAACTTTCAAAAGACATTTCTCCTCTACTAAAGTTCTTATATCAAACTTAACTCCCTCATTAATACACTGATGACATCTTACCTTGGTGTCATAGCAACCCCCTGGTCGAGGTCTTCTTGGTCTCAGGTCATTACGACAGCAGATGGTTTTACACGGGTGGCCCTTAGAGTAGGGATCTCTTTTGTAGTCTGAAACAAAACCACTCTGACTTTGAGTCTCGCTGCTTCAAACTGTAAAAATGACTCCTATCTTTCTGTGTTTCTTTGAGTTTACTAAAAGTTATGAGAGTAATAAAAGATCGAATGTAAGACCTACTGTTGTATCTCATCATGTGTTTAAGGGAGTTCAAGTCAAAGATCTTAGCCTGGTCCCTGCGCAGGATTTTGGCTCGTGGGCAAAGGTCGTAGGAGAAGTCTTCTCCATATCTCTTCCACATTACACCGTATCCACTTAGGTTGTAGATTTCAACATGAAAGGGTATATTGTAGGATGGCCAGTAACCTGCCAGAGAGATATGTAGTATTACCATGTTATCTGGCTAAAACATGAACCTCTGCAATCCTCTGACACACCCAGACAAAAAGGAAGGAGAGGTTTTCTTTTCTTACCTCTGCGGAGAGCTTGAGTCTGATCAGAGTACATCACTTTACCAGGGATCTGCTCCACCACAGTCAGAGCTCCACTTCTGATACTGTGACCAAGAGAGACCCTGCTCAGGTCCACCACCATGTACTGGCTGTTGTATGTTCCTAAAATACAGACACAGTAAATCACCCTCTTATGAGGTATACATCTGTTTATCCCTCTCTGAAGCATTTTTTTCCAAGACAAGAAAATGTTGCACTAAAAACTGCCTAAAAAGTAAAAGTTTGAAAAGTGATCTTTATTAAGCTAATGTTGATCACAAATACACAGTTAATATGTGGGTCTACTTGTAGGGATTATCTTCAAAGCTCTCTACTCTGCCTTTTTCAAGCATGAACTGTAAACTGAAAACTGCAGAGAGTTGCTGAAAAGCTGCTCTGTTCTTGTAAAGAGACACAGAAGATAAATAAAGGGGAAATATCTTCCTTTTTAAACAAGGCTTGTAGTGTAGAGGCTCACTTTAATCTCTTTGATGCTGCAGAGAAGATATTAGTTAATCTGCAGGCCTAACTCAGTTTAATGCAGAGGCTGTTAACAGTGAAATGCCATCTCTGAATGAAAAGTACTCTTTGTCCTCTTGGGATCACGGATACCTGAATTAAATGTCACTGCAATCCATCAAGTGGTTCACTCTGAGCCAGTGGTGCTATTCTTAAGCTGTGCACTGATACTGAATCGCCATTAACTTTTAACTATCCAGAGTGAAACGGCATCATAGGGGCATTAAGGAAATCTGTTATGACAAATGGACTGTCACCAACAGGTCTTCCCCAGCCACATTTTGCTAATTCTTCCAGTTCCTCCGCATCCAGGTTACAGCTGTATTGTTTTTGGCATATAACTATCATCGGGGAGCATGCTTCACAGTCTTGCATGTGCCTGGAGGATCTAAGACTACTTGAGGATACAAATTTAACTTATGGCTCCAGATACTGACTTGCACATACAATAAATCCTGTACCAAACTCACTTTAGATGAAATAAAAACAAAGGCCAAGGTAAAGTAGAGGCTCCTGTGTTAAGTGCCTGCAGGCTGCCACAACAATTTGGCAGGATGGGGAGTATGAGGGTAAAGGCTGCTGGGCTATGAGAGGATTGTCTGTATCAAGAACACTCTGTCCTGTTCTCCTTTGCCCTCCCATAGCAACACGATGTGAAAGATCAAAGCAGCAGCTCAATTAATGCTCACAATTGTTGTGTAATGATAAGGATGGTGTGTTTGGGAGTCTGCTTAGTCTCCATGGAAACTTGTCCACTCATTTTTTTGTACAGGCAGAGTTTTAATGCTTTTCTGTGAGTTTCAGATTTCTCTCTTTAGTCCTCTGCCCTGACAACTGCTGAATACACAGATTTTCATGACAACAGCCAGACAGAAATGCTAGTTTAGAGCTTCCTTTTGTTTCAATCTGGGCAACCACTTAATACGAGTTTTTATGTCCTACCTCTTTACTGGTCTTTGCCTTTACTTGTGTAGGTCGTACTTATATTCATGTTTTATTAATAGTACATCTTTTCAGCTGAAAATGCAATCCAAACCCTTATTTTCACAGGATTAGTAATACCTGTGGACCTCTGATCATTTGTAATAACTACAGAGGACACCTGTGATTTTGATCCCTGACTAAGCCCTAATCATCAACCCTATTTTGGGACATGCAGAGGTCCACTGATAAAATTAATCCAGTCCTAATCTCAATAATTTGGGATGGTTAGAGGATCTAAGAAGCTTTTTCTGTCCCCATTTTGCAGCTAAGTTCAAATCTCCAACAGGGGGGGACAAAAGTGAAAATCTACACCGACAGTTTTTCAAAAAAAGTATGCTCATGAATAAAAAGTATTTAGGTATTTTACTTTGACACAAATTTCTACCGTTTTCTGGCCACCAAGGAGTCATAGTTCAACTGTATCATGCCTGTACTTACTTTGGTTTTAAGATAGTGGAGCAAGTTTACATTATAATATATAATAAAGTGGGAATTATTCAGCCTAATTGACAGGTTTTCACCTGAGTTGTATTTGGAGAAGACTTGCGCCCATTCCTCTCCCGTGTGTGCCAGGCTGTTGGCCAGTCGGACCCTCTGCCAGGCCAGCAGGCTGTGAGGGCTGAGCTGGGAGAACAGAGAGATGTTGAAGACATCGATGGAGGTCTGAGTCATCAACAAGCCGCCCCCAAGAAGATAGAAGTCATCCAGAGACATGAGGAAGCCTGGAGGAGTAGAGGGAGGAGGAGGAGGACAAGTAAACAGAGCTGTAGTGACATCATTGTCTATCTTTATCTGCAGATTGAGATACCCGACTTTTTATGAGCATGTACTGACAGCTTTAATTGCTGGTTACTCTGGAGCTGTAAACTTCCTAATCAAAACAAATCATCATGTCCAGTTTTATCCTGCTGTTCTCCCGTTGTTCCTCGGATGCAGTTGGCAGTTTTTTATAGCTGAAAGCTGAGATATACCCACATATATCTGCTTCGCACAAAACAGCCTACAGATCCAGCTAGTAGCAAGCAGGGACACATACTGAAGCAAATATGCAGAGTGGATCTTCAGCGCACAATTATCCCTCTGTATAAATAATGATTCTGCTCTGTGTGTACCTCTGAAACTGTACGCTAGATTGTTCATCATTAAAACTTAATATGTCAGGGTTGTGCTCACTGCTTCTTTCTCCCTCTATAAAGTAGACAAAAAAAGGGAACAGTGCAAAAAAAAAAAAATCTAAAGGCCTACTATTTGATAATACTGTTTTCTTTCCTGTTCATCATGTATAAAAAATCAATTATTAAGCTGTGAATAATACAGACTTATTGGTAACTATTAAAAGAAGTAGAGGGACAGCAAGGCAACTTTCATTCCCTCACAACAATAGATGAGAAGTGCTCTGACAGAGAGGTTAAAGGCGCTTCAAGCACAACAAAGTGCTGTTAGTGGACACAGGCCCTTACAGTTGAAGCCTCTGGTTTAAATATTTATTACAGGCAGAAAAACTATTTACTCTCCTTTTAGTACCTGTTCAATTACCATTACATTACAATACTGCTGCTTTTAATTTTTAACTCTGCTAATGCTGCTATTAAAAATAGATTTCCTGCTGCTGCTGTTGTTAATAATATAATAACCACAAGCAGCAGGATTTTCCCACCAGCCCTTCATCTTCTGTAACATGAAGTATTTATATTTCTTTATTTCTTGTTCTGACAGCACTATGCAGTGTTATGTGTTCAATTATCACACCGTGGGAGAGAAAACAGCTTAAGAAGGCTGCAGGGGTCACATACCATCTACAACAGCAAGACTGTACTTCCCCTCCTCATTTAAAGAGTGTGACGTCCTAGGCCTGCTGGACTAAAAATAGAGCTTTTCAAAACCACTTGTGTTCTGATAGCAATGGACCCTGTTAGAGGATTTTTATGTTCAGGACTACTCTGCAGATCTTTCCTCTCAAAACTACTGAGCCCACCCAGACTTTACAGAGAGGGAATACATCTCATCCTGGCTCTGTTTTACATGAACAAATGCAACAATGGATGTTTTCTCTGCATGGACTAAGCTGTGTGCTTAACAGAAGAATTACATCCAGTGAAGAATATTCATTAAGGATTTGGGTTAAGTCCTCCATGTCTTGTTTATATTTTCCAAGATGAAAATGAAACCATGTGGATTAACGACAAGCTGTTCACCTCGGCTCAGGGCTTTTGAAAGACTCCTGTATTCTGCTGCGCTGAGGGCTGACACGCTACTTTACAAAATCCAGTTCATGTATTTAAACTCCAAGCATGTTTGTGTGTACCAGGGTAGCTGCTGAATGACATCTTTCCATTGGCAAAGTGTGTATCAGACACCTTAAAGTCCCAGTGTTTATATATGCGCATGGTGGCAGCGTATGTGTACCAGCTCGAATGACCCAGCAGCAGGTTCTCAAAGCCGGGGAGCACCTTAGACACAAGAAGAGAGTGAAAGACGTAAAAATCAAATTACTCATCATGTGCACAACATTAATGTTCGTATTTTTCACCCTGTGCCAAATTGTCAAAGTTGTTGATACTGAAAACAGGATAGCTTTAACTGTATTGTGTCTAAAAAGCTAACAAGTAATGTGGCAATTATCATGAGACAATAAACAACAAGCAAACAAGCTTCTTCTTTTTCTAGCATTGAATCAAAGCATCATTGTGCCTGACAGGGTTGCTAGCATGGCTGTGCATTCTGGTAGTATTGTTATTAAACTGATAATGTACTTAAACATCTGCATGACCATCCTGTACCAGTAGCTAGGCTAGTTTTAACACAATCTCAGCCATTTCAGTCTTACAGGGCTGTCTTTATCATATCACTGTCTTGGTTAAACTAAATCTAATTTGTAAACTTGAACACAGAGCACTGAGGTTTATCACTAATTTTAAAGCCCTTCCTTATCATTGTTTTTTTGCATGGATTTACTGGTTGATCTTTATTTTCCATGAGTAGAATAATACATTGGCTAATTGGTGGGAATTCAGTAAACGTATCACAGAAAGAGTTGAAGCTCAAAAAAAGATTCAAATGAAGCCTTGTTGAACAAACTGGAGGCAGACATATCTGGTTGTGGGTGTTCTGCACATGATCTTGGTGGACTGAACAAGGTCTTGTTGATTAATTCTGATGTTACACACTTTACTAAATTGTAAAAATTGGTTGTAAATATTGACTCTTTTGTACACTTGTGTGTGTGGCTGTTCTTTGTCAGAAACTTTCTGAACTGCCGTCTATCTTAACGGTCTTTGATTCTCAGTCAGGTTTGTAATCATTAACCAAAAAAAGAGACTGAATTTAAACTAGGTTGCTTTATTTTAACAGAATGAACAGTTAATCTCACACATGTAGTGACATTTTCATTTTGAAGCAGATGAAAACACTTTTTTAAAAACAACATTTGATTAAACCAACATTTTTGAAAGACTCAAAGGCATCCTTAACATTCCTGTTTCAACTAGAAACAAAATGTTGACCTACTAATGAAACTATGACGCAGGTTTGCTGATAGCATCGCTTCGCTTTGGCCTGTCTTTTATTTGCCCCTCATCTCAGTTTCCTGAATGGGTGTTGGTGGACAGGGAACTATTCTCCTCTAATGGGCCTGTGATGCTCTTTACTGACACTTTTGAAAAGAGAAAACCCCCATGCACAAGGAGCCACAAAGATACTCATTAGGCCTACTTTCAGACCTCCCAAGAGCTCCCTCACAGCTTGAGCCAAATGAGCTTGGCCTAACCTTGATGAGAGCAGTGCAGTGGCCCATTCCTGGCATCCTGAAAGCCCCGCCGCCTGTGGAGGAGTTGGAGCGAGGTGTCAGAGCTGGGACCAGGTCCAGGATGTCACCGACACCATTCAGAAACTGAAGTGCAAATGCTGATAGAGGCTGGGGAGGAAGCAGAGAGCAAGTGCCAGAGGTGAACGGTATGATATACAGTAACAGCTTTGTCAACAACGCACAAATTCATATTAACACACCTCTTGATGTTTGCTTTTGGCCCACTGTGCGGCGCCAGCGTGGAGTCCATCCAGCTGGGCCAGCATCAGTCCCAAATGCTTCCACAAGGGGTCACTGGATCTCCTCAGTCTCACCTGCTCTCTTGCCCACTGGTCCTGTTTGCTATGGATCATTCAGTGAGTAGATGCAGATTTGTGTCCTTTAATGGGCAGCTGGCATAGATTTCATGTTTGAATTGAATACAAACTGTAGTTATGTGAGAAAATGCTGGTAAAGCTGGTTGTAGTATCATCCACTATCTCAAAATGGCACATTCTTCAATCAGATATAAACTTCAATACAAGTGGTGAGCACCCAAACCAAGAAACATATCAGTAAGGTAGAAAACACTACAATGGGATTTATCCTGCTGAGTTCTGCTGATACACAGAGGCTTAACTTCAAAGTAGGTCTGTACCTTAAAAATCTCTTCAGGGGATTCAAGACCTTCTCGTCTTTTATGAGCTGAGGGTACATGTTGTTGAAGTGATGGAACATTTGTCTACAGAGAGAACATAAAAACAGTGAGAATTGAATTCTTTCTTTTGATTAAACATAGAAACAGTTCCAGTAACACAGTCATATTGTAAGTCAATTAAATATGACAAAGTGCATTTACTCAATCACTTGTCGGTAAATGGTACTGCAGCAAAGTTTTCCTTTTTATGTAACTCCCCCACTGTTCCTTGGGGTAAATATTCTCCTGTGCTCCAGTATATTTGTTAAATAGCTTTTTAGATTTTCAGTTTTCAAAGACTATGTTTTTAAAGCTCCATTGAGGTGTTTTAACTGGTTGAGGAAAGGACTAAAACTTATACTGATGCCTCTTTATGACCTACAAAAGCATGTAAGGCCATCAACAACAAGACTGGCAGTCTCTATCTGGTAAGTTTTAAAGTTTAACACAGCCTTAAGTTGTATTTCAACAGTGTATAATCATAAATAACACATCTGACCAAAAGAACAGAGCTAGATCGGAAAGCTTTAAGATATACACAAAATAAACCCAAACCAAAGGTTCCTCAGCAGCATTTAAGCCTTGACTGTCACCTAAAATCAGAAATTTCATTATTGGATTGATTGAGCTCATTTTTCCCTAACAAAATGCACATTTTTTTCTTTCGTTATTTTAAGAATTTCATTATCTTATTTTTAGAGGTGTCCGGTTTTCAGTAGACAGCCAAACTACAAACATACAGTTACATGTTGTTTTTGATGTAACTACCTCACAGTATAGCAGAAGTTAAAAAATACAGCAGCACTTTTGTTTTATTTTTAAAGCTGAGTGAATTTCAATTATAAACTCTATACTGCAGCATAATCAGGTTTGAAATGTGACTTTTCACCACAGCAAAGCATCTCTTATATAAAGAGAGGGTCTAAATTCTGTTTAGAACTTCTGGATTGTTATCAAGATAAAACTGATTTCATATAGAACTCATCAGAAATATACTTTACTTCTGTACAGGTGTGTATCGAAAAAGTGAAATAATGTGAAATACTTCAGTCAGCACTTAACTCACTAGACCTGAACCCTGAATCAAAAGGAAGATGAGAAATCCCTGACACAAAAATAATTACAAAACCAGAGTTCAATTACATCTGGCCAGTGCCATCTGTATGCCAGGCCACATTAATGCAGTAATTTGTGGTAATGGAGTCCCAAAGTGTTGGACCAGTGGATTTCTGATTTTCATTAGCTATGAACCAAAAAATTGCAGTATACCCAGACTATACATTTAAGAACAACCCCCAACAGAAGGATGATGATATGAGGTGTTTAAAGTCACAGTGAATAATTCTGTAAAATACCACAAACAAACTCATTCAATGTGTTATAATTTCCTTCCACACTTGGGAGACTCACCCTGCAGTGAGATAACCCTCCAGGTACCCAGCCAGGAAAAAGGTGGTCTCATCTTCTTGTGGGACCCCATGACCTGCACGGACCTCCAAGACACCCCATCCATTAATGAGCAGAGTGTCATTGAAGTAACCATAGGCTCCCCCCTCTGTCTCCATCACCCCCTCCTTCAGGATCACACTTTTCTGGGCCGTTTTCCAAAAAACTGTGGCCTCTCGAAGCTCTACCATTGTAGGAGGATGGACGGGGTTACATGGTCGAGATTGAATAACACATTACATAAAGTAAGGTCACTATAAACTGAACAATATGGAAAACATTTCCACTCTTTTCATTTTCTTAGATTACTGGTGTAAAAAGATATAAAATAGATTACCCTCATTCCTTAAAATACACGTAATGTGTTGTGGGTGTTTTTTGCAGATAGGCTACAACTAAAATAAAGGATTTCCTGCAGCTAAAGGACATTAAAACATTCAAGGTTATGATCAAGATGATGATGTTCGATGCCATGGTTGTATCACGCACCATATTTATAAGACAAAAACATTCTTTGAACAAGAAATCAAACAAAACTATATTTTTAAAACCTACTGCTAAGTACAACCGTCAACTGCTGTTTGGAAAACTCATTTGCAATATTGCTATATCCGGACAGTCAATTTGACTCTACTAAACTGGACACAAATCCACTTTCTCACATGTTCAGAGACAAAGAAATAATACTCACGGTAAGTTCGCAACGGTGCAGCCAAGTATGTCAGCAATAGGAAGAGTTTGACCGTGCGCTTCTCCATGTCAGCTGATATTTTCCTCAGTGATGCGATTTTCGTCTGTCAAGGAGGGATAATGTCTCGATCATCGCTAGTTCACGTCGGCGCGACGGTGTTAGCTCATTAGTACGGATCGATATGTGTTATACTTCAGCTTTCAGTCGTCCATCTAACTGACAGATTGATAGGAATTAGCTACCGAAAAAGAGAGACCACCCCAGATGGGACTCGAACCCACAATCCCTGGCTTAGGAGGCCAGTGCCTTATCCATTAGGCCACTGGGGCTGTACATCGTAGTAGTATGGACTTTTGCAACTTATCTAGTCATTGTTCTTGTATACCTCCAAGTTTTATTTTCTGTGTTGTGGTTTTAGAGGAAGACTCGTCTTTTTTTTTTTTTCAATCATACATGTTTATGAAAACT
Organism: Xyrichtys novacula; assembly: GCA_962446985.1. NCBI lineage: Eukaryota > Metazoa > Chordata > Actinopteri > Labriformes > Labridae > Xyrichtys > Xyrichtys novacula. The sequence goes on along the minus strand of OY660882.1, from coordinate 13,772,195 downwards.
GTTTTAGTTTTGTTTTAGTATGTCCAGGCCGTGGAGCCGAGTGACGCGTAACCATGGCAAAATGTGTACTGCTTGTGGGCTGATCCATCATACTCAGGAGAGAGGGGAGTTTGTGTAATTTCTTGTGCTAATTTTATGAAAAGACCGTGTTCATACGCGCTAAAATCAAGGAATAGAAAGCGAACTTGCTGTTCACATTGTCCGAACTTTACTAATGTCGGCAAACATGTCGAGTCACTCTAAATTAAAGAAGTGCATCATTGTGGAGTAATTCTTTAGCAGAAACATGGAAAGTCCACGCTTGCGCAGTAAAAACATGGTATTGTTGGAGCAGAAAGAATGCAAACAACCCCGTTAAGAAATTGAATAAGTAGTCTGTATGGAGGTAAATATATGAGCTTTATTCATTCAGTCAGATAACAACTTCTAACCCACCGGTGAGGCATTCTCCAGTTTCGCTTAAATGTAAGGTATGAGTAGAGCACGTAGCTAATGAGTGTTAGCCGCTTAGCCTGTACCGTGTGCGATGGTAGATTGGAATAATCCATAGCTGTGTGGTGTTGTTGTGTGTAAACTACTGATGCTATTGTTGGATTAACATCTTTCTTACAGAACCTAAAAAGCTCCCTAAGGATGCCACTCTTTGGAAACACGTTTAGTCCCAAGAGGACCCCAGCTCGTAAATCTGCATCCCTGTCCAGCCTTCACACTGTAAGTCTAGAGGACCAGCTGATCTTTGGCTCTGTGGTCAGGTCAGAAAGACTATTTTGATATAGTATGCTGATGAAATGTTTCATGTAAAATAAAGAAAGTTATTTATTGTTGATTTCATGTCAAAAAACACTCAAGAGGATTAGTAAAAGTGTGGAGATAAAGAGGGACCGATGAAACTGTTTAAGAGGGACTACTTTCTTGTGAATAAGTCTTCGCTTTTATTAAAACATACTGATTGGACCTTTTCTTCTTTCCTTCTTGCCTTTTCTAGTTGGATCATTCCACAAGGGAAGTAGAGCTCGGTCTTGAGTATGGGCCCCCTGTGATGAACATTGGTGGTCAGAGCTGGAAATTTGAGGAAGGACAGTGGATAACAGGTAATATCTGATTTGATTTATTTGATTTGATTAATTTGGGATCCCCATTAGCCTTGACCGAGCCTCAGCTATTCTTCCTAGGGTCCTTAAACCAACTCACAATAAATCAATGCAAATATCTCATATGTATAATACGCCCCATGTAAAAAAAAAACAACAATAATAATAATAATAATAATAATACTACATAAAATAAAAACAAACAAAGAAACAAATAGAATACATACAAATACACAATACAACAATACATAAACAATAACAGATAGCTCCTTAGTCAGAGGTCATGTAAAGTATCTATATATCCTGTAAGCACTATATATACATATATATACACACACACACACATTATTATACATATATATATATATATATATATATGTGTACTCACATATACATACAAACATACATACACACACACATTACTTGCCATCTAAATATCAAATTTTACATTTCTGTTGAGAAAAGGTGTTTCTTGACTAAGTTCTTAAAAGTGATTTTACTGTCGTCTTGTGTAATGTTTTCTGGTAATTTGTTCCATACTTGCATGGCTTTGTACATGACCATCCACTTTATTATGTTTGTTTTTGTTTTGGGTAGTGTAAATTTTCCACTAGTCTTTGCACTTGATGAACAAATAAACACTATCACAGTGAGTAAATTAATTTGCTCCATGTTGGCATGATTACTGTTGGTTTCTGCATGGCAAGTAGGGTGTGAATCCTGATTTCTTTTTGTATTTGTTACATCAGAATCAGGCGGGAATACTTCTGGCAGGGAATTGCAGCGACTCAAGAAGAGAAATGTCCAGCTGGAGGAAGAGAACAACCTCCTCAAACTCAAGATTGAAGTCCTCTTGGATATGGTAAGATTCAGTCAGCTTTCAGACACTCTCAGATGTACTATGCACTGTCATGCACATGGTCAACTGATGAACTGTAGTGATGGGCGGCATAAAGTTAACAAATCTTTCTCTTGCAGTTAACAGAAACAACTGTGGAGTACCACCTGATGGAGAAAGAAGTAGAAGGTATAAAGACTCAACATCGGAAGAAGAAATGACAGACCTGATCCGTTGCCTTCATTCAAACACTTGCCTGTCATACTTAAAGTTTGATGATGAAAAAAGTTACTTTGCCTTTGGTTTTGTTTGCAAAAACACATAAAACACCTGCTTGTTATTTCTCTGCCCATTTTACGTGTACTAGAAGTAGCTGCAGTTGGTGAACATTTGAGACTATTTGCTTTTGCTCTGTCCTGCATTTTTTGTTCTTAAAATCTGAAACTACTGAGCAAAACTCATAAAATTTTATACTGTTCACATGTGTTTATCGAGTGATTAATAACACCTTTTTTTGTATTTACATTTTGTATTCAAATAAAATATACAACCCATCATATGAGGACACCTTTTCTTTATACTTTTATCTTTTAGATTATAATTTAAGTACCAGTGGGATTCATGTTTGACCTACACATTCTTGAAAAAGACAGGGTAATCTGAAGAGTACAGAAAAGTAATAACCATAGTAATAACCGTGAGCTGTAATTGATCATGGTTTTTGTAAAAAAAAAAGATTTTATAGTCAGTTCTTGAACATGGTAGTAGCTTCAGAAGAGTCCAGCCTGTTGGCCATTTACAGAGCATTAACAGACATCCTGTGGTTGATCCTTGTGCATCATTGTGAAGTACTATACTGTGAGATTTAGCTTAAAAACAACCCATAAACAGAGACGACCCAAGGCATAAGCTAACTAAGTGCCTGCTTAGGACCCGTGGCCAATAGGGGGCCCTCAAAAGCAATCCAAAAAGAAAACAATAATAATATAGTTTTTATGTTTTATGTTTCGTGTTCATATTTAGAAATTTCCCAACTTCATTGTTTATTTTATGCATCTCTCTAAACACAGGAAGAGTTGGGTATGTTTCTTCCCAACACCAACATTTCAGTGTAGTTGTCAATGAAATGTATGGCCCGATAATCTTATTCGCTGATTGGCGAGTTTACGTGTCAGTCAAATTCTCTATTGTCGCCATTGGTTGGCTGCTCCTTACTGCGCAGACGCAGTTTATCTTGACTCACTGCAGCGTTTTGACGATTGTGCCGTCGGTAGCGGGAGAGACGAAGTGCTTTCACAGCTTTCTCTTTTACTATCTAACTATTTGCTGTACAGCTGTTAAGTACTCTGTCGTGAATTAGCCGTCGTCACCGGTTTCAACTCATTTGTCATTATGCCAAGAGGCGGTAAGTACTTTAACAGAAGGTTCATGTTACATACCATACCTTAGCGGGCTAGTTTTAGCTAGCTGGAGGTTAGCTAAGGTACTATGAAATCCCGTTGAACCCTCACATGCTGAGTCTTTAGCATGCTAACCGGTTAGCAGGGAGGATCTGCGAATAAGAGGGCTAAAAGAAAACAGCCGGTGGAAAAGTCAGCAGCTGACTTTGTTAAAGGTGTTGACATAAACAAAGCCATTAGCTTGTTGTTAGTTAGAGTATTTATTTAGATTAGTATGTCTTTATGTGTCGAACCGCCAGCACCATGTGCACACAAGACAACCAGTTTAATTTAAGAATTTACTGTTTAATCTTAAGTTAAAAATAGTGTTTATTATAATTTTAAAGGTATTTCCCTGTGTATATTGTCAGTGTGTGGCTCCTTTCCACTCCTGTCCTGGTTCAGACTCACCTGTTGGGACATTTGCCGGTGGTAGGAGCCGGTTAACAGTGAACGTCATGTGTGTGTTATCTATCTACACACACACACACACATACACACAACTCTGACCCGGAAATCTGTGTGACAGCTCTCAAAGAAAACTTGAAATAAGTGTTACAGGTCTAAGGTCAAAGGATAGCAACTGCTGTTCTGGAAACGGTCGATTACATTACAATAACAAATTACATTATAAATAAAAAGTTATGCTGTGGTGAATTTATCTGTCAAAAGAAGGATTTATAAAGTCTATCAAAGTTTCATTATATTTTTCAAAGTTTTTTTTAAACTCATGACACCTCAAATGGCTTGCCAGAAAACTTAGAGAAAACCTCTTTTTTTGAAGAAGCACTGTAGGTGTGGTTGAGTCTCAATACCCCTGAAAGGTATTTAAAGTAAAATAAAGGGGATAAACTTAGACGTATTCATAGCCGAAAAGGCCCTTCTTATGAGAGACACTAACAAGCTGTTATCGGCATCCCACACATATCAAAACAGAAACTAAAAAAGTATAGATGCAAGTGTACAAACAGCAGATCATAAATGGCCATAAAATATAAGAGACAATTATTTACAAATTCATGTAGAAACACAGTCTGTGTATTATCCATCCATTCAATTTAGTAAACAAAAAACGAAGAAAACAAGTCAATATTTTGTCGATTTGTTTTTCTATATAACCAAAAAATATAAGATTAGAGTTTGTTTTCGTATTTTCAGTTCAAAACAGAATGTATAGTAGAGATGGAAACAAAATAATAAATCTACATCTAATAAATCTAATAATTTACAACCAGAGCTCTGTTACAACGTAAGATTTTGGCGCTCGAACCGCTCTGTCGCATCTTTCGCCATGGTAACTGTCGCTGAGGATCATAGGAAGGCCAATGTAGCCTCCATGCACGTACGCTCAAAACAGGCACACTCAAAATCAATAATGGTAAATAAGTTTATATTTCGTTTTCGTTTCCTTCTCTATTATATATTCTGTTTTAAGCTGAAGATACGACAACAAACGCTATTTTTTCATTTTTTGGTTACACAGAAAAACAAACAAAATATTGACTTTTTTTTCATTTACTAGATTGAATGGAATAATTGAATGGCCGGATAATACACGGACCAAAGACAAGGAGCCTTAATCTAAAATAATTATCTATCTGAAAATTAAATATTATTTTGGGTTGTCAAGATTCTACTAAAATTCTACTAGGCAAAATATAATCAGGGCAAAATCGTGCATTAATCAGATTTTAACAAAAATTTGAAAACTTTTTGTTTTTGGTAAAAAAAATGCACCAGACTAAATGAAACACAATAAAGCATTATATATGCACCCTGGTTTTTATGTATAAAACTTAGTGTAGTGAGGGTATTGATTGTGAAGTTGCTGAATCATTAAGGGATGCTTTATATTTGTTAACTTATTTCAGTTTTGTTCTGTTTGGTTAGTTTCATACCTTTGTCTCTTAAATTTGCTGATTCCAGGTAGTTCTGTTGTGATGTGTCATATTGTATGTGGTTTGATGTTGTATTTTGTGATGTGTAAATCTGCATGCACCGCATAAAAAAAAAACTGTACAACATAATTTTACCCAATATTCTGTCACCACCATTCAAGTGTGGAGTCCAGCTTTTAGTTTAGAAATAAAGCTCATTCAAGGATGGACTGATTTTAGTGCCTTCTCATCATATTACCCAGTACAGTCATAACATTTAAGGTGTGTGTCTAACATGAGTTTGTAAGTTTTAAATGATCATTATCAAAATACAAAAAAGAGTTTGTTTCTGTGTATTTGTCAATAACAATCTGAACAACTGTGTTTCAGGGAAAAGGAGCCACAAAGGCAGAGGGAAGCAGTTCAGCAACCCTGAGGAGATTGATCGCCAGATGAAAGCCCAGAAGGAGGCGGTGAGTCCCAGACCTGGTTTACAGATGTGAAGTTATCATCAGAAGAGATCTGATGTGATTGAATGTGTGTGTCAACAGGAAGAAAATGCCGGTGCAGAGAAGGGGAGCTCTTCAGAGTCCGGGGACGAGAACAGCAGTGATGATGAAAATGATGTGAGTAACAGTGGGCTCAAATGTAAACACGCAAGAAGAACAACTGTCGCCACTTAACAAGATAACCAACCTCTGCCTTTATTTACCTTCTTTTGACTCTTGATTTTCTGTCTTACTGATGTTACGAATATGTTTCTTACTGTGCACAGTCCAGGAAAAGGAGCGGAGTGGAGGGGCTCATAGAGATTGAGAATCCAAACCGTGTTTCTCAGAAAAGCAAGAAAGTGGCAGAATTAGACCTCAATGCTCCCAAAGAGCTGACTCGCCGTGAGAGGTAGGTGTCATCCTGTCGACGAGGAGAGGAATGCTTGTATTTTTGCTGCTGTATCACAGTCTTTATCTTAATACTGCTGTTTAGTGGCTAACCCTGGTTGAATACATACTTTCTAATTCTTAATTTGAATTGTAGATCACTCTGTTTTGTGTGTGCCCTCCTCTTGTCTCTTCCAGAGAGGAGATAGAAAAGCAGAAGTCAAAGGAGCGCTACATGAAGCTTCATCTGGAGGGGAAGACTGAGCAGGCCAGGGCTGACCTAGCAAGACTAGCGATCATCAAGAAACAGAGGGAGGAAGCTGCCAAGAAGAGAGATGAACTCAGGAAAGGTAAGCAGAGAAATGAACAGATTAGGGCTGGGCGACATGGCCTCAAATCAATATCACGATATATTGAGCAGTTCACCTCGATAACAATAAATGGACGATAACTACTCCACAAGCTGCTCAGCCCCTCCCACATTAACTTTGTCTACTTCAGCCACCGCTCCAGCTGCTACAACTTTTGAACCGTCCTCCATCTCCTCACCTGTCTTTCTCTTTTTGTTACTGACTGGATGGGGTGGAGTCACGTCTCTGATGTAGGACAGCGTCTTTAAGGGACATGAGACCGTAGCCTACCTTCACACATCCAAAACCAACTTATTTATTTATTTATATGACACTGAATATATTGACATGGGCAAAATGACGTCGGTTATTGTCGTAAATTTATATCGCCCAGCCCTAGAACAGATTCATCTGTTCAGGAAAATTAAAAGCAATTCCATCACTGCTGACTGCTTTGGTTTCTCGTGAGGTTAAAGAGAAGGTTAGATTAGAGCACATCATTGCGCAACCATTGCAACACATGTTTCTCTGAGGGGAGCTTTTATGCATAAAAGCTGCTGATAGAGACATGATGATTCAGTTATCTTAGGTGAACTTAAAAAGTGGTTTTAAAGATGTGTCTATACATGTGTGCCTTGGCATTTAAATGTTCAGTGCAGAAATGGGAATATTTTGCTATAGCTAGTCAGGTGCTACATCTAACCGCTCGCCTGCTCACTCCTCCCATCTATAAGGCATTGGCAGCCCTCAAGGACAAAAAACTCCTCTGCTGCATGATCAGTGTAGTCCTCCATTTCTTAAGTTCCAGTTTTAAAGAAATGTCGATTAAGAACAAGATGTTACACGTAAAGAACCACTACTGCCTCCTAATATGGACCAATGACTTATTTTTGGTACAATATTATTGTTTCATATTTTTAAAAAGATAGTTATTGACATTACCAGTTATTGTGACAGCACTATTTTAGGTAGAAAATCACACTACAGAAATAGTCAATCTTTATGCTAATGTAATGTTTGGTTTTGTTGCTCATTTAAAGGCATCGTCAGCAATTTCGGTCGTTTTTAAAATAAGATAAAAACTTCCCAAGAGCTTTACTTTCAGCTGCACTTTTACTTTGTCTTTAGGAACAGTATTCAAAGTGGTTGAAAGCAATACTATGAAATGAATCTTTGCACGTTATTTCTTGTTTTCAGAAAAAGAAGCTGAAGAAGCCAAAGCAAAGCGCTAGTCCTTCACCTTCAAGCTTCAACATGCACTTCAGTCTCAGAGGGAAGGAGAGAGAAGGAGATCTGGAGGAGTAGAAAGGGTAGGGGACCAATTCAAGTGGCGTCAGATCAGGGATGCTCCCGAACTCCCGACCCTCACTTCAAATCAGAGGGGCGTGGGTTTTTCTATGACCATGTTGTCAGGACAGGGGAAGCGGGCGGAGCAAAGCAAGATGAAGAGGACTGCAACATTTGGGATGCCTCTAGTTTTCTTTCACAGTTCCTATGAGGAGACAATCGCAGGATTTCCAAGTGCTTCACTCCCTCTTTTCTCTTCCCTGCTGACTGTGGTTTTAATGCTAAAGCTGCTGAAGTTATTTCCATTCCTTTTGATTCATAGATATTTACCTTTGTACAAGTTAACCAAACAACTGGACAGATATCACAGTGAGCGTGCATGAGGATTTTTCTTTTTGGTGCTTTTCTTTTCCTTCCATCTCACCCGCTTCGGACAAAGCTAAATCAGTGACGGGTGGAGGAAAGAACACTATTCAGAGGAAAAACTGATATATAGGAATTATACAATGTAGTTTAGTATTTGTGGATATATTGCACAAAACAGGTATAATTTTGCTAAAAAAAAATTCATGTTCAAACTCAAAAATTCAGCTTTTCCACCATCCTTTTTCCGTCTCAGTTTTTGTGTCCCTGGTTTTGAGCCCCATTTTTAAATCACAGCTGAAAGACTTAGGTGTCCCCCTACCGCAGTACGTGTATAGAAAGTAGAACATTTAGCATCCTTTACTTTACAGTTATCTTTTCAGGAAATGTAAATTCAGCTTATTTTGAATTATGTTACAGCTGACAATTCAAAAGTGTCTCAGAAAGGGGTTTTAAGTTCCTTTTCTCGGAGCACTTAGACTATTACTTGAATTGCCTAAAAGAATAATTTTTTAAGTTCAAGTTAGACATCAGTGCTGGGAAGCAGTAACTGTGGCCTTGCCCTGTTTATGATGGGACCCTCTACGGTCCTAAAGGAGGAATTGTGTCTTCTATTGCCTTTAAAGTTTACACAAGACCAGTTCACTGTCTTTCTCCTGGAATTAAAGTGCTACACAAACCCATCACCGAGTTAGTTTATTAGTTGCACTTAGAATGTAATATAATCCTGTACCAGCACCACTATTAGCAGTCTTCAAAACGATCAGTTTAAAGAAAATTTAACTTTTAACAGCAGGAGCTCTTGTATTGTTGAGACTGCACAGGTGTACAGAATAAGCTCGTAATAAGCTCAGGATCCGGAGAATTTGGGAAGGCCTCGATCAGGAACAATATTCCCTGTAATAGAAGTAGCTTTAAGAACAAACTGTTAAAACCACAAGATTAAGAAGTGTAGCTGCAGCTAAAAAATACAACATTTTCAAGTTTATCATCATGTATTTTAAGTCATTTTAAAGAATAAAGTCATCAAGAAATAACTTGTGCTCTTATGTTTTTCATCTGTGTGTTATTGTGTTTTCAGTTACCGACCAAAACCAGGTAGTATAAGCAGTGTTCATTCACTACTGAATTAGAGCTCTCACAAGTATGGCGCAGATAACACGGGTGTAAAGTCGTCACTCAACTGTAGTGGGTCCCTGCATTTTGCTTCCTTCACCACTAGACTGCAGCATCTGACAGGCAGAGTGTACACGTGGATGATCTTTGTGCTGTTTCCTACAGATTTACAGCAACTGAGGAGAAGTTCACAGGTTCAGTGTGTGAAAGTTAGATAATATCTTCATTATTTCTATATTAAAATAAACACAGGACAACAGATATCAGCAGATGATTTAGAACCTCAAAACTTAGCAATAAGATATTTGGTTATTTTTTCATGAGGTTCATGAGGTTTGGCTTTAGCGGTTCCCCCTGTTACCTCACGTTCGTGTAATAATAAGGAGCTCTGTTCAGTGAGTATTTCTGTTGCGGTCACCGGATGTCTGTCTTGATCTGGTTGTCTGTGTGCAGCAGTGGAGGTGTGTCCTGATAAGAGGGTCATCAGCTGGATGAGCTGCACTTGAGACCAGAGCACCCTGCCTTCAAAAGACCTGCCAGAGATCCACTGGAGTGAAGAACACTTATATTGATTTAGCTTGTGTTTTGTTCAATACATCAACTCCTGTTGAGGTACGATCTTAAAGCTTGGTAAGGATGCTGCACAAGGGCGCTGTAGAATGATAGGTTTGTCATATATATTTAAAAAAAGGAATAAAATGGTAAAACACCTGTGCTCAACAAGGATGTAAAGTTCTCTAAATAGAAAGTATTTATAATTAATCAATTCACAGTAAGTCTAAAAAGACGCAGTCACAGCCAGCAGCAGTAATAGTTTCCTCTTTTAAGTTTTTCACATCCTCTTAATTCAGAAGCTCACAATCGGCCTTTACAGAAGTACATACAAACCACAACTCTTCACATAAATGCTTTAGAGCCCGAGAACCCCTCACCTATGAACACACCCATGAGTCAGTAGCGTTGAAGTGCTGATGTCTTATCCGTAAATGGAGGTGTATAAATGGTTAGCTTATAGAAAAAGGGATAAACATGCAGAAACAACCTCTTATAACCTCTAAACACTCAGTCTACTCTTTGAGTGTTCAGTGTTGTTGAATGAGTTAACTTTTAAATCATAGTGTGACACTCAAACCTCACAAAATCTCTCTTCCCCCACTCGACTGACACCATGTGCAACTTCCTCATTCAGTGTTTGTGTTAGTTCTGACTGCAGAGCACATCCCTGAAACAAGAACGAACGACTGACAGCCGAGACACGCACGCACAAACATAAATATCAACAACCACAGGGAGTGAGCTGAACCTTCCTTATCATCTTTTTTTTCTGATGAAGTGACTCGGCTGTGACCCTGGGTGGAGGTTTCTGGATCTGGATCTCTGGTGGAGCTGAACAGGAGGTCAGGTAGAAACGCTGCTTCACAGCCAGCATGCTCCGGCAGTCTCTGAGCATCCTGAAGCAGCTTGGCGGTGCAGCAAAGTAAGTTCTCTGAACTCTCTCGTGTTTGTACTTAGATGTTGTTTTGAAACGGCCACATTAAGACTCACAGTCATATAAACTCAACTCAGAGTTTAAGACCTTATGTGGAGACGAAAGTTAGATATTGGGTGCCGGTTTTGATTTTGATGTGAACATGAGCATGTAGAACTTTTTTACTTTTTAGTGAAAATTCAAATTCCAGTATAAATTAAACTTTTATTTGCTCAAAGAAGCAAACCTTGACATTTTCCCACTACACGTCTTCTTCAGATATGACCTTAAGCTCATAGCAGCAAAAAAATGAGCTTTATTTGTTGCTGTGAAATCAAGCAGAAACCTGCAGTCTTGAGTAATGAAGTCAGTGCGGATGTGCTGAAAACTATAGTTCCTCTAGAGTCCACTTGAGGCCGGCTCCATAAGCCCCAGGGGCCACATATACACCCATTAAAAAACCAGGCTTTGCAGCAAAAGAAAACAAACATGTTTACAGCCTGTTGCAATAAACGTTTTTTGTCTGAATAGTTCACTTCTCTATTCCCAGACACTGTCCAGAGGGGATCTAACTCACTCTCAGTTTTGAAGAGACTACAGTAAGAGTTTAGTATAATTTGTCACACAGCTCACTTGATCATCAGATGGGCACACTGTGGCTGTTAAGGAGGCTAAAACTTTTTCACTTTTCTTTTCAGTGATATGGTTGCTGTCCTTGTCTCAGTTTACAAGCGCCGTGCAAAAATAAAATTACTGACAGTCATGTCTGCCTCTGCTTTGGTAGGTGGAGACATGCCCCCTTTCACATTGTCATTGGTTGACCTATTGAGTACCAAAACAATCCAAAAGCTAAGAGTTGGTTTAACTGCTTTTAAGTAGTACAATGACTACACTGTGAATTATTTTTATTAACTAAGTCATCGTCAAGCTTTCTACTCAGTGTCAAACTCAGGTTAGATATTAGTTATTAAGACCTTGAAGCCTCAGTATCACCCTCTAGAAACAGGTCGCAGAGCTGGTCAAATTGAGGCAGTGACTTTTGTAAGGATGGTAAAAGTGTTTCTGATCACATGAACACATGAGTGTTGATTTACCCTGTCCATCAGGACTTAGACTACTATTGTCTCAGTGTCTGAAAGATGTTGCTCTCCTGTTTATGATGTTTTAACTCAAAAGGTCAGGGTTGCAGGATTACAATCTTAAATTCTTCATGAACTCAGAAAGAAGATTTTTGTCCAAAGTCACAATTTCAAGAGCTTACAAAATAAATGTGCTTGTAAAAATACAAAGAGAGCTACTTGATTTCAGCAGAAGTTTAACCTCTAGCCAAACATAATTGAAGATTTTTTGGTGACCAGTCAGATTTCAAGGTGGGCCAAGGGCACCCCTGACCCTTACCGGGTTCTGCCTCCGCCTCAAAACCAGACCTTTTTGTGGACTCCTGTGAACTCTCACTGGCTGTACAAGAGAGGTGTCATTTTTAGAGCTTTATTTTGCTCGTAGAGGAAATATAGATTTTTTTGGGTTTCCATGTTCTCGTTTTCTTGGTTGCAAACTCGGTGTTGAAAAGTGTGGTGAGCTGAAATGCTGCAGTCTCTGTTCCTCTTGAAATTAAAGCATGCTGTTTGGGTTTTGAGGGAAACCATAGGTTTATCTGCACATGAAAACCACTGAGTTTCGGCACACTCCAGCCGACGAAAGACTCACATTTGTAACATACTGTTTGAGCAGGCATTGCTCATCAGGACTTGGTGCTGTTTTGATAATGTTGCTCGATTGTACCAGGTTCATGAGATCTGTGTCACTTTCTTTATCAGTCTGAAATCTGCTGATCTGGAAAGTTAGCTTTTATACACAAGTGTGACATTTGCAAATGAGCGGGTGACCAAATAATCCACCCACACCCTCTTTGGTTTCTTACCTGCACTCTTGCACACAGCAGGGCTAAAACTGTGCGTGTGTGTAAGTGTCTGCCTCTGACACACTGTGGTTTAATAATAAACCTACACATCATGCATCTGCAGCAGAGCAGAGTGAGCTCTAACAACCTCAGCAAAATGTCACCCAGTTGTCAATGTGGGCTGACAAAATACTTCTAATGAAATAATCATGGCCGACAAAAATTGAGAGGCAACCTCATACTCAGTATTTTTGTATTTACAATACCTCATGAATGATTCAACTCTTTTTCTAAGCTGATAACCAAAAATCTCACTGAACACTGACTTGGATCAAGTTTTTACATCCAGTGTTAAAAAGAATGGAGCCATTGCAGAAGAGTACAAAACTGCAGTTCCTCAAATGTCCACTAGGAGCTCAGCGCAAAAGCCAAAGTAACCATATTAAAGTCTGTATAAAAACGCCCTTTGTACAGTTAACAAGTTTACAGCCTGGTACACAAAAAGTTTTTGACCTCTATACCTCCTTTCATTATTCATGGTCTCCATAAGGATGTAAATATTTGTATCACTCAGTAAGAAAGCTGGATAATAACCACGCATGATAGGGTTTTGCAGCTGATTTGACTGACAGGTGGGTCCACAGGGGGGCACGCCTAAACCACACAGTGGGTATTTCCAACATTGTGTCCACCACCATATAATAACACAGTGAGAGTACACCTGTTTTTATAGTCTGTGATTCTGAACAATCAGTTCTCCATACCGTGAGGTTAGTGAGTAACCAATTATCTTGTCAGCGCCGACAGAAACCTTCAAAAGAGGTACCTGTGATGTCTTATTAAAGCTCGCTAAACGTCTGCTCATATGCTCAGTTGTAGCGTTGCTCTCTGTGTGATATTCAGTTAAACCGCCCCCCAGAAGAAAAAGATGAAACGAGAGTCAGGGGGAAAAAAGAGGAACTCTGGCGTGTGGTTCAAACACATTGGGGAATTCTGTTCTCTGTGTTTTGTAGTGTCAGATGTTGAGGAGGGGGTGTAAAAGCAACACCTTATTCTTGTTAAGGCTCATTTGTCCTTTTAGTGAACCGGGTTGGGTTTCCTTTTGATTTGACAGAAGCTTGACAAAATGCTCTCAGAGCTGCAGGTGTGATTGTTGTTCTTCATCTCTTAATTCATCTTTCAGTCCAAACCTTTTTGTAACGGCTGCGCATCGTGGTGTGTCACAGCCCTACCCCCTCTTACAGAGCTGGTGCTAAAGTAAACCACAGCTGCAGCCCTCGCACTCCAGCTTTAGTCTGTGGGCTTCGTGTTGCCTCTTTGGCCTAAAAATGTCCTCACTTATGAGAGAGCTGTTGAATTGAGCACTCTGAGCAGAGGTAAATAAGGTCCTCCAGTACATGAATGCAGCAGTATAGCATCAGTGTTTCTCATTTTTGATGCTACATTGATTTCATTTTTGAAACTATTTCTTTCTAGTCAAACTGAAAAAGCATTTGTACCTCTTTTACTTTCTTTATGAAACGTCTTTGTGGATTGCATTTTAAATTTGTTAAACTCATAAGACATGCAGTCAAGCTGAGACACAGTGAATCTTTTCAATGAGGAACACTGAAGACAAAAGCATCAATACAACACAAAGTTACTAAAGACAGGACAATCTTACTATCTGATACTATGTAAAGGAGCTAACCCTACAGCAGTACATTTGAACTGATAAAAGGAATCAAGCAATCTTAGATTTAACTTCAGGAGCAGACCAAGATCTGTTTGGACTCAAAGAGTGATTGATAAATGAACCTGGGAGTGTCGACTATCACAGCACTGTTTACTGCTGCGTGAGGCATTAATGGCAAAACAGGATTTGTTTTTAAAATAAAGCATAAGTTAAGTTACAATTATTTTTTAAAAGTTAATTATTATAAAACTCATTTTACTTATTGTAAAATGTCTTTGCAGCGACAAACAACAATATCGTCTGCATCAGAGGTGGGGTCTTGATGACTCGACTCGAGACTCGACTTGGACTTGAGTCCCGTTTTTGATGACTTAAGACTTGCTTGATGAAATCAAGAAATGACTTGGACTCGCTTGGGACTTGATTGCTAAAGACTTGAGACTTGACTTAACTTGAGCCCAGTGACTTGAAAAGTCAAGTCAAGTCTTCTCAAGTCACTTAATACCTTACAGAAAGCCCAAACTGTTTAAAAAGTATCGCATCAACTAATAGTCAAGAATTACAGCCCTTGGTAACACTGTGTTGTGTTGCCAAGTCTGCTTATTTCCCGCAAAAAAATTTCGCTTGTTTTTGGCTAGTTTCTGGAGGTCTGTTTCCTTATTTCTCTCACGAAACTTGGCAACACTGTCTCAAACTCTAGTAGACTTGGTTGGGACTCGAAACAAAAAGTTCAGGACTTGGACTTGACTTGGGACTTGTCTGTGTTGACTTGGACTTGACTCGAGACTTGAGAGCAAAGACTTGAGACTCGACTTGGACTTGCAACATAGGGACTTTCCCCCACCTCTGGTCTGCATCAAAAGCCCCCTTCATCTTTATTTTTTAGTAAATAGTGACAAGAGCGGGTCATCAAAGTGCATAGTACTTTGATAGGGATATTCAAAGTAAGTTTAAGTCTTAGTCACTTTACAAAGTCATGGTTGATTTAGTCAGATTGTGGTCTCTATGCATCTTATTGCTTTAGTCAAGAGTCAGTCAGTGAAATTCAATCATCGTTCAGTCTGTTTTAGGTTGATGTTTTAGCAGTCTGTTTTCCCTGATTATAAATGAATCTGCCAGAGGAAAGATGTTTTCCCTGATTATAAAAAAATCTGCCAGAGGAAAGAATGACTCATTTGGCGGTAAAGACATTTCTCACACTTCTGTGTATCATTTTGAAGAATTAATGCCAGGAACTGTTATTGAAAGTGCAATTAATCAAGCAGCTATTTTCTTTCTTTTTCTTTCTTACTGCAAGTAACTAATCAGTACATGTGAAAACACACAGGATATTAACATTGTCCTCCACTGTTATATTGAAACACTTAAACTGAAACAAGGGGGAGTGAAATGAAAACATTTCTAACACCTCAAACAACAAAATTACTCATCCTTTCTCCGTAGTTTTGGTTTAGGTTTTTAAAAGTGAAAGAGTTTGATAGTGAGACTGACAGAGCTGGGAGGTAGACCATGATAACATATATGACCAAAATTTTTACTGTCAAATATATCAGAGTGATTTCATTTCTCTGCTCTGACCCCAAGCTAGATTTACAAACTTGTATATTTCTTTTTCAAGTTTTGTATTTCAGGCATAACTTGAAAGATAAATAATGGATAACATTTCAGACTTGAATATCAAAATGGTCAAATAATGCATCTTTTGTAATTCAAGGTCCTGGCTTTGTCTAGTTGTTAACCAGTTGATTCACTCAAACCATCATCTGTATTTGTAGGTCACAAGATGCCACTGAACTTCTGCATGAAGATCTGGTTTTGGTGAGAAAAAGAATCAAGTTCTTAAGTGTTTTCAGTCTGATGTTTCTTATAAGATTCAATTTATTGGGAATATAACAGATTTTATTCCATAGACTTTTTTTCTTGAATGATAGAGATAGAAAACAATGAAAAAATCAAACAAGTTGAAATATTGTTTCCTCAACTGTTTTTATTCTGGCAAACAGGTGATACTGATACAGAAAATAAACAGTAATTATCTCATGAAAACTTACACATCAAGATATTCACAGGGTTCACTTCTATTAGCCACGGCAATGTTTCAGCTTTAACTGTTTTTATATGTTTGTCTGGCTTTGTAAAGGTGGAGCAGCGAGTGGAGCCGGCCAAGAAGGCAGCTCAGGTCCTACACAAGAAGCTGCAGGGCTGCATGCAGAGTCAGTCCGGGCTGGAGGCAGAACGACGAATGGTACAGAAGGACTTTCTTTCATCCATGAGGACAATATAAATCTGAATGATTGATAACTGGACCCTCTATTTATGCAAAGACTACAGTAGTATAAAATATCCTTATACTAATGACTGTCTTACTGTGATTTTTTTAAGAAAAACAACCATGAAGTTAAAACAGGTTGAACATTTATATGTTATTTTATATTTCAGTGTGAGAGCATCATAAGAGCATGCTAATGATTATAGATAACACACCCTCACAATGCCTGTTTTAACAAACAATTCAAACCCCTTAGTTACTGAATCACATTAAAATAATGTTCAATACAAAGCAGTAAATCCTGACATTGAGGAAGATAGAACCATGAAAAAGTATTTGTGAAGTTTTTAAGATCTACTGGTAAATAGGTTACGTGTAATGGCTGGCTTTTAATAAAGCAACTTGCCAAAAAATGAGCTCTATATATCTTGCAAAAAAATCCAAACTTGTAAATAACTTGTAAATGTAACTTAAACAGTCAAATAGTTTTAGCAGAGTGAAGTTGAAGTAGAAAAAAAATGGTATAAAAAGTTAGATGTGACTTTGGTACAGAGGTAAATGTAAGTCCTGTTGTGTAACCTCTGTATCTGTCTCTGCAGAAAAAGCTTCCTCTGATGCTGCTGTCCGTCAGCATGGCTGAGAGCCTCAAAGACTTTGATGCAGAGTCCTCTATTAGGTGACAGGTTTGATTTTCTGCTGTTATCTATCCCTCTGTTTACCCCCCCATCAATATGTGCCCTTCACCTGGACTCTTGACTCATGTATGTGTTGACTGCTGTCATGTGGGAACCTCATGACCTTCAAATCTACTGTTTTTTATTTTATTTTTGAGGATCTAAACACTGTCTGCAAACTTCGTAATTCTATTAATGTCATTTATTTATTGTCCCGATTAGATGGTTTGTTCTAGTTTGTCTTCATGCAGTGATTCTTCTGTTTAGGAGGTGTTGACCAAAAGCTCTGTGTTTGTGTTGATGTGTGTGTATGTGGCAGGAGAGTATTGGAGATGTGTTGTTTCATGGAGAAGATACTGGCCAGTACGCTCGCAGACTTTGAGATGAAAGTGGAGAAGGAAGTTTTGGAGCCGCTCAACAAGCTCAGCGAGGTGAGAGTTGAACAAAAACCCTGAGTGTTAAAGTTTGATTATGAATAAAAGCCAGATATGATGGCAATATTCAGTGAGCTGGCTCATATGAAGTTGTTAGACAAAATGACAAGACCATTGACTGTGTGAAAAGATGGATGGGGCACCACCCTGTGTACAGAGTCTAAAAGTCACTGGTTCAACACCCAGCCATGACACTTTGCTGCACATTGTCCCCCACCTTCTACTCCACATATGTCCTCTCTTACTTTATCTGTCATTCTAATAAAGTTAAAACTGTACCAGAAAAAATAACCATAAACTGAAGGTAAAAGACCGCCTTCATGGGAACATATCCCACAGATGAAGCCATGGTACATGCAGAGACTGTCCATACAGTGAACCACATTTGAATAAGAATAAGAAGAACTTTATTGTAACTCTATTTTTATTTATTGTAACTTCAAGTAACATCGATCCCGTTTATTAAACTAGAATAAGATGCAACCTACCACCAACATGGTCAAGATGCCTCTCATTGTGAGAAACTTGTAAATCAAGGTTGAGGTTGATGATGATTGATGGATGGTTTGTGGAAAATTCTGTATGCTGTAGGCTGCTCTGAAAAGCTTGTTCACAAAAGTTACATGAGAGTCACACAAGAGGGGTTTTGCTTAAATAATGACATGTGTGGTGAACTGTTTTTATTCTCATCAAAAGGGAAATAAAAAAGCAATTAATGAGCAGAATACCCACAATTCAAGGAAAGGCCAATGACTTAGTGTTTGATACTCACCAATATCTAATCTGCCAATGTGGACATGAACGTTACTGGAAGCTACATTTATCTCCACAGCTGTCAATCATGATATCACATCCTCTTCTTTTACCGTGAAGTATCTAAACTACTGGAACAATTAACACTTGTATATAAACCAGCATTAAATGAGCTTACTACTATGACAGAAATCATGTTTGAGAAAAATATATTTGATTTTAATTTTCTTCTTTGACCTATGTTCAATTCTTTATAATGGTGGAGGCAGATTTAAAGACCTGAAGTTGCTCAATGATAGCAACAACTTTCTAATAAAGCCTCAGAGTCAACAAGTGTAAATAAAGTGACGGTTATGCAACAACAGTGCAACTGTTTGCACTTGCATAGTCTAATATTAGGTTGCATTATGCTTTCAGGCGTTCCTTTTCCATTCTCAGAATAAATTCATCGAGCTGCTTTTTGCTTTTACGTGCGTCACTGTCTCCATTTATGAAAGTTGTAATAAGCTCTTGACAACTTGCTGTAGCTTAAAAACAAACAGAAAACAAACAGAAAACAAAAGGAGTTTCCCTTAAAGCTCCATGTGGGGAGTTTTAAAGCAGACTGAAATTGATACTGATATCTTTTTAGTTTCTACAACAGCTATTACAATAGAGACTGACCACAGCTGTGGGGTAGGTGTCAGACAAGATGATAAACTACATGGTGTCAAAAGAGCATTTTGTTTTGCATACTACAGACACTCAGAGAGTGACAAATCTAAAGTAAAATAAAAAAAAGGGTGCCAAATCTAAGTGTCATAAGAAAGCAGGGCAAGATTCTGGATAGAAAAACAAACTACTAACACGTGTTCAGACAAAATCAGCAGAGAAATAAAGCCAGATTTCATATAGTTTTAGCACAATAAGAAGTTTTAAGATTTTTTTCTTTGTTTATTTCCCAGGATGATTTACCAGAAATTCTTAAGAACAAGAAGCAGTTTGCAAAGCTCACTACAGACTGGCACAACGCAAGAACCAGGTGAGTTACAGACTCGGTCGAGGCTTCTTCTGATGCAACACAGATATACAGTTTACACTTCCTTCTGTGTGAGTTCAGGAGTCAAGCCAGCACGGGTCCCCAGGCAAAGCAGGATGGACTCAGGGAGGAAGTGGAAGAAGCTTGGAGGAGGTTGGAGAGCATCAAGGTAAGAGTTTTTCCAGGTCACCTAAGTATGCATCCATCGCTGGTGCAGTGTTGATGAGCAAGACACCAAACCTGAGATACTACTCTGTGATTTCAAAATGACTCTTTCTTTCCTTGACCACTTTCTGTGCCTGTAGGACCAGTACTCTGCAGATCTGTATCACTTCATGACTAAAGAGGAGGACTACGCTAACTACTTCATACGTGTGAGTTCTACTTCTGTTTTTAAGTGTGGAAAAAATTATCAATTGGATCTCTGAGAAAATACACATAACAATGTTATCTTGATGCCTGTAATATTTCTGTCTTCGACCTCAGCTGCTGGAGCTGCAGGCAGAGTACCACAAAAACTCCTTCCAGTTCCTGGACAAAAACATCAGCGAGCTCAAAGAAAATCACAGTCAGAAAGGTGAAGTTAGCTGGCACCAATTTGTGCATTTTTCAGCTCCACTGTAGTATTTCGACATGTGCTCTTATTTCCTCTGAATACTTTTGTGGTTTCACAGGGTCACCGCTGAGCCTCTCGAAGCAGAAGGTCTACGGAGAACCTCTGCTGTCTCATCTGTCACAAAGTGAGAGAGAAATCGCTGCACCTATCCAGGAGTGTATTCACATGCTGCTGAGAACAGGCATGAGAGAGGAGGTAGGACAGAGGGCATGAGAGTAGAAGTTCAACAAGCCAAAACAAGACGCTTTGAATCATACGCTCATAAAACTCTGGTTTTGAGTTCACTTCATCACTTAGAGCAGCTGCAGCATACAGCCTTTATCTACATGAGTCTAATTTGCAGAGAAAGTTTATCTCAAGTTCATTTTGTTCCTGTTTTCATTATCAGATCTGCAGGAATGTACTTTTACCATTTGAAATTTCCCAATATCAATAATTTATTTTCAGCCTTTAGCTTTGGGACTGCTATCAAATTTAGCTGTAGCAATCATTATATTCTAAATCTCATCAAATTAACACAAGAATGGATATTTAGATTTTTTTTTTTATATGCATGACTTTAAGCAGTGATGCAATTGAAAAAAGATGAGGTAGACCTGTATAGTTTTCATGCACATAGGCAATAAAAACTAGAGCTGCTATTTATTTATTCACTCTTTCAATTACGAGGTCATAAAAATATTTGTTTGTGCTGTAAAAAAGGGTATTGTCAAGGATTTCTTGGCCTTCATAGCTCATCTCCGATGAACAACCAGGGAACGGCATTTTTTGGTACCACTACATCAGTTTTATTTTTCAGCTCCAGCAGTCACAGCTTGATTATAAGGTATAATGTTGCATTTAGGTGCCATTAGACACATAATGAAATGTGTGTGAATGTCTGCCCAAGTTGGGAAAACTCTAAAACTTGGGCAGGAATCTGGTCCCTGACGTCCAACAAGCATTAACCCTCATTAGACTTTAGATAACTTTGAACCCACCTGCTGTACAACTGGAACCATCTAAGCAGCTCATGAATGCAGCACCATGTTACCATGCCAACCATGATATTTTTACTTATAACCATATGTAATCTATCAATTATCAAAATAAAACCATAATAGTAAATTGTTGAACTGATTGACCAGCTGAGTACCTGACTAACTAAAATTATTTCTGCAGAGTTTAACTTTTAATATGCTAAAATATAAAAGGCAACACCAGGACTTAACAACAGATACATTTAAGAGATGTTAAAAACTCCTTGATAAATTCATCTTGGCCGATTTGATAAGCATTCACTTTTGTTGTTTGAACATTTAGCATCTTTAACTTCTGGGTATAATTGCTGTGCAGATGCCATGGCCAATTCATATATAATAATAATAATAATAATAATAATAATAATAATAATAATAATAATAATAATAATAATAATAATAATAATAATAATAATAATAATAATTATTATTATTATTATTTTTATTTTTATTATTATTATTATTATTATTATTATTATATTTTTGAAAGCAGTCTTGTTTTCAGTCCTACTTATTAACACTGTCTCTCCGTCATTGTTCCTGGTCTCTTCCTTCTCCTTCAGGGCCTGTTTCGTCTGGCAGCAGCAGCTTCAGTGGTAAAAAGGCTGAAGAATTGTTTGGATCAGGAAAATGTCGATCACAGCGAGTTCAGCATGGACCCTCATGCTGTTGCCGGTAGGGATTTCCCTGTGGTGACTTTCTGTTGTGGGTGGTCTCCGCTGCTCCTTCCCTGTTCAGCCTAAGTGACTTTCACTGCTCACTCCAACTTCCCTTTTTTCCCAACTTGATGGTTTTTTATTTATTTTGTAAAACCCCTGCAGCAGCTTCCGGTTATGTAAAATGCAGAGATTTATTTGTGCAAATTTTTTTTTTACAAAGTTATATAAAAGTTTTGTGATTTTAATAAAATGATAGAGAGGAAACAGTGAATTCCAAGACAACAATATGGACAGTTAAAAACACCAGGATTGGAAGCAATGCAGATCATTTTTTACCGCTTTTGAGGTGCAACTTTGATTTGTCTCTGAATGTGAAATTACAGGTGCGCTGAAGTGCTACCTGCGAGAACTACCTGAACCTCTAATGACCTTTGAACTCTACAATGACTGGTTTAAAGCTGCAGGGTATGTATATACCTCCTAAACATCTATCATTTTAATAGTCAAGTCTGTGTCCTGAGTTTGGTTATTTTTTTAATAGAGAAAAAGACCCGACAGAGAAGCTGGAGCAGTTCAAGGTACTACTGAAGAAGCTACCGCCTGAAAACTACAACAACCTCAGGTGTGTATTCACTGTACACAGTCTTCAGGAACATTAAAAACTGTAGATGACGTCTGTAAAGAGAGGAGTTCACATTCTAGGAAAAAGATGGCACACCTGCATCAAAACCAGAGGTTAGCCTTATAGTAACACTATGTTGGTTGGCTCTGCTTTTTGTTTCAATTGTACTGCAAACATTCTTAGTCTCCAACTTTTTGAGTTATACCAGCAGCAAGTAACAATTATAATATTTAGCAAACTTAATGGTGCTTCCAGCAAATTTTATATACTAAAGAAGGATGATTTAAGGAAGTTGAAAGTATCAAACAGATGTTAGTGAACCAGTAATAGCAAGCTGGTGTCAGCAAGCAGGGTTTAGCACTGAACTCAAGGTAGTGCTGTTTTATAGTACAGCATCTAAGGGCTGCAAACGTGACACCAAACTCATTTTAAGTCTGTCAGACATGTTTTGAAAATATGGGAATAACCACAGTTAAACGACTCAGATTGAACATTAAGCAAAGTGTCACAATGGTGTCGTTCTGTGAACCTACAGCACTGCAAAGTCAGCTTTGTCAGGCACTTTAGGTGCTTTTTCGACTGCTGGAACTTTTCCCAGGGTCTAGGGACCTTTCTGAGACCTTCCCCTAAGAACTGTGTGGAAACTAGGGTCTCAGTTTAGTTCTGGGTTAAAAGACATACCCCTTGAAAAGCCCCTCTGCTCGGGGGTAAGTTCTTTTCAATGGCATGGGGACTTTCGGAGGCAAAACCTGGCAATTTTACCACCAATAAAAAACAGGTCATCAATTTATAGATAAAATAGTGGCATCACAGATGTACACACACACGCAATGGAGAGAAGAGAGAGTCTGGACTATGTAAATGATGTATATCTATGAAGTTTGACTCTGTTGATGTACATTTTCTTCCATGTCAGTGAACCTGTTGGCCATAACAACAGTTTTATGGGTTAGATTCATGAGAAAACAATCATGTTTACAATATAAGAGAAAGTTTAACAGATAGAGGCACCAAAAGGAGAAATTATTGTGTATTTGATGAATGATTTAGTTCCTGGAAGTAAAAGTTCTGGGTGCTTTTGGTCGAGAAACACCTTTTGACTGATTTCATACTCGCAGGTCTAATTGTTTCCCCCCTCTCTCTCTCCCGGTCAGGTACCTGGTGCAGTTCTTGTCTCTGCTTTCTGAGCAGCAGGCTGTGAACAAGATGACACCCAGTAACATTGCCATCGTCCTGGGACCAAATCTGCTCTGGCCTAAAACTGAGGGGTGAGAAGTGACAAAACCTCTCTGACTTGCTGCTTAAACTGAACAACACTATACTGTCTGTGTATAAAAAAAACATGAAGTGTTGTGAGCTTTGCTTAAAATCCATTTGCCATTTTCTGTCTGCATTCATGGCAGCCACAGATTTCACCAAATTTCCCGAGAGCTTAAACCTCTGTGAGCATATTTTCCTCTTAAGACAACCGCTGTCATAACGTCTTATTTTCCTGTAGTAACCCTCTGGGTGTTGACTTTTTCTCGTGAATATTCACACTCTTGATTTCACCACACGTTGACCTTCTTTCCCTCTCTGCCTCTTCAGTGAAGTGGCTCTGTTTGACATGGCATCAGCTTCATCAGTCCAGGTGGTGACAGTCATTGAGCCTCTGATTCAGTACAGCTCCAGCCTCTTCCCTGAAGGTAGATAAAACTAATGTGCCCTGTCAGTGAGAGACGATGTAAATAGTCACTCTGTTTTATCTTCCACCATATCATTTTGATCATTTTTATTATTGCTATGATAATAATGCTTTTGTCACATTTATCCTGAACAAATCTGTAAATTCTGCAAAAACACGGGCGATGAGACGATCAGTTGACATTAGGCCTAGTTCAATCTTTAAAAGTTCCTGGTCGCACAGAGGACAAAAAAAGTCTCTTCCTGCATTTTTCTTTTGATTGTTTATTTTTGGTATCCTGTGAAAGTCCAGAAATATGAAGGAACTGTGTCAGCACTTTTGAAACCAAAATAATCTTCTGTTTTGTTTTTTCGCCAAATGTACTTCCTCAAGACTGAGTATCCAAATGATGTTTTGATGCCATTTAACTTTGTTATGTGAATCTAAACTTACACTATGACTCAGACTTTTGTAACTGCAGGCATCAATAAGCTGATCTGAGAATAGCTGAATGATACAGGAGTTTTTGGAAGCAGTGATTGATTTAGATTTTCTTCTTAACATCATGTTACACCCATCTGACTACATAAAGCAGGGTAGTAAAATATCTGAAACCCATAACTGACACACTGTAAATAAAGAAGTCGTGCTGCACCATCGCTCCACACTGCAGGCACCACTTGTTTCCTCCTGCACCCACTTTTGAAACTGCTAACCTAGATCTGTTTGTTTGGGGGGGGATCTGAAAGTCATCGCACCCATTTCACAGGAAATTCATGCATGTATACACAGCAGGCCAGATCCTTTCTGCTGATGTCGCACTGATGTGTATGTTCTCATTGTTTCGTTTCATGGTAAGCTCTATCCTTTGAGATACCAGAACTTCCAGAGGTACCAGATGTGACCCCGTCAGCTCCTGCTGCCCAGTCTCTGATCTCAGAAAGGGAGAAACTGAGCAGAACCGTCTCCTCCTCTTCCTCAACTACATCTTCCAGCTCTTCTTATCACCTCCCACTCTCAAAGTCAAACAGGTACTGCCCTCTGAGGACAGGATAGACACATTATAATCAAAGTGTAACATCATGTCATGACTGGCCTGGCTGAAAAATACTGAAACACTTAACCTGCACCTGCGCATTTTTATATCAGGAGTGTTGTGTATCTCTGGGTCCGCGCATTTTTGACATTAAAGGATGACTCTGTGTAACTTTTTTTCTTCTACATCAGTTCGGCCTCTCAGGACAGTGGAGGCTTCTTCCTGGTGAAATCTGGCTCTGTGAGTCGCAGTGGCTCTACCACCTGGGCCAGCCCTGTCGCAGAGATCACCGCACCAACCCACCCAAACTTAACACCCAGTAGCTCATCCTCGCTCGACAACAGCTCCACCGTGTCCTCCGACAGTCCGACTGCCTGCGGCCCTTCAGCCAGGAGTCCCACACAAAAGCAGGGCATCGAGCAAGGCCAGCTGGAGCCGATTTTAGAGGCACCCCCGGAGTCTCCCAAAGCACTGGTGAAGATCTCCTCACCATATAAACGTGAGTCCAAGTCTCACAGCTCAGACGCTGACTTGTTCTGCTGCATGTGACTCACTGGCCTTGTTGCATTACACTCTTATTGCATCTGTTCATTTGGGGAACTCACAAGTGAGATATTTTACAACATTAGTCAAACTTAGTCAAACAGATGCTGAAATATCCTGACTCTTAGGTTTCTAATACACGCCAAGCTCTGGGATTTACCACAATATAAACCATTAAAATGTTGACCTGACTGCTTGGTAAACAGACTGTTTTTCCTTCAGTTTTAACAAGTCCATGTCGTGCTTTCTGCTAACTCAAGCTGCCATAATCTGTATGACATCATTTGACATTATTGGAGGTATTACAGGTTTTCAGAAAGCCCCTTTCATTGCCACAGGATACATTATGAGTCACTATCTTACAAGCCACTCTACAAATTAACCAGCCTTCCTGTGCAAAATATTTGTAATGTCCTTTTAGGTGGATATTGACTTTTCTTCAGTCATATTCTGTTGATTTCAGGTACAGGGAACAAGTGTGTCTCATTATTTAAACATCTCTTTCTGTTATAGTGAGACGTCCCTTATAGGTTCTTTACCTCTTGCTGTTTCCTCTCTTTTAAAGTCCAAGTTCTGTTTTGTTCAGTCGAGCTGACAGTGAGAAAATACATTTACTGCTCTTGTTGTAATGACCAGGAAGTGCACAGGAAACAGGAAGTCTCTGACCACTGACAAAAATATCAGCCTCTGGTTGTGCGTCATCTCTCAGTTGTTGGAGCTGCCGCGCAGAAATACTTTCCCTTATAAGTCGCCTTGTTATGAAATTTTCATCAAAGTACAAAACTGATTCATGAGTCATACTGTTTGTTATCGTAACCCTCATTTTTATCTCTATGCATGAAGCAGCAATGTTTCACCAGTTTAACCAACAAAACCACTAGATGGGTTCCCTGAATATCTGATCAACAGACAACATACTGTATAAAAGCTCTCTTCAGCTAAAACAGCCACTCTAAAGACAGCATTAGCCTGCCTGACAAACATAAGCTCCTGAATCCTGAAAGCAGCAAAGTGGTCTTCTTCGCATCGATCACTAATTCAGACTGGGATTTAAAGGTTGATTGGCTGAGCTGCTAAAATATTAAAGGAACAAAACCAAGTTTGAGTGCTTCAAAGAGGTAAAATATCTGGGGGTGAAATCTGTGACTGATATCTTCAAAGAGTCTCAGTTTTCCTGAGACTCAAGCTTTTATCAAAATGATGAAAGTTTTGCTTTAAAATTTACCTTATATATCCCTATAATGCCTAAAACTACAAATTATGGCCAGAAAATGAAAAATTTTTTTGGAGCTGAAATGTGTATTTTACTTACTACTGAAACCAAAAAATCCAAAATGTCCTTAAAATTTAACAGATATATTTATCTATCTCGCTTGATACATTAGATGTCTTTGGAATCTGATAAACCACAAGAGGATATTTTTATCATTTATCGGACTGTTTTTTAAGGTGTATTTTTAGTAATTTGTTGATCATATTGATTTAATAGAGGTATCATAAAATTATGTATCAAATATTATGCAAAAGACAATAAAGGGATATTTAAGAAATAAGGCCAATAGAAACATGCCATCCACCCAAACTGGAGCTGAAAAATTATTTTTTCAGTCTAACAGAAACTTATTAAACTTTTTTTTTATTTTACCATGATGTGTTTTTTTAGTTAATCAATTTTCTTAATCAGTAGTTTAAAGTGGGGCAGTCAGAGTTTAAGAGTCAATAATGATGCAACAAAGTTTTTAAGTGACCACATTGTTGTTTTGGCAAACTTCAGTTAACCGATCACAGTAGCATCTTCCCTCTGTCTGTTGTTGCTGCTGTGGTGTTAAAAAAATTGACACCATCAAGCTTTTAAAGCTCATTTTTCTTTAAAATCACCCAGAAAGCTCAGTTTCAGTTGATGAGTCAAGGTAAAACACTCTCCATGTCAAATGGGGTTCAAACATCACCATGAGCTAAATATACAGGTGCAGGTGTGAAAGTTCCTCATAGCAGCTTTAATTCAATAGCGAGTATTGTATTGTTTTTATGTCCCCTTTATTACAATATGATGCAAACCAAGTAAGTTATAGTCCCAGAAACCTAAAACAGACTATCAAGTATGGTATGTTTTATTATTGTATTTTAATGGGTTAGTGTCCAGTTACTTCCACAGCAGTACTAGCCTACATTTTACACCATGAGTTTATGGTCATGTAAAACCAAGTAAAGATGTAACAACAAATCTTCTTAGTATTTTGAGGGTTGTAGTACTTTTATTATAAAGAGGAAGATTTTAATTTGTCTCTTCGAAGCTGGGTAGAGTTGCCAAGAACAAGTAAAGGTGCAGCATCAGTAGTGTACGTTTGTGTGGTACATCCCTCTTTTTGTACAGATATCTCTCTCTACAGTATTACAGATGACATGCATCAGTAATAACTATCATACATAACGACCCCTTTTAAATGTAAATTCTCTGAATGCTCTCTGGTAATCACAATCTCTTTCTTTTGTCATCCTGCAGCTAAACGATCTTTCAACTTGAACAAACCACTTCAGCCCAACGAGCAGCTGAGTGTTCAGTTCTCCAGAGCAAAACCACCAGTCTTCCCAAAACAAGCACCTCCACCTCCCAACCCTACCACCACCCCAGCCCCAGCCCAAACCCCTACCCAAGCTCCACCTGTTGCAGAGACAAAGACCCTGCCCATACCAGCACCCCGAGGTCAGGCAGGCCTGAAAAAGCCTCCTCCGAAAAAGCCTGGACTCAAAGCCCCGAACTGCCCTCCACCTCTGCCTCCTTCTTCACAAGCAAAAGAGGTTCCCTCTATAGCACAGTGAGAATTTGACAGTGTCACTCATTGATAGTGTGATTTATTTAGTTTTAGTTCTTTACAGGATAATTTAACTTCTTAGCAGCATCACTGTTTCAGCAAAGTTATCAGTGATGCTCTCTGTAATCAAAAGTTAGACATGGTGGAAACTTCCAACCAGAGGGGGCAGCAAATCCCTGTTTTACTGGTGACATTTCAGATACCGTTCTAACAGCGAATGTTTTGTGACCTAGGGTTTTATAACGGACATTTTTGGCTTGCTCAGTGTAATCAATTTAACTATATAAAAACATTCATTTTGACTCTCAGAGTTGCATCTTAGTCAATTTTATAGACTACCAAAGTTTCCATTACCACCATGATTTATTTATTCTCTATTAACTTGTGCATAATGATTCCCAGAGGCAAAGTTAGTGCTGCAAATAAAGAAATTTTTGGTAAATGAAAGAAAACAGCAACAAACTGTGTTCTTTTTTATATGGCAGTAAAACTTGGTGCTTTTAAATGTTAACTTTTCTTTGTGTCTGTAGGATAATACTGCTTATGTGTGGTAACGGACTTTGAACATTTGTTATGCTTTAAAAACCATGAGCTGAGCTGAAATTTTTCCGTTGGTTGAAGCTCCACCCTAAATTCACCTGCAGGAGGAAAGGGAGGAGGTCTTAGCCTGGTAAATTCATATCAGGCACAAAAGAGTGCAAAATGACCACCATACATATGTTTGAGGATTTTAAGTGGACTACTCCTTTAAACCAAACCTGAAAACTATGCAAACAAATGAGTATTCAACCCAGCTAAAATATCTTTATTGTCATTTCATCATAGTGTATCATTGGTATTGACTGCAGCATTAGGATGAGGATTGCACTGTGTACTGCAGGTGCCCATACTAGTACATAAAGCACATAAGCATATTACTAAGAGGTCAGTAAATATCTTTATGTAAAAAAATGATCAAATAAATGACAATTCTTCTATAAAAATAATACAGGAGTCAGACTTCATTATCATAAAAGGTGCACAGAGTATTTATAAAGGAGGTCTGCAGCATCAAATCAGCAATTATACAAATCAGCTCACAAAAAACAGGCATTACTTCTTATACTCTCTCTATCCATGTACAACTCCACTACCAAAGTCGCTTTAAAAAGGAAGAGAATCATGTAACATGTAAAAACAGAGTTTGATGGTTTGAAATCATTTAAACCATAGGCTGTATATACTATGGACAACTTGGTTCCACCTTCCGCCAGTACACAGATTTGAAGCTAAAAAGCTCTCTGTATTTCTGAAACATTGCGCAGTAGCATTGTACGCACTCCACCACTTGTGCAGTAGCGTTGCATGCATTCGGAGAGTTGCTGTGACGACACTTGGCTCAAACAGCGTATCCCCCGGGTAAGCTACGCAATCTTTGTACACCCATAGGCTGTGTCAAGTGTCAATCATAGAAAACATAAACCCCCTCATAACTTTTAAAAATGGAAAGAGGACTTGAGCACAAACCAGACTTACAATAACTACATATCAACATCGCAAAGTCTAAAGTTTGTCCACAGTTCCATAGGGATTGCTGGAGGAGGTGGGATTTATGACCTTTACTGCAGCCTGTCACCAGAGGGTGCTGTTCTCACAGTGGCTTCACCCAGCGAGGAGGCAGACAGCGTCAATTCTATATACAGTCGATGATTTGAACCCTGAAGTTAATTGGAGATAGTGCAAAGACAACAAATCAAAGTAAATGCTCATTTGTTCATCACCATTAAATTATCAATCAAAGAGGAAACTATATGTGACCATGACTTTGAAATGCCTGAGACATTACCGAGCCCATTTAAGATGAATGGAGGAGTTTTGGAAAACTGTCCTGCTAAAGACGTAGGGGACCACCCAGCTTCTACAAAGTTTGAGAGCCAGCGTCTGTGATGGTAAGTACCCATGACATTGTAGCTCACTCATCTGAGAAAGCACCATGGATGCTGAACAATACAAAGTTGACAGGCTGCCACCCAGACTGTGCTTTTTCAAGGGAAGACCTTAAGACCTTAGAAAAAGAAAAAAAATCCTAAATCAGGACCACATTTCACT
The DNA here is from genome assembly GCA_962446985.1 of Xyrichtys novacula. Classification (NCBI taxonomy): domain Eukaryota; kingdom Metazoa; phylum Chordata; class Actinopteri; order Labriformes; family Labridae; genus Xyrichtys; species Xyrichtys novacula. The sequence goes on along the minus strand of OY660882.1, from coordinate 13,741,706 downwards.
TTTAAGACTCCACAAACTGCTCTCCTACGTCCCAAAGACTGTTGTTGAAAGAAGAGGTGATACAACATGAGGCTCAACATGCCTCCATACTAGCTTTTTGAAACACGCTGGCATCAAATTTCACATGAGCACATACTTTTAATAAAACTATCAAGTTTTCCACTTTTAATAGTTTATATTTTGTCTGCAATATTTCCATCTAAATGTAGGATCGGTGTTTTTCAAACCATAAAAATCTGTTCTTAAAACAACACCCCCACAATTTGGGAATTGGTGTTGCAGTTACATAACTGAGATGTTTGCATTTTCTATTTAATCTAATGAGGCCTGAGATCACAGATGTAATATGTTCCTTCCCTTTGTTTTCATGGTAGTGTATTCCTGAGTCAAGACTTGACATAGCGTGTAGTGATATCAGAAATGTGTTTTCGATTACGTTTTCCTTTCACCATTCTTGTTAGTAACCTGGACTGCAATCTTTTCCCTCTCGCATGTCAGGAAGTGTGTTTAATTTAAAGTGAATGACAGGATTTGTTGTTTCTGCTTTGAGTAAAGTTGGTGTTTCCTTTGAGATAGACTTTATCACATTCCTCGGCACATCCTCACTTTCCTCGCCTCCTTTTCGTTTCCGTCATTCTTCAGCCAAGTTCCTCTGGAAGACGCGCTCTCCCAGTAAACTTCTTTAAGATACATTCAGCAGCAGTTTTGCTCTAAAACTGTAAATCCTCCAAGCATGGCTGTATGAAAGTAAAAGACCGATATAGAGGACGCTGGATGTAGATTATAGTTTTCATCCTGTCAAAAGAGCCAGCCTCGTTGACCAAAAGAGAATAAAAAAGTAATTTTTTTTCAATCACATGAATCATAAATCAGAGAAAGACTTCTTCAGTTTAGTGTTAGTGAAATAAGTCTGTTTTTCCTCGTCTCAGACTTTGATTTCATCCTCATCATCCATGTAGTTGTAGGAGATATTCCTCTTGGGCTGGCTGATGATCATCTCTGATTCAGTAACCACCATCCTGCTCTGTCCTTTGAAGGGGCTGACGCCATAGTGGCGTGCCAGCACATCCGTTGCACTCTGGAAGCGCTCACTCTCCATCCTCATCCCCAGCTTCACCCGCTCAGGAGACCCCATCACCACATCGGGAACTTCAACAGAGAGCCCAACGCTGTTCTCCTCCATCACACTCCCCTCCTCCTCCTCCTCCCACTGGGTCTCATGCGGGCTCTTCCTCCCGCCGCAGTCCTCCCGCAGCAGCGAGTCCACATATGAAATCGTAGCTGAGTCCATCTCTGATCCCTCATTGGTCAGCCCACACGCCGACCCGACCTCCTCTCCCTCCCAGACGTGACTGGGATCATCCAGGTGACTGTCGATCAGACTGAACACCTCGCTCATGAGGGAGGGGCCGAGGTCAAAGGTGAAAGTGTCCAATGAAGCGAGGGAGGGGAGGGAGTCAGAGTAGGCAGTGGTGGGTTTAGTGTCACTGGTCAAAATGGAGGTGGAGCAGGTGGATAAGATGGCATCTGAGGGGTCGGTCAGGGAACCGCGGTGGATGTTGGAGGAGCAGGAAATGGGGAGGGAGATGGAGGGCTGCTGACGCTCAGAGCGAGAGAGACGAGGAAGAGTGACGAAACCGGAGTCCAGACCTGGAGAGCAGAAATGTGCCAAATATTAATACATGAAGTTCACACTGAAATATTTGTTCAACTGAATCCCAAATTATTAGCAGGCAACTTCAAATCTCAAGCTATTTTTTCAAAGCTATTCATAGATGTAATTTGAATAGAGAGGCTGTTTAAATAAAAAATAAAAATGTCTTATTTACATCACAAGGACTCTTTAATCATGGTACAAATCCAACAGGGGGCAGTGTAAACCTTTCTGATCGTCCTGTGTGATAACGACTAGCTCACAAATCCTATCTTGTAAAGTGCTGAGTTGTTCTGCTCTGCAGACACTGAATCATCTGCCCTCTACATCTGCACCCACACACTGCTGCCTTCATCACCTAAAAGGTTAAAGAGCTGCACAGTCTCTCTATGTCAGCCAAAGACAACTGAGAGTTTGAAGTTCTTTTCATACTGGAGAAAGGTCTGATTTCTTAGAGACTCTTCTATCCACATTAAAAAAGTACTTTACTGAGTCAAAAAGAGCCTTTGGATTTGTGCACTGAAATGTGTTCTGCTTGATCTGAAGGTAATCAGGATTTTAAAAGTCTTTGATCCCTTTCAGACCATATTTAAAAATTGTCCAGCATCTAAGACTTCTTAAAGAGACTAGGACGGGAAGCTTGATGTCACTGCCAAAACTTTAAGTTAGATTATATACAGGGAGGCAGTACTACAGATAAGGTAGGTTGGCCTGGTGTTAAGATTGGATGCAGGGAGAAAGAGTGAGCTTTAAATAAACTTCCTTGTTAGTGCCTCAGTTAGTTAGTTAAAACAAACAAACACGCACGCAGACACATATTCACAGGCAGTACATGGCATGTGTTTGGCGTGTTATTTCAAACAGCCTCTCAGTCGGCTTGCTGCCTGCTCCGTCTGGATGTCTGCGTGTTATCAGTGGGAGCTCCGCTGACTAAGAGCCAAGGTGATTCATATGGGCATCTGGGGCGAATCTGTTTAAAATTACGGGATAAAAATAATGGGCAATTAAACTGCAGCTCCACAGATGGTTCGCTCTTCTCTGTACTCTTCAGTGTATACAACTCACTTGACCTCGCTTGCACTTTGTTTCGCAACTGTGCCATTTAATTTGAAGGAAACATCCTCCCCTAATCTTGGGTGTAATTTGGGGATTTTAGCTGGGTAATTTTCTTAATCCTTGAATGACTGTTCAACATGATATCAAGTTCAGTAATCATGTTTTCAGTGGAGATAGCACAGCTTTTTCAGCAAACCAGAAACACGGATAGTGTTTATAACAAAAACAGCGGGTCCTTTACTCTCCATTTACCCAAACCGAATGAAACAAGTCCAGTCACGAAAAGGAGTGGAAACAGTCGAGTACGTTGACTTAAAACCACATTAACCTTTAACAGCTTGGACACAGTATAAACAAACTTTGGATGCCATATAAAGTTAGGTTCATTCTATTTTTAGCTCCATTGCTTTAGCATTGCTTCACTACGCTGACTCTCTATTCTCTGACTTAGCCTGTATTTTTTTGCATCATACAGAAGTTTGACATGAGCTACTTTGCTTAATGCAGCAGTCATCTGTATCTAGAAGTGAGTTTTAAGTTAGTGAGCTTAAGGCTTGAAGGTGATGCATTAAAGATGCTGAGAAACTCTCTACAAGTCAGGAATGGTTTGCTGATTATTACTGGTCGGTTTGTGACTGAGTAAACCACAAAAAGTGGTTTGATCCATGGAGATGTAAATATAGTCTCAAAAGAAAGGTGGCTTTACTCACCATATTTGCTTTTCATCTCCCCTGGCGTGCTTTGGGAACCAGGAAAGAGAACTTTGGTAGTCGGACACCCATTAGGCATATCCACATCCAGCCTGGGGAGGGACACAGCGTTCTTGATGATTGGAGAGACTGCAGGTGGTGGCGGCGACAGATCTTTTGGTCCTCCTGTGGGTCTGTTGTCGGACCCCCTCCTGATTTGGCGAAGCGTCCTGGAGAAGAAGGCTCCGATCTTGTTGTCCGGTGAGGACAGAGAATCAGTTTCTACGTTGTTCCCGTTCCCCGTTCCGCCGTGATTGCTGAGAAAAGATGTGTCGCCAAAGACATCGCCTCCACGGCCTACATGCATGGTGTGGCGGAAGTCGCCCAGAGGAGGGCTGATCATGTCCAACGTGAGGTCGCCTCTATAGCGGCGCTTGCCGTGGGAGTGTGTGACAAGACCTTTCAGGCCTGACAGCTTTTCCTGAAGATTCATGGTCCCCAGAGTTGAATGGTGCAATAAGTCTTGAAAAAATATCTAAAAAGATGTCTGGAATAGTCTTCACTCCACTAAAGTTCAACTTCTCTTCTGTGAGGTTGCCAGAATCATTGACAGGTCAGTCCAAAGTATTCGTCCAGAAATACTTCTCAAGGGTTATTTCACGATTAAAGCCCAGGTTTGTAGCACCAAATACTTCACTAGATTATTATCTCTGTTTATCATGTGCAGGCCAAACTTTGTCCCACTCTTGGTAGCGTGTTGTTATGCATAGCTGGCTGAATTAAACAGACATAAATTGAGGAGAACACTGCGCAGTTGTGTTCCTGGAAGCAGCTGGGACGGTTGGATTGTGGTCAGGTCGCCTGGTTTCCCCTGCTTGCCTCTGGCTTTGGCTTTGTCGACATCAGCTCAGAAATAGGTTTGAATCCAGCTGCAAATGCTTCTGCGGTCGCACCATGGAACCATCTACGAAGAGCAAAAACAGGGAGAAAAACATCTCTCTTAAAAATGTAGACAGGGATGTATTTTATTTTGAAGGATGCTGACAGAAACGCATGACATTTGCAGCTTTTTTAGTGAAAGTTGAGATTCTGTGAGAGACCACTGCGCTTTCTTATTCTGAGCTGCTCTCTGTGTAGTTGTAAAGTAACCTCAGAGCGTTTTGGACAGATACATCTTTCCGCAGGTTTTCAGGATTCCGCGTTCCAAAAGTCCGCTGGTCTGGAACCATCTAAATTTAGACCACAGTCACTCCTCTGTACAACAAGCCAAAGTCTGCTCCTTGTCCTTGAAATGGGTGGACTTTCAGGGAATTCCTGCTTCCATTTTGTCGTGCTTTGTCTAGCTTGAAGGTTACATAAAGTTCATTTGACATTTCACTGAAAAGATTATCGTGCTTTAAAAGCAGAACAGCAGCCTTCCCTCAACAGGCTTCGGTTTGTTTATAAACAGGCAAAGTATTCTCAGACGGATAGGAAGAGATACTGAAATGTCCTGATAAGAAACACTGCTGCTACTTCGCTGAACTGCCAGGCCGCCTCTTAATGGAGCCCTGTCACCGTCTAAGAGCTTTACAAGGTTATCAGAGCTTTAAAAGGCAAAAACTGTTACTAATTACACATTAAATTAAAAATATGGAAAACTATAAAACTAAAGTGCTGTATTTAACTTCTCCTGACACTGGTTGAAAAGGTGAATTAAAACTTACCCTGATTTTTTTTATCATTCAGCAGAACAATTAATTTTCAGTTTCTTCTCATGTATAACTAGCGCAGCCATGTGGACGCTCACCTACGAGGGTCTTAAGTTGCTTGGATGGTCTGAATTCAATTTGTGTCGAAACTACGAGAAAATAAGTCGATTTGCAGCATTCCCAATAAAGATGGTGTGGCTAACTCGCAAAAGCAAGGCACAAGCAGCTCTCAAACTAGCTAACAAGCTGAAGCTAACTGTTGTACCCTTGTTCCCACTGCTATAAACGTCTTAACTAATAATAAGATTCCCTTACCACCACCAATCCTCTACTTACGACCAGCATTACATCAGATTAATGTCACAATATACCCTGAATTTAAGTGTTTTTCTAACTCTAACCTCACTGCTTTGGTGATTTTTATTCTGAACACTTGTTTTACTTTTGACATGTTATATGTCTTTAAGAGGTTTTTTTTTGGCTGTTTTACACCTTTAGGACCGGTCATTAAAGAGGAAATATGAAGGGGTCGAGGGTTGGATTTCTCCCCATGGCAAACACAAAGGGGGCGCAGTCTAATCACTGAGCTCATGCAGCTCCCCACATCCTTTTTTTTTTCATTTATTCGTATTTTTAACGATATTTTTGACTTGACTGACAGACTTTCACTGCTTTTTATCAGCTTTGGAGCCATAGTCTGCGCTAACTCTGTGTAGCTTTAATGAGGCTGATAAAAACTGGGCCTTTTCTTGTTGTTGTTCTTTGCCAGCGGGGTAATGGATATCCAATTCTTAAATATTTTGATAGCATATGGCAGCCCTGTCAAGGACCTCTGGATATCTTTAAAAGCTTTCCACTGCTGCAGCTAAGCGTTGACTGCCCTCCCACGCATGCATGGTCCCGTCTGCCTTCATTAATGACCTGCTATGGTTCAAGAGTCGGGTATTGCGTCAGGTCCAAGGCAGCCCTTCTAATTTGCCGCTGACCACAGTCCCGAGCCCTCCGCTCCACTTCCCCTGGCTGGAGTTTTAAGAGGGGCATCTGGGAGCAGAGAGAGAGGAAACACGCCACATACCAGCTCCGAACAGAGCCATATCAAGGCTCATAGAGGGACGCCAGGGACCACTATACCGAGGTGTGATGTTGAATCCAATACAGTGTTTGCCTGCGGGGACCATGTGCACATTCCCATGAACTACGCCGAAGCGACAGACTCTGACTGTGAGCACAGACACAATACAATATGTCCTGACTCAAAAGGGGAAAGTCAGCCTTGTTGTATCCAGGATGAACAGGAACCCCTCGGTCTAATCAAACTTTCAAGTATTACAAGAATAAACATGGAGTTGTTAATTATTCTTACCGTGCTTACAGAAAGCCCTGGTGTTTTGTCGTCATGTCTTTGCCCGTAATCCCGTTAAAGACCTTGGACCACAGCTTTGCGGGGTTGCTCCCCCTGAAATCTCCTATGTACCTGGACCCCTCTGGGCAAAGCTCATTTTATCTGCACATATGCTTCTGTCCCACTGAACTCTCCTGCCCTCCTCTCTGTGATCTCTGTCTGCGCTTGCTCCTTTGTTTTTGAGTAACACAAACATATCAGCCAGCACCCTCAGGCAAACAAACAACCCCAACAGAACCACAAAGACAAAAAGAAACTATAGTACAGTTTAAGTCTTTGAAAGGTAATAAATGTAAGACTATAATCCCTTCAGCAGCCTCCCTGCATAAATCCTGGATATCAAAAAAGGGGGACCTCTCAACAGGAGGGACTTGGACGTACCCTGGATTATCCTCTAATCCTTTATCTTCCCTGTTGTTCTCAGTGGGGCGCCTCTTTTTGGCCAAGACCTGACTGCTACTGCTGTGGTCAGCTCCTCCACTGCCTTTGATTCCTACAAGAGACGACATTAAATTTCAGTTAAAGGGAAGCCAGGGAAACAAGGTAACAGTTGGTAAGTGAAGAAAACATCGGATAAAAATAATATGTTTTATTTTAACAAGTAACAGATGTAACAGAAATAGGGTTTCTGAGTCTGCAACATGTATGAGATACTTGATTTTGTCATTTTGCGTATCATTAAAACAACTAAGACAATGAAGACCCAGTTCAGTGAGTAGACCTGGTCAAAAATCATCACAGGGACCTCTTTACAGGTTTTAGTGAATGCTTAATTTTTCTGCTCCGTTGCTGACAACTTTTTCATCAGCTGCAAATACTAGCATGCTATCAAGCCAAACCTAATTGTGGAAGTAATATATGATGGTATAAGACAGCCCTACTGTTGTGAGCACATCAGCATGGGAAAATTAACATTTGAGCAAAACTACAAGCTGTGGATTCAGAGTCTGGTAATCAGGTCTTAGAGGCCTTCTTAGAGCACTTGACCTGCATTGGTCTTTGAAATGGGTTAAATCAATAAACCTGCCTCACCCTGCCTTTGTTGTGTGGAGGCCTTGACTGTTGACACTTGCCATATCTATCTTAATGGTGACCTCGACAACTTCTCATTTTCCATCGATTTTATAACTTTAAAGCCAAGAACCTTCATGTGATGACTCGAGCCTTGAGCTTTGTGTCAAATACTGACAGATATGTTATGATGCAGTACTAGACTGTGCAGATACTGTATAAACTGTTCAACCCCATAATGAGAAAACTCTATTATTATTATTATTTTTTAATGCAAATCTGGTCAAAGTTTGTCTCCCCTCTCAAGCCCCTCATTGTTTTCCTCCAGCAATTCATCCATCAGGGGATTTCAGAGCATTCATACATCACAGACAGGCTGAATCAAATATTTCCATGTCACTATGTACAGTATTTGCTTGAGGTGGCTTTGCTGGATACAGACCAATATAACCACAGTCTAATAGGAGCCGTGTGTGTTGTGTGTGTGTGTGGGTACGATTGCATTCCTGAGCCCAGCATCAGTCGGCAGAGTCTCTCTCTCAATTATGACCATCAACCATCCTTCTATTCAACCCCAGCTCTGATTAAAACCATGTTTCGATCTCAACTATCTTTTCTCTTCTTCTTTTTCTGCTTATCTAAATAATTTCCCGCTCATTTCCTTTCTCTCCTTTCTTCCTTTCTCTTCTCTGAACAGTTTCTTTTCTGTCTTTGTTTGTTCCTCCTCATTCCCCCTTTTCCTCCTCTGTTTTCTGTCTCTATTTTTGTCCCTGTTTGTTTCCTCACTTGCTTTCTTTTCTACCCCTTTCATGTCTTTTCTTTGCTTCTCTTTCAGAGTTTTACGGACTGTAACAGCTGCTGGACCACACAGGCACACACGCACCCATTAATCTCTACTTTTGATGACTTTAACTCAAAAATGTTTACTCTGCAACAGTTTGCCTTGAGTAAAATAAGCGCTGGACTTTGGTGTTCCCTGCCCCCTCCCTCTTCTCCTCTCTCCTCATGTCCTTCACTCACTAACCTCTCTAACCAGGTGAACAAACATACAAGATAAGGCCGCATTTTTTGGGCTAACCCTTTGACTTTCAATTACGTTCCTATTTTCACCGTCCATGCTCGGTACAAATCCAAGCAAAACACTTCCTCCTCAGCAAGAAAACATTTCCATGCTTTAAGAAATATCCAAACTCTCTGAGGCCCCCTGCCTACTTCATCTGCTGCAACTGGCAGTCTCAATTTGTTCTCTTTGTTGCCTCACTTTCTCGGTTTATATCTATTCTGTACTTCGAAAAAACTTCCATTTTTGATTCGCACTTTCTTCTTCTCTGTAATACAGGTCAATGAACAAAGTTTTACTGTCACCTGTTTCAGACTGATAATGACTCAAACAAGGATGACTGATATTAAGTTTTTATCTCACATACAACATGAACTGACACCATTGTTCATGTTGGCCTTTAAATGCAAGATTTAAAGAAAGAAAAAAGGAAATTACAGCAACTTTAAAAGTGTTACTGTTACAAAGTTTGTCCACTACAGGGCAGCGTATTGTGATTTCTTAAAAAATTTGAGGATTGTCCCAAGAATACATGTTTTAGTACAAGAAAATGAGATGAGAAGAGCGATAGAAATAAGACGCAACAGCGAGTTAGCTAGTTAGCTTAGTACAGAAGCTGGAAACTGGAGGCAGGTAAGTTAAAATTAGTTAAATATTAAGTTTCGTCAGTGCAACATGTAGAAGAATATTTCTTAAATTGAACTTGTAGAGTGATTATAAACAGTACTAGCTCTATATTAAGCATTCCGAGGTATACATTTTTTTTTTTGCCTAAAGTGAGCGATTTTGCGTCTTGGTATCAGACATCATATATATAGAAACTGTGACTGACAATCATTTCAAAGCTGAAAAACTGCAGCGACTTATCCACTACAGAGCTCAGCTGAAATGTAATTAAAGTCTTTAACCACATTTAAGTGATGGCTGACAAAGATTGTCATGTTATTATGTTGAAATTACAGTATCAGATATAACAGAGACCTCATAATCTCCATGTTACAGATGGTGCTCCATAAAACTAAATTTAATTTGATATATCTTCTTCTTGCTGGGTTTTAGATGTCCAGTCTTTTGAGTTAGTTGTCTTTGTACTTGCTACCTTCACAGACGACAGAAGGTATTGTTAGTTCCCTTTTGCCGGTAGTTTCTGAAGAAACAGGAAGAGGCGTAAACAACTCCAAGCAAGGGAAGATTTACAATAGTCTGCATGAATTATTATCTGAAAGGTTCACATGCAGATTGGACAGCAGCCAATCAACTAACAGGGCTTTGTTTTATCCTGAAATTGTTTTATCTTTTAAACAGATATAACCTAAACTATTGGTAAATGTCCAATAAAAACTGCACACAATAACGGGAGCCATTTAGAGCCAACTTGACATTGAAGGATTCATCAACCAATCCCAGTCTCCCAGTGTGTTGGCTTCACCATTTGTTAAAGACGGACCGTTATGGAGCGGTTTTCCCAACTTCTCCATGTGGGGGAGAAAAAAAAGGAAGGAATAAGAAAGCGAGGGAATCCTGTGGTGTGAAAGCAAACAGAGCAGCTGGATTCAGAGTTCACACCTTTGCAACTGACCCTTTCCCGGTTGGTTGCGTCAATGACACCTAAAGGTCACAAAGGGTACCTCTTAAAGGAATGTAGAGCTCAGGTAAAAGATGGAGGAAAAAAATAGAGAGGAAAAAAACAACCAGAGGAATGTCTGTTTTCATTTACTAAGATGCTTTCAAAAGTACTGCGTAACTAATAAAACTTATAATTAGAGGATGCACAGGACACATTATACACTATATGGATGATCTCACAGGAGGCCGACGATCTCAAAACATGTGAGGAGGTACTGTACGCCCACTCTGTGGACACAAACAAGGGAAACTGTGGATCCAATTAACATGAAAAACTCTGTTCAGATCCATAGCAAAGACGGCTGAGGTCATCGCTGCATGTTGTTTATGGATTTTGTGTTATTATCACTGAAGCAGACTGGCTTTTCATTGATCCCCACTGTGCATGTTTGTTTACTGGCGGCTTTAGCAGGCCAACAGGCTCTTCAATCTCTGTGTGAGTGTGTGTGTGTTTATGTATGTGTATTTGTGTGCGTGTATGTGTGTGTGTGTGTGTGTGTGTGTGTGTGGTATTTCACATGGTGGCCTCCCTCCTGGCTCGCTGACAGGTTGTAGGGGTCATAAGGCCGCTGCCCCCAACTTGTAACAAGTCCAACGCTGTGCTGCTCGTTTGTCTCCATAATTAAAACACCTCAAGGCCACCAGCTTAAACCTCACCATGTCACGTTTCTCTGAATCAGAGGTCTTCTCGGTAATGTTAGTGATGTGTGGAAATGGATAGGTTATGTCATGTAGCCTCTCTAATTACAAGGCAGAGTGATGAAAATCTGTGAGTCTATTCTGACCAAGGTTACAGTGGGGAGCAGTAATGATATACTGCTGCTGGTCTGCATATAAATATGATATAGGGCAGACACAATTTCATGTCGGACTACAGCAAAGAAATAAGCTTACAACCCCTAAAAACAACCCTCACACGGTTTTCAGTGAGCTCATTAACATCAAAGTATGATAGCAGGTTTGTGTCAACATTTTCACATGTCTAAATGGTACTACTGTTATCTGAACCTGTTAACCCAGTCTCTCTGCTCAGCAAGGGGCTCATTCTTAAAGCTGATATACATTTATTTGTGTTTATATGCTTTATCAGAGAATTTTGTGCATTAATAGTTGACAAAATCAAAGATAAGCTCTTTTCCACATGTTATGCACCTACAGTTTATGGAATAAGGATGCTTACAAACTTCAAAAAGACACTTAAAACATACATGTTGTTGTTCAATACATATTTAAAAGGCAATGCTGTGTAAATGCATTCACAGTCTAAGTATGCTATGTTCTTCGAGATATACAGCGTATGCTTATAATGCACTTTTAGGACTTTAAAGGAGGACCTGTTACTTTAAAAGTGTGATAGACTCATTTTGTTTTTGGATAATCACACTACAGAGTGACTTTAAGTAAAAAAATGGAGATAAACTCACCTAAAAAAGCCGCGGTGTGAAGTTTTAAAGAGTCCGGTTTAAAATCTTTCCAGTGGAACTTTATTTCGGGCTGGTGCGGTCCGACGGAGCGGGAGGTGCAGCCGGACTGTCCCGCTGGTGCGCCGGGTGTGAGGAGCGTCGCAGAGCGGAGCAGGAGGGAAGGGGCGGGACGTGGATCAAATACCAATGAAACCATCACAGAGCCTCACCGGGAGCTCCCACAGTGCTTCATGTTTCACACTTGAATTTCATGTCTCTCCACACAACATGCCAATTGACCTGTCAGAGGCAGTTTGATGCAGGACGTAAACCTGTGTTTACCAGGGGGGTGTTGACCACATGTAGCCTACATTTCACTTAGGCTGTTTCACACGTGTGAATTAGCGGCTCACTGAAATGTTCATCAAGGCTGATTATCTGTTTACAAACTCTTAAGCAACGTCTGAGGCCAAGTGTTTATCATCAGACTGTATCAGCTGAGTCTCTGCTGACTTTTACAGGGAAACACATAATGATGAAATTGTTTCATCATGACTAATTTTACCTAATGTCTATTAACCAATCACATGTTTTTGTGACCCAGTTTCAACCTAGATCTGACCGTCCCTAACACAGGCTTTTATGTGCTAAACCATCTCAGAAAGACTCATATTATTCTCTTATTTTACAGTTTTGAAGCTACAGCCAGGAGGAGGTTGGGAGAGTTATGTTATACAAAACTGTGGAAAAGGGGAAACCACCTTACACCGGCCTCCTTCCTGTCTGTAAGTTCCCTTTAAACATATGGTTACTTTTTTATTCAAGCTGAACAAAAAAACAAACCATAACTATGCAAAAGGGGATTTCTAATGGGCAAGGATGCAGGGGCGTGTCAAGACTTTTAAGCCAGGGGTGCCCACTAAGGTACTCAGGGGGGGCTTGAAGTAGCGTACTGTATCTGCACAATCTACAAAATGAAATGCATTTTCAAAATATTTTCTGTCTCCATTTGCTCCATAAGCCCACAGAAGCCCACACTGACAGAGTGACTGGAACAGACCATCTTAAGCTGAAAACATAGAGGATCTGTATTGAGGGCGTTCCATTTTTGCTCCGTAGAGCAGCTCTGGGTATCGCATACAGGATGCGTATTTGGAGCGTAATTCAGTCACCGTTGAGCCTCTACTGTATGTGAAAAAGCAATGTGATTTTACAGTTTCTGTTTTCGCAGGTTTACTCGTGTTTAATAAAGTAAACTATGTTCCTCTATGCTGTGCTGTTATATTCAGTTAGCAGAGTTAACAGTTAAAAGTCCTGTTGGGGTCCACATGGATCAGGGATTGACTATTGGATTTTTCTTCATTCCTGATAAATCTATAACCAGGAAGTATTTCTCATCTACACGAATTGATACACAGTCAGGAGTCCACATATGGTGTTTTATTTTGAAATACCGGATGACATGCACAGTTTTCATGCTTGACTTCCTGTCTAGCATGATCTTCTCTGTGCGGATTGGCACGCATTGGAGGCATAGAGCAGCAAAAAATAGACTCGCCACGCATCTTTAGCAGTGCGTAATATGCAACGCTGCTGCCACGCTCCAAATACGCATCCTGTATGATTTCACCTTTAGGCTTGTAAACCCAACCCCCTTCGCTGCTCATTTAATGACCTATTTGGGATTTATCTCTGATTGGATTGGATCTGATGAACAAGAATCTTTCCAACCAAACCAGCACTCAACAAGGTTTACCTACTTTATAATATACGTTCATATACATCATATAAGTGACACCACTGGACTTATCCGCCTCATTATGTATCCAGAAAACTTTACACAATGAAGCTGTTGCATGCCTCATCTTACAACATCTGTGCTACTATCTGGGTAAAATACTGTAACATTCATATCTTGTATATATTGCAGCTTATAGGATCATAGGGCATTATTGTCACCAATAGAAACATCAAACAGAGGCGTTAAATCAAAGATGCTGTTATTGATGATTTACTTGGTAAGGCATATTGTTTGTTTTTACAACTAATGGGTGATATAGTTTTGTGACCCTAATCAGTTTTTTATATCAAATCATTATAGAGGTTGAATAATGCCAACTAACTGCTTGAAAACTTAAATCCTTTGGAGTCAAACTGTTTAGGTTTGCTATGATTCAGCTCAGGAAAACCAGCCTTGGCTTCAATGAGTCATCAGACAAATGGTTAACTAATTGCTGTCTATGAGGCTTTTGGTATGTCTCCCTCGGTGTCTGTGCACAAACACTAACAGTAAACCTATTGTATTTCCGTTTCAGGCTGCAGGGTCACGGTCATTGTTTTAAGTGGAGTTTCAAATGTGATCCTCAGCAGGTTAAACTTTAAACACCAAATAAATTAACTTGAACATAACAAGCAGCTGCAAAACTTCGCCGACACTCAGAGTAACAGCGTGTTAGAGGTGTAGCCCCATAAAGTGCACATGTCAGTGGTCTGAGGCTGACCTGTACAACAGGAAACAAAGCCTTATCAACAGGAACAGAGGCATCCTCACTCAGTCCTCAAAGGTTTCTAACAGACACGTCTGTCGTTAAACTCAGAGGTGGCCTGTTAGTCTGCCAGTGTACACCGTGACACCACGACCACATGCCACCTCTTAGTGCTTCAACACTTCTCTGCTGCCCCCACACCTCTGGTACCACACACACACACACAAATGCATCAACACACTAACAGGACACACTCATGAGCTCACACGTAGGAAGGCGGAAGCAAATACAATCACACAAAATCAGGAAAACCACCATAGCTCACTGTTTCAGACAACACCCTTCCTCATCTGACATGACTGGAGTTGTTCTCTGTTAACGTACATTGTCAAGAATACAACTTTGACACTGTAGAAATGATAACAGTTTCCAGTTATAGTATCTTTAACTATGAAATTGTTTAACAGGATGTTGTTTTTTTTTACTATGGATTTCAAAGCCCCTTACAATGATAATGAAATGAAACCTTAATCCCTCCCAGTCAAGAAAAAGAGGTTTGCAAAAATAAAGTTGCTTTATTCTGATTGGTTCAAGGTGCATTCACTCTGCCTGCATTTTATGGGTACAGCAGGTTTCTTTGGAGGCATTGAATCCAATTTTTGAAGAAGGGGGAAGGCAAAGTTTTCAAATGTCATTATTATGGCAAATTCATTTGCTTTGTAAACCTTATAATTAAAATAATAAGGGATTTAGTGTGTTTACTGAAAAGGGGGCTTTGTATATTCTTGAAACACAGACTACAAAATCTTAATCTGTACATACAGTAAGGCCTATTATCGAGCATCTAAAGGATTACTGTGTGTGTGTGTGTTTGTGTGTGTGTACATTCCATGCCCGTCAGTGTCAAACAGTATGTCTGTATTTGGTCCTGTCTCTCGCTGCTACCTTTGCCCACACTCGATGACTGTTGGCACAGCCACTCTGCCTTTTCTGCAACGCAAACAGACCTTCATTAAACAGGCTTCAGTCTTTTTAGACCAGTCACATTTGCTGACATTCACTTGGGATGTTTTTGACCAAAATCCCAGGCTTTTTGGCACAAGAGGCGCAGAAAGCTTTCATAAAATTTCCAGTGGGATTCAACATGTTTCAAACTGATCCAGCTCATTTTTATTTCATGGCACATTTTGAAAAGCAGCTAAGTTTACCAAAGTGCAGCACAGTAATTTACAAAAAACTAGAAAACCACATAAAATATGCATTTTGAACCCCTATAAAAGCACATAAAGAAAACGTTTGTGAAGTTATTTTCTGAGCCTGAGTCCACCAACAATGCTTTTTCACTGATAATACCCTATTTTTGAAACAAAATAAATGTATTTTAGTGTTTTCAGCATTAAGTATCATCACAAAAACTTTGACATAGCACTTTCAGCTAAAAAAAAGTAGATTTTGAATTTCTTCACTCATCCATGTCAGCTTTCCCACCACTAATCAATCCAAGTTCAGAAGAGACGGGATGCGTAATAGAGGCCAGTATAACCAACCTATCTTATTTTTATGGTACAATTCCCAAGTCCTCACTTCTGTAACCCTTAATCAAAAATCCATGATGGCTGCTCACTGCATCACCAGTAAAAAAGCTGCACTTTTAATACTGTTTATAAGTCAGTTAATCTTGCTCTGTGTAATAAGGTAGATCATGCTAACAGTATTGTGTAAGTTCTATCTGTGGACATGTTATTGGTGTTATGACCCAGTATCAGTCAACGATGCTAACAACAAAAGGAGCTAATGACTTAACAACTTTCTCACTGATCATCAAGAAAAGGGTCAACTCCAATGTAACGTCATTGCCAGCTCCGACATCTGCCCTCCAACATAAATTTAGCACACCTTACTAGTAAAAAAACAGTATTGCAAAAAAGCTATTGTCAGCAATGTTCTCCACTGCCCCCTAGTGGCCAAAAAATCAAGTAAAGATTTATGTTTTTTTTTTCCTTTGTGGATATTTTGCTTATCTCTTTATCTGCCTTGATTCAGT
The DNA here is from genome assembly GCA_962446985.1 of Xyrichtys novacula. Lineage (NCBI taxonomy): Eukaryota > Metazoa > Chordata > Actinopteri > Labriformes > Labridae > Xyrichtys > Xyrichtys novacula. Next base: position 13,725,584 of record OY660882.1, on the reverse strand, counting down.
GTCAGGCTCAATCTCATGTCGCACTTCGTAAAGATGTTTCTTTTTTCCTTGTTTTTTGTCATCTCATTAGCTTCTAAAATTAGCCTTTTGTGGTTGTCATGGTAACAGCACCATATGGGAAGTACAACATAGCACTGTCCAAAGTCTTGTTGTTACAGTGGTGATTTCTCATTACAGTATATCGTTAGTCTTATGTTGAAATGTGAGGTATGCAACTGTAATTTCTTGCTTTTGAACATTATTATCTTAGTTGATATGTTATCTGGATTAATTTTTGCACCCCCACCTCCTGCTGATAAGGTGTATTAAAGTAAAAAAAAAGATGTGTTGTATAACTGTGAATTTATGAAGGCAGTGAAGCAGGATGTGTTTTATGACACTTATTCCTGCAGACTCTGGTGTTTTTCAGCCCACTGCTTTCTCTTTAACCCCCTTTGTAAGTGGATAGTTTGAAGCCTTTTTGGCATGTCCTGATTTAACTCTATTACAGTCTTTCTTGTGTGTTGAATCTCTGTCTTGACCTGTTGATTGCCCCTATATTAAAGGCTTTTCATGTCTTTGTTGCTGTGAGTTTAACAAGCCAAATATTATTCCTATAGATCTGCTGAAACTGCCACTTGTGTTTTTTTAATAGCCCTGTTTCCCAAGCATCTCATCTCCCCCCTTGCCTCCCTTTTGTTTCTTCATCTACATCTCTCTGTTCCTGCTCCCCCTTTCTCCTCCTCTTCCTCTCTCTCCCAGGCTCTCCTTGCATCCCTCCTCTCTCTCTCCCCTTCTCTCCATCCCAAGATAAACAACCTCTGTTCTGAGGCATGTCAGCTATTTGTTCGGAAAAGCTCACAAGTTTTTGGATGCTGTTCAGAACTGGGTCTCTGAAGGGAGGCAAGATTACAAATTTAGTGCTTTTTCACGATCTCCCCCCTCTGTTTTTCATTTGTCTTGCTCTACTCGGCTATTTTTTTCTTCCAACTCTCTCACGGCTCGTATATCTCTCAATTGCAGCTTGGTGAGCCCTGGTTTGTGAGTTTTTTGACATCTTAAAAACCTTATGTTCCTTCAGCTTGCTCATGAAGCTCATTTCACTTCTCTGCCTGACACTGATTTATTCAGCATCAGGAACTTTCATCACTCGTCTCTGATTAACACACAAGAGGGGGGCCTCTCAGGTCCCTTTGAGAGTCATGAACATACACTTCATTTACTCTGTGGCAAAACACTTTCTCTTTGGCATCTGCTTATCTCTAAGTTGTTTGGAAAGCTTTTCCAGTGTAATGACCTGGAGTGAACAGTCCTCTGATGACAGGAATGCGTGTCAGTGTGTGTGTTGTGTTTGTCTGGGTAGTTGGAGTTCATGAATGTGGTGTTCTGTGGTGAGATAAAACCAAGAACACTCAAACTGCATTAGACTTTTAAGCTCACACACATCCCTGGAGGCATTGTGCTCTTTTGTCCTTCGACTCTTTTTGCAAACACTTACTGTCGTTATCATCAGAGGAGCTTATGTAAGGCATAATGTACAGTAAACAAATTTGTTTAAGTTACAATCTTGATAGAGTGAGTGAAGTCCCACTGACAGTGAACCTCCTTAAAAGGTGAAAATTGTCATTTAAAAAACAAAACAATACTTGTTTGTATGGCAACAGTGAAGGAGGTCTCCAGAATGCTCAGTTCTGGAATGATGGGGGTCCTTAAAGGGACAGTGTGTCAGACAAATGAAAGTTTTCAAAGACAGCAGCCTAAAATATGTTGAGTTTGTTGAACTGTAAATCATGTAAACCTGCTAAGAAGCTAACTGAGAGACAATATAGAGCTGAAAAATAAGCATTATACCTGCTCTTGAAAGATTATTTATATGTACAGCTTTAGAAAATCTGATTTCACAGTCGGTGATGCTTCCATGGCAAAGGACTGGTATCACACCATAAATGCCGACCTAACTCGACCTAGCTTTTGGTTATCCCAGCAGTGTTAATGCACTTGACTCCAGAACACAGACTCGAGTCCAACCTGAGTGCTGATTTTGTGGTGACTCCACTTGGACTTGACCACTGATGATTCAGACTCATACTCCAGCTTGAGCATGGCTGCTTTAGCACTCTGTAGTTGAAGTGAAGGACTCAGACTTAGCCTGACTCAGACTTAGTGTGAGGCTCTGCTTGTTCACTGAGTTTTGAGCAAAGGCTGACACATGTTGACCTGCATGTGTTATCTTGTTCACTGAGGCAGGAGCCTGAATGTCATAAGAGGTTTCACAAATTGGGATATTTGATATGGAAAAGAACTGTTAAGAAGACGTCAAGGACAAACTCTGACAGACATTTGTCCAGGATGTATCCAAAAAAGTTAGAAGCTAAAGTTAGCCTACCTAGACTGTTGATAATGTAATATTAGCAAGCTTACAGTAATGTTACCCTCTAAAGAAACCATAAATTTGGTCAAAATCTATTTTCTTGTATGTCTCAATCCATTTCTCTCCTCATTCTTCTCCTGTCTCCACCCAGTCAGGGCAGATGGCTGCTCAACAATGAGTCTGGTTCTGCTTGAGGTTTCTGCCCGTCTAAAAAAAAAGCTGTCAAAAATAGGCTTTTGATGTTTTTGCCATTATTACACCCCCCTCTCCAGTTTTTAATGAGTGGACCCACAAACAGGTCCAGTGATGTACAACTCTTTAATAATTCTGCATCTTGTGACAAAGCCAGTACAAACACACACAGTGACCTACAGCCAATCATGTGTACTGATACATAAACTGTGATTCATCGTATTTCATCCTGTGAAAACACTTGCAGACAAAACAGCCACTTCTGTCTTATGTATCAGCAGGCTACACAAACACCCACATAAATACACACATCTGTATACACAACATCACAGCGCCTGTGTTTAGACTAGGCCACTGTTCCTATAAGGAGATACAGATCGCTGTTTTGCTTTGCCGAGCATGATGGAGGGGTAATTATATCCAACCGAAGGAAAAACAACAGAGAGAGAGAGAGAGAGAAAGAATGAGAGAGAGGGAGAAAGAAGAGAGGTAGTCAGAGCTTAGTCCTACAAATGGTTTTGAAGTTAGATCTTTCCCAAATACATCCACCAGTGGTAGCAATGATGGTGAAAAATACATGCATGTCAGTGTCTGGGACCACTAAACCAGCCTTGTGCTCTATCAATAAGTGTGTGACAGTGTTAACCCCTCAGTGTGATTTATTCAGTGTCTGAGTGTCATGAAGCTGCCTCTTTGGCTTTAACCAAGTTGTCTGTGGCGTGTTGCCTTGATGAGTTTTTCCAAGCTGTGTCTGGAAGAGAAAAGATTCAGCCATGGTTTCTGTCAGCTGGAGAGTACAAACACTGTGATGTGTGCTGGCTCTAGAAACAGCATTTTGCTCAAGGACAAAGAGAAATATTTACTTTTGAACCTTTGACAGCCAGGCCAGACCAGTTTGTCATTAATATTCATGATTTTTAATCAAGAAGAAAATTGACAGTTTGCCAAAGACCCTGGGGGTGGTTGTCTAGTCTGAGCTAGCTTACTTTAGGAGCTATGACTCGGTACAAGCTGACGTTTGATTTCTCAATGTTTACAAAACTCAAAAATAAGAAACAAGTGTAAAAATGGATTAAAGAGATTAATAAATGTGCTGTTTTCAATATCAACTCCAGGACATTTGACAAAGCTCAGCTAAATGCTGCAAACATTAGCATAGCTCCTGTTATATTACTGAAACTAATGTTAGCGGCTACACCCTGCATTAAATGTTGATATTGTAAAGTTTGGTGCTTCTGCACAGGTTTGCCCAACTCTTTGATGTGTCCTCCTTCTTTCCCTTGTTAAGTTAGACAGAAAATATTGTAAAAAAGACATGGACAAAAGGTACATGTAACTTCTGACTTGTTTGTCCAAGTAGCTTACCAAGCAGTCAGTAAGGGGACTGTTAGAAAGAGGAGTCCATACCCTTTCCTGAATGGTCCGAAAAGGGCACAGTTGTTAAAATACTTAATTTACCAGGTCTTAAAACCTCTGCTATTATCCAGCAACAATGCTAATTCTTTATTTTAATTACTTCCATGTGTATTGTTAGCTGTTTGGGTGAAGTTAGCCTTGACATTGACTTAAGTTCGGTCTAAAAATTAGCAACCAAATTCTCATTTCCTACTCCCAGACATTCAGTAGCCTACTATTAGGTGCTATTTAACATAACTGGACTTTTGAATATATTAGTCAGTCACTTCACACTGTATCTTGCACAGTGAATTTTTTTTTTTAAATCTTCTTTGAAGGAGGGCATGACACAGGAAATAACAGAAAGTATGCTACGTTGGTCATGCAGATTTCCAAGAGTACGCAGATTGTACTCTCCAAAGACAGTGATTGTAATGATAAAATATAATGTTGTTTACCAGTGCTATCAAACACTAACATTTTTGCCACACTGTCAACAGGAAGAGATGAAGTCATTCATATTATAAATGTTCGGGACTCCTCTCTGCACATTGATTTGACTTTTGTGATTTTATTGTCCCTGGTGTCATTCTTGCTGTTTGGTATTATTAATGGTTGTCAAGGGGGTTTTGACCAATCAGAATCAAGTACTTTAAACATCTGGGTGAAAAGTAAGAAAGTGGGATAATACGTTGTATAAACACTTGCAGCCCAACCTGGAAATTCAGGGAAATTACCAAGAATCAGGCACATCTGTGAATAGAGTTATTGTTTAAACTCATCCAACATTTTTGGAGTATTTCTCTTAAACTGTGTGGAGGAACATCAAGCTTGACATGAGTGGAAAAGAGCAGGACTTAGCAAACAATTTAGTTAAAACAGCTCGTCATTGCTTAATCCAGAAAGTTGATGAAGGGAAGGCATGGGGGAAAGAAGAGAAAATGAGGCTCAGAAGAAAGCAGAGGGAGAAAATATGAAGGGAGTGAGGAGTTGGACTGATGCAGGATTTCACAGACAGAACGTGGGTAAGTCTTTTCAGGAAATTACTTTCACACAGTACTAAATGCCTGCCAGATACCTGAAACCATTTCCAGCAGCACAATCCAAAGAAAGTCAACCAATTACCAAAGTAATTTCCAAAGAAATCACTGCTGAGCCAGCTGTGATCTGTAATGTAGCAATCTTTTATTTGAGGGACGTTTCCAGGTAATGAACAACAGCGGGCTGAAATTATAAGCAATGGTTTGGAAACAGTGCCCCTCCAAATTACTTAGCAACATAAAAGGGTTACACTGTGAAAAGCACTTCAATGGTACTGTTTTTTAAACTTGGTATGAGAAAGTCGATTTTTCAAATAAATTCATTTTCTTTCATTAAATTTCTATGAAAATTTCACAAAAAACAAAAGTGGATTTTTGTCACTCTTTTTATACTTATAATTTAATCTTCTATCACAAAATTGATTCTGTTAATTCTTAGGAAACTGATTTCACCAAACTCTGCAGAATATGCCAAAGGTCAAACCCAGGGCTCCCTTCTGGCGACACAGGACTAGACATGGTCTTGACATGGTTCTACTTCCCACCTGAGCGTGACTGTACTTCACTTTCTGTTGAGAACCCACTGAGCAATAAAGGTCTAGCTATTAGACGTCTAGTTTTTTTTTTTTAGACTTAATTTCAACCGTCTAGATTCTGTATATTTTTGGACAGAATTTAGACATTTCACTTTAACCCATTATTCGATAACTATTTATTTTAAAAAGCAACTGTGAGTTGCATAACTGATTTCCAAGTACTTAACATAAATAAATATGATAGCCATTGAGCAATACACAGTGTAGTATATATATAGTCCAGATTTAGACTTGGTCTAAATGTAGACATGTAAAAAACTTTCATTTTTAGACCTGTGGCAGCCTGATTTTAGACCAGTCGTTTAGGCTACATTTAGACCTCTTTTAGTCAAAAAAATGCTCAGTGGGAAAGGACTGCTCTATTTTGCTTGATGGCTCAAACATTTAACTTAATAAAGACAACAAGCAAAGATGGATACATTTTTCTTTGTGGGCTCTTGTAAACAACAAATACGTTATCCTTCTCAATTTATAAGCCCCAAATGTCAAATTTCAAGCTACCAATCTTTCATGAACACTTGATGAAGCCATTCTTTTTTCTCACTGTCAAAGATGAAATTCAATAAAATCATAATAAGTCCAGTTTTGTGCTTCATATATGAGCTTCAGGTAATTGGTTCAACATTAGTCATGCCAAACATTTTTAAAAAGCACACTCGTATTTTTTAGTGCTCGTATTTTTTCACATCAAAACAGAGAATGAACTCCAGTTCGTAAATCCTACTTCTGCGACATGATCTGCTCCCGAGCGACCAGCCTGCTTTAAATTAGGCCTCTCCAACCTTCAGTGGCCCGTCTGCTAATTTGACTCCTAGAATAACAGCAGCTTCTGTGTTTTCCAGGAGACTGGAACCAAACGTCCGTCTGGGGAGTCTGCAGTGGACACAGGTGCCAGCTCTCTCTTTCTTCCTGCAGGATTTTGTTGAATTATGTGTTCAGGGGGGACTGTTTTACTGTTTAACCTAAAAAAATCCCAAATGTCTTGTTTTCATCAAGTGTGTTTCCTGAATCAATATGTGCTCTACAGCCTGTCTGTGAATTTGACAGCAAAATCATATATTAATGTTTTACTGAAATAAAAACACTGACTTGCATGAAGCTTGTGGTTGTCTGCTCTGCCTTTACTGATTTAATTTAAAAACCAAACTACGTGAGAAAAAAATATTCATCTAACCGAGTACTTCCCTCACCGTGTTTAAAAAGGCACAAAAACAGAGACCCAGAGAATCTATACGTCGAGTGATCACAGTCAATGATCAAGCTGATTAAAGAAAGTCTAGTGGTAATAATTATAATAATAACACATTTTTTAATATGGCACTTTCATGGCACTCAGAGACACTTTACAATGAAGAAACCACAGTAGTAAATACACATTTCAAAGACAGAGTAAAAACAGATTAAAAAGACGGGCCAAAATACAGTTGCATCAACAATCAAAAGCAGATTTGAACAGGTGGGTTCTTCTGAGGGATTTGGACTTTGATATATTAATACAATCCTGGATGTGGTAACGGAGAGAGTTCCAGAGGGAGGGGGCAGCTATGGGGAAAGCCCAATTCCCCCCAAAGGTTTGGTGTCTGGTCTTCAGAGCAGAGATGAGAAAGTTAGAGTCTGTAGATTGGAGGGTGCAGGAAGGTAGGAAGGGGCCTGATTATGGAGGGCTTTAAAACTGAGGAGAGGGGTTTTAAACTGAGCGCGTTGGTGCACAGGAAGCCAGTGGAGGTTTTAGAGGACTGGCGTGACGGATGTCGGTTAGGAATGAAGTGATTTACTGTAATTTATTGATAATTCTGGAGGGTGAATCATACAAGAATGGTAAAAATGGTTTTTGAGAAGCACTCATTTAGACTCTGCTTATCCAAGATTTGTTGGCTTAAAGGTAAACATACATTACACTCACTGACAGCGGCGCAACCTGATCCGATTGATAACAGCTGAGGGAGTTAAGGCAAGCTACAGATAAGTGATTTAACTGGACTTCTGTCCTCGTCCCAGTTTATAAGCACTTGGCAAGAATCATTGTTTCCTTCCACTCTGCACTGTGTTGATTCAAAGTTCAGGTGCTCTTTTGATTATGAGGGAAAGCCCCAGACATTTTCACCTCCCAAACACGGAAACTCATGCTTACCACCTCACTGATGACTTAATTCAGAAAAAGACAGCATGAGCTGAATAACTGTCTCAACTGTTTCTGACACTTGGAGTTTCTCTGTTTATAAAAACTGTTCATGATGGCTCAGAACCACAATCACCAAGTAACTTTATGACAGCAACTTTTTGGATTGGTTTGGTGACTACAAGCTGTGTAAAAAGTAACAACAACAAATCTACCAACATACCCGAGGATTCCAAAACAACAACTCACATTTTGTTAACCTTTTACATTAAAAAAAAAAAACACCCTGAGAAGACTCAAACCAACAGGTCTGGCCAAATACATGAAATAGTACATGGTCTCCTGGAAACCCCTGCAGAAAGCCATGTCTCTTTTAGACAGTTATCTGGAAAGCATGACCAAACTGTTAAATTAGCTTTAGAGGTAGAAGGATGAAGCTTTTTTAAACAGAGCCAGGCTGGCTGTTTTCTCCATCTTAGAGTCTAAGAAAACAAAAAAGCTCATTTTTGAGTATTTTCTTAAACATGGGAGGGATGTCAATCATCTCATTAAACTCTGTGCAGGACGGCAAATTATCATGTTCCTTCAAATGGAAAACTGCACCTTAGATTTCATTAGGAGAAAGCCTAATGAATTTACAACAGCTGCCAGCATGAAAAACTGCATCAAAATGTTGCATGATACCTCCTCAAGTTCAAGAGGATAGTTATGTTGTTTAAACTGTTGGCACAAACAACCACATGATCAGACACCTGACGTTCCCAGTATTTAGTCTCTTTGTTCGTGGTCAGATTTACATCATACATCATTTAGCAGAAGATTTTAAACACTTTAAGCATTGACTTTTTAAAATCTCCATGAAGGAAATAAAAGGAGGATGACTTTCAGAGCACAGGCTGCAGGAAAAGAGAGTGTTCATGTTTTGTCCACTTTCCCACCAAAGAAACCGACACAGTGTAGGTGTAATCATGATCTATTTGATATACTATGAACCATAAAAGCCTCCATTGGAATTCCCCACCATTTCTGGTTTTCATTTTCTTAACCCCAACCTCTCTGTACTCCACCCACACGCCATCCCTGACCACCTCCTGCTTCATTCCCCATCACTCTGCATTCACACGCATCGGGTGCACACATGCATACAGTTGATGTGGGTCTCTAAAACTGGGATGCTATGCTGATTGGCTTCCTGGAAGAACTGCTAACACCCTAACCCCAAATCAAAGCCGGGTCCCCTCCTGGAGGGCCCGACAGTCGGTGTAGAGCCGTAGCTGCCGCTGTTTGTTTGCACTGTGTCCTAATTTCCGTGAATTATGACTTGACAGGAAGCGTGGAGGGGAGACGAGACAATGGGCTATTGTAAGACAGCACTTTATGTCCATGCAAGGTTAAAACAGGAAAACGCACCAAAATGGGCACATGCACAAACACATACAGACCTCAGCGACAATCCTGATCCTCCCTCTTCTTCATCAGGATCACACTCTCATTTACTGACTGCACAATCTTGATCTTTTCTTTGAGTTACCTTAAACCTAAATCCCAAATCTGATGATTCAGATCCTGAATCCATGCTAAAGTAAAGAGATGGAAAACAATACACTCTTCCATTTTCATTGTCTACTTATTTATCTCTTCTTCATAATGTAGTTAAAAAAGACATTCACACAGATTTAAACTTAAAGCATGTTTGAGGATCACAAACATCCTCATAGCCACAGCAGCATCACACCAGCAGACAAGCCAAATTTTCAGAAGCTGCTTCAAAATGTGAAAAAAACTACATGTAGTAAAAAAGCCCCACAAGTTTCTGTCATGACTCTGCTTTTCCCTTACATCTTTGCAAAATGCATAACTGAAGCTTCACACAGTCATAAATCTACTCACAAACTGTGCATGGAAACACATACAGTAGGCTATGTTGGGTGGGGCACACGGGAATGTACGAGGATGCATAAAAGTGTACAGTGCACACAACGGTGACACAAACGTTTTTCATTTGGTAACAGTGCACAGTTCATCTTAGTAGTCTTTAGTAGCTTTATAAAAGTAACTTTACATTTAACCTCTTTGTAGCTGTGATTAAGAACAGAAATGTCACAGTAAGGTGTCATCAGTGTGAACTAGCTGCAGATTAAAGGCATTAGAATATTAACAAGGAGGGGCAAGATAGACGGGGTTGTAAGTTTTTGTCTCAACCAGAAAAGTTTTAGTGGGCTGTGCTAGGTCTGGCAGTTAAGGTGTATTTCCCATATACAGAGACTGGTTGCAGCGATCATCACTTGGCCAAGATCCTTTACTGCATGTCTTCTCCTCATCTCTACTCCAAAAAAGTTTCTTTTTGTTGTTATGGTAACAGAGCTCATATCACAAACCACCCCAGAAACTTCACTAAGTCAATGCCACTAGGGTTACAAAGTCCATCCAGTGTTTTTACATCGACAAGTCAACAAAGACAGAAAGAAATATATTTTGCAAAAAAAAAGGCATGCAAAGATTCAGGTTCAAGGAAATGAAACAAATATTTTTTAATAAAGAATTAAAATGTAGAAAATTAAAAATTGGTAAAAAGTGATTCATCTTAATTGCAAATTCAAGTGAGCCTCAGCTAATGTCTTAAAGACATTTGAACTGGTGGGTATAACAGTTCTCTGTGAAAGACAGAAAAAATAAGCCGAGCCTCAGCCTCTGACCTCGGCCATGTCACCTTTCAGGTCAACGGGGAGAGCCGGGCTCTGAGGCTGAATGATCTATGTATTCACACAGGCTGTCAAAAGACTCAAAGGAAGAGAAATATGGAGAGGAAGGGCGGCTATTTACAGACAGGAGGTATGTGGCAGAGCACTGCTGTTTTCTACGCTGTGTGTGTGTGTGTGTGTGTGTGTGTGTGTGTGTGTGTGTGTGTGTGTGTGTGTGTGTGTGTGCGTGTGTGTGTGTGTGTGTCGTGATAAGTGTATGAATTCTCTTGTCAAGGCATGTGAATATGAAGGTGTGATAACAAAGGCTCTTATATAAACTGTACTAAGTGTTGACTTTGTTAATCCAATGGTTGGTGTTGTCCAAGGCCCCTATATAAAAAGGGCAAGTGTGTGTGTGTGTGTGTGTGTGTGTGTGTGTGTGTGTGTGTGTGTGTGTGTGTGTGTGTGTGTGCGCTCTGAGGAATGTCGATGTCTGACCTCTGCGTTCTTGCGTATGGATGATCGACCTGAAAGACTGACCCATGTGTGCTGGCTTCACTCAACTACAATCTCACACACACACACTCATACACACACACAAGCACACACACACACTCTGGTTATCCTAACCTAAACCATGTATTACATGATTTCTGGGTGTTTTGACACATCAGTCAACATGTGCGTGGTGATCCAGACCGGTCTGTGTCGTGTGGTTTTGTCGGTGTGATTTTTCTAGCCTCACAGTAATTCGTTCTCACTGTGTTTGACTCAGTGGCGTCAAATGACAGTGTTACAGCAGCAGTGATCACTTCTATGTGTGAAAATAGCAGTGTATGTCTGCTGATGATTTCTATTTCTGTGAGGGAAAACAGGTTTAAGAGTAGGCTTTTCTGCGAATGAGCATGACAACTGCATACTTTTAACATTGCTTGGAGTTTCTGTTTGGGAACAAAATCACAGGAGGAGGGATGTCTTCACACTAACAAGGTAGAAACCTGAGAAAGCAAGACTAGAGTTGGAATGGGAAGAAAACATCCAGGAGTGAATACTTGCAGGTGTCTATTTAAAGCTCCTGCGAGGAACTTTCTGATTGTGTCAACTTCGGCACCCCCTGTGGACAAAGAAGTCTCTGCATTTTTGATGGAGTGGTGACAAAAAGTCTCATCCTGCTGACTTTTACAGTCAGATGTTTCTTTTCTAGTGAGACTTTAAGTGTAAACTGTAAAAACAGGCTTGTTTCTACTGCTCAAACCACGTCCATGAAGTACTTAATCTTGTTGCTGATGGTGTTGCTTTTGTCCTTGTCTTGTCCCAAGACTAAGATGAGTTTCAGTCTATTTCATGAACATTAAAAATCTCCTCACAGGAGTTTTAAGAAGATGATAAAGCTCAAATGTCTTCAGAGGACCCCCATGGGTTCAGGAATGAACTTGCAACCAGCATCTTTTGAGTTTCGTTTATGTCAGCTAATTATTCCCATACATCCTGCAAAAACTGAAGCAAAGTTTAGTTTGATTGTTATGTGGTGACATTGCACATTTGCTCAAAACTGTCTCTGGGTCAAAGCTGCAACCAGTGTATTTTCAATATACTATATTTCTTTCTTTAAACAGAAATCTGTCAAAACTTGTAAGTTACTAATAATGTAACCCGATGAGCCGATAAACAAGCTATTAACTGTATACATGTTCACTACAGCTTTTCTGAATGGGCTCATATGAGGCTTCTAGACCTCCTGGGTTGAGCCTCTAGTGGACATTTGAGGTACCGCAGTTTTATGAACTCTGAATTAGCTTTATTCCTCATGCCTGGATGTTGCTGCTTGTGTAAAAATACACACCAATGTAAAAATTAACATTTCCATAGTAGGTATCTATTTTAAAAAATCAATACGCTTGTGCAAACATTTTTTTTCTCATCATATCTGTGGTTTTTAAACATAATCGTTAACTAGAAAGAAAAACACATGTTTACAGCTGTGTTCTGAGGTTGGCTAATGGACCACCAAACAATTGTCACCATCCATTATGGGCAGTGTATGACCCTGAACTCAGTAATAATACATGATCACAATTTTTGAGTTTCCCACCCTGAGTCTAATGTCACATGAAAATGACTACTGTGGGAATTTGGTCTATTAAATTTTTTTTTTCTCCACATAAACTCTTCGAAGTATTTCATGGGAAATTTGTCCATCATTCCTCTCTTGAAACTTTTTTGTTTAGTCATAAGTTAAATGAACCAGGTCAGAAGAAGGGACTAACAGAGCTGTAAACATGAACTGATAGATGAGGAAGCAGTTATGTCTTAATGATGTTCAAATCGAGAAATACAACATGGAAAATAAGTGCTGCTGCTCTGATGAGCTCACTGATGATGTGCAGATTTAAACATTTACGGCTGGTTCACTAGTTTGCTCAGTTTCAAATTAGTCTAAAAGTCTGTTTCAGCTTAACCTGCTGATGTGTTCAACTCTGCAGACACAGATTTCTCCTGTAAATCTTTATGTAAAGTTGCTTCAAAGCCATACACACAGACAGCAGCATCAATCAGACGCAAAAGGAGATGCACTTTTATCTCTTCACCGAGAGGTAGGTAGTCTAAGTGTGATGACTTCAGCTGTAAAAGCTGATGATGTTCCTGTGGGCAATGATCATCCATCCTAACTCCCTCTCCTCAGCTATTTCTTTCTTCATCAACTCTTTCTCCTCATCTTTTCCCTACTCTGCTGCTTTGATTGCCTGTCTCCTCATGGCTCCATGCCCAGCCACCACTGGGTAGCATTCCTCGTCCTGAGCCAACGGGGAGGAGAGGGGAGAAGAGGAGAAGGACAAATGGAAGGAATGAGAGGGAGAGAACCACAGCAGGGCTCCTTATATAGAGAGTGATGTTATATATCTGTGACCTCGCTGAGGGGGCAATGAGCAGATTTTACTCTGGATTGTTTGTTTCTCTCTATTGCTATTCCACTTTGCCAGCTGGTCATAAACTCTCCTCTTCAGCCTTTCTGTTTATAGTCACATCCTGTCACTTCTTTAACGGCCGCTTACTCGTTACAGCACTTTTACTCGGGCCACAAGATACCCACACAGCTTGACCACACAGGGGTCCATTAAAATACACACAGCATAAAAACACACACGCCTCACTTTCTCTTTTCACAGCGGGGAAAGAAATGCTATATCTTGAAGGTAAGTTATGATGCCTGAGCTGCTGCTGAGGTGCAAAAATAAAAGATTTGCTGAGAGAGCAGAGCGGGCTCCACCCTGCTTTTCAGCTCTGATTTCTTCTGAGCGCTTCAGCTCGTGTGTGTGTGTGTGTGTGTGTGTGTGTGTGTGTGTGTGTGTGTGTGTGTGTGTGTGTGTGTGTGTGTGTGTGTGTGTATATGTGACTTCTGAGGCCTGTAGGAGCATCTGTGTGCAGGCAAAATGGAAGGATTTGTGTTTGAGTGTGTGGCATCTCCTCTGCAGTGTGGGCAGATGAAGCACTCAGACTGTGGGCATAGAGGGACGGATAAAGTTTGGTTTAGCCTGCAACTCAAGCCTCAGCGGAGCAGAAAAGCCACGCAAGCACTCATTTCTCTTTCGATTTACCTCTGTCCTTCATTTTCACTCTCATCTCCCACTCTTAGTTTTTGTCTCTGTCATCTTTACCTACAAGACCACAAAGGAAATTTAATCCTATTTATCTATTTGAGTCCACTTTGATATTTCAATGAATGAATAAACGTAAATACTTGAATCGTCCCTGGAAGAATTTGCTTTACACCAAGAGCAGAAAATCCCTTATAAGGGAGACATTGACAACTATACAAGACAACACATACCAAACCATGATGTCATTGAAAAGGGTTATTAATAAAGCAATAAATAGTATCAATGTCAATAAAACGCAGGATGCAAAGTTAGGGCTGCTTATCAGAGTTTGTCCAACAGCTCATTAGACAAGGATATGATGCCCCTCTCCATTGGTATCCTGGGTATTGTGTGTACCTGTACCCTGATGTTTGAAGTGTGTATTAAGACCACAGAGAAAGTGTTTTTTTTTTTTGTTCAATATGTACTGGTATGTGCAGCAGAAGATGCTGCATTTTTTTTTCTTGGTTATCTTACCAAGTTTGACAGCATTATCAAGTTTATTCCTGTTTTAAAGAGACAGTGCTCCCCCAAACAAGAATACAGAAGGTTAGTATACTCTCTATGAACATCAGCATAAGACAGTCAATATTAACATTTCTGAGTTTCCTGAAAAAGGAAAGACAGAAACCCTCTAAAAAATTACTGCATAGCGATGGTAAATGAAGAAAAATCCTGGAAATACAGAGAGCTATTTGGCTTCAAATCCGTATACAGGCGGTAGGCAGAACCAAGTTGTCCATAGTATATACAGTCTATGGTAGTATCCCTATATCAGTCTGTAATCAGAGAATAAACAATAAAATCGATGGGCTAAAATGAAGTACATTATGAGTGTCCCTAGTTTTGTTGTTTATTTAGCGTTGTTAACCTGATTTGGTCTCAGTGCTGATTTAAGTTGGCCAGCAGAGGATAGCACCTCACACTGTCTGTCATTTTTCTTTTTATACTTCACAGACATTAGAGTGGAACAAATCTGCTCACTAGCCTTACAGAGATAATACAGTTAAGATTGTTTCTAAAAATGTTAAACTTTTCTTCTGTTTCTCTTACACAACACATAAAACATTGAGAAAATTTGTTTTGTGCTAATCAAACAGCTGTACAGGAGGCCTCTCTGGTACAGTTTATGTGGTACAAGCTGTTATTTATGTGTTAAGAGGTCTGTTATTGATGTGGTGCATTATTAAATCATGGTGTTGTTTTAATCCCTACAAAAACAGACATGAATTAACTGTATATGAAGCAGCTTTAAGGTCTCTTAGGTGCAATTGGCAGTTCGAAGTCCATGTGTGGAGCATAAACAGACTAACACACCCTTTTATTTGTTGCACTCCTGACTGACACCCTTCAAGGAGCTGTTGAGTGGGAGAGGGAAGTTTACAGAGCAGTTCAGTGCATGCTCATCTGCAGAAACATGAGAGTAAATACATACACCACAGGGGAGCTGAGAGTCAATAGACGTACTTTAGGAGAGACTGTAGTTAAATTCTTATGTCAAGCAAAACAAACAAGTATTTGTCTAAAATTTGATAGACAACTGGTTCAAAAAGCATTTTAAAAAGTGTGCAGATATACTGTTTTACAGGCTACAAAACTCTCATGTTATAAAAGATACCATCGGTACACTTATTACTGCAAAAGACTGATAAATGTGTGGAGGGAGTTTGTTTTATCTTTGCAATTTGTAATGACTTCATGTAGAACTGGAGTGCAAACAGTGCCTGTGCAGTTCAATCATATCACCCTCTCTAAGTCACTGAGTTCAAACACTGAGAAGATTGTCTTCTCTTTAACTGTTTGAGATTTCTTTCCAGCCTCTCTTTGGCAGGCCGGCAGACGCTCATGTCCATTTCCCACAGTGCCTATTAGTCTGATGGAAACAGAGCCCAGCGAGAGATCATCAGTTGGCTATGCACAAGCTGTCTGAAACTCTGAATTAGTCTAACCGAAGATATCTGGAAGTATTTACAAAGTTGTATAATTAGATCAGCGGCTTTGGGCTGCTGTGGAAATATTCACAGGATAATGTAATGATAGAGGAAAGAAGAAGAGATGACAGGATCATGGGCTCAGGGTAGACCAGTACGAGCTAATATCACATACTTTAAGATCATAAGAAAATGGACTGGCAGGCATTTTATGTATCCCCATCCCTGTCTCCCTCCACACGCCTGCTCCAGAAAGTGATTAATTCAGGTTTCAGGAATGTCTGTTCCTTTGTTTAGTCTTCAGTATCTTTGGGTTGTAACCTGTGACCCGACCAGATCACCAGAACAGCCCTGAAAACCATCAGACTGCCTCTTATCTAAACTTTACAATGTACGAGTACCAGGAGCAGCTGCCTCATCATGCAGACTCCATCCATCCTCCACTTCACAGAAGCCAAACTTACACTAACAGGAGACTTCTTTTTTTTTTTTTGTCAGACTCAAACAGGCCGGACAGGCATTTCCTGTGGGTGGGACCTGAGAGCAGAGACATTCTTGGGCCAGGCACCTCCACTTCCTGTCTCTGTTAACGCTGCAGTGAAAGACACACTGTCTGGAGCTGCTATTACTTTACGCTTCACTAAAGCTGTTTTCCACCTGTGGATTAAGGTTACAAATATCACTGCAGCTGCATGTAAACAAGAGTGATGTGTTTAAGTCGACGTAGTTGGAAAAATATGAGTTCATGGAAAAGAGTGACCTTACATCAACTAAACTCTGAGACTGATAGTTCAGATGTATAAGCCAATAGTTCTGCCACAGGTTGATATGATGGTGAGCCACTATGTTGATGATATCAGTAAAGTGATGTAAATTAAGAAGTATTTCTCTCATCCCTGTTCATGTGTATTTTAAAATGGTTATTTGGTACCTTTTTGACAACGTAACATCAACTCAGTCTTGGTTGGTGGCCTGTTAGTAGGGAAACTGTGACCATGTTAGCTGACAGCATACACAATGCAACTCACATTATGTCCTTACATGCAGCACACTGTCTATGCCAATCATATATGTATACACATATATTTTTTTATTTTAACCCTTTAATGCCTTTTGTATCATATTTGATACATACTTTTATACACTTCTATCAAATAAATATGATAAACAAATTACTAAAAAAAAACCCACCTGAATACAGTCTGATAACTGATAAAAATGTCCTCTTGTAGTTTATCAGTTTCCAAAAACATCTAATGCATCAAACAAGATAAATAAATATTTTTGTTAAATTTTAAGGACATTTTGAGTTTTTGGTTTTCAGTAGTAGGTGAAATAAACATTTTAGCTCTCCTTCAAAAAAAAAGGAATTTTCTGACCATAATTTGTGGTGTCAGGTGGGGCCATGTTCTGTCTATTAATCACTCTGGTGGCTGAGCTAATAGGTTAGCCACCAGCTAAAGCTTGAGTACTTTGATTACGCCCTGTAACTGTACCATCATAGACATACCAATTAACCACAGACTCCCTCTGACAAACACAAAAGAGGAAACAGAAACAGAAGCATTGACTTTCCTTTGCTACAATCACTTTGTTGCTATTGAATCGTCAATACAATTTAAGATACAGCGTATGAGTGCAGTGGCTTACTACAAAGAAGAGCTGTGCACGGTCTGGAGACCAGTGACGTGCAGCAGACCTACAGGCACATGCTGCTGAACAACTGGCATAAAGTGTGATCACTTTGTGGCCCACTGTTGGCCAGTTTTCAATCCAGATGCAGCAAGAACTCATAGTTTTGTTTAAGTCACGAAAGAGATGTCATGTCAAACTAACATCACACAACTGTTAGCAAGTTTAAGCTGAGCATTTGGACAGTGAGCTTGTTCTGATGTGTTTGAAGTATTAGGAGAAACATCAGCACGAGCCACAGAGAGGTCAACACATGTGGTTATTTATCTCTCACAATGTGCACATCTCTTCTGTTCACTCCCATATATCCATCTCTCACATATGGAAAGATGCATGTTTCAAAGTCCTGAGTGCCAGAGGATGTTTTCCTTTTTGGGTGACTAATTATGCGTGTTTATGTGCACTGTGGGGTGTTAGACTAGGTGTGACAATTAACTGCTGTCCTCCCAGGGGTCAACAGCTGCACCAAAGTGTTGGTATGCAACAGCTGGGCATTTTAGGGAATAATTGACGGGGTTTCTAGAGTTTTCAGTGTTGTAGGAGATCAGATAGAAGATGAAAGGATCAGAAGATGTGATCCACAATGGAGTAGTTGAAGCGGAGTGTCCTTGCTGGTAAAACCGTCTGGTATAAAAGGTGATTTATCTTTCATCAACTACTAACATAAAACTTCTAAATGCTACCTCATTTTGGGATTATTTTTGGGCAACCATATATCTGATTCTTGTCTTTTTACATTAGAAGAAGGCACACAAGGATATCTCAACTCTTGTTGATACTGTATACTTGTTTTTTCTAACTTCAATACTCTTTCAGAAAAACAAGGAAAACTGAAATGATTTCTTACAGTGAAAAATAAAGTAAATCTTAGTATACGCTTTTATTGTGAAAGGCTTAAGCTTTTTAAGCTGTATTTCCATGATGCGATTCAATGTCTATAGTAATCTACATCAACCATATGAGGACTAAATACTTTTGTGAATTAATAATTTCTTCATGTCTGCCCACATTTTAATCAAGGAGAGGCTCTTAAGAAGGTTTATGCTGTATTTGTGTGTCCATGCTGCCCTCTAGTGGCTCATCTTAACAAGACAACTCCACACAGGTCTGAGTAAAATGAACAGAAACACTTTAATTTCACTCTTGTTCAATCACAGACAAAATCCCTCTGAAACTGTTAGAACTGGGATTAAAAACTGGTCAACGTCTTAGTATGTGTGTTGAAAAACAACAATTTCAGGGTCCCATTTACTTTGGTCCAGAACAAACCCTTCATGAGAACAGAACAGGTGTGCCAGCTGTGGCTTAGCATATCCAGGTCATTGAAGTTGCTCTTAGTTTTTCTCACAGAGGGAATAGAGGAGCTCAATCTGCTCAGCATCTCCGAACCCAGGCCTATTGGAGAGGACAGAACTTTAACATTAAACACATCTAAACCCTGTAGCTCTAAATGGCGTCGCCACAAGTCTTTCTTAAACTATCTGTAAACAAAGCCAACTCAAACCAGACTGCCTTTTTCCAAACTATACTCCAATTTTCTGAAATAACATGTAAATTTAGCTTTTCTTACTAAGATCATATCCAGTCTTTGTTGACAGACAAACCCCCAGTATTTGCAGTTTTCTCACCGTCCTGGTGTCTCCAGTATCAGAGGGATGTTGTCCAGTCTGGGCTCATTGACAATGTCCCGGAAAGCAGAGAGTCCAATTTGGCCTTTGCCGATGTCTTCATGTCGATCCAGGTTGCAGCCAAGCTTACCTGAGGAGAAAGTGGAGATGATTGAGGATTTACAGAACAGAGTTTAACCCTTCAACGACAGAATGACTATACATCTCAATGACCAGCTGAGATTTCTGCTGTACCTTTAGAGTCATTCAGATGGATGGCTTTGAGGTAATGGAGCCCCACCTCCTGATCGAACTCATTGAGCATGGCCTTCACTCCTCCCTCTGCAGACAGGTCATATCCTACAGAGACAAGAAACTACGCTTCAACACAGTGACGAAATTATGAGAAATTCCCCTTTTTAATGGAAGCTTATCTTTTATGGATCCTATTTAAGCAGTTTTTTAATGCATAGCTTATTATTTTATTATGTGTGTTGTGTATTAACTCTTAGTGTGTTTATAGAGTGCACCCAAGATTTTCAGTAACACAAAGTGGTGGATAATGCGGCCCATTTTGCTTCCTAACATGTCTTCATCTTGTTAATTGTTGTTTCTCACTGTAAATATAAACAGTTGAATTATAATTTTTTAAATTTGACATTAGTAACCCCGCTTGGAGTTGAAATGGCACCTCCAACTGGGGTGGGGTAACAAAAGGAGCAGATGGTGAAATCTGTGCACAACAATTAAACAGGTGAACTCACATCACCAAAGAATGGCCATTTGGGAATGCAACATAATTACCTTTGTGACAGTTTTGATATTTAAAAGGTTTTAAAACCACATGAAAAGAAGCTTCACTAAAGCTGAGTGAAAAGGTTTTGTTGATGGATTAGAGGAACTGCAGTGAAAGACAGGGACTCAACTCACAGGTAAAAGTTAGACATCAATCCACCTAGATCATCAAAAAGGGGAGAGTTTCTTTAAAGGAATCACAATAGCGCAGTCCTAAAAATGTGTTTTATTCCTGCCAAAAGCAAAACACTAACAGGGTGATACTTGAAGAGAAGCTGCTGTTTCACATGCATGTCAGTCAGAATATAAATAGTCAGAGTTGTTTTGGTATTGTAAATGTTTAAGAGAAATGCCTCGACCAAGCTCTTTGAAAGTAGCCTACCTTCTATGACAGGCTTTAGAATGATAAAAGAGAAAAGGTTTTAACTTCTGCCGTTTAAAAGGTCCGACCAAATCTAACCTCTAGTGCTGCTCAAGGGTAAAGGATACTCTCTCTGTTATTTTGTTTTAGTTTGCTTTATTAACATACAAGACCATTTAAGTTAGTTGTATTTTTGTAAAGCTTCATTTTTGTTTTGATTTCAGGTAAAAAAGGTTTTTGACATTTTGGTTTTGGTGATTTCGTAAGTTTTCATTCACAATATATTTAACTGATTTCTGATGTTTCTGTGGAGCAAACTCATCAGCCTCAGGTTTCACTCACCTGCTGCAAATGCATGGCAGGTGTCCAGACACACACCCACTCTGCTCTGGTCTCTCACTCTGTCTATGATGCTCTTCAGCTCGGCGAAATTACCGCCAACCGTGCTGCCCTGACCACTCATGTTCTCCAACACTGACCACAGAAAGAAAGAAAGAAAACAGAGCCGTCAGATTAAAACAGTTTGTCTCCTGTGTGTATGACATACCTGACACACGTCTGTTATTGTTCTATCTGTTCTCCATTCCTAAAGCATAGCCTGGGGCAGATTCTGCTTTGGTGTTTTTTGCAGGAAGTGTATTCTTGTCACTCCAGTGGCATTTGGGGTATGTGAGTCAAAGCGTCTGTGGTGTGTGCCGTGAATCATAAATGATGCAACACCAGTGAAAAGCCTGCAGACAGTTCTGCAAATTGAAAGTTATGTATTAACACAAAAGGTCAAGTGGTCATGTATAAGTTAATTGCACTCATATTTTTTTTCTTTTCATATGGTAGTGAAATATTAAATCATCCTTGAATGGGGTCAAAATATGTTAAAGCTTACTGTTATTAATTTAATGTAGAGTGATTAACCCACCAATTGTGATTTTAATGACATTAGAATTTAATTTGTGTGCACTGGGATGGCTGTATAAGTTCTTCTGTTACACAAGAATTAAAATCCTCGGCACATCATTGTCTCGCAGTATAGGCTCCTCGTTGTTAAACAAATACTGATAGTGAAATTAGTATAGTATCTGCATATATAGTTTGTTACTGTAGAGCTAACTAGTGCTGGTTCTCAACTCTATCTTTGCTAAAAAACCCTTCTGTGTTCAGCATATGTAACTGTGTTTTATACACCCAATTCCTTTGCTACAGCACACGCTATTCAGTGACTGTGCAGGCTCATTTAACCCCCCAGTCCCTGCTCTTGAAAGCAGTTTAAGTTTTTGCTAGAGCTGACGCACACTGCTAATTTAACAGAATGTGCCTCATCAGAGTAGCTGCCCTTGTAATTATGTGATGCAGATGTCCCTGAACGAATTTCAGATGTTTCAGTTAAAGGGAGAGGGAGATTTTGTTAACAGTACAGCAGATGTAATTTAGCTGTCTCCAAAAAATAAATAAATAGATTTAAATGGTATTTTTAACACCACAAATGAACCATGTACCCCTGATTTGTGCTAACACTGTCAACAGTCACTTCCAGATATTCTGAGCTTCATTTGAAGAGCTTTATCATATGTTGTGGTTACCTGTAACCACAGCAGGTGTTTGCTTGTGGGCATGGTTAATGGCTCCTGCTATCTTTTCAACACACTGCTCAGTGGTGATGGAGCCCAGGGAGGAGCCGGGGTGGAAGTTGTAGAGGTTTAGGCCCAGGAGGCTGCAGCGGTTGAGCTCATCCACCAGCAAGGCCTGGCTCTTCTCAAAAACATCTGGATACAACATACAAAAAAAAAACCAGAGCGGCTGGTTGACAGGAGGCGTTTATCAGATGAAATCACCAGTGCAAGACAAGGGCAGGTAAGTCAGCGTGGAAGACACTCAGGGACAACATGTGAAGGAGACATCCATCAGTTTCTAACACACCCTCTTTAGGAGATCCACAGTTCATGAGGTAGGACCCATGGGGCAGGATGTGAGCAGGGTCATACCCCTGGAGGGAGCATTGCTCTCGAAATTTGTCAGCAGCTGTCTGGTCTAGTGCAGGTCTCTTCCAAGAGCGCTGGGAGCCCAGAAAGAGAGCGAAGCTGCTGCCACCCATCTCTGTGCAGGAGTCCACTGCTTTCCATACTCCACCTGGAGACACAAGAAAGAGGCCTCACAAGAACTGGGAGTGAGTGTTAATTAAAACTGTTTTCACCAGAAGTACGCAAGACTTTTAATTCCAGGAGCAACTTTTCATTTAATTAGAAGGTCATTTCCAACCTTTTGTTGCCCACATCCCCACCCTTTACCCCGAGACCTAATGATTTGGGTAAATATTTTGCTGTCATTGAGTCATTTCAGCACTAAAAAGTACAGTGTACTTAAAGCCCAAAGAATCATGAGATATCTTAGACATTTCTTAAGGAATCTGGATCATATCTTCAGCATATGTGAAAAGGTTTTCATATGCTTTGAGTTTTGTCAATTACTAAGCAGGATTTTTTTTCATGTTATATGCATCACATGTTAGAGACACGTTGAATTAAAGTGGATCCAAATATCTTCGCATATCTTGGAACACATGGTTTTATACATGGCATACTGTAAGTGCTGCATGTGCCAACCTGTAAGACTGTGACTGTGATTTTTAATATGCAACCATTGGAGCAAACTTTCTGTAGGGTCAAATAAAGTTAACAAGACTTATCCCCACTTAAGGAACCCTCCAAGTCCCAGGAAAAAGACTGCAGCCCAAAGGGAGTTCACAAAGATGGCACTAACTCTTACCTTGAATGCCAACATGAGCTCCAATGTACTTCTTACTCCCACGCTCCTTTCTTCTCTTGTCACCTCTCTCCTCAGCTGCCTTAACCTCCTCCTCCTCCCCTTCTCCTCCCAAAGCCTCCTCGGTTTTCCTCTTCCTTGCTCCCCTTTTTTTCGGACCCATGCTGTCAAGTGAAAGCCCTGAAATCAGAATCTGTCCTAATGGCTGTGCGATTTCTGGTGACTTCAGCTGACTTTGAACCCGTGTTTGTTCAGTCTGTAATGCTGTGAGGCGTGCACATATGTGATTAGCGTGACTGCCCAAAGTTTATGAAGGTCAAAATGTGTCTTTTGTGCATCCCTCCGGTGTGAAACAGCCAGTCAGAGAGCTTCCACGCAGCTGCCCATTGGAGACGCTTCATGCTGAGCAGCAAAATGGCCGCCCGTCAACCGACTGACTCCACAGCGCTTTGAATTTAAACTCTTGTGCACATTAGGGTTTACACTATTACAACCTTAGTACTTATTCTCAAACCAGTAGCTTACTGCGCGTGTATTTTCATCATCTGCCACTTACTTGACTCTCTGCTCAGGCGTCGCTGTTCCTGTAGCCTCGACGAATGCCTCAAAAAACCGCACTAAAGCACTTTAGCTAAGCTAGCTAGCACGCTAGCTTTCTTCTTCATATGTGATTCCTGAGGTGAGTAACGTAACCTTAAGATTGACGAAACAACGTCTGTGAGTTTTTATCACATAATGTTTGTGCGTGCGAAATGAGAGCCATATATTTGTCATTTTAATGTCATGCCACTGCGTATTAACCCAGCTAACACAGTTAGCCTGGCTACTTGTAGCGTGTGTAGCTGGTAACTTAGCTTACCCAGTTAGCTGACGCGTAAAGCTTTGACTCTCAGGTTAGTAAGTGGCCCGCTGTATTTGCCTTAAAAGTCAATACATGGACTAGACTAGTTATCTAACGTACAGGTGGACAGCTGGTTGATCTCTAAACACTGACTTGTTCTTGTAAGCATTGGTCTGTTTCTGCGTATTTTACGCGTACAGCCAGAAACCACTCCTTAGTTTTGGAAATTGCTGTTAACTTGTCGTTACTAACTTTGATTGACTCGTTTGCGTGGTTGTTGGTTAACTCTTATTCTCACCTGCTTTTGTCGGTTTAGTTTAAACGACTTTGAGCACCTGTCTCGGGTCTCAGAGGCCGCTTTACCATCTACAGCCTCAGAAAGCTCACATACTCCGGTGCCTGGTTTAGTGCATAGCTAAGTGCTTAGCTTAATGAAAACAGGGATACAGTATCATGAGCTGTCATAGTTCATATCTGTGTTTTGAATATATGGAAAGAGCTGAATGTATAACTGAAAGCTCCATATCATGAATAAGCAGGTCGGATCCGTCAGGCCTTCGGTCCAAAATGCTTCTGGAAGGATATTTGATACGTCGGCCTTGAAATCCTGAGAGTATAACAGCAGTTAATCAGAAACGAAACTAACCTACTTTGTCAAGGCTTAGCAGCTGGTTTTTAAAGCTCATGTGAGGAATTTTCAACTGGTCATTAACCAGACTGGAATTAGGGTTGTTTTCATTATATAATGCACAAAAGCAAAAAAGACCATCAGCAACAAGAATGACTATTTTAATGAAGTGATTTTTTTAAATGCAAGAGAGTAGGTCTGCACAGACAATTCTCAGCTCAGAAACTGTCTATTTAACATTTTTCTGCAGCATATGTTAACAGAAAGTGACATATTTGAGTATTAACAGAAAGCTGGATTAGATTTGTTTTCAGAAAACACTGGTTACATAAATGGACTGGACAAAATCAGCAAAGAGATGAGGTTTAACTTAAAGTAACTCGCAGGATCTTACAGTAATGTTTGTCAATTATTTGTTTCTTTTCAAATTAATTCATTGAAACCAACCGATAAAGGTGATTTACCTTTTAAAATGTAAAGCAACAGGTCTTAACTTTTGGGACAAAACAACATTTGATTCTACTATAAAAGATTAATGTATTGTTTGATGATGTTCAGGATGACGGTAGTTTTGCCCCCTTTCCATCACCTGTGCTTCACAAGTATTGCAAATGGCTATTTTGCAGTCTGCACCCAAATACTTCAGTGGAACAGACATGTTAAAGCTTGCTGTAGGTGCATTTACTTGATTGGCATCTATGCAAAATAGCACAGCAGTAAATATTGGCAGTAATGTTCATTTGCTGATGTGATAATGAACTGTTTAAGCTGTAATCTGCCAATACCAGTATGTTGTAGATAATATCATACATCCTTATCTACCGACATGTAAGATCCTAGTCAATCACTCAGTGGATTTGTTCACCCCTCATTTATGGGTGTCTACATGAAGAACCTGATGTTAATGCTATATTTGGTGTCGTTGTTGGTTTTTGTCCTTAACCTGGTAGAAACTTGAAGAGCTGGTTGAACTCCATTTTGGAAAATAATTTAAGCAAAAGCATGCTGTTGGTCACTGGCATTGGTCTCCACAGCCACTTGCGGAAGCAGTATTACTGCTGATCAGATGAGCATATTGATTCCATGTAAATAATCTAGATTGGTTGATCTTGCTAGTGTGATTACTCTACAAATTCAGCATGCTTATTAATTACGGTATTTGTAGCCATCATGGCAAGGAATATCCTCAGTTCTAGCGCCTGATGGCTAATCCAACGTGTAAATGGTGCAGACCCATGGATACATTGTTGGGAGCTAATATGGTGATGAAACAAATCAACAATTTTTATTTTATTTTATTTTTCTTTCTAAGAAGAAAGGAGAATCAGGACAGGAGCAGTAGTTCATGGAAGACAAGAAAAGGAAAAAGGACGAAAAAAGGAAAAGGGAAGCCTCTCAGAAGGTAAGCATATTCACAATGACTAGTAAGCAAGAAATTGTGTTTTTTCTTTTTGTTAGGATAATAATCAATCAATGTTCTTCAGGATTAATCATCTTGGAGGATTATTCTTTCTATAAGACAAAAAGAAAAGATTTTCTTGCTCTGAATAAATTCTGGGTTGTGCTGTTGTAAATCAAATATGTCTGCTAGTTTTGGGTGAATTTTGTAAAAGGTGACAAACCTCAACAACTACTTGTTGACCAGTAGTAAGAGTGTGGGGTACAATATTGATTCTTGCACGACTCGTCCTACTGTTGGTTTTTGATTAAATGACAGCAGTTGCATTCTTGTAAACCTCACATCATCTTTGGTTCTGTACTCAAGATTTTATCTTAACGTTGCAAGACTTTTTGTTCTGATGTTGACACTTTAACGTGTGGAAATATTTTATTTCATAATATCCTTATTTTTATGCTTTTTATGAATATGTTCTAAAAAAATGTTTTCTGTAATTTTAGGTCACAGAACAGAAAAACAAAGGTAAGCATGTTAATATTATGATAAAGATGTTGAGGGTGTGAAAAGTTTAACTGAGCTCATCAGTCTTATGATATTCAATCTTTCAATTTTTACCTACAATTAGCTTTTTTTGCCAGTTGTAACTTGATGAAATGTAGAGACTGTTAGAGTTCATTTTTGCCATATTAGTCCTCAGGCCCTGGAAGCGTTTGATGCGAGATAACACTGCATGACTTGTCATAAAATTTAAGAGTCTGCCAAGTAAAAATGCCTAGGGCAGTATTCATGAAGACAATTCATCTCCATCAGGGAAGTCTTTGTATTTTCCTCGCCTACCTTGTAATCTTTGTTTCAGACATATGCTTACCGCCTTAATTCTTTGAATATTATTTGTGAACTGAATCCTTTAAGTTGTTTTTTGTAAAATGATGGATAATCCATCAACATTCTTCTCTCTCTCTTACCATTCTCACAGTGCCAGACTTGTCAAAACCTGCGTCTGCTCAGTCTCCTGCCACTCAAAGCAGCTCTGCTTCCCCCAGCCCTGGACCCACCCCCTCTGCCTCCCCATCCCCAGCCACCTTGGGCCCTGGCAGTGCTGCCAACCCGTCACAGGGCGGCAACAATGCCAAGCGCCTGGCGGTGGCCAACGGACAGCCCACCACCAACACCATTTCTTCCTCCACCGCTGGCGGCCCCAGTGCTTCTGGAAACAGCAGTGCAGGTAGCGGAGGCGGAGCCCAGGCGCCTCAGCAACAACCGCGCTACATGCCGCGAGAAGTGCCGCCACGATTTCGCTGCCAGCAGGACCATAAAGTGCTACTGAAGAGGGGTCAGCCACCACTGTCCTCTATGCTGCTGGGGGGAGGAGGAGGGGATGGCCCCAATGCAAACATGGCTGCTGTCTCAGGTGAGTGTTCACAAAGCTTGGAAAAACAAGTGTCCAAAAATGTGTTTTCTTGTTCCGTCTCCTAGCTCAGTTCTCTTGTTGGATTTGCTTTTTTGTAGATTCTGGTGCAGCTGCCTCCTCATTGACCCTCACCTCATCATCAGTTGCTGCTTCTACTACTACTACTTCTAATTATGCAAATTCCATGTGGGGGACGAGCTCAAGCAGCCAGGCCTCCTCTCAGGGCAGGGAGAAGGTGATTGTCGATGGTAATGACCTGGAGGAGTGGCCTAGCATTGTTGGCAGCGATGGGGGAGGAGCTTCTTTCACCGGGGCTGGAGGAGGCAGCAGCAACAACGGAATGCCTGTGAACAGCGTTAGTGCCTCTGGCAACCAATCCTCACCCACTTCCTCGTTCTCTTTGCCCAATGAATGTATGCAGTCGTCCAACGGTGTGGCGTGGGGGATGGCTGCCTCCCAGGGTCACCTTGGAGGAGGAAGTGCAGTAGCTGGGCCTCTGCTACAACAGTCCTCCTCACTTTCCAAAGCCTCCACTGTGCCAGGAAGCCATGATGCCAGTGGCCCCGTAGATGGCAGCAGTGGTGTTACAGGTGCCAACTTCAATCCAAATGCCAACCCTTCAGCCTGGCCTGCCCTGGTTCAGCAGGATGGGCCTGCTGCTGCTGGGGAAGGGGGTCCGTCTTCCTTCCATCACCAGGGCCCTGGAGGGTCTTTGTCTGCCAACAACTCTGCTTCCCTGGGCCTGGGGCTGGGAGGTGGGGCAGTCGGGGTGCTGGGGGGTCACCCACCTTTATCTGTGAATCAATCAAACCCTCATCAGCGCCAACTTCACCAAATGCAATCCAGAGACAGAGAGATTGGAGGGGGAAAGTGGGACAGCGAATCAGCGGGACCAAAAATTGTAGGGGGGGAAGGCATTGGGGGAGGAATGGACTGTAGTGTGGGAGGAGGCGAGATTAGTGTGGGAGACCACAGCCTCGGCTCTTCATGGAGAAGCCAGCCTTCTTACCCTGCAGCTAACTCCAAAACGGGTGCCTCAAGAACTGATGGTTGGGAGGGTGGAAGCGGTGGAGCAGGGGGCTTCGGAGCTGCTGAAGGGGATAATGGGACTTCGGGTTGGGGATATCCAAATTCCACTAGTGGTGTTAGTGCTTGGGGCAGTGCTGGAACTGGGGGAAATGGTAGTCAAACCTCCGGAGCATCTCAGGGAGGGTGGGGGTCATCAGGAGTTGGAGTGGACAGAGGGGTTTCCGGTGGTGATTGGGGTGGTAACCCCACTAGCATTGGTGGAGCTAATACTGGAGGTGAGGGGATCGGTGGAGCTTGCAGCAGTAACAGCAGTAGTAGTGGAGGCAGCACAGCTGGCAACCCTCCTGCTGTCTCCTCCTCTCCCTCAACCGCCACTACTATGACCAGAGCCTGGGACAATCAGAAGGGAGAAGGGGACACAGGGGAATGGGGTGGGGGATTAGAAGGACAGGGAGCACAGGGGGGATCTTCATCCAGTGGTGGAAACTCCAGGAGTGGGAGTGGCAGCAGTCAAAGTCGCTCCCGTCGCCCGGCTCCTAATGCTGAAGCTGCCTTACAGAGCCTGCTCAACCGGTCTGATCTGGACCCTCGGGTTCTGTCCAACACAGGCTGGGGCCAAACACAGATCCGACAAAACACAGCCTGGGAATTTGAAGAACAGGGGGGACAGAGTAAAAGTGGGTCGTCATCATCAGCTACATCCAAACAACCGTCTTCTCTTGGTGGTTCTTCTCAGTATTCCAGTGGGCCCAGGACCCAAATCACTGATTCTGTAGGTCCAGGGGTCAGTCCTTCTCTGGTTCCTTCAGCTGGGTCCTCTGGAGAGGGCTGGGAGAGCAGCAGCAACAGTAGCAGTAGTGGGGCCTCTTTGTCTGGGAGAGCCCCACCACCTTCAGGCTCCAACATGAGGAATCTTGGCGTCTCTCAATCTGGGCCAGTGACCGCAACAGGGTCTGGTATGGGGTCAGGGGTAATTCCAGCACATAGCCAGCAAGGGAAGGCTTCAGGCTGGGGTGGAGGAGGGATGGGGGCTGGTGATGGCCAGGAGTCCAAGGGTTGGGGAAACGAGGAATGGAGAGATAGTAGAAGTGGAGGATCTGGAGGTGGATGGGGTGATCCTTCTCAACAGGGTGACCCAGTGAGTGGAGGCTGGGGAGGAAGTCAAGAGGAGAAAGGGACAGGGGGTTGGAAAGACATGGGAGGGAGTGGAGGAGGAAGTGGGTGGGGATCAGGGCAGAAGGCCGGGGTAGGTAGGGACTGGGGAGAGCAACTGTCCAAATCAAATAGTGGAGGAAGTGGATGGGAGGATGAGAGGAACAATGGAGGAAACTCAGGTGGGGATTCAGGTGGGGGTGGTTGGGGGAGTTGGGATGATGGTGCTCCACGTCGAACCTGGGGAGCAGGGGGCACTGGGGGAGGAGGTAGTGGAGGAGGGGGGGTGGGTGTTGTCGGGGGCATGGGGTCCAAACCCAATCAAAGTTGGAGTGGAGGAAACAAAATGCACCAGATGCCAAACAGCCAGCCGGGCTCCATCACAGGCCCGCAGGCACAACTGCAACAGCAACAATCACAGCCCCGCAATCAGCATCCACAGCGGCAGCAAACGCTGGACCAAGGGGCTATGCAAGGGGGCAGTGGGAGAAAACCAATCTCTCAGGCCCAGAATCAGAACCAAAGCTCAGGCTGGACCTCGGGGCCAATCCCTGGTGGTTCTTTAGGAAGTGGAAGTGGATCTGAACCAAGCGGTTGGGAGGAACCCTCGCCGCAGTCTATCAGCAGGAAGAATGAGATCGATGATGGAACATCAGCATGGGGAGACCCAACCCATTACAATTACAAGCCGGTTAACCTGTGGGACAAGAACAGTGCCCCTGTTGGCCAGCAGCCTCACAGCCAGAGTCAGGCTCAACAACAACAACAGCAGCAGCAACAGCAACAGCAGGGACCTCCAATTCAACAGCAGCCCAGCAGGCAGGCTGCAGGGCTCGGAGGTAGCAGAGACTTTAACACTGGCCAAGGACCTGCAAAAACTCCATCCATTGGTAAGAAGTTACACAAAAGTCAACCTGAAGTAAACCAATTGATATTACAGTTGTTTCTTTTTGGTTGAAAGTGGTTGCAGATGCTTCACTTCAGTAGTTAGTGATGTTTTTGTCAAGTGTTACTTATGACTGTCTGCACTGTCCAGACTGAGTTTGTCTGAGTTAAAATTAAATGATCTTCTTTGTTATACTGTGACTGGAGAGAGGACGCTTTGATTTTAGACCACTGTGCTAAAAAATATAGCTAATAACTTTTCAAAAAAAAGTGCAGGAGGAAGAGAGTAGCCAAAGCTCTTGGTACTTTTTGACCCCTGTGCACGAGAATCATTACCCTATAAGCATGCAGCAACTTCTGACCTCTCTAAAAGTGTAGACTTTGACTAATTGAGTGATAAAGCGGCGTTTCTCCTCAAAGAGTCCATTTATTTCATCGATACCTGTATCATCTGTGTGTCTAAAGGTCCTTCAGGTTGGGGTGGAACCTCTCCAACTAGTCCCACAGTAGACAATGGCACGGCAGCTTGGGGAAAACCTACTGAAACCCCTACTGGCTGGGGAGAACCTGATGATGCTGGAGGAAAGAATACAGGGTGGGGAAACCCTTCTCCTAACCCCATCAAATCTGGTAAGCCATTCAAACAAAGACCAGCACATACAATTTGATTATGAGGTTTGTGTCTGAAATGCTGAATTGATACTATATTTATGGCACTAGCATACCTTGTAGTCAGCTACGACAAGATGACATTAAAGCCAGATCTGTTCGTTAATCTTCCATGAAGTGAAAGTGCTTCAGGTCTTCTCTTTATTCCCGCAGGTTCAAAGTCTATGCAAGATGGCTGGGGTGACAAAGACAGCTCTGTTGCTGCCTCACGTCACTCAAGTTGGGAGGATGAGGAGGAAGGAGGCGGCATGTGGAACAGCACCGGCTCCCAGGGAAGCAGCTCGTCTTGGGGACAGGGGAGCAACGGGGGATGGGGACAGAGCCAGGCTGTGAAGAAGCCCAGCAGCAAGGTGGGTGACTGGTCTTGGTTGAAGAACAGAAAGAGACTTTATCATATGTTGGTAATAAATCTTTAAGGTAAACCATGGTCCTGCTGCTCACAAGTTTACATTCCCTGGCAGAATTTATGATTTCTTGGCCATTTTTCATAGAGTATGAATGAGACGAGAAACTTTTTTTTCACTAATGGTTAGTGGTTGCGATGAAGCCATTTATTGTTAAACAATCGTGTTTACTCTTTTTTTAATCATAATGACAACAGAGGCATCCAAAATGACCCTGATCAGACGTTTACATACCCAGGAGATTGTCATTCATATTCTCAGAAAAATGCCCCAAAAAAATCACAAATTCTTCGAGGGTATGAAAACTTACGAGCACAACTGTATTCTACAGAGACCTGTCAAAGGGTCAAAGCCCAAAGTGGAGGGTTTCGTTTATTTTTTCCAGTCTTGGAAAGCATTTAACTTCTTCATCTTTCTCCTTTGTCAAATCATTGCTCTTGCCCACTTTGTGTCCGTCCCACAGGGTCCACTGAAGACTGGAGGAGACTCATGGATGAGCCCCATCAACAGACAGTTCTCTAATATGGGACTGCTGGTAAGACTGAACATTTTCCAATCTACTCATATCACTGACTAAGGGTGCTGACATGAAGGCTTTAAGCACATTCGTATGGTATGAATACAATCTCACTGATGATGACGGTTGTTTTTTACTCTCAACAGAACGATGATCCCAGCGGACCCAACATGGACCTGGCTCCGGGTTCGCTCCAGGAGAAGAAGATCGATGTGGATAAAAGAGGCATGATGATGAATGATTACAATGGAGATCTGAGAAAGGGAGGAAGAGGAGGAGGTGGAGGGGGGATGACTTATCGTCCACCTGGTTCCAAAGAGGCAGTACCTGGGGATGCTGGGTCTTACTATGATAAGGTAATAATACCTCACTGCTGCCTCAGCTTTTTCTTGTCTCTTATGTCTCTCACATGTCCAGATAACATTTTGTCCTTTTCACTACTCTTTATTTCCCTCTGTGATTCTGTCTTTTTTCCTCGGCTTCCCCTGTCCCTCCTGTCTGAACCTTCCCTTTTATCCCCCCTTCACCAACTCTCAAATTGGTCCTCTATTGGCTGTCTCTGTGGCAGACCTTGCCTTTGACCAATCAGGATTGGTGCCTTGGGGAAGAGGGTCCTTACTCTCTGTACTCACCACCCACTGTCTACAAGCCCCATTCCCTCTTCAACCACACTGTCCCCTTTAGACAAGTAAGATAACCTCTCCTCCTGTTTCTGTCCTACCATTGTAACACTCGGTTCTTGTAGTTTTCTGTTTCCAAAAGATAACCGCTCGATAACACCTCCAGTTCTTCCTCCACGTTGAGCCGTTTCTCTTTGATCTGTTTGTTATTCATATCCGCTCTGTACTTTGACGGGTCCCCTTATGGTTTCATTTTCCATCCTCCATCACAGGGCGGCCACAGTATCTTTGGCAGTGGAGGAGGGATGGCTCCGTCAAGACACCAGCCAAGTGTCCCACCCCTAAACCAGTCCCCAGGGATACGAGCGCAAGTGCCTCATCAGTTCCTGTCACCTCAGGTAACGAGTGCTTCTGCTTTTATTTCTGTGATCTGAATTCTCTCCGGCAGTCTGCGCGCTCACACTTACATAGGCTCAGGAAGTATGTGGGCTGACAGTCTGTCTGTGTCTCTGTGTTACAGTGAGTCATCCTTACTGTTTGTTTTTTTGTTGCTTAGTGACCAATTAAATGCAGAGTAACTTCAACTTTAATTTTTTTTTTTCAACTTGTGGCAAAGCAAACCTTTATGCCACTTTTGCTCGTCTTCTGCTTGGGATTTTCTGATGTTTTAATATCAGGTGGCTTTTATAGAGAAATATTGCACCCCTAGGAAATGAAGTATTTCCTCCATTGAGATCATTGCTGAATCAGTCACATGCATGGGGTCAATCAAGTATCTCACAGGCGTGTTTTCCTGCGGGGAGTGTTCTTCCTGATAATGATCTGCTTGTTGTGTACATGGTGTATGTTTGTCAGATAAGTCCCAGGGGTGCAAAAACACTCAACCAGACATTGATCGTGATTAATCACCCGCCTCTGAGGAACACAAAGTAAAACACATTTTACATTCACTGATTCAAGGTCGTTACTTTTTAACACCGTCTAATGAGCACATGAAAAAGAATCAGTGTTATGTGTGGAGGAGCAGCAAGCAAATGGTTGTCGCTTATTGTGACAGTACCAAAGCGTTTCTGTGGTAACAGGTGTGCCTGCCTGCCGTTGTGTCTGTCTGCAGGTGCCAGGCTCCGTGCTAAAGCAGATGCCCCCTCCCAGCGGGAGCGTGGGGGGTGTCGGCAGCGTGGGAGGGATGGCAGGACTGGGGGGAGGTGTGTTCCCTCCGCAGCTGTCCCCCCAGCATATCGCCATGCTCAGCAGCATCTACCCACCGCACATCCAGTTTCAGTTGGTGAGAAGCAAATATACTGTCCACCTCTACACATCAGTCTAGGGCAGTGGTTCTCAAGTCCAGTCCTCAAGGCCCACTGTCCTGCATGTTTTGGATGTTTCCCTGCTCCAACACACCTGATTCAAATGATTACCTCATTTTTAAGCCATAACAGAGCTTGATAACGAGCTGATCATTTGAATCAGGTGTGTTGGAGCAGGAAAACATCCAAAACATGCAGGACAGTGGGCCTCGAGGACTGGACTTGAGAACCACTGGTCTAGGGTTTTGTCCCACATCTGCTGAGTCTGGAAACAGTTTGAG
The DNA here is from genome assembly GCA_962446985.1 of Xyrichtys novacula. Taxonomy (NCBI): domain Eukaryota; kingdom Metazoa; phylum Chordata; class Actinopteri; order Labriformes; family Labridae; genus Xyrichtys; species Xyrichtys novacula. Next base: position 13,691,287 of record OY660882.1, on the reverse strand, counting down.
AAATGATTTGATAAAGTCTTATGTGATTTGGAAAAGCACAAAATAAAGAAATACAGAGTAATGTGAAAATCAGTTTTCTATACTTGTAATTTTTAAAAGTCAAGTACAGCAAATCTTCCAGATATACCAGGGCCTGTATTTGTCATCTTACCTAAGGCACCAGGCCTTTATAAGAAGCAGGCTTCTATAATTGACCAGCCTTTAGATCTATATATCTTTTTCTATATATTTTTTTTATTTATGCCAAGTGCTTATTGATTGAGAAGTATTCTTATTTACATATTACAGGGTTTCTAAACAGTTGGAATTCCCATACTTTTCCATACCCTACTCTTTAATTTTTGGAAATACCTACGTTTCTATTTTTAGAAAACAGTATTTTAGAACTGTGGTAATAGTCTGGAAACATAGGTATTTTTCCATACTTTATTTCTCATTTACCATACTTTTTAAGACCTGGAAATTGATCAAACTACTTCCATACCATTCTTTCCATACTTGCCTAGGAACCCTGATATTAGTACAAAGTGAGGAGCAGGTTCATACGGAGATTTGTGCCCACTGAGTGAAAAGTACCTTATGTGCCAGATCTGATTGCACTCATTTAAATCAGCAATCATGAATTTAATTGGTGCAAATACACTTCTTTCTGTGTAAATGCCTCCATAACAAAATTCACCTAAATCACTATCCTGTTGCTGAAGCCTTTGTGTGAAATTTTAACCATTTGCACTGAAGGATTTAAAACTCTTCAATGATCAGAGCAACAAGCCTTCATCTGGATGGCCAAGAAATAGTGTATCTGACCTCAGAGTCTATTACAATTACTTGTACAATTAGCCTAACCCCACACACGCAGGCTGTACCATTCACACAACAGAGCACTTATTTATATATCTATTCATTTAAGGAGCTGCTTTTTGCTTGCTTATTCTAGGGTGTAAGGTGGTATAGTCCCATCTGTCATGAATCAATTCCACAATAAAATGGAAAGGACTTTACCTTCCATCAAGCTCTCTCCATATAAAGTGTATGTAAAGGATATAGTGCTGCAAGGACAAAAGAGCACAGAGCAGATGTAATCAGCCACAATTAAAATGCAAAACTGGATGAAATGCCTAGAGGTGGCCTCTGATGTAGTTCTCCCCGTATCTGATGTTATAATTGTACAGAAAGTGAAGCTGTTTTATTATCATAGAAAACTTACCAGGATGTTGGTCTTTATGATAGAAATGTGAAAGTGCCCCAGCCAGTAATTGAAAGCTGGCTTTCATTGACTTGTAAAGGTCACAATTCTGGTTATAGTAAGAGACCTCACCGCAGTTTAAATACCGGGTCTTTGAGGTTTTTATAGTAATCAAGAATTTCTCTGACTGTAGCTGTTCAGAGAGGAAGGATTATGTTCCCAGTGTCACATCTGTTTTCAGGAAACACACTCAACATCTCAGACTCTTTGATCAAATACATAAAGCAGATCAATAAACAGGGCAGCCCAAACAATCACACTTGGGCTTCACATCATTAAGTTGACACATTGTTTTATTGGTGTACCCTATATTTCTGACTCATCTGTAATCTTACATGTCCTTCGTTTCTTTTTCCGGGCCATTCTGCCGGTGTATGCACAGGCTTGTCAGCTCCTCCTGCAGCAGCAGCAGCAGCCCCAACAGCAGCCACAGCAGCTCCTGCAAAACCAGAGAAAGTTCACACCAAATGTGCGGCAGCAGGCCGACCCTCAGCAGGTACAGACAAACACAACATTTCACTGGCTCCTTCACTTATTGACAGCCTCCTTCCTGACCACCTATTTGTCGCCTGTCCTCAGCTGGCCAGGATCATGGCGGTGCTACAGCAGCAGAGGCAGCAGCAGCAGGTCGGGGGTTTAGGTGGCAGCTCCAAACTCTCCCCCTCCCACCATGGTGGAGGTGGTCCCAAACTGCCCGGGGCTGATCCCCTGCCCCATCCAGGGCTGGCAGGATCTATGGCTGACCTGCATCAGAAAACTCTGGGGCCTTATTCTGGTGAGGGGCTGTCTCTACCCTCGTTTCCCGCTCATATATGTCAGTGTATTTGAATGAGCGACAATAGAAATGTTTTTACTTTGAATTTAAAATAATTGTTTCCTCAGGTTTCAGTTCTGGAGTGAATCTACCAGGTCTGGACTTGGGCAGCCCTGTTGTGGGGGGTCCTGGGGGCATGAAGGACTATGGCGGTCAGAAGTCCCGATTCAAATGGATGATGGAGGGACAGTCATCTCCAGACACCTCCTCACCAGAGAACGCATTCCACAAAAACGGTGAGATGATCTGTGTGTCTGGGGTTTGATAAGACATGGAGGAGCATGGTGTCATGGTGGAGTGTTAAGAGAATTAGGTGTGAAGTCACTCGGTAAATCACAGTGCAAAGGAAATGTGTTGTTTAGTGATGGAACATACATCATCCATCCTCCAGGTCCTGTCACCCCAATGAAGATGCCAGGGGGCTCGCCCTACTCTCAGTACGACATGATGGTTGGAGACGGGCTCAGTGACAACTGGCATCGCACCCCTGGAAACAAGATGGGTGCTAAGCCAGCGCCCACACCCAGCTGGCCTCCTGGTTAGTGCAAGTTCTCATTCAAGCATTAATCTGAGCTGTTTCACCTTCAAGGGAACAGTCCAGGTTGCAGTGGTAAACCAAAGACCACATCAGTCTGCTACATGTTTTCCCCTAACTCTCTACTCCGGCTTTTCTTGTCTCTCTTTTCGGTCACAGCTCCTCCTTTTTAGGAGTTTAATTTAAAACTTCCCCCAATTGAGAGTTTGTGTATTTTTCCTTTTATAGAGTTCCAGCCAGGCGTGCCCTGGAAGGGAATTGATCGTGTTGACCCTGAATCTGACCCCTACATGACCCCAGGAAGCATGATGGGAAATGCAGTGTCCCCCAACCTCAATGATACTGAGCACCAGTTGTTACAAGATAATACAGGTAAAAACATAATATAACTCTGTTTTCTACGAAAGAGGATTAGGGCCAGGAGGAGAGAAGAAAATCATTACAGGAGGGTGATTTTTGTAAATTTCCATTTTGAGTTAAAAGTCAAAATTTTAAAAAGTCGAAACTTTGAGATTAAAGTCGAAATTTCGAGATTGTAAATGTTGAAATTTCGTGAATAGTGTTGAAATATTGAGATTTGAAAAATTCAAATTTGAGATTAAAGTCGAAATTTCAGGATTACAAAATGTTGTGAATAATTTGGAAATTTCAACTTTAATCTCGAAATGAAATTAAAAAAATTTCCCTCCTGTTTGTTTGTTTTTTTTTGTTTTTTTTTTGTTTTTTCTCTTCTTGTGGCCCTAAACCTCTTTCCGAGTTTTAAGTGTCTTGTCAGGTTGCAGCAGCAAATATTTTTTCTCTTTGTCTTTATAACTCAGACCTCTTTTTGTCTGTCCAAACTGCTTCTCTTTTTTGCCAATTCCCTAAAGTATATACTAACACTGATTCTCTTCGGTAAATATTTGTTACATTTGTGTCTGAAAATTTTTTGAACATGGTTTCTGTGGGTGATTGTTTGCAGATTCCACCCCACCCCTCAACACCTTGCTGCCTTCACCTGGTGCCTGGCCCTACAGTGCCTCAGACAGTCCCCTGAACAACGCACACAACTCAGGTACCCGCAGAAAAACACATTCACAGTCACATTCTGGGGCTGGTGTTAATTTGGGCCAATCAAAATTGTATCTGCTACTTTTTTATTTTTGGTCATGAGTTTGAGATGTGTGTGTATCTATCTACAGTTGTGTACTGGTTTTCATTGTATGAACTTCTCCGGATCAAACTTGCTTTCTTATCACCCCACAGCAAAGTACACAGACTACAAGACCAGCTGGCCCCCAGAGCCAATTGGCCCCAAGTCCTGGAAAGCCAGCCGTGGCAGCAGCCAGTCACAGCTGTCCCGCCCACCTCCAGGGCTAGCCAGTCAAAAGCAGCCGTCGCCTTCTCCTTGGTCTGGAGGAACTCCTCGATTGGCTGGCCGTAGCTGGGCTGGGAGCTCAAGCACCACCGGTAATGCCCCAATACATTCTGTATGTTGCTATGAGTCCATGTATATTTGATTTTGAGGAGCATTAGTGTAAGCAGGAAAGAAAGTTATTCATCATTTAGCTAAGGGGCAAAACAGAGTAAGATAGTGTTTACTGTGAGTGTGGAAAACTCACTCAGGTTTTTCTGTTTGCTCTCCTCGCAGGCTCGACCTGGAGTGATGGCAGCTCTCGGGAAAGCTGCTGGTTGGTGCTCAGCAACCTCACACCACAGGTAAACACACAGACGTATTATACAACAACTGCTTCAGCTAGTAGAGGAGAAAAACATTGCACCTTCTTGTAGAGCTGTAACCATTTTTTTAGCTTAGTTAACTCACATTGTACTTGCACTGAAAGAGAAAAAAGTAAACCCACACAGAGCAGAGTCTTTCACAGCCCAAACACACGAGTCCGACATTTGTCTCACCATCATCTATTTTGTTTGTTCCTGCAGATTGATGGCTCCACTCTGAGGACCATCTGTATGCAGCATGGCCCTCTGCTGACCTTTCACCTTGGCCTGACCCAGGGCACCGCTCTGATTCGCTACAGCTCCAAACAAGAGGCAGCCAAGGCCCAGAGCGCACTGCACATGTAAGATTCAGTCTGTTGTTCTCATACACCTGAAAATTTCAAATGTTTGGAATAACTATGCGATTATTAATACACTCAAGTTTTGTTCAGTGACTCTCTGACCTCTTGTTCTTACCAGGTGTGTTTTGGGTAACACCACCATCTTGGCCGAGTTTGTGAGTGAGGAGGATGTGGCTCGCTACATTGCACATTCCCAGGCAGGAGGAGCAGGGACCGCTGGAACCACAGCCAGCTCTGCAGGCTCCGGGCCTACAGCCGCCTCCACCGTGGGGGCCAACGGTAACGGAGGGAGCTGCGAGAGAGTCGGCGCGGGAGGCAGCGGCGGGGGAGGAGCAGCAGCAGACGGAGGCTCCACAACCGGGGTAGCAGGAAGCGGAGGAGCCGGGCATTCCAGCTCAGGGTGGCAGAGTCTGGACAGCACAGGCAGCTCATCGGACCAGCCTGCCACCCAGGGCTCCGGGCTGAGCGTCTTCGCCCAATGGAGCAGCAACGGGGCCGGGGTGGGTTCGACCGGAGGTGTGGAGACAGGAAGGCAGGGTCTGTGGGGGGGCATGGGCGGGATGAGCGGGGCGGGGTACCCTGGCAGTACTCTCTGGGGTTCCCCGGCACTTGAAGATTGTCACCAGATGGGCAGCCCTGCCTCACTGCTGCCAGGGGACCTGCTGGGAGGGGGGTCGGACTCCATCTGAAAGGGCCAACTGACACACACACACACTTACACACATATACACACACATATATTGACACACACACACTCAAGTTTACCCCTAAGTTGTAGTACATATTTGTCACTGTATTTATTTACACATGAATATTGAAATAAAGCTACACTGGTTAGCAAAAAAAGTAGACGGTCAACAATCTTACAAACACACAGACTACATGCAGTACATGTACACATACTTGCACACGTTAACATTAAGCCGCTTAACTTTAAATGAAGACAACAGTAAAACTTGAACCGGGGAAAAAGGTGAAATCCATTAAACTCTTAGGACTCAACTGGATAGTTCTTTGTCTTTTTACTCCAAATCTCACCATCTGCATTCAGAGACCCGATCACTCAGGCATGCACTGTAGACAGGCTCAGCCAGAGTCGTACACATCAACAAGTTTAGCTATTGCTGTTTTTAGTGTGCCACAAATTATTATTCTTTTCTTTCGTATTGCTATTTAATGGTCGAATCTCAAAGTCAGACTTGCAGACTGAGCCCTTGTAGACCTGGCTGGCTTACTTCTGAGTTCTCATGTTCGGATGTTTGAGAGTGGGGAAGGATCTGAAGTTTGTTGAAATTTTTCGGGACAGCGCCACACTACTGAGTCAAACGGACTATCAGCAACCTTTTGAGGTCTGGAAAAAGGAGAGTGTTTTTAAGTAGGTACTCACACCTCTACCTTGGTGGGAATATGCCATCAACATGGGACCCAGGGTAAAATAAAAAAAAAATAAAAAAATGAAACAAAAACAACATTAGCCAAACTTGCACTATATGCCTCTGGGTTTGTTGTTGACTCATCCTCCACAAATCCCTCCATGTTTTAAAACAGAGCTACAACACAACTACACAGACCTTACTGGACGACTTAATGTTACAACAGCAGTGGCCTTGGCTAACACCCAGCGGCCACCCGCCTGCCATGTCAGCAGCATCACACCTTCTCATCGGTTACACTCTGCTCTTATATTTGACAAGCAAAATTGTAACTCCTTGTTGATGTATGTCGGTTGTTTATCATTTTTTTTCTTCTGTTTTAAAAGAAAAAGAGAAATGTGTGAAACTTTGTGAAAATCCAGAGATGTCCTTTTTTTGCCCTTCAAACACTGACCTCGCTATTGTATTTTTTCTTACTCGAGAAATCAAGTTGGTTATTATATATTGTCATGATGTTAATGATGACTATGATCACTTATTTACTCGCTGTACAAGGTGCCCTCCTGCCTGCCTGTGTGTGCATGAAAGGAGTGATGATGACAGTATGACCGAATGGAGAAGATGTGATGAAGATGATGATGACGATGATATCAGGAGTGTCTGTGTTATTGCTACAATGTTGAATGTTTTTTTTTTTTCTTTCTTTCTTGTCCATGAGAGATTCATGAGAATCATTTGAGCGCATTGGTTGGTTTGTTTGTCTGTGTGTGGTTGCTTTTGAACACTTATCTGCTCCAGTCAGGGAAGTGAATAGATGTTAATCTGACAGCTTGCATTTAAGAGAGAATTTGTGTGCGAGTGTTGTGTGGATGTGTTTCGTGCGTGTGTGTGCTGGACGGTGTGTAATAGCTAAAAAGTTCAAAAACATTGGCACTATTGCATATGTCTCTTAAGTTGTGTTTTTAGCAGCATTTTTTTTTTCTGTTTGTAATTTTTTTTTTCTGCCAAATGCAATAAGAGAATATTTTGTTTTTAAGACGAAGCAACCAACTGAAGGCATTTCTATTAAGATGCCAAATCCTACCATACCAAGCTGAGCTGGAACAGTGTTTTACAGACACGTTAAAGACATTACCTGTTATATTTTACTGTTTGTTTTTGTTTTTTGTTTTTTTCTGTTATTGTGTATCAGTTTAAATTAAGTCAGTCTTTATTATCACTCCTGTTCAGGATGTTTTCATTTGTTTCAGATGTTACAGAAAGGAGAGGAAATTAATTTAAAGCAGAAAAGAACAAGATAATAAAGGTTGAATTGAAGTCTAGTGGTTGTTTGCTTTCTTGGATGTTAGGATGTCAGAAATTCATAACACACACACCTTAGTTATTTTTTTTTTAGCGTGCAGCATTATTCCATACAATGTCAGGTAAGCACTCACATAGTTAGCTGTAAGATACTCAAAGTTCTCAAAGACTTACTATCAACCCTTCACATGAAGAAGCGGGGCAAGATGGCATCTTGTGAGGGGGAATCTGCATGTATTGGCGGGTATTTCTTGCCCATTCACTGTTTTGTTTTCTGTTGCCTAACTAAATGTAGATAAAATTTTCATGCTAAAAATGAATCCCATCGATTCAAGGTTCCCCGCTTTTATAGATGCAGGAAAAAAATCTCAGCATAACTAACTAGGACTTTTTGTTTACTGTGATAAAAGTTTATAATCACAGTTAGTGAAACTCATTTCTGTCTGAAAAAAGTCAAGACTTTTTCTCACACTTTATTTACAAGCTGCACAAAACTCAAACTGAAAGTTGAAAGATTTTTATGGAACTCAACTTGTCATTTTCATCTGTCAGGAATATAGAAGTGCTTGCACATTTTCTGTTTTATTTTTCATGTGCCGACTGAACCTAAAGTTTAAAAATGAGCTGGAAATTATGGGATCTACGAATGAACAATATACTTCTGTATAAGATGAAAAGAAATTATATTTCCATTTTAAATTTTTACTGAGTCATGTTCAAAACCAAGTTGACGTACTGTATACTCTTTGGGTCAAGGTCATATTACAAAAATTAAGTCATAGTAAAGTTATATTATTACGAGTCATGTTATGAGAATAAAGACGTGTTAAAGTCGTAGTTTGGTTCTTGGTGAGCTACCTGTGTTAAAATGAGAAACCTAGACCGTCTCTTTGAATGTTTGGATACTTATGGTTACTTAAGCTGAGACCTTTATAACAGCATTATGTGACTAATTGTTTACACGTTTTAATTGACGGCATTTAATTCACTGTTAAGGATGATATAAACAAAAGTGACAGTTAAGTGCAAGTAAATGTTTCAAAATAAAAGCCCAGAGAACCTTTTTCCTTTTAATTCTGAATCGAAAACAAGAAAATGAAAAAATTGTTCCTCTATTTTCTCGGTTTTGGTTTAAAATGGAAGAAAAAAAACTAAAATTGCTAGTGTCTCATTTCCATCTAAAATAAAAATTTACCCTGACTCCTAGTGTGTCCTGTGCTACAGTGGCCGAGAACCGCCACTACTGCAAATGAAAAAGAATGCAAAAAGAAGTCACAAAAAAGTTACCAATGCAACAAAAAAAGAACCCGAAGCCCACTGCAAATAAAAAAAGAAACGTGCAGATTAAAGAAAAAGAAGCCAAAATGGAAGTTAACAATGCAAAAAAAAGTGGCGTTGCAAAAGAAGAAAAAAAGTTACTTACTGCGAAAATAAAAGGATGCAAATAAGAAAAAAAAAAAGCCACAACGTAGGTGAGCTGTCTGGGACCAACAATGATTATGCACCGGTGTTTATGATCTAGGCACAGAAGACGACGGCAAGAAGACGAGCAAAGAAGTAAGTGGAAAGGTTATTGTTTAATTTCACTTTGTGTGCTTTTCAATGTGTCATTTGGTTAGGCCATGTAGCGCAAATAAAAAAAAATTATTTGCAGCAGTGGCGATTCTTGGCTACCGTACTGTGCTGATCCGGTAATTCTCCCCTCAAAAATATCTGAGGTGGTTTGTGTTAAGGTTGACAGTTTTCAAGTGACTTCCAGTAACTTCTGTTGAGGCTTTTTTATTTATTTTTTATTTATTTTATTTGCAGCAGTGGCGGTTCTCGGCCACCGTACTGACCTGATCTCGTAATTTTCCCCTCAAAACATCTGAGATGGTGTTAAGGTTGACAGTTTTTTGGGTTGGTCATTGGTGCAACTTCCACCAGAGGGGGTGCAACTTCTCCTATACACGGGTAAATCTATACACAATAAACATTTCATAGAAGCATAAAGGAAGCACAATTATACCCGTCTTGTGATCATGCTGTCTTTGTTTTCAGCAGTAAAAGAGTGATTTGTGGAAACATGAAGACGCTTTAAATGAGAGCTGTGCGTCGCTTTGCTCCATTCATGCCTGCAGAGACCAGCAGCAGCAGCAGCGGCGGCTTTAAGACAATCCGGGCATCTCTTCCAGTCTGTGGATGACATCATTGATATTGTCAATGGTGTAAACTGAGAGAGGGCTGGGTGGGGGAGTTGTGAGGGGGAGAGAGAACCGCGGCCACGATAGAGAGAGGGAGAGAGAGAGGACCTCAGTGTCTGGTTTTGGTGTTTTTTTCCCTAACAAATCGTGACAGTAAGCAGCTTCCAGAGTCATTGGACTAGGATCAGTGGTGTATTTGGGGGTCACTGCTCGTGAGTAGGGGGGGCTCGGGTCACAGATCTCCGAGGTTATGAGCCGTCCGAAGCCGCGTCGGTGCGTCGCTGTCCAGGGTCCTGAGTGAGACAGAGCCAGCCAGCGACCACGGAGCCTGACATAACCCGGTGAGGAGGCGGGGGTGTGTGGGTGGGGGCTGTATGTCGGCTAGTCAAGGTGTCTGGAGGCGTGTATGTGTGCATGATGGTGCGTGTGAGGTGCTTTGGGTTAGACAAATAGAGCCCAAATAGAGTCGTGTTTGGGCGGGGGTGCGCTCGTTCAGGGGTCCTACCTGTACATAGAGGGTGCGGTTAGGGGAATTATCAGCACGTTTGATGCTCACTGATGGATGGATGGTGTTTTTATGCATTCAGCACACTGGCCGTCTCCTCTCCTGTGGTATCTGGGGCAGCTGCATGAAGTATTGTCCCTGAAAATATAGCATCACGCCTGTTTTTGCAGTCCTTTGCAGCATTAGTGGGTCCCAGTTTTGTAACACTGACAGTGTGGAAGCACCTAGGATGCTGAGAGGAGATGTGCTGGATAGACCTGAGGTAAAAGGGTTTGGTAATGTGCAGCAGTAGCTTGCTCTGCTTTATTTTCCCTGCACAGTAGATGTAAAGGGGGTGTATGTAGGTCTATGATGCAGCCAAGCGTTAAAAATGAGCTCAGTCAGTGTATAGTGCAATGTCAAACTGGCTTGTAAAGCCTAACCTCTGGCAGAAAAAGCCCTCACTCTCTTCCCGCTCTGAGCTCTTATACCATTAGGCTTGGGTGAGGAAAACATGACTCATTCGAATTTTACCAGGGGGACTCCAGTCAGAAATTTGGACTTTATGCAAATCTCTTGTACACAGGACCAGACTCCCTTGAAGTGCTTTGGGAAGAGTGTGTGAGATGCTGATCCAGCTCCCCCCTGCAGCCTTGAATAAATCATGTTATACAACTCTATGTTCTGTTCTTCTCTGCTCTCACTTTTCCCCTATGCACTTTATAAACACTCCATTGGCCTACATAGTTGTCCTCTGAGATACCAGTGTTTATTATCACATCCTACTGAGGTGTAACTTTGACTTAACAAATTATGGCCGCTTGAAGCGAGGAGACTCTATTAGTTAGTGTGTGATTAAAATGATTTGATGACTTAATGTCACTGGAGAGGAAGTGAGCAACATTTTCCTTCCTGGTTTCAGTCATTCCATGCAGGCTGCACTACGTCATTGTTGAGCCTCGGTAATTTGCACTTCTCATTCTTTCTCATGTCTCCTGTCAATCTCCTCACAAGCCTCTTCTTTCATTTTCTGTCACAATACAGCTTCTTCAGGGCTCATCACTTTGAATTTAAACTCTGCAGCTTTGCACCACTGTCCCTTTACTCTATTGATCCCCAGTGATTGATGATGGCTTGTGTATGTGTGTATTTTTCCCTACAGTGAGTTGAAAAGCTCAGGAGCCATGGAGTTGAGGGTGGGAAATAAGTACCGTCTTGGGAGGAAGATAGGGAGTGGATCCTTTGGAGATATTTACCTCGGTGAGAACTTGTTTTGGCTTCACCTCTTCATACGGTGTCCCTGTTGTTATAAACTTTCAGAAAGTTGACACGATGCACATGTTTCACTGTTTAGATGAGCAGCAATTCTAGTGTACTGTGGAATCATTCGATAAACTAGGACTGTATCTGTGGCGTTTATCTCACCAGGCTCCAACATCGCTACAGGAGAGGAGGTAGCAATCAAACTGGAATGTGTGAAGACCAAGCATCCACAGCTCCACATCGAGAGCAAATTTTACAAGATGATGCAGGGCGGAGGTAAGACACGCTGAGAAAACATTCAGAGTTGTTTGTAAGCTAAGGGGGCATTAAGTGGTGTTAATCAGGGCTGCTGTAATGTTTATGGAAGTATTACTATGCAAAGAGAGCTTGGAAGACATTTAGACTTTATGGAACATTCAGGGTCATTCAGGGACAAGAAAAGCATCTTTACTGGTATCAGGAGTATTTAAGTCTGGTTGTTGATAGTGAGGTATTTATATTCACTCCAGCACTGAGGTATAGTCAGGCCTGTTGTTTAAGAGTTTAAGGGTTTACATGTTATGATGAAAAATAAAAGTTAGGACAAAACAGGGTAAAATTAGATAAGAAAATAAGCAATATTTTAAATAATTTAAAGCTCCTGTGAGGAATTTTCTGTTTGTACCCCTTGTGAACATTGCAGTCTTTGCTCTGAATGCTGTAGAAGTATCTTTCGACAAAAACCCTCATTCTGCTGACTTTTGACTGCCAAATCTATAATTCATAGTGAATATTTTATGTAAAATTGTACAAACACTGCTGTTTCCTTTTGCAACTTGGCTGACACCAACCACCTCACAGTGGTCTCAGGCAACACAAATGGCGGTACATGAATTGTCAGTCTTGGCCTTGATGGCCTTGTTTGCTTTTGAATATCCTGCAAAGACACTACTTTGAAATTCAGTTTATTTCGTAAATATAAAAAAATAAACTCCTTTTGATAATGTAAACAATTTAGGTGCTCCATATACAGTACGATTGATCAAATGTAAGTAGAGGAATAAGTAGAGGTCCAAGTACACAGAACATCATAAGAATATTCAAAGCTTTAATATCTATATTACAGTATTATTATAACCTCGCACTTAAAAAAAGATTTAAATTATTTTTAACCCATCAAAATTTGCTTTTATCAACATTTTACAGTGACCCAACTTTTTTGAAATTGGGTTAGTAAATAGATTGTAAGTCTAGTACACTACATTGCATTTTCCTTTTTTCTTAACTATTTTATGTTTTTACTTTGGTCCTCATGGTCTCATTTTATGTCGAATGGTGCTTGTATTGTTTGGGTTCCTTGTGACATTAAAATGGCCTTCAATTCTGTTTTAACTGAGCTTTTTGTTTTTATCTGTCTTTTTCCATGTGCTCTATGACTACATGTCAAAGCACTTTGTAAACTTCTGTTTTTTAAAAGTGCTATACAAATAAAGTTATTAAAGTTATTACATTTAGTCAATACTATTTATAGGTTTTTTATTGTAGTTTTTTCCTCTGTGTTATATGCAATAATGGAAAAATGGCTAAACTATTCATTTTAAAGTTATAAAAAGATAATTAGTAGATGCTTTGGTAGCAGTGTTTCAATGGCTGAAACACTAGTAGAGAGATAGTTCAGGGAGTTGGCATACAGAAATAGATATATGGCTACAGTTGGCTCAAAGTAATGTATGATTAGTTAAAATAGCTAACTTGAATATAAGGATATGTTGTGAAGCTTTAAGTGATAAAAACATGTTTTCAACAGTAAACACAAAGATAAACAGATTCATCTCAAAGTGATGAAAACGCTGTTAATGGTTAGCTCAATATAAAGGTAGTTAATATAAAGTTATGCTGAAATAAATGAGGTAGTGAAAAACCTTGAACTACATTGTTCATCTGTGCATGTTAAAAAGCAGCAGCAGCAGGCCTCAAACATAAAAAGAAGTGGGTCAACATATGGGTGGATAGATTGTGGACGTGTCTTTGTTTCCCCTTTGTTTTCCTGCGTCCTACCTTCTGATTTGCCCTCTTGCCTCAAACAGTGGGAATCCCATCTATAAAGTGGTGTGGAGCAGAAGGTGACTACAATGTCATGGTCATGGAGCTGCTGGGTCCCAGTCTGGAGGACTTGTTCAACTTCTGCTCCCGCAAGTTCAGCCTGAAAACAGTCCTGCTGCTGGCCGACCAGATGGTGAGAAAGACCGACTGTTCTCATTACGTGATATGAAACACATTTTCCAGATTTCTTCTGAGGTTCAAAGTCAGGACTTCCTCTATCCTAACTATGTATACACCCAAAGAGTGGAGTAGGAACATGTGAATGTTTCATGGGGCCACCTTCAGGGTCTATTTAGCATTTCAAGACAGAGCCAAACACTGATATTTGAGGATATTAGTGAGGATTAAACTGTTCTTTGAGAGTAGTTGTTTAAATTTGATACCTTTGTTTGCACTGAAGTCAACCTCAGGCCGAGATGTCACACATATCTCGATAAATGGATACTGCTATTTTTAGACTGGAACTAAATGGATCATTTGAAATCGGAGAATAATTCTCATCTAAACCTCAGAAGCTTGTTTTCTGGCTTGAGATCAGGCTTATCCCCTCACTATCTTCCAACGTTCAGCTCCTCCATAAAAGTCAATTCCAATCTAGGACATGGAGGCTCCGCAAGATGGCCTAATCCTTGTTGCAGAGGTCAGACTGCAGTGTCTTTTATGAGTCTCTTTAATCACTTGTGTGTCATTCTCAAGTTTACAAGTGGCACATTTGTTCATTTTGTCCCACTTTCTATCTGCACTTTGACCTTTTTTTTCACAACTTTCTCTTGTCTCCTTTTTTACATCTCTCCTCTCCTCTATCCCCCACTTTCCTAAAGAGGCAATAACTAAGATTTTAACTAGACCATAACATGAAACGACCTCTATATATGTGTGCAGACTGTCTGACAGGATTATGGATCAATACCAAGACTTAACTTTTATCTCACTTAGCGATGAGATTTTTGGCCTTTAAAACCCACTCTCTGTTAAAGATCAAATCCTATGTGAACATAAAAACTTCAGCAGTATAGTCCGCTGGCCATTACCAGTAAAAGTAATTAAAGGATTCTTTGCCAGAAGCTCCCACTAAAGTGCAGATCAAACCGAAACATCCCTGCAGGATGGGATTTAATGTTTGTGTCTGGCTCCTGTGTGTTTTTAAGCAATGCTAAAGGATCAATACACCACTGCACAGATGGCATTATGATGCACCATACAACTCAATTTCTTTTAGTTAAAGCCCCATTAAGGAACTCTCCGTTGTTGTCAGTTTTGGCGCCCCCTGTGGACAAAGTGACAGCTCTTGTCTCTTTTTACAGATCCACATATTTGAGTTCAGGCATTAAAAATATTTTAAAAGAAGTTGTTTCTCTTTTTGCTAATGTGAACTATTTTTCCTGTAACTCTGCAAAAAATCATAAACTAAATGCTCTTTATCATATTTGCGCTCCAGATCAGCAGGATTGAATACATCCATTCCAAGAACTTCATCCACAGAGACGTGAAGCCTGACAACTTCCTGATGGGGCTCGGAAAGAAGGGCAACCTGGTCTACATTATCGACTTTGGCTTGGCTAAGAAATACCGCGACGCCCGAACACACCAGCACATCCCCTACCGCGAGAATAAGAACCTCACTGGTACCGCCCGCTATGCCTCCATCAACACTCATCTGGGCATCGGTAAGACTGCACACACACCGAGATTGGCCTAGAAACCTGTGAGGATGTGATTGTGTGTGTTCTGCAAACCCCACTGTGGATTGTGTGTGTGCTCACTGCAGAATGTCAGTGGACTATGTTGAAATATGCATGCTTATTGATCGGCGGTTTCAGAGAAGCTGCCTCTTTTCTATTCCTTTTGTTTCTTCCTTCCTTTTCCTTCTTCTTCTCTCTTTCGGTCCACCCCTATGTTTTCTTCTTCTGCCCTCAAACTTGTTTTGTTGTTTCAAACTCTTCTCTTGCTCATGATCTTTTCCCTCACAGAGCAGTCAAGACGAGATGACCTGGAGTCTCTGGGCTACGTTCTGATGTACTTCAACCTGGGCTCTCTGCCCTGGCAGGGGCTCAAGGCTGCCACCAAGAGGCAGAAGTATGAACGCATCAGTGAAAAGAAAATGTCCACCCCCATCGAGGTGCTCTGTAAGGGATATCCCTGTGAGTAAAAAAACACTGGTGACAACTTCTCAATCAATTCTGTCTCAACTTTTCTCAAACGGCTTGATACCCTCACTGTCTTTGCTGATGTTCATCTTTTTTTCCCTCTTTGTGTCTTTCAGCTGAGTTCTCCACCTACCTGAATTTGTGTCGCTCCCTGCGGTTTGATGACAAGCCAGACTACTCATATCTGAGGCAGCTCTTCAGGAATCTTTTCCACAGACAGGGCTTCTCCTACGACTACGTCTTTGACTGGAACATGCTGAAGTTTGTGAGTTGCCCACCCAGATTTCATCCACGTCACAGCAGCTGGAGCAGTTATTATGCTCTGGTTGTATTAGTCTGTAAGTCTGTAATGAGCGTGGGAAACAGAAGACTGTTAGCAAACTAGTTCTCTCTCAGAGGTGATGTATCTTTTCCATCATGCTTTGTTTATCAGTCAATCATTGTTTTTTGCATTAGTACTCTTCCTCTTGTATTTCAGGGGGCCAGCAGGACCACAGAAGATGGGGAGAGAGAGAGGAGGGAGGGAAAAGAGGGAGAGGAGCGGGCAGGGGGAGGTCAAAGAGGAGCCGGAGGTCGAGCTTTGCCGCCTGGTCCGAATCCTTCAGGTGCCAATAGAGTCAGGAACGAGGCTGATGCTACTCCTTCAAACGCGGCCACACGTGGGGTTCAACAGTCAGGTCAGGATTTTTGTTTTTGTGAGTGGAAATCTAGAAAACATTGAGAAGTATCAGTGTTTTCATTTCCGGTAGCATACCCAGATGATTAGTGGTCTGAATCTCCAACTGATGGTTCACAAAGTTTATTCAAGTAGTACCATGAAATATATAAACAAAGTGCACAAACTGTAAGAGATAGAAGAAAACCATACTGTATCTTTTTCACATTCTCTTTTCATATATAATATTAATAATCTATTTTAAACCTTTATGAACTTCAGAAATTAACAGTGTGTTTATTTATTCATGAATTGCACTTCATGTTTTTAACTAATTAACCTCAAATCAGAGCTTTAGCTAAATAATTAGCTTTAAATAACACATAAAATTACTCTTTTAAAACTTATTGGCACAGCAAATATAATTTAATCGTCTTTTTCATGCACCCTTGGTTTGTAAATACGATACAGCCGTTTTAAACTTAAGCTTATTCCTCTGAGCATTATCAGTGATACAGTTGTAGCGTCTTTTCTAGCTTTTGCACTGTATAGTAACTAAATAAAACTACAAAAAGATGTTGTTCTGTCACAGTGAATTAATCATAAAAATATCCAAACTTGAGCTTTTTTAACTTTCACAAAAAAAAGTGTTAATTCATTTACCTTGCACGTGCCATTTTTATGTTTCTCTTTTCATACCTTTCGATATTTTTCCTTTCAAAATAAAAGCATCATCTTTTGTAATACAAATTGCAGGAAATGAGCTGAAGGAGATGCTTTCACAATGCTTTCACAAGACGATATATCTGGTCATTTACATTCCCACTCATGTTTTAACTTGTGCAGGTAACCGTTCCCCTCAGGCGGGGAGAGCAGAGCGAGCTGAGCGAGAGAGGAAGGTGGCCATGAGGCTTCATCGTGGGGCCCCTGCTAACGTGTCCTCCTCTGACCTCACTGCACGCCTCGACCAGTCACGCATCACTGCATCACAGGTAAACAGAACTTTCAGATTAAACTCTCATGAGAAGAGGTAATAGCCTCAGATTACTGTGCATGCTTTAATTTGCCAGATTCTGTTATTCAGTTACAGCATGGAGAGGTCAAGGTTTTTATGTCTTCATGAAGTTATGGTTTTCGATGAGTTGTTAGATTTCTGCATTGAAATTGGTAGTTTAAGACCAGTAGTCCTATCAACTTTAGGGATCCTTGACCTTTCCTGACACTTGATCTCAAACACATAAAGTCAATCTTACAGGTTTTTCTAAACAAATGCAAACTTCAAGAAAATGTGCTTTTATCTTATATGTATGTCAAACAGCACATGCTGAGATAAAAGCAAGTACAATTCAAAGAAAAAAAGTCAAACAGTTTACTCATGATTTAGGCTGTAGCACAGGAGCATACTGACCAACTTTATGTGTAATCACAAATGAAGACTGATGAAAGCTGCACAGTAGCTGTCATCAGTTGTATAAGTAACGTTTTTCTTTTTTATTATTTTATCATTTTTAGTTTTTAGTGAATGGGCAATCTCAGAAGATATTACTTTTGTTTTATTTGCATTTGTTAAAACTAAAAAGCTGTAAATGTATCCCTGTCACACTCTGCACTTTCATTGTCTACTATTAGTAGCTTTTCCCTCTCATATGTTCATTTAGTATTAATCTATTGTAAACAAAACTATTTTGTATTGCTCTTGCAGTTCAGACTGCATACTGAGAAAACTCTTGTTTCTTTACAAAATTAGCATAAGCTGCAGCAACTGAGCATAGCGTCTGTCTTCCTTGCTTATAAAATAATTGCTTTTTGGTGACTTTAATGAATCAGAAGTTTTCTCATTACATTGAACTACTGACATATTTAGATTGTCTGTTTTGCCTGCCTCTGATGTTGATACAAATTCATTATTCATGATGCAAACTTGACAATATTGGAGCTGGAGAGATATTCAAGCATAATCTACTTGTAATTACCACCAACAAGATATAAATGTCAAGAGTTTTTTCACTGTTCAGTTTAAGTCTGACATGATATAAGCACAGAAAAGACTAATCCACCCAGGCAGACTCCTCATGTCCTAAAGCCTCTTTTTAATTTGTAATTGGACTCTCTCTGCTGCTTCTTCATATATTGGGGATCACATCTGAAATAATGACTGCAGCCATCCTGAATACCCAAACTTATTGTGCTGAGTCTTAACATCAGTAGTCAGACAATCCAACATGCACTTAAAAAGGAGGACGATGCAGATAATGTACATGCACCGCTAAATAAAATGACTGTTGTGATTTGAAGCTTGGTCTTCCTGCTGCAAACCTTTACTCTGTATGTTTGCTTGTGGGTGTGCAGTATGTTTTTTTTTTTTCACACAGGGTAGTTAGAGCCGATGCCTTGTTAAATACTAACAGATCACAAGTGGTCAAATTCAGTCAAAATAACCCACAAAACTAAAGTCAGGAGGTAAATTCAGAACTGAAAATGCCAGCAGGTTTTTAACAATAGAGGAGTAAAGAATCTAAAGACGGGTCCTCTTCAGGTTTTTGTCTTCTCTCTTTGATGTGCCTCAAGCTTCTCATCTTTCTCTTCTCTCAGGTCAGTGTGCCGTTTGAACACCTGGCAAAGTGAGCTCCTCCTGGCTGGCCTGCAGGTCAGCGGCAGGTATGGACATGTCACACACAGACACACACACACACCAAGGATGCTTTTATTTCTGTTGACCTCTGATACTTACTACCCCCTACTACCCTTCAGACTGAAGGTGTTAAGGAGGAAGTTTTTTTGTTTGTACAACATCTTCTATTTGCTCCATTTCTTAAAGTTAGAATATTACCTGTAGAGCAAATAATTTTACTGTTACAACGGTAATCTTAACCCTGCCAGTCCAGTCTTCGAGGCCCACTGTCCCGCATGTTTTGGATGTTTCCCTGCTCCAACACACCTGATTCAAATGATTAGCTCGTTATCAAGCTCTGTAATGGCTTATGGACTTGAGAACCACTGTTCTAGGTGATTTGGGGTCTTGCAGTTTTGCTTGTTAATACTCTGTATAGGAAAGAAAGTGTGAAGATGTTACATATCTTTTAAGATATCAACAACCACTTTCATGTTTATTACAGCAAATGTTGTTTGTGAGTATGGAGCCTTATATACTGTATATGCCTCATCTGTACCACAAAGTTTCACTGTTGTCAAAAAACTGTAAAAACACCAAAGCAATGCTGATACATTGTGGACAAGTATAACACTCAATCTTAATCATTGTTTGAAGTTGAGTTTTTGCAGACTTTAAATTTTTAAAAATGTGTTTACATGTGTTCCAGTAGAAATCAAAAAGCTCTATTTGGGGTAAGAGAGTCGGCCAATGCCTGTTTTATTGTGCCTTCTTTAACTCAGACAGTGACACTTTTCCCTGTTTTGTGTCTTTTGTGCTCAGCAGCTGCAGGGTATAAAATACCCCTTACTTTTCAAATGAATGAATGAAAACATGACTGAGCAGAGGAGGAGCAGGAGGAGGCGTTGCAGGCCCTTAATGCGGGGATCGAGGCATCGTGTGTCTGTCAGTATGCTGTGTGAACACTGGTGACCAGAAACAGAAGACATGTTAGAAAACCACCAGAACAAACAAACTGTGGGCTGGAATTGGTTTGAACTACTCTTAGTGGTGAGGCCAGAGAGAAAAGTGGGTGAAACAACACACAGACCCCGCCCATTCTTCATTCATATTCACCTGCCTATCGACTCAGAGGCTCAACTTGCAAAAAAAACATCAAAGTGCACAAAATGGACTCAATTTCAGTTTTTCTGTCGTTTACACCTGTGGTAACTTTAAAGAAAAAAAAAACAACTATCAATCTGCTGGTGTTTGAGAGCTACATCCGCTGCTTATGGTGTTATTGATTATAAATAGATATGTAAACAACAGTGGAGACAAACACAAGTGTATACAGGCCTGTAATAGATGAGACAGGAGATTGCTTCTGAATGGACCCAGGAGTGGATCAGAGATGAATGTGGGAGGCTGCAGTTCATCTGTGGATGGGAGTGAGGCTGCTTTTTGTCAATAAATGTCAGTGTCTGTGTGTTATTGTCTTCAGTGTCCATTTTGCCCTTGGCTTTACTTTAGAGAGTCAAAGAAAAGGAAGGAGGGAGGGCCGGAGGTGGAAAAGTGTTGAATGATCCATAATTAATCGACAAAAATCTGTCCTCCTCTTCGGCACAGTTGTTACTCTCTTAACCAGAGGAGGCTAGCAGAGAAAACATTGCTCATTGAATGCAAGAAGAGGAGGAAACTGCTCTAAGTCTAGGACAGGAACAAAGAGTGAGATATGCAGATTGTATGATATGAAAAACCCTTATAGTCCAGCTTGTGACTCCAGGTATGAAAAGTCTTGAGAAAGTTACAGGATCTTGGTGATGAACAAGTCTGGTGTTACTTTGAGTTTGCGTCTTTTACTTTAGCTTTTTTCTTTTATAAAACATGTAAAAATGTGTAGATAACTATTGCCAGAATGTGAAATATTGTGTAAAGATGGAGCAGGAGAGAAGAGTACTGTTTTATTCCTGATGACCTTGGGGCAAAAGTGATGCAGAAACAATTACTGATAACCTTAGGAGTCGGCCACTTGTTTGTTTTTCATTTCCACTGTGGCAGGCAATGACAGAGAGGTTCCTGTGACGAGATGAAAAAGCGCTTTGACCCCGGGCATATCAGGAAGAATGGATGTCACGAGTGATCAGTCTGATGTCCTGTACATTTCTTTACCATGCTTCAACTTTATTACTATGATATTTGTGTATATTTTCTGAATCAATAAAAATATACACAGACGCCTTCTTGCATGTTTCCACTGAAGGTAAATATGTTTTATATTCCAATTTATTTCATTTACAAAATGCCTCTTTACTTGTTAAAGCTTCTATGATGAGTTTTTGACATTTATGAAAAAGACAGCATTTCATACTGATGATTTATCATGATATCCAAAAGTAAACAACCCATCAGCAACAAGATCAAAGATTTTTTATGACCTAGTTTTTAATGTCTAAGATGGGTGAAAGTGGGTAGGTGACAGTATGTAATAGGCAAAGACGGCTTTGTCCACAGGGTCGCCAAATTGACATAAACCTAATTTTTAAAACAAATTTTCTTCACAGGAGCTTTAAGTATGCAAGTATCTGGTACACAACTTCAGATTTGGATTTTTGGGGTACTTTGCTTTTGTTCAAATGTGATAAGGAAACATTCAAAAGTTATTCTCATTTTGTTGCATAAGGTTGGATGTCACACACAAATAGGGGTATGCTTTGACTATTTTTTGACCAGTGTGGCCTGGCAAGGGCACTGACAGATGTAGGGGTGGCAAGGGCACACACACACACACATACACACACATACAAACAAATGAATAGCATTTACCCTCAATGTCTCTCAACTTTAGTAAGTGCCATTAAAGTATTGTCCATGAATATATAGACCCCCTCATATTCTTTTAGTTGTTTAGTTGTATTGTTTACCTCAGATTCAAAAGTGTTTATTTAATGTTTTTTTTTTAATCTGTTGTTTTATCTGTTTGTCTGAACAAGACAAGGAAAAGAAGGTAACACTTTACAATAACCATAATTTATAAATGGTAAATAGATAGTCTATTAATGTTTAATCATAATTTTAAAACAGCATATAGATCAATTATAAATGGCAAAAAGATAGTTTATTGATGTACGTTAATAGTGACTTTACCATTAAGAAGCAATGCAATTATGATTAATGCTTTCATCAATTATTAATGGACTACTTATTAAAGGTTTATAAAGGGTTTAAATATTGGTTGTAAAACATCTAGATTAAAATGTGTGTCAGTAGCACTTTGTAAATGGTTAATATTTGGTTTCTAAGCCATCTATAAACATTACTGAGATGGTTATTGTAAAGTTGCAACTGATGTTTGTAATACTTTGTAAATGATCAACAAGTGGTTTATAAACCACCTATAAACATTACTTAGTCGGTTATTGTAAGGTTAGGGTTAGGTTTAGGTTTTTTAAATTATAAAATTTACAATTTATTAATGGTCTATATGCTATTTATAAATTATGATTATACATTAATAAACCATCTGCTTACCATTTATAAATGGTCTATTTACCATTCATAAGTTATGGTTATTGTAAAGTGTTACCGAAAAAGCAAATTCACCTGTAATGTACAGTTTAACAATAAGTTAATAGAGTGTGCCAGAAATCATTAAAAGATTCAGAAAGAGAGGAAACTCAAGGAAACACAGGACAAGATAGGAGACCACACAGGATATTTTGGGAAACACTGCAAAACTGAATGATGAAGGTGAGTTCAAATGGAATAAGAGAAGTTACACAAGACAATTAAATGAAGACAAATTAAATTAAATTAAATTAAATTAAATTGTCTGTGATGCTGCTGTGGCAAAAAAAATTCTCCCATGGGGGATCAATAAAGGAATATTCTATTCTATTCTACTCTAAATGTAATGCAAATCTGAGCTGAAATTTTCTAGTTGTATGTTTTAAAAACAAGCCCCTGAATATATGGCTTTTATGAGCTTGTACCAAAACGTCTAATTTTTATAGTATTAATTCTGACCAGTTTTTCTTAAAGAGTGCAAATACTTGTTTGATGTAAAATGTCGACGAAGCCTGGTCCGTCAAAGTAGACACAGTTTAGGAGATGATGAGATCTTCAGTTCCTCTCACTTTAACTTTCAGTTTAAAATGGACAGTAAAGCAGTAAAAAACTAACACTTCTTAATTTGGTCATTATTTGTTGCCCACACCCCGAGGACAGGAAGTGATAAACAAATAATCATTGGACGTGTGGGAGCAGTGTTCAACTTGTTCAGCACATCATCCACACTTCCACTGCCACGGACTAAGAATAGACCCTGCGCATGCTCAGTGTTAAATAAACAAATCCCACCCTCTTCCGGATTTTTAATGATAGTCGGTGTGTGATTGGCTGACTGGGCTCGTCCTCGCGGAGTGGGCGGTACTCGTCTGATCTCCAGTTAATCCGACAGGGATTGGTTTGAAGTCAACGGAGTGAAGAAAGGAGCGAAGTGGACGAGTGGAGTTTGCTGCTTTAACTCCTGAAACTCTCACTTAAGACCAGGAAATTTTATAGACAGGAGAGCTGAACTAAAAGTAAATGTATTATTTAGCACGAGAGACAAACTTTAGAGGTGAGTTTTTTGGGGGGGCACGTAGAGGTTGACGGGACAGACCTCTGAGGGCTCAATATGGATGTCGGGGGAGCAACGGTGCGGCTCTGAGGAGGAATTAAGGCCGTTTCTGGGTTATTTCTGGTTTGTCTGACCGAGCTGAGGAGGATTTCTAAGCAGCAGCCTATTTTCCAGGTGAGATTATAGCCTTTGAAACAGACTAGACACACTTTGCCTTCACACTGTATCTCTTCATGCGTCTAACATTGTGTGTTACTCTGTTGCAGACTTTGAATTGAGCCGTGAAGTGTGTTTTTCCAGCTGCAAAGGTAGGTCTTTCTGCTGTTTATGATCATTGCTCTTTGTGTTTGAACGTGATTTTCACTTTTGTACCATTGTACTGTCAAACTTGGTCGTCATCATAAAAACTGAGCTGTACAATAAAATCACTGTTGTGCAAAACATGTCCAAAGGTGTGCAAACCCATTTGTTGTTGTTGTTGTTAGTGTAGCTTGAGTGTGGTTGTCCAGACTAGCTGTGAACTACACCATCACCTTATAAACGTGATAAACACACCCTCTCTGCACCCCAGCACCCCTTCCCATCTGTTGCTTGCTTTCTCCCTGACCCCCCTGCCTCATTGATATCACTCCTTTGTGCATATGTGAGTGACCCTTATGTCTTTCAAATGAAACACACAGATGTCCCTTTGCTTCAGAGTAGCATTTCACTGTCACTGCTATTGTTCGTGCACATGTATGTGTGAGCGAGATGCTGCAAGTGCCTTCATTTCCTCACCATGTGAATCAGCTGATTCCTCTGACCTGCTGTCTCACTGGAAAAGCTAACCATAACTCTTCTCAGTCTTATACACGCATGAAAGCAGCTGGATCTATTTTGTCCAGCCTTTAAATTCAATCACATGCATCTAAAGTAATTAGTGTGTGAGGAAACTAAATGATCATGGTGTGTGTAATAGCATTATGTCAGCCTGTCATTGTCTGTGCTGTTTGCTTAATAACTGTGTGACTTCAGGTTGTTGTGCTGCTCTGGCAGATGAGAAATGACAGGTCAGACTAAAGGTCTCTCTCACTCATTTAGCAATAGATTTTAGCATGTGTTCCCCAGCTTTTATTAGTTTTAGTTTCTTTTTCTATATGCATTTATGCCTGGGTGTGTATGCACCATCTCTACAACAGGAAGGTCCTTGTCTCCTCCGAGCTCTGTCTTTTTATGATGACTGTCTGTCAGTGTAAAAGAACAAACGCACCCTGAGAACATGTCAGTGTCACCCTGCAGACGGTGACCAAGCAGCTGCTTACGTAACGTGTCTTCTGGCCACTTAAAGTCATCTTCAGGAGCTGGAAGTGGATCAGTACAGAAGCATATATAACATCTATTTATTTCCACCCGGAGCTCGGCTGTGATTGACTAAGGGGGAAGTTAGACAACAAAATATGAGTCAGTGATTCTAGTGTCTATTTTGAGAAGATTTTTGTTATGCAGATGTAACAAAGAGATATAACGGCATGTTATTTTTTTCTCCTAGAATATAGGTGAAGATAATATTGTGATTTGGGGTTGGGTATCTTCTCTAATGTTTGATTTTGATTCCTGGAGTCATGATTTGATTCAATATTAAGTTGATTTGACATCGATCAATATGCCTCAGTGTTTTAAAACAGCCCAGTGTCATTGAGTTTACACACAGCGTGAATCCTGTCAGTGTCTTGTGTTCCAGTTTTACATCTAAATCCAAAATGTGTCCGAACATGAACTTTTAATGATGTATCGCTGATTTTGCATTACTTCCTGTCATCATTTTGCTGACTAAATAACAGCTGTTTGGTATGAAGACATGAGGCAATCAAACTCAATCCAAAAAAAAACAAAAACCTTTATTACTGGTATGTCCATGTGGATTCTCATTCATCCAGGTCATGGTTATCTTGAAGACTTAAAACAGGCAACTGGACTGTGTAGAGTTGAGAAGACGTTTCGCCTCTTATCCAAGAAGCTTCTTCAGTTCTAATTACTTTATTACTGGGGTCTGTCCAGCTGTGCCGTTCTAACATTGTGTTCTGTAATGACTTGAAAATCAGCTCTCTGTTTTATTTACATACCCAGGTAAATTAAAGAGCATTTTCAAACTCACTTCAACATTTTCCTCATGTGTGGCATGATCATTCAAGAAGGAATCAGTGAAGTCTCAAATTACTATAATGCCTTGCAGCCAAATGACACGTTGCTCTGTTTTCCTGGAAGTTACAGTGTGCTATCAAAATAAGAATCCACAGCTGAGGTGAATAAGTTTAGACATGTAATCTTGCATCAGTCAAATTGTATTCTGGGAGATGTAATAGCTAACAAAAACCCGTTTTACGTCATTGTTGTGTGATTCACACACATCATTGACTTAGTGTTAAAGAACTTGAACTTTAGTGAATCTGTGTTTGTCTATCCGTCTTTCTATCTCAGAGTACACATTACATCTGTAACAGAGAATGTGGGATCTGTAGTCCAGGTTAATGATCACCTGTGGGAATTGATCTTATTGCTACTGGATGGTGTCACTGTGTCGTCACTGACTGATAAGACACTCAGTTCTCAAACTTGAACTAAAATCTCAGCTCACTTTGCTCTCTGTATCTGTGATTCTTTCAGATGTTGAGGCTGTGGAGACGAGATGTGCCGCTCTCTGAGAGGCTCGGGGACGACTCTCCTCTGGCAGCAGCACCCAATCCTCCGCTAACATCAGCCCCTATGGGCCCCAACATCTCATGGCTCCCCGAGGCCCCTCTGCTGACACCTGACCAGCCTATTTTTCTCATGACTCCTGCCGCTCAGGCGGTGTCTGGCTTCTTCGTGTGGACAGCGCTCATTCTCACCTGTCACCAGGTAACAGCCTGCAAACAGTCCCAAAAAAAGAACAACCTTGAGACCTGTTTTTGCTCGCACTCTTGCTTGCTCAGGTGGAGATGTAGATGTCGATGTTTGACTGAGATTAAAAAGCTTTTCAGCGATCGGTGGTGACTAAAATATGAACTCCATTTGTCTGGCAGATGTATGTGTGTTTAATGTGCATGTTACTTGATCCTGCAAACACACACATCTGCTCGGGCCCAGAGTTGGGCAGGGGTTGCTTGGCAACATCTCTCAGCAGGTGTTTGTTAAACTGAGCATGAATACTCAGAAAACACACACACACACAAAGGTGAAACTTGATCCAGATGCTCTAAGTTGCGCTTTGAAATTTGTCTTAAAAAAAAAAAAGTAAAATGAAGTCAGAGTTTCGCCCTTTATCAAATTCTCTCTCACATACTTGTAGGATTACATCAGGTGCAGTATTGATTATAAAGGTCACTGATATTTGCACACTTACAAAACGGCTGATAGACATGGATGATTCAAAGAGTAAGAATGTGAGTACTCTCAAAAATAAAGTCTGTTTTCATAAAATGTAAAGTATTGTAGTCTTTTTAGCCTTCCATATTCTCTCTTGCCTGATCCTCCTACACAGATGTTTGAGACCTTGAACCCTGGATTAACAGTCCACAGCTGTACTCAGAACAGTGAAGCAGCTTTTCTTACTAACACTAAAAATCAAGGGAATTGGTTTTCT
This sequence comes from Xyrichtys novacula, assembly GCA_962446985.1. Taxonomy (NCBI): domain Eukaryota; kingdom Metazoa; phylum Chordata; class Actinopteri; order Labriformes; family Labridae; genus Xyrichtys; species Xyrichtys novacula. Next base: position 13,664,331 of record OY660882.1, on the reverse strand, counting down.
TTGAATCTGTTTTTTTTTTATACCTTTAATTACTTAGAAGTAGGGCTGATGTTCAAATGTATGTTCCTGTAGTACTTTCTTTGCATGTTAGAAATGGATTCTGTCAGTAGAAGTCTAGTTTTCAGTTTTTAATCCGCCCCGTTTGTCTGTTCCAGATCTACATGCACCTGCGTTTCTACAGCTCACCCAGGGAGCAGCGCCACATTGTGCGGATCCTCTTCATTGTTCCCATCTATGCCTTCGACTCCTGGCTGAGCCTCCTCTTCTTCACTAATGACCAGTACTACGTGTACTTCGACACAGTCAGAGACTGCTATGAGGGTAAGGATGGGCTTTTGTCTGTATCCTGTGGAGCTCTGCTCATTCATCACAGTGATAATGCAGTTTTTGTTAACTGACTCAGCTGTTCAGAAAGCACCTCTAACATAGACGACAATAATTACTGTCTTTGTATTTGTCAAGCATTGTTTAGAAAAAGATGTTTGCTTGAACTGTCTGTACTTGAAAATCCAGTAGAAGCAACAATAAAGACGGCTTCAAGCGAATGTCTTTGTTTGTTGGGCCTCTCGACTCAAAGAGGTTTTGGTGAGGTGGCGGCTTCACTGACGCAAATCAAACAAATGTGGTTATTCTTGAGGTCTTGAATTGGCAGAATTTGGAGTAAGGTGGCCTACGCTCATCTCTTTATCAAAGTCTGTGGAGACGCTCAGGCCAGAAATAGTCTTCTCACTGGCGTCACTTCCTGTGTTGGCGAGCTGGTGATGTCACATTCATGTGAGGAAGTGCCGTCAGCTCTGTGGTCGTCATATTGCGTCCCTCGACAGAAGGCTCTCCTCCTCCTCCTTCTCAATATTATCTCCTCATCTCTCCACACGATCTTTTCTTACTCTATGTCTTCATCACTTCCTCTTCACGGTCAGCCAGATCTTTCCTCCTCTTGTCTTCGTCTTTTTTTCCCATAATGCCGTCGAGATCCACCCTGATCTTTTTCCTCAACCTGTTGCATGGCAACTGCGCTCACAAATCTTCCTCATCACCCAGAATGGCTGCGTCAGATAATGAGCTTCTCACAGCCAAACTTGCTGCAAAGTTCCTGTTCCCGTTGTGTGCAGGGTTACTGTATCACCGTGGCAACAAGCCCTGCTGACGGGGTTCCTTGGGGAGAGGGGGACAGGGTGTAATGGTAAACAGCTGAGACAGAGAGAGAGCTACTCGGAGCAGATGAACCAGTTCTTATTGCTCATTTTGCTCGCTGAGTCAGACAGATACTTGGGAGGTATGACATATTGTGACTAAAGTGGTGTCCATCAGGCGCCTGACGTACGACAGGAGACCACAGAAGGCAGTGATGATGCTCTCTGTGTGTTTGAGGGGGGTAGCAGTAAAGTCAAACAAGAATATATTATCGTCAGCAGACAGCTGATGTAACAAGAATCTCTGCCAACAGTGCAGCTGCTTTCAGATCAACACACACACACACACACACTCCTTCCTCAGCCTCACACACTTAAGATATGTCCGACTTTCACAGTTAACTGATATACACCCGTCATGCTCTTCTTACCTTACCTCACATGCACAGTCACAAACATGTCCCCCCCCCTTGAGAGTGTGTGTGCTAACAGGATTAGCCCGGCTGTGTGTTTTATGAGCCCTGGTCGTCACCACCTTCTCAGTGAAGCAGCACAGAGGAGAGATAATCCACCGGTCACAAGAGACATTCAGGTGAATATAAGTCACAGAGGGAGGTGTGTGAGGAGGATTTGATCTCCCATCCTCGTGAGGAGCAGCTCGAGTGTGTCATCCCAGAAAGTGGAGATGCTTCTGCGGCCTAAGCTTACACGTGTTTATTGTTATAGGAAGATTTATGTTCAGGCTTAGGCTTGAGTAAGCCGTCGAAGAGTCCTCGAAGGATGGAAACTCAATGAACTGGGTGCATCTAATAGGGGTGGGAGAAAAAATCGATACAGCATAGTATTGCAATATTTTGTCTGGTGGTATATCGTATCTTCTCATTAACCTATTGATTTTTTTAAATTAATTGCTGATATCAAGTCAAATCTATGAAAATGGAAAAATAAAATCAAGCAGAGGTGACATCATAGAGCAGGAGAAAGTTAGTACAACAAACATATATATATATATATATAAGGTTTGCAAGATGTGCTACATGAAAATAAAATACAGTGTAAATAAGACAAACATAAAGGAAAGACAAATGATAAATTAACTAAACAGTTGAAAAATGTGTATAAATCACAATATATTGTATCGCAATACTCACTGTATTGCAAAATGTTAAAGAATCGCAATAAAATCGTATCGTGGCCCAAGTATCGTGATACTATCGTATCGTGGAGCCACTAGTGATTCCCACCCCTAGTGTCTAATATCTCTTTTTTAAGAGTCAGTCTTACTCCTCAGCTATTGGTCATTTTCTTCCTTGTTTTATAGCATTTTTATTTAAGTTTGAACTCTGAAGATTTTTAATCAGCAAATTCATAAGTCAGTATTTTTCAGCTAAAACTTAGAGGACCAACATTCAAAGAACTGTATATCAAGCGTGTTCAGTTTGTGTGTGCTAGTTAGCTGAAAAAAACAATATGCATGTTCAAACATTTACAAGAGGTTTCCTCGAAAGCCACTTCATACACTCTTTCTTCGCTTTTGATGCAAACACGTGCAGCTTTAGTCGTTGCCAGAGTTGATCTCACATTACATAAAGTCACAGTCTAAACTCTCCTCATATTTCAGTCTTCTTCTGGCTCCTTGCTGTAATAACTGTTCAAAGTTTGAATGTGAGGAGTTAGAGCTCTGTAGAGCGTTATTTCCAGATCCAGGCAGCAGCCAGTTCTGCAGCTACTGCACCCAGAGGCCACATATTGATGTCCTCAGTAAACTGAATATGCAGCATGACTTTTGGTGCTCCGTGCACAGACAGTGGACTGGACAGCTGACACCAGAGGCACAAAGCCAGAGTCAATACAGCTGACTTTGAGTGACAGCTGTTTGTGGTCCCAAGTTGTAAATTTAATGTTTGCACATACAGCTCCCATGGATATAAAGGGGCTCATACATGCATAATGGATGTCAAATACTCATTCTCTATTTAGCTTTATGTTGATCCTCGCCTCCTCCTCGTGGGACATAAAAGACCAGCTACCGAACTGCCAAACGCTCCACTGGGTTAATCAGCTGGGCTAATCTGTGTCTGTCAGCTGTACAGAGGTTTTATTATTGGAGTATTTTCCTCAAAGCTCTGCAGAGGAAGTAAATCATTTCCAGCAGTGGTCATCTGGAATAAACAAATGGAAACATTTTAACGGTGAATCATGCAGAGCAGCGTAAACTCGGTTAGGACTTTGAAATTGTGCCTAAGTTCAGTATGTCAGACCACACTCAAGTGTTTTGGACTTACATGTTCAAATAGGGCTGACAAACAGTTAATTTAGCATGATTTTTACATCTCAAAGTATTTGACTGATATTTTTATTTTTATCTGTTTACCCTCCTCTTGTGTTAGAGTCTGCACCGACCCCTTTTTGATTTTAAATGCTTAAAAGAACCACTTATATTAGCTTTTTCACATCAAGACTTTTTGACTTAGTCAGGAACCTCTTTTTCAACAAAATAAAATTAAAAAAATTAAAAAGACTAAATTCTAAAATGCTCTTATTAAAATCATGGCAGTTGTCGTGTTAGGGTCGCTGTTGACCCGGTTAGATCAATATCTAATAATCAGAGCAAAAACTAAAATCATAAGTGCACTATCAGGCACCACACTGACAGTCAGATCATGTGAAATTTAGGAAATTCTAATTTTGTCTGGTTTTTCCCTGCACAAAAAACTACGTCGGGCATGTCCAGACATGTGAGATCAATTCAGTATAGATGTCTGTATGAGGGGTATACTGACAAACAACAACAAAAACTACTATAAGCAATATTTTCATGGATAATGAAGCCTAACAAGGTAACCTAGAGATGAGAACCAAACTGGACGATAGAGAATTGTTTTTATTGTAATTCACAGCTGATTTAAGACACTGGTCAAAACTGACCTGAAGTGCTTTTGTGTCATTGTTTACATCATGGTAGCCGCAGGAAATACAAAGACACTGCAGTGGCCAAACTATGGTGTACGAAAAAGGACCAAAATAGCATGCTGTAAAAAAGTGTTAATCTCATCAGAATTTTTCATTAATTGCATGAAGTACAGATGTAATTTTTACATACATACCCTGAAGACTAAGATTGAGCACAGCAATACGATAAAAGGGCTAATCATTGCACCATGGAGGGAGACTTAAGTTTTGTCACCGTTGCAAAGAATCAAATCAACAATGGTTTATTTCTGTGTAGCTGTCTCAGTGTCTCAGAGTCCTGCTGTATGCGGATGCTGCTTCATTGTTGTGACTCACTAAGACACTTAAATAAAACAGGTTATCATTAACTTTGTCAGGAGCAGTCAGGATCTTCCGATCTTCATAAATGTTTTATGTGAGGCAGATTCACCTGTCTATTCAGTTTTATAATCATGATTTGGTTTTATTAAGGCTAAATGGCTTCCTCTTTAACATCTGACTATCTGTGCATAAGTATTTACTGTATGCTCCCTTGTGTGAGTGAATATTGTCTTCATACATGTAATAACAGCAGCTTCTTCTCTCTTTGTTTCTCCTCAGCTTTTGTGATTTACAACTTCTTGAGTCTGTGCTATGAGTACCTAGGAGGAGAGAGTGCCATCATGGCTGAAATCAGAGGAAAACCTATTGAGTAAGTGATGGAAACTCAAGACTTGATCAATATGTTTACCTGCCTAACGAGTCAAACTTTCAAACTTCCACCCTGCAAGGTTTATAGCAACAGATCAGGTTTTCTCGCAGATATCAGATGTATCGTTTGTGTTTTTGTGCCCTCAGGTCCAGCTGTATGTACGGCACATGCTGTCTGAGAGGAAAAGCGTACTCCATCGGCTTCCTGCGGTTCTGTAAGCAGGCCACGCTGCAGTTCTGTGTGGTCAAACCTCTCATGGCGATCATCACCGTCATCCTGCAGGCGTACGGCAAATACAAGGATGGAGACTTCAAGTAAGTTCTCCAAACAGACCTGGATTATCTGGTCTTCAACAACTCTCAATCACAGAAATCAAACAGTCTGTAAATCAACAGCACTAACGTCGTTCTCTCTGACTTCTTCTCTCTCTTCAGTGTTGCCAGCGGTTACCTGTACATCACCATCATCTACAACATTTCTGTCAGCTTGTCCCTGTACGCACTCTTCCTCTTCTACTTCTCCACCAGGGAGCTGCTCAGCCCTTACAGCCCCATGCTCAAGTTCTTCATGGTCAAATCAGTCATCTTCCTCTCCTTCTGGCAGGGTAGGGCCGCTGCACCAAATGTCACTTTATTAATAGATGATTAAAAAACGGTTTCATCTTTTCTCACCGGTAGTTCATCTTTTATTTTTCAGGCATGTTGTTAGCCATCTTGGAGAAATGTGGGGCCATTCCTCAGATTAACTCGGTGGAGGTGTCCGTCGGCGAGGGCACGGTTGCCGCTGGTTACCAGAACTTCATCATTTGCATTGAGATGTTTTTCGCAGCACTCGCTCTGCGCCACGCTTTCACATACAGAGTCTACATGGACAAGAGTCTAGACTTACAAGGTGAGAGAGAGAGAAGAGGGTGTTCAGAGTCAGTGTTTATATTTGCAGTGTGATCTTAACTAAAACAGAAAATACCTTTATGTTTTACAATCCTAAATCAACCATTTCTCCTTCATTGTCATTCTCTTTTTGACAAAAACTCTCCCCTGTCTTTATCACTCCTGCTCACTTCTTTGTTTTCTTTGTCTTATTTTAAACTTTTAACTTGTTATCTCGAATACCTTCTCTCTGTTTTTGGTATTTCTGCATGATTTCTTCCTTTACTCTTTCTTCACATCCACCTTTCTCTGCTCTCTTTTCCTCTCTGCTGCGTTATAAAGGACCTCTTCCTACATATGGAGAGTTTGGTAGGTGACACACTGATGTTGTTCCTCCATTCCTGTCTTTCATACTGCCATAGTTTTTTTTAGTGAGTTTTGTCCTATTCTTTCTTAAATTGAAGGTTTTTTGAATGGTATTTGGTGGCTGTCTTCTGTCTTATTATCTGTTTTTCATTTAGTTTGTATCTCCTAGCTCCTGTTTTTAAATCTTCTCCGTCCTGTCTTTATTTGCACTTTTTTTCCCTTCCTGTTTTGCATCACTGCAAACCCTTTTTCCTTTTCATTCCCTCTCTCTAAATCACATATGCTGTCTCTGTATAATTTATCCCTTTTCCCCTCCTTTCTCTTTCATTCGTTCCCCTTTTTTTGTCTCACTGTGTAACACCCTCTAAATCACCGATGTCCTGTTCTTCCACTCCCCATAACTTTTGTCCTGTCCTTTTCTTCCCCAACTTTCTCTCCCTCAGCTAAATCACTTTTCTCTCCCATTTTCCTCGAAGTCTTTTCTCCTCTAACTTCCTTTCTCTTTCTCTTTTATTTTTTTTCTCTAAATTATTTTATTTCTCTACCCTCAACCGTCCTCTGAATTACCATAAATCCACCCGTCCTCCTTTAATTTATTCTTTCACCCCTTTCTCCCCCCTCTAGTCTTCCTTCATTGTATTTCCTGTCCCCAATACTCTTCCCTTTTTAATTCTGATTCTGTTAAACCCCGCTAACTCGTTCATTCCTCCTCCTGACGACTGATTCGCTCATTGTTCTGCCTCCCTCAGGCCGCCGTGCCCCCATGAAGAGCATCTCCAGCAGCCTGAAGGAGACCATGAGCCCAGGCGACATGGTCCAGGACGCGATCCACAACTTTTCCCCGGCCTACCAGCAGTACACCCAGCAGTCCACGCTGGAGCAGGGGGCGCCGCCACAAGCCTCTCGCACCCACAGTGCTGTTGGCAGCCGCGGGGACACAGAGAAGACTTTCCTTCTTAGCTCTGACGATGAGTTTTAGAGCATCAAGTGAAGCAGACTGCTGTAGAAGCAAACAGCAGCACCTATTCAATGACTGGAGAGTTTCCAGTTTGTTTTTCTTCTTTTTTTTGAGACTGACCTCTCAGGACCTTCCTACAGAGACGTTTCTGCAAGCATCATATTTGGTGTAGAGGTGGTTAAGTGGTTTAATGTTGAAACTGTTGGCCGGAGAGAAAAAACAAAACAAATAACTTGTGTCCGTTTTTGGAAAGAGCGTGAGTCACACTGAATCATGCTCGGCTTTTACTGAGAAATATGTCAAATTTCATTTTTCAGTTCAGTCACGTTTCCTCCTGCTGTGATGTGTTTCTCATTGGCGATGTGATGTCTGGTGGATGTTTTCGGTTCTAGATCTGGATTTGTTTAATTTCAAAAGACCCCTTTTGTTCTCAGAGGTCCTCTGGTTGTATTTTATTGAGGTTTTCTCTAGTCATGCTTGAATAGCTGCATTTAAATCTTCACTTTGTTCACTTTTGAAATTAAAACTATTAAGAGGCATTAATTCCAAACAGACATTGAGTCACAGAGGGAAATAGTCATGGTAAAGTTTAGCAACATGGAAAAATATGCATTCATCTGTGGGGATTATTAAGGGACATCCTCTGCAGAGTGGGGGTGGATTTAAAGGGAATCCAAATCCAAAAACAGGAGTTCATTTCAGCGCCATGGATCGATGTTATTGATATTAATGGAACAGATGGAAGCGACACAGAGCAGATTATAGATTATAAAGTACATCTGCTGCAGCGCTCCTGTCTGCAGCAGCAGCAGATGAACTGCTCAGGATTATTCTGGTTTCATTGGGGCATTATTTGAATGTTTAGGATTACAGCTTGAGCTAGTTCTCTCTAGCAGTAGACCTCTACTGGCAACAATGTAGGTTAACTGGATTGAGGGGAGAGAACAGAAGAGGAATATAGGTTAAAGCTAACTTTAGCTGCATGTACTCAGAAGGGGAGTTTAGACCTGTCCTTTGTAAGGATACCTGCATCACTCAAAATGTTGCAGTTAAACTTAAAATTTGTCAATTTTTGAAGACAGTAAATATCCCAAAATCTTATATCCTTAACTACACAGAAGAATAACTACAAACGCCTGCTTTTTGAGGTTTTAACAGTTTTTACAGACATCTTCAGTTTAACTTTAGTTCACAAACTAAATATAAGCAGAAAAACTTGGGAAACTTCACTCAGAATTACAGGGTATTTCTCTTCTCAGCTAAAAATAACCCGTATCGTGCAAACATGTCGGAGTTCTTTGACTCCTCTGTTCTTCCTGGCAGTCTTTTTTTTCATGGATTCATCTTCACCGCAGACAGAGCTGCTTATTATTCTTTTTTTTTTTTTCACTCATAATTGAAGTTCTTGAGTCATCTGAATGAGTCATACTGAGTCTGCCAACGTGTTTACTGTAACTACTTTCACTCCTCTGCTGCAGCTCTGTGTGAACACCAGGGGGTGCTGTGGGGGAGGACAGACATTCTTATCTCAGTTAAAGCTTGGGGCACATGAAACGTGGTCTGGACAGACTGTCATCGGTAAACAAGTCTCCAACAGGTGCTCAAGTGTCATTTTTATGTCCGTGTCTACCTGTAAAAATGTTGTTAAACAGCAGGGAGGCCATGCCTGTGCTCAGGAGCAGGGGGGGCTATTTTTAGACACCTCTGAGTGTTGTCAGGATAATTAGGTTTTTACACTCTGACATGGATACAAACAGGATTATTTTTACCCTGACTGAGCTTCATCCAGCAGCACTGACCCTGTGCTCCTTTTAAAGTCAAAGCATCAGCCATGTATCCTGTGCTGCGGTCATGAATGAACAACTTGTGTACTGGATGACAGTGGTGGTATTTAAAGGCTGAATATGTTTGCTTTGTCAAATTTGGACATGTGATTATACTACTAATTAAAAAAATCTGAATTTTCTCATCAGAGTGGGAATGGTGACACACAAACAGATGCAAGTTTTAGATTGAACGTCAAACCTTTAATGCAGCTCTTTTCATGTGATACCCTCATGATTGCAAACCTCTGCACTTTGGCTGCTGTCACTTACTTTCAGCATAAACACACACTACTGTCTCCTCTTTTTGATTCATCGCCATGTGTCGTTTTGACCAGATGTGTGTGAATAAAGCTTGGGGAAAACTGTAGACTAATAATGTAACAGCAGCTTGAAAAATGCTGTCTAAAGGAGGAATAGCCGAGACATTTCTTGAAATAGTTCTATAAGCTGTAAAGGTGGAGCATAGGAGAAGAAAAAAAGTCATAGTTTTGTATTTTTAATCCATAAAGATCTTTTTTTATTTCAATGACATTTTTTTATTAGTTATTTGTATAAAGCTGTTTATGATGCAAATATTTGATGTCAAATGGATCTGAGAAATAAAGAGATTTAGCTGTATTTGCTCCTCACTTGTCTTGATTTGTTGTATTACACAAGAAAGGTATTAAATTAATAGTAGGGGTGGGAGAAAAAATTTATACAGCATAGTATTGCGATATTTTGTCTGGTGATATATCGTATCGTCTCATTTACCAAGTATCGATTTTTTTCAAAATAATCGCTAATGTGAAGTCAAATCTATGATAATGAAAAAATAAAATCAACTGTTTGTCCAGTGAGGTTGGCAGAGGTGACATCAGAAGAAAGTTAGTACAACAAATATATCTGAGAGGTTTGCAAGATGTGCTACATGAAGATAAAATACAACGTAAAAAAGACAAACATAAAGGAAAGGCAAATGTTACATTAGCTAAACAGTTGAAAAATTTGTATAAATTGCAATACTCATTGTATTACACTGCATTACAAAATGTTACAAATCGCAATAATATTGTATCGTGGCCCAAGTTTTGTGATAATATTGTACCGTGGCCCAAGTATCATGATAATATTGTATTGTGGCCCAAGTATTGTGATAATATTGTATTGTGGCCCAAGTATTGTGATAATATCGTATCGTGGCCCAAGTATCGTGATAATATTGTATTGTGGCCCAAGTATTGTGATAATATTGTATTGTGGCCCAAGTATTGTGATAATATCGTATCGTGGCCCAAGTATCGTGATAATATTGTATTGTGGCCCAAGTATTGTGACAATATCGTATTGTGGCCCAAGTATCGTGATAATATCGTATTGTGGAGCCACTAGGGATTTCCACACCTAATTAATAGCTTGTGACTTTTTTTCCATTGGAAGGTTTGACTGACTGGGTAACATGTTTTTTTTAATGTTAGTATTTCACAGCGTGACAGAAGTTCTCATATATTTCATTCAGTGTAAAATCCAGCAGGAACTTGAGGTTTCAAGACTCTGTATCACACTCCTGATGTTAGTCTGTGCCTCTTTAGACAGGGGTAAGCATGTTGACTTTTCTGCAGCTGCGCGGTCTGACGCCTCTCTATCAGAACCAGCGCTAACTTTGTTTCAGCAGTTTGAGGTCCGCTATCTCTTCAGTTGGATCAGCCTTTGCTCCTCATGTGCACCAATCAACCTCAGCCACCCGTGACCTGTTCTTTAATTTGCCGGTTTTGGTCGGCAACCCTGCAGTCAAGTAACAAAGACCTAGTCTGTAGCCATCACAGCTGGGTCCTTGTTCAGGCCTTATCCATCCTCAAATAAAGAGATGATACTGTTGTCTTCACCTTTCATGTTTTGGCTGATTGGTATATGAGCTGAGGTAAATTTCACCATAGCCTTCTTCAGGGGTAAATTGCACCCATCTGGTGCTAATTGTAGCTTTTTTTTAATCTCTGTTCAGTTGCTATCAAACAGGGTTAATATCCATGACGTTGCATTTAACACAATTGCTAACAATCTGTGGTCTTAACACTGTCTGCCTCTCTGAAAATTGACTTGGTTTTGTGCTTTTAGACAATTGATACAACAGTCAGTGTGTAAATAAAACAACATTGTGACTTTGGAACCAGTCGCACCGCTCTTACCATGTGTTTCACTCTGTATAAATATCTCTAACCACCAGACAGCAGCTGTGACAGACTTAGCAGGTCTGACATAAACATCAACAGTGTTGGTCGATGAGTCAGCATTTTTAAATTGTTTGTGTAGCATATCTGGTATTAGACGTACAGTTCAGGTATTTGTTATCATATGATAAGCAAAAAAAAGTATCTCATGATGCACACGTCTCATATCACAAAGGGACTTGTGGTTTTAATAAACGTTGTTGTTCAAAATAAATGAGGAAAAAATTTTGACCTGAGTTTTTATCTTCTCATCAGAGAAGAGATAAACTTTTGCAACACATCCTGTAGACCTGCTTCCTTTCTGTGTCATGCATGCGTCTACTGTTTGAGTGCAGCCCATAACCACAAACACACCATTTTATGTACAATATGTACAACATTTATTATAATTAATATATAAAATAGACAATGTACTTAAATTTTCACAATAGAAAAAATACATGTAATAAATACAAAAACCATTTTTGTTTTGCAGGTATTACAAAACATCCAGCACAGTTTGACAGAAGTGAGACGTTAAAATATTGAGAATAAATGCTTTTGCCACACTGATATTCATATAGCTAAATATATGCCTCATATCTTTAGGAGTTATTCGTCAACACGGTCTAATGTGATACAATGCCTGCTTAGAAATGATATTGCTAGCACTATTCAGTGGCCCAGAGTCCATGAAATCCAGCCTGTCTGATCACACTTTAGCTGAAATTTGGCTGATGGAGGTTTTCAAGTGAATAAAGCACCACCTCTCTCCTTCGTCTCTCCTCGTCCTACTTGCCTACTTTCCCTCTCCATCTTCCAACATCTCTTCCTCAACCATCTTTCCTCCTTCTCCTCCTCCTCATCATCTAAATCTTTCTTTCCACTTTTCTTTTTTCCTTTAAAGTCCTGTGGGTCTGCTCCACTCAGCCAATCCAGAAGTGACCATAATTTTTCAGACAAACAACATCATAACAAATCATCATAGAAAAATAAAATCCCTCCAAGAATCCACTATGACAAGCCAGTACAAACATAGCAAAAACACACACACAAATCATCATACAGCAATATGGCCATTGGCTTTGAGCATGTCTACATAGCTAACAATAATAATAATAATAATAATTAACATTTTGTAAAGTAATCATCGTCGCCACACAACACAATAATTAGACAGAGAATATCCCCGGACTAGTCATAAGTAAGTACTTCTGAAAACATATAGAACATCACAGCACTCGTTAGCTTGTCTTTTCATAATATCTACCTTTAAATACAAATAAAATATAGAATATATCTCTGATAAATGTCACTCAACATTTTCGTCTCTCAACAGCACATACAAAACAGTACAAATAAAGAACACACAACGGGAATGTATGCAGAGGATTGCATCCAACCTCAAGCGTAATTCTTTGCAGATGTGACTCTGCGTTTACACGTTTTTAGCAAAATGACCAACATCTGTTGTTGGAAGTCTAGCAGATATGAAAAAAAAAAAGGAAGCCATAGCAGACTGTCGCAAAGTTACTGCACAGTAGGGATTGTGAAATGAGCAGTGAGGGATAACAGTTCAGCAAAATAAAAAGGAGAATCCAGAGAAGACGGAGCGATTACAGTCGGGTTTGACTTTTCTCTCTAAGGTTTCTGACTCCAAGGCACTGCATCAGTGTGAGACATGAGTGTAGAAGCAGTGTAAGTCTGCGCTCCTCATTCATAACAGGTAGAAGTAGTGGCAACCAAAGCTGGGACGATTTACTGAGTGGACCCAACCATTTTCTGGACTGTGTTCGCTCCTTTCTTTCTCTAGAAGCTCGAATTTAATAATAAAGAACATTTACTTAATAACTTTTTAAACTTTAGACACATAGAAAAGACATCAAATGTGCCTCAAATCTCCCGTGACCTCGCCCACATATCAAGTGACAGCGAGGTTGAGAAACTCATCATTAATGACTAACAATAGTGACTCACACTTTGGGACACAGCAGCAGAGACACATGAGCCGGGCTAATACAAGAAGGGGCCAGGAGCTACTGCTGTACCAGGAATGCAGACACCTGCGAATAGGTGGGTGACACCCCGCCTGCTATCCTGCTGTTGGTCGAGTGCCGTGACGTGAAGCAGGGAGGAGTCCCTGGGTCATAGTGATGCATGATGGGAGACGGTAGAGTGAGGATGTGCAGTAACTCTGGTGTTGTTGGCCTGGCTTCAGTCAGAGTCCAGTTAGTCTTTGTGTAGACCCCGTGAGGATCAGGGGTATGAGTGTGAGGGTTCTGTGCATATGAGTGTGAGTGTGTGTGTGTTGCTTCATTCACATTTAACCTGCAGCATCTTTCTCAACATGGCTCTAAACTTTGATATCTAAATACATTTAGGTACATTTCAGTCAACTACACTGCCGAGTCTTGAAGTGGAGGACACCTCCTCTGGTCCTGATCAGGATTTCTTGACTCTTCCTGTCTCTTATTTTAGAAAACTATGATCAGACGTCGTGTTTACGGTGAACTTACTCTTACTACTCCAAAGAATTTGTGAATGAAAGGTTTATTTAGAGAGGGGGGTTCAAACAGTCCTCCTGTTATCAGGTTGTATGTGAAGTATTTTGTTTGCAGGTGTGTGTGTGTGTGTGTGTGTGTGTGTTTGCATTGCAGGTTGTGCATCCCTCCCCCCAGTCTGGCTTCAGCAGCTCCTTCTAGGATGGCTCGTGTTCCCTCTGTGGCTGCGGCTGAGGCGGACTCTTCACGATGGTGATGACAGAAGCGGTGTTGAGGCGTGGGGCGGTTGCCAGGAGATGGCCTCCGCCGGCCTCTAAGCCCCTGGCGAACCTCTGGAGGGCGGCGAGACGAGCCCCCAGCCCTTCCAGCTCTTTCCTCATGCCGGCGTTCTCCGCCCCGAGCCGATCCACCTCCCTCTGGAGCTCCATTTTCTGCTGTTCCAGCGCCTCACGCTGCGAGACACGTTTGACCCGACAGCTGGCGGCGTAGCCTCGGTTCTTTAAGGTGCGCCTGCGCTGCTTCAGCTTCTGGATTTCCTCGCGGGAGAGGCCGCGTAGGTGGAGGTTCAACTCTCGTACTGAGAGGGACATGAGCTCGCTGTCTGACAGGATGGGCACATTCTCGCCACATTCCTGCTTCACCTAGACAGGAAACAAGAGAAGGAAAAGAAGGAGTTAAAACCGACATGTGACAAGTGATGTTATAAAGAACCAAACATGCAGAACGTTCCCTCTTTAAGTTTAAGGGCTTATTCATGTCTACATGTTACCTTCAGGGCTTTGCTGTTTCTTTCTGTCGTCATGGTCCAACTGTCTGCAGTTTGTCTCCCCAGGCACCAGTCAACACAGATACACACACTCTAGAGGAGCAGAAACAGGACAAACAAACAGACATTTAAACAAAGGTACATTATCACATGTGACCATGTTGTTTTGGTTCAAGTTGAGCCTGACATTTACCATCCGCTCACAAGACAGCCAGTCATGCACGATAAAGGAAAGGAGAACCCAGTGCTCTTTCATGCTTCTCCAAAACGCGCTCTTTCATTAAACGCTGTGGTCTGATATGAAAGGAAGGGGGGGTTTTGAAAGCAGCATGCCTTTCTCTCTTAGCTGGAATTGTGAGGAGGAAGTTATCATGTGTCTAACCTTTGGTTGCTCAAAGCAGGTGTCCTAACCAATCCCCCTCAACACTTCCTCTTGTCAACACAACACCCAACGGCTCTAAAGTTTTATTGTGAAAGTGTCTGACGACAGGCTACTGTTTTTATGCAATACATCCCTCATTGATTCAGATCAGCAAAAATAACCTCCACATAAAAAACATCTGAAGCCTTTTAAAAAACACAGCATGGCCAGATTGTTTGCACAGAGTTAAATTGCAGCTTCCAATAACAAGCTGTAACAGCAGCAGTGAGAGTGTTTGCTTTAGTCTGGCCGGCCTGTACACGGCTTTATTTGGAAGTTTTCTCCAATTCTTCTTGCTTAACAATTCACACACACTGTGTGGGGACTTCCTACGCTCGCTCTAATGTTGTTTGGGATTAAAGTCCAACATCCAATCTAACCAATTTGACCTGCTTTCCTCTCCGTCCTCACTTTGATCCCTGTCATAAACAACTCTACACTTCAACTTTTCCGCTGTATCCATTTCGCCTCAATCCTAACCTGTGAACAATAGATGTACACTTGATCTAGATAGACATGATTTACCTTCATATCACCAAACCACAGGGTGGTTTCCCACATGGCTTTCAGAAAGTGAATGTGTTCACTTTCATTTTTACTACAACACTGGGCTTTTTTCTCTTTTTTTTGTGAGGGGGCTTTTATGTCGTCTCTTAACATGAGAAATGTCACAGACAACAATGCCACATACGCACAGAGGACCATTTGGAGTCAACTTTCACTACAGTTGCTTTTGACCTTCTGCGGCTTTAGTGATCAGCTAAATTGTTGCTCTGAATCAGTGGTTCTCAAGTCCAGTCCTTGAGGTCCAACTGTCCTGCATGTTTTGGATGTTTCCCTGCTCCAACACACCTGATTCAAATGATCAGCTCATTATTAAGCCATTACAGAGCTTGATAACGAGCTAATCATTTGAATCAGGTGTGTTGGAGCTTGATAACGAGCTGATCATTTGAATCAGGTGTGTTGGAGCAGGGAAACATCCAAAACATGCAGGACAGTGGGCCTCGAGGACTGGACTTGACAACCACTGCTCTGAATTGTCTGAAGCAGACAAAATATTTCTGTTTTCAGCTTAAGTTAACACAGAACTTTTACAGGGGGGATTATTAGGGCCCGAGCCGAGAGCGCAGCTCTGCGGCGAAGCCCTATTGTAATCCAAGGGGTTCTCGATTGTTATTATTTTTCAGCCTCTGAAAACGCAAATTTGACCCCCTGAACGGCCTCGAAAATTGGCAGGCGGGTCAGGCCTGGCGAAAATCGCAATGTTTCAAAGTGAACCAGAAAAGGCAATTAAAAATTGCTCGCTAGCGCCACCCACCACGAACGTCGACTTTGTCCGATCTTCCTGAAATTTTGCAAGCATGTGTATCTTAATAAGATCTTTGATTTTGCGCACTTGGACTTTTTTTCTCAGACGCACGGTTAAAGAGTTGTTGCGCTGTTTTCGCCCCCCTTTGGCCATTTTCATGTGTCATGCCAAACGTATCTTGTTGACCTTTGATGCCCTTCGCTCTTGGTCTATAACAAAATGTCATAGCACACAGTTGTTTGTGACAGCAGCAGTGTGCGACAGACTAATGCCTCAATGTCAAACTTTGACACTTTAATCTTTGTGTTAAACTTATCAAATCTCACATAATTTAGGTATAGGATGGTTACAATAGAATAAGAACAGTTGTGAGCATCAGCAATAAATCTTTGCTGTAAAACTATTTTCATTTTCAGTTTGACTTCTTAATAATTGGTCATTATTCTCACCTGGATTTGACAGCTAAATTAAAATAATCAAGGTTTTGTCCAACATTGAAAGTTGTTAAGTGACTGATTAAATGTGGTTCAACAGCTTTAGGTAGGTAAGTAGGCCTTAAGTGCAGGTACAGAGGGTGTTGATATAAAAAGCTAAATAAAACAGCAAATGTCTGTAGTCTGCTGAAAAGAATAGCATTTCCCGACAGGCGTGGGAAGTGGAGGTTGCAGCAGCGGTTGTCCACTCCTCCGGTGGACTCAGGCTGTAAACCCTTCAGACCGCCGCTGTTTCGTAAAGTCAGGGTGATTCAGCAATAAACCGTGTGCTCAGCTCCGCCAAGGCTGCCAGGCGGTCCAAACCCAGGAAAACCAGCTGCGACCACGTCTTTCTTTATTTATTTGAACAGCACAGCATGTCCACGTCCTTACTTTACTCTAAAGCTCACTTTAAATAGACATGGATGTTTTTAAGGAACGCAACAAGTGAACGCAACACCGCCTGACGCCAGCTCCAATGACAGTGTTTATAAAGTTATGCAGTTTTTAATGGACACTATTCCGATTAAATATGACTAATAAACAAATGGAGAACGCTAACCTCTCATGGAAAGTATTTATTTTCCCTCTAGCTACGTCAAGAATCCACCCTTGTCCTTAGAGGGAGGCGAGCTGGCCAGCCTCGCGTAAAAGCGTTGCTGCTATAGTAAACAGCCATCACGAGTGCCCTCGACATCCATTTTAGTAAGTCTTTAAATAACCCCTTTACATCGTTACAAAACCTACACTTCAATAAGGAAGCGGAAACACATTCTGAGAGTCAAATGTTATAAGAATGTGAGCGTAAATAAGAAGAAAAGGGGTCAGATAATCCACATCGTCTTAAACATGCTAGTAATGTTAACAGTTAGCACCTAGCATCAACGGTTCAGACGAGCTAAAGGGGATTAAAGCAAACAGCTGCCTGCTCACTTGTCCTTGGTTGGTTTGCCAGTCCCCGCCGGATACTAGTTCTTTAATGTTCAGCTGTTACAAGCGAATAGAAAATATATAAACGAGAAACATTTTGAAAAAGGTGATATCTTACCTGCTAGGTCGAAGCGACTCTGGCGACAAAATGTCAGTCCGCCTTTTCCCGGAATTACTCCGCCGCTCTCTGAGCTTGGATTCCTTCATTCATAAAAAACACAGGCGACAATGACGTCAGGTCTAAAGAATGAGGGCGGAGCTAACCCCGCCCCCGCGGCGTACTCCGAGAGGATGTAAACAAGGAATCCCTGCGTCCTAGAACTTTTCCATGATCAGCCCCCTTCCCTTTTCCTTGGAAATGAAATACAGAGAGAAAAAAAGAATCATACGTAAGGCTTCACGCTTGACCTTTACAGACCCAAATTTAGTATTGCTAATCATGTGATGGCCATGTGACAAATCCAGCAGAATCGAAAATTGGAAGAAAAACAGGAACATTGCCCACAGAAGTACAAAAACTCAAAATGAATAGATTCATTATTTGTGTCTAAAGAGTGTCTAAAGCCTGTTTGTTTAGGTCCCATACACAGGAATAAAGATCACTTCTGTGTACCCCTTTTACATGGTAAAAAGCTCTTACTCATCTGTTCATTTAAGATTATTTTCTTGTTTCTTTTTAGTCCATCAGGTTTTAGTCTTTCTTCTTAAACATTTTTCAAACATTTAGACATTTTGTTGGGGAGATCCATGTGTGTGTTCATTGCGGTGGAGGCGACATTGTATATTATTTTTGTTGTATTTGCTTTGTAAAGGATTAGGGAGCTGCTCACCCTTCAATTGTTCAAACCGTTAGATGAGTTAATTTGACTAATTGATTTTGGTTTCTCACTCTAGCTTAGAGTCACTTTTTGTTTCATTTGTTTGTTTCTTTGAGCAGTATTCCTTATTCCTCTGGGGGGTTTTTTCTGCCTCAAACTTATGTTGGAACAGCACTTCCTTATTTATTTTGCAATTAAATATCCATTTTTACAACAACTAAACCGGGGTTTATGCTATGTCTTTTCCCTATCCGAGCTGGGCTGTAACACCCTTTTATTTTTTTTTAATCTTTATGTTTTTTATCTTTATCTCCAGTGTTTCCCAAAGGTAGCTCTTGCCTCATGTAATGTCACGGTGTCAGGCCATGTCTCTTCGACAATATATCTTAAATTCTCACACTGTATGCGCTTGTGTGTGTAAGTGAGGGTGTGTGTGTGTCTTTGTGTGTGTGTGGGTGGGAGGTTCGGGTTTTATTGTTGTTAACTGTTGTTTTTAGCCTCTGTGAAGCACTTTGAACTGCATTTTTTGCTGAAAAGTGCCTTAAGAAAGTTTGTATCTGTTTGCGTGCGTCTAAAGTGGTGGACCCCTGTTAAAAATAAAAGAACCCCTAAACAAAGAACATCCGTCACAAATAGTCTACTTCAAGAAATGTCCTGTCAAAGCTACTCTATGGAGTTTTCAACTGGTTGTGAAACACTGGTACTGCTTGAAACCAAGAGGTCAATGTCGGACTACATTACTGACAGGTTGATGATGAAACAGACTTTCTTAACAGTTTCAACAGCAAGTATTCACAAAGACAGCAAGATGAGTTTTTTTTTTTTTTTAACAGGAAATTCTACCTCAGCATTTAAGTGACAAGATTAGTACATTAGTATATAGCTGCCCACAGAGGGCACCAAACTAAGCCAAAAGTTCTTCACCACAAATTGATTTTAAATCTGTGTGATGAATCATATTTACTGTAAACAAATAGATGAGTGGTGAAGGCTCTAAATTTTGATGATTACAGTTTTAGAACATGACATACAGAATACATGCAAACACATATTCAAGTAATGCCATTGGTATTTTGGCCTCCTGGTCGTTACAAAGTCGAGACTCAAAACTAAAGGAGATAGAGCTTTCTCCATCACAGCTCCTCGACTTTGTAACGACCTGCCAGAGGAGAAAAGGCGTGCAGAGACAGTCACTTCTTTTAAGTCAAATTTAAAAACTCACTTTTACAGACTTGTTTTTGTGTGATGCCGTCTTTCATCTTTTATCTCTTATTTCTTATTTCTTTTACCTCTATCTTATTTTGGCTTTACCGTCTTTTTAGCTTTTGATTTACCTGTTCTCTTTTCTTAATTAACCTTTAAGGCCTTTTTTGTTTTATCTCTTGCTCATTTCTGTTGCTCTATTTTATCATTGCTATTATTATCAGTATTACCTGTTACTATTTTATTACCGTTGTTGATATTGCCTCTTGTATTTACTATCCTATTTCTGCTTTCCACCCTCTTTTAATTGCATTTTCTTTTTTCTTAACTATTTTATGTTTTTATTTTGGTCCTCATGGTCTCGTTTTATGTTGCATGGTTCTTGTATTGTCTGGGTTCCCTATGAAATGAAAATGGCCTTCAATTCAGTTTTAACTGAGCTTTTTGTTTTAATCTGTCTTTTTCCATGTGCTCTATGACTTTATGTCAAGGCACTTTGTAAACTTCTGTGCTTAAAAGTGCTAAACAAAGAAAGTTATTATTATTATTATTATTATTATTACTATTATTATCATCATTATTATTGTCATTATAATATTTTTTTATTATTATTACTATCACCATGATTATAATTGAGGGTTACCACTGGATTTTATTACACATAAGTCCCTTTGTGAGATTGCCCAATTGTGAAACCTCATGCTGTAATTAGACACCCCCCACGGCAGAGGGCGCTGTTCATTTCCCCCAGTGAGTAAAATGCCCCCTGCCCTTCTCTCCGTCACTTCCCTGACAAGCTTCACGTTTTCCCACTGTGACCTCAGACTGTCGTTGAACTAATGTACGCCACCTATCTATAGCTTCACCGACAGCCGGAGGCGAATCATATTAGCCCATTAAATTAACTGACCACTTAAATTTTTTGTTTTACCTCCGACTTTTTGTCCACGCACAGACCAGAAGGAGTCATGGCCGAGATCGACGAGCTGTCCCCGGCTGCGGGCCCGGTGTCCATCCGGCCACCTGAGGACGAGATCGACGACGATGAGGATGAAGATGTAGGTTGCTAGTTTTTGTGAGGAACCTTTGAAGGGTTAAAGAACTAATGAACTTAAAGTTAAACTGTCTTTTGATCATGTTTCAGTTTTTATCGCGAGTCATTGCTGATTGCATGAACCCCACAAGGCTAACATGCTGGCTAACCAGCTGCCTGTAGTGGCTGTTATGCCTTATTTTGTCAAACATGACATTTTAAGCAAATAACCTTGTCGAAGCTTCCAAAGTCAACTGTTTTTTTTCTAATTACCTTTCATGTAGAAGTCCTAAATTCTTACAAATTTGCATGGATGTGTCGAAATTGATACTGACGAGTAGGGCTGGGTGATATGGGAAAAAGTTTATCACGATATATTTTTTTCATATTAGTCGTTATCGATTTGTATCACCATCTAAAAAATGAAATTTTACAGTGCTTATTGGTAGCATGTCTTTTGCAATGCAGTAAGCTACTGCATCTGTGAGGTCTTTGTGTCTCTAAGATGTTTTGTCGCGAGCCGTTGCGTTAAAGAAAGCGAACTAAATGGTTGGCTGTTTCGGCTGCATAGGCGCCATCGGCTCCTTGCTCCGCTCAAGGTTTGAAGTGCTGTTGGCTTCATGTGTTAAAGTGATATAGTTGCGTGTAGCTGCAGCCTGCTACTACACAGTTGTTTGCCGCTTGGTTCTAATTCAGCACATGATTGGTTCGGCTGGAAGCTGACTTGGAGCAACTCCCCTTTTCATTGGCTATTCATAAAGTCTACCAAAACATGGCAGAATGCTGACTATTGAAAAGCATATTTACCATGTTTCATATTGATATTGAAGGAAATTAATTTTTGGTATATATCATTATAATTGTATTGCCCAGCCCTACTGATAAGTTGTTGATTCATTATCAGTCTATTTTCTCTTTTAGTTCGATGAGACGCTCATGGAGAGGTTGTGGGGCCTGACGGAGATGTTTCCTGACACAGTTCGCACAGCTGCTGAGATGTCTGCACAGTGTTCTGTATCGCTGGCAAAGAAGTTTTACAGGTATTTGCTTTCAACCGATTTTATCTCACATATTGTGCATTATTTGTTGTATGTCTAAGCAGAACAGAACTACAAATTAACTGTTCATGTAAGAGGTTTGATTTAAGCTGCATTCATTGAATATGACGGGCGTTCTTTTAGAGCCATACTTTCGTTGTTAAAATTACAGCATATCCTAAATTACTGGAAGGTAATCTCTGACATGGTGGATCACTTTTTTCAGCTTTTCTCGCTCGGCTCTCTGGGTTGGAACTACCTCTTTTATGATCTTAGTGCTGCCTGTTGTGTTTGAAACGGAAAGACTACAGCTAGAGCAGCAGCAGCTACAACAGCAAAGACAGGTGAGTGTCTCAAAGGCATGTGGTGTTTACAATTGTAGTTTTGACCCTTTTTGGTGCAGGAGCAACTACAAAAACTTAATAGGCATGGATAAGTAAGATGCAGTGATATCAGTTCAGTGGTACAAGTGAAATAGGCAAAAAGACAATATACACATCCATAAACAGCCTCAATTACAAACTCTTTCCTCCCTAGATCCTGTTGGGACCCAACACTGGAATGTCTGGCGGGATGCCAGGCATGATGCCTCCTGCACCTGGTAAGATGTGAGAGACCGTGAGGAACCAGCATGAACCTGAAATCCACTGCTAGTGACACAGCATGGCTGGCCACAAGGAGAGAAAGAGAGACTTTGGAGAATAGCAATGGACTGCAGTTAAATGTGAAAAAAGAAAAAGCTGTATGTCGGTAGCACAACATTTCACCCTCTGCAACATAACGGATGAGCTGCTGGAGGATGTGGCGTTTCTCACACTTCTCCCTCACTGTCTCTCCTTACTCTTCATGTAAAGACTTTCTCTCCCAGGAGCACGGCTTCTTTTTTCTGTTTTTCTCTTTTTTTAAAAACATATTCCTTTATCAACAAATGGCTTAAATTGAATGAAAAATTTGGGAGGTTTGTAATTTTTTTTTTGTGTTGGTGTGAAAAACATTGTGCACATTATTTGGAAGGATGTTGGATTTGGTTATCATATTTTGGCAGGCTCATCTTTTTTTATGGAGAGTTATGTGAAAAGAATACCTAATGCATTGTAGAGGGTACCAGATAATATAAATTGTTGAAGTTGGAATGGCTGGTTGAAGTTCCACCATATAAATGACAGCCTGTGCGGTGCAGTGTGCATTTCTGTCTTTACAATCATTACAGCTCCTTATTGTACCATAGATAGCTATACACTAAGAGGGCAATGCCTCTTACTTCATACAACAGTAACATGTTCTGTTTCACTGCTATTGAACAATGGAATGTAATGTAACAACTCCAGGTCTCATGCTGTGCAATTATTACTAGGTAATTTTTACTTTTCCATAGCGTCATAAATGTAATAAGTTTATCATTTATAAGGGGACATGTAATAGGTTTTCAGGAAGAATTATGGCAGTGTTGGAAGATTTAGTTGTGTTGTTATATGTCCAGTCTTAAGAAAGTGTTATTCTCTATGTCATACATCGTCACCCTATTAAAATAATGGCCTAAGTCATTTTTTGGCAAAAATGAGATTTTGGCCTAAATCATCTCTTGATTGTAGCTAAGAGACGGATTAATTGTCCAGCCAATTAATTAGGCAGATTCATGGTGTTTTGACATAATCAACACCATATCATCTCTTGAGATGATTTAGAGATGAGTTAGGCGAAAAACTCCCTTTCGTCAAAAATTACTGAGGCCATTATTTTAATAGGGTGACAACATGTGATAACACACAATCAGTTGACTGTTCAGTAAGCAAAGCCATGTCTGTTTTGTGTCAAACATGACTGCAGCAATTAAAACACCCTATCAAATGTACAGCTAGTATTTACTTTTTCTGTTTTGTCTGTGATTGTGGTTAAGTGCATGACAATGAAGGACAAAAAAAATAATGTAGTGTGTAAGAAACAGGCATGTAAGAGAAGACATGCTTAAACATTTTACACATGTCCTGCCAGAGATTTTACAACACTTTTAGTTGTCATATAGCACAGGTGATACAATCAATCGAACTTAATATTTAAAGCACTTTTCATACATGGAATGTAGCACGAAGTACTGTCCGTTCGGGTAGGATATATATTAAAAAAAACAATGAAATCAAATAAATAAAAATACAAATACCAAACCCCTCCCAACCTCCATTCAACACATACAGCTCTCACACTCTCACACACAGATGCACACAGATTTCAACTTGCCACAGATGACTGAGGAAATGTTATCTTGAGTTAAAAAAAGATGAGGAAACACTGGATCTAGGACTAAAATGATAAAACCATTATATATTAAAGGTGATAACATGTTAAAAGTCAATGAAATAAAAGTCTTAAAATCAAATAAAATAATTTTATAAGTAAATTGAAGTAAATAAAAAAAAATGGAGACAAAACACAAAATAAATACTCTAGGACTAAATTAGCGTAAAACCACATAATGCAGATTAAACGAAATTCAGCCAAAAGCCAGACTAAAAAGGTAGGTCATTAGTTTACTTTTAAAAATATGAACATTAGGTGTAGCTTTCAGGTCTGCAATACACTAAGGATGATTGATAAAGTGCACATTATAAATGTAACACTGTTGAAATTTATCATTATTTTTGTGGCTATGTCCAAAGTAAAGAGACTAATTCATTGGGCAGATTTATGGTGTTTTGACCTAATCAACACCATATCAGTATCAACCCTCACAAGGTTGATATCACCACTATCTTCGCACCTGTCTCTTTAAAAGCATTTTTGTGGCCTCTGAAAACACAGTATCAGTAAGGCACTAGCACAGTGATGATTGATAAAATTGAAGTTTTTATGATTTTGACATACAGCTATGCCATGATTTTATAGGACAGTGCAATTTGAAATAAACCTCATCACTAACCATTAAAACAAGTCCAGAGAAGAAAACTCCTCTTTAGTGTTGATGCACGATGCTGCATTTCTTGCACTTGACCTAGCTCGTTGTTTTGATGGTTAAAGGGGATAATATGTACTTAAACCCACAGCAAAAACTAATGAGCCGTTTTGAAAACTCAAACATGGTGTCGATAACTCCATAATTTCAAAGTGCAAAAAGGTGATCAGCCCAGCATGTTATTTTCGACATATTTAGCTCATTTCAGGACCAACAATTTGCGTTACCTTTGCTAAATTCCCACTGCACTTGAATGTAGCCGGATTCCCGCCCTTTGACGCGCGAGCTGCTTCAGGAAAAGTCCGTTGCTACTTATGCTAGTGCCACTTTAAACGTGAGTTGCTTAACTCTTTCTTTTTTAATTAATAGTTCGGAATAAGTTGGGTTTCTGATGTGAACTTGTTTAAATCGTCCCTTTCAGACTTGTATTCACTGCTTGAGACGTCAGAGCATGATAAATTTACTAGCAATTTGAACAGTCGTGACTAGCCAGCTAGACTTTAGATTTTTGCCTTTTATCAAAACTGAACCCATGAAAATCTATCTTCCCTGTGTAGTTTTCCATCTATAGAATGAAAATGAAAGCTTCAGAGGATCAGGTTGTGGAAGAAAATACTAGTTGTCAAGATGATGAGGTAAGATACTACACTAAACAATACATTATACTTTCTATGTACTGAATTATACCCTACTATATCATCCCTCAGGAGTCCTCTCTATTCTGTCCAAATTATTTAACCAGTCTCACAAATAAGATATTGATATTACATTATTGATATTTTAATTAAAACCACAATTTATGGAAAACTGGTAGTAATTTTACAAATTATTATGTGGAAAAAAGGGGCGGAGAGGTATGCTAAGTTAAAATTTATGTCTTTGTTGCTATCAAGTTTGATCCTCAGCCATTACTTCATCAAGATTTTTTTCCTTGCAAACCACACAGGAGTCCTTCTTCCAAGATATTGACCTCCTGCAAAAACACGGGATTGTGAGTAAACTGCCCGTCTGAGTCTTATTCTGAGTTTTTCTGTCAGATCAGTGAAGTGGGAGCATCTTTCTCATGTACACACAGAACGTGGCAGACATAAAAAAGATGAAGTCAGTGGGTATCTGCACTGTGAAAGGGATTCAGATGACAACTCGCAAGGCTCTGTGCAACATCAAAGGCCTGTCGGAGGCAAAAGTGGAAAAAATCAAGGAGGCTGCTGGGAAAATGCTGGTAAAAGGACATCATCTTCCCTAAAAATCATGTTGTTCTTGACAGTTGTATCCTGAAACTAACCCCCTGTCAAAAGTGATATCCAACAGCCTGTGGTATGTGTTAGTCAGTTTTCTTTACATTACAGAATGTTGGTTTCCAGACTGCCTTCGAGTACAGTGCGAAGAGGAAACAGGTGTTCCACATCACAACTGGGAGCCAAGAGTTTGAGTTAAGATCTCTGACCTATACTCTTAGTGTTACACACAGATTGGATAGAGAATTATTTAGGAAAAGGAACCTGTTAAAATGTCCTTACTTCATATCGTATGTTTCAACATATTTATGTATTTATTTGCAGTAAACTTTTGGGTGGAGGTGTAGAAAGTATGGCCATCACAGAGGCCTTTGGAGGTAAGATGTCTTATGTTCATTAATAATGTTTGAATATCACTCATTTTATTTGGGTGAAAAGCTGTCCTCATTATTTCATCCCATAGAGTTCCGCACAGGGAAAACACAGCTGTCTCACACACTTTGTGGTACGTCAAGAACCTTCTGAACATGACTGTTTCTCTCCAGTATCATTCAAAACAAAATCTTTCACTGTTTAATGACTGATTTTATTTTGTTTGTGCAGTGACTGCTCAGCTTCCCGGAGAGGACGGCTATTCCGGGGGGAAAATCATCTTCATTGACACAGAGAACACCTTGTATCCTCTCAATGATGTTAACACAAAACCACCACAATCTATGCATTACCTCATAGAAAACTTTGATGTAGGTTATTTTCATTTCATTCATTTTTCATTTATGGGTACAGTCTGAAATTTACCCCCCAAAGTGCCAAGAGTGTTTGCTTAGCTAGTAAATCTCAGAGAGCTTTGTACCACATGGTCAGTATGGTTATTAATGCTCCTCTGTTATCATCCATGTTAACTACACAGGAGCTACCTGAAAAATTAACATGCACCCCAACTATACCACTGTCTTGCTGCAACAGTTATATTTAGTTCAAGGATTTTCGGATTATAGTTTTATTTTGTTGATTTTTCATGTCATTCTGTTGCACATTGTCTTTGACTCGTACCTGCCCGGTTCCAGTCGCCCGGACAGACTGAGAGACATTGCCGACAGGTTCAACGTGGACCATGATGCTGTGCTTGACAACGTGCTTTATGCCAGAGCGTACACCAGTATGAACATTCAGTATACCAGGAAAATCAAAAATGACTCACTTTAAAGGTTGACAGATTTTTTTGAGTCCTGTTTGTCCTTTAGGTGAACACCAGATGGAGCTGTTGGACTTTGTAGCAGCGAAATTTCACGAGGAGGGAGGGGTATTTAAGCTGCTGGTGAATAAAATAATCAGCTTTTAAAACATGTTCCATTTGGTGTATTTGATTTGGTTTAACTTCCAGCTCTTCTCAGCTGTTAAAGGAGATAAATGGTAACTTTAATTTTTAATTTTTTGCATGAAATGGGACTCCCCTGTAGTCAGATTCACTTTTGTCTCTTCAGATCATTGACTCCATCATGGCTCTGTTCAGAGTGGACTTTTCCGGTCGAGGCGAGCTGGCTGAGCGTCAGCAGAAACTGGCTCAGATGCTCTCCAGACTGCAGAAGATCTCAGAAGGTCTGAACCGCGAGTGTCAGGAATGCCACAAACATCATCCATTTAGATCCGTCCTATTGTATATACATATAGCATGTACATTAACGATGTAAGGATTCATGGATGTGTGTGTTTTTTTAGAGTACAATGTAGCTGTGTTCATCACCAACCAAATGACAGCAGATCCTGGAGCGGGAATGACGTAAGAGATATATAATTCTGTGAACATGGGTGAAGCACATATATTTATGTGAGGGGTCAAAAAGCCTCTTATTGTTACTGACGAACTTGAGCAATACACATATTTTAATTTCTGCCTCTTTTTAAGGTTTCAAGCTGATCCTAAGAAGCCAATTGGAGGGCATATCCTAGCCCACGCCTCCACCACTCGGATCAGCTTGAGGAAGGGACGTGGAGAGATGAGAATAGCCAAGATATTTGACAGGTACTTTACAGGTTCTTTTTGTGAAGTTAACACATTTTTTTCTTCTTTTTTAAAACTGTGAACCCATCATCCAATTCTAAAATTGCATAATCTAAAATAAGAATTGTCAGCGATTAAAATCCTCCCAGTCAGATATCTTAATGCTTCAGAATGTCAGCTGCAAGTGACAGAGTTTTGCTCTTTGGTACCATCTTGCAAGATCAAATAAGCAACATTTCAAATCAGTGTTAAGTTCAGTTCTCAAACAGATGATGTGGTATCATGTGGTTTTGTTTTAACTTATTGATGGGGTGTTATAATCATATTAAGACTTTAAGATGAATGTTAATATCATTTGGGACTCACGCTTGATCCCTTAATATCTGTCTTGTCTATTATTCTGTAGTCCTGACATGCCTGAGAACGAGGCCACTTTTGCCATTTCTGCTGGAGGAGTTACTGATGCCAAGGAGTAAAAAACCGAAGAAGGACACAGAGTTCATGGTTCCTACCTGTTGATAGTAATTTAAGAGTTCTAGAAGTAACTTATTTATTAATCTTTATAACTTAATATAACCTTTTAAAGTTTAACAGTACTGGAAAATTTGATGTGTTCCTTTTATTTATTTGTTTGTCTTGATGGTATTTTTACTGTTTCACAAAATAAAAACTGTTCAAAATAGACAATGATTTGTAATCCTTTCCTTAAAGTTCTTGTTTGAGAAAGCTCATCCCTGGATCTTTCCAAGAGAATATCACATCGGTGTGGACATCTAAGGCAGTAAAAGTGATAGTGGTACATTTGTCATCCACATATAAATGGAGGAAATTTAACCCCTCTTTTTCCGAGGGAACTTTTTGTATAATCGTGTCAGAGTTTTAATGAAACTGATGAGAGGCAATATGCTTATAATGAACTCAAAATACAAGATGACCCATGAGTTAAAGATTTTTGGGAGAATTTACTTAAAGCTTCTGTCAGTAACTTTTATTTTGGACTGATTTTGGCACCCCCTGTGGAGACAACTGAAAGTCTTTTGTGGTGTGCTGATTTTGTGTTATAGGATTTTCAATCAGACAGATTTTAATTGGAATTGGAAAAGGGGGTCATGTATAAAATTAATTTAGGGTCAAACACACCTATACCGGGTTAGACACCCCCTTGAGAGATGAATGTTGCTGACCGCTTGCTTCTCTAGTTATTCCAACTTTAGAAATGACTGCGGGATAGCAATACACAGCGGTCTGAGGAGCCATAAACAAACCTCAACCAAAACGTCACTCTATAGCCATAAATAATGCTCAGAACAGCACCTAACTTCATCAACAGTACATATAGGGTCCCAGCCATACTACTAGCCATCAAACATCTTTTTAACTTTGCCTAATTTTTCTAGCAAAGACACTAAACACAACTCACCCACTCTCTTTCAGCAGCCACATGGTTGTAGCGAGACTTCGAGCCAGTCCATTACGGGCTACAGCTGGGTGACACAGCTCAAGGAAGAACATTTCTTTATCATTTCCTTGAAGTAATAATCACCATAAAAATGCTGCGGGGTGAGCTGCGTCACCCCACTGTAGTCTGTAATGGAGTGGCCTGAGGTCTCACAACAAACAAGCGGCTGCTGGAAGAGAGTAGGTGAGTTGTGTTTAGTCTCTTTGCTAAAGAAATTAGGCAAAGCTAAAAAGATGTTTGGTGGCTAGCATTATGGCTAGGACCCTATATAATAATAATAATAATAATAATAATACATTTTATTTGTAAAGCGCTTTTCAAAAAACACAAAGACGCTGTACAGAGTTAAGCAATAAAAACACACATCAATAAGTAATAAAAGATACGGCAATATAATAAAAACATGTAGAATCAGGTAAAATCCAAATAACAATAAAACACGCATCAATAAGTAATAAAATTTACGACAATGTCAATAGAAACATGTAGGATCAGGTAAAATCCAATGGGGGGGGGGGGGGCTAGGAAGGATGAAAGGCAGTGCGGAAGAGGTGGGTTTTGAGAAGGGTCTTGAATCTGCTGAGGTCGGTGCAGTTTCTGAGTTCGAGTGGGAGTGAGTTCCAGAGGGTGGGGGCGGCGACTGAGAAGGC
Source organism: Xyrichtys novacula (assembly GCA_962446985.1). Lineage (NCBI taxonomy): Eukaryota > Metazoa > Chordata > Actinopteri > Labriformes > Labridae > Xyrichtys > Xyrichtys novacula. Next base: position 13,634,560 of record OY660882.1, on the reverse strand, counting down.
TCTGTCCCCCCAGGTTCTATATGTACTTTTGATGAAGTTAGGTGCTGTTCTGAGCATTATTTGTGGCTATAGAATAGCTTTTTGGTTGAGGTTTGTCTATGGCTCCTCATACTGCTGTGTTTTGCTATCCTGTGGTCGTTACTAAAGTTGGTATAACTAGAGAAGCAAGTGGTCGGCAACATTCATCTCTCGAGGGGGTGTCTAACCCGGTGTTCCGGTGTGTTTGACCCTAAATCAACTTTATGCCGGAATGTCCCTTTAAATTGGTCCATTTCAAAACAGCTAAAAAGTTCCCCACAGGAGCTTAATAGTTGACATTTATTGCAATACTTTGCTACTCCATCAAGGATAAAGGCTACTTAAAGACAGAAAAGGGTCATTTTAACAATTTTCTCTGCGTTCTGTGAAATAAATAAGAGTTAAAAATAGAGCTCATTTTTAAATGGACCTAAGCCTCCTCCTTAAACGACCCCCCTTCTTCTCAAACATAAAAAAGGAAAAAGGTGAGTTCATATGGGTGAGTTCAGCTCGGTGCTGGCCCCTGGCGGCGGTTTCAGGGAGTGCAGTACGACTGTACGACACTTCTCGTCGGTTACGGGATCCATATGCCTGTGAAGCGAGGTTTAACAAAGCAATGGGAACTTCATCAAACGTGCTGCTAAGAGTCTAAAACACACCAGCAACTTATTGATTTAGAGAAACCACAGATATAATCCAGCCTCCCCGGTTGTGGACAGCGTGTCAACTCTGAAAAAAGGAGCGATGGACCCGACAGACACAGCCCCGGATTCGTGGGAGCTAGAGGAGGATGCCGAGGCCCCGGCTGCCGCGGCGGGGCTCCCAACCGCTTTCGCCGCCCTTAACGTGAACGCCAAGCCGTTTGTCCCCAACGTCAATGCCCCGGTGTTTGTACCGAGCTTCCTCCAAGCCGGCGCCGTGGAAATGCCGGCTTCAGACGGTGGGTCAATGCCAGACAGCTGGCTGGGAGTTAGCTTCACTTGCTAGCACGCCTGCTAATCCAGCTAAGTTAGCCTTCCTGGCTTCAGCTCGCTGAGTCCAGATAGAGCCACAGTTATCTCATTTCCACTAACTCATCAACAAGTCGGCCTGAGTGTCAGTCTGTGTGTCATTTTAGTGTATCAGTCGACTGCTAACACATTAAATGCCATTGTAACGCCAAACGTGACCTTCCTTGTCTGATAAATATTTATGAAAGTTTGACATGCGTTGTTTTCTCTCCTCTAAGGTGCCCCTGATGCAGTAGCCAGCATGGAGGTGGCAGAAACAGCCGGTATGCATCCACTCTGTAGTCCACGCACCGCATGTAAACGCTATATACTGACTGATCTGGTTGTCAGGCAAATTTAACACCGCACAGGTGTGGTTATAGTAGATGCACACAGTACTCTTGTTACAAATCTTTGAAAGCATTTCTGCTTTCTCGTGAGCCCCGGAGGTTCACTTACTGAGCCATATTTGGATTGCTGGCATCGGTAAACCCATGTGCACAGGCCTACGTAAAATATGATGCAACTACACTTGTCCATGCCTGAAATAGACATCACTGTGGCACACTGACGAGTGTCAGGGCCTCAGCTTGCTTTGTGTCAGAGCTATTTGAAGTATTCACTCAGTTTTTATTGACTGGTGGTGTGCAGATTACCTCTTAGTGTAGGCCGATTGGGCTGTCCATAGCCTATATTCAAGGTGAATATAACTGGTAATGTTTACTTTCTAAGGTATTTTGTGGTCTTTATTTCCTGATGACAAAAATAGTTGTTATAGTGCAGTTACTTACGTCAAAGTGATTGGCATATGTCACAATTTGGCACTATTTTGGCATCTTTACAATGTTTATGTACAGCTCCCATGTATGGCATCAAATATCCCTGTTTTATTAAGTAAGAGTAGACAAACAAACATTCAATTTACTAGGGCTGGGATGATATGCTTTTCTCCTGATTCGATTCTTCTATGATTTTTTGGATGCAAATTCTGATTTAAGTTGTGATTCTATGATACTGTCAATTTTCTCGATATTTAGTCTGCATTTTTAACACCAGTGAAACAGTTGAATGATAATGATCATCTACTGACTATTTCAGGAACCATAATTCACCCCAAAATATACATCACATGAAAGTCAGTTTTTAAGATTTATCCTTAAATTAGAAAAAAATGAAAAATTAATTAAAAATTTGTAAAACAAAAAATTGCGATACTTACGTGAATCAAATTTTTCTCCCACCCCTACAATTTACTCATCACAAGAAGTATCAGTAGCCATAGGGCAGTGTGTAGTTTTGTTAATCTACTTATTAGAAAAATGATACAATGCAAAGTGTGGATTTAAGTAAAAATAGGTATAGATAAAATGTTAAAACATGTAGGATGTTTTTCTGTCTTTAAAACTGGCTGAACAATGCGCAGCTGAGTGAACAACAAAGTTGAACCGTATAATCAGATGCAGTGTATGTAAAAGATAGGCAGTGCCCGTGGGGGGGTCAACCGTTCCTCTAACCGCAGAGTTGCCTATAATACTCGTCTCTTCAAAAAGTTATGAAAAAATATTTACAGCATAAAGTTGCTGTTGATAAAATTCAGACACAGTTGGCTTTGTGGGTTGCCAGCAGCAATATCTACGAACAAGTTTTAAGCAAACACTTGAGAAGAATCAAGTAATTGTACGTGATTACTGAGCTGCACAATTCAGAGATAGCTTAGTTTGGTGATGGCATGGGAGGGCACTTGTTCTGCAGGGTACACCAGGTTTCACTGTAATCTTGTTAGAGGTTTTGTTTGACTTGTACTCGCTGTCTTTGCAGAACGCTGCATTGATTGTGTTTCTAACAAGGGAGGAGGACTAATTAATTATAATTAAAGATGAAGCGCAGACCACAGACAGATTATCCGAGGGGGCGAATGAATTTCAAGAACAGGAGCTTTTGAAAAAGGACTTGCAAAAGCACATTTGAAATGTAAATTTAGAGGTGCAATGTGCGGTATATAAAAAACTTTATGAAGTATTTTCTTGTTAGTGTGAAATAAGTTGAGCGCAGTTCTTTTCTTTTCATGTATAATGAGCCTCTTAAATCCACAGGAGTGAACTCTTTTCCAAGGGGGCCGCCATCTTGCACGACAATGTCAAACTATGAACGTATTTTTGTTTGTATTAAGCAAGAGAAATGCACTGGTTGAGAGATTATAGAAGAAAAGAATGGTTGTTGTTCACAAATTAAGTACTGTAAGGACAGTCACTTGTGTAAAAAAATTCCCAAAATTACCAGACTGTGAATTACAAGACTTGGAATGAGAATACTTTCTTGTATAGTAGATGTAAAATTACACAACAGGAGAGGGTTTCAATAACTTTAACTAAATGTTCTCTACAGACAATATTCAATTTTAAAACAATATCAATTCTGTTGGCAATCAGAACAGTTTGATGATCTTTTGAGTAATATTATTTACTAGAAATACAAGTCTATGTTGTACGTTCAGCCCTATCTTTGTCTTTTAATTTGCAATCTGTGGCGTAACGCCCAGAATACTTCCACAAGCTGTTGAGGAGTTGTGACTGTCTCCTCAGGACAGCTTTGAACCAAAGTTAAGAGTTTATTTAGAATATGAACACTTCGTTACAGTTTTGTCATGAACTCCCCCCAATCAAGTGACAGCCCTAATAGGGGTGTCCTGATACGATATTGATATCGGATATCGGTCTGATATTAGCAAAAAAACGAATATCGGATTATATCGGCCTGCATCTAAAATCTCTGATATCAGCACTCGGATACAAGCAGTCCATTCCTGACTCCTCTCCGGCACCTTTATCTAGCAGCGCCCTAATCCAGCATGCAGAGCTCCCACAATCACAACAACACTGTGTCCTAAGATACTAACAAAGTAGCAAGAAGTAAGACTGATGTCGGCCTTGTGGCAGTATTTTTTGTTTATGTCCGAAAAAGATGTTGCAGCTGAATGAATAACTTGTCATGCACAATTTTGTGCCAATATCAGATCAACATCAGTATCTGTCAATAGTGAAGGCTACAATATTGGTATCTTATCGGAAGTCAAAAAGTTGAATCGGGACACCCCTAAGCCCTAATATGAAATATGTTTGTTTGTTTTTCAGATGTTTTTGAGGGTAAACACTTGACAAATCATACTTTTTACCCGCCACAGAAAGATTAACAGGGGTAGGGTTCAGCTAAATATTACTGTTCCTACACACTGTACCTGTAAGACACAGCTCTAATGGTAGTTTGCATACCTGGAAATCAAGTACCCCAGTCGTATTTGTTGCAGTGGTTTAGATTTCTACCACTGCCAGTCTATGAGATACCCACAGTCGTTTTGACACCAGTGACACAAATGCTTCAGGTATCACCTGAAATGTTGATAGTAACAACACTACAGGGCTAGTGTAGAATTTAGCCTCAGCCTGTGCTATGAAAGGGGTTCGAAGTTCACACAGTAGAACAGGAGAGTAGAGTTTTTAGCAGTCATACAGTGTTTGTGTAGGCTTACAGCTGAAAGCAAAGGTGTTCATTGTTTGACACAGTTGAACAGTATTGGTACCAGGTATTTGCATAGTATGTAAAAGGTCAGTTGTTGGAATTGGGGGAGGTAGAAATGGTATCACTGAAAATGTTCATAATCTCACTTAAAGAAAGATTAAGATTTGTAAATGGTGATGACAATTATTAGATTAGTAAAGGGAGAGTCAGAGCTGGTTTACAGGAGATAACATACAATTATCTTATTAAGTCTGTGTGTGTGCGTGTGTTTGTGTTATTGCAGCTCCTGTAGAGAACGGAGGCACAGAGGCTGACATGACCACAGAGGAGGAGACGTGGGAGCAGAAGGAGGAGCCAGGGGGAGGCGGCGGAGGCGGAGGAGAGGGTGTTCTGGAGTCAGGTGGTGCTTGCCAGGAGGGAGCTGCTGAGGAGATGATGGAGGAGGAAGAGGAGGAGATGCCTATGCCCAAAGTTGCTCCTGCACCACCAGATGCCCCCAAGAAAGAACACGTGAACGTGGTCTTCATCGGTCACGTTGGTGCGTTTCCATGTAGTTTGTGTGTGTACATGATTGTTCAAAGAAAGGTTTGAGTGTGTGTTATTCACCTTTTGAATGTTTGTGTGTTTTTGTAGATGCTGGAAAATCAACTATTGGAGGACAGATCATGTGAGTCATCACCTTCTTATCTTCTGTGTTTGCTGGGCACTAAAATCAACATTACTTTAATTTCCTTAATGTGCCGTTTGAGTAGATTTTAATTTAGCTTGTTTTCAAACTCGTACAATAATAATAATAATAAAAAAAGCATGTTGTTTGTGCTGTTTAACAACCCCAGTGTCCAGAAGAACAATGCCTCTATGGCTGCCAGCTACAGTGCAACAGATTTCCTCTTGCACAACAGAGCTACAGTTTCAACTTTTTTACTTCCTAGTACCACAAATGAAATAAGTATTATGGCCCTCGCTTGACCTTTCTTTGTTTTCACCTTTCTAGGTACCTAACTGGAATGGTGGACAAGAGAACTTTGGAGAAATATGAAAGAGAAGCCAAGGAAAAGAATCGGGAGACATGGTGAAAATCTCAATAAATTTGCAAATGTTTTGGTTTCATGTTTGTTTTCGATCCGTGCGCTGTGGCATTAAGAGCTTTCAGCAGGCTTTTGTTAAACAAATTTATAAGTAAACATGTTTTTCTTTTTATTTTCCCCCCAGGTACCTGTCGTGGGCTCTGGACACAAACCAGGAGGAGAGAGACAAGGGGAAGACAGTGGAGGTTGGCAGAGCTTACTTTGAGACCGAGAAAAAACACTTCACTATCCTGGATGCCCCCGGACACAAGAGCTTTGTCCCGAACATGATTGGTGGGGCGTCACAAGCCGACCTGGCAGTGCTGGTGAGTTGGAGCAGGAAATACAATCCCTGTAATGTTAGCTTGGCCCGAACCTTGAACACAGAGATTTTTCAGTAGAGCGACATGCTTTATATACACATGCTCACTGATAAGTAAATAATTTCCTCCTGGCAAGACCTTCAAGTGCACAGAGTAGTAGAAAAACATCAGTGGGAACTGATTAAACTCCTAGAGAAATGGTTTGAAGTAAAAGTTTCTGATTAAAGGAGGTTACTCGACTTTCTCCATCGTTGTTTTTTAACAGGTGATTTCAGCGAGAAAGGGCGAGTTTGAGACTGGCTTTGAGAAGGGTGGACAGACAAGGGAGCATGCCATGCTGGCCAAAACAGCTGGAGTCAAGCATCTCATTGTCCTAATCAACAAGATGGATGATCCCACTGTCAACTGGAGCCTTGAGAGGTCAGCATGCACTAAAAACAGATATGACGCATATATGTTGATGTTTAATGCTGCGCTTGTCACAAAATGATTACAAAGAGAGTAGATAGTCAGAAAATTGTCGGCATTGGTCGTGACCTTCTCTTTTCACTGGTGTCCTGTTGTTGTCCTATGCCCTCCATCTTTCCTTCATAAGACCTAATCCTGTCTTTGAATGACTTCCCTGCAGGTATGAAGAGTGTAAGGAGAAGCTGGTCCCCTTCCTGAAGAAGGTGGGCTTCAACCCGAAGAAGGACATCCACTTTATGCCTTGCTCCGGACTCACAGGTGCCAACCTTAAGGACCCTGTACCTGAATGCCCCTGGTACACGTAAGTTGGCCTTGAGGGATTGGTTCCCACTGTACTTCTGTCTGATTTATTCCGAGCCAAGTCTTCTCCTAGATTTTCTTAGATACTTTGGGATAGGGCTGGGCGATAAGGAAAAAAGTTTATCACAATATATTTTTTCATATCAGTCAATATCATTATGTATCATATTAAAAAATCACTTGTCAATCTCAAATGTTCCCTGTTACTCTTAAATGAAATTTAACATGAACTGGACATCATTTGCGGTGCACATTACTCTGTTGTATGTCCAACCTCAAAAAACAAAATACCTCCACACCACTGACGTTTTCGTGCCACTGTTTTGTCGACAATGTCATCATCTGATGAGCCTTTATCTGCATTTCTGCTGGGGGTAGCACTCATTTAAAATGCTATAGTTGCGTGTAGCTGCAGCCTGCTACTATGCTGTAGTTTCCTACTTTGTTCTAATTCAGCACAAGACTAGTTCAGTGCGGCGCGACCCTGAGCAATTCCCCTTTTCATTTGCTATTCATATAGTCTACCAAAACATGGCAGAATGCCGGCTATCGAAAAGCATATTGACCATGTTTTACATTGATGTTGAGGAAAACTAATTTTTGATATATATCATTATTGTTTTATTGCCCAGCCCTACTTTGCGGTAACCTCCACCAGATCTGTTTTCAGTCCTTCTGTGCATCATCATGGCAGTGCTTTCACTCCAGTCAATGTGAGTGCTTCCGCTGCGTTGCATTTCTGCTCCAGCAATCCCAAGCCCTCCACAGCAGACAGGCAGGGCTTCTTTTTTTGCTGGTTGCCGGAGCGCGGTGCATAAGTCAGCTCAGGGAGTGAAACAGGAAACCAGACACCATAACAACTTTAAAACATCTGCTTTATTTTCAGTACATAACCCTCTATGTTGACACCAGATTCTGTCACATTAACTCTACTGACAAAATGTCAATATTGAACAGATTCAAGTCTTAATGGTGTCTCATTCCCAACTCTGTCTTTTCATTTCAATCAATCAATCAGGCTTTATTTGTATAGCACTTTTCATACACAACCATGTCGCACAAAGTGATTTACACAGTAGAGGAATAGAAGAAACAAAGAATACCTTAATGTACCCCAACCAAACCCCTAATTCCCACCCGCCGATCTAAGCACAACAGAAACATGCATTCATAGATTGATTTCATAGAAACAGAAACATGCGCACCAAGGAAAAACCATTTTAAAATTCAAGATAAGGAAACACTGGAGTTTAGGTTAAAATCTAAAAACACAGTAGCATAGAATGAAATTTAAGACATACTAAAGAAAATAAAATAAAAACTAAAGTAAAAGATACTAAAATAAGACCATCAAAATAGCTCAATAAAAGACAATCCTGTTATTAAAACCAGAAAGAGATAAACGCTAAAACACCTAAACGAAGTTAAGTTAATGATATAAAATTTAGTTAAAAACAAGACTAAAAAGTTATGTTTTGAGTTTGCTTTTAAAATTGTTTAGATTACTACTTTAAATTGACCACTTTGAAGAGTGCAGCAAACCAGTTTTAAAAGTTTAGAGAAGAACGTACCCCAGCTAGAAGTCTGTCTTGTGAGTGATCATTTCTGCTTGTTTACTGCAGTAAAATTCTAAGCAAGCATCCAAAGAATCATAACCGTCTATATTTTGGCTGTCGGACGCATTCTTGAGCAGTGGCTGATTTTTTTTTTTAACCCGTTAATCAACTAAATAAAAAAACCTGTCAAATTTGGTTCAGCTTTTAATTCGACAAGAACTAGCAGTGAATAGATTGTACTTACACTGTTCTTCTCTCGTCTTCTGACTGCTCCAACATCACCTGTCACATTCAGCCATTTACACACACATAATCATACACTAAGAATGCTGTGTAAACACCATGTAAATACGACATGTATATGGCTGTCTGTATCAATTAACCCCGTCATCAAGCATTCACACACGCTGAATTGCAGCTAGCAGGAGTAATTTTGGGCTCAGTTTCTTGCCCAAGAACACTTCGGCATGCGACTGTTACTGTGACTGTGGGAGCTGAAATTAAACCACTAGCCTTCCCAGTGAGAGACAGCCGACTCCCACAGAGCCACAGCCGCCCTGTAAATTACTATCACTATTTTATGGTAATGTTGTGACACTATCATCCCTAATTTCTTTTACAATTTGGCCGGTGTTTCTTTGAAGAGATCAGAGAGGTCTGTGAATATTCTGTTGGCATCACGACACAATACTGATTCATCAGAGTTCCCCTCCAGGTCTCTGTCTTTTTCTACCTCCTTTGGCGTCTCGAACATGTTAGCACTCTGCAAGGTGTTTTTATTTTATTTATTTATTTTTTGGTATTGGAGTTTGATAAATCCTCCCAACAACACCACATTTTTCATTACTTTACATACATCTAGAGCAGTGGTTCTTAAGTCCAGTCCATGAGGCCCACTGTCCTGCATGTTTTGGATGTTTCCCTGCTCCAACACACCTGATTCAAATGATCAGCTCGTTATCAAGCTCCAACACACCTGATTCAAATGATAAGCTCGTTATCAAGCTCCAACACACCTGATTCAAATGATCAGCTCGTTATTAAGCCATCACAGAGCTTGATAACGAGCTGATCATTTGAATCAGGTGTATTGGAGCAGGGAAACATCCAAAACATGCAGGACTGTGGGCCTCGAGGACTGGACTTGAGAACCACTGAGCTAGAGAAAATAATGTAATGATGACTCCAGGAAAAGAAGTTTGGGAACATGAAATTGTAACTTTTCCCAGTAGACATGTTACTGGCATGATTGTCTGTTTAATACTTAAATCTGGCTTCAGTATTTTCTCCTGTTAAGCTGTGGATTTATTCAAGGCTGCAAAGAGCCACAGACTCTTAGAAATCACCCATAGTGGGTTATAGATGAACACAGAACCCAGTGTGAAAATGTGTATTGTATAGATTTCGATGACTATGCAGGTGTGATGAAAGGTATTCTCTTTGGTTCTTTTTCAGGGGTCTGCCATTTATTCCACATCTGGACAGTTTGCCAAACTTCACCAGATCCAGTGACGGACCAGTCAGACTACCTATCGTAGACAAGTACAAGGTAAGCATCTGAAGGCCTTTGAGTCATCCTCCCTTCTACAGCGAGAAAACACATCGTGGCAGAACGTCGACTCCGCTCCTCAGTCCCTCAGCAGATGAGTGGGCGAAATATGTCTTCTGGTTTTTGTGTCCCCAACGCCAAAAAATGTTTTCCTCCTGCTCCAGTTTGTCATTCTCTTTGGTGATTTTCCAAAAGCACAGCAGCATGCCTGCACACACACGCGCACACACACGCGCACACACACTGCAGCCTCTGCATAATCACTCCCCTTAAAGATAATTCTGCTTCTTGGCTCTCGCTTCAGTTTAGCTGTTGGAGGCAGTTCAACTCATACTGTAAGTGATGGTGGAATCAACTTATTTTGGCACTCCTGGCTTTCCATACAAGAATCCTCAGCTCTTTCCCTTCTTCACATGTTGCCCTTCTCCTCATCCTCTTGTCTTTAAGTTGTTTAAATACTCCTCTCCCAGCGATTGCATAAGAGCCTTATGTAGTGGTTCTGTGATTAAGTAGTCCCAACTGGTGTTCTCCAGATGTAAGGGGATTATGGGTCATTGAACCGGGAGCTGCATACAAATGGCCCCGCTGAAACTTCGTCCAGTTATAATCTACAGCACTAAAACCATTGCTGTGCTTATTTTATGATGTGCTTTGCCCTCAATGTCATTATGCTTCAAAATTTTATGTTTTTATTTCCAGCTGAGAAAATAAAAAAGTAGTATTAAATAAAAATAAAGGTGAAACACTTGGTTGAATGGCCTTAAAAAAACACTTTCACTCCAATGATGCAGCCGCTGCCTCTTGAAACACAGTTTGACATTGATTTAATTTTAACTGAAGACACTGTAGGTGGAATATGTGCACTCAGTATCCTTTCCCCCCATTCTGAGTCTTGTGCTTGTACAGGAAATCAAGTAATACCACCAGCTTGGGGTTTTCTAAAGGGGCGGAGTTACGTTTGTCACTAAATGAGATTTAGGAATTCTGATATGCAGAATTTCAGAAAACTTTGAAACACCCAGCTGATTATTCTTTATCCTGGTGCGAAGGGAAACTTTGGTGCTGTTAGTCGTGGCTTCATATATGCTTTCACTAAGGAGGCATCAATTTTCTCTTCTAACATGACAGTAGAGTGAGGACAAGTATTTGCAAAAATGATGAACAGTTTCTCAAAACTATGACCTCGAGGCACTGATCATGCCCGACACACAAAGATAACTTTTGTACTTGCAGCAGTTGTTGTTTGAGTCTTGGCCTCAACCCTTTGCTGCACACTCCGTACATTACCTGTCTCTCTTCAACTGTTTTATCTATTTAGGCAAAATATAACTGGAGGGAAAAAAATGCTAGTTTGAAAACGTGCCATGCAATGCTTTTTTTATGTTGGATGAAGAACTGTCTGATGTTGTGTGTAGTGACATTTAAAACCTGCTTCATGGGCACAAGCTGCTTTTATATTAAACCTTTTAATCAAAAAAAAAAAAGGAAAAAAAAGCTTTGTTAGGTAAATAGAGGTTAGATGGATTTGAGAGCAACACATTGGATCGTTTTTCCCACTTTAGCTGCAGTAACTTAAGGTTATTTTTTGGTCAAACTTTTAAATAGTTACTGTATGAAGTTGATGACTGATGTGCTTCAAGCGTAACTAATGGTGTGTTTGTGCTTTTCCAGGACATGGGGACAGTTATCCTCGGTAAGCTGGAGTCAGGATCCATCAGCAAAGCCCAGCAGCTGGTCATGATGCCAAACAGGGTGAGATCTCCTCCCAGCGACTCTTGTCTGTTCACAGGGGACCTCTAAGCTCTCGTTGAGTAATAAAATCAAAGCTTCAGTCAGTCTTGCATGAAATATATGATTTTGTGTTTATGTGTTGCAGCACACAGTGGAGGTATTGAGCCTGCTGAGTGATGATGTGGAGACGGACGATGCAAGTCCTGGGGAGAATCTGAAGCTGAGGCTGAAGGGTATTGAGGAGGAAGAAATCCTCCCCGGTTTTATCCTCTGCAGCCCTGACAACCTCTGCCACTCTGGTCGCACCTTTGACGCACAGGTGATGATAAGAAAACACAAAAAAATAGTCAGAATTTGTGACTTTACTTCTAAGTCTGAGTTAGGGGTACCGAGAATCTGAATAAAAGTTGTATGGCCTTTGTTTGCATGGTGTCTGCAGACGTGAAAAGGCTGAACAGTTTAAAGTGAAACTTGCAGATTGAACTTTTACAACATTGATTCATAATTTAATCTGAAAATAGCTGCTCTGCTCACCGCAAAAAAAAAAGAACAGAACAGATGCTGTGATCATGTGCGTGAGCTGCAGAGTGGAGAGAGAATAATTATGGATTGTAAGTCAAGTAAAACTTCTTCTACATTTCTGCCCTTTTAACAGTCAAAAATAAGAACTAAACAGCAGACTGGAATCTCAAATTAGTGCCATAAATGGACACCATAGTCTGCTCATGGAAAACAGTGAAGATGGAGCTGTATCATGTGGAGATGTATTTCATATATTCAATCATACAGTGAACTGGGGGACTAGTTGGGCCCTTTTATTAAGACAGATACAAAGCAGTTAAACTAATATCCATGTTATATCTAGGATCATATGAATCTTAATTATTTTAACATAATCTAACAACCCTTGATGTGAACGTATGGTTCACATCAAGGAAATGTATGGAAATGTATGTATGGAAAGTTTACTGCTCATTATCGGTCTTTGCTGGGTCTCATCACTCCTCAGCTTCACCTCACCTGCAGTCGTTATTTTTCCTACTCCTTTACTCTTACCGCTTTCTATGATTTCTTACAGGCTTGTACTTAAAAACTTAAAGTCTGTCTTATACAGCTGAATGAGCATTTTTTCCCCTTCATTAAAAAATAATTGGCAGTTTGGTCCATATTTATGTGGAACTCTGTTTTTGGAGTAAAATAAAACTTGTAAACTGACTCCAGAAGTTAATGTAGTGAAGTGTATGGGAATTAATAGCTTTAGTTAGTGTTTGAATACTATTTCCCATCCCTGACAATATCATTTTTATTTTTCAATATTTTTTATTTGTTGTCATTATTATGTCACATGAACTAACTTGCTAACTTGCATGCTGTTTGTATCTGCTCCTTTTTCTCAGATCGTCATCATTGAGCACAAATCAATCATTTGTCCTGGTTACAATGCAGTCCTTCATATCCACACCTGCATCGAAGAAGTGCAGATCACGGTGAGTACTAGCCCTGACAGTTGTTTTGGACCGTTTTTATGTTCTCGATGGAATGTGGATCAACCCTCTTTATCCTGTTTGCAGGCCTTAATTTGTCTGGTGGACAAGAAGACAGGGGACAAAAGCAAAACACGGCCACGCTTTGTTAAGCAGGATCAGGTGTGCATCGCCAGGCTCCGGGCAGCAGGAGTCATCTGCTTAGAGACCTTCAAGGACTTCCCACAGATGGGACGATTCACGCTGCGAGACGAAGGTAAGACCGCTGTTGAAATGTTGCTGGCAGGTATGTTGTTCACAGAAGCAGCTACAGCAAAGATAGAAAAAATAAAAATGTTCATTTATCGGCTTTGGCACGTCTCACTTATTTTACCTGTTATAAAAACAAAACAGTTTTCTTCACGACTCTCATTTCAACTCTCTTCCAACAGGCAAAACCATTGCCATTGGCAAAGTGCTGAAGCTGGTGCCAGAAAAGGACTAAATGCAACTGTGGCAGCGTGCATGGAGTTCTTCCAGTCGTTACCAGAGGAGAAACGCTGCTAGAGCCGACCCCAACAGCTACTCTCTCTTTACACACAACTATGCTGAGGAGATCAACAAAGAGGAGAATAAAATTGCATCAAATGAAGGAATCAAGACTGAATCAGTTTTTATGGTGAACAATATGTAATGAGAGACCAAGTCCAGTGTGTCAGCTTTCTCATATTGAGAGCTCAGCTATGCCACTAATGTAGCTACATGCCCCCTTCTGTACTCCCATGGCTAACCGCAATGTCGGCTGGCCACGCCATTTGTTTTTAGAATGGAAATGGATGCAGTGTTGTGAGATTGGGGGAAGAGAGAGAAAAATATCCTGCTAAAGACCAGTGTAAGCCTGTAATACTGATTTGCAATGTTCATCTCCCTTTTTAAGAGTGGGATAGAGGATCCAGTGAACATTTTATTTGGTTTTAAGGATTGCTGTACCAAAATTTTTAAGTTTGGTCTCTCGCCATGTGAGATGGTTGAATTGGATTGAGCTCACATACTTCTCTGATAAAACATGGATAAACACACACACACAAACAGACACAAACAGCTGTTAAATAATATAAATGGAAATAAATGATCAAGCTGCAACAGAAAAGTGTTTGTTGTTCTTTTATAAATATGAGTATAGGCAATAATAGGACAGGTGATGGTACTTTATATAAGACTGATGGTGGCACTGGAGTATGTACAAAACCCAATTCCATTGAAGTTGGGAAATTGTCTTGTCTTTGTCGTGTATTCAATTGAATATAGGTTGAAAAGGATTTGCAAATAATTGTATTCTTTTTATTTACATTTATCACAATTTCCCAACTTCAATGGAATTGGGTTTTGTAATATTCAAATGTGCTCTCAACATGCTGCCTACTTCAGTAACAAAGTTAAGGAGGACCTTTCAATATAGTGATCTCAAGTACAGCACCAACATCCACTGTAACTTATATCATTCATTTACAGATCAACTATCACCATGTCAACAATAACTGAGATTGTGGAGGCTTCATAAAAGTGTTATCTGTGGCGGGGCTTTAGTACAGAATTGCATTGGAGTGCCAAAGTGTTCATAATTATATGACTGGTTGGTGAAGTTCCCATGATTTACAATTTGGTGTTTTTGGCCAGCCTTAAACCTGCCATAAGTGAGTAAATAAACCCAGATTTTATGAACATTTTGCAAATAAGTGCAGAGACTCGAATATTTGTTCTATAATACCCGGGCTTACCCTCTGAACTTTTTTTTAAATTGAATTATAAACAAACAAACAAACAAGGAACTTATTTATCATAAAAGAAATTTATGGAATATTTGCCTTAGATTGAGCAGGAATAACATCAAAAAAGAAAAAAACAACAGCACAATTTCAATGTTAGAGGCCATTCTATATCAATTTGAAAATAGGCGTAGGGTTTTTTTGTCTGTAACAAGTTTTAAGGATTTACAAAAAAAGTAGCAGCTCATTCTTCCAGTGAGGTAGGCAAGGTCTTGTTTTAAAATATTCACACTTGTGAATGAAGAACCCCAAAAGCAACAAAGCATTTAGAAAAAAAATCCAAGTTCCTATCCTCTTTAAAACACCAAACAAAATAGTTTCTGCTGACAAAGGGAAGTCAATGTTTTTGGACTGCAACCAGCTCCACATGTTACCCTCTAAACTTGTACTCAAGGCCCAACTTTCTTCTCTGAACTGTCCTTGGTTCCCTTATAAATAAAGTTTTGTATCGTGACGTAGTACAGTTGTTGCGCCTGCGCAGCTTCTGGCAACACGTGAAGCAGGCAGCATGGCTGGGGAAAGTGAAGTGGTGTTAGACCGGGCCCAGGTAAAACTAACTTTTTGTCAAACTTTTCATGAATAAACTGTCTGTTGTTGCTCATTGACTAACTTAACACTTGGAATAGTCTTGCAGCGGCGGTAGCTTTAAGCTAACTTGTGTTAACAGCTAGTGTGTTTAATTTAGCATTGAAGCTAACTCTTGCTGGTTAAGATAAATGACAGTATAATTAGACATTTGAACTGTGGTGAAGTCTCGTATCCGGTCTCGATTCGTCTATCAGGTGAAAAAGGCGGTTCAAGCTCTCCAGGCTTACCTGAAAACCAAATCCTCTCCTGATTCTCTGTTGCTGGAAGACACTGAGCAGATCACTCTGCTCTTCACCCTCTGGAAGATCCCCAAAAGGGCCCAGACTATCCGCATGTGAGTCCCCCAGACTAGATCATAAAGCATACTGATCTGTTTTATTTTTGTGTACGTTTTTTTCCCGTTATTGTTGAATTGACTGTACAGACTGTGACTCTAATTTTCATCTTCAGTCCTTTGCCCCATGGCCAGCGGACAGAGACGGAGGAGGTCTGCTTATTCACGAGAGATGAGCCCAACATGACCTCAGAACAGACACAGAGATTTTATAAGAAACTGATGGAAGTGAAGGGAGTCAAAAACGTCACTGAGGTAAACTACCTGCCATGGTCTTTACTTTTGTAGCCTAGTGCACAGGTGTCAAACTCAAGGCCCGGGGGCCAAATCTGGCCCGTGGCACAATTATATCTGGCCCACAAGATCATGTCATATTTGTATTATTATTGGCCCACCAGTGTGAAGTCTGCAGATTTCATCCAGTATAATCATGTAAATTTTAGCACCATTATTTAAAATGTCTTTAATAAACCATGAAAATCTGGGAAATTAAAGAGTAAGGAAGATTTGATAAATAGGCAAGAATGTGGAGGGAAAAATATTTGGTGTTTTATTTCATGTTTTCAATGTTGCATTTCAAGATTACAGATTAAGATTAAAGATTGCTCTTTAAAAGCATCATTTTTCTATTTTTAATATCATGCTCTGATCTTTTGAACTAATAAATCAAATTAGAATAAAAAATAAAGCTTTTCTATCACAGATTGCATTTAAACTTATCTTTTTTTATATTTTTGAAAAGGAAGTTTAAAGTTTTGGTGAAATGTTGACCCTGTTTGGCCCTCAGGTTAGATTTAAATCCAGATTATGGCCCTTGCTGTGGTTGAGTTTGACACCTGTGGCCTAGTGTGTAAATGTTTGCAGTGATCTGTAATGTACATTTGTGATCCCAGAGTAGGTTGGCCAGCTGCACAGGCTTGTGATCAATCACTATTGATTAAGATTAAGTATTTTCTAATGACTCTTTGTTTGTACCTGCTGCAGATAATCCCATACAAAGTCTTGAAGACAGAGTACAAACCGTATGAGGCCAAACGGCGCCTGTTGGGGAACTTTGACCTGTTCCTGTCAGATGACCGCATCCGTCGTTTGCTGCCATCCCACATCGGGAAGCATTTCTACCTAACGAAAAAGTAAGATGTTATTTTGGTGGCGTTTTCTACCAGGAGACATTGGTACAGCTCAGTTGTGTATTGATCTTTAACTCTGTAGGCAGAAGTTCTTGATTCGCTTTGCCACCATATGAATGATGATTAAATTGGAGTTGACAAAAACAAATTATCACAATTTTTAAAAGTTACAGTAAACCAATGATGACAAATTTGAGCCTTGTCATCTATTGGCCTAGAGATAAAGAATGTATACCATTGATTGATTGAAGTTTATTTCAAATATGCAAACCAAAAATATATATATAAAAAAACAAGAAAAATAAGGCAAAGCATTTAAACATAAAAACACAGAAATACATATTCGAAAAGGAGTGAGAAGAATAACTTGTGAACTTCCACCCCTTCCCTTTTTAAATAGATAGTACCTACACCAAGCTTCCTTGCAACTTAAATAGATAGTCTAGATAAATAAAGTGCGTTCATGACTTTGTATTACAAAACAAAATCTATATCCACTTAATACGGAACACACAGAAAAAACGACAAAAGAAAATAAAACAAGGAAAAAAAAAAAAGAAACAACAACCTCATAACCATCATAAGGGCACAACAGCACATCAGACATCCCAGATTAAGGCACTTTAATATCTGTAGTTCTCAGTCCTCGTTGTTCTTTGTATCTGGTTGATCAGAACTTGCCGTGTATAGATGTTACCCCATCTCTCTCCTCATCAGGGAGCCCCTGTGTGTGAACCTGGAGAGCAAACATCTGGCCAGAGACATTGAGAGAGTGATTCAGGGCACCAGATTAAAGGTTTCCAACAGGGGCTGCTGCTGGTGAGATTTCCTCTCCTGCTCATTTTGTCTCTTATGGTAAAACCTGTCACTGTAAACCAACACTTTCTCAGTTTTGGGCCAACAGTGTTGCTTCAAAAAGAAATGTGTTATTGAATGTTTTGT
This sequence comes from Xyrichtys novacula, assembly GCA_962446985.1. Lineage (NCBI taxonomy): Eukaryota > Metazoa > Chordata > Actinopteri > Labriformes > Labridae > Xyrichtys > Xyrichtys novacula. The sequence continues at coordinate 13,616,760 of OY660882.1, read as the reverse complement.
GTTTTCTTGATTGCATAGCACCTCAAAGCAAACCCTGTCGATTCTGTTTAGTGTTTGATACGGGCAAAAGCTGGTGCTATAGAGATTCAATGTAAATCCAGATGGACCTCCTCTCCCTGTGGAGCCTGTCTCTACAACCTTGAAACACAATATGAAATGTCAAGCTCAAGTGAAATACAAATCTTCCTGCATGTCGATGTCTTTTTAAGGGATTTTTATTTGCAGATTAATACGGTGATGCTTCCTTTTTTTAATAAATTGTCTTCTTTTGTAGCACGGCACGTGTTGCCCACTCTGGCATGACCGCTGATGAGGTGACGGAGAACATTGAGGCGACAGTCCAAACAGTAGTTGCCAAACTACGTCTGGTTAGTACAGGTGTACTTGTGCTTGTTTTGCCCTCATTGTCCCGTATATTGAATGTCCAGTTTTCCAGTTTAAACAGCTTTTTTAACCCTTTGATACCCCAGACCCTTAATATGAAATGTGTTTGTGTATTTATTATAACTCTACATGATATTTTCATTTTGAACAACAGAAAGGACCACTCATAAAGGTCATCCATTTAAAGAGTCAAAGATCAGTGGCCCTGCCCATCTACACATCATCCCTGAGCAACATTGCCATACTGGAGAAGAAACTGAAGAAGAAGGAAACGGAGCCTGCCAAGACTCCCAAGAAAAAGGTAAGGACAAGTGCACATCTTGTGTCTTAAGTCAGACTCGCAGGAATAGTCCATAAAATAATAAAAATGTGTTTTTGTTTCCCAGGAAGCCAAAAAGGAAGAAGAGACAAACACAGCAGATGTTGTAAAGGAAACAGATGCTGCTGTGGAGGGAGAGAAACAAGTGGAAGAGGAGGAAGAGGAAGAAATCCCACAGCTGGTTCCCATAGTAACACCTAGTAAAAAGGCTAAAGTCGAGGTCAGTCATACTCTCACTTCCTAGGGGTGAAAACAGTTTTTAAAATACAGAAATATTTGAATTTATCATTGAAAAATATCATCTGTAACCTTGTATCTCTCTCGCTTTTGTAGAAGCCAGTCAAAAAGAAGCAGCTGGAGAAAGCACCCAGAGCTGCTGCAGCAAAGAAAGGAAAAAAATCCCCAAACAAAGTGACTATGAAAGCTGGAAAGACTGAAGCGAAAGTCAAGAGAAAAGTTCCGAAAGTGAAGTGAGTCTTGGTGCGCATGGCTCTCTCAACATGGACAAGTTAAACTTAACACAGCACCAGACCCTTCACAGAGTGCTCTGTACTGTGTATTCAGTCTGTTTTTGTCTCTTAAGAATGAATCAAATGAATTATAAACTTTGTATCATACTATTTGTTGCTTTGTTTTTCTGTCTCTTTCAGTAAACTTCTTAATCATTTCATATATTTGTGTCATGCAATTTTTTTAAGTGTGATAAATAATATTTATTATGCCCCTGTAAGTTTGCCTGTGCAAGACATGCAGGATCCTGTAACTAGTCAAAATTAAAACAACAATAGAGAGACTCTCTAAAGCAGTGGTTCTCAAGTCCAGTCCTCGAGGCCCACTGTCCTGCATGTTTTGGTTGTTTCTCTGCTCCAACACACCTGATTCAAATGATTAGCTCGTTATCAAGCTCCAACACACCTGATTCAAATGATCAGCTCGTTATTAAGCCATTCCAGAGTTTGATAACGAGCTAATCATTTGAATCAGGTGTGTTGGAGCAGGGAAACATCCAAAACATGCAGGACAGTGAGCCTAGAGGACTGGACTTGAGAACCACTGCTCTAAAGTATTGGAACTAAACTCTCAAAACTTGCGTGATATTCAAACCTAGACAACAAGGTAGTAGAAGGTGCCTTCTATTTAATCTAAAGGAGGGCCTCAAACGGGGTACTTTTTATCTACAGGGCATCTAAATCGTACTTTCTCTGTATTATCAACTGAAATGGCAGTAAGAGGGCATGTTTTGTCATTTAATCAGCTGGAAGGGCATCCGGAAAATCTTCATTGTTCAATCTGCCAGAGGGTCATGTAGAGGGCACTGGTTTACATTCAATCCACTCTTCACAGCATCTGTTGGGCCTTTTCTGTGTTTTATGTATTGATAGGGCATCGAGGGAGCACTGTAACGTACCACCCTCTTATGTTTTGTCCTCTGAAAATGCATTCAGAGGGTACTTTTTATGTATTTCTACTGGAGGGGCAGCTATGGGAGTACGTGGATCACTGAAAGGGCTTCAAATGGACGTTTAATAAGGTCTTATCAGCCACCTGAAGGATCCAAGATGACCCATTTTGATGCCTCATTTCAGACATGAGGTTACCAGAGGGCTCAGTTTCCCCCCCTCAGTACACCACTGGACTTCTCTGCCGACCAAGTAAAAAATTTGAGGTGTTGTAACATTACAAAGACCGTTTCTGCCTGACTAAACTGAGAACTGAATGTTTTTATACACCTTTTGTGTACTCTCATCACCTGAAGTGTATTAGCCTTGAGAGCTCCCTGCCGTCAGAGCTGAGCATGTGTATCAGATGACCAGCCTTTTGTTAATGAGATTATGCCTGGGCTTGTACAGCTGCTCTCACTACTTGCATGCAATAATGCTACACTGGCAGAACTATGTTCCCCATAAGACTGCAAGCTCTGCAGCATCTTTATGTTGTATGCTGTATAGATGAAGTTTATACAGAGGCTGATATGTGATGAAGAAACGTTAATTTCCTCAGTCTCAACAGTGAAAATATGTATTTCTTTTTTGATGAGATGAGCACTAAGTGGCCAGCCAATCAGAGGTGATGATAATGTTGTCAACAGGTGGGCTGGGTCTGTGTATTCATCCAAGCCTTGTGTGTGGTGGGCCATATGGAATTACAGTGTTCACGGGTTACTTAACAGGAGAATGGAAACAAGCTGCACCATACAGACTCTTTTTGAGAGCACAGAAGCTCAAACAACTGAGCAGAAAAGACCGTTTCTGGCGGACTACAGGAAGAAAGTTGGGGTCTATGGATGTTCAGCAGCTGATGTTTTTATTATTCATGAAGTAAAGGATCCTAGAGAGGAGACACAAAGGGATAAAAAGTGTTTTTCTGTGAAGCAGCGATGGGAACAATAGTGGAAACTTCACCTTCAGAAGACTATGGGGGTCAAAGCTTTCATCTGGACCCTCACAGAGGGGCTACAGTGGCCCAAGGATGGGCCTACCTCCACAAGCCCATCATTGTGATGGTGATGGGGTCTATAATGTGTGCCACTGGTGGACTCCTCTTCTTGCTCCAGTCATCAGGGGCGACCGAAGCACCCCGCTCTGTGGCTTCAGCGTGCCTGTCCATAGGGCTGCTGTTTGTGGTGATGGGGCTGGTGTGGATCCCAGTTCTGAAGGAGAAGCAGAGGCGGAAACAGTACAGCCGGGGGATTTGAATACAGGATGTAAATCATACTGGAACACAAAATACTAATTTTGTAAGTGAAAATAGATCAATTAACCACTTCCTATTTTTTGCACCAAATAATTTAAGATATAGTGAGGCAAGCACAGCTTCTTTGACAGGCAGAAACCACAGGCAGGACCAGACTCATCTGGGTTTAATGGACTGAGAAAAAAAGGAAATTAATGTAGCAAACAGAAAAGGAAATAAAAAGGTTCTTCTTCCTCTGAAACATCCACAGCAGTCACACAGCGGGCGTGTTCACATTGATAACAACTCTGTACTTTGACCTGTGTTGCTGCTGGTTGTTTCATGATTTCTCTGTCAGTGAGGAAAAAGCTCCAAACTATCCTGCAGCTGCAAGCACTCTGACTTGTTCCCTCATCTTGATTCAAAATGGAAAAAGACTTGAAAATATCTGTGCAGGTGGAGCCAGTCATGGAGAAAAGCTACGGAGGAGTCGGCCGCTGTAAGTGCTCATTCTGGTTTGCAGTGGCCCATGACATACTCGGCGTCATGATCATGATGGTGGGGGTGTTTGGAGGGCTGGTGATCCACGACTTGTTCATCTATGCGGGGGCTATCCTCATCTTCCTCAGTCTGATCTGGTGGGTGTTCTGGTACTCCGGGAACATCGATGTGCCACCTGAGGAGCTGGAGGACGACGTGGCGATGATGAAGCAGAGGAACAAGGGGCTCAGCCGGGCAGTGAGGCAAGTGTCCGGACGCCTCTCCAACAGGATCAGGAACTCTTTCAGGAAAAATGGCAGATCCACAGAGGACAGTAACAGACCAGGTGCAGAGGTGTCTCTTTCTACTATCTATGACAACACCTTCGCCTCGTCCTCTAAAGACATCTACAGAGAGACACTGTCAATATGAGCCCACAACACAGACTGCAAGTGACTCTGAAAGACACTGAACTTTGATCTTTATTCGACTTTCCTTTACTAGTAAATTTATTCAGTTGAAATGGATTCTGTGTTTGCTTTTTTTAAGCATGTTTCAGTAATGATTAGACAACACTAGAGCCTTGTGGAGATAAGATCAACTAGGTCTTATCTCAGTGAAAGGATGTAAACTCTGGTCACAATCACTCAGTGTTGCTCACGCTGAAACCACAATATGAACATCCTGTCAGTCATGTTGATTCACAGTGATAACAGAGTAAAAACTGTATGTCTGTAATTAGAAGTGTAAAGGTAAAATGAGAGAGTTGTTTGGATCATGGTATGAAGCCAGATAATTTATAGCTGCCTGATAGTTGGGTTGTATTTATTTTTTTGTATAAAAAGTTTAATCTCCTACCATCTGACAAATATCCACCTGAACAAACTATAACTTTGAATTAAGTTTTTATTATGCTTGAATCTGTACTTAAAATTTGTGGTTTTGAATTAAGATGCTTTAAAGTCAGTAAAGGTTCTCTAAAGTGACAGTTTCAGTGTGTACCTTTGTGTGTTGGACCAAAATACATAAAAGCTAAATAATTAGATGAGTCCTCCTCTTTGCAAGCAATGTGAAAACAGGCTTTTAGTTGTTCTCATAATTATGTCAATATAAACTCTCTATGTGGTTGTAGATGTCCATTTAAGTTGAAATTCCTCACGTGTTTGTGCCTAGCCAATATCTTACCAGCTTTAAATATACTTTTCATGTCTCTATAAGTTTAGGGAAGTAGAATTTAAGTTTGGTTTCCCTTTAGGCTTTTACTTCTTAGTGTATGTGAACATAAAAAATAACAGAATAGAAACATCAGGTCACACTACCCAAATCCTGTTATTACTGTTTGCTTGAAATCTTGGTAACACTGTATTATAATGCATCATACGCACATTTATAAGGCCTCATGAATGCATCTGTAAGTCATTCACAATGGCTCATAGCAATGTTTATAAAGTGTTATTAACAGTGAGCATAATGTCTTATAAAGGTATAGTTCATAATCTAATGCAAAAGGGAATCTTTTTATTTTGGTTTAATTACACTCTATAACTCACAACTTTACCCTGTTTTACAGGTTCATAAAGAACTTATTCAATGTATTATAAAGTAAAGTGACAGCAGTGTATGAAGTTATTAACAATTATATGTTCCTAAAAAACCTCTGTAACAACTTATAAGCAGTATTTTTAGGCCGTAATTGAAGTATCAGACAAAAAATACATTACAACAATAATATTTTCTTTTTATTATGAAGTTTTTATCTTGTATTAAGGTATACTGCATTATAAATGACACCTTTCTAAGGCAGTATGTTCAATGTTAGGTTGTATTAAGGATTTAAAGATGTTTTGATACAACTTCATAAATGTGCTTATGATGCACTAGATGAGGTGAGTTCATCTACAAAAACCCTTTACATTCATTCCAAGAAATCAAACAATCCTTTAATAAGATATGACCAAACTGATAAGAGTGCAGATTTCAGATGACTGGACTGAACTCATCTGGTCTCTGAGGTCGCTCAGGTCATGTGATAATCATAACTTGCAGTTGAGTAATAGAGATAAGGTTTAAAAATGAAATATGACAACATGACCGAGTATTTTCTGAACATCATCATAGTAAAGACTGTTTGCACACATTCAGCATTAGTCTGTTTGCTCTTAACACAAGTTAGAGTTGAGGATGAAGACATGTCTTTAGTTTTGGGAGTATGTGTGGAAGAGAAGTGTCAGAAAAACTAGAATTAGATTAGAGTCAAAGATTTGTGAAAAGTCAATGGGAAAAAGTTCATTGTCAGGCTCTTTTTTGTGCTGAAAAATATAATCAGATTGAATTATGGAATAGTGAACTTTACTTCGGTGAAAGTCAAGGCCGTGACACCAACCTAGAATTTGTGAATACCAACAAAATAAACATAGTGAATGACTGAAATGCCGACCTTGGCACAGTGAATGGCTTTGGCTTCCCATCAAAACTAAGTCTGTATACATGGTAGCCAAGTCTATTGTCGACTCTGTGACACTGACTTGTCATACGCTTCAGTTTCTGGTGGAACAGAGATTTCAAGAAGTTCAAAAGGAAGTAGTTTCTGACAGATTATGTTGCCTTTAAAGTCTATAAACAGCATCATGAGAGCTATTACAGTCAATCCGATACTGTCCTGGAATCTTTAAATTCCAGTTCTCATTCTGAAACAAACATTAAAACATTGTGAAGGGAGGGATGAGTTAGTGCTCAAATATGAAAAGTCATTAAAATAAAAAAAAATAGGTTGAGTGTTTTTTTAATCAGCTTTGCAACCAATTTAAAAGAAAAATACAACTTTTTTGCTCATTAGAGTTCAAAATACTGACAAGTGCAAATAACAGCAGAAAGCCTCATTGTGGGATGGCATTCTTAAGGGCACTAAATTTAGATCGTTTGATTAAATCCATACAGTCTATGATTAAATCTTTGATGGTTTTCTGAATATGGAATAGGCTGAAGAACTGCGCCATCTAGTGGTCTACTACGTTTGCAAAAGCAGTATTTCACATAGGACAGCTTCTGAATTATTGTGTCATATGCACCAAGTAAATAACAGTGCAGTGGAACAAGCCCCTTTAAAGTAGCTCTAGAATTACTTTATGCTGATCATATCTGATAAAGATGTAATTTAAACATTTCATTCAAATTTCAAAATGATTAATAGTAGGGGAGAGTGGGGTAAGATGAGCCATTTTTCATGTTTCAGATCACTACATCAAGGCAATCATAGTTTTGTCTCTAACTAGTGTTCAAGATGTGCATCCCTGCAAACCAACAGAATAAGTGTAAACATAACTGTGGTAAATTGAGCCGTACCCCTACCCTACCCCGATCCTCTCATCAGACTTGTTTACTTTCTCAGTTGAGTCACTGGCTCAACTTAGCCCAGAACTACTATTATGACTTTATTAGTCCTCTAAGCTAAAATGGTGGACTTTTATGCTAGGTTTTTGACCGCATGTTGTGGCTCATAGATACCACAATTTGTATGTGTATTTGCATTTGTTTATTTAGCACAGATTAAAAACAGTGCAAGGAGGGAATGAAGCCGATAGGCTTATACAAAGTTCCACTCCCGTCAGGACAGTGAAAACATAAGGTGCAGACAACTAAGTACATAGACAGGTTACACATGTACAATTGATGTATAAAACAAATTTAAAATGATCTTTTTTGGTCTGAACACAATTCTAATTAAACTTATGACAGACTAAATTCACTTTCAAGAGTGAAAAATGTTTTTTTGGAAATAAATGTCTAACCCCTTCACCCATGTGCTTCTAACCTTCACAGACTCCATGAATGGATGCCCATCTCCTAAATATTTGGTCACATGATCAATTTTTTCTTTTACCATTTCCAAAAAACAGGGGGTGGCTCAGTTTACCCTTTGGGTTAACTTATCCCACCCTCCCCTACTGTGAGAGTTCCACTTTTAGCAAGTGAGTAAATTTTTTAACAGTTGTTATTTTTTACGGTATATATTTACCTATTATTTGTGATGGTTTCAACTCATATCAATGTGTTTTTTGTTAAAAAGAAAAAAAAGGAAACATCATAAACCAAGTGAACCGATTCTACTTTTTTGCAGAATGAACTATGATTACAGAGATATTATAATAGTCACCTCTTACACAGGAGTGTTTTGACCTTTCGCCCCCCGCTTTCCTCCAGACCAAAGTTAAATAGGTAGTCAAATAGGAGTGCCAATGTTTCTTCATGACAAGAGCATTACAACGCACCGGCTACGGCAAGCGGGGAGGGTCCGATTTGATGAAACACTTGGCTGTCGCGCTGCTGCTGAGCAACGACGATGTCGGAGCAGGAGTCTCTGAGGCTCTCCAGCGCCAGAAACCGTGGAGGCGTACAGAGGGTGGAGGGCAAACTGCGGGCGAGCGTAGAAAAAGGGGATTACTATGAAGCACACCAGATGTACAGGACATTATTTTTTAGGTAAGTCCTTGATTTAGGTTCGTTGGTTCGGTTGTAATTGTCATTTGGCTTTGGGGCCTGCCTCTTCCAGATCATTCTGCTGTCAACCTTGCTTATATGCCTGTCGTTTTATGATTGGACGAAAATCACAGAGAACCCACCCACTCATGTCGGTAAGCATGTCTGAGTGGACAGCTGTGATGTCAATCTGCGGCAGTCACAAAATGGGACTGTCAACCACAGCTAGTGTGCTAGCTACGTGTTTAGCAACACAACTAATGATAACCGAGTTAGCTTTACTACAAATGCAGAAAAGTCAGTCACACTGTGGTGAGCTCATTGTAAAGATATTTGACGTGACAGTCACGAAATACTTACAGTGTGTGTAAATTAAATCTTTGTTTATTGTTTGAAATTCCCAAACGTCGTTGAGGCTGTCCAGCTGTGTTAGCATTCATCCAGACAGTCTATACACCGATACACTGCAACACTATCACAGTCTGACATAAGAAAGAAAAACCTGTTTTTACCTGCTGTCAAATATGTCTGTTTCAGTCATGAATGTAAGCCTGTAATGCCTATATGGCCATCAATAATATTCAAGGAACCAGGGACTCTACCTGAAACAGTCACACCTGTTTACCTGTACACACTCACACACACCTGTGATTACTCATAGATACCAGTAACAGCATATTAAACAATATGGATGCTGTTTAGATGATAGTCATATTTCTGTTCAATGAGGATAGTGACGCTAGTCAAATCTAGCTACTCAATATCTCAATATAAATGATTGTTTCCACCTTACGTCATTATTAACTAGGGCCCGACTGATATGGAATTTTGGGGGCCGATGCCGATACCGATTATTAGGGGGGGAAATCCGATTACCGATTAATCGACCGATTTTTGAATGTTTTTTTTAATGAAGTTACAGAAATATATATATATATATATATATATATATATATATATATATATATACACATATACTGTAGGCTATATACTGTAGGCTACTGCTCTTCACGCCGACCGGAAGACCCACCGACTGATCAAACTCAGACCAGAGAAGCGTTTTCAACTATTTTTTTTACCAACTTGTCCACAAACAAAACCAAACCAAACTTAACAAGACTCCACTTGATTACAATACACAGCAAAAGTATAGAGCAAAACTAATACAGGAAATAGAAACAAACTGCAAAATAAAATAAAGATGACAAAATAAGTAAGTAAATAAAAACAACATAACAAAACATAGGGGTGTGGCAAAAGAACAATGCCAAGATTTTTGGTTTTAAAGGGATATTCTGGTGTAAAATTAATTTAATTTAGAGTAAACACACCGTTACACTGAGTTAGACACCCCCTTTAGAGGTGAATGTTGCCGACCGGTTGCTTCTCTAAATACCAACCAAAAAGCCACTCTATAGCCACAAATAATGTTCAGAACAGCACCTAACTTCATCAGCAGCACATATTGGGTCCTAGCCACAGCAGTAGCCGCTTGTTTGTAGTGAGACCTCGGGCCAGTCCATTACGGACTGCTGCGTGGTGACGCAGCTCAAGGAAGAACATTTATGATCATAACTTTATCATTTCCTTGAAGTAATAATCCCCCTGTTTATGATTTTCCACTGCAGACGCGGTAGTTCTTCTGCCTAAGCGTCTCGGTCTGATTGCATTTTAATGAAGAAATGATCATAAATTTTAAAGAGGTACTCTATGTCCAGTCAAAATATTTTGATGTATAGATATCCAAGTTTCATATTTGATTTTGCAAAACACATATGCCATTCTTTTAAATCTTTAAGTGCCGTGTCAGCACCCCACTCTCTCTCAGAGTTTGGTCCAAAATCCCCCTCAATCAATTCTGTCCAGCAATCTGAAATTGTTGCGTGAGAAAAGTAATATGAGGTCAAATTTACAGATTCATTATTCCGTACACATGATAATCGGACATGGTTGTCTTAGCCAATATGTCAGTGCCATACAATACTATCTTACAACACTGATCAGTGACTGTTTTGGATTTGATATGCTACTAACAGGTGATGGGAAAGATGTGTTATCAATTAAAAAAATGGTGATATCAGCCTTGTGAGGGTCGATGCTGATTATGTCCAACTGCCGTTAATTAGCCGTCTCATTGATTACTCTATTGGCCCTAATTCAAATCTGTCTAAGATCTCAAACAAGGGTGAACACTCATTATGTTGCTGTCCCTTATCAGGATAGTAGTAAGCGATGCAAACAAAGCTCGTGTAAATCTTGGTAAGCAGTAGTGGGTAATATCAACTTATTGGTAATGTTGGCTCTCTTCTCTCTCATCAGGTACATGTCACAGGCAAAACATGCTGAAGCCAGGGAGCTGATGTACAATGGAGCTCTACTCTTCTTCAGCTATAACCAGGTAGATGCACATCAAGATTTCTCTATAGCAAAATTTGTTATGGAAAGTGTTAAGTGTGCCAATACTATGTGTGAAACTAAACAGCTGAGTGACTGTTAGTTTTATGTTTTCATATAATCCAAAAAGTAATGTCCTTTTAGTAATGTACAAATGAAACAACTTAACTCATATGTCAATGTTTATCAGGTCCATCTTTGTTTGCAATTGTGTTCAGAACCATCATAACTATTATTAAATAATTTTTGTTGTGTGTTTGTTTCCAGCAAAACAGTGCAGCAGACCTGTCCATGTTGGTTCTGGAGGTGTTGGAGAAATCTGAGACAAAAGTTGAAGATGATATATTAGGTAAGTTAGAACCATCAGATATTTTTTGACAGGAAGAATGGTTAGTAAGTAGAGTAGTTTATGAGTAGTACATTCTATATTTAATCTCCTCATATTGACCTCATCAGTTGTGTGGTGACAATGCTTCCTAATGTGTCACTGTTCTGTTAAGACTACTTAAAAGCTGTTTTTACATCAATATGGGAGCACAATGAATCAGTAAAATGTTTTTAATCTGTAAAAAAAAACGATTTCTTTGCCACTGGAAGATATTTTGAAACACACTCTAAGCAATGTAGAAAGTACTGTTCATTTTATGGCTGTATAAAATGCTTAACAAGAGTAATGCATCCATTCATCGCTTTAAATGCTGACTAAAAAGATTCCCTTTTGTAAGAGGGTTGACAGTGTTCGCTTTATTTACTCTGTATCTTGAGGCATTTTTGACAGCTCTTAATTTATTATGGCTTGGCCTCTGTGTAAATGAACTATAATGATGTACTGTTGCTTGGCCATACTGTACTAACCTGCTTGAAACTTTTGAAACAGCTGTAATCTGGAGAATCACTTCTGTGAGCATCAGCATTAAATTGTCGACATTCAGAGAGCTCTGAGTGACAGAAGACAGCATTATAGCACATGTCACTTAAGAAAGGACATCATTTGATTGTAATGGGGTTATGTCTGTGTGTGTGTGTGTGTTTTGAGCAGAAAGCTTGGCTAAGTTGTTCAGTCGGATGGACCAGAACTCCCCAGAGAGAGTAGCGTTTGTGTCCAGAGCCTTGAAATGGTCCACAGGAGGATCTGGCAAGTTGGGTCACCCAAAACTACACCAGCTGCTGGCTGTCACCTTGTGGAAAGGTAATCCATCCATCACTGAGTGTATAAAGTGCAGAGGGTAATAACCAATTGTTATCACAGGTGACATTCATGCAAGATTTAACCACATGAAAGACTGTGTTCAGTATTTGAACTTTTAAAAATGATGTTTTTTAAACTGTTAAAATAATCTCAGTTATTCAGACATCTGCGTCTGTCAAAAGTCTGATTTTCTCAAGGTACTTTTGTCAAGTAGAATTTAACAAACAGTGGCTAATATATTATGACAAAGAGTAAAGTGCTGTTTCAGTAAAATTTGATCAATTGATTGATATGTATAATAGGCATTAACTCCATCAACAAATCCATCACTAAGCCCCGATGCCTGCCTCTGACCTTTAATCAAAGACACATTGAAGCTGTTCAAATGGTTCTTCTACAAAGCAAATTTGACAGAGTCAGACTTTCTTCTTTTTCTTTCTTATTTAATTAGCCGGTTTGACAAAATTTGAAAACCCCCTCCATAGAGACCTGGCATCACAAAGGTTTTCCTCCACCTGGTGTTGTGCTAACAAAAGGAGTATTCATGTCATCTATGTGTTATTTCTACATCAGCCACAAAATTAAGAGATCGTATTGAAGGCTGTAGAAGAAGTTGTTGTTTTTGTTGATAACTACTCAAGGTGAATCAGCAAGAAGTAAGACTGTTTCAAGCAAGACTGTTTTCATATGAATTGCAGAAAGAGTGCTGCACTTGCTGTGTTTGATAAATCAGTATATTAATATTCATATATGTCATTAAACCATTTCAAACACTTTGATGTTCTGAGTCTGCAGTAGGACTGTAAAGCAGCTCTGCCATCATCATGCTTCTGTTGATTCGCTATGACATAATCTTAGTGTCTCTCCCTGTGTTACCGCAGTGTTGTGTGTATTATAGAAGCAAAAGAGGTATACACACACACGCTCAGACATGCACACACACACGCAGCACCGTCCTACCACTGGCTCACAGTGATATCGACTTGTCCCTGTAATGCCTCTGTAACCTCCTCCAATGCTGTCACACTGGTGGGACCACTTTGTCATCCTACCTCTGTGACATTTACATTAAAGGTGAGACATTATATGGGTGCAAATATCCTGCCTTGGATTTGCAATGGGAAAAAAGTGAATGCCTCCTATGTTGTCTAATCTGCTCGTTTAAACAACCCTCAAACACAAAACTTTTTATACAGACATAGGGCTGGGCGATAAACCAAAAATTTACCAATACTGAAATTTATGACAATAACCAGCATAATTTTGTCTATGTCAGTATATTTGTGGTCAAAAAAATAAATAAATAAAAATTAGTTTATGATGTGTGTAGGTAGGCTATGGTCTCATGTCCCTTTAAGACGCTGTCCTACGTCAGAGACGTGACTCCACCCCATCCAGTCTGTCACAAAGAGGGAAAGACAGACGAGGAGATGGAGGACGGTTCAAAAGTTGCAGCGGCTGAAGTAGACAAAGTTAATGTGGGATTAAGTTTGTGGAGTAGTTATGGTCTGTTTATTGTTATCAAGGTGAACTGCTCAATATATCGTGATATTGATTTGAGGCCATATCGCCCAGCCCTATCGAGACATACAGAAGAGCTGCATTCTGTCGTGAAGTTTAGAGAGTTTTGTTGTTGTGCTCTGTGTGTCAACATTTCCAGGTTAAAAGTGAGGCAATGACAGTAACTTCACAACATGACAGTGACTCATCCTAACTTCTCAGAACACTCTAAATCAAAATAATGTGTTCCTGTTGTGTGTTTTTTTTTTGTCCAGAGCAAAACTACAGTGAGTCTCGTTACCACTTCTTGCATTCATCTGATGGGGAGGGCTGTGCGCAGATGCTGGTGGAGTATTCAGCCTCACGAGGCTTCCGCAGCGAGGTCGACATGTTTGTGGCGCAGGCCGTCTTACAGTAAGTGTCGTGATGTTGCTGTGTTCTGAACACAGAGATCTATTTGTGGCATCGTAGTGTAAACACAAAATCACCATTTAGAAAGAATATTAAGACTGTATGGTTCTGTATTTGTGTATATGTGGTGTTAAAATTTATAGTGATGTATCCTCCACCAGCTTGTTTACCTGCAGTCGTATAATTTTTCTGCCTAAGCAGCGTTTTTAAAGCGACTCTAACGTCTCTCCTCTATCATCTTTTCCTCTCTCCTCTCATCCCGTGGTTCACACTCTGTCACGTTTTCTTTCTCATCCTCTCCTTTTTGTTTGTATCCTCTGGCTCTTTTCTATTTCTGTCCCTCCTTCCTGCAAACCTCCACCCTCCAGGTTTCTCTGCTTAAAGAACAAAAACAGCGCTTCCGTGGTGTTCAGCACATACACAGAAAAACACCCGTCCATAGAGAAGGGCCCTCCCTTCGTCCAGCCTCTACTAAACTTTATCTGGTTTCTGCTGCTGGCAGTGGATGGGTGAGGAAAAGATCATTTTACACTCAAACTAGTCCAACCTGCATCAATGTGATATTACTCACTCATACATAATGAGCCTAGAAAAAGCTGTTAAAGATAGGATTGTCTTCTTATGTATGACTCCTCTGTTTGTTTTTCTAAAATAGCTTGACTTTTAGTGTTAAAAATGTGTCTAATTGTTTCTTCAGGGGTAAATTAACAGTTTTCACAGTGTTATGTGAGCAATATCAACCTTCCCTGAAGAGGGATCCCATGTATAATGAGGTGAGTGCTTTGCTCAGTGATATCTTTCCATGAATCATTTCTGGCCTTCAGTCATGTGACAGCAGCTGCATTACATTATCATGTGATATATTCCTGCCTAATTTATTTATAACTTTCGCTAAGTAAAGATGATTACAGCCCCCTTTTTCATGGAAAGTATCTTCTTTTAAATCCATGTTTTCTTTCTCTCTCCTCCTCTAGTATCTGGACAGAATAGGACAGCTTTTCTTTGGAGTTCCACCTAAACAGTCTCCATCATATGGTGGACTGCTAGGTGAGTAAAACAGGATGTTGATGGGAAGGTTTCTTTTTTTTGTTCTCTACAATAGTCATAGTAATAGTCATACATATAAATATACAAATTTTTTCTAACTGTAATATATCAGAAACTGTACATAACAGCTGTAAATAACACTCATGCATATGGGTCGATGACGTGACGCCTAAATACTCTGTCTGGTTGTATTTTTTTGAAGTTAAAACAGGTTTAAATGCACAAAAATAAACTTTCTATATGTAGTATCTCTCTCATATATGTAGTCACTTCAACTTTTAAAAAATCAGGTCTTATTTGTAATTTTTCTGAACTTCAAAGTGTCAAAATATCATGCGGTGCAACCAATAATAACATTAATTGTATTGCATACAAACTCAAATATCTAATTTCCGTAACTGAAACATTAATACCTGATACAATATGCTTAAGTGAAAGGTAGTTTTAAAACATTTTTATCATTATTATGCAATTTAAGCCAGTTAACTACATTTAATATAGTGACTGACATTATAGAGCTAAAATGTGAGATCATTATTTGCAAAAACTCAAATGAAATGCAAACACTTCGTCAGTAATATCAAGTAGATAGAAACAATTTGTAAAAAACTATTAAGTATGTTAAAAAAATTATTTTGAGATAAATGATGGTCGCACCACATGACATTTTTTAAAGCCACGGGCAATTCATCTGTATGAAAAAACTCTAAAATTGCGAAATTTAAAAATGTAACATTAATATTTGTATACACAACATCCTTAGTGTTTGAAATTTTGCAAAATATATTCTTATTTTTGCTATTTTAAAATTGGCATGTTTAAAAACCTTATACGTCATTGACCCATGTATCTTTTTTAACTCCTAAATTTAGTTCATCCTTTAATTTCTGTTTTTTTTATTTATGCTGCTGTAATCTTGGAATTTCCCCCTGTGGGATTTTTTAAATTTAAATATCTAGATTTTAATAAAAATAAAAAGTCTTAATTGAATGAGTTTATTTCCTAAGAAAAAAAAAAACAGAGAAGTGCTATGCCTTTAAAATGGTGAAAGAAATATTGCTTAAACCGCTGCACTTTAAAGTACAGGGGGTATTGATCAGTTTGATTGATCCTGCAGGGAACCTGCTGAACAGCCTGATGGGTTCAGGCGAGGATGATGATGCAGCTGAAGAAGCCCAGGAGGACAGCAGCCCCATAGAGCTAGACTGAGCCCACGACACCCTAACAAAGAGAACAAATGAACAGAATAAAAGAAGAGGAAGATCTCGTCGTCGCCTCTGTCCTTTACCTCCACAACAAGGACGGAGTGAGGCGCCAGCCTGTGTTTTCAGAGGCGTGCTGTTTCCAACCCCCCCCTCCCCTCCAACCCATCAAAGTCTAAAATCAAAGCAAGTATCAGGCCACAAAATCCTTCCCTTCAGCACTGCCGGGACTAACTGCATCAAACTGCAAACTCTTTGTTAATTAATCGTAAGATCATGTTTTTTTGTTTGGCTCATTATTTTTGTTAGTTTGGGACTCTCTTTATTTAGGGTGTTTGCTTTTTAAACTCATACCCAGCTGCCCTCTCCCTGTGAAAACCTGCTCCAAACAGGAAGGCAGGGTTTGAGTCTCCCATAGGAGAGAACAGCATCGCATGTACACACACCCGTCTTTATCATGAAGGTCATTATGAGAGGGTTTAGTCAACTCACTACATTTATCCAACTGCTTTGTTTGCCAGACAGCCACAAGGAGCTGCTGATATTGGCACATTTCAATAACTTAACTCCGTTATAAGCCTCTTCTTTGGGTAGTGAATAAAAATTTCTCCTGTTGTCAAGGCAACCTTCTATTTCATCGTCTCAATTGTGGACAAAACCTCAATAGGACTGCGAGATATAATAAGAGTTCCTTCTCTGCCTCACGGGTCATTTCCAGTCGTCTGCAAACATCCAGCTGTCTGGATCCTTTTAAGTTTCATTGTGCACTTCCTGAACTGGTCATCAGCTCGATTGAATCTCAGAGAGGAACTTTGTGGAAAAATCCAAGTTATACATTTTATTGTTACAGCTTTCAAGTCTTGAGTGATGAGTTGCAGTGGGGAGTTTGAAGCGCTTATTATTTAGGTTTCGCTGGATGTTGGCTCTTGCTGCCTGTGTGTCACTGTGAAAAATAAAAAGTCAAATGTTGGGGTCCTCCTCTAACTTTGTTAAGTCATGAGACACTGTGATAACCTGTCTGTCGGAGTCGAGCTTGCTTTTCATGTTATAAAATGCTTACATCCAACCAAGCCTGTTACCTGACTACTTCTAGTCTCTGAAGATGTTTACTTTGTACCTCTTTTGAACAGTTCCTCCTGGAGATGGATCAGTAATTCAGCATCAGTTCAGCCAGTGCACAATCAGAAGTGTGATTCATACAGCTGCTCCTGTCGATCAGTGTTAACTTTATCAGCCCACGGAGAACACACTCATCCTGCTCTCTCATCAGTCCTCTGCTTCATTTTGTCCTCATTTTGACATTTGATCTGCCTCGGCTTTGACGGTCTTAGATTTTATAGCTGTGCTTCAGCTCATTTAAAATTGTTGAACAAATATAAGTTAAAGAATTAGGGAAGTAGCAAAGTCCAGAGGTCTTCAAATGTAGCCTAATGTTTATTAACTGCTATGTAATTATCCTTTAGGGACCATGGATCACTACATGGCTAGACCTAAAATATACAGAAATTACTGTGTTGTTGAAATAACCATGTTAAACCAAAAATACAGTGGTTTAACTCATTGTAATTATAATCATTCGTTTCATAAGGTGCTTGTCTAACAGTGGCTGTTTTGGACTGATATTCAAAGTGCTGCAGATGGACAGATAGAGTAGAGGACTGCACATATTTCAGTGACTCAGCGTTGTGTGTAACAGCTGTTTGGAAATAGTTTTCTGAAGCAGGAGGAGCTTCTCTCCCCGTGGGCCTCCAAGTGAAGCAGCTGAAGTGTGTGAGAAAGACCCAGGCAAAGTGACTGTTCCTATTTCAATCATTTGATCACTAAATTCACACATTTTATTGATTATTTTCTCAACTGTTATGATTTGACTTATATTTAAAGTTATTTCATACTCACCTGAAAGTCACATTTTGGTACTCATTCATGTTTTAATACCCGGCAGTGTAAAGGTGTGTGACCAAAGGCCTGTCCGTGTCTGAAAACATCATTATAGCTGCTTGTTTTTGATAATTATATTCCTTTGAGAACTAAAGAGGAGTGTTTGCCTTTTCAATGATTCACTAATTGAGTAAATAAACTACAACTGAGAAGAGTTTGAGAATGTCTTGAAACCAAAATTGTCCAGTCTGTTTCTTTTTTTTGTTGCGTCGTTGTAATGTTCATAATTGAAGAATAACAAAAAAACCACTCTTAAATATGAAATATGCACAAGTATTAAAAAGGTTTTACAATCGTTTAACTTAAAAATTAGAAATAAGACCAAAATCTTTTTTATTTATTTACAAAGCAAGGTGTTTATTTCTGCAAATGAAGCATGTCGTTAAAACCTGCAATATGTTAAACGCTAGCATGAGCAAATACACTACTAAACAATGTAGAACAGATGTGTTTAAATTCATTAGCATGTTTATTTAAAGCTATTTGTTTTAGTATGTTACAACAGCCTCCAACATCTGTGACAGAAAAATGAGACTGAAACTACAGCTGGTATGTTTTTTTAAGAGGACTAGAAATGGTTCAAATACATGTCATTTTGGTTTGTTTTCACTCTGAACCACCGAGTAACACACTGAAGTATTTCTCAGCTTATTTTATTAAAGTACCTCCAAATGTTGACACTGAAAAAGAAGAAATCAGTGTACTTTTATTGTCTCATCATAGTTGTTTGGGTTACTGTTAAAAGGCTTTAAAGTCCCACTTCGATGTTTTTTTTAAATACTTAAAGTGTTCTCAGTGTTCTTTAAACTGCGATTATTCAGTCTTTAGCCAAAATCACATTACCTGTGCTATTTTCAAGGGCTTTTCCTCTGCAGAGCTCCAGTGGCTCATTAGCAATTCGCCTCTGAGTCGTGGGCCTCTGCACACTTCCCCTCGAGTTAGCTTGCAGCCTAACACTGCAGGTGTAGTAGAAGTAGCAGGTAACATAGGAGCTATTCAGCTTTCGGACACTAATGTCTTTAGGCATTAAGGCATGATGAAAGTTAATATCATAATTAGCTTTCTTACGAGCATTGCAATCCGCAAATGCAGATGCTTGTTTCGTGATCGTCCTCTCTATTTCTCTGAGCCTGGCCTGCATAGCGGGGCTCCGGGGGCGGAGCTTGGATTTGTGACATAGGAAATCTCACTGTATCTGATCCTGCCAGTGATTTGAATGCAGAAATACTCAGAAATGCAATTTCGCCGTCTTTTTCTCATGATATGTCCTCCAGTATCAGAAAAATGCCATATGAACATGTAGACAACAAGAACAACATGATTTTCATCGGAGTGGGTCTTTAAATGACAAAGTAAAGGAATGTAAGCACTGAAATAGGTTTGTGTAACTTCAGTCTAATAGTGGTAATGTTTCTTTAACAGCGCTCCTTGAATACTTAGACCTCTTAAATGTTCAAAAAGTGCCATCACACATGTACATTAAGGCATTTTTACCTCTTTGTTCTGCTCGTTCTCTTTATTTACAAAAATAGGGAGCACACATATTATTACGTTCATGTGCGAGATTGTAGTGCCAGCCTCTGGACTGTATCTGTCAGGTGAGCCATGTCCGGCTGCTGAGCCTGGTGTTTGATGCACTCCAGTGTCCGAACCTGCAGCAAGGGAGAGGGTGTGTTCACAACATGTTGCACACTCAAGTGTCCCAGTTTGATGTGTTCGTGTGTGGACTTACTGAGATCCGTGTCTCACAGTATCCGTGTTTGTGGCTGAGGTTCCACAGGTTGACGGACAGCTGGCTCAGCTTGTTGTTCCTCAGATCACCGTGAGACAGCAGGATGCCGAACAGAGAGAAGGCCAGAGTGCCTTGGCGCCGTGTGCTCTGCTGCGAGGGGGACAACATGTCAGTGCAATGTGATTAATGAGCAGGCCTGGACTTTCCCTCCTGTACCTAAATGCCACCTCGGAGATACGGAAAGAACAGCTTATTTAAACCTGAGTCTGGATTAACATCTGTGTTTTCATTTTTACCAACACTGGTCACTTGTGTGCCTGAGTCTTTATTCAGTAGTAAGTTATGATCAAAAATAATACTGAGGTTTTTGAGGTTTATTTTCATGGAGGTGGAAAAATTACAAAAAAATACAAGTAGCAACTCAAATAGCAAAGCTGTCTGAGGTAATGATGAAAACCTCTGAAGTTGTCATTGCTCAGGAAAATAAAAGCAAACGAGGACAACAAACTCCTCTCTCTCACCTCGTCCCGACCAAGAGTCTTCAGGTGGTCTAGTATCTGTCCGATCAGAGTCTCACACAGCTTGTTGATCTCGGTTAAGAACTTGGGATCACCTCCATAGAGTGTCTCGTTGGAGTCCACTGAGATCAGGAAAGAGGGGAAGAGTTTGTTAATCTGTAGCTCAACAGTAACTCAACAGTTACTTCGACAAAAACCCCAAGAGGTTAAACTAACTTAAAAGAGGTGAACTATCTGAAATCTTGTAAGTGAGGTTTAGGTTTCATTTTAGTGATCAAGACAGGAATAAATCAGAATCTTTCATTTATCGCAAATTCATTCGTGTGTGTACCTTTAGGGATGGAGTAGAGGTAGGTTTCCTGGCTCATAGCTGCCAGCAGCGATAGAGCGCTGACGTAGACCCGCACTTTAGCATCACTGTTGTCCTCCCAGGTGTAATCCTGGACCATGTTGAGTAGACCTCGGACCAGGTACAGCACGCCATGCTCTGGATGGTCCTGCAAGCACAATCAAACACACTCTTATAAATGTAACTTTGCTCTTCGCTTTATCTACTTGTGATTCGAACCCACATCAGGTGACAAGAAGGAGTGACGTTACCGGGACGACCAGCAGTGTAGCCAGGAAATTGTTGATGAAGTCCAGCAGGAAGCTTTCAGAGGAGCGAAGCTTCCCTTCAATGCTAATGCTGCGAGGGACCTCTGGGAGGATACTGACTGCTGCTTTTAGGAAGGCATCCGCTAGAGGGGTAAAACAATTCACAGTAGACAGGAAGGAAGGAGGAAGGAAGAGCAGGCACCAAGGGCAAGAACCAGGAGGTAAAGTACAGTGAAGCAAAGGAGGGAAAGAGAGAGGGAAGATTCAGGGTGAAAATGAAGAGAAAAATTAGATTAGAGGGAAACAAGAGCAAGAAAGGAGGATAGGAAAGATGAGGAGAACAAAACCAAGATGTTAGGTAAAAGGGAAACATCGTCATGTATTCTCATCTTCTAACCCCTGAAAGTGATCAGGAATTTTACTCCTGACTACAATGTCAAACAGTAGCAGCTGCTTACCTTGAGAAAGACACTGATTGGCCAGCGCGACCTGACCGGACAGCAGATAGAGGCTGAGACGGCTGAAGATGCTGCTGAGTGACGGGATGGTGATAAAGCTGTAAGCAGCACACGCCTAGAGGAGAGGGAACAATAACAGTCCTGAAGTATCAGAGATTGAGCGATCTGAAGTCAGTGCAGGGATAACTTTCTCTCTGTGGTCTGCAGGGATCAGATGCTGCGTGTTTCACTCACTCTGACAAAAGCCGCAGTTTTTCTGGAGTGACTCCCTTTCATCACCCGACTGGTCTCCATCGCCAGCTGGTTCACAGTCTGGAAAGGACAAGGAGAGCATCTAAAGGGGTGTCCACCTTTAAACTTGGATACCACACACTAGTTCACAAAAACACACAGTTTTTTACTGACGTGAATGAGCTGCACCAGCACTGGCTCCAGGTTACAGAAAGTTGCTCTGGCTTCCACACAGAAACTGAGCTGCTGCTCAAAGTCTCGACCAAAAGAAACCTGAAGACAGAAAAGAAAAGACAGACACATACAAGTCAGATGAAACAGGAAAGAGGCAGTTTGCTCCACTAATACTTTTTATACAGTTCACTTTTTTAACCTTTAACGTCTCACACACAGTTTGGCTCGATGTCATCTTGGTTGGCTTTAGGTGGAAAAATAGAGAATTCACTGTGGGATTTCATCAAAACAACAATATTAACCCATCCAAAGTGTGTTGAACCTTTTGTCCTGGGTGTCAGACGGCTCCATTGTTGTCAGAAAATCATTAAAATACAGAAACCAACCACACTGTGCTTTCTCACCACCGTGTGGTTTATTCAGGTCAATCTATTATTCATTATGCAGCCCTGCTGCCTGATATCAACAGAAAAGATACAAAGGTGTATTCATTCACAGCCTCTCCACTAAGAACATCTTCCTGAACATTATGCACAAGCAAAAACAGACATTTCCTCAAGTAGAGAGGCAGCCTGATAAGAAGGGCCTTTATACCTGTGATGGTGTAGGGTTGTTTAAGTACTCATGGCATGGAAAGGTTCCATTTACAATGAACGAGATATACAGGTTTTCATGCAACATATGCGGGTGCTTAACAGGCCTGACTGCAGTCCTGCATTGTTACTCAATGACGTCATTTAGGACAATATGAATCAATACAATAGACAAGACCCTGAACTGACGAGCAGCTAAAATCTTATAACGGGCAAAAATCTAAAATCACGCCACATTTATCTTCAAAATCACAGAAACTGTTTCTTGAACAATTACAGAGTGTTGTTCAAAGAAGAGGTGATTCAACACAAGGGTAAACCCTGTACTTGTCCAGACCAATCAAATTAAAAATGAGCATATATGTTGTCCTCAAAAAATAAAATGTTTCAGTTTCAATCTTTGGCAATCACCAAATGCTGTTATCAACGTCTTACACATCTTGTATCACAGATTTTTAAAGATCGGGGTTGTTTTATGACACTCCTCTTAATTTTTTGACTCAAGTATGGGGGGTCTCACCATGCGAATGAAGCCGATGATCAGCAACGCCAGAGATCTCTTCTCGTCCTCCAGAGTGAGAGCACTGAAATACAGAAAGCAGATAAGAAACTGACTAACAGTTTTGACCGGACAGACCAGGAGAGCTGCTGCTCGGTGAAATATCAAATCTCACTAATGATCTACTGGACATATAAGAATATACAGAAGTCAATCAAAGTGTAACCCTCACACACAAATATAGCAAATAGCATACTTGACAGAGTCGTGCATTGTCTTGCAGATGTGCAGCATTGCATTGAGGATGACGGGGTCTCTAGTCGGCTCCACTTGATGTCTGCAGGAGAAAAAAAAAATCACAGAGACCAGATCTGTATCTTTAGGACTTTTGGGAGAACATATTCAGGGATGTGTCTACAGCTGAGAATGAATCCCATCATGTCTTACTTAATGAAGACCTCCATGATGGATCTGCAGACCTCCACCCGCACACTGTCCTTCTGGAACATGTCTAAGAACGGCAGGAAGCGCTCCTGGGGAACAAAAAAAAAAAAGACAAAGGACACATGAGTTAACTGTGATTCATTCATACAGCAAATGTTTTATCATTCTGATGTCGTGCTCGCTGACCATGGAGAAGAGGACGGAGAAGTCGTGGAAGTAGGTGAGGATCTTCCTGATCACGGATTGCAGCTGCATGAAGAACAAAACAAAACAAAACAAGAGCAAGTCAGTACAGAGCTGACAGCAGGATGAGGAGGATGTGTCTGATCCTGTGAGCCAATGAGCTGCTGACCTGAGGATATGCGTCCTCAAACGCCCGGTCAGGGGTCATGTGTTTGATGATGTCAGCCAGAACAGTGTTGACCTCACGTTTCTGACAGAAAAGGAAGAAAGTCACGCAAAATTTGAATTCCACTCATTCAAAAGTGTCCAGACTCCTCATCTGCCCTCTGGTGTACTCACTGTAAAGTGTCGGCAGGTGAACTCCACCCAGATCTCAGCACAGTTGATGTAATCCTAAAAACACAAGGCAAATTACGTTAACGATTTTAAACAGAGTGACGCATGAGCGAGTGAGCTGAATTGGTCTCTCAGTACCTGGGGACTGCGGACTTTGGTGACTACTTTCCAGGCTTCATTCAGGATTGTAAGCCTCTCCGATTCTGGAGGGTCAGCGCAGGCTAGACTGCGACCAAGAGACCCGAACAACAAATGCTGAAGAGGAGACGATCACAAAGACATCAAAATCACAGACAAAAATGAACTTTTGAATCACATCAGATCACTGTCTTTCTACTGTTTATGCCCTCTGACCTTCGGGAATCCGGCTTCATCACAGTCTTTGATCATACTGATGAAGTCCGTGGCTCTGGCTGCAACAAACTCCGGCCTGAACGCTCTCATGACTGAATTCAGCAGCAGGGTGCTACAGGAAACAAGGACAAACTTAAGTTTTAATCAGTACTTCCAAATCTTTTTAACTTTTAACCTCTTGAAAATAAAGCCAAACTGTGTCACAACTTACTCTTAAAGTTCCCTACTGGTGCTTTAAATTGAGAATACACAACAACTATACAAAATGTTTTTTTACAAGTTGCTCAGGCTGCTTTTTCTTGATTATTTTTTAATGAGCTCTAAAATGGATCTTGTATAAGTAGAGGTTGTGAACTATCATCCATTTCCCCCAGGAGGAGTTGTAAGACTGTTGCTCTCATCAGGGTTCCTACACAGTTGGAATTTCCATACTTTTCCATACCTTACTTTTTAAAATCATTTTTGGAAAGACCTACTTTTCTATTTAGGAAAACTGTATTTTTTTATTGTGGTAATTGTCTGGAAACCTAAATATTTTTCCATACTTTATTTTTCATTTACCATACCATTTAAGACCTGGAAATTGATCAAATTACTTCCATACTTTTCCAAACTTTACATACTTACATCGGAACCCTATCTTATGGGACATTTTCTTCACCATCACCCACTTAAACTCAACTTATTATACAATCTACTCACTTGTTCCCCAGCTTCTTGCAGCGCTCCATCATCTCCGTCAGCAAAGCCTTGACAGAAACACAAACAGCGCTGTTAACTGAGCCTGGCCTTTTTGAAGCTGCAAAGTTTCACAATCATTCAGTTTCCAGCTAAATAAGACATCAGAAACGTGTGGCCGCTTGCCTCTGGAGCTCTGTAGGCGATGCACTGCAGGATCCAGTTGATGGCGGGTGAGTAAAGTGTCAAGTACTCAGGCACCTCCACCCTCTGCTGGACCAGCTGGTTCTGAACACTCTCCCCGCTGATCTGCCGGAAGGTCCCCAGCAGGTCGAAGAAGTTTCGGTTTAGGCTGTCCTTCAGCTGAGGAGCGACTTCCATGCCCACCTGTCATTACAACAGTGAGGAGTGAAGGCTTTTATTTGTTCACTTCTGATGTCAAAACCAAATGGAAGTGGTGAACTTTGAAAAAGTCATTTGGATGTCTTTGTCTTCAAATGTGTATCTTTGTGGTGGTTTTGCGTGTTTGTTATCGCCTTATGTCTCATTTATTTCTCTTTGAGATTTGTTGCTCTTTAGTAGAGGCTTTGTATTTCCAGTAGTTTTCTGCAGATTTTTGCCATTTGAGTCTCTGTTGAAGTTTTGCATCATTTTTTAAGTCTTTGTTTTCGCTTTAGTCCCTCTGAGTATTTGATGTAATTGCAATTATAATCTATCTTTCTGGGTATTTGCTATTCCTAACCCTAACCCAAAATTACAAAGACATGAACGTCAAAATTCACCTCCTAGAAGATTGAAAGTGTCATCATACATATGTTAGAGTGTGTTGGTGTGTTCGCAGATCTACTCGTGATAAAAGGTTTATTTTCTTTACACGTAATACAGCTGGAAATACTTTATTCATTGATGCACTGTATTTCTTTTCCTTTGTATCATCTCCCTGTTATTGATAAGTTAAGTTGTTTACATGAGGTTTTAGCCTATTAGCCTATCAGTATTGTATATGATGTATATTGTGTGCATCCTTCAATCATCAATAGGTATTTTTCTCCAGTTCTTGTGCATGTCTGAGCTTTTTATCTGCATCTTTTTGTAGTTTCTTTAAGAGCTCTTGCAGTTGTTTATTGATGTTATTTTATATTTTATATCTCTTGTGGTCCAGTAGCCTCTTTTTGTTGTTGTGTTCAGTTGTTTTATTGATTTTTCTGATAGGGTACTGGATAAGTCACTTTAATAAATTCGCTGGTTCGAGCAAAAACAAAACAAACAAAAAAAAAACAAACAAAAAAAGGAACTTTTGTAGATTCTTAAAGGAAATTCAATATTCTTATACCATATTTCTTACCGCCTACATTTCGTGAAAATTTGCCAGCAGATAAGAGGTTTCTAAGTGACAGGAAAGAAAGTACAAAATGCAGGATAGAGATCGTGTCTCACCCTGCAGAGGTAAGCTCTGGTGTATGCTGCCACCAGAGGGTCTCCAATCCCTCTGATCATGGCTGTTAACCGAGGAAGTGTCTCTTGGATACCGCTGTGAAATACAAAAAAACAAAGCTGTGTTATTGGGACTATAAGAAGGTCCATGGTAACAGATTAATTCCTATTTTTTGTATCTAAGACACAAATGTCATTCAGATTAAGAGTAGAAAAGCCACGATTACACACTTTACATATTAAGGAAAACAAATATGGAAATAAATAAAAGCAGAATATTTAACAAGAAAGTCGAATTGGCTGTATTTAGATCTGAACTTACGATTTGTTCAAGAAGCGGTTGCACTTGAGGATGGCAGCTTCTACGTATCTGTTCACAGAGGTCAAAGAGACGTAGAGTGTGTCTTTTCTGAGTCACGCTATGAAAATGACCAAAATAATGACGCTGTTGAAGGATACAATCTTGGCAGAAGTTCTCTGATGGAGGCGATCTTGAAGAACCAGTTAAGACACGTCTCCTTGGCTGTGTCGTTCACATCGTCGACTGTGAACGAGTCTGAAATGGGAGGACACCAAGTGGACAAACCAGAGACAAGAGACATAAAACATACATGCGTGAATCAAGAGTGTGAAGCGCCATAGAAATGGGAATAATAACAAGCCATGCAGGTAATATCCAATATGCACCTGGTAGAGGTCTTGGGTCTGAGCACATGGTCCAGATTCTATCGTACACAAGCCGACCTACAAAGACATACAATAGAAGTAAGTGAGTAAAGTTGTTTTAATTGAACAAAGCAAGAGAGAGAGGGAGAGCTTCTGTACCCACCAAAAGTGTCGAGGATATCAGTGATGAGAACAAACTTGCTCGGGTAGAACTGGATCACTGAGGTGTCGGACAAAAGCTTAGAGCACTGAAATACAAGACACGGATCAGCACTTGCATTTCCCAAAAGAGGAGACCACAGTTTCCTCCACATGACTCAGTCAAATCACCTGGATGACGATCTTCAGGGCTTTGACCTTCTGATCTGAGGCCCAGGCTTCCTTCAGGGACTGGTTCAGCTCCTCGATGCGGTTTGCATAATCCTGCTGGGAAAGGTTTAGCAGCTCTCTCTGGGAACCCTGCAAATACAACACCAAACAAGTCAGTGCTTATTATATGATGTTTTTAGTGCTGCAGTTTGGTAGGTGAAAATGTTTGTACATGTGAAGAAAGAAACAGCCTCTTCAATTGATGTATGTCGGCGGCAGGGGTACGGGATTTTAAAATAAATGTTCTTATTTGTGGCTAAACCTCTAAACCTGACAGTAACAGTGCCACACTCTGCCTCACTGTATCGGAGCACACACACAGACAGACACTCAGACAGACACACATGCACAGACACAGACATGTATAAACTTGTTCCCATAGGCAAAAACATACTTCCTCCAGATCGTCCAGCTCCTCGAGGCGAGTTCGAACTTTCTCTGAAACAGCTGATGATCCTGGACTTGGAGCTTTACCTGCAGCAGCAACAGAAGCTAATTAGCAAAGTTCCAACATGAAAATGCTCATCATTGTTTTTTAATGCTTACTTAAGGGTGTAATGCTTTAAAACAACACAGATATACTACCAACTTATAAAGTTATAAAACTAACTTTCAATTTTGAGTAAGTACACCCACATCACAGTTTACTTTTACAGTGCTGCACATATTATTCAAGTTAAAAAGATAACTATGAACACATGTCTTACCTCTATCTGAGCCCATGAAAAGATTCTATGAGGAAAAACAGAAATGAGATCTAATTACTCTCTTATTAAGCATGGCTGTGTACACAGAGGCTGTTTACAGGAACAGACTGAACTATTTTGACGTCACATCTAAAGAAAATGACTCACAATCGAAAGCTTTTCAGTGGTGGTAAATCTTGCTAAAATCTCTCCTCGTTTTGCAGACCAGGGCTCAAAGTCGAGCCCCACTGCCTCTTCACTCTTCTCCTTCCTCTTCCTCCCCAGGTCCTGTAAGAACAACAACCTTAAGGACACTGTCTCCTCATTTCTTGTGTATAACTTCTAATAAAGGTGGGACAGTATTTGAGCTAAAATAAATTCTTTTTTCTAAATGGTGAGCTGACCCCTGTGGAGGCACTGTGAGACATGACGGGGGCTTCACTGGCAGAGGCTGCAGCAAACATGGAGAGGGGGTCAGTCCCATCCAGCATGGAGCTGAGGGGGTCTGCAGGCGCAGAGGAGGACGAGGATGAAGATGAGGAGGTGCTGCCTTTGCGAGCCCCACGGCGGGTCTTTGTGTCCGTCACCTGGGAAGAGAAGAGAGTCAGAGCAGTTAGCAGTTACATTAAAATGCAAGAAGAACTGAATAAAACTTTCCACATGTAAATTGTATCACATAACAAAAAGATCATATTCAAATTTGATGAGGAAGGAGGAGATGTATGATGCTGTGATATTTTGACAGAGTGTGACAATGTTTTCTGTCATGGGGTAAAAAGAACGGACAACAGAAGATGGTCTACCATGATGGGCTTCAGTGGGTGGTAGTCTCCAAACTCAACCAGAGCAGCTTCAGGGCGGCATCTCTGCAGCTCCGCCTCATAGTTGCGCATGCGGGAACGCCTTTTCACGTAACATACAGACAGGAGACAAACTTGAACACACCTGTTTCTACCAAGTGCATTGAAACTCAGTCCAACACCAGAAACCTACCTCCAGAGAGCATACTCTTTGTTTACTCATAATAAAAGATATGTTGCTAAAAATAAATTCACTGATTCAATGCTTTTGAAATTTAAAATACTCCAATTATGTCTCACTAGAATCTATTATGTTGCCTGAAACACAAAGATGAAGGTCTGTGGTGGCAAATTTCAGCCAATGATACAGATAAATTATTAGTTAAAAAAAAAAATTAGAGAGATGGAAGACTATCAAAGTTAAAGGTATAGGGGAGAGTGGGGTAAGATGAGCCATTTTTCATATTTCTGATCACTACATCAAGGCAATCATAGTTTTGTCTCTAACTAGTGTATCTGATATATTTCAAGATGTTGTGCATCCGTGCAAACCAACAGAATGAGTGTAAACAGAACTGTCTTGATAATATAGCATGACAAAAAAGTGGTCTCCTATGGTCAACTTACCCCGTGCATGGGGTAAGTTGACCATAGGGTAAGTTGAGTTGTATCCCTACAACCCCCACCCCAGCCCTCCCTCACCTTCTCTCTTTCTAAATAACAGTCATTTCTTCACATCCACGTGTATTTTTATGTATCATACACTATTCAACAGGTACAATAATTCTTTTTATTATTATTGCATATAACTGCTGTTTTGTAAGAAAAAAAAACATTTTAACATGAGAATGCCATTAAGTGATTCAGAATATTCACAGCTTTTTAAATAAAAAAAGTAATACATTTCAACAATCTGAACTGAAACTCTGATCCTCTCATCATACTTCTTTACTTTCTCAGTTACCCTAGAACTACTATAACTACTACCCTTTCAGGAGGCTACATTTTCAGGTTTTGTTGACATGATCACAGAGGTGATATTTTGACTTTTATGTTTACTGAAGGTGGTGATGGTGTACATGAGTAGCTGGCTCCTAAACCCGCCTGTGATTGAGTAAGAGGCACAGGACACTCTGGACTGATCACTCGTCGTGCAATGGGCTGACATATAGCGACAAAGCCATTCATGTACATTTAATCTACAAATACAACCACAGCTAAGGAGGGCCTTGGATCACAGCTATCACAACAACTCATAATGTCGAAGAGAAAACTTACAAGACAGCTAAGATCAAGATTCACATATTAACAGTGCATGCACATTTACAAGATTTGCACAATATTTCCCCAAAATACGATTTTACCATCTCGTATTGATGAAACTTTGTTTTTTAATCAGGAAAGAAGAATCTTACCACTGCACCGCAGCCATTTTCCACAATCACATGACACCACTTGCTTTACTACACCTTACTTCCGGGTCACGCCAAATTTACGAAAACGCTCATTTTCGTTTCTGTTTTGAAGTCTGTTATGTGTCAGTTTTTGTTATAGCAAATCTTATTTTGTGAATGTCCAACTCGTGGTCATTCTACTATTTTGTAACCACAACCGCAAGAAATGGGAGACGTTTTATTGAACCGTTATGAGCAACAGATAACTTCATTTCCCAGAGCACAGTGCGCGCGATGGTGAGCTTGAAGAAGATGTCCCACTTCGAAATTAATGTTCGGGCGCCTCCCACTTGAAGGGGCTTTTATTGTCGAACCTGCTGGGCAAATAGTTGTTTATGTTACAACACTATTTTACCCACACTACTATTTTGTATCGTATTTTCAGCCCGTGGTCACCGGTCAAATAATTCCACCAGAAATATAGATTTGTAAGAACTATTGAGTGGTACTTCTGTTGAATAGATGATCTTCGTGAGCGCCTCAGTTCATGCTGCGGGTCTGCAGCAGCAGTCAGTGGGGACCGGCTAACAACCCTTTAGCCTGACCATGACTTGACCGTAGTGCTCCGGGCTTGTCCACCTGATTCACCTGACCAGGTACAGTGTATATATGCCGAGTTCGGTCCTCGCTGGTTTTTTATGTTTTTACCTAAAATTACTCCAAACACAGACAGACTGAAGGTGACAGGGAGGAGGCAGCTAACAGTTAGCTCCGGTAAAAGCAGGACATATTGTAATTTAAGGAAATATTATATTCTGGAGAGCACATATTTAGTTGTAGAACCAGATTAATATCTGACAGGATAATATTATATCAATTAAATATCAGC
The DNA here is from genome assembly GCA_962446985.1 of Xyrichtys novacula. NCBI lineage: Eukaryota > Metazoa > Chordata > Actinopteri > Labriformes > Labridae > Xyrichtys > Xyrichtys novacula. The sequence goes on along the minus strand of OY660882.1, from coordinate 13,585,712 downwards.
CTTTACAAAACGGGACATACATGGACACAAATACAATCCAATCTAGAGTAAATGAGAATTGTTGAGAGACAATTTCTAGTTTTTCTTGATTGTTGTAGGCTTTAATGATGCTTTTCAGTTTAATTTGTAGGTTCAGATAAGATATCACATGTAAGTAATGTGGCCCCTCAGGCTCTAAGATGTACGTTTGAAGCAGCATCAGAAAAATATCTGAACACCATGCAACAGTTACTATGAATTTATGTTAAAAATAAGGAGTCATTGTTCTACCAGGGGTTACTTTATACATTTCATCCAAAAAATAAATGAACTAACTATTTAGTGTTAGAAAAAAATCATGTATTGTTTGACTGAAGCGTATCAGAAGATAGTAAATAGAAGTAAATAGTTAACTGTTAATTTACAGTTGACTTCTTAAACAAAATTTTCTACTATTTGATATTTATAGTGTTTAAAGAGTCTTTTTGATGGACAATTAGATTTCATTTAATGCTTTAATAGATTACTTTGTGTTAAAAACAACCCTGTTTACACCAGGATTATAGCAACAGTGCAACCTTGAATTGTGGTGGGATGAAATGGAGGTTTTTCTGTTTTTTTATGTCTGATTATTTACACCGACAACATCTGCCATAGGTACAGTCAGTAAGTCAGTACTATTGAGGTTTATAAATGATATTTAATTATGCAATAGCAGAAATATAGAGTTGGAGTATCAGCTATTACTTTCAAAATACCAAATTAAATTTTCAATTATCAGTTTCAATAGTTTAACTCAAAGTCCTGAAATTTCAAGAGGATCAAAAACGTTTTATTATTCTAATATTTTTGCCTTATGATGATATAAAATATTCATGCAGTCTTTGATCAAAATAAAATAATCAAATACTATCATTTATGGAGGAGACATGATTCTATTTAACCAGTCTGAAGTTTAGGTCTAAAGTCCGTCTGAAGGTTAGACTCAGCAGATGTATCGTTCCCTGTTTTTCTCAGATGGCAGAGACAGCAGGACGAGGTAAAGCTTATTACAGTGGGATTCACAGGAAGTGAAGTGATCTCTGTGTGTTATAAGACCAGATTTAGGACAGCTGGTTGCCATAGCGACTGTGTTGCCCTGCTTTGTGCCACTCTCTCATGTTCTTTCTGTTTCTGCCAGGTACAGAGCATAGACACTAGATTTGCATGTAAACTCCTGTCTCCTCAACCTCTCTCTGCAACGAGCAAAGATGATGCTGAGCACTGTTTATATGACTCTTATTTTCTCTCCTTCTCAATTCAGGATGGTAATTTAAGCCAATACCTCTTATTCTTAACATTCTGCCATGAGGAAGACAAAGGGCGAAATGTTGAATGACTTCATTAAATAGAGATGAGTGATATCAAGTCTAGATTTTGAGATGTCAGGAATTTTAAGCTTTCATTTCGACTGCTGATTCAAGCTTTGTTTCTTTTTTTACACTTTTGGCTCCATAAACTGAAGACAGGAATATTGATTGGGTAAACCAAATCTGAAAGTGTTCAGAGGAAGTGATGACAAAGTAGCCACAGACTCACTAAACCAATGCGCAAACAGTATGTTTTGTTGCAATACAGTAAAGCTCCATTGTTGTGTAGAAATTAAACCAAAAGGGGGATTTACAAGTCAAGCCAACCCATCTACTTTATCAAGAACCAAACTGATAATGTGTTTTGAAATTCTTTTAAATCCAGTAGTATCCAGCAAATATGCTTTACTTCAACTGACTTAAATTTAGAATGAAGTTTATTAGTGACTCGATCAACTTATTTTCAAACTGTGATTTGAACCTTTTTTATTTGTCATTTACAATTCATTCAACATCTTCATGGTTTTGGGCTGTAAATCAACCAAAAAATAACTCTTGATATGTCAACTTTATGTATTTCATAGAAAAAAAAATCGATCAATAGATGAGGTCAAAAAGAGGTCATATGCTAAACCCTTGTCTCATTAAAAAGGACTGTTTGAATTTAGTAAAGATTAACCCTCAGATAACTTTGTGCCAGTCATAATGAATAGAGCCTCAGTTTAATGATCAGTTTATTAGCAGTTATTAATACTGTAATCATTTTGCTGCTTTTCAACACATGACAGTAATAACTTTTTTATTTTAAAATAATGTTCTCTTTATTAGCTATATGGGATTAAATTTAGAAGGGATACATTTCAGCTCTAAACTGACTTGGCGTTTGGGATGAGGATGTCATGGGTTTCCCCTCCTGGGCCGGTGGTGACGTCACGCTTGAAAACCCAGCTCTGCAACAGGCACACCCAATATACATACAAGATCGGCGACAAACTCACGACACACACACACACACACACACACACATTAGACACAGCTAGGCCAGAGAAAAACATGCAAAGCAATATTCAATACTGAAATATTGATCGTGGTCGTAACAGTAATTAATACATACAGTGTATCAAGGTTTCCTTTATTCAGACAGATTGGTTCCTTTGGAGGTCTTTTTTTCACACAAAGTTAAAATTAAAAAAACAGTCTGAGTCATACAGCACTTATTAAAGCATTTTAAGTATTAACTTAGACATTTGCATGGAGCTGCACAGTGGTGAATTATAGTATAATCAACATAAAAACAAAAACAGAGTTTGGATGTTTCTTTCAAGGCCATTTAATGTTTACAATAAATAACAGTGGGCCCAGAACCAAACCTTGTGGTGCACCTTTGTGAACTTGAAGTGCCTTTGAGGTAGCACATTTTAAAGCAGTAAAACAATTATATCTGTTGACCCAGTAGCTTTAAGATGTTTTGATAAAATGGCCTTGGAGAAATCTTTAAAGTGAAACAGGATCTTACTATCCAGGGCTTCAATCAAATAGTTTATCCCCATCATGGCAGCAGTAATAGTCCTGTGGTTTCCACAGAATCATGATGGACAAATAAACATTAAACACAGCCAGGTACTTTTATACTACATCAATGTCCAGGGTTTCAAACACTGTAGTTAAAATAGATCTTTGGTCATTCAGGACAGTGGGGACCTCGCCTTTAAATAGGGGAACCACAGCTTATGTTGGATTTTATTTGTACGCAGAGCAGATTAAAAATGTGACACAGTCTCTCTGCTGTAAAATAATATGCAAATAAGTCATTTGACTAATGTTGAAGTAAAGGGTTCATTATTTATGCATGTTACACGTAGCGTCTTTTAACGAGGATCAAATGGGTAACCTATCAGTGTTGTCATGTGGGACCTCGACAGATGGGACGTGTGTCACATTTGCATATTTGTTTTTGCAGGGTCACCCTTCTAACTTTGGCTCTTTGAATGTGTGCGCAAAGTAATAGTATTGAATTGTTAGGAAAGGTGACTATAAATCATTTAACCACAACCAACAGAGTTCAGGTTGTCGGTCTTTACTGTTACAGTCTTTAAAAGGTCCTGGTCTCTCATTATTAATGCCACTCTATCAAGGAGAACCTGAACAAGCCTTATCTGTGTAACCAATACTCACTTTCATGAAATGACACTCCGATCAGGTAACCACTTTATTTCCTTCTTTAGATATTCACCCTTTGCATTCCCTCTTACAGGGTTACCACTCTGCATCTCCACAGCAAGTTTCTAAGAGGGGTTTGGCCTGGAGATCTGGATTTGCTGTGAATTATTTACAGGAGAAGTTTATTTGTAGGAGCTGATGGGTGCAGCTCATTACCTGAGAGCCCCTGTTCTTCCTTTCTTAGATGGACATGTGTCCAACAGGAGATGCCGTCACCGAACTTCATGGTCACTGGTTCCTTCTAGTCGTCATGTAGTCCTCCTACTTGGCTTTTTCTCTTGTACAAGAAGCTCTAAATCTTGGAGCTCTTTTTAAGAAGGCAGACATGACCATGGAGACCTCACCAGTCATCAAGCTATACCACGAGGAGCTGCTGTTTTTCGCCGCCTGTGTTTGTAACTGCTGGGGTCTGTGTCTGTGTGTTTGTGTGTGTCTTGAGGGCAGAGTGTGTAGGAGAGGAGGCGGCGCTGGCATGCGTTTGGGCAGCAGCTGGAGGTGGCAGCTCTCCCGGGCCATGCGACTCACGCTGCGCTGGTGCCGTCCGCACAGAGGGGGCCGAGGCGGGGGAACCAAACCCTGGATCAGCGGCAGGTTTCTGGATCTGTGGAGCTACAGCAAACTGCTGCTCAAGTCCCTTTACTTCAACAGCCTCACGAACTCGGACACTCTGCTGGACTGTGCGTTTGAACCCGTCTACTGGATCGTGGACAACGTGACCCGTTGGTTTGGAGTGGTGAGCTGTTGGTTTTTCATCTGGGTGCTTCTCTTCTCTTTTCATCCTCAAATTTAGTCACTCACCCTCTTTCTCCTCCTCCTTCCTCAGGTGTTTGTCACTCTTGTTATTCTGCTGACAACCTCAGTCGTGGTCATCGTCTATCTGTTTGTCATACCCATGATCCTCAGCACCTACCCTGTGTACTGGATCATCTGGCACCTCTGCTGTGGACACTGGCTTCTCGTTATGGTGGTCTTCCATTATTACAAGGCCACCACCACCTCTCCAGGACACCCACCCAAGGTACCAGCCCCTCAGAGATAACGCTTATACACTTTTTAAAGATGCAGGATTTGGGTCTATTAAAATGAATAATAATAATAATATAATTCTGACTGCAGATACTAGTAAGACCACTAAAATATAACACTGAGATTGGCGAGTGATGTGTTTGAGGACTATTGGAGAAGTTGAATGGAGTTTTTCACCACTTTAACCAGTTAGTGTTATTAAATATCTTTTGTATTTTTTTCTTTTGTTTTCTTTTCATGTTTCTGCTCTTTACAGCAGTTTGCTTTGATTTGAATTGATGTTCACCAAATGAGGATGTTCAAAACTCGATTTCTAAATATAAAGAACATTTTAAAAAAAAAAGACCTCTTAGATATTATTTTATGTTTTTGTATTAATAAAAAAAAATTAACTTCAAGCTAATCTGAGGGTATGTAAAGCTGTGTTTTAATAAGTAATTTTGCATAAATATATATTTTCTTTACTGATCTATTTTCACTTAAAATCACATGGATAGTACACAGATAAAGAACATTTTTGGGCTCTTCAGTTGTCTTTTTTTCGCCTCTAACTGGAACACACCTATCCTCATCAGGACTCAAACTAGAGCTGTTTTGGTTATACTTCTAATTTTCTCAAGAGCTTTGGCGCCCCAGTGTTTTGTTTTAATTTTATCCTTGTTATATCGTGATTGAATCAGTCTGGTTAGGCTGACAATAACACTCTCTCTTTTTGTTTCTTCAGGATAATATTCATATCCCTTCAGTGTCCATCTGTAAGAAATGTATCTCTCCAAAACCAGCCAGGACGCACCACTGTAGCATCTGCAACATGTAAGATAATCAAACATTTATTCTCATGGAGAAATATCACGTGTTTTTTATTCACCTTGATGAATTTGATCTGGTTTTAAAATTCTGTTTCTTTTCAGGTGTGTGTTGAAGATGGACCACCACTGTCGTATCCTTTTCAGAGGCTTTGACAAACATGTCAAATGAATGAAAATTGAACGTTTTAAGTAGTTTTTAAGTGTTTTTCATTCAATATTTGCACACTTTGACCTGACCGCGTCTGCAGCCTGGTTGAATAACTGCGTGGGCCATTTCAACCACCGCTACTTTTTCTGCTTCTGCATCTATATGACCCTGGGCTGCATCTACTGCAGCATCAGCAGCAGGAACATGTTTATGGAGGCATACAATGCCATCGAGGTGAGACTCAATAATCTGCAGGAGAATCACTCTGCAAACAAAACTCTATTATTATTTTTATTTGCCAGTAAATTTGTTAGAGAATCTAGATGGTTGCACTCTTGATTTCATGGAGGTTGGTGGAGTTGGGTTTAGGTGAAATGTTGTGATGCCTGCTAAAGGGTGGTAAAAAGCACAAGTGGAGCTCAGATGGCAAATGACAAGTGAAACAGGAGACCTGTAAGTGATCTTTGCTTTCTGTTCTCTCCTCTGATCATGGATGACCTCATCTAAGAGAAGATCGTGCACCAGCTGCTAAACAAACAACTTCAGGCCTTTTCGCTTTGAAACCAACACATATTCTGGAGCCCCCTGTGCACAAGATCCCGCAAAAAGATTGGCATGTTTGGCTTTTTCTTTTTGTGAAGTCTTTCTATTCTCTGTCCCCTCTAGAGCTACTATCAGACTCCACCTCCGACTGAAACCTACACAGATACCACTGCTCACAAGAGCATCATCTTCCTCTGGGTCCTGACAAGGTGAAGATTTTATTACCGCCATGTCAAGTATTATCCTCAGTGAAAGTTTAATACTGTTATACTGATAGGTTGTAATGTCTCTCTCTTGCAGCTCAGTGGCAGTAGCTCTGGGAGGACTCACCCTGTGGCACGTCATCCTCATAAGCAGAGGAGAGACCAGCGTGGAGCGCCATATCAACTGCAAAGAGACCAAAAGACTGAAAGAGCAGGGAAAGGTACATGTGCGTGTTTACAACTGGACTATATCTGGATTTGGGAACAACAGATATTTACTGTTTGAGAAAATGTGGAAACAGCTAAATATAGTCATCTTGATTTGAGTAGTATGATAGTATCCCTGGTACAAAGATATTTAAAGACAGTACAGCCTTCCCATTCACTTTGATTCCTTGCGTCATTTCTAGATGACTCCTCAGGGTGGCGCTAATCACATTTTCCTGCTTGCACCTTTTAGGAACATTTTGTAACCCAGTGGTTCTCAAGTCCAGTCCTCGAGGCCCACAGTCCTGCATGTTTCCCTGCTCCAACACACCTGATTCAAATGATTAGCTCGTTATTAAGCCATTACAGAGCTTGATAACGAGCTGATCATTTGAATCAGGTGTGTTGGAGCAGGGAAACATCCAAAACATACAGGAAGTGGGGGCTCGAGGACTGGACTTGAGAACCACTGAGTTAACCCAAAGTTAATAAGATGTGTTGATGTATTATAGTTTTAATGACTAACAGTTGATCAGTTATCCATCCTTAACTTGCATGCTTGCAAACTTTTTTAATGCAGATTGAGACTGTCGTGCAAAGAGCTGTAAAAACATTAACAACTCTGCAAGTGCAAAAAGTCGTTTGAAAATGACACACGAGTGGTTGTTCATTTTCCTCTCTTTGTACACAGGTGTTCAGAAATCCCTTCCACCACGGGAGGATGAACAATCTGAAAATACTATTTGGTGTGGAAAAACAAAGGTAACCTTTTTTGTAGCAAGTATCTTCAAAAAGTACCTGCACCAGTCCTTTATCCAGTCATGGTTAAAACAGCACCAGCTGTGGTTACTGATGTTTTAGCTGACAGTGCAGCAGAATCTGACGTTCAGAGGTTTAGACAGAGGAAGATCTGCTTATTACCGGTGTGTTTGTAACCCCAAATGTGCCACACAGACCATTTTTTTTAAACAACAGCGATTAGAAATATCTGGTTTGCATTAGTCATTATATAATGCAGGTCTGCTATGAAGAGTGCACAGAATTTCTATGATTCTCTATGATTATCACAAGCTGCGTTTACATGGGCACAAATAATCAGAATAAAATGCCTGATCGGAATAAAAAAGCGTCATGTAAACATGTCGATCGGAAAATTCTGATCCAGTTTGGCTCAATGGGAAAGAAAACGTATTCCGATTGAGAGGGGTGGTTATTGCCCATTGTTATTCCGAAATGTATCCAAAAGCACTTATTCCAATCGTGACTCTCTTACCTGACTTGATCGCCACTCTTACGCCTTTGGTTTATTTACTGAGGTCAGTACAGGAGGTTTCATTATTAACACTCTGTCATAAATCAAAACTGCAGGAGCCGTATCTGCCCGCACAGGGCAACCTTTGACAGAACAGTAAAATAAGTACGCAAGGGCGCCATCTAGTGACAATATTTAACAGGGGAAAACTCCTGAATTGGATGCCGTAAGCCACTACCATGTTTGCTGTTTTATTGACGTAAATACAACTCTTCTTCTTCTGCAGATGTTTTAGCGAAATCAGACAACTCTGTGCATGTCCAACTGCTTCTAATCTGAATAAAACTTGGTGCGTGTATACGCACATCATGATCGGATTATTTGACTTTGCGCCCATATAATCGGTTGATTCACAATATCCGATCCCGTAAATTTTCAATTGGATCAAGAAATTTTGCACATGTAAACGTAGCTATCGTATCAGTTTTTATTCAGTAAGGATAATGGTGATATTGGCCTTGTGAGGGCCGATACTGGTATGATGCCAGTAATGTCAAAATGCCATTTACTGAACAATTAATCAGTCTGTCTGTGTTTGATATTGTCCCATTATCACTTCAAACTCTGATCCAGGTTCTTTGCTCTTCTCTTCCTCAGTCACTGGGTCACACGGGTCCTGCTGCCTTCCAGCCACCCCCCTAGTGGAGACGGCATCATGTGGGACTGCATCTTCAATAGAAGGGGTCCCATGGCTATTTGACCTCCACCCTTTAAACTTTAAACTTGTGAAACTTTTCGCCTGCATTCATACCACAAGCAAGGATCGGCATCTGAAACTGCTGTGACCAACCACGAGAAGAAGAGCTTTACTTCATCTGTTTCGTCTGCTGCTGTAAACAATCAAATACAAAAGAGGAAACTGTTCAATAACACCAACAAGGAGGTTTTTGTTGGCCTTGGTATTTTTACCACTAGAAGATGGAACCATGTAGAAGCAACCATTAGTAAATTTATTTTCCACCTAACCTCAGTCCTCTCTGCACATCGCATCAAGACTGCCATCTACTGACACCTCCCTGTGACTACAGCACTGTTGACTGATGACATCCATTAATAACGCTGCAGGACAGCTGTCGACTCTCAAAGCACTCTGTGTTTTTTGGGGTTTTAAAATCTCAAACCAACACTACAGCCTCATGTGTGAATTAAAGGAGGATTGACAGGAGTTTGTAAGAACACCAGCTTTAAATTCAGACTTTTTTAAAGGTGCTATGTGGTGAATTTCCTAACATTAAAACCTAAATTAAAGTTCACTGTTTGAGCTCCTGTGAGGGACAGGAATGATAAGACTTCAACTGAGGATCTCCTGGAAAATCGGCTCGCCTGATCTTCAGTTTAAGAGGCAAATAGTTTTGTTTTCCCCACACCAACCTTTAATCTTCATCCAGTTTAATCCAGGAGAATCTCGCCACACCTTTGTAAACAGAGTGACACTCTACTCGAAGAGGCTCTTGTTTGTTTCTACTTCTTTAATGTGCCAGAAATCCTGTTCTGATTGTTCATAGGTAAAAAAAAAAAATGCAGACCATAGCACCATCAATTATTGACTCTGTATTGATCCCTGACTATGTGTTTAATCAGGGATCAGAGCGTGGACCACATCATGCCTGTAGAGGTCTTCACTTTTGACTGGTTGTCCATTATGTGTGTGTGTCTTATCTGTCTTGTGAGTTGGAGACAAATCCAAGTGTTTCTTAACATGAGGGAGGCAAATTTTCTGAGGAATTTTCTAAACCATTTTGTCCGGTGATAATTTCATAACTGTCTTTTTTAAAAACAGTTGAAGCTTTACTACTCAGCATGCGGACTCTTGCTTTTACTTTGCTGCTGTGTATTTTTGGTGCGTGTGCTAATGAGCTTGAGAGGGAGTGCTTTAAACCGAGGTTCCAGTGTGCAAAAGCATACAACTAAGAGCTTTATTTCATTGTTTTCACTGTATGACTTGAATTGTTGCTTACTTATAACTTTAACGGAGGAAAACAACCCTGCACTGAACTCAGTTTAGCATCACTGAACTTTGTTCTTCTTACAGAGACAGGAAATCATGGTGTGCCTTGTTTGGCTGTCCTACCTTTTAAACTGAGGTAGTGAATAACTAAGTGAATCAGGCACTGTGTGATATGATTCAAGATGTTATCATCCTTTTGATATTTCTCATCATGTGTGCTCATCCAGTGTCTTAATTGTGAATTGTTTGGATCTGTAGTTGCCATAGAAACGTGAAATACAGCTGTGATATCATTTGTAAGTGATGGGAGCTGAGCTCCGGTTTTTCCATTTGTGTTTTTTTTAATAAATCATATTTGATATTCAAATGTGGCTTTTTCTTGACACATCACATTAAATTAATTGAACATAGTCCATAATCACTCATATCCCAACCCTGTACACTGAATTCATTTTGTTTCACCATTACATGAGCTGTTGTTGTTTTAATGTTGCTGCTGTCCCCTGTCTCTCTCTCCCCCTCCCTTACTCATTCTCTCTCTCTCTATCTCTCTACATTCCTCCCCAACCCAGCAGCGTCATGGTCTGGCATGAGTCTGGTCCTGCTCAAGGTTTCTGCCTGTTAAAAGGAAGTTTTTTCTTGCCACTGCTACTCATGTTAGATGAGATGGGCTAAATACCATCTTAGGTTGCTTCTTGATAATTCATCAAACAATGAGCGTGGTCTAGACCTGCTCTTGTTCTTTGAAAAGCGTCTTGAGATGACAACTATTGTGATTTGGCGCTATATGAATAAAATTTGATTGATTGATCGATTTACAAAACAAAAGACGAATGCTTTTTGTTTCCTTACAAATAACATTTTTAATGACATTTTAAGTTAGACGTTTTAAATACTGTCTCTTTCCTTGGCATATGCTGACAGTCACTCCACTGAAATGACAATCTCAATGATAAAGCATGAAGATTTGTTCGAACATTGAGAGTCAAAGAAAGATGATTGACACGTACTTCACATAATTTATAATCTTCATTCAACATTTATTCTCAACAGAGAAACTGAATTACGTAAAAGAAATCTTTAAAAAACTGTCAGTATAGTATATAAGAGAGGAATACTGAAGAAGTGCTTGACTCAAATATCCCAATGTCTCGATGACTCCACCCCGCTGGCACACCAGAGTGACATGAATCAAACATCCTGATTTGATTAAGACATTAATGCTCGGTTACACATTCACACAGAGGAAATAAGAAGAGGCTGTCAGGGCCTGCTAGGTTCAGTGCTGCTATCGTTTGGCTGTAGAGTCCACATGTTGGTTGGAGCTGGATTTGAGGTCTCTGATTATGTCCACCAGCAAAAAAAATCAACATAGTTTTAAGACAAAAAAAAAAAAAACAAGCAAGGAAATGTTGACACCTCAGCTCAGGCTATCACTCATCATCTTTAGCCCATAAGTAACGTGTAGAAATTGTTCTCTCTTCATATATAAACTGACATATTTAACGGACGATATTGAAATCTTTAAATTTTTCACCTTGACTGGCGGATCTGTAAAAGATTGGAATGGATTTTTTTGTCATCGATTTAATGAAAGAAAAGCAGCTGATTTTAATCCTAAATCTCAAGTTTTTTTCCATAAACCTTACTATTACCAACGCTGTCCTCCATCATAATCTCTGTAATTTAGTGTAACTTTTCTCTCATTTTTGAGGGGGAGATGGTTGGAGGGCTTTTTTATGACAGTGAAGCAAACCTTTTGCAGACTTGTTTGGTTGGCATAGTTTTGTGGTTGAGACTGCACCAAAAACCACATTTTTAAAACTACAAATAAGCAAAAAGCCTCCATGCAACCTAACTCCTCCAAGAGAGATCCTGTTATAAATAAGGCATGTTACATATTGAACAATCTGGTCGTTTTCGTTCTTTTTACTCAGTTACTGCTCCACAGTCACTCTGTATATTCTTATTGGTTTGTGCGTTAAGAAGATCAGTTACAAAGACAATAATCCAGTGAAAAGGGGGAAGATGTGAGTAGAAAGATGAAGAGATGCTGAAGGAACATCAGAAATGACAGAAGAGCAAGAGCTGCTGTGGGGAACTGCACAGCTTTGATCCTTCAGCTTGACCTTCCCACATCTGTGTTCTTCCAGCTTTAGGGAGGACGGAGGGAGCTGCAGGATAAAATCACCTTCCTCCAGGACTTCCTAAGAGGAACCTAAAAAAAGAAATGAGATACCTGTTTAAGAAAAACCCACTTCAGATATACACAGAATGCTGATCTCACAGCTTAAGCATTAGAAGGTGGATAAATTAGGGCTGGGCGATATGGCCTCAAATCAATATCACGATATATTGAGCAGTTCACTTCCATAGCGATAAATGGACAATAACTACTCCACAAGCTGCTCACCCCCTCCCACATTAACTTCATCTACTTCAGCTGTCGCCCCAGCTGCAACAACTTTTGAACCGTCCTCCATCTCTTCAACCTGTATTACCCTCCTTGTTATGGACTGGATGGGGTGGAGTCACGTCTAGACCATAGCCTACCTACACACATCTAAAACCAACTTTTATTTATCTAGACACAGAATATACGGATATGGGCAAAATGACGTCGGTTATTGTCGTAAATTTTGGTGTCGGTAAGTTTTTGGTTTACCACCCAGCCCTAGGATGAATTGTATAAAACTGAACTTGATGTAAAGGTTAAATGTGTAGTGACCGATTCAGATTTTAAAACTAATCTGAGAATGTGAACACAGCAGCGTCTGTCTTACCACTCTCCTCGAGCCCGAACAGCTTCCGTCCTCACCAGCCTCTTCTTATCGTCCAGAGGTCGAGCCAGAGCTCGCAGCACTCTGGCACGAAATGGCAAGATCTAAAACATTAAAAAGTAGAGATGCAAAATTTATGAAAGTTAAATCGACACAACATAATAACAGCTTAGAACTCATCCAAGGTTTAAGACTTCAGGGGCAGAGTGCGCCAAAGAGTAACTTCATTGCTGACACCCATACTGCTAATGGGTGAAACAAGTTGGTTTAAAAAGTCATTCATAAAAGACAAGACTGCCGTTGTTAACACACGAGATAGTAAAAAATATGAAGGCCTTGAACAAAAGTCAAAAATGCGTTACAAAAATGAAGTAAAATTCTCTGATTCGCTATCCCTGTTGGAGTGAAGATCACAGAGAGTCTGGATAAAAAGTTCTGGTAAAGAAGTCAACGTCATTTTTAACCTTGACTTACCTCGTGTTCAGGGAAGTGGGACACAGCATGGATGCAGCGTAAAGAAGCAATCCTTACGCTCTGCGAGACACAAACATGACAGCAATCAGATTTCTGTCTATTCAACATATTCAGCCTGTTAAACGTGCAGCTGACTCTGACTAAACTTTTGAATATGCTCAAAGAGTTCACACACATCAAAACCTGCTCCATAATTTATTACTGTTGAGCAACTCGGGCGATTATTTTGTTCTGGCTTCAAGAACCGGAACCATCAACAGTTTGACCTTAAACTGCTTTCAGTCATCACGTAATAAAAGAAGTATGAGTCCAGAGTTAAGTCTGAGTGAGGTGAGCTCTCTCACTAACCATGGCAGGACTGGAGTTGAGAGCGATCAGCCTGTTGATCAAAGCCTCCAGCTGCTGGATGAGAGCGGGTAGAGGGTCAGCGAGAACGGGCTCCAGACAGGACAGAGTGGACAGCTGGACGGCCTGGTCAGGACACGACAGAGCCTCCAACAGCAGGGACAAGAGCTGGACCCCAAAAAAGGTGAAAGTTAAACGGACTTTGTTTAATTTATGTTAATTAACTCACAATGACTGAGAGAGTGTACGCTTTACTCACTCTGGGGAGCTCGGAGATTTGGACCTGCTTGGGCAGGTTGTTGACTATGTTAGACAGAGCCTTCAAGTAGTTGGTCTTTTTCTCTGTAGAGGCAGAAAAAAAATCATTATTATTACAAAAACCTCAACAACTTTTTAAAGGGGAAGAGCAAAGAAAAAGTCAGAAACCTCCACGCCTTCATTTTTATGCCTTTCTACAGAGCTGTGTAGATTTGTTTCTACTGGCGAGCATCTTTGGAAGGTTTCACACTGGCTGAGACTAGACGAGAGCACTCTGTCATACTTCAATGTTTGTCTTTTTAAATAAAGTGTGCACTTTCTTCTTCTATCAGGATGTAGGATAGATAAAGAAAAGATGTATTTCTGTCTGTCAGTCCTTCTTTTTTCTTTTACATTTTTAATACCACAGTGCAGAAAACCTTTTCCAATTTGAGTTTTCTTTAACTTTGAAAAATGTGAGTTTTTAACCACAAAATATTTCTCCCCAGTGAATCTACTTTTGATTAAAAGAAGTGACCAAATCTGTGACAAACCATCAAATTCAAACTTTTCAAAGTTTATCTAAATAACCTCTTCACTTAGCGTCTTTGCAGACGTGTACCTTGTGGTGCGGCGTTGAAACCCTGAACCAGCTTGGCCGAATTCTCGCTGAAGAAGCGCTGGCGGTACATGATGCGAACATCAGCATGACAACCCCGGTTCAGGAGGTCGGTCGTGTCGCTCATCAGCAGTGAAAAGCTCTCTGCAGCCATTGGACCGAGGTCGGCGTTATCGAGCAGAGAGAAGAGCTTCAAGAACACAAACAGAGGGAATTAAAACAAACACGACTCTGTAGCAGCATGAGTGGAGTCACACCACGATTCTGTCTTGTTACCTTGTCTGTCAGAGTTGTAGACAGAGGGTGGTATCTGAGGAGCAGAGCCTTGGCAACCTGCAGATCAGAGCAACTTTACTGCTTCTTTGTTGATTTTTATTGATTGAAAGTTCTGAATTAATCAATCACCAAATATGGTTGAACTCGTACCCAGACCAAGAGGGTGAAAGCCTGAGTGCATGCAGATGAAGATGCAGAGTCCAGCTCAGTGTACACTCTCTTCATCGTTCTCTGAATGAGGCGGTCCAGATCTTCACCTGAAGAAGACGCCAAACAAGTTGAAAAGCGGAGCTCTTAGTAACGGAGTCAAAAGTTTGATATATGACGGTGTAAAGACACAAACTGACCCTGTGGCCTCTTATTAATCAGGCCTGCGAAGCACTTTGCGGCAGAGGTGTACGACAGAGGGTGGGTGCAGGTGCAGCTCATCTCCTCCAGCTCTGACAGCAGCTGCTCCACCTGAGGCACCTCCACCTGTATGACATGAACCACACTTTGATGAAAGCCTCCATAATGAAGAATTTAGGATCAAGTAGAAGCAGGTTTTGCGGCTGACACTTACGCTGCGCGGTAATGAACACACACATCCCATGAGCAGACAGACCAGCTGAGACTGGCTCCATGAGTCCCCCTGCTGCTTTGAGGAAAACATTACATCTCTCAATATCTACACTTCTCAATACAATTTTGAGAGATTTTATCTGAACATCCATGTACACAAATTCGTGCTCATAGATACCTTGAGAAGCTGGATGTGCGAGGGGAAAGAGTTGTTTGGCAAAGAGGAAACATCACCGTTCAAAAAGAGAGAGACAGCCTTCAACGCCGTCTGTTCTGCCAACCTGAAAACACCAGAGCAGGAAACCACACAAACCTCGTGAGGGAACAAACCTGACACTGCTTTGCAAAAGCTAAATCGGGGCAACTGACAAAATCAGAAAAAGCACGAGACAAACAGGAACTAGCAGCAGGTTTAGGTTCTTTTGAGGTTGACAGGAGGGGGGAAAAGGTTTTTCAAAGGATTTAAAATTTTTAAAAATTGCTATTTAACGTCAGTATTATACGACTTAAATCAGTTTATTAAACGCTCCAGCTTTTGAGTAAGTGCTAACTAAACAATGAAAACAAGATTCATGAGGTAATGATGTTTCATTAGAGCAGCACTCTGTTACACATCTATTAATCTTGATCTATACAATCTTGATCATTGCACTTGATACTATAACGCTCTTGAAAGAGATGCCAGCTAAAGGACGGTTTAGAGAGAGTTTATACTGACGCTGGCTGTAGTCTGGAGCAGGAGGTGCTGATCACAGGTACCATGGCAGACAAAACTGACTCCTCGAGAAGAGGACTACGATGACCAGATGACTCTTCACCTACAAAAGCACAAAGAATAAGTTCAATTTATCATTTTTTTGTCTTTTTTTTCAGGAAATTGCATCATTACAGCAGCTCAAATCACAGACACAAAACACAAAAGAATTCAAGATGAAATTTTACACAAAAAAAAAATCCAATTAATTCTCAATAAAATATGGAAATATAGATATAAAAGTATGATAGGTGTTGATAAGGCAATAAAAAGTGAAACAGTGTTGAAATATGCACATCAGAACTATAATACAGTTAACCACCAACCAAACGGAAAGTCTGTAAAAATTAGGATTTGAAAGCAGAAACCGTTTCTGTTGACTGAACATAAAGATGAAAGACTGTCTCACAGGAAAAGTCTGATCATCCTTCGACTGCAGCTGAGACTCTGGTTCAGTCATCAGGCCAGTGCAGCTGATGTAAGAGCTCATCTTGGGCAATAGGCATTAAAAGTTCGCTTACATATTCAGTTGCAAGTCTATGTAAAGACTGGTCACTGTTTTTTGTACTGGGATCAGATCAACCCCCAAGTTTTGAACCGAGCCACAGACAAGTATTGTGACATTAAGTCTTTAACATCAGTTAAGTAGCTTTTACCTGTAACCAGTTTATTTATACTGTATTCAGTAGGTTGCACAGAGGGGTATTACTGAGTGTCATCAGCATAACTGTAAAGGGGGAATGGAAGTGGACCAAGGAGTGAGCCTTGAGGTACTCCACGTTTTCAATGTTCATAAATCAGGACAGTTGAAATGTAAACAAAAAAAGGAGTCTGTGAATGAGTGAATCATATGGTCACCTGTTTATTAGTGGTAGGCTGGATCAGTTTTGTTCTTGTATTTGCAGAAAGTTCTCCTCAAAAGCAGTCATGACATTAAAATACACAAATATCGTCTCACCCTGCAGAGCTGCCTGGAGCGACAGCGACAGCAGGCGTGGGATGACGAGGTCATGGAAGCATCGTCCCGTCTCCTCGGTGTCCTGAACCTTCTCTGCTATTCTCTGAAGGCTGCGACACGCTAACACTACCTGGTCCACGGAGAAACCAACGCTACCTGGAAAAGGAACAAAAAAACCATGTGGAGGTGACTTGACTTTCTACTGGAATATATTTCATCTTGGTCAGTTAGTATTTTAGACAAGGCCTGTGAATTTCAACTAAAACAAAACAAGTAACAAAACTGGTGAAAAAACATGCAACATACCATGAAAACAAAAGGACGTTGACTTGACCAATCAAATATGAGTCCAAACCTGAAGCTAGAAAACCGTCTCTTTGGACAGATTACCTGTGTGTGCTGAACTGAGGACCTCTAAGAGGACAGGGGTGCTTTCGTGGACAATCCTGGCCTGGGTGGACACAGCGGCTAGGGCAGACAGACACCGCTTACACACTGCATGATGGGACTGATGCTCAGAGACTGCTCTGTTGTTGTCTTGATCTATGGGATCTTAGAGAGGGAGAAGAAAAGGGGTAAATTCATGCAAAAATAAAACATAACTCTAGAAAGAGAAAAATGTTGCTCTTCATTAAGTTATTTCATCTTATTTCAATCCTGGCAAATGCTTGAGGTCAGTCTTTTTTTTTTCTTTAAAATTTCAGCATATTTTTGTTTTCAAGTGTCAAATAAAACCATGATTAAAGTCAAAGAAATGAAAATACCATCCTTTTAAGCTCTTTTCTCGTTCTCTTCTTAACCTATTTTTCAGTGTATGATTTTCTCTCACCAGAAAACATCTCCATCTTTAGTCTTGGGATCAGTTTTGTGATAAAGGCTTCTGGGTACAGCTCTGCCAGGGCTCCTGCACACTCCACCACAGCAAGACTGGAGCCAGAAACACAGCAATCAGCATTCAGCCATGCACTCAAACTAAAAACATCTAATGTTTGTTTTTAGGAGAAGAGGAAAACAGATGGAGGCTAACCTGACTCCCTCGTCCTCCTCTGCCAGCAGAAGTTTGGTCAGGTGATCCACAGCCAGTTCAATGTCCGAGTCTAACAGCAGACCTGAAGGTGACAGCAGATTTGATGTATCAGACACATTACTGAGACTCTGCTGAGAACATGAGTGGAAGAGTTGGTTGTATCTCACCTGGTTGTTGTGCCAGTGAGGTGAGCACAGATGTGGCTGTTTTCTGCAGACTGGAGTTGTTCTCATTTAAGGCTGAAAAGACCATGGTGCACAGGGATGGACGGAAGGCTACAAACACGCTCTCTTCTGGGGTGGGAGAAGGAAACACAAAGAAAGAGATGGATGAAAATCTCACATACACATAATATAAAGTCCTTTGTATCAAACCATCCAAGTATACCCACACAAAGACACCTAAAAAGACTCAGCAACAGCTTATCTGTTAATAACATCACACAGGTGAGCTCTGTTACCCATTAATTTGAATATAATTACATCAACAAAGGACAAAGAGATCACGAGAGAGACAGAATCAAACAGCACTTGCCTTTCTCAGCAGACTGGCTGGTTTTTACAGACTGGACGAACCGCTGCACCACCTCCAGTATCGTCCGTCTGTGAGAGCACTGCATGAGGACAACAGGTTTTTATTCGCACAGATTTAAACTCAAAGATACTAAAGTCGGAAAGATGTCCCAGAGGTTACAATATGACACTCACAGAGCTGCCACACACTGATTATATGAACAAAATGCACATTTGGATGTTTCCATATTCACCTGGGTTCTGTTGTCGTATTGCTCAAGCAGAGAAGGCATGACTGCAGCTGTGATGATGTGGCTCGCCCTGTTGGAGGCGCTGCAGGCGGCCTGCAGCAGCTTAGCACTGGGCCACACCAGCTTCAGGTCCGGCTCACTAAGATGATGTTTGCAGTCTGGAAAAAAATCACACTGTCAGTAATAACAACGCAAGAGTGTTGGACCAACCGCAAAGGGATGAGTAAATACGTTAAAGGTACAGTGCGTAGAAATTTGGACATTTAACGAGAAGTTGGTGAAGCGATGGTGGCCTTTAAGGACAAGAAGCTGCTGTGATGCACAATAAGTCTTACCCTCCAAAAACATTTAGCCATACCAATTCCAGGAATCCAACTGGTGCACTTCAGACAGCCAGTCACATAGACAAAGAGTTTGGATGCCTTCTACCGAGTCTGTTCTGCTAAATACTATCCACTGCACTTTTAACGCTGTATGTAATACTGGGATAAGATGAAATTAAAAAGTGTAGCAGTTTCTTTTCCGATCAAGAGCTGCTAGCTGAAAAATTCCATTCAGGGTGAAATGTTCATTAAGTTTTTAGATATAAGTAATCTCTTTGTTATTTCTACCAAAATCTCAGTGTCTACATCAGAATTATAGTTCGGCATATTTTCTCAAAGGGTTTACATTGTATTCACACTCATTTGCAATGGTTGCTAAGATTTTTTTCATTTCTAATTTTGGCAGTAAAGAAACAAGGTATGAAGAATGCAGGAAGCATTGTGTTTTTTTGAACCTCCAGCTGGTTAACACTGAAGAAGTCAGCAGTCACTGTGGTATCATGGTAGAATTTCCTGCCAATGAAACTGTTGTGGCAGATCACTGCTGCCTTTACAGCGGTGAAACAGTGACATAGAAACCTAAATTACAACAGTTCTGATATATCCATTTCAGTTTTCTTTGAATTTCATGAGCTATCACTGACCTATACTGACCCTCCTTCACCGCCCCCCCTTCTGAATCTGCCACTTAAAGATTTATTAACATAATCCCCTTTATTATGTTCACTTTAATCACTCCAGTGGTCGATTTTCTCTTCTCTCAGATCATTTATACACACGTCAGTTCATTCATCCTTAGTAAGTGGATTCTGCAGCGTTTCACCTCTGAGCACCAGATCCAGGAAGGTGCAGAGGGAGTCTTCAGAGTCAGAGTTGAGGACTGAGCGAGACAGACAGGAAGTGATTGCGGTTAGAGCATCGAGGCCAGCAGACTCAATCTTCTCACTCGACGTCTGAAACACCTGCAATAAAACGACGAGAGGGGTTGAGCGTGTTTTATTAGACTGTTCTTCAGGCTCACTTGGAGGCATTGACATCGAGCGTGTTTTCTTAGAAACAGGAGAGTCTTCAAAGATAACTCTGTGAATAATCAGTGTTTGCAACAGTGATTTTTTTGGTGCCCACAGGACACTTGAGAAGTTTTTAATCTTCTTGGAAGAAAACAGGAGAACACCGATGGTTATCAGCATCGGTCCAGACTTCACTTTGTTTTGTTGCCTTTCCATGTGAAGATTATATTTGGACTTTTCTTTCCACAAAAAAATTTGGAAACACTTTTTATGACCCCAATAAGTTAACTGCACAGGGATGGGTAATGTGGGGGTTAGAGAGTAGAGGAGGATGTGCAGCAAAGGCTTGATGCCAACCAGCTAGAGTTGCAACAAAGGCTGCAGCCTCATAAAACAGGCCAAACTGGTGCCCACAGATAGAAGTTTCTGACTCACATTTAATGATGTGTTTGTTTCATTTTAACTGGACTGGACAAACAGCACAAGCTGCTTTTTTGGGCTTTTACCCTTTATGTAACAAGACAAGTGGAGACAGGAAACGCAGGAAGAAAGTGGGCGTGAAATGCACCAAATACTGTCAGGACAAGGACTCAATCCCCCAACAAGTGTGGGGAGGACTATGAGGCACCTGTTCTGAGCCAAATTAATGACCATGTTGAAATTTCTATCTAAATGTCTATGTTTAATGTCCAAATCTACCTATATGTCTGTCTATATCTATATGTCTATCTATATGTTTATGTCTTTGCCTATCGATATGTCTATGTCTGTATATCTATATGTCTATGTATCTATCTATATGTCTATCGATCTATATGTCTATGTATCTATCTATATGTATGTCTATGTATCTATCTATCTATCTATCTATCTATCTATCTATGAATCTATGTATGTATCTATGTATGTATCTATCTATCTTCCTATGTATTTATGTATCAATGTATGTAGTTATCAATGTATCTATCTCTCTATGTATGTATTATGTATCTATGTATAAATGTATATTTCTATTTATCTACCTATCTATCTATGCATCTACCTACCTATGCATCTATCTATCTATGTATAAATCTATCTATCTATCTATCTATCTATCTATCTATCTATCTATCTATCTATATATATATATATATATATATATATCTATCTATGCATCCATCTATCTACCTGTCTGTTCGTCTGTCAGTCAACCTGCCTGCCTACCTCCTTACCTATTTTTCTATCTGTCCTGTATGATTTCCCAGGATTTGGTGGGTAGAACAGAGTTTTCAGTCACACTAAATAAATGATCCAGCTCCAGAGAAAAACAGACCATTGATCATTTTTTTATGAAGTCATGAACACATATCAATCAAAATCACAATCACTTCTCACAGCTTACCTCTCTGCGTAGTGACGCCCACAGCCCCTCCAGGAATTCTGCCAGGTCTTTGTGCTCATACTGTGACACACAAGCAGTCTGAAAAACAAACAACGCATTGCATCACCTTCGGAAGTGATACACAACCCTTATCTGCTTGTCTTTGGTTGTAATGATTGACTGAGAAGCTTCAGAATAACATCTTTAGGTTAAAAACATGTTTACGGACATGAAGTAGCAGTGAGTGAACATGAGAACTTCGGAGTCAAATGTTTTACAATGAGCATAAAACAGACCGCTGATATTGTCAGACACACTTGCTAGGAAATAGAAGACATTTCTCACCAGAGTCTGCAGTGAGTCGAGCTTTGCGCTCAGAACATCTGAGTCAAGCTTCTCGATAATGAGAGGTAACAAAAACTGTAGGAGTGAGGGGGAAAAACAGGTTATAAATAACAGTGTGGCTCTCAAGGTACTATGTTTTGGAAATCTCCTCAGATTAAAAGCACCATGGAAAAAAAAAAATGCAGGTGAAAACTCAAAGTCGTACCTCTGCAAATTTTGGCGTCCCAGTGAGGACGTTCCTCAGCATCTGGACAAGCTCCTCTTTGGAGATGCCATGGGGGTCATTGGGAGGCTGTGGGGAGATATGAGGGATAAAGTAAAGGCAAGAAGAGACTCAAGCTTTTAAATGAAAGTAAAACAACATTGTTTCATTTCTGCGTGTAAAAAACACTGGCGATTTTAGGCTTAAAAAAAAAACAGAATTGACTAACTGATGATAATTAAACCCAAATATTTGATCTGTTGTTACTAGACGCAACAGTCAGACTATTCCCTTTAATAATCCATCCAACGCTACATCCGAATTAGACAATCTGGAGACTTTGCTGACTATCTGCAATGTGCTAGAAGATGTTCCATTTTTTATCATACTGTAAAGTTCACACCTAATTGCACACTAGCATTCCAGATAATGGTTATTGCATAGGTGTGCTGCTTTGTCCTGAGGTGCACTCCTCTGTCATGCAGACATGGGAAATGTGCGTGAGCCGATGAGGAGACAGACTCTGTGTTATTGTTTCACTGAAGTCACAGGAAGTCAGTGATGACATTTCTGTCTGCTGCCCTCTCTGCTTTCGTCAGTCTCACAGACACAAGCAGCTGAATAAACAGGGACTCACAGGGGTGAAGTCGATGGGGAAATAGCAGGACGTCACCTCGAACAGCTCCTCTGCAAATTTACCTGAGGCGACAGACAGGAAATTAACGGGGGGAGAGACAAAGCCAAGTTTGAGCTGTGATATAATTAGTGAAGAAAGGGAGACGGAGGGAACAAAACAAAGGGAGAGAAAGTGGATGTATGTACTCATGTGTGCTCTCACCTAGATCGTATCCTCGATGGATGATGTTGTTGGCGATCTGAAAGGCCAAAAGGAGGTTTCGAGGATCTCTCTCTCCGTCCATTGATTGAAGAAAACCAAAAACAAAGTCTGCTCCCAAACCCTTCAGTTCTGTGAAGGGTGAAACAAGGACACACAGACATCATCATATAATGAGGTGCAAGCAAGAACAACCACACAGACATTGTGGCATCTGACTTGATATCTGGTAAAGCCTGACCACTGGGTGTTCATTTTCCTGTCTGGGACTGACAAAAAAAGAATATGTATCACCAGCAACGAGCAAGTATTGTGCCTAAGCGGGTTTAACAGCAGCCAAGAGCCATAATTTTCATGTACATGATTATTATCTTTGAATGAACTGTTTGATACACAGTGGACTATTGTGTTCACACAATCACTGCCTCTACTACAAAACAAAGAGACAGGGGTGTGAGCACATCACTCTCACCGCTTTATTTGCATGCTTTACTGTTTGTGTATGTAAATCATTCAGCTTCTAAGCAAAGGTGAAGGTGTGACAGCGTTTTCGTAACTGCAGGGCTGGGAGGAGTTGAACCTCCCCAAGGTGAAAAATGACTTAAGAGACTATTGAGCAGGCTGCTGAGATTTCTGCATCCACAACTCACTCTCTGTAATTTTTGATCACCTACGTCTTCAGTACAAACCTCTCCTTTACCCTGTCACACTCTGTCATTATTGAAATCTGTCAGTACGTCACTGTTTTCTCTGAGCTGCTTTGAGTCAGCCTCAAACCTGTAATCCCTTACCGGCTTCTCTGCTCTCCATGAGGTTGATGAGCATTTTGTAGACACAAGATCTCTCTGTCAGCATCAATGACTGTTGGAAAACAAACACTTCACATCAGCTTGTTACCCACAATTGTAAGGTTTGACATGAACATTGGTCAATTTTATTAACCGGGACAACTCACATCGTCAGCATTAGATTTAAATGAAAATTTCTCCAGTATCAATGCCAGTACATTTAGTGTGTTTTCCACAGTTGGTACAGATGCACCCCTACACTCTGCTTGAAATACGCTCTACAATACGCTTAATTTCCTCAGTGAGAATAAGCAGACTGAAAAAGTACACTGTTGATACAGCATTTCCACATTTAGTCATTAGATGTCAGTAGTTTCAGTCTCATTTTAGATTCCGTTATATTTGTATTATGTCCTGTAATTTGATGTGACTATTCAGAATGTTGATAATAAAGTATTTTAGTAATTTGTAAACCTTTATATATTCTGAAGCTATGCAGTACAGTCAGTCATATTGTTTTTGCCAATTTAAAATCAAATTTTTTTTATAGAAAATTGACAATTGATCATGAGCATTTCCAAACACCAGTTACACATAATACTTACAAATTGCACCCCTAATCTCTAATCCAATAAAAAGTCCAGCCTCACCTGAACATGAACATCCTGGAACAAAGATCGCAGCATTGACACTGCTGAACCAGGAGGCAACACTGTACATTTAGTCTGAAAATAAGAAACAAAAACAAAAGATAAGCATGATTGCTGTTATATCTGTAACTTCTGAACAACTATCTTCTGCACTTTGCAGTGTGTAAATCTTATCTATGAAGTTTCTAAAATTTCCCCTGAAAATAAAACACAGGGAGACACTAACCAGCGCTCTCAGCCCCTGTAAGACAGGAGGTGTGATGACGTAATGGTCCTTAAGGCGGTTTTCAAAGAAGGCAATAAGAACCTCCACTGCGGAAACATAGACAGAAAACATTCTCATCAAAACAAGATTCTAAATGTTTGCTTTACACAGAGAAAGGAAAAAAAAGAAACAAAGAATACCCAAATCTACCCCAGCCCAGCCCCTCATTCCCACCCCACGATCTAATTGTACTTAATTTAATTAATTAATTGAATTATTAATAAATTTTATTAAATTATTTATTTTTCATTATTATTTAATTATTTATTTTAATTATTACTTAATGCATTTAAGTTCTTAATATTACCATCTTTATTTTTATAACTGCATTTTTGCACTATCTTTGGGGGATCAATAAAGGAAATTCTATTCTAAACGAATATTCTATTCTATTCTAACTGTAACAGAAACAGTGTTAAAATGTATGAACTTAAAAAGGGCTTGATTTCATGGAAACAGGAATGTGCGCACTGAGGAAACGTCATTTTAAAACTCAAGATAAGGAAACACTGGAGGTTTAGGTTGAAATCTAAAAACAAAGAAACATAGAATGAAATTTAAGAAATAATAAATAAAATGAAACGGAAACCACAGCAAAAGATACTAAAATAAGAGTACCAAAATAGCTCAATAAAGGACGATCCTGTGATTAAAGCTAGAATAGATAAATGCTAAAACATTTAGACAGAGTTAATGATATGAAATTTTGTTAGAAGCAAGACTAAAAAGGTATGTTTTAAGTTTGCTTTTAAAATGTAAGTCATGTTTACAAAATGAGAATCTGTTTGTTGCCTCAAATCAAACAAAGAGACAGTGTACCTTCTCCCTCTGTCAGACCTTCATGGCATTCCTGCAACACTTCTGAGAGAAGCTGGACTCCTCTTGCCCGTGTGTGAGGCTGGGAGCTGGTCAGGCTGAGTCTACAACAGGCCATAAATGTTCATGTTAACTATAATTTCAATTACGGGTACATTCAAGATTTACTAAATTAAAACCAGAGGCAGAACTAAACATGATCAGGTTAATATTTTTGAATAATATGTCAGATGCATCACCATTATGAGAAATTAGTTACATAGACTTCATTAACTGTTCTGTATTGCTTATTTAATGGTTTGTATAGAGCTAAAAATGCTTACCCCAGAGCTTCCACCAGCTGCAGTATTGTAAACTGTCCATCTTTTATACCTAAACAAAGTTCAGTGAATTAAAGTATATCATCTTACAAACATGACTTTAAGTTAAAAACAGATAACTAGCAGTGGCAGCAGCAGAGTTCAGAGGTCCAGAGTTCATTGACAGGATGCAACTAAGGACACAGACACAGCAGCTAGCAAGGGGGCATGCAAGAAAACCACACAACTATAGCACCGGTATTAACATTAAAAAGCGAATGTCAACACCTTTTAACACCCAAGACATTATAAATGTGTGCTGTTCTCATGATAAATGAACAGACAAAACGTTTAAATGCGTGTGTGTCTTATATTGAGGCTGTAACCTCACACAGGATGTTGTGGCGCTAAGTTAGCTAGTTAACCATCATGCTGTGTCGGCGCATCCTTGAAGCTGTGGCTTAACAGACACTCCTTGGCCACGAATTATTCTGAAAGGATGACAAGAAAAGTATTCAACGTTATTTACCAGTTGCTGTATCTTTGGCCTTGCTGTCCTGTAGTCCAGAGACATATTCCTCTACCAGAGACAGCAGCAAGGTACTGTCCGCAGCCATCGTGCCTGTTACCAAATATCACGCATGCGCGAAAAGTTAAGGGTGAACCGCAAAAGTGGCTTTATTTCAGGTTAATATTTATAAACTATTGAAGCAACGCAGAACTTAGCGACACATGTGCATGTAGCGTGACATATAAACTTTTGCTTAAAGCTAAAATGAAAAACTTAAATTTTACCGGAGTTTTTGGTGTTGCCTCCAGGGGCTGTCCGAATTCTGTAAAACCGCAGGGTGAAAGGAGCATACGTGGAAATATCATTGATTTATAGACGTAAACGGTGTATTTTTTCTTGTAAATCGTCAAAAATAGCAGTGTTTTGCTGTAAGTAAAAACCTTGAGAGGCTTAGTGGGCGTTGAATTAATGTGCAGTTTCATTTAATCATAATTCCTTTTCGTCCGGATGTAAGTGAACCTAACAACTGCCTCCTGGCTCATGCGCAGGCGTAAAAAAAAAGTTGGGTGATGCTAGCTCCTCCGCTGCTAGTCACCTTTTTACCAGCAAAGAGGGAAGTAACGTCCGAGGGGCTGAAAGAAAACAGCGTGAGAACACTGTCAAAGACTGGAGCTGATGCCCCGGCGACTTCAGTAAACTCTATCTGTACTCTTCATTTGGGAGAAACTAAACGCCGGGGAAATGACCGCCGAGTGCGCAGAAGTTTGTGTTTATTGATGTGAGAGCTAGCTGGTTGGCCCAGTTAGCCTGTTAGCGAGGTAGGTGCGCGGTGTTGTGGCTCTTCAACACCAATATTTGGGTAACTAAAGCCAAACCTGACAGATAAGTTAGGAGGTTTCAAGTTGCTGGTTGTATCTTGACACTTTCAAAGTTGGGCAGATGTCGTGACGGCTCGTTGATTTGGCTTCCTAACTCTTACTGTGGGCCACAAGCTTTGAACCTTGTAAAGTCTAAGAAAACAGCTGATTTATAAACTGTGAAAACGGACTTTAAACGTCTGTCCTTTAGACGTTGATCAGATCAGCGCCAAGGACGATCTAAATCCTTCCCTGTGCACTTCT
Organism: Xyrichtys novacula; assembly: GCA_962446985.1. Lineage (NCBI taxonomy): Eukaryota > Metazoa > Chordata > Actinopteri > Labriformes > Labridae > Xyrichtys > Xyrichtys novacula. The sequence goes on along the minus strand of OY660882.1, from coordinate 13,558,646 downwards.
GCGGGTGAACAACCAGCTCCATCAGGGTCGCATCGGACGAGCAGAACCTTTACTATCATCGGACTTAATTCATCATCATCATCCTCATCATCGTCGTCAGTAATGGCCCCCCTGTCCAGCTAGTACGACGCTTGTAGATCAGCAGCAGCCCTTTAACTATGGGAGGATGTGTGGGGAGATACTGGGAAGGCTGGGAGGACACACAGAGCAGAGGTTCGTCCAGGAACGGAGGACGAGGAGGTAAGCAGAGACTTTGTTTGGTTTGGAGATGCCTTATTGTATCATAAAAATCACAGACCATTTGTTTTCATTGAACATTTATTCTGATCCTGCTTTTCTCTTGCACTTTCCCAACAAGTTAAATACACGCAGCTGTGTAAAAAAGCACCAGAGATGGTTGATGCTAGGGCTGAGCGATAAGACAATAACGAAATATATTGAAAACAGTTGTTTTCGTTGACGATGACGTTGACAAAAGTATTTTGTAATCATCAACGAAACAACACTGCAGAACATATGTTTAGTGTTTGACTGATGAAATGCTCATGAATTTTGCAACTCTGTTCGTCATCCACTGCTAACGTTTTTGTCTAGTCTAGTCTCGTCTCATCAACGTAAACGCACATTCGTCTCGTCACATTTTAGACATCTAAGACTTATGTTTAGCTCGTCAACGTCACATCTTCATCGTGGAAAAAAAGGGGCATTGACGAAATATTTTCGTCAACGAAAACAACACTGATCAAAAATAAATTTTCCTCGATATCAATATGAAACATGGTCGTAATATGCTTTTCAACAGTCGGCATTCTGCCATGTTTTGGTAGACTATACGAATAGCCGATGAAAAGGGGAGTTGCTCCGAGTCGTGCCGCGCTGAACCAATCATGCTGAATTAGAACCAAGTAGCAAACAACTGCGTAGTAGCAGGTTGCAGCTACACGCAACCATAGCACTGTAACACGTGAAGCCGAAAATGAGTGCTACCCCTATCCTCACTCCGAAGTATCTCAAGTAACCACCTTGTGATTGGGTTTCACCTCCTTGCACACCTTTATTTTTCTATGCACTGTTTAACTGGCAAACAGAAATGACTTGGTGCATAACAGCATTTAAAAGTCTCAGAATTTTCTCTATAAAAATCTAATTTATCAGCACGATCAGGCCAAAAGTTTACATCATTTAGGTGCACTGAAATGCCAATGACATTGTGCAGTGTCTAGGACAAATAATGACAACCATTAATAAAACAGAGGGACACAGACAGATACTGCCCTTTTCACGAATTTTGATAGCCAGTCTGTATGACTACTGGTGTCATATTCTTAGTTGTAAGCATAAATGTAATGCACTTTCGACTGTTGGCTGCCTGGATTTAGCTAACTGATGCAGAGCTTATGTGTGTGTGTGTGTGTCTGCAGACAGTACACTGGTCAGCTGCTTTTCATGCTGCTGTGAGAACATAGTTTTCTGAAATTGCAAACACAACATACAGGATATGATGTAACTCCCTATTGTGTTTCTCTCCCTGCGTGTCTGTGTGTGTGTGTTTTAAGTTTTGCACCTGGATATATTTTGTTATCTTGGATTCACTTGACACTGAAAAATGCACCCCCCACTACACCTCCACTTTCCCGACACTGCACTTTAATAAAACCTGGCAATTCTCTCTATCCAGCAATTTCAAGCTTCGCACCTAATCCTAAGTCTTTGAATCACCACATCGCTGTTTTAATAAGTGACCATGTGGGTTAACAGCAACACTAATGCTAACACAAATACGATACATTGATTTCAAAAGTCGTTGATATGTTGCCTGTTCTCATGAGGCTCTTGCGATCATGTCCAGAAGTAACTCACCTTCCAAGAGGATAGCATTCATCCAAAGATAAACAGTGGCTAGCTGCCATCATTTGCTCTTTACACTTGTCCTCGATAGTGACAGATAGGTTTTAGATTGCAGCTTCAGCACTCACTAAGAATTAATGTTACATTTACAGCCAGACTATACTGCACGACCAGGCGCTGCACAGCTGGGCTGGCAAACACTGAATTTCTGCATAGTTTCAACATAAGCCAACAATGTCAGTGTTATTTAGTCTGGGTTCTTTTTTAATAAAATTTATGGTGAGACTCATTGAAATGTCTATTTCTCATTGTATTATTATGGTATTCACATTCATCAATGTTTTTATAAACTCACAAAGGATTGAAAACAAGCATTGGGCACTTTAGAGATGGAGGGAAGCCTTGTAGGTCAGTTATGTAGTCACTTCTACCAGCCAGTTACACAAATACACTTGAGTTCACTGCATCACTGTCACGTTAAGTATTTCCAAAGAAGCAAAGTTCCCTTTTATGTGACGGTTTAGGAATCTGTCTGTTTTACATTTGGATGCAGGTTCTGTCGTCTTTGTTTCCTGCATCTCTGCTAATGGAAAGTTTTTCAGCCTTTTATGACCGGCAGAAATCATCTCTGGTGTAAATCAGAAAGATGACAGAACATTCAAAGACTCGGTCGAGCTTTGTGCAATAGTTTTAGGAAAGTTAAGGTCAACTTTTTCAGCCTTGGCCTCGTGGATGCATTCCATAATGAACATCTGATATCTATTGTCTAAACAGATTATAATCTTCAAATAACTTGTCTTTCTCTGTAAACTGTCAGTGATGCCAAGATTTGGAGTTAAGGCCCTTGCAGCAAAAAATGTCCAGGTTTTTTTGGCTCTGGCTCGTGGCAGTTCCCCACCCAGATTCATAAAACCTCCCAACTACACTAGGGCGCTATCAAAAGGAACAAGTCCCATCACGTTCCACTGCATCACTGACTGACTCCGTAAATGGGACAGAGTCAACTCTACCTAACACACCCTCAAACAGACAGACAGACAGACAGACAGACAGACAGGTGAAAGCAGCATGCTCATGAGGAATCCTTCCGTTTTCACACACTGCTCTTTTTACATTGTTTGACCTTTTATATTCAACAACATCTTAACCATACTCTAACAGCTGACAGTGGAGAGCAACACTATGCATATCAAGCAGCAAATACACAACAAGAGTCTCAACCTGCAGTGTTTGTGCAACCTGGAAAGTAAGGTTATGGAGCTGCAACAATTGTTCCAAGATTCAACCAAATGTTCAACACATGATTTGGCTTACTAAAAGTGCATTAACTAAAAAAAAAGCAGCATTATGTATTAAAATGCAGAGGGAGTGACTTAATTTGAAGACAAACCAGTGTTACCTTCTGGTCTGGGCAGTTATTTCCATTATATTCTTAATGAGCCGTAACTGTATGGCTCTTCCCTTTCTCAGCACAGTGGTTCTGACTTTTTCTTCATTATTATTTTTTTTATTATATGTTTAGTTGATTAATATCTTATGAAAGAGGGGCAGACTCTAAGATTTTTCTTCTTTCTGCTGCTTTTCATTTACACGATTTTTCTTTGTTTGTATTAAATGTTTTATACACTAACACAGTGGTTCTCAAGTCCAGTCCTCGAGGCCCACTGTCCTGCATGTTGGATGTTTCCCTGCTCCAACACACCTGATTCAAATGATCAGCTCGTTATCAAGCTCTGTAATTGCTTAATAACGAGCTAATCATTTGAATCAGGTGTGTTGGAGCAGGGAAACATCCAACATGCAGGACAGTGGGCCTCGAGGACTGGACTTGAGAACCACTGAACTAACGGAGTGAAATTAAGTATCAAAAATAGTGTAGGGACAGTCGACCCCAGTCTGCAAAATCTGCCCATCAAAAGTTATGGCTAAAGGGTCGCAAACATCATCTTTCAAAACAGTCCTCACTTTGCCAGTACCAAATTTTCTGCTTTTCATGCCAGTTGTGACACGACAAGAAGAGTCTCTGGGTTTGACCTCCTCTAACATTGACATAAAGATAAAAAGGAGGGGTTTTTAACTGTTTACTACACCCCATAGAGAAAACAGAGTTATCAGCCCACAAAGATTAACAGTCGTGTCTTGGAAACATCGTGTGCCGTCTTATCAGAAATCAGCCGCAGGATATATTTCAGTTTTTTTTGCTCACCTGGTTAAAAAGTTTTCAAAAGTAACATGATGTACACTACCAGAGACTGCTCTCTTAGAACTACAGCTGCTTTATCTACTGAATGGCCATTTGTGGCGTGATAAGATAACCACCAACGAGGATGAGTCCTCATGTGCGGGGTTGTGCTCATGAACCCTGACTCAGTATGGTCATGCATGATTTCAGCCTGTGTCCGGTTTCAGAGAGCACTTCCCTTTTGTTGATGGGCTCCAGACATGTTCCCTGTTGCTCGTTTTTAAAGAGGGACACTGAAAACACCCCAAATTTATGGCTTGCCTCATGTGAGGGGAATGTTGGAGTCGGTTCAGTGTCTTTGCTGGGCCAACACAGCATTATTTGTTGCAGCTGAACATGCTCTTTCCCAGGAGCAGGTCATTCTTTAACACCCGCCTTATGGCTGTAGGGTGTGTTGTTATGTTTGTGAGTGATATAGGAGTCAGAGAAGTCGTGTTGATGTCTCACCTTATTAACAGTCAAACCTGCATATACAGCAGGCTATATAGAAGCCTCATCACTTGGCACCTGCTTTTATGAGCCCAGCTGGAGGAAAACACCCTCATGTTGCTTCATATGTCAGAAATGCATTGCTTCATGTGTCTCTGTCCAGTGTTTTCATATAACATACAGATTCTAAGCTGATGGCTTTGCTCTGTATTTTCTTTGCAGAGCTCACTCACTTATGATTAATGTCCTAAGCTATAAAGCTCGACATTTCTGTAGAAGTCCTCCTGTCTTGTTCAGTCACTGTGCCACATTGAGATAACAAGTCGGTGCTGTCAGTCAGGGGGAGGCATTGGCACACTGTAACTGAATTTTCAGGGTCCTTCAAAAGTCTGCCACAATGACACAACAGCTTTTACAATTTCACAACAGAAGTGATTGTGAAATAGGCACTACAGAGTAGGAAGTTGTGTTCATGTGTGTGTGTGTATACAGAGAGGCAAAAGTTTTAATAATTATGTTGAATTGATTAAAGATGTGCATCAAATCTCATGTAATCTGTTTGCTATAATATACTTTGAACTTTTAAGTGTCCTTGCTGATGTTTGTTTCAACCTTGATAGCGATTATTGTTCTAAAGTGACAGCAATGTGCCATATTAACTGTTTGTGTTTATGAGCAGGCTGTAAAAAATGAAATCATGTAGGGCTGGGTGATAAACCGAAAATTCATAAATACCAAAATATGCGACAAAAACTGACGTCATTTTGCCCATATTGGTATATTCTGTGTCAAACAAACAAACAAATAAAAAGATAAAAGTTGGTTTTAGATGTGTGAAGGTAGGCTATGGTCTCATGTCCCTTTTAAGACGCTGTCCCAAGTCAAAGACGTGACTCCACCCCATCCAGTCCGTAACAAAGAGGGAAAGACAGGTGAGGAGATGGAGGACAGTTTAAAATTTGTAGCGGCTGGAGCAGCAGCTGATAGGGATGAGAAGTTTTAATGATAGCCTGAATGAAATCAATAAAGGCACACGCTTTTGAATCTACCCAGTGGTAAGGAAAACTTCGATTATTCCGCCTTGTTATGTACTTTTAACCGCGCTCCTGGCAGGGGTACATTCTACGGCACAACACCGGTTGAACACCGGTCGTCAGCCGCTGCTGCCCCTTCTCAGCACAGCATTGAAGGCACATTTGATAGTGTGACCATACGTGTTCTTTTACCTGGACATGTTCTCTATTGGGGGGCTTTCCAGGGGAGTTCATAAAATGTCTGGAACATGTATCCATTGATTATAAAACAGTGCAGCGCATCAGTGCTCTCTACAGCTCCACCCCTCTGCTCACTTCTAAGCAAAGCCACTGACGCGACGCGCGCATGCACTCTCTTTGAGAATTCAGAATATACATTTAACTTAAGAGTTAAAAGTGTGTAAGAACTCTCAACCCGACCACAAAAAGAGAGAAAAAAACCCTCAAAATTGCACACACAAGTCTGCCCCGTGAAGTGGTGTCCTCTTTTTGGGGATTCAGAATATGTTCACCCTAACATATGTCCTGTGTTTACATAAGCACAATGCATGCCAGAAATGCTGTACAAATAGCATTTTTGTTTGATTATTTTAGACTCTAACTGAAGGTGGCATACATCTGTTTCTGTTATCAGAGACTCAATAAAATTTTAAGTTAACCGGTGAAAACCTGTTTTAATCGAAGAAAGGCATTGATAAGGGAATCGTTAAAGAATTGAATCAATAATGGCATCGATAAAATCTTACCAATTCCCATCCCTAGCGGCTGAAGTAGATGAAGTTAATGTGGGAGGTGGTGAGCAGCTTGTGGAGTAGTTATCATCCATTTATTGTTATCGAAGTGAACTGCTCAATATACCGTGATATTGATTTGAGGACATATCGCCCAGCCCTAATGTCACGTGAGACATGGACGGTATGTAAATCAAGCAGGACCTTGATTGATTTGTGCTGATTAGCATCCTCATGTTGGCTGTTGTAACTGGCTTTGTCTTTACCGAGGCCCACAACTAGGTAGAAGTTACAAGTGTAAAATCAGCACTGTTGAATTTGTTAAATAAGGACGTAGTTGTGTTTTGCTCCACTTGATCAGCTGTGTCCACACCATGTCCTGCTCTCTGACTATCTCTTTCTGACTTACGATGATGACAGCAAACCCGAGTATATGGAATCAGTCATTTTACCTCTATGTTTTTGCAGAACTTACTTTAAAATCGGTACAGGTGTATTTCAAGAGATTGCATCACACGTGGTAGATGCTACAGCAGAGGGGACACGATGGTATATCTTGGATACTATCACTGCACTTCAGATTACCTGTCATACACACGAGGCCCACACACGACCTGCCCTCATTTAAACAGGAAGTATCATTTTGCCAAGGGGTCAGTGAGTTCACAATGAACTTGACAAGTACAGTTTTAGCATGATTCGTATCAGATAGCAACATTTTCTCTTTTTCCTCACAGATAACCACCAACACCAGATTGCTGATAGAGATGCTGTCATTTGTTGCTTTATTCACAAACTGTTGGGCATGTGATTAAATTGGCAAGTATTTTAATAATTAATCAATAGTTTGTACCAAAAGTGCCCAACATTTAATTGCCACAGCTTCTTCGGTGTGATTCATACCTGGCTGCTGTGTTTCTCAGTGAGTAATGGTGGTTTTGTTTGTGTGATTTCAAAGAATGATAATATTCGACCAGACGTTGCCCTTGAACCCTTTTTCCTACTTCTATTCTGATGAAGCCCATTTACTCTACTTCAGGATTCCCTCATCTTCAAGTGCTAATCCAACACCACCTCCTGTCCTCTAAATCGCTCCTCTAAGCTCTCGCTCTATAAATAATTAGTTTGGAAGAAATGTAACCCTTTGGATATGCGCTGTCTTCTCTCTCATACTGCTCTTCATCTCTATCAATGACGGGTATCTCTGCCTCTCAGGCATTTTGGTAACATAAGCTTTGGCTTGTTTGAACCCGTTCACACAAGTATTTTAGAATCTTTCCGACAATGTAGACTGATGTGGCAGCCCGTAGGCAACTATTTAGAAAACAAATCCACTGTTATTTCACTAGACTTGGGGTGGGGAATGTTTATTAAATCACTGGATAACACTGAGAAGGTAAATCGTAGTGTTTATGTCGGGTAACCACAAGTTTTCGGATCTAAATATTCAAACATTTTACATCAAAACGTTGTCCAGAGTTGATTTTTTCATCCCATTGTCTTCATGTTTGTGACCCTCATGGCTCCACTAACATACACGGTCTCCAGGCAGGTATACCTCGTGTTAATATTGAATGGTGGGAAACACAGGTAAAGTTACACGACAGATTTAGGCTACACATGCTTCATGCATATTGCAAACTCTGGATGACCTCCTAATTTTAGATCAGGATAACAAGACGGACTGGGATGGGATTTCTATGACTCTGGTAAGGGCTCGTGTTTCCCTCTGCTGCCACATCTGTTCATAAGATTTAAGAGAGGTAACATAAATATGATTCATACATGAAAATTAAGTCTAACTGAACATTATTCCTGTACTTAACACACAGTGATACAACATCGGGAATTCAATCTACTCTGTCAGTGGCACTAAAAATGCACTAATAGATTAGATTTGACACCTAACTCCCTCCGGTTATTTCCAGTATTGGGAAAATTAATTGATGTGTATATTTGGGCTGGGCAGTAAACCAAAGATTTAACGATACCGAAACTGACGACAATAGCCAACGTTATTTTACCCACATCAGTATATTCAGTGTCAAGAAAATACATAGATAAAAGTTGTTTTTGGATGTGTGTAGGTAGGCTTTGGTCTCATGTCACTTTTAAGACGCTGTCCTACGTCAGAGACGTGACTCCACCGCATCGGTTAAAAATTTGTAGTGGCTGGAGTGGCGACCGAAGTAGACAAAGTTAATGTGGGAGGTGGTGAGCTGCTTGTGGAGTAGTTATCATCCATTTATGATTGAGGTGAAATGCTCAATATATCGTGATATTAATTTGAGGCCATATCGCCCAGCCCTAATGTATGTAAAACTTATAGGAGCTTCCTCATATGACTTGAACATGTTTGTTTGGACCTCAGAGACCTCATTTGGTGCAGGGATGAGGATTTATTAAATTGACTACTAGTTTAAAATTGGATTGTTAAGTTGGCATGTTGTTGCACATCTATGATATCTTAATATGATATATCTATGTATATTCAGAATATGGTTAAAGTTATAATATAAGGTTCAAAACAGCACATTTGTCTGTGTGTATACTTTTTAACTTGACTGACTTCCAGAGGGGAAAAAAAGTTCCCGAACTGTTTGCTGTATAAGCTAAATGTTATAAACTCTGCTTGGTATAGACTCTTTTCACGTATCAACGTTCAGTCTGTTATTATGGAAAAGTCCAACAACAACTCAGACTTTAAATGGTTCTTTGGCCTGCAGAGATGCAGACTTGACTCCGAGGTGTTTTCACTCTCAGTCAGCAGCATTTTCTCTTTATTTTCAACTTTTCTTTTTCCTTTGTTGCTGGCTTGTTGCTAGCGTGCCTGTTTCAAATTAGCGGAGTGACTTTTGAACTGTAAGTATGAAACATCTGTCTCTTAGTTGAAAGAATAACAGAAACTCATCTCAGGAATTAGTCTTGACCATTTAAGTAACATGCCAACACACACACAGATGTGGATTTGCAAATGTTGATCATTTTTAGTGATTTTGTTATCCATTTTGTGACCTTTCCTTTCATTGCACACTTTGAAGTCCTCAACATGTAAGGTCACGATAAATCAAAGTTGTAGTCCTGTGGATGATACTAATCGATTAAGTAACATTAGACACAAAAAGCTGGCTATACTGGTTGGGTCACAACTTGAAACATCTGAACTGGAACACAAACAGATCCTGTTTAAAAGCACAGCTCTTGGTTTCCAGGTACCAGTGACTGTTTGTATACGAGATGTTGTGGTCTCTTTCAGCCAGAAGAAACCACAGACTTTTTTTTCCAGTGGGCTGATTTTCCCTCTCTTATCCCTCTCATCGCAGGCCGAAACGAGCCTCTGAAGAAAGATCGTCCAAAGTGGAAGAGCGACTATCCGATGACAGAGGGACAGCTGCGGAGCAAGCGGGACGAGTTCTGGGACACAGCCCCAGCCTTTGAGGGCCGTAAGGAGATCTGGGACGCCCTGAAAGCTGCAGCTGTAGCTCTGGAGTGCAATGACCACGAGCTGGCTCAGGCCATAGTGGATGGAGCCAGCATCACACTGCCACATGGTGAGGACAGAAAACTCCCGTACCAAAGAACCAAACCCAAATCTAGAATGCACAAAACAGCCACAGGTCAGGTTATTTGTTAGTGACTAGATTTAAAGGCACTTTTCTCTCTTTTTTCTACATCCTCCCTCTCCAGGGACTCTAGCAGAGTGTTATGATGAACTTGGGAACCGTTACCAACTTCCCGTCTACTGCCTGGCTCCACCAGTCAACCTCATCTCAGAGCGCAGCGACGAGGATCCAAGTGACAGCCCTGAGCCCCCTGTGGCACCCAAGAAGGAATTCCAGCTCAAAGTACAGTAGCAAATCTTCTTTTTTCCTGTACACAGATATATGAGAGCAGTAATTCAACTCAAGTATGTCTATAATTCAGACAAATGCGTCAGCTTGTTTTGTTAACTAAATCACAGACATGTCAGAGGTCTGACAGCAGAAACTGCATCTTTGGCATTCAGGGTCCCCAGCAGAAATAATTCCAAGTTGACCTTAAAAACCTTTGATTTCTTAAATTCCCCTCAAGTGCTCTTATCTCATCAAAAATGTTGTTTGATTCTTAATGTACCATGGACCAATGACTTACAAGCTAGATACTTTCCATCAGCTCCAGCTGCACTTTGTGTTGAGCTAAATAGCAAATGTTGGCATGTCTAACAAAACTAAAGGGTGAAAACTATTGGTATAACGCTTGTTAAACATCAGTATGTTGGCACTGTCATTTTAAGCATGATACCATACTGAAGATAGCATCAAGATGAAAGTATCAACAGAACAACCTCAAAGGAAAATTGGCTGCAGTAATTGTTAGTTATTCAAGTTGAAAATATGAGATTTCTGTCTGATCTACAAAATATACAAAATTTTTACATCACCATTACCTACTATTCATGTAGAACTTGTAGAATTAAAAGTCATTCTGACCCAAAGTCCCAACGTAGACCAGGAAACCTGAAGCACAGCACAAATAGCATGCATAGACCCTCTTGTGGGTTTTGGAAACACTGCATTCAGTGACTCTCTCAACAAATCACAAAACACCTCAAAACAGCATCCTTTTGTGAACTCCAGTAGTGGTTACCTGTGACCGTCAGTTAGGAGCAGTGACCGAAGACAAAGATTTACTCACTCTTTGTATAATATTTTCTTTTCAAAACCTACTTTGGTCGTTTCTGTGTTTGGTATTGGATTTACTTAAAGGGATATTCCAGTGTAAAATTAATTTAGGGTCAAACACACCGTAACACCGAGTTAGACACCCCCTCGGAAGATGAATGTTGCCGACCACTTGCTTCTCTAGTTATACCAATTCGCCTGAGCTCTCCATACAAACAAACGGCTGCTGGAAGAGAGTAGGTGAGTTGTGTTGAGTCTCTTTCCTAGTTAAAAGTTAAAAGATGTTTGGTGGCTAGTACTATGGCTGGGACCCTATATGTTCTGTTGATGAAGTTAGGTGCTGTTCTGAGCATTATTTGTGGCTATAGAGTGGCGTTTTGGTTGAGGTCTATTTATTGCTTCTCAGGCTGCTGTGTATTGCTATCGTGCGGTCGTTACTGAAGTTGGTATAACTAGAGAAGCAAGCTATCAGCAACATTCATCTCTCGAGGGGGTGTCTAACTCGGTGTTACGGTGTGTTTGACCATAAATTAATTTTATGCTGGAATATCCCTTTAACAGATCAGTTCTAGGTCGATAAAGGACATCTGATTCTCTAAAATGTGTTCTTTTCTTAATATGAACAACATCTGATAAAAGTGACTTAATTGTAGCGAGCTGGAACATGTTTTTGTTGATTTTATTTTTTAGACCATTTTTTTTTAGGGATTCTAAATATCAATCAATCAATCAATCAATCAACTTTATTTCTATAGCACATTTTAAAATAACCACAAGGGTAGTCAAAGTGCTGTACATAAAACAAATAACACAAAGAGCAAGATAAAGTGAGCAGAAATACATTAATGCAAGGGGATAAATAAGTAAATAAATAAGCAGGCTCACGGCAGGTGCTAAAATGATAAAAAACAAAGTAACACTAAAAAGTATCAAAAGCCAAGGAGTAAAAGTGTGTTTTTAAAAGGGATTTAAAAACAGGAAATGAGGAGGCCTGTCTGATATTCAAGGGCAACTCGTTCCAGAGCTTCGGGGCAGCAGCAGCAAACGCTCTGTCCCCTCTGAGCTTCAGCCTTGTATATGGGACCGTCAGTAGCAGCTGAATATCATCAAGATGTGATTTTTTTGCCAACATAACACATCCCTGATGCTTGTTAACCATTAGTTTGTTCTTGTTACACATCAGTCTTTGTATTCCATCAGAATGCCAGTGGCCGGTACTGCAAGATAAAGTTTGGATTATAACCCAAAGTCACATTTTGCATTCGACTACAGTCAGTGTTTTACGAATATCTCTTTTCCTTTTTAAGGTGCGGCTCTCTACAGGCAAAGACCTGCGCCTCAGCGCCAGCATGGCTGACACCATCGGGCAGCTGAAGAAGCAGCTCCAGGCTCAGGAAGACCTCGATGCCACCCACCAGCGCTGGTTCTTCTCTGGGAAGCTCCTGACCGACAAGACGCGGCTGCAGGACACTAAAATCCAGAAGGACTTTGTCATCCAGGTCATCGTCAACCCACAAGCCCTCCAAACCCCCAAGCCATCACCCGTCACCACCCCTGCCTCCTCGCCTGTCTCTGAATAGTTGAGGATACAGAGAACGGATGGACAGTGGTGGTGTAGTGGGCTGCAGACAGAAAGACCAGAGGTGCCTCCAAGTGCTGGATAACTTTTTTTTCAAAGAGCTACTGTTATTGAAATCAAATCAAACTGCAAAGGTACGAAACTTATGTGGAACAAAAACATGAGGGAGAAACTTAGAAGTGCTGCTTTCTTTCATCTACCACATGTTGTTGTTTCTGTGAGTCTGCTGGGTCTGATCTGTCGGTGAATCCAGGCAGCCGCCACACTAACTGTGAAGATAGCCGTCCTCTTGTCTTTTTTCAACCATCTCCAACAGAAGCAGAAGTTACCGCGAAGGTGTGCAGCCACATTCACAGTGTGCACATCATGCCGCACTGCAGACTCTGCCTCTGAACCTGTGTCTGCACTGATGCCAACAAAGTGCCAATGGAAGTTAATGCAGAGGTGTCTGTTATGGTTAAGAAGCACATTACTGCTACGACGCCCGTTCACTCTGCACTGCGATCCTTTTCTCCACAGACACAGGAGAGGAGTGCAGAGAGTGAGATATGGAACTGTTTTCTTCTCTCCTTTTATCGAGGAAATATTGTAAACTGAGCTTTTTTGCACATTTGAATATGACTATACTTTTGTGGTAGTTTGTGTGCCTTCTACAAGACAAAAAATAAAAAGGGTTAATGTCCTGAGAGATGCTAGTTTTACTGCTAGGCTAAGACTTCTGTATTTTTTTCAGGAACTTTTAGATCAATCCGAGCTGTTATTGCTGCCTTTTTTTAATGACTTCAAGAATCCGAGGTGAGGAAATATTTCTTGTGAGGATGCCTGGGCATGTGTGTTGTGTGTGTGCGTGTGTATGTGTGTGTATGTGGGCTTAAGGAATATATATCTGGCCTCTCTGATACATTTCAGTTTGACGTAGCTTACAAAGACACGACTGTTTCTTTAGCGTAGAAGTCATAGCTGTGCATTCAATCATATCATAATCTCTAGGGAAATGCAAAAATAATGCAATTTAAACTGCGTTATTGACCACTTAATGATGACCACTAGGGGGCAGCAACACAACCCTGATAGAGTTGTCCTTTTTTCCACTTCCACTCGCTGAATGTAGATCCAGCATTCATTCACTCACATTTTATGTTCGACTTTCTACACCAGCAGACAGCTGCATGTTTTTATATACGGCTTTGATAGGAGCAGCTTGATGTCAGGGGTGGTGAATGGAAAAAACTGAGCTGAGAGCTGCAACAGTAGCAGGATCAGGTCTTGATTCTCAGTGGAATACAGGCAGCAGCCCTTCACCTGCTGACGCCTACTTGGGATATATAAATGTCTTCTGTGGGAGAGGTGCATCAAGGGAAATGTAGGAGCCATTATTTGCTGTTTTCCTTAAATAAGGGATTGAAAGTCAAGTTTTTCTTGGCGTTTTAAGGGTCTAATTCACTCATTCTTATTTTAATCTGTTTGTTACAAGTTCTCCAACTTCTTACAAAAGAAATTGAAGATCTCTGGAGTGTCTCTTTATTATCCGTGTCAGTCAAAATTCTAGAGTTAACTCTTGATTAGAGAGCAGGAAATAAAGACATAGTGGATTAGTAGCAGGTAAACAAATGACCTTTATTTTTACAGACCTTAAGATTAAAGGTACAGTGTGTGTAGAAATGTGAATATCCAGTCAGGTGATCGCAGTCAAATCTAAGCATACCTGTGAATATTATGCTCCATTTCTATTAGTCTGTTCTGCTTGATGCTAGATACTAACGCCATTTTTAACAGTTCTCAGGTGAATTCCGTGTGCAGGAGAAAGGCTCAGCTAAATGATATATAACTGAATTTAATTAAAGCGTTACCTTTCACAAGTCAAGAATCATGTCTTTGTGCGCAGTTTTGCAAATATCCCAGTCCGCCCCTGAACAATGGTAGCATTCTTGTTCTGTAAAGCAGTACAACTGCAGTGACTCTCAGACATCCTTTAAAGCAGTGGTTCTCAAGTCCAGTCCTCGAGCCCACTGTCCTGCATGTTTTGGATGTTTCCCTGCTCCAATACACCTGATTCAAATGATCAGCTCGTTATCAAGCTCTGTAATGGCTTAATAACGAGCTAATCATTTGAATCAGGTGTGTTGGTACAGGGAAACATCCAAAACATGCAGGACAGTGGGCCTTGAGAACCACTGTTTTAAATTAGAAAAGCCTTTAGCTCTGTCACCAACCACAGCAGCTGCCAGAGGACTGAAACATGTCAGCCACAGACGAAATTGCCTTGAATTTACGGTGGCTGAATATACCGTTGGGCCAGACAGTCTGAGTGTTCGAAACAGTGGTTAAATTTATACTGAACCATACTGCGCCTGAGAGTGTCCAGTGAAGACCCCCCCCGATCATGTGATGAACCATATTTATGTCTGAGTGCTTTTGCGTCTTCGCTCCCATTAATCATATCTTGCTTGTCGACTGACACAATGACATTAATTCTCAAATCTGAGACGTATAAAGTACAGCAGCTTTTACCGTGTGGCAGCTGGACCACAGTCCACATGTATGAAAAACATGGCTGATGGGAATTTTTAAAAATCAAATTCAACTTAATTAAACCAAGACTATCATCAGTTTATCCAATAACTAATATGCAAGTGTAAGTGAGCTGAACTAACATAGTGGACATGTTGAGCTTTATAGATGCTGTAAACTAGTATGTGTTACATCGTCCCAATGACTATGTTGGCAAAAGCATTCGCAGTATTGAAGACTTAACTTGATTTTATTTTTCAAAAATAGAGATAAATAGGAAACTTAAGTAACTTAATCAAATTAAGTTCATGTTTCTATCTTTTAACAGAGAAACAGTGAAATTCGACTCTGCCTGTTCGCAGTTCTCTCACTTTCAGGCCATGTTCGTTTCATATTCAGGTTACATCCCAGAATAGATATGCAGATTCAGATGAGAATTGAGACCTGATTTGTGGAAATGAAGCCTGTTTTGAAATCCTCAAATTTTAGAATACTTAACTCTGAAGCTCAAAGTGTTTTGTTTTCCTTCACTGCTCCTGGCACACTTTTTTAAGCAGTTGAGATCATAGAGGGAATAAAATGAAACCATCAGTGTGAAACCTGAGCCACAGCTCTTCATATCAAGAAAATGTTTATTTTGTGCAAGATTTACTCTCATGTGTCTCTTCTCTGTCAAGCTCAACTCTTTCTGGTTTCATCTGGGCCTTTTTTTTTTTGCTTCTCTTTGATTCTTCTGGGGATATTTCAAAATCATTGTATGCAAACTTGAATAAGCCTTTTTCTCTGTATGTGCAATACAATAGACATAGACCTCATGTCATGTTTGTCTTGTTCTTCTGACTCTACAGATTTCATAGAGCACCAGCTATGAGTATTGTTCAAGAAATGTCAAACGTCAGGTGAAAGCCTGCTCTGTTTCTGGCGCCTGTGTCAGATAATCAACTCTTTCAAATGTTCATGTGTGTCACTTTGAAAATGGTTTTTATGCTGTCGTCTGATCTTTACATCAACTCTCACCTTTCACAGAGTAATTATCCACACAATAAAATGCCTACATATATTTTCTCTTCGGCTCTCTGTCCTGTTTTTTCGAAGTTGGTGTCATTTGCATCAAAGATCTGTTGGCGACTATCAAAATGACTATAAGATACAGGATTATACTATGTAAAACAAGTCCTCCAGACTCTGGGACCATGATTTCCAAGTGAGATGCTTAACTGACTTTGATCAGAGACCACTGAGCAATAGTCCAGATTGTTTTTTCTTCATAGTCCGGGTGAGACACTCATGATGTCTCTGGTTCAGGAGTTTCAGCAGGAACACTTGTTGCCCGTTTCTATAACACGTCTGCTGATAACATTTTAGAGCATATTTTAAAACTCTTCATATCTTGTACAAAAATATGTATTTAACACCCCTTTTATTACTTTCATAATCAATATAAACAGAGGTTGTGAAATAAAAAACAAAACAAGGTGAAAAAAATTAAATCTGTTGGTTGATCTCATTCTTTCAATTTTTTTTTAATTGAGTTTTCCTTGGATGTAGTTCAACAGCGAATGTCAGGTCACTAGAGATTCACGTCAACACCTAAGAATAAAAGAATAAATAAATAAAGTAATAATAATAAATAAATAAATTAGATGAATCAATCTGTAGATATCGAAGTAAAAAACCTGCCAAGATCATACAGGATCAGATCATACTGGAACAATGCAAATAAAATAAAACAAAAGAACCATGTAAGGGAAATAGAGACGAAAAATAATAATAATAATAATAAAGTGCAGTAAAACAAAAAAAGTAGAAAATGATAATAATAATAATAAAGTACAGTAAAACAAAAAAGTAGTAATAATAATAATAATAATAATAATAATAATAATAATAATAATAATAATAATAATAATAATAATAAAGTTTAGTAAAACAAACGAACAAAAAGTAGAAAAAATCATAAAATTAAAAAAATGTTAAAAAAATGAAACACGAGGGTGGGGGGGCAAAAAGACAAATACAAACACAGAGGAAGGAACAACAAAGACAGAAGGGGAAGGACAAGGGGTGGGGGGTCCACTTGTGCATTCAATCACTTGTCCTCAGCTAGGGCATAGCTATAGTGGTTCCGCTGAAACCCTACCTCTCCAACTGTAGCCTATCTCAAATTCAATAAAGCCATCCTACGTCCCATGGAAGTTGTGAAGAGCACCTTTAACAGTGTAGGTTGAGCTCATTCTTAAACAAGTGTAAGACATGGATTTCACCATAAGATGGTGCTCTGCTCTTGCACAAACACTTAAGCAAACCTGGGGCCTCCTGTACAGTGGCAGCGATGAATGCATAGAGGTGGAACACACACGGCTTTGTTTTATAAACAGACGTGAATAAGATGATTTACAGTCACTGTGTTCCTTGAAAGTAGAACTCAGAAACAAAGGAGGGAGAAAATATGAGCCATGGAAAACCTGTATAGTCTGTATGGAAAAGGTGGATTTTCACAGCACTTAAAAAGTGAAATATGGGACAAAAGGTGAGATAAGTACTCCTAGGTTTCCCGAAAGGCCTGGACAAAGTTTGGACATTAAAAAGGGTGTCTTTATTGGCGCATTATTGTTTTCATTTTTCAGCCCTCTAGTCCCTGCAGTCACCTGTGTGTCAAACAGCATGCACGGGAAGGTAATGATCTTTCCAGAAGTTTCTCTCATTAGCTTAAAAGCATCTGTGGGTGGCGCTCTTTCCACCTATAGGAAAGCTACATCCTCTGCCTTGTGCTGGGCATTAGTGGATGTTCTCTGTTCTGCGTAAGAAGGTTATTAAAATCAAACTGTGTTGTTTTCATGTCTTAAAGTTTCCTCAGTTATTCTGCGTAGTAAAAAGTCAACACATGCATTTACTTACTGTACATAGAAAAATACAACCCAATCATTAATGTAATTTTCTCAATAAGAAGGGAGGTAACTCTGCATGCAGTGCAACTCTGTCTCAGTCTCTGCAAATACAGTCAACACAGGGTCTCAGGAGGGTTGTGGTACACCGGGCCTGGAAAAAGCCCCTATTGACGGTGGAATTTAACAGGGAGAGCTGTGTTTGTGGTCACTCGGCCAGTCAGCCTGCTTCTAGACCCTGTCCCTTCCCTGAGAGAACCAGGATAACCCTGACGCCACAACACTCTTCCCTGAGAAGAAGATCTCAGTTGACTCCCAGGTTAAAAATTCATGTTAAATTTCCTTTCTTCTCTCTCAGTCCTGTGCGCAGTAAAACCTCCCCAGTGAACATGATGAGTTTGATACTAATCCTCTTCAGTGAACCACATAGCCCAGAGTGAAATTTTAGGGATTACTTGAAAATCTATGGCTAAAGATCACCAACTGGCACAGTGAGGCAAAGATTTACCCCCCATTTTCAATCATGTAAAGTATTTCAACCCTGGCTGGCCTGCTGCCTTTCCTCCTCCTGCGCTCTCCTCAAATAAAGGCAGTACCTCTGAAGAGATAATCTTTCATGATGAAACCACACAAAAAGAGCCAACAAACCATGCTCTGTAACCACAAGATGAACCTTTGACAGCGCCGTACACTCCACTGGAGTTCAATTTTGCTGTCAGTATGAAGGCAAGTCTACTCTTCAGGAAGTGGACAGTAAAAAAGAATAAAATAACATCCAAAGAGAGCTGAACTCGCCAGGAAATCTTTCGCATCTTCACCCCCTCTAGACATAAGTACTATGTGTGCTGCAAAGTTGGAAAGTCCCAGCTTATAGACTGTTATTAAACTTCCAGGACATCACTCCAACTTACCATTAGCTTTATTGAAAAAGCTATTCCTTGAAACAGCAGTTCCTTGAATAACCACTGGAGGCTGGATACCGAAGTGAGCCACAGACCGTATATTTAAATGGACATCATAAGTGTTTACCTCCTGTGAAGCCAAGAGATTCAAAGCTCCCCCTACTGACTGGCTGCAGCATAGGCCAAAACCTTCTTCAACGTTGTTCAAACTATGAAGCATAAATCAATGATGAAGTAATGAAACTCATACTACATGTTGCTTAAACACACGTCCAATAAATGTCTCTGTCATTATATTATAGTATATTATAGTTGTTTCTCATGGTGATTAACGTTGAAGTTTTTATTTCTGAGAATTTTAGTTTTGATTAGTTATTTGATTTAAAAAATTAAACTGATAACTTTGTTAACAAATGAAGGCCCCTGCAGTGCTCAAGAAAAAGCAAAACGAACAAAACAAGAAAAAGCAAAACGAACACTAGCAAGAGACAAGAACTGTCCATAGCCATAAGGACAAATTTCATCATGCCACCTTCTGCTCAACCTGTCCAAAACAGAGTTTCTTGTCATTCCAGCCACAGATCAAGATCCAGCTTGGTTTAAACCAGATAATGCCCATCAAGTTTGCTCACAACCCGCCAAGCATTTTTCATTCTAAAAGACGTTTAATAGATGCCCAATGGTCCTTAGACGACTGGGCTAAAATCAGTCGACCACTAGTCTCAAAATGCAAGTTTTTTAGCTGTCTAAGCTTAGACTAGCCATCGAATAGACTAAACTACACTGTACATTATTCAATGACAGTTAAAAATGTTTTAATCCAACATTTGGCCATCATTTATACAATTTACCGTTGTTTTTTACTTAAAATGTGATAATTCATGGATTAAATTCTATCATCTAGATTCAGGCTGAAATAAAGACTGATTGAAGACGGGCGAATTTCTGTCTAAACTAAGACGAGACGTCTAATAGACGTCTATGGATCAGTGGGAATCTTGGTGTCATCATGGATGAGGCTGACTGATAAACCTTTTAGGTTCATGTGGCTTCGACTACATGGTCATTCACCATCTATAACATCAGGAGGATAAGACCCCACATGACAGCACACAAAACCATCCTCATACAGACCTCTGTAATATCACTCATCAACCACGGCAACTCCTTACTGGCAGGCCTTGCTGCATGCATTGTCAAACCTGTGCAGATGATACATAATGCAGTAGTCAACCTAGTGTTCAACCAACCCAAAAAAGCACGTCACTATGCTGTTCATCTCTCTCCACTGGCTTCCAGTAGTAGCCCACATCAAAAGTAAAACCCAACTTGTTGCCTGCAAAAGTACAGGAAAACTGACTGCTACACACAACATCACTGACAAGTCTCTTTTCCAATGTTGTCCTCAAGTGGTGAAATGAATTACGAAACTATTAGATATTAGATTAGATTTTTATTTTTTGAGATGTACCAGTACATTTCCATAGCAACTCTTGGAACACTGTTATGTTTGCTCACTTTCTACTAAACACAACATTAATCCTGCTGCTCCCCTCTGCTGTAATGTGTACTCAATGTTACTGAACTTAAAGCAATCCTCTGTGCTGATTTACAGAAACTGGAGGTCATTCATGAGTCATCAGGATGTTTATGAAAGGAGAGTGTGTGTGTGTGTGCGCGAGAGTGTGAGCACTCTGTGGGACTAAACCAGTGGATTGTTATGCAAAGTAGACTTTTGTCCAGAATAACAGAGGCTGAAGCCAGAATAGATGAGGAAGTACAATCCTCTCAGTACAAGAATAGTTGTCTAGTGAGAGTGAATTGTTGTGTGTTTGCTTGCGTGTACGTCCATGTAGAGCCTGGTTATGGTGGTACGAAGGCTAATCCGTGGACTCCTGCTTTCACCAGACTCTCATCCACTTACCTAAAGCTCAACTGGCGCACACCTAGACCTCAGCTAATACTTTGGCATGTGTGTGTGTGTGTGTGTGAGACATGTAATACCGTCTACCGTAAACTAAAACTCTGAACCTGGTCACCCCATGGCCTGACAAATCACGTCACAGCACCCAGTGGGAGTAGAGCCAGTGGAAGGTTATGAGACGAGGCAGGTGTCCAAGGATTTGCATAGGTGGGAAGGTGTGTGTGTGGGTGTGTTGTGGATAAAAGGTCTCAGGGTTAATAGGAGCCAACCTGTTCTGTTGCCAGCTGAGAGTAAGTGTAGGGAGATGGAAATGAGACTTCCTCTTGCATGCCTGTTTGCTGGATCCTGTTTTTCGTCAGCATTTTAGTAAACAAAGATGACAGCTGGTGGTGGGCTGTTTGGGCTCATTAACTTGGCATGTTAATCACTGTCCTCTCAGTCTATAAACACAAACAAGCACCTGTTACATACACCGTTTAAAAAAACAAGGTCAACACATAACCATCAAAGTGTAACTCCAAGACAATCACACTTCTGGGATATTGACCTGCCAAGTTAGAAATCAATAATAATTGTGAACCGATTTCACCTGCTGTTGTGCAGATGGGACAGACAACAGGCGGCTAGGAGAGGCAATCCATGAAAAAACTCTATTGAGGAGTGGTGTCTACAACTCTGAAGTTTTTGATCAAATTGTCCTACAAGTAGGTCCTGTCTCACAGCCTGATGGCATTCACCAGAGAACACCAGAATTGGCAGACAGGCTATTGGCGCCTTGTTCTCCTCACCAGCTTTTGTGTTAAGCGTCTTGAGATAACGCCAATTGTGAATTGGAGCTATATAGATAAAGACTGATTGATTGATTGGTTGATAAATGAGATTAGGTTTACATTAAGTGGATAAGACAGATGTGAGAGAGTCTGGAGACACTATGGAGAATAATCTGCTGAATGTCTGGTTTGGGTTTTTATCTAGTTTTGGAGGCATATGCTTGAAGGACTAACCAGAGATGCCTTGACTGCTGTTAGGTACCAAGATGAGATCCTTCTGCTATTGGCTGGCCCTTTTGTTCCCCAGACCTGAAACTAATGGAGCACCTCTGGGACATTAGGAATTTGGTTTCCACAGATTGTTGTTCTCGACAAATGTAACTTTGACATCAATAAAGATTTTCAACTGATATATCAAATTCATGTGGGATTCTTGTGCAATATGTGTATGTGCAATGTGTGTATGCGCAATGTGCGTGGGTTGTGTGACTGTGTCTTTGTTAGATCGAGTACTTCGTGTCATCAGTCGGCAGCTTTATCTGTGCAGCTCTTGGAGTGCAATACAAATTTCCCTAAGGGGGCAAAAAAGAGTATCGTATCATACCGTATTGTATCGTATCGTATCGTATTGTATTGTATCGTATCGTATCGTATTGTATTGTATTGTATTGTATCGTATCGTATCGTATCTAGCACATCGTATTGTATTGTATCATCAAGATCTGGAGTGTGTGATTTTAGTGTTGCCTTAAATTCATAATTCATCATAAGTGTGTTTGTGTCTCTAGGTTTGTCTAAATGTTGCATACTACTTTTTGTACTGCATATTCAATAGATTTTGTCGAAACATGTAAGGTTAATAAGGTGGACTGGGTGATCAGTGTTGTAGTACCTGAACCCAGCTCATGTCCTGACTTTTGGATACAAATTTCCACCAGATGTGTGTTTGGTCTGTCCCCTGCTCCACTATGGCAGTAGATCTGATAATATGTATGCCACTGGCTCTGCTCTGGTTTGTATCTGCTCCATCATGGCTCTCATATTCTGGACTCCTCTGCAGCAGATATGCACGGCTACTGTTTTTGCCAGAGCACTGTGCACTAAATCAGAACAGAGCAGATTGAGCAAGAGAAGGAGTCAGACACTGCAACAACATTCAAACATATGGTTGTTTTTGCAGAATAAAACATCCTGTGTTGATACTGGGTTGTAATTCAGTTAACTACACTACAACAAAATGTCATCGAGAACGGAGCTGGGCCAGGAGTCAACAAGTCAGAGGTTTTCAGAGACCACTTATGACTACATGGATGAGGAGAAGCTCATCACAGAGGTGAAAAACAACTAAAAACAACTTCATAACTAATCTCAAGAAATCATCAGCTGCTAGACCTCAGCCGTCTGGTGGTTCAGGCACTTGCTGAGCTCTGAACGCAACCAGTGGGTGATGACAGAAGAGCGAGCATGGAGCCAAACCCCAGAGGAGTTGACATGCAACGAATCCCCTAGGACTAGAGCTTTGACCGAATTGGGATTTGGACGATGTGGAAAAGGGCTTGGAGTGTCTGATTGTCTTGTTTTGCTTATACATTTTTTAATCCTCCCAATGGTCCCTTTCTATTGATTGGATCTTGGTTCTGATGAATAAGGGAGTGTGCTGCAGATATTTTTGAGTCTGTTCAACACCTGCAGTGAAACCTCACTGGTAGAATCAATAATTGTGTCCCACCATCAAAAGAAGCATAGTACATTTACACACAACGCAAACAGCTCTAACTGTAATTTAAATAAAATTAATTTATATAAATCTCTACATGTGCTGAAAGAATCAATCAGAATTTAATGTTTTTAAATGATAGATGTCATCTACAAATACAAAAGGTCCCACACAGTCAGTCCAGGATCATTCTGTCCTTGTAAAACCTCAGGTAATGGAGACTTGATTTAGACTTGATGCAACATTTTCTCTGAGAACTGGGACTTAAATCAGATCTAGACACCGTAGACTCAACTTGGACCCAAGGTTTGTTGACTCGACTACATCACTGCAGTGTAAGCATTTGGGACAAATGGATGAAAAGCTTGGGTATAGATGTGGGGGACAGATTTTAATTAACCCCTCCATAAAAAGCTGATTGGCTTTAATTTGTGTACAAGATCAACACACTAACCAGAGAGCCCCTCCATCTGCCAGAGCCAGAGATAAGACCTCCAACACCAACACCAATAAGTGTCATGAAGCACTGCAAAGCTCAACATACATACACACACCCACAAACAAACAAACAAACACAGTCATGTTCTTCCTCCAGCTTTAGAGCCAATCTTGCTAAATCCCCCATCTCCTCATTTCCAATCCTGTCCTACAACCAGTCAGTGGACTTCTTGTTCTTTATCCTGATCATCAGACCGTCTGTGGTCTTTTACTGGACTCCACTGTGTCTCTGAAGAATCTTCTAGTGATCTACAAGATATTACACACTGATGCAAAATGAGAAAGAGGTCGCCTGAAGGTTAGAGGATTGTTCTCAATCCAGAAAAGTGAAGGTCTGAGTTAAACTTGTTGTAAAAATCTAACTTTGATGACTCTTCCTTGATCACAGAACTGTAAATTACTTATTAAATTCATCAAGCAAGTGAAATTTAATTAATTTGTACAGATGACTCTCTTTATACATTGATGAGTTAGAACATAGAGTTGTTTGTTCAGCTTCCACTCCTTTACTTGGCCCCAGTGCAGATTTTGTCTATTAGACTAAGTGGTTTGTCAAGTCTTCATATAAACAAGAACATGAGGAGGAGGAGGAGGAGGAGGAAGCTGTTTTAGTTTAAATAGATGGACTGTAATAAGAAGTGGAAGTGGCCTCTTGAATCACCGGTGAGGTCAGTGCAGATAGAATAAAAGTCTGGCTTAATCTGAGTCAATCAGGAAGTGAATCATTTTTGCTGATCTGTTAGAAGATAACTGTGAGAAACCTTGGCTTGAAACCTTGATACATTCCAAATGAAATCAAAATCCATATACTACGTGGGCATGACTGTATGTGCTCTCTTTGGGAATCTATATACTCGTGATGAAACACAGGCTCTGTCAGCTTCAAAAGTAGATTTACCAAAACTGTTTATCTCAAAAACTCTCAAGGTCAAATACAAACACCACGAAACATTTTGTAACAATTAGCATTTGTGGGCTAACATTAGCTAGCACACACTCACGCATCAGCGTTAAAATTCCCTTATGCAGGATGACTTGTTAATGACCATGGTAGTACAATCAGACTCAGCGGTGAAACAGTGGACCATTTCGTATAACTCTGAGTTAAAAAAATTCCATGCCTTTTAAATTTACACAAGTTTTAGTAATGAATAAATTTTTAGATGTTTTCTTTTGATCTTGACTGATTTTTTGCCAATCATAAGTCATATCCCTAGAGCTGACATACAGACATAAAGAAGGACTTATCTAACCAGCTGTGTCATGAATCAACATTACCATCTGTGTCCTCGTCCAGGTACTTGGTCCTGCACTATGTTTATTAATGGAGGATACCACCAGAGGGCTCAGACCCGATGAACCCGCTCCACTCCATTTCCCCAACACTTTCCTCTGGGCACAGACAGACAGACAGACAGACAGAGACTTGTTCCCGTTTGGTTTTGCAGGTTTCCACATCAGCTCCTGTAATGGAACCTGTCCGTTGTTTGCCATTTTTGATGATGCTGTGGCAAAAATTTACAACACAGATGTGGACAATTTTGACTTCATCTGTCTGCTTGTTTTTGCTATCGTTGCCCCTACTGCTGTGTTGAAGCTATGGCATGCTCTTTACCTCTACACAGCATGTAGGCATGATCGTTTCATGCGCCGAACGGATCATTACTTTTAAGGCAGAGCCCACCAGCTGCTTCTCTTTCATAATGTACAGGAAACCTCTCATTCCGGTGCGGTTTATATGCAGAGAACAGAGAAGAAGAAAAACAATCCATCCCTATAAACTTCATTTCTGTTTTTCTCTTTTGAATATTTAACTTTACAATCGAGTGATATAACACATGTACTGTAAATATGGAGCAGTTGGGACAAACAGTAAGACCGCAGCTTTGATTTATGTGTTTACTCTCCACTTCCTCCTCTTTCTTTCTTCCTCGTATGTGTTGTGCTCTCTCATTATGATAATGATGCATTTTATAATTCCGGTTTATAAGAGGGACATATAAATAAGGCTTTTATTATGGTGGTGTTATGACATGTTTAAAGTAAACTAAGTCACCCCAGCCTTCCTGTAAGTGAACCAGACAAGGATGACTGCAGTTATTCTCTTCCTCATATAAAACAGTTGGTTTTGACAGAAGAGGGCAATTCCATCCTTATTTGGTGCACGCACACACACACACACACACACACACACACACACACACACACACACACAGGAATAATTGCTGTTGGCCTACATAGTGTGCCGTCCAAACCGCATGACTTGTCAGGATAGTGGAAAAATGACAATTTATGTCACTAGTTTTCGTCCTATCAGGTTGCACTGGTGTTTGTTTTCTCTCTGTGGTTAGTGATGACAGCCGACAACTCTGAGGGAAAATTTGTGCTCATGAAGTCCAATTTAACTTGGTTTCCCAGTCATACTAGGTTATGATGGTTACACTGATAGGCTGATGGTAAAATGGAGCTCGAGTGGGACTTCGGTTTTGAGATGCTGCCTAAATTACTTTTCTGACTTCTATTGTAAAAACAGAAGCACCTCAGGAATAGCTGAGCGGTCCCATACTGCTGGTTCTGGAAATATTTCGATGATTTGAGAGACGGAGATACCAGGACATGGGCCAAGTGCACAGGAGAGGAGGAGGGGGCTGTAGAGGGGCAACAACCCAGCAGCAGGACCGTTATCTGCTGTTTAGTGCAAGGGCTAGTCCTGGTTCCTGTGTGGTTGAAGACACTGCTGACATAAATCAACATCTGTTATATGATAATGGCATTTCTTTACATTTTTTGGAATAATGTCATGTCTGACTGGTTAACATAAGGCTACAGGCCAGCTGATCTAAATGTTATGAGTAAGGCCTCCTCTGCTCTCCTGTCAACATCATAGACTGTATATAGAATGGACGATGTCTGCCTCCTCGCTGGGTGAAGCCAATCCGAGAACAGCACCCTCTAGTGACGGGCTGCAGTATAAGTCATACATCTCACCTCCTCCAGCAATCCCTATGGAGCTATGGGCAAACTTTAGAAATTTATTACACAGAAGATACATTTTTCTCCCCCCTGCTTGTGATGTTGACATGTAGTTAGTGTAAGACTAGTTTGTGCTCAAGTCTCTTTTTTCTGTGAAGCTACATTTTTAAAAGTTATTAAGGGGTTCATGTTTTCTATTATTGACACCTTATACAGCCTATGGGCATACAAGGATTACGTAACTCACCCGGGGGATACGCTGTCTGAGCCGGGCGTCATTACAGTGACTCTCGGCGACTCTCCCACTGAATGCGTACAACGCTACTGCGCAATGTTGGTTTCAGAAAATGGAGAGAAAATGTGGAATTACCGAGAGCTTTTTGGCTTCAAGTCCGTATACTGGTGGAAGGCGGAACCAAGTTGTCTATAGTATATACAGTCTATGGTCAACACACATTATGTTGGAACAATGTGGCATCCAGAAAAGCTACACTCTCATTGTGCAAACAGTGCATAGATAATTTTAAAAAAGTTATGCTAGCAGGTAGTTACTGGAAGCTTCATACTGCCTGTGGCGCATCCAGAGGGGTGCTATGTTTTACCATTAAAATCTGATTGGCCACCCAAGTGCCGCCCCAAATTCCTAAATGATGATTGGTTAAATGCGATGTCAGAGGTCAGACTTCCTGTACGATGGAATAAACTAATTGGACTGTGTTGCGAGAGGGTGCTAAGAGCTTTACTTTGCATTACAGAGTAAAACATTTTTACATTATTTAAATGGTAGAAAAAAATAGTTT
This sequence comes from Xyrichtys novacula, assembly GCA_962446985.1. NCBI lineage: Eukaryota > Metazoa > Chordata > Actinopteri > Labriformes > Labridae > Xyrichtys > Xyrichtys novacula. The sequence continues at coordinate 13,531,142 of OY660882.1, read as the reverse complement.
TTGTGAGTGAACAAACTACATGACATCACTACATGAGTCATTACCCCAGATGGGCCACCTTGGTTCAAAAAAGGCCTAGATGCACCCCTGCAAATTACGATACAAATGAACAAAAGTCATAAGTAAGTCAGCGAATAACCCAGGTGTCTTTACAAAAATGTCAACATATTCACTTCACGATGTTGCTCACAGAGAGGCATGGCAACATACATTTCTGCACAGCTGAATCTATGCTGATGGGATTTCACAAAACTTAAAGTGCACTTGGCTGAATCAGGGGGAATAATGACACATTTATTTTCAGTGTTTGAAAACTTTCTTGTACTTGTGCTGTTTTGAGATTTAAACCTGGTTATGTTAATTTTGCAGTGGGCAGGCTTATATGGAGCTTACATCATTTGCACTCCATATGCCAGACTGTATTTTCCATGCAGTCATACCAGACTCACATTTTTGCCTCAGTCTGTGTTTTTCTTTGCACAGATCTTAAGCAGTAACTCAGTCACAAAAATCCACTTCACCCTTTGTGTCACTTGTTCCCTCCCTCATTAAGAGAGCTACAGTGACTCGAACCATCTCAGCTCATTGCAGCTTTTTATTACTTTGCTTTTTCCCCCCTTTCTTCTCTTGAACACATGAACAACGAACAAAAAAGAAAAAGAAATGGCTGAAACAATGTTATAAACCAGGGATTTTTCATTACATCCACACTGGACGCAGCAGGGTAATGCCCTATGAAATTCCATTAGCCATGGAGTTCTCCTCCATTTACTCTCTATGAGAAATAAATAAGCAGTGTAATGGGATTAATTCAAAGCAGGCTTGTAATATACCTCAAAACCTGGAAAAGGAGGATGACACATGAGCACATTTGTGGGATGAGAACCATTTCAAGTGAAACTGCAGTCTGTGGGTGTCCTGGCAGCTAATGTGCCTTCTGTGAATGTAAGACTGGTATAATGTCCTTTGGTTACACCCTGACTTCTCTGTCTGCTGTGTCTTTATATTAACAGGCAACACAGCTCATTTATAAATCCTGAAAAGCTGGACACTTTTGGCCTCTCTGGGCTGAGTACGCTGCGAATGAAAAAGTCTAAGTGGAGTTTAGGGACTATGTGGAAGTTATTTGGAAGTCGGAGGGGAGAATGGGTCAGGAAACAGCTGGAGTTATAAATAAATTATTGCTGAAGGTTTTTCCTTCGACAAAGACAAGTCATACTTTAACCAGTTGTTGCTGACTTATTGTGAAAAAGGTATTTAATTAAAAGTAAACATTTAATTCAACTCTAAAACTTTCTATACAGTCCCTAAAGCTTTAGTCATAGCCTACATAACTTTCTGAACCTACTTATGGATCTGTTCTGTGTTTAACGGCACTGTGAGGAGTTTTTTTACCTAGTTGAGAAACAAGTTGAAACTGATTCTTACGTCTCTTTATGACTTTTAAAAGGAAAGGAGACCTTCACCAACCATGGCTAATATGTAAGCTTTAAATCCAATCCAATCTGCTTTATTTAAATAATACAAAAAACAGTCAAGTTTACCAAATTACCGCACAGTAAAATTAAAAGAACAAACACTGCAGAAATAATAAAAAAAACATCAAGAGGACATAAATAAAAGCAGGTAAAAAAACATTTAAAATGAAATAAAACAAATGGAATAAAAACACAAAAGCATAAAAGAAATAAAAGGGATAAAAAGGACCAAAAATGACATAAAAGGACAGAGATCACATAAGCCCATGCTGAACTAAAAGCCAAGGAATAAAAATGAGTTTAAGACGTGATTTAAAAGTAGAAAGAGTGGGGGATATTTTTATTTCAAAGGCAATTCATTCCACAATTTGGGAGCCACAGCTGAGAGCGCTCGGTTGCCATGGGTTTTTTAAATGAGTTTTGACATTTAAAAGAGATCAGAGATGTACTGTGGTGCTGATCAGTTGAAAGATTTGGATATCCAATGGACAGAAAATGTTTAAAAATGTTCAATGCTTTAAACCTTTGGGAGGGGTCAATGGCATAGATTGTACATACTATGGACAACTTGGTTCCGCCTCCTGCCAGTATACGGATTTGAAGCCAAAAAGCTCTCGGTATTTCCGCGATTTTTCTTCATTTCCTGAAATCAGCATTGCGCAGTAGCATGATATGCATTTGGCGGGAGAGTCGCTGTGATGACGCTCGGGTCAAACAGCGTATCCCCCGGGTGAGCTATGCAATCCCTGAATGCCAAAAGGCTGTATCAGGTGTCAATTGTGAAAAACATGAACCCCCTAATAACTTTTAAAAACGTAGCTTTACAGAAAAAAGAGGACTTGAGCACAAACCAGTCTTACAGTAACTACATGTCAACACCATAACCAAGGGGGAGAAAGATTTATGTTCTGTGTGATAACTTTCCAAAGTTTGCCCACAGCTTCATAAACTTTGCTGGCAAAGGCGGGATTTATGACCTATACTGCAGCCCGTCAACAGAGGGTGCTGTTCTCAGAGTGGCTTCACCCAGCGAGGAGGCAGACTCTGTCCATTCTATATACAGTCTATAGTCGAGGGTTAGACCAGGTGATTGACAGCAGGCTTAAAGTCAGTCTGAATGAACTTCTTTGGTCTGGAAACAGTATCTCACATGTACAGGACAAGAGATAAGAGGTATTACTTTGTCCATAGGGGGCGCCACTATCAATGCAAACCAAAAGTTCCTCACTGCAGCTTAAAGCAAGTAAAATATAGAATAAAAAAAAAAAAAACCTGAGACTTTGAACAGTGTCTTTCAAACACCACATTTTAAAAATTCAGTTCGCCAGCTCTTAAAAGCTCTCCCTGTGTGTCTGTTTAGTTTTTGTGTGTCAGTTTTGGACCATGCTGGGGTCTCTGCTTGTTTTCCTCATTCTTACACAATCCCTTCCCAGGGGGTTTCATGGTAATAAAAGTTTTAAGGTACAGTAATGCTGCTGACTAAGGACAGTCTGGATGAAATTAAAATAAACTTGGATGAACTTCAACTTTGCTTCACAGAAGATTCTGGTAACTCAGTGTTTGGTTCCCTAGATAGGAGAGGTCAGATGTGATCCCAGTTGGGGTGCTGTTGGCCTAGAGGTCTAAGCACGCCCCATATACAGAGACTACAGTCCTCTCCAGCTGTCTTGTCTAATAAAGGTTAAACAGCCCCCAAAACACAACCTTCAATATGCTCCCAGTTTGCTGCTACAGAGAACTGTCAAGGCTCTATGTAGTAGTTTTACAGAACTATGAAGATGTCGAAGTTCAGGACGTGAGCTGCACTGGAACTGAGGGATAAGATTATAAAGTTAGAGGCCGAAAATGTTTGACTGTGCTTTACTGTGCAGAGGGGAGGAGGAAAAAGTGGTGGAGCAGGGGATTAGGGGAGTAGGGGAGTGGAGTCTGTGCCACACAAGTTGCCCCTGGGGCCTGAGTGGTCGTGTTGGCTTTGGCAGGAAGAGGGAGGAAGAAGAGAGGGGGGGTGGACTGTGTGTTTGTGTGGATCAGTGTGTATGAGAGTGTGGGGGACTATATATGTGTGTGTAGGGGGGCTGTTGAAGTCAGCTCCTGGTGCCACGTTTGCATCACAGAACTGTAATGCCTTTCTGTGCTGAGCAAAGCAGAGCTGGCACACTGGCACACAGACTTTTTAACCCTTACAGTTACATTGATAAGCCAATGAAAGTCCTGGGGAGGTTTTGAAACACTGGGTTCCTGATTCAACCACGAATTTTTTCCCTCAAGTCTTGATATAAAACATGTCTGAAAAATCTGAATGTTTCCACCGAAATGAAACTTTAATTAAACAACAGTGACAGACACACAACATTCAGATAAAAAGGGGCTCAATAGCAGAGTGGGTGGTCTCCTGCAGTCATGCTTCATGTCAAAGTGTCCTTGGGCAAAACACTCATCCCTAATTGCTCCTAAAATCAAAGTCATCAGTGTATGAACGTTTGATCAGTCATGTGAGTAAGCCTGGCATATATCATAGCTGACTCTTTCTGTGCTTGTGTGTGTGTGTGTGTGTGTGTGCAAACAAAGGAAAAGGACCCAAATGCAGAACAAGGGATTCATTCAAAAATAACTAAATAAAAAGCAACAGAAACATGAAAACTGAAAACAATCCACAAGGCAGAATCCAATTAAAGGCACAGGGGGGGAAACAACACAAGGAGACTTAAGATTCACACATACACTGAACAGACATGCATACAAACACACACAACGAACCAACAAAGACAGAGGGGAAGACAGGGACTATATACACACTGGGAAACGAGCAACAGGTGAGGCAGACGAGACACAGGTGAAACTCATGAGTGATTAACGAAGGAGGGAAAACTAGGGAAGTAAAACCAGACTCAACTACTACAAAATAAAACAGGAAACACTGAAAACTGATTTAAAGAAGAAAACACTGAGAACAAGGGGGAACGGGAAAACAAACTGAAAACCCACAAGACTCGACCACAGGAACAATAGGGAACTGAAACACTAGGGAAAACACACAAAAAATTCACTAAAATAACAAAACCAGGAGAAGACTAAATGAACAAAACATATCATGACACTAAACCTGTTATCCAGGTATAATAGTCTGACTATGAAGAGTTTGATGAAGTGCAATTTCAGTGGGACTGATGTGTTTTCATCCTTTTTTAAGGTCCAGTTTCTGCCAGACTATTGCAATTAAAACCTTTTTTGAACAACATGTAATCATACCGACTGTGTTTAATAATTTACAGTAAATGTGCCAAACAGTCAGTAAAAGTGATGGTACTAAGGCAGGGGGGCCCCTAAATGAAATTAGCTTAGAGCCCGATGTTGGCTTGTGTCAGCCCTGACCCCATATGCAGAGGCTGTACTGCTTGAAGCTCTGTGCTGCATGTTCCCCCCATTCTTCCCCCCTGGCTTCTTTCTCTATCCACTGTTACATCTCTGAAACGAGGCATAACCCTCCCCCCAGAAAAGAAAAACAAACAGAGAGATGTCGGTCAAAATATGGTCTGTCACTCTTACAAAGCCTTGAGAAATCATCCAAACACCAAAATGAGCTTTGGGAAATGGGTTCAGTTCACATCAACATGTGTTTCTACTCTAACTGTGTGGGTACTTCATAACATTCACCTCTTTAATGCATGATTACTATTAAAACCTAATTCACAAAGGATTTTAAATAGCATGCCTGTGATTGCCAAGCTAAGATTAGACAAACACAAGTTCCCTCCAGTTTTGGGGGAAGTCTGAGAAGTGCCATCAAACCTGTTTCTAGTTTAAAAGCCAAAAGAGGATTGGAAGTAAAGCTTGTACTTGGTATTTTTGCCCCAAACCCCTTGTGATCATCTTATTACTATTTTCCTGTCAATAAAACCCCCCAAACCTCAGATCGTAGCCTAAATACACAGACACACGCACATCCAAACAACAGGCCTGCTGACAATAACAAACACTCACAAACATACGCAGACATTCAAAACCAATAAACCCCAAAAGTGTTGTATCCCTCTTTGCCCTGCTATGACACTGCTGGTGCATCCTTGTTAGATGTGGAAATGACATGCTACCAAGTCTAACAGGCCCCATGCAGACGCACTTCAGACAAACTGTCCGTAATTGTAGTCTGAGATGGTGGTAGAAATGTTTGTCTTTTCAGCAACTGCTTTTGGCTTTCATGTAAATTATAGAGGATTAACTGCTTTAACATCCTCGCATTGAACAAGATGGAAAACCAAAGTAAACATGGGGGATAAAAGACATTTTCATGATTGATTAATAACATACAGACTTGCTCTCAGGATGAGGCCTGTTGTCAGCTGCTGTTTTGTGGCACAGAGAGGGCATGTTGAAATGAAATGAAATTATAATGTGGTGATCCATGAAGGTTTTGAGGACAGACCCACTCCACAGAGAAATTAACTATCACAGAATTTCATTGATGAATTGAATGTAAGCTGAATCTAAGTCAAGAACATTTTTTAAAATATCATACACCCACTGCTCAAAAACGAAACCTGATCATACACAAACACGCGCGCACACACAGGGGAGTGTGAGTCAGTCACAGTGTGTAGTGGAAGATTTTGATGCTTGGGGCTTTCCAAAGTCTATAACATGATCAGTTTTGGAAAATTATTAATAGCAGCAAATGTTTTGGTCCGGTGTTGACAGCGAGGTGGTGGGGATTTTGTGGAGAGGTCTGTTTTTCACATGAATTGTATTAACCTAAACTCCCATTCGACCAAAACCACAAATATTATGAAATCTGACGTGACTTCTTCATTACTTGGAGTTTTATGTTTATGTGATGTCAGCATTATCATTTCTATTTGTATGTTTTTTTCTTTCTATTTTTGTGTTAGACAGACCACAGAGCCTACGCTGTTGTTTCTACCAAGAAATTGAAGCAGCAAAAGAGGAACAACAAGCTCTGGTGGAGTATGAAAATAAGTTTTCAACAGTTGGAGGGAGCCATATTTAAAGTAAACAGCAAAACTGAAGAGAGAAACATTTTATAATTTGTTGACTACCTCTGCAGTTCAAGTTGGGTTACTTCTGACAGACAAATTTTACGGGGTTCTAAACAGGGAAAGATTATTTTGGTAATTTAAGAGCAACAAAACTAGCTAATTATCACCTTATAAAGCTGATTTGGCAGCTTTGTTAGCAAATGGTTTCCTATTTACACACAGCAGACTGAGGGCAACACTAGCATTACTGTTGATTTGATTTCTGTTTACCTGATGAACGTGAATCCAACACTGACAGCATATCTTGTCATGTTCTACTGCTGACAAAGTTATAGTAGTAGCTGAACAGTCAGTTTGGGATGTATTATTTGAAATTTTGTTAAAAGTAATAAAAAGTGATTTATGTACTGTCTCTGTTTCAAGTCCTGTGACCACTCAGAATGGCATGTTCACACGCTGATGGCAGAGGCCCATCAATTTTTGATTAACCTTCCTCCTGTGTTAGCTTTTACTACGCACCCACTATGTTAACAGGTCGGTTTTGACCTGTGTCTTAAATCAGCTGTAAATTACACTAAAAACAATTCTCTATCATCCAAGTTTGTTCTCATCTCTAGGTTACCTTGTTAGGCTTCATTATTTATTTGTCAGTATACCCCTCATACAGACATCTATACTGAACTGATCTCACATGTCTAGACATGCCCAACGTTGTTTTTTGTGCAGAGAAATACATGGAAAAATGAGAATTTCCAAAATCTTCAATGATTGGAAGAAGATCTGACTGTCAGCATGGTGCCTGCCAGTGCACTTATGATTTCAGTTTTTGCTCTAATTATTAGATATTGATCCAACCGGGTCAACAGCGACCTTAACACGACAAGTGCCATAATTTTGATAAGAGCATTTTATAATTTAGTCATTTAATTTTTTTATTTTTTATTTTGTTGAAAAAGAGGTTCCTGACAAATTCAAAAAGTGTTGATGCAAATAAACTAGTTTATGTGGTTCTTTTAAGCATTTGAAAACAAAAACAGGTCGGTGCAGACCTTAACACAGGAGGAGGGTTAAGTCCATTCACATAACACCAGGACTAATGGACCTGAGATGAAACCTTCAACCTTCTGATTAGGAGACAACCAAATTTACCACTGAGCCACAGCCACTCCAGACAGAGAAACAAAAACATGACGTGAAACTAGTGAGTAGTTGCACACATTGGGCAAGTTGAAAGATAACACAGAAGAAGACGAGCGTAGTTGTTGTCTATAGAAGAATGTTTAGGGATAAATTTTTGGGGTGGAAAAACTTTGCAGATGAAGGATCATACTTGTCATATGTACCGTCACAACTGTCACTTCACAGACAGGTGGGGTCAGAAGTGTGGCTGCTAAAAATCCCAGTTCTGATTAAGTTTTCCACATGTTTCCACTTTGCGTCAGTCCATTTCAGTTGAGCTTGGGTCCAGAGGAGTCATTGGTATTTCTGGCTGTTGTTGATATCTGTCTTTGTCTTTGCATGGTAGAGTTTGACCTTGTAGATGTAGAGATGAGCTGTGTTAACTGACAATGGTTTTCTGAAGTCCTCCTGCGCTCACATGGTAATATCCTTTACAGATTGATGAGGGGTTTTAATTCAGTGCTGCCTGAGGGGTCAAAGGTCGATGCCATTCAATGTTGGTTTTGGGCCTTGCTGCTCATGTGTGGAGATTTCTCTAGATCCTCCGGTTTTATGGACTACAGATGATAAAACCACTAAAGTCCTGCAATTATAAGTTGTTCTTAAACTGTTGGACTATTTGCTCACACAGTTGTTTACAAAGTGGTGAACCTGGCCCCAACTTGCTTGTGATGGACTAAGCATTTCAGGGATGCATCTTTTATACCCAATTATGACTCTTAACTGTTTCCAGTGAACTTGCTCACCTGTAGAATGATCCAAACAGGTGTTTTCGGAGCAGTCCTCAATGTTACCAGTCCTTTCTTGACCCTGAACCAACTTTTTTTGGAACTTGCTGCAGTCGTTAAATTCAAAATGAGTGAATATTTCAAAAAAAAAAAACAATCAAGTTTATCAGTTTGAACATGAAATAGCTTGTTTTTCTGGTGTATTCACTTCAATATGAGTGGAGAAGGATTTGCAGATCATCGTTTTCTGTTTTTATTCACGTTTTACTCAAAAGCGCCTTTAAAACGTGGGTTTGTAGACGCTACATGCTATACCTTTAAATGTTGCTGATTCTAAAATACACCCTAAAACTAATAATCAGAGATGTGGGCTGTGACTGAAACCACAAACTTTCCACTATGTCCGACCCACTTAACACTACATACCACTGACCCACTTAGCATTCATATTTTTAACAGCGTACTAATGCATTTCCTCTCTTGGCCTTATCAACCACAAACTTCCGGTCTGAGCCAAGATGGTGAAACTAGCACAGCCTACAGGGTTATTAAAATGTTAAACCACACGTTGTTGCTAACTAAGGCCTAATTTGTTCAAAGATTTCAGATTGCCTGAATAGAGGACTGGAGGAATAAAGGTGAAGGAGATTTAAAGTTAATCCCACATTTATAATCTTAGGAAATGATTTTAAAATAAACATAAAAAAAAAAAAAAACATTAGCGCTGTCATAAACACGATGAAACTTGGTTTTATTGGATGAAAACACAAATATAACCTTCAGAAAATGATGAATGTTGAGAGGCAGTTTAGCAGTGGAAGTTTTCCCCGTGAAGCAGTGGATGGAGGACTAGAAATGACGAATACGGTCTTAAAAACTCAACTACATGAAAAAAGAAACCACCACAGTGCTTACAGGACAGCTTTCCATCTTTCCAGCCTGCTGTTTGCACTCACACCAGTTACCCTGGATACAAGGGGCATCAAAACACAGGCACAATGACAAATGCCAGTATATGTGTGTGTGTGTGCGTCTGTGTGTGTTCGTTGGGTCAGTGAGGTTCAGTCTAGGCGGTAATGTGAGACCAAGATGAAACACTCAGCCATCAGCACATTCCTCTGGGCCTCGGTTTTCTTCAGCTTGGAGGGAGCAAAAAAAAGTGAGAGAGAAGGTTTAAGAAAAAAAGGAAAGAAGGAAAGAGTCAGGGCCGGAGACAAAAAACAGAGGAGAGAAGGGACAGTACACAAAAGAAAGTAAAAAAAGAAAAGAAAGGAAGAAAATGATTATTACAGGGGGAGAAAACCAAGCGGCTGTAAACATGTCAGTGACACTAAATGGTGCCGTTACCTCCTCAACCGCTTCGTAACAGTCATAATCATCCAGCTGTAACTCCCTACCTCTCATTATAACAGAAGCCTGTGTTTTGTTGCACTCTTTATATAATGATATGGAGGCTTTGCACAGATCTGCCTGCAGCTTCGCCTCCTTCATGACTGGTGGTTGACGGAGGAATTCACTCCCCACAAATATTGTCTGAATATCTGTGAACCAGACTTGGAGCTGAGAGCTAGTTTAAGTGATTGTTGTGATGTGGCTGCGAACCCATTTAATAACTCTGCGTATCCAGACTGGGGTTTGTTGAAACAAATTAGCCTGAAGAGGACTTCAAAAATTCACTGCCTGCCATTCATACTGGCTGACAGTTATGAAGGATTGGACTCTGAGCACATTCAATACTTTGACTAACCTTTTTTTTTACTTCCAGGCTACACAGCTGACTTCAGCAATCCAAGTAGAGCAGTGGATTTATGTAGTTTTTTATTGTGACTTTAACTGTTTTAACTTAAATAACAGCCCTCTGAGGAAAAACCCATTAGCCCGACTGAAACCACACAACTCAAACTCAACTCAAACTCTTTATCGTTGAAGGAGCCCATTTTCTCTTCCATGTACACGGCTTGACCAAACTTAAACTGCCCTAAGCGTTCTGGGCATACTCCAGTGTTCATACGCCCGTCTCATAGCAGGAAGTTGAAAAGCATCAATCTGTGCTAGGAAGCCATAAATGACACCTCAGACGGAGCAAAGATTAGGGCTAGGCGATATGGCCTCAAATCAATATCATATAGTTGTATAGTTGATATATTGAGCAGTTCACCTTGATAATGCTGCTACAACTTTTAAACCGTCCTTCATCTCCTGTTTTTCCCTCTTTGTTATGGACTGGATGGGGTGGAGTCACGTCTCTGTCGTAGGACAGCGTCTTAAAGAAACATGAGACCATAGCCTACCTACACACATCCAAAAACAACTTTTATTTATTTGACACTGAATATTTTGACGTGGGCAAAATGACGTTGGTTATTGATGTAAATTTCGGTATCGGTAAATTTCCGGTTCATCGCCCAGCCCTAGAAAAGATGTAAAAAAACACTAAACTTTTCTTTCCACGTATATCCTGTTAGCCTCTTTCTTATGTGTTTTACTGATTGAGTTGATACGCAACAGGTCAACCAGGAGATGACACCACTTCTCCAGACGTCCTCCTGCCGTGGACCTGCCTACTTCCAGCTACAGGCACATGCTGACTTTATAGCATCAGTATCTCCACTTCTATCAATAACAAAGTTAGTTTTAATTGTAGAATTTTTTGACTCCTTCTGCTTTAGACTATTCATGTAATTCAGGTTGAGGGAGTAAAGTGACACAGTGATTAGTTTAATATAAAGGGGTCTAGTTAATTGAAGTAAAATGATTTTATAATTTTTTTCCATTATTATTTAGTTATTTTCTGACATGTCCATTTTTAAATCATGAAACATGTTGCACAACATTGTACATTTTATATCATCCTGCAACAAATATGTCAATAAAGTTTTGAATAGATTGTTGCATGCATGCAGCGCTGTTAAAGATATTTTTAATGGAGCCCAGCAGGAATGTGATGGGCAGGGACAGACTACAAGTGCTTTAATTTGTGGCCTGAATATATTCCCCAAAGAAATCCTATGTTCTGACACATTTAAATGGAAAACAGACATGGGGTTTACAGGCATCATCATTATAATGTGTTTTTTATCGTGTAAGATGTCATTTTGTTGTATGTTTGGTATGCCTTATTTCATATTCCATAAATGTTTATGTTCTGGGACCACAAAATTGAAGCCTTTGAATGTTTTTGTCTTATAATTTTAAGCTTTGATAAACAGTTTCCTTCTTATTTGTGGTTATTTGATTATCTGCACTTTTATTGTTCTTTAGAAACCATGAGTAACCATGCAAGCAGTGTCATGTTATATAATCTACATTTCTTTATTCACATTGTTTCTGGTCTGTTTGATGACAATGATTATAACAAAGAGATCCACAAGTGGGATCAGAAGAGATACATACTTTTGCCCTTTATCAAAATATATCGTAAGTCTACTGTAAGGTTTGTCCTCAGGAAAAAGACGGGGAAAAGGTGTAGGAGTGCAGGCAGCTTCAGCTCTCCCTCCATCAGCATGTCTGTGCGGAGGACTCACTGCCCGTCTGCCTCATTTTCTCCATTTTTCTGATTCAGCCCATCCCTTTCAACATCCCACATCCTCCTCTTCTCTGCATGCAGAGGGGAAAAACGCAGACTCCACAGTAATTATCCAGCTGGAACTGCTCACTGGGCTTTTCTAGCTGTACTAAATTCATTACCAACCAGAGAAACACACTTTGAATGCTGTCTTGGCAGGGAGCGTGTTTTTGTACACATTTGACGGTTTGATTGTTGGAAACACAAAGACATCCTTTGAGCTGAAATGGGATGCTCAGATACACTTCAGCACACTTCAATAAAGGTCCAATAGTGACTTTATTTCCTGCGTCTTTGCTGTCCCGAGACAGTGTGGGAGGTAGAGGTTGAAAGGTTAGCATCAAGCTTTTGACCGGAAGGTAGCCAGCGGTGAACCCAGCGGTGGAAAAAAGTATGTGGGGGAATTCACTGGAAAGCACCCTTTGCCTCCATCAGCAAAGAAGCCTCTGCAGGATTAAAGGATTGGGAAAATGTGTCTAAAGTGGAACTACTTTTTTCATGTAAGAGGCTAGCTGGGACAAAGTGAGTGCAACTCGAGACAAGTATAGTGCATCTCTGGCTACGTTCCCTGCTGAAGAATCCGTTTTTTCCTTTTTTATTGCTTGTTGTTGAGGTTTGTCAGACACATGCAGCGATATCTTTTGATACAAGCCTGAAAACGCTGACATGTTACACTGCTTATGTTTGTTTAAAGGGTCTTGTTGAACCTTAAGGAAACTCAGTTGCAGGTAGAGTATCAATTCCAAATAAACATGTTAATAAAAGTGGGACTTTGCTGGAGAAAAGCTGGGTGATCTTGTAATTTTAAGTGAGTGTGAGCAGTGCGTAGATCTATCCATCAGTCAAGAAAACCAAACTATTGCCTTACTCTGATTAAGACCGGACAACTGAAGTGCATGTAAACACCTTCGTCCGACTATAATCAAAGTTTGAGAACTCTGATTAAGACACCCAGATAATGCGATTGGAATCAGATTTTCTCTTCCATGTAACCAGCGTAGTTGGAGTATGATTGGACAATGCATGTGTGCGTGCGCCATGCCCCCGTAACCCTGGAACAAAAACAACAGAGAAGAAGTGGCGTGCACTTCATCTGCAGAAAAAGTAGCGCGTACATCATGTACTACAAAAACAACGCTGTACGATGCTCCATCTTCAACGCTGTACGATGCCCAGCAGCAGTTGCAGCAACTTCTGACGTCTGCCACGGACCTGCTGTTGTTGTTGTTGAGAGTTGTATGGGGTCAACTGGAAACAGCACTGTTGAAAAGACCCATATCGCCCCCTTGTTTTGGGGAAGAGGACACTTTCACGCCAATAATCTGATTTCTTCAGCTGCATGTATACGCGGAAAGGAGAGAAGTCTGATTCAGCGGAAAAACCGAATTATGAGCTTAGCTGCATGTAAACTCAGAGTTAACAATAGGATTAAACTTGCATGGATGCAGCTGTATGGGGAATCAACACAAAGAGACTCCCTGGTAGAAGCTTGAAAGTCGATCTTTATTGATACTGTAAAAAATGTCATGTCAACCAACAAGTGAAAATCATATTTGTCGTTCAAAATTGCTTCAGCACTGCTGTTTTAATGTGTAACAAACACTGACTGACATGATGTGCTGTATCTTCTCTGAAAATCTTTGATGGACATTTCACACAAACATCAGCACTGTCAAAATCAAAACCTTATCAGTCTATCAAACAATACTGTAAGAAGAGAGACACTTATCAACCAGATCTATTTGTCCTGATCAGAGAGATTCATTAAGACAGTGGTTCTCAAGTCCAGTCCTCGAGCCCCCCTGTCCTGCATGTTTTGGATGTTTCCCTGCTCCAACACACCTGATTCAAATGATCAGCTCGTTATCAAGCTCTGGAATGGCTTAATGAGCTGATCATTTGAATCAGGTGTGTGGGGGTCAAGGACTGGACTTGAGAACCACTGCATTAAGGCAATGTAAGCGGGGTCAGTCCAAAGTATGAAGAATATTCACTACAATAAAACCTTTCATTTGAACGTGTTTGTATATGAGTGAAAGTACAACACACCCAATCCAACAATCCCACATTGAGCTGTTGCCAAATATCAACTGAGATATTTTCTTGGTTTTCTGAGGAATAATCCTTTTTTTGCATGTTTCTTTAAAAAGTAACAAATCAAACAGAGACGTACCCTCAATTTTAAAAATCTCATGTTTTTTAACTCAACAACTGTTGGAGGATGTCTGAGTCATGTCAAAATGCATACAAAATCAACATGGGTTGTTGGAAACATTAGTGAAGCAACATATGCACCTTCATTTAGCTCAGCTGTAAGGCACTGAGATGATGTAACTGCAGGAACTAACATGATGGTACTTAAAATAACTGGATGACATACTTCAAAATAAAAGCATAATAAATCAGACAGGAAGGTACAGGTTATAAAAAGAATACCAGCATCCTTTTTGACCTCAAATTTGACGCCTTCAGGAAAGATCTCACACTTTAATGTTTTCTCTGTTCAATGCTGACGTGTTCAGGAAGCTGTTAGCTTCTATTCAGCTGCTGGTGAGAAGTGTGGAGCGCAAAACTTGGCTTATTTTGATACACATGACTTTAAGTGGAGCTAAGGGGGGTGAAAAAAGCTGGTGGCTTTGTATGACTAGCTGTTGTTTCTAAACTCTGCGCACAGTGTCCGTCTGTGTGGTTGGACACCTTGTCGATATTCAAGTACTCTCCTTTATTTCCCTCGGGGAGTAAAATAAATTAGATGCTCTTTGAACTGCCCTGCAGTTGCAATGTGACCGGTGATGATAAAGCTGAAGACATAACACACTCATATTGGTATCAAAGTACAGTATCAGTATAAGATTGAGTATAAAGATCTTAGGAGAGACATAAACCTGATTTCTGATTTCATCACTTTAAAAGTTCAAATGCCAACAAAAACAAAAACATACATACTGTAGTTGCCCAGCAGTCTATGTGCGCAGATACCAAAAAATAAAACAAACAAAAATATATATCGCTGTATTCTAAATTTAACTACATGAAAAAGTGTTTAAGGACAATATCCGAAGCCTCAAAGGTATCAACTGCTATAACATTCAAAAACCAATCTCAAACACGTACTGTGTAAACATCCCTTTTATAAAACATCTGTACACCGCCCTGTCACTTCATGGTACACACACTGGACTGCAACTTAAAGGGACTGCACTGTGCTTCAGTCAAACACTGACATTTGTTTCTGGATATTTAAGAAATATCAAAAAAAGGTGAAGAAGAAACAATTTGGCACTGAGAGCAAGTTAACAATGTCCACAATTACACTTTATCTTGGATTTTCCTTCATGGAAATCTCAGATTTACCCTCACAGCAAAGGAGAAATGAGCCAAATTGAAAGTTGCTTTAAGTTCTCACTCTGAGTTTCATCGAAAACTTTCATTCAAACTTCATTCTTGACAACATTGGCCTGACTCAGTAGTCAATTAAGACAACAAAGAAATTTCTTTCAAAATGTGTCCACTGCGGTTCTGTGGACTTCATGTCCCTACATGCTTTGCTGTCCAGCAACAATCCTCCCTGATCTTACAATGCCGACACTAAGTAAAATATTTCCCAGAGTCATTACCTTCCCCATCTGTTTAGGCCTGAATGTTGAGTCAAACCGCTTCTAAAGACAGTTTTTATTGCGTATCAACAAGAACTGAAACCTTTAGATAAATCTGCACCAAATTTGAAAATAAGAAACATTTCCACATGAGTGTCTTTCGAGTATTTGTCTCCACCCCTCCAAGAATTTCCTACGTTTATGGTAGCGTGTTCGAAACAACAAAACCATCACTTTCACAGTTTGACTCGACATTCCCCCAAAACCAGAAACAAGAAGAAAAAATCAGAATGTCTGGGTTTCAAATACTGCTGGTCTTTGGCTGATACCAGGATTTTCTTTGGCAGTGAGGACCAGGACCTTTCAAACTGAAAGATCTGGTCTGAGCGCTAAGTCTGTGACGTCAAAGCTGGGGAGGCAGGGGGGGGTGAGAGGGGTTTGATCTGACGGCTCAGGGTCGTAGGGTGGGAGGGGGACGTGCTGGTGGTGGGCAGGGTAGCCCTGGGGGTGTGCGGGCTGGTGGCGGTCCTGGTGGTACCTGTCCTGATGGAGGTGATCTGACAGGCGGGCTGGCGGAAGTGGGAGATGAGGATGGGGTGCGGGTTACAGAGGGGTAGTCCGGTGGTGGAGGCGAGGGGGTGTGGATTGGAGTGCGGGGTTTGGCCTTAGCCGCTGCTGACTCGTCTTTGACTCGTGTGAAGTTGATGCATCGACCCTGAAAGAAGGAAAGAGACAAAACATCAAAACAGGTTTATGTGCAAATCTGTTTTTTCAACTGGTTATGTTTCCAGAGAGTTCACCGATGAGGTTCAAAATAAAATCACACAACATGTTAAAATATTGTATAATTCGTCCAACGTTACAAAAAGTGACAACATTTCCATCAGCCTTGGATAAAAGTGAGCACCTCAAGGCAAATGATTTACTGTGTCACACATGGATGGGGGTCAAACACACTGTAACACCAAGTTAGGCACCCCCTCGAGAGATGAATGTTGGCAACTGCTTGCTTCTCTAGTTATACCAACTTTATAAAAAACCGCAGGATAGCAATTCAGAGAGCCATGCGTTCAACCAAAAAGCCACTCTATAGCCACAAATAATGCTCAGAAAAGCACTTAACTTCATCAACGGTACATATAGGGTCCTAGCCATAGTACTAGCCACCAAACATCTTTTTAACTTTGCCTAATTTCTTTACACAAAAGACTAAACACAACTCACCTACTCTCTTCCAGCAGCCGCTTGTCTGTAGAGAGACCTCAGGCCAGTCCATTACTGACTACAGTGGGGGGACGCAGCTCAAGGAAGAACATTTATGATCAGACTGAGACATTAAGGCAGAAGAACTACTGCGTCTGCAGTGCAAAAGGATTAATATTGTGGTCATTACTTAAAGGAAATAATAAAGAAATGATCATAAATGTTCTTCCTTGAACTAAGTCACCCCACAGCAGTCCATAATGGACTGGCCCGAGGTCTTACCACAAACAAGCAGCTGCTGAAAGAGAGTAGGTGAGTTGTGTTTAGTCTTTTTGCTAAAGAAATGCTGTGGCTGGGACCCTATATGTACTGTTGATGAAGTTAGGTGCTGTTCTGAGCATTATTTGTAGCTATAGAGTGGCGTTTGGTTGAGGTTTGTTTATGGCTCCTCAAACCTCTGTGTATTGCTATCCTGCGGTCGTTACTAAAGTTGGTGTAACAAGAGAAGCAAGCAGTCAGCAACATTCATCTCTCGAGGGGGTGTCTAGATCGGTTTTATGGTGTGTTTGACCCTAAATTAATTTTACTCTGGAATATCCCTTTAACGATAATCAAGAGATCCAATCCAACCTCTTTGCCCCCTGTGCCTCTGTTACTGATGACATCATGTGCTGCTTCTCCATCAACCTGTACTAAGACATGACCAGATGTGCCGAAGATGATACCCTTCAGACGGCTTAAATAGGACCCAAATGTTTCAGGTTGGTTCATGATCCGTCTACAAGCTCTGACTGGGTAACCAAAGCACCAGAACCAGACTGGTGAGTAAAAACCACTATGAAAGGGTTTAAGCATATAGACAGATCTGGATTTGGGTGTGTGAATGGTGAATATGTGCGTGTGTGCAGGGTCTGTTTGGGGGGTTAAAGGTTGTATTTTATTTGGAAATTTTAACAGGTTTAAGCAAACTTATCAGACTGTAAAACAAATGAATTTGTTCCGGCAGGAATCTGATTTCCCTCCTGAGGTTCTCGTAAAATTTTACAGAAACCACGAGCTTCACTGGATTTCACAGTGACTTGACCAGCTCTATGACTGCATGTGGTTGGCAGTTAGATTAGAGTGAAGTAATGTTAATCTGCTAATGACCAGTAACAGTGTTAGACCGAGTTATGGGAGCAGGGTGGAAAACGAGAAAGGAGCTGAGTATGACTTAGGTGTTGGGAAACCAGCTTCAACAAAACAACAGCTGTACCTGTTTGTGCAATTTCTTAAAATCTTTTCGACGAACTTTGACTCATGATAGACATCCTGATCTACAAAAGAGGATTAGGGCCACATGAAGAGAAAAATAATAATTGCAGGAAGGAGATTAAAGTCGAAGTTTCGGGATTAGAAATTGAAATTCGAGATTAAAAATTGAAATTTCAAGATTAAAGAAGTAAAATTTGAGATTAAAGTCAACATTTTAAGATGAGAGTCGACATGAATAAAGTCGAAATTTCAACTTTTTAAAATTTCGACTATAATTTTTAGATAAAATCTCCCTCCTGTAGTTATTTTTTTTCTCTTATTTAATCCTCTTTTGTACTGATCAAACATAAAGTACATAAATTAAACATAAAGATCAAACTGCTGTATTTCTCCTGTGTCTCTCTTTAGGCCTTTATTTCTTCAGGCACCGTGTCTTCATCTGTTTAGCTGGACGTTAATAACGCACATAGCTGTACATCTATCACAGACTCTGCTCAAACCCATCTACACAATCACACAGAAGCACCATAAGGCTAAGAATAAAAACTGAAACCTTCAGCATGAGCATGTCCAAGTTATCCTGTATGATAAACTAGCCGCTATGAGCAAAAACACCAAGATGACTAAACAGAGCAGAGAGGACAAGATTTAGGCAGCGACACACCAACTGTGGTCTGTCAACACTTATCAAGTCTGGAGTTTCATGGATGAATATGCGTGAAGGAGGAGCTTTCAATGTTGGAAAAACCCACGGAGCTTTCTTTGGAAATAAACACACTAAACTTGACCTGCTCCATCTTATAGACTTATTGTGAAACAAATGAATAATCCGCTTCTTATTTTTCAGCTGTTTGTGGTTACAGCTTGGAAAGCACCTCAGTTCTCAGTAAAAAGATCTGTTTCTGTGAAATAACATACGGGAAGCTTCTTAAGATTACAACACTCTTATGGGAATATTGTAATCCTTATCACACAATAAATCTATGTGACTGTCTGGTTTAGATCTTCTTATCTGACACTTTGATTCAAACTGAAAATTAATAATTTGTGGAGATTTTCCTGTCGTGTAGCTTTCTTCTGGTTGGAGTTTATTAAAGCTGTCTTTTCAAAAAGCTGTCTGATTTATATCTGCAAGGTGTTTCCACTATCACAGGTGAAGAAAAGGTGCTAAATAGATGTACAGTCCGACTTCTATTTGGGCAGCCAGAGTGGAGCTGAACACACTGCGATCGAGACACTTGAGAAGAGAGGGAAGATAGCACTGGATCATATTTCTCCTGACCTAATGGATGACTGAAATTGTGTAATTGTTTATGTTTTTGTTCATATCAGGGAATACTTTAAAGTGTTATAATGGTGTCTGAGTTTGAACTTATCAGGAAACTAAAACTAAATCTAAAGCAGCTGCTTTACACTCGAACCCCAGCTGAGCAGTGAGTGGGTGCAAGGATGGATGCAAAGGGAGAAGGAGATAGATCAAGGACAAATGTTTCCTGCACAAAGAGATTAACAACTTTTGTGACATACATGGCTGATACAGAGTGGATAAAGCCTCAACTTGTCAATTTTTTGTCTATTTCAGCTGTGATCTACATGCGACTCCCTAAAAAACAAACTTTGTACTCTCTAGGACTTGTACGGTAGCTAACACGGTTCTTTTGTAAGGTGGTAGGGTACAGTTAGCAGTGGGAACTAGGGCCCGACCGATTTAAATCGTCCAATTTTAGCCCGTTTGAGACTAAACTTGTCGATTTTCGCCGGTATTTTCAGAAATAAAATGTGGAGAATAAGATTCAGTTTCACTTTGAAAATGTTCCACCATTTGAAAAGATCCAGTAGATGGCACAGCGACTTCATGACAATCTTCATCCACTAACTACCTCACAGCACAGCAGAGTGATGGATCTGAAGCGGGCAGCTCACTGACGCACAGAGGAGAGTGGTCCGCCTCAATGGTAAATAAACTAGCTTGTGAAATACACAATAAGTCAACAAGTTTCAGTTCAACCCACTTCACGATGTTCCCTGCTGTGCTGGTCTCAGTCACGCCTAGTTAATGGTGAAGCATTATGTAACATGCAAACTAAAGTTAGAGTTAGCCATCTGCTATTAGCCTTGCTACACTGTTAGCCGTGCTAGTAACGGTAGAATAAACAACAGTACACATTAGGTGATTGAGCTACTTCTCTAACTGAGGCAGCTGCATGTCTCCAGATGAGACCGGACTGGAAATGAGTAACATGAGTTAAGACGCAGAGGCACCGATCGGAGGGGGGGTCAGTCTTCCTGTCGGCGTGAAGAGCAGTAACCTACAGTTTATCCACTGTATATAGTATACTGTAGATAGTATATAAATATATTTTTAAAACTTCATAAAAAATAAAAAAAATCGGCCGATTAATCGGTCATCAGATCCCCCCCCCCTCTAACAATTGGTATCGGCATTGAGGAATAATCGATCTTTTTCAAAAATCATGTTAGCTTTGCGCACATTGTTCTGCTGGCGCCCAGCTGTGGGTCGAACCTTTGAGCATTTCTAGGACCAAAGAAGGAAAAAAGAGCTTGTTCTTTACCGCTGACCTCCTCCATGTCTACAGTCTCACCAAGGCCATAAAAATGTCTCAGCCTGGCATAACGTGTGTGTGTGTGTGTGTGTGTGTGTGTGTGTGTGTGTGTGAGACATAGTTGGTCAGTTGGTAGAGACAGCCCTGGCAGTAGTCTGCTTAGGTATTACCTCATGTCCTTAAGCCTGCAAAATGCTTTCCTGGGGAGATTTGTGTTTATGTAAATGAGAGAGAGAGAGAGAGAGAGAGAGAGAGAGAGAGAGAGAGAGAGAAAGTGTGTGTGTGTGTGTGTGAGTTAACCAGCTCAGCCCCACACTGCTCACTCTGACGTCAGTATAATTGGTTGTGGTTTGGTGACACACTCTCATAATGGAGAACTGCTGTATCAAATGTAGATAACTTCATCCCTCTGAGCTGAGCTGTGGTCAGTCTCTGGTAAATTATAGGGTTATATGTGAGCATACATACACACTGCATGCACACACTCAAGTATTTTAAAGAAAAGCAGAAACAAAGACACTCTCTCTCACACACACACACACACACTCACACACAGCTGCACTTACTCTGCTTTACATCACACCGTATGGAGCCTATGCTACACAAACATGACAAAGGGTTACTGGGTTTATAGCGCAAGAAAAGAGAAAAATGTTTCAGTGTGTGTGTCTGTAAAGCTGAAGGAGAAGACCTCCGAAATCAGGAGGCTGATGACCACGCTGTACAGCCCTGATCCAGGCCGATCCCTGGGGGGATGTCTGTCTGTTACAGCGCCAGCAACCACTTTGATGAAAAAACAACATGACTAGAAAATGACCAACAAAGAATCCAGATTGAACTCAGCTGCATGTAAAGAGCGAATGTTCTTTAAGTTTGAACCGTAGCCAGCCTCGGGGTGTGAGACTGCCCTCAACGTGATCTGTTAGGAAATTGAACACCAAATCTCTCTGCAGGTAACACTGAAGTAGTGTTAAATAGGAAGGGAGGGAGGGAGGAGAAGGGCTGTTCTGCTTTTGTTTCCACTCCTTTGTGTTTAAATTTAAACATTACACAACTTGCAGATGAGCTGTCCCGCTGGCCTGCGACATGTTTCTGCCGCTTCATCACAGACCACAGAGAACTCAAAGAGACGACATCATTTGAGCAGAAAAGGGCGACACGATTTCCTCAGGAGTCTGAACTTTGCGTCATGGAGAGGGCACATTAGCAGCAAAAAGCCTCCCTTCGTGGGATAAAATTAATGGAATATAAATCAAACACAAAATCTCTTTTTGTGCTTCTATCAGATTGAAGCTGACTCTTTTCAGGAGTTATTAGTGGTCCCTTCATCCCGGGGAAAGCTGTGTGCAAACCTCGTCTCTGTTCCTGTGTTGGTGCCAGTGCAACGCTCTTAAATGTGGAATTCCTGTTAAAAGACATCATTGGAAATTTTCAGCTAATAGGGCATGGTTTTAATGAGAGCTAAGGACGGGTCTGATCAGCGGGAGAGGCGGCCGAGCGGAGCGTAGGAATTAAAACAACAGATAGTTAAAGAAAAACAGATTGGGAGAAGAAATCTTATGAACTCCAAAGTTTGCTAAGTGCTACAAGTGAGAAAACAGCTGATTAATGAGGTGAGAAATGACAAAGATCCACCATTGCAAATTTAACCGCTAAAACGGACTTTGCTGGTTGTTGCAGAGGGATTTTAACCGTCTCTGGAGAGCCTTTTGTACTCAGTGAACTCTCATCCTAACCCCACATTTAACTCCTATCTGTGGTTTATTGATAAAAAGGCTCTGCGCATTAAAACTAAACCATGTGGCTGATCCGGGATGAAGCGAGAATTTTTACCAGCTCAAACACACGAAAAACCTCCTATCGAGCTAAAAGGATGTGTCCGGGTGTGAGCTGCGGTTCTGCCTTCTATCCGATTTATGGCGTCTAATCTGAAGCAGGTGTGAGAGTGAGGCCAGCTGAACGAGATGGAGACGGGCCAGCGGAGGTGTTAGCCAGACCAGAAACACCGGGAGAGAATGAGACGGAGAGACAGACAGACAGACGGGGGGGGAGAGGATGAGATGAGTAATGGGTACAGATGACTGAAGCTGCAGACAGACAGGAAGACATTTAACATAGTGTCGGGTTTCTGAGGTTTTTTGAGGCTCTGATTATCACACAGGACAGAGCAGGAATTGGACAAAGTCATGACAGCTCAGACCTCAGTTTGGCAAAATTCATGCACCGAGGCTTCATTGACCCTAATGCCTGATCTACACTGTACCAGCCGAGACGACTATTTTCTCCTCTGCATCTTTTCTGTTGATACAGTTTGGGACAGCTGAGGCATTTGTGCGGATTTTCACTTCTTTTGAGTCACCAAATGAAACAATGTGCATGTGGCCTGGTTTAAAGTCTTACATCTGGTTTAAATAATATAAAAATCAAACAAACACACCTTTATCATCAAGTTATTAATGATTTACATAGTTTATATTTGATTACCTTGCAGCCAGTGTAACAGTCATGCCAGATTTTCAAGACTTGTGTCATATCTTTTCTCTAAATGCATTTGCAAGAAATAGTGACTATTTGACTGTCTGACAAGCCAACTACTACTGCTTAAACTGGAGGTGCATGACATGTTTTAAAAATAACCTCAAAGAAAATGTTTTATTATTATCTATTATGTCGATAATACAACAGAATTTTTAAAGAAAATTGATGCTATTTGAAGAGCGAGAACAGTTCTTTTTTGTCAGATTTTATGCTACGTGCTACGTAGCCAGAAGTCAGAATTTCCGAGCTCAGAGTCAGAAATTCATCTGAAACACCCCCCTGAAATCGGATTTTTGACACGGAAAGTCGGACGATCCTCACCAACCCCGACTTGACGACAACGTCATAATCCAAGATGGCGATGCAGTGCATCAACAGTAAAGAATAACAGTGAAAGTTTTTGTGATGTATTATTTATTAGCACTTCGAAATTAAATAAGTGGTATATGTTGTACCGCCCAACGTTTAACTGTTAACACGGTGCTATGGTGTTTGTAAGAGCAAAATACTGTGTTATGCATTGTTTACAACTAGTATAGCTAACAACAACTAACAACATTTGAAAACCGCTAATGACAGCTGACAATTGTAAACAACAGCTAACGACAGGTAACAGTAGGCGTCCATCTTTGTTTTCCGACTTGTTAACTGGAATGCTGTCAACCCGGGTGTAACGTCATTCCCAGCTCCGACATCTGACTTCCGAGGTGACTGGAACGCAGCATCAGTCTTTCTTACATCCTGACTTTCCAGTAGGTTATAGTTGGTGATCAGTATCAGCTCAAAAAGATTTACCTTGAACCGTCCTTTTCTTAGTTCCATGAACTATCTTTTGGAAAAATACTCCACAACATCTCAAAGTTAGCTCATTCACACCACAGTATGGTTTGTACTCACATGATCACCAGGTTGAGGCCTCATCAGGGAGACCTGATCGTACCCGCGACGAAACAGAGCCCAGATAGCATCCAGTTTACCCTGCACAGGAGAGAGGAGAGGAGAGGGAGGGGGTGAAACATCTGGACACATCTGGACACCAGACCCCTCCATGCCGCTGTCCATAACTTAATAAAATCCTATTAATACTGATTCTTCTGTATCAGCGAACATTTGGTCTGTGGTCCTTCAAAGCCAAGAGTCTGCAGGTTTTAATCCCAAACTAACACTACAGCAGCTGACTCGCCTGATTGGTTCCTTCCTCTCTGGCTAAAGGTTGATTAGTCACTGGGTCGTGTTTAGGTAGAGACGGGATTAATTTAAAACACGTGGACTTTGAAAAAGAAACTCTTTGGCTGATAGTAGAGCAGTTCATTTTACCGAAAACATCAATCTGCCATGGAGAGCGAGGATAAAACTGAACAGCAACAAAAGTAGCAGATTACTTCTAATACGAAGGAAAGCAGTGATAGTTCCAGCAAAAACAGCTATCTAATCTGAGGAACATGTAGTTCAACTTTAAGAGGTCTGTTTTGCTCTGTTCGACCAATCACAGTAACTCCTTAGTTTGGAGATGATAATGTGTTATTGTGGATTAACAAGCAGCAGCGTTTTGTGAGAAGCGGGCTTTCCTGAAATTGAAACTAGCAGTTAAAAGTGTTCACAGCATAATGAAGTGGTTAAACTTCTATTTTTTGACCGGTGCTCCTACATTTTACCGGTACACCTACCGATTTGTCATTGAATCACTGCAGTGCTGTTGCAGTCCTGACTCATATTGCAAATACAGCATTCAAAGCTGTAAGGTAGTTGTGTCAAAAGATAACAGTGAGTACTACTACTGTATAGAGGGCCAGTGTTGCTGCACAAAGCTGTACTGTGGTATATATCTGAAGTACAAACAGCCCTGACGCCAGTTTTAATAATGTCCCTCTGTCTGGAGAAGATGTTAAATCACTTCGGTTATATGTAGACATTGATCGTTCGGTATTTTGTGTTCATGAAACTAATGATACACAAACAAAGCCAGATCAGGCTTTATCCCTCCCTGCTGTCTTGTGAAAACTTCACAGCTCCACTCATGGTGCTTTTCATGTTTTAACCTTACTTGAAGGAGTTCGGGCCTCTCTGTGGGTTGAGAAAATTCGGCAGACCACAGTTATTTGAAACTCACTGGGCAAGAGCTCAAAAATGCAAAGCGGTCTAACTGTAAATAGGGCAGATTTTCGAGTTCCTGAAAAGCTGATATTTTGTTACGGGATAGCATTTCTGTGGTCTCCTATAGCTTCTCATGGATAAGTCAACTCATTTTAAAGCTCCACTGTCTGCTGGTCCAAAGTGAGAATGAGAGTGTGAGTGTGTTTACCCGAATGGGTGTGTACCACTTCCGGTTCTGAGGCGCCTTCTTGTTGTGAGCTTTCTTTGGTTTGGGCTCGAAAGGCTCGTACTCCTGCTCGGGCATTTTCACCACAGCGTTCTTTGGCTTCTCCAGTTTGGCCCCCTCCTCTGTGGAGCCTTTTCCTCCCCAACGCACCTACAAACCCAACAAACTCATCCATGAATATACAACAGAGTCTTTTTTATCAGTTTACTCAATTTTAGATGTAATCATGAATGTCTGCGCTTTTCATTTTGTCACCTCCATTCTTTTGATCCCTCCAATTCCTCTTCCTCCGTAGTAAGAGGCATCCACAGTGGGCCACTTCTTCTTGGGCAGGCCATCTTCATCATCTGACTCCTAGAACAGAAAAAACAAGCTTTGTTACTCGGTAATGTGCTTTTAAACTCAGAAAATCATTAGCTGCTTTTATAACCTTTACACACTTAGGGCCTGATCTACTACGATCCCAAATAGCGAGTGCTAAATTGTGTGTGCAAACTAAAAAACTGCATGTGCTACTAGTGGTGTGTTGCAGGTATGTGTACTATCATTGCATGTGCATTGATAACAGGTGCAAAAGAGGATTTTGTGTGTGCTATTGGCGGTCACCATGGAGAGTTTGTGAGAGCAGAGTGATTGTAGATGAAAAATGAAGTTGAAGCCATGAAGTTGTACCTATCGTTTTGGGGAAGCCAGCAACTGCATAAAAGGCCAGGGAAGTTTATTTGTATACCACCATTTATACACGAGGCAATTCAAAATACTTTACAGATGCAAGAAAATATATTTGAAATAAAAAAAGAGATTCAAACTATTTAAATTAATAAGATAAAGTGATCAATTTTTGCAACTATTCCGCGTTTGACCTAATTATTTATCAAAACCGTCATTTACTACGAAAACGCTTTTGCACTTTTGCTTCCTTCTCCCCGCAATGACTACAGCCATATGTGCGTAACACTGTGCCAGTTTGCATGTGCCTTTCAAACGTATTAAATATTGACGCAAAACAGCGACCGCATCCTCTCAGAATTTTTGTGCGTTTTGATGATCTACATACATTCTGCATATTTATAAAGGCAAACACGCTAAATGGATTGTGCGCTGTTTTGCTCATTTGACAGATCCAATCCTCGGTGCACCCATTTAGTAGATCAGCTTTGCGCGCGCTATCAAGTTTGCAGATGTTTTTGCACACGCAAGCCTTTAGTTGATCAGGCTGTAAGTTGGCATGGTTTGATGAGTTGCATTCATGAGTTTAAACACCCATTCTTGAAATAGACAGGCTCATATGCTAATATTGATGGTAGGTCTGAGTAACAAGAACTTAAGTTCTACTGAGTTCATTGGGTTTTTATTTCAATATACACTATAAAGACAAAGCTAACATCTTTGTTAAACTTGGGTTTTGACTTACAGGCTCAGGAGGAGGTGGAGGAGGTGGTTCTTTGATCACCTGTTGAAGGACGAGAGATAGTTTTCAGAAACACATAAATCACAGCAGCAGTACATGTCTCAGAGGTCCTCTTAAAGGCTCTTCTGTTTGTCTTGTGTTAAGACCCTATTAGGTGCTGACTGGCCCTTTGGAGTTCAGACAAACCCGCTTGAACTCTGAACAATTATCATTCGAGAGTTGCTTTTTCAAAATTGCCCACTTCCTGAGAGGAGTTGAAGTTTCTTACCACAGTGCAGCAGAGCGGCCAGAACCACCACATGAAGAGCAGAGCCAGCAGGAGGAACAACACCAGCAGAGTGATCAGGAGGATAGTGCCATCAAACTGGAAGAGGAGACACACAGGCAGGATGAGGGGACAAATCACTACTTCACATTCAGTTACAACAGCATAAAAGCCCATTTCCTTCACCAAAGTTTTCTTGGACAAATGTCGAGAAAATCGTGTAAGTGAAACCAATTTTTCAAAGCTTTCCCCAGTTGTAATAAAAATAGGAGCAGCACTAGAAGCTCAAAACATCCTGCAAAGAAGCAGTAAAAGCAGCAATAAAAGAGTGATCACACACTCAATCACTTAATGTGATTTTTTCTTCAACACTGTCACAATAAATAATCCTGTTTTGTTTTCACTGATGACAGAGGTTAGTGTAATGCCTAATATTTGATCCTTGAATGAATCCATCAGTTTCTTTGCCCACTTCAAGCCAGGCAGTCATCCATGAGCCAAACATGGTTCCCATTACAGACCACAGATGAGGATCACATGTGGCCAGACTTTCCCCTATCTGTCTTGCGGCAAAAGATGGAGGGGGGGATTCATCTGATCTCAGCAGAGGGGGGTCTGTCAGAGAGCGTGCACATGACTGAAGCCAAATGACTCTTTCTCAGAAAGTTCACCAATCAGCAGATTTTTATTTTTAACATCAAACAGCTGACACGCGGGATTTGAGAAGTAATGGTTCAGCAAACAATGACAAAAACACCAACACTGACCACATCTGTGTTTTGTCGCCCTTGAATATACAATGTGTGTTTTCTCATGCTATATGCGCATATTTTATGCACCCACCACAAAGGCTGAAACTTCTTGAAATGGCATTTTAGGGAGATTAGGGGAGGGGTTGCGGGAGGGGGGGGTTTGTGGATTTGACTTTGTTTTTGATATCTTAGCGTGTTGTTTCTAGCTTCAAACCTTCACATCTCATGTAAGCGACTTTTCCCGCCTCCTTAATCCTGAGGTGACCCCATCCTGCATGGTTTAGTTTCATGGCGAGGAGCAGCTAATTGCAATTCTATGTTTAATGGAGCTCTGTATATCATGAACCACAACACAGCCGTTTGAATCCACAGTATTTCCAAGGAAACAAAGTCATATGGAGTGAAGCAGAACAGCTTCAAAGAGCTCTCTCTCTCTCGGCTGGGTGGGAGTCTGTGGCTTTGGTCCATATGTTCCAGCATACGTGTTTTATTTTGTGAAACTGCTTTAAACTGTCTTAAATTGCGTCTTGTTTAATCTTGGTTTTGAGGGGAAGACGCTCCACCCGGTTTCACACTGACACATTTCTTTACATTCACACACCTGGGTGCAACAAGACCTGATCCAACTGGCTGTTCCCTGAGTCTTCCCTTTCACTTTCGCAACCAAAAAACTGAGAGTGAGCCATCAGCCTCGCGGTCATGAACCTGCTCCTCCAACCTTCTGCCACCCTCGGGGTTCAGAGGGCCTTCTCTTGGGTGGATCTCAACTAGAAACCCCTGTGGTTTGGCTCCCAAAAAGAGGGGAGGATAACAAAATTAAAAAAGGGAAGATGAAAAGGAGAGGGGAAACTCACTGCAGAGAACAAAACAACAGACTTCTAGGAAAAGTGTGTAAGAGCAGAGGTTGGTGAAGACAGGAGAAGCAGACGCTGGAGGGGAGGAATGCAATACAAGGCAGAATACAGAACCTCTTTATTATATCACAAACCCGTGAAATATCCTGAAAACACTTTAATCCTGCTGTTTAAATAGTGAAGTTTCTATAGTGACTTGATTTCGCCTGCTGAAACTATCCTTAGAGCTGCTGAGGTGCACAATTGACGCATCTTCTGTGCCTACTTGTTTCCCAGTGTAAATGAAACAGTTAGTCAAAGTCACATTTTCTTTGTTTATTCTTCCTCTTTTGTCAAAGAAACCAAATTCAAAATAAAGACGCAGGCAAATTCAAACGAATGGCAACAACGTTGATATTAATGATGATGATGGTCAAAAAACTGTTAGCTTCTCCAGCTACCGACACACCTGCCACTAATTGTGTTTTCTTCTACTTATAGTCAACAAAACAGGAATTTACGCCACCTAGTTTGGCACCAGGACAAATACAACGAATGGCTCTGACAGTTTTAACATTTAAATGCCAAAAACAAACTGTATTTGTCACCAGTATTTATAAATAAAAATTAATTAAAAACTTTCCAGGAAAAAACTGTCATATATTTTGGCTATCAAATAAACATACTCAACATATTCATCTGTGCCTGCATCAAAAGAAAGATGTTCTTTTTAGTCACCATGTTCATTTCTGAATACATTGTATCCTTGAACTGAATCTGTGTGTGTCTTACTTACCTATTTATATTTATGCATCTGTTTTTAATATTTTCAGTTGTGTCAAGTTACTGCCGCAAAAAACGTGCTATACCCAGACATGACTGTTTGAAAATAGAGGTCTTTCAACAACATAACCACAGGGGACTTTAACTGTGAGACTTTGTCAGATATAAAGTGTGTTTATCATTGAATCAGCTGAGCTTTAGCTGAGTCACAATTTACAGTAATTGCCTCTTTTTTAACCACAAGTCAACAGCTACAGTTCCCTTTATTCATCCTGGACTGAAGTATCAGATAAGAGGAAAAATGCGTCATGTAAACATGTCGATCGGAAGATCCTGATCCAATTTGGCTCAATCGGGAAGAACTTGTATTCCGCTCAAGAGGGGCGGTTTATGTCAATATTCCGAAAGACGCCCATGTAAACACTTACACAACTCCTTAACCTGACTCGGTCTTCACTCTTTAGCCTTTGGTTTATTTATTGATGCCAGTACAGGAGGTTTCATTATTAACACCCTGGCAAAAATCAAAACCGTGTCTGCTCCTCCGAGAACATTACAAGGCGTACATACTGTGTAATGATGTCACATCTACACGCACAGTGCAACCTTTGACAGAATGGTAAAATAAGTAAGCAAGGGAGCCATCTAGTAACAACATTTGAAGGGAGCAAAATCCTGAATTGGATGAAGTGAGCCACTATCTCGTTCGTTGTTTTGTTGACATCACAGGCATAAATACAACTCTTCTTCTGTGGTTATTTTAGCCAAATCAGACGCTCTGCACAGGTCCAAATGCTTCTAAACGGAATCAATCTTGATGCATTTATACACAGGACATGATCGGATTATTTGACTTTGCGTCCATATAAACAGTGAATTAAGATTTTCCAATCCCTCAAATTTTTAATCAGATCAAGAAATTTTGCTTATGTAAACATGGATACATGGCTCCATGTCAGGGATCTTGCTATACGGTAATCGCTATGGTTACAGGTAAATATTTGCATCCTAGTGAGCGTCTTCAAACTGGTACATCACCCGACCTAAGTGTCGTGCATGTTAAAAACATCGTCAAAAAGCTGTCACTTACACACTCCGTTGTGGTGATGTGCACGTTGCTGCTGATGAAGGACAGGCCATCATTCATGCTCACCTGGAGGTAGATCACCCTGAAACGAAACAGCAGACACACGCTGTGAAGAAGTCTGATCATGTTGGAGCAAACATCTCAGTCTGTGATCTACATAACAGCAGTATTTTATTTAGTCTGAAGCATTTCCCCCACAGATCAGTTTATTTGACCAGAATGAGGTCATTTGAACTTTTGTTCACACTAAATAACGTCATCGAGCTGCTTGCTAACCATGAGCGGATTTTTTAGAGGTGAAGATGTAATTTAAACCAACAGGCAACAACCACAGAACTCAAGGGAGAACGAGCTTTACTGGATACTGAAGCTGAAAAAAGAGTCACATCTGGACTGATACTCATGTTCGGCTCTTTTGTCTCACGTTGCAGAATTTAGAGAATAATATTTGACTGTTTGCAGCTGCCAAAAGGAGCTACCTGTCTCAGTCCGGCATAAGAGCTCCTGGGTAAAGTCGAGTGACTTCTGTTTATGAGCCCTGTTTAACTTCTAATTGAGCAATT
Organism: Xyrichtys novacula; assembly: GCA_962446985.1. Classification (NCBI taxonomy): domain Eukaryota; kingdom Metazoa; phylum Chordata; class Actinopteri; order Labriformes; family Labridae; genus Xyrichtys; species Xyrichtys novacula. The sequence continues at coordinate 13,500,029 of OY660882.1, read as the reverse complement.
TGAACTTAAATGAACCAAGTACAAAAGTTTTCCATTGTGGTTAAAACAGGAGAGAAAAAAACAAATAAACTGTAGGTGTGATCTCGTTACCGACTGAGCCACACAGCAGCAAGGAGGTCAACTTGGGATAAATGAACTTGAAATGGAAATACACAAAAAAAAAAAAAAAAAAAACACAAAACCTGCTGGTCGGAAATTTGTTTTTATGATTCTGGGCAGGTTGTGTATTTTTCCAAGACATGACACCATACTAATGGCACTCTGAGGAATGAGAACAATCTTTGCCACCAGCCTTTTTTGAATACAGCCTGTAATCTGTACTTAAAGCTCCTTAAGTTCTAATTTCCTTTAAGGAAGGTCAAATGCATTAAAGTAAAACTCATATATTCCCTTGAACAAAAGGTATACTCTGTCAAAGCATATCTTTGCCAATCATGCAGTTATGCACGGTGAAACTCTCAGGAGCTCTCAGCCTTTCAGATGTTTGGAACTGAATGAGACTTTCTTGATGGTCCGAATCCTTTCCTCCTTGCAGTGTGGAAAAACAATTCTGAGAATTTCATGTGACCTCCAATGGCCTCCTCCAAGCGAGTCCTCATCCAGCCCTTCAAAACATGTTGATGAAAGGTATTCATTAGAACCCCCCCACAAGTTCTTGTTTGGTAAAGGGCCATGAGCTTGTAAAAGGGGGGTCTAGAAGATGAAAAGAAGACCATTAGACTGATAAAGTTGGCTTTGCTCTGACTCAGAGAGCTGTCTGTCTGTCTGGTTTAGACAGAAAGAGTGGGTGGAGATGTAGAAGAGCTGGGTCAGTGGGTGAGGTTCAAACAACACATGGACCTTCCTGGCGGCAAAAAATATGCAAACTAAGGGTCTGAAACATCAAAACAAGCTTCAGAGGGGCAGTTCTTGCTTATGTTTTGATCATCTTTGAGTGGTAAAAGGTCCAAGTCTGAGTGCAAACAATGACAAAAAGCAGAGTTTGACCATAAACAGTTGGATGTGAAACATTCCTGCAACAAAAAATGAACTGAGCTCAAGATAAAAGCCATAAATACAACAGCAGTGACATATCACAGGAAACCGCCGTGAATGTAAACATTGTTGTTGAATTTGCTGATCTGTGCACAGCTGCTGTTTTAAGCCAAGAACAACAATGTGTTATTATGTCTCCCAAACCTTTCAAACCTCCTTCCCCTGTCTGTGGCACCCGGCCCCGAGAGGCTTTGTCATACAAGAGACAGTCTCTGAACTAGGTCACAAATACGAAGCTAAATTCCAAGAGATCTTCTGCAGCTTCAGGGCCCTGATGCTTTGAGCAAGTTTTACTCTACAGAAGTAAACAGAGCACTACGCATCAGACAGAGCACAGGCTTTTACTGGTAGGTGGCGCTACAGATCAAGTTATCATCAGACAGCCAAGAACTGACTCTAATTCTAAATTGAATGAGAGTAACATCAGCTCGTATTGCTAAGATAGCACAAAAACTACAATGTAAGGCAGACGCTGATATTCAGATCTTCAAGTGTTGGGAATTTCATCATACTTCTGAAATTTGAAGCAAATCAAACATTGTCATCATGTGTCAATTATACACAAGGTGGCGCTATCAGAGGAGGTGAAAGTTTGCGTAACCTGTTTTATGGTGAGATACTGAGGTTCACCATGTCACCAGGCACATGCCCTCCACTTAAACACTGCAGTCGTCACAATACTGCATCATCACGGTCTTATGGCTTGTCTAACCACATGGGACTCAACTTTCAAGGTGAAGCTTTGGACAGGGAAACTCTTGGATCCTTGCACCATTTGGTGCTAAGGCCCTAATCATCACTTTTTGTTGCTTTGGATCATAGACTGTATATACTGTGGACAACTTGGTTCCACCTTCCACCTTGGTTCCTGAAACCACCATGCAGTAGCATTGTACTCATTCCATGGAAGAGTCCTCGAGAGTCGCTGTGATGATGCTCTGCTCAAACAGCATATCCCCTGGGTGAGCTATGCAATCTTCGTACGCCCATAGGCTGTATTAGGTGTCAATCATGGAAAACATGAACCCCCTAATAGCTTTTAAAACGGAGCTGTACAAAAAAAAAAAGGACTTGAGCACAAACCAGTCTGACAGTAACTACATGTCAACATCTCAACCAGGGGGGAGAAAAATGTATATTCTGTGTAATAAATTTCTAAAGTTTGTCCACAGCCCCATAGGGATTGCTGGAGGAGGCGGGATTTATGACCTATACTTCAGCCTGCCACCAGAGGATGCTGTTCTCGCGGTGGCTACACCCAGCGAGGAGGCAGACGGCATCCATTCTATATACAGTCTATGCTTTGTAAGGGTAAAAAAACTTTGGTTTAGCCAACTGCCTTTAAACTAAAAAATATGAAACTGACAATCAACAAGGAAAGGTGTGATGCTGCAGAGTCCAGAAAATACCCATTTGATGTAACTCCTTGGGTGTATCTCGCCAGTACTAATTGAATTTCTATAAGTGGGAATGTAACAAATGATTAAATGAAGGAAACAGGATACTAAAAGGAAAATGTTAAGATATGGAGTGACCAGAGAGAACTGACCAGTATGAATTAGAGGATGTGGAAAGGAAATGTGGCTTTTAGAGCACCCTGTCTGACAGCTGTTAAGCAAGGAAATAAACCAGACAGACAGGCAGCACAGGCATGGACACACACACACACACTTGAACTAGACACACACTATAGTTTGTCTGCTGCTTGCTAGGTGGTGTGGGTCAGTCTGCCTTCACAAAATAACCCCACATAAAAACTCTGAGTAATGTGACATAACCTGTATGACTCTTTTTATTTACAGAGCTAGTCAAACATAGCTGCTCTGATGTCATGTCTAGGATGACAAATTTACCAAGTATACTCACACAAAATAGAAAAAGATGCACCGCTGCAGCGAAGAAGGTTTTGAAGTGAGTGAGTGCACTGCAGAAATTGAATCTGAGAATACAAACAGCTGCTTAACAGTTAAAATAAGCCAATCAGTCTGGGTATTAATGTAGAAGTTTGAGCCCCCTCTATCTTAAGGGTTTTCAAACTGCTGCACTTGAAAGACCCGGCTAGCTGCTGCACAGCTTTGATCAGCCAGAAGTGGTCAAGAGGACTGTTGAGAGAGAGCTGGAGACTGACAGGGGATGAAACGTGAGGTTTGTGTGTGACAGGGACAAATAAAAGACAGATACACACAAAGAAGTGAACAAGCGGGCAGACGGTGGAGGTAGGGGGCTGGAAAACAACCAGGGAGGTAAAACAGTGGGGGGAAAAGAGCCACGGTGGCACTGAAAGTCAAGGCAGAGCTGGAGAGAGGGGGAAGGGAGGGAAACAAAGATAAGTGTGGGACTGGGGGAGTCAGGAGGTGGAGGGGATGGGATGGAAAGTTTGGGGAACTAAGGCAAGAGCAGAACAAATATACAAAGGCAGAGCTGACCTGGATTGATGGGAAGTTTAAAGGAAGCAACAGGTCAGCAAGTACTCTCAGTTTTACGATCCTTCTCATAGAGTATTGATTAAAACATCAAGACCTCAGTCCAGGTACTTTAAATCTTTCCCCAAAGTAGCTAAACTCAAATCCCTTTATTCCACCTCACTGCCAGAGCAAATACTAAATAAACTGTAAAATGAGATTCATAACTTCATTGGGGCTATAAAGAGAAGAAATCTGTGTCAGAGTCCTACAAGTATGCCCCCACCAACACAATTACAGTTACATAAGGTGTGTTTAAAGCGTCATCTCCTCCCCTCTTTTGTCTCCATGTAGTTTAAAGTTTATAACCACTGTCCGCTGAACCCCCTCTGTGGTCTGTTGTACTTTTCTCCTCATAAAGACTTTGGTTAGAGAGGTTTGTGGATTGTTGATTTTGGAGGCTGCTGTGGCTCTAAAAAGAGAGCAGAGCTTATACAGAGTGACCCTGGCCACGGCCAAAAAGTGAATGTTTGAATAAAATAACCTCAGATGTCGCCGTATTCTCAGCCTGCCACCTTAGACTTCTCTCCATGAAGCCAGAGAACACAAGAGAGACGGATACATGCTTTTTTCCCCCTAATGTGTGGCAATAAATCTGATACTGAACTAAGAAATACATGTCACATTATCAGATCTCTCCTTATTTAATTGAGTCTGAGGCCAGCAGATAACTACAGCTGAGGTCAGGAGTTTGTTTTCTCACACTAAATTCTCAAGATTCTCCAGAGTTATGCACAGAACAGTTTACAGGACTACATGATTAGCTCAAAAACTATATATGGTATACATGTAGAAAGAGTTTAAAAACACTTTGAGCAGCTTTATTTTTGTCACTTTTGTCATGAACATAAAAACTGTGATTTAGCAAATAAAGGACTGACTCCTTTTAGATTTCTAGGTCTCCATTCCTGCCTTGCCTGTGCCTATAAATGCCAGAAACCAATTGTTTCCACTTGTTTTTACTGCTCTGTCCTAATTCAGGACAGAAGTAGGACAAATAGATGAAGGGTGTACCACTGCATGTGCTGGCACAGCTACAGAGTCTCTTATATTTTGCTAAGCTGTACTGGGATCTCCAAAAGAGGAATGTGGCCTCCGATAGGGATCATAAAAGGAGCTAATGTATGGCAGGCTTCTCCTGGTCTGTGCCTACAGACGCGTGTCTGCATACACGTGTTTCCCTGAGTTTGTGGCAAAGAATGTGATTTAAGATGCACAGTCCAGCCAAGAGTTGTGAAACACAAGACTGCCTTTGAGAAATCTAAAAGTAGTTTAATCATAAAGTCATAAAAGAAGCACTTACTTCCCGACTTCATCAATGACAGGAGCTGGACACAGTAAGAACGTGTTTTCTACTCCCGCTGGCTTCTCGTCTGGAAGGAAAAAACAGACTAATAAATCTACTTTCCTCAAAAGTAGACTCTTCAGTTTGAACTTACTAGGAAATGACTGATGGTAGATTGTTAACATATAAATGACAAGATAAACTGGCAAGAAGAAGATGTACTCACTGATTGTGATAGTATCGTTGATTTTGAAGCTGCAGAGCACCTGGTCGATGTTTCTGGCATGGAGGAAACCGTTTCCTCTCACCACCACTTGGAAAGACTCTGGTTACACAAAACAAATTGATGTGTTGACATATTAAAGCTCCTGTGAGGATTTTTAACTAGTTATAAAACAGGCTGAAATAAACACTGATGCTGAATGATATGACCTACAAAAGAAGACCTAGACAAGCAGCAACAGGGCTGACTTTTCCTAATAATATAACTTCAGTATGTGCAACTGGGTAGATATCAAAAGAGGCGAAGAACAGTATGACGACAAAAAGAGTCTGTTTTGACATTTTCTTATGTTTGACTTTTGAATGAACCTATGCATGTACGGGACAAAATCAACCAATAAATTAAATGTTTTCTTTGTCCACAGGGGGAGCCAAAACTAACTCGAACAGAAAATTCCTCAGAAATGCTCAAAAAAATCTGAATCATGATGAAAACCACTTTTTAAAACTGTTTTTACTTTCATATAAAACTTTACAGTTACATTTCCTGCCATTGTTAAAATCCAACTTGCTTGTATTTGATTATAAATGCATTTTTCTGTGGTCAGTTTCAAAGAGTCTATAGAGATGGATTCAAGGTTGACCACTCTGGGCTGCAAAAAGCTTGTTTGGGTTTTTCACACTAAATTACACACCTGAATATAGAAATATACAAAATACATCTCAGTCAGCTCTTCTAGCACAAATCAAGGCCAATCATATGACAAAGTTTTAAAGATAAATGGCTCTAACTTCAATATATCAGCTGCTGTCTATAAATTAGAGAAACTGCTCTGCTGTAAATTAGTGAAAATGAGACTGCAGGACTGAGCATCGATCATTGTGGCAATTGACAGGAGACTAATATTCTGTTTCAAGTAAAATATTTTTCCTCCAGAGGAGTGAAAGTAATTTACTGCTTAATAAAAGGCATAAGCAGATGTGAAGAGCTGTAAAAGTTCCTTCTGCTTTTGCCAGTGGTATTTAATCAAGCTCAGCTTTTATCTGTTCATTGGTGTTTTTCATGTTTGTTTAATGCTGCTATAACTGCAATAATCTTTCTCTGGCAGGACACTAAAGGATGGTGTCTATTTGACATTTCAGCTGCAGCCAACATCAGCTCTGCCAGTCTCTCATGGTCCTTCAATGATCCCTTTAATGAGGCCTCAGATATTATTCCCACTGCTCTAACTTGTCCCAGTAGATTTCCTGTAACTGACCTGGATGCCCATATAAGGTCGCTTTTCAATCTGGGATTGTCATTACTAAAGTGAGAGTCGGGAAACTGGGCACTCGGTAATGAAATTAACAACAGTTACAGAAGTGATGGGTGGCTGGTGCTGCTGGATGACTCAGGGAGACCCACTTAAGTGCATGTGTGATTGTGTGTGTGTGTGTGTGTGTGAGTGTGTGTGTGTGTATGCAGTGCCCCACCTCCTGCACACACACTGGAGGGCTCAGCTGCTAATATTTCAATGCAGGATTTCTTGATGATCTGAAGGCGGGACAGAGAAAATACAGGGAACATATTTACAAATGTAAAACAAAAGAATGTATGAAAAACATATGAAAAGAAGTCAATGGTTTAAAGAAGGAACTAAAAGCTCAGTATAGACAGACAAATTTACTTCATCTCCTCTCGTGATAGGACAACTTAAAGACTGTCTTTTTACAAAAACTATATATGGGCCAATACTCGGTGCTACCTGTGAATTCTTTCGTTGTCAATAGGGGTGTCCCAATACAACTTTTTTACTTCCAATACAACACATATTGTAGCCTTCAGTATCGACCAATACCAATATTGATCCGATATTGGCACATACTTGTGTTTTGAACTCAGTTGCAATGTCTTTTTTGGACTTCAACGAAAAATATCGCCACACTGCCAACATCAATCTTACTTCTTGTTACTTTCTGTCACCTTCGTACACACTGTTGTTATGATTATGTGGGCTCTGCATGATGGATCTGGGTGCTGCTAGGTAGAGGTGATGGAGTGGACTCTGGAATGGACTGCTTGTATCGGAGTGCTGCTATAAAAGATTTTAGATGCAGGCCGATATAATCCAATTCAATATCGTATCGGGACGTAGTTGTAAACCTCAATGTGGTGAGTGAGTTGAGAGATGACTGTGCTGATGTAGAGTCAATCAAAGGTACTGTAAATGTAAATGTATGTGAGCATGTGTACAGCCTTTTCATGACCTTACATTGCAGAAATTCATCTCTGCACAAAGAAGAGTTTGTTTACCGAATCTATGACTCCTCGGAGAGCATGGAAGCCGCCCAACACGGGAAACACGTGCTCGATGGTGTCTGCGATGGTGGCCAGCTACAGCGGGAGAGAGGTAGATGAAGAGGTTTGTATAAAAATAAATAAATGAAGATAAAAATAATAAATAAATAAAATTGTATAAAAAAGAGAAGCAAAATCCTAAATAAACAACTTGTTCAAAATTAAATAACAGGCCATTTTCAAGTGTTTCTAGCTGTGGTGCAGTTAACAACTAGAGTATAACACTGAGCTGCTGAGATTTAACGTTTCTTGACAAGCCAAAACCGGCTTCAAACGTGCTTGTGAGTCTCAATTTTAAGAGACTCTAGACCAGATGTTTTTCATCGAATGAGTTTTAAGTCTGCTAAGAACAGTCAAACAAGAGAAACCTGCTGGAACTTATGACCGCATCATGTATTACCTACAGTCAGGTAACAGGACCATTTACGATCATCAAATAGCGCCAAACTGAACTCGAGGAAAACCATGTCTGGTTATTTGAGGTCTTCCAGCCTTTATGAGAGACAAAGCACTCAGCTCTTAAAACTGTTCATATTCATTTCTCGACCCTGAATCCAACTCCACATCATCATGTTGAGGTTAACCGTTTCGTATTATTCAAGGTTCTGACTTTTCTTCAGCTCAGCCTTGTGTGTTGGCCTGTGAGGCCGCTGAAGTAAGATCACCTGTATTAGCTTTCAGGAAAGTTTAAATTATGGGTGAGACAGACTGCGCAGAGTGGAAGGAGCAGGGTTTTGGATGTTTTACCAACTCTGGATTCCTGATTCCTGATCATGTGGTGTGCCCAGTAAACTAAAACAGGCCCGCAGATGTTTGAGATAGTTCAAGTCGATAGGACTGCCAAGGTTTTTACCTGTGTCTCATTGAAATCTTTCACACCAACACAGTACACAATAGCTCCAAGGGATCTGGCTCTCTCTGCCTGTGGAAAGAAAGAGAAAATAAAATGTTTATTTCCTGAAAAGTTGCACTCAAGCAGGGCAAACATTTCTGTCTCTAAATGAGCCTTGTATCTTATACTTAAATACAGCAGGTTTCAGGAAATTGATCTTAGTGTGAGGTTTACCTCCTGCTGTGCTGTGATGAGCTGGTGTTCCTGCAGCTCTCCATCTGTCAGTGCAATAATCACGCTGGCTGTGCCTGGAAAAAAAAAATCATACAGACAAGATTTAGCCTTTGCTGTACTCGACAGTGTTCAAAGTTTTTATAAAAATGATTGATCTGATGCTTACCAAAATTCTCTTGGTTAATCTGCTCATTTGCCTTTAAATGATAAGAGAAAATACAGCTTTTATTCTGAGATTGATGAACATGTGAACAAAATAACACAGGTGAAATATTTACAGATTTTTAGGCGATGACAGACTGTTTAAATGTGCTTTATATTCATACCCAAAACAGCTTAGCTATTAATGAGAAAGTCATATGGTTATAATATTGGTATCTTTACAAATATGACATAAAAAATGGCTTTGAGGAGAAAAAAAGATTGTAAAAAACAAACAAAGTAAGAATGCACTGCTGCTATCAAATCATAAAGCTGTAAGCCATTATCTACACAATATTGGATACCATAACCATAACCTCCATAATTCATAACACAGCAATGAAGGAGGGGGCCAGGAAAGGCAACTAGAGGAAGGACTGACAGCTCCCTTGACAGCCCCCACCCCCCACAGCACAGCCAGAACCTCAATGTTTGACATGAGGTGAAATACTCACTTTGTGCAGTCCAAGGTGCATAAATGTGTCTCCACCAGGGATCTCTCTTTTCAGAGCGTTCAGCCCTTTTCTGATATTCACCCTGCAGAGAGGAAAGACAGCAGAGTTGGTTTCACAGCGCAGTCCATCTCCCCCTTTCCTAATTATTTGCATTATTTTGTTTTTCTCCTTTACTACTATGTTTAGATGATTTGCAGTTATCTGTGGTAAATGAAAACCCACATCCGGGGATGACGGCAGGTAGAGATTTCATTTTTTATTCAGAAAACTCACTAAAAACACAGCATTTTGATCAAATAAGAGGTGGTCGCATCAACAGCAAGAACATCTGCTTTCCCATTAGTCTGAATGTTTTTACCTGTTTTCTGTCAGTTTCATGATGGTGGATGCTCTGGAGGAGAACGTTATGAAGGACATCCTCAGCATAGGACTGGAAGAACAAGATAAAAGCAGCATTGTCACTCTGCAGACCACATGTTTGAGGGTTTGGTTTTAATAGTGTGCAGCAATAAAATCCCTAAAGATGGACCCAGTACTAACAATATCCTGCCAAATGTTAATTCACAACATATACATCAAACATTTCCATATTGGCTGACATTGATCAGATATATCATGTCAATACTTTGTTTGAGCTGTTCTGAAACATGTTGTTTGCCGCATAAACATGAATCAGTTGGCAGTCCCCATTGTTAGCTTTAGTCTCATGCCAGAATTTCCAAGAATAGAATACTTATGGATGAACTATTTCACATTATTTCAGTTCAATCCAACAGCCTGTGGGGGAATTTTCTTTCTGTGTGCAGTCAAACAAGGTAACACAGCAGTGAAAAACATGTTAGAGTTTGTGCTAAGGCGTGGGGTTTTGGCTCAGTTTGCGTGACAATGACCTAAAAGTTGAAACTGGAGCTGTGTCAACAATCTATAAAAGCGGAAAACTTTGTTATCTTTGTTTGGACATGGACAATCATACTTAGAAGGGAATAAAAATGCAAGTAAACACACAGCTGTCTGAAAATAATGTGTTGAATGGTTTTTGAGAGAAGTAAATAAGTGCAGATTTGTGCTGCTAAAGACGTTCTCATGTTTGTTTAAAACTGAAAGTATGAAGAATATGTGTTGATTCTTTGTTATGGAGAAACCACAAAGCTCCAGGTGTTGTTGTGGCTTTCAAGCTGTACGGACAAAACAAAACCACCCAAGTGCAAAAACACAATTCTGAATTTAGTACAATCTTACTTCTCTAATGTTGCATTATACAACCACATCTGCAGAGAAGGTTCAGATACACAATGTCAATATAAACAGAATTTGATGGTTTCTGAATCATTTTTACATGACATGTTTGGGTTAGGGTTACAAAAAGGTTTGTAAAATGACTGGGAAGAAAAAAGGCAGCCCAGAGAGGCTGCGTCTCTTTGAAGTAAAGGCAGGAAGAGGTTCACCACTCTGTGAGAGACTGTGTGAGAAAATAGTTTAACAATTAATGGTCAAATTGCAAAGAATTGGGGAATTGCATCATCTGTAGTACTTAAAATCATGAAAGGAATCAGAGACTTGGAGTAAATCTCTGTGTGAAAGAGACAAAGCTGAAAAACAATACTGTACATCTGCAAGTACTGCATGTAAAACACAAATGGCTCTTAAGTCGAAATCACTGCATGAGCTTAACATTGCTTCAAAAAACAACTTTTGTCTAAGCATGCATTTAGTCACCATGGGAACAAATGAAGCAGAAAATGATACCATGCACAGGGGAAACTGTATATTGGTGTGATCCAGAAACAGTAGGCAGATTTTAGAGAACACATTAATTGTGCTGAAACTAGTACGTTATATAGGTGAATGATTAAAGTGATTAACATGCACATTGCATTAAGAATTCTACACACAGAATACACATCTGATATGGCTATATCAAGTCAAATATTAAACTTTTTATACAGTGAAATTGACTTTTCCTCTACTCACTGAATTAATCTTAATTCAGGCTGCTCATATGAAGAAAGACACAAGCCTGTAGTCATTGCCTGTAACCACACGGCTTCCAGACATCAGTTCAACCACTGCAGGGACAGAGGGAGACTTCAGCCTGGGTGCTGAATGAATTAGCATATGGCTGTAGCTGCAGGGAAATATTTTCTTTTACTTTACCGGGGTGACTGCTGTGTAAAGTGTGTGTTTCTCTTTAGTGATCTACAACCCGGGAACTGCAGGAAGTTTAGTATAAAAAGACACAAGGCTTTTTTGGTGTGTAAATGTTACAGTACTGAGCTCACTCTTTGAGCTCCCTCTTTCCTTTTTGCAACAAATCTGATTGGTTAGTCAGCATGCTTTTTCAATTCGCCTCTTACCTTTTAAATTTCTCTGCTAAATTCTCCACAAAGTAGTAGATTTCCTCCCAGTGATTCTTCACACTGCCAGACCTAAAGACAAGGAAAAGAGAAGAATTAAAATACACAGCATTAAGGTAAGACTGAAGTAGTTCATATAAGGTTATTAAACTTCCAACCCACAACATGCATCAATGCCAGTGCAGTGACTAAAAGGTTTTCCACGAAACTGTGAATGCAGCAAGTTTCCCTCAGTAGCCCAGCACTTTTCATGACACTGCTAGCATAAAAAATTGGCATTGCTTGCACAATTAAAAGGTAATATATCGACCGTAGAATAAAATTTGAGTGAGTTAATGATTTTTTCAGCAAACACTTAATACCAAGACCCAAGCTTTGGTTGGATTCAAACTTTACATATGGTAGAGCAGTCACACAAGAAAAGTGCAGCTTTGTTAGCCAAATACAACAGGGGGTAAAATCATCAGCTCCACAACATGGAGAACAAGCTGTTCTTGGCCAAACACAACTATTTATCCTGTTACTATAACTTTATAATCATTCATTGCATTTGTAACGAAAGGTATAATCCTCCATTATTCACTCAACGGTGAAAATAGAAGATATCTTTTTATCAACAGCTAACATGCTATTTAGCTTTCGGACTAGCCTCTCTGGCTGGTATCACACAGACTGCGGCTACTTCTGGCCTACTAATACTGAGACTGGGTTCAAGATACTCACACGTGTGGTGTGTTATTTAGCACCCTCCTGTTTTCTAAATGAGACCCTGGAGGCTAAGGAAAGAGGTCCTGATCTCCCAAGGGGACATCCATAAAACTGGACGCTCTCCCTATGGAGCTCCCTTCATTTCCTTTAGGCAGACTGTGTGTATGTGCGCATGTGTTTGTGTTAATTTTATTAAGAGGGATGAAAGCTTCCGGCATGATGAGACCAGCCAGCAGGTCAATAATTAGCTAACAAGTAGGCCACAGAGATGACACATGGGAAATTAACTAATTGACTGTGGTTAAATCAGAGGCCTTAGAGGTCTCAGCTTGTTAAGAATAAAAGGTGCAAAGTTGACTGACTGTTGTTTTAGGTGCAGACTAACTGACGTAACGTTTAACACGAGAGCACTGGCCAGCTAGAGTGATGTGATGTTTCTGTTTGTGGGGCAGAAGGTCAAAACCAGTTTTTATCCACTGGAATTACACGGATTTCATTATGTGAAGTGCTTTGAAAGGGATTAAGAAAGATATTGAGCTCAAGATGCTGGAAATACATGATAGAATACCCTTCAATTTAGCACATATACATGATACGACAGTGCAGCATGTAAGAGAAAAAAAAATACAGAGCTTTGAGGCCAAACTGACAGAGTGGACGAATATAACTACAAAGTGGTAACATGACTAACCTAAAAGACAGTTTTCAATTTAAGTTTCCAGGTTGTAAAACTCACCACCAGCCACATCCAAAGTATTTTTCTCTGACGTTGTGCATCCATTCAGTAAAAGCTGGTAAATAAGACCATATTTTATAAGAGTACAGGGACCGTGTGTCCAATCAGTCCAGTCCAAGAAACAAACCTTGAGGAACTCCATGACTAGCTTTGGTGCTTAGATGGGACATATGTTCACACTGAGATTGAGTTGATTAATCTAGCTTCTTTTTCTGTTGTTGTCTCTTCACACAGTCACCTGAGACAGCTTACCACCACCAAGTTTGCTTCAGCTTCAGCTTTCAGTTTGTGAAAATACAGTTCTTCCCTTACCACTGTGCTTACACAAAGTGGATCAAATTGGGTTCTTGTAAATGTTTTTACAAAGTGTATAGAAAGGGCTTGCTGTGTTGAATTTAATGAGATTGTTTTGTGAGATATGTATGCACACATACATGGTTGTACAACGCTTGGTGCAGCATTTCAGACACCGCTAAATACTTTCGTCTGATGGTCATTTGATTAAATAAATGACATGATACTAAAATCTTTGAAGTAAAACTTAACTCAACAGTTTGAAACTGGCTGTATGGGAGTCGACGTGGACCAGACTAAACACAGACTCTGTTATCTTAGCTTACCTTTTGTTTGTAATAGTTTCTAGTTCCCTCACAAATCTGTTTGAGTCTCATCTAGACATAATAAACAGAAAGAACAGTTTCACAGGATTTTCCTGCTTCTTTGACCTGATCAAAACATTTGTTCAGTAAATGAGATAAGAGGAAAAAAAGTTAATTTTCTCTACAGTGTGTTTCAATAATTTGGAGACCTCATGATACAAGGACAAAGCAAAAACACACGTCCTGGGACTTGCTTTGAAAAACAAAAGTTTTCTTCAGACCCAAAACTTGCAATAGAAGTGGACTGTGACTAATGTTGCTGGGCTGAGGCTGACTCAAGGTTGTACCCCACTGTGTTTTTGTCTTATTGCCTGGCAGCAGAGGGATAATTTCTCCAAACTAAGGGGGAAATATTGCCAGGGTCAACCAGGGACTTTCCCATCATGCATCACACACTTTCAACTCTTTGTACTGCAGAACAGTAATCTATCTGCTCTGTTTGACAGGCTGAACATTGTAACTTACATGCTGTCTTTATGTATTCTTCCAAACATGAATTTTTCACTTTAAGGTTGGCCACAAGAACAGCTTCTGTTGTCGCACAGAATAAACAAGGACATACTTCTGCAGATGCAAGACGTTTGGCCTTAAATACCCCGAACAAACTTGGTGCAGTCGACAGCATTTTAGAGGAATCAGGACCAAAAACAGTAGCAGACCCAACAGAAATGACTCAGATCCAAGGAAAACAAACAGATTGATTGCTCCAGAGGAAGTAGAAAACTGGGTTCTGCAGAAAGAGTGGAGCAGTGCATCACTGCCAACGCTGCAGGCTCAGGTTTGAGCACCCTTGACCACCCATGTTGGTAAAATCCAGACCTCCACCTTAAATACATACTTATATAATGTTAGCTTTAATGCTATTTTTCCTTTTGTTCTGAACAGATGCAAACAGGGGCAACTTAACACCCCAACCCCAAAGCGTCTCTGTAATCTGTTGACGCGGCTTCTTCTTCAACATCACGGCTACACATTTTCGAACTGGCTGTGCAACAAAAGAGGACAAGACCTTTCAATGGATGCTGAAGTTTCCCAAATTATGAAAAGCCTGGGCTGGGGGAGGAGGAGGAGAAATGTTTAGCTTGGATGTTCAGTAAAATGTGCAGCGCAAACAGAAATAGTCACATACACAGACAGCTTCTGACCTGAGGGAGCAGCAGGAGCCAATTTCTTTGTGTAAATTGTTCCATTACAGCAACAAAGTAGGGGAAAAATTAATATAAGTCTGTCTAAACTTTCCATCAGCCCCAGCAGGGGTGTTGAGATCAGTCTTGAGTATTTATTTAACATCAGGGTGAATCTGAGGACTCCCACTTTTGGTTTTAAGCTGCTTATCTTTATTCCTCAACCACAATGGCTCTTGTTTGCCTTGGAGCGGTTTGGTTGTCTGAGGTAGCTGCAGTCGTGGGATCCAGGCCTAGCTTGCAGTTTCACTCACCTGTCTAAACAGTGTTGGGAGAGGAAGTGGTCGATTTCTTTCTATGATTCTTGGTGAGGCTATTTAATGCGGTGCCTTAACCTCCTGTAAATCTTTTGATCTAATTTTAATGATCTAAGTTCATCTCTGAAGTTAAGTGGTTTGGGGTTTGGACTTAAAAGTACAGGTTTCTGAGGGGTGAGAGGCGTCAAATTTGCAGACAAAGTGATCCAGCCCAACAGCAGGTTAAAGTTATGTAATGTCACAGCAAATGATCAAAACCAAGGACCGGGGTTTTCTCTATCAGATAATTTTGAGCAAAGTGTGCAGCATGTGTCTGGAAAAAGGCCATTTGAGGGCAGAAAGTACAAGAGAGAAAAGAAAAGAGCCTGACAAAGATTTAAAAAAAGCCATATCGACAAGATTTTATGAAACTCTGCTGACTTGGAGTTAGATAAAGTTAAAAATCTGTTGGCTCCAGCGCCAACGTGTCCTCCAGAGGAAACATGCCAAGAATGGTTCAATGACGACTTTGAGTGTGAGGCCAAGTTTTTCTCCTCCAACCCAAATCTGAGTTTCAGCCAACACAGCTGATGAAAAACAGCCAGAATCACCAACAACCAAAGCTGGTGGTACATGATTGAATTACTGTGTCCCTGACATATCCACTGTCATGATGGTGGCAAAAAACAGGTACGGAAACACAAATTACAGGAAATAAATGAGGAATACTCTTGAGTTATTGTATAGGTAAGAGTATCCTGAACTCTTTGAACTCTTTAGAGCAAGACTAAAAAGCTGACAGATACTTGTTATGGTAACATATGAGGAGCTGATGTGCCAGTTAGGGGTGTCCAGATACAACTTTTTGACTTCCGATACGATACCGGTATTGTGCTGATATCGGAGATTTTAGATGCAGGCAGATATAATCCGATATTCGTTTCTTTGGTGATATCGGACTGATATCCAATATTAATATCATATTGGGACACCTCTAGTGCCAGTTCTCCCTGAGGTATCAAGAACCATGATATTTTTTTCTGTCCCTTTTTCGATCATGTCTTTGGTAAAGACACAGATAACTTCTAAATATACCTGAAGACAGACATTTGTTAACCATCAATCAAACTGCTGTTGATATAAATGGTTGCTTTTGCTTCTAAATCTGTATGTGCCTTAAACATGTACCCTTTGATTTCTTTTGTTGCTTCATCACTGCGTCAAACATTAAGAGACATACTTTGTTGTTTCCAAGCTGACGTGTGCACAACAGTTAGTGATACACACTCATTACTGTTCAGTGATACAAAAAAGGGAGGAGATAAAGGTTATCCAAGAACAAAAACATCTTCAATCTTCTTCAGCGATGACTTTATTTTCTGACTTGGTTAGATCTGGAATGACTAGATCTGCAAATGAGTCAATGTGTGCGTCAAGTGTATGTGTACGTGTGTGCTGGAGTGTGTGTCCGGGACTATCAGAGTGTGTTTATACTTGGGAGTATTTTGTGTAATTTACAGTAATGCTGACCATTTCAAAATACTGACACTCCTTGGAGAGTGTAAACATCTTGGTTTGGTTGTATTGCCTGCAGACTCTATTCTGCATGCTATTTCATTTTTCATTCATTCACTGTTCCACTCGCACATGTTCCTGCACTCATTAGCTATTCTCATCACCAGGTCATATCTAACAGCACAGCAACACACCCTTATTATTAGTCTTTTTTATTAAGCTCTCTCCTCCCTTGTTCCCACATGCATGCATTTTGTGCAACTTTCCACCTTGTTATCACTGCCTAGTCTTTGCAGCGTCATCACTTTCCCCAGCTATAGACGATGTCATCAGCAATCTCCCCATCGCCGCCCAGTCTTCACAGTTTGATCCTCTCCACATGCCGACAAAGAGAGGGCAGACACCCTTTGATAGCCCTCCCTGTAGAGATTTAACCTCAAAGACACTCTGACAATAATTCAATGATGCATCACGTATAAAAACTAAATATTTATTCTGAACTCATTTACTTTTCTCCTAATTAAACAGTAAGCTAATGAGGGATAAAAGACATTTATAAACATAGAAAAAGATGAAAAAAAAGCTATAAGTATACAATTTTTTATTCTTCAGCAGAAAAAAGAAAAAAAAAACTCCCTAGGTCGCTATTTTAGTGTCGATGCCTGTAATCCGGTAACTTTAGAAAAGGATATTACAGCTGAAGCATATCTGTTTGATGTTACGCCTGTTCATAATGTCCTCTGAGACAACTGTTTTTATTTTAGCCGTTTCTCTCACAAGTTGACTCCGAACTACCCAACAATCACTTCTGTCCTGGAGGGCGATGGTATGACGGCATGTGGGAAAAAGCTCCATCAGTGTGAAGGGCTTAGTGGCTCTCAGCTTCGTTCTCACGGTTCAAAGAGTCGAGAAAGAAAAACTAAAGGAAAAAAAAAAAAAGAATCCCGGTTCTGCTAAAGAGGCTGTCTGCATTTCCAGCTGGAGCTACCCACACCACCCCAGTCTGCAGCCAATGATGGTGCTCCAATTTAACTGACTGGGCACAAGGATCTGTTTGTTTAAAACCACTAACCTACTTTTACAGCCTTTGCAGAAGTCAGAATCTTTACAGGGTGACTGCTGAGCTAATGCTGCATGTCTACTCCAAACCGGGAGGAATTTTTTGAGAACGCTTTTGAATATCTGGTGGAGAGGCATTTGAGATGTTGGTTAAAGAGATATGTGATTTTTCATTTTCAGACTTAGAGTCATGTGTGAATTATAGCCAGACGGTTTGAGTTAAAGCTGGAGCAGCATTCATCCACTTTCAAACCTCTAGTCTTGTTTTTGTCCCCGAGGACCTGAAGACAGCATGATATCATTTAACAAGACATTTCTTCCTGTTAAAAACAGCAAAGCAGCACGCTCCAAAAGACTGAATGACAAGACACAAAGCAAGTGTCATTCCACAGCTACAACGTATTCCCAAGCCAGCAGATCCCAAATATTTATGGACTGCAGCTGCAGTTCAGATTTCCACTGACTTGCCAGGAATCAGGCTACATCACCCAACGCCCAACCGGTGTGCCAACTTCTGACTTCATCAACAGTAACCAAAAAAATGTTTGCAACGATGATTACAGATCTGAAGTGTAAATAAAAGACAGAAATCAGCGCTATATGAGAGATGTGATTATTAAAGAAAACACTGAGGAGTGGCGACAATCTCCGAACAAGGATGCACAACTAACAGAACACAATGTGGAGAAATCCCTGGATAGAGGGGGCAGTGTGAGTCTGATGGAAACAAGACAGAGGTATGAAAGGAAACAGCCAGTGGAAAAAAACACAGTTCCCAGAGAAGCACACAGACTTTAACACCGACGCTGAGACTACTTTAAAGGCTACATACTGTGTGCATGCTAAGTGCTTGAAATGCTACATCGACGACTCGGCTTGCTTCACTTTTTTGGGTTCATTGGGTCATAATTAAATTCATCCTATAACCATGTTCCCCGTTTTATCTTCAGTCAGCACGATCATCTGTTCCAAGCCTTCAGAAAGAGTTAACATTAGCATTCAGTTTATACAGTAGGTGAATTCCTTTCTGCCTTATGAACACACCCAAAGCCTTTCCTCCAGCGCTGTCCTCCATATAAAACAGCACACCGAGACCCGCCTGCTCTGAATCAGCAGAAATACATCCTTGTGTGAACATATGTAGCAGTATGGGGGCTTCAAAGTATAACTCGAACGAACATCCAAATTCACCAACAAGACAATCTTATTAAAACCTAGATGCCCGCAAGTTCTGAATTATGCAGCTGGTGGCTGTCAGCTGGATATTTTTAGCCAATCTAGCTGTGTGGCTCTGGTGAAGAGTGAAGAGTTGATCTCTCTCTCAGTGGGTTGGTTGGTCAACCACACTCTGGTTTAGACCAAATGTCAGAGCAACTTATGTTACCAACTCGATGAATTTTAATAGTTGTTATAGCCCTCCGACTTGCTCTACAGCACAGCTTTTTATTTCTGAAGCACAATGAAGTTTCTTATGTTCAGTGCTTATGTAAATGTTAATACGCTGACTCCACAACAGCAGTTTTCATTATAAGAAGATATCAATATATGCTATGATCTCAAATCTAATTGGCGGATGGTTTTACTCCAAATACTTCTAGCAACTAAATAACATTAAGTGTGAGAAAGGAATGAGTATTACTGTTGCATTAAACCACATGCAATTCTAAATGGAGCGTACATATTAAGAGCTGCTTCTGGTGATTGGCTGCAGTACAGACGATAAAGCCCGCCTTCTCCATTGTGACAGATGAAACATGGGTCACACTTAAAAATCAAAATACATGTCAAATAACTTTACCTCAAACATGCTTTCTATCATAACATTTAGCTATTATTCTGCTGATGTATGTCTATTTGTTCATTTTTCTAACAAATTAGGTTTTCATTCATTACGTGATATTACAAAGATGATTGATTGACAGCTCTGTTGACAAATGCAGACTCCTGCAGCGTTCTGTGGTGGATTAGAATGCAACAGGAGTCATTGAACTTGGCATAGCCACGAGCGTCTGCTTCGAATCAATGCAAAAATCTGTCTCTTTGGACTGTAAAGGGATCTCCTACTTTTTATCTGTTAACTTCAATGTGTGTTTTGGTCAGCAGAGCCTAAGGGGTATGACGTCAGTCCAGCAGCTCCACCAGCCAGATTGCTTCTGCACATGCTTTGGCTCAACCAGTGGAATCTGTCAGCACCCATGAGGCAGTATTTGGCTTCACATCTCACAATGGGAAGAAATGATTTGAAACTTAAAGGATGTTAATGATTTTTTCTGAGTATTGGTATATTCTTTAGATGTCTTCCAAGGAAACAGGGTTGCAGCTTATGATTTTGATTGCTATACTCATGAAAAATAAGTTCAGTGGATTACTATTGCTTAAATCGTATAAATCTGTTTGATGTGTGTTCCACAATCAGGACATTTCCCTGGCTTGACATTAGCATGCTAATACTATAATGTTAGTATGGTTCAGTTCAGATTTTAAGTACAACCTCACTTTACCCCAGTGTATTTTTAGAGCTGTCAACTAGCTTCTGCATTGCAGGTTATATTTATAAAGAAATCAGTTAATCTTTTTATTTAATGAACACTTTCCTTTGTCTCAGTTTTATTTGGAGACACTTTGTGATAAAGTCATATTAACATTGTTTTTCCAGTTACTTGACGCTGGTGCAGTCACCAAATTACAAACATCTTAATTGTTCAGTGTCATTTCATTTGTTTAACCTTTCAGCTCTGTCACTGGATGTTATCTTGCAGTTTTCTTTCTCACACAAAGTGTATATCCTAACAGCCCTACTTTCTTCTAGGTGATCACATGTAGGTCTGCAGGGCATTGAGGATAGTGTGGCTCATTTCAAGCCATATTTTCCAAACCCAGTCCCAGATGTCCCAGATTTATACTGGCAACCATTCAGTCATTAGCCTTTCTTGACACACTACAGGGTGGAGCCACCCATTTCTCCCTCTCTGTCCTACATGTTGGAGCCATAACGTGACATCAGACCTTTTCTCTTCATCACTTTGAAACGTGCGACTCCTAATGGCTAAAATGTTTCTCCTTCTTTATAAACTAGACCAATCCCAGTAAGTCCAAAATATGTTTATAGTTTCTTTCCAGCTAAACACTGATTTATAGTCTCTTAAATATGCCAGTGTTTTTGGCTTTCTCGTGCTAGTGTGACTCAAGGGGATGGAAATATTAGCTGGTGGGTCAACTACCACTCTGGTCCAGACCAAAACGCCTCATAAAATACAAATGACATTCCAATCATCTGTTCATTGGCTGTAATTGCTAATTATGACACAGCCAAGATAATCCTAATATGCTCAATTAAGAGAGAAAAGGTTATAAACATCAAATCTGCTGAGCACTCCGAGTTCTACCATTCATGATGTGTTCATGAGCTCGTAAGTGAAGTCAATCAGAGCAGTAAAAATGTTGAGGTAACAAACAGCTAATATCATTAGCTAACTGTTATGATATCTCCAAACTACAGAGGTATACTCTCTATGATATCATAAAAGAGCTGAATGGATGATTACTAATCAAGTTTTATCTGCAGTTTTAGTTAAAATACTGGCTTTTGAGCTTTGGTTTATCAATGACTGTGGCTTCTCCAGCATATTCCCTCTGAATGGTTGTTACAACAGTATCTTACTTAGAGTGTCCTCAGTAACCCCAGTCATTTATGTTATGAATAAGACATGTAGGACTTCTAAATAATACTTCTGTTGACTATACAATGGCTTTTGTGGTTATTAAAGTTGCAGTGGATGTGACAGTAGCTTTAGCTCTGTAGGCTTACTATTCATCTCTGATTTAATTAAAGCTTAAGTATTCTCTTTAAGCTATGTCAGCAGGGGTATAATAACACTCAGCACTAATATTACTCCCTGCATAATCATTCTTAAACACGTCTAGTGTACAAAACTTCAAAACTTGCTGAGGTAGGGTAGTACATAAGCCATAATCTTAACTATGCTCCTTTTTCTTTCAGTTTCAGTACATCTGTCATGATATGTTCTGTTGATTTAGTTTTTCACTGTTTTTTTATTTGAATATATTTTCTGTGTTTTCCCTCATGTTTCTGTTCCCTATTGTTCCTGTGATCATGTCCTGTGAGTTTTCAGTTTGTGTTTGACCCTGTTTCCCTCATGTTGTCAGTGTTTTATTCTTTAGATCAGTTTTTAGTTTTTCTTGTTTTACTTTGTAGTAGTTGATTCCTTGTGTTTCTAGTCTGGTTTTACTTCCGTAGTTTTCCCTCCTTTGTTAATCACTCACGAGTTTCACCTGTGTCTCGTCTGCCTCACCTGTTGCTTGTTTCCCTGTGTGTATATAGCCCCTGTCTTCCCTTTGTCTTTGTTGGTTCATTGTTTGTCGGTGTGTGCGTATGCCCTAGTTGCTCATGTGATTTTGCCCCAGTGATCTTTGTGGATTTTGCCTTTTGGATTTTTCTCTTTTTGTTGCTTTACTTTTAAAACACAACTGTTTGTTGCATGTGACACTAAATTCGGCACTTGATTTGGTCTTTATGTACCAGATTCCCTGATGTAATATGCATTGGTTAGGTGACATTGTCTATGAAGGAGAGATTAAAACCCCTCAGCTTTGTAGTCCTTTTGAGCATTTTTTGTCACTCTACAGGGTCAGTATCTTCTGTGTTTTGGTGCACTCTTTCTCACACTCTTTACACCTCCCATATGGATCAACCAAGGCTCAGAGTAAAGAATGTGTCTCATAAAACCCTCTCTGGCCTGAGGGATGGGGTTGAGGGTTGGATGAGACTGGACCCTAATGAGGTTCTCCTTGTTTGAAGTCCCCAACCAACGGCTAAACCTTGTTAGTCACCCTGAGAGTGGGCACCGAAGCACGCAGACAACCTAACAATAGCAGCTGACACTGAAAAACACATTTTGTGGCCTAATTCACAACATGTGTCAGTGTTTACCACATAGCACAAGCCGAATACAGCCGTCCACATCATGCTTTGTGTTCACTTGTGCTTGGGAGTCAGAGGAAATGTTAGAGCTGCTGTTTAGTCCGGTGTTTACACCAAGAACACAGACACCGAGCAATGCCTGTCAATCGGAGCCTTCAGTATTGTTCATGTAAGGTCACTGATTAAAGCAGCCCAACCAGTATGAGGTTTTTAAGAGTCACTGGTGACACAAATCTGCATGACACTTCTGATTCCTGTATCTTAAAATCACAAAGACAAACTGTAACAACAGGCCTTTAAAGGTGCTGCGTGCAACATCTTGTTCGCCAAATTAAGACCACATTTTCCATAAATGTTGCTGCTTCCTGTCCTTTCTTGTTTCCCCTCCCCATTCCTGGCATTGCTCCATCAGTGCAAGATGAAGGATAAGAGCTGAAACAGCAACATGGTTTACATCCAACTTCAGATAAACTCTGCAGACAGAAAAGTTGAGCATTGTTTTGCAAAATGAGCATCCTAATTTTGCTCTTTTTCCCCTTTGGCTCCACAATTAAAATAACATTTTGCTACAGTGCTCCTTAAGTGTCATCTAAGCCACAATATGGCACAGATGGCGATCCCTGCATTGTGTTAAAATATAAGTTACTACATAGTAATGACACTGAGAGAAACCGAGCTGAAAGTTTCTCCTACTTTTCTTGTTTTTTTTCTTCCCGGCTTAAGTCCAGCACTAAGATGTCACACAACCACAACATTTTTCCTATGTGGGCGTAAGGAGAGTGGAAATGAAAGAGGGAACGGTGATCAGCCACTGAGCGAAGACAAAAAAAACTTTTAGGATGACAGAAAGGGCAAGAAAAGCTCATGGAGATTTTATAGTATTCTTTGTATGTTTGTTACTAAATATTTAAAGCATTTCGAATGGGGCCACGGTTTACCTGGCTGTCAGAGAGAAAGAGAAAGATATAACATGATGGTAACATCCTAATAGTCTGCCCTCTTTCTGCTTATTCAGCAAACTGTACTCTGCAATGCTGACTCCGGCAAGCGTCATCACACGCGCACGCGCAAACACAGATGCTGCGCTGCTAATTAGAAATTCTACAATCTAAAAGGTTAATAAGTAGACATATATTTTTGCTATTCACGCTCCTTTATTGTAAGGTGTTAATTTTATTTTCATTCACTTCATGTTTAATAATTTGAGTGCATAGTTTGTTCTTAATAATATCATAACACAAACAGGGCAAATAACCTGCAATAACTATTACTAGTATAAGTAAATTCAGATTTTAGCTTATTAAAGAGTTTGGCTAACCTTATTCAGTTGGCAAGCTGTTGCTAACTAGCAATTTTACCTTTTGTGTCTCATGACACAAACCAGGCAAATAACCTGCAATAATTCTAATTAGATTACGTAAATGCAGATTTTAGGTTATATAGGAGTTTAGCTAACTTCATTCAGTTGGCAAGCTGTTGCAAGCAAGCATCCTTACTTTTTTTTGTTTTTTGTTTTGTTTTGTTAAATCACGTCTTTGCTTGTAAGTAGCCATTTAGAGCTGTTTTACTTACTTATCAAGCACAAAATAGAGGTCAAAAGCTCCCTGACAGGAACTTTCCTCTTCTTCTTCGTCCTGCATCTCCGGCTCGGCTCTTGTGGATGGAGAAGAAAGCAAAACTAATCCGAATAAAACAAGGACAACACGCATTTTTAACAAGAAACTCGTCATTATTGTTCCTTGGGGGTGGAAAAAGTAATAATTCCTTTGTGTGGAAAAAAATAAAAACGCTCAAAAACAGCTCTAGTGTCTTCTTACATCCCAGTGACAGTTACTCAACGAGGCAACGATGCTGCTAAGACAAAGGAGAGGATGCAGGCGATGCGTTCACGTCCCTGTTATCGAGAGCTCAGTTTACAATCATGACCACCAGCATCCCGGTCAAAAAGGACTGTTTTCTCTCGATGGGTTTGACAGGAGAAATACAAATAGCGGATATTTTTTAAATCCACGTGCAAGTTTCTGGGAAGAAAAAGTTTTCAAAATACTTTGCAGATACAAATCCAAAGGAAAAGTTGATCAAATAATGCAAATGGGGTCTAAAAAAAGCCAAATGAAGTTGGTACACTGCAGAGCAGCGGTGCTGGAGGAACTGGGAGCCCGGGGGACAAAGTTGGCTGAAATGGACCAGGTTTCATATTTCAAAATGAGGAGGAGAGAGAAAGAGAGAAAATGGGTCAAGATGCCGTTTTGCGCCTCCCTCACGTGGAAGACTGGCGCAATTCTCGGAGAATAGACGCAAGACAGGGTGGGGGATAAAAGTGACATGTGAAAACTGTCACAGTTTAATCGTGTAGTCTTTTATGGTTTCAGTATTTAACAAAAAAGTTTAAACCAAAAGTTTGATTAAACTTGCCTGTACTGTTTTCACAAGTTCACTGGGCTACAGAGACATGAGCAGCGCCATCCTGTGTAATTATGGCATCATTAGCGCCAGAATGTAAGGAGAGTGTGGCAGATGGCCTGTATACTGGTTGCACATTTATGGGAAATAACAAACACACTCTTGTGTTGTGTAAATTAACACACTGAGATTATACTGAAAGAGAAAAAATGTTGAAACTGATGCAAGAATTAGGTGCAAATAATCTTAACTTTGAGAAGTACTGGTGTCCACAACAGTTCGATTCATTCATGGTCTATGCAGTTACTGCTTTGTCCACTGGTAGGCTAGATAAGTTCAAAGAAAACACAAAAGCTGATAGATATAGCTTTTCAGTATCAATCAGAACAATTAACAAACTGTTGATACTTGAGTGCAGCACATTTTAACCATAGTCTGTACAAAAAAAGACCAAAAACTGACGAATTACATGTAAAAATTTCCTATACAGTGTAGAAAAAGAGAAGAGCAATATAGACTTTATTTCTGGTGTATGCTGGGCATTTCAACACTAGTGATAATGGAGATTTGGCTGCCTCAAGTGGATACACAAGGAACTGCATTATTTTGGCACTGTTGGATGGACTTCCAGAGCAGCAGTGGAGCTTTTGTAAGTCTGATCGTTCTTTTAAGCACAGTGAGAGAAAAAGCCAGAGTCGGCACAAGTTAGTGTTAATGTTTATTTCTAAAGATATTTCTTAAAAATGACTCATAATAATTAAAACTAAGTATCGCAGAAAAATGAACATGTGGACAGAAATCAGCATGAAGTTATCAGCTATAATGACAGTAACTATGTTTAAGTGAATAAATTAATAAATTTATTTGATATTTAATTTCACCGTCTAGTTTGACCGCCATTCTGACCTCTGTTAACACAAGTGAGGCAGGGTTTGTGACAAATTTTGCAGCAATTTAGCTGTAGGAGATCCCAGGTGGTTTTTAATGGTATGATGGTCAACCTGTAGTATTTGAACAGTCTAGTTTGATTCTAAATTATAATGTTAATATATCATGGAGGAAAATATAGATGAGAAAAACACACTTATTTTTAATGAATTTGTCTCTTTTTATTGTGTCTCAGCTCTGAATTTAAAACAATCCCGGTTTAACACAGCATTGTCCCCACATTATCATTTTGTGATGGTTTTCTGACAAGTGCCAACAAACAGGTTAATACACAGAGGTCCAGATCAAATGATCTAACATAATTAATTTGTGACATCTCAAAAGTTGAATTCTTGATCTTTGCAACAAACTTCCTTGAAGGGTTAGCCCCTCAGTGCTAGTCATTCTCAGAACCTTTTACTTTTGTGTCAGATTCAACAGCATTTTAAACATTAAGTAAATCCTGTTGAACCTTTGCTCTACATTATAAGCAGGCTTAAAAGGTTTTGAGATGATGGATGACAGATTAAACTTTGTACCTTAAGCTTAATCTACATTCCTTTCTCCGTGAACTTTTCTAGACTCTAAATCTTGTAACCATTTGGCTACCAGAGCAAAAGTGTTTAAAAATGCCCTGACTTCATTCAGGTTGTTTTACTTCTGGCCTGCAAGGTGCTTATTAAAGATGCCCTTAGCTGTGCCGAGAGCAGCATCAGCTGCCACAGGTATGTGAGGTGTGATTCCGACTCCCTCCCAGGCTGGCCCAGTGGAAGTGTCAGAGTGGATAGTGGGGATGCTGAGGAAGAGGCCAGTATCACCAACACTGAAGATCTGGGGTGGGTGGGAACCTCCAGAAGTGGTCTCTCCTACAATCATTGCACGGCCGAGCTTCTTCATGATGTAAACAAACTCCTCTGCAGCACCAGCAGTCGCGCTGCTGGTCAGGATGATCAGGCTCTTCTTTGAGCCATACCTTTCACCTGAGGAAGAGGATAAGATGGAGGCAGAGCGGAGTTATAAATGTCAGACAGAGCGAGGGTTAGGGACATAACAGAAAAACAGAAAGTGTGCACATATAGAGGTATTTTTGTTTTTGGACCTCTTTTGTTTTAGGTGCAGAAGTGAGATTAAAATCAGACAATAGTGCTGAGGGATTTCTTGCAAACCAAACACAGCTCAGATATTGAACTGACAGCTTTCTTATGCCTTAGGTCATTGTATTAATGAGCTTATAACATTGTCCAATAAAAATATCTTTTAGCTCTGTTTTCGACTTTGACCAGCTCTTTAAATGTTGGGCTTCTTAGCTACTTAATGCTTTCTTTGCTTCTTGCAGTAGTTTGCTAAACTACACAAATGAGCAAAACACAATAAATTGATTTTTCTTTATAAATACCAGTAAGTTCGGACAGGGTCAGGAGCTCTGTTGTGGTGCCGGATGGTCTGTCGTACAATTTATCCAGAACAATCTGCTTGTCAGCATCAAAGAAGTACGAGCAGAATCCTGAGATGGCGGTTGTTGGGCCACCAACATTGTTCCTGTAAAATCAGATAAAGAATAATGATGAAATGAAAGATACTTAGGTGATGTAGGCACTGAGGTGAAAATAGACAGATCCTTAAATAGACCACTTCACTTATCCGGACTAAGTCAGACAGTCTAAGCCCTCTATTTAAAGATGTGGTTTGATGGTCTTGAGCAGCTTTAGCAGATGATTTGTTTTCCAGAAACGGACACTGAATTTCAAATTAGCTTGCTCTATGAGCAGGATTACCCACCTGAGGTCAATGATCATGGCATCGGAGTTCACGACTTTGTTCCAGACATGCTCCACAATAATCTGGGCAATGGCCTTGACTTCCTCAAAGTCACCAAACATGTCAAAACGCAAGTAGCCGATGTTGTTCTCAAGTATGTCGGTGTGGAAGGAGACTTTGATCAGCTCAATGTACATCTCTGGAGAGTAATCCTGGGGGAGAGCAGGCGGCAAGTTAGAATTTTTAATGCAATCATTTTTGCAATCAGAGCAAATATTAAAACTTCTTTTTATGTCAAACAAATAGATTAATAGTTATTAGCCATTCTCGTTACTGCTAGTTTGAAGCATATTATAAACTTCTTCTAGCTATAAAATGCTGACCTGACTGAATTTGAATCCAGTTGCTACTCTGAATGTAAATAATTAAATAAAAAACTTTGTTTGCAGTATCATTGTTTGTTCACATCCCATCACACTCATTTAACTGATACTGAGGGTCTCACCATGGGGGGCAGGGCGGGTATGTTGCTAGTCGTCTTCAGGCTCTTGTCTCCGGACAGGGTCTTCAGGTCAGCGGACAGCTTGGCCTCCAGACTTGCCTTTGAGACGACCATGCTGTAATCTCCATTTGCCAGGAGTCCTTTCAACTTTTCTGCCACATCAGCCCCAACACTCTCAAAGGCGTAGTTGTCAGTGATCAAGGCAGCTGATCCCTCAATGATGGCTGGAACTTTGGCACGAAGGCTGACAATTTTGATGGCTGTTGCAAGGGCATCCTCAGCGTTGACTTCCACATCAGGGGTCACACCTGAAACCTCCCAGGAGGAGCCGGTGATAGGGTTGATGGCCTTTGCAGTTGGGAGGGTTACATAGAAGTCAGTGTCACTCACTTTGAATTTTTCTACTTTCACAGAGCCCCCGGCAGTCTTCTCACCCACGACCGTAGCCCTCTTCAGGCTCTGGAGAGAGTAGGCAACATCCTCTGCAATGCCCTTGGTGTTTTTGCTGGTGAGAATGATGAGTGGCTTGGTGGTGCTGTATCTCTGCCCAAGCAGCGTGCCCATAGAAAGCAGCTTTGTGGTGGTGTCTGAGGGACGGTCATACACACTCTCAATATGAATCTGAGGCTCAGCTGCGGTGAAGTAAGACACAATGTAGGGGATTCCTGAGATGTCCCCACTGCCAGTGTAGCGCAAGTCAAAGATGAGAGCTGTGGTTGGCAAGATTTTATTCCAAACCAGGTCTACAAGCAAGGGGCCAACCTTTTCAGCAGCCTCTTCGCCAAGGATGTTATCGATCCTCAAGTAGCCGATATTCCCCTCCAGGATGTCAAGCTTGATCGAGGTCTGTAGGACGGCAATTAGCTGCTCGGGAGGCAAAGGAGGCATCTGAGGAGGAACTGCAGGGACATAGTTTGGCTCATAGGAGACCGTCAAGCGTGGGTCACTGATGGTGAGCTGAAATCCACCACTGAGGACACGAGCCAAGGATTCCCCATCTGGGATGTTGAGAACCTCTGTGTTGCCGCCAGCTGCTTCAATTGCCTCCTTCATGCCCGCCAGCTTCTCTGGTGAGCAGTAATTGTCCATGACAACTTTTGCCATATCAACGATGACATTAGGAGGGAAGGCAGCTTGGCTAAAGAAAACATTTCCTAAAACTAATAAAGATGCCACAAGAAAGACAGCCTTTGCCATTTTTGCAGGTGTAGTCAGGAAAAAAAGGTGAGTAGATGGGAAGTTGAGGCAGTTGAGCCAAACCTCCTTCTCCTAGGAGGTTCTTTGTCGAGTGGCTCTGTTTTGACTAGAAGGATTCTGTTAACACACACTTAAGAGGATTTAACCCACAATAAACCTGTAATCTTATTACCATGAGTGCCTCTGTATGGCAATAATAATCCAGCCAAGTGGATGCATGAACAAGAAGGTCTTGCCAAAGAAATGAAATGAACACAGAAAGATTTAAACACTTAATTAAAAGCTACCCATGTCACGAAGGCTCCGTAACGTCACACTGAATAGAAATTAGTCATCAGTGTTGAAAACATTTAACCCTTGTATAATTCAGTTTAATTATTTCATTCTTCAGTGTTGGTAGTTACATTTAAGATGCATCATTTCTTATGTTTGCCTCATTACTCCACATAAAACGTTAAACTGATGCTGGTTTTCCATCAATGTCTTTAATAGTTGGGGTATTTATGTTAATGTTGGTAAAATAAATCAGAAATACTACAAAACTGATCACTTTCATTGTTTCACAAATGGTACATGTTTAAAAGCATTGTTCGCCTCAGCAGAGATAGGCGTTGAAGTGAGCAGAAAAGTTTACCTCAGGATTGTTTGGTACTTGCGCCCTCTGCTGGAAGCTGTGCAGTTCAGGATCACCACAGCTGAAAAACAACACTACAACATACTATTTGAAAGAAATTCCAACAAGCAAAGAATCAAGAAATTCAGAAAAAAAAAAAACAACAACAACAACAACAAATAAGACAAATAATTCGACTAAATGAAACACATCAACATATTTATTCAAAATCAAATCATTATGCATGAACAGTTCTGTATAACCTGTGACTTTAAACTACAATAAATAAAAGGAAAAACTAAAATTATTATAAGGAAGGGGGAAATACAACTTAATATGATAAACACGTAAGACTATACAAGACCATTATCAAAGTACAAAGACTAGAAAGTTATTTCATTAAAGCACAGATGTACTTGCAGGTTGTTTTTCTCACAATACTTACACACTGTTCTCACAATAATTAGGCTGTCCTAATGCCAGTGTGTTATCGGACATTACATCCTCTTAAGTTTGTCTGGGGTAATCGGTGGATTTAAGGGTTGATCCACAGCTTATGCTGAAAATTCCCTTCTGTAATGACACAATTAATCCTTACATATTCAGTACAATTCTGTTTAGATGACTGTACCAGCTAAATACTCAGTTGAGAAATAGCAAAGAAACATATCAGTGGTTCTTGATTACCGGGCACAACGGTTTCAAGGACATTAGCTGTAGTAAGTGAACCACGTGTCTGGTTTATTAACTGTGAGGACATTGTTACCATACATTAAACAAGGACTTAACATTACCTTGGTGACCTAATTATCCTATATGAAACTACAACACAACACTACAATTACTACCCCTGGTCTCTCCTCAGCAGCCTCGCTGCTATGATTCTCTGTGCTGCAGAAAGAGCCTCATTTGCGTGGACAATGACGTGAGGCTCAACTCCTGAAATGCTCCACATTTTTTTAGTGATTGCACTAAACACAACCTGGTTAGGGATGGAGGCGTACAAAACATTCTCTTTAATCTGGTAAGTTCCACTTGACAGAGATCCTCCGATGGTTGACTCTCCAATGATCGTGGCCCTTTTTAGATCCTTCATAGTGTGTGTAAACAACTCAGCTGCTGAACCTGTCATGTGACTGGTGAGAATGTAGACCTCCTTGGAGGGCCCATATCTCTGGCCCATTACTTGGGGCAATGTCATTACCTCTGTCATGGTGTTTGTAGTGCGGTCAAAGACTGTGTAAAGATGCCGTAAGGGTTTAGCATCAAAGAAATAGGAGCACAAGAGAGGAACTGCTGTTGAATATCCACCGCTGTTGTACCTCATGTCAATTATAAGAGCATTTGTGTTCATTATTTTGCTCCAGACTAGCTGGATCAGCTGAGGCCCAATGGCTTTTACAACTTCTATATCTGCCATCATGTCAAACCTCAAATAGCCAACATTACCAGGTAGGAGCTCAGTCTTGAATAAAGCTTCAATCATGTAACCTGCTTCCTCAGCAGTAGGAATCTTAGGGACGTCAGAAAGTGTCTCAGGCTCGACACTGCAGTGGAACACATGGATGCGGTGATCACTTGTGGTTTCTTGGAGATCTGCTGTTAACTGAGACGCCAAAGATTCAAAGTCCACCACAGACCGGTACAGTCCCTCAGTCCATTTGATCAACAGCTCCTTGCTAACCTTAAGTGCAACATCATGGACCGCATAGTGTTTTTCAAACAGTTCCCCAGTCTTCTCTACAAGTGATCTCATTCCTTGGTGAAAATTTGCAATCTCATGAACATGGTCCACAGCCTCCTCAGCCAGCACAATGGCATCGGGGACAACACCACCTCCAAGCCAGCATTCACCATCATTGTCTAAAAAATTAATAAAAGGGACAGTGATACTAATATCTGTCCCCTCTACTGAAAATGTCCTTGAGTGCAGCAGGTTACCTGATGTTATTTCCCCAATGACTGTGCCAAAATGTAAGGACTGTGTCAGGTAAGCAAACTCTTCGCCAACACCTGCTGTATGGTAGCTTGTCAAAACATAGACCCCACGTTTGGAGCCATAAACTACACCACTTATTCGAGGCAAAGTAAAATATTCAGTTGTTATATTCTGAATCCTGTCATATATTGTGAAAAAATGTTGTTTCTGGGATGAATTTTGCAAGTAGGACAATAATAAGGATAAAGACGATGATGACCCACCAGCGTTGTAGCGCAGATCAATAATCAGATTATCGCTATCTTTAAGGGGCTCCCAGACCTTTTTGACCAAAAGCCCTTCAAGTCGAGCCCAATTTGACAATTTGACAAACTTATCAAAGCGGAGATAGCCAGTATTATGTCGGAGAATTTCCACTTTGAACGTCGTGTCTACCAGTTCAGTCAATTCTTCCAGGTGATCAGGTATATCGTAAAGCTCAGGATCGTCCTCTGTCTTAGCAGCACTGTCTTGGTTGTATCTAATGACAAGTCTTGGATCCTCTGACACTGCTTGGAGTTCCTCATTGAGTCTGGCAGCCAGATCCTCCTTGGATACCACAGGGAACAAGTCTATGGACTGAAGCTGTTGCTGAAGACTTGGGACTCTATCTGTGAAGGCATAAAACCTCCCAATTATGTCTGAAATACTCTGCACAACTTTTGGAATTGCTCTCCTTATTGCGAGAAGGGACTTGGCTCTTGTGACAGCTTCCTTAGCGTTGACGCTGACGGTTGGGGAAACTCCACGAACCTCCCAGCTCTGGCCTGTGATCGGACTTATTGATCTTGCCACAGGAACAGTAATGTAGAAATCTGTTTGAGCAATCCTCACCTTTTGGACTCTTACTGACCCACCAGCGGACCTTTCCCCAACTATAATGGCCCTCTTAAGGTTCTTTAATGTGTATGCCACAGCCTCAGCAGCACCAATTGTACGTCTACTGGTCAAAATGATTAGGTCTTTCTTCTTACCAAACCTTTTCCCTCTTATCGATGGCATGGTCCACAGTTCCCTGGTTGTATTCGAGGGCCTGTCATACACAGTGTCTATTTGAATGAGGTTCCCGGGCTCGGAGAAATAGGAGATTATAATGGGAACACCAGACAGTTCTCCAGCTGTACTATACCTCAGGTCAAGGATGAGGGAGGAAGTTTCAGCAACTCTGTCCCAAATGTTGTCCCTCAGCCGAGAGCCAAGCTTTGTCACTGTCTCTTTACCGATGATCCGATCCAACCGCAAGTACCCAACATTGTTGTCAAGGATATCCAGCTTGACGGAGTTTCTTACTATCCAGGTCAGCTGCTCTTTGGGAAGAGACGATGGTATTGCTGGCACAAAATTTGGCTCATATGACACAGTCAATCTTGGATCGTTGAGCGCCCCTTGTACTCCGACTGTAAGCACAGCTGCCAGAGTCTTCTTGTCTGAAATCTGCAGTATTTCTCCACTGTTGATCGCTTGTCTGATGGCCTCCTGCATCCCAACGAGATTCTCAGGAAAGCAGTAGTTATCCAGCAGAACCTTGGCCATTTCTATCACCAAAGCAGGCTGGAAAGTTGAGCTCACAGTGTGAAGAAGGAGTGTCAGTACCAGAGGTGATGCCATTGCCAATGTCTTCATCATTACCCCTGGAAAGAGATTCACACTGTCTTCTTTATCACTTCAGTGTGTCGGTTTATTTATCTGTGTCGAGAGATTCAGTTTTTTTTTCTTTTATAGGAGGAGACATTGTCTTTGTCAGTTTTTTTTTTTTTTTTTACAAAGTTAACATAAGAGGCTTTTGTCCCATATAAACCTTTAATCGTATAATCTGCTATGACATCAACATGAAAACAATAACAGACAAAAATTGGTCAATAGGAGCCAGCACAGATGCTCACTTCTTTCCCAAATACTCCCATTATATTTGAGCAGCTGTCTTGTCTTATACAGGGGGTAATAAATACATCAACTTATTCACTTTAACTTATAATGAGAATGCAGATTCACTGGTACAGCAATTTTCCATGCTCATTGTATTTCATATAACCCACACCAACATTTCCTTAATGTTCTTGTTAGATAATATACAGCTTCAAGAGTCTGGATAAAACTTGTTAAGTGTGGACTCATTTATGTGTGAAGGGGATCAGAAACTCTCACACTGTTTCTTCTGCGTCTGTTGTGAAAGCTGCTGGTGTATTTTGGTGCCATCGGTAGATTTAGAGGTCATGTCTGGGTCGCTCCACTGGTGACATGATTACACAGTTTGTAGACACGTGGCACAGTCCTCAAAAAACACATGCCAGAAAAAAAATCTCGTGTGTGTATGCTCACACACACACACATAAACACACACACACACACACACACACACACACACACACACACACACACACACACACACACACACATAAACACACACGTGCACATACACTTAGAGATAATCGGATTATAGGAAAAAGCTCGGTTCATGGATCTTTATTGTTTCTGAAGGCTGAATTATTTGCTAATTTTTTTCCTTTTTTGCCTCGCAGTTGTTCCATTTATGTTTCTTTTTTTCCTTTTTTTTCCATTTTTTAAACTAAATTCACATCTTTTCATTTTGTGTGAAGGGAAACAGAAAAAAACTTTATGTGATGATACAGAGAAGCTTGTTTTTATCCCCTCAGTAATTGAAAACTTGGTCCTTTTGGACTCTGGACATGTCATCAGGTGCATCTTCTTGAAATGCAAGATGGTGCTTAGTTAATCTTAACGTCTTACCATTGATCTGCCTTTCGTGTTACACAATACTATCCCCTCTGCCAATTTTTTGGACACGCCCATCAT
The DNA here is from genome assembly GCA_962446985.1 of Xyrichtys novacula. Lineage (NCBI taxonomy): Eukaryota > Metazoa > Chordata > Actinopteri > Labriformes > Labridae > Xyrichtys > Xyrichtys novacula. Next base: position 13,465,380 of record OY660882.1, on the reverse strand, counting down.
TTCTTAATACTGTACTCTGCATTTTAAAGCCATTGCCCCACTACTCTGAGTACAAAACAGATTAAAAAAGCACTTATTTTGTTATCCTAGAGTGCCTGTCTTTGAGTGCAATGATCATGGGCTCAAATCTAGTGCAGGGAAACTAAAAGTCTTGTATCGTCACAGCTTGCTCTCATTAGTGGAATATAAGATATCTTTAATTAAATTCATAGAATCATTTTAGATAAGAAAAACAGGTCTACATAGCAATGATGTATGGGGGTTTAAAAATATTAATTACAATACCCTATTTATAATATTTACATCATGCTTTGCCATCCAGTGAGCATTTATGAACCAGTGACAACGAATTCCAGTTTTGATGAGCACTTTAATGTTTTATTGTTAAATGACCATCGTTGTTTGTATATGGTAGCACTTCTTAAGATGAATGTTGGAAACAGATACCTACTTGATCTCGTATATGTTAAATGATGTAAATGCCAATAAAATTTTTAAAGCAGTTTACATGTTTTAAACAGAAAGGAAAAGTGAGTCGAGGACCCTAATCAAATTTTCTTATTTAATGCTCCTTATTATAATCAAATTTGTTGTTATTGGGTGTTTTCAGTAAACTCAATTGTGTTGTAGACAGTGAAGTGCATTATCAGGTTGTAAAAACTCAAAATAATAATTTTACTATAACACCAACATTTAATTGGAAAATATTACAATATTTTGGTATTTCTATGTTGTTTTTGTCATTTGAGCTCTAGATATGTCTGCTGTGATCATTTTCTAGAGAGTGAAAGCTGAAAAATATGTTTTCAAACAATGAGTTTGATAATGGTTTGCAGATCCCCTGAATACACTGTATAATAAAATTTACATAAAAATCACATTGGTAATCTACATGTTGACAGAAAAATGATTTACATGAGTTGAACTGTGATCTATTGTAGACTATAGTAAAAGTGAAATGGTAACTCTCTAAACTTTAATATACAAAATAATGCTTATTCATACGTGTACCTCTGAAGTGATGTTTTTGTTACATTGATAGCCAAAAAGTTCTTTATATTCTAAATATTGTTAATGATTTTATTATTTTATATTCATTATTTTACACAATTGATGTTCTGTTTTATATTATTTGCCCTTTAACAATCTGATTTTCATGTTTTCATGGAAACATTGAACAACACAGTGAAAGATTAAAATCAACAAATAGGTGAGGAGTGAGGAGGCATGTTCTGTTTTTGCTTTGCTGTTGGTTGAGTTTTGAAATGACAAAAAAAAAAAAAACATCTGTATTGGTTTGATATATATCACCATGCAGCATTGGCTAATATCATTGAAAATCTATCCACTTTAATCTGAAAAAAAAAGGGAAAAAAAGTTTAACGGACAGCCATTAAAGGTACACTGGGTAGTATTAAGTGGCACTGAACACAACAAACCTGGTATTAATGGAAAACAACATTCACAAGTCAAATTCTATATCAAAATTAGTGTATAATGACCTAAATGAAAAAAGATGGAGGCTGTGATCTTGCTCTGTTGTGTGGCTGCTGTAGCTCAGAATGGACTGAGTACTTTTCACATTTGTGTACTGAAAGATGACCAGGTTTATATACAAAGAAGTAGGAAGTGGTTATTGTGTGAAAAAATAATTTGTATGGATACGACCTCAACGTACATACTTCATATCGGAGAACTTTTACAAATTGGGGATCACACTTGTCAAACATCACAGGAGCGTCCTGTAATTGAGGGTTACCATTGCCTCAGTAATTGAAGTTGTGAGTAGGGGGACATTTCAATTGGGAACCTGACTGCTAGATATTGCTAAATATTCTCCTTTTTACACACTGAACCTTTAAACTTTAAACACAGAGCCATGTGTTTTGATTTCCATCATGACTGGCGTTTCATCTCATCAAAACAAGCTTTGTGTGATGTCTGACTCCTTTGAAAAGGCTTGGACATTCCTGAAAACCACTGTTAGATAAGGGATGATTAACAAATGCTAACAGACTAACACACTATTGCTAAAAGATATAAATATACTTATTATTATTATTATCATGTTTTCATTATCATTGTGCGCATGCCCAGGATACTATTTTGCACATCATGCATGAGCTCAAGGGTGTAAGCCATTGTGCCATCATGTTAAACTAAAACCATGAATAAAGTAGGCTACTGACTGAAAATATTTCCCTTTATCAAGTTCAGAGCTAACATGCTAACAGAGGCATTTGGGTGTTAGCTAAAGTGCTAGCACGTTTGCATACATAAATAAGGTTGCCATGTTGTCTTTATTATTGCGAATGCCAGCTTCAGCTCAAAGTGAACATACTAAGGATCAAGTTCGAGTGAAAGCCAATGTGCTGGCATACCAAAGACAGATTATGAATGTTACGAAGATTATGAGTGCACAACATTCAGCTTTTACATGAACATCAAGATGAAACTGTAAGGGTTAAAACATCAGTCAGTCTCACAGAGATGCTAACATGATTGTACAGTTATGTATCAAAGGTGTAATGGATGTTGTTACTAAAGGAGGAGTATTTAGATTACTTTAAACGACTTCACATTTAGTGGCTATCCAACAGTCTATAGCAGGTAGCTGGCATCCATGTGTCTTCTTAGACCTTGACTATTTTGCTCATACTGAACCAAAGCAAGACACGGAAATCCAACTTTAAAACCATCACAATCCTGCCTGACTACCTGCACCCACACTCTGCCACCTTCATCTCCTCATAAAGATATCTTATAGTGAGGCGTCCATTCTCCTGATACATCACTGTGATGGGGTCCAGTTTGATGGGGACACAGCAAGCCATGCTGGCCTTTTTAGGGTCCCTGATGTTGATCAGAGTCTGGATGAGGGCGTGTTTTGATGGGGTTGATTCGTCTGTCAGCGGGTGGTAACAAAGGCCTCGACATTCATAGGCGTCATATTCTGGAGGAGCAACAATCCAGCTGTCCCAGTTGATGTCTTTAAAGTTGACTTTGAGAGAGGTCCTCTGGCAGTACTCCCTCTCTGCTCTTCTTTTCTTTCTACGAGGTTGTTGGGCTTCAGGGATCTCATTCAAAAGCTGACCTTCTCTGGTCCAATCAGCCCCCGAATGAAGGATGGTTTCTTCTTCATGGAGGATCATTTCTTTTAGTTCCTTCTTTTTCTCTCTCCTCCGACTACCCAGGTCATCTGAGAAGACTATTAACGCTGCTGAAGTGTTATCTCCTACAGACATGCTCATATTTAAACACCCTACTCCTTCCTCTCCACTTACAGTGGCTTCGCAGTCCTTGCTATCTACCACCACATCAAAAACTGTTGCCCCCTCGCCAAACTTGATCCTGCTTTGAATAGCTGTGGTCACACCGAAGGTCTCCCATGTGCTCTGTGAGGCTGTCACCTCTTTGCCCACCAGAAGTTGGTTTGAGGATGTGAAACTGTTGTAATCCACTTCATAGACTTTGACGGTGGCCTTGAATCTATCTGAGTTGGCCGTTGACCCGGGTTCTCTGAAAAAGAAGAGCTGAAGTTCAGCATTAGTGATCTTCTCATGGCTTGGGATGCTGACGTTGAACTGCAGTCTGTGTTTCGTCTTTGTGCCATTTGTCGCAGAAAGAGTGATATCTGTTGGAGAAAAACAAAAAAGTGAGGGTTTATTTAAAACAGCTGTTGAAATTTTGAGGTCTGGTGTAAGATTAAGCTAGCCTGCTGCCTTTCTTTGATTCAGGAGAGTCACAACCCTGCTCTTAACAAAAACAATAGTAAATACGTAAGTGGACTGCAGTCACAGTTTTCGACAAATTGAAGCATTTGGTGTTGAAATGTGAAGCTAATGCCGAGGTGGAAAAAAAATGCAGTTCTTGAAGTGTCCACTACAAAAACCCAGGAGGTCCCATCAATAACCATGTTTGAATTTAACAGCAAATGAAACACGCTGGTTCAAAAGGAGGGGTATCTTTTATAATAACAATCATATATACATGCTAATAAACAATTAATAAATAGTTAATCATCTTCAGTCAATAGTGATGTTACTGTTAAAAAATAAAACAACTATTTATAATGTTCACTCAATATTGCTCTCTAACTTGTTATATTGTATCATTGCTTATAATAGACATACCAAACATTTTGATGGTTGTTCAAGTAGCACTTATGATCTAATACCTTGTTAAATGGTTTGTATAAACAAATTAAGTCAGATATCATAAAGTTAAAACTAATGTGTGTTATACTGTATAAATGTATAGTACCATATACTATAGTGTGCAAACATTATTTGGATAGATATAATGTGTTACAACTTGTCATGATATGCTCTGTTTATTTAGTTTTCTCCTGGTTTTATTTGAGAGCATTTTGTCTATTTCCCCTAGTGTTTCTGTTCCCTATTAATCCTGTTACCCTGTAGTCCAGTCCTGTGAGTTTCTAGTTTGTGTTTGACACTGTTTCCCTCCTGTTCTCAGTGTTTTGTTCTTTATATCAGCCCCAATTTGTATTGAGTAATCTCACTCACACACCACTGGCACAGCCACAGGGAGCAGTTCAGGGTTAAGTGTGTTGCCCAAGGATGCATTGGCTTGCACTGGTGTGCAGTAGGACCTGGAATCGAACCTTTGACCTCATGATTGGTTGATTGAGTCTCAGTCTTCATCCATTTATGTCCGTTTTTAAATTGTCAATAACTGACCTCACAAACATCTAAGACACTATTTAAACAAAAATGTTGTGTTTGACAAAAAGTATTTGTCTTCATCCAACTGAGTGAATTCTAATTCAGAGTGATTTCTATTTTCCTTTTCTTGGTAAAATAATAGATTTATAGCCTCAACAGCATAAATGAAACGTAAGTATCAACAATAAAAGGTGAAGAGCTGTCTGAAGATCATTACATATTTAACTTTTACACCTCTTTCTCGTACCTTGAACCGTGAAGCTTCGAATGACATCAGACTGAGGGATCGTCGAGCTGTCTGAGGCGTATTTATTGTAGAGCTCCATCATGAACTGAGGAGGGTAGATCTTGCTGTGCTCGTGAGGAACATCTGACAGGTTGAGTTGTCTCAAAAAGCCCTCCTTCATGGTCCCTAAGAGGTTCTCCATCCTGGCATCGGTGTCTTCCTCCTCCAGAAGGTCCTCTTCTGACAGCTGAGAGTAGAACCTCTCATCGTACTCACTCTGGATGTCGTTGTTGAGAGGTTTACATAAGCAGAAGCCAACAGAGACCACCAGACTCAAACAAACCTGGAACAGGAACGATCTGGAGCTCCGCATTTTGAAATCCAATTCTGACTTAGCTGGTGAAATGACAGAAACTTTGCCTCCTTTCCTGCCTGAAAACAGACTTTGCGATGGCAAGGTTTGCAAATGGAGATCCCCAATGCACGGACCACAGTCCTGATGTCCGCTCCCATGCTCCCAGAGTAAACACGGGGACTTGTGTCATCCAAAATAGTAGCTTGGCCATGCTTATCACTGCCATTGATGCCTTCTTTTAAGCTTTGTTATCATTATGGGGCTGGCTGCTAATGAAGTCACTGTAAACACTTGACGGCGATAATGAGGGAGGCACTGGAAACTGTGGGGTTATGACCAGCAGACATTTCCTTGAAATGAGTTTTCCCAGCTTAGGGGTGAAACTTTTGGAATCCAATGGAAATAAAACATAAAGCGAAAACATCCCAACACCTTGCAGTCCTCACAATCACTTCTGGGATTTTTTTTTATCACAATATGCGTTAAGTGATTGCTTTTATTTGTACCTCACTATTAGACATCGTAGAAGTCACATTTTTCAGATACGGACAGTTGTAGGAATGTAGAAATAATTATCACTTGACACAGAGCAAAGCAGAGGGCAGAGCCAAAAATAGAAAAAGTGTTGCAATGGATGAAAAAAGGAACAAATAACATACACCATGCATGCTTGTTTTAAGAGTAACCATTATGTCACTCGTCAGGATTCAAGGCAGAACTGCTTTGCACTTACTGCTAATCATGTGTTGGAATCAAAGTTTCTCCTGTAATAGAACTTACATGTTACTCTTATTGTTGCAGTCTATTTGTTTTATAATGAATGCATTTTTAAGATATAGACATTAAGTTATGCATCCCCAAAGATAGAGCCGGGTGTCTTTTGTGTAGCAATGAATCTGAATACTAACTTTGCTGAAAACAGGACACTAGAGATAGGAGGTAGAAAACTAACAAGAGGGGACCCAGGACAGATCCCTGAGGAACGCCGGTGGTTACTGAGGAGGGTTTTGATCCTCACATCAAATGTTGTTATAGATTAAAATCCATAACAGCCAAATGTCAACACTCCCAGCATCCACTTTAGCGAGTCATAGTAGTAATGACGTAGCTGTATGAACGGTAACTTAAAATCATTATTAGATGATGAAACTAACTTTTACACAAAGTCTGAGCAATGGCAGCTGTATATGAACTGTTGAACTGTTTCCCTTACTCACTCTTGCTCAAATGGGGGAGAGAAAGAGAGGAAGCTGAAACACCAGTGATCAGCATCTTTGGCTCTTTTGTCCTGTGCACAACCTTGCAAACATCTGCCGTGTATCATGGGGATCATTACAAAATGGCACTTTAAATATGTATGAGATTTTCTGCATTTTAAGCGCCAGACTACTGGGAATTGAACATTTTGTGAACAGTAACAGCAACCCTGTGCTATTACTTGTGCCCTGAAGGTTTGAAATTACAATAGTTTTTCTGCTATCCAGTTCGAATTCTTTGGATAAGGTTTTCTTCTCTGTGTCTTAAGGTTTGTTTGACATGTTTAGGAATTTACTGAGTTAATGTGTTCACCTTGACTCATACAAAAGGAGGCAGGTTACTTTGGAGACTCCTGTTGTGCATAAAACCACTCTTATCCCTTTTCTCTCTCTAAACCACCCTAATCCCAGTCTTCTTGCATGCTGCTGCAAAGGACGGTGGATGACAAGTGTTCTTTGTGTCCTCGTCTATTCTCATTTCCAGTCAGCTGCCCTGTCTTTCAAATGTGACATCAGCTTACACCATCCCTCCTTGTCTTATTGCCATCCTCTCCTCTTCCTCTCTAACTAACCCCACTTTACTTCCTCACCTTCTCTTGTACCTCTTTTGAATTATGCACAAACTGACTGACGCCCATAAGAATTGAATACTAGATTGGGGGGAGGATAAAACTCCTCTATTGAGAGTATCATAGTGTGAGAATTGTTCAAACCGAAAGGTGGGACATGCAGATAATTTCACCTCTATTTGCCCACAGGTTCCTCTTTCTAGACAAACACAGACAAGGGGGTGTGGACCACATGTCCCAAACTCTGGATGTAGTGTCTGGCTTGTTGTGCCCGTTTTGGGGTTATAGTGAATACACCATTTGGTAGAAGTAAGCTTTTTCTTGTACAAGTATTCTGTTTAATGTGTAATTTTAACCGATGTCCACCAGGTGGTACCATTTTTAAGGTTCATTTAAGAATATATGCCATTCTTCCTCAACACCAATGCCAGTGTTAACTCTACTAAAACCACCATACATGAGAAATGTAACTTATTGGTCTTTTTGCATTACCAATAGCAGTCACAACACTTTTACACATAGAGTGCATGTACTTTAAAGGAATGCATATTTGAATAGGACTAAAGCTGATATAAACATTTAAGTGAGTTTAATAAAATGTAACTTAAGATATCAATTCCAAATGATCTGATGGCAGTGTTGTAAAAAATTATCTATCCATCTATCTATCTATCTATCTATCTATCTATCTATCTATCTATCTATCTATCTATCTATCTATCTATCTATCTATCTATCCAAGGTACTGAAAGTGCACTCAATGAATGTGGTACGTGTTATTAGAAGAAAGAAGATTTTGAAAGAGGCTATTTTAGTTTAGTTTGTATTGGCCTTCAGTAGCCTCAAAAATGCCCACACTTGCTGGGGAAAAAAGTATGCATTTGCACTGAGGCGCAACAAAATGGCACCACCTGGTGGACAACTACAGAGGCTACAAATCAATAAGTGCTCTTGAGATATTATAAATTATATTACTAAAATTCTCTTATTAAAGAAACCATCCACAGCTGCTGTTAAATTTCTGCTGCTCCTACACTTGAAACACGAGGATTTAATGACAGTGAAGGAAAAGTTCAGTGATACCATGATCGAAAAAAGTATGAATAGAAACATTAGAAAATACGATTGTATTCAAGTTTGCCAAATACAAAAGTGACCAATACAAGCTGTACATCAGTGCAGTGACAATAACATTTAGTCTAATACACAACAGTGAATGACTCAAGAAGCTCACTGTAACGCTCACATTGGTATAAGAGTTCAGTAACAAAAGCACCTATCAATAAAAATACAGTGCTATGTTGGAACAAAGTGTCAAACATTAGTCACACCAGAGCAGTTGAATATCAGAGGAGAAGGGACTTAAACCTGGCTCTGTTAACTTGATTTCATGGACAGATAGTGAATAAGAAGTGGATGCAGCCACTGAGGTTTGTGGACCTTGTTTAGAAGTAACCATATTTGGATGACTGCTTAGGTATGCATGGCACACCCTTGAACTAGAGGGGCGTACAACGAAGTAAGCTCAACACGCCCGGACAAAAGCTGCTTCACAAAGCCTGGAGAGTTAATAGGTGTAATGAGAAAATATATGATAAAAGGAAAAATGTATATAACAGTTAAAACTGTCTTATCAAGTGATGGATACGTGAATGGTAACATTTCTAAAGATTGATCATGGAGAATAATTCAAATTTGCATCCTTACTGGACACCTATCTTTGAGCTGCAGCACTTTCAGGCTTTAAAAATAACAATATGGAAGTATTTGTGTTGTTGCTGATGGGTTTGTTTGCTCTTCTAGCTCAGGTAGACATCAGTATTAGTTCCAGTCTGATCCATAACCACCATACAGCTCTTCACAGGAGCTTTGAGCTATAAAACCTTAGAGAGCTACCCCCTCCCCTGCTGGTCTTTACAATGATTGCAGCTTGAGGCACTTTTTTTGATTGGGTTCAATTTTAAAACAAAGAGGCTGCCCACTTCTTATGTTCTAGAGTCTTCACACCATATAGAAAAGTTTAACAGACTGGAGGCCGATTTCAAAAAGATAGCAAAACAAAAATTTTGAGGATTCAACTGTTTGAAAACTAAATGTAACCTGCATAGCTGCCAAAATAACCTCACAGCAGAGGTCTGGACTTTAGATATTAGACGAGCTGTCACACTGATATGTTTGTGCACTAATAGATCCATGTCTGAGAGGGTGTTCATACAGAAACACGTTCAAGAGAAGTCACATTAAGACATTGTGTTTTGGCTGCGCCTTTACACTAAAGTGACGTATCGGGCGGGTGAAATTTCAGGGTGGAATTATTTTGAGATCAGTGATTTCAGAGCCCCAATCGCAAATTCTCTGCTCAAGAACGGCTTTATGTGCATTCTTGAATGTTCCTCAGTGGTGTTTCATTACAATAATGTACTTCAAACTCCTGTCATGGCATGCATACCCCAGTGTTTCAGTCGTTTTTGCAGATCCCTGTGCAAGTGCACTGCTTTCCCAACATTGTTGCAAGAGTGCAAATCGTTTCAAAATGCACAAGAGCGACTTTTCCATTTGAAATGTGTCTGTTATCGTCTAAACAAGGCCTCCATCACAACAGCCATCCTCTGGAATTCAGACAAATGTTTACATCTCAGGGTCTGTGACCTTCAGTCCGCTGTCCAAGCTGCAGATGAGAGGTTTTTTTTGTGTCAAGTGATGCCACATCCACGGATCAGGGCCTCTGTTGCTTTGGCGCTGAAGAGTGTCTCAGTAAAGCCTGGAAGTCCGGAGATAGAACCAGTTTGTGGTTAACGTTTCCCAACACCATCATGTCTCCAGTCCGGCCATCAGACAGACGCACTGACACCAGTTGCTGCAAGGGAAAGAAGAAAAGATGTCTGAACTGACTGCATGAATACGGAGAGGGATAATACGGAGGGGCATAACTCACAAAACGCCAACAGTACCTGCAGGAAGGAGAAGGCGGCTCCCTCTGAGACATCCATGACCACATCTCCCATCTTCAGCTCCACCTTCCCTGACCTCCTGATCTGCAGTTTACCCAGAAGCCCCTCAGGGAACTGGGACAGCACAGGACAGCTCTCTTTACCCCCAGTGTCCTAAAGAGATGCAAAGACACAGGGCTCTCATTATTGCAGGCTGCGTGGTATACTTGATTCTAATTGGTCAATATTCCCTGGAAACGGTCGGTTATTTTCAAACAGCAGCAACAGATGAGGGACAATGAAACAGTTTTTTCCAAGAATATGTGGGAAGTTTTTGAACCTGTGTCATATTTATTTGTCAGATTTTTAGGATTGTACATTTTAGCTCCACTTCACAAACATCTAGCCAACCAAATATTCACAGTAAAAACTTTCAGGAACTTTAAGCAAGTCTGAAAGGAGTGTCTGTGTCTCTCCTCTTCACCCACTTGTGCTTGTAGATATGCAGGCTTCTTGTCCTCTGCCTTGCCTTCCCTCTTGGCAGATTTTTCTGTTGCAGCTCCAAGTGCAGGGTCGACCCTCTGCCCGGACACTTTGCCAGGCATACAGTCTGGTAGCTGCATGAAGAAGAGCTCTTCTCTGCCAGACAGGCTCAGATCCTGCAGCAACTCTGCCAATGATGGCTGATCTTGTTTGGGAGGCTCTGCTGTCATGTGGCTCACTCGACTCTGAGCTCCAAAGGACGGGGGTCTGAAGAGAGGAGGGTTCTCTGAACCTGCCAATGTAACCAAAGAAACCTCAGCACACATGTGAATGGAAACAAATGTACTGAAGCTGCAACATTTTTAGTGTGTCATGCAGCAGAATAAATCAGAGGTTTTCTCACATGATTTGCTGGATGTGATGGACTGACTCAGAGGCAGTTGGATGGGTTTCAGCTTTGCATCGTTCCTTAGACCTGGATCATCTATAAACTGTGGAAATAACACTGTATTATGCCAGAGGAATCCAGAGGTGTGGTTGGTTATACAGGGGATGTAACAGTACATTTCTTGGTCTTTGAGTCTTGGTTCTGTACATTTTTTTTACAGGATTCAAAATGAAAACTAACTTTAAAATGATATAAAAACAAACAAGGTTTAAAGCTCATGCAGGATCCGAAACTAAAGCCAACCCTGCAAAGTTCCAATGCAGCCAGAATTTTGTTTTTCTTATTCACAGCAGAGCCAGGAAATTGTACCAAATAGCCAGTTTGTTAAAAGAAAAAAAAAACTTTTAAAAGTTTTCTGCATTTCAGTGTAGCTGCAACTCCTCTTCTGCTCTTTGCATGTCGGTGCTTTGCAGGTGTAGGCACATACACGCAACAAATGCACACCAATAGGAACATCACGCTACACTGTATAACACAGAGGACATCGGTACTCTGCTGACACAAAGTTCTTGGGACTGTGACAGGACTAATAACTCCAAAAAAACTTTTCGTGAAGAAGCTTAATATGTATTTTTTTACAGAGAGGTGATGAGAGTGTCACTCAGAGAGTGCACACACTTGTTGCTGGAGCCCCTCCTGCTCACCCCAGACACACTAATGATGAGATAACCCCTTAAATTCACAGCACAAAAATGATCCAAGATAAGAAAAAGTCCACTTCAGTATGTATTAATGAGGTTTGCTGATTAAAACCTCTTACAAACAGTGATTCTGCAACAACGCTGTGACAAAGTTCCACTACTACTTACACACTGCACCCCAGGATGCCATAACCCAGAGTGTGATTTCACATCACATTACAGTGTTGTGGAAGTGAGAGGCCTGACTTATAAACACACAGCGGGAGTCCTCCACACCTACACACAATCGCCATCATCATGCTGCTGGTCACACTGTGTAATTACTGTTGTTCTTTTCAGATAGGGTTGAAAATGTGTGAATCCATGCTATGATGGGAAGCACTGAAATACTCACGTCATCTCTTTGAAGTTTGGAGAGAATCTCATCTTCATCCTCCTCAGACTCTGTCTTCTCCTTCTTCACCAGTTTACACACTGAAGAGCTGGTGGAGTCGTAGGAGTCTGCAGCACCGCGCCAGCCTGAGCAGAGAGAACAGTTGATTGTGAATCTGTGACCAAGTCTAGATTTTATTTGAGTGACCGAGACAGAAAGAGATAGCCCACCTGTCTTGCGTATGGTATCTGCAGGACCCTGTTCAAAGATGGAGTGAGACTGTATGGTCTGAGGCCTCTCTCTCCTCCTCCCTCTATTTTCTCTCCTTCTCTCATCCCTATCTCTTCTCTCTTTCTTCTGAGGCGTCCGCACCTCCTCTTTTAACCTGAAGATAAATCAGAAATAACATTCATAAACTAATCACTGACAGACACACAACATGCAACAATTCAACCTTTGATTACCAAACAGGAGTCTGCATCACTCTGGTTTATTGTCACTCACTCGTCTTTGCTCTTCCTCACAGTGTGGATGTTTGGCTCAAAGGTTTTCTTCGAGAAAGAGAGAAGCATGAATCATTAGTTAAATAAAAGGGCAATATTTGTGAGCATAAAGATACACATGCAAGCATATTCAAGAAGCTTCACTTATTCCATGCTCAACGATCAAATAATAAAGGATGACAGGCCTTTAATTTGCATTTTGGTGTTGGCACCATTTTCCTTTTCAACAAGCAGCACACACTTAACCCTCCTATTAGCACCTGTGCTAAAGCAGCCTTCAAACGAAATTTAAGTGACTGACTCTGAAGTTGGCCATGATCCCAGACTACCCTCTACAGGGAGGAAATTAGTTTTTCGCTCCCTGTGCGAAGCCTAGCAAATCCAGAAAGACAGAAAGAAACAGTTTAGGCCTCCATGACTATTATAACTAATCTTTACGATGAGGTTGTACGCGCCTGCATGGATGTTTTGAGACATTTTTAAACAATAGGATCCTTTGATTGTTGCTACATGATGCCCACTGCTGAAATAGAATATGTATGGGGCTGCTAAAAAATATGAATATCATGTAAAAGTGTATTTTTTCAGTGTAATTGATGAATATAACTTCTATTCATTGGATGTAAATGTAAATATGTCAGTACTTTTGTTAAAATTCTGATAATTTCGGCAAATAGCCATGAATTACAGCATTTATGGAGTGTAGCGTAAAGCAGGTGTGCTCATCTTTCAGTGGTTAAATATCCAGCATATTCTCTATTAGGTTCAGAGTGAGTTGGTTGACCAATATCATGGTCAACAAACCATATGGTAGTAGTTTTGGTGCTGTGGGTAGGTGCTGGAAAAGAGAATCAGCATCTCCATGAATATATAACAAGACTGTCAACTTAATTCTTAAATTGATAGTCCTCTCAGGTCTGCTGTCACTACTGTTTACCTTTTCCTAACTCCCTTTCCCCCTCAACTCTGAATAGTCAGTCTTTTCAGCCATGATATTCTGCGGCTGCGTCTATATGTCTAACCCTTTGCCACTTGTTACCTTTGGTTTTTTGATGGCTCCCCCCAGTGTCAGGTCTCTGGTTCTGAGGGAGGGAAGCCTTCCAGGAGGAGCAGTGGAGGACAGGCCCCTCACCCGTCCTGGCAGCCCTCTCCCCGCCGTGAAGCTCGGCCCTGCCCCGCTGCTGAGGCCAGAGGAACCGGGGGCACTTGCTGCATCCCCCGAGTCCGTCATGTTGAGGTACCTGGTTCCTCCTCCTAGTTCTTAGTTTGTGGCTGTAGGTGAAGCATCTTTGCGTGTTTACGCACAGCAGGTAGGGACAATCCTGACGCTTATGTCGGAGGTGTCCGAGTTGGTTGTGTTTACTTTGTCTCACCGGCTTACAGCAGCGCTCCTTTTCCCTCCAAATTCTTCTGTCCTCTTCTCTGAGCAGATGTATTCCCCATTAATCGATGAATTTACACCTAAAGTAAAAGGTATAAGGAAGACGGATCCATATTCGCCTCAAAACAACTTAACAGACGATTGTTGTTAACCTCCATTTTGTTTGCAGTCGCGGTATCTTAACAAACTGCGCCAGACTCAGAGCTGCACTTACCGACACGAAACGCTTAAGTTGGATTAAACAGAAAAGCAGCAATGAGTTATAGAGAGTTATTTCAATGCCGATGCATTGCTCAGTGTCCTTCCTGAGGGCGTTTTATGCATAACAGTTCATCTTCGTGACATCCTCTCTGTCCTAACCCAGCGGAGTTCCCCGACGACGGCTGCAAAAACACAAACACTGCTCCAAAAACCGTTTTACAAAAGCAAAGCTACTGCAGTATTTGATCCAAGCAGCTTAATTTGGCCGCGCTTTTTTCCAGTTAAAATGTATCTACTTCCCGTTCGCCTGTACTGCTGCTGTTGTTGTTGTTAGACGGCGTTAAACAGGTCAAACCAGCAGAGGGCGTTGTTTGTCTAAGAGTCACAGAGTACTGCAGGGAAGAGGCCGAAGAAATGAAAGGACTACAGCTGCTGAAATGAATGAACAGTTTTAAGAAAACCGACATTCAAACATCAATATACTTTCAAACATCAATTTATTATGTTGATAACAAATGAGTGTTGATTAAAAACATTATTAACAACTTAATATCAGGGCCAAAAATAAATAATGTCTCAAGTAGTCATTCAAACCATCTGGAGGTTAGTCTAAGGAGCCTTAGGGAACCAAAAAAATAATCCATGTGAGCCTAAGTGAGGATATTTTGGTCCTAGTTTTAGTTTTAAGACAGATTTCTACCAAAAGTAAGGTTGACAATATCAGTTTGATCATTTTTGTCTTTGAACTCTTATTTATAGTTAAACATGAATCAGAAAAATAATCAAAAACAAAGATTGATCATTCACTGTTGCCTTTCAGCGAGTTTAGATTTCAGACATGTACAAATCCTGTCAAAACATCAACATGAGATTGTGCCTGAAGTTTGTTCACAAGATGAAACTTTATAGTTAAACCAGGAGAGTCTGCAAGTCACAGAGCAAGGCCTTTTATTTCAGAGGCAGACTGATTGTAACCAATTAGTTATTTTTTATTTTTTCACATCAAAGTTTACAAATAGATTTGACAGAATTGTTTCTGAATGAGATGAAATTAACTGATTTCTAATTCATGAAATAATAAGTGCTCTCCAATTCAAACATTTTCAGCCAGGTAGTTTTTAAGTCAACCTCTTTCCTCGCTGGAACCAGTTATCAAATAACTGTCAGAGATTTTATCCTGACCCCCCTTTCACATCTGAAATTATTATACATTATATATTATACATCTTTACAATAAATATGGGAAATCAAATTGAAAGAAATCTTTAATCAAGTTTTCCCTGTATTCTTTCTTTATTCACAATTTTTCCATATTCACCACACTGGTCTTCTGGTTTCTTCTTCTCCTTTTGCACATGGTGTGGGTCATGGTAACAATGAACACTAGTGCAAGAAATCCAACCACTGCTGACAAGCCGATCATCACTTCCTTTGAATAATTCTTTGGAGCTGCAGAAAAAAAGAAGACATGCAAACAAACACATGAGGGAAAAAATGAAACCCTGAAACCAAACTATAGCTTGAAATTTCAAAGTGCAGAAATTTTAAAAAAGCAATCACTTTCCACGCTGATAAGATATGACTTTACAGCTGTTGGATAATGTAAAACAGTCTGTGTTAAGTCAGAAGGGTCATAAATGATTCCCATGTGAGTCTCAGAGTTCACCTAAAGGCAGACTGGTTCAGAGTGCCGTTGTCTTTACAATCACTGAACAGGGCTGCAGCTTGAAATGTTACAGCTGTTTTCATGATTCGTGCTCCAACTGTTATTTTGCTGGACTGGTTATTAGAAAAAGGCCAAATACTTTCCTTGAATGATTATTTAAAATTCCATGTTCGTTTGAGTGACTTCCTCCTGAATACCCTTACATTATTATTGACTTTTAAAACATTTCCTTGTCAACCCTATACCAGCACACACACACACACACACACACACATACACAGTTGTTGCAGGAAGGAAACTCCCCCTGCAGTGATTTAAGGGTGGCTCAGTATCCCAGTATGCTCAATCATTACAAAGGTCCATTTAACAGTTTTCCCAGATTTTAGTTTTCTTCAGTGCTTCTTCATTGTCAAGTTGCTTGCCTTTAATGTGGGATACAGCATTGTCGCAGAATATGGTATATACAGAGTTTGTGTTGATTGTAAAGGACCAGAGTCGATAAAATGCCTCTAAAGGTCAGTTTTAGGGTGGAAAGAACCAGTTTTTGCTTCAAGTTGCTCACCTGAGAAAGAAGAAGCATTCAAACCCTGCTCTTAAGTGCTAAGATGGCTCAAAGACAGCTTGAGCAAGAGCATCTGGCTTTGGTAGGTGTAAAGCTTGTCTGGATTAAATCTTGTACTGGTCTAGGAATATGGTGACCTCCACCATTACAGCTGGAGCAGGATAGACTGTTGGACTTTCAACAGGTTTTAACATTAACTTCCATTATTTTGAAGAAGATTTCCCAGCAACCTCATAACCCTTGTCTGTTTTTTGAAGCTCTGACTTGAATGCCAGTTCCTCCACCCTGAAAAATAGTACCATCTCCTCAACCAGATACTGTGTAACAACACCTGCCAGCTGTTTCTGTCCATCACTTTCAGTGTAAATTAATTTATGGATTTGTATATAATCATTGGCTACACTTACTGTCTGGCCCTGTGTTTTTTCTGGGAAGCAGCATGTGTTCGGTATTCTTCAAATGCCCGTCATGGATTTCTGGGTTTATCCTCAGTAGATGGCACATCAGTGGGTACACATCCACCATGTCAAAAGGTCCCACCATCTTGTTTTTGTGGAAGTCTGGTCCCACTGCCCTGAAGATCGATTTCATGTCCATGACTTCATTATCAAAGCCGTGCTCTCCTTTGTTGGAGTTCAATGGTAAGAACTGTGAGAACAAAGAAATAAAAGGCGCCGCTAAAACATGGTTATACAGTAAATCAGATATCATAATTTTGATGTCTTTCATTTGGATTGAAAAGATAAGAGACAAGCAACACCAAAGTGAAAGAACTTAAGCATCAAACTTCACCGCACAGGTTCTAGTTTAGCCAGCAGTGTTTCTACAGTAGATGACAAATGTTTCAGTAATATACAGTGACAGAGAGTGGTGACCCCACACAAGCAGTAGTAAGCCAAACCAAAACAGCCAAACACCCACAATAATATTTCCTAGTTATCTAAAACTGGCAAAGAAATATTCATGTTAGGGCTCAACATTCTCATTTGTGCTTTGTATCTACCCGGATACCATAAAAACTGTTGTTATCATCTACACACAACTGTTTTTTTCTCCTCATTCATGACACGCTAAAATCGGGGACTAGGTAAAAGAAAAAAGCTGACTACTCACCCCATTGACAACGTATCCAGGATCAGCAATGAGGATGAGAGGCAGGATGCGAGGGTGGTTGCTGTAGTGCAGTCTCTGTGGCATCTCCTCTCTCTTATACACATGAAGGTGAGGATGGCCCCCTTTCAGAGCCTGGTAGACTGTCTCCAGTTTTCCCTCTTTTGGAAGCAGCATCCCGACAGGACCATAATCCAGTAGTTGAAACTGGATATCTCTAAAGCTAAACCCAGGGATCTTAGAGAGGATGATCTTCTCGACTGTTCCACCCGGAAAGATCTTAGCCATCCCGTGATCTGCAGTGATGATGATGTTGAGCTTGTCAGTCAGACCATGTTCTTGGATCTTGTCCCGTATGTAGCCTACTGTGCGGTCAACTTGCTTGACCATTTCTCTAACTTCTGGGGAATCGGGTCCAAACTCATGCCCTGCCAAATCCGGTTCCCCAAAGTATAAAGTGACAAAGTCCAGGTCTTGTTTGTGGAACCACTCTCCAATCACTTTGTCAACGTTCAGCCTCCAATCTGTCTCATTGGCGTGATTATAGAAAGGAGGCTCCACCTGCTGAACCCTCACAATGTCTGCTCTGTACTCGGCTGCTGTGCCTGGAAAATGTAGAGAGCCTGCCTTCAGACCCTGAAACAATATAACAGACAGATTTATGAATAGTAAAGAAAATCTTTCCTCTTACACCATTACAAGTTTATTATAATATGAAATTTTTGAAAATCTTGGTGGAAAACAGATAGATGGAAATAAAGAACCTGATTTTGCGCAGTTATCCAGATGGGTAAGCTGCCGTTGTCCCAGTAGGAGTCAACAAACTGAGTCTGGTAGTACTGCTTCTTCTCCTGAGTTGTAGTGTTGAACCAAATGTTGTGGATTACACCATGATTTTCAACATGGCGACCTGTTTAAAGTGAGGGACAGCAGGTTAGATAAGATTCAGTCAGTAACAATAACCCTGGCACTGCTCTTTGATGTTCAAGGAGAGAGACATTTTCCTGCTTGGTTTCTTTGCCCACTTCAGCTTAAACTGATTAAAACCAAAGTCATGATTGCGGCCCTCATCCCTGTCATGACTTTTCTCTTGAAACTAACAGAGAGAATTGAAGAAGCCTTTTGGAAGAGAGGCGAATGTCTTGAATGTCTTTAAGAACCTCAAACAAATCCAGTTGCCTTTTCAACGAAAACTTGTATTACCATGGCCTGGACGAATGAGAACCTACACAGATATCTGGAAACTAACAGTTTTACATTTCTTTAATGAGTCTGTAATGTTGATGTTGGGCTGTTTAATAAGCACAGTATTTTTCTGTTCCTTTGCTAGCCTCACTCCCGTTCAGTGTTTTCATCCTGACTCATCTACTGTGAATAAAGTCAATGAAGAAGCATGCATGCTAACTTTCTGGAGGAAAAGAGTTTGGCTGGCTGTTTACGTATGTTAGCATATGTGAGGTACTAGTATAACCTCACTACATTTTCATGTTTGTGGTAGAGCTTCAGATTTGATTCCTGTTATGGCCCCTACAATCAGAAAAATATGATAATAAGGACAAAACAATATCGTACCACCTGCTGGGTTACTCCCAAACCATCACCGTCTTCCTTAACAGCAGGAGGTGGGTGTGAATCAAGGGTTTACCCAAGCCTTCGTGTCTACCACTTTTCTACTATTTAAGTTTTTCATAACATATACAGAATGTAAGTATTTGCTTCTATGCAGATGACTACCATATGTATGAGAACTGCCAAAATAAAGAGTTTTTTTTTTTTACCTGTCAGCATTGTGAAGTGAGAGGGGCTTGTAATCGTGAGAAAAGGTGGAGTTACATGTGCTGCCTTCACTCCATCCTGGGCCATCTTATCCAGATTAGGGGTGTCGATGTCTCTGTCGTAGTCCCATCGGAAACCATCAAAGGAGATGAGCAGCAGTTTGTTTCTGGTGGTCTCAGAGAAAGTTGAGACCCTTGATGGAGCGGCAGCACAAGGGAAACTGCCCACAAGAGCGAGGACGCATAGACAGAGCAGCAGCATGACTGGGGATTCAATCCAAGGTGTAGCAAGAAAACCACAGATCTTGTCTCTTTTTTGACCTCTAACCAGCCCTAAAAACCATGAATGTGAGAAGAGCGTAATGTTCCTCTACGCCGATGGCAACACTATAGCAAACATTACACTTTGGAGTAGTGAATAAGGTTACTGGATACACCCTTCATTAGTGTTTGAATTGGCGATTGGATACCCCTTATCTTACCCCGCCATAACACGAGACAAGTTTTATTTCTTTATTAGGGTTATACAGTGCTGATGTGTATTTTGCATGAGCCTGTAAGTGAACGTGCTCAAGAACCGGTGTACTGGTGGCAACTGCTGAGCAAAATTCAAACCCTCTGAACTTGTAACATGTGCAGATAAACCTCAATGAAGACGGTTCCCTTTGAGCTTTTAAACATAAAGGAGAGCTTACATTAACACAGTAGAGATATTATTCCAAAACTATACTGTACTTCTTCATGCATAGTTTTTCTTTTAGCATCTTTTTTTTTAAATTGCTTTTAACATTACTTGATATCCTCAACTTCACCTGCTTCAATGTCATGCTATTTTATCCATTTGCATGAACTACTTTAAGATGGATAAAAGAATCATCCATTGCCAATCAGTTGTACGAAGAACAGGGCTGTGCAGAGTTGGAAAAAGGCACGGGGGCCCTAGCTCATAGAAAGGCAATTTTGTTTTCAAATAATTAAGTGTCCTTCTGGCTTTACTTCCTTTGTAACACATCCTGCTAACTTTTGAAAGCCATACTAATCATTGATTGTAAATATTGTACATGGAAACCATATACTGCTGTTTCTCCACCAACCCTCTCAAATCAGTTTCCAGCATTCAAAATGGTGATGTAAAAATTGACAGTCTTCTTGCAGACGATCTTGTTTACTTTTATATACTGAAAGCTAAGTACTGCAAACACAGGTGACCATGTGCAACTCCTGGCAGCTCAGCAGGCCAGAAAAGTTTACCATGAAGCATGGTTAGAGATTAGCAGAGCTGGGTCTGTTGAGCCTAAAGCCTGGTTTATCTGTTTCATGAAGCCGGCTCTCTTCTAACCTGGCTAGATCACCACTGTCACTTACTTTGAACTCATAACCTGATAGGAGCGGGGTTATGTTCAGAGTAACAGCTGGGAACCAAGAACAAAGTACCATCATTTCATAACTGTGGGCAAAATAAAACCATCAGCAGCTGCACTGAGAGTTTATGGAAGTGAAACGTCATGATTTTGACAAGACAATGTGTTATTAAACGCAAAAAATGTGCTCGTTTGTTTTGTTGTTTTTATGGGTAGGCAGCACAGTACCCTTCAGGGGTAAATACAGTTTGTGACGTCATTGTGTGATGTTTGGTGTTGTCAGTCTGAGTGTCTCCAGCCTGTCTGTAAGTGCAGCTCATTGATAAGAATAATGTCACACATCTGTGCTTGGAGTGAGGAGGTTATTTAAGCTCCTGCAGTCACACATTCACTTCCACGTTCTCTCTGACCTGACCTTCACAAGTTTACCATAAAGACTTGTAAAGACTTATTGAAATATTTTGCCATGGTGTTGTCTCCCTTTTTCATTGTGTCCACCTGAGCCAGATCATGACAAACTGTTTAAGTACTTGAACTGAATTTAATTACCTATGTCATGAATATAATACAGCAGCCCCCTCCAGTCTCCCTCCTCTTTGCTTTCCTTTTTTGATTGGGGCAAAATGAACCAATTTCTGCTCCAGATCATCTGTACAATCTAGAGACAACAAAGCAGCATGCATAAAAAAAGAAAGATACCTTTTTTTCATAAAAGAAAAATGTACATGCTATTACAACGTCTTGTTTTCATGGAAACACATCATCTGTTCATTTAATAGTAGATTTGACAGTCCTCCTAGCAGCGGAGTCTGCCATCTTTGTTGTTTACGAATTAACTGAAGCCACCCTTTTGTGTCGACATCTAATATGAAAGCGCCAGGCAGTGCGAATTTGCAGTGTGTCCTGCTGTGATGGGACGTCATCACAAAAGGGTGTCCTGTTTAGCTTGCGATTCTGAGGGCTCTCAAAATGTGGCCACAAAACCACCCTGCATCCGCCCCTTTTACAAGTGTGTAACCACGCACACTACATGGCCTTGGAATACTCAAGAATTCTTTGCAAGCCACTGCACCGGTGAGACATCAGATGTGACACGAACCTGAGGGCAGGTACATTTGGTGACGCAACCAGGAAGTCCTCCTGGGCGTACACTGCCCCAATTCACAAAAGTCAATCGATCTTACGCAGGGTGCATCCTGGGCAGTGTACTGGGCAGTAAGCACACACTGAATTGAGACACAACCAGTCTCAATTCTGACCGATTGTGGTGATTTCAAAGCTTTCTGATTCATAGCGGCCACACAGACTAAAGGCAGAGACAATCAGGTGAGAGATGGGCTCAACTTCTAAGACAATCACACAGTTGACAGCCCATGGGCAACTTTAACATTCAAGCTACAACGAGAGAGCAGGGTGCCAGCTCAGACACAGTCCTTTTTAAGAATACAACTTCTTGAGAGTACTTTTTTTTCTTGCTGAAGTATTTAAGTGAATTTGTTAACAGATAAACTTGCTCTACATGTGAAGTGTAGGAGGAAAACTTGAGCAGTGATTTTGTCTTACCAAAAAAATCAAACTAACCAGACACTGTTTTGTACAACTGCAAAAAGAAACACACAGTTTACATTCATATGAAATTTTAATTTATTTAAGTACATCTATTAATTCTTGAATCCATACCCCAAATAAATTCACATTTGTTATTAAATACAGAAACGGCCTTTGGCTTCAGGGGAAATTGGTGAAAAATATAAATATGGTGTAGTTTTTACAAGCTGGTTTCGTATGGGTTTTTCTGCTCGTCATCACCGGCAAATTTGGCTTTGTAGCTGAGAGAAGAGAAAGTCAACAGAGAGGTGAAACCAGTGAGATAACAAATAATGACTGCTACATTTTAAAACGAATGAGAGTAACCAAAGAGAACTATGTTTTCATGACTGCAGCATTTTACCTCTTCTCTCCTCTGCTCCTTTTGAACCAGGTACGGGAAACAGTCATGATGAAGACCAGGACCAGAAAACCAGTCACAGCCGCCATGGCCACAAATACTTGGGACTTGAAATCTGTCTCTAGACGAGCAGAAAAAACAGTACAGATATTAACAGTGAGTAAGCCTAGCAGAAATAATTAACAGAACCAGGGGCGCTCACAGAACATAATAAGTTGGATCATATAATGAAAATGTCTTTGAATCTATCTGTTGATGCCCATTTCTGGTGGTCATTATTCAGATTGGAGAATCTTTCTTTAAAAGTCTGACCTTCTATATTATTGCACATAATATGTAACTAGTCTACCTGCTATCTCAGTCTAAGACTTATGATGACTCAGGATGGATCAAAAGTCCATCATATGGCCTTCTTATCAGTTTATATTCATCTGTATCTGCTGAGTTTTATGACTGTCTCAGTTTATGACTGTTTAGCTGCATTTTCTGCAGACAAAAGAAACACTGAGAGAAACATATGTTGTAAAGTATACATTCTATTTGCAGTATATTGATGTTATCAATACTCTAGTGTAAAAGTGCAAGAGGTGCTGGGGAATAAATTGCCCATTTTCATTTCACTGAAAAAAAATATTTGTATGTTTCTACACAGGACACAGAATGAAAAGAGTGCAGGTTGTTCATGTGCATAGTTTGTTGTTAGCTGAAAGTGCTAAAGGGAGGCTGTCATTTTTGTTTTTGTTTTTTTCATCCAATCAGGGGCTGCATTTGTAATCAGCTCAACTATCAAGGTTAAATTTGAGGCCAGGATTCCATTTCCTAGAAGTCTCACTCCCTGTTTTATGAGACTCCTGATGAAACATGAGTTGTAGTTCTACTTTTTCCTTACAGAAAATCTCCAGGACTTGTTATAAAATATATATATATATATATATATATATATATATATATATATATATATATATATATATATATATATTTTTTAAAGTCAATAAGCTGAATCTATTATGACATAGGTATCAATAAAATCTTATCTGTTCATTTACTTGTACCAAGGCCACCAGGTAGTGCTGCTCCATGCTTTGAAAACACAGCCGGCGGGTGTTGACTCACTTGGACTGAATTGCCCTGACTTTTATGCCGATGAAGCTCATTTGAATTGAATTGGTGTTGACCAACCAGAGAGCACAGAGCCAAATCGAACCAAACATGGATCTTTTTGAAATCTGGCACCAGTCTTCCTCTTGTTTACCCAGCTTGGTATAATTTGGATGTCGCTTTTGAAAGTGTTTTTTGGAATCCTGTGGCCAGACTTCTCTTTACCAACTTTCTTTCCTCATTTTTTAAAATCTTTTTTGCTAGATCTGATATTAAAAGCACACAACTCTTGGTAAAATGCAACACTGTGGGAAAATGTAAGATAAAATAGTAGACGTGCATATGAAATACATCAGCACAACACTGCTTACCGTTGTTGTTGTTTGTGTTTGTTTTGAGGTCCAGCATGCCTTTGGTAATGTCCAAGTGTCCATCATTGATCTCAGGCTTTATTCCTAACAGGTGGCACATTAGTGGGTACACATTCACTGTCTCAAAGTCTCCAAACAACAGGTTTTTCTGGAAATCAGGCCCCACCGCCCTGAAGAATGGCTTCATGTCTCTCTCTTGATTGTCAAAGCCGTGCTCTCCTTTGTTAAACTGCACCGGTAAGAACTGTTTGAAAAGATGAAAAGCAAAAAATGATAAGTGTGCGGGACTTTTACATTGTGTGACCGTACAACCTAAAAAAAACTACCAGAAACTTTTGATTTTGAGATTCTGTCATACAAGCTAGCATTATGTCATATTAGGCATTAACTTTATCTAGTTTAGAAGCTAGTACCTAAAGAAAGGCAACAATATTTATGGATATCAATCCTGAAGTAAATCCGGAAATATGGGGTACCTCAGGGTTCCATTTTGGGGCCACGTCTCTTCATTTTTTAAATTAATGTAAAATTTCAATGATTTGCATAAACTGCTATTTGCTGGTTTAAATGGAACAAACGCTCTCATAATATCAAAAAATGCCAAACTTCAATGTATTCTGCTCTCATTACAAACAAGCAGGAGTAACATGTGACATGACTACCTGTCAACCTACACCCTTGTGGACCCAATGCTTCAAAAGCCTTTTTAAAATGAAAGTAAATACACAAAGGTCTCAGGTTCAGCTTTTAGGATTCATTCAAACACTGAAAACTATAACTTCTCTCACCCCATTGATTACATATCCAGTATCAGCGTAGAGGATGATGGGCAGGAGTCGAGGATGGTTGCCATAGTGAAGTCTTTCTGGCATCTCCTCTTTCTTATACACATGAAGGTGAGGATGGCCTTTTTTCAGAGCCTGGTAGACTTTCTCCAGTTTCCCCTCTTTCGGAAGCAGCATCCCCGTTGGACCATAATCCACCAGGTGAAACTTAATATCTTTGAAGCTGAAGCCAGGGATCTTGGAAAGGATGATTTCATTAACCGTTCCACCTCTTTGTACTGTGGTCATACCGTGGTCTGCAGTGATGATGATGTTAAGCTTGTTGGTAAGACCATGTTCTTGGATCTTGTCTCGGATGTAGCCCACAGTGCGGTCAACTTGCTTGACCATTTCCCGGCGCTCTGGGGAATTTGGTCCATATTTGTGACCGGTTGAATCTGGTTCTCCGAAGTACAAGGAGACAAAGTCCAGGTCTTGTTCATAGAACCACTCTCCAATCACCTTGTCAATGTTCAGCCTCCAATCTGTCTCATTAGAATGATCATAGAAACGAGGTTCCACTTGCCGAACCTTCACTGTCTCATTTTTGTATGTGGCTGCTGTACCAGGAAAATGTAAAGACCCTGCCTTCAGACCCTAGAGGAACAGAAAAGGACATGATGAAAGAGAATCTCTAAATGGATTTTTTTAAGTGAGTTACAGAAAAGGAAATCTTAAAAGGCAAAAACAGATAAGTCGGTCTCACAAACCTGTCTTTGTGCTGTTATCCAGATTGGTAAACTGCCATTGTCCCAGTAAGAGTCAACAAACTGAGTCATGTAGTACTGCTTCTTCTCCTGAGTGGTAGTGTTGAACCACATGTTGTGGATAACTCCATGATTCTCGATGTATCGCCCTGATGAAAAAAAGGAATGTTTCCACTGACATTGTGATTTTTTTTTTTTTTTGGCACTGGCACCAAAACCAAAGCAGGTCGATGATTTAAGGCTGCAGCATCCTAATATCTTGCTTTTACTTGCATTATGTCCATCGGTGCTTAAATAAACAGATGATATCCCCAGTGTCAAACAAGGAAGTGCATTTCTTTATGGATGAATAGAAACTATAAGAAATGATCAAATCTGACTTTATTCAGTGTCAAACTCATAAAGACAATCTGGATGAATGAAGTTTATAACAATGTTTTAGAAAAGCCAATCATAAGTGACCAACACATCACTATTGAGGAGATGAAGCGACGAGGTGGATGTCACATTTTAATGCAGCTTCATTGGGATCTAGAGGGATTGTGGGTAACAGTTAGGTCTGTTTTTCACTCCTTATCAATGTAAAATTAATGAAACTGCCCTGCTATTATGATCATTTCTATTATCACCAATTTGAATTGACACAGATCTCAAGTGTGCTAATAAGCTTCCATGAGAAACTTTCAGTTTGTCAACTCTGGTGTCCCCATGTTGGCGCAGCAGTATTGGCTTATCTTGTCCTCTGCATGCTTGAGTAGTGGCTTTCAACAACAACAATAAAAAAAAACCTAATTCAGCCAAGTTTTAACAGTCAAATATATCATTTCTGGTCAATATTTTATGAGAAAACTGTAAAAAAAAAAGTGCTTAGCTGACACTCAACCCTGTAAAAATGACAAGTCTTGTTCTTGTTCTTGATGGTCTTGATTGCTTTTGTACGTCAAAAGCATTTGCAGCCTTGTGAATTTCAGTCTTTTCCATAAATAGTCCAAAAAAACCTCACAGGATTTAAAAGTATTTGTTGATGCCCCTGGCCTTGTATCCTTGTTTAATTTTGTGAACTTTTTTTCTGTATAGATGTAATTTGTGTATTGTTAAACAAAAATAGAAAAACCTGCCTCTGTGAGACAGCTATATCTACTGCACTTTGCATTAAGTACAGATAAGACAGCTTTTTGCTTTGTTCTTATCAAAGCTGTAATCACCCACCATTATCTATCGTCTTCCTGCATCTTGAGTCAAAGTTGCTTGAAGACAATGTGAAAACATGCAATTTTATCCTTCATCTCTGATTTTCTCTCCCAAATATTTCTGCTGAAAGGTTCAATATAAACACACTAATTTCATTTTTGTGTTGTCCACTCTTTCAGAGCGAATGTTAACCAAATATTCTCAAGTCATAATATCAGGGTACCTGTCAGCAGGGTGAAGTGTGTAGGGCTTGTGATGGTGAGGAATGGTGGTGTGACGTATTCCGCCTTCACCCCATCCCGGGCCATCTTATCCAGGTTCGGGGTGTCCACATCTCGATCGTAGTCCCATCGAAAACCATCAAAGGAGATGAGGAGCAGCTTATTTCTGGAGGAGGTGAATCTCGTGGTGCCATGTGGTGGTGCAGCAGCACAGGGAGAGACGCCGATGAGGCAGAAAACAGTGAAGCAGAGCGGCAGCAGCATTACAAAGTATTTAAAGCCAGACAATAAGACTAGACGTGTGTGTTCTAGCTGGTTAAGAGCAGTAATCCTCAGTGTGTCTGCAACCCTGAACTTATGTCATGACCTGCTCAAACTCAGACCTGTCTTTGAGCAGCAGAATAATTATGGTTGTGTTTTTTATCTGGGCACTGCACATCACCTGATCTAAGATAAATCTGCTGGAGATAGAAGCTGATAAGAGTCCACTTTATCTGTGCTCACACAAAGAGATCATACACCATCTTATCTCAACATCTCATAAAGGAGTTGAATCTTAAATCACAACCCTCTGACCTCTAGCTTTATTACTTAAGTGTTTAACAGAGGGCCTGTAAAAATATACAGCGTCAAGAAAAACTATCAATACACCTTGTAAAGTGTTTTTACAAACAATCTGGAGATTTTAAAGAGTTGCTGAGTATTATTATGGAGGAAAGATGTTTAAAGCCTCTGTGAGCAACTTTCTGTTTGGGTTGATTTTGGCGCCTCCTGTGGACAAAATTATGCAAAACTGCTCCTATATAGTACCCTCTTACAGTTTTAAAAAACCTAAAGAAGTGGTTAATATGGGAGTGAAAAATGAACAGTTACATTTGAACAGTGTTGGGTAAAGTTACACATTAAAGAAACTTGTTAAAAAATTACTACCAATAACTCTTAACATGTTGCTTACTTGTATCACTTCCAAAAATAAAGAGTTGAAGTGTCCTTGCTTAAAACCCCTACAGACCCCGAGTTGTTATGTATGTTAGTCATATAGTCCTGACGGCGAGTAACCTACTCTTACGATATCTTTTTCAAGCTACAAGGGGATCAGATCTAAAGCCAGTTTTATGGTTCATAATATTCAAAGTTTTATTTGTATACTAATAATATATATACTACTGGACGGCAGTAGCTCAGGAGGTAGAGAGGTCGTCCAATAACCGGAAGGTTGGCGGTTCGATTCCCCCCTATCCCAAGTCTGTCCGTTGTGTCCTTGGGCAATACACTTAACCCACCTTGCTCCCAGTGTGTGTCCTCCACTGGTGTATGATTGTGAGTGTTGTGTGGTGGTGGTTGGAAAGGCCGTAGGCGCAAAATGGCAGCCACGTTTCCGTCAGTCTACCCCAGGGCAGCTGTGACTACTAAGGTAGTTTACCACCACCAAAGTGTGACTGTGTGAGCGAATGAATGATGTATCCGATGTAAAGCGCTTTGAGGGTCTCTGATAAAGCGCTATATGAAATCTGATGCATTATTATTACTATAACATGACCATATTAATTAAAAAGCCTGATGAAAGTACAAAGAAAATGTTGTATTATCAGCACTGAAAATCTATCAGTAACAACTAACAACTTAATGTAAAATCCACTTGCTTCGTGAGAGCGGTCAGCTTACAGCCAATAAACTCGTCATGTTTCTGCAACATCCAGAGCCTTTTCTATTCCACACAGATGTCAGTATATTTTTAGAGATTGTACACATCCAACCTCTAAAAAATGAAGATATTCTGTACGGATTTCTGTTCGAATTTTGGGGAAATCTTTTTGTTGTTGTTGTTGTTAGTGAAATATGACAGAGAGAGGCTGCCATTTTTTCCCCAGCCTGAAAAAGACATCACTGTCTGCTCATCACACGGAAACAGAAAAGGTAGAACTGTTTCGGATGGAGTCATCCCATCAAATTTATTATAGTTCATCTATAGGTGTTTATTCTTTACTTCATTTAACTGTGATTTTAAAACATCTTAACGGTGTTGAAAACATGCTTTTAACTATTTTTGTTCAACTTAGTTGTTGAACCGTTATTTTCAATTAAAATGCTTTCTGTGTAAAACAATTTTGGAAAAAAAAAAAAAGTGTTGTCCCAAGGGCAATGTCATTCTAAAACGAGGGTTGTCCTATGTTAGGGTCAATGCAGTATATCTCAGTAGGATCTAGAGACACTGGTAAAACTGTAGACAAACATTTTAGGAACATTGATATCAACATCCTGAAGTTACAGCGACAAGATAAGAAAAGTTTGATCACCTTGCATGCAAGGATACAAGGAGGCATGTTTTTTTAAAATGACTAACATCTCTTTGGCATTGAGCACATTTGTTTTTAATATAAAAATATCTTGCTAAGGTTTTTTTAAATCCTTTAGAGACAAGATAGTCGGATAACCTGATAACACGCCTTAGAAATTGGTCCTGGCATGCTGGTGGAAATAAAAGAACATCTGATAACCCTATGCTGGCCTTGAGAGATCATAAATCATGTGATAGAAATCATAGCTTCAAGTTTCAAGACTTTTATTGTCCTTTGTTATTACATAACAGCTATGGTGAAGCGTTCAAAGCCCATTCTGGGTTTGCCAGACAATAAAAGCTCACTTATCTGATGCTGAGCCGCTATATGAAACTAATAAAATTAATCAGAAATAGTATCATAAAGCTGCCTCACAAATCTTATCCATGAGTGGAAGAATCCAGCAGGACAGCAGATTTTAAATGTAGAATAAATACGTGACAGTTTTCCTCTCTTACTGTCGAGTCATGGAACAGCAGATGAAAACAGCAGCATTAGTTTGGTACCTTTAGAGGGTAATGCGTCATTTTGGCATGTTAAAGGGAGAATTGGCTTTTTCTTAATTGGGCGTTTGAGGAACTTGTTAGTTGTAAGTGTACTGGCCCCACAGGATCCTGATCAGCTTGACCCCTTTGTTCAGAAACCAAACTTACCTTTAAAGGTTTTCCAGTCACATCCAACTGAGAGGAGACCCTGGGGTGAACCCAGACCCCTGGAGGGATCATGTATCTCACTCGGTCAAGGAACACCTTGAAATCCTCTAAGAAGAACTAGAAAGTACAGCTGGAGAGAGGCATGTCTTGATCGACTGTGAAACCCTATCTGGTTCACTGAGTTCCCCTCAACATCCTTCTTATACATCCAAAGACCTTCCTCCTACCCACCCCAATAGCCACATAAATCCATGCCAAGGGCTGTTGCCATGGTGGTGCTGTTTTCGCCATCCAGCAGGAAGTGGTATTTTGGAGGGCTTGGAACACTTGTAAAGTCACCCAACTTGGTACACTGTAGCCTAGTGGAGCTATGACATTTATTATGTATGTTTTGTTGGTTTTTATTTTTTGAGGAATCAGTATGTGCATGCCTCCTTGAGGTAGGCTAAGTATGGTCTTTGATGAACTGGTTGACACGTTGATAAAACAGAAAAAGGAGAGATATTATTATCATTTCAGGTGTAAGACTAGGCAAGAAGATACACATTCAGAGGCAGGAAAAAACATCAAAAATTAAAATAAATTAAGGACGTCAAAGAAATGTTTTCCATCTGTCATAAATGATTTCTGAACCATTGTGAAAAAAAAATCTTTTCCATTACAAAGTATTAATAAGTTGAGTCATACGGGACTGTCAGGTAAGATGGCAGCCTGCCAAAAGACATCAGTTTATTATATAATTTCAGAAATCTGTACTTCACTTACAGTTGCAAGTTTTGTGTCCTCTATTAAATTAAAGAGATATACTTTTTATTCAACAATTTCCACCTCCCGAGTGAAATGTCTGGTAACAGTGGAGTAAATATTTATAGTGTCCGCTTAAGGCCGGCTTCAGAAGCATGGAAAACCAAGTACACACAAAACCAAAAAAAAGCCAGTATTTCTAGCAAAAATAAACACATGTACTGCCTGGTTAAAAAAAAAACAGTATTGGTCTGATTAACTCAGGGCTACCACTGTATGGACATTGATCTTTTTGCTTTAAAGTCATTAAGGTTACAAGATCAGAGGCCCAGCTGACTTGACTAACAGGCAGGCACTCTGTAACCATTTGCAAAGAGGCTTAAGGCCCACCTTTGATAGTAAGGTTAAGTCAGTTATCCAATATGAAAACATGAAGACAGAAGCAAATGTGAGATTTCACCAACACTACATTCATTCATTATACAGTCTATCAATAACCAACAAGTTAGCTAGCACTACAAAGAGCAGCCCACCACCTAGGGAGACCTCAATCAGCAAGTCTGATTCAGGTCTTTGGATATTTTTTTAATTCATGATATTAATACCGTTTGTTATTTCAATGAAATAAAAACTTAACTGACAAAAGAGTACATCATCATCACTTTAGTATCATGTTATTACAAGCCCATGAAAACCTGTGTATGGTCTTATTTGAAGCCCAGAGTCTCATGTAAATAATACTCTCAAATGTCCAGCAGGTGGCGACACCACTCCAAAAAACAGCTCTGAGGCTCAAACCATCACCACAGTATTATTCTCGCTCTCGGTCGGATACTCTGATCCTCCAATCCTCCGATCCTCCCATACAGGTGAGGCAGAGATCTTTGTGTTGGAGGAATCTGTTTGGCATGCACATTGTGAATGTAACACATAAAATTTGTAGACATTATCCTTTTAATTCTTTAATCTTAAGAGTGTTCCTAAAAGCGTTTGATTGAAATTAAACTTTAATAAGATCTGAGTTGGTTCCTGTTTTCACCTTCAGATAAACACAGTGAGATAAATCAATTATCTTCCACAAATAAGCAGACTGGAGTATTTTTTATTAATGCTAAATCTTGTTTTTATTGATGTGCAAAAGACTTGATACAATAAATAAAACACACTTGATGCAAAGTTTAAAAAAACACTGTTTCCATCACCTTACGCTGAAGAAGATGCTCCATACACATCCCTACAATGTTCGTCTGTGGTGTTTGAGATAAGAGGCTGATCACACATGATCACCATCAACTAGTCTGGTATGCTCATGGTAATGTTTCTGCTGTTTCTGCACTGTCATGTGGACATTTAAGTATTTAAAAACACCTCTGATGTGGACTGGATTTTTCAAAAATCTGGAAAAAAAACAGATTCAGCCTTAATTTGACACCACTTCAATCTTTCTGAATCAATCTGAAGCCCCCTCCCCTGAAGGACCCTTCATTAAAACATGTAAATGTATCCCTGTAGTTATAACGTACTTCTTTCAGGGCTGTCCATCACGCTGTCTGACAGTGAGAGCATTCATTTCTCCTCTGTCTCTGCCCTGAGGCCAGCCCAGTTCAAGGCTGATGTGTAATCTTAGAAGAGATCACAGTTGGTGTTCATGGTGCAGGAAACAATCCCATCCATATGTATGAAGGGATGGTGGATCAGGGTTCATTGTGAGGTCCTGTCTGTGGGGAGTGACTGAGACGAAAACAGAGAAATCAATGGGGATGGCCTGTGACTGACCCGATAATAACTGGGAACATTAGACTCAGTTCTTAACCTGGTTTTGCAAGCCTAACAAGTCCTTGTTCAATAATGGGCACAGACTGAAGTTAAATAGTTCTGAAGTTGGATAAAGTGGTGTTGTAATGTGTTCTCCTGCATGTTTATGGTGTTTTAATCGTTATCCACCTCACTGCATGTTCCCACTCCTAACTTTTCAGCATTATCAGCTCAGTTGGTGCTTTAAAACACAGTATCAATGACACTGTCATGAATTACCATTGATAGGGCAAACATCATTGATGAGTTTTGGTTTTGATACTTTATATGTTGGAGGGAAAAAAACACAGACACCAGCCAAAAACACTCAAAACAAACAGACGTCTACCCTCTACCCTGAACAGACGAATTTATCAATCCTGCTGTTTTGTCTCTTTCAACAGCATGTTGAATAAACAAGCTAAAAGACAGCTCCCAGAGATAGAACAACATTGTGTTTTGCTCTAGGTACCTTAGGCTGATCAGTGTCCTGTAAGATGCTCGGTAATTACGGTTTTATCAGTGGAAGTGTATATTTCCTGTTTCTACATGGGATGCAATCTGAGTTTGTATCATGTCATGATGTTTGGCATGTTTATTTCCCCTCACTACTTTTCAGAGGTTAGTCCAATAAAGTATTGTGGGTTGTTGAAAACTGCAAGGCGTGCTTGTGTTATATTGTTGTGTACTTTGTTGGATGAGTCAGCCACATTTCTACACTGAAGGCAGTTTTCAACCATCTGTCTGCTGCTTCCCTGACCCTTAACTTAGCCAAATATGAATTTGTGAAGAGTTCTGATCAGCAGGTTTGCTAGAGACCAGTCCATCCTGTAGATGCAAAGATTGCCACCCTAGTTGTCTGAATGAATCACCAGGAAAGAGCTGCATTGATTCCTTTGGATGGACACTATTGCTGGCTCTGTAAAAACTTTTCTTTTGGTATCAGCTCTCCTGACAATATTATCCAGTTTGGCAGTGGATGCCAACAAGACTCTATCCGGGGCTGTCCTCCTCCAAAAAGACAATCATGACACATCCCAATGTGATGCATAACAACAACCATCACTCATGCACTGGACTGTGATCACTCAGGAAGACAACCTGGAAATCATTCATAAAAGCGGGTCAAGAATGATGCACTATTGTATAATGGTTAAAGGAGACATATGATGCTGTTTCTTCTTTTAATACATACATTTGATTAAGGTTGGGCAATATGGCCTCAAATCAATATCACATTATATTGAGCAGTTCACCTCAATAACGATAAATGGACGATAACTACTCCATAAAATGCTCACCCCCTCCCACATTAACTTCATCTACTTCAGCCGCCGCTCCAGCCACTACAACTTTTGAACCGTCCTCCATCTCCTCACCCGTCTTTACCTCTTTGTTACAGACTGGATGAGGTGGAGTCATGTCTCCGACGTAGGACAGCGTCTTAAAGGGACATGAGACCACAGCCTACCTACAAACATCCAAAACCAACTTTTATTTACTTATTTTTTGACACCGAATATATTTATATGAGCAAAATGACGTCAGTTATTGTCGTAAATTTCAGCATCAGTAAATTTTCGGTTTATTGTCTAGCCCTACATTGGATGTTATTATACCATAAGCAAAGATTCTGACAATTAGCTGAATGAATGATGGCATAATGGCTCTTTTTAAGACATGGCCTAAATCTGCCGTCAGGTTTCTGTCTTGGACACTACAAAAGGATGAGCCCACCTGGCCGTTCCAACAAAGACACACCAAACCTGTATGTTGGAAAATCTGTTTCACTGCTTGACTTTTTCCTCCTCTCTGCTCTCTGATGATTGAGTGGCTTGTGGTTGTAATGGAAAGTCACGGCTATTTTCTTCCCCCGAAGATGGAGACATCTGAAAACAAAAGCAGGAAGGTTTGATACTGGACAACAAGAGCTTTAAAAAGTACATTTTTAACTAATGCTCTGCGCTACATAAAGTGTAATATCTTTGATTCTCATTTCAACATTAACTTGTTTCCCTGCTTCCTCAAAAGCTACATGTGGTTATTCTGTGGAGAGCCCTTTCCAAAGACTGCCTCGCTGTTGTGTGCAAACCAAACCCCCAAGTTATCACACGACCGTTCAGCGTCATGTCCTGTGCTTTCTCTGCAGTGCTGGTTTGCGCCCCTTTAATTCACCAGGCCTCTGTCGCCCTCTGCTGGACATCAGTTATATCAATCTCTCAGGTGTGTGCTCAGGCTGATCTATGAGCAGTGGATGTGGATGTGTGTATTTGAACGTTACAGAGCAAGACTTTTAGTTTCAAACTGAGTGTGAAGAAGAACCAGAGAGATAACAAAGCCATCTCAAGGCTGACCATGTGTAGCCCTGCTAATCTTTATCTGAGTGAAGTCTTAGTTTCTACAGCAGACACACATGGCATGACTGTTCAGGGCCTGTATGGGGAACACAGTGAATATCTCCTATTGCTGTGTTCATTTTAACAGGAATTTTAAATTTGGTTTCACTTTCATTTATTTTCAGAAACTTTGTCAAGATTAAGTCAGAGGAACTTTATTTTCATTTTAGTCTCTTTTTAGTCGATCCCACAAAAAAATTCAGAGTTTGTACATTTAAATCTAGGAGTTAATAGGGTTGCCATATTCTGAATCCCCAAAAAGAGGAAACGTCTACATGGGGGCAGAGTCACAGAGTTTTTCAGGTTGGATCGAGTGTCTTTACGCACTTCTAACTCAGTAAGTCTACGTGACACAAACTTGAAACTTCCATGTCAAAACCCTGGACATTTGAAGGATTTTATAACCTACCCCAGAAGGCCAGGCAGCCCCCCAAAAAGAGGACATGTCTGGGTAAAAGAGGACGTATGGTCACCCTATAATAGGTCATATTATATCATATCATAAATCATTATAAATTACCTGAGAAAACACAGCAGTTTGCTTCCTTCTTAGGTGTCCAAAACGCTCAGTCTTGTAGCCGGTATATCAGTTTAGATTATTATTAGCTTGTTTTTTTGGTGTGTACAGAGTAGACTGAATGTAAGTTAAACTCTGGAGAAGAGCTGTTCTCATTGCACGGTAGCATGAATATCACCACGTTATCATTCTACCTAATGAAAAAATGTCACTACCTTTCATTCTGCCTTTTTTTTTTTTTACCTGAGTTGCATCTGTGTACCTGAGAGTTTGGGGTGTGATAATCAGTCATCCTTCAGAAGCACACACAGATCGGCTGGGTCCGTTACTCTCTGAAGGAACCACTCCTGGATTATGGGTGCTTCCAGTGCCCAGACGGATGACTTGTTAGCCAGGATCGGAACCAGGATGGACACAGGTGTTGTGGTCGGGCTGCAGAGCTCCTATCCATCTGTCTCTTTGGTCCTTTCTTCAACTTGTACACCAAACTATGACAGCAGGTTGACCGCTAAACACACAGTGCCAGAATAATACCCATTTAACCAACATGATGTTCATTTATTTGAACCCAAATGTACTTTTGATTTGACTGATTTATGCAGAAGTATTCGTTAACTGTGTTTCTTTTAAACTATAAACAGGTTCAGAGAAAATCAAGAGACCACTGTTGCGGTATCCAACACGGCCAGGAATGACGGTGTAAGCACTTCTCCTGCCCTGGAAGCCATGAGCAGTTTAATTACCTGCAGTTAAAATCCAGTTTATTGGATGAAGATGAGGAAGAGGAAGAGATGAAGGGGAGACTCTAACACCTCCTGGTCCTGGAGTCGTACTCTTATGACTTAAGCATGATTGTGCTCATGTATGTCAGGCTCATACAGTGTCTTTCATCCTTTTACATGTTTAGATGAATTATACATTTGATAGAATTCAATCTGCTTCTCCTGCATTTTTGTTCGTTGAGGCGACCTAAAGCATGGCTTCATGGTGCGATGAAAGACAGAGACAGAAAAATAATTAAAGACAAGGATGTAATGATGAAATGAAATACAACAACGACAAAAGGATGATAATATCACATCACAAGAATAGACTCTCACAACACAACTAAATTTTACAAATATAAGCATGACTGTGAATCAGGACCAAATACAGACAAAACATGACCAACATTTTCCGTACTTTCAGTATTTAAGGAATCAAGTTCATCAACATGTGCGGGGGTGAGCAAATCTACTTGACTAGCAATGCCATGCAATGTGACTGGCTGTACATCTGAAGTTTGATGGATATAGTTTTCTCATTTTGTGTAGTTTTCCAAGTGGAGTAGCGACAGCAGATGTAGGTACCCAATCCATCAGTACATTTACATGTTGTTAAAAGAAAAAAAAGTTAATTGCATTAGTCCGACTGAATCTGGATTTTTGAAAAACAGGTAAAAACATGAGTCAGACTTGAGTAGCACTAAATCAAACTTCTCATAGCCTGATCAACATACGTGGATAATGGGGTGGGGGACACAGTGCAACAGAAGCTGGCCTAAGCGTTCTGTACACACCCCGGTGTTTACATGCTGGGCTTTATGTCAGAAGTTAAACGGCTTGGATGTGATGCAAAGAAACTGGGAAGTAAACAAAACCTCAACAGATGAAAAAAGGATGTACAAAAATATCAACCTTTCTGTTGTTCAAACAAACGCCTCAGAGCTGTAAAAGTTTAAGTGATGTTCGCCATCCCATTAACCTCTTGCTAATGCATTTTGTCAATTTATCCGATTTATAATAGATCAACCAGGAGACAACTCAGAAGTAATGTGCTGAAAGGAGGCGTGGTGCCACCTACCATTATGAAGGCAGACATGCATCTGTCAATTATTTATGAATTGGGACAAAGACAGTAGTCCAGTCAAAACAAAGCTGACAACCTGCAAAAAAGGTTAGGGGTGCTGATGGCCTCTCAGTCTAAGCGCTCCATGTACAGAGGTATAGTCCTTTGTCCCACGAAGATCCAAGCCACAACCATTTGCTGCACGTCTTTTCCCACTCTCAAATTCCCCACACCTGTCCTGCCTTTCTTCAAACCAAAATTTTTAGGGTTAGGGTTGTTCACCATACTTTACTGTTCTTAAGTCAATGCACTTTCCAACAAAATTATACAAGTATGTGTTAATGACTTTTTACATTTTATTTATCAGCTAAGATCTTTAAACAGACATCCAAAAATAAAAAAAACTACATTCATAAAATAACCATCAATCTTCCTGACCTGCAGCCAATCATATTGTGTAACGTCACTATAGTAGAGACCCAGTCTGAGCACGTCTGGAACCTAAACCCCCAAAAAGTGAAGGTCTGAAACAGAACCACTTTCAGAATATGCTTGAATACAACAACACAACCACACAGCACATCACTCTCCTCTGTCCTCTGTTTCCATGTGTGCTCTGCTCTCAGGGCCTCCGTACAACAATGTGTTCAGGTTGGCATTGCAGAGCTGTGTTTGCATGTCTGTAAACATGGGATTGAGTTTGTGGAGTGAGCGGGGAGCAGAGAGAGAGAGAGAGAGAGGCAGAAAGTGTGTGTGTGTGTGTGTGTGTGTGTACGTGTGTGTCTGTGTGTGTGTACGTGCATGCGACTGCAGCACTGTCGCCCTAGTCTGTGCTGCGCTGACAGTGATGTATGGGTAATTTAAAAAGTCATTCTTTTCTACAGAGCGGTCTGCAGTCAGGCCAGCCAACCGCAGCCCATTCCCCTACAGCGCTGAGAAAACTCATCTACATCCACTCCAGCAGACACACACAAACATAAAAACACACACACACACATACACACACACACACATAAAAACACACACCTACATTATAGCATATAAACAAATACTTGAGCCTTTAACATTCCTTTTTCAAAACGTGATTCTTGAACTTTAATTTACAGTCAGATTTTTGTCTCATTAGTCAATAAAACCCACAACGACGTTTTTTTTCTATAAATATATACTAGTAGACTATCCTGTGACCTTAGTGCCTAAAATATAGACACAAAGTACCAGGTCAGCAACATTGCTCTGGGACCACTTCACTCTTATGCCCTGCACTTCAGCCTCCAGTCCTGTTGGCCCATTACCGGGGAGGAGGAGGAGGAGGAGGAGAAGAAAGAGGAGGAGCTGTGTGTGCAGTTTTGAGAGTGTAGATGGCGCCATTGATTCTAACGGGCCTAGACATATAGACCAGACTGTCTCACACAGAGATAATCCCCCAGCACATTCACAAATTTCTTTGTACCAATATTGAGAGTTTGAGCTTCATTTTGGGAAAACTGCAAACCGAGTTCATCATGTATATCTAGGGGTCTGTAAGGACTAATATTTCACACTGCTAAAGCGTCTCAAGTTGGAGTTTCATCCGTGAATAAAAGGCTTTTTCTGCCGGTATGATTTTGTTTTTTTGCTGATCTTTTTTAGGTACTTTTCAGTCTTTTAGTCCAGTTTCGTCTCCTTTGCTTCACTCTCAGCCTTGTGTCCTCGTGTCTCTGGATCACTGGCAGTGGAGTGGACAATCAGACAGCAGGGCTTCCCTCCTGTTGGGTCTGTGATGGATGAGGGCTATGTGTGATCACTCCACGATGACACACACCTAATCCTCTCCTCTCCTCCACTCTCAATCACCGCTCCCCTTCTGCATTCCTCTCCTCTCTCTGTTTTCTCTCCTCCATTCCCATCTCTTTTTTGTTATTTCTCTAATCTTCTCTTATCTTCTCCTCCCTTCCTCTCACCTCAGTCCCTTTTCTCGTTTTCCTCATATCAAAGTTTTCTTGGTCACATTTTTCCTGTTTCCCCTTACACACCTTTTTTTATGCATCCGCTCCTCTCCTCCTCCTCCTCCTCCTCCTCCTCCTCCTCCTCTGTCCTGTGGTGTCCAGAGGAGTGACAGAGGGTTAGTCAGGGGGTCAATGATTTGTGCTGTGTTGTCAGCAGTGCTGCAGTGACAGGTCCTGACGACGCTGTTCATGGGAAATGCAGCATGTTTATGCTAATGTCTGCTTGCATCCTAACAACATGTCTGGGAAATGGAGCTGTCAAGACACCCTGTGGGACACAGGCACACTCACTCACTCACACACACACACAAACACAATTACACAATTACACACATTATTCAGGGCATATGAAAAACTTTGTGTCTCCATTCTGAAGAAATCCTGAGTGTACTGCCATTTCTTATCCATTCACAGGCTTTCCTGCCCCATCAGATACAGATGATTGTTTTCGCAACCATGTGCATTGAAAATTCAGCTGTTACACCAAGGCCACACTGACAATCCCTCCCTGAAAGTACCCTCTCATGTGGAGCTGTTCCTTTTTTTACATTATCTTTTCTTCTCTTCTCTTCTCTTCTCATCTTGTACTCCCCTGCCTCCTCCTCCTTCTCTTTCCCCTGGCCTCTTCCTTTCAGTTCCCTGCCTCCACCTTGCACTGTCCCTTATACTTTCCCTGTATTGGATTTGAACCCATGATCACTACATTCGATGCAGCAGCTCAAACCCTCACACCACAGGCCTGCCTGCTTGTGCCAGACTGTTTAGGTATTTCTTGTTTAATCATATTTGGACAGCTCCTAAAAGACTAAGCTCAGTCTACATCCATCCATCCATTTTCTACAGCTTATTCCCGTTAGGGGTTGCAAGGGGACTGCGGCCTGTCCCAGTATCTTCGGGCGAAGGCAGAGGACATCCTGGACAAGTCACCAGTTTATCGCAGGGCTGACAAATAGAGGCGAACAACCATCCACGCTCACACTCACACATATGGGCAATTTGAAAGTGGCCAATTAACCTAACCTCACTTAGGCATGTTTTTGGGATGTGGGAGGAAACCAGAGTACCTGGAGTAAACCCACGCAGACACAAGGAGAACATGCAAACTCCACACAGAAACGCCCTGACCCGGATTCAAACCCAAGACCTTCTTGCTGTGAGGCGACAGTGCTAACCACTACATCACTGTGCCACTTTGCTCCGTCTACAGTGTAAGGAAAACATTTCATTTTGGCTCCATTTGAAAGACCCTGATCCTGACAGATTTGAACCCAGGACCATGTCAGTTAAAGGCAGAAGACTGTCTGGGTCTTTTGTTTTAAACATTTCATTATCACATCTTAAAACCTTGGTTCAGTCCACAGTGTCAGTTCTCAGTGTTTTATTCTTTAGATCAGTTTTCAGTGTTTCCTGTTTT
Source organism: Xyrichtys novacula (assembly GCA_962446985.1). Lineage (NCBI taxonomy): Eukaryota > Metazoa > Chordata > Actinopteri > Labriformes > Labridae > Xyrichtys > Xyrichtys novacula. The sequence goes on along the minus strand of OY660882.1, from coordinate 13,424,823 downwards.
ATTTTGTATAGTAGTCCATCCTTGTGTGTATAGTCTTGTTTTACTTCCTCAGTTTTCCCTCCTCTGTAATTGTCTTCACCTGTGTCTCAGTGTCTCACCTGCCTCTCGTTACTCACTTCCTTGGGTGTATATATAGTCCCTGTCTTCCCCTGTTTCTTTGTTGGCTGATTGTGCGTGTTTGTTGGTCAGTGTGTTTCAGTCATAGTTGATGTGTGAATTAGGGGTGTCCTTATACAACTATTTTACTTCCGATACAATACCGATTTTGTAGCCTTTAATATTGAACGATACCGTTATTGATGCGATATTGGCATAAAATTGTGTATGACAAGTTTTGCATTCAGCTGCAACGTCTTTTTTGGACTTAAACAGAAAATACTTCCACACGTCTGACATCACTTTTACTCCTTGGTACTTTGTTAGTACCTTAGTACACACTGTTGTTGTGATAACCTGGGCTCTGCATGCTGGATTTGGGTGCTGCTAGATAGAAGGGCTGGAGCAGAGGCTGGAATGGACTGCCTGTATTGGCGTGCTGATATCAGAGATTTTAGACGCAGGCCAATATGATCTGATATTCGTTTTTTTGCAAAAACCGGACCAATATCCAATATCAATTTAACATCTGGACACCCTGAGTGGGAATCGCAAGTTTCGTTGTGTTTTTTTCCCACTGCTTTGTTTTTTTTGTTTTGGATTTTGCCTTTGGTATGTTTTAGTTGGACATTTTTGAAGTAGGTTTTTGTTGCTTTTCATTTATTTGTTTTTAATAGATCCTTTTTTTGTCTGGATTTTGGGTCCTTTTCCTTTGTTTACCCTGCCTAATAAAAAAATACAAAACCAGCATCAGAAACTTTATTTTAATGGACTCCACTGATGTTTCCTGACTATACACAGTTTTAAGCTTGGTGTGATCATGCATCAGAAATCCAAAATCAGCTATTTAGGCCTCACTCACTGTGCAAATGTAGTTTTTCAATATCAATTAATCCAAGGGTTGACATCCAGGGTTATCTGAAACTAGTTGTGTGTGAAAAAACCTGGTAACACATCTCCAAAATTGCAAATTTATGTCTTTTGTCAGGGCAGAGAAAATGGTAGACTACAATTTAGAGCAACTTTCCATCCAGAAAGTTTTGGATTAAAACCCCGCTGCAGCTGACACTGGCTCGTTGCTTTACAAATGTCATCTGCCTGATATGAAGACACTGGCTGTATATTTGGAACCAGCTAATGGGAGACTTCTGTGCTGTCATGCAGAGTGTATGCAATAGAGCAGAACCATTTGTGTGCAAAATAGTCTGTGACAACAACAAAACTTCCAAACCTTATTAGAGAAACATCATAATCAGTCGCTCTATCCAAACAAATCCTCCTTTCACTGTGCCATCTGCACACTCTCACACAGACTCACATGGAGTTATAAATCATTCTGGAGAAAAACTACCTGCAACAGCACATTTGTCAGAAGTGTGAGGAAGCTTCAGTTTATAATTATCTTTTGCTTCTGTGCTATGTGGCGCTTGCTTCTGCTCATTAGTGAGGAATGAAAATAATACTTATTTATTGGTTTATTTATAGAAATGGCAGATCTGAGGTAAATGTAAACAGCCAAAACTTAAGAATACCAAAAGACACAACCATTAGAGGAGATACCTTGACATGTACATTCAAACCCTAACTTCTAATTACCTACAAAACCCAAACTGCTAATTGCAACACTTTCTTACTGCAACTTGTCAAACGCAGCAGATAAGTGGTCCCGCTCTTTAGGATATGACAGTTTAGGTACCGGTACCCTGTCAGTTCTCAGTTGTTAAGTGCTCTCTGGATGCCATATCCAACGGATAAACCAAATCCTAGTGCTCTCAGGGTTCCTTACTAGCAAACAAACATGACAAAAAACCTCTAGATGCACTTTTTTCTAGCATATATGCAACAGAATAAAATGCCTTCTTATGTCCTTCCAAACACGTCCAAGTACCCTATTGGTAACCTATCTGTGTCTAGTTGTTATCCACTCTGGTGTGAGTGCTGGTTCAAACTGTGAACCTTCTGAGAGCAGAGCCACATCATTACATCTCAGTGCTGCGGAGTTGACAAAGTTTTGTCCCAATACAAGAAGAGTTCCTCTCTCTTAAATACTTGTGGAAAACAAATATGATCTCCTTATATATACTGGTCTGCCTTGTCATGTGTCGCGTTTAGGGAACTAATCCACGATAAAAAACAGAAGGCTTTCAGGCTGTCGAGTTTCCTTATCAAAAACAGCAGAAAAAAAACTTCCTCTTATGTGGGTGAGAAGAAAAAGGTAAATAAGGTGATCCGCTTATATAAGAACCAGGGGCCTGTTCTACGAAGCAGGTTCGACCTAGCGAGGTTGCCTTGGAGCTACCTCGCTCAACTTAGCGCGGTAGCCAGTGGTCTCGCTAAAAGGGTCATACGACGCTGGTTATCAACCTCGTAAGTGGATCCAGCTTTGCTATGAGCGCGTGCACGCATGTAAGGCGGAGCCCGCCGCATCTGACCAATCGCAAACATGGGCCAGTCTGGAGCTTCAGAGCAGGCTGGAGAGCGAAGGACTGCATACTTTACAAACGAGGAGCAGGAGACGATCATGAGAAAGTATTAAGTATGTTTAAATGAGACGTGATCTATTCAGATCGGGTGTTGACATGAACAGCTGTTTTACAAACATGACATGCGTAGGTCTATGAAAACATCACGATTTATCAAAGATGGAGGTCTACCGTCTATTTGTGATTGTTTTTGCACTTTCATTAAAGCAAAAGCTTGATTCTAATGTGCTCTTTCTGGAAGCGCTGAAGAGGAGAAGGCGTACAGAAGAGGGTCTTTTTGTTAGTTGCTTTGAGATGTTTGCCCATCTGTCTCGGTTTAGCTAATTTTTTCGTGGACTTCCCTCAAATAGTTCAATATTTCTTGTTTTCCTACTGTCTATGCATACAATAATGTTAAGTTCTTCGAGAGTTCGTATTAAAACAATCTCTCCACCACAGACCAGTTCTGTGTCCTCTGTTTGGAAGCCGCCATATTTTCAAGTGAAGAAACGCCACTGTGCACTTACGTTATGATGGAGCATGAGCAGACAGAACGCAGCCTGACAACTTTCCGTTTCACCGTTTACATGACAACACTTTCCTTTAGGTCAGTTTGGGAGAAGGAATATTGTACCCCTGTGCAACCAAATGAAATTTCATTCAATTTCGGCCTGTTTATTCTGATTGAGGTGTTTATATGGAGCGTTTTTATTTGGTTTGGGCTTCTACCCCAATTCTAATCGGAATATTAGGCTTCAGGCCCCTCACATGAGCAGTTCTTCAGAAATGTTCACGTCATAATAAAGTTTACAATGACAATATTTGACCAGATGGGGGGTGAGAATGGGATTCAAATAGCAAGCAGCTTTCCGTGCACACGCAGGCGCGTAAAAACATGAAAGGCAGCTATTTACCCGCCTCACTCTGAGTGTGAACATGTGTTTGAGATTGATAGTCCTCAGTCATAGAGTGAGGCAGCTATAGAGGGATTGTAAAGGTGTCTGTTCATGAATCAGGAGGGAGCATCCAGGCCAGCACGGCCAGATTGATGAGGGGCCAACACTTGGTTAAGTTTCATTTCATTTACAAGCAGCAGCTAGCCTGTGCGCTGCAGTGCAAAGGGAGGCCCGGCTGACAGCTGTATGTGTGTGTGTCAAACAGAGGATGAGTGAGGCTCCTAGAGGGTCAAGTTTCCCCCGACTGGTCTGCTGGTTTAATAGAAAAGTAAAATCCCTCTGGCCGTGGATGCTGTAATGAATAATAGGTTGGTTCAGATGGATTGATGGCTGTCCCTTGGCAGGCTTGATCAGCAGAGCTTAAAAAGCTTCCTCAGAACACAGTTTCCCAGAAAGCTGTGGGAAAATCCATGGCTGGGAAAAGCCTGAAGGATTTGAAAGTATGCTCACGTTTAGAAAGAGTCGGGGGATCAACACATATCCTGGAGAGTTTTTCAGAATTTCATTCAATCCTTTGTGCATCTTCACTGTACTCGAATGAGGAGCCAGCAGAAGAAGACCACACAGAGGAAACATTTCTCTTTACACCATGCTGCTCTGAAACAAACGCTAAGTCTGGTTTCATAAGCCTTACTGCCTGTTATCAAAGTGAAAGTGCAAAAATCTGAGATGGTTTCTACTGTAGAAAAACGTGCAGTTCGTGGGATTTGCAAACCCGTGTATCTGACAGCAGATACACGAGTTGCAGGGGAGGTTAATCTCTTTACATTTCTGGCATCGTGTGTGCGGATTTAGATCTGCACTTGACTGTTTACCTGTTTATTTACAATCCTTGTAATGTAGTGTCAACTCTGGCACTGAGCAGGTTTTCTCACTGCAGCTACCATTGATAATTAACATCTATATTCATGAATCTTTGCTGTAATCTCTCACATTTCTGGCTCTGGATACTTTGTTTATTCCACCGTGTCAAAAATCATGAAGCTTATGATTTTTTTCCTAATGTTTGGAGTCATACTTGGGATAAATATTTAAAAACAAATGGACCTTCTGGTGGCAAAGTGAAGAGATAAAAATTATCCTTAGCAGTGCTTTGGTCAGAATTTCTCAAAATCTGCTGCATTACATGGCAGACTTAATCCTTCCTGCAGAAAACTGTAGCCTAGCTTGGAGTGAGAGGACAAACCATAGACTGTTTATACTATGGACAACTTGGATCCGCCTTCCGTCATTATACAATTTTGAAGCCGAATTGCTCTTGGTTTTTCTGGGATCGCAATCATCGCAATCTTTGTATGCCCACAGGCTGTATCAACAGTCAATCATAGAAAACATGAACCCCCTAATTACTTTTAAAAATTGAGCTGTACAGAAAAAAGAGGACTTGAGCACAAACCAGTCCAACCAGTTTGTCGACAGCTCCGTAGGAATTGCTGGAGGAGGTGGGATTTATGACCTATACTGCAGCCCATCACCAGAGGGTGCTGTTCTCGCGGTGGCCTCACCCAATGAAGAGGCACACGGTGTCCATTCTATGGGACAAATAAAGCATCATCCACCAGCTGATACACTTACTAATTATGTGTAATTCATACAACTCCACTTCAGAAATACTGAAAAACACTTGATAATTAAACAAATGAGATAAATTTCCTCATCTCAAAGTGTCTCCTCAGATTCAAGATGAGTCTTTTATATTCACTTCATCCAAGCATCTTTCCTGATTACAGCTGACTCTGAATCAGTGGTATTATTGAGTGTGTCTGTTTTTATCAGCTGGTGGAGCTTCTAAACATAATAGACCAGGATGTTTGTGTTGCACTTCCAGCAGCTCCTCCTCCACTTTGGAATAACAATTTTTTTTTTTACTTCCAGTCAAGTGCACAGTTGGAGTTTGGATAATGATCATTAGCTGTAAATTAAACGGTATTGATAAGTTTGACTGATAATGGTTTGACATATATTTTGATAATTATCAATATCAACTAATGTGAAAAAATTCATCACAGTACCATTTTTAGTCATATCACCCAGCTCTACTGTCTTGCAAATTAATTTTTTTGTTCTGCTTCTTTCTGTAACTCCCTTTCTCTCTCTCTCTCACACACACACACACATACACACCAACACACAGCCACTTGGTCTGGTCTTGGTATTGAGTGGAGATGTGAGCCTCACGGCTCCTCTGCAATCTACTGACATTGATCTGAGAGAAAGATCAAACTGTGGCCAGACACTCCCAGGAATCCTGCCTTTCTTTGACCATGTGAAAGTGTCTGTAGATCAAAGCTGAAGCATAAACACGCACATGCTTGACTGTGACGAGAAGGTTTGAATATTCAAGCATATGTAACATTTTACAGTGCAGTCCCGAGTAAATATAAACACAGATCCGCTTTAAATAAAGTTTCCACAGGGTTTGTCAGCATCAAAGTGTGACCGAGCCTCTGTCTCCCATGGGTGAAGATTTGCATCAATGTGTCAAAGTGTGTGCACATGTTGTGCATGGGTCTGTGCAAGTGATTTCTGAGAGGCACCACCAAACCTGATAGTGGATTGGACCGGAGAGATATGCAGGCAGTCAGACTCCATCCAGACGACCCAAAGCCTGCAGCGTCTCCTGGTTTTATCAGTTAAAGGACGGCTGAACAGCTCCAACACTGTCTCACAGAGCAGAATGGACAGTCAGATAATCTTGACTTCACTGTTCTCTCAGTTAAGCTCCAGATGAAGATATCAGGGAACAACAAAAACTTTTTCAGGCATTCAGATAAGCACTTTACCTCCAGCTGTCTGGGCATAGAAGTTTGGGTAAAATTAAGACAATTTTGACTATTATTTTGTATGAAATATATAAATTTGATTATGTTTAGTCAATGTTTGTATTAAACTTGTGCTGAAAAAGTTGAAAAGTGGCCAAGGTAGTATTTCATCCTACATTTGCACCTCAGTGAGCATAAACAGAGACTCCCACATTTGGTTGACAACACTGTAAAGTTAAGATATAACTTAAACTACATTTCAGTGAACTTAAATATGGTCACAACACCAACATGTTTATGTACGTATTCATCTTCTGCTACTGTAATATGTTGATTATTTTAGGGTTAAGAGGAAGATGGGAAAAATCTCAGTGATGATATCCAAAGTAACTCTACTGAAGTCTCCTGGTTTGAGTCTCCACCATGGCAGGGACCGTTCTCCTTGTGCGTTTAATGGTTACTCTCATAGTACATTAACAAGCTCATCAGGGTGACTGGTCTCTCCAAACTGCACGTAGATGTGACTTTGAGCATAAATGGTTGTTTGTTTTTGGCAGCCTGTCTCTTATGTACACGGTTAATCCATGCAGCCTCTCCTTCAATGACAGCTGGACAAGGCTTAAACTCTCTTGTGTTGTGACCCCAAAAAGGATAAGTGATATAGATAATGGATGGATGTTTGTTCAAGTTTATTTTGGATACAAATAAGGTAAAATGTAAAATGAGTTGTTTAATTAATAATTGATTTTTATTTTCACCTACACATTTTATTTTACTTGAGCATGACTTGGACATTTAGCGAAGTCTAAAATAAAGGCACTTTCCTTGCTGCTGTTCAGAGGGATTGTTTCAGTGCATTCAACACCAAATCAACACAGTAGCCACGTCTACGTGTGCAAAAGTTGTTGATCTGATTAAAAATTTGAGGGATCGTTAAATCTGAATCCACTGTTTATATGGTTGCAAAATCAAATGATATGATCATGATGTGCCTATACATGCACCAAGCTTTATTTAGATTACAAGCATTTGGACATGTGCTGAGTTGTCTCATTTCACTAAAATAACCACAGAAGAAGAGCTGTATTGACATGGTGGTTCACCCTCTCCAATCCAGGAGTTTGCCCCCTGTTAAATGTTGTAACTAGATGGCGCCCTTGCTTACTCATTTTACTGTTCTGTCAAAGGTTGCACTGTACATGCAGATATGACATACTTATGTATGTACCTTTGCCTTGTTATGTTATCGGAGGAGCAGACTCAGCACCTGCAGTTGTGTTATATGCCAGAGTGTTAATAATGAAACCTCCTGGACTGGCCTCAATAAATAAACCAAAGACTGAAGAGTGAAGATTGAGTCGATCAGCATAAACCACCCCTCATACAATTTCTTTCCGATTGAGCCAAATAGGATCAGAATCCTCCAATCAACATGTTTACATGACGCATTTTTATCCGATCGGGCATTTATTCTGATCATTTGTGCCCATGTGAACGCAGCTAGTGATTTCATATAATGACCTGTGTGTGTTTTTTGCACATTTAGAGGCACAGCAGTAGGGGAGTACAGGAGAGTCTGGAGTGTTTCGGTAGAAAGACTGAGCCTTGAACAGTGATTTTCTCGCTCCCAGTGCAGCAGTGTCTCACAAAGGGAATAAGAGCACAACTAAGATTGGTTTGATTCATGTTTAGCCCAAAACACATTTATGAATATGAAGAATCTAACCTCTCTGCACCTTGCACCTCACATAGCGTCCTGATTTTACACCGCTTAACAACCGAAAAGTGGTCAGACATGTCTTGACTCACATTGTGTCATGAACATGATCATTTTGGATCTTCTAAATGAGGCCCTATGAGTATTCTTTTGAACTTATTTGTCATCAGCATCAAAACTTTTAAAATTCTTGGACTCTTACATAAACTTAAAACACAGTATAGTTCAATGTCAGGAAAACAAATATTCTGCATAAAGGTATATTTTCTGTATCCTTTAAGGTGCTAAGTGGTGATTATTGTGTGCTCTGCACTTTGAAGGAAACTACTCATCAGCAGTTCTGCTACAGTAAAACCAACAGTCCGGAAATGTAAAACACACCATTTCCTTTGCTCTGCGGGAGTTTTCCTGGGGGACAGCAGGGCTATTTAGAGCAGCAAATGAGCAAACTTTCAAGAACTGACTTGAGTTGAAAAAAAGCGTAACCTAAATCAGTAGCAGAGCAGCGAAACTCAAACTGCCACAGACCTTCTGTACTTTGAAAAGTGAGTGAGAGAATGCAAGAGGAAATAGCTGAGTGAGATACTGCTTGTCATGTTAGAGAAGAAAAGGATTTACAGTAGGGCGCTCCTTCTGGCGTGCATTCTCAATCTTCCCCTGCTTGTTCTTTCAGACAGGCCTTTTCTGTCTCTGTGACTTACAGATAAGAGACGAGATGATTTTCAAGGTGGTAGGGGGAGAAATAGAAAGTGAGACTAGAATCTCAGCCCTCTGTCTGACTCCTCATAACAGAGAATAAAATGAAGTGATTGATTTTCTGTCCGCCTCTCTTTCTGCACACTCTCCTTGTCATTCCTCTAACTCTCATGATGTTTAACCAGCTGGCTTCTCTCCCACCTCTCTCCATAACATGCATGTTGTTCATACCGACGCTTCAGTAGTTCGCTTTCATGTCCAACAGTCCCTCTACATTGCCACTCCCGCCTTTTATTTTCCACTAACAGAAGGTTGCTTTCTCTCCTGGGTTGAAGGTAGAGGGCAATCTGTGATACAGGGATAGAGGGTAAAGAGTGATAGATATGGGAATTTGAGGGAGGAGAGAAAGAGGCTGCTGACTCGCTCATAGCCCCAGGCATCAGTCTGTCAACTGTGGAGCTTTAAAAAGCGGCGTTTCAGCTTCCCCTCCCAGCGCTTGGCTTCATATCCATGTTGATCTAAAGGACTTTAAGGGAAGGGAGAGGTCTGGGGTAATGGAAAGGTCTGTGAGTGCATATGTGTTTGTGTGTGTGTGTGAGTGTAAGTCTGAGTCTACACTATGGGGTTTTATAAAAGCTGTGAAGGAAAGGACTCAATGTGAAGTCGAGCTATGGTCTGAGTTTGATTGGAAAATTTAGCTGGACTACCATCTCCTCCCAATCTACATACAACAGGCAAAAACTGATCTATAAAGGTGGTGGTGATACATCCCTTCCAGCTCATCAGTATTGGGTTTTCTTTGTTGGCCAGTTACATCGTGTACCAAAACAATCAACAGACACATTAGCGAGAGGTTCAACATTAAAGCTCTATAAATTTCTATCTTATGCATGATAGTATTTTCTACGTATGCTAGTCTAACTTTTAGAAATTCTACTTATGCTGGGCTTTATGTACTCAACTTTTCGTACAGTTTTGAAGTCACAGATGGTGTACAGTAGTCCAAAAACTTGATCAGGAGAGATTTAAGGTGGTCTGTTCAGGTGATTTACATATCTTTGGATGTAGCGTGGTTGATGGCACCAGGCGGGCTGATCTGAGTATTTTACAAACTGTTGATTTTGGGGGATTTTTTACACACAACCATCTCAAGGATTAAAAGACCCCCAAAAAAAGGTCCCAAAAAAGAGAAAACATCCAATATAAGCAGCAGTCGTCAGGGTGAAAATCCTTATTGATGGCAGAATTCAGAGGCGAGTGGCCAGACTGGATTGAGTTAATGGAGAGGCGACACTCAGTGCGTTTACATGCACAGCTTAATTGGACTAAGTTAATTGGACTAAATTTGTTTCTTTTCGCCGAATCGGACTTCTCTCCTTGTCCACGTATACATGCAGCTGAGATAACGGAATTATTGAAGTGAACATGCCCTACTCCCCAAAACTAGGGGGTGATATGGGTCTTTTCAGCGGCGCTGTTTCTGACCCCTTACAAATGTCAACAACAACAGCAGATCCATGCCAGACATCAGAAGTGGCTACAACTGCTGCTGGGCAATTTCAAGCAAGAAGATGGAGCATCGTACAGCATTGTGTTTGTCACATGCATTGTCCGATCAAACTCAGACTACGCTGGTTACATGGTAGAGAAAATCGAATTCCAATCGCATTATCTGGGTATCTTAATCAGAGTTCCTACTCCAACTGGTTTTCTCGCGTGTCATGTAAACGTTCTGACTGACTCAAAACCACCTGTTACATTCAAGGTCGATGGGAAGGTAGAAAAAGATAGCATAAATAAATGAGTCAGATTAATTTCTTGGTCAGAGCTCCTGGGAACTTTCTTTGATTTTTTTCTGAGTGCATGCCTAAAAACATCTGAACTATTTGCTGGTATTTAACCTCGACTGCTGTTGGACAAGCTCTAATCTACAGCACTATTGGAGCTTTGATTTAACAACATGGACGGCTCAAAGAGAGCATTAATCATGAGAACCTGAGCCATGATTGATCAGGATTGTATTGGAAATGGGATAGAAATGTTTATTTGGGGTCCAGTGGTGCTCTTTAATTCATAGAAAGTGTGACTAATGATGCTCCCCAGAGCTAATGAGATTTTGATCTTCACTGTCGAGGCGGCAGAGTCATTAGTGCTGCTGGAAGAGTTCAGATGGGAATGAAATCTCACACTTTGTGAACATGTGTAAGTTGTTTGGATGCCTCCATTTGAAAACTGTGACACAATGTATGAGTGTAAGTTACTCGAACCACTTTACCCCATAAATAATGTCTATAAAAGATGCAACCACATTTGTCTGAATGTTTGAAGATTTTTTTACTCAAGACTTTTCTGTGTATCTAAACATTTTCCACATTTTATAGGATTGTTATTTCAAGGCAAAAATAAGGCTTACATTGATTAAAATGAAAGAAAATTACTGCAAGCTCTTTCAACAGGTGTCTTAAACAGAAAAAAAAAAACTTTTAAAGGAACTTGTCTTTGTATTATAGTGTTACTCTCTATCAGTTTACCAGCGTAGCTATGTGTTTGTTTAATGAGATATATTGACCAGACTATGAAGACAATTTTAACCAGTAAGAATTGAGGTTCTTCTCATCTAGTTAGCTGGATGTGTATGTTTTTTTTCTTTTTTTCTGCGACGCAACCTGACGCGACTTGGCAACCAGGTCGCGCATGGTCGCCAAGTCGCGTCGCCGAGGTCGCAGGACGCCAAGTCGCGTCAAATATTTGAACTTTGGGAGCAACTAGCCGCGACTCCGTGCCGCGACAGCCAATCAGGGCTCTGCTGACGTCAACAAACCGGCGAAGCAAGGAGGAGGAGAAGAAGAATCACAACGGAGGAGCAGTTTATCACTGCCGTGAGTTATCACCCGGTCCTGTACGACGTGGGGTGCGCGTTTTACCGGGACCGCACCTCCAAGGAGGAGGCAAGGGCGAAGGTGGCCCATGATTTTGGGCTTTCTAGTCGTTTATTTATTTCAGTGAGCAGACTATTATCTGAAAACATAGCAAACTTCCCCTGCTTGCTAGGCTACATGTTTCAACGTGTGTGTGTGTGTGTGTGTGTGTGTGTGTGTGTGTGTGTGTGTGTGTGTGTGTGTGTGTGCCGCAAGCGCTGGAAGGGGGAAAAGGAGAAAAGGAGGGAGAAGGAAGGTGGGAGAAGCGGGTCAGCGGCGACCAGCAGCTTTGGACCCGTTGTGAACACACTAGGGCGCCACGCCACGCCACGCGACATGACCGACCAACGCGACGCGACCTGGCCGCGTTTGGTCTGAACACCCCTTAACAGCTCTCACCTTTGCTTTATCAGAAGCAGTTTCAATTATTGTGTAACAAAGTTACATCAGCTTTGTCTTCACCTATCAGCCTCAGACAAATACATGGTTAGTGTCTCTCCTTTCACTGCCAAGTCATTGAATCTGATCATCTTCATCAGTCTAAGACATTACCTGGCTGGTCCTCATTGTCTAAACCGGTGATAATGATCCATATTTCTTAGACAAGGCAAGATTCAATTCAAAGTTATGCAACAGGACAAAAGCAACCAAACATTTTGACACTTTGACCAACCATCCACTTTCTATCCAATTGTCCTATCCTTTCTTTGATAAAGGTGATTTTATGGATCTCCAAAACTGCATCTCACATTTTCCCAAATGTGACTTTCCCCTTAAAGTGTAGATGAAAAACAACCTGCCTCCCCTCATCTTTGTTCTTGTCTCTGGCCCAAAATCTCTTTTGCACACATCGATGGAAAGATCCTGTGTTTTTCCCTTTAATTTTGCATGACGACAGAATTAGGGCCTTTCTGTTCTGCGCAGACAAAGTCACTGTAATTACAGTTTCTGTCACACTGGATAAGTCATTTCAACGATATAGAAAACACAGAGGAGCGTCTGAGTCTGTGTAAGTGATACCAATGAGGGGAAGATTGATACATGGCCTACACTTGATTGGGGATTTGTTTTCCTCTTTTTCTTTGTGAAGCTTTCTGAACTTTTAGTAAACATCAGACAGTTTTATCAATGTCAGCCACAAGGGCTTGTGTATTGAGCATTCGCCTGACGAAACCAAACAGCGTTTTCTTATTCTCAGCCTTTCAGTCCCACTCTTCAGAACTCGTCTCAGCCCCTCTGCTCAAGGTTGTCCTGAGTCCTGCCTGACAGAAATACAACAGTCAGTAACCATTTCAAATGATATCTGGTTCCTGCCAACACTTTTCTTCTCTCTCCTGTGTTGTCTTTTATTCCCCTCTCTCTCTTTTGTTCTTTGAGACCGTAAATTGTTTTTCGCTGGGGCCACGCTTTCTCCTTGAGCTTGTCATTGGTTTTCCCATTAAAGACAACTTATGATAAAGTTTGTTGTGTGGAGAGGGGTCGGCCAGCGCCTGCCTGCTACTCCGTCTGTCTCTGATTGTGTGTGTGTGTGTTTGTTTGTTTGTGAGTATGTGTGTTTGTGAGAGTGTGTCCTAGCAGGATCTTGTAAACTGAAACAGTACAGCACACTCTGTCTACATCACATTTTCAGAAGTTTTGGGAGTTTTGTTGATAGTGTGAAATTGTCCTCCTTCCATGTCTTAATGACTTTTGTAAGCTGCCAGAATACTGAAGAGAATCCAGGTTTGACTTTGAGATAAGCGACGTCTTGGCACAAGTATTAGTTTCACCACCAGAGTGATGACTAGATAATGAAAACAGGCGTGTGTTTTGCAATGGAAACAGGGTAGGCTGGTTTGATTTGGTTTAGCAGTGTACAGGTTGGTACAGTAAACCCTAATCTGGCTGTTATTTACACAGCATATTGTACCATATACCCTGGCACTTCTTACAGGAAGTGTGTGGGCTGCATGATGGCTTCAAAATGGCTCGGTTTTTGGCGTGCATATTTGCTGATTACACAAACAGACCGCCAACACAAACAGCTAATGTCACCCAATTTTTCCACAGTCCAAAATTACATAGAGGAACAGTACACTGAAGCTTTGAAATAATGATATGACTGGCCATGGGTATGTCACAAACATACTTTTCAGTGCAAAAGCTTTTATGTGGAGATTTGCCCCCTGTTTTCACACAGTGCTTTTATTTTGAAGTTTTATAAAAGACAGTGAAAAATTATGACGCTAAGTGTTACTCAGATTAATATATATTTTATTTTTGTCAACTGACACAACCTGCTTTTATAAAGTTCTCGTATTATTTGCCGTTTTTGACATTTCATCCAAGAGTGTGGTGAAATTATAAACATATATATATATATATTTTTATCCTGGAGAGCAAAAGGTTGTGTTTTCTTGGTGTGTATTGAGTTTTTCCTGGTTCTTGACCTGTCTCTGTGCTCTTACCTGATCAATTTTTACTGAGGGACTTTTACTTTAAAAACTTGAGAGATAGTAAGCTAAGAAAGTAACCTAAAGGTAAGATTTCACATAGCTGTCAACTTTCATTATTTCTCTGGCACAAGGTCATTTAAAGACACAAAGACGTTCAAGTATGAGCAGTATTTAGCGGTCACAGTCATAGTCCACATCTTTCCAAATAGTACAAGTCATTATTTATTATTAGTGTCACTGTTCAGGCTCACCTTGATCAACTATACTGTTATAAATCCTTCAATTCCTTTGGATCTGCATTGGCGTTCAAGTTGCCAGTTTTAATTCATTGATAAGTGCTGATGGGTGCAGAGATGAAATACGACGTTTCTTTCACTTTTAAACAACTGCAGGCTTCAGTGAAGATCCAAAACTGACTAAACGAGAAGATTTTTTAAAAACTTAAAGATGCTGAAAATGTAACATGTACCATATTCACCCAAACATAGGTCAACCCTTTTATAGGACAAATTATCTTTGCATCTCCAGGACAGATTGACAGAAGACCATCCTTCTTCAAGAGAAAGAAGAGTACACACTCTTCCGCCGAATGTACAATGCTACTGCGCAAGTGATGGTTCCAGGAGGTGAAGAAAAGAAGGTTGAACCAAGTTGCCCATAGTATAGTATACAGTCTATAGGTGGCACACTGTTATCAATAGGAAGCAGAGAGCATCTACACTTTAGACCAACAAACCCCAGGTCCCAAGTATGAAGTCAGTTGTGCAGAACTTTCTAGGTATTTAGAGGGTGGCTTGGTGAGAGTTCTTGCTGCACAGTCCTTTGCCTTATACCAACAAAATATAGTCTTATTACTTTTTAAAAGTGGACAGAGAGCTGAGATTAGAGTATTTTCTCCCTTGTCTCCTTACATCATGGTACTAGCTGATATAGGGATGCCAGAAATGAAGGGCACCATCACTGCTATCTCCTCACACAGAGCTTGACCTCAGCTCTGGGTACCAAAGCCACTGTGATCGCTCTGCCTATAACATCTGAATGTCAAGGTGAATATTTTGTAATGGTTCCTTGGTCCTCTGTTATTAAGCAGTTGAAGTGGGCACCTAACTATATCTTTAATTTTCTTTTCCTTTAATTTCTGACAGAAAAACCTTGAGACTTAAGGAGGAAATCTGAAAGAGGTAACCCTGAGCACATGGATAAGTGGCCATTGTTGGCGAGTGACAATGATAACAGACCTGTTAAAGCTCTTCAAGTGAAACCATCTTGTCATTTTATCAGATGTGTGTTGATGGGAGACCTTGGTGGGTAAAAAGAAAAACACTCCACTGCAGTTTAAAGCACATTTCCAATGGTGTTATTTTTGAGCCAGATTCATTTTAAGCTGATTGCTACATCTTCTTAATAATGCAGATTTTGGCATCAGCTCTGTTCACTCTGTTTACCTGGAATGGGCTTTAACTGTGCACCAGGGTCAGCTCTGTTATTTGTTAATAATATAGAATCTGCAGGCTAAGTAAGCAGTTTAAAATTTTCATGTTTTGCCAATTTTTTCTCATTGAACAGGTTCATCTTTTTGTTTTCCCCACACACACACACACACACACCCGCACATACACACAGGTTAGTTCGTGAGGTGGAAGTCTTCTCTTATCCTGCCAGTTCCCGGGTTATTGATAAACACTTATTGCGCAGTCGGCCATTGTGAATTGTGGGCAAGTCCTGGTGGAACCTTTTGGTGGCAACATCATTTTTCTTGATGACAGCTCACATAGACGCTTTCCTGCTCCCTGCTTTTCCTTTTCTTCCTTTTTAAAAACTCTCAACCTTTAAGGAAAAACGGCGAAATATAAAAAGTTACTGCACACATAACAAACAATGCGAAGTAAATGTATGCACGATTTTATTCGTATGAGGGCCATTTTGGTGTTTTTCTCCCTCTCAATTGTCTTGCCTTTTCATTAATCAGTATTAGGGAAATCTATGATTAGTTCTGAATGAAGGGAGATAAATTGTTGTGTCTAATTTCTGCATCAGATACCACTGAGACCAGCTTTCTCTCACTGTGAACCACAAGCACTGATGGAATCTCAATCTGCCAGCGAGACAAGGGTCATATTTGAGCACAGACTTAATTTTCTGACTCAGTGCTTCAGGTTTCACTGGTGTAGATGGGGCTTAGGGTAGTGGGGTACAGACAAGGATGCTTGGATGAATTCGGGGAATGGTAGGACACAGAATGTATATATAGGATAAATACAGTTCATCCAGGTGCTGCAGTATGGATGCTTAATGGTATTGTGTGTGCCTGTTTGAGACGCCAACAAGGGCCTCAAATTTTGGAGATGTATCAGTGAGAAAAGGCTGGAAACAAAGACCCCTCAGCAATCAGTGTAAAAATACACACATAGATACACGTCTGGATATAGATGTGTTTTTCCCTTTTGGAGTTCAGCCAAAGCTGCATGTCCCTACTCTAGCTTCTAGTACGATTGGAAATAACCACACCACTGTGCTGCTGAATGGCAGACCCACTTTTAAAGTCTCCCAGACCAGTCAAAGGTAATATGTGTGTTAGATAGATTTTGTTTAATGTTTGTTGTTTGTATTATCATACAAAATCACGAGACCATCATGAGATTTCAATATCGTTACATCCTTAGCAGCTATGAAAACCCATTGATCAGTAATAGGACTTCAAATTTTGGATCACTTCATCCCTGGTAAAAAAAAAAAAAAATTAACTCCATTGTTGTTAGTCACGAGCAGTCAGCAGTCAGACTGGTCCCCTCCTTGAACACTCCACGAGTCACATTAGCGAGGACCACTATTTCAGCGACGACCCTGAGCAGGTCACCGGGGACACATTTAAAAGTGACACACAGCTCATTAGATCACAGAGGTCAGACACTCTGCTCGCGACTGTCCACTTTGTCCCTGTAATGGACACTGGGACGTGTGCAGGGTAGGCGGGTGGGGGGGGGGGAGTACGGGGACAGAGATGAGTGCTGCCTGCAAAGTCTCGCCGATTTGTTGAGTCCTGTTCCGATGGGAGTGCTGGGGCTGTCCGAGGCGTGATTGGAGGATGACCTTGAAGGGGGTTGCTGGCATTTTGGGCAGAAAAGTGAGATTAATACAGAGCTGTTAATGTTTGTGCCTCCCATAGATCTCTTTCTCTGTCTCCTTTTCATTTCGCAGCGTTTGGCTCCCTCTCTCTTTTTTATCCCTCTGTTTCTCTGATTGATGGCTGAGTGTGGAAGTCCAGTCTGTTCAAAAGCACTTTACCTCTCCTCCTGAAAACTCCAGGCCAGCACAGCTAAAAACACACAACAAACATATTTGCGTGGTGGTAGTTTTTGAGTTGAGCGCTCTGGAGTTGCACTAACTCACCTAATGAACCTCACCGAGAAGCTTTGGTTGGCTGAGGATTGCGGGGTGATTTATGATTGGCCAGCCAGGGATCCAGCAGTGATCCATCATGGTTGGAGATGGAGATCATTGAGATGAATGGATCTCCTCCGGATTCACTCATTATCTCAGCACCAGGATTTATGCCTGACCCTTCGTCTTCAATTACACCAGCACTTCCACACCATCAACGCTTGCATAGGCCGTGATGAATAATCATCAGTGGAGGGATTTCTAATTGCTCCTCTCAGAGATTATTGAAGATTGTTGATGAGGGGAAGTTTTCATGGGGACATGTTGACATCAAGTTGTTCTTTGGAGCTTATGTTTTTATTATTCTCCTTATAAATATGCATGCACTGGTGGATTTAGATTTATAGGCTGTTGTCAAACTTGAGTTTGATGATGCATCAAAATATATTTAGGAAAAAGAGAGGGCCGGTCTTTGGTTTTGATTGGTTCAGTCACAGCAAAAGACAAGTCTTCATATATGAAAATCAGTGCACATAAGTAGACATTAAAAAACTACAACCCATACTGGTTCAAAACACTTAATTTATAATTCAGTATTAGTTTAACTCCTGCAAAATCACTGTGAAATAAATTCTGAACATCTCTGTGAACACTCTTGACTTCAGCTTGTGGAAAAATGTAACCCAAGCCTAATTGTTCCTTATATTCAATCGGAACATTGCTGCTTAAGAGATGCCTGACAAACATATTGAAGCTGCTCATGAGCCTCCACTTTATCACTCCACATTAAATGGCAGCATTAAATATCATTGATTGTAGAAATAAGAAAAGAGCGCATGGTTTATTCATGACCTTTTTATCCAGGGAGATTATAACTGGAGGGTTTGTTTGCACTATTTTCTGCTGGTAATGTGTATTTCATTAAATACAACATAAAAAAAAAAATCATTACAATCACAATGTGCACATGTGGATCCATGTGCACGTGGACCAGGAACACTGATTCTATTGAAATGCAGAAGGAACATTTCAGCTTCTATTATGGCTGTGATTCTGTATAACTGTGCGTCTCATGATTATGAAGTGCAAATATACAGCCAAAACTGCTTAAAGCTCCATTAAGAGATGGATACTTGTACTTGTTAGCTTTGTAGGCATGGATACTCACAGCTGACAGCTTCAGCCTGGCACCCACCCTAAGATTTTAAAAATTTTACCTGATTTTGAAGATTTCAGAGAGCAAACACATGATAATAGTGACAACAAATGATGAAAGATCTATAGTTTTCTGCTGATTGCGTCTGCAGAGTCCCGATTCTCATATATGGAAACCTCGTGAAGACTAAAGGAGCTACCTGTTGCTAGCTACTAAACTTCCAGGTATTTCCACTGAAGTGGGACTTCCTTTTTAACACCCCCTTTGTCATTTTGACTGTGTCTTGTTTTACCAAATGCTTTCTGTTCACCATTGTTGCCATGGTTGCATTTGTTAAGCTTCCTTCTTCAGTCAGCTCACTTCCTGATTGGCTGTCGAGTTGTTCCACATGACAATGGACAGGATGCATGATATGCTGTTACCTTCACACATAAGAATTTCTGATAGTAAGTGCCATAGACTGTATATACTATGGACAACTTGGTTCCACCTTCTGCCAGTATACAGATTTGAAGCCGAAAAGCTCTCTGTGTTTCCGCATTGCACAGTAGCATTGTGCGCATTCAGCAGGAGAGTCACCAAGAGTTGCTGTGATGGCGCCCTGTTCAACCAGCGTATCCCCCTGGTGAGCTACGCAATCTTCGTACGCCCATAGGCTGTATCAGGTGTCAATCATAGAAAACATAAACCCCCTAAGAACTTTTAAAAACAAAGCTGCACAGAAAAAAGAGGACTTGAGCACAAACCAGTCTTACACTAACTTCATGTCAACATCACAAGCAGGGGGGAGAAAAAATTATATCCTGTGTAATTAATTTCTAAAGTTTGTCCACAGCTCAATAGGGATTGCTGGAGGAGGTGAGATGTATGACCTATACTGAAGCCCGTCACCAAAGTGCTGTTCTCGGGGTGGCATCACCCAGTGAGGAGGCAGACACTATCCATTCCATATACAGTCTATGGTAAGTACTGAACTTGTTAAGTGGTTCAAATGAAGATTTGATTATTGGGTAAGTGACTTGGTCATAGTTTCAGTGGCTTTTAATGAGAAACACTGTGATAGAAATAGGAAGAAGCTTATAGAGGCATAGAGACTTGCTCGACAACAAGTTGAATACCAGAGTGACAAATTGGTGTATTTTCAGCACATACTACAAGGTAGACCAGACAATCAGTTGTATTTAGTGATTAAATATGATCACAGTGATTGAAATAATGTATGCTATATTTACAGTTTCATGTTGAAACCACCAAACAGTTGTGGCCAAATGGTGATGATGACAGTTTGAAGCAGGAATGCTGATCATGACTGCCCTGAATGATGTTTGATAAAGCGAAAGTGAGGCACACAGTGATCATGAGTGGGACTTTTGCTAAGATGTTGGTGATGACTTTTATGAAGGTCTCAGAGACCTGTGGCTTTGTGTAGAGCTTTGGTGCACAGCAGGCAGTTGAACTACAGTGTTGTGTGTATATGAGCGCGCGTGTGTGTGTGTTATTGTGAGTGTTGTCATCAGCGATTTGTTCTTTCTCTGACAGTCTGTATGATTAATAGCACCTTTCACTCCTTGTCCTGACACACCGCTTCCCCTCTGTTTTTTTTTCTTCTTCCTCAGCTGGCCTGCTGTCTTGAGGATTACAGAAGTGACAGCTGTGGCAGAGGATAAACACACACACACACACACACACACACACACACACACACACACACACACACACAAAACAGATGCACACGTAGACAAGCACAGCTAATACCGACACCAATTAAGTAAATATATTAAAAGCATGCAAACAACAAGCACAGAGGTTTCGGGTGCACTTAGCACACACACGCACGTACGCATGCACACACACACTTACAGTTAAACAAACAGGGTCATGGGCAATCACCTTTAGATTCAGCAGATACTGGTTCAACCCAGGACTTGTCGAGGTCTTGTGCTGAACAGATGCTGTCCCCTTGGGTAGAACATGTAAAAATCAATATGAGGACTGCCAGAGGTGTGTTGAGGTAAAACCCTTCTCCATCACATAGCAGCAGGTTCAAATACACGAGAGAATGATAAGATAATGCATCTTCTAATACACGAATACAATGGGACACTATTGGATTTCCATATTTAACCCCTGCAAAGTTTCATGATAAATCCCTGGACTTTTTTTCTGGGTTCCTTGAATAACTTGTTTTGAAAACTTCAGTTACAGCAAAACCTCCCAATATTTTTATGACTACTACACAGCTGTGTAAAAAGTAACACCCACAAGCTGGGTCTAACTTTGTAACAGTGGTAAGCAGACAAATAGAGGTAAAATCTGGATTTTCATGAATGCCAGTAAAAGATAAATAAGAAGTTTTTATGTAAATCACTTTACACATGCCTCAGACTGACATAGCAAAATGCTGAAATGAGTGAAATGGTCTCCATCATGTTTTGCACAATCAGCCAGTAAACTGAAGTTTTCTCCATTTTCCTTTTAAAATGTAAAAACTAGAATTTAAAACCTGTTTCCCACCAATATTTAATGAATTTAAATAATTTTTTCACTGTGTTTATTCCCCTTTCGGCTTATTCTTTCGACCTGTTTATGAGTCTAAATGCAATCTAAAAGATTTAGAGGAGGTGCACATTTAACATCATCATGACTATTGTGATTCTTTGTAGGCTTGGAGCATGCATGAGCTTATTGCCTGCAGCTCGTTCAAAATGATGCTACACCTGTGCTACTCTCCCTTCACAGGCTTCCAGGATTGATCTCAAAACTTTGTTCTTTTCGTTTTGAAGCTCAAAATGGATTGGCCGAACTTCTACATATTCACACTGCAGCTAAAGCCCTGAGGTCAGCCAATCAGCTGCTCCAGGATGTGTCTGGACCTTGAGGTGACAGAGCCTTTGCTGTAGCTGTCCCAACTTGTGGAACAACCAACCACCTCAAATAAAATCTGCCCAGACTCTTGAATATTGAAATCCCTGTTGTACACTCATCTCTTCTCTTTGGCCCACCTTTTCAAAACAAGAACATTTTTATAGTAACAGATTGATTTATTGTAATCTGTGGTTTTATTTATAGGGGTATACACAGCAGGATTTATGGTTATTGTGGTACCGTCAGGGTTGACTCTTTTTCAATACTACAAAGGTGGTTCACTTCATGTCAGGGTAATGTATGTTGAACTGCCAATGTGCCCCATCACAGGTTAGGTTCAGGGCACAAGATCAATCAAAGGGTGAAGAGAGTCATTATGTTTACTTGATTTATTGTAGCAGTCCAACTGAAACTGGGCTTTTAAAAACATGTAGACTTACTAGTCTGACTGAGATCGCACTAAATCTAACTGTCCATAGTCACACTATCAGAGATCAGTTTTCTCTGTCATGGATTTGGCTCAATCAGAATGAACCTAGCCTGAATGTTGTTCACATGCTGGGCTCTAAAGAAATATTCTGGCGTAAAATTAATTTAGAGTCAAACACACCGTAACACAGAGTTAGACACCCCCTCGAGAGATGAATGTTGCCGACCGCTTGCTTCTTTAGTTGTATCAACTTTAGTAATGACCGCAGGAGAGCAATACATAGCAGTCTGAGGAGTTATACACAAATCTCAACCAAAAAGCCACTCTATAGCCATACATAATTCGCAGAACAGCACCTAACTTCATCAACAGTACATAAAGGGTCCTAGTCACAGCACTAGCCATCAAACATCTTTTTAACTTTGCCTAATTTCTTTAGCAGAGAGACCAAACACAACTCATCCACTCTCTTCCAGCAGCCGCTGGACTGTTCCATTACGGACTACAGCGGGGTGATGCGGCTCAAGGAAGAACATTTATGATAATTTCTTCATGGAAATGCAATCAGACCGAGATGCTAAGGCAGCAGAACTACCCCGTCTGCAGTGATAAATGATCAATATGATGATTATTACTTCAAGGAAATGATCAAGTATTGATCATCAATGTTCTTCCTTGCGCTGCGTCACCCCACTGAAATCCAGCTAAATCACTCACTGGCGCTATGAACGAAGCTCGACTTAACTGTGCATGTGAATGAGTGAGACATTATAGGTTTAAAAACTCGGCAGAACCTCAACTCTAACCGCCAAACTGTATTAGTTTGAAGGCAGAAACAATTTTATGACTGAAATGTAATGACATTTTATTGACTAAAACTTTTTTTTTTTTTTACTTTTTGTTAAATTATAAGGAGAAAAAAAGTCATTAACACTAAAATGAACAGATGCTAAAATGAATATTATGTGCACATATTTTTAAGTTGTATCTTTCTCTCTGAGAGCAGGAGTCATGAACAGCTCTGACAGCCTGAAAAAGAAGTAGGCTGAGCAGTGTTTACATGTAAGGGAATGTAAGGGAATGTAAAATCATATGCTTGGCCTTGCATTCAAAGTGTAAGTTCTTGAGATATCATTTTTTGGGGGTACTGACACTGTGTAGCAGCACTCTGTATCGCATACTCTATTTGATGCTATTCAAAGGCTGCCCTGGTGGGAGACGAATAATCTGCATCACAAATACATACAGCGAACACATGTGCATGTGAACACACAGAGACATATGCATGCTTAAACATGCATACTTCCTCAACTAGCTGGCCATGCAGGTCAGGGTCTGTTACATAAGGTTAAACAGGCATCAGTACTCATAGTCCCCGCGGCCTCTTCTGAAGGCTTGTGGAGCAGCTCATCTACATAGTATGAATACAAATGAATGGGACTGTACACTGAGATCTATGAGACCCAAGGCTGCTGGTGTGCAATCAGCAGAGAATGAGCTGTGATAGGAGGACTGACCTGGGTCACCACACAGTTCAGCTGTCAAATGGGTTTCAGAGTGATGACTTATGAATATAGGTGTAGACTTTTATAATACTTCAACCTCATAATTTGGTAATAACAGCATACACAAGGCGTGAGTAAAGTCAGATTAAAGTGTCAGACATATTATTCCTGCAGATGAAACCAGATTTAGAGTTCTATCAGCATCCTAACAGTGGCGGGTCTAATTACATCCCCGGGATGATTTATTGTGCGTTTGTTTTCTGGAAACTGCAACGCTTGCAACACTCACCTGACGTAGATGCAACATCTGTTCTTTCAATTCCAGGAATTATCCAGAGACCTGAATTTATAACAGGTATGTTATTTTATTCAGGGAGACAATATTGCAGAGTGTGCAAAATCTTATCAGTACTCCTAGAGTCAATCCATTTTCCCGGCTTTTATTCATAAATGCACATGCACAAAAACAAAGGGTTTAATGCTGCACTTGTGGGCTGTGAGTCTGTCCTGGGAAAAACTTCTGGACTCTGATTTCTTTTTTTATTCCAGAAGACAAATCAAAAAAATTAACCAAAATTAGCAAACTGCCATTCATGTGTTGAGGTCTTCTTACAATATCTTTATGTTTAGGTACAAGCATAGACTGTATATAGAATGGACGTCATCTGCCTCCTCACTGGGTGAAGCCACCCCTAGAACAGCACCCTCTGGTGATGGGCTGCAGTAAAGGTTATAAATCTTCTCCTCCTCCAGCAATCCCTATGAAGCTGTGGACAAACTTTGGAAATTTATTACACAGAATATAAATTTTTCTCCCCCCTGCTTGTGATTTTGACATGTAGTTAGTGTAAGACTAGTTTGTGCTCAAATCTCTTTTTTCTGTGCAGCTCCATTTTTAAAAGTTACTAGGGTGTTCATGTTTTCTCTGCGACTCTCTCGTTGAATGCGTACAACGCTACTGTGCAATGTTGGTTTCAGGAGGTGGAGAAAAAAAACAGAAATACCGAGAGCTTTTTGGCTTTAAATTCATGTAATGACGGATGGCGGAACCAAGTTATCCACATTATATACAGTCTATGGGTACAAGCTCTCCTAAGAAGTGAACAGATTTAACTTTAGGCACTACTTTCTCTCAAAATTATACTAACATTCCTACTAGCTAGCTGGCATAGTCAAGTAATAGCTGTAATCAGTAAATCCAGGGATCTCATTTATAAACAGCATGTAGAATCCAAACTAGAAGTGTACACAAGGCTCGAAATGGTGTGCGTGATAAATAAATCAGAAATATAGAACTGTGCACGTCTCCTTTATAAATGCTAATCAATCTAATATGCTCACGTGGATCGGCTGTATATCCCACCCTTTACACACTAACATTTTACCATAGATGTTCGTATTCTGGAGCAATGCAAGCGCTGGAAACATTTATCATAAAGCAAAAGTGTCACTGGTGTGTTTTTACTTATATTAGATGTTATTTATACATCTTTCTATGAAGTTTGATCCTCATGATTCTGATGACTGTAAGTTATAATGTGCTGGTCCTATCACAGCCAGCTTTGACTGATCATGAGGACATGTTGGACATTTACTCTTTCAGAGCAGCCTGTGGCTTTACTTCCACATGATCCTCATTAGCACAAGAAAACACACTCAGGTGATGAAGATGAGACAAGAATGTGTGAAACAGCCATCAGCTATGTCTTCATGTGCTCTTTGTGCGCTACACGGCAGTCTTTAGTAACAGTCAAAATCACTCTATGATACTGCACAGTGTTAGCAGTTAATAAAATCACTCTCAGTATGCTGTGCAGTTGTTAAATGTCTATTGATGTCTCTGGGTTTCACACCTCACAATGAAGTTAGGACGGTCTGATTTTCTCTGTTCTGTGGAGGGAAAATCTATCCAGAGAAAATCTGTCAACTACCTCGGTTAATTCGCATTACTAGGTATAAAAGAATATGAACATTGGGAGGGGTTCATCATTGTGAGAAACTGCGTTAGCACTAAGTTCAACAGTCACAGATTAATTTCCTTCAGTAGAAACCAGTACAGAATTTAGAGAACTGGTCATCTGCCGTGTATCACATCATTAAAGAAAATCTGTCAGCACAGAAAAGACAAACCAGGAAAACAACACTGGAAGACCTTACATATTTCAGCTTAACCACATTCTGCATGTTCTTCAACAGCATGGCTCTGTAGTAGAAGATTCCAGATAAATCAGAGGGTTGATGATGAAATTCATAAATTAAAAAAGTCACAAATTTACATCCACTTAGTCATTTTGAGTACTTTTGCATTTCTTTTGCATCATGTCTTGTCTTGGTTTCAGTTGTGGATCACTGAGAAGTTAAACTTTCCACCAGTTCCTCCTCTGAAAGTCCTTCAATTTCTATTTCTATGTTGATTTTTTGTTGTCACTTCAAAGAGTCATTTAAACCAGATTTTGATCCAAACGTGACATCAAAAACACATGAGTTTGAAGTAAAAACATTGGTCTGAAGTAGACAAAAAGAAAGTAATTAACACGAAGGCTGTGAAACATTAATGATAGAAGAGGTTTCATTTCAGACCCTGATCCAAAACACTTACAGCACACTTCAGTCTAACCCTGCCTGCCAGCCCGCTGCTTCATCAAATAAAGGTTATAAATTCAATTTAGTCTGTTTTAATGAAAAAACAAAATAAACAACACAAGTACTGCAGCAGCACATGATGTTCTGCCTGTTTTAGACTTATATTTCTTTAATTTAATGCGGTTCACCTCTCCTCTCATGATAAATCCTCACCTTCTGCTCTTGTTGACTTCCTGCCTGCCTCGGTTGGTTTCACCTGTGCCCGGCTGGCCTCACCTGCCGTGTAGCTCTGGCCTGTGTGTTTCTACCTCATACTGCCAGTTTGTCTCAGTATCATGTGTAACATGTTCCAGTCTTTCCTATAGAGTTCATTCCAAATGTTTTTTGGACCTTTTTCTTTGTTTTTCCTGGAAGTTACCTGTTTTTGGACCCAGGATTTTCTGCCTGCAACTTGGATTTGTTCACCTGCACTGGATTGCTTTCCTGGTTGAACTCCAGCCTTTCTCCTCTAAAACTAAGTTTTGTGTTTCTGCCTTTTCTTTAAAAAGTACTTTGTGTTACTCTAGCTCTGTAATAACAGTCTGATTTTGTGTTACTTGAGCTTCTGTTTGCTGTGTTCGTCTAGGAAACTCAAACTGAATAATAGAGACGGATGTTTTGTCACCCTGGTGTCACCAGTTGGTTTGGTTACTAATGAGAGCATGGGAGACGGTTTGGCAAGCTCCTCACAATCACAGCACCCAACTCATATTTAGTGGCTGGCTGTAGTTATAGACAACAATTCACACTGAATGAGTGGCATTGGCTGACTTGAGGTTTTGTTTTTATGATAAAAGCTCAGAGAGAACCTGGACCTCAGAGAGCAGCAGCTTCTGAGGGGGAGAGGTAAAGAGAAACCCACTGTGTTACAAAAAAAACCTGTCTTCATCTGTGCTGTATACAGGAAAAGCAATAATCCTTCCCCGTGCATTCACATAGAAACTCAGGGGTATTAGGTTTAGAGATACAGAGGAAACTTCAGAGTCTGCCCCAGGTTTTTAGTGCTGTGACGATGGTACACTTCTCAACGGGGTATATCACCATGGTAAATCAAGCTGAACCCCTAACCTGCTTAGAGGGGTATAAAGCAAACTCTTGCTCAATACAGATAGTAGCACATCTTTATTCTGTGTCACTGAAATCATGACATTACAGTTACAGAAGTTCTCACGAAATGTTGGCACTTTTTCGGATTTTAACTCTGAAGGTAACCTTGTCCTGATCAGGTTATGAGTTTTAAACAAGTTACTATAGTGATCTAGCTAAGTTAGCATGACGGCATCCTTGACCTCTGGCTCAAAACACTCTGCCTAGTCTATCTAGTGGGAAACTCCACCGAGTGACCAACAATTTCCTTGTGCTGTATGACCTGAAACAATTTAAAAGGGATCACCATGAAACGCACACAATCACAATGAACAACAACTTTGGTCACAATATTATCTTTTCTGTTTGATAAAAGCAGACTAAGGGACATTCGTTTAAACCTTTTCATTTTATTTTCCCAATAGCTGTCATAATGTTTTGGTATTGACAATAACAATAACTCTTTTTTTAATTAGATATTGATATCCTGCTAAAAATAAGAAAATGATGATACTGTGACTTAACAGAGGAAAAAAATGGTAGGAGACCAATAGTGAGTGATAGTGAGAGATGATTAGACACTTTGATAACTGATGTTTGAATTGTAAAGTGAATCCAAAAACAACATTACAACTTGTGCCTCTTCAGTTTATGATTTCATTGAACATTCATACCTTCTAACAGTTCATTTTTACCTGTTACCTATAGTTTCGTAATTTACGATCTACCGAAAGTATACACTTCAACACAAAGAATAGTTTGACGATGTAGGAAATTTTAAAAAGTTGTAAAATAAATATATATTAGTATAGTTAACAGGTCATGTGTTGCCCCATGCTTGTGTTGTCTTTTGTCATGTTGACTGACGGTGTTATTTTAAACTTTTCTCACGAAAATTGCGATTGTGTGGTCGCAAGATTTTACTACTTCAGTAATCGTGAAGTAAAAATCTGATATCCTGACTGTCCTAAATGTGACAATGCTTTTTAAAAAAGTCATGATTGAGTTGTTTGACATACAGGCCTTTAGATTGATAGCCTTGAATATATATATTTTTAGAATTATTTTTATTTTAGCATTCATGATGAAACTTCCATTTACCTCTATTCATTTTAGATCAAACGCTTTCACTGAAGAGGAGGTGTGGTTATTTTTGCAAGTGGAGGTGGAGTTTGACTGCTCTCATCAATAGGACACTGGTATGTGTGTGTGTGTGTGTGTGTGTACGAATGTGAGATAAAAGTGGCGAACACGTAACCCCTCCCTGCCCCCCACCACCTCTTCCCTTCCTCTCCTCTGGCGAGTATCAGTAACCAGTTAAGACTTTTAGTGGAGATGAAAACAACATGATCTAGGAAAATATTGAATAATCAATAGAAGGTAATTCTCTCTGATTACCAAGGTACGTGTGCAGAGCGTCCAAATGAGAGCCGGGCTTTGTAACTCCCCCCCACCCCCTCACTGCTCTTGCTCCTTTTGCGAGGCAAAAATCCATACCCAGCAAATACAATCTAATTTCTCCCTGCCCTGCCAGTTTAAATAGCCCGTATTGAATTAAGTCGGTAAAAACAGAAATCGATCTTTCCGTTGGCCATCTCACTGCGGCGTCTTGCACCACTGGGCCCGTAATCACCGCTGATCCCTGGGAGAAATTAAGCGACGGAGAAGGGACAAGAGTGTATTGTATGTAGGGGTGTAAAAGAGACTTACACATTCGTGAAACAGAGTTATTATGTTGGTTTGAACATGTTTTTATTAGCAGGCAGTTTTCTTTAAGAGGCATTAAAGTTATTAAAATCACTGTTTCCCTGCAGTTAGAACCAGCAGATCAATTCCACTTATTCAATTGGAATTCAGTTCATTTTAAGTTAGATTCAACAGAGTCATCTTCGATTCTCCTCCTCATACGCACTAACACACACAGACCTCTTTCTCGTTTTCCTCCCTCACCCTCTCAAACACTCATTAACTCTCTACTCTATCTTTTCTCACCAAACACTGTGTAGGAACACGGATCAATACAAGTTTATGATGTGATACCCCACTTTGAGTGCCTCGCTCTCTGCTGATTTTCCTCCTCTACTGTTTCTCCTCCTCTCCCCTCTCTCTCTCTCTCTCTGTCTCTCTTTGTCTCCCTCACATATCTCCCGATCCTCCTCCTCCTCCTCCTCCTCTCCTTTCAGATCAAAACAAGAGGCAGAACCTTTACACCTTCCAGCTGTGCGCTCTGACCCAAAACAACCTGCTCACATCTGTCTCCATCTCCAGTAAAAAATGGTCTTGTGATCGCGCATGTGTGCATGAAATAATGTTGAGTTTTGTGTAGATGTGGAGACTGCACTTTGGGCTCTTATTTTCTGGTGTGCACTCTGGGTCAAACTAAAACAAGTTTCACAGGCAGACAGGCTATAGAGGGCAATTGGATCTGATTTTTCTATGTGGAAGCAGAGTGTTGTGCCCTGTCTGGGATAGGGGTGGGGATCAATAATCGGTTCCATTAAATTCCATATGAAGCATTTGTCTAAACCCAAAATCAGCAATTTTTGAGCTTATCAAGTCTGCTATCTCAAGGGTCTCATGAGGTAATGTTGTACTCTGAGTAAAGTCATGCCATGTTAATTCAATCAGTGGTGCATAAACATAATAGACTGTTTAATAAAGTGTGTAAACAGTAAAAGTACTTGAAGAAGAAATCTGACGTCCATAGGTCCAAAGTTATGGCTTCATCATATCAAAGCTGAAGATGGAGGTAAAGGGAAATACAATTTATGATGCAAAATATTTTCTTGCAAGGGTGGAACACAAACTTCATCGCCAAGCACATCACAATGTACATGAAATCAAGCTAAAGTTCCTGCAGTCTCTTTGACTGTCTGCAACCCGAAACAACTCTGTCAACTCCAGCTGTTGCTGCTGTGGTGCTGCCATTCTTCAGCTAACTAAATAAGGCGACAGATGCTTACATTGAGAGATGTTCAAAGGTGGTTCAGTAATTTTATAATTTGATTATCTTCTGATGATAGAGTTGACCTCTTTTTCTGCACAGTGTGACCTGAACACATAAGCAGGTGTGCCGACCAGCACCATAGGAGATATTAGTGTTGTAGTCAAGCCCACACCAACTGAGACCAGAGAGGACAGAGACCGAGACAAGACCAAGTGAAAATGCCTTTGATTCTGAGACGGCACCACGACCCTCAAAAAATGGTCTCGAGACCAAGAATGATCTCGAGTACTACAACACTACTGTATGGTAACCATTAGCTTACCTGTCTTTATGCTTCCTTTCGAGGTGACGGTAATAGTTAGTAGGTAGTTTGAAGTCATACCAGCTGTTTCTGTGAGTTGTGCACTGCAGAATTTACACACTGCTGAGTGTTTTTGCTTGCATGTCGTTTTACAAATAAACTCCTTGTGGTTTAGGAAACCAAACTTAATTATTGCTGAGTTGGCAGACATCTTTCATGACGAGTTCACCGGGTGCCTAGTATGAGCACAGCATCTCCTCCTGTTGTCTCCATCCTCTCTCTGTATGGAGGGAGTGTGTCAGTCACTTAGACTGTGAAACACTGGGCAGGTAACTTAGCAGCTGCAGCTGGGGGAGAATCATTACTACCAATGATGTGAAGTTATTAGCTCAACCGGTCTCATTCAAAAACCTGAGTCTGCTCACCCCGAGATCGAGACAAGACCAAGGCAAAATGCCCTCGATTCCAAGACGACACCAAGACCCCCAAAAAATGGTCCAGAGACCGGGCTCAAGACCAAGACCGATCTCGAGTACTACAACTCTAGGAGTCATGACTCTAAGCCAGCACAGGGTTTTACCTTTTACCTGACTAGAGTTTCATCAGTGGACAGCGCCTCATCATCAGACTCAGACTTTACCCCATCAGTAGGAAAACCATCTTCTATGCTGGTGGTTCTGGTTCTATCTTTACTTTGAAGGGTTGTTAAGCAGGTTCTTCATCTTTAAACATCTCACTCAGCTTTTGCTACACCTCTTCCCTCTCTGCTTTAGGTAGCCATCCTAAGAAAGTTAGGTTCAGTCAGCCTGACCATTATGGCGATCACCACCTCTGGCTCAAATTTCTGCCTCACAAACAAATGGGGGACATGGGGGACTCTTAGACTACATTTACTAGTGCCTGGCTATTTTAATTTCACGGACATTTCACCCTTTCCATTTCCAAAAATAAACACCTCTACATTTTCAGAAAAGTTTTCATTTACGCAAACCTGTGTATATATGCCGTCAAGAGCATGCCAAACCTGTAGGTTGCCATAGACTACCCAAATCTCAGTTTTTCTCTGTTTATATGCAAACGTACAAATGGAGTTTTCCAAAATCTCCACTCTGGATGGAGTTTTTAAAAAACATTGTTTTTAGTGGCGAATTCTCTGTTTGTGTCTTAATGAAGGGTGCAAACTGTGATGTGATGTTAATGTCTCAGTTTTTAAAAATATCTGGGTACGTATAAATGGGGCCTTAGCTTAAGGTCAGACATCCAGTCCCAGAACGGTCCTAAAGATGGTCCTGCTGATTCTGAATGACGTGATGTGAAACCCATGAATACCTGATTACATGAAGGGAGAAAACTCAAACACACACACCTGTAGCACATGTTGAAGTAAAGAAGAGGTGAGGCTGAAAATTGGTTGATCTAAGGTTGGCGGGGATGGAAATATGTGTTTAATTGTGAAGACTGGCAACTGATGCTGCAGGCCCTTCTGACGCAAAAGACACACTTGTGTATGTGTGCATGTTTGTGTATCCCTCCGGTCACAAACAAACACAAGCACAGGGTTGATTGTAGGCTCACAAAACTAATTGAAAGGCAGATGACAGTATTCATTATTCATGGTTTGGGCTTTTGTGATGGATGTGCATTTATTTAGCAACTTTATTTGATGTGCTGCCATTTAATGTAACACTTGGCTGGTAATCACCATCGCCGTTAGCGTGATGTCTCTTCTTGGATGCAGGTATTCTGCTTTTCACATTTTTGAAAATACTAGCAGATCTTACATGGCATGAATGAAAGTGATGCAGTGGTGAAAGTCTTTTACCAGCTGCAGTTTACATCCTGAAAGTGCTCCCCATGCTTTGGAAATAACTTCAGTAATCAAGTTAGCGTGCGCTCTGTGCATTGTGTTTTTTATTAAAAGAAGTTGACTTTAGGGCAGAGTGGGAACAAGTAATGAATGTTTGATGTGCACTTCATGTACAGGAAGTCTGTAGAGTAAGTGCTCATATTCACACAGAGCCTCAGTTGAGACAATTACTCAGCCTTTATGAGAGTCAGACTGAGACGGTGACGACTTTAGGGGAGATCTTACAGCTAAGCCTCGATGGAAACTTCACCCATCCTCCTGAAAATAAGCTCCCAGCTCTCTTATTATAAAACTCACTTTCATTTACCAGCCTGCAACTCCCCCACTCTGAAAAAAAAATGTATTTATTGCTTTGCAGTGGCAGAAAATTGCCTAAATTTGATGAGAACGCACACGAGCGCTCAATCTTCCACGCGTCCGTCATCCGGGAGCTATCAACGCAACGTCAATTAGGAGGAATGCAACGCGAAGGCATCATTTATAACCGAAAAAATAATCACAAAACATTGAGCCTGGAGGGGATCCGCAACGCAATTTGGTCGCTCTGCAGATCCTTCATCCTAACCCCATGCCTGTCACTCCAAGTACCTGCTCCCACTCACATCTGGGAGCTATCATGGGCTAATTAGCAGCTAATCAATGTTTAATTAAAATGGGGTTGTTAATTAGAATGACTGTTGGAGGGGTTTGGGACCCTTTTTTTCTCTCTCTGACACCTCAGGTGTTGTTAGAGGAAGGGGCGGCTCTTTGGCGCTATGCAGAGATTTGTAACTTTTGTAACTTCAGAAAGAGTTTGCAGAGCCGTTAAAAGCAAATTGAAATGAACTCTGGTGTCAAGCTGACATGTGAGGAATTGTACAGCCTGTGTGCTCATAACACCCTGAGGTATCATCGCCCTTTGTTGTATTCATGAATAAGAGACCTGACCTCAGACTTAAGTTGTGATATGTGTGCTCAGTGTGAGATACAGAACAGATCTTCGGCACAGGGTAGAGGACAATATACTATAAATGACCTCACAGTGGAGATATTTTCTTTTGGGTGCAGTTAATCCATACTTGTAGAGGATGACAGATGGCCTTTTGACTTGTTTTTAGTGGCTTTGATTGAATACCAGCCTCTGCTGTCTTGTTTCCACTAGAACAAATGAGTTTCAGTGCGAGTAGCCACCAGCACCAGAGCTGCTACTTCAAAATGAGGTATTTTTATCTGCTGCCTCTGCTGGGAGTAAATAGAAGTTTGGAGAGAAAGGGAGAGAGAAGCACAAATACAGAGGTGTGTGCGTGTAAGTGAACACTGTGTGTGTCTGAGTGAGGAAATGAGAGGGGATGCTCTTGTCCCCTGGCCATGCTAAGAAGCTGTATTTTTAAGCCTGAGCTAATTGGAAACAGAGTACAACGAGCCGTTCATAAAAAAATATCCCTTTTATTGCAGCTAGTGATTAACACTGACCTTTAGCTGGGGAGGAAAAGTGCTTAAGCTGAGAGGAAGGCATAGAAAGAGAGGGAGAGGAAGAGAGGAGAGGAAATGACAGAGAGAGGTGCGACCAATCACAGTAATTAATGTCTATGGGAGACCTCAAGGCGTTATGCAAATAGAAGATGAATTCCAGAGTTCAAACTCACCACGAGTGCGTGCGTATGCACACAAACACACAGCGTATAAACCTAAATGGATTAAAAGTTGTTCACTTGGTCAGTTTGAAAAGTTGTGTAATAGTCTGTAGCTTGGACTTGAGAATGAAATCCACATTTCTGATAAGCAAGCCAAGTAAGATCAAGCAAACCTGACTGCACAATAGCTTTGATAGAGGTTAATATTACTGATATTACTTAATTCTATGGCAATAATCAACTGATGGATCCTTCTTTCTCTCTGTGGAGAGGTGCAGAGTCCACACAGGTGTTTCTGCTGCACCTAATGAACCAGTTCTCCACTGTGGTTCATGTTCTGGTGAGTCCAAATATCTGGGTTTTAGTGCTTTCGCAGACTTTGTAGGCAACTGTCTGGATAGAAACCTCAGCGTGGTGTTGCTTCTCCACCAGGTGGAGCTACTACAGCCAAACTGGTTCACTTTATTTGGATGTTCCTCTGATGTGATGAGTTCTCACTTTGAGATGTTGGTCTTCATGCCATGCTTTGAGTGATGTGTAAACAACACGGATGTTGAAAAGAGTAATGCGTCATGTTTTATTGCAGAAGATTCTAAGAGAAGAGAGTGGAGAACGACCAATGACTACCACATGTCGACAGCAGGACCTGGGATCAAAACCTCCAACCTTTCATCAGAGGACTTTCTTTACCACTGAGCCACAGCTGTCCCTAAATCCATACAATATCAAAATTACTGGCCAACTGGGTCAGTTACAATTGGTTTTTAGGGTTTTTCATTGGTTTTTAAAGCTCTTGATGGTAGTTCTCCAGTTCCTGATGTTTGTGTTAATATTAAAGATGAATATGTGTTTTAATTGTTTTAATTTGTAAAGTACTCTGTGCTCAATTTTGTTTTCTGAAAAGTTCTATATGAATTAAGAGTAATTAACTGACTTATTGACTTTACTTCCACAATGGTGTTGCGGTTTCTCGCTCAAACAATCACAGTATAGTGGAAAAATGCAGGGATGGTAGGGCTGGAACGATATGGTTTTCTCCCGATTTGATTCTTCTGCGAATTTTTGGATGCCAGTTTGATTTAAATTGCGATTCTACGATATTGCCGATTTTCTTGATTTTTATTCTGCATTTTTAACACCAGTGAAACAGTTGAATGATTATGATTGTCTACTGACTATTCCAGGAACCATATTTCCCTAAAAAATACACATCACATGTAAGTCAGTTTTTAAGATTTATTCTTAAATTTGAAAAAAAAAAAAAAAAAAATACAAAAGTTGCAAAATGGTCAAAGCACTATTATTAAATGTACAAGGCAAAAAAAAAGAAAATGCCATCAAAGCAAGAGTTCTGCAAAAAAATTAAGATTCTCACTCAAAAAAAAAAAAAAAAGTAGCATTACAAAAATCACCTCACATCGGCAGTTACCTTTAACAAAACAAAACACATTTGATTCAAAATCAATCCATTTTTATCCTTTTGAATCTTAAGACTTATACTATAAGTTTTTACCACTTTAACTAAGATTCTACACAAATCAATAAGGCAAGAAGGCAAGGGTCAATTTTTCCTGCATCACGTGGCCACTTTGACCCTCCAGATTCTCCAATTTACTCCGCGGTAATCACGCGCTCCATTTCCTCATTTGGAAACACGTGCGGGCATTATGGCGTGAACGGACACATCATCGGCAGGTAAGCAGAGCGATGAATGTCTTCGTGAATGTATGTTTAAATTAAACGGTAGAGCTCCAACTGTGCACCCTTGGTTACACTTTACAGCAGAGAAAGGAAAAGAAAAAGTAGCGATGGATACTTAGAGGCGCTGGTGGAGAGGGAAATGTTTGGCGTGTATGGAGATGTCTGTTTGGAGTGCATGGCGCCGTGCGCTCCCGCAGTCGGCGACGTCGCTATTCCGTCCCCCAGTGGTTTTCCCTGACAAAGTGTCTGTGTTTGAGCTTATACTTCAATAACTTAGCAGTGTTGGAATCCATCTATATCTCTGTATCTACTTAAAAAAACAAACTTCTTTCATCCTTTTTCTCTGTATCAGTGTGGACATACAATACTGGTGTCATTTCCTCACCTTGCTGTCATCACAGATTAATTCTGTTTTTGAGAGACTGGAAGCAGACAGGCTTTTGAAATGCACTGATATTCTCTGAGGGATAGAGAAGTTCCAATATGTTGCTGAAACACAGAGTTTAACCCCTGAAAGTTTCCAGGTTAGGATTTAACAGTAAGTTGCTGTGGCATACTGTTTATTTTTAGAGCTGGTATTGTAGAATGAATTAGTTATAAGTTTGGGTCAAACACACGTCACACCAGGTTAGACACCCCGTCGAGAGATAAATGTTGGCAACAGCTTGCTTCTCTAGTTATACCAACTTTAGTAACGGTCGCAGATAGGAATACAGAGAGTCACATGCTCAACCAAAAGGCCACTCTATAGCCACAAATAATGCTCAGAACAGCACCTAACTTCATCTACAGTACATTTAGGGTCCCAGCCACAGCACAAGCTACCAAACACCTTTTTAACTTTGCCTGATTTCTTTAGCAAAGAGACTCAACTCAACTCACACTCTCTCTTCCAGCAGCTGCTTGTTTGTATGGAGACCTCTGGGCGAGTCCATCGACTGCAGCGGGGGACGCAGCTCAAGGAAGAACATTTATGATCATTTCTTTATCATTTCCTTTAAGTAATAATCACCATATTAATCCTTTTGCACAGCAGACACAGTAGTTCTTCTACCTTAGCGTCTCGGTCTTATTGCATTTCCATGAAGTAACGATCGTAAATGTTCTTCTTTGAGCTGCGAAACTCCGCTGCAGTCAATGGACTAGCCCAGAGGTCTCCGTACAAACAAGCGGCTGCTGGCGGAAAGTGGGTGAGTTGTTTTTAGTCTATTTGCTAAAGAAATCAGGCAAAGCTACAAAGATGTTATATGGCTGGGACCCTATACTGTTGATAAAGTTAGGTGCTGTTCTGAGCATTATTTGTGGCTATAGAGTGGCGTTTTGGTTGAGCGCGTGGCTCTCTGTTTTGCTATCTGCGGTCATTAGAGAAGCAAGCGGTCGCCCACATTCATGTCTTGACAGGGTGTCTAACTTGGTGTTATGGTGTGTTTGACCCTAACTTAATTTTACGCTGAAATATCCCTTTAATTACTAGACTCTGAATATAAGAGCTTCCCTCTTACTAAGATGTATTTTAAGGAAAACACTCTGTCTTATTATCAGGCCAGTATGGTACCTAAACCCACAAATACTCACATGCTTAAAACAAGTTCTTAATCTGAAGTAGTAACCCTTATCCTTGACCTCTCTGAGATGATTTACTTTGGAGTAAACACTGGTAGAAAATATGTGAGAAACATTCAAACCAACAGTATTGCATCCCAAAGTTCTCCCAAACATGGCAAGACAAGTAGAAACCCTGTCACACACCATATGAGCAGATTGTTCAGAGTGGGCGACTGCTTGTCTTGTATTCCACAGGCTGTTGTGTGTGGAGGTAGCTCTGCAGTGACAGCGACATGAGCACAAGAGTTTTTTGTTGTGTATGAAGTAGCAGCCTGGCCTGACGTGCAGCAGTGCTCCACCAGGCCCAGCATGAGGAGGCAGATTGACTGTGGCAGCTGGGCTAGCTTTGAGAGCCAGTCTCTGTGACACTGCGGGGGACAGAGAGGACACTAAGAAATCATTATTTCGCCTTTTGCTCGCCATCATCACAGTACTCCTTGACTCACAGCTTACAGACATGAGGCAGAAAGCAGGGGGGCAAACATCACTTTCTTAACGCGGCTTTCAGTTGTTCTTGTTTCCCTGGCTGTCTTTTCACCCTTTCAACCCTCTCATTTCTGCTGTCTTCAGCACTTCTCATCCCCGGGGGGCAATACTCATTCTCCAAAAGTCTGACAGCAAATGCCCATTTTATACACCCTGATGGAGTACTAATGTATGATCCTGCCGTTATAATTGTCTTTCACTAATTGATATTCAAGTGATGATATGATATTTAGGTTATTAACAGCAGGAAACAGTGGGTTACATTTCTGGGACTACGAGGCCTATGTTTTATACAGTTTGGGGTCTACCTCCACAGGTGACCAACCAATTATCAGCTATAGTGTGTCCAGGCATTCAAAGATGGGAGTACAAATGGCTTTCTTTCAATGAAGGGGAAAGAGAAAGTCAGCCGATAAACCCTGTTACAAATTAGATTAAACAATGTTGTCAGTCAGTTGGGAAAAGGAAGAAGAAAGTCGGCTGTTTTGTTGACCAATCTATCCACCCAAACCTGCTCATGGTGTATTTGTGTGTGAGAGTCGGAGTATAATAATGTCACCTTTCTCCCTCCTTTAATCCCGTCATAATAACTACAGCTGGAGGCCCTTGTCACTTCAGCATAAACATGTTTTGTTTTGCTGAAAGGATGCTGTCGCTCTTATTTGAGGACGGTCTTTGCATACAATATAGCTGCATGCCCTCAGTTTGATTCCTCTGCTCTGTTTCTCTCACTCTCCTCAGTCTCTCACTATCTTTTTTTTTATCCTTGCTGCCTCTGCAATCAAAACCAAAAATAAAGTTAAGGTATAAGAAACATACTCTCATTATACCGTATCGTTTATGTATAACTTACGCTAAGCTATGCACCCTTTCCCTGAGGCGGGAACACACTGCAGGAGGAATCACACTTAAAAACATGAACTTTATTCAGGCAACATGCGATTACATCTCCTCCCAGACTAGTTTGACAAAGCACCTGAATACAACTAACAAAGCTGCGATATGATTTTGAGCTTTGATTTCCTTTTCAAGTGCAAACTATTTCATGCTCTTCCCACAATGAATTATTCAAGGATGCTGTTGACTTATTTCTTAAGTGTATTTTCTTGGGAATTTGTCAAAATCAGATGGAGTGCACCAAAAAAAAAAAAAAAAAAGCAACAACAAAGGAAGTCATGCCAACAAAAACTGAGGCAGGTAGTGGTAAAGGCTGTGTGAGGAGTTTTCATGCTGTGTTGATTCTTGCTCCTTTGGATGAAAACAAACTACATTTCCTATGAGCACCATTTCCCAAAGTAGTAAAGATGTAGCTATTGCCAAAGCATGCATTTGTTTTGGAGGCAAATGAATGAAGTAAAGATCTTTTCTGTGATCATGACAATGTTTGCAGGATGCAGTGGTGAGGTTATGTATTAAATGGCAGCTTTATAAAATGAGTAACTCCAACATATTAATGAGGCAACTTTGTAAATTCCATAACAGCCTGGATGATGTGTGCACCAGTAGAGGCCTGAATAATAAATACTAAATATGAAAACCCGCTTATAACTATTTTGCTTTTTACCCAGCGAAGTCTAAGCTGTAGAGTTTCTCCATCCAACACAAAACTTTGACATAAGAAACAAATACTGTATGTAAGATGCTAGCTGTATGCTAGTTTGTAACCATGTGCTTAAAGAAAACAAAGGTATACTTAGTGCTGGACGATAATTCGATAACAATATATATCGATCGATAGACGTGTGGAGCGATAGAAAAAAAACGGGTCGATAAAAAGTTCGATAGAAAAACACAGTTTCCCTTTCTTTTTCACCATAGCCTATCATGTAGCTTTTACTACAGTCATTACTTCCTCCCAACCAATCACAAACGCAGACCCAGGTACGCTACGGCACCAAGCCCAGCCCCTATCAAACCACAACAGACAGCACGTGTATTAGAAATAATGTAACAGCAAGGAGAAGCGGAGGACATTGTCTCGAAAAAAGGTTTCAGTTGTTCACCAGCATGGCAATGTTTTGGTTTTTAGAAGTCTGACAAAAAGCGAACAGCGGTCGTTTGCAAAATTTGCAGAGAATTAGTAAAAACCAAGTCTGGTAACACAATCAACTTGTTTTACCATCTAAACCGGTCGCACCCGCAGGAGTACGAGCTGTGTCGGCCGCGCCGTGGCTCCACGTCGTCGTCGGAGGAATCCTCTGGAACCGCTGCTAGCACCAGCAAAAAGCAAGTGAAGCAGATCAAACTGGACTTCGTTTCTTGCCTAAATACGACAAAGCGTCCGAGCGGCATAAGGACATCACCCATGCAGTAACATGCTTCAAAGCGAGGGACATACTGCCAATAACTACCGTTGAAAAGCCTGGCTTCCACCAGCTTCTAGCCACTCTCGACCCGCGATATGAAGTGCCCGGCCGCAAGTATTTCTCAAACACATTGCTTCAGGCATGAAAATGGGTCAGGGGTTGAAAAGGTGAGAAGGGTGCGGAGGAAATACGTTCCGGTGTTGTGCCGTAGAATGCACCCCTGCATCCCGTCCACTCATTAGCTTCTTAAAGTGGAAGGAAATGAGCTCATATTTTACAAAGACGCGAGTATTTGGATCATGGCTACTAGCAGGGGGGGCATTCGGCAGGGGTGCATTCTACGACACAACACCGGCGTGGATAAGTCCTGCCTCTCCTGCTCAGTTTGCGTATTAAGTCAATCACATGATAATTAAAAAAAATAAATCTCCCGACCCCGGGAGAAATATTTCAGTGTTCAGACACCAGGCTGTGGGCAGTTTCCCACACGGTTAAAACTGGTAGTATGCTATTCCCACCTAAAGCTACTCTGTTTATTTATATATTTGTTTGTTTTGTTTATTTTCATCAAAAGACTATTTAAATATTTATTTATCAGATTTTCTGGTCACTTTAGTCTTTATGTTTGTCAGTATTTACTGACGTCACTCAGGCCACTTAAGTTGATTTATTTTTTTTTTAAGTTCTTTTTTAAAAAAACTTTCAGTTGTGGTAAAAAAAAAAAGGTGGTTGAATAAATGTTTGAATTTGAATTCAGTGCTTGTGTGTTCTTTATTAAAAGTAGGTCATTAAGCAATAGCATAAAACATCCAGGGCTGCAATTAAAATATATGTTAAATAATTATAATAATTATATCGATAATTATCGATATCGATCAATATGATTTATTTTTTATCGATATGCTTTTTTTCTATATCGTCCAGGCCTAGGTATACTGTTGAATAATAAAACTTGTGGAGTTCTGACTACAGTGTCCAGTGCAGGGGGATGGTGCAAGTCTCTGTAAATTGGTCAGGCTGCACCTATCAGCTATCAAAGCTGCCTCAGGCCGAGCTCCAGCAATAGGTAGCTGGCAGCATACAGATGGTGCTGCAACACATCTGCATGGAAACTGTACATTGCTGAATGAGATGTAAGTCTCCACCCATGAAGATAGTGTAAACCGTTAAACAGACTGAATCTTGCAGTGTTGTAGTCGAGTCACCAGGCCTTGAGTCTGAGTTAAGACTAAAGAAGTAGAAACTTTAGAAAAAAGAACTCGAGTGCAGTCTGAGTCAAGTCCTTTTTACCTTAATCCAGGTCTGCGTTGAATCCCCATTATAGATAGAATTCACGTTAATGAACAGCAGCTCTTTCTCTCAAGGCTGTTGACTGCATGATCCTGAACCAACTGTGAGAAACTTAACTGACTGTGTGAATCTGGACTGATGGTCTGGGACTTCTGTGGTGTGAAAAAACACATTTCTTTAACTGACATTAGATTTTGACTGTAGGCATCAGCTGTTGCTAGATGCTCAGCCCTCCAGTACATCCATTGCAGTTACGGTTTCTTTTAAACTCTTCTTCTTGTTGTTTCTCTCCTGGTTTGTCTAACTCTGATTATTTCCATTGTATCCACCCCCTTTCTTCATTTAGCTTGCTTCCTGATTGGCTCCTTGGTCCCATGTGACGTTGGAAACAGGTCATGGTCAGTCGTCTTTGGAGAACCTCCAACAACAACGCAAGTCTGATCTTAATAGATGATCACATTTAGTATTTATAGTTTTGACTTTGGCTGGCTTTGGACAGACCTGAGGGAAGAAAAATCCCTTTAAACATATCTCACACCACAGGATAATCTGGGGGTATAATCTTTGGGACTATCAAAAAAATCAGGACCTTTGCTGACTTTTGTCACAAACTTGTGTGTACCCAGTTTTGCCAAACACCTTCTTCTTGCGCCTCTTTAGAAGCTATCGTTATTGTTAGCTTGTCTTTAGTAGCATATTTAACAATCCAGGTAACTTAAATATTTCGCATGAGGGTTCGACAGTGCGACCATTTCACACGCATTTGCGACTAAAAATAGATGAGTGCGAATTGTAAAATGTATATAGGGGCACATGTGCACATAAAAAAAAATCAGCCGATGCAACAGATTTTTTTTCTCATGTAAATACCACGGTGAAGTTAGTTTTAGGTTGGATATTTGATGGACGTTCACTGTGGATCTGTCCTCTCACTCTCCATAACCGGGAATAGCAACAGCAGTGGGGTTAAATCTACTCCCTCGCTGTCAACGTCAGGTGTTGAATAAGGGTCCATCATAAATAACTGGTTGATGTTCTCAAAAAAGGCTGTTTTTCTTCAATAGCTTCCATGTCATGTGACCAATTGACCCAAAATTGATTTCAAATAATAGTGCTAAGGTCGGACAATAAGACACACCTCTTTATTTCCCTAATTTGTCCTCTAAAATTTTTGTGTTAAATTTAAAGTCAAATTTTGAACATTTTCTTCAAAAGCTTCCATGTCATGTGACCAACAGACCTAAAGTTGATTTCAAATAATAGTACTTATGTCAACGAATAAGACACACATTATTTGATTAATTTTCATCGTGCCCCCAAAGTTCTTTGTGTGCTCCTCGTGAAAAAAGTTAGTGTCAAGCCCTGCATGTACTTTTCTGACAGCACCTGGGCAGATATATGTTAAAAATTGAGCTTGTCCCTCCTCTTCTCCTTATGATGTTTCGTTCACATATCCAACATGTTGCTCTGCTCTTGCTTTCAACATCTGTGAAATCTTTGAAATCCAAATGCACAATTCGTGGCGTCTCTTTATCCCAGCGGGAACTGTAGCTAAACAGAACCGTGAATGAACACACATGGCAGCCCTTTCTCCAAACCGAATAAATCATCAATAAATAACTTTAAAATAGGCTTTTTTTTCTACTCCATCTTTGACTTTAAATGCAGCTAATAGTCAAGTTCAAATCAAGTCCTGAGTCCTAAAAATCAGGCCTATAGTGAGACTTGAGTCTAAATACTGGACATGAGTACTACAACACTGGCGTCTCAAATCCCTGTGTCCCATTTTCATTTGATTGTAACCGCTGAAAACAACAAACAAGACAACAGTGTCAGGAAATATCCCCACTGAGAGGAAACACCACACTCTAAATCATCGTTGCACTAATAAAGCCGACCGGTTTGGAGGGAAATCCAGGTCTAATGATTCCTGATTCAGTTCCTCCTCTGATGACTCTGGTACTTTTGCTGCTTCACTGACCTAATTTCCCCACATGGCTGAATTAACTTATCTTATCTCTGGACACACGTGTCTCCGAGGCAGTTTATAAGCGTGTACACTTCTTCTAAAAAAAAAAAAAAAACAGGCTGTTTTTCGTGAGAGTAAGCTCAACCAAAAGACAGGGAAACAAAGAGGCGAGAGGGAAGTTGAAGGGAGAGGACAGGGAATAAGAGAAGAAAAGAGGGAGAATTAAAGGGAGAGAAAGAGAGGGAGAGGGATCGTTGAGATGAGGAGGAAGCCAGAGCACTTCAAACAGCTCTCAGCTTGTTCCATGTGCAGTAATAATAAATGGGGCTTCATTATTTAGTTGTGTATGTCTGTAGTGCTGCTGCTTCCAGTTACATAGCAAACCCCCTGCCTACTTAGCACTCTGTTATTCTCCTATTTACTAATCCAGGAGAGAGAGGACCTGTTTGAAGGGTGTGTGTTTGTGTTTGTGTGTGTCCATGCAGGGATATACAAGTCTGCTTGGTGCAGGTGAGGACGAGTTTGTGTGTGTGTACGCGTGTGAGAATATCTATTTTGGCAAGGGAGATGATTATCTATTTACAGATGCCACCCACAAAATCCCATGACCCTTTGCTGTGGGGGCTGGTTGAGAGAGAGGTGAAGAGACAAAAAGAAAGTGAGAGATGTTGAATATTATCATTTGTCATGCCAGCAGCTGTTAACAGCTGTGTCTTTTTTTAAAGGACAGCCAATCAGAGACTACTTATTCAGACTCACTATAACAAAATATAATAGAGCACCAAGAGTATTGGACACAGTTTTACAGGAGGAGAAAGCTTTGATCGACAGATTTATATATTTTCGGATCAAAGAGAAGAATAAAAGCTGTCAGTATGAGATCCGCCCTACATAAATGACGGTGTACGCCAAGCTGTCAGTTTGTGTCCTGTCTCAGAGTAGAGAAGCTTAGCTATCATGAACCATTTCCAACTTGGAACTGGTTCTAAATTTGAGATTTGTGGATTGAATAAGGCACAAGAATTTTGGTTCCACCTTTCAGTACCTAACCGCTCCATAAATCTATTGGGATTGAGGCCAGGTCCTCATATAGGTTTTTCTGAATTTATACTAGGGGTGGGAGACAAAATCAATACAGAATGGTATCGCGATATTTTGTCTGGTGATATATCGTATTGCCTCATTTACCAAGTATCGTTTTTTTTTTCAAATTAATTGCTAATATGAAGTCAAATCTATAATGGAGGAATAAAATCAACTGCGTGTCCAGTTAGGTTGGCAGAAGTGACATCATAGAGCAGGAGAAAGTTAGTGCAACAACAACAAACAGTTAAAAAAATTTTATAAATCGGGATATATTGTATCGGAACACTCACTATATTGCAAAATGTTAAAAATCGCAATAATACCGTATCGTGGCCCAAGTATTGTGATAATATCGTATTGTGGGGCCACTGGTGATTCCTACCCCTAGTTTGTAAACATAGAGTTTCAGGTCATTGAATATGACGGTTTTTTAAAAAACACAGTTGACGTTGAGGTTTTTGACAACTGTATTTTTTTTGTGTTTGTGTGGACAGCAGAAAATCTGACTTTTAGAACACACTGAAGCAATTACTTTCCTCTTGCGCATAGCAGCTGTTATCTATATGTACAGCACATGCACCAAGT
Organism: Xyrichtys novacula; assembly: GCA_962446985.1. Classification (NCBI taxonomy): domain Eukaryota; kingdom Metazoa; phylum Chordata; class Actinopteri; order Labriformes; family Labridae; genus Xyrichtys; species Xyrichtys novacula. The sequence goes on along the minus strand of OY660882.1, from coordinate 13,379,980 downwards.
GAGCATGCTACCAGCATGACTGCCTTGTATATTTGGTTTAATTTCACATTTATAGCAAGAGCTAGCTGTTCTCTGTCGTTGTATTGCAGTGTGCATAAAAAGAGCATTTCCACTCCATACACAGCTTTTGGAACAATGTGCATAACTGCCGCTCTGTCAACAAGATGCTCATCATGCATGCAGGCAGTGGTCTTCTGAGGTGTTTGACGTGATGGACTGAGTTTACACTGCCGTCGCCCACTGGCCTGGCATGCTTAAAAAAACTGGAGAAAACTACACAAAGCTGCGACACTGTGGAGGTTTTTGGGCTTGAATTTTAAGTGTTATTTACTTAGCGAATAAAACCTTGAGACAGGGCAGAGAGCAGAAGCAAATGATAGACACTTCTTAGTGAATCAGGCTCAGAGTCCTTGTCCTGATATTTGACAGTCTGTACATGACCACAGATGGTGATAAGCACTGAGTGAGTTGTGTGCATAACTTTTTTTTCTGGTGTTTTTCCACCAAAACATGTCCATCCACCTGCTTCTTTCTGCTCAGTACTAACACAGAGACCTGGAGATCATTGCTCATTTGTAAGTCTTCTTCTTTTTTAAGTAGTTATGATGATCTTTGCCGGTTAATTCCCTCACATCGCTTTAAACTAACAAACTTTAAAAGGGTCTATAGAAAAGCGCTCACTTTAAAGATGAAAATTAAAGGTACAGAACTGCATCTCATACCTCTCTGATAATTGATGCCATAACGTATGGACTTGTTAAAGAAAGATCAGCAGCCAAACTGTTCCTGAATAAATAACCTTTGCAGCCTCATTGTTACTAAAAGAATCATATAAAAAGGTTATGCAAAAAAAAAAAAGAAAAACAGCGGGTTTCTCTCTCAGTGCACGCTGAAAGTTGGCTCTGCTCAAAGGCCAGCGCTGGTCCCATTAGCAGATATCATACCTGTGTGGAGGTGTTAACACCAGCTGCTAACCACAGAGGAGAGGGTGTAAGGTGAGATAAGAGGCCTGTAGAGGGTACGTTCAGGTGAGCTGCGGAGTCTCACCTCGGCCTGTGTGGGCCTGAGGTGCTAAGTGGCTGTGATGGGAGATCTCCAGGGGGCTGGTCGGCCGAGGAAATTACTCAGTGAGTGTTTGTGTGTGTGTGTGTGCGCGCAGTTTCCGTATTTGTAAAGAGCTGCCTGATATTCATCCTGAATGGGCAATGACTTCTGGAAAAGAACAGATTTTAGGTGATTGAGATTCGGGTGATTGTGTGTGCTGGAAATACTTTGAAAGCCTCTGGGAACATGACTTGAGGTATTAAAATGCAATGTGTCATTAGGAATGAATGAAATGAGAGAAAATGAAACATCCATGACTACTAGTGTTTATTTCTTTTAGTAATGTGTAGTGTCCAGGTTCAGGGAATCGAGAATGTTAGAGTGAGTTATTCCTTATGGGCATTTTTATCTTTTAGGGTGCAGGGAGTGGGGAAAGACATGCAGCAAAGAGCCAAGACTGGATACCAAACCAGGGACTGCTGGGTTGAGGACTGTAGCCTTTATAACTAGGCCGCTCAGACTGCTAGGCCATCAGCACCCCACAGTGTTCATGCTTTGAGCCTTTTAATTAAATTTACAGATCAGAGTGAAAAACGTACACATCTGTGGCGGCAGAAGCTCAGGAGGAAGAGCGATTGTCCAATAACTGGAAGGTTGGTGGTTCAATTCCCCCCAATCACTAATCTGTCTGTTGTGTCCTTAGGCAAGACACTTAAACCCACCTTGCTCCCACTGTGTGTGTCCTCCACTGGTGTATGATTGTGAGTGTTGTATGGTGGTGGTTGGAGAGGCCGTAGGCGCAAACTAGCGGCTATGTCTCCGTCAGTCTGCCCCAGGGTGACTGTGACTACGGAAGTTTACCACCACCAGGGTGCGACTGTGAGCGAATGAATGATGTATCCAATATAAAGCGCTACAAAATTTGATGCATCATTGTTATTTATCTAAATTTCAAATAAAAACACATTTTAAGTCAGCATTAAATTTTGACACAATTCTTAATTTTTACCTACCTTTGTCTAAAAAACAATTGAAGAAAATTAAAAAGCCTGGTGTAAATGTAAGACTTCTACGTTGGCTATGGTTAAATTTCAGTGCGCTTCTTTTAAAAGATATATGGTATATGAACAACAGATACTGTAAAGTACAACGCTTAATGAAGGAAGGAATGCAAACTGTCCAAATGAATCTTTAGAAAGCTCATTTCCTACTTTAAGTTTGTGCTCTAAGCATTTTGTTGGCTTCAGAGTTTTCTTAGTTTTTCTGTCACTGCATTGGTGTAACTCACATGCCTTTAAGTCAGGTCAAACTCAGCCACCACTGCTTCTGGCACATTTAATTAAAGGTGAAATTAGCTCTCAGACCAGTGTTATGCAGCTACACTGGTCCAATTGAGAGCTGCTTGGCTGCAGCGCTCCATTGGGAAAAGGACGCACTGATGAGATGACTGTCTGGATGTAACTTTGAGTGTCCAGATGTGACTTCTGCACCTTGATTGCATCTCAAGTAATCACTGTTTTCTTTTCCCAAAATAATGGACAATGTCAAACTACACCAGTCTAACGTCTCAGATTTGTCCACGAATGCTGAAGCAGGCAAGTGTGAGACGGACTGAAGTTCGTGTAAAATGAAATTAAACCACATCGCAAAAAAGTTACAGGATAGATTCAGAGTCATCGTATGTTTCCATCATAAATCATCTTTTAAAAATTTAGGCTACATTCAATTCTGTGTAAATTTTATCTTTACACGTGTGTGCAGCAGCTCTTTTTTTTCTTTGAATCCAGGAGGGGAAATTCGTTTAACTGTCTGAATCAAAAGATCGTACAATTTTGGCAAAAGATGCTAGCAAGTATTGAACACTTCATTATTTTACATCTGAGGTTAATCTGAATTGTACATGGAGACCGTCTTTGCTGGCAAATTTTACAATCTTAATGGCTTTTATTTTGAAGTTTTTTTGGTCTTTTCTGCCTGCAGTTTTAACCCACTTTAGACATCCAACTGCAATGAGAAATAACTCAAAGAAAATACAGAAATTTGAAATTGGTGCTTGATTTTCATGCTTTGAGTTAATAAATGGAAAATTAAATTATTATTTTAGATTTTTGGGTTCAAAACAGCAAAAGGAGGAAACCACGTGATTTGATTATTCGTTTTCAAACCTTTTCTTTATCCTATTCGGAAAGGGGAGGGGAAAAGGAAAAATGAGAAACAGGCAAGTACTGCTTTAATTTTAGTTTATCTGATTCTGTAAAACTAATTTCCCATTTCTGGTCTCAAACTAAAAGTGGCATAACACTAATTCAGTTTCCCGATCATGTTATCTAAAGGTACTCTGACCCAATTTCACCAAAATAGAATCAGCTTAGTGACTCAGGACTTGCAAAACCAAGAGGAGGAGATACATTACCTGCTACCTATCTCATAAATTTTAGCAGAGTGCAGAGGGGATGACAAGCTAAGCAGTGAAATGGACTTTCTGAACCAGGGAAAGTTTGAACAAGCAACCGTGTTCACTCGTCCTTCAACACTGTCCAAAAAAGGGCAGTCTGGTGAAGTAAAACTTAACTAAAGATTGTGTGAACATCTGTGAATTTCATGTGTTGAAACTTGAACACTGTAGCCTCTGTCTTGAACTCCAAAAATGCGCATTAAGTCCCTTTTAAGGAGAAAAAAACCCTTTATTTTGCTTTTAAAAAAACAACTTGGATTCCATACGGACTGTTGAGCAGTTTGAGACTGTGGACTGTGTGTTCAAAATATCTATATGTTTATTGTTTAAATTCAGGGAGCAATAAGTGTAGAGAGGCCAGAAAGTACAATTTAGGGCCACAACACAAAAACCATAAAAACATAGAGGTAGATAAATATTTTGGAATTTAAAAGTTTTTTCAAAATTTTTTAAGTCCTTTTCTCACAAGGAGAAGTCTTCGTAAAATCATTTTCTCAAGGAAATAAAATCCCAATTAAAATCATTTTATCACAAAATTTCAAACAGTGGTTAAATCATTTTCTTACAACAGTAAAATTGCAAATCACATCCAGAGTTGTTAATTTAGTCAATGATTAGCCACACAATCCTGTTATGATGGGGGATACTACACTCTGAGGTTTTGCAGTCAGAGTCCCATTACTTTGAACAATGAGGTGCTGAGATGCAAAAACATCAAGTACAATTTAATGACACACCACATTCCTCTGACTCTAACCATGAGCCAAAACTTCAACTCCATCACCACTTTAATCTCATATCATAAAATTTGTTCTCATATTATTGACTTCATTATGACGTTATTTTTCAGCACCAACATGCCTGTAATCCCATAAAGTAACGTTGTGACTCGATTTTCTCATGACTTTATCCTCATGAGAAAATGACTCTAAAAATGAGAGAGAGAGAGAGAGGGAGAGAGGGAATGAGGGATGGATGAGGTGATGAGATCAGAGAGAAGGATGGAGAAGAGGTAGGCTTGTTTCCTCTGAGGCAACGTACCTGTCATGGTGTGTGGAGTTAAACCTCTGTAAAACACAAACACACACACACACACACATACACACACACACACACACACACACACACACACACACACACACACACACACACACACACACACACACACACAAACACACACACACACACACATACACATAGAGTGGGTCTTTACCTCATTTCTCAGCCCTTATTCTCATCTTCCTCTCTTTTAAAGCTCCTGCTTTTTTGTGATTGTGTGTGTGTCCTCATTGTGTTGATACACACTCGGCTTTGTGTTTGCGTTGACACTTAGTGATGCATCCACATCAAGGTGCATTTGTACAGTGACATGTGTTGTGTGTGTGTGTGTTCCTCCATTCACTTGCTCTTTTCTACTGTAGCTCACACACACACAAACACTAACACAGACGCACACACGCATACATGCACAAATAAAACTCGCCTTCCTTCTCCTCTCTCTCGTGCCCCCTCCTCCTCCTCCTCCTCCTCTTTCTCTCTATCTCTCTTTCTCACTCTCTCCCTCTCTCATCTCTCACTCAGAGCATTCCGTTCAGCAGAGCGCTACAACAGAGTAGAGTGTGCGTTTGCTGTGTGTGGTGTGTGTGTTCAGAGCTGCGATCGCAGTGAAAACAGAAAGAGAGAGAGAGAAAGAGAGAGAGATACTGAAAAAGAGGTAGAGTGAGTGAGAAAAAGAGAGATAGAGAGACATCCAGAGGCAGGACTGAGCGGACTGAGAGAAAGCAACACTCCTCACCACCGTGAGTACTGTACTCTGTATTCATGCTTCCCTCCATTCACTCTCACTGAGGCGGCTGCTTTCTGACTAACTGGCTGGGCTGTGTGCCGTATAGTAGACAGGTGGACAGTTTGCTCAGCAGACGGCTGGAGAGGGGGAAGAAACGCGTGGAAAGACGCACAGGATCACTTTTAAATTGTTGTCTGGAATCACATGGTGCTCATAGTGTGAGGCTGCAGGACGTTGCTGTGTGAACAAGTGTGTGAGTGACATTCGAGAACAGAAATGTGACTTTAATTTGTGCGTGAACGCTTGACAAACCTGCAGTTAAGTCTGGTTTTCTGCAGTGCAAATTTCTGTTTCGTGTTTGCTTGATTTTTGCAACTTAAAGCTTCTCAACTTGGTCATGTGTTTGTTACACTTGCAAGCTTTTCCCCTCATGCTACTATTTCAGTTTTGCACACCAACTGTGGCGTTTTAAGTGGCATTAAATACTCAAGATGACATTACTGGTCCGCTGACATGCATCCACCTGCACCCTTCACAATGAGTGAGCTCCAGATCAGCGCCCACACTGCTGACCAGACAAATTCCTCAATGTGGTGTGTTTTATTTTTTGCTGTTTCTGTCATCTGCCCTCCTCTTTAACAGGAGGATCTTTTAGCTTATTTTTTCTCCATTTTACACACTAGAGTATTTCTGTTTCTGGCCATGCAGGTGTGATGTTTAGACACTTTATGTATGGTGGTATTTCCCAGCACCCGTTCAGAAACACATCTCTACACTCCCCCACTCAGCAGCACCAAAAGCAGAAGGAAGGCTTGAATCACTTACTGTAACAGTCTCTCCACAGCGAGATGAGATTTGTTCATTTCAGTGTTTGCACTTCTCTCAGAGAGTGTTAAAAGCGAGAATATACCAGAGGCGTATTGTTAAACGCAGTGTTGATGCTGAGGACAGCAGAGAGAGGAGGTTAGGAGGGAGGCGGGCGAGGAGAGAACTAAAAAAGAGGGATTATGATAACTTCTTAAAAAGAGGGATTATGATAACTGCTGCCATTTCTTTTATTTTTCTTTTTTTTCTCCCCTTCTTCACTCACAGTAATTATTTCTGGAAAGCCGTTTTCTTTCTTCTGGCTTCTCTGTGGCTTTTGTCAGCTCTGTTTCCCTTTCATCAGATGCCATGAAGTCAAAATTAAATGCAGCCACAGGATTGTGAAAAATGTTCCAGCTCAGTGTTCGTGTCGTGCTGGCTGACATTTAAGATGCTTCATTTAATGCATCTACTTAAACGTCAGCAAACTGTGATTTCGCTTGTTCATGACAGTCACGGTTTTACTGATTTATCTGACATCAAAGGATTCAGAATCTGTTACATTTTAGATATCATCACAGTCTGCGCATTTATTTTGAAAACCTCCTTCTCTTGGGTAATAACAGGTGTGAGATAATATATGGTGTTCCCCGAGGGGAATTTTGCCCTGGGTGACAGCGTTCCTTTCCCACAACAAATATCCAAAATTGCATTCAGTAAACACGACACATAACCAACAAAAGAGAAACAGATTTTCCTGAATGTTGCAAAACCTTTTTGAGCAAAAGTGTCAAATGCATATATATTTGCAAGTCAGAGAGGTTTCTTCAGGTGATCAGAATAAAATATCTAGATACAGACGGTAGCATTACCTGCAGGTTAAATCAGGGCTGGGTCAGACACAGGACCAATGCAGTGACAACCTCTCAACGCTGCATCAAAACTTAAATCCTGGTGAGAGTTTTTGTTTTATATTTGGTTTTAAAAAAAGGTTTTATTTGGCTGACTTTAAGGCACAGTCACCTAACAAGTCCCGAAAGTAGCCATATTCCAAGATATGGAAAAAATTATGACTCTAACTCCTGGAAATGAGTGGAAAAAATATGCAAATGAAATAAGAAAAACTCAGTTTTTTTTTCTGTTCCATCGGCAGATTCCTTTTTTTCCAGACATTACATATAATTTACGTCTTGAAATGCACTTTTTCTGGACTTTTTCAGTGAATGTTACCTAAATCAAGCCTATTAAGATTTTTTACCAGACATAAGACAAACTTATCTGCTAAAATCTGAGGGTTTTTGGCAAGTCCCAAATTAAGAAGCTAATTTTAACATGTACTGTAAAGGTAAAACCTTGAAGTGCTTTCAACAAAGGTTACTTCTACTAGTCTGCTGTGAGATCTTTCTAAGAAGTTACACATGCAAGTCACTCTCTCTTCATAGATGCATTACTTTAAGAATATGGATGAGTTCAATTCAAGCTATCGTTATAAAATTCAGAATATTGCATGAGACTGTTCGCCAAAAGGTGGCCAAGCTCATACATCATACTTATTTGGACAAGAATCCATGTTTCCTTCTGCACAGATACAGTGTATTTGCTGTGTGTGTGAGATAGAGAGTCACTAAAGGTGTTTTCCTGGGGGATCAGGGAACATTAGCTGGGGACCACCAGGCTCTGGAGGGACATGTGTGTGTGTGTTGGCGTGTTGGTAAGATATCTGGGGCTTTTGTCGGGATTTACTCTCACAATAAGGATTTAGAGGGTGACATTCGGGCCGGGTGTGTCTACATCAAAGAAGCTTCACAGCATGAGGCAGAGGCAGCGATGCATCAGGACACACTGCTGCTGTGTGGAGGCAGGGCGCAGAGAAAGTTGGCTTTATTGTTTTTTTAAAAGGAGAACGGGATCCAGGCTTTGTGTTTTGATACGTGTAGAAGCATGGCGATGGACTGCTGGGCTCATCCATGCGTGTTTGAACATATTTAACTTCTCTGTTTATTATAACCACGTCAAATCAGAGTAACGTAAAAAATCCCAGACACTCACTCTCCATAAAACCTCAGAATATCAGCGTGTCTTTATATATGAGGTTCTCACACAGCCTCACTGTGAGGGTCAAGTACCGGCCCTGATAGACAAAAGCTTTAATGATTTGTGTCTGCTGATGAATGCGTCAGAAAATAAAGGGATATTGTGTTTTTGTGATGCTGTATTGACTTCTCTAAAAACTATCAGAGCCCAATTAAATGCAAAGACTGCTAATGAACTGTGTTAGTGTTAATTACCTTCCTCTGACTGCACAAACAATAATGTTTCATAGACTGATGCAAATGTTCTCACTGCTTGAAAATAAGACTGCATGCAGAGTCTTCATGGAGGAATTTCTCCTCAGGGGTCCATTGGGTAGAAATGGGATTTTTAGCATATCTAGTGATCAGAATTGAGATTGTAATGCCCCCTTACCCACCCTTCTGGTCCATGAGGTGACAGTGGTCTTTGAGGATAGGAAGCTCCTGTGACACGTTTGTCATTAGACAAGTTTTAACCATAAAAAAGTAAATGACAAAACAATAACCACTCATGTCATCTTCTTCCTTTAACACATACATTTCCACAAATACAAGTAGACGCGTGTAACTAGTTGGTCTGTATGTTCATGTTTCCGAGAGTTTTATTGGTTTTTATTGAGATTGTAACGCGTAGCTTCGTCTTATGATTGTTTTTCGTAATCAGATGACTAAGGTGACCAGATTTATGATATAAAATCTGGGGATGTGTGTGTGTGTGTGCGTGTGTGTGTGTTAGGCGCTTCTTGGACTGTTGTTCAGTAGGACTGCATGCGGGCTACTTGTTCACTTGTGCTTCCTACCTACACGGCTTCTGTAAAAACAGTTGTTCTTGTCAACACGCAGCATTTTTTTTTTTTACGTCATTCAGGAAACGCTCAAATCGGGGACAGCTGTTGCTAGGAACAGGTCATCCAAAATGGGGACTAAATCGTGAATGCCTGGTCACCCTAGACTAAGTGGTCATCATCAGCTTGCTGCACAAAATATTTACTCACTGTATGAAAAAGTTAACCCGGACCTGAACCTACTTGTTTTTTTTTTTTACCTCAGGAAGGTGGTGGCTTTTATGAATGGGGATCTGCTCCTATGTAGATGTAAAGGCTAATATGCATCTTTGCAGATCCAACAATCAGAGGCCCTTAACGTTAGATAAATAAGACCTCAACTTTTGCAAAGAGGCATGGCGCACAGATTCAGCACAGTCTCTCAAAGCACGGCAGAGATAGGTTTGTACCATGTAGTTTGAGTATGTGAAAGAAAATCTACGTTTTGTGGTGAATTTTTGAGGGACTGTGTGAGAGTGCTAACTAAAAAAAAGTGGCAAATAACATTTCTAGTGACAATTTTTCACCAAAACAATGCTAATACTGGCCACTGGCTCTGCAATTTCGACAAGAACTTCTCAGTTTCGTGACTCTATCTGCGCTCTGAAAATGATGGTTTGGAGCGCGAAGAGCCAAAGTGCACTAAAGCTGAGACGACAACAAAAACGCTTTTTCGTGAAAAGCCCAGCGTCCTGGTGCACGCCAAAACAGACAGAACTCCATTATCAAAATGATGGATACCACCTTATCAATAACCCTGGTGTTGATATGTGATCACACACTGTAGTTGCAGCCTTTTTTATCGTCTGTATCTACCCCAAACTTGATAGAAAACGTCAATATGAAGACAGAAAAAAAGAGTGAAGTTTGATGAATGAATGTGGCTGTCGGCTCACAATGAAAACTAATGAAGAGCAAACCTTGACAGTCTAATTGCCAACTGTTTCATCATCATCACCCAATAATTTCTACAGTAACAATTCATTCTGAGAGACATATTCCATTTACATCTTTCACTTTTCTCATAAACATCCATTTTCATTAGAGAACATTACACTTTACCCTTCAACTACTTCTGTAATTTATCACACACTTTCCTGACTGTCACAGTCAGACGCCGCTCAAAGTTTCGTCTTTGAAAGCAGTCCTCCCTCGTGCATACTAAACCCACAGCATGTCGCGCTTTCTTTAAAAACCCTCTGCGTGGTGTTTGTTGGTGGGGTTCGTACAGTATTTCACACCCGCCTAATCTCTTTAAGCAGAGTTGTTATCCAAGCCCACGATGAATTGTATCACTACTATAGCTTGTTGCACCTACAAGCTGTTTTTAGTGCGCATCTTTGTTGCTTTAAAAAGTGAATGTGCTACAGTGTTGTGTGTGTGTGTTTGTGTGTTTTGGTATTGTCTGCTGTGCTGTACTGACAGCACAGATAAGTCTTTTTTTTTTTTTTCCTTTTTTTTTCCCGAGGCCTAATCCTCCTCTACACAAGCATGAGAGATGGATGGAGAAAAAGATGAGAGACAGTGAGAGAGAGAGAGAGTGAGCAAGAGACATCGGTGTACAACACAGTGACAAGTCCCAGAGAAAATATGTGTGTGTCGGTGAAGACAACACAGCCACGGAGGCTTTCAGAACCGAGCGAGAGCGGGATTTGCATGTGAACAAGGGCTTTAACGGAGCCGTGAACCGTTAATACGCATTCAGAGAGGTTTTTGTAGCGAGCGGGCTGGAGTTATTCAGAAACAGGTGTTCTGCAAATCACAGCAAACACGCGCTCTTCCAAAATATTTTCCTCCACAGCTCGGTCCTCTGTATTCTCTGGCGCTGCGAGCTTTGCCAGCGCCTTCAATAGTAGTTGTGCTCCAGCTCAGAAAACATCCAAAAATGATTTTTGAGAAGGCAAGAAAGACACCACAGCTTTGCCGTTTCTTCTTCCTTAAAAACCATGTGGACATGATGGGAACTGGCGCACAGAACAAAGCCTGCTGTATTTATAGGTAACAGAGGTAAAGGGGGATTCTGGTGTTTTTAAGCCCTATTTTTGCATATTTGGGGGTGTTTGACAGCAGTCTTAAACTTTTGAACTTACTCTTACTGGAGAAATATGTAAATTCTTAAAACTGATCGCTTCAATCTGCAGCAATCCATGAGCTAGAACAGCTGTAATGTAATCTTTGGGACAAACCATGTCTCAGGTTCTTTAAACAACTATGAACAGAGAGACACACAACAAAAATTTCCGTGGTGATGAGTGCTTGAATTGGGAAAAAGTGCTAGCACTCCACTTATCCCCTTATTGGCGTTAAACCAGTCAACTATGATTATAAGCTGAATCTCTGCGGTCAGTAAAAATGTGTGAAGTCTTATTGATGCAACAAACACTTATGATGACTTTGAGGTTTGCATGAATTTGCCGTTACTGTTTAGCAAAAGTGAATGTCATGTGATATAATGTTATATAATGTTCATGAGAGGATGCAAGCATAGTGCAATATGGGTGATGATTTTAGATGTAACAAACCAGAATGGGGGTTAAAGGAACCTGCAGCTTTGCTACACTGTTAAAGTTGTTTTAAAAAATTTGAAAGTGGCAATACAGCATACTGCAGTGTATGGCTCACTGAAAGCACTAATGGAGATAACCTGAAAAAAGGTCCATTGCCATCTTTAAAGCAATAGTCTCCAATTACAAAATCACCAACTTTAGAGCCGCTAATCTTACAGTCATGATTTTTTGGTGATATTGTCCTTTTTTTCCTTTCTTAACTGTTTAGTTTAGATCGATCACAAAAATTGTTTCGGGAAGGAGCTGCACAGATAAGTAACACATTAATGCATTTGTGGACCCAAAACTCTTGTTTTTTTATGTTAAAATATCAGATTTTTGTCTTCATGATTCCAAAAACTTAGACGCTGTCTCTGTTTTTCTAATGATGTTTTACATTTATCGCTTTGATCGTGGACATATTAAAGGTGCTGTGAAGAGGTTTTGACTGATAAGCCCCAAATAATATTGATTCCTCTACATGACCTACAAAGCATTATGAAATTACCACTGAAAAGAGTTTTTTTATTATACATATATAGTCCATTTTTGTGCCTTTTGTTCAGGTCAGATTCTCTGTGTGAACAGCCGAGATGATATTTGACGTCTCTGTTTAGCTCTCTGATGGTAAAGTTTGGTAGTGAGATCTAAGTTAGCAAGCAGGAGGAGTTTTCTTTCTTCAGATAACTTTCTTTTTAGTACCCAGGGCTGAAACTGGGGCAGGATTAACCACTAGATATGACATGTATTAGGGGCCGTACATCATGACATCAGGGCTAGGACTAAAAAACGTTAGAATTTGACAGTCATAAATCAGAGTTTGCAACATTTTGTTGATGTTAAGAAGGGTCTGTAATCTGTTTATTTGCTGTCATGTTAAATGCATGCTCTTGCAAGTGGGAGGTGGTGCTCATGGGAAATGCAGTTTACATCCTAGAAAAGGAACAGATTTCACTGAAAAGGTTCACCAGAATAAACACAACATGAAAATTCCTTACAGTGGCTTTAAAATTGTTTGCATTTACTTTTCTTGGATTGCAGATTGAAGCAGTACTTCAGCTGTTTCAAAACTTTTTGCACATTTTATGATTTTAAACCCCCAGAAATAAAAGTAGAGATCAGTTTTTTAAAATACAGGAATAACTCTTAAACATGCCGTCAGATCTGTTTTATTGTAAACTGTGTTGAAGTTGTAATTCGGTAAAAGACAGACATCCATGGTGGTGTCTTTTTTTTTAACGTGCCTGAGATATCCTTCCTTTCTTTCTGACTCTGTCGATCGTCTCTGTTATTACCTAAAAGTTGGATCTAAGCGGCTGCGGTGGGAGAGTGCAGAACACTGAATGCCTGGATGTACGAGCTGTTCGGTGATAAAGTGAGCTCGGCAAATGGCCGTAAATTGTCAGCTGAACACACCAGTTCAGCTCATTTTCCCATCAAGTCATGTTCCCAGAGTATATTACAGAGATTTACTGAAAGTCACTTTTGGTGCAGGAGTGCACTTTGAAACACAGAGGGTCAGCCGAGGATCTCTTTGTGTGCTTTACCTTAAAGCTCTGCTTTTTATTCCTTTCTGAGCTGGTTCGGTAACAATTTGTCCTTCCACGTAATTAACTGCAGGTCAGGGTCCAGGTTTTTTCCAGGACGTCCTCTACTGTGACAACAAATGGAACAATTACATTTATTTCATTTTTTTGTGAAACTTTCCTGCGACATCAAACTAATCCTCCTAACTTTGTTCAACTTGAAGTGAACTGTCGATACATCCCTCTTATATTTGTTGTTATTTTATAGAACAATACTAAGAGAATAATCCCAGCTTTGCCTAAAGCGAAGCAGCGTAATAAATCATGAGCTGCTTTTGATGAAGTCTGTCTACATCCCCTTTGGCTGAGTTCCTCACATTAAAAGCGCTCCTGATTTTAATTCATGTCTGACATTTTCTCCGTTAAATGATTGGTTTTATTGAATCTTCAGACTTGTGAGAGACTGTAATGTATATTAGTTTATCTCCCAAGTCTGTATACTGACTGAAGCTTTCTGCGTAATGAAAGCAGCACACATTTGAAAGTGATTCAGTGAAACTCACACTGAATATTATTGACATGGACTCTTTTGCTAACTCAGATTTATCGCAGACAGACAAGTTATGCTCTCAAATGAGCTCTGGGAAAACATGCAGATTTGGGAAGTGAATATTTGTGTGTGAGTAATAAAAATTATCACACTGGAAACAACTGCTGACATAATAATCAGTACATTTAATTAAGTAATGTCACAGTGTATTTGAAGTTTTGATTGAAATAACAGAAGCCGTTGCCTAATTGTGTCATAATTAAAGCATCTATACGGAACTTTTGGTTTTTGTCAACTTTGGCACCCCCTGTGGACAAAGTAGTCTCTGCTTATTTTCTCTTCTATATGGTCAATAGTGACTTCTGACCCCCCAAAATATCATCCTGCTGACTTTTGACAGTCAGAAGAATCATTTTCTGTTTATATTTTATTTATATTTTATATTTTAACCTCACAGAGGTTTCAGCCAATATAAGTCTTGTTGTGGATGCTCTTGTTTGCTTATGGATATCATAAATAGGCATCAATATGAATTCGTTTTAACTTTTAATTTACAGATAAACATTTAAATTATTCTAATCTTAATATCCTGTAGAAGTGATCTGAAGGTTATGTTATTGGTTTTTAAAGCTCTTAACTGTCCCGCAACAACTTACCAAGTTTACTTTTACGGTATAAGCCTTTGAAAGCCCTTGAGTCTACAGTAGTCCTTTAATTGTAAATACAAAGAGAGACTTAAGGGAGGCAGCTTTTAAATATAATGGTCCACGTCTGAGGAAGAGACCCAAGACCTGAGGGCAGCATTCAGTATGTACATTTTAAACAAACCTGAGGCCGACTGTTTTAGTTTCGCTTTTAACAGTTTTACTGTTTACCTATTTATATTTTTAAGTTTTCGTCTATTTTACTTATTTATATCTTCTTAAATGTTGTTTTATTATTCTGTCTGACTTTTTAAAGTTTTGTCTTTTTAGAGTTTTAGTCTCCAGTCTCGTATTCTTTAATGGTATGGTTTATCATTGAATTTAGTGGTTTATTTTATTCATTGCGTTCTTTTATTTTATTCTGAATCTCCTAGTTTAAATATTGAAGTTTTAATCTTACCTCTGGTGTTTCCTCATTAACATAACTTTTCCTGAATTTCTTTTATTTTCAAATTCCTGTTTTTTTTTTACATTTATTGATTGTTATTGTTTCTTTGTTTTTACGGACTAGCTCATGAATCAGAGTTTCAGTCGATTTGAATGACTTTCTGTTCATGTAAAGAACTCGGTGCTACATCGCCTTGCAAGCAAAGTGCAAAACAAATCAAGCTTGATTGATTAGTTAATCCATTAATTTGTTAAAATATATCACCTACAAATGTAAGGTGAAATAATGTATTATATGATTCAATGATAGACGATTTCCCTTTGACTGGAATATAACAAAAGCTATGGGACAAGCGCCTGCTGCTCTGATAAATGTGACAGACTGAAGGTTCACTGCTAATGTTGGTTCCTCTTTTAAAGGGAGTTTCCAAATTGATATCAGACTGGTACCTGATTGTCAGTCAACATCTGGAGCTAGATCGATGACACGCTGCTCTGTTAGAGGATTAAAGTTGCACAGACACAAGATGTATCTGCAGCCACAGTTTTTTCCATTAGCTGTTTATAGTTCAGGCTTCTGGGTTTGCAGCGAGTATAAATATGCGTGAAGATGAAAGGAAAATTTATTGAATTCATTCATGCAGTGTGTGTGTGTGTGTGTTTCTAAGAGAGAGTGTGTTGCTCTGGTAAGAGATGTTTGGCGTGTAGCCACAGACATCCTCATTAGGCTGCTTCACATTTTGCTCTGTAACGAAATGTGTGTTGGTTTATGTGCATACTGTTGCTGCATGCATACACAAAGCCACAGCAAAGTAAAAGAGAACAAGCAGTGGAGCTTGATATAAGAGGTGCTGACCTCTCCTCCTATGTGTGTATATATATATATATATATATGTGTGTGTGTGTGTGTGTGTGTGTGTGTGTGTGTGTGTGTGTGTGTGTGTGTGATGACTTGCACTCTCAGGAATCCACTTGATTATGTTCAATGGAGAGCTTTCTCCGCTCAGCCTTATTTATGTCCTCACACTGCAGCCTGGACACACACCTATAAATCTGTTGCTGCTGCAGACCACACACACTCTCACACACATTTTCACATGCATCTCTAACACACACCTTTGCTCACATCCTTTTACCGGCTGTTTAAAGACATCACTGCTAATATTTTTCTCAAACACTTTCACATTCACCCCTTTCTTGAATCAAAATCCTACCCTCTGGGGTTTTTCGGCACCCTCCCTCCTTCAAATTTGGAGGTAACTTTACAGGCACATGTGGCCCCTGTGCACTGCAGAGCTTTGTGACTTGTTCCCCTCTAAATATTTGGAGGATGGAAGGATGGGGATGAAGGTAGAGGAGGAGTGGTGAGATTGAAAATCAATCATTTGCGCTGAACGGAGGAGAAAAGTTGAGCGAGCAGAAAGAGACATTTTTGAGGGAAAGCAGTGCGCGGTAAGCTGAGGAGAAACGGGTGGCTGCTTGTATAGAGGAGCCGACTGCTATAATGCAGGCAGACAGTGTACACCTTTTAAAAGGATTTCTTTTATTAAAAATCATACTGTAAGTTTATGAAAAAGCTGTTTGATTAGAACCAGACTGATTTAAAGAACGGAGTGAGGAGCCTTGAATACACCTCAACTTTCTTTACAGTCACCGTCCACTGCTTGATTGGTTTTAGCAGTCTATAAAAACCACAGAGCTTAGACTTCATAGAAAAATGTGGTCCAGGTATACCTGGAGGTGGATTTATTACTTTCCTTTTGTCACTGGAGTCAGGATGTCGACACCTCAGCATGTAAGGGCAACAGAAATTCAGCAAGAAGCGTTCAGTATGCTGTAAGTAAGATCATACAACATTTGCGGTGAGGTTAACTCGGGGTGTAATTCTGACAACAGTCAGAGGACACAGTTTATTTTTCCTTCTTAAACAGCATCAACATTATGACATCTCCATTTTCCCTTTACTGAAACTTGTACCAAATGTTTGTAACGAGTGATTTAAAGGGAGAAAGTTATACTGAGAGATGGTGTTGAAAGTGAATGTGCTAAAGTCGACTCATTTCGGTAGACAGTGAATCGAGTCGCTAATTTTTCATCTGTTGAATGCGAGTGTGGTTCACCCTGAAGATGGGGAATGAGCTCTCACATTCTGGGAGGGCCTGAGAGGTATCAAGTGTTGCCGAGGGTTACCGAGCACCATGTGTAACGACAGCCGGTGCTTCTCGCGTCTGGCATCAAGCAAATGTAGCGATGCTGATGAATCCAGCTCTGTTAGACATTTAAAGTAGTTTTATGAAGAGATCAGGATGGATTCCCGCGAGCTAAAACCCGAGTCTTTTCCACATCATCAGCCACAAAGCAGATTTTCCGGTGCATTTTGGTTAAAAATTAGAACCTTTGACTAAAGTTTGGCCCAACAAATGATAGTCTAGTTGAATAAAAGTTTACAAAACTGCAGATAAAACACACTTAAATGGATTTTAAACTAAATGTCTGTCCATGATTTTACTGTCCACTTTGATTTACCTTTTAGTTTAGGAAATGTCAGTAATTGGAGATTAAGAAATGACGTTTAGGAGGCCATACCGACTGAAAAAGATGACCATGAGCTAGGCCTGGACGATATAGAAAAAAAGCATATCGATAAAAAATAAATCATATTGATCGATATCGATAATTATTGATATAATTATTATAATTATTTAACATATGTTTTAATTGCAGCCCTGGATGTTATATGCTATTGCTTAATGACCTACTTTTAATAAAGAACACAGAAGCACTGAATTCAAATTCAAACCTTTATTCAACCACCTTTTTTATTTTACCACAACTGAAAGTTTTTTAAAAAAGAACTAAAAAAAAAAGAAATCAACTTAAGGGGCCTGAGTGATGTCAGTAAATACTGACAAACATAAAGACTAAAGTGACCAGAAAATCTGATAAATAAATATTTAAATAGTCTTTTGATGAAAATAAACAAAACAAACAAATATATAAATAAACAGAATAGCTTTAGGTGGGAATAGCATACTACCAGTTTTAACTGTGTGAGAAACTGCCCACAGCCTGGTGTCTGAACACTGAAATATTTCTCCCGGGGTCGGGAGATTTATTTTTTTTAATTATCATGTGATTGACTTGATACGCAAACTGAGCACGAGAAGCAGGACTTATCCACGCCGGTGTTGTGTCGTAGAATGCACCCCTGCCGAATGCACCCCCTGCTAGTAGCCATGATCCAAATACTCGCGTCTTTGTAAAATATGAGCTCATTTTCTTCCAGTTTAAGAAGCTAATGAGTGGACGGGATGCAGGGGTGCATTCTTCTCACCTTTTCAACCCCTGACCCATTTTCATGACTGAAGCGCTGTGTTTGAGAAATACTTGCGGCCGGGCACTTCATATCGCGGGTCGAGAGTGGCTAGAAGCTGGTCGAAGCCAGGCTTTTCAACGGTAGTTATTGGCAGTATGTCCCTCGCTATGCAGCATGTTACTGCATGGGTGATGTCCTTATGCCGCTCGGACGCTTTGTCGTATTTTGGCAAGAAACGAAGTCCAGTTTGGTCTGCTTCACTTGCTTTGTGCTGGTGCTGGCAGCGGTTCCAGAGGATTCCTCCTCCGACGACGTGGAGCCGCGGCGCGGCCGACACAGCTCGTACTCCTGCGGGTGCGACCGGTTTAGATGGTAAAACAAGTTGGTTGTGTTACCAGACTTGGTTTTTACTAATTCTCTGCAAATTTTGCAAACGACCGCTGTTCGCTTTTTGTCAGACTTCTAAAAACCAAAACATTGCCATGCTGGTGAACTACTGACAATGTCCTCCGCTTCTCCTTGCTGTATCATTTTTTCTAATACACGTGCTGTCTGTTGTGGTTTGATAGGGGCTGGGCTTGGTGCCGTAGCGTACCTGGGTCTGCGTTTGTGATTGGTTGGGAGGAAGTAATGACTGTAGCAAAAGCTACATGATAGGCTATGATGAAAAAGAAAGGGAAACTGTGTTTTTCTATCGAACTTTTTATCGACCCGTTTTTTTTCTATCGCAGCACACGTCTATCGATCGATATATATTGTTATCGAATTATCGTCCAGCACTACCATGAGCATTATTGTTATATTCAAAAGCTTAAAAGCCCCATGAATGTGAAATAGTTCATTTTAAACTGTGTGAACTGAACTGTGATCCAACTCATTTTTAATGGAACTCACACAACACTGCCATCCTCTGTTTGCTGCCTCTCAACATCTTTTTGCTAAAAGATGCATTTTTAGTTCAAAATAATCCTAAATCATTCGCCCGCATTTAGCTAATTCACGTCGAAACAAATTGCATGGATTAGTTGAAAAAAATTAAGCAGTAAAAGTACACGCTTTATTGGGGAAATACAGTGATTTGGTGTTTTCAGTCTTAAAATTTGCAGTATTTACTTCAAAAAGTGATGTATTTTTTTTAGTCACTTTACCAATAAATTTATTCAAGCAGTAAGCCTTAAGAAAATGAAATTCAACAACAAGGAAAACATCTATTATTATGATAAAGACAGCAAGGACACTGTTCAGGTCTCTGCCTCAGAAAGGTCCTTTTTATTAAACATTTGTATACACAAGCTGAGACTTCCGCAAGGTAAAGACGAAAGCGTTTATTTTTAAATTCTAGCTGACTCAAACTGATTTCTACAAAGTTTCCTACGCCAGCTTTAGTTTTCCAGAACTTCAAACTCCAAACTTTTTTCTTTGAACTAACTGTTTTAGTTTTAGCACATTCAAAATGCCCAATAACAGAACGTGGTGTGTCTGCTTTAATTTGAGTCACTCTCTGAAGTATTGGAGGGTAATGTCCCTGACTGAGAGTGGATGCCAGCTGTTGTACGTTCCTTTGACCAGAAAAAGCAAAAAAAGATGAAACATCCCAGAGTCCACTTTGGTGTGGATGGAGTCCTCACTTTCTGCCATTTCAGAGTTTTGAAACTTCTTATGCGGACACAACTTCCAATCTGATGCACCCCTGAGGATTTCTTTGGGCATGTATTCACCGTCTGCTGTGTCTCAATTAAGACAGATGAAACACTCCTCTCTGTGGAAGATTCACTCTGTGATGTAGGCTGATAAAACAGATGGATTTTTCACAAAAACATTGCCTCAAGCTACTTTAAGACCACCATTAAGTGTCAGCTGTGGTTCATGGATAAGACTCCCTCCCTCTCCTCCAACCTTCATCCATTTTACTCCCTTTAACTATCTCCATCAGCAGCCAGGAGGTCAGTGAGTCAGGCTAGCCTCGGGAAGAAAATCGTCATTGGGTGTTGGTCTGTGCCGTCCCCACTGACATGAACTGTACCAGCCAGAAACATACACAGCTGTGTCTCAGAGTGTGGGGCCTGTATCAATGTCTGTGATTCACTGGACTGTTAGCAGTTTGGAAAAGTCCCAGATGACAGTAAACACAAGGGTAAAACTGGATTCAAAACTGCCCAGAGCTATAAGTAATGCTATTGTGATCAGTCAAGATGAGGTCAAGTCCCCTTTTTAATATTTGATGAAACTATGTAAGTGTTACATTACAAATTTAAATGGACAGCCATGATCTTTGGGCCCTCAGGCAGCACTGAATTAAAAACAGACATGACTCTGTAGTGAAAACCACTTCCTAAAAATGGTCTGTGGGCCCAGTTCATTACTGCATCTACAAATGCGGGTTAAGCGCAACCATTCAAAGGAAAAAACATATTTCAGGATTTCCGTGAACTTTTCAGGGTTAGGTCCATTAACATAAAACTAGGGCTCGGTGATATGGCCTCAAATCAATTTCACGATATATCGAGCAGTTCACCTCGATAACTATAAATGATAACTACTCCAAAAGCTGCTCACCCCCTCCCACATTAACTTTGTCTACCTTAGCCGCCGCTCCAGCCACTACAACTTTTGAACCGTCCTGAGGTGGAGTCATGTCTCTGACGTAGTACAGCATCTCAAAGGGACATGAGACCATAGTCTACCTACACACATCCAAAACCAACTTTTATTTATTAATTTTTTTGACACCGAGTATACCGATATTGGCAAAATGACGTCGGTTATTGTAAATTTTGGTATCTGTAAATTTTTGGTTTATTGCCCAGCCCTACATAAAATCCCAAGTGTCATGTGGTCTGATAAACCAAAATCTGACTATCTGTTTGAATATCATAGACGGACTGTTTTTTGCTCTAAAGACATTAGGGACAACCTGTTTTTTTTGTTTTTTTTTAATCAAACATGAGCTGGAGAAGTTGATGACTTCTCTGATCCTGAACCCATTTAAGATTAACTGAGGTAAAGAGGAAAGCCACCCTGTGGAGCAACATATGCGGCCATACAGACCATGCCTATTTCAGGGATGACCTAATGTACTGATGGAACACGATTCCAGACCACACTCTGGGCATATAACAACAACATGGCTCTATAGTAGAAGAGTCCAGGCCTGTCTGCAACCCATTGAAAATATTTGGTGCAACATGAACAGGTCAGATTCTTGCATCAGCTAGTCATTGTAGTTGCATTGTAGGACATTTTCTTCTTCTTCTTAGCTGCAGGGCTTAAACTAAACTGTGAAACAGCTGGATGTCATACATCTGAGCCTCTTAAACCCCACTTATCAACCAGTCAGTGTTCACCACTTGGCAAACCGTGTGCTTCAGGTTTTTGTCTTTCTCAGCTTACCTCACTGCTCTTTTATTATGAGTGAAATTATGAATCACAAATTGGTTTCCCCTCAAATCAGGTCACGTATAAAAGACAATGATCAGAGGGAAACTGCTCTTGTGATTCAGACAGAGCCTCAGACGTATGACAGACAGCTTGTATTCACCCAAACCAGGCAGGAGGATAAAAACAGGAGGGAGGAAAGAAGGGATAAAGTGATCCTGTTTGGACGAATGATATGTGAATTCTCATCACTTGACACCTCCTCCTCTCTCGCCACGGAATCCCTTCTTGCTTCCATCGCTCCCTCTATTTGTTCCCCTGAACCTCTCTCTCTCTCTCTCTCTCTCTCTCTCTCTCTCTCTCTCTCTCTCTCTCCTCAAGCCTCTTCCCTTCTTTCCTTCAATCCTTCACCCTGCCCTCCCTCTGTCCTCGTTTTTGCACTCTAACCCCTTTGGTCTCTCTCTCTACCATCACATTCACTCCATCCCCCCCGTTTCCCAACTGTCGCTGTCTCTTTTATTTCTCACCGTGGTCACCCTCAAACATCCCTCTCTCTCCCTTCCGCAGGCTGATTTGCCTCGCTCGATGGCGGGGTATTTGACAGGCCTGCTGCAGGAAGATAGCGCGATTGAATGCGAGTCCCGGGGGTGGGAGGAGGAGGAGGGTAGAAAAGGGTGAAGTGGTATTAGCTGGTGAAAAGGGGTTGGCACCAGTTGGCAACAAGGACAGGAGGAGAGGGAGAGGAGGTGGTGGGCTGGGTGGGATCTGGCTGAGGGAGAGAGAGAGAGAGCCAGGCATGGGGCTTAGGGCGAATCAGGCAGACTGATACCACAACCTTAGAGAGAAGGAATAAGCTGGAGCAGAGATGGAGAACTTGAATCTTAAATGTTCACTCTTGAGTCACTTTCAACAGAAGTTTTCATGTTTTCAAAGTCTCCACCAGCTCTGGCTCCAGATGTAGAAGTGAGTCCTCCAATCGGCAAATCAGGGGCTCCCTTCTTTCCTAATCCATCCAGAATATTAGGAAGTGACTTGTTGCATCTCTTATGTGCTTGCTTGTTGAGACTATCCAAGACTAAAAGAGTGTTTAACGTATATTTAAATGTAGGCAAGCTCACACATAGACTAACAATGACTGATGCAACAGCTCTGCTGTTAAAATGTTTGGAGGGCAACTATGAGTTTGTTTGCGTGGTCCTGGTTATCCCAGTGTTGATCAGCTCTTTAGTTACTGATTAGTAACCTGAAGAAGTACCACCTTTAATATTGGTTTTGGATTCACAATAAATCTCAAAATTTCAGTTTCTTAAAGTGTTAAATCCTCTGTCAAAGGGCAACTACAAGTAGCTTACTCATATTTGACTATTTCCTCTTGGTCTATCCTTAATTGAAGGATGTGTAGCCTAACGTAAGGACCACTACTTTGAACTCATTGTATAATCAAGTTCTTATTTTTAGAACAAAACAATATTTCGATTTTTTGACAAGACAGTTGCCATCAGTAGGAGTGTGATGCGACAAACTTACAAATCACAACTTTTTTTCAGTGAGTTTATCATTGGGTCAGTTACTTTTAATTGTCCAGTGCACAATTTCAAAAAGCATTGTGAGACTAAACAAGAGTTTCTGTTTGCAGGAAAACCAAATCAGGCTTTTAATTTGAAAATCATTCCAGAAGTAAAACCTTAATATATTTTTCATGCTTGTGATATAAACATAGCTGATCCAGAGAGAACACAGCCCTCAGGTAACAACATAAGCTTTAAAAATAATTATGTAAGATATGCTGCTAAAGTGGTCTGAATGGTCTAACCCAGTGGTTCTCAAGTCCAGTCCTCGAGGCCCACTTTCCTGTATGTTTTGGATGTTTCCCTGCTCCAACACCTGATTCAAATGATCAGCTCGTTATTAAGCCATTACAGAGCTTGATAACGAGCTGATCATTTGAATCAGGTGTGTTGGAGCAGGGAAACATCCAAAACATTCAGGACAGTGGGCCTTGAGGACTGGACTTGAGAACCACTGGTCTAATCCATCGACACTCACGCAAAAACCCAAGCTGCCATGCAGGCAACACACCTCCTGTGTGGAGCACCAGGGTAGGGTGCAGTCTACTGTGACGCTACCGTTGCTGTTACCTTTACTGAGTTGAACCAGTCTGTCTGGTGAAAACACACCATAACAGACAAGACCAGCAAAGAAATATGAGTGTCTGCTTTGTTGGTGCAGAGATCAAAATGAACAATCTGAACCCAGTGTAGTAGATGATATTTTAGGTTTTCATGAAGTGGCACCTTGGGTAGGCAATTACGTTTATTTGGGAAGGGGGTGTCTAAAGCTAGTCCACCCAAAGACCCCCTGATGAAAAGCTTTGATTGGCATTGCCGTCAGCACATTGGTGTGTGTTAGAAAGGGTGAATTTTGATATGTGGTGTAAAGTGTTCTGAGTGGTCATAATTCTGGCAGGTTGCTATATCAGTGCTTTTAAATCTAGAGTCTAGGTTTCAAAAGCTCAAGAGATCAGAAGCTTTCTGAATTTTTTTGCAGAGTCAGAGTACAAATGAATGCAAAAAAAAAAAAAAAAGCACTTATCTCTGGCTCAAAATATAACAGAGGTTCTCCAAATGTGGGGGAGGACGAGACCAGGTGGTCCTGCCAAGCAAATGGAAAATCAATACAACAAAACCAGGCCTGACTAATCTCTATCTCTGAAAACAACAACAAACACAAAAGACCTTTACAATAACAAAAAGGCCACACATAGACAAATTCACAGTAAGCACTGAATAATAGTCCTGGTGTTTCCTCAACAAGCAAACCACATGTGTCCAAAAGCGTACGTTACCCAAACTACCTTTTGAACTCCACCCATCACCTCGATCCTTTTCTGACAATCCTCATCAACTTTCATCAAAGAGATAGACTAAAAAGAGTGAACTCTTATGGCGCACTCCTTTCTGTTCAGGGTAGGAACCATAATAGGCCAGCAGAAGTCTTTGGAAACCAATCAGCAGCATTGCAAGACTGCACAGGTGGAAACCGGTCATGCTGTGAGCACCTGAGGAGAAAACAGGGCAGGTAGAAAAGAAGAAAGGGAGTGAAAACATTCGCAACAAACAGCGCTCTCCAGCACAGCGTTGTTGCTCACATCATGGATAGTGTATGTCTGAGTCCTATGGGGCTTTGCAGCTGTGCTACACACTTATGAATAAGTTTGATCCATTAGGACGGTGGGATAGTGGCAAAAATCTTTTTATAATTTATCATTTATCTGTCAGGGCTGTCAAACATACCGAGAGCTTAAAAGGGTCAAAATCAAGCACAACAACCAACAAATGGGCATATTGACCTTATTGATACTTTTCATAGGATTCTGATTCAGACTGTCCTTGTAATACGGTCAGTGATTTGCTCTGGGATTTCAACATCAGAAATTTACAGACATAGTTGATTTGCAGAGGATTGTAAACACAGACATTCTCTGCAATTACAACAAGTTATCAGAAGACCCCGGGGAATACTAATCTGGTGTGAACAGGGCTTTGGGGTCTAATAAAAACCAATCGCAGAAGGCATAAACAGGCAAAACAACCCTGACTCATCTGCAGTTAAAGCCACTGGAAATATTTTTCAACTGAGTAAATAAGTAAGAAGACAACGCAAGGCTAAAGACGGACAATATTTGAAAATATAATTAAAATTGTAGTTTGCTGCTATTAATGCAGATCAGTGAACAAAACACTATTCTTTTTTTCTTTATTAATTCATTTAACTGTTATTTTAACCGTCTCTTTTAACCCCTTGGAGTTGATTTGAGGAGAGCTGATATTTTTACCCTTTTTTCAACCAAATAAAATGAATATTGCATCACAGAAAACACATAGCTGCTCATTAAAACCTTATACTCTTCGTGACAGAGTTAATAAACAATCAGTTTTGTCATCCATATGGTAAATTTACCATAAAAATGTACTCTGGCACTCAAACATGTCAAGGTTACTTTTTGACCTTCTTCATAAGAATAAGAGGAGAGAGGAGGCGTCCACCACCAATGACCCTTTGGTCCATCAAGGTGTTGTGAAGTGGGTGATCCATGTTCTTTAGAATAGTCTCCACCTTCCTCAGTGTAGATCTCTCCACCACATCCTCCACTCAGTCCAGCTTGAGTCCAACCACAGAGCCAGCTTTTTTCACCAGTTTGTTCAGACGTCTTGCATCTTTGTGTTTGATGCGTCCTCCCTGGCAGACTGCAGCGTAGAACAGAACACTTCAGCACCACGGACAGCGACCGCATTGAGTTCTTACTGTTGGACTGCACAGTTTGAGGCTCTTGTTCTTTTGATCCTGCTTTTGCTCTGAGATGGCATCAAGAAATAGAGTGAGAGGTTAACCCACCCTAAAACGTTCCAAAGATTTGAGCCTTATGTGTATTTTTGGATCTGTGGATTGAGTGTAAAGAGACCTGAATCTTAACTTGAAAAATACTCGATTCCACCCTTCTGTTTTGGTGATTTCAGTTTTCTTGGACATTGAGCCCAGTTGGCAGTATGAAGCACAATCCAGTTATCACTCCCCTGTCGCTGAACTAGAGAGTTTGTTAGCTGAGGGGGACAGAACAAAACTATATGAGCTAATGTGAGTCCCCTGACCAGACAGATCCTGACAGGTGAAGAAGTGACAAGTGGTTTTATGTGTTTCGCCGCTGATCCACAGCTGTCTCCGGCCACCCTGGGCCATGTCAGATGGATATTTCAGCGCTCTTGTAATCCTAAATGATTGCCCTCTGTGGCTGCCAATCAGGCCCCTCAGCTCCAGTCAATAGTGCGCCGCAGCGACAGGTGGGGACAAGGACATTTCCTTCCTGACATAAAGTGCTGACCTTAAAACCTCAGGGACAGAGAAAGTCACCAAACCGTGGTGCAAGACCTCAACAAAATGACACAGGAGACAAAGACTCATTGCTGTTATTTTTCTTCCTTCTGTCTTCCTCCATATCTTCCTCATTTATCTATCTTTCCTGCTATGGCTCCTGCATCCTCCCTCCTCTTCCTCTAATATTGTAGGTTTTTATTTAGCCCCAGCCTGTCACTGTCCATAAACTCTGATCTGGTATCACCTCATACCCACTGTTTTCCCCTTTTCCTCTCCCCTCCTTTATCTCCATCCTTTTCTTCTCTCTACCTCATTCCCCTTTTCTCATCTTTTCTTCTGCCTGTCCATCCGCTCCAGTCACCCCCAGTGCATCCGACAGCAGAGCGAGAGACGGGGGGGGAAGGAGTGCGGGGGGTCGTCAGATTGCTGTAAAGGGCCAGAGAGTTGACAGCTATGGGAAAGGACAGCTGACCCCTCTTATATAGAGAAAGCGAGTGGAGACGGTGGAGGGGGGAGGGAGGTGGAGAGAAGGTGGGAGAAGAGGAGAGAGGAGTCTGTGAGATGGAATGGAGTAATATCAGTGTAATAAAAGGTCCATTCAATTTAACCGTTTCAGGCTCGGTCTCTGGTTCAATCTCCCGCGTGTCTGGTTGTGTGTCTGTTATGACACCAAGGCTGCTTAGAGGTGAGATTTTATTGTTAGCTTTGTTCTGTGTCAGGGCTGTAATCTCGTACATCTCTGCTTTATTGTGTTGTATTTTTCATCCTAACATGGGTAAGCTCTATTTTTCATTTTTCTTATATGTGTGACCATGGGATAAT
This sequence comes from Xyrichtys novacula, assembly GCA_962446985.1. NCBI lineage: Eukaryota > Metazoa > Chordata > Actinopteri > Labriformes > Labridae > Xyrichtys > Xyrichtys novacula. The sequence continues at coordinate 13,352,897 of OY660882.1, read as the reverse complement.
CCGATGATGAATCACAGTAAATGACACTCGTATATGTAGCTACAGGAGGCAGACACCAGAAGGTATAGAGTCGTACCTGAATACAAAATAAATTCAGAAAACCATAAGGGTTCAGATATTTTTTTTCAACCAAATATGCTTGTAGTATCAAGAAGTTAAAAGAAGTCTTTTCTTGTCATGTGCTCTATCAACCCGGCATGAGCTGGATCAGTGGTTCTCAAGTCCAATCTTGAGGCCCACTGTCCTGCATGTTTTGGATGTTTCCCTGCTCCAACACACCTGATTCAAATGATCAGTTCGTTATCGATAACGAGCTAATCATTTGATTCAGGTGTGTATCTGAACTCTAATTGTTAGAGTTCAGATACTGTGGACCTCGTCTCTCTAATTTCAGGCAGTGAGCTTCACAACACAACAGGAGAAGCTTTTTGTCAGTTAAGATTACTTTCATAAGGATTAGATCAGCAATATTATGCGGGCTACCTCTTTGTCCACAGGGGGCGCCAAAGTCAAGACAGACAAAAAGTTCCTTACAGGAGCTTTAATTATTTAACTTACACTAATATCGACTAATGCTTTTATTCTAGGGCGATCAAAGTTTATTTGATGAATTACGTTTTGACAAATTCTAAATATTTTTGTTTTTAAATAATTTACAGTCTGTCTGTGTATTCACGATGTGACTCCATGCCCTCTGTAACAAAGAAGGGTTGATGTAAGTAATAGCAGTACAAAGTCAGAGCCTGTTTGATTTGTTTATATGAGACTCAATGTTGTCAAGCTCTGAGCTAGAGGGAGAACACTGATAATGTATGGCACCACTTAGACCTGACATTATATGGTCGAATTTAAGGTATTTAGTATAAAGTGACATATGAAAATTAACACCCTCTTACAGCTCTCTGATATCAACCTGCTACACAGCAGTCTACCAATGAAAGCAGTCCTGGATCATGAGCAGAAAGGTGTCTTTTAAAAGGCAAGTTCAGCTTCACAGCTCTGCCAGGTGGTTTTCTCCTCTAAATGTAATACTTTTGGGTTTATTCTGGATATGTTTTTTAAAGGGTAGTATTTGTCAGTTTTATATCTGCTGTATGATAATGATAATACTTATAATTAAAAACAGACAAAGATGCACAAAGATGTTTGCTTTGTGCAGTTGTGTAAGAGGGTTAAAATACTTGGCAATTAGCTTTAAAAGTGACATTAACAACTAATAAAAATTGTGTGGTTATATGTGAATAATAACAAGCTAACTGTCGACTATCATATAGTTTCTGGCCTTTAAAAAGAATCATCTGACAGCCCAATTTTGTTGTATTGTTTAATCCATTCTGTTGGAGATTTATATTTCCAATTTGCTTTGCTTCATGTTTTTTAATTCAAGCATCAGTTTTTCCTGTAAGATTAAGAGAAAAGCAAATATTATTTCTGTTTTAATTTGAAGGATTTGTCATGAATTCAAGTTGTTAGAAAAGGTGGCAACCATTAAAACAGATCATAATCATTACATTTCATAACAAACATGACAAAAACATAAAATGTGGTGAACAAAATATGATGCAAGAAACACCAAACAACAAATCTGAGTGCAGCAGTGAGCTAACACCACCCTGAATGACTTGTGACCAAATGTGAACACGACTCTGATCACGACCAGGCTCTCCATGATGGTCAGATACAGTTTACTCTTGATTGAATCCTCCTCCACACTCCTACAACCTTTAACATTCAGTTACCTGGCTCCTGCCGCCGTCAGGTTTGTGTTGTCACTCCACTGAATTGCTGTTGTGTGCAGGAGCTGCAACCCCCCTGTTGTCCAGTCAGGACACATTAGCTTGTGTCCCCCGCAATCTGCCAGAGCTGCACCTAAGGGAGCTCAGAGGAAATGTCCCATACTGTATCTAAATGCTAATCAGCAATCATGTTTTTAATGAACACAGAAAAATCTCACCAACATCCTTTGCTTTGTCGGCTTTTCCTGAGGTGTCGAGACAAAGACACAGAGCTGGAAGGCTGAAAAGCTGTTACGAGACCAGTTTGGGCCCAATTCAGGTTTTTTCATGCAAAAGAAAAACAATCCCCAACAGCGTTATTACAGTATGTTGGTTTTAGCTGAAATCACACCGAGTCACATGTCCTCCAGGTTAGAGTAGCATGTTTACATTAGTTTGAGGTTCAATTTTAGACTAAGGCAGTAAACTGATTTATTTAATATAATGCAAATGTGCTGTGTGAGTTTTACTATGACTTCGACTTGTTTGTAGAAAGTTAGCCTAACTGTGTGCGCACATCATTGTGTTGGATTTGCCTTTTAAAATGATGCTTGGATTAATCAGCTGTCTGTATTAAGTACTTGATTCTGGTTGGTCAAAACCCTCTGACAACCCCTTCACAACACAAATTAAAAGTGCACAACAAAAGCAACACCAGAGACAAGATTACACTCATCATATCAAACCAGTCTATGGAAAATAAATCTGGCACATTTTACATGTACTTGTTGACTTTGAGTTAAATACTGTAGTTTCCATTAGCTTCATTAGTAAACACTAGCTGTATCACAGTCAAGGGGCTGCAGCCTTCAAGCTTTTTAGCTTACATACACCAGACAGATCAGTCTGAATGGAGACGGTCTACCTTTTAGAGGATGGGGTGCTTACGTCAACCACCCTGACGATTGCGTTACACAGCGACTGCAACAAGTGGCTACCCAGCTAGCAAGTTAGCTCAACGCACTACTGTGAAGCATACAGTCTTCAAGTGTGGCTTTCTAAGGCTACAGGGACACTTTAGCTGTGGCAAAAATGTTATTTCTATGCATGTCCTAAACTGGCAGGCTGAAGAATATGGATATTTTAATACCTGTCTTTACAGAAAACAAAGACACCTGGAAACAGTGGGGCAGTCACATTTTAGTTGTTTGTGCTTGCTACTTTACTGATGACTCCTTCATGAACAGTCTGGTATCAGCGGGACTTGAGTCTGATTTGTTACTGAAACATCGGGCTGCTCCATCAAAGCTGCTGTTAGGAACTTCTGGCTTGTTTTTTTTATGGGCGCCCCTGTGGACAAGGTGAGACCTGTTATCTCTGGTTCATGTGTTGTATAGCGAAATGATCAGACTTGTTGCTGATGGTCTCATTAGCTTTTGAAGCATACAGAAGCAGCAGGATCAGTTTTAGCTTGCTGCTGACTGCTAACCTGGCTAAATGAGGAGCTAAGTGGGCTAATGGCTTCTTTCAGGTGTTTTGAAGTAAGGCATAGTTTTTGGGTTGTTTGTGCCTGAGAGCTGTGTAAAAGCTGTGTCTGACTTCCATCAGTGGAAAAGGCAGAGGCTAAATAGTGCTGAAATGAAGGTTTTCTTCACAACACAAGATAAATAAGGAGGAATTTTAGCTGTGAATCACGCAGATGTCCCACTCTGACATTATGAAAGGTCAAAATGAGTATAATAGGTCTTCTTTCATGGTGGACTAAGAAGCTGTAAATATAACTCCAGAGGCATATGACATAAAAGTAAAACTTTAAAAAGTTGTAATTTCCAACAAAAATGATCTCATTAATGTTTATGGGTTGTATCAGTGCAAAGGGTTTCATCAGCAAAACAACATTTGATATAGTGTGTGTTTCCTAAGTGTTATTTAAATGTGGTGACACATCAACACGTAGTCTGATTTTGCTGTTAGCTCTCAGCTTTTGATTTTGCTCATCTCCGACGCTGCAGGATGACAGCTGACTGAGAAGTACCATTACACTAGCTCAGCATCCGAGTGTGTTTGAGAGAAAGATGCAGTGTGATTGTGTGTGTAAGATTGTGTCACAGGGTGTATCAGCACTGATGTGCGAGCTGCATGTGTGTCTTCATCCTATGTTTGTGTGCACTGCAGGACTGCGTGAGTGGATTCTCCGACCCTGACGATAAATGAAATAATCAAATGTTTATGGTGCGTAAAATGGCAATTGGCAGCAGTGGTGACCCTGCGTGTGTGCGTGTGTGAACATGCCGTGTGTGCCTGTGCGTGTTGGTGTCAGTGTGTGTGCATGCTGCACTGTCAGATGCAAGGTTGTTATTAACAACTCTCTACGCCGAGAAATGAAGCAAAGGCAATACAGGGTCTGTCAGGCAGCAGAGGGAGGGCGAGAGACAAAGCAGTAAAAGTGAGAAATATGCACATGATTTTTTTCTGCTAACACACACACACTTACACACATAGGCACACACACTTTTGTGCAAACGCCAAACAACAGTGCAAGATTATTTAAGCAATCTCCAGGTTCAGATGAAGGTCAGAGGCAGTGCGTGGCAGGTTGCCTAGCTACGCCTGAAATTAAAAAGGTTAAAATTAGACAGGGATTTAAAATACTCTTCGACTTCCCCCAGAAACATCTAATAACTGCAGTCTAACCTTTTCCAGAGACTATTACATTTAATCATTTCTTGTTGAATCTGCAGGAGACGGCATGAATGAGTCACAAAACCACATTAGCTCTGACAGGCGTTTGAGTAAACAGAGAGCACACTTAAACAGGACGCTGTTCCAGTTCAATCAAATAAGTGACAGCCAAATTACCCACTCTGTGCTGCTACACCCCCTCCATACTTTTCCTTTTTTTTTTTTATCAATCAGTGTTTACAGGCAGGTTAGCTTGAAATGTGAAAAAGGCCTCATGAGAAACAGCTACAGCTTGATGGCAGCCACTATGAATGTTTGATGGAGTGGAAATCACATATGTCTGGAGTCAGCAGAAATGCAAGTGACAAATTGCAGTTAGTCGAGTTTTTGCTGTTCGCAAACTTTTTTGAGTCTTGCAAAAATTTCTGAGGTTTGGAGTGATGTGCAGTAATTTAATGACAACAAATCTGCAAGCACGCACCATGAGCTTTTTTTCTCTCAAATCAAATCAAATTTTATTTATATAAAACTTTTTATACAAAAGCAAATGCAGCACAAAGTGCTTTACATGTTAAAAACAAAGAGCTTTTCTATGGTGTATCTATAAAGTTTGTCTTTGACACAAAGTTTATAATGTTCTGGTTTTCATTTTTTGCAATTGGTTTGGTGTTTGAGTTTTTATTGTACAGGACTCTTGCCAGCGATAATTAAAAAGACCTGAAACATTGTTGTGTGGTAAAAACTCAAAACCTTATTCTGTTTTGCTATTTGTTTAAGGTAGGACTAATGTTGAAATGGCACCCGGTGCCTGGTTACCATGAGCAGCCAAGCACCGGGTTTTATAGCAGTTAAATTCAGATTTTCAGTACCCAGCATACATATATGTAATTGGCAGTGCTGATAAAGACAGTGGTTGCGAACATCTGAAGAACTGAGAACAAATCAGAATGGAGCCCACTGGGCTTAAAACTTGTCAGATAGATGAAGTTTTTCTGAGAATGACGAATAATTCACATTTTCCTGTTTCTTTAGTGCTTCTGTACTCTCAACCCTTTGTTTCAAGAGATATGAAAACCATCACATCCACATTGTCTTTTTAAAAGCATTGTTGCATGTTGAATACAGAACCTTTAGCTAAATATTAAAAGTACAAATCAGAGTTAAATTTGCTTTTGTAGGATTTCAAAGCTGCAAATTTTTCCCCGTGATAAGTTGGTAAAACACATGAATGGGATTTCTTGGCTCTGTCCATGATTTTGAATCTGAAAAAGTGTTTTTGTTAAATTAAACTTTGCTCACCAGAAAATGTCCATTTTCATTATATTAACCCCCAAAAAATAGGATTTGAATTGGCTGTAATGAGTGAAAGAAAACTTTGCCCATTGAATAAAAAAACTTTCCTTATCAAGGTCGTGAGATGAGAGGTTTCAGAATTTCAAGGAAATAAGAGTTCATTTTTCTTAGTTGTTTGCAATAAAAAAAAAAGCCAACGGAATAAGTTCTCATTTAGACAGGAAAAAAAATCAAGTTTGATGTTACGTTACTTTTACTCCAACACATAAATTTTGAATTTAAGGTGTCTCCTTCCCTGAGGATTGGCCACTTCAGTTTATTGGGCTTATACTCTAAAAAAAAAAAAAATGCTTAGCACAGCTTTAAGTCACTTTTCCAGCAGTAATGTCACTTATTGAGTCTGACAGGTTTCAGCAAAGCCTACCTCATTTGGTTTTTCCTCAGCCCCGCTCAGCTGTTACCACCGTCCAGTTCTGTATTCAAGGGGAGCTTCTCACTGACAAATTACTACCATTCTCTTTTTTGATGAGGTTCTGAATTATTATCCTCTCCACAGTGATCCATGTAGTGCTATCTTAGATTCACAGCCGTATCTGTAGCACCATCAGCAGCTGAAATACAGAAGATCCATCATGGCAGCATTGTTAATTCTGCTAATCTATCACTTGCTATGAAAATGAAATCCAGGCACCTGTTCAACTAATATTCAAATAAGGTTTAATGATGACTCTCATTTCCTTTTTTTTACCTTTAGGACAAAGTATCATCAACAATGTCTTTTCAGTGTTTTTATCTGGAACTTGTTGAACACCAGGGAGTAGAGTTGTCATTTTCGAAGCTGGAGTTTAAAGCGCTGTTGAAATGTAATCCATCGTACTGAGGGTTGATCCTGATATTCACCCACAGGGCAGAATATTACAACCACCTCAGTACATTAAATACCCACGGAGAAGAATCAACCCCTGGCTGACAGAGTCTCAGCTTTAAGTATACATAAGCTTCATAATGGCAGAGTTTAAAGCAGAGCTGCTGTGTTAGACTGCGGAGATTTAGTGGGGTACCTGGCGGGGATAAAAAGTGCCCTATGTACTGGAGTATATGTGTCTCCCAGCATGCATGCATACTCACAATCCTGTTAGATTAGGTGGGTGGATTAGAGAGTGAAAGGTGCCCAAAAGGGGTCCTGTTTGTGCCAAAAAGATGGGCTGGTAATCCTCTAATCTACGCCGAAAGATTTTACACATATATGGAGTGTGTGTGAGTCTTTGTATGTGTGTGTGCTGTTGAATCACGGGGTTCCTCTGACACTCATGACCGTTTTAAAGAAAAAACATCAGACATTAACATTAACAAACCAATGAGACAGGCACATACAGGTACTATCATTACTGAACTTTTAACCCACTGTTTATGGGGAACCCCAAAAGGGAAGAGGGTTTAAGCTGTATTCCTGTTCATGATATCTGTATTATCTTTTCCATGAAAGCATTACCAGCCATGGGATTTTCAAGCTGTATAATTTAATAGTTTCTTCATCAATAAAATCAACTTTAGATCAGGATTTTTTTCAACTTGTCTGTAGCTTTAGGTGATGGACGGGTGACTAGATAATATAGTGTGAACAACTATGCAAATCTTAATCCCCAGAAGGTGAGCAGGACCCCTAGTTGACACTGGATTTTGCATAACTGGTTGTTAACTACACCTAATCCCCGATGAATCATCCTTTATTCATCTATGTTGTGTCTTGTGTGTGTTTATTGTCTGTACAGTAAGAGATCTGTTAAATTACTCATTTTTGCACCAACTGGTGAATTCAATTTATTTAATAATTTAATTTGGTTGGGGAGTTACAACTTGCCGCCACTAGAAGGCGCAATGACCGAGTGGCGAAATACTGCCATGTGAGTGTGTTTAAGACTGGATCCTCATTATGAGGGGTACATTTGGCTCAGATTGGAGAATGCATGGCTGAGAAAAAAATACCTCCTGTTGTATGGCAAAACACTCATCTTTCAAGGACTCGCCACGGCGACACCAGCTCGAAAGCTTTGAGTAACTTTTGATCGTCAGTCTGTCCAAAACACACTGTGCAAATTTGGAGTTGATTTGGCAAAACCCGCTCATTCAATTAGACACTCTGAAATAAGTAAAACTTTGTTAAACTCAAATTTGCTGACTCCCTGTTGTAGGCTAAGGTTGCAAGATACTTTTTTTGTAGGGCTTGATGGGACAAATGTGAACAGTGAGGCTCATACATGTAGGTGTAAATAATCCCCACGGGGAGGGCTATTAAAAAGGTCGCACCATGGAGACATTTTTGCAATACTGTCTCATAAAGACCCATCAAGTATCACATCTTTCACAAGGCTCAAGTTCATGCTAAAATTCATAATTTTTTTTAGCATGAATATTGCTAAAATTTGCCGAAAATTTGAGTTTATTATTGCCAAGGAAGAAAGTGGGTGCTCTACCCCAAATAATAACACGGCAGCGGACTGAACTTTGCTGTGGTTAGTAAGTTTAGATGTTGTGGATCTATACATGGATGATAAACACGCTTTTATAGCCTGACAATAGAAACATCTCTCCAGTTTCCCCCATCCTTTCCATTTCCCCTCTGTCTCACGCACGTCCACCCACCTTGATATCTCATCTATTTTAAATGCTCTGTGGAGGGGCTGAGCTGCCTGTAAACTCCAGCTGACAATACATTCCTTTTAATTAAGCAATTAATATTGGTTGACAACTTAGCTGGGTGCATCATTTATCCTAATGTGCCGTAGAGATGTTCACGTTGGGAAAATGAGTCATGAGGCGAGCTTAGAGAGGAGAGAGGGAGTAGCCATCACACCAAGGCTTCATAGACTTTAAGAGCCCACTTTAAGTGCTGCTGGGGTGGGAGGAAAATTAACTATCAGGAAGGAAAGTTTTAAGATCACTCTAAAAGTAGGATGTCTGCCTGTGTTTTCTGATTGCATTCTGAGCAAATTACACCAGCAGTTAAGTCCAGAAGACCTCAGAAACCAAAACTTGTTTCATCAATAGACCTTTACAGAATATGTAAATACAGATTAAAGTTGCTGTACAATACTGGAGAGATGATTGACACTCCAACCTTGGCTGGGTGATCAATGATACATTTGTGTGGTGTGAAAATTTCAGGACTCACATTTTTTTCCCACTTCACACACACTTTAAAGTTCAACAGCAGATTTATTGTTCAATCGGCTGAGGAAAATCTTGCAGGTGACGGGAAAAGCAGGAGAAAAACAGAGTGATGCAGAAATATAGAGTGATATGAATGAAGGGATAAAAATATTCCTCCTGCTTGAACTTTTCCCGAGCTCCATGTAAATATATCATGAAATAATTCAGATATTTTGAGGATTCCTTGGTTATGTACACAACACATGCAGAAAAAAAGCATCTTGTGCGTGTTCAAATGTCTGTTTTTGGAGTTTCAGGATTTTTCACTGTGTGCAGCCCCTTAAGCAAAGTGGAATTACAGCATTATCAGCCATACTAATATAATAACAGAGGCCAAACTTTTCTGCATGTAAATAGCATTATTATAGCATGGCTGTTCCATTATCAGGTCTAAAGAGCAAGGCAAATGGTGCCAAACCGGTGCATGAAGTGTCAGTTTCTGTTGTGTTTTTGTCATATCCAACTTTGACCACTGAGTCTGCAGAAGTAGACCTGCTGGATGGCTTTAAAGGAGACCTACTTTGTTCAGTTTCACCTTTTATTTTGTCAGTCTGAAATACCTCTAGAGTAGCTTGTATTATTAACTACAAAAAAAACCCTTATTTATCTCAACTGGTATCCTCTAACTGTCTTATTTCAACCCTTTTAGCATATGCATGAAACACATTGTTTTTGGCTGCTTTTCTTCTGATATTAAGTTAGACACAGCTCAAAAAAGGGCGTTCTTTTTTACACAGTTGAGCTCTGTCATCATAAAATGACCCAAAAACTGTGTATTTACAAAAAAGGGTAATGCTAAGTAACCCAAGAGCTCTCCATCTAAGCTGTTAAAGTGAGCTTTTGTTGCATTATCTAGTGTTAAGTCTTAGTTGTGGCACTAAGCCTTCATGGCCTACATTATAACTCTATATGTATGCATTAGGATAAACATGAAAGGTCTCCTTTGAGCTTCTCAAATGTGCTTTTTGAAGTAGAATAAGGTTTACATGGGAACATACAGACAGAAAAAGGTGTTTTTTTTAGTTTAAAGCTCTCTCTGTCCACTTCTGTTTAGACAAATAAAACCTCTGCAAACCAAAGAGGTGATGCAGGGCACAGTTGTTGAAATGGCATGTCTCTTGATACAGGCTGACAGATGGAGTGATACCCAATCACAATGGAGATGTTATGCACTCCAGGAAAATACAGACAAAAATCTACGCAAGTACATTTATATCTTCTATAAGTACGTGTGAGTATTTTTCAGTTGTGCTCTTACATGACAGCATTCCTGAAAACCTTGAAAACAAACAAGATGAATGAAATATAGGTAGGGGAATACGATCAAAAAACATTATTCTGCAATCCAACAAATATGCATAAAATATGCAGCCACATGCATAATGCACTAGTGCTCATGTGGGAGCTCTTGACCTTAACTCACTCCCCTGGCTCTCCTCAGTCTGCCCTTGGATGGTTCTTTGACCTCAGCCTCAGCCCCAACAGCAGCTCTCTAGACAGCCTCACCCTTTGGCACCCTTCACTGGGCCTCCCTCACCCGCAGACCCGACCTGTCCCTCCTCACCCCTCCCTGGCAGGCATACGGTCTCGGCTGATTCCTCATAGGAACAGCAACACAGAGGCTCTTTAATTGGTTGGTAGAAAGTAGCAGATTACCAAAGTGTTCACACACACACACACACTCTCACACTCTCTCTCTTTCTCTCTCACACACATACACACACACTGGTTGGTTTTAATTAGGCTGGGTCTAATTAAGTGTGTATGCATGTCCACAGCTGTGTGTAAGTGTGTGTAGGCCTCCTTTTTCTCCATTTTTAATGGCCTTTTTGGACTTTTAGAAATGAAATTGTGGACAGTAAATGGATTTGGTGTAGTTTGACCGAGTCTATTTAACTGCCTCGATTTTCTCCTTGTTCCAGTTTGCTGGCTCACAATAATGAAGCAGGGAGCCAAACATGCTCAGAGGAACGTGGTCATCTCTCGCTCTCTCTCTCCCCCATCTCCCTCTCTCTCTCTCCTTCACTGTGGATGGCACTTGTGAAGTGAGTGAGTAATTTAATTCAATTCTTATCATACATTGACAGTTCACGGTAATTGCAGCTGTTCTAATGTCCTCTATTACATGTGACCGCGGCACAAGCGCCCGCTTTAATTTCGTGGCCGGGGAGAGAGCGAGACATGAAATTACAGCTGAACAAGGGTCACCGCGGGTGATGGAGAGAGTAGCCAATCAATGACAGTCAGGTGGACGGCAGGGCCTGGCAGCATTAACACTGAAATGTGGCGTCCGTGTTCAGGTCATTCTGTCTTTGTGTATTAGAGATGTCAAAGACTGAAATATTCTATAAATTAAAGCTACTATCAGGAGTTTTATGATGTTTATGAAAAGACTGAAATTTACATTGATATCTTTTTTATGGTATCAAAATTAAACAAGACCATCAGAAGCAAGATTGATGGTTAGTATATAATAATCTTAATGTTTACAACTGGTGTGAGGGGGTAGATATTAGCTAAAGCAGCTAAATAAAAAGCCCTTTCTTTATCAATTTCCACATGAAGAAATCGCAATTAATGAAACATGTGACAGTCAAAAGTCAGCAGGATGAGATTATTTTTGTCAAAAGCATGTGGAGGACAACATAAACTCTGTCCACAGGGGGCGCCAAAGTTGACCCGAACCAAAAGTTCCTCACCTTAGCTTTAAAACCTACATACATAAAGCCTTTTATTTATGCTATAAAGAGTATCTACATATCAATAAGTTTACAACAGATTAAAAGATTTAGTTCTAATCTAGACTTCAATTATAGTAAATGTAGTTTCTGCAGAATGTCCCTTGAGGCTTGAACTGGTTGAGGTTTTACTCAGATGTTAAACCTCCTCTGGGAAACTTTCAGTTTGTGTCAACCTTGAACAAAGCAGTCTTGCTTATCTTGCTCTCTAGTCATATCTGTTCCTGAAAAAACTCACCCTGTTGACTTGTGACAGTCAATGTTATGTGTAAAAAAAGAAAATTACAAAACAGGGTTAGGCTTTTTCCTCAGCTGCTCAGGTGTCACCTACCTCCTTGCACCGGTTTTCAGCCGTTAAAAATGACGATGCACAAATTAACAATCTGGCCCCTGGTGGTCTTGTTTGCATTTGCATATCAGCAAAAGCATTTGTATGTATGTCAATGTTTTAATAAACTCCTATCTGTAGCTTTAATTCTGAAAATAATGCAGTTAGCCTTCCAACCTAGTGCTTCCTAAACTTTTTCTGTGTATGTTTAAAGGCCAAGAATCTGAAACATATGATCAGTCATGTCTTTGTCAACAAACTCCTGTATCTTAGGGATTACCTGCTGCACTTTTTGCAAAATAGTACCAAACTGAAACGTCAGCGTTTGATACTGAGGAAAAAAAAACTAGCATTTTTATTTATGAAAGCAAAATTTAAAGACTCTTACACTTTGAGTGTGAAAAGCTGATGTGCAACGTTTTAATGCTGTAGTTTGATAGCTTTGATTACTCAGCAATCAAATACTTGCATAACGTGTGCAGATCCATTTCAGAGAGGAGTTGGAGAAAGTTTCCAGGGAGCTCATGAGGCAGTTTCTTTGGTGCCTCTGAGCCTTAAATTCTCCATCTTTACATGCTGGAAAACATTTTTGCTTCCAGCTAGTCGACAGGCTGAACATCCGCTGACTTGTATTCACGTCTCGTCTCCAGCACTCTCAGAGTACCTGTGTTTGCTGTTTGGATTTTCAGCAATCGAAGCTGTGATTTTCTGGATGTGCCCCCCCCCATGGCTCCTACCTAGGCTTCGCTCATATCTCCGTGGGGAACTGTGAAATCCATTTAGAGCGTATAGAAGAGCTACAGGTCCCCGGCGTTCTGCCTAAAGCTTCAGGGAACACACAACAGCATTAATAATCCATACACATGGGAGATTTGGCGTTTTGGTATTCCACATGACAAAGTGCCTTTGATACCTGTTAGTTCCACCATGAAATGAAGAACACAGCGTGAGCAAAAGTTCCAACATGGTGCTTGGTTGCCGTGCAAATAAAGTCTGTTTGATTTGAATGTTTCTCTTTGAAACCCCTCTGGTTCATCTCCACACCTTTTTAAAAATACATTAACACATTAGAAGGTCTCTCCTTATGCTTTTTTTACAGTCTCACCCCCTTTCGGGGTTCAAAGATCTCTGCAACGTTGGAACTATTTATCGTGGTTTGTGGGCACTCTTCCAGAAAAGACTTGTAACAAAAAAATTCTGATTCCCAGGCGGTAAAAATCTCCCTTACAGTTCATCACAGCGTCTGTTACAGCTATTATTTAGAACCAGAGTCTACACGACTGTTCGACTCCCAGCCAGTGGGTTGTCTTGAGCTGACATGACGGCAGTGTTATTGTATCCGATCTGCCTAATCGCAGCTTAATCTTTTCCAAGGTAATGCCATGCGTTGCGTTTGTCGGGGGATGACAAAGCCTTGGCGTGGTTTTAATCTCGGTAACTGAGGCGCTGCGAGTCGAGCAAATGAACCTAATCTCCAGTCAGATGAAAGGAGGGATCCCCAGCTAACAGCGAGATGATGTTGTTTATTGTTTTGCCGCACTTATCGGCTTAACATGTAAAGATTTTACAAGGAACAGCTCAGTGGTTTTAAACAGATAAAGACGGCTTAGTGCCAAAGCTGTGTTTTCCCCACACAGTCTCGCCTCCTTTTGGTGTCATCAGGAGAAAGAAGCAGAAAATCTAGTGAGAGTGCAGAGGAAGGCCACCAAACGCAGGATTTGTGAGATAAACTGTGCAGGCGGTTTGTTTGTTATTTCTGTAATGTGGACACGGGGGGGAAATGATAAATATCATCTCACTTTCTTTCTGTGATTCCTGGCTACTTTCCATTTTATCTATTTATACATATCTATTAAATGATATAAATTCTGTTTCTATTTATAGCTGTCACGGGTCTTGGCTGGACTCCATTGTGCTTATCCAGTGATTAATTGTTTTGAATAAGGTAGCCTTTTAACTGAGAGCATGTTGGAAAGCTGTCGCTCTTTCCGTTCCCCCCCACCGCTTATCCTCTGAAAGTGTGCGAGAAAAAGAAGGGGACGACTGTAGATTGATGAAACAGAATCATGTAGCTGTCTAGAGGTTTGCTTTGTCATTTTAATCGAGTTTAGCAATCTTACTTTGTGGCCCCCGGGATGAAATGCCAAGAGACTGAGGCCCCGCCATCGGTTTGACTTTTAATCAGCACATTTGGTGCTAAATAATTCAAACATGAAAATAAACATGCATCTGAAGCCTCTTTGTGTATTATGCCACCTAACTGAGTGTTAGTGCTAATTAATTGTGTGCTTATTGTTGCAAATGGGCAATGCTTTGGGATTGAAACCCTTCGGCTTTGAAAGGATTGCTTTGAAGTTCTGCAATCAGAAAGTTTATGTGCACGCAACACTGTTCTTTATATGAAAGTGTATTTCAGCTCTGCAGCCCTTAGAGGAATCACAAACCTGATCTAAGACAAATCCAGAAGATAAATAAATGAACCCAATAAACTGCATCAGAATAATTCACATCACTCGCTCCTTATCATTTACACAGGTTAGTGTCCTCATGCTCTCTGCTGTCCACATGCCGTAAAAATACAGTTCATTTGCCATATGGTAGCTTTGTAAATCATAGCTAGTCTTAAACTTAAGGTACATTTTTTATATCTGTAGGGATACTGTATACTTTGAGATTGCATCACCATCAAGTTTAGTCTTGGCAGGCTGCAAAGTCAAGCTCAGCCCACAACATATCAGCCCCCTCCCACGCCCTCTTTTAATGCTGCGTTCCATTTGTACTTGGAAGTTGGATCTTCTGAGTTCCCAGTTGGAAAATGTTTGGAATGTCCCCCTGAAGTCGGATTTCCGATTCGGAAATTCGGATGATCCTCACCAAACCAACTTGACCACAGCTTCATAATCCAATATGGCAGCGCAATACACCAACAGTAAAGCGTAACAGTGAAAGCTCTCATAATATTATTTATTAGCACTTCTTTTTTGTTTCTGTGAAATTAAATAAGTGGTATATGTTGTACTGCCCAACATCTAACTGTGGACATGGTACAATGATGTTTGTATGGGTGAAATACTATATTATGTGCTGTTTTCAACTGGTATAGCTAACAACTGCTAAAAGCAGGTAACAGTGGCAAAACATTACAACAGTAGGCGTCCATCTTGGTTTTCCGACTTGTT
This sequence comes from Xyrichtys novacula, assembly GCA_962446985.1. Taxonomy (NCBI): domain Eukaryota; kingdom Metazoa; phylum Chordata; class Actinopteri; order Labriformes; family Labridae; genus Xyrichtys; species Xyrichtys novacula. Next base: position 13,337,752 of record OY660882.1, on the reverse strand, counting down.
TACCAGAACGTCATCAACTCGGACATCCGACTTTTGAGGTAACTGGAATGCAGCATAAGTTCTCTGAATGTTGTCACTGTCTGTATTCCATCTTTTCTGCTGCTCTCCCTACTGGGGGCCTGATTAATAAAACATGAGTGAATTAATGTGTAGATTTACACATTCATGTCTTAGGTCTGAAAAGGTTGTCCGAGTATATGAATGCTGGGCATGTGCGTAACTTTGTGAATGCCAATCAATCATAATCATCAAACCTCTGCAACCTAGCAACCAGCATAAATCTCCGCCCACAAACAGTAACCACCATATAAGGAAGAGTGGATATGCACTCCTTGTGGACCAACATTTTTTGAACGCTATGAATCCCATTATGAATTAAAATGGTGATTTCAAACAATACCAATACAAACTCCACTCCTGGTCAGAGGCAGGTCTAGATTTTGTTAACAAACCAGATCAACTACAGTCTCCTTCAGTTTGCACACATATTGGTTATGCTCATGTTTCATGAATGAGACGCCTTGGGTTTTCACGTATGCTCATGAAACTAAGAACAGGTGTGTGCTTCTGGTGCAGGTGTTGGTATTCCATGTCAACATTAGGAGGGACAGGAAAGTCTCAGACCAGAACCATACCACCAATTATAACTATTGCATGAAAATCTTAATTTAGACAAAACTGGTCCTGATTGAAATGAATCACAGTTAAAAAATAAAAAAAAGTGTGTGTTTGAGTCTTGATTTGAAAAAAAGAATTTAGTCATGGTGAATTCACCCAGTAGTTGGAAACTACCATTATAAAGACTTAACTTACAAGTGAGTGTGAGAGAGGTCAGGCCTGATATGTATTGTATAGGACTTGAGAAGTTTAGTACAAAAGCTGGAGTCATGTGCAAAATAGCTAGAACTGGGTCTCAAATGTAGCTTATTTAACGCTCATGATGTACTTATTTGTAGATTTCACAAGCTGCATCCAGTCTGTCGAGTATTCCTGGATCTAATACAACAAACACATGTCAGTCAGTCCCAAATCACTTTCTCACTTCCACACTGTGTCTGTGGCAGCCAACCCCGAGGTCCAGCGGTTGCTGCTGAGGACACACATCAAAAACAGCTCAAAAATATATTCATTCAAAAAAGAAAGTGTTATCCACTGCCACACTCTGCCTCAGTGATGTGATTTCAATAGTTTTCAGGCAGTGATCCAGCTCTCTCACTCAGAGGAATAAGATGAATCAGAGTTTTTTTTCTACGCACAATATTTCACCATGTTTTTTTAGTGAGAAAATGTCACAAGCCTGATCCTTTGTCCAGCCGCTGAACACAGCGCTGAAAGAGAATTGGGTTTGTTACAACCGTGTATCTCTTCCACGCACACATACGCACAAGTCACTAAGATAGAAAGGGGAGGTTTGTGTATGTGTGTGTATGAGTGAACGTGTGTGTGTTAGTGTTGGTGTGTGCAGCAAGGTTAAGGCTGGCTGAGACCCACCTCGAGCTCTTTGCTGGCTAACAGGCAGCAGGCTAATAACTTCAATTATCTCAACACTCGGCTTCAGGCCACAGCTGATAGGACAGCAGCAAGCATTATCTGCCTTTGATAGAGACTTTGGGACACACACACACACACACACACACACACACACACACACACACACACAAATAGAGACATATAAAGCCGAGCCAAACAGAAGTCTCTAAATCTGTGAACTACTGTACTCACAGGGACACAGGGATCGAGCTGCAAATGTCCAAACATGCTCTCAAGCAGACACACACACACACATACGCATTTAAGTCCCTTGAAGGACATATAAAGCCGTGTGAGACAATCACCAGTGGATAATTCAGCTCCATTACGCCGTTTGCTCTTCAGACTCCTCCACAATAAAAGCCTGAATTTGACTGGATACACGCAAAATAAAGCGTAGGACAATGATTTTATCTCCCTGTGAAAGGCAAACCTTCCTTTTTATCGCCCCGTGTTAACCTGACATTTAAGTATCTCTTTGTGCCATTTAGGACGCAGTAAATTGTAATAGTGGACGAGTAAGTGAGATCATTGATTGAGCCTGCTGGTACAGGGTTAATGGCTGCTGCCATTTACTCTCTCTCTATAACCGCTTTATTAGAGAGCCGATGGACACTTGGTCGCTTTGATATTTATGCAGATCGAATTTTATGACAGTAGTGAGTGCGACTCACTTGTACTCTTTATATTTGATCATTTATTCCTCTGTTTTAATCTAAAAGATCAGTCATCACTTTAGTCCGCAGTAATCCTTCAGGACAGCTTTTATATTTCCAACCCAGACTCCATATGTGGTTAATAAAAACAGACTTTGATGGTTTGCATATGTTTGAAAGAAAACAGCACAGAGACAACACATCCAAAGTAGAAACTGAATTTTTTTTATGGTTTCATGTAAAATAAAGATTGCCAACAACACTACTTTGAGATGCTGAGTCTTTCCGAAGTAAAGAGGAAGAGGTCCACTATTCTGTGAGAGACTGTGTGAACAAATAGTGAAGCAATTTCAAAATAATGTTTTAAGGGTATCAGCATATAGAGTTCTTGATATTGTTAAAAGATTTAGAGGATCTGGAAAAATTTCTGTGTACAACAGACAAATCTGACATCTGATACTGGACTGCCAAGATCTTCAGGTTCTCAGCACAAAGACCGATATGACGAATCACAGCATTGAACTCAAAATCCATGGTTAAGAGAAGAGAGAGAGGCTATGTGGTTTCTCAGTGAAATTCAACAGCATCTGTGGGTGTTTTCACACCTGGAAGTTCGGACCAAGGTCTGTGTTTTTGTTACATACTGTATATATACATGCTACATACAGACTAACAGACTTTTCATGACTTTTCAGGCTTTGTCATTTCCTGTCTTTGGTACGAAGGTCCAAGCCTTTCAAAATAATGCTTTCACACTGGGCATGAAGTAGACCCTGGTTCAGTTCGGTCCAGACTGAGGTCCTGGGGAGGTTTCACACCTATCATTTTGGTTCGGACTAAACAGAAAAGTCAGATAGTCTGGAACAAACAACATAGGTGTCAAAGCCCCTTCTGATGGTATGTAGATGCAGAAGTGTGTGGCCTACATATCTCGCAGGGCACGTCTTGAGTGAACACTTCTCTGTGGATGTCATTTTCAACACATCAGATTTCATCATATTGACCCAGAATAGAATCTGAAAATCTTTATTTTATTTATTTTATCTATTTTTGCACAGAAGAGTTTTAGTGCATGTACAGACTGGAGAATTTATTACAACAACCCTCCCCTAACACTTACTGCACTGTTCAGTATTAGCAGTTATCATTTCACACTTTGCTGACTAAAAATCGCTGCATTGATTTCTGATCACCAAACGCATCATATTTTTCTGAATGACATAACATCCTCCATGTACGGTTCTGTTACACCCTTGGTAGAGACTCTCAAAAACAAAGAAAAAGGCCTGTGAGGTTTTTCTATGTCCACTCGGTGATGCAGCAACTGGTGTGCAAACATAGAGGCTTCAAGTCTGCAAAACTTTGAGAGAAACAGGTACAGAGCTGGGAAGAAAGTGTGCATCAGAAAAAAACGACTGATGAAGCCTGTGAAAAAAGAAATCTGCAGGGGCTTGAAGACAGGAGTTTGACAGAGCAAGAAGGAGAAACAGGAGAATGAGGAGGTGGTGGAGTGGCAGAGGGGACAAATCAGAAAGAAAGCCAAAATGACCGAGGGGACAGAGAGAAAACAAAACACAGAGGGGCATCCAGAGGACAGCCAGCTCCGGCCGAACGCTCTCATTCCTGCTTCCTGTTTCATTTCCTCACTCCCCTCTCCTCCTGCTAACCTCCTCACCCCCCTCCTCCTCCTCCCTCCATCATCTCCATCTCTCCTGCATGCACTTTGGAAGCAAGTCTTCTTTTTTATTTATTTTTTTTTGCATGCGAGAAATCCCTGTGCACATGCACAAAGTGGGGCCGCTGTCCCGTCAGAAGCAGTGGCAATAGCACAGGCCGCCGTCCTGATGTTTAATTCATTGTTGGGGAGTCAGAGAGGACAACAGGAAATAAAGAAAAGGCAAAGGAGGGGGAGGAAAGATTACCATTTCTTTCTGTTGCTGCTTTGTTTCCAGCCATGATAGTGAAAGTGAGATGAAATACGTGAGTGGGAGGGAGAGACTGAGGGAAAGACAAAGAGAAACAGATACACAGAGAAAAGGCACAAAGCAATGTGGAAGAAACGAGCGAAGTGTTTGGTGATTATGGAGGTTGTCTGTTGTTTGCCTGTCTGTGGAGACACTCTGACAGAAACAGAGCTGAGTGTGTGTGTGTGTGTGTGAGTACACAGTAGCCCTGACACTGTTCTGTCATCCTGACGTTAATCAGGGCTTGTTTAAATATCCTTTCACAGGAGCAGGATTAGGGGGAGTCCCGCTAGACCTGGCCGTGCTTCACTGTTTGTGTATATGTGCGAGTACGGGTGTGTGCATGTGTACGGTGTCAATCAGAAGTTGTTTGTTGTTTGATTCTGGCTCTAGAGACAGGGCACAGGTGTGAGGAGGATGCTCTCACTGAGTTCAGAGTTGGTAAGATTGGTTTGTAAGGCTGAGGGCAGGAGGGGACTTCTGTAATCTCACCACATTTGTTGCTGGTCTGTACTTTTCAAACACGTTCACTTTGTGTTCGAGGGTTGTTTTGATTTAAACTGGTGTGTCCTGCTTTCTCAGGGGGCCTAAATATAAAGGGACACACAAAAAACAAGAGGTATTATTATGGGTTATAGATTTTTTTTTTAATGCAGATACAAATAACTGGTAACAACCTTCTCCTTGTGGCCCATACACAGAAGATAAGTGAGATTTTATTTGACGTTTCTGTCAGAATAAAATTAGGGTGTAGATGGCAAAGATTCAGAGAACAAAGACATGCATCCACAATGTAGGACCAGAGACAGAGCAAAAAAAAAACCCCAAAAACTACATATACCCTTTAAAATGAAAAGAAAACAGGTTGTGCAGATGGCTGAGCAGGTTAGCATGCCCCATACATGGGGACCATGGTCCCTGCAGAGGTTGCAGGTTGGAATCCAGCCCTGTCCATGTGCTGCATGTTCTCCCCTATCTCTCCCTGTCTCCCCACATTTCACCCTGTCCTGTCAATAAAGGCTAAAAATCGCCCAAAATATACTTTAAAAAAAAAAAAGGAAAAAAAGCACACTAAAGACCAAATTACCCACAATTATAATCCATCCCTGTGTTTCACCTTTGAAATGCTTATTTCCTTACCTTTTCATTTCTTCTTTGACCTTTTTAACCTCTTTCTTTCTGTCTTTTTTCCCCTCTCATTGTTTTTCTACTTCTCTTTCCTCCCAGCCCCTCCTCTCTCTGTGGCTATTTGCAGTTTAAAAAAAACACCATATTCATTGCCACCATTTTGCTGTTTTGGTGGTCCTGGTGTCCCTAATTTACCTTATCAAGTTGTCACCACCTTTTTCTAGCACATTTTTGTGCATTCAGTTCATCTTGAACTGAACCATTAAATTCATTCCTTTTTTCCAGGCGCTTAAGCAACAGTCACATACTAAGCGATTGCAAAGAATTACAACTAGCACGTAGCAACTGAAATGTAAACAGACAGCAGCATGCAGAAAACATAAATGCACCTTTTTCACTAATGACTGCTGTTTGTGCAGTCGTTCGGTCTTGTTTTAATAAAAAATAACATCCTCGTATTTGTTTAAACGGCTGCTTCAGTAGATCAACTGATTTTGCAGAGGTGGAAGCCGCCATCTTGGTTGGTTACAAATAGGCTAAAGTATCTTAAAAATAGAAGAGAGGGATTGAGCCGGGACATCTGCCACTGATAGGAAAATGTTGGGGATGGCAGCGTTTCCAGACCCACATGTCAGAGAAAATGAATGCGAGCCGGCTGATGGGTCTAAAAACCTCAGACTACATGACTAGTACATTAAAAAGGAAGCTTTTGTGAATCATGGACAAAAAACAAGGAGCAGATCCGTCTCTTCTGTTGTCATCTCCTAATTTTCCTGTTATCCAGAGAACTCCCATACATGCAGTAATATCCTCTCATTAGAAAGTCTTCATCAAGCCACAAGGTGTGAAACAGGTCATTCTTCCTAGACAATAAAACATCATGCAGGGCAGGAAAGGATGTATCCCCAAAGAGGTAAAGATGCCATTGTTTCAAAAATACGTCACTAGCTTTTGAATGTTTTTGTCTTCCACCTCAGAAATAGTTCTGCCTTCCAGTGCTTGAAATTTAGCAAAATTTGCAACCCTGCCATCCTCCTTTGAAACAATGTAAGACATAGACACAGCTGATACTATCCTCACTCTCATGCTTATTGCAGCCCCACTTATTTTTCAGATAATGGCAGATAGAAAACCTCCACCTGATCGCACTGCCAGCAGAGGAGCATGCACATGTTGCATCTGCAAACTGTGCAGAAACAAATAAGCTTTTTGATAGCAAAGTAAAGTGCTGGGAAGTTCCACAGTGGTTACACTCGCACAGAGATGAGTGCTGAGATGCCGGTCTCTCAAAGTAACTATGTGGCTGCAGAGTACTGTAGCCTAGCTTGCGTACTTGTTCTTGTAGCAGTTTCTTATGAAAAAGCTGACTACAGTCCATCGGGGCTAGATTACAAATTCATTTTTTGCTAAACTCATGTCAGTGTGTAGTAGGAGTGAGAGAAAAAAGCAGAGTATCACGATATTTTGTTTGGTGATATATCGTATTGTCTCATTTACCAAGTATAGATTTTTCAAATTAATTGCTGATATGAAGTCAAATCTATGATGTTACCCCCACTCTCTTACCGCTGTTACATTCATGTTACCCGCGCTACTCGCTATACAGACCGTGTATAAGCTTGAATGTTACCTTTCACGTTAAAGGTAGAGGGTCCGACAGTATTTGATGCGCTCGTTGATGAGTCAATACAAGTTGAAAACAACATTGTGTGTTGTGCTCACACAGTGCGAGTTGAAATCATTAGCTGTGCATTGATAATGCTACTAATGCTATTAATGCTACTTGCTATAGATTGTTTATAAGCTTGAACGTTACCTTTCGTGTTGGTGGGAGAGGGTCAGACGGGATTTTATGCGCTCGTTGATGACTCAAAACAAGTCGAAGATGACGTTGTGTGTTTTTGTGCGAGTAGAAATCATTAGTGGCGCATTAATATTAATGATCATGTGAAATTTCAGTAGCGGCGCACGCAATTATGAATGTAGGGGAAACACTGCTGGATTACAAAATGTTAAAAATCACAATAATATCGTATCGTGGCCCAAGAATCGTGATAATATCGTATCGTGGGTCCACTAGTGATTCCCACCCCTAGTGTGTAGACAGTTGAAGCACATCCTGGAGATTTACCCCCCTGCCTTTGGCCTCTAGATTCAGGTGGTATTTCCAGGGCTGGGTCAAAGTTTCCCTGAAAGCATGAATTAGTGTCGTGAGGTGGCAAGCTTCAGATGAAGTCAGCATTAAATCTAATTAACACAAAGCCGATGTGATGGACTGGATCAGCGCAGGATGTGTCAGGCTAATTGTTAGTGGCACTGTTTGTCTGTGTCTCCTCTGCTGAGCTAATGAAAAGGAAGCACCAACTTGTTTTGGGCTCAAATGTAGCCGCGAGCAACGCGCCTCCCCAGACGCCACCCGAGACCACAGAAGACTTTGTTAATGATCCAGAAAAACACATGGCTGCTGCTCTGTCTGCTTTGAATAAGCTGAAGAATAGATGCAGCAGCTCGGCCTGTGACGGTTAGTTGGAGAGGATGCTGGAGGTAATCAGACTGGAATAGCTGTTTGAGAGGAATCTGTGAGAGCTATTGGTCGAGGTTTAAATCACTTACTGTGATGCTGAGGCATTACCTTGTTTTATCATTCAGCTTGAATGACACAATTGCTTCACATTGCAGATGCTCCCCGTCCCTATAGACATTGTGAGCACAGGCTCTTCATCTCCTTCCTCTGTGTTCATGTGGCATGCTAGATGTATAATTGATAAAGCCACAAACCAATGTGTGGATAAACTGCGCTCACTGCTGCGTTTGCTGGCAGTTTTGTCTTAATTATTCACAAGCATATCATCATAGAAAAGGCGACACGCTCTTCTTTTGACAGGGGGGTTTAAACTGGGCCGCCGCTGTAAAGCTGCTCCGGATTTGTGGAAAGGAAAAGGCCCTCCAAGGGTTTTGCAGCAGCAGAGATGCAGACAGTCGCTGTCCTCAAATTCTTGCCTGCTCGAGAAAAGGAAGATGTTTTTGCTCTCTTTCTCGCAATAACAACCCCCCCTCAACTGGAAGCCAAATGAAAGACAAAGAAACCCTGATTTCTGAATGCAAGTTTCAAACATTAGTGCAGTTTGCACTGTAAAATCACAAGTAAGATAGAGTGTGATATGTTTAACAGAGACACAATGATGCGGTTTGGAAAGAAATTTTACTTAGAAACCCAACCTGCACAAATTCTGATAACAAAGTGGTGTTGTTTCTGCAGGAATGAGCTTTGCAGGCTTATTTATAGACCAACATGTGAAGGCTCTTAAAGCACACGTCAGAAGCACAGGAGGTTCTGTGCACACAAGACATACTCATCACCATATGAGTTTTGACATCACATGGACTGATGGTAAAGATGCTGAAATGATCAGTGACAGTGGAAATGGTGACTTTCGTGCAGAGCTTGATGTCAGTCACGGTGCGTTTTCGGTCAGTGTAGGGCCAAAGGTGGATGGGGAGTGTACTTGTCATTGAACATCCAGAGACTGACCTCATACTGGAAGCAGTTACATGATACAAGGAGACAAGAGAAACAAAAACTCACCATCTGTAAGATGAGAGTCACAATAAGAAAAAGAAACCAGTGTAAGTGTTTTGAAATACACACTTGCTTTTAGATAGGAGCACTGCTGTGTATCTCTGTATACTGTTATTAATGCAGGCACTTAATATTAGGGAAGAAACTCCAAAGTTGACTTTAGACCAGGTTTTAGTCGCCTTATGGTTGTGGTCCCCAAAGTATGGGGTTAAAGGGATATTCCTGTGCAAGTTTAAGTCATGGTCAAACACACCGTAACACTGAGTTAGACACCCCCTCGAGAGATTAATTTTGCCGACCGCTTTCCATGAAGTAATGATCATAATAATCATTTTGCACTGCAGACGCGGTAGTTCTTCTGCCTTGGCGTCTCGGTCTGATTGCATTTCCAGGAAGTAATGATCATAATTGTTCTTCCTTGAGCTGCGGATCTCCACTGCATTCGGTGATCAACTCGTAAGGGCTCCCCCACAAACAAGCAGCTGCTGGAGGAGAGTGGGTGAGTCATGTTTAGTCTCTTTGCTAAAGAATCCAGGCAGAGCTAAAAGATGTTAGATGGCTAGTATGGCTATAGAGTGGCTTTTTGGTTGCGGTTTGCACGCAGAGACGTAGACTGCTGTGTATTGCTATTGTGCGGTCATTGCCAAAGTTGGTGTAACTAGAGAAGCAAGCAGTCGGCAACACACCGTAACACTGAGTTAGACACCCTTGGTGTTATGGTGTGTTTGACCATGACTTAAACTTACGCCGTAATATCACTTAAAGATACATTTGGTATCTTACTCTGAGCACCTTATTTCATTGATGATTGTAAAGTTTGCCCAGATGTGGTGAATTATGCGTAACTCCAACTGAAAATGATAATAAGAGCCACCAGTTTTCTCCTTTCCTTTTAGCAGCGTTCTAGGCTGGTCAAGTCAAAGTAAATGTACTCACTCATTGGGACCTGGAGTACAAATGCTTCTTTCACAACTCTGCTGTCCTTCAAGGATGTGTTGTATCTAGCCAGAACTTGACCGATGTTATGATGCGTCATTGTTGTGTCTATGGTGTTAAACCCGGTGAGAACTTACTGCTGGATCTTCAAATTCCAGTTTTTATGCATTTGTACAGCTTTTGTCAGGGAACCTGGTCTCTTTACAGGATATGCTTCCCTTTTAGTCCTTTAGCAAAATAATCATACTCCTATTTCAAGTTAAAGCCAGCCTTTTTCTTCTAATGACGTGTCGACATGTGTCTGATCAGACATCTGAAGTTCTGTCAGCTTTTCTCCTAAAACTGTCTGCCATCATCTGGTTTAACTTCAAATCTGCCACCTCTGAAAAAGGAGAATCTCATGTTACTGTCTATGTATGTCAAGATGTCGGGCATGTGTGGAAAGAAACCAACCTGGACAATCTGAATGACCCTTTCAATGGGACTTTTTTCAACATTTTGATTGCTTTATGAAAAGATTTACACAACCCCTTTGCGACAGGATGAAATTTCATTCAGTTTGGGCCTGTTTATTGCAACGTGGTGTTTATACGGAGCATTTTGAGCACCTGTAAACACAGCTAGTGAAGCAAACATCTGAGTGTGAGTTTGTGTGAGAGGAATACAGAGTGAGTGGAGTTGCAGCACCCTGGTATGGATCTATATGTATGAGCATGCATGAATTAATGTATGCATGTGTGAGAGGAATTACACTACAATCCTTTAATGCTATTTGCGTGTCCGAGCATGTGTGTCTATGTGAAAACAAGGGTGTGTAGCTGATAGCCGTAGTGTTGGCGAGTATGTGACTGTGACATTGCTCCTGGATTCTTTTCATGGCTTGTTAGTTCTGTAAACTCTGTCATTTATATCATGGACACACCCACACCACTCATGCCTACACATGCTACACACTCGCACAAACACACACGCTTTATGTTTTCAGTCCTTCTAACAGCTTTTTATTCAGCTTTGATGCATTATAGTACAACTACATGAACACTCTCCTTTGCACAGTCACTTTATGACCTCCACCCCATCCATTCAAATTACACAACAAACAGAGCAGTATGCACATACGGCCCTATTTACTCAATCTGAGGAGCAGGTTCCACAGTGCATGGCACTAAACGAAAGAGGGCGTGTCTCACTGCTTTGCCAGTTGGTAAGTGTGACGTTACTCATGGCGTGTCATTCATATCTGGCTCGTTCACAAATGCACACTTCTTTGGAAAAGCTTCCTGTTTTCCAGCCAATTTGATTCAACCTGAAATTTACAATTTTTTAAATCCTGGATTTTTTTTTGAGCTAAGACAAAAATCTAATGAATTTCCTGTACACTTTTACACACATTTGAGCGCTGGCATTTATATTTCTTATTGTATTTAGCACCTTCTTATCATTCAAAGACATTATTGGTACATTATTTCAATGTGATCAACTTTTACTACAATGATGTGATGTTTAGTTCACAAAATGAAAAACGTCATTCAACATCAAATAAAACCAGCATCAGTTTTATTTGTATAAATGTAGACGACTAGCATTGAACTTTAAATGTTACACATGAACAAGATTTTAGAAAATGATGTACCCATGTTTTAAAACCCGCACCTGCAGATCTGTGTTCTAGATCTACAGAAAGGAGATTTGATGCGCACATGATGATGAGCACAATTACAGATCTGTACCCATAAATCTGTGGGTACAGAATCATGATGCATGCACATGATTTATTAATCTGTGGGTATGGATTTGCAGTCTGTGCACATGGATATCCACATGGCTGTCTATCTGGCACTGACCTGGCACTCATGGGGCTCCGTGTACAGACAGTTTGTTCTGCAGATTTTAGACCAAATTTAATTTTCTTTTACATCTGACTTCATCTGGTACTTTGGCTGCTTTAACACGTGTTTGTTCTTATTCTTATGATTTGACTTTTCTGTGTACAGTATTGATTTGACCCTTTCTGAGGACACTATGTCACTCTTATGCTAACTGTGAATCAACATTAACTAAACATTATGCTTTTTAGTTACTATGTTGTGAAGTAATATCAACAATAATTTATCAAACCTTGTGCTCTAATATAAAGTTTTCTTCCCGGGTCATCCCTAAGTATTAAAGCGCATCATACCATAATATTAAACTGGTTCCTCAGTCATAAGAATACCCTGTGCACTCTCATTTATTGGTCTAAAGAACGGCTGCCCATTAGACAAATGTTTATCCAGAAGTTTAAGATCAACTCTTGACATGCAACACTTTCAGAATATAAGAGCCTGTAAATTCCATCCTAGACGAAGCACACTCAGCTCCATGGCTCTATTCTTTGCAGAACAAAGTCTCAGGTATTCAAGGATTCTTACTCAAGTGTCTTTTTGTCTGGAGTCAAAGTCTAACTCTGCGTCACGAAGAATCACAACAGTCTGCATCCCTTTTTGATGACAGCACTTTTCTTATGCTATCACACATTCTATTCTTACATACACTCCTGGCACTACAAAACATGCTAAAAAACATATCAGCCAGTTTGTGTTTGACTTCCAGCAGCACTTACAAGTAGAAAAGGGGTTGATGGCAATTTTAAATCATCGGCATCATGTTGGCATCTGCCCTAACAAGGCTGATATCACAAAGATCATTTAAAAACTCAACTTTTTAAAATCCACAATGACAGAAAATCATATTAAAACAGTAACTGACCAGTGTTAAGAATTAATTCTGTAATGATGTCTATAAAAATTCCCTCAAGTTTTGTTTCTGAAAGAAATATCAGCCATGCTCTGAGGCATTAAAAATGGACAGACAACAAATTAGTGGCTAAGACAACTGTGTTTATTTAAATGTGCTTTTATACATCCCATTTTGTTTTATTTTACCACAATATTTATTAAGTTTTTCTTTCTTTTTTAATTATTTAAGCTGGCAGGATGAAAATCCAGAGGTCCCAATATTTTACTGAATCAAATATTTTTAATTCTGATTTACTTATTAAATGTTTGCACAAGCTCAGCACTTTCTTTCTCACAAACAAACAAACAAATATTGAGATGTCAGCGATAGATATATCTATCAGCTGCCATCTCACACTCTCATTATCAGCATCGGCAGTTGAAAAGGTGTAATCAGTCAGGAAACTCAGGTGTGAACGGCTCCATGGATGTGATTTAGATTTCTTTGGAACATGTTTATGACACTCTTGAGAAGATATTGATGAATAAGGATAGGTTTTTATAGATAAAAATACATGATTTGATTCCTCAACTTTCAAAATGTAAGTACTCCATTAAAATTGAATTACAAAGCTTTTATAAACAAAATGTACACACATAAAATGATGAATTTACATCTTTTGTAATGGAGTGTTCAGCATAAATACAACATTTTTCTCTCAGCTTTTCACAGCCGTATCGGTCAGAGCCTGTCTCGTACCCGAGCACAGGCCTCACTGCTGTCAGGCCCCCAGGAGCCTCCAGTCCACGACAGAATCACAGTCACACACACAAACACGCACACATCAGTGCTGAATAGGCAGTGGTCAGGTGTAGGTGTGTGTGTGAAGGTGATAGAGGAGTGCGAATGAGCCCAGAGGCAGTGCTGAGTCTGCAGTGTTGTCATGGAGACCTGTATTGAACCTCTTCTGAGACCAGGTCCTCAGTGTGTATTTGCATAGGTACTGGGTGTGTTTATGTGCATATTTTTATTTGTTTGTTTGGTATAAAGACACACACGCTTGTCGGTTTGTCCGTCTGTGTGTGTGTGTGTTTGCATTTGTGTGATCGATGTGGCTTTAAAGTGGCTTATCTGTTTGTTATCTGTGTGACAAGCTCATCTTTGGCCCTTTAGCCCTCTGACAAACACCTCAGCTCTACACGAAAAACTTACAACAAAAGAAAGCACACAGTAACTAAAAAAAAAAAAAGAGAAGTCATAAAGAGAAAACTTCGACAAAAATGTGTAAATGTCAAAACAGACCTTTCTTAAGAACAATCCAGAAATAAAATTGTTGCTTTTTTCATATCTTGTCACCACTCTCCTATCTGGACTTGATAAAACCTATAAAATACGAAATTTCTACTGCTGATAGTTAAAGCAGTTTTCTCACACACACACATGTCCACTAGATCTGAGCCTGTTGACCATTTAAGCATAATTTTGCTTGTATATGATCATATATGATCTAAAATGTGTGATTTGCTCTCTTGTGATGAAGGATGGATAATCCTGTCTCTTTGAAGATGCAACAACTAAAGCGTGACATTTCATGACAATTATGATGCAGTTGTTGTAATTGTTTTTGCAGCGTCATTCTATTCTGTCAGCTCTTACTTCCCTTTCATATTTAATAACAGGCCTTCCTTAGAAACAGATCCGAACAAGAGAGCAAAATACTGTAATAAGTGAAACTGTCTCGCTAATTTAGCAGCTAAATACCTCACCATCACTTCTTTGTTTAGCTCTGTGGTGTTAATGCAGTTTGAAACACAGTTATGTTATATTTTTGTCTTTCATCCATTTCCTCCTTGGCTTGAGAAACTCTTCGGTCCTCCTCACTCCTCCTAACAACTCCTTGTTTTCCTCTGATGCTTTGATGAAGTCAAGAGATGCCGTTAGTGTTACTGATAGTTTTCCAGCTCAAATGTTGTCCAAAACTCTATAGAGTGGATAAAAAAATGACAAAAATATATCACCTAAATTACGCTCTATACCATCAAAACATGCTGAAAGTAGTGCTTATGAGTTTTTTTTTGAAGATTATGTTGAAACAAATAATATATATAGTCGTCCTTTCAAAATTATATAGAGTTATGGTGCCCTGCATGGAGAGAACCAGTGCTGGACTGTTGAGCCTCATACTGAGCCGCTCTGTTTGTGTAGTTGGGATTGAGAACATGTTGTCCCATCAAAGGGAGCAGAGGATGGCGTGAAGGAAAGGAAGGCATTTTAAAGAGGATGGGAGTCCTTGAAGAGAGCTTCAGTCAATATGAGGCTGCGCTGCTGCTCTGCATGAGGAGCCTCAGGGGAGGGTCAGCAGTCCAACAGGTTCCCTTTAGGAGTGCTGAAGGACACGCTGTGGCTCCTGACATTCACATCCCAACCTTGACTCACCTTTCACAGGGGGAGGAAAGGGAGAGCGAGTAAAGGGATGTATGAGAAGTGTGTGCATAAGTAGCTAAGTAAGTTTGTGTGTCTTCCTGCCTGCCTGCCTGCAAACACTGTTATTACACCAGCAAACTTGCTGCCTGGTCAGAAATTGAACCAATGATGTAGCAAATGAGAAAAAAAGAAACAAAACTGCGTGCAGATATTTGCATAAGTAGATAGTAAAAAAGTTCAGGCCTTTTATTTTATGCAGGCTTTCTTATCTTTGTCTCATGATAGTTTACAGAGGGGGGCATTTCACAAACTGTTTGCCAAAAGCCTTGTATTGTATAAGACTTAATGTAGTGTGAAATTAAAACCCCCTTAAAAAGCATCCTCGACACCGTTGAAACAGCATGGTAGCCACTTGTGATATTCATGCTTGGCCACCAAAAAATGAAGCCTATCCATTCTGGAGAGGGGCTGTTGCTGACAGGACAGGAGGGAGGGGCTGTGGGGGGGTGTAAGATTAGCATTTTAAAGAAGAAGCAGCAGCTCCGCCTGAAGTTTTCTCTGTTTTACTTTTGTTTGGTTGTTTGTGTTGGATCTGGTCATATTGAAGTGGAAAACAGGGTGTTAGTGTTTAGTTACACACTTTGATTGAATTAACGCATTACAGCTGCAGCAGTAACTTTAATAAGACAACAGCAGGTGCACTTAGGCGGCTATTCCTCACTGTCAATATGCCAAATTACCATGACTGGTTTGGTTTGTTGATCAAGGGTTATGACCATAGACTGTATATAGAATGGACGCCATCTGCCTCCTCGTTGGGCGAAGCCTCCGCGAGAACAGCACCCTCTGGTGACGGGCTGCAGTATAGGTCATACATCCCGCCTCCTCCAGCAATCCCTATGGAGCTGAAATTAATTAAGAAGAACTTTATATATTCACTACCTAAGGGGAATTCAACAATTAATTTAGGTTTAAAAAGTTTAAAAAGTTATTAGGGGTTATTAGCGCCTCTCCTGCCGAATGCGTCCAACGCTACTGCGCAAGTGGTGGTTCCAGAAAGTGGAGAAAATCTTGAAAATACGGAGAGCACTATGGCTTCAAATATGTACAATGACAGAACGCAAAGCCGTGTTGTCCATAGTACATATAGTCTTATGGTTATGACAACTTTTAGTTTTAGACTGACCAATGAAAAAAGATTTTTATGTAACTTCTTGCTCAGTCATGATCCATACCTGCCAACATTTATGTTTCATAACGTTGATTTATCACTCATTTAATTCAAAACAGCACTACAAAGCTTAAAACCCAAACAAAAACTCATCATGGAGAGTTATAGAAGTCTTCACTTTTATAAGATGGTGGACTCTATCCTAAAACACACTTTTTAACAAGGAGGTAATTATGATTTATTTCTGTAAAAACTGAAATTAGTCAGACTCCTGTGGCTGTAATCAAAAAGCCTCCTAGTCTGAAGAGTTCTTCCTACTGACAGCATTCTATGAAATTTCTGAAAACTTCAATGTTTCTCGGAAATTCCCAGAAAAGTTCAGACCAGATCTTTGTAAAAATAAGTTATTCACTAATCATTTTAGCCCTAGAGAGGACTCTGAAGGAGTGACTCGAAGATGATCTTAAAGGGGAACTTCAGTGTTTTTCACCCAGTTTCAGAAAGTGTTCTCCCCATCGGTCAAGCACACACAAATACATGAGAAAATAGGGCTCAGCCCCCAGTGAGTCCAGGCCGAGCCCTAACAGGCGGACAGGCATCTTTCTCATGCTTGTATTGATTTAAACCATGGGGGACAGTCTGAACAGAGCTCAGACCAACTGTGATCCACTGCACCTCTAATTGGCGGAGTAAACTTATAATAATGTATCCAAGCTTTAACAAGCTGGAAATGTCTTTAAATACGTGTTTTTTAATCCTGTCAGTGGTTGCATAAAATCTGTAATCTGCACAAGACATTTCTCCCTGAGTCTGAACACATTTGTTTTGGCCCCCACACCATTAATGTGTGTGTGTGTGTGTGTGTTAGAAATGAGAGCGTGTGGACGTCTACCTCTGGGCTGCTTTGATGTGTGTATGTGTGTACAGTCAGTATTATGGTTACAGGCAGCACCGAGGTAATTTTTTTTCAGTTGTTGTTGTTGTTGTTGACGTTTTCATCTCAGGGAGGACTTCAGGCTTACCACCAATTAGAGATAGTGATCAAATGTTTTTCCCTGACAGGTAAACGTTCCCCGCCTGGTTTCTTCTTTTAGCCAACTAACAGATCCTGAACGAGAGGGGGGGAGGCAGCGTCGGAAATTAATAGGCTGTTTTTAAGTGTGATAAAGCAGTTTCCTAACAGAAAAGGAGGACTAAACTTGATGTGCTGAGAGAGATAATGTTGACGATGTGAATGGATATGAAGTGGGACTGGAGAGGGTGATTAGTGAGGGAGCGATATTGGCAGTGGAGGAGTGGAGTGGAGATAGCTGACAGATAAGTGGAGGCCTTCAAATTAAAAGCCAGCTCAGTGGAAGTGGCTGCAGAGGAGGAAGCTGTCACTACTGACTCTTACATATGTTTGGAGTCTGACTGTGGGCTGCGTGGTTGACGGGTCACTCTGTCTGATCCGAGGCCGGGTCAGACATCACCTGATCTCACACCGGCTTCATTGTACTCATCATGTAGAAAGCCAGTATGTTGATCATAGATGGCTTGGATGGTACGAATGGAAACATGGTGACTTGTTAGGGCTGCTCACCCCCTTCCGCATTAACTTCGTCTACTTTAGCCACCGCTACAGCCGCTACAACTTTTGAATCGTCCTCCATCTCCTCACCTTTCTTTCCCTCTTTGTTAAGGACTGGATGGGGTGGAGTCATGTCCCTGACATAAGACTGCTTCTTAAAGGGACATGAGACCATAGCCTACCTACACACATCCAAAACCAACTTTTATTTATTTATTTTGACACTGAATATAGTGATATGGGCAAAATGATGTTGGTTATTGTTGTAAATTTCGGTATCTGTAGATTTTTCGGTTTATCACCCAACAATATATACTGACCTATCTGAGCAAGGGATCCAAAAAGTACACTTCTGATCCTGTCTCGGTGTATTTTTGTGTCTGTCTTTGTGTCGACGTGTACGTGCGTGTGCATACACACTACTTCTCAGCTGGTCCTCAGCAGGTCCAGGGATTGATCAGCCTCCCTGCGTGGGCCCTCACACTGGGTCAGGAAAATGAGTCCAGACCTGTTGTGACCTTTGGGTCATCCATCACTCTTTTTTTCGCTCCAGCTTCATTTCTCCCCCCCTCCTCCTCCTCCTCTTCGTCTGTTACTGTGTGCTGTAGGATGGAGGGATGATACCCAGCAGGGCCTCTTTTATCTCTCCGTTCCTCAATCCCCCCATCGACTCCTCTTTGTGCTCTTCTTAAAGCACTGAAATCCCTTCCTCATCCCTCGCTACTTTCTCCTCTTCCTCTCCCTCATCATACACTCTCTGCTTATATTAAGCCTCTGCTTGCTGTACTGTTATCCATTACACACACACACACACACAAACACACACACCCACAGTTGGCTAGCACTCGGCCAGAAAGCGATCTGTACACAGTGACACAGAGTTAACACTCAACTTTCAGCTGAGCATGTCAAGTGGGACAGAGGTGTGTGTTATGAGTGTGTGTGTGTCGTGACAGGGGGGCTGTGTGCAGGCCAGGGGTCAGCCTGCGTGTCCTTTCATACGTTGCATCCGGCCACTGCTCCTGTCTGTCAGCCGTCACCGCTGGAGATTAATAAGTGACATGCCCACCGTGGCTGGAAATATTTCTGTCTGACGTCTGACTCACGCTGCATGTGGATGTGTTTGTACCAACCTGTGTGTGTGTGTGTGTGTTTGTGTGTGTGCGCGCGCAGGGTGCTGCTCAGCCTAGCCTTGCCTCAATGCGACTTAGGCGCAGTCATGCAGAACCAGCTGACAGCTCCCGCTCCTCCTCCTCCTCGCTCCTTCATCTTGAACGTCTCTTGTCTGTGTTGCCATCTACCCTCTGCTCCGTCCCCCAGCTCTCACCCTTACTGAGCTACAACAGTTCCCAGTATGTGGCAACAAGACTGCACTGTGTGTGAAAACACAGTATGTGTGTGTTCATTTTGGAAGTATTAATAGTCGTAGTAGCAGTAGGAGGACAAAAAAAAAGGCTATCTTGTACAAATATTCTCATTTCTGAAGCACTCAAATTTTGCTTCTGGGTGTAAATATCTCATCTTCTTGTTGTCACTCAGAGATGTTGTTATAGTTTTTCTACCAACACTTTAAAGAGCAGATTGCAGGTTACATATTTTACAGCATGAATCCATAACTTTGTCTGAAAATGGCTGCAGAGACAGTTAATACATGGAGAGAAAGCCTTTGAGCTAGTTCAGGCAAGCAGCTTGAGCTACACTGATTTCACACTTGACATTATTTCTTCTCACAATCACATGACTCATTTATATCCTCCTAATTTGGCGCTCTATCTATTTAAGCCGTAAGATTCCCAGTCTGTGCCTCTGCTTTGCTATCACCACCACTGCCATGCTCATGTGATGCACTCTGCACTCACTCTGCCAGAGAGAAGTTAAGTTGCTGTCGTGTTGCTCCTCAATTTGTGAAAGTAAAACTGGCTAAACTGTCCCAGTGATGTCAAATGTAACTGGATGTGTACTCTAGTTTATCACCATAGGCCTTGGATTTGATTTTATCCAGGTAACTTCTGGATAACTCCTGGGTTTCCTGTACTACGATGGTGAATTTTTTTCTATCCGGGTTCGTTGCCCCGGTAACTTACACGGAGCACCAAACCTGCTCTGGGGCAGGTCATGTTTCAGGATAAGATCTTGATTTGCCACAACTGGATTCAGTAATCAAGTTGATATCCTGCTTCGTAGTCCATCTGATCGGGATTAGGGAGATCTGGTGAAGTTGAGCGAGTTGTTGCAGAGTTATCCTGGGTGTGTTAATCCAGCTTTGTAGTACAGGCTGTTCTGGTTTTCTTACTATTCTTCCAGTAGTGTTGATACTTAACTCTGATTGGCTGAAATCCCTTGAATTAATTCTGAATGGAAAGAGCAATGTGAAAGACTCTCAGATCACACGTCAGATCAGATAGATTGGTAAAAAGAGAGTTCTGGCACATTTCACCTCTGCTTGTTGACACTGGCAAAACTGTTGTCCTCCGTTAGCTAACAGCATGCTAACTTATTGGCCTAAAGGACATGGATACTTTGATCCCAACTCTTGGAATCTTGGAGGCACTACATAGAAAGTTAAACTGTAAGCTGAAGTGATAAAAGTGGCAGTTTTAGGAGTTGTGACTTTTTTGCTTTTTTGCCATAAAATGGCTAAAATGACTTTAAATGACTATCATATCAAAGCTTTTGTAGTTTTCTCATTTCCCTTAATAGGAGTTTGGAGGCTCATATTGTCTAAAAGCCTGCTTTCAGACAATACTTCATTATTTTCTATTTTTATTCAGCTTCACACACTTGTTGCTTGTTCTCCACATTGTGATGCAAACAGATATTCAAGTATTACGGGATAATCTGCTTCTGCAGAAGTGTTGACACTGTTTTTAAAAGCGTTAAAATACCCTTACTGTTATAGTTGAAAAGTCCACATCACTTCAGAAATGACTGAAAAGAAAGCCAGTTATCAAACCAACCTGTTCGTGTGTCAAGTTTTCGTCTTTGATCGGTGGACTCAGCAGGTCAGTCCAGCTTCCTATACAGATTCAGCGACTGATCAGTCAAGCTACAGTACATGGACTCGGGGTAAAGTGAACTGATGCCCCTGATTGATTACACATCACATCAGCAGCAATCAGACTCTGAAAAGCCCCTCCCAAACTCCTCCCAGGCCCGAGGGGCAGGTGGGGAAGGTATTGGAGGTGGTCGGCGCCGGAGGTGCTCCCCAGGCCAGACGCAGGGTGTCAGGTTGGCCGTGTCAGCAGTAAATGATCTCGGGGTCACAGTGGGATGGCATCTGATTCAGATACTGGGACAGCTATCATGGTGGGCTGCTACTACTAAAAAAAAAAAAAGGCAGAGGCTGATCTTTTGTCTCTGTGCCTCAAAAGAACGAAGGTTCACTGTGATCAACTCAGTGATACATCACTGATTTAGTGTAATATTACAAATAATAACGGGCATCTTAAGTGACTACATAATGAAAAATTACCACGTTTGCCACTTAAGTATCCTTTAACCCAACCTCAAGTAACTGTTTTACTGATGAGAGCTGGTTAATCGCTTAATAAGACTACTAGCAAACGAGATATTGAAAGATCGACGGTTACCTGTCGCTGTTTTGTTTGCTTTCACTACATAAATAATTAAATTTCTGACTTAATGTGGAGTCTATAAATCTGTTTTTTCAAGTATTTATTTTCAGATTTTCTTTTTAACTTGTATTTGGAGTATGACATGCAACAAAGGATGGTGGTCATCAGTCCAACTTCCTGATATGGGGTCTGTAGCCTCTATACATGAGGCTCGATTACTAGCTTTAACCATGACTTTAAACCAGGTGGCCAACTAGCTCTCCAAATGAGGAAATCTTAAAGCTAATTATGGCCGTAAGAAAAGATGCAAAGGGGTTGAATATATGCTGTTTTTATGAAATCTAAGATAATATAAGAAGATCCTTATTCATCCCCGAGGGGAAATTTGATGTAGATTGTATAAGTCCAATGACATACCCTGAAGTCCTTTGGAGCTGATCACAGAGACTCTATTATGAGAATAAAATTAGACTTAGGCAAAAGTAGATAAAACCTGTATGAATACAACGGTTTGAAGAAAAAATAGAAAAGACTAAATAATGAGATCAATAAGGATTTGACTCATTGATGACTTTGCAAAATTTATCAAGGCAATACCAAACCACGTTCTGCATGTACTTCAACAGCATGGCTCAGTCGTACAAGAGTCCTGAACTAAACTGACCGACCTGAAGTTCCTGCTTTTCACCTGTCATAAACATTCCATGAATCATGAAATGAAAAGTAACACAAAAGAAGAGTCTGAGTTTGAGTCTGAAATCTAACATCAGGAAAGAATGAGTCAACACTTGACTTTGAAAACTCAAGATTCCGCTCTCTTTGGCTCCCAAATATTGACATAGTGTTGTTGTGAAAGAGGCGATGCAACCCGATGGTAAATGTGCCCCTGTCTTGACTGTATTGAAAAGAGTTGCAAGTATTGAATTTGAAATGAACATGTTTTTCACAAAGCAATCAGGTTTTGTGTTCCAACATTTTTAATCATGTCGTTTTGCTATTTTCAGTCAAATTTGGGCTTTCAGCAGTTTGCAACCCATCAAATTTAGTTTCATTTACATGCCACACAGGGTCCTAATTTTCTGGGGGGATTGGGGTTGTATTTTTAAAATGGAGAAATAAAACAGATCTGATGTAAAATTTAATGTGAAAGATAGTGAAAGTTTTGTCGCAGCTATTAACCACTGTCCAGTGGGTTACTAAAACTCAGAGATGTGGTATGACTCATACTCTTTACTGTTTGTCTTCAATAAAAAAAGAAAAAAAACATCTCCTTGCATATATATTATCTGAATACTGATTCTGTCTTTATTTGGGCTCTGAAATACTCGACAGAAAACGCTTACATGGATCCTTCTCTTCTAAAAGACAGCAATATGAAGAGAAACATATTTTCTGTCCAATCCATTTGTGCTGCTGGTGAAATGTCAGAGCCAGCTCTGAGGAATATGCATGCTGTTGTTGTTGTTGGAGCATTTTTCCCAATCACGATTTCACAAACACACTGTATCGAGCTCCAGCTCGGGTGAAAAAAAAAAAAAAAAAAGCAGGACAGTTTGGGAATAGCCTTGATTTCTGTGAGGAACCAGAGAGAAAGCAGAGTGAGGGGAGGTTGCAGAGAGGGAGGGGAGCCGTCCCTACAGAGGAGGAATGAAACAAATGGATTTGAAATGCTATTTGATGCTATGAGTTTTTTTTAGTGGAGACTGAGAACATGGAGCCTTTCAATGTGCCGGGCTTCTCTACCCAAAGGCTGGCTAGGGGCTCTCGCTTTCAACACAGCCCTCTCAAGCTGTACAGCACAACAGCAGTTCAGATGGGAGCTGAATCCAAGCCGGCAGCTCCTCTTCATCCCCCAGCTAATTACCTGCAGGGTGACCGTATGCTTATTAAAATTCCCCCTAAAAAAAAGTTGTTTTCAATGCTTACAAGGCAGCGAGGAACTAAGGGAGCTCAAAGCAGGGAAACAGACTGCCTTCAAAGTTTTTTCACAAAAACATTTGGGGGGGAAGGGGGAAAATTGTGGAAATGGTCCACAGGGAGTAAAGTGGGGGGGCTGACATTGTGGTAATCTGGTGTTAAATTGGCTGAAATTGTAAAATCAGAACTCAACAAACCAAGTGCAGGAGTTGATGCTGCAGTCAGCTATGATTAGTAGTTGGTTTCTAATGGGGGGAAGCTTCCTACCCTCATCCCTCAGACTTTGAAAAGAGGATCCTGATTTTGTTTGATAACAGAATCCAGTTCTGGTTTCATTACATATCCACCCTTAAAAGAGACCTGTTATACTTCTCACTCTTTGTCAGACTGGAGAGCCTATAGAGTAGCTTTACATGGTTTATAGCCCAGAGAAGTCCTTTTTTATCTCATCCCAGAGCCTCTAAAAGCCTTCCTTTCTGCTGTTTTCAATTATTTTTCAATTATTTTTTAGACTCACTGGATTAAACACCAAATTCCACTTGTAGTTAAGTCTTTTGCTCATAGTGTGTTCGAAGGATTTGAGCTCTTTTATATTTTATCACGGTCTGCAGATTGAATAGACCATTCAATCTTTTACAGCTTTTAACGTCAAGACTCTGGCTTGTATTTTATGATGATATTGAACAATGTCTCTCGTTGTTTAGCCCCATAGTCATTCGCTCAATCGTGTTTGTGCACCACGGGATCATCTCATTGTTGTCATTCTGTCCCTTGGCTTTTCAGACACACACTTAGATATGTTCACCTTCCTCCTCTCCCTGCTCTCCTCTCTCTGTCTCTACCTGCCTAATAGTCTGTGCCACACTTTACTGTTAAAGAAGAGAGGATGGGTGTGCTTCATTTAAGGTATAGGACGCAAGCAGGTGGCACGGTGTCATTTGGACTCAGTTATCATATTTTCATGAAGGAAGGAGGTCATTACCAAAACCAAACTTAAAACCTGACTCAGCTCTACAGTTAGACTCAGCATGCAGGTATTACTTTTCACACAGCTTTGTCGTCTTAAAATGGGCTGAAAATTGAGCCTCCACAGAAAAAGTCTAAGGCCAGCCATTAGCGCCCATTTAGCACAAAGGGTTTCAAACGATCAGTGTGATCTCTTTGTGTTGTCTGGCAGGTTTTTAGCCAAGCTAGGATCCCCCGCTGCTTGAATTTGATTGACATGAACCTCAGATGATTCTAGTTGAAATAAGTTAAAAAAATAAACTCAGACTCTCCCTTTAAAGTGATGACGGCTCATCTCGTTCAAGCCACCTTACAAATGTTGGTTTTGAGTTGAAATCTGTATCATCGCTTCATCAAATCAACACTGTAAGGTTAGACGGTATGGCTGATCCTGAAGAGCAACATACAGGATCGCTCTGCTCCTGTGAAACTTTTTGAACCACCAGGTGCTGCTCAGCAGGCTTAAGACATGAAGCATTTGTTCTATTTAAAGTTCCACTCTTTTACTTTCCCTCTGCCTCCATTGTAAGCGATAAATCCTCCATGGTGGCTAAAATGCTTCCAGCAGCATAAAACTGCAAATGACATTTAAAGGAAATTCCTGTCCTTCTCTGTGCAGGCGGCACACTAAACTCCATGACAAGATTTATTTATCCTAATGAAAAACCTTCTCCACAAAGAGCCTTTCAGAGCGACCCTCCAACCTTACAAAATGTCTGACAACGGTGTTAAACTTATCTCTTCCCAGCTTCTTTATGAAAGAACTGGTGATTTATTACGGGGATCAAAGAAACTGTGGTTTACAATTAATTTCTTGTAATAGTTTTTTAATACCGTGGTTAAAATATGTCCCTTTAGTGATAGGGGCTGCATGAATTAGAATTAATTCCTGTTTAATTGTTCCTATATTTCAGTGGCTGTGATGGCGGCCGGGTTGAGGTAATTTATTTCCTGCGTAGGATGAGAGATGGTCCATGGCCGAGGCTGCCAGGGGAGGAGTGGTTAATTGCAGTAGATTGCCTTATCCCCTTGTAATTATGCCTGTCTCTTCGGAGTTCCCTGGCTCCAAATGGCCAATCGATATTATCAGACTACAGATAAGGTGGAAGAGGTGGAAGCAGGGATGTGGGTCCCAGACCGGACTTTGGATTTATGAAAGGCGGCGGCTAAGGACCACTGATAGTGGGGGCTCTGGGACAAAATCATATTAAAGTCACCGAATAAAATGTCTGCTTTGGTTTGGTACTTCTGGAGGAAGAGATTTGGAATTATTCACTTTGATTAACTTCACCGAACACCCACACAGCACCCAGGAGAGAAGTGTGGCTGCTGTCGTGTCAAACACTTGAAGCTGAATTTGGGCTTACTTTCATTTGGTTGTTTGAAATGAAAGTTTTTATATTTCTTTATTTTTCTATAAGATTTGATGTTTTAAGGGCCTATGACACCCATTCAGAGTATCTTGAGTGACAGTTTGGGCTGACTTGAAACAATGAAGAAATTTCTCAGAAGACCAAAGTCACTTTTTTAATGTTTGTTTAAAATACTTTTCAATACAGTCGAAGAAGTATAGATGTGTTTTAAACATTTACTGTCATGCTTTAGTATTAAAGGGCCTCATCTGAAACAGGCCCAATAAAAAATACATTTCTTTCATTTCAAAGGAAGTTGAGGACAGTCATATATAGTCTGAAATAGGGCTGGGTTGTGATATTTTGTGGTAATCAGAGATTAGATCGGGACTTAGGGCTGGGCGATATGGCCTCAAATCAATATCACAATATATTGAGCAGTTCACCTCGATAACGATGAATGGACGATAACTACTTCACAAGCTGCTCACCCCCTCCCACATTAACTTTGTCTACTTTAGCAGCCGCTACAGCTGCTACAACTTTTGAACTGTCCTCCATCTCCTCGTCTGTCTTTCCCTTTTCCTTACGGACTGGATTGGGTGGAGTCATGTCTCTGACGTAGGACAGCGTCTTAAGGGACATGAGACCAAAGCCTACATACATTTCTGTCATTTCAAAGGAAGTTGAGGACAGTCATATATAGTCTGAAATAGGGCTGGGTTGTGATATTTTGTGGTAATCAGAGATTAGATTGGGAGTTAGGGCTGGGCGATATGGCCTCAAATCAATATCACAATATATTGAGCAGTTCACCTCGATAACGATGAATGGATGATAACTACTTCACAAGCTGCTCACCCCCTCCCACATTAACTTTGTCTACTTTAGCAGCCACTACAGCTGCTACAGCTTTTGAACCGTCCTCCATCTTCTCGTCTGTCTTTCCCTTTTCCTTACAGACTGGATGGGGTGGAGTCATGTCTCTGACGTAGGACAGCATCTTAAGGGACATGAGACCAAAGCCTACTTACACACATCCAGAACTAACTTTTATTTATTCATTTTTTTGACACTGAATGTACCGATATGGGCAAAATGATGACGTTGGTTATGTCATAAATTTCAGTATGGGTAAATTTTTGGTTTACCGCCCTACTGGGAGTTTCCAAACTTTGCCATACTAAGGAAACCTCTCACACCATTAAGCTTTGGTGGGGATCCTCCTTGCACTTTCTTTTTACATTTCTTGTACATTACATTACACTACATTAGATTAGATGGATATTTATTGATTCTTTGGGAAAGTTCTTTCAGGGAATTTAAAAATTACTGTGTCTACTACCAAAACTTAAAAATAACACTGAATGACGTATTCACTGATTTTTTGTTAACAGCCTCTAATCGCGTCATTGAAATTCATTCACGGTGTATTGTAAGCAGTCTAAAAACATTCAGTTATTCAATCAGAACAGATCCATTGCTGAAGTACACAGCTTCAAGCCTTGGGTTAGAGTGTAGATACGACTGGTCAAATATCACTCCAATACAAGTGTAGGTTGCTCAGTCAATAATTACTCAGGTACTAGATTACTTTCTTTAGAAAAACTGAAGTATTCAAACTACATTGAAACTCACTTGCTGCAGATTTCTGTCTCTACAAAGTAACAACCAACACTGAATTTAAAAAAAATGCTACTCAGGCTGCATCTACATGTATACAGTAATTTTTAAAAACCTATAAAAACCCCCGTCTACACCTGAGATACTGTTGGCTTGAGTTCGAGTACAGCCTGGGTATCCTTTTATGTCACTCCTGGCTCTTCTCCATTTCTTGCTTGGTCTACCTTTTAAATAGTGGCACAAAACGCCTAAAAATGATACAAAAAGGAGGAAAAGGCTCCTGAGCAGGCCAGCCAAGTAGCTGTGGTGACACTGTTAGATCAGTCTGTCTTGTCAAAACGCCACAGAAGACCGCTGTGTGGGCAGCGTGTGTATTGAACATTCAGAGCGAGCAGCAATTGTAAACTGTGTTTGTTTAACTCTTGGAAAAAAAAAATGGAAAGAAAAAATCCTTTTTGAAAACCATCTGTAGACAGAGCCTAAGTTTAGGATCCATTGTAGTCTAGATAAACTGACACATTGGTTCGAGTAGTTATAGGGGACTTTCTACAGATTGGACTTGGACTCCTTAGGTTCTCCTCTTGAGCCTCCCTTTATTGAACATGTGATGAACAGAGTCTATGAGGAGCCAACGGGTCTGTAGCATCAAGCAGTGACAGCTCAGTCAGACTCATTGGGCTTCATGTCAACCCAGCAGGGTCAGGAGGAAATGATCGCAGTGCGGAGGTCAATATGACACAGAGGGAGGCAAATATTCAAGAGCAGCGCGTGGTCACGTCTCACTGTTGTGCTATCAATCTAGCTGGGGCTCTCTGGTCAATGGCAAATTGTAGAAAGGTGTGTGTATTTGTGTGTGTGTGTGTAGTAGTAGTAGGGGGTCGACCAAAGACAGAAAGATTGGAGAGAACGAGAGGGATCAATCGTGCAGAGGTATCCTATTGACGGAGCTGTGGCGGTATGGAGAGGCTTTCACTCATAGGCCACACTCCTGCACACAAACACTCATTCAAACACACAAATCTATGTTCTTAACCAACCGGCTTAATGAACGCGCTCCAAAAAGTTCACCTCGATGCGCCTTCAGAGTGAACTTGAGAGTTGAACAGAGTGCTCTCAGAAGTCTTAGAGGACACACTGATATCAAATATCTTTGAGCGGCTAACTTGGCCTCTGGGTAGCTCACCCTTTGCCTCCCAACGCTCTTATCTTTCCTTTTACTTTCTTTAAATGATCTGTAGAGTTTTGGTTCTCTGTAGTGTGTCATTTAAATGTAAGGGTCCCCTGATTGATAACATGAATATCAACTCTGCTCTGACCTAAATGTAAGAAGCTTTAAGCTTTTCTGTATAAAACTAAGCCCGTCAAAAGTGTTAAAAACAACAGTCATACCTGAGGAATTGTCAAAAACTATTTCACTTTTATTTTCTTCCACTCATCAGGCTGTGGTCTATATGAGAAATATCGCATCTTTCCACACATAGACAGTGTCACTCTGGGGTGTATTGACTGTCAGTTTATTTTTGGAGGATTTACATCCCCTCTGCTCGCTCTGCTCCTCACTGTCACAGGTGCACACACACTGTGCTGTGGAGTACACTCATTACGTCCCCGCTTGTTTTGCGATCTCTCTCGTTAAATATCATCCTCTGCTGTTGTTTTACTACAGCTGTCATGTGGAAATGTTATCACACCGGTTTAAATTGCTCTGATTGCGACATAATTAACTAAATTTGCTCCTGACGTGATGCTGCTGCTGTAGAATTAGATTGCATGTGAAAATAGATGAAAACTGAGCAGTTTGCGTTGAGGAAACACGAATTAAAAGT
Organism: Xyrichtys novacula; assembly: GCA_962446985.1. NCBI lineage: Eukaryota > Metazoa > Chordata > Actinopteri > Labriformes > Labridae > Xyrichtys > Xyrichtys novacula. The sequence continues at coordinate 13,308,777 of OY660882.1, read as the reverse complement.
TTATTTTTTGGGTAAACAAATTGGATAAATAAATGTCTAAAGATAAACACTCATTGGCCACACTAACTCAATTGCTTGTTAACACAAATTAGCCAATCATGTGGCAGCAATGCAGTGCATTTAGGCATGTAGACGACTTGCTGAAGTTTAAACTGAGCATCAGAATGAGGAAGAAAGAGGATATAAGTGACTTTGAATGTGGCATGTTGGTTTCCTTTGGCAACCTAGAAGAGGCAGTAGTCCCGCCGTCATAAATCCCCTTAAAGTGATAGACAGCTTCATAAAATTTGTCCATGTTTTCTCCAAAGAACTACAATCCAATGAAACCTAATCTGGTAATAACCGCTTCCGTAATGTCCAGAGCAGCCACAATCTTCTACGCCATCCGAACCAACTTCCAACCAATCATATATAGAGTGACGTCATAAATCGGTTCCCTGAGCACATCTGGTACCTTCACCTCAATGATTGTTTTTCAGGCAAAATTTTGTTTTATTTGTAAATTTTGAATCAAAATGACATTATAAATAAAGCTGACACACTTGAATCAGACACTGTGACTGTGAACCATTTGACAGGAGGATGAGCCGAGTCGCCTTCTTAACTTCTTATCAAAACATGTCTGCTGTCAGCTTTTCAGTAACTTAAACGTAATATTCCTGGTAGCAAAACGGCATAAACATCTTCAGTGCTAATAGTTAAAATGTAAACTATACATTATAGATGTTGCACTGTAGATAAATCCCTGTGTAATAAAGCAAATCATTAAGTCCACACTATAAAATGTGTGTACAAGTTTATTGAGTTATGATTCAAGCAGTCAGGAAACTTGTAGTCATCATTGCTATTTCGTGACTTTTAAAGTAGAATTTCTCTCAGGGAAAAAGGACGTTATTCTGTACTTAACAGCATCAACCTGCTTCTCACAACATTTACAATTCAAAAGGTTTAGACATGTCTGTCTGCTCTGGCAGCTTTAGCAGACCTGCTCTTCTCTTCTTCTTTGGAAAAACGCAGGAAAAAGTGCATTAGTGCTGCTGATTGCTCTCAGTTACATTTAAGCATTTTCTATAAACTCTGAGGCTTTATAAAACTCCTCCATATTAAGGCCTGCAGTCTGAACAGACAAGGACAAAGCACCCGGCTTTTATAACCGAATAACCCTCCACAGAACTCAACCCACTCACACGATTCCACAATCATCTCCATTACCACTCTCCAGCAGTTAATTGACTTCTAGTCACATTTGCTTTAGTGTTAAGGCTCCTTTCTGAAGAAGGGGGGGTCCACAGCTCTTTGAAGTGGCTGCAGGTCTGGATTTAAAAGCCTTCAGCTTCTCCGCCGCTGATTGAGAGTCGGCTTCTGTCGGGGTCGGGGTGGGAGGTGGAGGCAGGAGTTGCGTCGGAAGCTGCCGCTGCCTTTATCACTGGGCCTCCTACAAAGAGCAGATAGGGTTTTCTGATAATAAGAGGGTGGTTGGAATGAAAAAAAGAGGAGAGATAGATGTGTCACAGAGCAGTGCAGAGCAGTTGAGAGAGGAGCGGCTGCTATGCACCGAGGCGAGGTTGAGGGGCTCTGCAGTTGTCAGTGATGCCATACGACAGACAGTAATTTTCTTGCACAGTGTCTCCATCTGAGGTGACACAAAGGGGATAAAGAAGAGAGAGAGCGAGACAGATATACTTAGAGCAATCAAAGACCTGTTGGACCCCATGCTGGGTCCAGTGTGGTGGATGGAATAGCTAGTAGTGAGAGTGAATGGTTGGAGAGCTGTGTGTATATTTGTGATGAATATGAGCATTCAGTTCATATCTTTGAATCTTTTCAGCTCAAGGAGGAATTCTTAAACCTTTGGTCACCCATATCTATAAAAAAAAACTTCTGAACTAGGATATTTATGATAGATAAACAAACTGTTATCTACTGTCTTGCCAATTTGGGTCCCTGTGAGACACTACATTTTTCTTTTGGATCCAGTTTGGTAAGTTTGGTAACTTCCTGCAGTACACCAGTGGTTAAATAAAGCTGAGCTCTGGGGCAAAGATGAGTATTGCCTCTTCTCAGTAGAAGATTGTGGGTTCAAATCCAGAACAGGACCTTTCCATGTGAGGCAGGAATATAATGCTTAATTCACACTGCAGCCTGAGCCCAGCTTTTGAAGCAAGGCAGTGAAATGGTGAAATAAAAAGAAGTGAATGAGTACTGTGGTGTGGTGGTTTGTTTGTACTGCTATCTTGGCTTAAGTAGTAAGCGATTCAAATCCCAGCTTTTGACTTTCTATGACGGAGATGTGTAACCCCAAATTTCTACCGCATTCGGAACGGCGGCAAAAAGGCTACGGCACTGATCACCGCTGAACGTTTCCATTCAAGTTAATGTGTCAAATTCCACAAATTCCGCTTCTTTCAGGCCCCCTGTGGTTCAGCGGGCTTTGCAGACGATCACCAGAGTTCTGGTTTTTCTGGACGCTGCAGCATGCCCCATAAATTCAGCACAGATTAGCCCATACGGGAAAGGAATTCGGGCACAGATACAAAATAAAACATCCGGCGTCTTTTCAAAATAAAACACTGTGTTTCAGGCGGATCATATTTCACACCATGCAAACGGGCGGGGACGAACAAGTCAAAGGTTTTTCAGACTTCATTTCACCTTGTTGACACCATGGATGAGGAGATGCTGATTCTGGGAATCCAAAATCACAGAATAATATTGCACTTACCCATGGTTAATTCCCAATCTCCACAAAAGTGTCTGATTTACTGGTCTGAACAGAGTGGATTTCCTCCTCTTGAAGGACACAATGTACTGCTTATATGTTTATGTGGCTGTCTTTATAGAGACAACTCGTTATCGCATGATTGCATGTGAATTCAGGGGGGGTCTTGTGAGTCCTCACAATTCCCACCGTCCGAAATTTGCCACGAAATTCACCTCCCAAATGCATCCAGTAGGAATTGGTGACGGCAAAAATTGCCGCCATTCCACATGGGTTGGAAATTTGGGGTAATCTTGTCCTGACTCTGCAATCAGAGCTGTGTTTTGAGGCAATCATCCAGAAATGGTCAGAGCTGTCAACCCGAAGTGACATCGCCCTGGGTTTGAAACCTAATTTGGTGCTTTGCTCACATGGAAATCTGATCTTAGCTCTTTAAATACATAACCAAACAAAACCTAAAAAGGTGTCTATGGCCAGGAAAGTCTGTGGCAGAAGGGTTCGAGCTGCTGCCCATAAGGGAAATGGAAGGTCTGGGTTCAAATCCATGTGGAACAGAGACTGCTTTCCCCACACTGTCATCTTAACCAAGCCTTTAAATAGCTTCAGTGAAACTGCTTACTGTCTGGGAAGACTTTAAGGACAGGCTGAGGCAAGAAGGCCCATAGTATGATCGTTGGAGGTCCTCCTTTTGTATGAAGTGGTCCTATAGGTTCGAATCCAGTCTAGGGAAAGAAGAGGTTGAAGCAAGGTAATGCAAGTTGGAAGAAAGAGAAAGTTGGAACAATAAGTTAGAGATGAGGAGAAAAGAGAAGGAAAGATAATAATTAACATCCCCCTGAGATGGTGGAGAGTTTGTTTTTGTTTGTTTCTAATAGTCTCAATTTTGCTGCATGCAGTTAAGTGCATCTTAGTTAGTTTTGAAAACCTCAGTATAAACCAAATATAAGTTCACCAAACTACCAATAACTAGTTGGTGGATTGAAGTAGCATTTTTTTTTCAGTGAAGTTACTTTCCCTTTCAGCCATGCCTTTAGCTGTATCTACAGTCATATCATCAATACATCACCACCGAGGAGTATCATTAATATCGTAGTATGACAGATTTTACAGCTTTAACCTTCACACCCATACTCTGTGTGTTTCACTGCAAAGAGCACTCTCACTCTCTCTCCTGTCTGCTGTACCATTAGATATACAGACTGTGATGCTGAATGCTCTAATATTCCTGCCGATGTGAGGGTTTACCTTAAAAGAGTGAGTGTGAAAGTGTGTGTGTGTGTGTGTGCGTGTGTGTGTGTGTGTGTGTGTGTCCGGCCTGGTGTGGAGGGTGTCTCTGTGGCCCTGGCCTCGTTAAGCACAGAGCAATAATGGATGTCAACAGGCTGGCCTCTTCTTACTGTGTCAACATTAATCACCAGGCCTGGACGCCACCGCCCCACACCGCTCCTCTTAATATTCACAACACACACACATACACACACACACACACACACACACACACTCCACCCCAGCCAGCCAGCAGGCCAGCCACACACACACATACACAAACACGCTGAGACACACTGACTACAGGCTTTTGTTTCTCACCTTTGCTCCTCTCCTACCACCTCTCCTCGTCCTTTCACTCTACTGTCTCTCCACCTCTCTCTCTCCTCCTATCTCACTCCTTCATATTTGACAGATCCTTGGCTCTGCCTCGTCTTCTGCACTGCCCTGGTCTGTGCCCCCTCTCCACCAACCAGTTAATCACCGCTGCTAATTACAAGCCCCGACATCGCACAACCAATGCAAATGAGTTATATTTTACAGAGGGGAGACTAGTACTGCACCCAGGCACGTACGTTTTGACTTTCATGTTTTTGGAGACTGAAATGAAATTTGGGGTCATGTATTGAAACATAGATGTAAGCCTTTCATCTGGATTTGTACTGTTTATTAATTGATTTAGGAAACCTGGACATAAAACAAGTGTGTGGGTTTGATAAATGTACTGTTAAAGGGATACTCCAGTGTAAAACTAAATTAGGGTCAAACACACTTTAATACTGAGTTAGACATCCCCTTGAGAGATGAATGTTGCAGACTGCTTGCTTCTCTATACCAACTTCAGCAAAGACCGCACAATAGAAATACACAGTGGTCTACATCTCCACGCACAAACCTCAACCAAAAAGCCACTCTATAGCCACAAATAATGCTCAGAACAGCACCTAACTTTATCAACAGTACATATAGGGTCCCAGCAATAGCACTAGCCACCAAACATCTTTTGTGGGGGGAGCTTGTTTGTTGGGGGAACCCTGACAAGTAGATCACAGGGTGCAGCGGAGTTTCGCAGCTCAAGGAAGAACATTTGTTATTATTATTAGTTCATGGAAATGCATTCAGACCAAGAGGCTAAGGCAGAAGAACACCGAGACTGCAGTGCAAAAGGATTGTTATGATGATTATTGCTTCAAAGAAATTATCTGCTGTTTAGTTTCTTTGCTAAAGAAATCAGGCAAAACTAAAAAGATGTTTGGTGGCTAGTGCTGCGGCTGGGACCCTATATGTACTGTTGATGAAGGTAGGTGCTGTTCTGAGCTTTATTTGTGGCTACAGAGTGGCTTTTTGGTTGAGGTTTGCGCATGGAGACGTAGACCGCTGTGTATTGCTATCGTGCGGTGGTTGTTAAAGTTGGTATAACTAAAGAAGCAAGAGGTCAGCAACATTCATCTCTCAAGGGGGTGTCTAACTCAGTGTTACAGTGTGTTTGACCCTAACTTAATTTTACGTCAGAATATCCCTTTAATAATAGAACTGTTTGTTTGCTGGCACTCTGCTGTCTAACCGCATATTCTTGAGGTGTCAGAGGCTGAGAAATAAGGCAACACATTTGGAGTTGTTGACATTTCATCACAGATTTTTGAAAAGATTTAGTTTAATTAAACAGAACTTTAGGATCAAGATGGTACAACTTACAGTGTTTTATTAATTCAGCATGTTTAGACATTAATTCAAAGTAACTGTGAGTGTGAGTGCCTGATGAGCCTTGGGCACTGAGGTCTGTTAACAGCAGGCTGATGGAGATTCTTGGCATTCAGGGGTCTGTGGAGCCAGCATTAACCCCAGTAAGGGGCCTTGCCTGGGGATTAATGAACCTCGAGCTTGGCCCTGACGTCAACCTTAATTGTTTTTGCAGCTTTAAAGACCTCTGCTTTACCTCCTCTCCTCATCTTATCTCTCCTTTTCTTTATTCTCTCCTTCTGTCCTCATCCCCCTATCTTTCCTCACTTGTTTCCTCTCCCTTTCTGACTTTTTCCCTCTCCTATATGCTCTCCTCCTCTGTTCTTAACCTTTACTTTAAGGACCCCTTGTTTCCCCCTCTTCTCTACCTGCTTTATTTATTCTCGTTTCCCTTCATATGTCCTTTCCTCTTCTCTCCTTGTGATTTGCCTTTACTATCCTTGTTCCTCTCTTGTGTCCACTTTTCTCTTCATTCCCTCCCATCTCCTAACCTAGCCTTGTTTTCTTTCTCCTCCTTTCCTGGTCTCATCCTGCTCTTGGCTCATCTCCTGTTCTTTCTTCCTCTTCAACTTCTCTCATCTTCTTGTGTCCTCACCTATCCTTGTTTTCTCCTGCTTCCTTGTTCAATTACATTTCCTCTCCCCTATTTTGTTTCATCTCATTTCCTTCCCTCTTTCTCATCACCTTTCCTTTCCCTCCTCCTTTTCTTTTCAACTTTCCTATTCCCCCTCCTTTTCCCTCCTGCCCCCCCCCTTTTTTGTTACCTCTCATATTTCCCCTCCTTTTCTCATCACCACTCCTATTCCCTCTATTTCCTTGTCACTACTCTTATTTCTATTCCCACTCCCTTTCTTGTCACCTCTCCTTTTCCCCCTCCTGTTCTCCCATTATCTGCTCTCACCTCCTTTTCTCATCATTTCCACTCCTTTCCCCATTTTTCATTCCTCTTCTATCCCTTTTATTTACTTTTCTTCCCTCTTCTCTCCAGCCTTCTTGTTTTCTTTTCTCTCTATCTCTCTCCCAGTTTTCTTGTTTCCTTTCCTTATCTCCTCTCTCCCACTTTCTTATTTCATTTAATTTTCTCCTCTCTCCCCATCTTTTCCTTCCCCCTCCACCTTTTTGTTTCCTTTCCTTTCCTCTTCTCTCCTTTGTTTCCTTTTCATTCCTCATCTCTTCCCCCTTTCCTGTTTCCTTCCTCTGTCTCTTTTCCCCTTATTGCTTTCTGTTTTCTCCTGTTTCCTTTTACTCCCTTTCACTCTTGTTTCGTTTCCTTCTATCCTTACCCCCTTCTTTTTCTCCTCCTTTTTTGTTTTATTTGCTCTTCTTTCTCTTTCTCTGCTTCTCTTCATTCCTCTCCTTTTCTCTACTTTTTGACCCCTCCTTGTATTTTCTCTCCTGCTCTCCGCTGAGTGTTTTTATTCACTCTGTACAGAGGATTGATGAATTGGTTTTGCTGGTGTTCATTTTAAAGCTGGGAAAGTGAGCGGAGTTTCTGTGGTTTCTCACAGCGCTGGCTGATCTCTCTCTCTGTATCTCTCTCCATCATGCTGGCTCTGTGTGTGCACTCAGGCTTGCTGCTCTGCCTGTAGAATATGGAGGTTGATAATATCTCTGAGGATGAGTTATGTTGATATGGTCAGCATCTTACTGTTTGGCCACTGGCATACACACACTCACAAACACACACAGCCCACGCCTGTCTGCTTTCAGAGGGAAACACTCTCACACACACACACACACACACACACACACACACACACACACACACACACACACACACACACACACACACATAATGCTCTCTCTGTCCCTAACAGGACAGTGAATTGCTGTGATGGGGTTCACTTCCAAACCCACAGGCTAAACAGAAACATAATGATATGACCAGGTTACACACAATTGCTCTGCTTATTGTTTCTATGTGCTCATAAAAGTCATCCAAGTGCAGACAGACTGAGTCAAGCCTGAGGACCTTGAGAGTACTGTAACAGTCCGCTGAAGCCAGTTAAGACCCCGGAGGAGAGGTAGCTTTAGGTTAGATATCAGATTGGTTGGTACCACTTGGAGCTCAGGTCTGGATCCAGCTAAGTGGCAACCTCTTAAAGACAGAACGAATATCATGTTTTTCTTGTTTTCTACATGTTCATTTGGCATTTTTGTGACGCTACAGGACATATCAAGAGAAAAGTAAATGCGAAACTGCTTTTCTGAGTGCTTCTGCCTTCAAATTACTGTGAATTCCTGACAGACCCAAATGGCAGGATCAGACACAGTGAGATTTCTTATGTCACAAATCCAAGCTCCGCCCCCGGAGCCTCGCTATGCAGGCCAGACTCGTAGAAGTAGAGAGGAGGATCGCGGAACAAGTACGTGTGTTGGCGGATTGCAATGCTCGTAAGAAAACTAATTGTGATACCAAGTTTCATCATGCCCCTAAAGACATTAGTGTCCGAGAAGCTGATTAGCTCCTATGTTACCTGCTACTTCTACTACACTGGCAATGTTACGTTGCAAGCTAGCTCAAAGAGGAGTGTGCAGAACAGCGCTGTCTCCGCTCATGACTCAGAGGTGAATTGCTAATGAGCTCCTGGAGCTCTGCAGAAGAAAAGCCCTTGAAAATGACACAGCTGAAGTGATTTTGGCTAAAAACTTCATAATCACAATATAAAGACCACTATGAACACTTCAAGTAGTTAAAAAAGCGATTTGAGTGGGACTTTAAGTAAATGCAAAAAAGTTAAAACCTGCAGTTCCTCAAGTATCCACTTGAAGGCTGGCTCAGAAAGCTCCTCTGGCCTCAGGCAATGGGGAACTGGTTCATAACATGATTGTTGTTTTTACAGCCCATTTCTCTATTTGTGCACAGTGTACTGCATTTGGAATATTCTAGGCCCCACAAAATTTGGACTGTTAAAAGACTTGACGAGACTGACAGGTGCTAGGGTGTTGCACAAACCTGTTTGCCTTGTCTATCAGCATCTTTTGTGGACCTCTTGCAGCCATTCAAGTAGGGTCTCCCCACTGTTTTCCCCAGTCTGACATCTCTGGACAGGTGGGCACATTGTAGCTGTTTGCCAGCCAATGACACCTCTTTGCCCCTTGCTGGGTCGCCCAAATGTTAGATTAGTATTTCCATGACTGAAACTGCTAACACTAGACGTCAGAGCCTCTCATAATCACAAACCAAAGGATGACAAAAAAAAAACATCACATCCAGAAGTTATGAATCCCCACGTTGTATAAAATGAATAAAAATGTTAGGTTTGATGTCAGTTTGACCCAGATAGATACGATTATTCTGAGATAGTAAAACTGTTAGATGAGAGTGGTACATCCATCTTGAACACACATCCACACCCCGAAGATTTGCACAATTAAAGACTTGAGCGCCTGCAGTCCATCTTTCAGATACACGATGAAGCTATTATTAGTCCAAATATATCAGAGAGCTCCAATTCATAGGCTAAATGTTCATAAAAAATCGCTCATGCTCATTATTATAGATCCGTGTCAGTTGTAAGTTTGTGAAAAACAGATTTTTTTTGCGTTAGAGTTTTGATTTTGAAACCATTCAGTCATGATTATTCAGGTTGGCTGAATTAACCCTCAGTGTCTTAAAGAATCATGGTGCATTCAACCTTCATTGTGAGTTATATTTGTGGTTTTATTCTTGGTTATAGAGCCAGAGTCAGCCTGTCCTCTCCTTTCCCAGCATGCTGAAATGAACTCTGAACACTTCAGAACCAGTTTAGAGAAACTGAGGCTACTGGGACTGCTGTTTGGACCTGAGAAACAAACTGAGTGTGACAAGCTTCAGAGGTCTTTGGAAAATAGTTGGAGCGTATTGTCCTGAAGTGCCTCCTCATGTTTTACTCTTCTTTTCACACAAGGACGGGCAAAGTTTTGATGTGACCACCCAGGCAGCAGAGCAGGCTCTAAGATAAATCTCCTCAATCCACCGGCACATACAAGCTGAAAAACACTCAGTACACCTTTGACGTAGAATGGGGAATGCTGTAATGTCAGAGAAGTGAAAGTACAAGGATAACTTTTTGAAGATCTGCCAGCTGTGGTTTGACTTGGTAGCCATCTAACTACTTGAAAACCAATTTCACATAGCAGTAGTGCTAATTTTAGCATTCAAGTAATAACGCCTCTTTACAAATGCTGAGTATCTTGGTCAGTGTTTAATTGGTGAGTGAACCTGTACAATAGTTGTTGCTCCAGTTGAACTGCATTTTGTATGTTAGACATTGTGTATCACCCTGAAGGGATTATAATTTTCATACCATCTAGGGAAACTGTTATATACTTGATATATAATTTTATACTTTAAAGCTTATATACAAGTTAACCCACAGTTACTTTACCCTCAATAGGTTTGAACAATGATAAACAGGGACAAACACATGAGACATTTCTTCATAGTGTGTAAAAGTAGATCCCATGCATACAGGTTTCAGTCATCTCAGCAGCCGATGAACTGCTCACCGGTCACATCTTCTGCTTGTGTTTTTACAGCATGTGGAGGCATAGACGATGCATTGAATCAGGTTGTGCAAACAGAAGAGATACATCAGATGATTCTCATTTTGTTCCACATTGAGTAACTTTTTAGTTACTGTCCTGCTCATTTTAACTTACACTCATTATGGAAATAGATCAACAAATTTCAGTCATGCAGGTTCAGTGGGAATGAACACAGCAGCCACTTACCCGGGAATCCCACTGGATCCTGTGGGTTTTACCTGTTAGACTAACAGTAACAATGGCGGTGCAGGATAAGTAAACTCTTTTTTTTTTTTTTCAAAATGTAGAATGTAGTATTTTATGTTTCTTTTTGTACAGCATAAGTCTAAAATATAACAATGCTAACTCCTGCTGTGAACACCACCCCATGTTAAGACTAATCCAGAGACATTCTGGGTAAAATTTGAGGTTTGGGTGACAAGTCAATTTCCCTCACTGCCATCAAAAAAGTACTTTTTCTTTTTTTTTTTTTCAGACGGTGCCTTGCTTTGTTGAGACCGTGTGTCAATGATTGAAAAGATCCCTTGTTGGTTGTCCGTTGACCTTATTTCAATAGTACCCACATTCATATCTAACTCCTGGTAGCACAGCTCCATCAGGGTGTTATGAAGAAGTAGTTATTTCACTTATTTTTGTGAGACCACTCAGTTTGAGGGCTTTTTTGGCAGCACGACTCTTACCGTTGAGTTCTTTTCATTCTCCGTACTGCCCTCCATGTTCAAGGCTGTTAAATATGTGCTTCTTGCAACAATTATTTGAGGGAATGAGTGTGTGGGATGCAGATTTGGATGTAGGATTTCAATAATCATCAAGTCTGTTTGCCAAAAGCAGCTGCCTTTATCCCCTTTATCCTATTCAGGTCTACTCCCATGCGTTTTCTGATTGCTGAATGACAGTTCATGGGGAGGTCAGGAATCATTAAAGCGTCTTCCAGCTTCTCCTCTATATTTTTGTCACTCTTTGCTTTTTATTATATTTTGGAGACAGCCTGTGCCTAACAGCTTCTCTGCACGTCTCGGTATTTTCAGCTTGACTCATGCGCTGTGAACAAGGTCAAAAGTATTATAAATCAATTCTAAAATACACAAGGTTGTCAATAAAGAATCCCAAACACACACAATGACGTTCCACTCCTTTTCCTTTTTGTTAAGTACATCTAAATTGTTATCGCCCTGGAAGGACAATTTATTCTCCACATTACAAAGCACATAGAGAGACAATAGCCCCACAGACAGAACATAAACAACACAGCTCGTTCTGACATGGAAAATGTCCCATCCGATGCTCCTATATCCTCCATCACAGTCAAATGATCCCCATAGTTTAAACCACCACAAGCACTGAGTGATGGCTTTACTTCTATACAACTGTTTTATAGAGCTATTGAAACTACATTATGACTCTCCCCTGAGGGAGAGACACAGAGGTAGGACCTGTGGTGAAAACTGCATGCCGGGCGTTCATTGTATGTGTAAACTCACTTGCACTAATGAGATGACAGTCTGTTTAATGTCTAAAGTTGCTGTGCAGAGACGTTTGCATTGTGTGTCTATGCAGGGTATTTAGATTTGATTGTTGCAGTCATTGACCTTGTCCACGAGGCCCGTCTAGACTCATCGCCCACTCTCTTCTGCTTCTCCACACAGTTCATTAGGTGCTGATCGCCCGCTTTTGTTTGCTCAGCAATGAGTGTACAGTAATAAGAAATTTCCAGCCACAGCTCAGTTGTAATTGGCACTTAAGCACAGACTGTAACTATAAGTGTAAAAAAAAAAATCAGTTAAGCATGGCATTAGAATAGTGTAATAACACTCAGATGACGTTATCCATCTTTAACAATGTGATTTTAATCCACTTATTGTCCTTTATAAAAAGTTACTTTACAGAAAAGGTGACTTTATTTGTACAATAATTATAGTTCCTGTGAGGATTTTTTATTTGGTTTTAAAACAGGTTGAATTAAAATCTGCTGCCTCTACTTGAGCTAGAAAAGCTACAGATAATAGTTTTTGACTTGTTTTATAATGAAAATAAGAACAAGAGCCAGTTGTTTCAGTGTCTAAACAAAGATTAGCTATTTGAGGTGTCTCAAAAACACAAAAAATGAAACTGTAACTCTGTTTCACTAAACGCAGAGTCAAGTATTTTTCAATTTTCTTTAATTATACAATACAGTATCTTATCATATGATACCATATGATAAGATACAATACAATATCAAACAAAACCATACAATACTTTATTATACAGTAAAATATTATACAATATTGTACCTTACCATATAGTATGATACAATATGAATGAATAAGATACAATACAAGATATCTTAGGATATTATATGATATAATGCAAAATGGTGCATGGTTTTTACTATATGGTACAATACAATATGGGACTATATGATAAGCTATGATACAATTTGATATGATGTAGTATGATATTGTATGATATGATATGATGCAATAAGATACAATTCAATGTGGTAAAACACAATACAGTACAATATACAGTATGATAAGATACAATGAGATATGGTCGGGTATGATAAGATAATGGTATACTTTATTGTCTTATCTTTCTTAAACGTAAGTCCTGCTTATGCTCAGCTGCATCCACATTAGTACCAATCAGTACAACTAATGATTGAAACAATGTTAAAAACTGAAAATAACCCATAGTTAAACTGAGAACACATCCCAATGTCACCACATCAATCAGGCAACACAGATTGCATATTACCTACAACCATCTCCTACCTAAAACAGAAATGGGACAGTAAACAACCTTAAAGTGGTCAAACACTTTGAAACAAAACTCTGCAAAACAAATTATTATGTTTGCCTTATTCAAGGTAAACTAAATGATGCTCCAAAAGCGCACTTCAAGCTTCATGAAGAGATTTATGTCCGAAGTCTAAAATATCACATTATTATTTTTCATGTTTCATTCCCTTCATGGTTGTGAAGGCATTACACCTGGGCATAATTTACCTCACTTGTTGTGCATCTAAAGTTGTGGTGGTATGCAGACCAAGCAGATGATGAGGTTTGAATACTTCCTCTTGACATCCTTCTTGTTGTCTGTTAAGTTTTATGACCATCATCCTGACAGGTTAGTTCTCCTCCCCCTGCAGGCTCTACCAAAGCACTTTCTCTCACCTTTATCAAACAGAGTGTTTCAAGAGTAGTCAAGAGTGTTTGACATGCACGATCTCAGCTTTTATGATTTATGTGGGAAACTCCAGACAACTCAAAGACCTGGCTCTCCAGACGCTGGCCGTGGTCCATGTAAGAAAGGAAATGTGATGTATGTGACAGCAGTAACCGTGTCAGCCTGACCCTCCCAGTGTTCAGACACAGCCGACTCCTCTGACCTGACTGTCGACTTATTTATGTGAGAAAATGTGACCACGTTCATGAGTTCCCCATGGTCTCTCTCTTTAATTAAAACGTCAATCAAGCCCCATGACAAGATCGACTGGTGCAAGTCACTGGTGTGTAGCTCTGTCCCTATGTGTGTATGTGTGTGTGCTTGTGTGTTTCTAATTAACCAGTCAGTCTCTGTTGTGAGACTGACATGAGGTACACAGGCTTGAAATGCTGATTAGGAAGGTGACAGGGCTGGATGTTGATGGTGTCATCTCAAAGACACTAAAAACACACAAGTCCACGTCACACCCAACTCACATGGGACTAGGGGCTGCACGATTAATCGATTTTAAATCGTAATCGGATTATTTGATTTTGACGGTGTTAAAAAAATGATAATCATTAAATCGATTTTCCAGGCCACCGTAGGCTCCCCCCTCCTGTGAGAGCGCTCCCCAGTTCCCACACACACCAGTGTAAACAAACATGGTGTTCGCAAAAGAAGGCGATAATTCTGTGGCTAAAAGGAGAATAGCAGGTCAGTCATGTGGAATTGGGACAGCTTTGCAGTTTCAGATGAAGAGCAATCCAGTCCCCATGGCACTGTCTGTCTGAAGGCTGTATCAACCCGTCCACACGAAAACAAATTCAGGAATTAATACGAAAGTTATTCGTTGTATTGGTGTTTCATCTAGATGGAAACGGCGTTTTGGCTAACTGTAAATGGTACTTTTTCAAATGAGTGCATAAATCCATAAACGACTACCATTTAATCTCCGATAGGACGCCTATCTGCATCTCTAGAAATGATTATGTGACACACGACTTAACTCTTTTATGGCGCCTGCACGTGTCCAGCCCAAACAACCTTTATACGCATGCTCTGTACTCTTCATCTGTCTTTTGTCCGTTTTCTCTGCAGTATTATAGCACCACTTACTGGCTTGGCATATGCCCAACATCGATTTCAGTGGTTTTGATTTGAGAGATTATAGAAAAACATTTTTTAAAGTGAAGTTTGGTGAAGTTGTCACCGAATAAAAAATTAAAATCTAAAATCGAGTTTTTAGAAAAAAGAACCTGGATTTTATTTTTGGCCAAAATCGTGCAGCCCTACATGGGACTGATATTACCTGGGCATCAAATTCTTAACACATTGAAACACATGCTAAATCTTGAAGTCATAGGTTTATAGAGCTGTGAGAAAATATGCACCAGCTTTGTGTAACCTCAACTTTAAAGGTTTAACAACAGTGTGAGTAAGACTAAAGGTATTTTTCATCTAAACCAAATAGTCACTATACTCAACAGTGCACTGAGAAGCTTATTCCCCTAGGATTTTAAAAGTCCAGGTGAAACTAGTCCTTACGTCTAGAGTAGAGCCCCACTCTGGTTATCTACCTGACACAACATGTGACATAAACTCCTCAAGTGTGCCCTTACAGCAGCTCCGCTTGTCATGGCACTAACACAAATTTCAGGCCATATTATAACCTGTGTATTTGACTCCCATACGCTCAGTCACACGTCTGCCTAACAGGCCGTCAAAAAGCAGAGGTGAATGGAACAAAGATGTGTTCTGAGCGTGACGATCAGCTCCCCCTGTCTGACCATCTGCAGCGGGCCGAGCTCAGCAGGAGGACAGGGAAATGAGGTCAGCTCAGCTTTTGAAGCTGGCGAGCTGCAGGCAGACGAGGCACCATGCCGGGACTGGAAGCTCACATGAAAGGCAATCAACCAAAATAGCCAAATATTGTTACCACTGTAGTCGTGTGTGTTACTCAGTCTGGGGGCTGAGAAATTCCAACCGAAATGAGTCACTTTATCCCCCCTCTGCTGTTGATGTAACCTGTCAAGTGTGATTCCCAATTTAACACACAATGTGCAGGAGCCTTCCTTCACTATATGGAGTCCTGTGCATCAGCTCAGGTAGCAGAAATGAGCAAAACACCCCCGAGCAAATCTGAAATATACTGACTGAGATTCAGACTGAGGTTAGAGTAAATAATGCATATGTACAAGAGAAAGAGAGAGGAAAAACACATGCACTCTGGAAAAGTTCTGTAAACGCTCCTGTGATTTTAACATCAGTTACATACTTTTTTATTACTGAATACATCAGCAGATGTATCGATGATCTCCCTGGAGAAGTAGAGGTCGTCAAAAACAGCAAGACTTGCAGTTATTTAAATAGAAACGTGTTAGATATTAGATATGGTGTGTGTATTGTTCCCAGATAAGGTGATCTGGGTGGGTTTTATAGCTGACGGCTTCAATATGGTGGCTGACAAGAGCCAACGACCTGCAACGGTCCACAATGATCTTCATGAGGTGGAATGTGCAGAAACAGCACATCTCAAAAGCACATGCACATACCTTTAATTTGTGTTATTTGTGCTGCATGTTTTGTCATTTGGTCATGTTTTGGACTTTTGCATGTACTTTTGTGGTTCTGTCGTATTTGCGATTGCAGTGTTTCTCCAAACTTGGATTGTTGGTCGATGATTTGATTCAATAACTTTTTGTTAAAACAGAGTGATTTAGTTTGATAAGGTTTACAATTTGATTAGATTCAAACTGATAATCGAACCTCACAACACTCCCTTTAGTACGGTACTCAAGTACATCTGTTGTGTGATTAATGTGAACCATAGGTCAAGTACCCTTTTACACTGCTTTGTTAATGTTAAAACTAGGCATCAAAGATATGACTGCAAAGAACACTGAACCCAAAGGATATCAAGTTAAATGCCAACCAAATCAATTTAGTAAAAAGTAACTATGCTGAGCAGTATTGTAGCTTGTTACCTTGTGATTTGAAACTTTGCATATATCTTGTGTGGACACCAAACTTTTTAACTTTGCAATTTTGTTGTAAATATGGAAAGGCATAATACCGCCTCTTTAAGACAGTCCAGGTTTATACAGTCAGTCCAGGTTCAAATGGTCAGTCCAGGTTTATAGTCATTTCAGTCAAGGGTTATTAAGTAAATGATTAGGGGTTGAAGTACCAACGCTATTTGTAGGAAATACCAATTTCAACATTGAGGACTTGATTTGGATGGGGACACAGGTATAGGGGGCTCAACTTGATTTTGACTTGTGTTACTCTTTTGTGCCTCAGACTCAGACTTGGACATTCAGGACAAGAGGCCAGACTTGGACTCAGCTACAGCTGTTGCTTACTTCTAACCTGATGGGATATTGAAAATTTCTCAGGAATATAAAGAAACTGATGATCACTGAGATCGAGTTTTTCAGAGTCGTTTATGTTGATTTGGACGACTTATGTTTTATTCTTAACAGCAATTGTGTCCTTGTGCTCAAACACCCTTGAATATGTTTTATTCCTTGAGCAGTAAAACAGTCTCTCTCAATCTCCAACCAGTGTGTTTTGTTCTGAATGGGGCCTCTAGGTAGTACAGAGATGAAACAAAGAGTCTGAACATGGAAAGTCAGAGGGTACTCAGCATTAACAGGTGTTTTTTCTTTTTTATTGTGGGTAGTTGCAAACATCCAGACAGTTGCGGTATAATGTTCAGTACACAGTCCACTAATCTGATAGTGTGTTTTACCCCATGTGACTGATAATATCCATTTTAGTATTATTTATGACTACAAATGTCCTTAGTTTTGCTATTTTTGACCACTTTGTAATACATTCATGTAATCCAGGGACAAATTTTATCCAGATTGCAGCTCTCACTGGTCTGTGACTCCCTGATTATTATTTTTAGGCAAAAAAAAGCTTAAAAAACAAGACTTCCAACCAGGCAGGTTTTATGGGAAAAAGCAGGGGGCTTGTTATTCTCAGCCTCAAAGTACACTTGAATTCACTGTTTTTGAATTTCCCTCACTAATGAGGTTCAGGAGTTCAAAACGGCTAGCTTATATATTTAGCTTTCTGTTTTTTCTCTGTAACATTCAGTCAAACAAGCTGTTTGTGAAGAGCACGCCTGCTGTGCATGAAGCTGTGGATGATTTCAGGGCTGGCACCTTGTTTGTACAAGTTTGTAAAGCAGTCGAAGACTGGACCAACATAAACCAGTGTGGATTTTTTTGAAAAAATAACTGAAAGCTACTTTGTCCCTTTTGGCACACCATAGTTTAGCTGCAGCAGTGTCTTCCCACTTCCTACTGACACTGTGATGGAAAATAACAACCCTCTTGTGATTTGAAATGTCTTTTGCCACATATAAAACTCCCTATCAGCTCAGTCCCGCTGTGGCTAAACAAGATAATACTTAGAATTTTTTCTGCACATCTTTCAGTGTTTGTGAAGGGCTGTCCTCTGACAAGTATTCAAGGTTACAGAAAATTGAAACTTTAACCAGTTAAAACTCAACGAAAACTAATAAATCTGCCTGAAAATCACATCAAAACTAAACTGACAGTAGGAACAAAAGCCCAAACAAAAATCTAAATAAAAAGTAGTGAAAAATTAAAACTGTTGTTATGTTGTTTCACAAAAACTTAAAGTTCATCACGGGAAATTTAAACTAGGCCTTGAGTTATCCAAAAGGGTTCCTAATTAAAGCTAGAGTTTTTAAAGTTTAGCATTTGTTTTCCTGACACGACCAAAAATGAACCAAACCAAGATGTCAAAACTGACAACAGAGATGTTTATTTTTTCATTGTACTCATCCAACCCTGACTCTATGATTGAACTGACCCACATTCAGACCTTCTGTATGAACTCCTCACTGGGTTGTAGGTTTTGTTTTCTTTGGTTGGTCATATTCTTGCATCAGATTTTAAGATAACCAGTTCAAAAGTCCTGTTAGTTCTTTTAGGAATCTGATGTGGTGCCTTTTTCTTGCTCTTAGTGTTAACTGAGGTATTTTAAGGTTAAGGATCCTGAGACTTTAATGAGATCAAAACAGATCATCTCATCAGCCTGTTTCATATCCATCATATCAGGTTTTAAATAGGAGTCATCAATCAGTTTCCCCCACTCAGCCTCTTTAAACAACAAGAAGTGAGCGAAGAAACACACACAGATACACGCACACACACAGATGCGTGGTGTTGTCTGTCGGTCCGCCTGTCCACTCTTTCTCTCTCCCTCTCTCTCACCCTCTCTCTCTCGCTTTCTCCCCTCTGGCATACATGACAGCAGCAACGAGGACAAGCTGTTTTTCCTGCTGATAAATATTCCGACACGCCGTGCCTGACAGGCCTGCTCTACCAGCCAGGAATTGGGATGGACAGGCCGGTGTGTCTGGGTTCTTGTGTGTATGTGTGAATGTGTGAGCGTGTGTGACAGCCCGGTCGTCTCCATGGTGCCAAGGCGGCTTTCTGAATCGGCCTGAGACGCTCCCTTCCGGCCGGAGCCCAGCAGACTCTGTGTAACTAGACCTCTTGTCGTTCCCACCCCTCCGTGCCCCTCCACCACCCTCTGCTCCCTGCCTCATCAGCTCACCCACAGGAGGAGACGCAGGGCTGGGCGCTGCTTTCTTGCCAGCCTGGAAATGCTGACATGCACAGGCTGGCATCCCTTCACTTGGAACAATCTCCCCCGCTCTCTCTTTCTTCCCTCTTTTCCCTCGCCTTTCGTTTGCTGTCTAAACTATGTTTCCAGCCAAAGCAGAAAATAGAGTGGGATATTTATAGCAACATGAAAAAAAGGGGATACTGCTTCTTTTTCTCTGGACACGCGGGATTATGTTTTATTATTTATGTCTCTTCTTTCTCTTCCCTTTCCCAGATCCTTTTTCTCCCATTTTTCTCCCATTTCCCTTTTTTGTCTTTTCTTCTTTCTCTTAGCAGGCAGTTGCCAGTTCCTGTCCCCCTAATTACTGATCCTCTATGGATGGCTGTACACTTTCAAACCAAAGAGGCTTTATAGGAGGGAAGCAACACTGAGGAGAACAGAGGCTGGTGTGTGAATATGATGAGATGTTACAGAATAAGCTTGAGGACAGGGTGGTTAGAGAATGAGGAAATACCATGTCACCACTCTTCTCAGAGAGTATTGATGCCCATATTGAACCAACACAAGCTAATGATGCCCATTTTCAGCAATTTATGAGAAAAAAAGCTAACGTTTCTGAGGCCAATTAAAGGTACAATGGGGAAATTATAACGTTCAAGGAAGACACACACAGAATTATGGATCCGATAAATTGGCCCTGGGAGAAATTATTCTTATAACTATTACATAGTTTTACATTAAGTTGGCTTTTATTATCCCATTATTAGACCCAGCCCTTTAGCACAAGTAGGTCATCACTATATTGTATAATATTTGTGTGAATTCAGTTGCCTGGGTGTTGATTTTCTCTCGCATGTATTCACCTCAGCCAGACCACAACTAACCTGGAGGAATGCTTCTTTCACAGTCTGCACACTGGGCTTTGACCTGGAGGTCAAACTGCATAAATGTGTTGAAGAAAGCTGGTAGAAAACAACCTCAACAAAAATAATGAGGAAATAAAACAGACAGGGCTGTTTTTGTGTGGAGGTTAGTTACAGAGCTCCAAATTTGTCAGTGCTTCACTATTCAGGGAACAACAAGTTGCTTCTCGCTAACTTGTTTGCTGATTGTTTTGGTATGTGATGTAATGGATATATTTATGTTATTTTGATTAACCAAGAAAGTCTTATTAGGATTAAGAATCTCTTTTACATGAGTGTCCTGTCCCAAATTTGCAAGATTACATGCCCACATCTACACAGGTGCTAACATAAAACAGCAGGATATGAATGTTGTTTCGGCTTTTAGGCTCATTCAACAAAGGCAGCAGAAAAACATATAAATATTAGTTTTAAAATAATGAGAGGGAAGACAGTAAAAATGTGTCCTCCGTACTGGCAATAGTACAGAGCACAATATTTGCAAGTGAATCAGTTGCTGAAAAAGTCATTGATCAGCTTTACAGTCCCCCACAAACTGATCAGGATGGAGAAACTTACGACGCACTGACTTCCAGGAGGGACAGGAGGACTCTGACTCTGGCTTTATAGATGGAAATTAATGTTGGCACAGCATTAAAACAAAAGCCTGTTTAGGTCTGTAATAGTGTGAGTGCTTGGGAGGGGGGGGCAAGTTTCATGTGGTCCAAGATTCTTGGTTGGCAAATGCAATGATGAGATATATCTAACATCATGCCATCATGTAAACTGAATTAGTATGCTTTCCATTAGTAGCTGCACCTGAAAGAATAGTCAGTGCGTCACAAATGCATGTAAGAGAGCGAGGTCTAAGTGGAGTCATGATTGTGTTAAAATGCTGAAGTTATTTCAAGATCCAGCACCTTCAACTTTGACAAGCAGTCCCTGTGTGTGTGTGTTTGTGTGTATGAGGTAGTTCCTTTGTGCCTCTGAGCCAAGGCAGCGGGGAACCAAATTCTGACTTCCGTCTCACGCCAGTGAACTGTGTGTGTGTGTGTGTGTGTGTGTGTGATTGTGCGAGAGTTGCTATAGAACATGTCAAGACGTGACACGCAGTGGCATGGAACCGATTGCCCTGCCAAACCCTGCCAATTACCATCCTGGCTGGGAGACGTCTCACACACACACACACACACACACACACACACACACACACGCCTTTCTTTTCAGTCTTTTCTTTCTGGTGCTCTGTGGTGGTTACTCTCTGACCATCATGCCATAGAAGGAGTTGTAGACCATATCGCATCACGTCTTTCCTCTGTATTTACATGTGCTGTTGCTCTTCTATAAACTTGTCTGCTTTTCCTCAAAGTGCAAACACAGACTTTTAAAGAGAGCACATTGTGGTGAAGTGAGAACTGAGAGCTATCATTTGATGATTTACAAGGTCATTCAGTTGGTCTAACCCTGTTTGGTCCCATATGAAAGCACTGGTTCATCTCACCCCAACATAATGTTGTAGACAACAGGAGTAGATTGGATCTGTGTGGTTCCAGATGAACATAATGGATTATGTCCTCATGTTCTCAACTGCAATTATCTGAAGACGGCAGGCATGCACCTTGTGCATTACATCAGCTCTAGAAAAGAAGCAGAGCGATGTCGATGCTTGATTTCAAAATCACCAGCTTCCAAAGATTGTCATCTTTCTGGTGATAATTGATGTGTTTTCTACAACACTGAGAAGATTTTTTCTTCCCTCTGAAAAAATCGATGTATTTCCCTTAAACTTGTACATTGAAACTGATCACATTTTGTGATAACCTCTGCATTCAGTTTGGTGAAATGTTGCTATATTTGTGGTGAGCCTGGCACGCTAAACTCGGCTGAAATTTGAAACGATTTTTACCAGATAAATTCTAATTAAATCCACCCTGATAGAATTGCATTGAATCATTTTATATTATGATGAATGGGCTCTGAATTAGACCGCAACCATCAAAGTTCAGATCAGATTGTAATGTAAAGGTGAGATGCACTCTCTCAGTGCAGACACACATCCTCAGCTATGTTAAGCCTAGCATTATTATCTTTGTCCTAAAGTGGAACACTCCACTGAACATGTTAATATAGTTAAGTGGCTCCTGCTCTGTAATTGTTAAGCTTGTTGAATTTCACAGTCTGCCATGTTTGCGTTTGTAGCAGACTGCTTTCACTGAGGACACACTTAGCACAAAAAGTCTGCGCTGCACGCCGTGTTTATTTTGCTCAGCCTGTAATCAAGGATTCAACTGTGTCTCTTGCAGATTGAAACCATATGGCATCAAATTGTTGTTCCATCTAAACATCACAAGAGACGCTCTTAGCTGTATTTATGGGTGACTGCCTGGTACTAACAGGTATCTAAATTTAAGCTCCTATTCCATGGAAGGGACTGCGTCATGTCACCTCTTCAGTTATAAATGGAGCCGTGGGAAACGCTGCCAATTCTCGGTGTTTGACAAAGCAAAGTTGACAAGAAGCCAGTGAAAGCTGTCTGTGTGACTGTGCATGTGTCTGCTGACTCAGGATGCAACGTGATTGATAAGACAGTTCATTCAGTGGAGCTCCTGGCAGGTGTTTGAACTCACTGTGGTTTATGGTGTCTGCATTAGAGATTAACAAGAGGGTGGGCTCCAAAATGCTGTCCTAAAGTGCCCCGTGAGGTAGTCTTTGGAGGAGAGGATGATGGCCTTAAAGGATGTTCAGACCCTTGCAACTTTCTCACACCGCCACAGTCAAGACAGGTTAGATGCTGAACCATAATACCTTTGGGGAAATTGTGTTTTTTAATACAGTACTGTCCAGATTAAAGAACGGTGTCGCTGCATAATTTGTTCTGTGTTTTATGGTCTTATTTCATTCATGATCAAGTCCACCTGTTGGCAAGTAAGTCTGGCCTTCTAGGAATTTCTGCCACCAAGTGGACAAATCATGGGGCTTGCATTGTGTGTTGTTTTGATGCATGGTTATGTTTTTAAGGAGGTACATGTCAAATAATATGTGAGCTTTTGCATAGCTACACACATACACAGACTTAGAGTATATGCTCCCATGTAGGTCTGACGCAAAAGTATAGATGGATTTCTGTGCGACGTCATCGCAGGTATGGGCACGCAGCCATGAGGCAGAAAGCGGGAAATTTCTTGTTTGTTCACTAGGGGGGGTCAATGGAGAAAGAAAATGACAAGGAGCTGTTGTGCTGTAAACTGCGCGAATCAGCAGAAGGATGGATGAAAACTGTTTTACACCCCAAGGGGATCTCATCCTTTTGCCAAGAGAAGAAGAAGATTGTGGCTCCAGGCCATTAAAAGAGCGGATTGGGGTCCTGAGAGTCTGTGCAGCGCCTACTTCATGTCAGGTAACAGTGACAATGGCGGGTTTTTTAAAATGTTGCCAGGCCATAAATTAGCCTGGTTGTTGACATGTTAACTTTGTTAGCATTCTTAACATTACGACCCTGCTCCTAATATTAGAAACATCCAAAACAACCTGGTAAGTTGAGTGAAATTCTTGGACATTTCAGCAAGTGTTTTTCTGATTGGTGATGCAAAGCGATTGAAAGACAAAGCAATTATTCAATGAAATTACATTTTATTGCAATTGTGTCAGGGAGAACTTGCAAACAATACGGCATCTTCATTGATGTCAGTTCATTCTGAAGCACCTAGTATTGTTTGTACACAAGAAACCCGTCTATAAACCAAGCTTTATTTGATAAATTTTTGCTTTCAGTTTTGGCTTTGCATTGGCAAATGCCCCCTTTCACTTACCTAGTGGCATTTATGGAGTTTCTGTGCAGCTCTACCATTACATTGTGAGCTAAGTAAATTTAGCTGAACGTTTAAGCTAACAAAGACAGTAGGGTGACCGTACGTCCTCTTTTACCCAGACATGTCCTCTCTTTTGAGGGCTGTTTTGCCTTGTCCAGGGTTTTGTATGGAAGTTTTGAGTTTGTGTGGCGTGGACTAACTGAGTTAGAAGCACTTAGAAAACACTTGACCATGACCCAGAAAACCCTCCGAATTTTGTGTATGACTCCGCCCCGCATGAGTGTCCTTCTTGGGGGGATTCTGAATGTGGTCAGCTTAAATAAAAGGTCTCTGCAATAGGTTAGCTATCAGACAAAGAGGAATAAAAAATCAGATGCATTTATCCTTCTGTCATCTCTTTCTTCCAAAGTTGGTTAGTTCTGTAGTAATATGCAAGGAATAGAATGCAATACAACATCAATATAGAAAGCTTGGCACCTTTAATGTGGACTCTCCACTCCCCACAGAGGTAGAAAAGCACAAAATTTAAGCACTGACAGCAAACTATGAAGCAAATTGTATATATGTCATGTATTGCACAGGTTAAAAAAAGAAAAAGCCATTTCATGTTATTTTTGTTGACAAAAGCCAAAGGGGAGGTGAGTAAAACAAGAATTATTGCTGCTGTTAGGGTTTGTTTTAGCGCCAGGCCCTGTCCAGCATCTGCTGAGCAGCTCGAACCCTGTTCTCTGACGCAAATGTTTGTCCGTCACGTACAGTCATGCTGTAGCTCCATAAAAAAATGAACAAAAAAAGTAAGAAAAATAATTTTGTCAGCCTAATATTATTGCTGGCAGACGGTGAGCTGCTAGTTGCCAACCCTTTGAAATAAAAGAACATGAACATCTCGGTTTTACAGGCTGAATGTTTATCCTTCTAAAAAGACCAGCATCAGGTTAATAGACAGGTCAAACCTTGACACAGCCATAGCGTAGTGGTTCTGAAAAGGCACAGTCTCGAAACCAAGTTGTTTTCATTCCTTTACTTCTGTACCCAACCATCACAAGCCGCCGTGCAGTGAGAATAAAGCTGGAAAGGCCTTGAGATGTTGTTACGAATCACAATCAGACCCCTCTGGTCCGACCAGTCCCCTGCCTCGCTCCCATCCCTGCCAGTACAGGATGTACCAAACTCCCCTCCTGTTACTCTGTCCGTGCCTTTGAGACTGAAAGATGTTATATGGCTGAGAGTTTATCAAGAAGGAGATGGAGGTGGTGGAGTCATATGGAGAATGCCCACAAACTGATCTACAAAGTTGTTTTTTTACTCTAAATGTAGAGCTGTGCAAAATCTCAGCCTGTAACTTAAACTCTGTCTTTGTTGGCACGTTGTCTTTAGATGTGGGGGTGTCAAATGCTAGTCTTCTAAAGTCTTTTTTAAGTTTTTATTTTTTTTTCTCCTAAGTCTTGTAGTCTATGAAAGGCATGAGGTGTTGCTCCTCCACAATCCTCCAGTTGGACTCTGAAGCTCCTTTATTCCCCAGCTCTGAAAAACAGCTTTATTTGACTGCAGGCTACAGGTGGAGCTATAGGTGGTGCAATGCCCACACCCTTAAGAGGACCTTAAAGTTCTGCAAATCTAACGGAGTCCTCAGTCTTTCTGGGTTAGTATTTATTCTTAATCACAGCAATCTAACTGCTTTCTTCAGAAGAAGTCTAGCGGAAAAGCTACATCCAATGACTTTCTGACCCTGACATCAGAGACACAATTCATAGAAAAGAAGAAGAGAGGATTATCGGCATGATAAAAGCAGCATCCAAAGGGGGAAAGACAACTGGATGAGTGTTAAAGGGATGGTTCAGTGAAGTTGTGTAAGTTACTTGTTACTCATGGGTGTACTAGCCACAATGGGTACAGATCATATAATGAGAAACTGCAGGCGAAGCCGGGTTACAGTTTTTGCCAGTGGGGTCAAGTCTATCGCATAAACTGGCATGTAGTACAATCGGCTAATTGGGTCTATGCATGAGTCACTGATACATGGTGAGTATCAGAAGGTTGTTCATGTGAGTCAAATGAATTGCATGTCATCTGCACTGTTATAACACTGTTTCAGTTCACTTGTATTTTTTCTCTCAACAAATTGGGCAAAAACATTCCCATCTGATCCCATCTGCAGAAAAGTGTAGCCTAGCTTGCATGTGGGTTCACCTGTTTGTCCCAAAAGGGGCAGAGCTGACCGGTATCCACCGTGGCTAAAATGTACAAATGGGCGGGGACCAACAAGAGAAAGGTTAATAGACAGCATTTCATCCTGATGACACCATGGATGAGGAGATACTGATTTTATAAGTCTAGAAGTAGATTTCCTCCTCTGGACGGACACAATCTACTGCCTATATAGTTAGCTTATGTGGCTGAAGACAACTTGTTATTGCGCTATTGCATGTGAATCTGCGGTTTCTTGTGAGTTCTTGCGATTCCTGCTGTCCGTAATCCGCCATGAAATTTGTCTCACAGACGAATCTGGTAGGAATTGGCGTACGGCGAAAATCATGGCTATTCCAGATGCGGTGGAAGTCCTGGGTAATACTGTATATACATTTAACTTTTATTTTATCAAAAGGGCCCATAAAATACAATTTGCACAATTTCAGACTCTAAAACTCGCAATCGTTTCATTACTTTAAAGAAAAATGTATCTCTCCGCTCCTCTGCAATGAGCGAGGCTCTCCGCCCGCTCCTCTCTCTATCTCACAACATAGAAGCATGCTGACATGCCGTGCCAAGTGGTTCAGAGGTGTGGCATGTCAGCACCACTGATTCTGGTATTCTGGTCGCGTAGGATGGTTTTGACAACCTGGGGTCTTGGCTCCTTTCGATCATGTTTGCCGCCAACAAAACAATCAAAAACTGGTCATGGAGCACCAAACTGTCCTGAACGTTTAGCACCCCAATTGAAAATATCTGCATTCTTCAAAATGACCGTACGCAGTGATGCGGACACCGCGCATTCTCTTAAGCATCTCTCCCAGCCCTGAAAACAGCACTGGCTCATCTCCCGCCACCCCTTATGATGTATACGCCAAAGTGAAAAAAACTAGGACAGACACTGCACCTAATAGTGACACCTGACTCAAACAGCCCCTCTTTAAAATTTTTGAATAAAAACAAACAATGAATCTAGAGAGTTGGACCAAACAGTGATGTTCCAGAGTTGGCCGGGTGCGAGGTCCACAGTTTTCTCTTCATTAGATTTAAACAGTAAATGTGCACCTGTTTTCTGTCTGATCAACCAGAGCACCATACCATTAATGATGAAAATCAATGTGCAGCAGTCCCAGGAGCTGTCATCCACAATGTGTTGGCATTTAAAAAAGCTTCTGTGCTTTTATTTTGTCGGTGTTTTTTTATGCTTGTCAACATGAAGTGTAGCTAATTGTTGTCCAAAGCTGTTTTCGATGTCTATTAGTTTGAGGAAAGTCTGGTGGTGTGAGTCAGGCTGTTGGATAAGTGACTGGTCTTTTGCTTTGGCTCTCTACACAACGATGCAAATTGCTTTAAAATTGTCACTCACATATGGGGCCCATCGCAGACAAACACAGGCTGTTCTTAAAGCACAAAAGGCAATTTTTCACTTTGTTGGCTAAATTAGTGTAATGGGATCTAACTGGTACTGGAGAGAAATTCTCTTTCCATTTTTTTTATTCCCTCTCACTATATCACTCCAACGAAAGTGTTCAGAGCTGTCTTCAGTGGGAGTGAGATGTCTACAGGTTTCAGCAGAGCTTTTCAGGGCTATGTGTGCAGCGTCAGCTAAGTTCATGATATTTAAAGCCAGAAGTCTGTAGGAAGAGCGGAGAAGATGCAGCCATGGAGAAAGAGGAGGAGGCTCGGAGAGATTGTCAGGAATTAAAGTCTACCCCAAGAGGGAGGGAGAGAGAGAGAGAGAGACAGACGGGGGGAGGAAGGAAAAGTGAAGAGCTATTGAGAGATCCAAAGTGGGAGGCAGAAGTGGAGACAAAAAGACGAATGTGGGGACGGAGGATGAGTAAGCCAGCCAGAGGAGGAGGAGCGAGAGGAGGAGAAGACAACAGCTCAGCAGGTTTCTGAAAACCAAATTTAGGATCCTTCAGTGCTCCCTCACACTAGATTTAAAACCAAAGAAACAATCCCACATGATAAACAACAAACCTCACACACAGTTAATCTCTCTCAAAATATGAAAGTAAGAATGAGCCGCTGAATAAAAACAATGAGAGAAAGCTACATGTCCAGTGAAGTCAGGGGTATTATCCCAATTTACGGGATTTATTGACTTTAGTCTTGTGGATATTGCCTTGATTTTGTGCCAGAGAACGAAAACATCAAAATTCACTACAGAGGTCGCTTTATTTTATATTTTCTACAAACAAATGTTGCCACATCTTATACCTCACAACACGTAAGGCTGCAGGTGTCTGTCTAACACTGTTTTGAAGTGGTGCCCACACTGGAGTCGTGGGCACACTGTGTAGAAACAGGAATAATTTGCACTATCTAGCAGTCAGATTCCGATTAAAACCTTCCCCTGCTCACTCTTTGTTGAGGAATTTTCTGAAGTGGTGGTGAGATTTTACATTTTGACTTTTTTACTATCATGAATGTCGTTCCATACAAAAAAAAAACCCTTGAATGAATTTGTTACATTCGTCAAACGGAGGAGTGATATTATCATTCAAGACATGTCTCTGTCTGGTTTTGCATTTAGAAAATTGAAAAGTTTCTGCTAGTTTCAAAGAAGCTCGAGGAATCCTCAGAGATGGTTGAGGAAGTGGAAGGCAGAGAAGGAGAACACAAAGACAAATTCCTCCTTAAGGCGAAGAGGAAACACCTTTCATGATTGCTGCCGTGTAATTATACATTTGTCTGCGTTTCTGCTGCCTGGAGTCGCAGTCCAATAACGGAGCATCTCCAGAGATCCCGCCGAATGCTTCATACAAACACGCTCACTGTAGACTCGCTCAAACAGGAGGAAAAACACGAGGTCTTCTCTGTTCACACTGATTCATCTGTGTCAATCAACGCTAGAAACATTGAAGCGCCTGATCTCCCCGAGAGAAGCTGTGTGTGAAAACTGATAAGTCCTGATGGAGCTTTGGTGTCTGCTCAGCAGGAGATGCCTTCAAAGAGCTTTGGCTAACTTTGACTCGAACATCATGTGTTCCAGCAGAGGAAGAAGAACTCTCTAACCTTTATATGGACAATTCAGTGAGAAATAAGGCTTTTCTTTTAGCATAGTTTTAGGACTGACTGAACAGGGGTTTTAAAACTTTCCGTCCATGGTGGAGATGTTGACGAGGAACTTTGTTGTTCTTCATCATTAAACGAACAAATACAATACTCGTGATTGCTCTTCGTTCACCACTCCCCATACAATACAGGAAACATTGTTTCTGACTGCTTCTCCTTTAAATAGAAACTGTCTGCGTACATACCGTACACCACATGCATATGTTTTTACATGACAGACTGACTACACACTCTCACACCTGGTCTGACATGTTATATCAGCATTTTCAACCTTTTCCTGTCACTTTTGCCAGGTTAAGAAAGTTCTCTTATGGCACTTTCCTTTCCTAAACATTTGAGATGGGTGTAGAGAATTTACGGAAAACAAAACTGTGGTGGGAAACACATTACAGCACCTTTACCACCTCAGACATCTCAGAACAATCAGGGAATCCATCAAACCCTCGATCCCAGATCTGCAGAGAATACTGACAGGAAACATCAGGATACAGCTCCGCTCACAATAGGGGGGCTCAGCTTTCAGCTGAAATCACTGCTGGAACCAGACTTTTCTCTCTGTTGGATTCAGATCTCCGTCATGGTCTCAGGCCATGAGAGATCCTTACCACCTCAGCAAATTAATGTTTCAGCTTTTGCAGTCGGGAAAGAAACTGTACTGTGGGAATTTGATGGTACCATCATGGAAAATAAATAAAAAAAAGGTTATGCACATGTTTTCTGGATTTTTGCACTTGTTACCCACTTATTAGTTTCACAACATTCTCTTTGTTTTAGTCGTTTTTGGTGCACCAGAAATTCTCCCACTTGGCTGCTTGGTCCCTCTCAGTCTCTGTTTTGAAGACAAGCCAAACAAGTAAAGTACAGTTTGCAAGCGGGAAAGTGAGTTTGAGTTTGGTGACGTTGATGTGTGAAGAGCAGACTCAAGAAAGCTTGAGTGCGCATACACCCAGAGCACTCTGGTGCTTGGTTGCTGTCACTAACTTCCACTTCCATTAATCAAATCCACAAAAAAGCCAGTCGCTCACTGTCTTGTCATGTCTGCTGGTGTTTCTTATTTGTGTTACAGAAGATACCACAGTGCAAAGACTTAACCGAAGCTTCGGTCTTAATGGATGTCCACCGTAACTGAATGTTGTTGATTCTCCAGACCACTCCCAGGGAGAGAGTTACTTCAGTGGCCATGTGTTTGTTAATTCTGTTTGTATAAACTGACGAGTCTTTTTCTGTTTTTGTCTGTTTTTATTCTTTTAAGGCGGCGGAATAGACAGAGAGATGCTGACAGTCTAACACGGGCTCCTCACAATTCATCGACATCTCTGCAACAGAGGATCACAGCGGCTCCAAAAGGTATGTCCTCTTAGCAGTTGTGTTGCGTCTGACAAAGACAGTCGCATTTCTTTATTCCAGTCGTAAACTGACCAACAAAACCCCAGCAACACAAAAGACAGTTCATACACAACACAGTGGTTCATCATTTGCTTCACATGTTCTGATTTCTGTCTTGTATCGCGGCTGTTGAATGTGCTTCTACTTGAATGATGTGTATGCAGCCATAGTGACATTACCCTCAAGTTGATGAATGTTAGACTCTGTTAGTGTTTGTAATGATACTTTTTAATGGGCGGGGCTTAACCAGAGGCAAAATAATATTTAAGCCATGTTGACCTGCACACGCTAGATAAATTAGATAGCGGTGAGGAACTGAAGCAGACTGACCAACTCCAATGTTTGATTGATGGATGGACAGTTAGAGAGAACTGCCAAGCATTTACACTTAGCTAATAAGAAAACCAAGGAAGTACAGTAAAGACAAACTGGGGGCTGATGGGTCCTTGGGGGATGACATATGACATTAAAAAGAAAATAAAAAGCCTGAGCAGCTCTTGGTTTGGACTGAAACCCTTCACAAAGGGCAAAGCTCATTATTTCGAATGTCGTTTTTGACTTATTAACCAAGCAAAAACATGCAGCACCATTTATCAGAGTAAAGCTTCACAGTTTTTATCTGGCATTATTATCAGGAATTGGAAACCATGATAGAACTTTGGGTTAGTTAATTATTGATCTAAATGCGCGTGTGTGTGGGTGTTAAATGTAAATGGGAGTTCAATGCCGTAGTTGTTCTCTGGAGGCTTGTTTCTGTTCTCGGCTTTCTCAACACGCAAGATGACAAAAAGTGAGAAAAACTGGGCTAGAGGCATCAGGGGGGTCTACGAGACTTTCCAGGCTAAAGTGTGTGTATGTGTGTTTTCACTGTGAAACTGATTTGGGTATTTAAAAAGCAGCACAGATTCTGTAGCTTTGGGGGAGATTCTTGGAAGGATTTGAACACCCCCACCACATATTCCCTTTCTAACCTTCTCTGCCTCGCCTCATCGTTCGTTTCCAAGAAAATTCCCAGAACATCACCGAAAATGTGTGCAGAATATATTAATGTGCTATTTAAGCATAAGCCTTTACTCCAGACCCCAGGACAGCTATACAATTAAAACCCTCTCCACTCACTGTATTTGTCATTAGCATTTAGTGACGGCTGTCCAGATGCTAAAAGATGTTAGCGGTTAGCTGCAGCCTTCAGGGAGAGATCCAGGGCTCCAGGCTCTATATGGGGTCTTAGAGGATTACGTGCCCGGCAAGGTGCTCTTTTGTGTGGGGAGATGAGGCAGCAGACGAGCCTTCAGAATCAGGCCACAGGCGCAGAGACAAGCTGAAAGGATAATCGCAATAGTTTATCTACTGTGTTTTGGATTTAATGGAGCGTTTCTGCCAATGTTTGACCTTTACTTTTAACAACCCCTAGGATGAAAAAAAACCTTACCTTTTTAAATAACAAAGGGGGCTTTACAGTGGAGTGCATAAATTAAAAATATTTTTATTCCAAAACTCTACATTTATTTATAGTCTGTTATTGGCTGATATTGTCTCTTCACTTTTTAATCATTAACAATTGGAGAAACTCTTTTTTTTTTTTTTAAACATGAACATGTAAAATGTTAGTTAAAGCTCCAGTGAGGAGACCAGCAACAATTGGCCGTTTTTTATACATTTTAAGTGCATGAAACCAGTGTGAGGGGGTAAGTGTCATTGGAGCCGCTACAGAAAAAGCCCTGTTTTTACTTCTTTCCAGTATCAAATAATCACAAAATTGATGGTCTGAAGTCATCAGGATGATGTTTTGTAGAGACGATCGAGACTTGCTTTGACTACAGGGGGGCTAAAACTGATCCAAATAGAAAATTCCTCACAGGACCTTTAACCTACAGTATGTTGTGCACTATGTTTGCACCTAAAACACTTGTTAGGATTTTATTCGTGTGCTTTTGTGTCCACATGGTGGTGCAAACACACCTCCCTAACACTAGATGGCAGTACAGCATGAATGTGTGTGTGTATCGACCTTACTCGAGCTTCCTAGTGCTCTTTAATCAATAATGACCCTAAAAGTACAGTCCATGCCTTTTCATGCTGTTAAAAGAAATTGGTTTGCTGCATTAGTCATGCTGAAACTAGACTTTTACACTAAGTGCAGACACATTTATCCAAATGAATTCACACAGTCATTGTTTGATAAGCATACTTGGGGTTGAGGGTTGATTTTCTCATGGATGCATACATGTCAGTCAAACCCAGATTAGCCTCAGCTTTCCCCTGCATCCTCCAAATTTTCTAGGAAGATGGATGGATAAAGGTACAGAGTGGGACTGGGCGATAAACTGACAATTTACCAACACTGAAATTTACGATAATTACCAACGTCATTTTGCCCATATCTGTATATTCGGTGTCAAAAAAAGAAATAAAAGTTGGTTTTGGATGTGTGTAGGTAGGCTATGGTCTCATGTCCCTTTAAGACACTGTCCTTCGTCAGAGATGTGACTCCACCCCATCCAGTCCGTAACAAAGAGAGAAAAACAGGTGAGGAGATGGAGGACGGTTCAAAAGTTGTAGCAGCTGGAGCAGTGGCTGAAGTAGACAAAGTTGATGTGGGAGGGGGTGAGCAACTTGTGGAGTAGTTATCGTCCATTTGTCGTTATCGAAGTGAACTGCTCAATATATCGTTATATCGATTTGAGGCCATATCGCCCAGCCCTAGTACAGAGCCAAAGTTTTCCACGTCTATAAGACCCTCCCATAGGTCAATACTTTTGTCAATAAATCGATTCTCACCTTGTGCTTTTATATTGGACAGTCATGTATCAGCTATGTGGCTCTTTAGAAGATTTAGCAGAACAGACTTGGTAGAAATGTGTTCAAATGAGTGTATGATCCCATGAATATAAAAAAGCTGATCCCCTTCCAATGGAGGCTGCCACCAGTTTCTACTGTCATGTTCAAACTAGGGCATACATGCTTTTGTATTTAATGAGTGGATGTCCTTGGTTGGAAGAACAAGAGGTATTGTGTTATTGTTTTTGATGGTTTAAATCTTGGCAATTGGAAGGTTATACTTGTTCAACTCAGAGGCTTCTTGTCCTTGTAGGCCACTGTCAGGAGGAGCAAGTAAGGATGAGTTTAAATTATGAAACTGACTTCTTGATATCATTAGATATTCCCATACCTTTATTCAAGCAGATTATTCTGGATATAGAGCTCACAATTTGTTGAACAGTAGGTTATTTCACTGTAATTGATGAAACCCAGAAAATCTGAACATAGAAAACAGCTGTTGGTATCGAAATAGGTAATCACAGTTTCAGTTTTAGCTTCAGGTCGAAGCAAACTGGCATTCAGCATGGTGTTCCCCCGAGTTTCTTTGAGATGCTGTCAGGTAGACAAATCATAGCTGTTTTGGTCATGTTGAGCTAAGGCATCAGCTATCACATATCACCTCTTCTGTGGCTGTCCAACTTTGATGAAACAATGTGGGTCAGGTTAAACACAGATGGTTGTAATTGGTAGGAGTGAAAACTAGGTTTAATCAGGTACCATAAGCCTTTCAAAGGGATTACATTCAAACCTGCTTAGTGCCACAGTGTGTTAACAGGTAAATACAACCACTCTTTAGGAAAAGCATCCCTCTGTTTTTGATTCTACTTCCTCATCTTTAATTGGCAAAAAGAGGAATCACAACAATGCCTAAAAACACCCGACAGTATGTTACCACCTATGTCAAACCAGCTGGTTTGATGCTTTAATGCTAATGGGGTTTCTTTGCAGAGTTGACTTCATTATTAAGCATCTATCTAACATGCAGTTACAGTGATCTGACAGACATCCTGCTTGTCACACTGCGGGAGGTAGATCTGATAAAAAACCTTGATCATTATCACTTTCCATGTGCGTATCATCAGTTTTGAAGCATGTCAGATTGTGTTTTCATTTTCACTGACTACGTGCGGATAAAAAGGGGCGATAAAAGACATGAACTCTCACCATTCTGATATTCAAAAAGCAGCGTAAACACATCTGCTTCATATCTAGTTACCAAAATAAGGCCTGTGATTCAATCCACTCCTGCTGTTCTAGACCTTTCTGTATCTTTCTAATGGTGTGTCTGTTTTGGTTTGCGTGTTGCACAACATGTAGATGGAAACTCGACTGTAAAGAACAGTGACAAAGAAACAACTAAACCAACATTTATTAAAGAAACAAACTTTGAGACGTAGGACGAGATCTCTCTTTTTGCCCGTCTCTCTAGATCTTATTTGTCTATCTTCCCACTTCTTCTCTTGTCGTAGTTTAGAGTTAAGCACCTTTAGAAACCAGGGACGATTGTCTGCAGCCATGTGAGTGACTGTCACAGCAAGTTACCAACACAGCCATCTTGTATTTGGGCTGCAGGGCCTCAATTCCAGCAGAGGAGCTATCCTGCACCCAGTGGGAGACCCTTCACCAAACCAAACAAACCTTCAGCTCAGAAATATCCACTTGTAGGTACTCTGAAAAAGATGAGGTGTTAGCCTTTTCTGACTGTGGCTGTGACACATCCATAGATGGAGGTCTTTAAAGGACAAAGAAAGAAAAGCTCATTTCTTCCATAGCAACACAGATGGATGTTGTGCACAATCAAATCCACCTTTGGACACAAGCACATGCATCTTTTCTGAGCTGCAGCATGCAGTAGAAAGAAACACAAACAGAGAACAAGAAAAAGAACAGTAGAGAACAAAGTCTGCTAAAAAAAGTGATAATCTTATGTTTGTTTTGTGTCACTTTTGTGGAATAAAGATGATGTAAGCCCTCATCTATTCATTTCTCATACTGCTGAGTCAGTTTGCATCCAAACGACCCTCCAACCTCTTCCCAGAATATTCTGATATATATTTTACTACTTCTGTCTGTTCACCGTCTAGCAAAAGTTCCAGTTGCTTATTCAGACTGCACCATTGTAAGTTTGTCTTGCACACATCGATTAAAATAGCAAACAGTGAGGCTTTTACCTTTACAAACCTTGTCCATTCACTTTTTAATGTTCTAATTTTTTGCCATTGCCCCTGCTGGACCCATTGATTTAAACTACTAAAATCACTATAGCAGAGTTCAGTCTTTGAAATTAAAGCTGGTTGAGGCAGACATCATGTGCACTGACTTCAGTCAGGGAATCAGGACTTGAAAAACGGATGGTTTTCACATACAGTCTGCTGCTGAAAGTGATCACAAGGTTGTCTTGATTGTGATCACAGGAGTGCGTGTACATTTTTGTGTGTGTGGTAAGGAATAAACATCTAAAATTTTCTGGTAACATGAACTCATTACAGTTGAACAAATAAGAGCATAGAATATGGGAAATACATATATAGAAAGCTAATGACAGTTAGCCAAATTTAGCAAGGAAGGAATAATAACTTTACACGTGATACAATGGACACGCATAACGATGATACTATTGATTTTGGCGCCCTCTGTGGTCAGAGTTGTGTCTCTTATTTCTTGTTTGACTTATGTAAACAGTAGTTTAAAGGCTTTAAAAATTACAACAGAGAGACTGTAAGCCTTGTTGCCAGTGGTCTTGTTTGCCTCTGGTCTTAAAGAGACACTAGTATCAGTTTTGGGCATTGGGCATCTCGTGAAAAACTCCTCATTGTGCCTTTAATATCTGCCAGTTCTGATTCAGCTGAGTAGTGCTGTGCTAGCTGAAGCCTTTAGTTTGTATCGTATTGTCTCTCAACCTTACCAGGCACACTTTACCGTACACTCATGTCCCAGGTCCTGTGAATTTGCTCCATGTCCTGTCCTGACAACATAAACTCTAATACTTCATGTTTATTGTAACAGCAGCATGGCCAGGGTCACACTCCCTCTGTATGTATGTGTGTGCAGCATAGTATGAGGTGTTATTGCACTGGGAGGGAGGCTCAAATCAGCCATAATCTCCAGGGCAAAGGTCAAATGACTTACTCTCCCCACTGTGCCATAGTGCACACTTATTTGTCAGCGCATGCAGTGTTTACATTGACAGAAAGTCACCTCAGTGTGTCATCAATACACAGTGTCACAGAAGCAATCAATGCCACTGAACATGGAACAAATAAAACACGTGATCAGAGGATATTACACTGGAAAAACATCCTAAAGAAGGTCATGTGTTGGAAACTGCACTGAAACTGTCAGGCTCACACTCTTGAAGTCACCGCTACGCAGTTCGTAAACCTGTTTCCAGTGTTTTTTGCTCGCCGAAAGTCTTTTTGTTCGCCTCCTCTGTTGAACTGCCAGCTGTGTCAGCATCGGCACTCTTCCTCCTCTGTTCTCTTTTCTCGTTATTGAGCGGGACGGTTGAAATCAGCTCCATGAATAGTGATGGCGTCAATGTCGGCCATTGCTTTGTCTGCGGTTCCTTTTAGCAGTCACAGGTCCACTTGAGATGGCTGATTGACTTTAATTGGTACGAGTGGGGCTGAAAAAACAGAATAAGGAGGAAAGAGAGAGGGAAGAATAACAATTAAATCGTAAAGGACTTGGGGAACAAAGTCGTAAAAAAACTTGGCAGCAGTGACTTGCATCAATAATTGGTGTATGGTGCTTGTTGGGTTGTAAAATGTGTGTGACTGTTTGCATGTTGAGGTGCAGGGAAGTGTCACCTGGGGGTCTGGTTTGTTTAGCAGATGCTTTTAATATTTAAGTGCTATAACCAAAATGTTATGACTAAAGAAAGACAAATTAATTCAGAGTGGATGAGATAAAATGCAAAAATGTGCAACGGAAACAGAAATAAAATTAAGAATGACTGAATTTGCAAAGTTTAGATAATAAAGCAGGAACAGACAATGTTACTATGGAAATTGCCAAACACAGCCTGTGCTGGCTAGCAGCTGCCATTCAGCTGACGCTAAAGTTAGACCATGAAAAACCTTTTACTCAATTTATTAGGGCCTGTGTCCATTTTCATAGTTTATCGTGCTGGCAGTGCCTACAACCTCAATTTCAGTTTACATCCTTAAGTGCTAACTGCTAAAGTGTTTTATCAGGGGCGTCACCACCTGACACCAGCAGTTAAAGCTCCTGTAAGCAATTTTTACACCCTCTGTAAACAATGTGGTATCTTTTGGCCTTTTTATCTTTGGGCCTCTACCCTTGTGCATCCTCACCGTGCTTTACTTTAATGGTTAAATATATCTCTCACAGATAAGCTTTGCATGAAGAAAGACTACTTTGGTTGATCCAGTCAACAGACACCTACCCCCCACCAGCAGCTTAGGCATTAAGAAGACCTGTACAAAGATAATCAGTCTTGTTCCTGGTGGTTTCGTTTGCTTTCATGGGTCAGAAAAAGGCATCAGTATTAGTTTGAGCCGGCTTTGTGACCAGAGGAAAAAAAAATTCCTCACAGGAGCTTTAAGTTTCATATTTATGCTGCTGAAAGACTCAAACTATGAGCTATGATTCACCAGCCGACCATTAAATTACTGTATCTCTACACTAGACTACACACACTTAATTTTATGATGTATTTAAAATATCCCATATCTAAAATCAGACTGATACAAACTGATCCATTGAAATACATCAGTGGCTTTAGTCTATAGCTGTCGTTAGTTGCATTGGTGGAGTATCATTTCAAGACAAAAATGGGGCACTGTGAAAGATGTAAACAAAACAGATTTCCATGGTTTAAAAAATGTTTAAACCCTGTTTTAAGATTGATATGTACGGCCACAGGGGTTTTTAAAAATAATTTTAACCCTGTGAGGTTATTCCATGTTTATTTTTGAATGTGGTGCCGCTCAGGGTTTGGAAATTACAGACATCCAGTGCTGGATTTAGGCTTCATCCCTTTAACACAGAGATTCCTCCCTGTCTTCAAATTAGAAATCCCTCTTATCTCCATAATTTTGCACTGACTTATGAAACTGTGGACCTATTTTCTCACCTAGCCTCACAAATTGGTGAGCATTTTCTCGTCTTAACATCTAGGAGGGGTCAACCTCTCCTCTCTGATGCCTTTTTTTTTCTTATATTTAAAACGTAAAAATGTTTTTCTTTTTTGCACTTTTTAAAAAAAAATGTAGGGTTGAAATTATTTGCAAACAATTGAAATCTGTTTTATTATCATTTTACGTAGTACCCCAACTTTCTTGGAAATGGAGTTGTACAAAAATCAGTGTAAAAAATAGCATCTATTTGTGAATATTTTACATTATTTGTTATGAAGTTACAGGAGTAACACTGTAACATTGCAATGACATGACATTGTACTGGAGAAAGAGGGTCTTTAGTGGTGTTAGCCAGTTTCCAAAGGAGTCCAGGACCTTTGTGCTCCATCTGGACACTGTCAGGTGACATATATACCCCAGTGCCAAATCTTCTTGATTTTGATCTAAACATCCAAAGAAAAATGACCCATGAAAGCTTGAAGGAAAAATGACAGAAGGAGCTGTGTTCACAGTGACCTCTGCAGAAACAATAAAATACAGAGATAATGCTGATGGGTTCATATTTCTGCTGTTGTTTTCTCCTTTTCTCGCCTTCCTTCTTTCTCTGGAAAATCAAACACATGACAACTTTATTAACCTCAGACTGATTTATTCAGCCATGCAGTTCATTTTGGAAATGGATGCCTGTTTTTTAAAAGGACAGGAACACTATCACTCTTTTAGATTGTTTGTTGCATTGTTGTATATCCTCACGTCTTTCCCACACCGCTTTTCTTTCTCTCCTTCTGTCTCGCTCGTCTGAAAGAGGAGGATGGTGGGAAATAAATCCGGGAGGTTGTCATAAAAGTGCTTTAACTTTGTTCTTTCCCTAGACCTGAGGAGTTGAGTACCTACTCCATCAAACTGATTACCCAGGCAAAGTGCAGAGAGCTTACACTCCGTTTGACCTGCTCCCAACTACATCTGAGAGGATTCAAAAAACCATAGAAGTCTTCTTTGGAGAGTAAAAGAAACAACCTTTGGCAATGCATGACCCAATAACTATATATCCGCCCTTCAGTTTTAAAGCACTCTCTGTACTCTGTTGACAAAGTATACAGAGCGTCTCATTAAAGCTGGAGCTGAAGCTGTGGCGTTACCTTACTCTTAATGATTCAGGGATGGATTGTGAGCTGATTCCTCACCCTCCTCACCCCACACACACCTTCAAAGGCTCACCTGACAGGGCAAAGATGAAAGTCAGGAGGA
Organism: Xyrichtys novacula; assembly: GCA_962446985.1. Classification (NCBI taxonomy): domain Eukaryota; kingdom Metazoa; phylum Chordata; class Actinopteri; order Labriformes; family Labridae; genus Xyrichtys; species Xyrichtys novacula. The sequence goes on along the minus strand of OY660882.1, from coordinate 13,269,179 downwards.
ATAGGCAGCAGAGTGCAGGGTGAAAGGCGTGGCGGAGGAATGCAGAGCAGGATTCGAAACGAAGAGAAAGAAAGATGATGAGCTGAGAAAAGTACAGGAGCGAGGGTGCAACAGGGAGTTCAGCCTTCATGTGCACACCATGCTAAGGATTACCTACACTATGTGCATATTCACGTGGACATTTGTGTGTGTGTGCATAGATATATGGTGGGTGTTTACAGTGTACCGTTCTGTTTTTCAAAGATTTGACACAGCTTTAGGCGACAGCTCTTCATCATGTTGAATTATGTGACAGAACAGTCATTCTCCAACACATCAGGGATAACGTAATGTGAGCTGCTGACTATTGGAAACATAATCATTGTTAAAACCCAGCTGCAAGGCGTGGGCTGGTTTGAGAATCTGACAGTGTAACTTTAAAGCGCCTATAAGGAACTTTATGTTTGTGTCAAGTATGGCGCCCTCTGTGGACAAAGCAGTACCTATTTCTTTGTTGATTTATTGGAGACCAGGGAAGGTTACGGCACTGGTAACTGAATTTTTCAAAATAAAGTTTTTACATTTTGATATAAAGTACCCACATTTAATTACTATGAAAGAAACTTATTCAGTCCTCCATCATAATCCTCATTAGCTCATGTCAAAAACAGGGTAATCCTTTGTTACAGCCTACCCCACTGAAAGGGTAGGTTGTACCCTAGGGGGAAGGGGTTGTTATTGGCCAAAAGATGCAAAAACAGAGACTGCACCATGTGACATACTCCTAAGAGTTTAGTGAAGAGCTTTATTAAACTAAAAGAATATTTCAGAATGGCGCTGCTCTCTTCATGAGGGACCAAAACCCAAATCCACTTCTTTGACTCAGAAGTGTGTGAATGTGTCAGGGTCTTGACTATATCAAGACATTTCTTTTTTCAGTTAATAATCACATTAAACTGACTATTTTCATATATGGTAGTGTTAGTATTGGTGTATTTTCTGTTTGTATTCATCACAGACAAATACATGTTACAGACTGTAATTGTTTCCTCTTTGTTTTCTTTAATTTGGTTGATGTCTCTTTGACTCGGCCAAAGTATTTCTGCTTTCAGGCGGTCTGGTGCATATTTATCCATATTCTGGCTTGGCCCGGAGGGAATGTGATGCACAGTACTTGAAAAAAAGAAAGTAGGCTGCTATGAAACATCATATTTATGTAGATGTAAGTCATATGTTATGAGCTGTCAATAGCTTTCTTTTTTGCCTTTTTATTACATATGAACCAAACTGTGAGCTCAGCCAGTTTCAGGGTTACAATTGTTTGTTATGCTGCTCAGCTGACCTCACACATTGATTCTCAAATACCATATTTTAATTCTAATTTGGTTTTAACTTTGTTGAATAACAGGTTGAAACAGAAACACAGATATGACCCTTAAATTCTGATTTGAACATTTTTGAAGAGAGATTTGGCTCCAGCTCATAAATTTGCCTTTCATGCTTGTGTCAGCCAATCTTTGTAGAAACTGGAACGCTTCAATTTTCTGCTGTATTAATAACCCATGTGTCTGGTTCAAGTGTGGTATCATCCCAGTAAAAAAAGGAGGCTTTACTCCAAAACTATCTCATGACTGATCCAGTTTGTTCTCGAAGAAAATATTCATTGGACCTGAATGAATCAAATCAAACACAGTAAAGTGATATTTACGGGTATTGAAGTGAAAACATCAACAGTACATGTGACCTTTGTCTCACTTGCAGTGGTGTAGCAGCATCCTGCATGCAGACACATGCACATGTTATTGTATCTCTCTCCTTGTAGGCATTGCTCTAAACAGCCCCAGCCCAAACCTCATTAACAGAAACTGCATCCACAACATTTGGTGCTTGTGCAATAACTTGTAAACACATTAAAAATTAAATTGTACCTACAGGCTTTGGAGCTGCATGTGCATTTTAATTCACAGGCCTCCTAACTTCTATTAACAAGCGCTGTCCCTCTGAAAATGGCCCTGAAACCAATATGTGAATCTTTTCAATACATTCAGATGGTGTATCAACGCGGAAGATTACGAGTATGGAGAACCTGAGGCTCTCATGTTGTGTTAGTCAGTATGGAGAGGTGATGAAAGCTTTTGAGTGGAAATAATGTAATGAAACGTGTGGAGGCTTGCTGAGTGTTTTATCTGATGGAGATAATTAACATAGTCCTCCACATACCAACATCATTAAATGTTAAATGATGTGCTCAGTGTCGCATCAAAAAAAGAACCATCTGGGCTGTTGATAATCCACTGACATGATATTTTATTTACCTCAACAGATTTTATATTTAGACCTGTTTGACTTCTGTATATCTGCAAGTAAAAACACATTAGTATCTACCAGCCGAGCTTACAAAACATGAGGAAAGAATAACTAATGGTACTTGTAGTCTATATTATGTAGTTATTGGTGCTGCTGAAGCCAGCTCTTCTGGATACTTGGGGGAGTTTTATGGACAGATCAGTCTAGACTCCAGTGAGGAAAGTCTCGTTCAATTGTGTATGGTTTTACAGAGGTTGTACAGATTACTCTTGTGTTATCTCTCTGACGGCATCATTTAAAGGGGTAGTTAGGGGTTTTTGGAAACACGTGCATGTTTAAATTGCATGGTCATGAGGCACAAATCAAACAACTGCCTACACTGTGGTCAGTTTCTGTTTTTACATGAGGAGCTGCATTAGATAGACTTCAGATAAAAGTATATTGAAGATTAATCCCAGACAGCGAGGAAGTCTTTGCAGCTGAAATGACTAACACTGTTTGTCGATGATGTAACTATTGTGCATGATGTGACATTTCACAATAGTGATGTTTAAACTGTACATTATGCAGCCCTAGTAAAGTTTCATGGGATACTCGACAACAGTTAGTGTAAAAACTACATGGCGATGCAAGGGAGTTAAGTCCCTTTGTTGAGGAAACACAAACCAGTTAGCATGTTTTTAAAAACAATTACAAATGCAAGTAGACAAGTTAGACGGAGCTGGTTGAAATCAATCACCATTTTCAAATCTGATTTCCTGAGACAGACGACACTTATCTCAACTTCTCTTTCTATTTTCAATGTAATTTGACAGATAATCTGTTTTAATTGCTGCAGCTTAAAAACAAGTAAACTTGAGGCAGATTTGTCACTTTAAATTGTAGAATGTAGAAATTTAAGAATGTTGCCGACCACTTGTTTCTCTAGTTATACCAACTTCAAAAACGACCGTAGGATAGCAATACACAGCGGTCTGAGGAGCCATAAACAAACCTCAACCAAAAAGCCACTCTATAGCCATAAATAACACTCAGGAAAGCATAGTTTCTTTAGACCGCTGTGTATTGCTATCCTGCGGTCATTACTATAGTTGGTATATCTAAAGAAGCAAGTGGTCAGCAACATTCATCTCTTGAGGGGGTGTCTAACTTGGTGTTACAGTGTGTTTTACCCTAAATTAATTTTACGCCAGAACATCCCTTTAATCAGTGTCTTCTGTAATTTTGTACATGTATCAGTTTGATATGTAAAGTGTTATACTTCTGGAGATTATCTGGCCATCAAGGTTGATTCTGATACTTTTAAAACACTTATACAAGGACCTGGTTAGTTTAGCCGTTTAAATCAGACATTGCATGATTAAAATAATTGACTAATTATGATTGATTCATTTTAATCATGCATTTAAAAATGTCTATCAATTATTTGAAAGTGTTAAATAAATAAAAAAAATCAATTAATTGTATACAGTTCTGACATATCAGCACTCAAATGTGTGTCAGGACTCTCTGCAGTGCTCTTGGATGTTTTTTCCTTAGGAACAAATCTTAGGAATGAAAATCATCCCAAATCTTCTAAAAAAGTGTAACAAGGCTTTGAGAGCATATTTCTTTTAAGAAATACCAGGGTGCATACAAACATAGTGGTTTGGTCTTAAAACAGTCAGTGTTGCCAGTCAGAAGAAAGCTTGCTTGATCCCTTCATGACATCCTGTTGAGAGAAGGACTACCCCACAACTGTTGTTTACCAAAACTCGTGTTTCATCTCAGTAGGCCTCACTTCTTGTGTCCACAGTTACATGAACACCAGTGGAGGAAATGACACTGTCCCACCCACACACACACACTCACACACGCAAAGATACACCTCCAGCCATATGTCTTAGTGGACTGAGGCCCAGGGGCTGCAGCTTCCCCCGGACAGATGGGAGTATCAGGGGGAGGTGGAGGTGGTCTGATCTGCACCTTGCTCACTAAGCACGGATGCTTGTCGAGTTTCTTCACAGCCTTCACTCTGGGCTCGCTGCCTTCAAAGGGAACAGTTGAGCCTGGGTCTGCCGGTGCCAACAGGCGGTTTTTCAGAGTCCGAGCAAACAGGCCCACTGCAGTGTAACCCAAAATGAATCACCAACTACACGCTGAACGAACTAAACTGGACTGAGTGTTGAATGTACAACAGGTCTAGGCTAATTGATTATGTGCAGGCTAATTGACATGCTGTTTCAATTAACAAGATACAAAATAAAAGCAGAATTAAAAGTCGTCTTTAGTTTGTTCTTCATTCACATTGAATGGGAAAAAAATATAAAGACATCATTTAGTAGCTTACCAAAAACTGCAACAGCATCGTGGAGAGACAGTGGCAAGAGTGCCTGATTTCAGTCATGGTTGGTCTCATGTAATGAAGGCTTTAGAGTTATGCACACCAACATTGTGAGGCAGCAACAGTAAGAGGACACTGATCTCAGATATCAAAACAGCATATCTTGATGACCATTGAACAGCATGAGTAAAGTAATTTATTGGTGCTGCCAACGTTATAACTATTAAGAAATTATCCTTACTCCATAAGCCAAACAGTCTCTATGTCTCTCTGTAAGGATATTTTCATTTTCTTTGTCATCTGTCAAGAGTTGATCATCCTTACAAAACTTCTTCCTAAATTTAAGGATAAAATGAGGTTTGAACTTAAAGCTGTTACAGAAATGCAGACTTGCATTATAGCTGGTATGAACTTAAATGTCTGACAGTCCAACTAAAACTATTTAGTTGTATCATTGTCTTTATAACAAAAACAAAACCTACATCTGTACAAATTTTTATTCACCATGATGGAGTAAAACTCACCAACACCTAGTCTCCATCATGGGAAAAGGGGTTGACGAACATTTACCATCATAATTTTCATATACCAAAATTAACACTATATCGCACATTACCCATATTGCAAAGATTGGCAAAATATAAAAGCCAGAGAGCCAAAGATAAGCACATAATGACACTAGTGCTCATTCTCCAAAGCTTCAAGAAACATCATAGAAATGATATGTCCTTTTGGAAACACCTTAGTGTGCAAGCAGAGGAAATGTAAAAATTATGAGTTACTCTAGAGTTGTTTCTCAGACCTAAACTTTGCAATTTTAAAGAAACAAAAACGTAAGGTACAACTGAACATTTTCAAAAAAATTTAAACTAAAAACGTAACGAAAACTAAGCCCATTTAACATAAAAAAACGAACACTGACGCTAATAAAAAACTAAACTCAAACTAAAACTTAAACTACTAAGCATTTTCAAAGAACCTAAACCCTAAAACCAAGATTTTGCATTTTCAAGGAAATAAAGACAAACACTGAAACTAATGAAAAACTTACCTAAAACTAAAATTATAACTACAACAAAGTTTTCACAAAGAAATTGAATCTAAAACTAAACATTTTCAAAGAAACTAAAACTAAGAAAAATAAATAATCATACTTGTAATTATCAAAATTACTTAACAGTAAAGGATGAAATAAACATATTACTTGAAACACTTTTACAAGTTAGAGCAGTTAGAATGTCAAAATGATGTGTTGTTCAGCCCTAGACACCAGTATATGATAATTATGGGGCATCTGTAGCTGTAGCTCCTCAACAGGTGTCTCAGACTGACAAAAATTGAGTATAATACATCTACTTTGAAGAGATAGTAAAGGCTGACAAGGTGGTACAGGTGGTCTAAGGGTGTTTCTGTATCATATTAGCAGACGCTGAACTCAGGTCTCTATCTGTCACCCTCCGTCATGTTTTATCTACTTCTTTTCCTGACCCTATTTCTCTTCTGCCATCTAATTCTCTCCCAGCAAACCACACACACACACACACACACACACACACACACACACACACACACACACACACACACACACACACACACACACAAACGAGATGCCAGTTTTACGCAGAGCTTAGTCAGCCCACTCTCTCTGGGGTAACAGGGTGTCTCACACTGGGCCTTGGCTGGCAAATGTGGCTGAGACATTTGGAGGAAACACACACACACACACACACATACATACACACACAAATGAACACACACACTTGAACTCTTTCAACCCGCAGAGCACAGATGGACACATGGACAGGCCTTCAATGACCAAGAGTCTCCAAGGACAATCTGATGGCCCATTCACAGCCATGTTCAGACACACTTCCACACACATACACACACCATTGGGTTGGTTAGGGTCATAGTGTGTGTGCATGTGTGGGTCCTTTACAGATGGACTTGCAGTGCCATTAGAAGACATGAGGGGACATGGCATCATTAATAATACAGCCAACAGGCTGCTCTGAGGGCCTGAGTTCAACATTAACAAGCTGCCAGCCTGGCACACACACACCGACTCACCGCACGTTCTCAACGTCACTTCAGCTGACACAACTCCGCGTGGGATTTAGATGTCTTTTTTTTTTTTTTTTACCTCCTCTTTTTGAAAAAGTCTCACATTAAAACACACTCTGCCCCTCACACTGCACACACAAATACACACACATCATCACACTCCCGCAGGCAGCAGATGGTGTGGTGGGCGTCAGGTACAGTAGCAGCCTCCTGACACCCCAAACAGCTGTTACCATTACACCATGCTAATTGCCATCAATCAAGACAGCACCTTGGTGCATTCACAGGCAGGGCTTTATGCTGCTGTGTGCGCAGTGTGTGTTAAAGAGTGTAACACAAACTAGAAAAGGCAAAGGCAGAGTTTTCCCCTCATTACCTAAACCCAAAAAGATGTCCTCTCCCTCCTCTTTTGGAGAAAGAAACCCTGTGATGAATAATGAAGACAACAGGAACAGAGGCAACCAGATCCATATCGTTGCATGTCTTTCCTGTACTCATTAGTCTCTGGCTGTGTGTGAATGTGCGTGTGGCCAGTATTCAATTTTTTATTCAAGTGAGTGAGTGGGGGGTTGATGTTACCACAACGCTGTAGGGTGCGAATTAGTATTTTTCAGCAAAGAGCTGCACATAGAGTTTGATTTGTGCAGGCTGACCAGGATCGATGGTCAGAAACGAGTCTGTCGATGCAGGTCAGGCTGTACATGGCCATATTGATACCGTTGCAATCCTGCAAAAAAACGGTTCAATAGTCCCCGGTGGTTCAAAGGCTGCTGCATAAGTGCCAGACAACACAGCATTGTTCATTATCCAGGTGGCATGTTACGTGGGAGATATCGACAGAATCATAACAGAACCTTGAATTTGAGTAGAAATGCGCAGGCTTGGCGTTTGTTGTTTATCTGCTACTCCTCGTCCGTTCAGCCTTGTTGTCATGGTGAACTCAAAGACCTTGAAGCAGAGCAGGTAAAGAACAAACTTTAGACATCATACACAGCTGGGACACATCTACACAGATGTTTTCACTTCTTCTCAGCTAATGAGACCTCTGCTCAGGACTGTGTAGGCGTGCAAAGGCTGTTTGATTGACATCTACCTCCCTGTACTGTTAGTTTGTTGCACCTGTTCAGACTTAAGAGGTTGCTTTTTAGGTTTATGTACAGATTATATCCTTATATGGGGGATTTATGCAATTTCCAGAACTTCAAACACAGTGTATGCAATTAGAAAACCTCAAGCACTTTAGACAGAGCACTAACCTGAGAAAGATATGCAAACAAAGAATCTTTATCATAACGCAAAGTTTTTAGGCATTGAGGATAAACAGAGATGCTAAAAACCTTTCTACTTCTGGGTATTTCAATCATATAATACGAGAACCTATTGGGCCATCCCAGTTAACATGTAAAGTGATGGGCGGCCAATTGAGATGCTTTACACTTGTCTATCACTGACCAGAGATAATTGCTGACCACTGAGCCTGCTACCATCACACTTGATCCATAATGAGCTAAAGCAACAAACTTTCAAGTCCTTTAGATGGAAATTTAAATTCCAACAAACCATCTACTCTAAAGGTAAGAACACACTCAGGAATTGGCCCCAATTATTCGACACAACTAAATACTAGCTCACAGAATCTGCAGGTAAACTATGGCCCAATCCCAAACTGCCCCTTACACACTTGCCTTATACGCTCTCCCTCCGTTTGCACGTCCCTGTGGAGGCTCCGCCATTATTGAAGGCCGTCCTGAACCACAGAGTGCAGAGGGCAAGTGGACCGTTCAGCCCTTCAATATCGAGTCTGCATTGATGCACACTCACGATGGGATTTGCCAGTAGTGTGCCAGCAAAAATAGAGTAGGAGGAAACAACATACAAATATAAGTTTCGTATGTGTCCACCTTTGTCTTACTGACAAAAAAAATCACAAAATACATGGTTTGGAAAGATCAAACGGAGGTTGGAAATCTTACTTTGTGCTGAGGTTTGATTTGATTGTGCAGGCACATGTCAAATCATAAAGGGGTTCAAAGACGTGTCCGATGTGCCGTCTTGTTTATATCCTCCCATTTCAATTGAGGCGCAGTGTGAAGGGGATTGGGCCTATGTCAAATTGGTCAGCTAAATTTGGCAACCATTAGCGGAGCTAGCAACAGTTGGTGATAAAGCAAAAATAAACCAGATGACCCTACCTACAACTTTTCTCAATTTTTTTAATCCAAATAATGCTGTGCTGCAAGATGCTTATTATTGTCTGAGCTTGTTTACATCTGAGTAGGTGGCAAAGAAGCCATTAATTTACCAGCTGCCCCACCTACTGGCAAGAGGCAGTGATGTAGTTTTGACACAACACAGGGTGAGCATTTTCAGGCCTATTGTAGTAAAAGCATCAATAATTAATTTAACTGACAAGTAATGCTGATGCCAACTATAGTGTGTTGATATTTGATTGTTTCGCCGTGCAAATGCACACATCGTTATTCAATATGCGCTCTCTCTGTGACTAAAAAGGGGTTTAGTCAGTCTAGTTGGGAGTCAGTTCAGAGGAGAGCTGCAGCGCTTCGTAAAAAGTGGGAATGAGTGAGTTTGTTTACTAAACATCTAAAGGTACCATGTGTAGCATTGAGCAGCTTTTAGAAGGGAAAACTTCCAAAAAGGAATTAAATGTCATGAAATATGTCTAAAGTAATTTCTCATCATTTTAATACAAAAACTGTTTGTGATGACTCAAATTGAGCCTTTTTAATGGGTACTTAACGGGCAAGTCCCCTTAACAAAGGGCACAATTTATAACTGCTGTGTTTCTATGGTTGCACAGGACGGACAAACTAGTAACAGAAAGAAAGACAGAAGTTGTTGTGTGCACACATGCCAAATAGAGGATCATATTTATCATGCATCATAGCAGCTTCCTGTCCTCAAACCCCTCTAGTTGGGTGTAAAGATTAAAACGTGCTTAGGTTTTAGGATGTTAAACTAGCATTGAACCACTCGGCCAAAGTCATAAGTAACCAGCACAGGCATGTTAATCTGTAAGGAGGGCAGATGGCCGGTGGTGCTAGCTCTGCTAATGTTGTGTCTCTCTTCCACCCTGTGATTAGTCATGTTGTATAAACTATGCTCAGTTTTGCAGTCTCACCTGAAAATATGACAAATATTTAATTTCCAAAACTCAAATGAAATTTTGCTAGTAAAAAGTTTTGGATGCAGGTTTCATTTAGCATCAGGGGTAAAAAAAATCAGATTTTTAAATTTATAAAGTATGCTTAAATCTAACCACTGAAAATCAATGTCTGAAGTTAATCACTTCCTGGCAGTAAAGTTGTAGACTCTCACTCGCCTCAGCTTCCTCCTCCACTCTGTCTCTTCTCTCCAGCCATCTTTCCTCCCAAACATTTCCTCACACAGCAAGTTGCCAATCCTGACCCCTCAGAGTCCTGATTGAGAATTTCACCGTGCAGAATCAATACTCTAATCTTCCTCTTCAGCCCACAGTAGATAAGTCTGTCTGGTCTGTCTGCTCTGCCCTCCACCACTCAGAGCCTTGCCCGGTCAGTCCGTCATCCTGGGGATAGGTCAAGCTTTCCAACCCACCAAAAGGACATCCATATATTAAAACAGGAGGGTGGTATCATGACTGAAAAATTGGAGTACACCATGGAAATCATAACTTATAAGTCATCATAAGGACTGAGGGGCCAAAATATCAGCACTTGAATCTATTTTTCATTATTTATAAGAAGCATTGCTCACAAAATTGAAAATTATAGTGATTTATTAAGACAGCATAAATACTGAGTCCCTCTTCAGCTCCAAATGCACTAGTATGACAGTTAATTACTATCATTTATTATTATCTTAATGCAACGCACATAATCTGATATATTTTTTAAATTACCTTTTACACACACAGACTGTTTCCCCTAATGTCAGTCTCTGGAAGGGGAGCTCAGTTACTTATGGTATATTGCATAACGATCAGGTGGTTATGTAAATTAGAATCTCAGTGGTGTTAATGACTCAGAGATGACTTCACCAGTGCTGTGGCTGTTACCTGGATTGCAGGACAGGTTTTTGCTCCACCTCTGCGCTAGCTAACTAATATTATTTCCCACCACTCTGAAGACCAGCCTGAGACAGACATGAATGTTTTTGCCCCAGTGTCAACAAGCAAGGAAGAAATGTGTGCGAGTACAGATGCAACAGGGAAGAAATTACCCATAGTTAAAATATACAGTTCATGCAGGTGTCGGTGGCAATCAATCCCCTTTTAGCTAGTGTCAATTTGACAATATCATATGTATTTTAAAAGTCCATTTTTAGTCTAACTGTGACACAATTATCCAGACTTGAAAGAAAAAGACACCACAAACGACTGGACATCTGTAGTAATCATATCTTTTACCCTGAAAAAAGGAGAATTATCTGTTCAGATTTTCTCCTTCCATTGTCTTTACAGTTACTGATCAATTGGTTGGCTTTAAATGATGATAATGTGTCAAAATCACTGCTCTGATGTTTACCAACCTGAAACACAACAGCAGAATTTGATCCTCTCTAAATACAGTGTGTTACTATCCCACCTTTGGTGTATTATCAGCAGAAAATGACCGGTGTGTAAAAACCGTGAATGAAGCCTCCCCTTTTGCTCTCCCTCTCCCTCTTTTTGCCCGATAGAGTTGGAGTTTGTCCTTTTAATTATCCTGTGGAAGGTTTTGTCCTTGGTCAAACTTTGCTGGTTTGAATCAGCACTTCTGTGCTCAGCAGAATCAGGTACGTACAGTACTGTAGATACTGAGCTGTCTGACTGACTGACTGACTTTCTGCTAAATTACCAACTTCTACTTTAGAGGAGACAAACTTTCTCCCTGAGTGACACTCTTCTGCACATTTCCTGGTGAATAATATTTCCCGTCTGTCATACTGAACTGTATGTCACCTCTGCATTTCCATATTATTGAACAGTCTGTTATTGTTTTCAGAATGAGTTAGTTTTAGGAATATTATTGGAATATGCTCCGCAGAACAACACTTCACACCTTTTTACCTCTCCGCCTTTGTCAGTTGACTTCCCATGATGCCCGCCTGCGCCGCCTGGCTGGATGTTTTAACGCTGAGCTCTGCTGTCTGCTGAAGGAGATTTCAATGTACAGCACGGCGTGGCCACCGCAGTGTACACAAACGTAAATCGCTGAGTCGCCGTGCTCCCCTTTAACTGCTGATATTCCTGTTTGTCATTTACCCAGAGGCTTCTGTTTGCCTCACCCGTTTACCCAGCAAACCCAATCCAAGTGTCGGACTCACACTTCAAAGAGCTCTCTGTCCTTCCCGCTGATTCTCATCTGGCCTCCTTTGCATATTTCAGTTTGCTCCCCGCTGAGCTGCAGATCGACCGGGCAAACAGTTCTAGGATTACCAAATCCACCACTGGCCCTGTTCTCTTTATTGATGCTAATTACTCAAAGGGTTTGAGAGACTTGGGCTTTTAAGTATCCACGCTTCGACAGATGACTTAAACGGATGCTGCAGGATTTTCTTTTCCTGGTCAAAGAAAAGTTATAGTTCACCCATGTGAAGTATGTTTGTCCTGAACCCGGAAAATCAAATCAGTTATGCATGAGGCAATAGAGGAGGGGACTTGTGGATAACTTCTTTCAACCATGCCACTGGTTTGTTTGAGTGAGCTGTTGGTGGAAGCACAGGGCAGGGTTGTGTCCTTGGAGTTACACCTAAAACCAACAACAAGCATGTGCCTCGTGTTGCAGCATTATCTGTCTGATAGTGTACACCCTGGCCCACAGGGAGAGTGTTTGATGCGTATAGCACAGCAGGGTGAAGCCTGCAGCTTAACTCAGTATACAAAGAACCACCAGCAACAGGGTACTTTGCCTTCCCGTGGTTGACTTTCATTTCTGTGGTTTTGGTGCTTCTACCATTGGTGTGTATTGGTGTGTACATAACACAGACATTTTCAGAGATACTTTTTGGTTGTGTTTTTACCTCCAGACAAAGTAAAATGTTAAAAGTAGATTATAGACATGTGAATATGTTGCGGATTTGTCAATCATCAATGACTATTTCTTTTATAAATTAATTAATATGTGGTGTTTCAACATCGGGTTTTATTTTGAAATAGAAGATTATGACTTTCTGTCCAAATTGAACATCTCTGTGCTGTTCTGCCAAAAACAGACAATCTTTATCGGAGCAGAGTGGCGAGATGCATCTGGAACGGTGCTCAAAACAGGCAGCTGAGCATTGGCGAGTAGGAGCACGGATTGGCTCTGAAGTGCAATGCTTGTACATCTGGTTGGTTTTAAGGGTTCAGAATGGAGCATGACAGACGATCTATGTTTTATTTTCACACATCATCTTAATATTCACTTGGCTGTGCTGGTATAAACTCTACTTGCGAATAAAATAACATGCTTTTAAAAGTCTGAAACTTTTTAGCAAAAAAAATAAAAAATAATATATATATATATATATATATATATATATATATATATATATTTATTTATTTAGTTATAATGTACAAGTGCAGATAAGAATACATGGGTGTACATATTGTTATTTTATGTTTATTTTAAAAACTTAATTATTGTATTTTCCAGATTTGTGGCTACAAAATGTATGTATTTTATCTTATTTTGTAATGTTTTATATCCAGCCTGATGTTAGTGCTTTGTGTCTAACCACAGGTACTTAAATGTATCACTCCGTATATTTAATTGCTGTTGTGAAACACAAGCTAAGGCTGTTTCCTCAGTGTACCTACCCCCTCATAGCAGCTAAAATCATCAAAAATTACACCATAGGAACTGATGATCAAGTTTTGATTGATCTTTTTTGCTTTTGTACATAATAGAGATACATGACTGTTTATGTCAGTCTGTTCCATAACAAATCAAAAACTACTTACTGGAGCTTTAAATTCACAAGTTCAAATTAACCTTAATAGGTCAGTAAGTATGGAAATGTATGATTTCTGAGATCTCAGGACAAAGTTTAGTGGTGATAATATATGCAATGTTTTAAATGTACCTTTAGAGCCCATTTAATCTAAAGTTTCTGCATTCCAATCTGTGTATTTTTGAACAGAGAAAATAGATGAAATTGGAGAAAAGTTCACCTGCACGTATGGATTTAGTTGATCTGAGAGTTGCAGGTTGAAGCGATGAGAGAAGAGACCTTGGTTCACTGTCTGAAGCATAGAAAAGTCTGTACCCTGCCCTGTCTCCTCTGAATTATACATTTAACAACCAGCCCTGTTCCCTTCATTATTCATTACAGGTTTGTGAAAAAGAGAGAGTTTACACTAGAGAAGCAACAGTGTCTTCTTCTGCCGTCTTTCTTTTTCTCCTCACTCCTTCCCCGCCACGCTCCCCCCTTCCCTCTCTGGGCTTCAGTCTCAGACTTGATTGACTTTGAGAGGGCGATCAGGCTCCCAGGGCCTGCTGAGTGTCTCGGCAGAGCTTCGAGGACACCGATTAGCTCCTCGTCTGTTGTTGTTGGTCCCAGCAGCGGGCTTTCTGCGAGCAGCCGCTAACGCCAGCAGCCTCGTTTAAGAGACTCAGTCCGGCGGGGCTTCATGAGCCGACGCTCTGTCTCCTTACAGCTGCCACACTGTTTGGATTGAGATTGTCCCCTCTGCCTTTTGCCTTTTCTAGGTGTTTGTGTGTGAATGTGTGTGTGTATCCTCTGGGGCCGATTCTTCAAATAGCCCGCTGTAACCAAAGGGAATCTCCTCACAGGCTCAGGTTACGTACAAACAGCCTTGGTTAATCTGTAAATTACAGCCGGGGGTATCCACAGAGCCGCTTAGACCTGAGTGCTCTTCTCTGTGTTTACAGTCTCAGATCAATCTCAATCTGAATTGTAACACACTGGTATGTAACACTTGCATGTGCGCACTTGTGAGCACAGTCTAACAATTCTCTATTGTGTGTTTCCGGTTTGTGCGTTAATCTGGCGTCCAGCAGATTGTATCTGACAGGGATGGAGCGTGATGTGTTTGTCCCGGCTAATTCGGCTTCAGCCGGCTTGACATTTTCACACTATTTGATAAGAGGCGGAGTAGATTGGCGACTGTGCTGACAATCTTTTATTTACTGGCTGCAGATAAAACCATTAATTTCTGTTAATTAATGAGCGTGTGAGCCCAGAGGGGAGGAGGTGGAGGCGAGGAGAGGCATCAACATCCGCTGGGACATCTGCAAGGAGATGCTATTTATCTCCATTAGACACACTGACACCGATTCTGTCTCTCTGTGTTTCTCCACACACATAAACCAATATTTGTGGTCAATACTGGTCTGTATTTGGGACAGTTTAATTCCTGGATCCTGTGAGTTTTGTCTACAGTTGTGAAAATAACGTTTCTCTTGTAAGCACCCGGTTTAATTAAATCAATGTGGCGATCTTATATAAAGATTCAGCTTTTATTAATTTATTTTTATTACTTCTTTGTTGAGTAGACCACCAAACCCAACTGTTCAATCTGAGCCTGTCGGTGGTGAAATAAAGCTCTTGGAGTGGACGTAGTTTGCCCGGTCAAACTGGCTGCTGGCTGCTGTGCTCTTCCTGAACACTGGACCAGTTTCAGAAATTGTTCTCCCCATCAATCAAGCACACACAAACACGTTGGAAAATAGGGTCCTGGTTAAAAAATACCAAAGTGTTCCTTTGGCTTACGAAACAGCATTACAAAGAAACTGTCTTTATTTTTGTCTGACACACACACACACCTCATTTGACCCATGTCCCCTCTCATCTGTCTCAGGAGCAGCGCCAAGAGTTCAGTTGTGGCTAAAAGCAGGACTTTAAAAACTTTCATTACTCTTTCTTCTACCGACCCATTTGGGACCGACGTCACAATGACATCAGCGTAAAAATAAATAAATGAATAAAAAAATCGCCACCACAAGGTCGAAGGCAACTTAGAAGTCATGAAATGTCGTCTTGTGTGGTTGAGAACCAGAGTAAAGGAGTAAAAGCAATGTCTGAAAACTCAAGTTCTCAAAGATACCAGGCGTCACTGCCTGTCAACAAAATAGAAACAACTTTGGTTAAATGTGATTGAGAGAAGATAAGCAAAAACACGTGTGTGCCGTTCATACTGCACATATCCTGTTTACTGTTGAATGGATGGACAATATGTTCTCTGTAACATGAGCAGTTTTAGCTCATGGTCAAACATTAGCTTTGCCAGCAAAAGAAACCAGAGGAAAACATCTCACCGTGACAGACCTGTCCAATCATCAGTCCACTCATTGCTTATACGTCTTCTCTGTTTGTCACTGTTCATTTATTAAGTATTAATAAATACCTAAATATTAAATATGTAAATATTATTAAGTTACACTCCTGGTTCTGCAGAGTAAATAACCCAACCAGTTCAGATTTACGTATTTGACAATAAATAAGCCCCGCCCACTTAAAAATGTCACCCTTTTTTACCCACACTAAAAGAGTCTTTGAAGAGCTTGCTTGAGATTTGTCTCTAAAACATTACCAATGCTGAATCAAGGTTTTGTTCACTTTCCAACCTTTAATATTCTGCCCATACCAAGTGTGTAAAGAAATGCTACTATACAGAATCTACAACATAAAACCTAAATCAATCCTTGTTGGTTTTAATCTGTAAAATTACTTTACCTCTATAAGATCCAGGCATCCATAAGCAACAGGTCACCAGTAATTTATCATGAAAATAAATTCCTGTGAACAATAATGAAGGCCACTTTTGCTATGCTTCATAACTCTCAAATAAAAATATTCATAGTATTAAAAAATCCAAAAATTGCTAAGCGTTTATAAGGCATCAATTTATTAAAAAAAAAATCACTTTTAAGCAGGCCTTCTCTTTATGTACATGGTTAGTATAATCAGTAACATTTATTGAAGAAAAAAATAGTTGAGTAACACTCCAGTAATCACAAATCAAAATAAAATGACTGATGACTAATTTGATACAGTCAGTGTTGTGATTAGAAGAGTGCTATGAATAATCTCACTTGACAGGGCTCAAATTAGCTTATGTTTATTGTTTTGATTGTAGTAAAAGGGAAATGTAAAATAATTTTTTTTAAGCTGTTTCATTTGAGAAAGACTTGCCTTCAATACAAGAGGAGTACCAGGTGTCTCAGGGAAAAGACTGCGTGCAGAAGCAAAGGTTTACATCCTCGGTATGTTGCAGGAACACAGAAGTAAAAACACTACACCAAAATCACAGGGAGGACTTCTTCATGTTTTAGTTCGACCACAAAGTCTTCTAACTCTCCTCTTTCAGAGAGGTGACATGTAGATCAGGAGCTGTTTTGGGCATCATCCATCATGGAGCGCTTTCAGGTTGTGTCATCCACTTGGTTTCACATAAAAAAGGTCGTTACCAACAAGGTCATGCTTTTAATCTGGCTGAACTTTAACTGTAGCAGTGAGGCATAAATCCAGAGCCTGAAGGAGCCATGCTGTGGGATCCACTATCTTTGACTCTTCTTTTGGACACCCCCCTCCGTAATGATTGGTTTTTCTGTAAAGACTTGAGTTGACACCATACTAATACCAAACATCCAGGAACAAGGCTTGATAGTCGGAAAAACTGCTGATTTCTGCGGAAACTTGCACTGCTCTTTAATGGCTGCTTCCAGCTGCTGCCACTTCTCCTGTCCACGATGCTATAATCATCTCTAAAGATTAAAGAGGGTATGTGCTCAAAACAGGAATATGTGTGTTCGTGTGTGTGTGACTGTTTCAGGGACAAACAGTGTTGTAGTTGTCCAGCTTAAGTCGTAGTAGGGTCTGGATTTCTTGTTACAGCAACTTGGATTTGAGCACGTATGACGTTCAAACTAGTGCTGTTGCTCAGTGTTGCCAACCAAGTGACTTTGTTGCTAGATTAAGTGACTTTTCAGACCCGCCTAGTGACTTATTTTTTAAAAAGCGCCTAGCGGCAGATCTAGTAACTTTTTCTGGAGTTTAGAGACTCTAACATGCAAGCAGGTATCGATGTTACTCTTCTTAACAGGTAGCTGGTGTGCATCAAAAACAGACGGCGGCGGTGGTTTGACAGAGAAATTATACAAATTAGACGATGAAATCATCAAGTGATTTCGGGGGGCTTTTATGACAGCTACTAGCGACTTTCCTTACTGGGGAGTTGGCAACACTGCTGTCACTGCAACTGCAAAATTAATTATTACAATATCAACAAGTCACCTGTGGAGCATGATATTCCATCATCACAACCACTCGCTGTCACCTCATTTTACTTAATTTAAAAGTTGTCTGCAATCCATCATATGTGATCCAGATTGTGTGGCTTAGCAAGAACCAGCTCTTGAGGCTCTTATTTGGCTCCCAGAGATGGTCTTTGATAGAGCCGAGTCCTTTATGACTGACACAGTCCTGACCTAACTGTAAATATTGTCACAGCACAGTGAAACGGAAACAGAAGTGAAATAAATATCCATGTTAATAGTTAATTTAAAATGCAATGCCAATATTAAACTAAGTAAATCCTTTGTGGTATTTTCAGTAATGCCATGCAGGTTTTTTTTTTCATAATTCAAAGTTTATTATTTTTTTCATTGTTGCAACAGACAAACAAAATCAAACAAAACAGACAAAATGGAGGACAAAAATAGTAATAGTAATGAATAGATAAACGAAAGAAAGAAAATAAGAAATAAAAAAATAGCATAAAAAATATGAAAATAAATTTACTAAAAATAAGACAGGTAGATAAGTAGGCAAGGCAAGAAAATTATCACATCTGTCTCCCAAAGCTATCCCATATTTCTGTCATCAAATAATTTTCACAAATAAGTCCCCTCAACATCTTCTCACATGCTACTGTCTCCATCATCTGTGTTTTCCACATACTCAGTGTAGGAGCTTGAGGTTCCCTCCAACACCTCAGAATAGTCTGTGCACATGTTATTAGGCCAGTTTTTAATATTCTGAAACTGTATTTGTTCAACAGGGGTACCATAGTTCTGTCT
The DNA here is from genome assembly GCA_962446985.1 of Xyrichtys novacula. Lineage (NCBI taxonomy): Eukaryota > Metazoa > Chordata > Actinopteri > Labriformes > Labridae > Xyrichtys > Xyrichtys novacula. Next base: position 13,250,504 of record OY660882.1, on the reverse strand, counting down.
CCAAGGAGACATAATCTTGGTGATCTGGGTAGTTCGCAATTTAATGATTTGCTGGTATAATCTATAACTTTTTCCCACAAGGGGAGGATCTTGAACATTCTCATAATCCATGAATAAATGTGCCACTATCTACCCCACACTTCCAACATATATCATTAATATTTAAACTCATTCTGTTAAGTCTTGATGTTGTCAAATATTATTTATGAATTATTTATAATTATGCAGGTCTTTGTACTCATAATTATGAAAGCGCCTTTTGTACACATTGTTGTAAGTAGCGATCCTGCTAGAGTAGTACTTGCATGTTGCATGTCTTTCAGTCTGTGGGTCAAGAGTTCATTTGTAATGCAGCACTAATGTTATTGCCAAGGTTGTACCAAAGCCCCCCCCATAGATGATTTGGTGTTGTGATTCCCTGGAAAGTCATTTTGAGACTGGTTTCGAGAAGCTGACAGGCTCTCCTGCTGCTCCACCAACTTTTTCAGATGATGAGAGAAAGAGAGAAAAAACTGAAGTGCTGAGATTCAAACGCCAAAACACAAGTTAACCTGGATCATTTGAATCTGTGATAATCAGTGCGCTCCCCTCACGAAGTTTAATGTAGGATCTTTGATGTTTTATTTTTTTAAGCAGTGACTTTATATTGACTCTATACATTTGGTCAGAAGCACCCTGCAGCCCCTCTGCTGCTGCTTTGATCATTTTTACCTGGATTCTGTGTGTGTGCGTGTGTGTGTGTGAGTGTGTTTGTGCGTGTGTGTCTACCTCAGTTATTTATCACCAGGACTGCAGGTTAATGGGAGGTGCACACATTGAAACTCTTGAGAGCATGTAGAGTCCTATTGTCCCTTTCTCTCCTCCTTCTTCTCGCCCACTCTCTCTCTCTCTCTCTCTACTTGGTCTTTCTCTCTTTTTCTTTCTAACCTCTCATTAGAAATGAAACTATGAATCAAGGTATGAAACTTAATTCTTAAATAATGTGCTTTATTACTGGCCTTAAAGGAACACTATGCAAGATATGTACAGAATCAAACCATGAAATCACTGTCGTATATCAACAGACATGCTAAGCTGTTTCCTAACACTGCAGCACAGGTTGTCAGCGATCTATCTAGCAACATAAGAGCAGGGTTTGGTTTCCGGCTTTCTTAAGTAACAGTCTCAGCGTAGACCCTCATGATGGTGAATTTAGTGAACCAGATTTCCTCAGCACTCCAGCGCTCCTTTGTGTTTGTCTGCTGCCACAGTTAAGTCAAAAAAACATCAAACTAATTTTGAAAATAATGAGTATTTGAGATTATCAGGTTAATGGACATGTGCTTTCTGCATACAGCTATAAACATTATTTAAAAAAAAAGTCATGGACGAAACTTTGGGATTTGCAGCCTGTTGATAAATGAAGGAAAATGCTAAGTTAAAATTAAAAAGTGTTTGCTTCATGTATAACGAATTGGGATCTGCTCTGCGTCACGAGTTCTGGCTCCTATTGCCATCTGTTGTTTGTATTTTGCACTGCAGCATCGGTGATGTATTTTATTTTTTCACAGCTGCCATCACAGCATTTGGAGCTGCATCGATTCGGGGAACCGGGACACATAACGGAGCGATATATTTCTGCATCGATTTTTTTGTGCACAGTCCTGGTAGGCAGTGCCCGTCAGTTTGGTTAACCCTCATAATGTTGGTGGTTTTTTGCACAGTTTGGTCTGTATTTGCCGTACATAAATATGTGTATGTATGACATGTGTTGCTGAGTTAGGGGATGGCCTTTTTACAGTCTGCATATCAGTCCAATTTGTTTGCATAAATAAGGTGTGTGCTGTGCTTGTGATACAGTGTGTGTGTGTGTGTGTGTGTGTGTGTGCGTGTGAGAGAGAGAGAGAGAGAAAGTGTGAGAGTGTGTGTGTGTGTGTGTGTGTGTAGGTTGATCTGGATGCAGCTCAGGGCTCCTGCTCAGTGGCTGCTGCTGATTTATTTGCTGTTTTCTAAACCATTGACAGGAGAAAACAAATTCATGTGAACATTAAAATACAGCCTGGACTCTCTCTCTCTTTCTCTCTCTCTCTCTCTCTCTTTCTCTAAACACACACCCAAACATTATTTATGTTCACGTAAAACAAGCATAAAGTCTGAGCCAGACACAATTCTTGGACACCTGACAGTCACAAAGAGAGTAGAAGATGCAGAAAAAGTATTAAACACAGACGTTACGAATATGTGAGCACGTACACTGGAATGCAAACCAAGTGAGACACACACACACACACACACACAAATATGCACACACTTGCAAAAACAAACACATCCCTCCCCTGTGGTTTCTATAAGTGGGCAGGTCTCGGTTGGCCAACATGCTGCCATTAAGTTTATTAGAAATTCAATTTTCGAAGGAGCATGTGCCCGTGATGGATCAAAGGGAGGAGGAAAGCCAAGAAAATAAGCCTGGGCAACAACAGCAGGGAAAGACTGAGATGAATGTGTCGGCAGGTGTGGCTCTTGTCGCAAACAGGTAAACATCCACAAATTAGGAGTTGATTGATATTTTGTCAGGCCTCTCCAGGATTCATCAGCATCACTGTTTATGATCAAATGAAACCTTTTCTCAGAGCACGTAATTCAGACAACAAGGCTTGCAGTGGTTGAAACATTGTTTACATGCTTGTAGTTTGACTTTGAATCCAGGAATGTCAGCAGCAGCTGCGATCAGAACAAATTTACATTTGGAAAGGTGTTCATAATGAGGTAGATACAAATATTTTGAAGTCAAAATATGCTCAGTGGTATAAGCATTTTTAAAAAAGGTAAAATTGTATGTGTTAAAGGGATATTCTGGTTTAAGATTAAGTTAGGGTCAAACACACTTCAACACTGAGTTAGACAACCTGTCGAGAGATGAATGTTGCCAAACACTTGGTTCTCTAGTTATACCAACTCTAGTAACGACCGCAGGATAGCAATACAGAGAGCCACGTGCTCAACCTAAATGCCTCTCTATAGCCACAAATACTGCTCAGAACAGCACCTAACTTAGTACTAGCCACCAAACATCTTTTTAGCTTTGCCTGATTTCTTTAGCAAGGAGACTAAACACAACTTACCCACTCTCTTTCAGCAGGCACTTGTTTGTAGAGAGACATCCAGGCGAGTCCATTGACTGCAGTGGGGGATGCAGCTCAAGGAAGAACATTTATGATCATTTCTTTATCATTTCCTTGAAGTAATAATCATCATATTAATCTTTTTGCACTGCAGACGCAGTAGTCCTTCTGCCTTAGTGTCTCGGTCTTATTGCATTTCCATGAAGTAACGATCGTAAATGTTCTTCCTTGAGCTGCGTCACCCCCACTGCAGTCGATGGACTCACCCGGAGGTCTCTGTACAAACAATCAGGCAAAGCTAAACAAGATTTTTGATGGCCAGTGCTGTAGCTGGGACCCTATATGTACTGTTGATGAAGTTAGGTGCTGTTCTGAGCATCATTTGTGGCTATAGAGTGACTTTTTGGTTGGGAGTGTGGCTCTCTGTATTGCTATCCTGCGGTCATTACTAAAGTTGGTATAACTAGACAACTAGACTAGTCTTGCGTAGTAATGATCTGAAATGTAGCTATGATATTTATTATTACAGGGGGTAAAAAAGGCCCTGATAAATACCAAAGTTTGGTTCTGTCAGCCCCTCTCTGCAGCTTTTGTCCCAGTGAGCATTTAAAGTTGCAGCAGAGCTCGTTTGTGGAAGACATAATTATAATAATATGATAATAATAATAATAAATGTATTTGTATTGCACTTTTAAAAACAGAGGTTTACAAATTGCTTTGACAAATAGTCATAAAGCAAGATAGCTTCAGCACAAAGAAATAAAAACAAAAAGCTCAGTTCAAATCAAGGCCTAAGAATTAAAGGCCATTTTCATATGTCATATGGAATCGAGGAAATACAGGAAACATGCAACATAAAAAAACACAGAATTAAATCTAGCAAAACAAAACAAAACAATGAACAAGTCGAGGAAAGCAAGAAACTAGCTCTCCTAAATCAGCAAATCAGAAACTAAAGTTAGTCTGCTGTCAGGAGTCATCTCAGTATGGTTTAAGTGTACTTACCTGTACTTAGGTGACGTGCGGACACTGTAGGTTCTCTGACGTTGATTTGATGCATCTGCCTTTGGAAAGTCACATTGAAGATTGTTTCTAGCTGGAGGTACATTTGGAACTCTCTGCCTGTAATCCTCATTGTTGTCATCTGTCAAACACTAGATGTAGATTAGGTTTCTGCTGCTCAGCATATGCATGGAAAATTGAAAAACACTTTTACTCAGACAAGTGTGGAAAGGATGAATTTCATTAACTGTGGAGCTGCTGCCACTGAAGCTTTTTTTTATCCAGACATCTTATGATTTTTAACTTTTTGAAGATTTGTAACAACAATGACATCACATTTCACAAGCTGCATGAATCCTTTTTGTGAGTTTGGTTGGATTTGTGGATTGAAACACTTATCTTTTTTTTTTCTTACATTTTTATTCAGCCACCAGTTAGACTTTCAAAATAAAGCAGTAAAGTCAGCAATCAAGAATGTGCAACATTAAGTAAAACTTGCAAATAAAACCAGTGCAGCCAGGAAAAGTAACTGTGGTCATTATCGTCACAATCAATTGATAATACCTGCAGTTGATCAGATTTGGGGCACAAATTTTTTTTACGAAAAGATTGGAGCTTTGTTGAAATAAGTTGGATTGTTTGCACACCACTTAATTTTTTGCCATGGTGCTGTAGGGGACAGCTGCCTCTCCAGTATCTCTCCAGTACTCAGTGATTTAAACCTTTAAGCTTATCTTTTCACCTTCCTGTCACCTTATTTTTACTCAGTTTAATATTTTTACAGTGACATAGTGTGCTTTTGTTGCCTTTTCTCTTTTCTCTTTATTTGTGTTCATACTTTTCCTGTGAATTTAAAACAAAAAAAACAAAAAACTCAAACTTCATTCTATTCACTTATTCAAGAGAGGAAATGCCGGCTCTAAAAACATTGGGACAATCAAGGATACAATAATCCATCCCGGCAGAGCTGAGGGCCAAGCTAAAGGCTAAGCTAGCTAAAGGCTAAGCTAGCGGACAACTAGCTGCAAACCCTCAATTCCATCTGTGATCATGGGGAATGCAGGTCAAATTTTATACTTTAACTACATGTTTAAGGGTGTTTTCACACCTGAAAGTCTGTACTAAGGTTTGTGCTTTTGTTACATTGTAACAGTTACACACTGTAATTGTTGCAAATGGACTAACAAACTTTACATGATGAACCTCATCAACTACATGCTTTGCGTATCTCTGTAGTTTACATGAATTAGTCATTTTGGCTGACGGTCATCTAACATCAACACGTTGAATAAGGTGGGTCTTGAATGTAATAGCATAAATGAAATCATCATTCCAACCATAATATTATTGCAGATTTTCTACTACTAACAGCAACAACTTGAAGAGCTGTACATGAGCCTGGTCCAAGTTCATCTTATGAATTTTATCATTAGGAAAGGAGAAGAAATTATGAAATCCTGTGAACCGCTGAAACACCGACTCAGGATAGAAAGTCTGTGTTGTCAAACTCTTGAAAAGATAAGCTGTCAATAGTCAAGTATAACTTTATCTACAATATTATAAAATTTACCATTCTTGGAAAATCTCCATTCAACATAAGAGACACTTGTACTCCACACATCTTTTCCTGTCTTTGACCCAAACCTTTCAAAATAATGCTTTCACACTGAGCATGAACCAGACTGTGGTTCAGTTTGGTTTAGACCCAGACCACTTCTTTTGGTCCAAACCAAGGTTCAGGGGAGGTTTTACACCTATCATTTAGCTTCGGTCTAAACAATAAAGTCTGAAAGTCCGGATCAAATGACGCTGGTGTGAAAGCCCCCTTAAATAACCAATCATGAATGGAGCTTCAGTTGATGTCCTATCCTTCTTATAGCACCAGAAAAGGCCCGTGACACATTAGTGGAAGAGCTCAGTGCAGTCCCAGTCCCACAGTGTCTGGAGTTTTTTAAGTACTATCATTGGAGCTACTTAAGTTTCCAGCTTTCTGTGGGTTTTTATCCTGTGTGCTATTCTTTGCCATCAGAAAGAGATTGAAAGCAACATGAGACGGAGAGCTGAGGCAGGGAAGATTGTAAGACTGGTCCAACTGCAGCCAGGAGGCTTTTTAAGAAGACAGAGAGGAGGCTAATCCAGGCTGTGCTATTGAAAACCCGAACCATGGTCCCACTAAACTCTTCTGTAAATATGGCATCTCTCCTCCTCTCTCTCTTCCCACCACCTTTTCTTTTCATGAGACTCCTTGTTTTTGTTTTGTTTTCTCCCTCCTGAGTGTGTTCCTTTCATTTTTGAGCCATGCTCTCTTTTGCCTGTGAGTATGTGTTTGGGAGAGCCCGCATGGATGGAAATAGACCTCTGTGGGTGCTGCACTCTCCCCCACCCTCTATCATGCTCTCCCGCTCAAGAGCTGTTTATGCGTGCTTGTACACAAGCAGCCAGAAAGAGCAAAAAAAGCGAGGACACCCCACTTGCCTATTTTTGATGGTTATGCAACTATCAGACGTCACAATATGCTGAGGCATTGTGGGGGAATATATATCGGATCAGCATCAAAGGCTCTCAGCAGAGGGAGGGGGAGAGGGGAGATGAGGGGGGACTGCACAGACGAAGAGGAGGATGTTCATTCTTTTCTGCTTTACAAGAGTGAGTGAGTGTGTTGTGGTGATAAGACGGCAATCCTCAGACCGGCGTCACATAATACAGCAAGGCTTTTATTTTCTCACTGAAGAAAACAGAAGGAGTTTTATCTTTGTTATATTTTCATTCTGACCTAGAATCACTGTTATTTCTTGACGCTTGTTCAATGTTTCATGCAAATAAAGTACACTGGATATAACAGAGAGTAAAGCAGCATTACTCAGGCCTGATACAAACAAACAAACAAACAAGTGCTTAAACAGGGATATGCTTTTGAGTGTTTCAGTGAACCATTTCATAGACATATGTGGACACAGCATCTTTGTGTTTCTACCTCTGATGTTATCTACTTCTCCATATACTGAAATAAGATGGAGCAAGAGTGATAAATACTAAGCAAATGTAAAGTCCAGGGACAGCAGAACCAGAATCAAACATGGTTGTTTAATTCTGGTATGTGTGGACAGAGATTTCTAGGAATGAGCAAACAGTCACTCCAAATCTGTCATTGTTCACATTAAATTCTTTGTCTTTCTGCTTTTGGTTTAGGCTTGATTCATGTACAGTATTTATTTTTGCTTTTATTCCAGTTACATTACTTTTGCAGTACTTTTAATACCGTAAAACTGTGCCAAGCACCAAGGTTGCCGTAGTTTGGGAATTTTCACTAGTTTTCATTGTTATTGTATGCTAACTTCTTGACCATGGCCTGTTTCCAAATTTCTACCTCAGTTTAGTTTTATTTGTCTTTTTTTTTTTTTTTTTTTTTTAACACTTTATTTAAAAAAATTATAAAAATAAAAAACTTTGATATGCAAAACAGAATGGACAAAGCAGAAAACATTCCAAAACACAAATAAATGCATGGATACAAAGAAAAAATAAATGTGTATATATATATATATATCATTGCAAGTATGTCACATTACTTTAGGGAAGTTGTGTCTGGTCAGGTTTCACTTGACAGTCACCTTTTTATCCTCACAACGTATCAGATACATTCAGCAGGTCTGAAACACCTAACCAGTCACAGGCAGGCCGCATGAGTAAGGTCATGGAGTGTCATGGAAGTGCTCATAAAAAGGGGAGTTTGATTTGGTTTCTTATCTTATCTTTCAGCAGATAGTTGAAGAACTTCAGGTATCCCAGGTAACAAGATAACTGTTTGATTGGTAATGCTAATGTAATGACTTAATTAGCACAGTAAAGCATTGCACTAGAGTGGCACCATCCAGTGTAATACCAGTTTATAATACCCCCAACAAAGCTAATGACAAACTCTGGATCCAGTTCAGTCAGACCATTAAACTAGACTCTCATAAATAACAGAAGAAAAATGGAAGACAAAGAAAAACAGATGAGGTAGAGGAAGAAGAATAACAGAGGGGTAGAAAGAATGCAGGGGATGACTCCTCAGATATACTGCAGAGAACAGATGGAGCTGAGAGGGACAGACACCGGGGACAGAACCAGGGATCAAAGTAGGAGAGGCTGGCAGGCCTATTATGAGAGGAGGAAGAGAGGGAGGGAGGGGGGAGGAGGAGGGCTGGGGCAGGAAAAAGAGAGAGCAAGTGAGGTAACAAGTAGGAGGAGTGGAGGATGGAGGAGAGGGAGAGAACAGCTTGTTTTGCAGTGACAGGTACATGGAGGTCAGGCCTTAGCAGGTGTTTAGCCATCATGCTGTTACCGATAGCACATAATGAGAAACACACACTCAACCTGCTGAGGACTACCGGGAAACACACACTCACTCAAACACACTCGTTCTCTCTCCAGACTTTGCTCACTCGCTTTCTCACACACACACGCTCAGTGTTTTATCAAATTATATTCAGGTGTTTTGCCAACACTGCTCTTCTAATATTCATGCTAATAAAGCAGCTTGGATTGATTGGAGTGTGTGTGTCTGTGTGTGTGTTTGTGCATGAGTGTGTGCGTGTGTGTGTGTGTTGTCCTGCTCTGCTTCTCTTGCTGTTTCATTAGGCCTGTGGGATGATGAGAGGCGAACGGTCAGGCAGGGTCTCGTCTCTGATTAAAAGAGAGGGAGGGGCACGCTTTACTAATTACTCTGACTCTCTGAGTGTGTGTTTGTGTGTGTATGTGTTTGTGTGTGTGTGTGTAATTTTGCTACAAAAAAGGACTTTTCTCCACTAATTACAAAAGTGAGGGTTGTAATTGTGATGTGATCAAGCCTTACTATACCTTCCAGGCTGAATATAAATTTTGTCCTTTATTATTTATCTTATTTAAAGAAATGTAAATGTTTGAGTTGCCATTGGGCGTCCTTTAACATGTTGTTTTGCGGTTGTTTTGGTGCTGAAGGCCAACTATTTTACATTACCGTTACAGAATGAGTAAGCTTCAACTTTCCCAATGTCACCTGGTTTTATACATTTCTCACTGGCCTTTTTCCTCACTATGAGTTTTTCCTCTTTTATTTGGTTTTATGAGGTTTAACCCCAGTGTAGATATCTAAAATGATAACTTGGTGTTTTTAAAGTGAGAATGCATGAGCTGCATAATACTAGCAACTCAGTCCAAGTGTTAACTCCTGTGACAATTATTCCAATAATATACTTTAACCATCAGAAATCCCATTGGTTGTTGCTGTATTTGCAGACACAACACACATAATTGCTCATCTAATGATCAGTAGGCTGATTATGCTGCATGTGGAAGTGCATGTTTGCGTGTTGCTGAAAATTCTCATGAAAGCACACTCTTAAATCCAGATGAGAGCTTGTGTCAAGGTCTCTATGTAGGCTAGCTTTCATGGTAGACTTGACACCGTCCTGCAGAAAAGTGTAACATCCTCAGGTGTGCCATGGGAAATTATCCAATTAGCAAATAATATGCCATTGTCGAGTGTCTGTGCTGTAATAAAGTGAGCGTTGGAGCAGGACTCTTCCATGTCACTAGGAGGCAGCAGACAGCTAATTGCCTGGAAAAAAGCTGAAAACAGGGAGAGGCTGGGAACTGTTGAGGAAGAGCTTTGTGTGTATCTTCCATTCCTGCCAGGGTATCAGCTTTGTGTTCATCTAAATGGCCAGGGCTCACACTGAGTGAGTGCAAATAAATTTTGAAACTATATTCTAGGGATTCACTGAAAATTCAGCCACCGAAAACGGCCAAATAGTGCATTTCAGTTTTTCGGCCAAAACACTTTTCTTACCAAAAACAACACGGCCGAAACAGATGTTGGGATTACGAATAGCGATTGGCATAGCGTGTAATACTAAAATTTCAAGAGGGGGTGCATCTGCAAAATGTTACTTCACGTCTGGTTTAATTTATCACCTGATATCCAAACATCCAGATCACCAATCTGAATATGAGATGAACGCGGCACGAAACAGGTAAATCCCTTTGGTACGCCCACTCCGTCTGTGGCAGATGCGACAGCCGAGTACACAAACAGACGCTGGGGGAAGTTTCACTTCTTCTCACTTTTATTGATTTTAACAGAAATCAACATTGCAGACTCATGCCCAGCTGCCACTCTCGGCTGCTTGAAAGTAAACATTCTGACGCTACTTCTTCTTCAAGCCACGTCTCTACTGCTCACAACAGCTTTTGAGTTGACTCACGGGTGCCATCGAAAGGTGTAAACCGCTCAGAACATGCAGCAACATGCTGACTCAAAAAATCCAAACTCACATTGCAATTGTAAAAATTAATATCAATTTAATATATAACATTAACTAAAATTGATTTATACAATTGCAATGCCTTGATTTTAGTGAGATTAGTACACAGTCATAGCCATAAATGCAATGGTACTAATAATTGGCATAATAATTTATTTCAGTTTTCAGCCTTGGTTTCCTCATTTTCAGTTTTGGCCCAGAGTTTTCATTTTTGTGCATCTCTGCATTCTATAATATATACTGTGTTAGGTTATAGAGTGTCATTTTGGCTGGTGGTGTGCCCCAGGATTTTGTCTCTGTAAAAAATGTGCCGTGGCTCAGAAAAGGTTGAAAAACCCAGAGCTAATGTATCCATTTACGTTGCCATTTCTAAGAGTTAATCAGCTTTCATTGTGGCTGATACAATAACTAGTGAGATGTAACTCATATCCCACTTTAAAATGACTGAAATATCCTTTTAAGGAATCGATTTGTTTGTGAAATTTTAGCTGTACTTAATTTCGGGCTGGCAGAAAAATCCACTTTATTCTTCGTGTCTAATTGACAATCAAGCCACTTGTTTGGTCTGCCCACTAGTCTGACAAGCATAAAGGACAGAAAATAGGTTGATCATGTGATTTAACACAAGCAGTATCTCACACCCTTAAAGGTTTATTTCATCCCAGGATGATTCTCATCTTGTCCGAGCAGTTTTCTGTTTTATTCCTCACACTATCTGTTGCAAACATCACCTGTGTAGGCTGCCTCCTCTTCACAAGTCTCAACATTATCAGAGTGTTCCCGCCCAGCTTCATTTTCACTTGTTTTTGCAGCAGGTCCATCATACTTACATCGGCCACATCAGACTTGTACAAAGTTGCCCCATGCCCACACAGCAGACTCCTTTGGAACAATTTCATGCCTTCCTGCTTTTATAGGACGTGCAAAATGACATTGCCTCATACTTCAGAGACATGGAGTACAAGGCAACATCCTGAAGAGGATTTCTCAGTGATTTCACAGTCAAAGGGAGATAAAGAAATACTGTTGCAATAAACTCTGAAGTCGAGGAAGAGAATCAGTCATATGTGAGATGTTAGGGAACTTTTTTTTATACATTGTAGTTTTGTTTTCCCCGATGAAATGCAATCAGAGACAAGAGCAAGACTTTCCAAGAATACTGAGACAGATTTCTGACACTGATGGTTAAGAAAACAAAAATTTTCATCATGTAGTGCAACTGTCTCTTTGTGCATATGTACCTTTGAAACTATAAAACTTTTAATAACTTATCCTAAAGTGTGATGTGAAAGCTTAAACGCTCTTGCAAGCATTATGGAGATATTAACCTGATATATGTGAAATCAACCTCTAATGCGATGAATAAATAAATATGTAGATGACATTGTGATATACATAGCATGTTTCATAAGACCCATGAAGGAGTGGTGTGCTCCAGTATGTCACGCATATCTCTCTCTCTCTCCCTCCATCCTGGGTTTCACTCCTCCACCTACACTTTGACTTTGCTCCACGCTTCAACAGCAGCTTGTGTAACGATCACTGATGGGGTCTGTGTTTTATTCCAAGAACCATCCACCCAAACAGTCAGGGCCTGAGATAGTGCTCCAAGTAGAGAGTGAATTATTTCACGCCCAGGTGTTGTGAAGACTGCACTAGATAATCTTGTAATCTTGTATATCTGTGGGAGTCTGTCTTTGCTGTAAACAAGGACAAGTTGGATATTCAAGCCAGAAGTCTAAGCTGCTCACACACATTACTGTGGGAAACAAATTCAACACACAGAAGATGATCCTGGCTGTTTTATGTCTCACTTTTTACAGGGAGGAAGTCTACCTTACTTAAAGCTCCTTAGGCATAACCTTAGGGGAAATTCCTCATCATGATTACCATTGAGTAATGTTTAACAGTTTTATCACACGAAAGTAACCAGCGCTTTGCCAATAAAACCCCAGAAAGTTTAGAAGGATTTATAAATTAATGAATCGGTTTTGACTGTGAGAGGGTGTGAAGGTGAACTCGGTGCCTTATTAGCACAGCTGTCTTTTACAGCCTGTCTCAGGAAGTCTGGAAAGTGTTCGTTAGGTGAAAGCTTCAATGACAAAAGAAAGTGTGTCACTTAAAATCTGATGCTTATTAATAATAAACCTCGTGTTTTTAAAGCTGTTGGCATGAAGGTAAATGTAACAAGAGATCACTTCTAACAGTCCTCTCTTTAATGAGACTTACACTTAATATTTCAGTCTCTATACTCAGGCTACAAAGGCTGCTCTCATGAGTCCTTGATTATTACTTCACTGAATCCCCTCCTCACCCCCAAGACAAAATGAGGGTCATGGGATCCTACTGAACTTGGTGAGTTATTAACTAGTTCTAGTTTGGCCTAGGATTGATGAGACAACATTTCATACAATTGAAATACAGGGAATATTGATTTGTTGTTCGTGCACCTTGTTGTGACTGTGAAACTTTAGGGAAACGATGAAATTCTTCCGGTGACCCCTCTTGTTTTAGCTGTGCCTATATTTGTGTTTTGCTGATACTCTTATTCATTGCTGCTTGTTTCTGAGCCAAATACCACCAATATGGCAAAAAAAGTTGCGCTGAACATTAGTTGAGTCCTTTCTCAGTGGAATTTGTGTTCCATTTACGCATGCATTGGTACCCCCCCCATGCACCACAGCCTTAATACCCTACCTCTATGCCAATGGCAGCTGGGATTGGTTCCAGTCCCTCCTGCAACCCCAGAGAGGATAAACTGATAATGGGCAGACAAATAACTGGTTTACAATCCTCCAAACACCAATGTTTAGTAACAGCCCCATTTGGTTTCCATTGAAATGAATCGCCAAGATAGCTTTACTTTAGCATCTATTGAAGTACATTATTTTCAGACTTTATCAAATTATTGACACATCCCTGCTAACAGCTCAGACAGTTTTGAAGACCTTTATGTCACTTTTTCATTTGTTTCTTCCTCTTCTATAAAGTTTTTGGGTCTCTTATGGGGGAACCTCAAGCAGACATTTGTAAGTACTCTAAGTGGACCCTAAAGGTACCCTGAAGTAGGTTTTGTTCACAGCTGTCTCCTCAGTAGTGACACTGTAAGTATGTCTTAAGGCAGCCTTTAGGCTCTGGTCATTCTAGTCCAAAGAAGTGATTTAGATTAAACTAGCTGGTAAGATTTGGGGACAAAAATCACTCTGCCAAGATTTTGTGTATAAAAGTGAAGAATCTAGCAGCTCCAGTAATCAGGACTGGTCTCATACAGGGTAGATGTCTTTGGAAAGGTCATTCTTCCTCCAGATGAGTTTGAGTAGGTCAAAGCTGCTCATATCATCTTAATACTACTGTAAATCATTGTATTTTGAGGTTGATCAGTCATTTCTATGTCACTTGCAGCTGGTTTAGAGGGCAGCATCATGCCTACTGACTGGAAGGAGATAATAATCATCATTCCAGATTTGGCGTGACTTTAATGGCTTCCTGTCAGTTTCAGGATTCAGTTTAAGAATCTATAAATATTTATACAATTTTTCAATGGGCTGGTACCATGTTACCTGTCTAACATGCTCAACACAGAGCAACAGTAACAGTTGAGCACGACAACCTGGCATCATGTGTGCTCTTATGTATTGTTTTTATTGTGCTAGTTATTGAGATATGTTACAAACGTGTGCATAATTTTGATCAATTAATAAACAATTTAAATCGACAGTATAAATAATCATTTTGACTGTATGACTGCAGCATATGGTGCACTGAATATAGCAGAAAACCTGGAGCAACCCATGCAGTAGCAAGAGGCTACTTCAAATTGGCTCAAAGTTAAAGGGTCATTCATATATAATATCATGCACATGCATTTTGAATAATAGGACAGTTACAGCCATAGTGAGCAGCTTGAGTAGTCTGGATTGTGGGGTTCGAGAAGTTTACTTCACCTCCACTCACTTTTATTATTTGTTAGATGCACAACAGCCTATAGGGAGGCCCAGTTGCCCTGGGCTCTACGGTACTAGCCATGAGCTGAGGTGTCCCAAGTTCAAGCCCAGTTGCATCACTCTCCACTCCTCTGTCCTTGTTACCTGTCACCTCTCAACTGTCAAACCTAATAAAAGCCAAAAAGGCACTGCTTGTCTCTTGCAGTCTCCCTGACAATGTGAAGTGAGTTTGCAGCTCACTTGTGAAACGTGTCAAAAAGAGCGAGCGCAAGACAAATAATCTCAATTTGCTTTTCTGGGCTTACATGTCACCAGTTTGATGAAACTGACTCCAGCAACACAAACAGCCCTGATCGTTCTAATGGAACCCAGCTAATTGCTGATTGATGCTGCTCTGACATTTTAAACACTGTGTTTGTCAAACATCATCACCCCATTGCACAAAACAAAATCAATGCATCCATTTTTCATGGTCCGTCTTCACTCCCGGCTTACTGCTCCAAATGTCACTTCCCTCCTGCAGACATGCCTGCAGACAGTCATGACCTGATCAGTCTTGATTTTTCTTAGAGGACATTGATCCTAATTGGTGATTGGCATGGGTGTTTAGTTTGTCATAGTGTTTTTACAAAGCCTTCTCCATGTGGCATTTATTTGCATTCTTTTTATGTCTCGCTAAGTGAACTTTGAGTCGCAGACATAAATCATGTGTTGGTGCTAGTGATAGCTGGTGTCACCGCAGCCCTCAGTGGATGTCACAGCACATCAGGTTTGCCGTCATTTCACTCGGCGTCACATAATGTCAGGTTGTCGAGGCATTATTGATATCCTTTGAAACTAACACAGCTGAATGGAGAGAAATCTGCTGTCAAGACCTATCAAAAGATGAAAAAAACAAACCGGTTTGATGTGTAGCCTACTTCTCAGAAAACACCATTTAGGTGTCTGATTGTTTTATCACCTATGGGTAAAAATACACTTAAAAAATCAACATAAAAACAGTTTTAATTTGACCGTGGCTAAATTAAATTTTGGGCAGATTTTAGTGGCCCCAATTCCAATGAAGTTGGGATGTTTTTATGAAATGTTTGCAAATCCTTTTTCTCCTTTATTCAATTAAATACGCTACAAAAACAAGATATTAAATGTTCAAACTGATAAACTTTAGTTTTTGTTTTTTTCCAAACATTCACTCATTTCTAACTTGATGTTTGCAAAAAACACTGCTAAAAAGGCTCTATTATTACTGAAAGGAACAGTTTTAGTAGCAACATCTGCTGCCATCCACGCCACGTCTTTTCGGGGGACGTTGCTGCTTATTTCAGAAAGACAACGCCAAGACACATTCAACACATGTTACAGCAGTGTGGCTTCAGAGTCATAGAGTCTGGGTTCTAGGGATGGGAATAACCAGTGGCTCCATGACACCATATTATTGCGATTTTTATAACTTTTTCAACTCTTTAGCTAATTTCGCATTTGTCTTTCCTTTATGTTTGTCTTATTTACACAATATTATAATTTCATGTAGCACATCTAGCAAACCTTATATATATTTGTTGTACTAATTTTCTCCTGCTCTATGATGTCACCTCTGCCAACCGCACAGGACAAACAATTGATTTTATTTTTTTATTATCATAGATTTGACTTCAGATTAGCAATTTAATGTGAAAAATGGATAGTTGGTAATTGAGATGATACGTACGACGGAGTATTAGGGCCACATTAAGGAAAAAAAAATTAAGACTTCGTAATTACTTACGAGAATAAAGTCGTAGCTAATAGCTATTCTAACCTGTTATTTGTTGAAATGAGCACTGTGGAGCATTTCAAGATGAATTGAACTTCAGTAGCTAGGTTTCACAAACAAGGAGATAAAGCCTTTGGCGTTTCAGCATCACATTGCCATAAGTATCAGGACATATGCAAGAAATTCATCTTTTCTGCAGAAAGAACCAGGCGGACTTGTAGGGAATCACTGTTTTTGAGGAGGGGGAAATGGCTGTGCAGAGGCTAAATCCCTCAATGCAGCCGTAGCATATGGCTTTAGTTTATCGTATGAATCTATATGCCATAAGGTGTTGGTACCTCTGCAGGTTACTGCTGGTGTTGTGCCAGCATCAAAGACAGACGTGGTGCTCGTCGGAGCTCAACTCCCTCTGAATCGCAAATGTCGATCATCAGCTGGATTGTTTTTTGAGAAACCACACAAGCCCTCTGAATGGCCCACCGATGTACCCACTGATAACTCTGCAGTTGACCAGTTCCAGCCATTTCCTCCTCAGCAAAAGCAGCTTTAAGTCTTCATTTACTTTACGACTTTATTTTCGTAAGAAATGATTTTATTACAACTTTATTCTCGTAAATAATGATTTTATTATGACTTTATTCTTATAATTAATGATTTTATTACAACTTTATTCTCATTAGTAATGACTTTAATCTTGAAGTCTTATTTTTTTTTTCTTCTTAATGTGGCCCTCATACTCCGTCGTAGATACGATATATCACCAGACAAAATATTGCGATACTGTTCTGTATGGATTTTTTCTCACACCCCTACCAGGTACTAGATGGGCTGCCCGTAGTCCAGACCTGTCTCCCATTGAAAATGTGTGAAGCATTATAAAGCACAAAATATGACAGCAGGGATCCTGGACTGTCATCATCAAGCGGGAATAGGAAAGAATTCACCTCCAAAGCTTCGACAATTAGTGTCCTCAGTGTCCAAATGCTAACTGAGTGTTGTTCAAAGGAAAGGTGATGTAACACAGAGGTAAACATGATCCTGAACCAGCTTTTTAGGAACATGCTGCAGGCATCAAATTCAAAATGGGTGAATATTTTCAGAAAAAAAAACAATGAATGTAAATTATTTAATATCTGTGTTTGAAGTGTTTTAAATTGAATATAGTTGGAAAAGGATTTGCAAATCGTAGTATTCTGTTTGCATTCAGTGTCCAGACTTCATTTGAAGCGGGGTTTGTAAATGAAACAGCTCCAGATTTCAGTAACAATTAGGATGCAAATCCAGCTAGTACTGTCCTTTGTTTACAAATGGCGAGCACAAAAACATGAGTGTATTTCATTATCTCGAAACTTTGCTGTGGTTTGGAATAGACATTCAACTGTATCATTACATGAGCAGTGAAACGGCCTTTTGACCCCACAAGAGGATACCGCAAAGGTCATGTGGTGTCTGTTAGTTATTTTCAGCGTGTTTGAAAATTTGTCAGTGTGGACACATGTTGGGGGACAGCATCCAGTAGCATCAGCCATGTGGAAAAGTAATGTGAACCTGCTGCTTAAAGTTGGACAATATGTCACTGTGACTGTAGGAAATGTTTTAGAAATGTCACCCTGGTTAAAAATGTCATTTCTGCAGGTAAAAGCACACCGTATATGTCATGGATACATGTTTTATGAATCGTTGTAACTGGCAGTGGAAATGTCCTCAGCAGCCAGAGACATCATCATTACAGTTGATTTTGTCAGGAGACATCATCTCTCTGTCAGCTCGGACACAGATGTCACCGCTGCAGGTAGAAACATTGTCACCACAGCTTTACTCTGAAACAGTACAGTACCTGGATTTATTTCACCATGGTGTCTAACAGGGCGCACAGGTTATCACTGAGGCAGTGATACAATCAGATCGCCTTAATTGGTGTTGTCACATGCACACCGGCCTTATTTTGACGTAGTTCATATCTTGACCAAACACGACAAGTAAGCAAGGCTTCTCTGTCCATACATCTGTTCTCCTGAAAATGAAAAAAATGAGGCTTTGTCACTTCCTAAAAGTGAAAAGATACCAATTTTTGATTGAATTTCAACAGAATTAAGCTTGATTTTCTCACTTTATTGTTGACAGTCGTTTAAAGTAAATGAAAACTGGGATCAACAAAGTTTAGGCATCTGTTTCCCATCTGCAGTTATGCAGAAACTATAGGTGCTGTCACAGTTGTTTGTAATGCAGAAACAACAGAAGCAGGTTTGAAAAAAGTGAAAATCCTCACTCTACCCTGAAGTCACTAGAAACGTAACCGGTTCTTTGGAGTCTGGACTTTAAGTGTTTTAAGGTTAAATTTGTAGTATGTTTGTTGCACAAGTTGTATAGATCAGTTACTTTCAAAGCAAAAGTAAGTGGTATACGTACAGCCGTAACGACATCCTGATCTCTACCTCTAAAAATTAACACTTTATAAAAAGGCTGTTTATGCAACAAGGTTTTCTTACCTGCTATAAGCTGTGTTGCAATAAGGAATTAGATTTCCGAACTTCCTATGATACATCACATTTATCGTTCAGACATCTGTTCAACATACAAAAATTTAAAAATGCGTTTTCCATTTCCTAAGGAAAGAACTAACAAAACTCTCCTTTTTTAAACTACTTTTTCAAACACAAGACGTATAAACATGTAAATTAATCTCAAGAACATAGATTTAAAATTTTTTAAATTTTAAATCTGACCAACCAACTGACCAGGAAGTAAGAAAAACCTCAGAGAAAAATCTGAGTTCATTATAACATCTTGAATGGGACTGATGACAGACTGTAAACAAAGCTAAATTGGCCAGCTGGATGTAACTAACATTAGCAGAGCTAGCACCACCGGCCTTCAGCCCTAATTGCAGGTTTGAATCCAAAAAACTGCTATTGAGTTATCCCATCATGTCTGTGATTTTTAATGTCATTGTTAATTTGGATTAACTGTGTTGTGCGAGCTGACAGGCTGTCAAACATTGTTTAAACTTACAATATGACTGATCACTTGCCGTGCTCAAACGTCTTCTTGGTGAAGCTGTGAAATGACCACAGTTTGTCAGATTATGGAGGTCTGATACCTGTAATACCACATGGTGATTCAATACGAGTTCCCTACACTGACCAGGAGGCCAAGAGAAGATGGCCACTACTGCATTATGGTCTATAGGTTACAAAAATTGAGAAACAGGGTATACTGGTATTTTTTTCGAACTTGTTTAAGATAAAGCAGTTGCAAATGAAGGTTAGCTGTCGTCACTTTTTTTTTAGTTTTTTTTTTAATCAGCACTCTTCAAGCCAGGCGCACACTCATGCACATCTCCCTGTTTGCATTCAGGTCCTCAGTTTGTGTCAGGCTTATTGTGTTAGATTTGAATGGCTGATTATGTGTGTATCTCTGCTCCGCCACATTGCCCTTGTCATGTCAGATCAATATGTCTCCCATTAGCTAGAGTCTCCGCATTGATATTTTCATTCACACCTACAGTCTGTCATCTCTTAACACATTTGAACGTTGAAGCCTGCGAGCGCTCTTCACACAGCGGATGATTCGACCCAATCAGCCCCTCTTGCTGTGAGGCCGACACAATGGGGTAAATGTTAATACGGGTCACATTACAAAAGCGTTGGGGATTTTTGAACCCATAAATCCAGATACAGGAGGAGGATAGAAGGATGGGGAGGTTTTTTTCGAGGCTGTTTTGTGTTACTGGTGCTGGGAGCAGGCTGTCAGATGTAGGGTCAATTAGGCCGTTGTCTGGCAGAGAGGCATGGAGGGAGAACATGATCAAAATGCCTGTGCTGAAATATTAATGGAGTGATACATGTCTGGGAGTTGCTGCCTGGTGAAATTCAGCCGGTTTCTGCGCTGTTGTGTTTGTGTCTGAACTCAGTGAGTAAAACGAAAAAGACTTTATTTGCAGTTGGGTTGCTCGCCGACCAGTTTCAACCAGATTTTTCAACTTCTGGCTTCTTTATTGTGCAGTTCGGAGGAATATGTCCTTTATAGACATGCTTGTGGTGGTGAGTGACTGTGTTTCAGCTCAGACATATCATATAACCAGCATAATGGATGTATAATAATGAGAATATTAACAATGGTTTCATCAAGTTGTAATTCTGATCCTGACGAGAACAGATCTCTACCCTGAAAGTCCAAAATATTGTAAGGGCATTGGAGGGAAAAGAAACAGCCATGTGATTGCTGGGTTTTCTTTTTCGACACGATCAGGTCTTTATGATGTTGTAAGAGGATTGCTCAATTGAAGGGTGTGCTCTGTTGCCCTCCTGCTGTGGTGTTAAGACTTTGAGCCACAGTGAAAACTTTTTCAATTACAGACATCCAAACTCTGGCAGAAACTGGAATACAGTCATCTTTGTACTCGGCCAAGAAGGAATGAGTTCATCAGTCCGGCTTTCTGGATCAGGAGCATTAACGAAAACACACTGTAGACCGTCATTTTCTCAAACTCACACAGGTACACAGACTCTCATCGCACTCATACAGCTCTCTTGTAAGCCAGTCAAAGCAGTTTTACATGATTTGTATCATTCAGAGTTCACAAAATCATGCACTTGAGGATACTTTGCAAAGTGAGGTTCGGTGCCTTTAAATTTTGTTGATTCTATTTCTACTTTTCAATTCCAGCTCTTATTGATTTTTGATTCCAGTGTAATTGTTTTGAGGTTTTAAACAGTTTTCAAGTATTTCATGGTTGAACATTAATCAGCCTAGAGTTGGTGTACGGCTGTCATGATATCAGATTTTTAACTCATGGTAACAAAATTTTTGGAAAAACGAGAAATGAAAACAGATTAAAGGAAGGCACAAAAAGAGCACAGCAACACAATATTTCATGAACTTAATCAATACACACAATCACCTTAAATACCATTGTACCTTTCTAATAATTTTCACACTTCTTTTGGTCGATTTTAAGTCACAAAAATAAGTAAAACAGTAAAAATAATGGTCACAAAGTAAAATCTTGAACTGAAAGAGGTACTGGCTTTAATGCTGTTTTTTGGTTAATGAAAGTCAGTTTGCAGCTACAGTATGAGCGGTCTGCGACTACATCTTCATCTGCCATCTGTTAAACGATGTGCAGCAACTATTAAAAGAGCCACTGCTATAACCCCTGGTAATAATGTATGCCAATTTTTAGCCTGACGTCTGTATTTTTAATTCTTTTAAAAGATGGTTACCAACCATTTTGGCTTATTTTAACACCCCTAGCTTGATGTAAGCTACTGTGCAGGAAGTTTTGATGGATTAAGAGGGCACATGAAAACATCAATCAAGGCGCAGCTTTGTGGAAATTCTATGAAATCACCAGATATAGAGATAGAGGTGTAAAACCTTGACTATCAATCCTGCTGCCAAACAAGTGCCAAATAATGACGTTGCTCCACTTTTTTCTCGTCCATATTGCTCAAAGTTAACAGAGTTCAGGTGCTACAGGGTCTCCTCAGGAACCAAGGGTGGAGGGAGGCTCTAAGAACTCATATCAAACAAAATGTAGTCCTTCTCTAAGTGAAATTAAATTAAATAGAAAATTATCGTGTTTAGATGAAGCTCTTGAGTACTGGTAATAAAAATCACACTGATCAAATAAAGCTGGAGTCAACTATCTTTGGATACACAACCCCTCCATTCATCTGAAGGTGAGGTGGTACTCAGAGGGGGAGGAGGAGGGGACGAGGTGGGAAGCTGCTCTGCTGATAATTCACTTAATGAGAGAATAATTAAGAGGGTGTCTGTAGGGGAGACACACAGGGGAGATATAGTCAGCCCTGCTGCAGAGAGATGGAGACAGAGGCACATGTAACATGTGGATGTTTAACGGTAGATGTAAACATGTCAAAGTACACAGTGAAAACCAAATTCAACAAACAGTTGAACAGTAAGATCCTTCATTTGTTAACAAATGTCAAACAATACAGATTTTTTTGCTCACAACCACTTTTCTTCTTCTTCATCTTCTTCTTCTTCTTCTTCCTAGAAATGTGGTGATGCAACATGGTGACCTCTGATCCTTATAAAGATATGAAAAGTTTATTCCAAGTTAACCAAAGGAGGTTTAAAGTTGATTTATTGCACAACTTTTCTTGTATTTGCTAGAACATCTGAAGACATCTTAAGATCTGTACGGATGCCCAGGTTCATACTTTAAAGAATGGAAGGTCCACACCAATGGTCAGTTTGACAGGCTTTACTGGTCGCAGATCTGGGTTACAACTTCATCATGCCACAAGTGTAACAAAGACTGGTTTGAGACTGTTCAGGAATATGTAGCCATCCATGTTTCCAAGCATTCTGCCGGCATTTAGTTGACCTGAAGAAAGGTCCATGTAGGGTGAGAAAAAAGGACAACATTAAGGCCTTAGTTGAAGATATGGAGAGGCCATATAGGGGAATAGCTAACATATTTTGGGAACCAGAGTGATGTCAAAAATGTATACATGGTCCTTGTTGAGGATGGTTGTCGGAGGCCCGTGGCTCCAGGAATCTAACACCAATGTATCCATGGTATCTGAGTTACATAGCTCCACCCTAAAGGCTGATGGGATTGACTAAAGAAAATTCTCCTAACAGACAGGGAATTGAAATAGAGTAGAGAGTAGGGGCAGATGTGCAGGAAAGACCCAGAAACTGCTGCATCAAATACTCCAGCCTGTACTTAGGCTGCTGGATCTCAGCACCCCTTCAAAAAATAGTTATATTTCTCGTAGAGTTCACAAAGTTTAATAGCAGTTTCTTGTCATCCTAACTGTCTCTGTCAATAATAAACCTATTATTGTATTACTCATGTATTTGCAGCACATTTGCTGTTAATCCAATTGCTGCATCCCCTTGTGTATAATGTTTTTGGAGCCTTGCATGCTTTTTTTAAATGTGCTGCATCTCCCCAAAATAAAGTCTATTTGGGCTGTTGCGGATCAGTCTTGTTAGTCGCCATAATTCTTAGACCTGCAAATAAGTTAAAGGACAAGGTGTAAAATACTTGGCATCAAGTTTGTTTACCTCAAAGGTGAATCTGATTCCTGTCATTACACACGGCATCCTGCTGTAGTTTGAGAAAAGTATATCCTTGTGAGATTTTTTTGTAGTTTCAGAAATCACATAACCAAAAAGAAGCACTTCTTTTATCTGTTTTAACGGTGAAGCATTTATGGGAAGTTAACGTTGCATCCACCGTTTCTTTGATGTTTGTGTTTGAACCGGGGATTTACAGATTATGAGCTGTTTTTATGTATTTTATTGCATGTTGGCAGAGAAAAGGTCAGCGCTGCTTATTGACAGTCCAAACATGAGCAGATGCAGAGGATGACATTAAAGCTGCTCCAGTCTGCAGCAGGATATGTTAGTCTTACACAGCTTATCTCTCAGCGGTGTGTGTGTAGGAGAGAGGACGCCTCAGGTGTGAGGTGTGGCAGGCCAGCTAAAGCTCTTAACCCTGCTCTCAGAGGTACTATGCCCCCTCTTAGCTCATACACACACCGGCACACACTGCTACTTTTACTCCCTTGAGCAACAACACGACTGGCTACAGGGAACAGAGTCGAAGGTGAAGATAAGAAGGCTTTGGCGGCATCATCTTGTAGGATCACACAGCTTTCTGTGTCACTCTGTCTTTTTTTTCTCGCTCACTCACTGTGTACACACACTTACTCAAGCACACATACACACTTATACTCTGCATATGGCCCCAGAAAGCCCTCCAGATCTCCACAGAGGGCTATCAGGGCCTAATTAATGGCGGGTGCAGTTATGTTTTATGATAGGACATAATCGGGCTCTAATTAGTGTGAAATGGGGCCCAGTGGTCTGATTTATGACCCGTTAGGATGATCGCTGGGTGGTGATTTAAGAGCCGACATTTCCATCTCATGTACTTGTAGTTACACTCCAGCCGTCACAACATGTGCCGAGGACTGTGGGGAGAACACAAGTTCAGTTCTTACTTCTTCAAAGTTCACTACTTTGATTAAACACCAGGCCCGTCACACACAGACGACTTTTAGATCTTAACCAATTTTAAAACTGCAGGAGACCACACACAGAAGGATAGTTCAGGCCAGATTTAACATTTATTATTTTTCTCAGGGAGAATAAGTGATTCAGTGTTCAAAGAATACATTCATAAATCATTTTATATTCAGGTACATAACAAACAGATGGTAACACAAATAAATTGAAAAATAAAGTGTCTGATTGCACTACACGTTCACAAAACTGTCAAATTGTCGTACATTAAGCCTTTTTTCTGGGTTATTGATTGTATGTTGTACAGAGGGAAAAATTATCGTACAAATATGATAATTATCGTATACCTGGCAACTAGGGCTGGGTGATGGGTGACTACGGATAGCCGATGAAAAAGGGAGTTGCTCCGTGTCCGCTTCACGCTCAACCAATTGTACTGAATTAGAACCAAGTAGCAAACAACTGTGTAGTAGCAGGCTGCAGCTACACGCAACTATAGCACTTTAACATGTGAAACCGACAGCACTGTCGGTGAGAAAAAAAGAATGAAAAAAAAAATGAGTGGTACCCCTGGCACATATTCAGATGAAGGCTCAACAGATGATGACATTGTCGACAACACTGTCATGAAAACGTCGGTGGTGTGGAGGTATTTTGGTTTTTCGAGGTCGGACATGAAGCAGAGTAAAGTGCACAGCAAATTATGTCGAGTACATGTTCTCGCAAAGTCGCGGAATACCTCAAATCTTTCTCACCACCTGAAGCAGAGCCACGTGGCAAAGCATGCGCAATGCAAAATGTTACAAACCCCAAATGGAGCAAGGAGCCCATGGCGCCTGTGCAGCCAAAACAGCCAACCATTCAGTCAACTTTCTCTCGCACAATGCCTTACGACAAATCATCAGAGACACAAAGACCTCACAAATGCAGTAGTTTATTGTATTGCAAAAAATTGCTACCAATAAGCACTGTTAAATTTCATTTTTTATATTGTGATATATAACGATATCGACAGATACGAAAAAAATATATTGTAAACTTTTTCCCATATCCCCTAGCCCTACTGACAACCCTGATCCACAGTCATGTTTTACTCAAAATATAACAGGGTGAAAGTATCTGGCAGAAAACCGTACCCACACCTCTGTTCAGGCACACATTCATACACTGATAGCAGTGCCCATCTGGCCATCAGAGCTGATCTAATCACTCTTAAACATTCGCCTCCTGTAGACAATTTGGAGTTCATTGTCTTGCTCAAGGGCACTTTATTGTGTAGACTGCAGGAGCCAGAGGAAAGCCAAAGAGATAAGGGTTGCTAAATGTTTCGTGAAAAAGGGAAAACAAAGTGCCAAACCTCACCAACCAGACTCAGAAAACAAACCTCAGACAGACTCCAAAGAGCAGCTGGAAAAGACGCAGCATTAAAGACACAGGGCCCAGAAAGAGAGTGATGCAGGTTGATGTCAGGCCTGTGCTGGTGATGCATTTCACTGGTAAGGTGGTTATTCACCAGCTTAGTCAGACACAGCCTACAAGCAACCTTATCTCTACCTTCTGTTTTGGCTCTTACTCATGTTGTTTCCCTCTGTTTAGATCTTTGCTTATGTTGCACTTTCATTGGACAAAAGTCTTTGTCACACAGGGGAGAAGGAACTGATCTTAGACCTTATAAAGCCACTACAGGCTTGAACAAAATGTAAATCTAACCAAACCATACCAAGTGATTCATGTTTGCCATTCAGCGAATCCTTAAAGCTTTGTAAACTTTCCAACAGACGGACATCGGTGTCTCAAGTGTTAAATCTCCTCTTTTATTGTCTGAACCAAAACATCCACTTGTCTACAGTTTTTATCCTCCTATAAACAGACACACCATAACGCCTCCCTTTGCTGCTTTAGTTCTGCTCATTAAACTTCGAAAAGTGTCGTTAGCTAAATCCCAAAGAGCTGCTAATGCAAGATGCATGCGGGGAGATGCAACGCCTCCACTTGTTACTCCTGTATGTTCTCATATCCAGAGATCAAACGCAGATGCCCACCAGACAAAAAGTGTCATTGTGTCAAGAGTGTGAACTCAGGGGGTCCAGCAGGGAAGCAACACATGGAGGTTTTGATCAGGGGGAGGATGAAAGTTTAACAGAACATAGTGCGGTTCTTCGCAGCGCTCATGCATTCATCATTTGACAGAATATCTTTATCCCAGGCTTTATTTTGTTGCATAGCCCAGACGTTTTCTCTGACATGTGGATCATCTCTGTGCCTTTATTTCATCACTCACAGCTCCCTCGTCTTTTAAGTCTCACGTCTGAGCAAAAAAAAAAAAAAAAAAGAAAGAAACCGGGGGGACATTATGCCGTGTGAAGAATGTTTGTGGTAGAACTGGGATGAAATGACAAGAGAAGTCTTTCAGCACTGAGGAAGTTCAGACATGTATGGCCCATGCTTTGAGAACAAAAGAGGAAAGTGGCGAATGGTGGAAGTTTTGGAGAAGTACTCTGACTTTTCATAACCATCTCCTTTGTATTATTTCTTTCTCTCTCCTTCTTGTGTGTGTGTGTGTGTGTGTGTGTGTGTGTGTGTGTGTGTGTGTGTGTGTGTGTGTGGGTTGTCTCTCTTCTCATTTTTCCCCCTCCGGCATCTCCCTGACTTTTAAAGTACCTTGAACAGAATTATGTCTCCAACTTGAGAGAGCTCATAAAGTAGCAGAGTGGTGAACAGCTCTGTAGACCCTATTTACCAAACCTCTTCTGACATGGGCTGAATGAAAAAAATCCACAGAGACCTTGTTTTTATGCATACACACATGTCTGCACACACACATTTGGGATACACACATTCAGTCAAACAGGGGAAGGCAAATCAGACCTAACAGGAGAATATGTCTGAGTGTGCAAACCTGTCCTCACTTGACTTAGCCTGATATTTCGACTTTGCTCTCCTGATTTAAATAAGCTTTCTTTACTTCTCTCAATTTAACTTTTTGTTAGAGCTTGGTTAATCATTTTTATGTGCTTATTTTATGTAAAATATCGTCTATTAAAGGGATATTCTGGAGTAAAATTAAGTAAGGGTCAAACACACCATAACACCGAGTCAGACACCCCTTCGAGAGATGAATGTTGCCGACTGCTTGTTTCTTTAGTTTTACCAACTTTAGCAACGACTGTACGATAGCAATACAGAGAGCTATGGGCTCAACCAAAAAGCCACTCTATAGCCACAAATAATGCTCAGAACGGCAACTTGCTTCATCAACAGTACATATAGGTCTCAGTCATAGCACTAGCCACCAAACATCTTTTTAGCTTTGCCTAATTTCTTTAGTAAAGAGACTAAACACAACTTACCCACTCTCTTCCAGCAGCCGCTTGTTTGTTTGTGTTTGGTCTCTTCACTAAAGAATCAGGCAAAGCTAAAAAGATGTTTGGTGGCTAGTGCTATAGGTGGGACCCTATATGTACTATTGATGAAGTTAGGTGCTGTTCTGAGCATTATCTGTGGCTATAGAGTGGCTTTTTGGTTGAGCACATGGCTCTCTGTATTGCTATCTGTGGTTTTTACTAAAGTTGGTATAACTAGAGAAGCAAGCGGTCAGCAACATGCGTCTCTCGACGTGGTGTCTAATTCGATGTTACCGTTGTTTGACCCTAACTTTATTTTACGCCGGAATATCCCTTTAAGGTGGTCACTGAAGGCTCATTTATGTTTGCCATACCTATGAAAATGTACGCGTCCGTTTCAAACGACGGTTCCGTCACTGCCCACATACTTCCATGCATCCTTTACGTTGGCATGGATGTTAACCATTACATCCACCAGGGGGCAGGCTGGAGTCAAACGTTTTTGACAACAACAAACAAAAAGAAACATGGCGACTGTGGAGGAGCTAGTGATAGTGTGTATTTTGCATAGGAGACAGAAACGGAGGCAGCATTTGAGGAGGGGGTGGTCGGTCAGGCCACTAAATGCCTTATGGTTGGAAGATGAAGAATTCTTTTCTCTTGCAGTACTGATGAGAGAAATTGAAAATGGTCCTCAAAAAGCCCAGCCATTGTTTTCTTCGTTTGTCTCTAGAGACGCGTATCGGGTAGTGACAGCAGCAACACTGCCCCCACGGTTTCCGGTGGTACTGCTCTGTCTGGCCTGTATCTATAAACTTCAAGGATAGGTGCAGAAATACGGAAGAAAAGAACGCGAAGCATGGACGAAGAGCTCCGTCCATATCTGGATCTTTGTGTAATGTTGAGCATAAATGAGCTTCAAGGAGGTTAGATTATGAAAAGCAGACAACACAAACATACTGAAGAGAACTGGGAAAGTTTTTGTCTTTGCAAAACTTGTAACAATAACTTTATATTCAAAGTGTGTCTCATTTTTTACAGCAAGATTGTTCCATAAACATCCCTGTTGAATATATGTAGATACTTACATCAGTTACAGCTTTGTATGACTGACTAAAAAAAATGACTGTTCCAACAAAGTAGAAAAAGACACCCTGACAGGAATGTGTTTCCTGTAGAAGATAAGTCCTCCTATATGCACATGTAGGAAATAAGAACTAGGTATTTGTGATGGAAATTCGGTGCCTTTCAGACTGTACTATCTGGTCAGTTTCATTTTCTCTTAGTGCAAGATTACACCAAGGCCTAAAAGGTCAAGCTCCAGGACACAAGCCTCTCCAAGAGTATAGTAACACCCTCCCACTCACAGTTATTTAAACTTCAGTGCCAGCTAGACACAGCTGCACCATGAATAAGAGATGCTGCTATAACAACCAAGGTCTTTTCCCTCAAAGCTCCCCAAGTTATGTGTTAGTTAGACACAGTGCCTCCACGCTGGAGCACAGTTGCCATAGACACAGCATGTTGTCAATCATTGTCTTTAGGTAGGAGTGTATGAATTATGCATCTATCATGTTGCCATATGGTTAAGTAACCTGCCTTCAACTTTAGCGCTTTCTTTGAGGATAAATACAAAGTCAGAGGGGCGGCCTGTCAAAAACTGACCAGTCGTTTCCTTCTTAGTAAATTTTGACATAAACTTCAATGTAAACCATATGAGCTTTGAGTCTCCTGAGTCTGTGAGTCAGGTTACAGTACTAACAAGGTGCTATCATAGGAAGGGAACCCAGACTTACCCATTCATACCTACATTACACACAGACTGACATAACAGCTCTGGGGAGGAGGTATTAACAGCTGATTAATCAAGCTCTTTATTTTATGACTGCACAAAAGCCAAAAAGACCAGTTGCAACAGATCATTTCTAGGTTGTAAATTTTAATGTGTCATACTGTACCAGAAGGCAGCTTTTTGGGGTAAACAAGTATCTACAAATGGATCCAAACGAAACAGACTACAAATACTTAATTATACTTAGCACTGAGGTTTATTATTCATAGGCAGACAAATACTTAACCACTGAACAAATATCAACTAGGGACTACATTAGCAACACAACCGGCATAAACATCTCTATTTGTGAGGCAGGAGTACTTGTTGCATGAAAATTGGCTTTTTTGATTAAAGACTCATTTATGTTTGCCATACGTATGAAAATGTACACGTCCATTTCAAACGATGGTTCCATCACTGCCGACATACTTCCATGTGCCTTTACACTGGCATGGAAGTTAACAATCACATCCACCAGGGGGGAAGGCTGGAGTCAAAAGTTTCTGACAATAAACAAACAAAAAGAAACAAACGCACAAACCTCCATTTCTCCTTTGTGTCAGATCTGCTATAACATTTAGCTCCCTCCCAATTGCCTCCCAACTGTGCTAGAGTTTAATTTTTTTTGTTCATATATATGTTTGTAGTTGTGTACCCGTTCACACAACCGTTCCTCAAAAAGCCCCACTATTGTCTTTTTTGTTTTTTCTCTAGAGATGCGTATCGGGTAGTGACAGCAGCAACACTGCCCCCACGGTTTCTGGTGGTACTGCTCTGTCTGGCCTGTATCAGTAAACTTCAAAGATACATGCAGAAATAGGTACGAAAAGAACACGACGCATGGACGGAAAGCTCCGTCTGTATCCGGATGCATATGTAACATTGAGCATAAATGAGCCTTAAGTGTATTTGATGCTTCAGCAGGCCTCAAGTGGACACTTGAGGAACTGCAGTTTTTCTCACTTCTGTATCAGCTTATTTTCTCAAGACTGGAGGTTGCATCTTGATTGCAACATAAAAACCTAAGCAGCAAGTGAAAGAAAAATGAGTTCTCATGGTAATATTGAGAATTGAATTACTGCCATTGACCTGCTGCAGGTGTGTGGATTATGTGTCACTGTTAGGTGAATTAATCCTAATGTGTCCCACTGTGGCCACACCTGGATCTTTGGACCAGGTGGCTTGGATCCAGCTCACCACTGTGTCATGACCACAGGCATCATTAACTGAACCCGCTCCTTCTTCACGTGGTGTTGAGATGTAATGGATCTCACACACAGAGACAGGGATAGTTGTGTTGAGGTGATTTGTCTCTTTTTCAGTCTGCTGCTGCTCCGGCGTAAACCAGCCTCTAATTAGTGTGTTGAAAAGCTGAGGCTGTATGTAGTTTGTCTCAGTCTAGGTGTGTATGAATGTGTGTAAACTGGCCATCTATGCGGGGGGGGGGGGTTCTTTTTAGTCAGTCCTACTAGAGCTGTGAGGAGAAACTTCTTGTATTTTCATTCTCTCAAACAATCAGCTTTTCTCAGCAGAGTCAGGCGTAATGACACCAAAACATGTCGTGAGGCAACACCTGTTACATCTCCACTTAAATGGCCGCAAATTTATTTCCCAACAACTTTTCTCTGATGGCATAAGAGACACAATTTGCAGTTATCAAAAGGAGGGTACATTAAGAGGCATCTATCCATTTTCTCACTTAACTGAGAACAGGTCATGATGGCAACAGACCTAAACTTCCTCAGCAACACTTTTTAACTCCTCCCAGGTTGCAAGACGCTCCTACACCAGACAGAATCCAATAATGGCGAAGAGGTGTAACTTGTTCACTGCAGGTCTAGTGACCATTTGGTGACATTCCTCCACTTTGTTGTTGTCTCGATTTCAATGTAAGGGTAATCTCAGTTTGATGAGACATTGCTAAATCTGCTACTGCTAACTGTGGACTGGGCATTTTTCTGTTCCATTATCTTTTCAGTGAAGTTTAGCCAAACGTTCGATCCCTTACAGCAAACCGCCATGGTCCTCATCCCACAGCGTAATGTTCTGCACACACAGCAAGTCCTGGTAAATAAGTCAAACGTAACATGGACTGCAAAATTCTCACTGAGGTTCAACCCTGAAAGATTTATGTTGCTGACCCGAATGAGAAAACAGAACTGAATTCATGTGCCTCATCCACAAATCTCAGAAATTTGGAGCTGGTTTCAAGTTGTTGCAATCGTGACAATGATGATGCCTAACCCTGCGTTTGAATATAAGACAAAAGCTAAGATTGGTCTGCTTGAAGGCAGGCATTTCAGCCATTGCCATCCTGTCCACTTCTTCAGTGACATTGTTGTCTGTCTTTTCACGACACTTCCCCTCTTTTCTTCTACCTGATAAATACAGCATGGTGAACTGCTGCATAGCATTTATCAGAATATATTATGCAATTCCGTCGTCATGATTTCCTGCACACAAATAAAGAAGGCACATAGTGAGAGCATAAACTGGGGATATGACGAGCATAGATATGAAACGTCCACTAGTGTTTTAGTAGAGCTTTGCAGAGGGATGAGGACACTCCAATACAGAAGTGTGGCGCTAATGATGTAAACCAGGCAGATAACCATTGTGATGTGAATTATCAGCATCAGCCATGAGAAACTAATATCAGCCCACCACTCCCCACCAAGAGGGGGCAGTGTTTTCCACATAGGCAAGTAAATATTCTCAAATATCTCACTTTAAAAACAGTAAAAGAACATTTTATATCATGGCTCACTAAAGAAGACCCTCTATGTGTGTGCACATGTTCTCTTATAGTGTTTTGACGTGACATACTGATAACACATTATTACACTGACTGGTCTGGCTTGCTTTTTTAAGCTGTGTCTTTATGGTTCAGAGGCAAAGAGAAAATTCAAAAAGTGCTCTTCAAAAACTGCACATGGTCCTGCTCTTTATACATTTTTTTTAATGATTTGCTTGATGTCCACCTCTGACAATTACTTGCCTTTCTTATATTTTGGTCATTTCTGAGGACAACAACCGCCACCGAAGGCCTGAAGGAACACGACGTACAAAAGGGGGACACTATGTGCACATGGATGCCTAATTTAAAGAAAGTATGCAGGTGCTCAGAGCTCCTTTCTGAAGCCTTATATAGTTTTTTTAATGTAAATGCCAAGGCAGACAGAACAACCCTGCGGCGTTGTGGTGATGTAACCATCAGGTAGGCCCAGAAAAGAGAAACCCTGCAGGCAAAATAAAGGAGAAGCTGTCAAAAAAACAGGAGAAGGGAAAAATGCAAAGTCAATCAAACCACAGTGGTTTGAACTAGAAGACACCAGAGAGAGCAGGGAACACTGTGATTCAAGTTTAGTTTGAGCAGTATAATCGTCTTTAATTAATGGGATGTTAAGAAGAGGTTAGCTAAGCCTTCTGTCCGACTGTGTGGGGCAACGCTGAGCTGCTTCTAATTGGGCGGATCACAGTATGTGGAGTCTGGGATTCTCGTTGTGCCGATAATGTCATTTAATTGGAAAGAAATCTGTCACACAGACAGAGGCGAGGCACCCGACGCTCCGAGGCTTGCACTTAAAAGATAGATTAATTAACGGACGGCTTCATTTCTCTAATTGTGTGTTCCCAGATAACGAGTTTAGAGTTGAGCCAATTATCTCTTTGCTCTTGCCTATCCATTTCTCTGAGAAGGGTATTTTTGAAACCCTCCGCTTCACTTTGAGGTCAAGTTAGATTTATAGAGGCCAAGCTGCGTTGATGAGAGGAGAACAGAATTGAATTGTGCTAAATTAATGAACTCTTTTTTGGTCCTCATGCCTCTTTTCACCTCACCTCCCCCTTCCCCACGAGCGTACCTTTGTGGTTTTGTATCGCCTTTAATCTGCCTGTGTTTTCTGGTTATCTCTTGTCCTTTTGATTCCTCTCTTCCCCTTTCCTCTCGTTGATTTGAAGATCAAGCCCTTTAATTCTCCTCATTACAAAACCTGTTCTCCTTCGCCTCAACAGCACCAGCCGTCCATCCAACCGCGGCTCATGTGCTTTTAATTGACTTCTAGATCATTATTTAGTTAATTATACCCCCAGACAGATTGCTAATAAATATTGATATGAATAATTCAAACCATATGTGTGTCTTTGATTGCTGTGGCGGGCCGTGCAGCACAGGCTAATAGAAACCAAGAGGAAAAAACTCTGAATCTTTAGCCATAACTGCTCTAGCAGGGCTGAGGAGGGAAGTAAATCATAGTAATGGTTTTAGTTCAACACAGTGTCACTGGTCCGGAAGGCTAGGCTTTAAAAAAAGGAGTGAGAGGGAGAGGCTGATAAATAACAGGGACTTAACACCACTACTGGTTATAAAACCAGCCCAGATTCAACACTGTCATGGTGTGTTTGGAGGCCTGTGGTGGAGGGTGACATGGTCTTACATGAGTGTTCATGGCTGCAACCTAGACTGCTTTTGTTAGTGTCCACTTCCCCAGCTATGGGTGGTCCACATGCACGATGACAATACAATACCAGCAGGGCGTGGACATAATTCAACCACAGTATACTTTATTTTTTCTATTACCTTTTTCATTTATCTTTACTGGAAACAAATCAACCCCAAATATGCATGGCGAAATTTTAACGTACAGATCGACTAGATTGAGGAATATGGAGCATTTCGAGATGCTTTAGAAACTGGTGTACAAAAAACACAGAAAAACTGTTGGTACTTTGTCTCTAAAACTAAAGAAACCATCTTTTGTAATCACTGAATTAACTGCTGAGACACATTCTGTTTGTTCAATACTCACTATGTTAATTTAGATATTTTTTGTTTATAAAGACACATTTTATAGCAAAAAGTCTTTCATGACTAGGTCATAATACTTTCATAAACTGTTCCAAATATGATCTTTTAGCTGATGCTTTGGGTACTATAGGCATTTGAGGATATTTTAATGTTTAAAGCTGCGTTAAGACCAAACTCGACCTCGGTGATGTGAGCAACGACTCCCAATGCAAAGTCTATGGACAGCCACGACCTGACGCGACTTGGCGACCGTGCATGGTCGCCGAGGTCGCATCGCCCGAGGTCGCCAAGTCGCGTCGCTCCCAAAGTTCAAATATTTGAACTTTGGGAGCAACTCTGTGCCGCGACAGCCAATCAGGGCTCTGCTGACATCAACAAACCGGCGGAGCAAGGAGGAGGAGTATAAGTAGTAAACAAAAAGTAAAGGGGAGAGGTAAAAAAAATAGAAAAGGGGACAGAAAACCAAGACATGCAAAGAAAACTGGAAGAGAAGAGAAGGAGGAGCTCGAGAGGCAAAGGAACAAGAAAAGGGCAGAAGTAGAAAGTAAAAGACGGGAAGGCGTTATATGGAAAGAAGGAACGACATGATTTGATAGAAAAGGAAGGAAAATGATAGATGTCTGAGAAAAATGGAGTGAAGGAAGAGAAGAAAAAAGAAAAGATAAAGGAAGGAGAAAAGTGAGAAAAACAAAGGAGAGAAATAGAAAGAAATTATAGAAAAAGAAAAAAAGGAAAGCAATTATTGAGAAAGGGCAAAAGTGAAAGAAAATAGGTAAATAAAGACAAGGTAAAGAAAGAAGACAAAGAAAGAAGAAAGTAAGAAAGAGAAAAAGGGAGAAAAGGAAAGGAAAGAAATGATGAGAAAGGAATGAGGATAGAAAAGGGTAGAAATGAAAAAGGTACAAAGGACCAAAAAAAATAAAATAAAAAAAAGGATAGAAAAAGAAAGAAATGGAAAAGGATAGAGAGGGAATGGAAAGGAAGGATGACTGAAGGCATTAATGTGGAGGAGTGGAGGAAATTTCAGTGAATATTGAGAAAATAGGCCAAGCTTCCTAAAAAGAAATCCACATGAAGGCGTGTTAATGGGGAGGTAGAGAAAGGGAGGGAGTGAGAGCGAGAGAGAGAAACAAGGAGGGCAGTTAGAAAGAGGAAGTAAGTGACAGAGTAAAGTTGAGACAGCTTGGTTTAATGAGTGTGTGTTTTGGAGAAGCTGATTGGAGTGTTGGCTGTCAGGCTGAGCTGAATGTTTTGGGGCTGAACTTGGAGCAACAGATTGAAGTATACGGGTCACTGTTGTGTGTGTGTGTGTGTGTGTGTGTGTGTGTGCATGCATGCACATGTGTCTGTGTGTGCAGGCATAGGTGTTTTCATACGTGTGTGCACTATTCACAACTATGGCCCAGGGCTGATGAAGCCATTAGGGCCTGGTCTCAGAGCCAATCAATCACTTTGACACCTCAATAGGGGAGCTGGATGGTCATTCTTCAAAACACAGCCAGTCCACCTAGCACCCCTCTGATAGGGGCTCCAATCATTCAGTAGCCGGGTCTGAACTCCTGAACTCTGATCACCAAACCCTGATCAAACTGCAGATTTTTGCTCCTTTCCTTGTTTCTTCTAACTTCTCTTCTTACCTGGTGTTACCTATGAATGCTGGTGCTACTGTCATTGCAGACAGCTGATCTTCAAAGTGGACACATATTCTACACTTATCTTTTTCTTTCGGTATACAGTAGTGTGGAAGAATAACACTGATACATATTTGACCCGTGCTTACAGGTCAATACACAAGATGCAGTGAGAATACACAGAGAAGAAAGCAAGAGTGTGTGGAGAGCTTTGAAGCATTGCTGCTAACAGGATTTCTTAGATACACCTCATCATCACAGAGAGAGAGGAAGAGTGTGTGAGAGAGAGGGAGGAGGGGGGGCCTCCAGCCACTGACTTCTGTAATCACACCCTGCCAGTGACCCAGATAGACCCATTTAGCCATTGTCACGCCCAGGGGCCTGCAGCTTCTCCTCATATGGTTTTATGAAAGAGGAGATATTTGCTTCTGCTTTATGAAACAATATTTTTCATGATGGCTCACACTCAAACCCAAATACGCACTTCATCCAGTTTGAGGTCAAACTTGATTGTTGCATCGAAGAGTTGATGCTTGCTTTAATAGATTTAGAGGGTATTTAATCTCTATAGCTCTTTCATTGATACTTTACTCATGATACTATTTCTTTAAGTACGTTCAAATGCTTTGTATACTTGTGCTAAAAGTTACTGGCTGCATTTGCAATGATATAAAGGGAGACACGGGTTGGGGGTGTTACTTTTTACACAGCTTTGTGATCATAAAATGAACAGACTTGTACATGGAAGACAACTGAGATTTCTGTTTCTGACTCAACAGCTAGAAATAGAGATTCATTTCTCTGTTTGCCGCTGTCTGTTTATATTTCTGTGGCCATGGTTACGTCACATGCTGCATTAATCTGATTGGCTGTATATCCATACAAAACACTCTGTCTGCTAACATACTGCCAACACTTTAATGAATTGAATGGTTCCAGACTCACTCCACTGCTGAACCACAGTGGCTCCATTAAGTATTTCATATCTCAAAAATGTAGTTGTAGTTGTGTTAGTTAGACCTTATCTATTCAGTGCATGTAGTGAAGCCACTTTTGATCAATGGTTGTATAACATCTAATAGCCTTGATCCTACGCTTCACAGAGATTTGCTTTAATTAAATCTACCCTCCTAAATCTGTGATTTTATTTTAGTTTGAGTGCTTCACAGACCTACTCCAGTGAAAATCATGTTTTTCTTGTTGTCTACATGATCATACGACTTTTTTCTGATGCTACAGGACATGTCACGAGAAATATAAGTGCGGAATTGCATTTCTGCATTCAAATCGCTGTGAATCTCTGGCAGACCCAAACTGCAGGCTTAGACACAGTGAGATTTCCTATGTCACAAATCCAAGCTCCTCCCCTGTAGCCCCACTATGCAGGCCAGACTCTTGAGAAATAGAGAGGACAATCACGGAACAAGTGTGTGAGGTAGTAGATTGCATTGCTCGTAAGAAAGCTGATTATGATATCACCTTTCATCATGCCCTTAAAGACATAAGCGTCTGAGAGCTGAATGGCTCGTATAATACCTGCTACTTCTGCTGCACAAGCAATGTTAGGCTGTAAGCTAGTGTGAAGAGGAGTGTGAAGAGGAGTGTGCAGAGCAGCGCTGTTTCCGCTCACAACTCAGAGGTGAATTGCTCATGAGCTACTGGAGCTCTGTAGAAGAAAAGCCCTTGAAAATGACACAGGCAACGTGATTTTGGCCAAAAAAAACTTCATAATCACAATTTAAAGACCACTGAGAACACTTAAAGTAGTAAAAAAAAAAAAAAAAAAAATGATCGGAGAGGGACTTTAAGCTGTATTTTTTTGTTCAAAGCACAAAAGAATAAAAGAGAATGGGGTGTATATTTACAAATCTGCAAGG
Organism: Xyrichtys novacula; assembly: GCA_962446985.1. Classification (NCBI taxonomy): domain Eukaryota; kingdom Metazoa; phylum Chordata; class Actinopteri; order Labriformes; family Labridae; genus Xyrichtys; species Xyrichtys novacula. The sequence goes on along the minus strand of OY660882.1, from coordinate 13,212,917 downwards.
TCCTCATTCCTATAACTTTATGTTAGGTTTTATTCTCTCATTTAATGAGTCTGTAACACTGCCAAAGCCCAAAGTGTGTTTCTGTTTGTGGTTATTTCGTGTCTGAGTCCTTTAATTTGGTTGACATCCCTTTCACTTAGCTTCGGGTGTGTTGTTTTCCCACTTCAATCTTCTTTTCTCTGGTGGTGACGGGTCAGCCATTATCTGCCAATCAAAAGTTTTGTGCTACTGTTTACTTCCCTACCCGCGTCATGTGACTGTGGAGGCCAATCAGATGTTAAAAAACAAGAGTCTATTGTGCAGACTTACATCCAAACAATAATTTCTCTCCACACTTCACCAAATGTTGGCAATGAGGCAGAGTGTAAGTGTGGTAATGTGTCAACCAATGGTCCAATATAGATAAAAATAATGCCCAATTTGTGATATTAGAGTCGCTTCTAGTTTCAATGACTATTATCTGTATGAACACCCAGAAGAACTTACCCTGAGAGTTTTTATCAAAAAGTTTTTATATATTTTGTAACAGTGTGTGCAGGTATCACCAGTAAAGCTCTGTTTTTGACTTCTACATCGTCTCTGTTTCTGTTGTTGTCAGAGCCACGTTTCATATCTTTTTGTTTAAACTGTCTATATTTTCCCCACATCGTCCTCCTGCACCTTTACTCCTCTAAATAATTCACGTTCCCGAACAACAACGCTACGTTAAAAAATGAATGTTTCCCCCGTGTGCGCCTCACTGCAGCTCTTCTTTTTGTTTATCCAATAACCTGCTGGTCAGCAAGGACTCCCACAGGTGCGACATAAATATTGAAGAAGTTTGTGCCCGTGTGTTCAGGTACGATGGGATATGTTTAATGTCAGAGGTCAGGGAACCTGCAGGTATTACAGAGGCATCAGTGACCTTAGATCACTTCACACCTCTCTGCTGTCTCTGCAACTCTAACCATCCTCCTGTCTGTTTCTTCACTCAAAGTTTTGTGATTCTTACTATTTTACTGTTTTTAAGTATTTTTAGTAAAAGAGTTTAGAGTCATTTCAGTATAAAGGGTCTCACTGTCTCATACGGCTGACCTGACTGTCAGGCGGGTACACTGTAGCTGTAAGCCAGGAGGCAAAAGGCCTGTCACAGTGCCAGCCATAGACTGTGTATTTGGAATGGACGCCGTCTGCCTCCTCACTGGGTGAAGCCACCGTGAGAACAGCACCATCTGGTGATGGACTGCAGTATAGGTCATAAATCCCGCCCCCTCCAGCAATCCCAATGGTGTTGTGGACAAATTTTAGAAATTAATTATACAGAACATAAATGTTTCTCCTCCCTGGTAGCGATGTTGACATGTAGTTACTGTAAGACTGGTTTGCGCTCAAGTCGTTTTTTTCTGTGCAACCTATGGGCGTCTGAAGATTGTGTAGTTCACCCGGGGGGGCAGCTGTTTGAGCCGAGCGTCATCACAGCGACTCTCCCGCCAAATGCACATGGGAATGGTGGTTTCAGGAAGTGGAGAAAATCCCGGAAATACAGAAAGCAAATTGGCTTTAAATTTGTATAATGACGGAAGGTGGAGCCATGTTGTCCATAGTATATACAGTCTATGGTGCCACCTCTTTGCCTGTTGAACAGAAAGTGAGCTGAGTCAGCATTTCTAATATGGGGACCACCAAAGATAAGCTTCAAAACCCCCACTCTAGGGTGATGCCACGAAGACTACCTCCATATTTTAAACAGTCTTTGGTTGATAGTGAAAAGACTCCTCTCCTTTAGCTGGGTCTTGCTCACCCTGTCTGTATTATAGTTTGCATAACCACTCATTCACTTTACATTATTTTTATTCCTCAGTTGTTTGGTGATTTTAAGGCCCCAGAAGGACTCGGGTTATCATTACAAACTGTCATAGTTAGCACACAAGTCGTTCATGGGTTGCCACCCTGTGTTATTAGAAGTCCATTTTAGCTAAGCGTTGGTTTAACCTGAATCTGAACCCTGGTCTCCGGGGTAAAAACACAACAGAGATAAAACAGCAGCAGAGCACTTTTACTTCCACTGACACCTGACAAATACACACATTAGCTCCTGCAGAGTCTGTCAGAAATGTTCTCTTAGCTTGGCTGCGTTGTAACTTCTTTAATGTGGCTGCTTTGTGGGGAAACATTTAGTTTTATTTCTTCTCTTTTAAACTTCTTTATCTCATAGTGTGGGCTGAATGCACTCAGCTCTCATCGGGCGCCTTTTTTTTTTTTTTTTGGTTTTCACTGTGATAAGATGAATAGATGAAATTAAGAGATGAAAACGGCTGCATTGACAGTCTTGTTAGCTGATCCTCTGTCTTAATAAATCAAACTGAGGAAAAACAATGAAGAACGCCCACATTAGTCAGCACTGCAATAAAACAGAGAGAAATGGCTGCAAAAGAGGGAAAAAAAAGAGAATTCTTCTCCGTTTTGTTTCCTCAAGCAAAACAACAAACTTCTGGTGTTGATGTGGGAAATGAAGACTCTTTATTAGACTTTAGTTCCTGATGATTGAAGAGGTGAGACTGTCTTGGTGCAGAAAGTGGCAGCACCTCCAGCAGCACTTTAGCTCACCTCTGGGGGATGGGGGCTGCTTTTGCGTTACTTTCTTGACTGTCAACTTATCATGATGAGGAGGTATAAATGGCTTCTTCCATCCATCACTCCCTCACTTAGTCTATTCCCTTGTTCTGCCTCCTTTTCGCTGAGTATTCATCAGTCATTATTTCTGTCTCGCCCTCTCAGACGTTCCTCTCACTCTTTGGTTCCAACCTCAAGTCAGTATTATGTCCGGGAACCACTTTACATCGTGGTCTTGTCTCACCCCCTTGGGATTCTTATTTACATTGCTACCTGTTCACCATGCATTATCCAGCTTATAAGGCAGCTCAGTATGTGTAAAACTAAAGTCAATTCAATTCTTTGGTTGGTGGCTCTACCTTAGCAATAGATTTGAACCCGCCTTTGTGCTGCGTGAACAAACTTTAAACAATTTAATTTATATTAACCGGCTTTTTTATTATTATTCACATTAAATATATTATTTCAATTTTACGTCAAGTACAAGGTGAACAGGTCTTCTACAAGGGTACAAATGTAGACTTTCTCTGTTGCCTGGATTGCAGGACAGTATTCGATATCAATGTTGTTTGGCTTAAGGTCATTACACACCAGCGAATTAGCGAAATGACGCGAAAATGCGAAATATGCTGCTTTTGCGTCACACCTATACATTCCCGGTGCGACGCAAATAAAATTTGCATTTTCACTTAAAAATAATTAATGAGTTCTATATTTGACCGAGTTTGCCTGCGTATGTCCACGAAATTCGCTTCAGGGGTGAAAAAATTACAGTTCCTTTTTGCTCTGCTGATGTTCGTAGCCGTAGTGGAAGCTTGCATTGACTTCAAGAGGTTTTAAAATAAAGCTAATTATTCACTTCGCAAATTCACCCCTGTGTCTAATGACGGACCCTCAAAATAGCCGTACCATAAACCTCCACTGTCCTTCAAGGTGGCTGCATGAGCATTATCGGGTTAATCCAAAAGTGTACATAAAAAGCAATACCTGATGTTATTCTATTACAACTTAGAGCTCCTTTTGGATGTTTTAATAATGTCAGGGCTATAATTTCTTGTGGTTTGGTTCACAGAATGAATAACCTGAAATCATTTCTCCTCTGCTATAACAGAATTAAGAATTTTAACAGTATTTTTAGGCCAGAAAGTTATTGTATCACAACAAAGATTAACATAACTCCTTGCCAATATTAGTCCTGGTCCGGTAGAACAGTTATATTTCAACTGCGCTCCATCTTCAGTGTCATGGTATCAGCTTTGCCTTCAAAAATCTCATCATGGTCAGGCTCTCATCTCCATCTTTCCTCCTGCATCACCTCCCTCCTTCTCGCTCCCTTTCTTCCTCCTTTCAGAGAAAACCCTTCTGTTGTTGTGGAGTCCACCAACTGAGTGATCGCCTCTCCTATTGATCCCAGCACTGAACATAGCTGCCTACACACCCACACCCAGGCTATTTCCAACCAAAACAAAACATCATGTTTTTTCTCAGCCTGGTTTAGCGGGGGATTAACATTGTAAACACAAACCCCAAATCCCTGAGTGCTGTTTCTATACTTGTATCCATACAGTAGGAGCTGCAGATAGAGGAGGCTGCTGCTTGTGGGTGGCCTGAAGTACAGTACAATAAGTACAGAGGTGGGCGGGACCGTATTGTTTGGGCAGCCAGGCCTTCCAGTTCTTCAGCCATGTGGTCCAGTGGAGATAGCAGCATGAGTAGGATGGACCTGCAGTACACAGTCTATTTTTTTCAAACCTGTGTGTGTGCATGTGCTCATGAGAAAGCATGTTTCTTGTTTGAAACTTTTATAAAATTACGGCACCGCCAAGTTTGCTCATCAGACGCAACTTTGTGTTTTCTTTCCCGCAAAGTCACTGTTAAATATCGACATGTAAATGGAAAAATCAATGGTGATACTAAAACATCTACAAAAAGCCTATATGTGGGATGATATTGACAAAACAATCCGTTAGTCAAGCTGTAATGCAGATGATTTATAATCCATGTATAGTCTAATCTCTTATCACTGTAATTTAAAGTCCTGGAGTCAAGTTGTCCATGTTCACAGGACAGTTTCAGAGGCCTGAATCACCTGACCTCAAAATTAGGCCAAAGAGTCTGACTTGAACTAACACTAGACCTTAAAACAAATAGTCACTCTGTTGTGTTTGGATCTACAGAGGTTGAAATATAGTTTCAAACCAAAGTCCAGTCAGGAATTCTTTCCTCAAACATAGTTGATTATTTACATGCAATTGTGATATTTGGCCGAGGCAGGGAGAGCCTACCTGCCCTCTGTTTCATATGCATACATGACAGACCAAGACAGGGAGAGCAGCAGCAAAGACCCCTTATTATCTGCATGCAATGGTTCTAGTTTGGTATAGCTTTTTTTCTCCCTGCTCCCTGCTCTTCCATGTGAATTGAAGTGTAATGCTAGAAGATTGAGGCAGGGAGAGCATCAGCAAAGACCTCTGGGGTACAAATCTAAGGAGGAATTAGTGAAAATACAGATAACACTGGTAAAATGAGAGACAGCATAAAGAGGAGGCACAGATTGCGGAGTGGTTTGCAGAGGACGCATCTGTTTAAACATAAATTTGCCAGTTTGGTGTGTAAGATTATTCTGCTGATCTGTCAGCTGAGTCAGGCTGATGTTAGCTGTTGGTCAGTGCCTGCCTGAACTAGTGCCATGTTCAATTTTCAAGCATGTTGACTACCAGGTTATAATCTGATGTTGCTGTTTTTATTCTTTTGTCAGCAGAGGTCAACTTTGATGACAGATAAATGTATATGATTAGTTCGAGGACTGTTCCTCACTCTCTTTTCTGCTCTGCTGTTCAGAGAGGGATCCAAACTGAAGTGAATGAAATGATGGAGCAAATCCCAACACTAAATTCAAGCCACTGGACTGTTGGTTTTGTATATTGTGATGGTTTACCGGAAGAGATGGATAGAAAAACGACAAAACACTCAAAAACACCTCATCTCCCCGTCTGTCCCACTAAGATTTATGACAAACATGCTCTTGTGCACACACATGTATAAAGCAGACACACATCTCCCCTCCTGAAGTGATTCTCGGGGTGGGTTCCCTCTCTCTTGTTTATCACTTTTCCATTTTTAACCCCCGGGTATGCTGGCTCAGTAAATCAGAGCAGCTCACCTTGTCAGCCTGCGATTACCTGCTGCAAAATAAAGTGACTGGATGCCTGACCAGGAAAATAGGAGCCACACACACACAGGCGGCGGTGTGTGTGTGTGTGAGGCTCCTGCAGCTTGAAGCCATTTTTTAAAGGCATGAATGATGACGGCAGACGGAACCAATTCAATAACAGAGTTTATGTATGTGCGAGCGTGTGTGCGGCTCTGCTCCACATTCACGTGCAGCGTTGTTGTAATTGATGACTGTGTGCAGCTTTTTCTCTGAGTGTGTGTGCTGATTTTAGAGGTGTGGGGCCCACCCACCTGTGCTGATGCTAATCGGAGGCTAAGCTCCACACTCCGGCTGCGCCTGTATCAGATTAACCTCTGTAGGTAATCCCTCAGCCTGGGTCCCCATCTGAAGCTGCAGCTGCACGGCTTGCCTTCTTCACTTCCCTCTCTGCTGTACTCCGATAGTGCTCGACCCTGTACTCCACAATCAGAGAAAGGAAACAAAGGGAATCCAATTAAATCTTTATATGACATTGGCTGCTTGCTAAGATGAATGTGTTGCAACATTGTCGGATTGTTTGGGTGAGATGGATCCAGCAGAGGCCAGCAGAGAAGAAAGAACAAGCAGGATTTTATTTCTGTCTGAAGCAAGAAGTAAGGGTAATTATTTGCCCCCTGATCACTTAAATTTATGTTTATTTTGAGTCACTCCCTCGTATATCATGCTGCTGCCCCAAATACGGACTATTCCAGAGAGGATATTAATAAGGATTAGTGCTCCCTGAAAATAGTCCCTAACTAATGCACTGTTTTTGCTAATGTTGTGAAATGTATTTTCCAGACCTTGAAATTTACTTTGCTTGTCATTGCGGTTTGTTTGTGCCAAGTACACAGTGCACATGGGAGAAGAGATGCTAAGAGCTTCAAATAAACACTGCCAGAGTTTTTATTTTTATTTTTTATTTTTTAAGAATTTGGTATTTTGTTAGAAGACACAAAACCATGTTTTTTACTGGTGCAACACCGTTTTGATGCCAGTATTGTAATTTTTTATCAGCATGATCAAGATTAAAGGGATATTCCGGCATAAATTGAAGTTAAGGTCAAACACACCGTAACACTGAGTTAGACACCCCCTCAAGAGATGAATGTTCCCCGACTGCTTGCTTCTCTTCTCTTGTTATATCAACTTTAGCGGTGATCGCACGAAAGCAATACACAGCTGTCTATGTCTCCACGTGCAAACCTCAACCAAAAAGCCACTCTTTAGCCACAAATAATTCTCAGAACAGCACCTAACTTCATCAACAGTACATATAGGGTCCCAGCCATAGTACTAGCCACCAAACATCTTTTTAGCTTTGCCTGGTTTCTTTCGCAAAGAGACTAAACACAACTCACCCACTCTCTTCCAGCAGCCGCTTGTTTGTTTGTGGGGGGAGCCCTGACGAGTTGATTACTGAGTGCAGCAGATCATTTCCATGAAGTAATATTCATTATAATGATCATTTTGCACTGCAGAAGCTGTAGATATTCTGCCTTAGCGTCTCGCTCTGATTGCATTTCCATGAAGAAATTACCATAAATGTTCTTTCTTGAGCTGTGAAACTCCGCTGCACTCGGTAATTGACACATCAGGTCTCCCCCCCACAAACAAGCGGCTGCTGGAGCAGAGTGGGTGAGTTTTGTTTGGTCTCTTTGCTAAAGCAACTAGGCAAAGATGATTTTATAATAAAGGCTGAACTTTTGCAGCTTCAAGCACCAATAATTGCACATTATTTTGGTCTAATTTCAGGTCAAAATCACAAAGCATAAGCACAAATGATATTCAAGCACTTAAAAAGCTCCCAAAGTTCTGCTGTACCCACAATTTGCCCTTGTTCAGCATTTCATTGCAACCAAAATGAGGTTAATGCGTCTCCACGCTCTCCTGCACAGAGCTGCACTGTGAGATCTCATTTTGAAAGCCTATACATATGAGCTACTGTCTTCATCATAGGGAATCCACAGGCAAAAGTGAAAGAAAAAGATTGGTGGATTAAAGAACAAACTTTCCAGCTTCTGGGTGGGCATTTCTTTGACAGAGCTGCTGAGAAGGTATTGTAAAAGGACAACACAACTTGACACCAGGAAGTGGCCACGTCTCAAATCGAGCTGTTTAGGAAACCTGGGAAACATGTCTGGAGATCTCACTGACATTCCTACATTCCATGTTATGGCTAAGGTTTAGAATAAACATCCAACATTGTAACACTATATGTATGAACCAAGGTGCAGCTCAGCATAGTGAGTCTCATTTAATAGAAGATTAGGCTGGACAACAACCCAGGCCCTCTGTCAAGAATGCATTTTTCTTTTATGAAAAATATAATAATTACCTAAAAACAAGTCATAATTGTGTACAGTACAGGCCAAAAGTTTGGACACACCTTCTCATTCAGTGTTTTTTCGTTAATCTCATTACTATTTAAATTGTAGATTCTCACTAAGGGCATTAAAAACTATGAATGAACACATGTGGAATCGTGCTTAAGAAAAAAGTGTGAAATAACTAAAAACATGTTTTATATTTTAGATTCCTCAAAGTAGCCACCCTTTGCTTTTTTGATAGCGCTGCAAGTACAAAATTCCATGTGTTCATTCATAGTTTTGATGCCTTCAGTGATAATCTACAATGTAAATAATCATACAAAAAAATAAAGAAAAGACATTGAATGAGAAGGTGTGTCCAAACTTTTGGCCTGTACTGTGTGTGTTGAAATGTATTTGTCTTTTCTCTTAATTAATGTACTAACATCATTATATATGTTATTCATATAATAATATTGCCAATATAAGGTGCCATTTCTACAGGAGATAGAGGGGTTAGAGAATCAGTGTAGCTCTGGGTTCCAAGTCTTGTTGAGGAGGCCAGCTGTAGTTGGGAAGAAACTTCCTGCAGCGTAAGATTTTGGTCTTGTTGGAGCACAGCCTCCTGCCGGAGGGGAGAGCAGCCTGTTCTTGGCAGGAGCAGCAGCGCACCAGATGGTGATGGAGGAGGTGAGGAAGGACTCCTTGATGGTGCTGTAGAAGCAAACCACCACCGACTTTGGCAGGTTGGACTTCTTCAGCTGCTGTAGGAAACACATACTCTGCTCTGCTTTGCTTTCTTGAGGCAGCCATGAAGCCTTGATCAAAGTTATGCATTAACTTTTTGGTCTGTCAGCCAATAGATCATAAAAAGGTTTGGAAAATACCTTAACACCACATTTAAGTTTAGTTTTATGATACAGATATTGACTATGAGACTAAGGATTGGTGAAAAGAATAAACTGGAAAGAGCTGGACTGCCAGTGCCACCTAGGGACTTGAAACTCGGAAAGTACTAGACAAACTTTGACTGTAATTCTTGAAAAACTAAAAAAGCACACAGGTTCGACCTGAGAAAGCAGAGACATGTTTCAAAAATAATCACTCCTCAAGGTGAACTGTGCTGGAAAAAGACAGAAGAATGGTTCGATGACTGAAAACCACCCAATATTATTAGTGTACTTAAATGGCTCTTCACCATTTAAAGTCTAGAGAGGTCTGGCATAACATTTAAAATATATCATTGAAGTAGTACAAAGAAAAAGTAAGGAAGACTAATAACTAAACTAACAAGAGTAATAAACCAGAGGGAGAACAAAGCAAAACAGTCAAATAAAACTCAATCTTCACAGAGGGGGAAAAAAGGAAATATTAAACTACAAACAGTCAGTAAAAAGAGGCAAACCCAAAATAGAAAACAAAAAAAGGGGGCAAAATGAATATAGAACTATACATTTAAGTGGCAAAGCAGAACCAAGTCAAATGTAGGTCAATCACAGGTCAATATTTAGTGAGGACCCATGGGCCGCCAACCAAACACAGCAAGCAACAGACAAGACAAGAGGAACAGACAATGTAAGGCCCAGGTGTCTTATACTACCTGACCTGATTAGGAGGTTGGTGGAGGAAGGGCTGGGTAACAGGCTGCAATCAACAACTGAAATAAAGGGCAAGTACAGAGGCCTTAAGGGGAATGTATGTCTACCACAATTTTTATGTTTTGGTACATGCTGTACTGGGGTGAACAACCTCCCAATTTTAATGAAGTCATTTATTTTTCCCCCAACAAAGATTTCTACCCACATATTGCATGAAGAGAAGTTTTGACTTTGTGGTCTTGGTTAAGGATTATGCCGAGGGAGAGGACTGACCCCTTATTGATTGTTGTAAAGTCTTACAAGGAGAAAGCGGAAGCTTCTAGGTGAGATGAAATCCAAAGTTTTAACTGTTATTTTGAGAATGAGGAGCTCCAGGCTATTCTCTTCACAACAAGTAAATAGTTTATCAGCTTCAAAAGCAGACTCATCTCTTACAAAGTAAGGATGGTGTCATCTGCAAACATGATTAACTCGATTGAATCGGTGAGGACAATTTCATAGACGAGGTGAACTTGAAAGTTCTTAATATTTTATTGATCTGTTGAGGCTCTTATCAGACTCAATAATTAACTCAATCACTCCTGTAAAGTTCTTTCTTATATATAGTTTAAACAATAATATTGGGTTCAAGAGAAGCCAATTGACTTTGACATCATCTCATATTTGCTGACTATTTTCATAAACTCAAAGCAACCTGGTTGTGGTCTTTCATTTAAGTTTTGTAGCTTCATTACTTTAGAGGGAAGAAGTTGGAGTTCTTGATCGAGTTGAGGGAGGTATAAGGTGATAAAGGTAGAGAGAGAGAGAAACAGAGGGAGAGAGAGCATGTAACTAGACGTGACATCTTTGTGTCTTGTGGGAGAGGCCAATCGATGGTAGCTGCCGAGACGTGGCGTCCTGTCTCATCCTCTATGTCTCTCTTTGCGTCTTTGTCAGTGTTGCTCTCTCACTCTCGCTCTGTGCTATCATGGATCATCAGGCAGCCATCACCCACAGCTCTCATCCTGTTAGCCGCTCAGTCAATCTTGGGACTCTCCTGAGCACCTAAATATGTTATGTGTTGGTGAGTTGAGCATGAGGTGATCGTAGGGCCCTAATTTCTGAGCACTGCATCTCTCTTTGTCACGTTTTCTGAAAGCAAAAGGTATACAAAAGTGACAACAGCTTCAAAATTGCAATTAATTGCTGACTTCTGACAATCGCAGTTGCTCCTATTTCTAAAACACTGAATTTTTTGTCGTCCAACAAATCCATTAGACACAAATTTCCTATCCTCCAAAACAGAGTGCAACTAGCTTATTATTCTGCTCTTTCCTGCTAGTATTAGCCTGACTAGCTACACCTGTATGCTCAATTCGTAGGCACCACTTCAAGACCTTATGAAGTACATGATGCTCTTGACTTGTCTCTTGAGTCATCCTTGGAATTTTTAAACCTATACCACCACAAGTGGTGGTTCCATGAAGTGGAGAAAATCCCGGAAATACCGAGAACAGTTCGGCTTCAAATTCGAGGGCGGAACTAAGTTGTCCACAGTATATACAGTCTCTGGTAGGATGATACATAATTGATGTAACTATGATATTCCATAAGGTGCAAAATAGCATGACTCAGCTAAGGTATCTTTGCTTGAGTTTACAGTGTGTTATCACTGCAATAGATAAAAGATAAAGGACACAATTCAGTTTATAACACAGTAGGATCTCATAAACATATGTCAAGTCAGGGATTTCCAGCCTTTTTGAACCAAAATCCAGTTTTACAGTCACCACTTTACTGGGATCAGCTGGTCCACTTTCAGCATTTCAAACACACATTTGTGCACACAGACACAAACAGAGTTATCATTCTGCATATATAGTCACGGCCAGAATTAATCATCCAGACTTAAAGTGGACCTGGGACACTGGTCAAACACCCTACAAACTCCTCTTTCACAACTTTTTCTGCTCTGTGACTGACACTATACACTCACCGGCCACTTTATTAGGTACACCATGCTAGTAACGGGTTGGACCCCCTTTTGCCTTCAGAACTGCCTCAATTCTTCGTGGCATAGATTCAACAAGGTGCTGGAAGCATTCCTCAGAGAGCTTGGTCCATATTGACATGATGGCATCACACAGTTGCCGCAGATTTGTCGGCTGCACATCCATGATGCGAATCTCCCGTTCCACCACATCCCAAGGATGCTCTATTGGATTGAGATCTGGTGACTGTGGAGGCCATTTGAGTACAGTGAACTCATTGTCATGTTCAAGAAACCAGTCTGAGATGATTCCAGCTTTATGACATGGCGCATTATCCTGCTGAAAGTAGCCATCAGAAGTTGGGTACATTGTGGTCATAAAGGGATGGACATGGTCAGCAACAATACTCAGGTAGGCTGTGGCGTTGCAACGATGCTCAATTGGTACCAAGGGGCCCAAAGAGTGCCAAGAAAATATTCCCCACACCATGACACCACCACCACCAGCCTGAACCGTTGATACAAGGCAGGATGGATCCATGCTTTCATGTTGTTGACGCCAAATTCTGACCCTACCATCCGAATGTCGCAGCAGAAATCGAGACTCATCAGACCAGGAAACGTTTTTCCAATCTTCTATTGTCCAATTTCGATGAGCTTGTGCAAATTGTAGCCTCAGTTTCCTGTTCTTCGCTGAAAGGAGTGGCACCCGGTGTGGTCTTCTGCTGCTGTAGCCCATCTGCCTCAAAGTTCGACGTACTGTGCGTTCAGAGATGCTCTTCTGCCTACCTTGGTTGTAACGGGTGGTTATTTGAGTCACTGTTGCCTTTCTATCAGCTCGAACCAGTCTGGCCATTCTCCTCTGACCTCTGGCATCAACAAGGCATTTCCGCCCACAGAACTGCTGCTCACTGGATATTTTTTCTTTTTCGGACCATTCTCTGTAAACCCTAGAGATGGTTGTGCGTGAAAATCCCAGTAGATCAGCAGTTTCTGAAATACTCAGACCAGCCTTTCTGGCACCAACAACCATGCCACGTTCAAAGTCACTCAAATCACCTTTCTTCCCCATACTGATGCTCGGATTGAACTGCAGGAGATTGTCTTGACCATGTCTACATGCCTAAATGCACTAAGTTGCCGCCATGTGATTGGCTGATTAGAAATTAAGTGTTAACGAGCAGTTGGACAGATGTACCTAATAAAGTGGCCGGTGAGTGTATGTCACTATCATTACATCCATAGTGTTCGGCCTGGTGAAAACTGACTGCTGTGCTGCTAACTAGCCCTTTAACTCTCACACTTGATGAGTTGTAGAGCTGTTTTAGGATGGAAATTAGCCTCATAGCGTTTATGCAGCGCCTCAAATACAGTTTCATACTACCCTCCTTTGGCGTGGGCTTTCTTGTATCACATTCAGTACAGATGCACTTTGCATTTAGAGCTGACATGCTGTAGAGATGATTGACACCTGAGAGCAGCTTGTGAGCATGGCTTTTGCATTCTGAATAGACACCCCCGCTATCCTGGAGCACAGGTGACTTTTTTTCATACTTTTGACATTGAACTTGCAATGTTTCAAGACAATCAGAGTCCATTGGTGGCGTAATCAAGCACATTTATTGGATGTACTTTAATTAGCTTTATTTAGCCCTTAAAACACTGCAGCTTTAACAGACTGTTTCTTAGCTGCCTGATCCTCTCCGTTGCTATCACTTTTTGCAGGCGCGGGAAAACCTTGAACCGATGCATTTTTGAAGCACATTTCTCTGAATCATGTGCTGTCATTTATTCTTTGAGAACATTCTTGTCTCTGTGTATAGAGACAAGGTTGTAACACTGGGATGCTTTCTTCTGTGTGGATATATGCTTGGATGCAGAGCTTGGCTTCAGGCTTAATGTACAGACATTAGTTTCTGCCTTGAATGTAATTTGAGGAGAAGACATAGAAAAGCATAACTGCATGCAACCAGCTGCCACCTGCTGATATTGATTTAAAGTCACAGATCATTAATGCCACATTTCTACCTGTACGAGTGTGCTTGTTGATATCCTTCAAGCTTTTGCAGCTGCGTATATCTTTAATAGCACTCACTTTCTGTTCCCTGCCCCCGGATGGTAACCTTTTCTTGTCCTCGTCTCTCAGCTCTCCTCCCTGTCTTGTGATCTGTCTCTTTTTATTGTGCCCACTCCTCATCATCATTATCATTGTTGAAATAGCCCTTTACTTTCTCCCTGCTCTGAGAAATGGCCAGGAGGTTACACCACGTTGCATCATGGCGGCAAAGTTACTCACTTTCTCACCCAATGTTTTCCCTCCTTGTGTGAAGAAACAAAGATGAGCTTTTTGCCACACAGCACATGCTTGTTGGATGTAGTCCCAGTGTGTGTGTGTGTGTTGCTGAGTGTGTGTTTGTGTGAAGTGAGTTGTGGGTGGGTAGTCGTGAATGTGTGTAGGTGACTTTAGCTTCCTCATTAGGAGTAGTTGTCTTGGTTTTGTGTGATAGAGACAGAAACTGTGGAAAGCAAGAGAGGAAGGTGAAAGAGAGAAGCTGACTTAAAGAGTGTGTGGACGTGTTTGTGTGTGTGTATTGGTGTGTGTGGGGGGGGATCTGTCACTTTACATTTGAAAGGCGAATTCACGGCACAGCCAGCTAACGGACAAACAATCCATCCTTATTTACCCTGCTCAATGCCAATCCCATTGGATTGGAGGGAATTGGATTCCCACGTCCAGGGGCGAATTCTTTTCAATTTGAAGGACCCCATTAAAAGTCTTTTTCTGTCTACCTCTGTTTCACTCTCCTCTGCTCTCCCTCCTACCTCCTCTCTGGAAGTTTTCCAGTTGAGGTTGTACTGTCACAGAGCTGAAGTGTGTAAAGACTCACTCGAGACCTTCAATACCAAAGGTGGGGGCAGTTAATCAAAAAAAATTAACTCTATTAACCATTAATGGGATGAGATGCTGACTTCAGTCATTTCTTCCTCACTGCTCCTCTGGTCCTCTGGAGCACATTACACCCAGGTTTCTAAAGAGAATTAAATTAATAATCTATCAACAAGGATGTTCACTTTGATAACAGTTAATCTGTCAATCGTGTTCAAATTAAAAGAGGTCAATAATTGTACTTCCCAATTGCTTGATTTCAATTTTATGTAAGTTACAGTGAATTAGATGTACAGCTTGACCAGGCAGGTAATAAAGGTCATGACAGAGAAAATTTCAAAATAAAAGCATTTCAATCATTCATGAAGCCAGTTTTTTCTCTAAGGGCTGGTGTTGTGGAAACATACATTTAACAGCAGGAATGGATGATGACATGCAAGGAAACTTCTTATATCAGTAAAGTTTTACACAAGTACCCTGATGATATCATTATTATGGCCAAAATAATTGTGAGATGAAGATTTAATATTGTGACAGCCCTTTAGACCCTTTAAAAGCCCACCACCCTCAACCTGCTGCAATTTAAAGCTTTATTTATGTGCACAGAAGCAAGGCGACCAGAAATCAGACACATCGCAGATGTGATGCCTGCAAACCCCTTCCCTTTGTGACCTACCTCTAGCAGCTGACAAGAGGACAAGCATTAACGTTGGATCAGTAACAGTCCTAACAATTGTGGCTGCAGATTAACAAACCAAGACACAAAATAAAAAAACAGTTGTTATTATCTGGGTTATTATTATATGCAGATGATAAAGGTTTAACGTCTGAATCTGAGGGTACGCAAAGACTGGGTTTTGGTTCCTTTGATCTGTAACATGTTGAGGCATATGAATATTTGGGTTTCTGCCTTAATAAATGATTGACCTTTGAGGTGGGATTGGGTATCTTGTTGATTCTGATGGTAGAGCTTTGTGTTGGTGTGTAAAAGACACCAGAGATCTAGATGCTGTGCAGAGCTGACCTCAACAGTGTTTTCTTTGAGTTCATTCACTCCAAATAGCTGTGGCTGCGCTCTGACCAGGATGCATTCTGCTCCATTACACTCACAAGGTTTACATGCACAGTTAAGGGTGGGGTAGGCAGGAATCTGTGAAAGAAGAATATTTTTTGTGATTTATATACAAAAAAAGCTTTTAATATCAGTCAATAACTATTAGTTATTGATATTTGAGAATATCATGATATTGCTGTGTTCTCTGATGTCTGTCTAGTCAACATTTTAAGATGTTTGAGCGTCATGCTCATTCTGACTGTAAACAAAGCCGTTCTCCACCTCCCTGACCTGATTGGTTGTGAGGTGGACCCTGCTCCCTTGTGCTGATTGGTTGAGAGGCCAGCTACGTGGCTAAAAATTGCGTGAACAAGTGGACCCAAAACAATCTTGTAGTTCAACACTGGACGGTGGAAAGCAGCTGGAGAAAAAGCTGTTTCCATTTTTTGGCCATGACTGCCCACACTCTAAAGAAAAAGAGCAAAATACTGAGGACTGTAGCCGAAAAACAGGCGCTCAAGAAGAAGAGAGGCCAGGCAAGAAATAGGGCCTGAGTAAACAACGGCATAGCCTTTGCACGACGGGGGACCATGCGCAATTTAAGAAATTTTAGATCAGATGCGGGCTGTGATTTAAAGTCTTCTTACCTCAGAATCAGACATGCTTCAACGCTTTAGATAGTTGATAAATTGCCAGTAAACAGGAGTGATGTGAGCGTGCACAAGCATCTGTTTTGTGGGCGGGCCTCGCTTGTGCAGAGAGGGAAGGGAGAGGAGGAGCTGCGGGGAAAACCGTTAGGGGAGGGTTAGTGTTTACTTTCAAGATTTCCCCAAAAAACTGTTGTTCATTCAGATCCTACCTACCCCACCTTTAAGTCACACTATGGTCACAGCTCTGTTGGGTGGTTTACAAGTCTACAAGCACCTGGTGAGAATCAAATACTGACAGAAGCTTGTCCCTGCGCCCCCTTTTAGCTTGTCTCCCAGTTGCAACAAAAGGCATTTGCAAGTGTCTAACATAATGTACGTTGAACAATAAATGCACTGTCAGCACTATTTAGCTTCCAGGCCAAAGCTTTGCGTGCACCAAAGTGAGACTGGTATCTGGAGAGATGCCAGTTTCCTTCCTCAGCACTGCTTTTGAACAATTTGAGTGCTCTCAATCATGTGCGGTGCTCTCACTCCGACATCAGTCTTCAAGTGTAAGATCCTGCTTGTGCAGAGGTGTGTGTGTCTGTGTGTAGCATGTTCAGTGACAAAGTGGAAAAACTGTTTTTCCCCTCAGAGATGAATAAAGTATGATTTTGTCTCCCTTATGACGTCACCGACACGCCCACTTACCTGCTGTGAATACTTAACACAGTCAGGGTTGGACACAGAACAGGACAGAGGCAGGAAGATAAAGATGGAGAGCAGAGGAGATGAGAGTCCACAGAGGCCTGGATGAGATGGATCACAGATCGCTTTTACTTCCAGGTCACGAGTGGCGTCTGTCTAAGTGGTTTTCAAAGTGTGGCATTGCCCTTACGCCTCAGTGGGCCTCTTACAGCCCCTAATAACATTCTCACAACACTCTCATTACCTTCTCAAAACACTCTCCTGCTGTATCCTCCGCCCCTCCCCCACACCCAGTCCCTGTTTAACAGGGCAAATCTGACAGGATGGATTGTCTTAATACTGCCGGGAGAGTGAGCCGGAACATTGGTAAATAAATATACAGTGACAAGAAAATAAAATATTAATATCCATAAGAGTTGTGTCAGGGTGCTGCTGTGCATGGATGCCCCCAGTGTGTTAGTCATTTACAGGCAGCTGCAGATCGGGAACATGACCTGGCCTGTTTGTTAATTTGGTCAAGGAAATATTTCAATAAATCACACTGTGACAGCGGTCCAGGAGCGGTGTGGAGGCTGCTCCCACAGGACACTCTGCACATGTTGAGGGTTTTCATGATGCAATGAAAGACTTGGACTCAAGATTTAAAAAAAGAAAAAAAAAAAAGGAAAGAGAGAGGAGCTTTGGGATTGTGCGAGACTTTATTCAGCTTTGAATAGGGCCGAGTTGGCCATGCTTTAACAGACTTAAAATCAAGAGAAGAGAAGGCTGTCCTAAACAGACACCAAAAGGAGCCATTCTGTGTCTTTTGGCCTCTTTCCTTCATGCAACACAAGCATGGGAATATCCACATGTTACAGAGAATATCAACAATAGCAGTAGCTCACCTGTAGCAAAAGCACATTTCATTTCAGGTGGGTTCACTATGCTTTACAAAAGTCCTGATCCGTTGACCTGAACACGTTAAACCAACTTGAACCAGGTGAACCTTTAGTCTGTGTGATGTCCTGGTGAGCAGACCCAGCAGGTGAATGTCCAGGCAGGTCACAGCAAGTGAGTGGGTGGATGACCCACGTTTAGTGGAGCTTCACTGCTCTGCACTCTGTCTCGCTCTCCTTAGCCGCCTGTATGTTGTGTTTCCAGCTTGTTTAGTATGACCAGTACGTCCTTACATGTGCTGTATGAATAAACGCACAGCAACCACAGCTGAAGACTTGTTCGCAGGCCTAATTTTCCCAAAAGTTAGAATATGTACACAACTGATGGTTTGTCAGTTTTTGAGCTAATATGATGCCAAATATATATTAAAAAAAAAAAAAAAAAGTTAAACTGCAGCAACTTAGGACTCGCCAAGATATGTTTTCATTTTGCTGTTACTTCTGACTAAAACCCACGCATCTGTCCTCATAGGAAGTGATGTTCAGTGTCTAAAACATTTCACTTAAGAAGTACGGCCCTCAAAGACACACACATTTTCTACCCTTCAGACTTTTAACAAGTCAGTTTATTTTTCCAAAATATCAAATTTATAGCTAACCAGTCTTTTATGCCTCTACCATATCACAACACTTTGTGGAGGACTGATGTGAAAACTAAAACACATGCGTTTTTACTCTTAACACTGGAGTATTTAAGTGACACACAAATGAAATGCTTTCTTTACTCAGTGGTTTAAACATAATGCAAAGAAACATCAGATAGCCTCCTTCATTGTGTTGTTGAACATGATGCTGGCATGACGAAATATAGACCTAGAATAAGAGACAATACTTGCATGATACCTGCTTGACTGGCTAAACCCACAGGATCTGGAACGGCTCCGCTCCGGAACGGCAGGCGGATCAGATCTGCAAGCATACAGCATCCACTGGATCCGATCTGCCGCCGCCATCGGAGAAGTGCTTGCAAGAATACTGATATTTCTCGCGAGACTGGACGAGATCTCATGAGCTCTCGTGTGTTTCCCCAGGAGTCATAGAATAAGGTCCGCCGATCAGTGTATAGAAACAGCGGTGTATGTTAACATCCACATCCGACAACCCCGGCTCTGCCATTATCAAGTTAATAACAGTTCTATGTATTGACTTTATTTTATTTTGAAAATTGACCGGATGTTTTATCCTGTAACTGCATATAACTTCCGCTGCTGCTTGTGCTGCATTGCAATGAATTAGTTCGCCATGCTTCAGCGTCCGGCAAAAGTAGAAGCCTTGGGTATCTGATCCGGTCGCCAGAGCTGATCCGCAGCGGAGCCGGACACCGGACAGATTCTGTGGAATGACTCACATTGATTATGAGGCTTGTGGGTTTGATCCGCCGGCCGTGCCAGAGTGAAGCCGTTCCGGACCCTGTGGGTTTTGCTTGTTAGAGGAAGACACAGCAGGCTGAAATAAAAGCAACTTTAGCTGCAAGCAAATGTGCATGTTTGAATGTCTTTATAAGTTCTTTAAAGCAAAAATCTGTGAAACTAAAGTAAGTTCTCATTTTTCAGATTTGTTGCTTTGTTTACTTAACCTCTACTCGCCCAACACTCTATCTCAGTGTGTGATGAGCAGACAGGTGTAAAAAGTCATGTTATTCTTTCTGAGGAGAAATGACTTTGTGATCCAAGGTGTTTGTTCACAGTGAACCCAAAGAAGTTTAAAAGGGTCTGGTCTATCTAAAATACCTGTGATACTTCAGTGTATCAGGCCGGGGGATCTCACCCCGACTCGCTGAGGTGTCATGGACTCCTCTGCCCACAGGAAAAGACTCTTAAAGCTTAAATAACCATGATGGTGGTTTTGCATGTTTGAGCCAATTAACTACAAATTATGTCAAGTACATTACTGCTGGCCATTCTTCAAAGCTGAGCACAAATTTCTATGATTGATTTCCTTCCTTCCAGGCAGACATTGGTTTCAGTTCATTTCAGTGCGATATGGAAATCAACATGCAGAAACTTGAGGCAGGCTTCAGAAAGTAATCCATCACAGTGAACAAAGTTACAGTTCACTGTCCCTGCTGGTGCAGTCTAGGACATCCCGACATCCATGATTTGACAGCGGGTTGCCAGAAAGCATTGCTTTCATCAACTATCTCGTTGATGGATTATCAGTCTGCAGCAACTAAAAGTTCATTTTTACTCTCTGCGGGAAGCTGAATGGCAACTGATCTCTGTGCCTGAAGAGGAGGAAATCAAACTGAATGTTTACATTCATTCATCATCCCAGGATTGGCCGTAATGTTAAGTTTTAAAACTTTATAATCCAGGTTTTTCACTCTTTTAGCCAACTTGTGGCCATTTTTAGCAGTTGCTACTCTATTCTTGAATTTTAAAGCTAATATCTGAAAGAGCAGAGACTCAACTCCATAAAATCAGATGGACTGAGAAACAGGAGCAAACAGATGGAACAGATATACCCGGAATTTAAACATTGTGTCCTAATGCACATTTTCTAAGGCTGTCACGACTCATCTGACTGGGGGAAATTTCTAGGGGCTCACCAGAGAGCTCAGGACTAATGTAACTCACCCTGTGTTTCAGTTAGAAAGTCAGAAAGTAGCCCTTAATTGTTCTGAGCATTGTCAGCAATAAAACATGACAACAGGTCCACAACTAAGACGTGCACAATTCTTTCAGTGTGATAAATTGAATTATCAACAGTTGCTTGCAAACAGAGTGTAGAGTGCACATGCGTACATGCTGTACGAATACACCAGCTAGCTAGAAAGTTTATGTTAGCACAATTAGCATAGCATGTTATCACTCTGTTTTATAGACTACTACATAGATACTATGAAAAGATTGGCTCCACCTTCCATCATTATACAAATTTGAAGCCAAGTTGCTCTCGGTATTTCTGGGATTTTCTCCACTCCCTGAAACCGACATTGCCAGAAGTGTTGTACACAATCAGATACTTGCGCAGTAGCATTCGGAGGGAGAGTCGTCAAGAGTCACTGTGATGGCTCTTTGCTCAAACAGCATATCCCCCATGTGAGCTATGCAAACTTTGCAAACCAAGTGTCAATTATCGAAAAGTTGAGCCCCCGAATAACTTTTAAAAATGTAGCTGCATAGAAAAAAGAGGACTTGAGCACAAACCAGTCTTACAGTATCTACATATCAACATCGCAAGCAGGGGGGAGAAAAATTTATATTCTGTGTAATTAATTTCTAAAGTTTGTCCACAACTCCATAGGGATTGCTGGAGGAAGTGAAATTTATGACCTATACTGCAGCCCGCCACCAGAGGGTGCTGTTCTCGTGGTGGCTTCACCCAGCGAGGAGGCAGACTGCATCCATTTTATATACAGTCTGTGCTCTGTATGAAGACCTTTGACAGCAAACAAACATTACGTAATTCTTATAGACCATATAATTTTGTAACCTCTTTGCGTATGTTTAGAGCGTTGGTAGACAATTGTAGGCTAAGATGATTTTATTGATCATCAATCATTAATCCCTGACTCTTGGTAGGAGTCAGCTGATATATAAGTAAAAGTAGTTGTTATAGAGCTCTGACAAAAAGCAAACTGAGCAGCAATGGCTTCAGTTGTGTGGAACTCTCTTCATAACTTTGGTTTATAATTTTTTTGAGCATTTTTGCTCATTTGTAGCTTTTTTCTTTTTGAAGTGCTTTTTTTTTTCTTTCAACACTCACAGACGCCTCCTCCTGCTCCTCTCCCTGCTCTCCTCTCTCTACCTGTTGCTGCACGATAGTTTAGACTTATTTTAGCACAACTTTTTGAAGATCCATGCTCATGGGTCATGCTCCCCAAACTTTACCTCACATGATGATGAAGTGAAAGTGAGAGGTGTTTGAGGTTAGGGGTCCCACCTACTTTTAGGATATAATGTGCAATAAGGTATGTGAGGCTGGAACCCTAATTTTAAGTCATATCGTCCATCCTTGAATTGAATGATAAAGTTCAAAAAGAAGAAAAGAAAGAGTGTGTTGTGAATCGGAGGAGAACAGTTGTAAGAAAACAGCAGAGGCCTGAATAATGGACGATACTAATTAGCAGCTCCAATCAAAAGCATAATTAACCACACAGACCAAAGTAAATAACATGTGCTGCAAATCCCATTCAATGAGCCCATCATCACATCCCAACAACATCCTGTGAAGATGTTTACGCAGCGTCACTAAATCAACTTTACTACGCGTGTGTGTTTACTGTGCTTCTCCTCACTGTCGAGGACAAATAAAAAGCTCCCTCCACTCAATCCGTAGGGAACCGCTGCATGAAAAACAAACACGTGCTCATGTATGTATGTACACACTCGCTCTGAGGCCTCTGGGAGTTTGAGTTTGTTCGGTGCGATAGGATCTGCGCTGTGGTTCTTTTGATTGTCTACCTGTTTGTTTGTTGGTTCAGATTCTGTTTCTCTGGCTTTGCTCCTCAGGTCATTGCATGTAAAACCTGAGGGACTCACCTCACAAATAAACACACTCACACACACACACACGCAGCAGAGTTTGAAGGCAGCAGCAGCAGTCGAAGTTGAAATAAGGACAGTCCCAGTGATCTGTCCCCGCAGCATCTTGTGTTTTTTTTTTTTTTTTTTTTCCTAAGCTCACATCCCGTTCCCCTGTACCGCCTCTGTGGTCCGCTGTTACCATGGTAACGCAATTTGGCATGATATGTTTAACCAGAGAGAGTTGCATCTCAAGTATTTTTCTCTCCTCTCCCCTGTTATTGAGGGAGAAATATTTTAATTGCCCAGGTTTAAGGGAGAGCAGAGTAGAGAGCGAACGGCTGCCAGCCGGTGCTGTAGCTGTCTGTATCTGTTTAGTGGAAATTGTTTTGCCATGAAACACCATCTGTTTGGCCTGCTGGCTGGCTCCGCACTGATCTGACTATCTATAGACTCCACTTCAGTTTCAAGTGTAACTGCCGGTAGAGCTATGCACAACTTCTGAAGAACAAACGGTGTTTTAATCCGCACAAACTGAGGAGACTTTATCTGTTCCAGGTAGTGTTTGAGTGGTGTATTTATACTCTGTTTCATTTTGTTGAATCCACTTTAATTTGTTAGTCATCCAAAAACTCCTCATTGAATCTCAGGGGGACAGAAAGACAAAATAAACCTCTGCTGGTCTTATTTGCTGGTAGGTTTAAGGCAGTTTGAAAAAGCACAGACAGTAGTGTTGATTAACTTTACTTGACCTATGACTCAACTCAGACCCGGGATCTGATTGATTCCAACTCCAAAAAACATACCACATCCTAGTGCCCTTGTTTGGTTTGGTCCTTCACGCATTGTTAAAGCTTTAGATCAATTGAGGTTTTGGAAAAAGTTTTGGGGAATGCTTACGTTTTTGCACAAATGCGTCACACTTGGCCCACACTATGTAAAATGCTGTTTCCAGTTACTGTTTGGTCATGAAGATGCTCTGAACATATTTGTGTCATGTTCCTCTTTGGTGTTTTATGTGACAGAGAAAAAAAAGTCAATTTTAAAGATAGCCATATACCTGTGGTTATAGGCTGGATTAATATATGGACATCTATTCAAACTAGGTACCTTTTCAGTTTAAAACACAATTGGTTGGTTAAAAAAAACTCTATTTTTTCTTATTTCCAGTAAGAAAAGTGACTCCTTAGGCTCAATTTAAGCCATATTAACCTAAAAAATCCATATCAATTAGGGTTGTAAAGTCCCAGTGGACTGGTCAACTCAATGGTCAATACGTGCTGAGTTGACCGAAATTCAGATTTTTTTCCACGTCAATTTACCCGGGATTTCCACCGCATTGCATGGTGTGAAATACAATCTGCCTGAAACAAGGAGTGTTTTATTTTGAAAAGAAGCCAGATGTTTTATTTTGTGTCTGTGCCTGACTTCCTTTCCGGCACAGGTTAATCTGTGCGTAATTTATCCGGCATGCTCCGACGTCCGGTGAAAATAGAACTCTTGCAATCAGCCGCAGAGTCCGTGATCCACAGCGGAGCGGAAAGAAGCTGGTGGAAATTGACACATTAACTTGAATGGTTACCATCAGTTATGATCGGCGCAAACTTTTCGTAGCCGTTCCGGATGCGGTGGTAACAGCCCTGATACAGATGTCCTATTTCAAGATTTTGCATACCAAAAACAAAAAGTAAAAGTAAAATGTTAGTTATGAGTAAAAAATTCTACTAAAGGAATGAGAAAACATGTATTATTAAAAATGTGTTTCATTTCAAGAACTTGACCAGTCAAATTTTTCTTATTTCATTCATTTTTTTTTTACGAATTACCAATTCAGGTTTTTTTTTTTTTGCTTTTAATATCTCAAAACAAGACATTTGTCTAGACTTGTTGCTGTGTGTGGCTTAAATTAAGGCTAATAGATACTTTTTTTGTAGAAATAAGACAAAAACTCTCACTAAGATTGGAGTTTTTTGCTCACTGTGCTCACTGGAAGTAGTAGAGACAGAAACACTTTGTCTTGAAGCAACAGGTTGTATGGCTGACCCTGAACAGAAACATTCAGATGTCTGGTCAACTCTCCTCTGCAATTGTTCTTCTTTAAACCTTCTTGAGTAGGGAGAGCATAAAATATTTAAACATGTCCGTATTTTTTTTGCAGGCTGACGTACTTGAGGACACAGTCAGACGTCTTGTCTACATTGCCAACATCCAATCGTAAGTAGAAGACATTTCTTATCTTCTTTTTCTACCACCTTTCTCTGCCTGTATACTCATAAAGAGGAAACAGTCGCTGCTCCTGACCTTGGCCCAGCTCTAAAGGATTGATGTCTATGTTTCAGTTCCTACATCATGCTGCTGCTAGTCAAGTCATTGTACTTTAATTGAGGTACAGCTGCTGTATATGAATAAAAGCCTGTTCATCAACCGAGGTATTTTGCAGCACAAAGCTCTCCTTTTATAAATATGGTGGCTTGATGCATTGAAACATGTTGTAACTGCTTTATTAGATGCTGTTGTCAGACCCCTGGGGGTTTGTGGTCTAAAGATGCTTCTCAGTCGACTTCTTTTATGACATCTTGAGTCTCAATTCAACAGAGATTTTTTCTTTTTTCTCCGACTCTTTTCTGCTACAGAATGTTTCAATTGTGCTCATTTCCAATCCCAGGGGAAGCAGAAAATACCACTTTTCGATCCATGTAATGAGAAGTATTTGTGTATTTGTTGTCCTTCTCTCCTGTAAGAAGAGTTTAGCTGGTTATGCAACTGACTGAAATTGTCAGTGATGCTTCTTTGTGATCCATGAATGCAAACAAAACCATCTGAGGCATTAATGACTTTATCTAAACTGGATTTTTAAAATATTTGTCAGTTTAAAGACGGCAGTAGGAGCATTTTGGGGACTCTAAATGAAAGAGTCTTAGCTCTGAACATGTTCAACAGCACATGAAGTCAGTCTCTTGAATTCTATCCACGTCTGAGTGACCTGATGCTACAGCTTTCTGTCTGCAGTATAATAATCACTGGATGCTTCGAAACCACTCCAGGCTTTCTCTGTTTCTAAAAGAAAGATATGCTGTATAATGCACAAAGACATTTGAAGTATCGTAGCAGCTAAAAAAACAGCACTGAGTCATTTGTGTTTAGTTTTGCCTTCAATATGAGCAAAAACAATTGAATCATTAATTCAGAGTAAAAGGAGGTTCATAGTCGGGTTGGTGAGTCATCCAGCGGTATCAGAGTGGAGCTTGTGGTGAAGCTAAGTTGTGTTCAGATCAAAAGCAAAGTGAAACCTCACCTCCTTTTGCTCTGTTGGATCATTCATGCTTGATCATGTTGCTTTAACACATCTTACAAAAATCCCTCCTTTTAAGAAATGTCATTAAACCTGATACCAACATGTCTACATTCATAAGAGATCATCATAGAGACCACAGCTCAGCTGTCAACTTCTCTAGGAGGCCGTGTGTGCGGACTAGCTTTGTTGCAGGTAACGGCTACCTGAGGCTGATCAGTCTTCTGTTATGTGACCTGCTGTCTTACCTAAGCTCAGTAACAGGGCAGGAGGCAGCTTTCAACTCGCTTTTAAAGGTAGATTGATTGTTTTTGGCAAGTTTACAATACGTTGCCATACAATTAGATTCCATGAGATACAATATGATACAATATAATAAAATACATTAGAGTTCAATACAACACAACAAAGTTTAGTAAGATACAATATATAATAGAATTTGATATAATGTCGTATGATATGATAGGATAGGATATAATACAGTCTGCTACAAGAGGAGACAATACAGTCTTTTGCAACATAATATGGTACAGTATGACATGATATAAAATGTAATACAGTTAATAAATATGAAGGGATACAATCTAATATGATATAACACCATACAAAAAGTCACTGTATGAAATTATAATTTATGATAAGATAGGATTTGATACAAAAAGTCTGATATGATACATTGTGATAGGATGCAATAGGATTCGTTACAATCCAATATGATCTGATATAATGCAATACATCACGATACAGTATGAAAAGATATATTATAATCTGAAATTATACGATACAATACTAGATAATATGATATTACAGTTTATGATAGGATACCATGTGATACCAAATGGTATGCGACAAAATGATAATGTAAAATAATATTTGATATGTTAAAATTTGAGATGATATGTCGATACACAATATGATACCAAACTAAATCATATCATCTCATTAATTCAGTTTAATAGGATAAAAAATGATACAGTAAAAAACTATATGATGGTGTGCCAGTGGACTAGGGGTCAATGTGCTTGCACCATATACAGTACATGTAAAGTAAAGTACATGTCACAATTTGATACTATTTGATTTGTTGGAGAAAATACAGTACAGTTCAAAACCGTACTCAACACAAAAAAAAATTACAGTGAACAAGATAAAACAAGGCAACACAAGACATGAGATAAACACTCCTGATACAAGATGATGGGATACATTTGACGAAAATGTTCATGCTGTTTGTAAACCTCTGTAGCTGGTGCTAAATTACACATCAGTGCTCGGCTCTGCAGGACCAGCCCGCTAATTTACCACCACAAATGCAAATCACTTTAGTTTTCTGTGTTGCAACTCGACAGCTGTGGGACATCTGAAAATATATCTTGGACCTGTTATTACATCAGAGGGTTTGACTACAAAAGACATCAGCAGATAGAGACTTTTGAAAGTGATCCAGGCAGGTCTGAAACTGACAAGCGGCTCGACTCGGAGCAGGAAAAAGCTGCCCAAGAGAAAGTGATGCCATAAGAATGGGGATTATGTCTTCACTGCCCCCTCATTCTCCCTGTCATACCCCTGGGCTGATGTGGAGCTAATGTTGTCTGTTTGAGTGGAAGGCTGAGTCAGAGCTGATGAGACCCTCACATTTTTGAACATACTGAGGAGATAGTTGTGTTTTCAAGGCAGGAAATCCTCCTCATAATTGGCTGTGACTCCGTTTATGGCACTTCTGGAAAAAAGACGGTATTTATTCAGCAGCTTTCTTGGTTCTGCAGCCCACGAGGTTCACCCAAGTTTACCTTTGTAAAGAACAATTGAAGTGTTTGCTTTTAAGTCTACTTTCAATATTTTCAAGTTTCCCTTTTGGTCGTGCAGATAAAATAAATGAACTTTTCCCTGTAAGGTGTTTTTTATGTGTGACGAAGCCGCTGGCCTTGACAGTTTCACAGCTCTCTGAGTAATTCATTTTCCAACACGCTGCATGTTTTTTAATATTTTTTTTATTATTTGACTCACCTTGAAATAAATAGCCTTTCCTTCATTAGTGAGAATGAAACCTGTACGGTTCTATTGAATATAGCCCGAGGTCACCACACTCAGATGAACCAAACCCTATTAATTTAAGGTCTGTGAGGTGGAGGGAGGAGGGCTGGGCAAGGTGGGTGTGTGTTTGCGTGTGTGTGTCAAAGAAAAAAGATGGGATTTCATACATGTACCGCAGGCGCCTATTATTCATTCTTGTAGTATTAATTTCACTTTCTAAGCTCTATTTCTGTCTGACACCCACGCACAAGCACACACACACACACACACACTAGGATGCACACACAATTTTTTTAATAGTTGATTCACTGCACAGTACAGTAAACAACATGTCTCACTTTAAAACCATAAGAAATCTGCAGACTCACGTGCTAGAAGTGAAAGTTAGAGGACAGAGGTGGAGCTACAGACAGGCTAAAAACTGCTGCACATAGTTGACTACGGAGCCCAGGAGGTGACTTGAAGTATTTTTTTTAAATACGCATGTGATTTAGTGTCTCGCGTGTGCGTTTAATTATATCGCAGGTGCGATTTAACTGTTCGTTGATCAACAAAATCACCTCCTGCAAGTCCGAGAATCACTGACGGCAAAGTCGCTGTGCTTTAAGGATCCTGATGAGGTGTCTCCTACTCAAAACAATACCAAATGTGGCTAAACTATAAAAGTATTTCTTTGTGAGTCAGACTTAAATAAAAGAAAATGTTGATAATATAATCTCTCTTTCCGTGACACTGTTCTTGCGCGGAGGATTATTTACAAAAACGCTTGCGCAAGATACATATAAAATGCACGTACAAGATAGGTACAAAATGGAAGTGCGAGATACTAAATCGCACGTGAGAATTTAAAAAAAAAAAAAAAAAAGTTCATGTCAACTCCCAGGCTCCAAAGTTGACTGATGCTGGAAGCTTAAAAAAAAAAACAGACCAGACGAAGTGTGCTGTATATTTTTTGCTTGCTGGTCAAGATGTCACGCAATGATTTTTAAACATATTTTGCCTTTTTTTTTTCCAACTATGCAGTTTAAAATACAATTTCTAATTTATGTGAAAAAAAAAAAATCCACTTCTTCACATT
Source organism: Xyrichtys novacula (assembly GCA_962446985.1). NCBI lineage: Eukaryota > Metazoa > Chordata > Actinopteri > Labriformes > Labridae > Xyrichtys > Xyrichtys novacula. Next base: position 13,184,173 of record OY660882.1, on the reverse strand, counting down.
TCAAGATGGTCCAAGCTAACGGTATTATCAGTGTCTTTATTTGGAAATCAACTAAATGTATAGAAATCATCTTTATGGTCTTGAATGTTCATTTCGTAATCAGATAAATGTTGCACTGCTACATCACTAACACCTGGACTTAGAGGTACTGTAGGAGTGCCTCATCCGTCAAACACAGGTTTATTCATTTTATCACACTTTGACCCATAATGAAACCTGCAAGAGTGCATGTGAGAGTGCTTAGATCCCTGTTTAATGCACCAGTATCTGCACTCTTCAGGAGCTCCACTTGCATTCTCTGTTGCATATAAACTCTGCATAGATGAAACTAATGTTGCCTAGTGTAAGACTAATCACACCATGCTAGTTAGTTGCCTTTGAGTCTCATTCAGAGGTCTCTGTCAGTTTCACTGAAAAAGACCCCTCAGGTGGGACAGTCCACAGCAGAACAGGTCCTTGTGTTGCTTTGAGGCAGACACATAACTCTGGAAAGTTCAGTAGTTCTTTATTGTGGTGGTAACTTAACTGCTAAAAACTAGAAAGGCAGTCATATGTGGTTGATCACCTGCTGTTGTGCTGCTCTTTGGGGGTTCCTCCTCCTCCTTCAATGCTGCTTTATGTGGGTAGAAAGCCATCAGGTGAGCCCACGTGTTCTTAGTTTTTAAAATCATCCTCACAGTTGTGACTTGATCGGCTAACTTTGTGACTCGGAGACTTTACTTTTCAGTCCTGTCAAATAGAAATCTCTCAGTTGAAGATGAAGAGTAAACATGTAGGATTCTCATTAATCTTCCATTCAGTCTACAAGTATCTACTGTACGGTTCACAGTCCGCAGAGAAGTCTCCCCTCTTGTGTGTGTGCTGTCACTGATCGTCCCTCTCTCTCTCTCTCTCTGTATATTTAGTGGTTGCTCTTTGGTGTTCCTGCTCGACCACACCATCCATCTTCCTCTATATCCACAGACAGAGGAGGGCGGCTCACTCCTCCAAATGAGAAAGTAAAAGGCTTCCCTCCAGCTTCTAACCGCTAAAGATCAACTGTAAATCACGCTAATGTAATCCATCCACAATGTGTGTGTGTGCTGGTGTGTGTGTGTGTGTGTGTGTGTGTGTGTGTGAGAGAGAGCGAGAGAGAGAGAGAGAGAGAGAGAGAGAGAATGTGTGTATTGTCTCTGTGAATGGGAGATGAGGCTGTATTATTTTGCAGCAGCTCTTTTTCGAGTAAACGCTCCCACAGCAAGCACCCACCGGAGCGTGGCAGTGAATATATACTGCATACATTAGGAGGCCCCGCTCTCTTTTGGTGTAGATGACAGGAGTTTTAGGCGGAGGTGGGCGGGAGGGTAGGGTAGGGGGCTTCGTCAGAGTGCAACAGGGAGTCAGCCAGAAAAGACATTTAGAGGAATGTACCGAGATGAAAACGAGTTCAAAAAGACTTTGATTTTTTTCTTTTGTTCTTGTACTCGTGCTTCACCAACAGACGAAGTGTAAGTCAGCATCACACTGCGCAAGGGTTGCAACATGAGACAAATAAAAGAACGACAGACAGATAACCTGAGAGACAGGGACGATCAATCAGGAGGAGGTTAAACAAAAAGCGATAAAACACCCAGACAAGAAGTCAGCACAGTTGGGTTCAGGGCATGTGGGGGTTGTCTTTGTGTGTGTGTGTGTGTGTGTGTGTGCATGTGAAACCTGATGCAACTCACTGCAAAACTCCTACATGCAACAGTTTTAGTAGGTCCTGTTAAGCAGCGGGGCAGAGACAGAAGATTTTACCTATTTACAGGAGGGAGGAACACACACTCAAGCACAGACACACCTGGGTGCAGGGCGCTACACAGGCCTGCGCAGACAGGGTATCTAAGAGGACTAGAGCACCCTCACATCCACAGCCACTCTCTTTTGAGATGCAATTTTATTTAGTTTTGAAGGGGCCAGTATGAGGCCCTTTTTGCCTTTATCGAGAAAACCAAAATAAAGATGATGACAGACATCTAACTCTGCTGACGCTTGGTGGTCAAATGTGTCTCTTAATATCCTATGTGGACATAAAAACCATCAGTCATGTCACTGATGGTCTTGTTTGCTTTTAGGTATCATACAGAGACATCAGTCCAAATTCATAGATGCGAAGAAAATCCTCACATGAGCTTTATTGATCTTTTTTTTTATTTACACATGCAGCGAGTCCAATCTCAAATGAAACATTCCTCTACAAGTCTCATGACCTCGTCCCTCTTCAAATGAGTAGCCTCTTTACCAAATGAGCAGCAGAAGACCAACCCCGTCTCCTCATTTGATGCCCCAAAGTCAAAATGAGGTCAGAGCGCAGCCATCAAATCTGTTTGATGTGTATGTTCGATGTTCAGTCATTGTTCAGGTGTGCGTTTGGTTCATGTGTCAAGACAGTAGCTCATCAAACCGCCTTGAAACGTGAACTCTGAGCTTCTTTCAAATTTGGAGCATTAAATGCGGATCTACACAAGGTAGCTGTGGCCTTTCTGCTTTTCTCCTGTTTAAAAACAAAGAAAGAAAGTGAGGAAATATGAGGACGAAATGCAAGAAGAGAGGAAAGAGGAAAATAGATCGGAGCTGGGGTGTTACACTTTGCTGCCCCTTCATTTTGTCGTCAGTGATCATTAACTCCTCTTAAAACTCCTGTGAGTAGTTATTTGACGTTTATGAAACCGACTTAAATTTATATTTATGCCTTTTTATTTTATATAAAGCAAACAAGACTTTCATGGATATAATTAGGTTCACTGTAACAGTTTCTAAAAGTTTTTTAAGTTTTTTTTAGCAGTGATGTTGTAGTGTGTAATGTTGATTCTGATGCACCAAAGGGCCTTTTGGACTTACTCCTCCTCCCTTGCTCATTCTTTGCTCCTTTGCTCACACCCTTCGAAGTCCCACTCCGATTTTTTTTTTTTTTTTTTACTACTTAAAGTGTTCTCAGTGGTCTTTAAATTCTGATATTAAGTTTTTAGCCAAAATCATGTTACCTGTGTCATTTTCAAAGGCTTCTCTCCTGCAGAGCTCCAGTAGCTCATTAGCAATTCGCCTCTGAGTCGCGGGCGGAGACAGCGCTGCTCTGCACACTCCTCTTCACGCTAGCTTGCAGCCTAACATTGCCGGTGTATTAGAAGACGCAGGTAACCTAGGAGCTAGTCAACTCTCTTGTCTTTAGGGACATGATGAAAGTTTGTATCATAATTAGCTTTCTTGTTCTTTCTTGTTGCGTGATTGTCCTCTCTATTTCTCCGAGTCTGGCCTGCATAGCAAGGCTCTGGGGGCGGAGCTTGGATTTGTGATGTATGAAATCCCACTGTGTCTGAACCTGCCGTTTGGTAGGCTCATAGCAATTTGTGTGCAGAAATACTCAGAGATGCAATTCTACATTTATTTTTCTGATGATATGTCCTGTAGCATCAGAAAAATGCCATGCAAATATGTAGACATCAAGAAAAACATGATTTTCATCGGAGTGGGTCTTTAAGTTATGTAAGTACAGTATTGCATGTATCAAAGCACCTGCCCACTTGAAGCTCACAGAGAGTGTAACTTCTTATACTAAACTGAGTTCTCTCTGAACTTTTATAACTGGGTTAAGTTGTGGGAGTTATAATGTGCCATTAAACCCAGAATTCAAAAGACAATGCTATTAGTTTTGCATTATGTAATCTAACATAATCTAAAATATAATGTAAACCTGCTCAGAATTCCTCACAAGGACTGTTATAAAGTCTCACAGGTGCATTTACAATGCTTTATGGTGTGAGTTGGCTTCACATTTTCTTCCTCTGACATGATAGCATTGTTAGTCATTTAGTAATGGGACTCAGTTGTCTGTTTTTAATGCATAAACAAATAAAACTTGCAACATTGACTCCAGAAGACACAATAGTGATAAATTCATAAATGATATTATATTAAATGAAACTTTTAAAACCACATTCCTACACACTAATTCACTTGTGTCTCCAATCTGCAAGTTTCACTTCAACAGGAACACGATTATCTTACAGCTGGTCCATGTCTGCAGAAGAAAAAGGAGATAAAGTGGAGATTAAAGCTCAGAAATCCTAAGCTAAAGTCCTTCCTATGAGTGGAACTCAGTGATAACATTCACTAATTTTCATTAAGATACAATCCCACTGTTTCCCACACAGAGTGGATTGGTTTGACTGGTGAGATCTTGGCCTGAATCGAGCAGCAGTGAGGAGTGTGAAGCTGTCCGTGGTGCTTAATTTCTCAGCCCAGCTGCTCAGTCCATACATAGAAACACCAAGTTCTCTGTTTCCATTATGAGCAACACAACGGCGAGTATACATACCTGTTTACTCCTTAAATCTGCTTGCAGTCTCCCGGGGCTTCTGCTCGTACCTGTCAGTTTACAGACTTCTATTAAAGCTTCCTAAAGAGGTGGAGCAGGCGGCACACACACTCAGCACACTCTTGAGTAATGTTTGAAATCAAAGAAGCAGACAGATTGAGCGTGGGGAGATCTCCTGCTACGGGAAAACAGGACTTTGTTGTGTTCAGCAAAAAACCTCCGCAGGGAATTGGAGATAAACTGGGGAACCAAACTTTCAGCATATGGTCATGATGAGCCGGGGGATCGTATGGTGCGGCGCGAGGACGGATGCCATGAAGGAGAGTGTTTTCTCCATTCAAGCTGCTCAAGCCATGCATGAGGGCGAGCGTTTGAGAAAGGGAGCGACTGTTTGACTTTGGTTTCGCACAATATTTAGAAAACTGCAGCGAGCGTTGTCAACATTTTGTCAGCAAATGTGTTAATCTAAGGCCACAAGGGGGAGTGTGGGCTACAATGTAATTAGGCCACTGGGATGACACACCCACTCGCTCACACACACAAAACAAACACCATTTCTCTCTGTTGAACAGGAAGAACCACAGCGTTTTCTTCTTCCCCTCAACACATAAGACATACAAGTGTTTTTTTGTGTGACTGTGTCGAACACACACTCCAGAATCCCTGCCCCAGGCAAAGTCACAGGCTGTCCCACGTTATCAGAGGCGATTAGAGGCCCTATCAGCCCACCGACAGAGGCAGCAGGCACTCTAACACACCTATCACCGCCTCCAAACACACACAAACACAAACATAAGCAGCAGCAGCAGCATATGTGAGACGCAGTTTTTCCCCCATCAGGATCCTACTCAGATCCTGTTTGACTTGATAAATAAATAAACTGTGAAAAAATAATGTTGCTTCTCCTCTACTTCCTCCTCCTCCTCCTCTTCTTCTTCTTCTACTTCTTCTTCTTTCTCTGTTCTCTGCTGCCTTTGTTCAGTAAGTCAATGCGGAGGGACTCCATAATCAGTCCTCTGATATATGTGTGTGTATGTGTGTGTGTGTGTGTGTGTGTGTGTGTGTGTGTGTGTGTGTGTGTGTGTGTATGTGTGTGTGTGTGTGTGAGGGTGTATTGCTCCGTCAGTGATATGATCCAGGCTGTACGTCTCTGTAGGTCACAGTCGACACTCAGACAAGGTCAGGCCGTCACTCCTGATGGAAACTATCAGTCTCTGTGACCCCAGGCAGCAAAAAACAGTTTATCAATCCACTCCGTCTCTATCTCTCTTTCTCTCTTTCACTCTGATAGGTTGTCCTTGAAAAGTCTGACTTACATCTAAATATTTTTACACACTTTCATGTTGCACCGATGTTCCCTGTTTTTTCTGATTTGCAGAAATGTAAAGTTGGGACTTGCAGCTTTTTTCTCAAATTATTTTTCAACATAAAAAGATGCGGTACAATTCTTTGTTCAGTGCTGATAATGAGAGAGCAGCTTGGTCGATGTACTACAATCTTGTTGTACTTGCAGTAACTAAAATACAACAATTTAAAAACAATAACAAATGAGAAACAAGATTGTTCAGCTCTGATTTTCTTAAATAAATGCAGATAGGAAAATATTTTGCTCAGTAAATTAATAGCTCAAAGGCTTTTTAGATTTCTGTCCTACCATAATTATCAAAATAGAAAAAAAAATAGAGTAATTAATTCGCTTAAAAGAAAAAAATAAAAATACATATTTGTATTTTTCATCATTAGCCTTGTGATGCAGATGCCAATTTGATGCTGATTATTTAATAATACTTCCTTTATGGCCTTTCTAATTTATCCAGCGGTGACTGGCCACACATTTTAATATCCTTGTTTACTAAAGTTTCTGTATGTTACACTGGTAAGTCTCTTTATACTAAGTTGATTTTAATTAATGTAGTCTTGGGTCGGTTGGTCATTTAATTCTGAGCACCACGTTTGTACACCTTCATTTAAAGGCAATTCCTGACCTGCTACCACATTATCTTAGTGTTTTTATCACACAAAGAAGTGCTGGACAGACCTCTTCATACTCCCTGTTCCAAGAGCAGGAACTGGTGTTGGTAAAAAGGCTTTTGGGTATTCTGCATCCCCGGCTGTTTGAAAGTGAAGGAGCTGGTTTTATTTAATTGTTTTTAATCAAAAAATAAAAAAATATAAGAAGATGCTTAAGGTTGCTTCACTGACTCTAAGATAGTTTCTCTTTTCATTGCTAATTTTAATGTTTGAACACTTTAACCAGGTTAGTCTAACTGAGGATAAAAATCTCTTTTTTCCTGGTCACACAGACACACAAGGAACCTAACTGACATTCGATAATAGTAATAACAAGATCTTTAATGGTTTCATTCAGGGCCAGATTTTAACTTTATTTGTACTCATGTTTCATAATTCTATCTTCATCGGCTGAATTCATTTCCTCACTGAGAAAAAAAGAAAACGAAGAAAAGATACAGTCGAGCTCAAACACTGGAAACAAAAACTGAAGATCTGCTGCCAGTTAAAAGAGAATTTCCATCCATGCATGTAGTGCATATATTATTAGCTGGCGTATGCAGTCAGCGTGTGCACATTTGGCCTTTTCCTTATCATGAAGATCACATCAAACAGTCTGAACAGTCACTTGCACACACATAAAAGCACATTTGATAATTTTTCCCCATAAAGAGCTTTTTTCTTTAAATTGCAGACAATTTCTCTTATCAATAAATAGGAAATGTATAGTGTTGCTAAGAAGTCTGAGTAATTAAATATTAAAAAAGTAGATTTGATTGGATGAGATTAAGTAAAGAGTTGAAGAGAACAGAGGGAACAGAGCAGAGGTTTTTTGGTTTGGTTGGGGGTAGTTATGGCTTTTCTAAAGCGTGGAATGAAAATGAGGTGAAGCTTATGCCTTTCCTTTTAACAAGACTGCCTTGCCTTTGGCTGCATCCTCAACTTTTCTTTTTTTCCCCTCTTTTTTTTTCATATTTCACGGTTCTTTCTTCAGCCAAGCTCATTGTCTCTGCTCCCCTGAAGCGAGGGATTCTTTTATGACAAAAAAGGCCAAGTGTGGCTGAGAGGTGAGGCTCTGCTGCGGAAACTGCAAAAGGTGTTTCTAATGAAAAGTATCTACACTGAATTAGAAAAACTGTGTAAATGTTCAGTTTTGGTTTTCAGAACTCTGATTCCTCAGTATTGCACGGTGAAATCAGGATTTATATGCTGCAGTTGAGTAGGAAGTGCAGTGTTTTAGCACCAGTTTGAGTAGTTTGTACATCGCACTGTTTTCGTTTTTACAGAATAGACAATGAAGGACAGAGGCAGGGAGGGATTGTAGTTTTAGTGTGAACAACTGCTTTGATATGATAAGGGTTCTCCATCAGGATAGTTACATCTAACCCACACAGAGCAAACCTCAACAAAAGACAAGTATGCACTACTTTGAAACAGTGAATGACACCGATAGAAATGTCATACTGACTAAAAAATTGTCAAGTTTGGCAGCTTTGACCTCAAACTCAAAAATATGACCCTTCCTGTCATTTTTTGGTGGATTAAATTTTGGTTTACATCATAGAGTGTATATACTATGGACAACTTGGTTCCACCTTCTGCCAGTATACAGATTTGAAGCCAAAAAGCTCTCAGTATTTCCAGGTTTTTTCTCCACTCCCTGAAACCAACATTGCGCAGTAGTGTCATACGCATTCGGCAGCAGAGTCGCCTAGAGTCGCTGTGACGACGCTCGGCTTATACAGTGTATCCCCCTGGTGATCTACGCAATCGTCGTACCCCATAGGCTGTATCGAGTGTCAACCATAGAAGATATAAACCCCTAATAACTTATAAAAATGGAGCTGTACAGAAAAAGAGAGGACTTTGTCCACAGCTCCATAGGGATTGCTGGAGGAGGTGGGATTTATGACCTATACTGCAGCCCGTCAACAGAGGGTGCTGTTCTCACAGTGGCTTACCCAGCAAGGAGGCATACGGCGTCCATTCTATATACAGGCTATGATCTGACCTAATGGTGATTTCTTTGTTTTCCTCTAGTGGACAGTCAAGGAACTGCACCAGAGGCTGCCACTTTGTTTTGAAGCAAAGGCTATTGACCATGCAGCTTTATCGAAGAGTTATTAGTGAAGTTACTGGAGTTACAGCTAATTTGACTGACCACCTCTGGTAGGTTGACTGAAAGTCAGGTTGAGTCAGCATCCCCAATGTGGCGACCATCATCAACAGGCTTCATAAACAACGCTCTGTTCATCTATTATACAGTCTACGATTTCACCAGACTGCCATTTGAAAGCAAGATGTCACTGATTTTGTCCACTCCTATTGGTCAAACCGGTAACATTCAACAGGGAATGGTGCTGCAGGTTTGACATTATATGGTGGCAATCAGTGGTATTTCAAGTTTTTCTATTTTCTAAAGGAAAAATCCTGAATGTATTAAGAGAAAGACCAGAGAAAGTGGCCTCTGGCCTCCTGTAGTTCAATCTGTATGCCACAACATATTGTATTTATGGTGTAAAGGGCATCAAGCATTTTTATTCCATCAGAGCATATCCCAATACCAGCGTGACAAATATCCTTCATAGTCCATCTGGGATGTTTGTGGAAAGTTCATCTGCAGTTGAATTAACCTCCAACTCTTATTCAACTCCTCCATCATAGCTCTGGGAGCAATCTTGCAAACAGTGGAGTGTGAGTTACTTCGTTCCGGTTTATATTGTCCAATTACCGAGAAGTTAAAAGGAAAAACCAGAGGATATTTTTTGTTACAACTCATTCATGACGGCTCAGATTTCCTCTCTTCCTCACAGAGTAATTTCTCTCTTTTTTTTGGCAGACTGGTGAGAGGTTTAGGAAAAGAAAGAGGGATGTTATTAGGAGAACAAGAAGCAGAATACACACAAAGCTCAGACAGGAAGAGGACACAGATGACATGATGTGAATTTTCTGCCAGATATGAAAGGTTTATGTGTTAAATCAGATGTCCTGAAGTTAAATGAGTCTTTCCCTCTGTATTCAGCAGGCCCAAGAGGTCAAATGTCAGTCTGAGCGGAGGCAGATTGCTTTAGTTGTATTGAATCTTGCTGCTTTTTGACTTTGGTGCCTTATCTGCTAATGAGACGCCTAACTGCAAAAGTTTGATTCAGATCCAAGCTTTGAACCATAGATCAAAAAAGTTGTCTGGTCATACTCCTCTGAAATAGAAACCATCTGCAGGATTAAACCAATACTCTCACACCTGACCTGGAAAAGGTCACTCATTCACTTGTCTTCTTTGGACTCAAATACTGTAACTCATTCCTCTCTGACATCAACCAAAGGTCGCTCACCAGCCCTAGACTAGCTCTGAATACAGCGGCTCTGGGGTGACACTGATTTATTTGGAACTGGATTTCATCCGTGCTTCGTCTCACTCTGCTCATTGTCAAAGACCAAATCCACTCTGTCAGGTCTTCAGAAAAACAAGTTTGCAACCAGGGTCTGAAATTTACTTACTGAGTCACCGGTCAAGGTGGCAGGTAAATGAAAAATCCACCAGCCAATGGTATTTATTACCATCCAAAATAATAAATTGCACTTTTGTGTCACATACAGACTTATTTAAGAACGTTCAGAAAATATATAAAACTATTATGTTGAATAAAGACTTAAAGATGGTATGAGGCTCTGTCAAAGACCCATCGCTCAGTTTCAGTCTGACTCCAAAAGCTTCTCTCCAACCATGTTCATGTTTTTACAACTTGACTGATGACTCATTAAAAATGAAGGCCAGCGTGGGCTTCATTTCCATCTTAAGTGTCACTAAACCTTGGGACTGCTCCATCTGTAAAAACCTGAATCACTAACCGCAAGTAATATTATAACAGCGGATAATGTAACAATAGCAAACGTCTGCTTGTGTAGCTAAACAGGGATTACAGCTGGGGCCAATGGCTTGCCTCAGGTGTTTCCTGTAGAGGCAAAACTTTGGTTTCATTCATAGTCTATGTGACTATATAGACACTATGGACAACTTGGTTCCGCCTTCTGCCAGTATACAGATTTGAAGCCAAAAGCTCTTGGTTTTTCTGCAATATTTCTTCATCTCCTGAAACCAACATTGCACATTAGCATTGTGCACATTGGGCGCATTGGGCTGGAGAGTCGCCGAGAGTCGCTTTGATGACGCTCAGCTCAAACAGCGTATCCCCCAGGTGATCTACGCAATCTTCGTACGCCCATAGGCTGTATCAAGTGTCAATCATAGAAAACATGAAGGAGGCAGGATTTATGACCTATACTGCAGCCCGTCACCAGAGGGTGCTGTTCTCAGAGTGGCTTCACCCAGCGAGGAGGCAGACTGCGTCCATTTTATATACACTCTATGGTTTCATTTCATTGCTGCAAAGCTGTGTAAAAAGTAACGCCCATGAGCTCTGTCTAAATCAATGAAAAAGCAGCCGGTAGAAAGCTTTTCTGACAAATGCTAGATGTGACACCACTGGTGTGGTTTTAAGTTTGTCAGCTAAAGTTTTGACTTGAAACTGACAAAATGTTGTTTTCTCAGTCCTCATCATGAAGTACGTCTTCAACATAGTCATGTATTATTATTATTTTTTTTTTTTTTGCCCCAAATTGATGCTTCGCATTGAAAAAAGTAAAACTATCCAATTAGTGGCACAGTTGATCTGAGCGTTTCCTAAATGGACAATACCATTGTATAGTTCTGCTTATTTCTTATACCACCCTTTTCCTTTCACCCTCCACCATCTTTGCTATACACCCCATCTCCATCCCTCCACCCTTCTCTTCCTCTCCTCACTCTTCCCCCCTCATTTGCTCTCTGCCTCCCTGCTGTCAGATACACAGCAGCTGCATTTCGTTATGCTAATGAGGCTGAGCCAGTGGTGCAAGTGTTGACGCTGCAGGATACATTCACAAACACTTAACCCTTTCAAGGAGAAGAGGGTGTTGAGTGTAGCTTTTCCTGGACCTCATTAATCATCAGAGAAAATATCTTTAATGTCAATATTCATGAAGACAGCATAGATGCTGTACTGTCCTTACAGATCTATCTCTGTAATGCTGTCATGCTCTTTACGAAGGGCGCTAATCTGGTTTGTATGAAATTACAGAAAGGGCAATTCTGTCTGAAATTGTATCTCTTGCACAGCAACTCAAACAGAAGAAGTAGAAGCACCAGTGATTCACACCACTTTCATTGTGTGCTAACAGGAAACACTCCACAAGACACCCATCTCATCAATCATCAGTTTGTGTGGCTGTAGCATTGACCCACACTTGAGTGATATGCTGCTAATAGCAAGAATACAGACAGTTTTTCTGATAGCTGCTGTGTGATGTGCAGGCTTACATTTTACAGTCGTGTTTGTTGCTCATACATAGTCTATATTTATCTCAGGATCTGAATCTCACAGTGGTACCCTCATTTTTTTTTCAATAACTTTTGTTAATATACTCATAGACACTCTATGCTCTCTTGTTGTCTAATGAAGTTAGTAAAAGCCTTTCAGATGTGCCGCCGCCACCATCTGGTAGGAGTTCTTCATTACAATCAAGCAAGGCTAAAACATAGAAAATGTAAAGTTGAAAATGAGACGATAGTCACACAAACTTTTATAGTTTTTGAAAAGAACCAATGAATATCCAAAAATTTAAGAATCATGGTGTTTGACCAATAAACCAATTTTTTGTGTGAGTGTTTCTTGTTCAAAGACAGTGAAGGAACTTTTTAGTTTGGTTGCAAAATAAGGGAGAGGTCCCAACAACTCCTGCCACACTAACATGTGGTGTTCCACAAGGCTTGATTCTTGGTCCTCTACTTTTTGATCTTCACACTTCTTCTTGACCAGATAGTCCACAGACATAAAATTAGTTTCCACTGTTATGTTAACGATATTCAGATCCAGTTGAGCCCTTCTTGACACCCAATGCTGGCTGTCACAAACTGCTCTTAATGTAACTACATCTGAGATCCTAGTTTTTGAGCATTAAATAATGTCTGACCTAACAAACATTGGCAATCTCACCTTCAGTGATAGTAACAGGGCCGTCTTAGCTCATTTATACTCAGCTGCCAGACTCCTAACAAAAACTAAAACACGTGATGATACCACCCCCATACTTTTGAAACATCTTTGTTTACTAATCATCTTAGAGTTGCTTTTTTTAATTATAACTTTAAAAGCTCTACATGACCTTGCCCCTGCTTTCTAAATTGATTAACTTGAACCCTATAAGCCGAGCATCTGGCAAGACTGTTAATTGTTCCCTCGGCTTCCCGTGTCCCGAAAGGTGAGCGTTTTTATCCTATGGCATATATCACTGACTATAGCTTTATTTTTAAATGACTGTTATTTTGAAAGAGTTGTTTTAGCCAGCAGGCAGCCTATCATTTGTTGCTCCAGGCCCTAAAGAGCAGGAATATTAATAAGAGGCCTCCCTCTTTATCCTCTCTTTCCTTCTTTCTTCCTTTCCTCCCACCTTACATCCTTCCCACAAAGCAAACTCACCTAAGCCGTCCCACCCCAGCATGCTAACAGGGGAACTGACTTTTCATCCTATCCATGTTTTATTTGTGCTTTTTTATCACTTCTAATTAGAAGATTTGGGAACGGAAGAGGGGGATAGGGGCAGGAGGAGCTGATAGAAGAGAAGGAAAAAAGATAGAGGGATGAAGTGAATTGAATGTGAGAAATGGGTTGATTAAGATTCGCAAGCAACCACTACCCCAGCTCCCCACCCTCATCACCACTGGGCATTGGTGATGAGGAGATCAGAGGCCTAAAGCTCTCTGCCGTCCTCCAGAGAGAGATGGAGAAGATGGAGAGAGCGGGGAGCTCATAAACACTCCTCCTCTCAGCTCACCTCTGCAGGCCTGCAGGCTACACTGTTTAGCACAGTCAGGAAAATCACTTTCTGATTCACTGCAACTTTTGAAAGAGTTGAACTTTTAGGTTAATAGGTAGGAATAACAATATCAGCGGAAGGTCGTTACCGAGGTCCCTTTGGGGGTAAAGTACTTCGGTTTATGCTTTCTCTTTTATGGTATCACTGACTCACCTTCTCTTCAGTCAAATCTTAAGAGTGTCAATATATGTGCCTGTAAAACTTGTCATACGGTCCAGAAGCAAGAATAGTTTCTGATTCTGAGCACCTCCATGACCTGTACAAACTCAGAGTTTTGCAATCTGTCGAAGAAGCACTGCATGGTTGTCGACTAACAGTCACAAAAAGAGTCCAATTTTAGATGAGCTGTGAAGAGTTTTGAGTCATCCGACCGATCAAACAATTTTGAAATAATCATGTGTTTACACACTAAAGAATTTCCATAAAGTAAATCATTATCTTTGGGTTCATTATTCTGATGCGTAAACTTGATCTTTGACGAAGTGTTGTGTCGTTCGCGAACGATTCGTTCAAAAGAACCAAATCTTTTAAGTAAACGTACTGAACCAAATCACTTGCTCAAGTGATTTGTTTGTTTCTCACTTCAGTTGAGCTGTCAGCACAGAAGCTGCCATAGCATGCAGCATTGCCAGGCGAGAAGCTGGCGAACGAGGGACCACATGCACTGACGCCTGAATCACTCGGTAAAAGAATCATGCATTGAACTACATTGTCTGGAATCGTTTTTGTTGGACAAAACTAACTTTTTTTTTTTTCTGCCAAATTGCCACCAGAAAAATATGCATAAAATAGGACACAGCATGTAACAAGTAGTTTAGAAAACCCGCAGCTTCCTATCATTGCAGTGGTTTGCAAGGGAATGGTCCATTTTCAGTTTGATTTCTTCTAACGAATCACCAGCACAGAGTGTACAGTAAACATCAATGTTATCTTTTGTTGACACTAAGTCAAAATAGTGGCTGTATTTCCAGCTTGTGAACGCGCACCTCTCTCCTCCCTCCATTGTAGCTTATGTTCGTTTTGCTGCAGCTGCTTTATGTGTGTGCACGTGTGTTACACAAATGTGACTTGTCGCCTACGTGACTGATGACAATCCCCCAGATGAAAACAAATCTATCTTATTTTTAAGGAAAATGAGAAAAAAAGTAATGCATACACTTAACGAGGTAAAGTATGATGAGAGTTGACCGTGTCTGTGTGAAAAATATTCAGAAAACCGGACACTGTGAACCTGACATATTTATCTCTGTTGTTGCACCAGTTCCACTTTTCGTCGTTCGAGCTTCACTCTGCATGACAATACGTCTGCTCTTTATATTTATAAGCCTGGGCTGCATGTTAATGTTAGACGTGTTGAACATTTTGTACACCTCTATATGCTCTGTAGCTTTGCAGTACCACCAGTTGTATCCACTATGTTGCTGTGGTAAATACACTTACTAGGAAAAATCATATTTGGTTTTGTTTTTGTCATTGTTCTTTTAATGACTCATCAATAATTGGTCTTTGACATCTCCAATACTTCTTCTGGGCATTCCTGGCTGTAATATGTAACACAGACACATGAGCACATTTATTCAAATTGCAGATTTCAGCTTTCTGTGCCGTCATATTATTGCACGCTCTTACATCGTGATTGCAATTTAATTAACCATGCAGCCCTGATTTATAATTAAAGTTTAACCAAATTTAGTCTTTTAGAGCTGCATTTGACAAATACGAATAAAACAAGAAATAACTAGACCCAAAAAAACGGAAACAAAAGCTGTTAAAACTCCTAACTGAGCAGAGGTATGTGATTCAAAACTCACCATGCAGGCAGGGTTTAATTCTTTTGATTCTGTTCAGATGTTAAAAATTCACTCAGAACTGAGCTTGGCTGCTGTTTCGCTCCTCTGAACTCTCAACCTGAGTTTGTGTCTGTGTATTGAATGCAGATGTCTGTGCATTAATATTACAGTAATCAACACAAGTCCCTGCTGCTCAGCATAAGCTAATGAGTGTAAACTGTGGTACTGAAGAGACCGGGAGGAGTGTGCTCTTCAAGTGCTTATGCATTCCTGTTGGTATTGTGTGTATATTATATGTGCATATGTTGTGTGAGAGGTGTTGTTGTTTTTATATATCACCAGTTGCCCATAGGAGGTCTCTATGTGTGAATGAGAGGCTGTGTGTGTGTGGATGATAAAGCCTGCCAAGCTCTGTTTTCCCTGCTTTCCATATTTAATAAGTTGTGACTGCCTCCAACAGATGATCTACATATTTCTCTGTGAACCAAATGCATTTTAAAGAGCCGTAATTAATGCGGTCAATTTCCAAAACTCCAAATGTTTTTTTTGTTTTTTTTCTTCCAGTGCCTGTGCATGAATCAATACAGCAGCTAATTATGGTTTATTTTTGGAGGCAGTGGAGGCATGTGAGGGGAGGTTGGGGTGTCATTAGCACAACTTGGTAACTATCTGAAATATTCCGAAAAATGAAAACATCAGCGGCTCTCCTGGAAGCCGAATCCTGCTGAGAAGTGTACTGTGAAAGACACCATGAACTCAACACTTCTGCAAGTTTATACTTTGAGGAAGCCACAGGCGACCATTTCATCACATTTGACCTTCCGACTCATCGCGTATATGGCAGCTCGGTTATTGGCCCAACCCTTCAAAATCTGACTCTTAGGAAATCCCTGTAGCTTCAATTCTGGATGCTTTCCCTTTTCATTGTTTGAAGTGAATTATGAGTTAACTGATGCAATGAAAAACACAAAAGTTAGAGTGAAGTGTTGGTCAGGGGTGATACTGTAGATGGTGAAACTAGCTTTGACAGGAAAGTTTTGCAGCATTAACTGCAATCATACTTTGCTCAAGTTGAGACAAACTTTCCAGTTTTCAGGGAAAGTATGACAAAATCTGAACGTACAATTGCAACTGTTAGACGACTTTTAGATCTCATCCAATTTTAAATAATGTGAGATTCTTCACAAAAGGGCAGTTTAGACACATTTTTTAACATTGCAGTACTCTAAAAACACACTTTATATAATTTGAAAGACTGCCTGATCACATAATTAACATTTGTGGTTAAGGAAAAACACCAGATCTCTTAGTAAAGACCACACCTTTCCCTTGTTGGCCACATTACATTGTCTCTCTTGTATGACATATTAGTTTTAGCCTGATAATGCTTACTGTAAATATTCTAAATCTTTACTCAGAGAAAAAAAAGTCCTGTAGTAATGAGGAACAATTATTTTTACATAAGCTGCTATGACTCTGAGTTGTGGGTCCTCTCATATATTTATTTGGGTTTTCTGCTGGAGGCTGCTCAGCTTGAAATAGTTGACTTTTAACATGTTTAATATTAATGGACCCAGATCAGGGAGGTAAAATGGTCATATTGACACAATGCACTGGACGATTATAAGGACAAATAATCAGTTATGACAAGCCTGATTCAGACCACGCCTTCCTGATTTTTGGGACTTGTTTGTGGGGCCCTAAATTGGACCTTTACTCATCTAATGTCGGGGCAGCTTTAACCGTGGAGATAAAACTGAACCATATTTGTGTTTTGTTTCTGTGTATTGCCTTCGTATCAAAAGCTTATAGAACAGTCGTGTGCGTGCACTGTACAACAAAACAGGTTGAGTTTACTTAAAACAAATATGGAAACTCGTTGCCTTAAAAGAAATCAAGAAAAATAAACTTAACTTCTGCAAGTTCACATAAGTTATTTATTTTAAGTGCATGTTACTAACCCTAACTTAATTAATTTGAGTAATCAAAATCTATGCTAACTTATTTATTTTGAGTGCATGGTACTTATTTATCTTTAGTTTGAAATACAAATTTCAAATTACAAATTACAAATTTCTAAGTGTTCAGTAACAAGGTTCACATCTTAATTTTGAGTGTGCGGTACTAGAGCTTAATTTTCTACTTTAAGTGTTACCTATTTGTGTAGCTTTTTAATTAATGTTCAATTTACACTAAGTTGTTTACTGTAAAGCAATTAACTTGACTCAAACCATGGAAAATTGAAACAATGCCCTTAAAACAAAATTAAAACACTCCTCAGTTCAATTGGCAGCCATTAAAGATTATTTCTTTTTTTTTAAGAACAAAAACATACAAAGAGACAGTTGCTGCCATGGGCGTGGTAGTAGTGGGAAAAGTGGACCTGACTACCCAGGGCCCGAGTAGAGAGAGGGGCCCCTTTTTATTAAATTATTTCCAATTAATTGTGCCCTACAATTAATTGGTGTCATAATTTATTTCAAATATATTGATAATATCAACTGAGAGAATGAACTTTATGTCACAGTCTTCTCAACATATTGGACATCCTGGGGGCCCCCTCTTGGAGGCGCAAAATGGTTTAGTCCACCTGACAGCAACCGGAGACAAGTGTAACATTAGTAACTTAACCCAACAAAACATCTAGCACAGCACAGACAACATATGTAAATGGCCAATACTTACACTTCATTAATCTAGGTCTACTGTGTGTCCAGTGCTGCTGATCAGGGTGTCCGCCTTGTTTTTTCACGCGTGCTGCACTGAGCAAGTTCCGACCACTGAGCTGTCACTGAAAAACTCACTAGCTAATGGCGCCGCACCCCTGAATAGTCCCGCCCACACGAGAGGTTTGTGTCAGAATTGCAAACAAAAACTCAGGGAGCACAAACGAGAGAGCTGGCAGCGAGACTGTAAAACTGAGGGTGAGAGCAAAAGTCTGAGCAGCGAGAAAGAACCAGAGGATACTGTAAACTAAAGGATATATGACAAAAAGTAAAAGAGCAGTAGTTTACACAATTGCACAAATAATTTGTTTGCAAGTTACATGTTTTACTTTTGAATGACTTTTTTTTGCTTCAGTGAGTTTTATTCTCTCTCAAATTTTATTTCTGTTTGATATTGAAGAGGTTTTGTTTGATTATTTTTGACACAAATCTGATTCCATATCTTCCTGTGATCATGAGGTTTATATGAGGTGATCAAAGTTGATGCATTTAGTGAAATGTTGGTGCAGTTGATCTTCAGGACCGCTGCAGCTTTAATAACCTCCTCTTGTTGGAGTGTGAGAGTCTAAAGTTCACATCGCCACTCCTCTTCATGGATTGTAGAAAAAACTGGATTTCCCCTCCCTCGTCTCTCACACAGCACACTCCACTCTGCACACACACTTCCTTGTTCCCTCCTCATTAGATCTACAGTTGAGTTTGTGTGTAACTATCTTGTGCTGAGCAGATCCTGCTGACACACACATGTTGTTGAGATAAGAGCTCAGACTAGTTTAACTTCTGAGGAAATAAAACTCAGTCAGTCAGTCATCGTCGACAGTGAGTGTTGAAATGGCGCAGAAAGGAGTTCAGCTGGACCGTGAATCTTTCTCTTGTCCCATCTGTTTGGATCGACTGAAGGATCCGGTGGCTGTTTCCTGTGGACACAGCTTCTGCATGAGCTGTATTCAAGCCCACTGGGATAAAGAGGATGAGAAGAAGATCTACAGCTGTCCTCAGTGCAGACGGACCTTCACACCGAGGCCTGTCCTGCAGAAAAACACCATGTTGGCAGGTTTAGTGGAGGAAGTCTGCTCTCGTCATGGTGAGGTGATGAAGATCTTCTGTCGCACTGATCAACAGTCTATCTGTTTCATCTGCTGTTTGGGCCAACACGAAGGCCACAACACAGTCTCAGCTGCAGCAGAAAGGACTGAGAGGCAGAAAGATCTGGAGGAGAGTCGAGAAAACATCCAGCAGAGAATCCAGGTTAGAGAGAAAGATGTGAAGCTGCTCCAACAGGAGGTGGAGGCTATCAACGGCTCTGCTGATAAAGCTGTGGAGCACAGCCAGGAGATCTTCAGCCAGCTGATCCGTCTCATGGAGAAACATCACTCTGAGGTGGAGCAGCAGGTCAGATCCCAGCAGAAACGTGAAGTGAGTCGAGTCAAAGAGCTTCAGAAGAAGCTGGAGCAGGAGATCACTGAGCTGAAGAGGAAAGACGCTGATCTGCTGAAGCTCTCACTCACAGAGGACCACAACCAGTTTCTGCTCGGCTATCCCCCACTGTCAGGACCGGGTCAACCTGCAGACTCATCCAGGATCAACATCCGTCCTCAGAGATACTTTGAGGAGGTGACAGCAGCTGTGTCAGAGGTCAGAGATAAACTCCAGGATCTTCTGACAGAGACGTGGACAAACGTCTCACAGGCAGTGAGTGAAGTGGATATTTTACTGTTAGAACCACCAGAACCAGAACCAGAACCCAAGACCAGAGCTGATTTCTTAAGATATTCACAAAGAATCACACTGGATCCAAACACAGCACACAGAAAGCTGTTATTATCTGTTGCAAACAGAAGAGCAACATATACAGAAGAACAACAGTCTTATCCTGATCACCCAGACAGATTCATTGATTATACTCAAGTCCTGAGTAGAGAGAGTCTGACTGGACGTTGTTACTGGGAGGTGGAGCGGAGAGGGTACGAGGTCCATGTAGCAGTCGCTTACAAGACTATCAGCAGAGCAGGGTGGTCAGGGGATTGTGGATTTGGATGCAATGACAAATCTTGGAGGTTAGTCTGTTATAAAGACAGGTATGATTTTTTTCACAACAGTGTCTTCACTCGTGTCTCAGGTCCTCGGTCTTCCAGAGTAGGAGTGTACCTGGATCATAAAGCAGGTATTCTGTCCTTCTACAGCGTCTCTGAAACCATGACTCTCCTCCACAGAGTTAAGACCACATTCACTCAGCCGCTACATGCTGGAGTGGCATTATCATGGGCTAATGGAGGCTCTGCTGAGTTTAGTGACGTGACCAAACAAAAAAAAAAAAAATGAGTCCATCAGACCAAAAACATGTAAATGAGATCACTGAACTCTTGAAATGTTCTGGTTTGTAAATTTTTGTGGATCAGTCTCACCAAAAACTCTCGGTTTAGTTTTTCTTTTTTACCTTTTTCATTCTTTTTTAAAAATGCTACTTTGGTCGCAGCTGTAAGGACAGTGATTGTGGATAACTTTGATTGTTTGTATTTCTCATTTTAAAAATCTTCACTTAAGTTTTATAGCAACAACATCAAGATGATCATTTGTTGAAATCACCTTCAGTTGGTGCAGATTTTAAAGGTCTGAGACTTAAGAGAAAAAAGTGACGTCAAAATAACAGAAAGATGAAAAAAGTACCACCTTATTTCCTGTCCCAAATTCAACTGTCTAAAGTCTTTCCTGTCTTCCCCAAAAACACTTCAAATGATATGTGCTCTCTCTGTTTGCTGAATATTTGTATTCGTGGCTTCTATGGATATTCCAACATGTTGTTATGAGCTTTTCAATCACTCTAATAATAATCATATTCAATTGTTCAACTGTTTTTGTGTTTCTAACTCAGCTCAGATAGTGGTGAAGTCGCTGATTGTGGGTGAAGAAAAATAAAAATCATCAAACTTTGTCACTGAAAGCACCTTGCCTATTTTTCTTCTTGGTTTAGTTCACCTGAACGACAACAAGTGTAATGTCAGTTAGCCGAGATTGAATGATCTGGGGGTTAGACATCATGTTGCCCTAAAAACATAAATCAGGGTATGAAAAGAAGAAAGAGAGGAAAGAAAAAGAAAGAGGGCAGAATGAGGGGAGGCAGCTGTTGACTGCTTTCTTTCCCAAAGGTGAACTAAGTTTGCTTGTTCTGCAAAGTCCAACTAAAGTTAACGTGGTCTACACTGGACAGCTGCTGCTGATGTTTGTATGCTCATGTTAAGTCTTTAGCTAAGCTAGTCGCCAACCAGGCT
This sequence comes from Xyrichtys novacula, assembly GCA_962446985.1. Lineage (NCBI taxonomy): Eukaryota > Metazoa > Chordata > Actinopteri > Labriformes > Labridae > Xyrichtys > Xyrichtys novacula. The sequence continues at coordinate 13,163,130 of OY660882.1, read as the reverse complement.
GCTTGTGGCTAAAAGTATAAAGATAATTATGGGTCAGCTAATGTTAGTTGACAACATTAACCAGTTTCAGAAACAAACAGCAGTGCGTTTACAGGCACAGCTTAATTGGGCAAAGCTCCTAATTTTTTATTTTTTTTTCCACCGAATCGGACGTCTCTCCTTGTCCGAGTATACATGCAACCAAGATCAGGGAGGTCCTAACTTACCAGGAGCCGTAAAATGGTCGTGTTGACACAATGCAGTGGAAGATTATTGGGACAAACTACAGTTATGACAAGCCAGATTCAGACCATGTCCACCTGGTTTTTGGGACTTGTTTGTGGAGCCCTAAATTGGACCTTTATTCATCTAATGTCGGGGCAGCTATAACTGTGGAGATAAAACTGAACCATATTTGTGTTTAGTTTCTGTGTGTATTGCCATCGTATCAAAAGCTCTCTTTGTTGGAGTGTGAGAGTCTAAAGTTCACATCGCCGCTCCTCTTCCTGGTTTTTACAAGAGCTGGATTTCCCTTCCTCGTCTCTCACACAGCACATTCCATTCTGCACACACACTTCCTTGTTCTCCTCACTTCCTTTTTCCCTCCCCTTGAGGCTGGGTGTAACCAGCCTGTGCTGAGCAGATCCTGCTGACACACACATGTTTTTGAGATCAGAGCTCAGACTAGTTTAACTTCTGAGAAACAAACAAGATGAAAAAAGTACCACCTTATTTCCTGTCCCAAATCCAACCCTCTAAAGTCTTTCCAGTTGTCCCCAAATACATTTCAAATGATCTGTGCTTTCTCTGTTTGCTGAATATTTGCATTCATGTCATCGATGGATAATGCTGTCTGCTTCTGTTACATCAGTGTGTTTGTAAAGAGATCTATAATGACACTTTTGGCAGATCAACATGTTATGAGCTTTTCAATCACTTCAATAATAATCACATTCATTTGTCCAACTTTTTTTATGTTTCTGACTCAGCTGAGATTGTGGTGAAGTCTCTGATTGTGGGTGAAAAAGATAAAAATAATTAAACTGTGTCACTGAAAGCACCTCACCTGTTTTACTTTATGGTTTAGTTCACCCGACTGGCGACAAGTGTAATGTCAGTTAGCCGAGATTGAATGACCCGGGGGTTAGACATCATGTTGCCCAAAAAGCGTAAATCGGGGCATGAAAAGAAGAAAGAGAGGAAAGAAAAAGAAAGAAGGCAGAATGAGGGGAGGCAGCTGTTGACTGCTTTCTTTCCCAAAGGTGAACTAAGTTTGCTTGTTCTGCAAAGTCCAATTAAAGTTGACGTGGTTTACACTGGACGGCTGCTGCTGATGTTTGTATGCTCACGTGAAGTCTTTGGCTAAGCAAGTTGCTGACCAGGCTGCTTGCGGCTAAGAGTATAAGGACAATTATGGGCCAACTAATGTTAGTTGACAATATTAACCAGTTTCAGAAACTAACAGTGAGTGCGTTTACATGCACAGCTTAATCAGACTAAGCTCATAGTTCTTTTTTCTTTTTTTTTTCTTCTGCCAAATCCGACTTCTCTCCTTGTCGGTGTATACATGCAGCTGAGAAAATCGAGTTACTGAATTGAATTATTGACGTGAACATGTACTCCTCCCCCAAACTAGGGGGCAAAATGGGTCTTTTAGTTGCGCTGTTTCCGGACTTTTTCAAAGATTTCTCTGTTCTTCGTTTTGCGACCGTCCATATACTTTATGATGTCCATATCTTTCAGGAGGGAAAGCATAACGGCACTCTCCTTGTCGTTACAAAAGTGGACATTCGTTCGTGCTTCAGCCATGTTGCAGTTGCTTCTGAGTCGAAAGTTCTTTAAATGATAGTTTTGTTCCGGGTTTACGCACACGCACATGTACTGTCCGATCATAGTCCGACTATGCTGGTTACATGGAATTCCAGTTGCGTTATCTGGGTGTCTTAATCAGAGTTCTCAAACTCTGATTACAGTCAGACTAAGGTGTTTACATGCACTTCAGTTGTCATGTCTTAATCAGAGTAAGGCAATAATTCGGTTTTCTCAAGTGTCATGTAAACGTACTGAGTGGCGCTGCCGCAGCCACAACAGTGCGAGAGGGGGAAGCACTTCCTGACATGAGTGTTGATTCACCCATGAAGAGGGAGAGAGGTTGTAATATTAGGAAAGGCCATTGCTAAATTCTGTGGCCATTAGTATGTGTACTGTAAATGCTGTATGTCATTGGCACTCAATCATAGGCAGATATGAAGAGCGACCAAATGCTTTTGCTTGGATTCATGGTGAATGATGACGAGTTCAGTGTGTAGATGGGAATTGCAATACTTTTTCAGACTGGAGTTGTGCAGTCCTGGTGGATCACCACTAGTTTCTGCCTAAATGAGGGGCAGGAGGAAAACAAACATCAAATTACTTGAAGAAAATCATGACAAAACCCATTTCAACTGTAAAATGACACAAATCTTGAATTTATTTAAAGCAATGAACCTGTTGAATCATGTGGTGACAATGAATAAACTGTGGAAATTTGTGACATGAATAATTTTGAAAGGCTCTGGTTATAGACAAAGACACAGAGTGAAAAATAACCATGTGTCATTTCTACATTCAAATTAGCTACAGCAATAAAATTAAGTTTCCCACAAAAAGTAACAACAGGGTATGCTTCGTTATGTGATTAAATCAACCAACAAAAGTGTCATGGATAAACATAAATTCAGCATTCAACCACTGGGAAAAAATAAAAAAGTTCTAATTACTTAATTTGATTAAAATGACTCAAGAAAATTAAGTGCTTTGGCTCTAATGACCAAAAAGTACAACTTACTTGTTAATAACAAGTGTACATGACAAGTTACCAAAAATTGTGTTAATTCAACAAGTTGATGTTTGTTTCTACAGTGTGTATTCCCCCAACAATCAACAGACAAGATAACAGAGGAGGAAAAGGAGAAGACCTGACTGAGTCCATGACTTTTTTGGGGATTGAGCGTCTTTCAAAGCTGCAGTTGTTGAAATTGGGCAGTGTGTTTACAGTGCCTTTTTTTGGTGGAGAATAAGCATGAGTGTCAGATGGACCAGGTGTGTGACTCTTTGACAGTAAAGTTAATCTTTTTTTTCTTGCATCTGTCTCGTATCAATCATTCTCTGCATAAGAACCTGGTCTTGGTCCTAAAAATCATGAAATACTGATAATTCTTCTTTAATTCTGGGCATATGTTGGTTTAATGTTCGCTGAAATGTCTGAAATTGTCATGTCATTTGGACTGTTAATGTTGTTGTTTAAATTTCAACTCACAGAACATACGGGGTAGCCCGTGGGTTTTCTCAAACATGTTTTGCTTGTCAATGTTGTTTATTTGCCTTTTCTTCCTGCTTTATTTATTCAGTTTTTCAGCCTGGGAAAATGAATTTGGCTCGAGTGAACAGGTTGTCACAGAAAACACAGAAACATGTTGAATCAAATGGCTCTGCTAACTCTTTCATGGCAACTTTAAACTGCTGTTTGTTATTGTGTGAGCCTCAACATCTGCTTTGCTTTTATATACACATTTTGTTTCCTTCAGATTGGTAACTTCAGAACTTTACCGAGGTAACCATAGGCATTTTCTCATCATCTCTATTGGCTGTGTCCCCCATAGTTGGCAGAAAGACAGAGGGGGAGGGGAAGGTTGGTTGGAAGTGAGGCCTAAGATAAACAGGCTCCAAGAGAAAAGAGAGATACAACAGAGACGGTTAGCTGTGTTCCTTTGAACAAACAGCCGGGCTCAAACGAAGCTGCCTCTTATCATTTCAACTCTGTCAATCAGATATCCCTCAGAGGTGTTTATGCAAACAAAGGCGGCGTGCTGTAATGAAATAACGTCTGGAAGAGTGGCGCGCTGCATGATTAGCCTAATGGAAGATCCTACTCACAGCCGTCTTGCTCATTTGCTTGTTTATATGAGGGGATTATCACTGATTCCATGATAAGCATGATGATTGCTTTGAAACAACGTTGCCCTCTGCTGCTATCATTGTATTCCTCTGGTTCCCCTTCTCTATTCCAGCTTAACGGGTTCAGTACAGCAGCTGTTTGGTGTGCTTGTACAAACTGAACATCAGGTTATCCTGAACCCAGATTCTGAAGTAACTTGATGTGTTTTCAGATGGATCATATACCCAATCCTTAGGTCTTGAGTTGGAAATTTAGGGAACCAACTTTTTTTCTGCTGCTCACCTGTAATATTAAGGGATTCCAGCCATAGAGAACAACCACATTTTGAATTACCATTATCAAATTCAGTCATTCGAAGCTTTGTTTATTCTTGAAAGGACATCAAGGTTTCCCTCATTTTCAAAATTGTTGAGAACGCTGGAGATAGCTCACCAATAAAACCTTGAAAATGTCACCGGCCATTAATCTGAGTGCAGATTGGTAAACCAGCCCAGGGGGTCTAAGAGGTGACACTGCAGCATGTCTGTGTATAATATTACCTAATACAGATGAAACTCACTTTGACGAAAACTGGTAGCCACGTTTCTATCCCACTGAATAAACATAAGTGTTGACATTAAATTTGAATGAAAAATGTCCATTAAGCTTTATGCAGAGATATTCAATCTGAGTGACTCTTACAGAAATCTACATATTTTAATATTCACTATTCGCAAATTCTTGACAGCTTTCTGTTCACAATCAGCACTGCAATACAAGACAGTATCATCTGCATTAAAAAGAGCATGACAAGAAATCATGTCATTGACATAAATATTAATATTTAATCTGCACCTGTCCCCTTACTGTCTCCACACACCAAGCAAAAGTGAAATTATTTGCGTGACAGGATTACATGTTTAGTCAATGCAAAGACGCGATAAGATGCTTGTACTACTCTGGTGGTGCAAATAACGCAAATTGGGCAGGAGCTGAAAATGTCACAACCACAACAAGCGCAGATATTAATGTCACAATATCCAATCAGCAGGAAGGTTGCCAAGTGATATATGAAAATGGAAGGTTGTTCATCTGTATCTATAACAGAGGAAAAACTGATCGTGTCAGCGTGTGGGTGCCCTGAACTATATGATACCCTTTTTTTAAATTACCGAAACCGGAATAAAAAGGAGCTCACCTGGAGGCAAGTGAGTGAGGAGGTCGGATTACCTGGCAGGGATTACCGTTGAAATTACTGATGTGCGCTTGAAGTGAGTATATACTATATTTTCGCGCGAATTAAACAAGTAGATGATTTTACTTAAATCCTTGATATATCACTACACTAAGAGACAGCCCAGGAAAATATTCTGAGTGATAGAGGACAGGTGTTTGTTGAAGATCCTTTGTTGACATTTATATCTGGCTATAAACTCTGCAAAGTCCTCTCTGCTCAACTGGTAAGTCATTGTGGTACAAATTTCTCTGATCTTCATCCTGCTCAGCTTGTGTTATACTGTAATGCCGATTCCCTTGCGTCTATTATGCTCTGTTTGACTGTTAATTCCCACCCCCTGTCAGTACGGGGGCTGCTTTTTTTACCTGTCTTCCCTGGCATTCGTTTGAATTAAGACAGTGTTTTTCTCCTGCTTTTGTTTAGCAAAGCCTGACAGCATTCATGTCCTGCTGTTATCTCCGCGACAATAAGAAAGATAACCCAATGTTCTTTTTTTAAACAGTTAATTTAACTGACTACATCATGGACTCTGAGACAGCGCATCAACTGCAAACCTGCTGTGCTGAGAGGGAAGGGTGAAAAAAGACCCTGTTAATATAATCAGTCAGTGTTTCTAAACATGCAGGGCAATGGAGCTGTCATTTAACTGTATACTTAGTGTTGTACTTAGTGCTTTAAGTGGGCTGAGACTCTCGATTACTCAGTACCACCACTTCTACATTTAATCCCTTGACAAAGCAGGACTTCTTACCAGCTGACAGTACCTCCACCTGTCCTTTCCATATGAAATTTTCTCTTGGCGATTCATAACACCACCTGAGACACGTCACCCATGTCACACTAAATCATGCTTGAGCTCATTCACATGCTTTCCAACAGCCACTATCCTCTCCTATCTGTCTGTTTTTGTTGTGTGATGGATGTGGAGTCAGCTTGTTTTCACTGCGCTCTAGTAAAGTCCTCCAGTGAAGGACCAATGACCTCTTTGAACCAAACACCAAATCTTCTGTGTAGCCTATAAAGCCAGTGCAGAAGGTAGGCCCCCAAGAGGAGAAGTCCTGTCCAGACGTGTCACATTGCAGCAGGTCTAAATTTATGAAGCCAACATAATGGGGTCCCATAACTTTCACAGCAATTTGCGGTCTTCTGTTTGTGTAGCTGTAATATCGTGGTCGCACTGTAAAGCTGTTCTGTAATTCTAATTCTGTTGTTGTGTCGGTGATGTAGCACCATACTGCTGTCATTGCAGTCCTGATGCTTCAACATTATGGAGCTGTTGTTGCTGTGGTGATAGTGTATGATAATTGTGGTGTTGTTGCCGTGGATTTGGGGGCTGGTGAAGCTTTGAAGCATTGGGCTGCAGGCCTGCTGAGATTAGAAGGTGGCTGTGCTGCGCTTGGCTCCATTATTCATTGGCTGTTGTGCATTTTGTTCTGGAGCGAAACACACATTGACATCAAAGACAAAATAGGAGAAGGGAGGAAAACAGCCCACTGTCTTAAAAAAAAAAAAAAAAAAAAAAAAAAACATGTTGCATTTATGTATTTCATTATCTGGCCCAGGAGCAGAGGAGATGAGGGAGCAGGAGGAGAGATATAGAGAGGACTGGGACTGATTGTGTTTTCACAGTGTGTACATTTAACACCCAAAGGCTGAAGGGCCATGGGCAGATAACAACCGCCTGAAAGAGGGTTTTTGTGTAAGCATGTATGTTATGGTGACCTGCTCAGTTTTGCATATTTCTTCATCTCTGCCTCCACCTGGCTGGTGCCAACTCACACCTCCAGACCCAAATCCTAACAAGGTCTATTCATACACCCACCGTCAGGCAGTCCAACCTTTGCTTTTGCCAGATAAATGATTAGTATGGCACAGATCTGCTGAGATTCATATGTTTCAGTACTTGGTTACAGTCCCAAATCACAGATTCTCAGTCAGCAGGTGGAGTTAAGTTTCACTTTGAACTATGAAGGTTTTTGTTTGCAGCCAGGTCATGTCTATTATTTGGTTGATTGGGGATCCAGATGTTTATTTTGTATTTATTATTATTTTTTGTAAGGAAAAGGAAAACTGAAAAGTACATTTTTCTGTTGTTTTTTTTGTTTGTTTGTTTGTTTGTTTGTTTTTTTGTTTTGTTTTTTTTCTTTACTATAAATGAACTTGCAATATAATGTGAAGCTTGGAAAAGTTAATTTATATTTTAAGGTGTCACCAGAGGGGTGCCCAAACCAGATGGACTCAAAGACGTTGGAAAATTTAACATACAAGAACAACATCATAAGTCGGTAATAAAAATTATGTTAAAAGGCATTTAAGTCAAACTGAGCAACTGAAACTCTTTATGTGTTTACTTGTTCTAAACTTTACCTTCAATGAACACTAAAGAAGTCATAACTACAGAAATACAGTTTGTTTTTTCTCTTTAGATGTTTATTCTGAGATCAACAATAATGGTCAATTTACTCAGTGTTTGTCCATTATTGATAATATTTTTCTCCTAAAACAATCACATAGGATCAAATAATTGAAAAAAAACGTTTAATAATATATAAATAAACTAAAACAAACCAACCATCTAAAGATTTAACCAATCAGCCAACCATCCAAAAAGCAACCAACCGAACATCCAATGAACAAACCAATCGTGCATCCAACAAACCGAGCACAAAGCCATCCAAAGTCACAGCTGCAGAGGAAATGTTTATTTGCTGTTAAGTTATCAGTTAAATATTCCTGATAATGCTGCAGTGACAGCTGTGTTTTTTTACAACAGGACCATACAGAGGGTTCAGTTTGTTCTGATCTTTCTGACACATCAGGAAAACTCTGCACTTCTAAAATGCATTCATGAAAACTGTGACGTTGAAATCTCTAATAACAGTGATTTTTGTCCGATTGAATTAAAACCACACATGTAAATATAACAACAGTTTTCTCATCATGCACAGAGCTCAGGGAGGGACGGTTTCTCTTGCAGGTTAGTAGTGTCAGTGTCAACGTTTTCCAGTCAGTCAGTCTGAGCTTATAAAGTCATCCTTCTCTCTCTTCTCTGTCCATGCTGCAATCATCAGAGGAAAACATCACAAGTCTCCCGATCATTCTGCTCTCCCTCTTCCTCCTCTTTCTCCTCCACCTCCTCCTGCTCTCCGTTGTTCTTTTCCTCCTCCCACAGTGCTGAATGGGTTATTACCAGTTTCTCTCCATCCCATCCAGAGTCATTAATACATGTCAGCTCTGTACACACCAACTCCTCACTTCATTTATCCCAGCACGCCTTTCAATTTAATCAAAACTGCAGCAGCAGGACACAAAGGCTTACACACACACTCACACATACTCATACACGCACATGCACATTTACTGATTAGTTCTAAAGACTATGAGGACTTCTTTACCCATGTTGTGTGATTTTTTTTTCCTGTGAAAAATTAATTTAGCGATCGTTACACTAAATGATTAATAGAGGTTATTTCCTGTCAGCACTTGTGGTCTTCTTTCTCACTGCAGCCCGGCACAGAGACTCGAATTCAAGCAACACATTTTACATTAGAGGCATGCAGGTGCTTCAAATCGACAGCAGGGACAAATTCAGGATGTTACTCAAGTTGACCTTTGAGAGCACAAGGGGAGAGATTTGAAACATCCGTCTGAGTGTGCAATCCCCACCATGCCACACTTGTTTCTGCGCCTCCTCCATCCGTTTTCACCTCTGATCTCCAGAGGATACTTAACAATTTCTGATTCGTGAGACAGAAAGACACAGCTTTTGAATCATTTACGCTTTAAGACAACCTCCCATTAAAGATGATGTATTTAAAGCTCCTGTGAGGTGTTTTTCAATGTTCATGTAAGAGACTGAAGATAATATTGATGCCTTTTTATGACATATAAATGTAAACAAGACCATCAGCAGCAAGACTGTCTGACTTTGGCTTTTAATTTTTATTTTTAAGCTTTAATGTGATAGAACGAGATTTAGGGAAATTCAGTGAAAGTGCCATGCAAGTTTAGGTTCAAAATTCAGACCTAGAACCAATAATGCTGACCCTTTTTCATCCTCTTATCCTAAAGCTCAATGCAAGACATTTAATGGTCTCTATAAGGTTGCTTCGATGCTAAACTGCCAGTATAAGGAGAACAAGTGACATGTTTACAGCTGAATAAATGACAGAATATTGGTGACTGTTTACAACAGATAACTGGTTAGATAAAAAAAACATTATTGTTCTTTATCTACATGTGCCAATTTTATATATTTAAATTTCAGTAAACAGTGAATTATATGCTGAATGTTGTTATGTCTGCTCAGTGTGTAATTTTTGGGATGTGGCTTGTTTGTGGAGGAAAAGTAGGACTCATAAGATTCATGTGCAAGACAAGATCAGCAAAGAAGCAGCATTAAAACATCTTAAGTCTAATTGGGCCAAGTCTGCATTTCTCTGCCTTTTCATTCTCAAAAGTTGGTAAAGATGCCAACCTTACCAACCTTCTCCTGGGGCACTAAGCTGAATCTATGCTCTCTAATAAATAGGGCTAGATGGTTAGACTGAATTGTGTTTGTGTCAGTTTTACTCTCATCAGGTATGCTTTCATGTGCTGTCAGGAAACCTTTCTATTTAAAAATGGGTGTTTGATTTACACACAGACACCGGCTGAGAAGTGACAGGATCACAGAGATGAAAACAGTGATGAAAGAGACCTGAAACAAAAGTTTACCATTGGCTTGAATAAGAGTTATTTAAGTGACAAATTTTACTATTAACTGTCTTGGAGACACCTTCAAAATAAAAGCACTATGAAAAAAAAGGAGAGTCTCTCCACGCAACAAAACCCAATGTGCTTTTGTGTTACATTTTTGATAGCAGAGCTGACCAGGGCTGTCACTATATCAGATTTCACCTCATATTTAATATAGTAATAAAACACCGTATGAATGTTATAGTTAAGATTCTTCACTTTTACACACAATCACCTCTCATATCATCTATTTTTAATGATGTTTAACTTAATGATTTATCCACACTGCTATTTCTGTGACTGAAACTTCATCATAAAACAATCGTTTTTCATGCTTTTATTTTGGTATTTAGGTTGCTTTACTTTCTGCACCATCAAACTATGCTTTTATTTTGAAGTATGCTACAAAAGTGAATAAAACCATTGACGGAAATGGATTTGTAACCTGTAGAGGAATGAGCTCTTGTATTGTTTTGGATTAAACATCAGTTTTAAAAGTGCTGGACCTTCTCCACGAGGGCTGCTACAGCTAGCTTACTCGCTTCTTCTTCATTAATCCTCCAATTTAAGATGTAAAGATCCACTTCTATAAACACTCATTTATTGGCAATATTATGTATAATAAGACAGCTTTACTTTTTATTAAGATGATACAAACCCACTTGTAATATTTCTAATACCTCGGTCGAGGTCTGTGCATGGCTTTTGAGATGAATGGCTGTCAGTGCACCTCCTGCATGAAGAGCTAGAGTGCAGATGGCCGTGAAAGCACAAGCAAAATCAGGGTTTAGTGCACCAAACTGTACCAAACCCTATCAGAACCACTTGGTGCAAACATACAATCAGGAAGAACATTTCTTCACTGGATGTCCCTCTGCTGTGGGCAAGGACTCACTTTTCAAACATGAGGGCACCAGCGAGGAGACAAAAACACTTAAGAGGCTAATTGCTTAACAGAATAAAGCTACAGCCTCCGAGCACACCAGAGAAGTGATCTCTGTGACTCAACACTGTGCAGAATATCATCCTGTTCTTGTTTTACACTTAATATTCACATCTTATTCTTTCTGAGGGTAACCTTGGTTTGTTCTTCACATTGAAAGTAAAAGGAGCTCTGGATGTTCGACTCTTACAAGAAAAGATAAAATATTAGACTTGGAGGGATTTCCCAGTGGTTGGTAGGAGACAAAGATAGAAAGATGAAGTGGGAAGCAGAGAGAAGAGGTCTCGGCTGATTGTGGGCTCAGATGTCACAGGGAGCTGTTATCTTCTGTAAATATTGGCTGGGAGATGCTTCGGATGTGTGGTGGTCAGATATTACACGCTGACACTGAGCTGAAAATACCGCCAACACTTAGACAAGCTGATCCTACCACAAAACTCACAATCCAGATGAGGATCGCATCAATAAGACGACGCAGGGCTGGGACTACTCGCTGATCAGCCTTTTTCTTTTTTAGGATCTCTCCTCCTCACTCATTTTGAGAAAGTGGTGTGCTTAAAAATCCTAATGCTCTCTATTGATATTCATTGAGAGAAACCTTCAGGGATTAGAATTACTCTCTTTGTTTTATTTGGCGACCTTGGAAAATCCTGAAGACCCCCCCCCACCCCACATCCCCTCCTTCCCTCTCTTCATGAATAAAGCCAGCAGTGGAGGTGTTTTAGCGATTCAGCTCTTATTTGCCTGGCCGCCGCAGCTTTCTCTGCACTATCTCGTGGCCCAGGGGAGGGATTTAAGCCTGGTTGAGGCAAAAATCTAATATTTCTTCAAATACAAATCAAATAGAAAACAGCGGACAGCCTCTTCATTTGTGTGTGTGTTTGTTTTGCTGTGTGTGTGCGTGTTGAAGAGGATGATACAACGCTCCCTCCTTGGCCGGAGGAGAGGCCTGCTTTGCTAAAAGTCGTGATTTCGATTAAGAGAGCTGGAGGTGGTTTAGAGCACACACACACACACACACACACACACACACACACACACACACACACACTCACACTCACAGCACAGGCGTGTGTTCGAGTCTATAAAGTGCTGTCCACACCAGGAACAATAACAATAACTATAAATATCCGTCCTCTCTCTTATCTGCTCATCTGAGTTGAAGAGGCAGCACGCTGTGCAAGGTGGTTCAGGCGTTTCTCTCCAGAGCTTTGCTTTGTAGTTCTTTCTCGGGTATTCCAAGCCGTTCCCATATCAGATGGGTTATTTAATCCCTTCAGTGAGTTGGGGGTTTACCACTTGGTCTGTATCAAGGTCTCTTGCCAGTTGGACACGATGCAAACCACCAAAAGGAGTCACCCAGGAGGTATGCAAACCAGATTTCCTCAGCCAGCTCCTTTTCATGCAGGGGAGCATCAAGTTCTCTGTATGAGCGAGCTCCTTATCCTGCTCCTGAAGCTGAGTTCTCTGGATTCACAGCAGTTCATGATCTTATTCTTTCAGACTCATGATGATTGTGAGGAGTGGACAACAAACTAATTGACTAATTGAAGTGGACATGCATAAGAAATACCGAACCCTCACAAGTTGACGAGATACACGCCCAGCTCTCCAGCTTTCACCAAAATGCTCAGATACAGCACCTCTAATCCTACTGTTACAGCATGTATCTTTTTGATTTGACAACACCTGAAATTAGCTGGGGCTGTATCTCCAGTAAGAGGCTACAACCATGATGTTATAATGCTCTATTACCTATATAAAAATACCTACAGGTGACAGATAACTGCCTGGTTTGGAAGTGATCCAATCTGGAAAACAGAGTGAAAGTTATCTGTAGGCTGTATCTGGTCAAAGTAGCATGTAACTATCCAAACAGAGCGATGTCCAACCAGCAGGGGTAGGCAGCAATAATGTCCAAGTGGGGCTGAAAGCTCATGGTGGTAACACTGCTATAGGTAGCAGCGCATAGCAAATTAATTTTACCTTTATTTTTAAACTACAGATTCTGTGACTCTGTGTTTATTGTATGTAAGAGTGCTCATGTGCTGGTGGTTTGTAAACAATTGTAAAGGTGTTGGTGTTAATTGCACAGTTGCCTTAGCTTGGTGATTGAATGTGGTTTAAATGCACACGTTAATGCATATATAAGTGCACAGGGATAGCATAGATATATGGATTTATGTATGCAATATTGCACTGGAGGTAGATCAATGGATGGATAGATGGATACACATTGATGGTTTACTAGTTAAGCACAGTCACGGATCTAGTTTTCCCTGAGATGCACCCTCAAGTGACCTTTGAAAGTTTCAAAGCTGGAGCATACCCTGACTGAGAGTGCTGGCTGATTCATATTGTTTTTACCATATTTTTCACACTATAAGGCGCACTTAAAATCCTTTTGGCTTGTCGGAGCACTGCAGCTACCGTAGCCTCACAAAGTTATTGAATGAGTTAAATAAAGTTTGACTTATCTGACTGTTTTGTTTGGCTTACTGCACTTTATAATCCGGTGCGCTTTATGTATGAAAATAGACACATTCATGATGGTGCGCCTTATAATCAGATGTGCGCCTTATAGTGCGAAAAACACAGTAATCTTGTTAAATTAACTCTGCTAAATTTGGACTATTCCCTATGTTTTTTTTACTATTAGAGTCGTCAGAATTTAAATTTAAATTCCAACTATTGGGATATAAGTCCCTTCAGAACTTCTGTTTTTAATGGATGGGACTGAAGAGCAAAAACACCAATGCAATGATATCTTAATTTTACTTGGTGTAATATTTCTTTCATTGAAAAATAACTAAAACCAAGTGTGTGTAACTGTGTGTATTTGTGTTGTAGTGGTGCAATAGCTGTGCTCTCACAGATGTCAGAAAGTTGATCTCTGCCTATAAACATATGGGCTGTTCAGATACTTCTGCCAGGGTGCTCGGGTTGTGGGAGGAGAGGGGTTACTGTGGCCAACTTGCGTGTGCTGTGTCCGGATTCTGTTTGGTGGCCGGCAGCCGGAAGGCCTGAAAGATGGCCGGGGTGGGTGTACATGGCAGAAAAAGGACTTCCTGTATCTGGTCTGTCAGGATGTAACACACACTCTCACACACACTGGGCTGCTATATTTACCTGGTTTGAGCTTCCTGCTCTGTCAGTGGTCCAGGTTAGTCTCATCCCAATAGTGAGGCTCAATGGTATTGTTCAAATAAAACAAACTGAACCTGAACCTGCTGATGAATAAATCTGCTGTTTGAAAGTGAATTAATAACAACACAGCATTGATTTTAGTTCTTCAGTTGATTTACAGACTAAGATCTCTTTAATAAATTAGGATTAGAAGATTGGCCGTTTGCTGTAAGGAACTTTCTGTTTGTGTTGTTTTTGGCGCCCTCTGTGGACAAAGTGGTAATTCTATTGTTGCTGATTTTGTCTCATCATTAAGTGGTAATTATGGAAAAAAATCTAAGTCTGTTGCCTTTTAACAGTGATATTAATCATTAAATGTAAATATTCACTACAGAGAAAGTGATAGAAGCTGTTTCTTCAGTGTAACCCCCCCCCCCCCCCCCACACACACACACACACACACACACACACACACACACAGCAGCTACAGGCATTAAAAAAAATCATTAAAAATAAGTTGGAAATCTTAAGTCTTATTTGCTTTTGTACATCATAAAGATGGCAAAGTTCATTTCAGTCTGTTTCATAACCAAACAAAAACTCCTCCTGTCCATTAAGTCTTATTTTAGTCTAAATTAGGGTCAGGGTAACCCTTACCCTTAATGCAGGTAAATAAAAGGGAAAAAAATGCAATTAAAGTTGCTCTGAAGAGTTTTTGTCTAGCTTTAAAAAGGACTGAAATGCACAGTGATGCATCTTTCCACAGCAAATATTTACAGCTAGATATTGATTTAACTGTAAAAAGAGATTTTTTATCAATTAATGCCACTTCAAAATCAAATGACAAAGTTAGGGTCACCACTTTGTCCACAGAGGGCGCTAAAATCAACACAGACAGAAAGTTTCTTTAAGAAGCTTTAAAAGGTTGCCTAAACAAAAAAGGTCAGCCATGCCATCTGGTTTTAATTTAAGTATCAATTTTAAGAAGCTGACAATTAAAAATAACTTTTTTGGTCTGTTGACCAATCAGAGGCTGTATCTGTGATCAGCTGACCTAAAAAGGTCTAAGAACAGGCTATTGGAGTAGATTCAGCATCATTTTTTATTTGTTTTTATTGTGATAGTATTTTAATAGTAGAGTTTATTTTTAGTTTTATTATTGTTACAATAATAACTATTATTATAGTCATTACCCAGCACAGCTCCTATGTTGTCCTGATGGAGAACAGTGCGTCTCACTGCTTGGGTAAAGCAGACAACTTCCTGTTCTTATCTGATTGGCAGCTCTGAGGACAAGAGAACACAGTTAGAGGGAGAAAGTCTCCAGACAGAGCGGAGCTTGAACTCTGACCCTCCTCTACAGTGTTGTTCTAATATATGAGCGAGTTAATCCTGCTGCGTCAGGAGTTTCAAACAAACTTCAGCTCCATCTTCCTCAAGCTCTGTTGGCTGAATCTGGCTCATCCCTGCGGTAAGTCAGTGAGAAAAGTTCAGTAAGGAGGAGTGGAGCGTGGAGTAAACTGAGTTTCCCTGCTGACAATGAGGGGTTGTTGTTTATGTGGAAGGTGATTGGGTTGCCTGTAGATGTGTGGGGATGATGAAAGATACAGCTTTAGCCTGAGGCCAGAGGCAAAAAGAGGATAAAGCGGATCACCTCCCTATCCCTCCATTCTCTCACTGTCTCCCCCTCTCTCCCCCTCTGTCTGTCCTCCAGCTGCAGATTCTGCTTGCTCATCACAAATTCGGTTGATTGTTAATTGTTGAAGTTTGTTTTCCTGGGAGGACGGGAGGCTCGGGCTCTGATCCGCACTGCTTAGCGTGGCAGCGTTCTCACGTCCTTCACTGTCTGCCTCTCTCTGCTTTTTGTTTTCTTTGCTACTTATCATCTTCCTCTGACTTTTGTCTTTAAACTCCAAAGCCGTGCTCTTCTTTTCATAATCTCAAGCTCTGCTTTCACCCGCCGTCTGCATATCAACATAAAGTTTTGAAAGCAATGGGAATGTTGTATCCCGCTTTGTTATTACCTGGAGTTGAGGGTAATAGACTTGACTGTGTCACACCAGGTCAAAGCTGAAAACTCAAACTTTGATTCATGAAGAACTAACTGCCTCAACAATCATAATCAGGGCCAGAGCACCAAACAATGCCAGAGCCCTATTAATCCCTGAGGATTAGTCTTATTTCCTTTCCTCCTGTCTGTCTTTCTTCCTTCCTCCTTACTTCCTTAAGTCATGCTTCATGTCTTTCCTTCTTCCTTTTTTCTTTCCTTACTGCATCTGTTTTTTATTTCCTCCTTTCATTTCTGCCTTTCTTGCCTTTTCTTCTCCCATCAGTCCCTCCTTCCTAGCTTTTTCTGACTTCCTTCCCTTTCTTTCATTCTTCTTTTCCTCTTGCTTTTATTTCTCATTGTCTTCCTTTCTTTATTCCCTCTTTCTTTCCTCATTACCTAATCTGTCAATGTTCCTCTCTGACCTCTTTTATTTGATTTTTCCTTCCTTACCTCTTTTGTCAATCCTCCTTCCTCTCTCACAATCATCATTCCTTCCTTTCTTCCTTCCTTCCCTCTTCTGACAACTTTCCTTTACCATGCTTCCTTCCTTACATCTTCTGTCAACCTTCTTTCCTTTCCTTTTCCTTCTAACTTCCTTTCTTCCTTATCTCTTTTTTGTTACTTTCCTTTTTCTTCCTACCTTTCTCTCTCCTTTCTTCCCTTGGTCTTTCCTTCCTTTCTTCCCTTGATCCATCCTCTTTTTTTTCTTTTTCTTCCTACCCTCCTTTTCCCTCTCTCCCTTCCTTCTTTCCTTCTTTCATCCTTCAATCCTTCTTTCTTTCATCCTCTTTTTCTATTTCTTTCTTTAATTCTTAAATCATTCCTTCCTCACTTCTTCTGTCAACCTTTCCTCCTCCCTTCCCCTTTTCCTTTTTATCCTTCCGTTTTTCCTTTATCAACCCTCCTTCCTTCCTTCCTTCCTTCCTTACTTTCTTTCTTTCTTTTCTTTCTTTTTCTTTGTGAAAAACCAAACCATAAAAGGAGTTTGATAAGAACTTTGATTTTATAGGTTGACCCATCTCCTGTCTGTTTTGATAGAGGAGGCATGCTTTGTGACCTCTGCTGCAGAGATGGAGGTTGATGGAGCTCAATTTGTATCTTTACTGTTCTTATCTCAGTGTTTTTGTGAACCTTGCATGGTTCTTGTATTGTCTGGGTTCCTTACAACATATGAAAATGGCCTTTAAATTCTAAGGGCTTTGGTTTGTGCTTTTTTTGTTTTTATTCCATTGTGCTGAAGATCTTGCGCTCAATGACAATTTGTCAAAGCACTTTGTAAACCTCTGTTTTTAAAAGTGCAATACAAATAAAGTTATTATTGTTATTGGATTCAAAGACAACCCTTTACAAACATACTTGAACCTTCATCTGCTTGGCTGGTTTTAAAAGAACCAGGTCTGGGTTTCGTTGTGCATGTCATAAATCAGATATGCATTTGAACAACATCAACATATATTTGAGTGTGGACGCCCAGGAGGCATGGGGCTACTAATCACACTGTTTGCATAACACAAGACCCACTATGCATACATGGCCTCCTAATTGTTGATGTATTTTTCTTGATAAAAACTCAAATTTATCAGATTTTTAGATTGATGCGTTTGACTTTTTTAATCTCTATTTCATTTTTGCATCGCTCCTTTCTGTGCAAGCTTTCAGACAACATTTTATTGAATAACTAGAATTAAGTCTTATCCTTTGAGTGATTCAGTTACAGAAATGTTGATGAATTGTTTATGTTGGAGATGTGGAGGATGTAAAACTTCAGTCTTGGATCGGTTTGTAGCAGAACATGAGCAGCAGAGGCGGAGGAGAGGAACAAGGTTATGTGGAAAAAGTCAGCTCTAATTGCACGAGATGATTAAGATTTTTGCATGTTTTTTTCCCTGGATAGAAATTGCATGAGGTACATGAAATGCAGCTATTTTTAACTTGCTTCAGGACTATGAAAGAGAGACTACAGTATTTACCGGGAGCCAGTGCCCCTGCTATTAATGTACTGATCCCCCCATCTAGTGGTTACTCTGCCTCGCTGCAAATATAAAGAAACTGTTTTCAGTCTTGCACATCAGGCATCTCTGTGCACATTACAATCTGCTCCATCATGAAAACATTTTTTTAAGTTAAAAATGAGACTCTCAGGAACTTTTGCTTATTGAAATGATTTCATAAATGACAATTTCACATCTTTTCTGTATGCTTTGGAGGTTGCAGCTTGAGCGTAGCTTGATTATATTTCATATACTATATTTCCTCTCATATTTTCGCCTTCCTCCAAATGTCTATTTCTATCAATGTCAACAATTAAAATATATATAATTGCTGATGTGTAGAGAAATACAACCACATATTTACTTTTGCATTTATCACTTACTTTCATTCAAAAAATAAAGTGAATATTTATGCTTTTGCAGCACACATGCTTTTTGTTTTGGACAACATAAACCTGCAAAGAGAATAAACGTGCTGTTAACTTATCTGAGGCTGCATCATGAGGCTTAATCCTCCAGTAGAGCAGTGTGTGAAGTGCTATTACAGTCCAGGTGGAAGTGTCTTATGTGTGGGTGTGCATATTGTGCAGCAAGCTACTTCAGCCAACAGATGGCAGTGTAAACCTGCAGTACTGCTGAGGCCTGCACGCACTGTAATAAGATCCACTCGCACATAAATACTGTTCCACTGACCAATGGTCTTTTTTACAGTGTAGACACACTCTTTATGGGTGTCAGTTTGTTCATTCAGGCCTAACAGGCTGGTTGTATAAATGAGATACAGACTGAGGATGACTCTGGTTCACTCACAGGTGAAGAGAAGTAATAGTCCTTTTTATCCCACCGCAGAGTGATGGGACGTGTTGAACGGAGACACAGAACGTTTATAACTGGTTTTATTTCGTTTAGTCTGTGTTTGAACATTTGAATGATCTAATATTGAATTAGATAATACACAAATCATATTTATGAGCTGTGGATAGGGGTGTGTGCTCTTGTTTAAGCCTGATTAGAAGTGTCTTTGATAAAGCAGGGATAATTCAATCATAATAGAGCATTTGCACCACATGCCATCGAGTTCCTCAAGTTAGAGGCTGGAATAAAATCTAAGTTTGTGAATACAGTAGAGAAATTAAAATACAAAACAGAGCAGCTCGGCCTTTAAAAAAAAAACTAAAAAAAAACAGGATATGTTAACATCCAAGTGTTTATATAGAAAACCTAGAAAACAGTTGTTAACACACGATTTTTACTACATTTAATAATATTATTATCAGCCCTTGCCTCTGCCTCTTTAATGCTTCATATCTCTGCTAAAATGTGCATTAGACACTCATGTCTGATATTAAAAACATGCTGCTTCCTATACATTTCAAAATATAAAAAATGGTGGCATTTATGACTGGACAGGGGTCTGAGGTCAGCTGTGGTAGAAATAGGTACCAATCAGTGATTACTTCTAGAAGCTGAAAAGGAGACAATAAAGCACCAGAACACAAGACTGCAGAGTGCAGGTGCTGCAATAAGGCTGCAAAACGTGCATTATGGCTTTAATAAGGGTCACGCTGCACCTTAACCTGCTTGGTGCGCTTTAATCTGCTGCATCTGTCTATGCTGCACTGATTTTAATTAATGGTTTTATTTTATTTTTTATTCAGTGTTTTATTTCTCCTAAAATGACAGTAACTGAGACCTGAGAACCATGTTTTATTCTTTCATGATTTCTGTTCATGGTATAAACGACTGAAATAAGAGTCTCAGAATCATTGAAGGCCAGAGGACAAATTATTATCTGGACTCTTGTGTCAAACGTTTGGTTATCAGTGCGATTCAAGAGATTCTATCTTGTGTATTTCGTAAAACTTTGTTCCACATCTCTTTATTTAAATAAATGAAGTTCTTATTGCTTATAATGTGGTAATAACTAGTTGAATGTTTTATGCATATTTAAAGCAAAATGTAGAGTCTGTGTGGTAAAATTCACAAGATGAAATTGTGTTTAGACTTCTGTGCTCCTCCAGATAATATAAAGATTTTTTATTGGCCCGTCAAAGTTAACACAATGGTAACGACAAGTCACCTTGAATTTTATTTAACACCCTTGTGTTTTTAATGTGTGATTAACACAGACATGTTCTGTCATGTTCTGTGATTATGACCACTGTCTCATCCTGCAGTTTCGGGAATCAGGAAGTGATGCAAGAGTACGGTTATGAAAGATGGGAACAGGCCTTCTTAAGAAGAAATGGATACAGATTTACTTTCTGTTCTTTTAACTGATTTCATTCACCTACGTACATTACAATCCAGAAAAACAACAACAAAAAAAACCCTATATTTAAGAATAAAAGCATTCTGGATATGAAGCAACCTTAGAGAAGAATATCCCCAAAAAACAGTCAATTTATGAGGCAGTGACTTTACCAAAGACTGGTCAGTCACAGGGCTGGTAATGCAGATAAATTATTTTTTTGATTGTTACTAGAGGTGGATGATAACTTTTAACTTAAAGCTCCTATGAGGGAAATTCTGATTTATGACATGTGGCGCCCCCTGTGGACAAATCAGTCTTTGCTTGTCTTGTTCTCTACATGCTTCAGTAGTGACTTATGACAAACAAATTCTAACTATTGATATGACATGCACTTCTATTTGTGAATATTGCAGGTTAAAAATTGTAAAAAGGGCTCAGATGCTCAGATGACACCTTCCCTCATCACACCAGTTCGAGGCATTAAAGAATTATCATTGTAAAATCTTCCTTTCATCATCTTCTCACTGATGGTCTCGTTTGCTTTTGTATGTTAGAAAAAGACATCATTATGAATGTCAAAAATACTCCTTATAGAAGCTTTAGTTGTGTTTATTGAGTAATGTGTTTCTCCAAGCTTGTCTTGTCCTTCATCAGTTTGACTGATTGTGTTTATTTATTTTCTGTTTTAAATGCAAAAAAGAAATTTCAAATGTGTGATTGAAAATCCATCACAGTCCTGTAATTAACCAGGATTTTAAACCATGTTTTACAGCCCTAGATGACAAAAATGAAAAAATGAAAGATAATAAATGATCAGTAGTTCTTAAAATAGATACCATACTTTTAAATAAACCGTCGTCACCTCTGCTGTATAAATTTGAACTCTTCTTTGAAAACATTGTAAAACCGTAGTTCGTCAAGAAGACAAAAATATGATGAAATTCCAACATGATATTGATGAAGCTGGTGTTAACATGTGATTGAAGTATTCATGATCCTCTTGATAAATGTCTTGTTTATGTTTGTGAGGCTTTTAAATATTAATCATCCAACCAAATACGGGGGTTATTTTTAACATCACATGAACAAACTCCCCTTTTTTGATGCTCTCTGAACTCATTCTGTAAGTGTGTAAACCCTGTCAGTGTGTGTTTTGTGTGTGTATGTGTGTGTGTGTGTGTGTGTGTGTGTGTGTGTGTGTGTGTGTGTGTGTGTGTGTGTGCGCTCAGCCTCCAATCAGCTCATGCACAGAGGCACAGCTGTACAGGAGAAATAAGACTCAATAAGAGCGAAATCCCGGTGAGTTTTAAAACGCTGCATTTATTTCCATTATTAATTATAGTCATTACTGCTGTCTCCTCCTGCTGAGGGGGGAGGGGAGGGGGGACAAAGGAGAGGAGGGGGGAGAAAGGAATCAGTAAGAAAAAAGTGTAGTGAGGCTAATGTGTAGGATTGAGAGAGGTGGAGAAGAAAGCTGGAGGTAGGAGATGAGAGGATGTCTGAATGGATTTATTAGCCTGGCATCGTTTTGCTGCTCTCCATGTTCACATTTGTTGTTTCAGATACCTGCTTACCTGGGAAACTGAACACAGTGAGGGGTGGTTAAGGATGGCCA
This sequence comes from Xyrichtys novacula, assembly GCA_962446985.1. Taxonomy (NCBI): domain Eukaryota; kingdom Metazoa; phylum Chordata; class Actinopteri; order Labriformes; family Labridae; genus Xyrichtys; species Xyrichtys novacula. The sequence continues at coordinate 13,141,282 of OY660882.1, read as the reverse complement.
AACAGAGAGAAGAGACCCACAAACACTCACATGATCACAGCAAAAATCATAATCACAACTATCTGTTTGGTCTATATGTTGGTGATCGTCACTGCCTCTTTTTCTGTGCACAGTCATATGCACATACCTGTTTCCATCTGCTCCTCTCCCTGCTCTCCTCTCTCTACATGATAGTTCTTGTGTCTTAGCGTCCCTCAAAATAGACTCATTTCATTTCATTTCAATTTCAATTTTCATCAGTGCACCTTGAAACACCATGAAAACCATCAAATCAATCATCAAACAGACTGGTTGATGTCCCACTTTGCATTGATGTAGAGTCCGGTTTCTTGTCACTGAAACCTGATTTGTTTGAAGTAGAGGATAACAGCGGGGATGGACCTCACCGCCTTGGGATTGAGGGATCCATGGAAACAGAAACTGTGCTCACATTGATAAAAACAAGCTTAGATTCATAAATATGAAGCCCTGCAGACCTTTATAAACAAATACATTTTAATAACAGGTACCAGGTTAACTCGGGTAGGCATCTAAACATCTAAAATGTTGTGTTGTGTTGCTGGACTGTCAATTAATTGAATAAAATTAAGGCAACAAAATTGATTCAAGTGACAAAATCCCAAATTGAGTCCCTCATGGAGACTCTCGTATTCCTCTCCTGCAGATCGTGATGTCCTGTAAAAATAAAGTTTTGCTTGAGATATCTTAACTCTGAAAGTCTTTTCCTCCTCTTCCATTTGTGTTGACAATTCCCTGCTGCATCTCGTTCGTTTCCATTACCACAGCAGTGCGGCTTTTGTAGCAGAGCTGAGAAAAGTGAAGAGGGCTGACAGCAGTAAGTGACCTGGTCCTGACTCAGGCCTGGAACAGAAACAAAGGCTACAAAACATGCTAAATTTTTAATCCCTCCAGTGTGTGCGGAGTGTACTCTCTGTGTGTGTATGTGAGAGAGTGTGTGGAGGTAGAAGGGTTTCCTTGCCTCAGCTCAGCAGTCTAGCCGTCAGTTTAGGCTCTGGTCTCTAGATGAATTTGAAGAAACACTCAGTATGGTGCCTCTCCTCTGCCTCCCCAGCCTGGCTCCTGTTTGACACTTAATTAAAGCTTTCATTAGCTCCCTGGGAAGTGCCGAATGGTCCTCCTTCACTTATTAGCCATTGTCTTCCCTTACACCTCTCATTATGTGACGCTGTGTAATTGTTGCCATGTATTACCTGTGTGAAAGGTCCTCTGCCGGTGTGCAGGCAGAAAAAAACAGTCTGATTCATTTCTCACTGCCGTCAGTATTATTTGCTCACTGTGTGCTCACGGAGGGAACATTTTTAACCACAAAACTCTTGTTTTATCATAAAGTGAATAAAAGCTCTATTTGCATCGGATTTGTATTACCTGGGGACCTCTGACAATTTGTGGATTTACATCGTTGTTGAGAGGTTTGTGTGAATTTTGGCGCCCCCTGTGGACAAAGCATTTTTTGCTTATCTTGTACTTGACATGTTTAGAAAATGTCACCCTGCTAACTTTTGAGAGCCACATGCATCATTTTTGTAACTATCTCAGATGCTAAAATCGCACCCAAATCTAACAGTCCATGTTCTCGAAAGTCCTCCTTGATTGATTTTTTTTTTAGTTTGAATTAGTGTTGTGTCGGTTGCGAACGTTGAAAAAGCTGTCTCTTTAACGCAAACAATGGGAGCCAGCTCCCATCTGTGAGCGTTTTTTTTTTCTCTCTCTCTTTTTTTCCCCCCACAGACCATAGAAAAAAACTACAAGGCAGAATGATGTCTGCATGACTGTCATGTGCATGCTGTGTGCGACCAATCACGCGAGGACACACCAAGCAGAGGGGGGCGGGGTCGCGCCATGTGCTTGTGCTCATTCAGGATGGCTACAGCAATTTACTGATATTACAATATGTAGTTTTTACTTGTGAATACTTCAGTACAAAGGATGTATTGAATAATTTAAGAGGTATGTGTACACATACATACATATCAGAAGACAAACATCTCTAAATTTGGCTGAATTAGAAAATGTTTAAGTGGTAAAATGAAGAGCCGTTTGGGAGCCGAAAGAGTCGGTTCTTTTGGTGAGCTGAGCCAAATGATCTGGCTCCCTAAAAAGAGCCCTAATTCCCATCACTTGTTCAAATCCGTGTTTGGTCTTTTCTTCTTTTCCTGCCTTTTCATGGAGCTTTGCTTTGTGTTGCTGCAGTGCTGCAGATGAAGAAAAATGAGGATGTCGGTACCTGACACCAATAACACTGGCAAACAAAAACAGAACATATTTCTGTACAAGTGTGCATATTTATGCATAGTAGGATATATATCCGAGCCATTATTAGACAAAGGCTGACAATCAGTGCTTGTTATGCACGGCTGTTAGATGACAGATCTGAGAAAAAGCCCATTTTCTAACACTCATTTGTTTGTTGTGTGTTTTACACCCGCTTCATTGTGAGAGGAGGGCTGCACAGGCACGCCACTGCCATCATGAACATCCTCTTCCCACATGTTCATAAAAATTCCCATTATTCCAGGGCGTTTTTGGAGCCCCGGGAGAGAACAATGGAGGGGTTTCTCCATTGTGGACCCTTAAATTAGCAGCGTGATGTATTTATGGCAGCCCTGCGCGACATTAACGTTTTGGGAGGGAAAATGATGGCACATTCGGTTGTGGTGTAAAGGCCCTGTAAATCTGGTGACTTGCACTTAGCATGCTTTATTACGCTGGCTGCTGAGCCGCTCATCAGCATCATCTTCTTCCCAGCTCACACTCATTCTTCCCGCTTTTCTCTTTATTTCTTTCCATCATTTTCCATTCTGCAAGCTCAGCCCATCGTCCTGTCAGCGATCCACATTCCTGAGTGTCTTTGCTCTGCTCTTGCTCTGTTTCTGACTTTGATTCCTCACCCCCTTACCCCCTGTGGTCGACCGAGGTTTCTGTTTTTGTTTTATTACCAGAATTCAATGAGATTGACTTTTTCCTGGTGATTTCAGGGTTTCTAAAGTTAAAGTTTCGGTTAAAATCAACAGCAAAAAAAAGATGAAGAAGTGAGCACAGCACCGGCTGGTTTCTACAGAAACCATGAGTGAATATAGAAGATCAATCACTCTTTTTTAAGAGCATGACATTGAGGAAAATCTTATCAAACAGCTCGATAAGTGACTTTAACTCTGAAAATGTCTTATTTAGCAAAAGGGAGTGATAAAACTCCTGATGTGATGATGTATACCTCACCCTCCGACTTCACCCTTTGTATTGATCACAGATTTTGCAAAGAGTTACTTGAAACTATTAGATCACAGCACCCATAAGTGATGGTTTTAAGGCCTGTCTTTGCTTCTGGTAAATTCTTTCCACTGTGGCGTCCTGTAAGAGAAACTTTTTCTAAAGAGGCATGTCTGCCAGTGGTCCTCCATACTGCAGTAAAGGCCATTGGATGTTACTAAACGTGGCAGGTCTGTGATGCAAGGGCTAATATACTTTAGATTAAAACAATACAATTCATTATCTGAGCATACCTCATGTCAAATCTTTGAACATATAAACTCAGTATTTAGGATACATGTGTTAGTAAGAAGCCAGGTAGTGAATAAAACCTTGACAGAAGCACAAACGAACTAAAAAAAGTCAACAATAAGATACAAAGCTTTAGAGTTTAGTTCTTGCTAACATGTTTGTTGATTGTTTCACTACATGACGTTTTTGGCCAATCGAGAGACAGCTGAGCCAAGCTAACAGGGAGCATGTTGCCATCTACCAGAGTGGAGACAGATTTTTATTTTTATTTTTAAATTTATTTATTTATTTATTTTTTGTTTTGCCAATAAAGGATTTCTTGCCTGGTGCTTGTGAACCGGGACAAGGACAGTAGTCAAATCAGATCGCCTAGTCTAGCAACAGCTGTAGCTTGATTTAACTGTGTGTAAACATGCAACCGGTTGAGTCCAATCACCATTGGCCAGAGCATTTCTACACTAAGATTCTCTAACATTTATATCACCATGTCATAATTTTCATTGTCTATTTGCTTACTATTTTTGTAATTGTCTTTATAGTTGAAAAAGTTAATTCAACTACAAATGGTTTTGTCAAACTCATCATTGGTGAACTTCACACTGACACACACACAGTGCTATTCTGCCCTGCCTGCTCAACTTATCTCGCCCTGTAACCCCTACACTGCTACCTCTGTTACCATGGAATCCACATGATCTCAACATTACACCTATGTGACATTCATGCTAAAATGGAAGACATTGACAGGGAGTAGAAAATATGCATTAGACTGAGCTAAAAAGGGCTTTTGATTTCACCTCCTGGAAAGCGGTGCATCTTTTTTCCTGAAGCATAAATAAAACCAGAATAATCATGAATGGATTAAGGAATGTACAAGTGTATCAGTGGGTTGTGATGTTGCATGTAAGATGGAAAGAAAGCATGTGCAATACAGGACTAAATGTGCTTGTGTGTGTGTGTGTGTTGGTTAGCGGGTTGGTGTGTGTGTTGGTAGATGAACAGTTATGCCGGCAATCATTTTAACTAAAGGTCAGGTTTGTAATTAGATCAAAGGACTGTGTGTTTGTGTGTTAGTGCATGTGTGAGTGTGTCTGAGCAGAGTCATTCAGAGTGATTGAATGACACCTGTGATTACCCTCTCACTCCTCTAGATATGAAGAGGTAGGGCCTCCACTACAAAGAGCTGTCATGATCATGATGAATGGGAACAGAGAGGAGGTTTCCCTTGTATCTGCAAACACACACACCCACAGACACACACATGCGCGTATGCACACAGAGATGGGGAAGAGGGTCCACATCCTACTGTTATTATCTCAACATTATTCAAATTTAGGATGAATGGTGCGCAGGGGAAACACAGCGTAGAGAGACAGCACGGATGAAAAAAAATCCATTTGTTTAGTGTTGAGTTTGTTCCCTCAGTCAGGCAGAAAGCAAATCTGCATGCATTAAGGAAAAGTAATGAGTTAAATGTAAGCAAGGAGGAGAGTGAATCTCTTAAACAGTGTTCGCTGCACCGGCTCTTTCGAGAGATGACATTTTGCTTCCCTAAGCATGTAAATAAGCGATGGAAACAAGCCGGAGCAGATGCAAACAGGACTATAAAGCCCATGAAAGCAGGCTTTGTTTATGCATGATCACTGTGTGTTTACGCGTGTGTGTGCGCGTATGTGTGTGTACGTGTGAGTTTGTGTGTGCAGACAGCTGCACCTTTTCAACAGTAGCCCTGCCATAACATGAGGATGACTGATCTTGCAGTTCACATCTTAAATCTTCACACTCAGCTAACACTTACGCACTCACATGCGCACACACAAACACACAATGACCAGCATCAACAGATGGTAGTTTGTATTCTTTAATCGTGGCATTTTCTAATGTATCAACATGAATTATGATCATTAACGATCAAGACTAATGTTGGACTACATTGTGTTAATCTGTTGCTCAGCGCTCTCTTACATCCTGCCTTTGTCTGACTCTTAGTTTGAGTCAATTTATTCCAGTTTAAGATACAAAACTTTGGAGAAAATTACAAATGCATGTTATCAATGTTTAAAGGCTCCATTAAGGACTGTGGCAACATGCTGGTATCGGCAGTACAGCTAAAAAGAAATAGAAATATTAATCTCACTCTAAAAATGAGCCAAATTCTTACACTGTGGTTTAAAGTAGGGGTTGGTCATGTTTTTTTACCCATCGTGAAACAGGGATGCAGCTCACTAGCGAGCTGTAGCAGCCCTTTGAAAAACATCCGAGATTTACTGCAGAGCATGTGTTTTTTTTTTTACTTAAACTTTCCCACTGTTATTTAAGCTGGAATAAATCAAACCTGTTTCTGTTTTACAGGAAGTCGCCTTTTTATTTCAAAATAAAAGCACATTTTTACAATTCTGCAAAATAGTAGCCCAATCCTGTAAAAACACAGCTCTCAGGTTTAGTTTAATCCCTTCAAGGTTAATACATAGATCAAATCAATCAGAGAATGAAATAAAATAAAAAAATAAACAAAGTTAAAACGGTAGAGTGATTGTTAAAGGTTGATAAGCAGAAATTGGAAAACCAATGTCAGTTTCCATTTTTAAGTAATATGACTTTGGCTGGTTTCTTTGTTTTATGTAGGACCTTCATGTTTGGACTGTTGGCTGTTTGCAGAGTATAAAGACTTTGGTATTTCCTAATCTCCCTAAATCTGCTGATAGAGCGTAACTTCTGATGAGCACATGTAAGTAAGTTTGTTGCCTCTTGTGAACACTTGTAACTTTCCCTGATTTGACAGATTTTGTCATTATTTTCTGTAATTCTATCACATTTTCAATAATATTGCCATAAGACTGTAATGGTGAACTTATTTAGCTATGTTGGTCATAAGGCAATCATGACAGCCCTGGTTCAGTATATCTTGAAATTGCTGCACCCATTAGTTTTAAGCAAAAATTACATTAGTTGGAGGCATTTTTCAGCAGCAGATGAGAAGACTTCTAAACCAAATTTTGTTTTTATACAGAAAACTATTTTTATTTAAAATAATGAAAATAAAATGAACAGGACATAAAGGAATGTTATCAATACACTAAAATGAATTAGTCACAGTTAAATAACATGATCACATGCCAAGTAATGGTGCGTAAAAAGAGCACATTTGTAAACTGTGAGGCCTGTCTCAGGATGCATTGGCCTCTTGCTGAATCTTTATAGGCCATCAATAAAGCTGTTTCCCTGAAATTAATCCAGAAATCATCAAAACACTTATCTTCTCAGTGGGATAGGAAAAACTCTGGATATGACAGAAACACAAAGTGTTCCCCGACAGCGGTCTCATAGAGAGGGTGGATTTTATTTAGAGCTGATAATGTAACACAACAAAAACATGTGAAATACCAGCACATTGACCCAATTAATAGATAAACCTCCAATCTAAGAATGATCACACTTTTTTTAGATGCATGTTAAGTAAAATGAGTCCATCTTATATTGAGATTACCGTGGTAACAGCCTGAAATGCATGAATTGAGCATGACTTGCCAGGTTCACAAAAAAAATACTGCACTAATGGTGTTACACACACCCAGATACAGTTATGCAGTGCTGTGGAATTACTCCATATTACAAGTCTGATATAGAGGGTGAGCTGTCTGCATCTCCACTCTCTGTTGCAAAAGTCACTTCAGTGTTGAATTCAGGTAGACTTTAAACTGGTAGGGAACAGTTTTCCAGTCTGTAATAAGGCTTCCTGCTGGAGTCTGTCCGATAACACCCCCATCTCTGTCTGCATAAAAGCTTCAGACCTGTTTTCAAATATCAGTGAAATTGTATGAGTGATGCATCAGACATCCCCAGAACAGTTTCACCCATTCTTATAATAACAATAAAAAAATAAGTAAATAGATGCAGTAACATTTTGAGGCTAGATTCTGCACATCCATCAAGATGGAGATCGGAGGAAATTCTCCTTTTTGAAGTCATTTTGGTTAATTTCCACCAGCTCTCCAAAGACGTTAACAATTTCACTGTAAATGCATGTCACTATCAGCGCTGGCGTTTGTGATTTGGATATTTTGCCGTATGTCTTATTTGCATAGAAATAGCAATTTTGCGCCAAAATCAATGCGCTTTTCCTAATCTTAATTCATGCAAATAACACGAGAGGACTGACACTATCTCCCAGTCAGCACAGGTTCACACTTCATCCTTAGTGGTTCCTGAAAAAATAGATGAATCCTCTCCTTAGCTCAAATTTTTTTTAGCCGCTGCCATCAGCTGGCATCGCTGGAAAACAGCAGTTTTGAATAGACTCTACAACTGTGTTGATAGAAGGAAAAGGATTATACTTTGAACATGGTAAAAACAGGCTCTGCAAATGTTCAAGTTATAATAAATCGCTGCGGCTGACCATCTATATCTAATGGTGAAAATAAACTTCTTCTATTGGGTTAGCCCTCCTCTCTTCACTCTTTATCTTTGCTTACTCACTCACTTGCTCGCTCTCTCTTGCTACCCAGAGGAAGATAGAGAGCACATTAACTATTGATAATCTGTGGAACAGCATCACATTTAGAAATAAAATCGCTGTCTAAATGTATTCAGAGGCTGCTCGTAAAACTGTAATTATACACATTACTTTGAATATGAAATGCTGGCTGACAGTTATTGTCAGGGGCTAATAAAAGCCATGCATCTCCTCGGCTGTTGAGTGCAATGCACAGATAGAGCGCATTTCAATATGGTCTCAATGCAGGGGTCATTCTCAGGCCTGGACTCACCTATTATACATACTTCACTGTCACCACTTGTTGGCTTTTTACTTGTTTGGAGGAGATTGTTGGCAGTGTGTCATATCATTGGGTGTCCATGACTTGACCTGAAACAACATAACTCTAGCAGTGGCTGTAGACAGGACTTGGTCTGAGGCAGTGGTACCCAAAGGGGCCAACACATAAAGTTGTTGTTTTATCAATAATGCAACTTATTCAATATTGTTCTAAAAGAATATACGCTCATAAATACCAAGTTTGCAGCTTGGAGAGTATTTGATACCTGCAAGATGAATGAGATAGAAAGATTTTTTTGCCCATTGGTGGCTATTTTTGTGTCTAACCTGAGTCTGACCGCATTTCCAACACAGTGGATAAAAACTTTATCGACTGTAACCTATAGGGGGCAAAAAAGTTGGACAATGTGAGAAAGATACTTTATAAATTTGAAAATTGTCATCTTTGCACCTCAGGCAAAAAAACACAAAAAAGTTCAACTCTGAGCCAATCCAGTACCACCTACCACCATTTTTAAATGCACTGTAAACATTCACAAAACAGTGAATAACAGTAAAAACTCTGAAAATGAATAGAAACAGATAAAAACCTAACAATTGGACCGTCAATAAAGTCAAGGCTTCCTGGAGTGGTTGCAGCGCTAAGGGTACGACTCAGTTTTGACTCTTAGAAAGTATGTCTCGTCAGCTAGCTACATTGGGTGCCACACAGAAAATAAATAAACAATTAAAATAAATACATAAAACTCAAACAGGATGACAACAACAACAAAAAAGATGGTGACAATCAAAGTGGATCTGACAGAAACCTTGCAGCTCTGCCAGTATACGTCACTTTAACATTCATCTCAGCCTTCACCAGGTTGGTACGAGTGCAGACAAAAAAAGCATCCTCATGGTAGAGTTCATAGTTCATAGGCAGCTCTCTAGAGCACAGTACCTCTTGGTTGTGGGGTCTGAAAACACCCACTGATTTACTTCCCTCACAGGGATCATTAAAGAAAATATCTTGCCTAACCTATTTCAATTGCTGTGACTTGTTCAAAATGTATTTAGTTTAAACTCATGTAGGATAGAAAACCTTCTGAGGAATCTGCAAACGTTAATCCCAGAGGAATACAGCCACGCACCTCTTTCCTGAAACTGGCTGGCAGCTGATGGAGGGTCCAAAGAGAAGGTAGCTGGAGCCTGGAAGAGAGATAATTGAAAATCAAAGGAGGACTTTGTTAATTTGATTAGGCAGCACTGGATTGTTCCCGATCAAATTAGATTTTATGACATACAATTAAATGGGACTTACCGTGGAAGAGGGGGAGGGAAGGGTGGAGGTGACGTGACATGAGGTGGAGTTGAGGGAAGCCGAGGGCTGAAAAAGGAGGATGATCAGACGGTCGAGACAAAGAAGATGATCATAGAAAATCAAAAACTGCTTCAAACGGTGGAGACCTTTTGAGGAGCTGTTTGCATTTTGATGGCTGGAACCAGGGTCTTAATTTATACCCATGTAAACCGTTCAACCCCTTGAAAAATCCCTGCTTAGGGGGTAATTAAAACCCAGGACCTTTGGGAGCAGAGTCTTTAGATGATTAATGTCAGAAATAGGATCCTTCATTTACAGACAGAATAATGGCAGCAGTGAGGGATTTATTTTTACCAAATAACTGTCCTGGACTAGCTCTCTATGTGTCATTGACCTAATTTGCATTACTGGGGCATCACTGATAACAACGGGCCAACAAATAGGAACCATTTAGTTCCTTAGGATTTTAGACATGCTGGTCATTTGGTCTGCTTCAGTGCACTGTCCATAAATCCAGAGCTTGTGGAAAGAGGTTGTATTTTTTTTTTAATCTATAAATATGCTTCAGGAGTCAAACAGTGTTTTTTTTTATTTTTTTACCAGACACCCTCTGATCATGTTCTTCAGCCTCTGAAGACCAAGTTAACCTCAATATGTTCTTAAGGCATCTTACTTTGATCATATGTGTCTCATACGCAAACCCGTGAATGCAAATATGTATGCTGATAAGAACCATACAAAAACTGCGAAAGCTGCAGTCCATTATCATGGGTTGCAAAGACCCTGAGTTGTTCTCTGTTGTCACTAGTAGGGATGAGAACTGATAAGACTTTATTGATACTCATGCCATTATCAATTCTGCTTATTGATTCAGTTCATCCAGTTCACTCTTATCAATTCCTGCAGATTATCTGTGTGGAGGAGAGACGGTCTAAACAGGTTTTCCTGTGTTGATGAAACCAAATTCATTCAAAGTTTAATAACCAACGCTCTGAAGAGATGGGAATCCTGGCTTTTGATTGGACCTTTACAGATCAGCTGATTACAGGTACAGCCTCCAGATGGGCAACAGACCAAAACAAACATGGACGTTTTTAATAAGCAAAGGTAGATCACAGCATAATTACAATGTTTACTAAGATTAAAGTTGACCAACTGTACGTAACAGTCCGCAGCCCAAAACGCTTCACAACAAAAGGAAGCTCAGTACTCTCATTACCGTATCATCTTTGATGGATTGGGTTCAAGCACTCTGACTGGTCTCACAGAGTGAGTGGATTTTACTTTAAGTTGGTAAAAAAAAGATGGTAAAAAAACATTGGACACTGGTTTGGACTGTTCCTGTTATTTGTCTGTCAGGATTTGTGTCCTTGTTTCTGTTGATGCATCAGATCATTGTTGTTGAAAACATTGATAAGGGAATTGTTAAGTGATGTGAAAAGTTTAAATGCGGTGGAACTGTTTTTCATCTGGAACTGGTCCATCCCTAGTGGCAAATCCCGTTGTAGGACTCAAGTCCAGGATTTAGTATTAAGTCTAAACTGAATCTCAGACTCACCACTTGACTTTAACTAGGATTCAAGCTTATTGGTGGCATGTCTTTTGGGTAAGCTACTGCATCTGTGAGATCTTTGTGTCTCTTCGATGTTTTGTCATAAAGCTTTGCGCTTGAGACATGGCAGAAAGCCTGTTTGAAAGCCCATGTTGTTTAGGTGTTCTCAAGTAAATATCGTTCAGTTATATTGTGCTTTTCGGTGAGTTTTCATTTGTCCTACGCCCATGAACGCACTATAGGCGTTCCAACGCAATTGAATGCACCGCACCTGTTTGTGAGATGAGCAGCTGCATAAGTTTAGTTTTCCTCCTCATGCAGCAGAAGCTAGTTTGTGAATTTCCTCTTACCTGCTTTTACCCAATATTCACCTTCACATCCCAGGTTTATTGTGTGTAAACGCCAGAAGTGAGTTTTCTGACTTTTCACTGTCCAAGCTGAATGCTATATTGTGTTAATGTATTGTTTACGTGAATATGGCTAATGCTATCTCGTGCTACTCGATGTTCAGGTTATGTATGGTTGGAGCTCTTACCGCTCTAAACCCAGCTAAATCTTGGAGAATGCCCTTTACTCCTTTTTAATGCCGACTATCGAAAAAGCATATCGACCATGTTTTGTATTGATATTGAGTGAAACTAATTTTCGATATATATCGTTATCGTTTTATCGCCCAGCACTAGATTCAAGCATGAGCAGCTTCCACTCTGAAGATGGAGAGGAGGTTCCATAGTTCCGGAAGGAAGTCTGGAGAGCTGATAATTTACCTTGTATAGAGACAGTTCCTGCCTGTACACCTAAATAGACATTTTTTCAAAACTTTTAGGAAAACTGGAATAAAGTTTTGTGACTGCATCAACAGAGTAATAAATGAAGAATGTAAAAACAAGGAGCGAGGAAGAGAGTGTGGTATAAAAAGAGGAAGCGTGCCAGTGTTGTGACAGTTTCTTAAATGGCCGCTTGGAGAGTTAAATCGTTCATGCCAAAGAGATCCCTGATGTCCTGCATTTCCTGCAGCAACTCTGCCTCCTGTAGGATACACTCTGCTGAGAGAGCATCCATTAATTAATATAGCTCGGTATTAAAGTTTTCTAACAATAAAAAAAGGACACAAAGGGGGATTTAAGGAGCCAGCGTTTGCAGTGCGGACAAATTAATGAAAGCGTCGGCCTCTCAAGGATAGAAATTCAATTTATAATGTGTCTCTATGAAGCTGCTGTTACGCTGTAACTTTTCCCCCCACAGCTCCGCTTTGTTTGTCATGTTGGTCTGACCACGGAGGATAACAGAGGGGAGATTTATAGGATTGTTACATTTCAAAAAAATGCCTGAGTAGGAGAAAACTTCACAAACACAGGAGGAGACTGTTTAAAATTTTAGACACTCCTGAGACAAGTTTGTGGCTAATTATTTTAATTTAAAGGTTTACTCTGTGATATGAAAACTGTCTCACGATGGTACCAAAAGTTTCCTCTGTATATTCTTTCCAAGACTTTATTACTTTGGCTTTACTGTCTTTATATCCAAGCCAAGTAGCTGCTTCTCAGGAATGCAACACAACAAACTGTCTAATGTTGCAGAAAAAGACTATTCTTTATTGTAGAAGCACATCTTAAATATTCAGGTGTGCACTGAAAACCAGCTGGGTGGTCCCTCTCCTCACACCACCACACCATAGATCTGTTTCTCACTCCACTTTTGTCCATCCTATTTTTCCTGAACCCTGATAAGTTTCTGTTTTATAACAATAATAATAAAAATGATGCATCAGATTTTTATAGCGCTTTATCAGAGACCCTCAAAGCGCTTTACATTGGATACATCGTTTATTTGCTCACACAGTCACACCCTAGTGATGGTAAACTACCTTAGTAGTTTGCGCCTACTGCCTCTCCAGCCACCACCACACAACACTCACAATCATATACCAGTAGAGGACACACACTGGGAGCAAGGTGGGTTAAGTGTCTTGCCCGAGGACACAACGAACAGACTAGGGATAGGGTGGAATCGAACCGCCAAGTTTCCAGTCATTGGATGACCGCTGTACCCCCTCAGCTACTACCACCCTCAAGTGACAAAAGTGACAAACACTTTAAAGGCAACTAACTTTGTAATAGGTTTTAAACCCACCCACTGATCCCCACTATGCTGGTTTTTAATTTACTAATGGCTTAAAGATCAGGGCCATCCAGGACCAGTTCTTGGTCTTGTGAATAACATCAAAAATCAGCTCTCTGGAGTGCCTTTTTTATACCCGGTTGCAAACATCTACTAAGTTGGGAAATGTTCCTCCAGGTGTTCTTATTATCATTACAACACTTTTATGTTTTTGATGTGACCTGTTGCAACTTATTTGAAATCTGTTGCTAGCATCAAATTTAATCCTTTCAATCCTTGCTATGTGGTCTTTGCAGTATTTTCAATGAGGTACAGTCTTCAGATGATTTGCAAACCATCAAATACACAGCCACTCAACTCTTTGGAATTAGGCTTCCAAGTACTGCAGCACAATTATCATCAACTTTGGGAGGATGGTTTTCACTCCAGCTGCATGTGGTTAACAGCTCTGGTGTTTGTGCATTAGATATTTTTAATGCTTAAAAGCATATTTGCGCAGATCTTACCCCATATCGAAGTACAAAGGGCTTCTCTTTTGGCAAAACAGTCCGTGGTGTGAGTAAGTGAGCATGCTTCGTGAGTTTCATGTCTTCTTGCATATTTGCACATAGAGGTTGCAAAAGCTGCACAATTGTTCAGTGAATGAGGCCTACAACAGAGCACGGCAGGTAAATTAATGTCTGAATTCCTGTGATGGAGACCAAAGTAGGGCAACAGCAAATATCCCCTTAAGACTACCTAGCGTTTGGCAACTAATAGTCCTTTTCTGAGTAAAATACAGCTTTCCTTTTCCCCCCAGGGTAGTTTAACGGCGTTCAACTTCTTTCAGCGTGAAATTATTTATAAGTATATGTTTATGTTTACACATGAAAAATTCCATGTTGTCATTTTTACTAGTATAATTTTTTCTCCAGTGGAAATCATGTCTGATAATATGGAAGGCCATCATCTGCTTCCTTTTTGCCATATTTCACACCTCCCCGCTGCATGCTGGGTCATTAAAGTAACTTTGTGACATGGCAGCATGGTGGAGATGGAATCCAGTGGAGATTGTAGCAGGAGAGGGGTTGTGTGTTTTCATTAAAGAGCAGGAAGCAGCCCGACACAAGCCATTACTTTGCTTTTTGTGTTATCCAATGGCTGTGTACTGTCTGTGTGTTACTGCAGAGCTGAGTGCACCTCCTGCCCTTCGTCTCATTTCCTTCCTGTGTCTGTCCTCTGCTTATTTCCTTACATCCCCCCTCATCTCTCTCCTTCTTTCCTCTTTACCTTTTTCCCTGCTCTCTCCTCCCATCGTCACCTTCACCAGTCCTGCCATCCATCTCTCCCACCAGGCTAATTGTGCAGAAACTCAATGGGATAGAGGGATGGTGGAGGGGAGGGGGGTTAACGGGGGAGAGATAAAGAAACAGTAAAGCAAAGTACAGTATTTGAAGCTGGTCAAATGTGGCGGAAGGGGGAAAGGAAGACAACAGGGTGATTGCAGCAGCCTTAAGGGGATAAAAGTGAAGGGGAAGCTGGTTTGTGTTTGACTTTGGTGTATGTGAAACACACTGGACAGGGTTCAAAGACTAGCATCTATCAAATGGCCACAAGTACAGAGAAAGAGAGAGACAGTCTGGTATGTGCAGCTTTCAAAAAGCCAAAAAAAACCCAGCAGTGATTCTCCCCCATCTAAAAGCAAATCCTCCTAAAACTGCAGTATCCGTGCTCCTTTTTCCAGAACTGTAGATATCATGAAGGAAACAAGTGCTTCCTTGGAGATAAAGAAAAACATTGTACTAAAAGTCAAACTGCTTCTCTATTTCCTCTCAATGAGGTCTGTTAAGGTTGCTCAGATAAAGCTGCTTCCTCAGACGAAACTAGATGGAAACAATGATTAGAATATAGCACCATCTTTTTTCCTGCTAATCCAATGCAGGTTGTAAGCAGCAGAGCTGTGCCCTGTGCCCAGGTCTTGGTTATGCATGTTTTCCTCTTGTCTAGCAGCTCAGGGAGCGATTTATCACAAAACCACAGGGTCCTGGCTCAGGGAATGGGGTTATATTTCATACAGGCATTCTGTAGGGCAAAACTATTGTTCTGGTGGCACAGGGCCCCTTAAGAGAGGCACAATTTTTTTTTTTTTACTCCTATTTTTGTTCTTTAAGGAGGAATGAGGATAACAAAGCCCTTGTCTGCATATATGCATATATGTGCAAATCTATTTTGTCCATAAGTACTATTTTGAGATTTGCAAAGACATGCTAGCATTGACACTATCTAGCTGTGTGTACATTTTACCCGGGGGTTAGACTGGGCTAGAGCCAGCCTCTCCCCCTGAATGACCTTCTGGAGATGGGACGAAGTCAATAGCTGGTGAGGTTTCCTGGCTGGAGGTGAAGCTTTCTTTCTAACCGGTTTTATGGATTCACTCTGTGGTTCTGTTACATGGTTCCAGTGTCTGTAAATATGACTGAATATAAAGCAAACACCCACAGGTACAAAGAGTAGAATTTAGCGGGAGATTTGATAGACATTTGTCAATTGGATGCTTAGGGTTTGTGTTGGGAACTGATTTCATGGCGTGCGTGAAGTAACACTCAGCTCAGTTTTTTTTTTTTTGTATTTAACTGATAATGTGTCAGGTGCAAGAATAAGATGAAGAATAAGAAAAGAAAAAAAGACAAAGAAGAAAAGAAAAGAAAAAGGAAGAGAGTGGTCATATTAAAGGCTAACAAGTCAGACAGTTGCTCTGTATAAAGTCGACATAATGGCGATCTTGTCTTTTCAGTTGTCATCTATGTTGTAGATCCTGAACTGTTTCCAAACAATGCTTCTCAGATGTCTGCTGTGGGAAGTTTTGATTGCACTTATTCTTTTTAGTTAAGTAAGGAAACATCACTATTTTAATTTACTGAGGTCAAGGGTATCATGCAATGGTCGGGTTACAATGAACAAATGACAAACCACCTCAATAGCAGAAGGCCTGAGCCGCTGACAGACTATATATTTGACATGGCTTGTTACAGTTCAACTATTAAACTTCTTCGCTCCAAGTTTGAATGATAACTCCAAAAATATGCCAGAAATACAAAAATGAACCCTCTAATACACACATAGAGAAATTAAACCTCATATACAACAATGCTATCACCTCCAACACTTCAAGTCTTCGCAGTTCTGGCTCTCAGCTCTAGTCATTTCTGCCTATTGACTGACACATTTATCACTTCTAACCCCCCGTGTGACCACCACCCTCTCCTCTCCTCTCCTCTCTTAGTCTCTTTCTCTCTCTGTATCCTCACATTAAGCTTCTTGATTGCCCGTAGGCTCTCTGGAGACTCTTATCTCTGCGGCTGTTGTCCATGGACCTGGTTTGTTATCCCACCAAGCATATTGTCGGATGGGCCTCTTGGGTCAATGGCACTCGTCAACCGACTAAAACAATCAGCACACACTCAATAGTGGAGCCATTAAGACGTGGACTGGCAATAACAGGCCAGCTGAAGATACTCCACTCTGTTTAGTGGAGAGCCAAGACCTGCTGGGATCGATGGTGTCTTTTGGGACTCCTGGAGGGGTCATGAGAGAGGATCGTTGTGGTGGTTCACTTATTGAACATCTTTTTACATTATCAGGGAGGAGAGGAAGCAGTTGGAGGTGGGGTAGATTGGAGGGTAGAGTAGGAAGAGTAGGGCAGCAGTAGACTCCGGCTCTCTGTGTTTGTGAGGAGCAGAAGAATTGATCCGGTATGAGCTATTGTTTAAGCAGTGCTATTTTTGGTATCGTCCACCGCACACATTTGACTCCTTGCAGCTTCTGTTGAAGTTCAATCAATTTTAACTGTGACCTTGTTTTTATGGTAGCCTTTAAATATATGGTCCAGCCATGAGTTAAGGCAACAGAGACACTCGGAGGAGGTCCTGATTTCTTGCAAAGATGCTCACCGCTGAGTGTTACTGACTTTTCTAAATAATCAGGTTCTGAGCTGTCTATCTGCCAGCTCTGTTTTTGTTTAAGCTCAACATACTAAAACTCTATCGGTGTTTTTCTTTGGCAACACAAACTAACTTCAAAACTCTGTGTTCTACCAATCATCCTTCCTACAGACCAGAAAAGTCGAACACTGGTTTGTGTTTGATAGTTTTGAAGCCTGCAGTTATTATTTCCAGGCTTTGGTCAAATAGCTTCAGAGCCTGTGATGGTGATAATATTCTTGTTTCTGGTCAGAAAATGCCTGGACCAATCAGCATCATTTCAGGAGAAAGAAACGGTAGCTGTGGGTGTGGTGTAGTTGTAGCAAGTATAATCCCAATCCTATTTATCTGGGGGTTGTTGCTTCTTTGCTTCCTTCTTTCTATTTCTCTTGCCATCCTTTAAAAATGAAAATCAACCAACATTATATTGAATGACCATCCTTACACACTAGATATTTTAACCCTGCATGAACATTTTCCTTTTTTGCAGCCTTATCATTTTTAAAAATGCACATCATGTCATTTTTATCATTTTTATAATACACAAACTGTCCTCATAAAAAATGACAAGACTCGTGTAATGTCATCCTGGTAATTTACCTTGAAGGTGCTTTGCAACCCACTTCCACCTCAGCTCCTCTTTTTTTATGTTACTTTGGCTCTACCAGTATCATATGTATTGTCACTGACGCTTGCTTTATTCTGCACCCTTGGAGTCTTTGCTGCTGCTCTCCCTGACTTGGCTTTTCATGCATGAACATGGAAGGAGGAAAGATGTGCTCTTCCTGCTGCAGACTTTGGCATTGCACATACACATGTGGAAGGGCCGGGGGCTCAGGTTGGAGCCAAAGCGCTTAAAACAACTGTTGCATACAAGTAATTGTTTTTGAAGAATATAGTCCAGCCCAAAATATGTATGTAAAAATGTTTATGTTTGATATTAGAAGTAGCTTATCCCAGCTACTAGCAGCAAAGTGACTGAGTGTTGCTTCACCATACTCGGTAAATTGTCGGGTTGTATCAGCTGACTTACGTCTACAGATCAGAAGGTCTTGGGAAGTGTTCAGACTAGACGGCCTAATTCAAGGCACAGAGATTAATGATGGTTTGAAGAAATCAAGATGAATGGAAACAATCATGAAATTAAGGCGAGCCACAAACACAGTAAGTGGAGAAAGAAGGAGGTGACACACAAAGTTTCCCCTCCAGATTTAGAGGCTCATATGGTTAAATTTACATCTGTCTTATGGCTAAACAAAAGAGGCCAAGCAGCATATTTTATAAGTTGTTGTAGGGTATTTGCTCTTCTTTATACTGCAGTGGGGGAAAAGTTTGACCAAAATCATAACAGACTCATTATGGAGCTCCCACTGAGATGCTTATGTGCTTCCTTCTGTTTACACTTACCCTTCTTCACTCCTGGGCACCTTTCAGGGAAATGAAGTTTCAAAAC
Source organism: Xyrichtys novacula (assembly GCA_962446985.1). Taxonomy (NCBI): domain Eukaryota; kingdom Metazoa; phylum Chordata; class Actinopteri; order Labriformes; family Labridae; genus Xyrichtys; species Xyrichtys novacula. The sequence continues at coordinate 13,122,604 of OY660882.1, read as the reverse complement.
AAACTCTTTTTAAATGAAATCTTCTGGTGAACACAATATTAAAGCAGCTGCATAACCCCCATTTTAGCACCAGGTTACCTTGTCCACCTTGAGGCTGGATATGTCCATAAAGTAGGAAATATTAGATACGTTTGGTTCAGGGTGCAAACATAGATTGTATAAACTGCGCACAACTTGGCTCCGCCTTCTGTCATTATACACATTTGAAGCCAAATTGCTCTCCACCACTTGCACAGTAGTGTTGTACACATTCGGTGGGAGAGTTGCCGGGAGTCACTGTGATGACTTAGCTCAAACATTGCCAAGTGAGCTATGCAATCTTCGTACGCCCATAAGCTGTATAAGGTGTCAGTAATGGAAAACATGAACCCTCTAATAACTTTTAAAAATGGTGCTGTACAGAAAAAAAGAGGACTTGAGCACAAACCAGTCTAACAGTAACTACATGTCAACATCATAACCAGGAGGGAGAAAATATATTTTCTATGTAATAAATTTCTAAAGTTTGTCCACAGCTCCATAGGGATTGCTGGAGGAGGCGGGATTTATGACCTATACTGCAGCCCGTCACTAGAGGGTGCTGTACTCACGATGGCTTCGAGGAGGCAGATGGGATCCATTCAATACACAGTCTACGGGTGCAAATGGACGGCAGGAGAGTTACTATGAAAGAGAGTTAAAGGTTGACTGATCCATTTTCTAGCTTTCAGGCTGTAGTGTAGAGGTGATTGGCACTTGAGGTCAGCTGGTGGGCGTGGCTTCTGCACACTGCCAGTTTGCCACTTTTGTTGTGGACAACATTTTTTCATTCATATTTAACTGGGTGGGCAGTATATATATTTTCTTACATGTTAAACCCCCACAATACCTCTTTTTCTCAACTGTACAAAGACTTCAATGTCACAGTCTGAGTCCTAAATTTTTCCTGTCTGTTTGCTCATGACTGAAATCTGAATATCAGCAGCTTCTCTCCTGCTCCTCCACTTCCCCTCACAGTCACTGCCTTTTTTCTCTGTTTTTTTTTTCCCCATTTTTTCTTCTTCTGTAACTTTTAATGTCTTTTGGTTAAACAAACAAAGCCATGAAACACCAGGATAGCATCAGTGCGCACAGATAAAGCCAGTATGATGCTAAAAATCCCTCCATTGATCCATGTACCTTCGGATGCCCGCTGCTGGAAAGAAACAGATTCTTTCTTTACTAACACCTCCTTCCCACTTAGTTCAATTAGGTTTCTTCAAGGCAAAGGGAAAATTACAGTCTCAAAACAATTATCTTCAGCTCTCAAAACACAAATTATCTTAAAGCTGTAATAGTGTAATTTCATACTCGCCACATGCATTATTCATACTTGTTCTTTTTTCAATCAACCAGAGATCCAGCTGTAAGCAAACTCTGCTGTTTCCACCTCGAAAAAACCTCCCCTTATTTAGTTTTTCTCATCAAAACTTTTTGCTTTGTCAGTTCATTACAATTATTATATGACGGTGTGCCTGAATGTATTTCCACTGCGAGCCCGCTTAAGAACCTGCACTGGCAAATGCAAGCACACTCCCAGGGACAATACCTAAACACAGCTAATTGCACTAAAAACACACATAACGCATTTAAGCAGTATGAGAACACAATAGAGATTGCTAATGCGGTCATCTGTTTCACCGGATAGTGAAATTAGATCATAAAGCAACGAGGAAACGCTTGGTTGGAGCAGCTCTGTTTGCTTCTGTTGCATTTCTGAGGGAACAAAGTGTACTCTAAGTATCCTTTTTATGGCCCCACATGCTGATGTGACCATGTTGGTAGTAGTGTGTGTGTATGTGTGTGTGTGCAGCAGTGAATGCATGCATCTATATGCTTAATGATGAATGAGAGAGGCAGGCTTTAGCTCAGAGCTGCAGCTCAATTTAAAGACCTGCAGTTGTCTCCGGGTAGCCAGATCATTTTAAATCCACAAGCAGACTCAGGATCAGTAAAACTTTCACAGATTACATAATTCCACTTTAACATATACAGTGTTGAGCTCAAACTACTGAAATTTAGTTCAGCACTTAGCGTTTGGGGCTATATTCCAATTGTCGTCTTTTTATCGCAGAGTAACTCTCCAAATATAAGCTGGGTCCTTTATTTTCTTTAACTGAAAAAGGTACCAGGCAGTATATGAAGCAGGTCTGTATATTAAACCCCCTCTATCAAAAGTAGGGCCTATTTCACAAAAGGATTGCATTGATTTTTGCCTCGTGCAAATAAGCCAAAGAGGCATTTTCTGATTCAAGTATTGCTTCACTTTGTATTAGTATTGTTTGCAAACATCTAAATGATCCATTATGCAAAATTTACCTTTTTTTTTTTTGCAAACAAGCAACACTGCAGAGAACATTTTGTTCATTAACACCTGTGCCATAACCTGGAGCAGTTGAAAGTGACAGTTCTGCCAAATACTCAAAGCGTCATTACACTCAAACTCTACAGTGATCAGGACAAAAACTGAATGATCTAGAAATACTATATCTATACAGTAGGTCTATAAATATTGCTGTGGTATTAGTATTTTATGATAAGAAGGTAAAGCTGTACAGGCTGTCTGTGGCGCAACCTCCCACATAAGGCTACAGGCTGCGTCATTGTGCACAATAAAGTATTTATTTATTCTAAAAAGAGCTTGTTAAAGCAGGTAAAACTGGTCACATATGTAATGTATTAACTACACAATTAACATAAAAAGACTCTTCCTCTCTATCTAGCTCATCATAATAAGTGGGCAGCATTTAGCAATGTCAGGATGAGAGTGCAGCTCTGAGCAGCAGAGCGTCTCAGTCACAATCAAACAAAAACTGAAGCAAACACAGAGATGGAGTCGCTATGTCAGAGTTCACTATTTCCCTCATGTAAAACTCGTGTGTGCAGTGTGCATGATCTTTGTGAATTGGGCCTGTATGTACTTTTTCATGGATAGAGTAGACGGAGTAGGAAACTTAGAAAGGTAAAGCAGGGGTTGACTTGCAGTAAAGGGCTGTTGGTTAAATTGAACAGCCGTCTTTGTGACTATGGCCTTGAGGACATGTGAATCAATCATAAAGCCAAACCTGCACCCAATTTGCCCTCATTAGTATATGCGGCGGTGTCTTGTTTTTGTGGTTAACATGGCTAAAGTTTTAGATAACTTGTTAGAGAAACTTGTTGGTAATCCCTCAGGCTTTAGAGCAGGCTCTGAACAGGGATCCAGTTGTTCTTTTCTTTTCTAATTGGAATTCTTCCAGCTCTGTCTGGGTTTTTCAGCATCGAGAAAATTTCTCAATGGAGACAAAACTTTGAGACGAACCCAACTACAACATGTTTCAAGTTTTCAAAGTACTGCCCATCCTAACTCTACCAAACAGGCTGTTATTACACTTGGAGCCACCCTGTGGACTGACAGAGCAGCTCCTCCATTACAGCAAGGGAATTCAGCGCCTTTCTTTAGGCGTGGTGGAGTTGTGTACTGATGGAATAATGATAGAAGTGTTGCTCATTACCAGTACCATGTTTTCTCAGTCAGTGCAGGGATTTAAACCACAGACCCTCCAGCTACTGCTGTCACTGACTGACTTTGTAATCATTTTTCCAATTCTCTTTGTAGGTGACATCATGTTCAAACAGGCCGCGCAGTGGAAAATATAACCAAGCAAATCAGTGCAGAGTCCATAAAGAAAGACTGGACTTTTATTTCGACTCCAAACAGTATCAAACAAAAATCGACCAATTTGTACCTGCTTACAGGGTATCAAGAACTGGTTACTTTTGGTACTGGTGTTTGATTAATACCAACAAGTTTGTGGACAAAGCTCAAACTGTCATTTAACATTACCATTAGGGATGCACATATTATCCACATTGTATTGTTGTCAGCATATGATACGGTATAGTACGGTACGATGTGATAGGTATTCACTTAACTCAGTTGAATGTATGATTATTACGTAAAAAGTTCATTGCTGGTGTGTTTTTTCCTCAGGGTCCTTTTTCTTGCAGTACTCTGTCTCTAATCTCCCACCCACTACAGTCTCACATTGGCTTGGCATCAACAGTGTGATGTAACTATATTGTAAATGTTACTTTTTATGATGAATGATGTTGATCATTTACCATTTAAAAATCTTTCTTAATGTTGTTTTCTCCAATTTTTTTATATTAAGATAGAGAGCATCTATTCCCCAGAGCAGCCTTTCCCAAACTTAAGGCCGGGACTCAACTTTGGTTGAGTATCACACAGGAGAGACACCAAATCATTGTGAGTTTACAATGAAGTGCCAAGTTCCTTTCTTTACATTTGTTGGCATGTGTGTCCTGTAGCCAGTATCGGTAAATCAGTACCTTATAATTTTTTACAGGTTATAAAAGACAGATAGTTAAAAGAAGACCTGTGTCATCATCCAGATTTGCTCCAGTTCTTGTTCCCCTTTGCACCAGGCCAACATGATGATGTCCTATTTTCATTCAGATTTCCCTTTTTCATCAATTAACTTTAAAGATATGTGTTTGTTTTAGTTGAGGCAGGGTTCAAGTTACGAGGGGGCCATTGGGGGCTCAGCCCCCTTAAGGAAGAGTCTGGGCTCCCTTGTGGTAGGAGGATGACTTTTCTTATTGACTAATTTTGTATATGTGACATTTTTGCTCTGTGGTTAAGCTTTGAAATAGCAAAAATAAACTTTGTTGCCAAGAGATGTGATTGTCCGTCACATAAGCGTTAGCATAATGGATGGTGCTTTATTTTGTGTGTCTGAAGTGCATGTGCAAGAGTGTGTTGGACACATACACTGGCGTCATCCATTCACTTCAGATCAGTGGTGTGAGGTGTAATGCTAGCAGTTTTTTTTTTGTTTGTTTTATTTTTTTTTGTAAAAGCTAACTCAACCTAGCTTTCCATCAAACTAAAAATAAATGTTTTGGCTCTAAGAATTGGCTTTTTTGAGGGAGTGATATGATTCACAACCATCCTCAAGTGGCTACTCTGGGGAACTGCAGTTTTTAACACTTCCACATTGGCTTCATTTCTCAAGACCTGAAGTTTCCACTTGCACCTTTATCAGAAAAGACGCCTATGCAAAAGTTCTAAAAACTGCAGTTTCTTAAGTTCCTGCTTGAGTCTAAAATAATAGTTGTCATATATCGTAAACGAAGAATATGTAAATATCTAGAATAACAATTTGGCCAATTTGGCAACCGCGATCAAAAGGCAACAAAACTGCACCTCAGAAACAAATGGGTTATGCAGACTACTTTAATGTATCATACAGTTTATGGCTGGACTGCATAATGAGCAGTTTACTTTCTGCTTGAGTTTCAAACTGCAAATTTTTTTCGATGGCGTATTTATCTTCACCCCAACAACAAGTTAGTTTTATGCTGAGGTCAGACTACTTGAAACTCACGATGCCTAAATGCAACGCCAAAGGATCTTTAAACAGAAAGTCTGGCATGTTCGAGTTGCCTTCTACGATATGTTTCCTCATGCCAGTGATATAAACAAATGGGAACGTAGAGCGCCTTGTACATGCTTCAGGTTACGGGCATGAACCAACCAAATGGTTAGTGGGAACAGGAATGATGAGACTAAACTTTGAGACAGAGAAAGTTTCCGACTCTGCTAGTGCAGAAGCGGTGGTATTGTGTTTTGAAGGGTACTGAACTACTTGAAGTGAATCAGCCTCTGCAAAGATGGCACTTGTGTTTCATCCTTTTTCATCTGTGTGCGGGCTGAGAAACGGCAGTAAAGTTTGTAAAAACACAAGGACAACCCTCCAAACTCAATGTAGTGTTCCCTGTTACAGAAGGCCCAGTGAGCCCAGCATGAATCTGTGTTCTCTCTCTCTAATCTGTGGATGTATTGATCTTTATAGCCTCTTCCTGTGTCGTAACCATTTCTTTAAGGATACAACCTTCTCCTTCTGCAGACAGATCCTGAAATATCTCCTTTTTTTAACCACACACCAGACTTTTTACTCTGTTTTTTTTTTTGTTCTCAACCTCATATTTATTTAATCTATTACTTTCCGTTTTTTTTTTCACCGTCCTCTGTTTTTAACTGCTTCAGTTTCTTATCTCTTCTTATCCATGACTGCTCTGCCTTTCTCCTTTTCCCTCTCTCACTATGCATGAGTGCTATATCTCTCTCTCCTGGTAATGAATGGCTGCCCATTTATCTGAGTGTCAGCCGGAAGCCCTGAGGAGGTGTGTCTCTCCCAAATCAATATCTCATTAGTTTAAGAAGCCCTGCCTCTCTCTCACTCTCTCTCTCTCTCTCTCTCTCTCTCTGAGTCCCGCTCTCTCCCTTTCCCCCTTTCCAGTCTTTTTCTTCACCTTTTTATCATTTACACATCCCTTCATCCTCTTTTTCTCTTCACCCACACACTCCTCTCTTCTCCTCCTTTAATGCTTCTCCTGTTTGCTCTGTTTTTATGTAACCACGTCCTTTAAGATGTATGACTGAAGAAGAGGTCGAGACAGACAAAATGAAGACCTTAGTAAGCTTGTAGTCCTTTCATTTTCCGATCACACCCTTTGTGTATCATCACAAATTTCATTTGCAGGTAGTTTAAATAAGCATACGCAAGTATAATTTTAATTTCTATTTAAAAAAAAAACAAGTTACATAAGGAAAACGTACAAAAGTAAAATCCTCTTACATTTCCTGAATTAAATTTAGCAGAATTTGAAGCTTTAGGGATCAGTTAAAAACAGCAAGTATTGCAAAACTAAAAATTGAAATTTACTACAAACAATTTAGAAGAAAAGCCTTTTCATAAATGAGTTTCACTCTGTAACAAATCTTTGGTTCAAAATATGAATCACACCAATAAAAAGTACATTAACTTCACAGTGAGACATAAAGCAATCTTCCTTTTTGATCGAGCATGTCTGAGGTGAACCATCTCTGAATGTTGACCAGAGGCAACTTTTAGGCCTTATTTAAATTATCTGAAAGGCACGGTCCATAGCATACTGTGCTAAGTGAATTAGACCACGTTTTGGTTGTTAGGCCGCGCACATGTGAGGCACAGAACAGAGAGAGGCTGAGTAAAGTTCCTAGATTACTAATAGGCATGTTTCTGGACAGAAAGTGACACAAACCAATCAGTGCTGCTGCTCTCATTCCCTTCATCAGTCAAGTGTGTCTGTGAGTAGGTGTGTTGCTGCTTTACACAGCCAATTTTAGCCAGCAAATACTCAGGCTGGAGTATTTGGCCCCTGCAGGATTGGAGTGAAACTGGTTTGTGTGTGGATATCGAGAAGGGTCTTTTTATTTTAGCATCCTTAGATTGTCAGATTGAATGTGGGTCGTAAACAAAAACCTCAATAGAAGAAGAATATGTGCACAGAGTCGCAGAGCTGTAGATTTGTTTGTGTTTACCATTTGGCAGAAAAGGTGTGGACTCCTGCCAACTTGTTTTAGTATGAGACGTAATAGGTCAACCAGGAGATGGTCTAATAGTAACAAGCTGGAAGGGGCACATTGCATGTTTGTAACACATCCAAAGTGCTACTCACACCCTGAAAGCCAGTCAGCATGAAGATCCCCAAGTGGCAAGTGGTCAGGTCAAGGTTCATTCCTCAGGCAACTGGAGGACAAACTTAACATGACACTGAGCTGCTACTCTGAGCTGTGCAATACAACTTGTTCTTTCAACTGAAGCAGAAATAAAAAGGAGTTTACTTGGAGGAAGGTGAGCAAGGAGGTCAGATAACCTGGGGTTAAGTTATGAAAACACAAGAAATGCTTGTAACGTGAACCTCAAATGTGATACTTAACTTAACTGACGTAATTCAACCCCTCCTGTCTCGTGTGAAGTTGCATCTACAGGCACTCAGGTAGATGTAATATGATTCACAAAGGGCGTTATTCACACAGATTATATGACTAAAAACTCAATTATTAGACATTCAAATAAACACCCAGATTAAAGCAAATAATTGTATTCACATCCACTATGAGCATAGTATGAGAATCCAGTGTTGGCTGGGCAACAGTTAGCTCTGGTGAAATAAGAAATATCTATGTAAAGAGAAAGTAAATAGCTGAAATGTTCCTTTAATGCAGTGGTTCTCGAGTCCAGTCCTCGAGCCCCCCCGTCCTGCATGTTTTGGATGTTTCCCTGCTCCAACACACCTGATTCAAATGATCAGCTCGTTATTAAGCCATTCCAGAGCTTGATAACGAGCTGATCATTTGAATCAGGTGTGTTGGAGCAGGGAAACATGCAGGACAGTGTGCTCGAGGACTGGACTTGAGAACCACTGCTTGAATGGTCTTAGAAAATCAGTTTAAGGAAGGTTTGTGTTATTTGTGAGGAAGGAACCAGATTTAGAACATATGTATTAAAGCCAGTTTAACATGTAAAGAGAGTTTAAGGTGACTTTGAGTTTGAGTGTAAATAAAAACTCGACTACCAACCTGGAAAAAAATCACTCTTGTCTTCAGCACAGAAACATTTAGCAGCAGTGACACAGCCTGTATGAGAGGAGTAGGTGAGGCAGCTGAAGTACAATTCATGTGCCATCTAAAAGCCCATTTCTTTTGGCTTCAGTGCCCAACATGGACATTCAAGTGGCACTTCCTGCTGAGACATCGGTTTATCCAATAAAGCAGACAGCACACAGATAAATATTATCCCATAAGAGAGCGCAGTGGTGTGCCTTTACTTTCTATTTTCCTTTGTGCTGTTCTCATCATATCCCTCCATCCTTGCTGAGTTTTCTTCTGCTTCCATTTCCCTCCACCTCTTCTGTTTCTTTTCCTCCCCACTCTCTTCCTCCATCCCTCTGCAGCGTTGCAGCCACCAGCCATAACTCTTTATGAATGATTACAGCTACTCATGGCAGGCTCGCCGAGCGCCGACATAAAGCACTCAAAAGGGCTTTGTTGGAAGCCACAATAAAGAATGTATTGATAGTCCTCCTGCTTTAGAGGTTTATCCAGTCCACTCCAGACTGTGAGGGGGTGAGAGTCACTTATTTTCAGAAAATCTTTCCGGTTTCCAAACAAACACTGAATGCATCATATGGAGAAAATTACTGGAGGAAAAAAAAAAAAAAGAGCGATAGATCCTCTCTGGCATCAAGCACACTCACAGACAAATAAACACAGAAATGAGGATATTTTTAAACTCAAGTTAATGAACAATATTTAATTTTTGTCCAGTAAATTTGGGAATCTCTTAATAATGATACTCAAATGTAATTTTACAGGGATTCGCTGAAGTCAATCCTGCTATTTCAAATGACGTGCAGGACAGGCCATGCACACCGTTCATAAGTGAGGATGTAGTAAACATGATCTGGCTCCCTGTTGTCATTAAAAAGTTTAGAAAAGAATAACTTTAATTTCATGCAATTAAGGATGCAGAAATGAGAAATGAGGGTTCAATGCATTTCTTTGCACCCTTGTAAAGCCACACCAGATATGGACTGTTGAAGTTTTGTACAAATCTAGACACTCCCAATGGATCAGGACCAATCCACCCTGAGTTTATTGTGTAAAAGTATATATCTAACTTAACCCAAGAATAAAAAAATAAATTTGAAGTTTGAGCTAAATGTATTCACTCATTTCTTTATTGGCAATGTTTAACTTTATAATTATTGTTGTAAAGTTTTCTTTGACACCTGGTATAAATGGGAGTCATTGTCGCTGTATTCACTTGCTGATATCATGTGTAATGTTGAAATCCACATCCACCAGCCCCTGAAACACACACACACACACAACTGAAGTGACTGTGTGTTAAAATGGAGAACTTTTATTGTGATTTATGTGAATATTGTGATGCGGTGCAGAACTGTTCTTTACATTCATACCAGGAAATCACATTGAACTGAATCAAAGTGAATTGAAAGAGAGACATCTTCTAGCTCTCTCTTTCTCTCTCTCTGTCCCTGTCTCACACACACACACACACACAGATATCTCTACAGGAGCTGCAAACTTTGCTGCCCTGTGCAGAAACAGTAATGTAGGCTTCTCCTGGGAAACAGGACTTTATGTTTTATTTACAATGGGCAAGCAATCCTATCCAGCCAAGGTGTGTGTGTGTGTGTGTGTGTGTGTGTGTGTGTGTGTGTGTGTGTGTGTGTACCCCCAGACTTATCACTTTGCACATCACAGACTTTAATAAAAGATTATTTAGGTGCTCTGCAAATATGACGCCCATTGTTATAGAAACAGCTTAAGTTGAGGAATTCTTGAAGTCTTTGTTTGGTGCAGAAAAATCAAGTGAGCTTGAAAAGATCATTTCTGTCATCATAAAATCATGAAACCTATAAAATCAATTATAAAATTAATTCACAATTGCAAATCATGTTCACAGAAACCAAAGTTTATCCCAGAGAGAGATATTTATGTAGTAGAAATCTTGATACGAAAATAAGAAGATAAGAAGACTCTGCATTAAGAATGAATGAATTTGATCAGCCTCAGAAGTGATGAAGTGGGAACTGTCTGTGTCAGATAGATGTAACTCAGGAAACACATCAGTTATAAATAACTTAATGGACATGAATAAAAACTGTTTTAGTGACATTAGGAAGTTAGTTTATTCACCTAGAGAGGGGCAGAGTTCAGTTTAACAGGCCTCTCTTAGAGTAATATATATACTCCTGCCCTGCTTGGTCTGCTGATATTCTGAGATTTTTTGCTGTCTCCACAGTGAGGGAAGTTCACAGACATCTAAATAAAGAGAGCTGACTTTCCTGTGTGAAAGGTATTAGTCCTGTCTTGTTTGACATCATGTTTACTTTTTATTTGCCTAATACATGAAGCAAAAGTGCTGTGGTGCAGGTCTCGTTTGACAAGAAACACTTCTGTTACAGACATTTGTCTTACTTTGTTAAAGCGGTTTACCTGTCCAGCAGAAAGGTTACAGGGTCTGTAAGATCCCAAAGTATCCCCCATCATTGTTAAACCGGCTTCTAAGCTCTTGTCCTGTCTACCTCCTTTTTTAGCGCCCGTTATTTCACCAGAGTCTCCGGTATTACTTTGTTTTCTTGCTTGTGTTGGCGGTCGTGGCCAAAGGAGGATTCAGACAATTTTCTGTACTTTCTGGTTGGTTTCTACCGTCTGATATTGTCGCACGCTAACTTTGTTTGGGCTCCTGAACGACACGGGGGAGCAGCGTCTGCCTCACAACCAATCAGCACGAGGGAGCAGTGCCCACCTCAGCCTGCGGGCGGCTTTTTCTTTGCTGGATAATAGTAAAATACTCTAAGGTTACACTTGCTATTTTGAAATGTATTATTTGCCCAATATTAGGGATTTTTTGCACTATTTGTGATTTAAACACACAAACGAGCTCCTCCATCTGCAGCATATCAGTCAGCTCTTCATCCTGCCGGTCTCAAAGAGAGGTCCTGTTGTTCCAGCACTTTTTCAGGAAATGGGCGGCGCTAACCACCATTCATTTAACCTCACATCCAAAGATACTGAAATATCCCTTCATGGTCTAATTTACAAAGCAAATAGTGCTTATGATATTTACGCACAAAAACGCCCTTAAGGTTCTGTGACCAGTGTTGCATTTTATTGTGGCTGAGAGGAGCTGTAAGCATCTCCATGCTCCGCAGTTCCTCCCACACTGCAAACAGCTTTTGTCATGCCGTAGACGAGGAAGTAAACAGCCAAATACTCAACAAGTTTTAACCTCTATCTCAACAGCTCTGTTGTTGAGAGTTCCGTGTCACTAGTAGTGCATTATCAACCTCAAATCACACCCCACAATTGATGGAAATGAAGGCATGTTGTCCATTCTTGATACAGTGAATGAAACATGCACCTACTGCATGGTTCACGTTTGTGAACGTCCATCAAATGATGACATTACAATCTCAAATCACAATGATTTTGATCAGGTTAAAGAATGGAGATTTAGAGATCACACACATTACCTGCAAGTCCTTTTTTATCGACACTAGCCTGAGGCCTCCACTTTTAGAGTCAGAGAAATCCTGTCTAGCTTCAAAATTCTTCCTTGATTGCCATGGTGGATTAACACATCCCAGAGGTTGTATGTAGGTTTGTTACCAAGGTAACAACACCCGTGATTAACATAGACACATAAGCCACTGTCAACATAAGGTTTCTAAAACCCACATGAACTCATCACAGCAGGTGTGAAGTAAAGGGTTGAAAAAGTGACCAGGACTTTTAAAATCTATTATTTCAGATGAAGATTGTATTTAGTGACAAAAAGGTAAAAGATTTAGATTCAATAGTCTGCATCCTTCTCATGTTTATGATCATGTCCTGGTCTAGAGCCTGCATTCAGTATTGATTTGCATGCTTTCTCACCTGTAATGCCTGGATGACTTCTCTGTTTTTCATCTCCTGATGTGAAAACTTGTTCATATTTATCCTGTGGTACACAAAACAATCAACTTGGTTGTAGGAAAAAGTATTTTCCAGCCTCACACTGCCCCGGGGACTTCTTTTGCTGCAGAATTTAACGCAGGGAAACACACAGCAAAGCTGACATAATGTTCAACTGAGAACTACATCTCAGAAATCATAAAACAGTAGTTACACTTGCAGCCTTTAGGCAGTCTGAATATATACCCATCTATTTTTATAAGTGTTTTCAAGTGGTACAAATGTTTTATTTGAACCCTGCCACTTCTTTCCTGCAGATGATAGTAAAAGCAGGTTTTTGTTGCTGCCTCAGTATTGCCAGTACAGATTGAATTACTTCCTAGACAAACAGAGTTACTCTTAAAAAAACAATCAAACGGCCTTCTCACTGCAGTTTTTGATCTCGTTTGACTGTCTGCTTACTGCTGATGGATGCAGAAAAAATGGAAAAATACTTCAAAGCAAGTCTTTTTAACTTTCTTTCTATCTGGCTAGAGCTGGTTACATACAACATTCCCTGTGTTTACTAAGATGTAGATATCTGTGCCCTCTCCTGGCCTGTATTGGAGAGGTAATCTACTGATTTACATTGCTAGAATATCAAACTACAGGTACCCAAACTGACAACTGTCAATGCACCTTTAAATAGCAATAACCAGCTTATGAGTCTAGAGTAAGCTCCCATGGTGATCCACCCAGGGAAGATGAGATACAGAAAACTCTGACTTCAGGCTCAACAGACCGGACCCACTCTGGTTTCACTAGTTTAATACCCTCTTGGCATCCTTGCTCACTGAGTCTGCTCCACTTCTGTGTTTGTGGCTCAGATTTCAGTTTAAGGTTTCCATAACCTGCAGGAAATGCAAGCTCAGTGATTTCATTGCATCTGTCAACAGCACCAAGAGTTGTACATCTTTGCCCCCCACTTCTTGCTCTTACATTCGTGAGACTGAAGCATCTCAAACAGGTCATGACTGATTTGACCCAAGATTGTTATGAAAAATAGAAAAGTGACAGTAAAATAAACACTCTTTGTGTGCGGACTGTGTCTGAGCCGAGCCTTGAGTCTCTTGCTGGATCCCCGTTGAGTCCAAGTCACCAGATAGGAATTTGAGTTACCTGTGGCCAAGTCCAAGTTGAGTCCATTACTATCATCCATCAATCCATCCATCCCAATTTTCCCGCTTCAGATTGTTGGGGGGCTGGAGCCTATCCCAGCTGTAATTGGGTCAGGGTGCGGTACATCCCAAACAGGTCACCAGTAGAAAGAGATCCACTCGTTGATTCTGCTGCGGTGGGATCACTCGTTTTGTATCTGTCACTCCAACAACACGGGGCTGTTAGTACCAGTTTTTGTGAATGTAGGATTTGCATAAAAAGTTGCATTCACAGCTCCAAATGAATGCACGATTACTCTTTAAATGCTGTTGCACAGTTTATGGTGTGTTTAACTCTTGGTGCGTGCTCTGTAAAAATAAAGCCCACATCTTTTTGGCTCATCTGCACAAGAGTCGCACAATCCTTTAGTGAATCAGGCCCTGTGTCTTTTGGATGTTGAGCTCTACTTCCTCGTGCCTCCACAGATGTCATCCATACCAGCTGCTGTGCATATTCAGTCATCACATGACCATAACCGCTATCTACTCTGATCATAATGGAGTTCTACTGAGGATATATCTGGAAGCATGTTCTGAGATTATAATGATAAAAACAGTCAAAGTGAAACATCTGGGTGTGAGTTGTCCTGTGAGAAGCAGTTTAAGAGCTTCATCCGTGGTTGTGGGGTGTAAACAGCACTCACCATTAAATATTACAGTCTCTGCATGGATAAAGCTTTTATAGGTTGGTACTGTGTATTTGGTAAATATAGCACACATGTAATCTCAGGGTGCTTTTTCATGTACCATACTCTTTGATGTTGCAGTAAAACTGCTGTGCATTATGATTATTTTCAAGCTTAGAACTGAGTTGTTAAAATCTCCATGATCATATGTGACAGCTCGTGAGCAGCACACATGCCTTATCGGTAATAAAACATAGACACTCATGTGAAACTGCTGACTCTCAGATATGACTTGAAGCCTTTGAGAAAAGCTCCAGCCAATGTGAAAAAGAGGATACAGGATAAAAAAAAGAGAGGAGGAAGAAGCAAGAGAAACTGTTTTTGATCACAACACTAATATTCATGGGGAAGCAAGCCTTTAGTAATGTTTTAGATTTAAATGACACTCATTGTGGATGTCAGTCAGTGTCCGTTAATTGAAATAGCTTTTAATTAATTGTGATGCCATTAACACTTTTGATGTGTTTAGTTGCATTGTGGTTCCAGTAGAAGGTGAAGGTGTACCAGGTAGACAAAAAGCCTAAGTAGGCTTGTGTATTGAGAACTAACTCCAACTTAAACCCAGGTCACATAGTACTACTGTCTCCTCTTCCCTTAAACACCTGCCTCCAGAACAGAACAGAAGTTACATTATCTTCAACGTTAAAGCCTGTTGAAAGTCTGATGGTCCACTCCTCGTCCTCCTGCAGCTACAGAAAGGGTCCCCGAGATTTAATCCAAACACATTGAAGATCCACAGATTATTTCAAATCCACAAGGGCCATATAATCTTGCTCAAGTTGTCTGTGATCCGTCTTACTGTGTGATAGCAGGGTTTGGATCCTTCCTTGTTTCGCAGGTAAACAAGCTCATCATTACTGCTACTCAAAACGGAAATTTTAGTTTTTTAGCGATCCAGTTTGTTTGACTTTTAGCTCCCAAACAGCTCTTTAAGGGGCCATTTTGGCTTACAAAAGCCAGCACATAGATCAAAGTTACAAATGCAGCTCCTGCAGTGCTATTTTCACCAAGTTTTTACTATAGACTGTATATACTATGGGCATCTTTGTTCTGCCTTCCACCAGTATACAGCTTTCTCAGAAGCTCTCAGTATTTCTTGTCTTTTTCTCCACTTCCTGAAACAAACATTGCAAAGTAGAATTGTACGCATTCGGCAGGACAGTCGCTGTGATGACACTTGGCTCAAACAGTGTATCCCCTGGGTGAGCTATGTAATCTTCATATGCCAATAGGCTGTATTAAGTGTCAATAATAGAGAACATGAACCCCCTTATACTTTCTAAAAATGGAGCTGTACAGAAAAAAAACAGGACTTGGGCACAAACCAGTTTTATAGTAACTTCATGTCAACATCACAATCAGTAGGGAGAAAAATGTATATTCTGTGTAATTAATTTCTAAAGTTTGTCCACAGCTCCGTATCGATGGCTGGAGGAGGTGGGACTTATGACCTATACTGCAGCCCATCACTAGAGGGTGCTGTTCTTGGGGTGGCTTCACCCAGCGAGGGGGCAGACGGCATCCATTCTATATACAGTCTGTGGTTTCTACTTTTTATCAACAGAAGACACTTCATTGCTGTTGGTTTCATTGCAATCTGCAGTTTCATTGGGAGCTAAATGTAGGTTTTGGTCAGCAGAGAGAGTAGTTGATCCTTACTGTGCAGATTTCAGCATCTGTCACCAGGCCCATAGTTTTGGCTTCACTTATAAACAGTAGGAGTGGAAAGTGGAGACATGTCATCCATCCTTATAAACACTCTGAGATGAGACCTGTGTTCAGTATGTGGCAAAATGCAATTTCAGGAATCTAAATCAGCATCAAGACTCAAAACAAATGTATCAGCACATCTCTGAGTTAATAACACAAGAAAGCGACTTCTGCATAATCTGTTTTTATAGATAACAAACACACGGTAGTTTGTTTTCCTCTTGTTTTTAAGAAAATTGTTTACGCAACATTTGACTAAAACCTGAGCTGCTGACTGTACCAAACCCCTTTTGGAATAAAAGCCAAACACTGCAGACGTATATCAGTCTATCCATGCAGTATTTACAGCAGCACGTCTGAGGGTTGGATTTATTGCATGGCAGCAGTCAGAACGCTCTCTGTAATGAGCCTGTGTGCTGGGTAGAGCCCACAAACCTACCCTGTTGCTCATTTGGCCAGAGTGGAGAAAGTAATTATGATAAACCAAAATTACATTCATCATTTCACTAAAAGTCTGCTGATGTGTGAACAATTTAGCAGCGAGAGCTCTCTGTTAAGGGGCGAGAGATGAATTCAGTCATCACTGAGCGGTAAACAGATTTTTCACCCGCAAAACGCTGCAGAGTGGCTCATAGTTTGAGGCGGAAATGCCGTCCTGAATTACTTTTAATTTAACTGTTATTAGTTCAATGCTGAGATTTGACAATCAGGGAGCTTATAGAGGTTTCTGTGTTTCCGCGGGCAACCACACACTCACTCACACACACACACACACACGCAGCCCCTCATGCGTCTCCTTTTTTCTGTCTCCCCACCTCTTTCTCTCCACATAATGAAACAAGGCCAGCAGAGTGGTCACAGCAGATCCATGACAGTGACTCTGGTGTCATTAAGAATCAATAAAGCGACGACAGTGGGACCGGAGAGGGGAGGAGGGGTGTGAAACTATGTGTGTGTGTCGCCATTCTGTGTCTTTTCTGCCACTGTCAGCAGAAAGGGGCTTTTTATGCGTACCAATCATGTCACACACAGACATAGCCCCCTCTTCGTCTCTGACTCACACACACACTCACACTGGCAAAGACACACTCTTAGTGCTGCCCCTGAGAGTCAAGCATGACCACCTAATGGGTTATTTGTTCTCTGTTGCTCTGTGTCTGTCTCAAACACTGGAGACCTCCCTCTCACACTCACACAGATCGACTACTATCCGCTCGCACTTTGTCGCTCTCATGCTGTCAAACACAACACATGCAGTCATTCATGCAGCACTCATGCACACAACAACAACTTCAATTGATTACACAGGCGGTGTCTTGTTGTGTTTTTGTGCATAACTCCGGGATAAATGAGACGTACTGAATTTAAGATCTTAGCGTATTTAACAGAAACTTCACTCTCACCTCTGCACAGTTAATAACTTTTTATATACTTGTATTATTAATGTGCTCACAGGCTTTATTCATGGATTACAATGGCTGGTAAAAAGTAATGCAGAAATAAACAAAAGAGAAAAAGAAACGGCTACTTTAGTCAAAATTGAGCGTGCGCTATAAAGACTATGTACCTGCAGCTGATCCAGCTTTAAAGTGCTTAATTCTGTCTCTCAATATCATTTGACGCCGACCTGCAGTCCAGACTCTTTGAAGAAACTCTAATGAACCACAAGGCGGCGTCCTGATCACACTCCACCCCCCACTTAAAAGCCCGAGCTTCTCATGTTTCTGCTTCAGAGGAGGACTGTAAAAGCATTGTCTTTTGATGAAAACAACAACAAAAAAGCCATTTAACACAATTTTGCAGAGTTGCAAGCCGCTGCAGCTATTGTTTCTATCAATGGCAATACAGCGTGAGAAGGAGGGGGACATCTCTTTACCCCTGGATATGAGATCATGACGGCTTTTCCCCTTTGCAACATGATCAATTACATTAAAGGAAAATGCGCAGGATCTTTTCAGAAGCAGAGGAGCCAACCAGTGTAAAGAGGAAATCTTACGGTGGTAGCAACAACAGTTTAGGGCCTGTTTTACACCGAAAACAACATTCACGTTGAAAGATGACTTAAAGCTGCAGTGGAGGATTTCTGTTTGTCTGGAAAAGTGGAGCCTCAGATCCTCAGATCTAGATCTGTTTTCTGAATCTCAAAAAACAATTCACTTAGTATGAATATTTGCTGTGGAAAATGTTAAAAAGGATGCTGTAAATCATCTGGTTTGTCACCTGGTGCTAATTAATGAAACAAGAAGGATAATTACTGTGATTTTATTATTCTCAATAGAATTGAACCTGTTATTACACCACCCAACCACTGGGTAACGGGGGTGCTGTTGCATCTTAAACACTAGTTGCCACCCAACACTGAGAAAAGAAGAAGAAAACCAAGAACAGTATAAATTAAGTGTTATTGTCAGGTCTCTGTATTTCGAGTTGAATATCTTATGGTGACTTTTTACTTTCTACCTGCTACAGAGTAACGACCAGGACAATTCTTGGGTTTCTGTAAAAATGACAGGGTGGTTTTGGACACTGCAGGATATTTGAAATGTGGACCAACAACAAGAAGGGCCAAGAACGAGAAACAAGCACTTTCCTTTAAGTCCTCTTACTCTGATGACATATGCTGGGTTCCAATTGTCCTGGCAAGTCTGATTTTTCAAGTTCCCACTTTTAAATTCATCCGGAACACCCCTGTGAAATTGGACAAACCCAACTTGACCACAAATTCAAAATCCAAGATGGCAGCGCCGTTAACTGTAAACATTAACAGTGAAAGCTCTCATAATGTGTAATTTATTAGCGATTCTGTTTTATTTTTGTGAAATTAAGTAAGTGGTTTATGTAGTACTGTCTAATGTCTGTGGACATGGTACTATAGGGTTTGTGTAAAATACTGTGGTACTTGTCGTTTTTAACTGGTACAGCTAACAACAGCTAACAACAGCTAACGATGGCTTAACGCTACAACAGTAGGCCTTCATTTTGGTTTTCCCACTAATTACCGAAAGACAGTCAACCCGGGTGTGACGCCATTCCAAGTTCCAACTTCCGAGGTAACTGGAATGCAGCAATAGTTATGATGGACATTTTCAGGGTATCAAGGTGTAGGGTATATGAAGTGTTGTAGGAGAGCCATCCTATAGTGTTAGGCCATAGGCTGCTGGCATACAAAAATAGAGATAACCAACATATGGACACAGCCATAGCAACAAACACTTACTGTACTTAATGGGACTTCCCTCTGGTGCTACAACATTCAGTAATCTTCTGCCCTTTGTTCTGAAGTTATTTCAGTCTGCGCAGTTTTCATTCACTAAATAGAAGTGAGCTGAGAAAAGCAACTTTTCTAAAGTTAATGGCTCAGCAACACCTCCCTGCAGCAGAGGCCATCATCATCTTGACTTTCTCAGAGCCAGAAGTGATTGTACAGAGAGAGTAGCAGAATGTGTAAAGGGGTTGGCAGACTCTCAGACTGGAGAATTTTACAGTATTTACCCACACGATCTACTCTTTCTAAAAGTCCATGTTTGGCTGATGACATTCAGTTGTAAATATGTCTGTTAAATTGTGCAGCTCTGTGCAGTTTGCTCTTGTTTTGTGTCTGATTAGAAAGAGAGAGGTACAAACTCACACTCTGCATTTTCACAGCTTTAATCAGTCATTAAGGTGATGAAGTGGATGGAGATAAAACATCATCAGCATACTATAAATACAGCTCATGACAGACAGATAAGAATTTTACTGTTTACAACAAAGCTTCTTCATTGGATCTAGCCAGTAGAAGCAGCATTTTTGGAGCTTGTGGTGCATTCTGTACTCTGTATAAATTAGGTGATACCCCTTGTCTCTTTTGTGCAGGTGTAGTTTTCGCAAAATCTGTGCAATTCTTTCATAGACTGGGCCTTTTGTTGTCAGCTATAGGCAAGCCTACACTGTAAGAAATTCAGATTCTTAATGGATGTTGAAAATGTGAGAGACCCCACTCGATAAAAAATAAAAAAAAAAAACTCTTCTTTTCTCACCCATGGAGTGCAACAATACTGCCAACACAGCACACCATAGCAAAATGGTTGTCAAGCTAAATATTACAACACCTGGTTATCCACTGTGGTATCAATTTTTGGTCAACTCCTCTCTATCAGCTGGATTGTGGTATTTTTAGTGGACATGTTGTACAAACACTTGTGTTGTTTCCATGAATCAAGAAGCTAGTCCTCCATTACTCATGTCCATGTAACTTCAAGCTTTGTGTTGGCTATTGTCACCATGGTTACGTTAGTTGTGCTTCTTTCTTCGGTCACTTTGCTTCCTGATTGACAAGTGTTTTGTTACACCTGACATTTTTGACATGACATATTTACCATAAATTATATATTTGGTTTTCAATAGTCATCAGAGTCAGAATTTTGCCAGAAGACGTCATTTAAATATGTAAATGACAAATTGAGCAAAACTGGTTGGCCACAGGGGGGCGCCAAAATGGACCAAAACCTTGATTTCCTCACAGGAGCTTTAAACAAAATGGAGTCAAATGAAAGGACAGCTGAATTTTCACTGTGTAGCCATACTGACCAATGCACTGTGGTATTGATCTGCTGGTTTTGACCATGTATTTTACCCTTATGGGGTCCATAGTTTCACAAGTGGGCATTAAACCGTTTATCTTGTAATTGGGACCAGAAACTCTTGAGGAAAATGTTTGCTGAGGTTATCAATCCAGTGTGAATATGAGCAACTTTCCCCTAGAGTTCAATGATTAGACTTATTTATGCAATCTACAGGATTGCAATTCAAAGTAATACATGTTAAATGCAATGTTCACTTTGTAGAACTGGAGGCAAAAACCATCTCTGTAAGATTTGGTGTCAAAGATTTGTCTGTGGCAAACATGTCGGGCTTTGAGTGTGTTCTGTGTCGGGCAACTGGACGGCTCTTCACATGTTGAGTATTGATGCTGCAGCTCTATGCAGATAAAAGAAACAGTTCACAGTAAAATGGTCAAACTTGCTTGGTGTGTGTCATTTCTCTACAAATAAAGAGAAAAACAACAACATTTGTTAGGGACTTGATTTTGAAACAAAAAGAAGACAATGACTGAGAATCATCTTATTTTTCCAAAATGTCAGCTGCACTTTGGATAGTATCATCTTACCTGAAGTAATGGTTTGTGTCACTCCAGCTGAATGGTCACGAACCTTAATATTCATGTATGCAAACTCAGTCCAGTAGAGAAGGCTAGTCTTGGCTATATCTCTCCTCCCTCCTAGCTGTGTGTGTCTTTACTGGACACAGGGGCCCATCATGATGAGGGAGATTAATCCGGATGTTAAAGTGATACAGTGGCTGTAGTGCTCGGACATCAGGGGGGCTGTCAGGGGCTGCTTTTGGGGATTTGTCTCTATGTACTTTACATCCACTGAACAGACATCTCCCTTTATGGCCCAGCCATATGCTAGCGCGTTAGCCTGAGTTAGCAGAAGCTCCACCTCGCATTAATCCAAGGTGTATACTGAATGCATTAGCCTGAGTTTGCATTAAGGTAACAACCACTGGAAGACCGTTGTGCATGCTAATAAACAAGCACAAAAGATGCCTCATGCACGCACGCACACACACATAAACATGCGCACACACTCACTTATTCTACCACCTGCCTATTAGTCTTGCATTGTTTCCCTCCACCACTGACACAAGCTGAAAATGCTAGCTTAGATTATTCTCAGCTCAGCAGTTTTAGCACTCCTGGAAGTAGTGTGGAAAGCAATGAAGGTGTTTGTGTGTGTCTGTGGACTGAACATCTTCTTCCAAAGCTCAGTACTTTTCTACAAGGTACTAGTGGAACTAGAAGAGGTCAGGTTACTGCATCTGGACTTTCTTTTCACACAAAAAAAAAAAAAAGTTTGGGAAAAGTTAGAGAGAGTTTCAGCCTTTTGAGTCCAGCCGAAATCAATGCTGCTGCTGGTTGAAGTTTCAGTGAACTCCTGCCTCAGCACAATGGAGTCACAGAAATGAAATACGCTTAAAAACCACAGAAATATCAGATTAATGGTACACTACACACCTGAAAGCACAGATCCTTTATCTTCACGTTTTTCCATAAGCTTGTGTCCAAAATTATGTTGCACTACATGTACCTCAGTGTGTGTTTCATGTCATACACACCCCTCTTTCAGTACAATTTGTATCTGTAGCTCAACTGCATCCTAATTTGTGATACAGACATGATGGGCTTTGTTTAAAAGATGTGTACCTGATGTCTCAAGTGCATAGCCCGAGTGCATTGAGACCATACCCCACCCTCTTCTTTCTTGTTAAAACCCACATAATATGTACAGCGTTAAGCCCAAGGCACATGCGGTTGTGTTTATTTCTTAATCTCTGTTGTGTTTTGGATGGAAGATGAATCAAACCAATTGCACTGTCATCTCCAATCTTCTTTAAAAGCCAGGTGTGCCTGCGTCAGCTGTTTTTATGGCAGATTTAGCCTTTTTGTTTATAAAGGAGGCTCACGATCACTCGAGAATGTGGTACAATGATTTCCATTAGATCCATTTGAACAAATGCATCAATTTATGTCTGAGTAATAGAAGCACTGTAGCATCCCAGCATGTTGCTTAAACAGCGACAGAGGACAGATATGTTCAGTCTCACCTTCTTTGTTTTATTTTATCCTCTTTGACTTTTTTTACTGTCTTTTTGCAACCTCTGTTTAACCTTTAAATCTTGGCGTCTGCTCTTCGAAAGTGTTTTTCGATTAGCAGTAGCAGAGGGTCACATCTGAAACACATTTGACATAAGATAATCAGGAAGGTTTGGGACCAGATCCCCCAACCCTGATACCTGTAAGGTATGTCAAGACTGATGCTGCGTTCCAGCTACTTTGGAAGTCGGAGCGGGGAATGATGCTACATCCGAGTTGACGGCATTCCAGTAAACAAATTAGAGAACCAAGATGGACGCCTTCTGTTAGCCATTGTTAGCTGTTGTTAACAATTGTCAGCTGTTGTTGGTTGTTACTTAATTCCACAAAAACAAAACAAAAAATGCCAATAAATAATTCATTACAAGAGCTTTCACTGTTACTTTTAACTGTTGATGCACTACGCTGCCATCTTATATGATGACGTCGTCAAGTTGGGGTTGGTGAGGATCGTCTGACTTGCCGAGTCAGAAATCTGACCTCGGGGGGTCCTTCCAGTTGAAAGTTCCAACTCGGAGCTCGGAAATCCTGACTTCCAAGTACAACTTGAACACACCATGAGTTCACAGCACCCACTTTGCCCAGGAGGTGATCTATGATACTGATTTAAAACTTCAAAGAAAAGATAAAAGTTTTAATATTTAGGACAGAAGTCGCTGAGGATCGGTAAAGTCTCTGGAGCAGTTAAGAACAACGGAATGAATGACTTGGAAAATGCTCTGGTAGATGTTTTATTCTTCAAGATCGCTGATTCGCTTGTTTAGCTGTCAATCAAAAAAGGATTTCGCCTCAGACAGCTCATCCAATCATGGATGCAGAAGCTTGGAGTCCGGGAGAAAGTCGGGACCGCCCTCTCGCCATAGAACTCCAGTGAAGCTGGGCTTCCGATGGGCGGGACAAAGCCCAGCATTTATCCAATGAGTGTCTAGTTTCGCTGCTGGAACAACCCACTTTTAGCTTCCACATTGAAGTCAGCAGAAGCCCAGCGTCCGGCTGTTTAAAGCGCTAAGGCGCTGCGAGGATGAATGAGAACGAAGTTATGCCGGTAACCTGTAATTATCAGCTTTTTATCACAGTGTCTGAACAAAAGATGAAGGCTTTCTAGTGCGTATTTAGTTAATGAAATGTACACACAGCCGTACGTATTTCACCACTTTTTCTTTTTTTTGGGGGGTGACATTTTAAGGGAAGCCGAGCTTCCCTTGCAGTCTTAGAGCAATCGCCACTGACTGGCCTCAGTTGGAGTCAGGATTAGCCCAGGAGTGAACTGATACTGAAAAGGCTGCTGAGAAAGGTTGTTTGGGTAAACTCACTTAAACTGCTGTCTCGCTTCCTCTGTTGACTTAGTTTCTCTGGATGAGGAATGTGCCTTTGCCCCAAATGAGAGTCCAAGTTTTTCTAGGACTCATTGATGGCTGAGGGTAAAATCGATTGTGAGTGGATTGGTGGTGCATCAGCAGTGATGTGGACATTGTACCTAATGGTTGTGGTGAGGAGAAAGCTGAGCCTGAAGTCAAAACTTTCCATACTGCGTTTTAACCCTCAACTATCGTGAGGAGCAACAGGTTGTGACGAAAAAAAAAAACGAGGTTGTGGATACAAGGGGCTGTAATGACATGGAGAGCTTAGAGTAGAACCACTGCTCTTTCACATTGAAAAGAGTCGGCTGAGGTGGGTGGGGCATTTGATAAAAAAGCCTCCTGGACGCCTCCTTTTAGTAGAGTTTCAGGCACATTCAGCTGGGAGGAGACCTCAGGGTAGACCCAGAGCTTGTTGGAGGGAGTATATATCCAGCCTGGCCTCAGTTGGAGTCAGGATTAGCCAGAGGAACTGGAAAAGGCTGCTGAGAAAGGTTGTTTGGGTAAACTCACTTAAACTGCTGTCTCCTCCCGAGTTCGGGGAAGAAAATAGATTTCACTGAACTTTGTGTAAAGTAACAGAGAACTAAAAATGGCTAAATCAGAAGAGCTGTAGAGAGCACTGGGGGTTTGTTTTCTTTAGTCGGCCACCTTACTAATAGAAAATGTAACTCTGCTGAAGTTAGTAATCACAACATTGTGAACGTGGAAGCACTAAAGACTTAAAGAAAGACTGTTATAACAAATGCTCACTGTAAAACCTGTGCAGGTAACATTTGTCGCTCCGGTGCTCCTGACTTTTCAAATTTGGGAGCACCAAATCTACCAAAATTTTCTCCCCTGTGGGACTAAATAAGGATCTTATCTTATCTTATCTTATCTTAAATCAAAAGCCAAGAAAAAGACCTAGCCTGTCCATCTTTACAGAAATACAGCAGTTTTTCCAACAACAAAACAACATCTTACTTTTTCTGAAGCGGTTTAGTTAAGCTGTTTCTCATCTGGTAACATTGCACCTTACTTTGGCTTTGACACATTTGCCTCCCTAGTTTCCTGTCTGTCCCTAGCAGGGAGCGGGCACTGGCCTCCAGGGAGTACCTGAGGTGTGTTGTTAGTAATTCCCACAGAATCCACATCTGGCCTTGGTTGTTGTTCCTTTTGACCAGGAGCAGGTGGCATAACCGGAGATAGCACTGCTGAGACAGAACAGAAAATGAACAAACACTATTAGTGAGATGGAGAGCGAGCAGCGCTGTGTTTCATGAAGCCAAGAGGCTGGGTTGCTGTCATTGTTCGCTGCAGCACTAACCCGTGAAATAGAGTTCACCTGCCCAGAGATGGCAGCTTACCGGTTGTCCGTCGGACACAGAGGGATTCAGATGTTTACAAAGAGAGATGTAGTCAAATTCAATAGAGATCCACGGATATTTCCACACATACACACACACACATATCTTCACTACAGGAAAATGCAGCACATGCTTTGTTGCACATACCCTCAGTGGGACTCATTACATTATCGCATTACACACTTTTGTCTCCCCCCCTTTCACCCCCGCCTGTTCTCTTGCTTCCTCTCTTTTCCATTTCAGGTGTTTACAGCACATGTGATCCCTGAATTATTCCAGGGGTTAATTGTGTCTGACGCCTACAACTTCACCCTCCCTCCTCATCTTGCTCTATCTTCTCATACCTACCCCCCCCTCTTTCTTTTTTTTTCCTCCATTTCACTTTCAATTACCAAACTGCCACCACCAGGCATGTAGAAGGTGGAATAAAACACATGCAACCCAGGAAACACACACAGGGCCTTGCGTATGACGCGAGAGAGGCTTCATCCATTTATGCATGCCTCATTTAAGTGTTCCTATTGTATGCATCCCCTAGGAGAATGTATGCAGATGGACTGGTGGTGGTGGTAGAGGCATAGAGTTCCATTATGCACGCATGTACACACACACATAGACCTTTACACACACACACACACACACACACCATAAGCACGAATGCATATGTGGCTGATGTTTTGCTGAGGTTGGGGTCTTCTTCTCGTGCAGAGAGACATAAAGATCAGTGGCCATAACACACAGCCAAGCATACTGCAGTATATGGCTACAATCAAGCTTTTATGTGGACCTGGCACAATAAACGAGGGCAAGAATTGAAACGGCCATTCTGCATACTGTGGGTCTTCAAAAAGTAAGGACAGTCAACCATAAAGATGGAGTTATGTGGGACTGTGAAAATCAGCCACAGGAATACATGCCTAAAGAGAGATGATCCAGTGTACACCAGCTTCTCCCGTCCTAAAACAGGTTTCCCAGATGATTAAATGAACAAGTGTTTCTGTCTGTTTTTACCTCTCAAGATGCCATCACATTTACTAAAGACGTCTAAGGTACAGGATCTATTCAGCTGCAGCACATCTGTGTGCTTACAGGCATTTTGGCACAATCTAAAACAGAATAATGCTCTTTAACCACAAGAAGGCTATGAGCAAAAAGAAACCCAAAACAGTTATGGTTCAACAAAAACAGGGATTGTTGTCATGTATAGGTTTTGTTTAAGTCCTGGTTTTCAGGAATAGTGGCTTGACTTGGACTCAAGGCTGACTCGGACTTGTACCCGGACTTGAGCATTGTCTGCATTAGGACAATAGACTGTATGTAGAACGGATGCCGTATGCCTCCTCGCTGGGTGAAGCCACCGCGAGAGCAGCACCCTCTGGTGACGGGCTTTTGTATAGGTCATATATCCCGCCTCCTCCAGCAATCCCTATGGAGCTCTGGACAAACTGTGGAACTGCTTGCGATAATGACATGTAGTTATTGTAAGACTGGTTTGTACTCAAGTCCTTTTTTTCTGTGCAGCTCCATTTAAAAAAGTTATTAGGGGTTCATGTTTTCTATGATTGACACTTGATACAGCCTTAGGGCGTACGAAGATTGAGTAGCTCACCCGGGGGATACGCTATTTGAGCCAAGCGTCATCACAGCGACTCTCGGCAACTCTCCCGCCAAATGCGCACAATGCTACTGCGCAATGTTGGTTTCAGGAAGTGGAGAAAAAAACCCGGAAATAGCGAGAGCTTTTTTGCTTCAAATCTGTATACTGGTGGAAGGTGGAACCAAGTTGTCCATAGTTTATACAGTCTATGATTAGGAACAGCTACAGCTACAGCAACAGCGAAGGCTTGAGAAGGTGATTCAACTAGAATACTGTTCTTGTCTCTGTTTACAAGTTCCTTTCAGGAATCACATTACTGATAAAACATGTCAGCCTCCACCAAGATAGGTGGCGACGTGCCCCTTCTTTTCAGCTTGTTTCAGCTGGTTTGTCCCTCCAACTCAGAAGACGCAAAGCTTAACTCAGATTTGAGGTTCAGTAAGTCATCTAGAACAATCTAGAGGGGAGTTTGTCCCCAGGTTGCAGCTAGACTGTAGCCCTCCTCTTTGTTTAAGGGTGTTTACCCAAATGTGGGCGTGACTCCAGAGTCCACACCTGAAGCGAGTGGAAGTTAATACTAATGATGATAATAATCCATCAGGTTTTTATAGCGCTTTATCAGCGACCCTCAAAGCACTTTACATTGGAAACATCATTCATTCGCTCACGCAGTCACATACAGACTAGGGATCGCGAGGAATCAAACCACCAGCCTTCCAGTTATTGGACAACCGCTCTACCTACTGAGCTACTGCCGGACCAAGTTACAAAGGACCTCTATAAAAAAGTCCCTTCCTCTGGTAGCGCTTAAGCTAACAGAGAGATAAAGTCTTGTTTGACCTGTCCAGCACTCGTACGCCCAGCCTAGTTCACTCTTTTTATCATCATGTTACTAGATTTTCCTCCTGCTGGACAGTGTGGGTAGTTTCTCTGAGCATGTAACATGGCTACGCATTGGTCCAAAACAGCTCAGGTTTATGAGTTATACACTATTTATCCTGAAACACACTGAGTTGGTGCAGGTACTAACGGTGAATAAGAGCAGCCTGACGCTGCCAGCTGGGTGGAATCTTTAACACCCTCACCTTTTACAACCTCTCTGTGGAGAAGTACAATGACATCCCAAGGTTCTTTGGGACCTTGTCCCATCAATTGTCACTTAAGTAAGGGACAAGCCCCTGATCCCTCATTGCGGCCCTGCAGCTGAGCCTCATTTGCCATCTGGTAAACCACATGGATATACCTAGATCAGCAAGAAGAGTCATTTACACCATGGCGGGATGAGTAGCATGCGTAAATTGGTGAAATCCAGTCAGGATCTGTTGTAGACATCTTCTAGCAAATGAAATGTAATCAAGGACTGATTAAATTATGCAGAATGATCCAAAAAGTACACAGCAGCATCATGGTGTCTGCAAAATGTTCTTGGAGGAAGAAAAAAAAAGGAATTCTCATCAGTAGCCGGCATCCCCCAGCAGTGTGTACACATCAGAAAATAAAAAGGCCCATTACTCCAGGCGAAGAAGCTCCCAATTAAACAAGATGAAATCTACAGGATTACTGCTGGTGAGGAAGCTGGGCCTCCACCATTAACAGCTGACATCCCCTCAGATCACATCTCATCATCACCATAAAAGCCCAGCTTCATGTCTCCCCTACTGCCATCCACAAGTACCCACCTATCAAGAACTTCCACAGTGTTTTTCCCTCCAAACCACAAAACAAACTGTAACTCCTCTGCCACTGTATCAGCAATCAATCCCTGAATGAACAGAAAAGGCCTTTCTTCAGTCATGCCAGAGCAGGAATGATCTCAGGGATGACATGATAGATTTTTTATGATGTGGCTTTACACCCCTGTCACTTTTTATGGCTTCCTGCATTTTCTAAAATCAACACAAACTGAAAGTAACACACCGGGCCCATTGTGATTATTTATGCATGCTTTTGTTGTTTGTGGCATGGTGTGTTTGTAGCAGTGTTTGTTTTTTCGTGTTGTCTCAGATTTTGTAGGCTTTACAGTGAGTCGTTTGTCATTTTTACGCCCTTCACATCTGCAATCTCTCTCCACTTTGCTCAGTTTTTATTGGGCTTTCCACTCCTATATACATAAAGTATACACTATCAACTGTACCTCCTCCTGATACTGATGTTTATGCTTGCTTCCTTTTTTTTTCTATTGACATACAGTCCCGTATTTTGATTTCAACCCCAGTGTGATACCTTATTTTTCCTCCTCTTGATCTCAGCCATGATATCCTTAGACCTTTTCATCTTTCCTCCATTCTTTCCTCTCACCTTCGTATGTCCGTTTCTACCTCACGAGTGCTTCTTCCTCAGCCGCTCTGTTTAACTGTCTGTCTCCTCTGCGTGCTGGCATTTGGGAGCTCTCATTTACCTGTGTTACATGTGGTTTAGTAAAGGTGGTGAGATTGTAGCTATTCATCTCGCCACACCAGGAGAGTTTGCAGGGCTGTGGTTCACAAACACCTGCTGGGAGAACTGCTGCAAATAATTGGTCGGATGAAAGCGAGAAAGGGAGGGATTTTTGAGTTCAATTTGAGGGGTTAAAAAATGGGATTGTGGGATTTACACAAGAGTGGATCAGACAATCAGGATGTCAAAGTGTAACTAGACTTTCTTCTTCATGCCTTCTCTCTGGATTTACTGACGTAGATATAAATGTTGTTTCTTTGAGGCCGTTATTGTTCATTTTTGCAGAGAGCTACATGAGGATCACTGTAAAATTTGGTATGCTACCTTTCTACAAGACTTAAGATGCATGAATCCAACCTGAAACAGGCCTGAGGTGTGTCTAAAAAGTCTCATCTGTTTACATGTGTGCCAGTATGAAAATCACTTCTTGTAGTCCAGTCTGAGGGGATTGGTTACATTACTGTTGGTAAGCAAATGATAATGTTAACTACTAAAGAGACTCGATTAGCCAGTGCAGCTGGATGCAGGATGGTTTTTTTTTTTGTTGTTGTTGTTGTTGTTTTTTTTCCCCAATTCTGATCAATACAATAATTGAGATTCAACTTTATTTTTCATTTTCTCTGTTTGTATTTATGAATAAAACAAATAAAGAAGTGATACTGTTCTCCGAGCCCACAGCAGTTCAACAGAAATTCACTTAAATGTATCAACATCTGGAATAACCTCCCTTAAACACAAATCAACAACTCAGTTTTATATGAGTTACAAGTGTATTTGAAATTTAGGACACCTGCAATAGTTCCTTTTGCAGCAGAATCAATGAGCAAATCTCCATATTTAGAGATGTGTGGTGTACATTTATCAGCCAAAATCTAATGGTTATGAAAGAATTGTGTTTTCTACACATCCAAGTGATCCCACACTGTCAATCTAGGTTCATAAGGTGAATAGTTTGGGCTAAAAAGAACCACATTTGTCGTTACAAATAATATGTAAAGCTCTTGTGAAGAGTTTTTTTGGCTTAAATAAATCTAAAAAAAAAAAAAAAAAACACTGTTTTATTTCATTACATTACAAAATATTCAGAATAAATTGTACATTTCACGATTCAAATGATTTTTTGCATCAGAGGACACAACCTGAGCACATAAAGTTACTAGGTATACTGTGTTTGGATAGGGTGTGTGAGCATGGGCACATTTGCATAGACACAGTATAGGCAGGAGACTAGATATGGACACATAAACCACTCTTTTACAGTATAATACTTTTCTCTATTATAATTTTTTGTATTTTTGATAAACACTCTGTATTTTTGCACCATGGGCTGGAGTGAAACATCTTCTTCAAATTCCTGTGTATGAACTCAAATCTGGCAGAAATTGAAAATCAAACATCTTGAATCTTTGGTACGTGAAAACTTTTTTGTCCAGAGGGGGCTCCAAAATGAACAGAAACTTGAACACTCAGAGCTGGAGTCTCAACTCGGACTTAAAATACAACACTGAACCTGACTTTAACACTTTAATAAATGATGTAGGAGAGGTTCTGCGGATCGAGCCTCTGAAAGTGACTACAGCTCAAACTGACAAAATATAATCAGACATCATCTACATTGCGCACACTGCAATTAAATCTGTTTCCTCAAGTATATGAAGTTTGTTACAGTGTTCGCAGCTCTTGTTATCCAAATACATGCCAAGTCGTAATGTGTTCAAATAGCCATTAAGCTGAACTTGTAACTTCCTTGATGAGATGAGATGTCCTTTTTTTTATCTGCAGAGATTTCACAAACACGTTCAGAGTCTCTGAGGGAAAACATTTATGATGATATCCTGTTTTATACCCACATAACTGGATTATATCAATTTACCCCATCACCGATTGACTGAGTCCTCTCAGTGAGGCACTTGTTGGTAAATAGTCAGAGACAGCATGGTATCCGTCATGTTAGACACCAACACTCTGGCTTATTAGAAGTGGCCAGTTTAATTTTTAATAACCTGTCTGATATGGAAACACACTCACTATAAATGATGCTGAGAAGAGGAGGTGATTATTTTTACTCCTTGTTCCACTTTCCTGAAAAGCAGAATCAATTTCCTCTCTGGTTTCTATCTCTCTCTCTCTTTCTCTTTTACTCTCATAAGGATTTTCTTTTTCCTAGTTGCTTTGTTTTGCCTCTATTTTTCTGCACAATACTTTAATTTTTTGTCTCTGCGACTTCTAAATCTTTTGTCCTCATTTCTCCCCTTTGTCTAGCCTCCTTCCTTTTTCTCATTACCCTCCAACCATCTCCTATGCTCACCCTTCTCTTCCCTTTCCATACATTTGTCAGCCACAGTGCTCCGTCCTCCTCCAAAACTGTCCCATTTTTGAACACTTCTGCTAGGGTCTCATTTTGCTGTCTCCATTCTGCTGTCTCCCTCCTTCCGTCCCTCCCTCCTTCCTTCCTTCAGTCTCCCCCTTGATCTCTTCTTCTCTGGCACGGCGTGATGGGACACAGGAGGCTGCTGTAATTTGATTGGAGGTATTAAAGTTGATTTGATTAAGCGTGGGCCAAATTACTGGCTGCTTAATGGAATCAGGCCCAGTCACCTGCCAAGGGCCCCTAGTCGAGGCGCTCAGGCCTGACACACACACACACACACACACACAGGCAGTGTGTTATGCACATACATATAAAATAACCCCTTTTCTCAGCTGATTAAATGCTGCTGCATGAGTATTAGTTGATCACACGGAGCAGTAATACTGCATAAGTTAAGGGTCCTGACATCTCATCCCTGCAGTCAGTTGTATGTGACATCATTTTCAGTCACAATGACTCCTTGTTTCCCAACTCAATAGCTCCTAAAACTGTTATTTATCCCCCTCTATTCATTAGAGACAGCAGCAGCTACAACAGGCGAGGGGGGGCTTTTAATTACCCCGATGACAGATGGAGGTTTTTGCCGAGTGCAGACACAGTAACCAGCGTTAGAACACTACGTCCACCTGTATGTTTCTTCTACAAATCAGATTTTAGCCAGACATCACAACAGATTTGGAGCTGCTTTTGCAGCCTGCAGCCATGGCCTTTTAGTTAGGAGTGAAAGCAACAGTCCACATGTCAACAGTTTGGGTCTAAAAGAGGTGTTGTGTAACTCAGTGTGTTTGCGTGCACAGTGAAATCAAGCTATGGTCATAAGTAAGCGACTGATCAGACCGTAGGACTTAGGTG
Organism: Xyrichtys novacula; assembly: GCA_962446985.1. Classification (NCBI taxonomy): domain Eukaryota; kingdom Metazoa; phylum Chordata; class Actinopteri; order Labriformes; family Labridae; genus Xyrichtys; species Xyrichtys novacula. The sequence continues at coordinate 13,090,018 of OY660882.1, read as the reverse complement.
TTCTCTGGTTCTCTGGTGAAGACACAGCTGTTGTAGGTGTAGCTCCTATCCCAAACTTTATTAGCTGACTTTCGGTGCTCAGAGATTTGTGTGCATTCACATGAGAGTACCATGAGGGGATGAATGTGAGGCAGTGAAACTGTCTTCCCTCCTCTCCAGCAGCATTATTTCAGTGTTCGTGTGTGTTCCTGCATTAAGGAGGATGAATGAATCTGCTGTGGACATTTAGTCTATATTTGTTAAATTATGTGTTCATATGTCTGCGATTGCTCTGCGTCGGGTAGAAGATGAAAAGTAGATTAAACATTGCGCTGACAGCTAATTATCTGTTTGTTATTGTTTGCTGAATGAACTCCATCATTATTGTGAGCGGATAAACTGCTGTTTCACACGCTGCTCTCTTTTCTCTGTTTTCCGTCCGCACCTTTTTCATCTTTCTTTTTTCTTTCTTCTCTTTGTCCACATTCAAACTTTTTCACAAGTTTTTTTTATTTTACCCTCATTCTTCTGATCTCCTCTCAAGTCATCTCTTTTTTATCTCAGCCTTTACATTCCTCCACTTCCAGTTTTCTTAAGTTTTAGCCAAACTTTTCTTTCTTTCTTTTTACCTAGTTTCTCCTTACTTTAAGTCTTTAATTCTTTTTTTTACGTTAATTTCACGTTTTTCTTTCTATTTCTTTTAAACTTTCTTTGCTCTTTTCCTGTTTATTTCTTTCTTTTCCTTTTCCATCTTTTTCCCCACCTCTTCATTTCAATGTATTCTTGTTTCTTGCTTTATCTGTGATTTATCCTTTTATTTTTCCATCTTTGTCTTTTTTTTCTCAAATTTTTCTGTCTCTTTGATGATCTCTTATTTCCTTACTTATTTATAATCACATCTTTCTGTTTCCTTCTTTTTTATATTTCTTTTTATTTATTTTTTTAATTTTCCTTTATCATTGTTTCTGTTTACTCTTCTTTCTTAAAGTACTTTATCCTTGTTTATTGTTTTTTTCTTTTTCTATCCTGTATTTTCTTTGTTTTTTATCTCTCTAATTTCACTTTCTATTTTTCACTTTCTATTTCTTTCTTTCTTTCTTTCTTTCTTTCTTTCTTTCTTTCTTTTTTCTTTCTTTCTTTCTCATAATTTTAATCCTTCATTTTTCTTTTAAACCACTTGCTTTGTTCACTTTCATTTTTTGCCCTTTTCCATCATATTGTTGCTGTGAATCAGTCAATCCCCCCTTTAACAAAAATTTTGAGTTATATTAAGATATTAAGTTAAGACTAGGACCCCGTTGGGGCACTGGCGGGCCCGAGCTGTGTCGCGTCCCCCCCCCCAACGCGCTGCCTCCCCGTCCCATTTGTGTCCTCTGGCCATCGCCCTCTCTGGTAACGACCATCACTGCAAAGACCCTTTTCCTTCATCGGCGTTTGCTGTTCTTCTTGCCAGTGCGTGTTGCTTTCACTTACACTTGCCACAGCCAGCCTCTTGAGTGCCTAGCCTATTGGATATCACTGTCACCTACTCAGGACAGTCATTACCTTTCTATTAATACTTTGTTTTTTAATTTCACATTAATTTCCATATTGTATAAACAACTGGAAAAAACTTGAGCCCCTGCCCCTGTATAATCATGTGCATGTCTCTGTTCTAGCTCCAAGGTGAATCTTCACTGCTCATGTTCTCCTCAGAAGCAGTCACCTCACTCCCCTCAGGTTACTGTACACATGCACCAACTGCCTGCTTCAGGTTTGGATGGAGCTTCATGGTTGTCTTTTGGAGAAATGACCAGTCAAGTTGTGTTTGAAATTTGATTTTTTTCAGGGGCAAAAGGAGCCTCTGCATTCTAGTCAAATATGTAAATAGCATGTTTTTGCAGGTGCTAAAAACCAGACTCTGAGTGTGTGTGTGTGCGTGTGTGTGTGTGTCTGTGTGTGTGTGTGTGTGTGTGTGTGTGTGTGTGCGTTCAAGTCACATGACATATTTAACCGGATGTAGCTGCAAGACGGAGCCTCGTTGACTCTCCGTTTCAACTTATCTCAAAAGTGAGGACCTCAACCTATATACCAGTTTTTAAATTGTGTTGATAGGCCAAATAAAACCAGAGTTATGATAAATTATGTCCGCGATACTTTTTTTCTGCTTATTTTGATCACGTTCGGCGCTCGATCGCGCTGTATGAGACAGGAAAACATAGCATGCAGACATTAGCGACAGGTCTTACAGGCGGAAAAGGCTTGCCAAAAGAAAAAAAAAACACACCACAACATCTCTCCTATTGGTGGAAAACTTCACCACAACAACCAATCCAAAATTATATGGTGACTGATTGACAAGGGGCGGGCGCTTACGTTCTTCCTGCAATATGAGAAGGGAGGGAGGGACTCTCAGCAGGGATGCAGTCTGGGACACGTAGTTGCAAACCTAGCGACTTTGTTGTTAGATTCAATGACTTTTCAGACCCCCTAACGACTCTTTTTTTTTAGAAAGAAAGGGACTTTTATCGACTTCTTCTGGAGTTTAGAGACTCTGACATGAAGCAGGCTTTCCTTACTGAGGAGTTAGCAACGCTGCTAAGGGTGCAGAGCCACACATGCGCTCAGAGCTCTGCATGGGAGACTGAAGCTGACAGAGCTGCAGCAGTTAGCAGGTTTCACCCTCAGAGACCACCAGGGGTTCATGTTGAGGCATTTTTTTTTTTTTTTTTTTGTGCCATAGACACTGTCAGCACAATCTGCAGTTACACTAACAAAAATGCTGCAAAAAACAAAGAATTATGGAAAAATTACACATGGACTGACATAGAGGAGGATCTACACAAGTTTTTTACATCATGTTTTACATCATGCATCATTTACATCATGTTTTTTTGTAGTGGCATAAATAAAAAGTGACATTTGTGAGACTATACAGTGTTTTGTAAATAATTTTACAAAGAACGCCTGGGCCATTGCCTGCATTTTGATGTAAATAGAGGTAAATCACTATGTTCTTTGTTAAAAATTTGCATATGTTTTGAAGTTTACAATTTTTATTTGAAGTTTAAGTTTTAAAAACAGTTCATCACACATATTTGTGGTTTTCACAGTAAAAATGTTACTTTTTTCCACTCGGATTTTATGTTTTGTGTGTGAATTTGGGTCCATTGTGTAAATTCAGTATGTCAACATGATAAAATAACTGTAAATTCGCACAGGTGAGGTTGTGCTGAAAAAAATGATACCAGGCAAGGCACGTGATTGTCAAATTTTGTGTCAATATGACAAAGCGTATAGGCGTGAATCTCAACAATATGTATTTTCACCTTAGGGGACAAGAACAAATGGACTTTTTTCTCCTGCCATGGGGGGGCGCTCTTTTGGGGAGTAAAAATTCCTTCACAAATGTGTTGATGGCTGGACATTGCATCATCCTAGAAAACTTGGAGGCCAGTGAGGACAAAAATAAAAAGTTATAAGACTTTTAAATATGTGGATTTTAGGGTTATATTTGGCGCCCCCTAGAACCTAAACCGTGGGGTGCAGCGTCATGATTTGAATAACTTTTAATGGCCATGGGGTGTAGATTGGCCTGAGCAAATGTGGTGCCGGTGGAACGAAAGCCTTAGGAGGAGTTAGCCACATTCCAATGTGTGCGGATCGGCAAAAAATGCGGAATAACCCTTTAACCGTACATTTGACAGATACGCGCGCATTGACTTTTTCGTAGATCTTATTGAGTTACATGTGTGTGTCAATTTTTGTGTCATTTTGACAAAGCGTATAGGCGTGACACTCAACAATGTGTATTTTCACCTTAGGGGACAAGAAAAAATGGACTTTTTTCTCCTGCCATGGGGGGGCGCTCTTTTGGGGAGTAAAAATTCCTTCACAAATGTGTTGATGGCTGGACATTGCATCATCCTAGAAAACTTGGAGGCCAGTGAGGACAAAAATAAAAAGTTATAAGACTTTTAAATATGTGGATTTTAGTGTTATCTTTGGCGCCCCCTAGAACCTAAACCTTGGGGTGCAGCGTCATGATTTTGATAACTTTTAATGGCCACGGGGTGTAGATTGGCCTGAGCAAATGTGGTGCCGGTGGAACGAAAGCCTTCGGAGGAGTTAGCGAAATTCCAATGTGTGCAGATCGGCAAAAAATGCGAAATAACCCTTTAACCGTAATTTTGACAGATACGGCCGCACTGACTTTTTTGTAGATCTTATTGAGATACATGTGTGTGTCAATTTTTGTGTCATTTTGACAAAGCGTACAGTCGTGACAGTGAATAGTGTGAATTTTCACCTTAGGGGGCGCTATGGAGCCATTTTGCATTTTATTGTTTTGGCGACTTCAGAATATCAAATTTTTCACCAGGCCCGGTCGTCCTGCCAAATTTCATGAGTTTTCGCCAGTGGGAAGTGGGCCATTTTCCAGTTCAAAGGGGAGGAAAAAGAAACTAGGGCCCCGGTGGGGCACTGTCGGGCCCGAGCCGCGTCGCGCCGCCCCCAGTGCGACCGCCTCCCCGTCCCGATCGAGTCACACTCAAGAACCAAAGATGGTGTGCGCACTTGTCTGTGGTCATTTCCCATTATAATGAATGGGAGGCGCAGTTTCTACCAAAACACTCGCTGCAGACAAACTTCATGTCCTATTTGAAAAAAGTCTGGACCATGAGTGAGGGTACAAACACAGCTATGATATATCGAAATGCCAGGTTGCTCCTCCTTACGGTGTTGCCTGGAGAGCGATGCGATTGAGCCATTGAGCGATGGGCAGGAAAAACTTGACTTTTTCTCCTGCCATAGGGGGGGGGATGTGGATTCTTTTAAGAATGTGGATTTTTGGGTCATTTTTGGCGCCCCCTAGAACGTAAACCGTGGGGTGCAGCGTCATGATTTTTACAACTTTGAATGGCCATGGGGTGTAGATTGGCCTGAGCAAATTTGGTGTCAGAGGGACGAAAGCCTTAGGAGGAGTTAGCCACATTCCAATGTGTGCGAATCGGCAAGAAATGCAAAATAGCCCTTAAACCGTACATTTGACAGATACGCGCGAATTGACTTTTTTGTAGATCTTATTGAGATACATAGGTGTGTCAATTTTTGTGTCAATATGATAAAGCGTACAGGCGTGACAGTCAATAGTGTGAATTTCCACCTTAGGGGACAAGAAAAAATTGACTTTTTTCTCCTGCCATGGGGGGGCGCTCTTTTGGGGAGTAAAAATTCCTTCACAAATGTGTTGATGGCTGGACATTGCATCATCCTAGAAAACTTGGAGGCCAGTGAGGACAAAAATAAAAAGTTATAAGACTTTTAAATATGTGGATTTTAGGGTTATCTTTGGCGCCCCCTAGAACCTAAACCGTGGGATGCAGCGTCATGATTTGAATAACTTTTAATGGCCATGGGGTGTAGATTGGCCTGAGCAAATGTGGTGCCGGTGGAACGAAAGCCTTCGGAGGAGTTAGCGAAATTCCAATGTGTGCGGATCAGCAAAAAATGCAGAATAACCCTTTAACCGTACATTTGACAGATACGCGCGCATTGACTTTTTCGTAGATCTTATTGAGATACATGTGTGTGTCAATTTTTGTGTCATTTTGCCAAAGGGTACAGGTGTTACACTCAACAATGTGTATTTTCACCTTAGGGGACAAGAAAAAATTGACTTTTTTCTCCTGCCATGGGGGGGCGCTCTTTTGGGGAGTAAAAATTCCTTCACAAATGTGTTGATGGCTGGACATTGCATCATCCTAGAAAACTTGGAGGCCAGTGAGGGCAAAAATAAAAAGTTATAAGACTTTTAAATATGTGGATTTTAGGGTTATTTTTGGCGCCCCCTAGAACCTAAACCGTGGGGTGCAGCGTCATGATTTGAATAACTTTTAATGGCCATGGGGTGTAGATTGGCCTGAGCAAATGTGGTGCCGGTGGAACGAAAGCCTTCGGAGGAGTTAGCGAAATTCCAATGTGTGCGGATCGGCAAAAAATGCGAAATAACCCTTTAACCGTACATTTGACAGATACGCCCGCACTGACTTTTTTGTAGATCTTACTGAGATACATGTGTGTGTCAATTTTTGTGTCATTTTGACAAAGCGTACAGGCGTGACAGTGAATAGTGTGAATTTTCACCTTAGGGGGCGCTATGGAGCCATTTTGCATTTTCTTGTTTGGGCGACTTCGGAATATCAAATTTTTCACCAGGCCCGGTCGTCCTGCCAAATTTCATGAGTTTTCGCCAGTGGGAAGTGGGCCATTTTCCAGTTCAAAGGGGAGGAAAAATAATAATAATAACAAAAGAAGGAAACTACAGGAACAAGAGGGCTCTCGCAGCTGCTTAGCAGCTACGCTCGGGCCCTAAAAAGAAAGAAAGAAACAAAGACTAGGGCCCCGGTGGGGCACTGTCGGGCCCGAGCCGCGTCGCGCCGCCCCCAGCGCGACCGCCTCCCCCTCCCGATCGCGTCACACTCAAGGTCCAAAGATGGTGTGCGCACTTGTCTGTGGTCATTTCCCATTATAATGAATGGGAGGCGCAGTTTCTACCAAAACACTCGCTGCAGACAAACTACATGTCCTATTTGAAAAAAGTCTGGACCATGAGTGAGGGCACAAACACAGCTAGGATATATCCAAACGGCAAGTTGCTCCTCGTTACGGTGTTGCCGGGAGAGCGATGCGATTGAGCCATTGAGTGATGGGCAGGAAAAACTTGACTGTTTCTCCTGCCATGGGGAATGGGGTATGGGGGATGGGGGGGGATGTGGATTCTTTTAAGAATGTGGATATTTGGGTCATCTTTGGCGCCCCCTAGAACGTAAACCGTGGGGTGCAGCGTCATGATTTTTACAACTTTGAATGGCCATGGGGTGTAGATTGGCCTGAGCAAATTTGGTGTGAGTGGGACGAAAGCCTTAGGAGGAGTTAGCCACATTCCAATGTGTGCGAATCGGCAAAAAATGCAAAATAGCCCTTTAACCGTACATTTGACAGATACGCGCGCATTGACTTTTTTGTAGATCTTATTGAGATACATGTGATTGTCAAATTTTGTGTCAATATGATAAAGCGTACAGGCGTGACAGTCAATAGTGTGAATTTCCACCTTAGGGGACAAGAACAAATTGACTTTTTTCTCCTGCCATGGGGGGGCGCTCTTTTGGGGAGTAAAAATTCCTTCACAAATGTGTTGATGGCTGGACATTGCATCATCCTAGAAAACTTGGAGGCCAGTGAGGACAAAAATAAAAAGTTATAAGACTTTTAAATATGTGGATTTTAGGGTTATCTTTGGCGCCCCCTAGAACGTAAACCGTGGGGTGCAGCGTCATGATTTGAATAACTTTTAATGGCCATGGGGTGTAGATTGGCCTGAGCAAATGTGGTGCCGGTGGAACGAAAGCCTTCGGAGGAGTTAGCGAAATTCCAATGTGTGCGGATCGGCAAAAAATGCGGAATAACCCTTTAACCGTACATTTGACAGATACGCGCGCATTGACTTTTTCGTAGATCTTATTTAGATACATGTGTGTGTCAATTTTTGTGTCATTTTGCCAAAGCGTACAGGTGTTACACTCAACAATGTGTATTTTCACCTTAGGGGACAAGAAAAAATGGACTTTTTTCTCCTGCCATGGGGGCGCTCTTTTGGGGAGTAAAAATTCCTTCACAAATGTGTTGATGGCTGGACATTGCATCATCCTAGAAAACTTGGAGGCCAGTGACGGCAAAAATAAAAAGTTATAAGACTTTTAAATATGTGGATCTTAGGGTTATCTTTGGCGCCCCCTAGAACCTAAACCGTGGGGTGCAGCGTCATGATTTGAATAACTTTTAATGGCCATGGGGTGTAGATTGGCCTGAGCAAATGTGGTGCCGGTGGAACGAAAGCCTTCGGAGGAGTTAGCGAAATTCCAATGTGTGCGGATCGGCAAAAAATGCGAAATAACCCTTTAACCGTACATTTGACAGATACGCCCGCACTGACTTTTTTGTAGATCTTATTGAGATACATGTGTGTGTCAATTTTTGTGTCATTTTGACAAAGCGTACAGGCGTGACAGTCAATAGTGTGAATTTTCACCTTAGGGGGCGCTATGGAGCCATTTTGCATTTTCTTGTTTGGGCGACTTCGGAATATCAAATTTTTCACCAGGCCCGGTCGTCCTGCCAAATTTCATGAGTTTTCGCCATTGGGAATGGGCCATTTTCCAGTTCAAAGGGGAGGAAAAATAATAATAACTAGGACCCCGTTGGGGCACTGGCGGGCCCGAGCTGTGTCGCCCCCCCCCCCCCAACGTGCTGCCTCCCCGTCCCATTTGTGTCCTCTGGCCATCGCCCTCTCTGGTAACGCCCATCACTGCAAAGACCCTTTTCCTTCATCGGCGTTTGCTGTTCTTCCTGCCAGTGCGTGTTGCTTTCACTTACACTTGCCACAGCCAGCCTCGTGAGTGCCTAGCCTATTGGATATCACTGTCACCTACACAGGACAGTCATTACCTTTCTATTAATACTTTGTGTTTTAATTTCACATTAATTTCCATATTGTATAAACGACTGGAAAAAACTTGAGCCCCTGCCCCTGTATAATCATGTGCATGTCTCTGTTCTAGCTCCAAGGTGAATCTTCACTGCTCATGTTCTCCTCAGAAGCAGTCACCTCACTCCCCTCAGGTTACTGTACACATGCACCAACTGCCTGCTTCAGGTTTGGATGGAGCTTCATGGTTGTCTTTTGGAGAAATGACCAGTCAAGTTGTGTTTGAAATTTGATTTTTTTCAGGGGCAAAAGGAGCCTCTGCATTCTTGTCAAATATGTAAATAGCATGTTTTTGCAGGTGCTAAAAACCAGACTCTGAGTGTGTGTGTGTGTGTGTGTGTGTGTGTGTGTGTGTGTGTGTGTGTGTGTGTGTGTGTGTGTGTGTGTGCGTGTGTGTGTCTGTGTCTGTGTGTGCGTTCAAGTCACATGACATATTTAACCGGATGTAGCTGCAAGACGGAGCCTCGTTGACTCTCCGTTTCAACTTATCTCAAAAGTGAGGACCTCAACCTATATACCAGTTTTAAAATTGTGTTGATAGGCCAAATAAAACCAGAGTTATGATAAATTATGTCCGCGATACTTTTTTTCTGCTTATTTTGATCACGTTCGGCGCTCGATCGCGCTGTATGAGACAGGAAAACATAGCATGCAGACATTAGCGACAGGTCTTACAGGCGGAAAAGGCTTGCCAAAAGAAAAAAAAAACACACCACAACATCTCTCCTATTGGTGGAAAACTTCACCACAACAACCAATCCAAAATTATATCTAGGACACGTAGTTGCAAACCTAGCGACTTTGTTGTTAGATTCAATGACTTTTCAGACCCCCTAACGACTTTTTTTTTTAGAAAGAAAGGGACTTTTATCGACTTCTTCTGGAGTTTAGAGACTCTGACATGAAGCAGGCTTTCCTTACTGAGGAGTTAGCAACGCTGCTAAGGGTGCAGAGCCACACATGCGCTCAGAGCTCTGCATGGGAGACTGAAGCTGACAGAGCTGCAGCAGTTAGCAGGTTTCACCCTCAGAGACCACCAGGGGTTCATGTTGAGGCATTTTAAATTTTTTTTTTTTTTGTGCCATAGACACTGTCAGCACAATCTGCAGTTACACTAACAAAAATGCTGCAAAAAACAAAGAATTATGGAAAAATTACACATGGACTGACATAGAGGAGGATCTACACAAGTTTTTTACATCATGTTTTACATCATGCATCATTTACATCATGTTTTTTTGTAGTGGCATAAATAAAAAGTGACATTTGTGAGACTATACAGTGTTTTGTAAATAATTTTACAAAGAACGCCTGGGCCATTGCCTGCATTTTGATGTAAATAGAGGTAAATCACTATGTTCTTTGTTAAAAATTTGCATATGTTTTGAAGTTTACAATTTTTATTTGAAGTTTAAGTTTTAAAAACAGTTCATCACACATATTTGTGGTTTTCACAGTAAAAATGTTACTTTTTTCCACTCGGATTTTATGTTTTGTGTGTGAATTTGGGTCCATTGTGTAAATTCAGTATGTCAACATGATAAAAAAGCTGTAAATTCGCACAGGTGAGGTTGTGCTGAAAAAAAATGATACCAGGCAAGGCACGTGATTGTCAAATTTTGTGTCAATATGACAAAGCGTATAGGCGTGAATCTCAACAATATGTATTTTCACCTTAGGGGACAAGAAAAAATGGACTTTTTTCTCCTGCCATGGGGGGGCGCTCTTTTGGGGAGTAAAAATTCCTTCACAAATGTGTTGATGGCTGGACATTGCATCATCCTAGAAAACTTGGAGGCCAGTGAGGACAAAAATAAAAAGTTATAAGACTTTTAAATATGTGGATTTTAGGGTTGTCTTTGGCGCCCCCTAGAACCTAAACCGTGGGGTGCAGCGTCATGATTTGAATAACTTTTAATGGCCATGGGGTGTAGATTGGCCTGAGCAAATGTGGTGCCGGTGGACAGAAAGCCTTCGGAGGAGTTAGCGAAATTCCAATGTGTGCGGATCGGCAAAAAATGCGGAATAACCCTTTAACCGTACATTTGACAGATACGCGCGCATGACTTTTTCGTAGATCTTATTGAGTTACATGTGTGTGTCAATTTTTGTGTCATTTTGACAAAGCGTATAGGCGTGACACTCAACAATGTGTATTTTCACCTTAGGGGACAAGAAAAAATGGACTTTTTTCTCCTGCCATGGGGGGGCGCTCTTTTGGGGAGTAAAAATTCCTTCACAAATGTGTTGATGGCTGGACATTGCATCATCCTAGAAAACTTGGAGGCCAGTGAGGACAAAAATAAAAAGTTATAAGACTTTTAAATATGTGGATTTTAGGGTTATCTTTGGCGCCCCCTAGAACCTAAACCTTGGGGTGCAGCGTCATGATTTTGATAACTTTTAATGGCCATGGGGTGTAGATTGGCCTGAGCAAATGTGGTGCCGGTGGAACGAAAGCCTTCGGAGGAGTTAGCGAAATTCCAATGTGTGCGGATCGGCAAAAAATGCGAAATAACCCTTTAACCGTAATTTTGACAGATACGGCCGCACTGACTTTTTTGTAGATCTTATTGAGATACATATGTGTGTCAATTTTTGTGTCAATATGACAAAGCGTACAGGCGTGACAGTCAATAGTGTGAATTTCCACCTTAGGGGGCGCTATGGAGCCATTTTGCATTTTATTGTTTGGGCGACTTCAGAATATCGAATTTTTCACCAGGCCCGGTCGTCCTGCCAAATTTCATGAGTTTTCGCCAGTGGGAAGTGGGCCATTTTCCAGTTCAAAGGGGAGGAAAAAGAAGAAAGAAAGAAAGAAAGAAAGAAAGAAACAAAGAAAAACCACTTGGGGAATAATAGGGCCTACGCCCGGCTGCTCTGCAGCTGGCTCGGGCCCTAAAAAACCACTTGGGGAATAATAGGGCCTACGCCCGGCTGCTCTGCAGCTGGCTCGGGCCCTAATAATAACACTAGGACCCCGTTGGGGCACTGGCGGGCCCGAGCCGTGTCGCCCCCCCCCCCCCCAACGTGCTGCCTCCCCGTCCCATTTGTGTCCTCTGGCCATCGCCCTCTCTGTTAACGCCCATCACTGCAAAGACCCTTTTCCTTCATCGGCGTTTGCTGTTCTTCCTGCCAGTGCGTGTTGCTTTCACTTACACTTGCCACAGCCAGCCTTGTGAGTGCCTAGCCTATTGGATATCACTGTCACCTACACAGGACAGTCATTACCTTTCTATTAATACTTTGTGTTTTAATTTCACATTAATTTCCATATTGTATAAACGACTGGAAAAAACTTGAGCCCCTGCCCCTGTATAATCATGTGCATGTCTCTGTTCTAGCTCCAAGGTGAATCTTCACTGCTCATGTTCTCCTCAGAAGCACTCACCTCACTCCCCTCAGGTTACTGTACACATGCACCAACTGCCTGCTTCAGGTTTGGATGGAGCTTCATGGTTGTCTTTTGGAGAAATGACCAGTCAAGTTGTGTTTGAAATTTGATTTTTTTCAGGGGCAAAAGGAGCCTCTGCATTCTTGTCAAATATGTAAATAGCATGTTTTTGCAGGTGCTAAAAACCAGACTCTGAGTGTGTGTGTGTGTGTGTGTGTGTGTGTGTGTGTGCGTGTGTGTGTGTCTATGTGTGCGTTCAAGTCACATGACATATTTAACCGGATGTAGCTGTAAGACGGAGCCTCGTTGACTCTCCTGCTGCGTCCGAACTGCCCGCTCGGATACTACATGCTACTGCTACGTGCTACTGCTAGATCCTACTCCTACATACTAAAAACGTTGGCCCAATTCGGACACACTAGACGAGCGGTGGGGAAAGACGACCTCCGCAGGCAGAGAGTAGGTACTGCGCCCGTGCAGACAGTGGTAACTGAAGCCCCTCATCTGCGGGCCTGGCTGTAGTACTGCAGCTGTGCAGTTTAATGATGGAATAAGTGAGCTTTACCTCCATGATGTCGCCACTTGCTCATAAAATGATTACTTGGGCAAATATGACACCATGACATGATAAAGAGATACAACCGCACATTTTTTAGGACAGTGTGTGAAGTTACATGAAACTTACATCTGTACTGCTGCGGTCCCGCCTGCTGCTGCTGCTGCTCCGACATGGTGCGCGCTGCTGTGGCCAGCCGGCGCTCGCGACACTTTTAAATAGGCAGAGCAGCTGGTGGCGCTAGCATCACATGCGCTTCTACAACTTTTAAGAGGACGAAGAAGAAGCCCGCGGTGCATTTTGGGTCAGTAGCATGCCCGTAGGATGCACCGAGACCAACCTACAATATGGGCGTGTCTAGCATCTGAAGTAGTATCTGAAGTAGCATGCTACTCGCTCCGGTGGCCAATTCGGACATGCTAGATACTACTTCGACTACTACTTCGACTACTACTTGGCAATTCGGACGCAGCTTCCGTTTCAACTTATCTCAAAAGTGAGGACCTCAACCTATATACCAGTTTTTAAATTGTGTTGATAGGCCAAATAAAACCAGAGTTATGATAAATTATGTCCGCGATACTTTTTTTCTGCTTATTTTGATCACGTTCGGCGCTCGATCGCGCTGTATGAGACAGGAAAACATAGCATGCAGACATTAGCGACAGGTCTTACAGGCGGAAAAGGCTTGCCAAATAAAAAAAAAAACACACCACAACATCTCTCCTATTGGTGGAAAACTTCACCACAACAACCAATCCAAAATTATATGGTGACTGATTGACAGAGGCGGGCGCTTACGTTCTTCCTGCAACATGAGAAGGGAGGGAGGGACTCTCAGCAGGGATGCAGTCTGGGACACGTAGTTGCAAACCTAGCGACTTTGTTGTTAGATTCAATGACTTTTCAGACACCCTAACGACTTTTTTAGAAAGAAAGGGACTTTTATCGACTTCTTCTGGAGTTTAGAGACTCTGACATGAAGCAGGCTTTCCTTACTGAGGAGTTAGCAACGCTGCTAAGGGTGCAGAGCCACACATGCGCTCAGAGCTCTGCATGGGAGACTGAAGCTGACAGAGCTGCAGCAGTTAGCAGGTTTCACCCTCAGAGACCACCAGGGGTTCATGTTGAGGCATTTTAATTTTTTTTTTTTTTTGTGCCATAGACACTGTCAGCACAATCTGCAGTTACACTAACAAAAATGCTGCAAAAAACAAAGAATTATGGAAAAATTACACATGGACTGACATAGAGGAGGATCTACACAAGTTTTTTACATCATGTTTTACATCATGCATCATTTACATCATGTTTTTTTGTAGTGGCATAAATAAAAAGTGACATTTGTGAGACTATACAGTGTTTTGTAAATAATTTTACAAAGAACGCCTGGGCCATTGCCTGCATTTTGATGTAAATAGAGGTAAATTACTATGTTCTTTGTTAAAAATTTGCATATGTTTTGAAGTTTACAATTTTTATTTGAAGTTTAAGTTTTAAAAACAGTTCATCACACATATTTGTGGTTTAATTTCACATTAATTTCCATATTGTATAAATGACTGGAAAAAACTTGAGCCCCTGCCCCTGTATAATCATGTGCACGTCCCTATTCTAGCTCCAAGGTGAATCTTCACTGCTCATGTTCTCCTCAGAAATAGTCACCTCACTCCCCTCAGGTTACTGTACACATGCACCAACTATCTGCTTCAGGTTTGAAATGGAGCTTCATGGTTGTCTTTTGGAGAAATGAACAGTCAAGTTGTGTTTGAAATTTGATTTTTTTCAGGGGCAAAAGGAAGCCTCTGCATTCTTGTCAAATATGTAAACAGCATGTTTTTGCAGGTGCTACAAAACAGACTCTGAGTGTGTGTGTGTGTCTGTGTGTGTGTGTGTGTGTGTGTGTGTGTGTGTGTGTGTGTGTGTGTGTGTGTGTATGTTAGCGTGTGTGTATATGTGTGTGTATCCTGCAGTACTCTGTACTCCTGCAGTGGCCAAAAAAACTTTTAAGAATGTGGATTTTTGGGTCATCTTTGGCGCCCCCTAGAACTGCAGTACTCTGTACTCCTGCAGTGGCCAAAATGACTTTTAAGAATGTGGATTTTTGGGTCATCTTTGGCGCCCCCTAGAACGTAAACCGTGGGGTGCAGCGTCATGATTTTTACAACTTTGAATGGGCATGGGGTGTAGATTGCCCTGAGCAAATTTGGTATCGGTGGGACGAAAGCCTTAGGAGGAGATAGCCACATTCCAATGTGTGCGAATCGGCAAAAAATGCAAAATAGCCCTTTAACCGTACATTATACAGATACGCGCTCTTTGACTTTTTCGTAGATCTAATTGAGATACACATGATTGTCAATTTTTGTGTCAATATGACAAAGCGTTCAGGCGTGACACTCAACAATGTGTATTTTTATGTAAGGGGACAAGAAAAAATGGACTTTTTTCTCCTGCCATGGGGGGGCGCTCTTTTGGGGAGTAAAAATTCCTTCACAAATGTGTTGATGGCTGGACATTGCATCATCCTAGAAAACTTGGAGGCCAGTGAGGACAAAAATAAAAAGTTATAAGACTTTTAAATATGTGGATTTTAGTGTTATCTTTGGCGCCCCCTAGAACCTAAACCGTGGGGTGCAGCGTCATGATTTTGATAACTTTTAATGGCCACGGGGTGTAGATTGGCCTGAGCAAATGTGGTGCCGGTGGAACGAAAGCCTTCGGAGGAGTTAGCCAAATTCCAATGTGTGCGGATCGGCAAAAAATGCGAAATAACCCTTTAACCGTAATTTTGACAGATACGGCCGCACTGACTTTTTTGTAGATCTTATTGAGATACATATGTGTGTCAATTTTTGTGTCAATATGACAAAGCGTACAGGCGTGACAGTCAATAGTGTGAATTTTCACCTTAGGGGGCGCTATGGAGCCATTTTGCATTTTATTGTTTGGGCGACTTCAGAATATCGAATTTTTCACCAGGCCCGGTCGTCCTGCCAAATTTCATGAGTTTTCGCCAGTGGGAAGTGGGCCATTTTCCAGTTCAAAGGGGAGGAAAAAGAAGAAAGAAAGAAAGAACTAGGGCCCCGTTGGGGCACTGGCGGGCCCGAGCCGTGTCGCGCCGCCCCCAACACGACCGCCTCTCCCTACCGATCGCGTCACACTCAAGGTCCAAAGATGGTGTGCGCACTTGTCTGTGGTCATTTACAATTATAATGAATGGGAGGCGCAGTTTCTACCAAAACGTCGCCGCAGACAAACTCCATGTCCTATTTGAAAAGGACTGGACCATGAGTGAGGGCACAAACACAGCTAGGATATATCCAAATGGCAAGTTGCTCCTCCTTTCGGTTTTGCCGAGAGAGCGATGTGTTTGAGTCATTGAGCGATGGGCAGGAAAAACTTGACTTTTTCTCCTGCCATGGGGGGGCGCTCTTTTAGGGAGTAAAAATTCCTTCACAAATGTGTTGATGGCTAGACATTGCATCATCCTAGAAAACTTGGAGGCCAGTGAGGACAAAAATAAAAAGTTATAAGACTTTTAAGACTGTGGATTTTTGGGTTATCTTTGGCGCCCCCTAGAACGTAAACCGTGGGGTGCAGCGTCATGATTTGTACAACTTTGAATGGCCATGGGGTGTAGATTGACCTGAGCAAATTTGAAGCCGATGGGACAAAAGCTTTAGGAGGAGTTAGCCACATTCCAATGTGTGCGAATCGGCAAAAAATGCGAAATAGCCCTTTAACCGTACATTGAACAGATACGCTCGCATTGACTTTTTCGTAGATCTTATTGAGATACATGTGTGTGTCAAATTTTGTGTAATTTTGACAAAGCGTAAAGGCGTGACAGTCAACAATGTGTATTTTCGCCTTAGGAGACAAGAAAAAATGGACTTTTTTCTCCTGCCATGGGGGGGGCGCTCTTTTGGCGAGTAAAAATTCCTTCACAAATGTGTTGATGGCTGGACATTGCATCATCCTAGAGAACTTGGAGGCCAGTGAGGACAAAAATAAAAAGTTATAAGACTTTTAAGACTGTGGATATTTGGGTTATCTTTGGCGCCCCCTAGAACGTAAACCGTGGGGTGCAGCATCATGATTTGTACAACTTTTAATGGCCATGGGGTGTAGATTGGCCTGAGCAAATGTGGGGCCGGTGGAACGAAAGCCTTCGGAGGAGTTAGCGAAATTCCAATGTGTGCGGATCGGCAAAAAATGCGAAATAACCCTTTAACCGTACATTTGACAGATACGCCCGCACTGACTTTTTTGTAGATCTTATTGAGATACATGTGTGTGTCAAATTTTGTGTCATTTTGACAAAGCGTAAAGGCGTGACAGTCAATAGTGTGAATTTTCGCCTTAGGAGACAAGAAAAAATTGACTTTTTTCTCCTGCCATGGGGGGGGCGCTCTTTTGGCGAGTAAAAATTCCTTCACAAATGTGTTCATGGCTGGACATTGCATCATCCTAGAAAACTTGGAGGCCAGTGAGGACAGAAATAAAAAGTTATAAGACTTGTAAGAATGTGGATTTTTGGGTTATCTTTGGCGCCCCCTAGAACCTAAACCGTGGGGTGCAGCGTCATGATTTGTACAACTTTGAATGGCCATGGGGGTTAGATTGGCCTGAGCAAATTTGGTGCCGGTGGAACGAAAGCCTTCGGAGGAGTTAGCGAAATTCCAATGTGTGCGGATCGGCAAAAAATGCGGAATAACCCTTTAACCGTACATTTGACAGATACGCCCGCACTGACTTTTTTGTAGATCTTATTGAGATACATGTGTGTGTCAAATTTTGTGTCATTTTGACAAAGCGTAAAGGCGTGACAGTCAATAGTGTGAATTTTCGCCTTAGGAGACAAGAAAAAATGGACTTTTTTCTCCTGCCATGGGGGGGCGCTCTTTTGGCGAGTAAAAATTCCTTCACAAATGTGTTGATGGCTGGACATTGCATCATCCTAGAAAACTTGGAGGCCAGTGAGGACAGAAATAAAAAGTTATAAGACTTGTAAGAATGTGGATTTTTGGGTTATCTTTGGCGCCCCCTAGAACCTAAACCGTGGGGTGCAGCGTCAGGATTTGTACAACTTTGAATGGCCATGGGGGTTAGATTGGCCTGAGCAAATTTGGTGCCGGTGGAACGAAAGCCTTCGGAGGAGTTAGCGAAATTCCAATGTGTGCGGATCGGCAAAAAATGCGAAATAGCCCTTTAAACGTACATTTGACAGACACGCCCGCACTGACTTTTTTGTAGATCTTATTGAGATACACGTGTGTGTCAAATTTTGTGTCATTTTGACAAAGCGTACAGGCGTGACACTCAATCATGTGAATTTTTCACCTTAGGGGGCGCTATGGAGCCATTTTGCATTTGATTGTTTGGGTGACTTCAGAATATCGAATTTTTCACCAGGCCCGGTCGTCCTGCCAAATTTCATGAGTTTTCACCAGTGGGAAGTGGGCCATTTTCCAGTTCAAAGGGGCAGAAAAATAATAAGACTAGGGCCCCGTTGGGGCACTGGCGGGCCCGAGCCGTGTCGCGCTGCCCCCCCCAACGCGCTGCCTCCCCGTCCCATTCGCGTCCTCTGGCCATCGTCCTCTCTGGTAACGCCCATCACTGCAAAGACCCTTTCCTTCATCGGCGTTTGCTGTTCTTCCTGCCAGTGCGTGTTGCTTTCACTTACACTTGCCACAGCCAGCCTCAAGAGTGCCTAGCCTATTGGATATCACTGTCATCTACACAGGACAGTCATAACCTTTCTATTAATACTTTGTTTTTTAATTTCACATTAATTTCCATATTGTATAAATGACTGGAAAAAACTTGAGCCCCTGCCCCTGTATAATCATGTGCACGTCCCTGTTCTAGCTCCAAGGTGAATCTTCACTGCTCATGTTCTCCTCAGAAATAGTCACCTCACTCCCCTCAGGTTACTGTACACATGCACCAACTATCTGCTTCAGGTTTGGATGGAGCTTCATGGTTGTCTTTTGGAGAAATGACCAGTCAAGTTGTGTTTGAAATTTGATTTTTTTCAGGGGCAAAAGGAAGCCTCTGCATTCTTGTCAAATATGTAAACAGCATGTTTTTGCAGGTGCTAAAAAACAGACTCTGAGTGTGTGTGTGTGTGTGTGTGTGTGTTGGCGTGTGTGTATATGTCTGTGTATCCTGCAGTACTCTGTACTCCTGCAGTGGCCAAAACGACTTTTAAGAATATGGATATTTGGGTCATCTTTGGCGCCCCCTAGAACTGCAGTACTCTGTACTCCTGCAGTGGCCAAAATGACTTTTAAGAATGTGGATTTTTGGGTCATCTTTGGCGCCCCCTAGAACTGCAGTACTCTGTACTCCTGCAGTGGCCAAAATGACTTTTAAGAATGTGGATTTTTGGGTCATCTTTGGCGCCCCCTAGAACGTAAACCGTGGGGTGCAGCGTCATGATTTTTACAACTTTGAATGGGCATGGGGTGTAGATTGCCCTGAGCAAATTTGGTATCAGTGGGACGAAAGCCTTAGGAGGAGATAGCCACATTCCAATGTGTGCGAATCGGCAAAAAATGCGAAATAGCCCTTTAACCGTACATTATACAGATACGCGCTCTTTGACTTTTTCGTAGAGCTAATTGAGATACACATGATTGTCAATTTTTGTGTCAATATGACAAAGCGTTCAGGCGTGACACTCAACAATGTGTATTTTCATGTAAGGGGACAAGAAAAAATGGACTTTTTTCTCCTGCCATGGGGGGGCGCTCTTTTGGGGAGTAAAAATTCCTTCACAAATGTGTTGATGGCTGGACATTGCATCATCCTAGAAAACTTGGAGGGCAGTGAGGACAAAAATAAAAAGTTATAAGACTTTTAAGAATGTGGATTTTTGGGTTATCTTTGGCGCCCCCTAGAACCTAAACCGTGGGGTGCAGCGTCATGATTTGTACAACTTTGAATGGCCATGGGGTGTAGACTGGCCTGAGCAAATGTGGTGCCGGTGGAACGAAAGCCTTCGGAGGAGTTAGCGAAATTCCAATGTGTGCGGATCGGCAAAAAATGCGAAATAACCCTTTAACCGTACATTTGACAGATACGCCCGCACTGACTTTTTTGTAGATCTTATTGAGATACATATGTGTGTCAATTTTTGTGTCAATATGACAAAACGTACAGACGTGACAGTCAATAGTGTGAATTTCCACCTTAGGGGGCGCTATGGAGCCATTTTGCATTTTATTGTTTGGGCGACTTCAGAATATCGAATTTTTCACCAGGCCCGGTCGTCCTGCCAAATTTCATGAGTTTTCGCCAGTGGGAAGTGGGCCATTTTCCAGTTTAAAGCGGAGGAAAAATAATAATAATAATAACAAACTAGGGCCCCGGTGGGGCACTGTCGGGCCCGAGCCGCGTTGCGCCGCCCCCAGCGCGACCGCCTCCCCCTCCCGATCGCGTCACACTCAAGGTCCAAAGATGGTGTGCGCACTTGTCTGTGGTCATTTCCCATTATAATGAATGGGAGGCGCAGTTTCTACCAAAACGCTCGCTGCAGACAAACTACATGTCCTATTTGAAAAAAGTCTGGACCATGAGTGAGGGCACAAACACAGCTAGTATATATCCAAATGGCAAGTTGCTCCTCCTTTCGGTTTTGCAGAGAGAGCGATGCGTTTGAGCCATTGAGCGATGGGCAGGAAAAACTTGACTTTTTCTCCTGCCATGGGGGGGCGCTCTTTTGGGGAGAAAAAATTCCTTCACAAATGTGTTGATGGCTGGACATTGCATCATCCTAGAAAACTTGGAGGCCAGTGAGGACAAAAATAAAAAGTTATAAGACTTTTAAAAATGTGGATATTTGGGTCCTCTTTGGCGCCCCCTAGAACGTAAACTGTGGGGTGCAGCGTCATGAGTTGTACAACTTTGAATGGCCATGGGGTGTAGATTGACCTGAGCAAATTTGAAGCCGATGGGACAAAAGATTTAGGAGGAGTTAGCGAAATTCCAATGTGTGCGGATCGGCAAAAAATGCGAAATAACCCTTTAACCGTACATTTGACAGATACGCCCGCACTGACTTTTTTGTAGATCTTATTGAGATACATGTGTGTGTCAAATTTTGTGTCATTTTGACAAAGCGTAAAGGCGTGACAGTCAACAATGTGTATTTTCGCCTTAGGAGACAAGAAAAAATGGACTTTTTTCTCCTGCCATGGGGGGGCGCTCTTTTGGCAAGTAAAAATTCCTTCACAAATGTGTTGATGGCTGGACATTGCATCATCCTAGAGAACTTGGAGGCCAGTGAGGACAAAAATAAAAAGTTATAAGACTTTTAAGACTGTGGATTTTTGGGTTATCTTTGGCGCCCCCTAGAACGTAAACCGTGGGGTGCAGCGTCATGATTTGTACAACTTTTAATGGCCATGGGGTGTAGATTGGCCTCAGCAAATGTGGTGCCTTTGGAACGAAAGCCTTCGGAGGAGTTAGCGAAATTCCAATGTGTGCGGATCGGCAAAAAATGCGAAATAGCCCTTTCACCGTACATTTGACAGATACGCCCGCACTGACTTTTTTGTAGATCTTATTGAGATACATGTGTGTGTCAATTTTTGTGTCAATATGACAAAGCGTAAAGGCGTGACAGTCAATAGTGTGAATTTTCGCCTTAGGAGACAAGAAAAAATGGACTTTTTTCTCCTGCCATGGGGGGCGCTCTTTTGGGGAGTAAAAATTCCTTCACAAATGTGTTGATGGCTGGACATTGCATCATCCTAGAAAACTTGGAGGCCAGTGAGGACAAAAATAAAAAGTTATACGACTTTTAAGAATGTGGATTTCTGGGTTATCTTTGGCGCCCCCTAGAACGTAAACCGTGGGATGCAGCGTCATGATTTGTACAACTTTTAATGGCCATGGGGTGTAGATTGGCCTGAGCAAATTTGGTGCCGGTGGAACGAAAGCCTTCGGAGGAGTTAGCGAAATTCCAATGTGTGCGGATCGGCAAAAAATGCGAAATAGCCCTTTAACCGTACATTTGACAGATACGCCCGCACTGACTTTTTTGTAGATCTTATTGAGATACACGTGTGTCTCAAATTTTGTGTCATTTTGACAAAGCGTACAGGCGTGACACTCAATCATGTGAATTTTTCACCTTAGGGGGCGCTATGGAGCCATTTTGCATTTGATTTTTTGGGCGACTTCAGAATATCGAATTTTTCACCAGGCCCGGTCGTCCTGCCAAATTTCATGACTTTTCACCAGTGGGAAGTGGGCCATTTTCCAGTTCAAAGGGGCAGAAAAATAATAATAAGAAGAAGAAAGAAGAATCCATCAGGAATAATAGGGCTCTCGCAGCTGCTTAGCAGCTACGCTCGGGCCCTAACTAGGGCCCCGGTGGGGCACTGGCGGGCCCGAGCCGTGTCGCGCTGCCCCCCCCAACGCGCTGCCTCCCCGTCCCATTCGCGTCCTCTGGCCATCATCCTCTCTGGTAACGCCCATCACTGCAAAGACCCTTTCCTTCATCGGCGTTTGCTGTTCTTCCTGCCAGTGCGTGTTGCTTTCACTTACACTTGCCACAGCCAGCCTCGTGAGTGCCTAGCCTATTGGATATCACTGTCATCTACACAGGACAGTCAAAACCTTTCTATTAATACTTTGTTTTTTAATTTCACATTAATTTCCATATTGTATAAATGACTGGAAAAAACTTGAGCCCCTGCCCCTGTATAATCATGTGCACGTCCCTGTTCTAGCTCCAAGGTGAATCTTCACTGCTCATGTTCTCCTCAGAAATAGTCACCTCACTCCCCTCAGGTTACTGTACACATGCACCAACTATCTGCTTCAGGTTTGGATGGAGCTTCATGGTTGTCTTTTGGAGAAATGACCAGTCAAGTTGTGTTTGAAATTTGATTTTTTTCAGGGGCAAAAGGAAGCCTCTGCATTCTTGTCAAATATGTAAACAGCATGTTTTTGCAGGTGCTAAAAAACAGACTCTGAGTGTGTGTGTGTGTGTGTGTGTGTGTGTGTGTGTGTGTGTGTGTGTGTGTTGGCGTGTGTGTATATGTGTGTGTATCCTGCAGTACTCTGTACTCCTGCAGTGGCCAAAAAGACTTTTAAGAATGTGGATTTTTGGGTCATCTTTGGCGCCCCCTAGAACTGCAGTACTCTGTACTCCTGCAGTGGCCAAAATGACTTTTAAGAATGTGGATTTTTGGGTCATCTTTGGCGCCCCCTAGAACGTAAACCGTGGGGTGCAGCGTCATGATTTTTACAACTTTGAATGGGCATGGGGTGTAGATTGCCCTGAGCAAATTTGGTATCAGTGGGACGAAAGCCTTAGGAGGAGATAGCCACATTCCAATGTGTGCGAATTGGCAAAAAATGCGAAATAGCCCTTTAACCGTACATTATACAGATACGCGCTCTTTGACTTTTTCGTAGATCTAATTGAGATACACATGATTGTCAATTTTTGTGTCAATATGACAAAGCGTTCAGGCGTGACACTCAACAATGTGTATTTTCATGTAAGGGGACAAGAAAAAATGGACTTTTTTCTCCTGCCATGGGGGGGCGCTCTTTTGGGGAGTAAAAATTCCTTCACAAATGTGTTGATGGCTGGACATTGCATCATCCTAGAAAACTTGGAGGGCAGTGAGGACAAAAATAAAAAGTTATAAGACTTTTAAGAATGTGGATTTTTGGGTTATCTTTGGCGCCCCCTAGAACCTAAACCGTGGGGTGCAGCGTCATGATTTGTACAACTTTGAATGGCCATGGGGTGTAGACTGGCCTGAGCAAATGTGGTGCCGGTGGAACGAAAGCCTTCGGAGGAGTTAGCGAAATTCCAATGTGTGCGGATCGGCAAAAAATGCGAAATAACCCTTTAACCGTACATTTGACAGATACGCCCGCACTGACTTTTTTGTAGATCTTATTGAGATACATATGTGTGTCAATTTTTGTGTCAATATGACAAAACGTACAGACGTGACAGTCAATAGTGTGAATTTCCACCTTAGGGGGCGCTATGGAGCCATTTTGCATTTTATTGTTTGGGCGACTTCAGAATATCGAATTTTTCACCAGGCCCGGTCGTCCTGCCAAATTTCATGAGTTTTCGCCAGTGGGAAGTGGGCCATTTTCCAGTTTAAAGCGGAGGAAAAATAATAATAATAATAACAAAAGAAGAATCCATCAGGAACAAGAGGGCTCTCGCAGCTGCTTAGCAGCTACGCTCGGGCCCTAAAGAAGAATCCATCAGGAACAAGAGGGCTCTCGCAGCTGCTTAGCAGCTACGCTCGGGCCCTAAAGAAGACTAGGACCCCGTTGGGGCACTGGCGGGCCCGAGCCGTGTCGCGTCCCCCCCCCAACGTGCTGCCTCCCCGTCCCATTTGTGTCCTCTGGCCATCGCCCTCTCTGTTAACGCCCATCACTGCAAAGACCCTTTTCCTTCATCGGCGTTTGCTGTTCTTCCTGCCAGTGCGTGTTGCTTTCACTTACACTTGCCACAGCCAGCCTCGTGAGTGCCTAGCCTATTGGATATCACTGTCACCTACACAGGACAGTCATTACCTTTCTATTAATACTTTGTGTTTTAATTTCACATTAATTTCCATATTGTATAAACGACTGGAAAAAACTTGAGCCCCTGCCCCTGTATAATCATGTGCATGTCTCTGTTCTAGCTCCAAGGTGAATCTTCACTGCTCATGTTCTCCTCAGAAGCACTCACCTCATACCCCTCAGGTTACTGTACACATGCACCAACTGCCTGCTACAGGTTTGGATGGAGCTTCATGGTTGTCTTTTGGAGAAATGACCAGTCAAGTTGTGTTTGAAATTTGATTTTTTTCAGGGGCAAAAGGAGCCTCTGCATTCTTGTCAAATATGTAAACAGCATGTTTTTGCAGGTGCTAAAAACCAGACTCTGAGTGTGTGTGTGTGTGTGTGTGTGTGTGTGTGTGTGTGTGTGTGTGTGTGCGTGTGTGTGTGTCTGTGTGTGCGTTCAAGTCACATGACATATTTAACCGGATGTAGCTGCAAGACGGAGCCTTGTTGACTCTCCGTTTCAACTTATCTCAAAAGTGAGGACCTCAACCTATATACCAGTTTTTAAATTGTGTTGATAGGCCAAATAAAACCAGAGTTATGATAAATTATGTCCGCGATACTTTTTTTCTGCTTATTTTGATCACGTTCGGCGCTCGATCACGCTGTATGAGACAGGAAAACATAGCATGCAGACATTAGCGACAGGTCTTACAGGCGGAAAAGGCTTGCCAAAAGAAAAAAAAAACACACCACAACATCTCTCCTATTGGTGGAAAACTTCACCACAACAACCAATCCAAAATTATATGGTGACTGATTGACAAGGGGCGGGCGCTTACGTTCTTCCTGCAACATGAGAAGGGAGGGAGGGACTCTCAGCAGGGATGCAGTCTGGGACACGTAGTTGCAAACCTAGCGACTTTGTTGTTAGATTCAATGACTTTTCAGACCCCCTAACGACTTTTTTTAGAAAGAAAGGGACTTTTATCGACTTCTTCTGGAGTTTAGAGACTCTGACATGAAGCAGGCTTTCCTTACTGAGGAGTTAGCAACGCTGCTAAGGGTGCAGAGCCACACATGCGCTCAGAGCTCTGCATGGGAGACTGAAGCTGACAGAGCTGCAGCAGTTAGCAGGTTTCACCCTCAGAGACCACCAGGGGTTCATGTTGAGGCATTTTAATTTTTTTTTTTTTTTGTGCCATAGACACTGTCAGCACAATCTGCAGTTACACTAACAAAAATGCTGCAAAAAACAAAGAATTATGGAAAAATTACACATGGACTGACATAGAGGAGGATCTACACAAGTTTTTTACATCATGTTTTACATCATGCATCATTTACATCATGTTTTTTTGTAGTGGCATAAATAAAAAGTGACATTTGTGAGACTATACAGTGTTTTGTAAATAATTTTACAAAGAACGCCTGGGCCATTGCCTGCATTTTGATGTAAATAGAGGTAAATTACTATGTT
Organism: Xyrichtys novacula; assembly: GCA_962446985.1. Taxonomy (NCBI): domain Eukaryota; kingdom Metazoa; phylum Chordata; class Actinopteri; order Labriformes; family Labridae; genus Xyrichtys; species Xyrichtys novacula. Next base: position 13,064,535 of record OY660882.1, on the reverse strand, counting down.
CTTTGTTAAAAATGTGCATATGTTTTGAAGTTTACAATTTTTATTTGAAGTTTAAGTTTTAAAAACAGTTCATCACACATATTTGTGGTTTAATTTCACATTAATTTCCATATTGTATAAATGACTGGAAAAAACTTGAGCCCCTGCCCCTGTATAATCATGTGCACGTCCCTGTTCTAGCTCCAAGGTGAATCTTCACTGCTCATGTTCTCCTCAGAAATAGTCACCTCACTCCCCTCAGGTTACTGTACACATGCACCAACTATCTGCTTCAGGTTTGAAATGGAGCTTCATGGTTGTCTTTTGGAGAAATGAACAGTCAAGTTGTGTTTGAAATTTGATTTTTTTCAGGGGCAAAAGGAAGCCTCTGCATTCTTGTCAAATATGTAAACAGCATGTTTTTGCAGGTGCTAAAAAACAGACTCTGAGTGTGTGTGTGTGTCTGTGTGTGTGTGTGTGTGTGTGTGTGTGTGTGTGTGTATGTTGGCGTGTGTGTATATGTGTGTGTATCCTGCAGTACTCTGTACTCCTGCAGTGGCCAAAAAGACTTTTAAGAATGTGGATTTTTGGGTCATCTTTGGCGCCCCCTAGAACTGCAGTACTCTGTACTCCTGCAGTGGCCAAAATGACTTTTAAGAATGTGGATTTTTGGGTCATCTTTGGCGCCCCCTAGAACGTAAACCGTGGGGTGCAGCGTCATGATTTTTACAACTTTGAATGGGCATGGGGTGTAGATTGCCCTGAGCAAATTTGGTATCGGTGGGACGAAAGCCTTAGGAGGAGATAGCCACATTCCAATGTGTGCGAATCGGCAAAAAATGCAAAATAGCCCTTTAACCGTACATTATACAGATACGCGCTCTTTGACTTTTTCGTAGATCTAATTGAGATACACATGATTGTCAATTTTTGTGTCAATATGACAAAGCATTCAGGCGTGACACTCAACAATGTGTATTTTCATGTAAGGGGACAAGAAAAAATTGACTTTTTTCTCCTACCATGGGGGGGCGCTCTCTTGGGGAGTAAAAATTCCTTCACAAATGTGTTGATGGCTGGACATTGCATCATCCTAGAAAACTTGGAGGCCAGTGAGGACAAAAATAAAAAGTTATAAAACATTTAAGAATGTGGATTTTTGGGTTATTTTTGGCGCCCCCTAGAACCTAAACCATGGGGTGCAGCATCATGATTTGAATAACTTTTAATGGCCATGGGGTGTAGATTGGCCTGAGCAAATGTGGTGCCGGTGGAACGAAAGCCTTCGGAGGAGTTAGCGAAATTCCAATGTGTGCGTATCGGCAAAAAATGCGGAATAACCCTTTAACTGTACATTTGACAGATACGCGCGCATGGACTTTTTTGTAGATCTTATTGAGATACACATGATTGTCAATTTTTGTGTCATTTTGACAAAGCGTATAGGCGTGACACTCAACAATGTGTATTTTCACCTTAGGGGACAAGAAAAAATGGACTTTTTTCTCCTGCCATGGGGGGGCGCTCTTTTGGGGAGTAAAAATTCCTTCACAAATGTGTTGATGGCTGGACATTGCATCATCCTAGAAAACTTGGAGGCAAGTGAGGACAAAAATAAAAAGTTATAAGACTTTTAAATATGTGGATTTTAGTGTTATCTTTGGCGCCCCCTAGAACCTAAACCTTGGGGTGCAGCGTCATGATTTTGATAACTTTTAATGGCCACCGGGTGTAGATTGGCCTGAGCAAATGTGGTGCCGGTGGAACGAAAGCCTTCGGAGGAGTTAGCGAAATTCCAATGTGTGCGGATCGGCAAAAAATGCGAAATAACCCTTTAACCGTAATTTTGACAGATACGGCCGCACTGACTTTTTTGTAGAACTTATTGAGATACATATGTGTGTCAATTTTTGTGTCAATATGACAAAGCGTACAGGCGTGACAGTCAATAGTATGAATTTCCACCTTAGGGGGCGCTATGGAGCCATTTTGCATTTTATTGTTTGGGCGACTTCAGAATATCGAATTTTTCACCAGGCCCGGTCGTCCTGCCAAATTTCATGAGTTTTCGCCAGTGGGAAGTGGGCCATTTTCCAGTTCAAAGGGGAGGAAAAAGAAGAAAGAAAGAAAGAAAGAAAGAAAGAACTAGGGCCCCGTTGGGGCACTGGCGGGCCCGAGCCGTGTCACGCCGCCCCCAGCGCGACCGCCTCCCCCACCCGATCGCGTCACACTCAAGGTCCAAAGATGGTGTGCGCACTTGTTTGTGGTCATTTACCATTATAATGAACGGGAGGCGCAGTTTCTACCAAAGCGCTCGCTGCAGAAAAACTCCATGTCCTATTTGAAAAAAGTCTGGACCATGAGTGAGGGCACAAACACAGCTAAGATATATCCAAATGGCAAGTTGCTCCTCCTTTCGCTTTTGCCGAGAGAGCAGTGCGTTTGAGCCATTGAATGATGAACAGGAAAAACTTGACTTTATTCTCCTGCCATGGGGGGCGCTCTTTTAACGAGAAAAAACTCCTTCACAAATGTGTTGATGGCTGGACATTGCATCATCCTAGAAAACATGGAGGCCAGTGAGGACAAAAATAAAAAGTTATAAGACTTTTAAATATGTGGATTTTAGGGTTATCTTTGGCGCCCCCTAGAACCTAAACCGTGGGGTGCAGCGTCATGATTTGAAAAACTTTTAATGGCCATGGGGTGTAGATTGGCCTGAGCAAATGTGGTGCCGGTGGAACAAAAGCCTTCGGAGGAGTTAGCGAAATTCCAATGTGTGCGAATCTGCAAAAAATGCAAAATAACCCTTTAACCGTACATTTTACAGATACGTGGCCATTGACTTTTTCGAAGATCTTATTGAAATACACGTGTATGTAAAATTTTGTGTCAATACGACAAAACATACAGGCGTAGCACTCAACAATGTGTATTTTCACCTTAGTGGACAAGAAAAAATGGACTTTTTTCTCCTGCCATGGGGGGCGCTCTTTTGGGGAGTAAAAATTCCTTCACAAATGTGTTGATGGCTGGACATTGCATCATCCTAGAAAACTTGGAGGCCAGTGGGGACAAAAATAAAAAGTTATAAGACTTTTAAATATGTGGATTTTACGGTTATCTTTGGCGCCCCCTAGAACCTAAACCGTGGGGTGCAGCGTCATGATTTGAATAACTTTTAATGGCCATGGGGTGTAGATTGGCCTGAGCAAATGTGGTGCCGGTGGAACGAAAGCCTTCGGAGGAGTTAGCGAAATTCCAATGTGTGCGGATCGGCAAAAAATGCGGAATAACCCTTTAACCGTACATGTAACAGATACGTGCGCATTGACTTTTTCGTAGATCTTATTGAGATACATGTGTGTGTCAATTTTTGTGTCATTTTGCCAAAGCGTACAGGTGTTACACTCAACAATGTGTATTTTCACCTTAGAGGACAAGAAAAAATGGACTTTTTTCTCCTGCCATGGGGGGGCGCTCTTTTGGGGAGTAAAAATTCCTTCACAAATGTGTTGATGGCTGGACATTGCATCATCCTAGAAAACTTGGAGGCCAGTGAGGGCAAAAATAAAAAGTTATAAGACTTTTAAATATGTGGATCTTAGGGTTATCTTTGGCGCCCCCTAGAACCTAAACCGTGGGGTGCAGCGTCATGATTTGAATAACTTTTAATGGCCATGGGGTGTAGATTGGCCTGAGCAAATGTGGTGCCGGTGGAACGAAAGCCTTCGGAGGAGTTAGCGAAATTCCAATGTGTGCGGATCGGCAAAAAATGCGAAATAACCCTTTAACCGTACATTTGACAGATACGCCCGCACTGACTTTTTTTTAGATCTTATTGAGATACATGTGTGTGTCAATTTTTGTGTCATTTTGACAAAGCGTACAGGCGTGACAGTGAATAGTGTGAATTTTCACCTTAGGGGGCGCTATGGAGCCATTTTGCATTTTCTTGTTTGGGCGACTTCGGAATATCAAATTTTTCACCAGGCCCGGTCGTCCTGCCAAATTTCATGAGTTTTTGCCAGTGGGAAGTGGGCCATTTTCCAGTTCAAAGGGGAGGAAAAATAATAATAACTAGGGCCCCGGTGGGGCACTGTCGGGCCCGAGCGGCGTCGCGCCGCCCCCAGCGCGACCGCCTCCCCCTCCCGATCGCGTCACACTCAAGGTCCAAAGATGGTGTGCGCACTTGTCTGTGGTCATTTACCATTATAATGAATGGGAGGCACAGTTTCTACCAAAACACTCGCTGCAGACAAACTTCATGTCCTATTGAAAAAAGTCTGGACCATGAGTGAGGGCACAAACACAGCTAGGATATATCCAAATGGCAGATTGCTCCTCCTTACGGTGTTGCCTGGAGAGCGCTGGATTGAGCCATTGAGCGATGGGCAGGAAAAACTTGACTTTTTCTTCTGCCTTGGGGGGGGTGTGTGGATTCTTTTAAGAATGTGGATATTTGGGTCATCTTTGGCGCCCCCTAGAACGTAAACCGTGGGGTGCAGCGTCATGATTTTTACAACTTTGAATGGCCATGGGATGTAGATCGGCTTGAGCAAGTTTGGTGTCGGTGGGACGAAAGCCTTAGGAGGAGTTAGCCACATTCCAATGTGTGCGAATCGGCAAAAAATGCAAAATAGCCCTTTAACCGTACATTTGACAGATACGCGCCCATTGACTTTTTCGTAGATCTTATTGAGATACACGTGATTGTCAAATTTTGTGTCAATATGACAAAGCGTACAGGTGTCACACTCAACAATGTGAATTTTCACCTTAGGGGACAAGAAAAAATGGACTTTTTTCTCCTGCCATGGGGGGGCGCTCTTTTGTGGAGTAAAAAATCCTTCACAAATGTGTTGATGGCTGGACATTGCATCATCCTAGAAAACTTGGAGGCCAGTGAGGACAAAAATAAAAAGTTATAAGACTTTGAAATATGTGGATTTTAGGGTTATCTTTGGCGCCCCCTAGAACCTAAACCGTGGGGTGCAGCGTCATGATTTGAATAACTTTTAATGGCCATGGGGTGTAGATTGGCCTGAGCAAATGTGATGCCAGTGGAACGAAAGCCTTCGGAGGAGTTAGCGAAATTCCAATGTGTGCGGATCAACAAAAAATGCGGAATAACCCTTTAACCGTACATTTGACAGATACGCGCGCATTGACTTTTTCGTAGATCTTATTGAGATACATGTGTGTGTCAATTTTTGTGTCAATATGATAAAGCGTACAGGCGTGACAGTCAATAGTGTGAATTTCCACCTTAGGGGACAAGAAAAAATTGACTTTTTTCTCCTGCCATGGGGGGCGCTCTTTTGGGGAGTAAAAATTCCTTCACAAATGTGTTGATGGCTGGACATTGCATCATCCTAGAAAACTTGGAGGCCAGTGAGGACAAAAATAAAAAGTTATAAGACTTTTAAATATGTGGATTTTAGGGTTATCTTTGGCGCCCCCTAGAACCTAAACCGTGGGGTGCAGCGTCATGATTTGAATAACTTTTAATGGCCATGGGGTGTAGATTGGCCTGAGCAAATGTGGTGCCGGTGGAACGAAAGCCTTCGGAGGAGTTAGCGAAATTCCAATGTGTGCGGATCGGCAAAAAATGTGGAATAACCCTTTAACTGTACATTTGACAGATACGCGCGCATTGACTTTTTCGTAGATCTTATTGAGATACATGTGTGTGTCAATTTTTGTGTCATTTTGCCAAAGCGTACAGGTGTTACACTCAACAATGTGTATTTTCACCTTAGGGGACAAGAAAAAATGGACTTTTTTCTCCTGCCATGGGGGGCGCTCTTTTGGGGAGTAAAAATTCCTTCACAAATGTGTTGATGGCTGGACATTGCATCATCCTAGAAAACTTGGAGGCCAGTGAGGGCAAAAATAAAAAGTTATAAGACTTTTAAATATGTGGATCTTAGGGTTATCTTTGGCGCCCCCTAGAACCTAAACCGTGGGGTGCAGCGTCATGATTTGAATAACTTTTAATGGCCATGGGGTGTAGATTGGCCTGAGCAAATGTGGTGCCGGTGGAACGAAAGCCTTCGGAGGAGTTAGCGAAATTCCAATGTGTGCGGATCGGCAAAAAATGCGAAATAACCCTTTAACCGTACATTTGACAGATACGCCCGCACTGACTTTTTTGTAGATCTTATTGAGATACATGTGTGTGTCAATTTTTGTGTCATTTTGACAAAGCGTACACGCGTGACAGTCAATAGTGTGAATTTCCACCTTAGGGGGCGCTATGGAGCCATTTTGCATTTTATTGTTTGGCCGACTTCGGAATATCAAATTTTTCACCAGGCCCGGTCGTCCTGCCAAATTTCATGAGTTTTCGCCAGTGGGAAGTGGGCCATTTTCCAGTTCAAAGGGGAGGAAAAATAATAATAATAACAAAAGAAGGAAACATGCAGGAACAAGAGGGCTCTCGCAGCTGCTTAGCAGCTACGCTCGGGCCCTAACTAGGACCCCGTTGGGGCACTGGCGGGCCCGAGCTGTGTCGCGTCCCCCCCCAACGCGCTGCCTCCCCGTCCCATTTGTGTCCTCTGGCCATCGCCCTCTTTGGTAACGCCCATCACTGCAAAGACCCTTTTCCTTCATCGGCGTTTGCTGTTCTTCCTGCCAGTGCGTGTTGCTTTCACTTACACTTGCCACAGCCAGCCTCGTGAGTGCCTACCCTATTGGATATCACTGTCACCTACACAGGACAGTCATTACCTTTCTATTAATACTTTGTTTTTTAATTTCACATTAATTTCCAAATTGTATAAACGACTGGAAAAAACTTGAGCCCCTGCCCCTGTATAATCATGTGCACGTCTCTGTTCTAGCTCTAAGGTAAATCTTCACTGCTCATGTTCTCCTCAGAAGCAGTCACCTCACTCCCCTCAGGTTACTGTACACATGCACCAACTGCCTGCTTCAGGTTTGGATGGAGCTTCATGGTTGTCTTTTGGAGAAATGACCAGTCAAGTTGTGCTTGAAATTTGATTTTTTTCAGGGGCAAAAGGAGCCTCTGCATTCTTGTCAAATATGTAAATAGCATGTTTTTGCAGGTGCTACAAACCAGACTCTGAGTGTGTGTGTGTGCGTGTGTGTGTGTGTCTGTGTGTGTGTGTGTGCGTTCAAGTCACATGACATATTTAACCGGATGTAGCTGCAAGACGGAGCCTCGTTGACTCTCCGTTTCAATTTATCTCAAAAGTGAGGACCTCAACCTATATACCAGTTTTTAAATTGTGTTGATAGGCCAAATAAAACCAGAGTTATGATAAATTATGTCCGCGATACTTGTTTTCTGCTTATTTTGATCACGTTCGGCGCTCGATCGCGCTGTATGAGACAGGAAAACATAGCATGCAGACATTAGCGACAGGTCTTACAGGCGGAAAAGGCTTGCCAAAGGAAAAAAAATACACACCACAACATCTCTCCTATTGGTGGAAAACTTCACCACAACAACCAATCCAAAATTATATGGTGACTGATTGACAAGGGGCGGGAACTTACGTTCTTCCTGCAATATGAGAAGGGAGGGAGGGACTCTCAGCAGGGATGCAGTCTGGGACACGTAGTTGCAAACCTAGCGACTTTGTTGTTAGATTCAATGACTTTTCAGACCCCCTAACGACTTTTTTTTAGAAAGAAAGTGACTTTTATCGACTTCTTCTGGAGTTTAGAGACTCTGACATGAAGCAGGCTTTCCTTACTGAGGAGTTAGCAACGCTGCTAAGGGTGCAGAGCCACACATGCGCTCCGAGCTCTGCATGGGAGACTGAAGCTGACAGAGCTGCAGCAGTTAGCAGGTTTCACCCTCAGAGACCACCAGGGGTTCATGTTGAGGCATTTTCAGTTTTTTTGTTTTTTTTTGCCATAGACACTGTCAGCACAATCTGCAGTTACACTAACAAAAATGCTGCAAAAAACAAAGAATTATGGAAAAATTACACATGGACTAACATAGAGGAGGATCTACACAAGTTTTTTACATCATGTTTTACATCATGCATCATTTACATCATGTTTTTTTGTAGTGGCATAAATAAAAAGTGACATTTGTGAGACTATACAGTGTTTTGTAAATAATTTTACAAAGAACACCTGGGCCATTGCCTGCATTTTGATGTCAATAGAGGTAAATTACTATGTTCTTTGTTAAAAATTTGCATATGTTTTGAAGTTTACAATTTTTATTTGAAGTTTAAGTTTTAAAAACAGTTCATCACACATATTTGTGGTTTTCACAGTAAAAACGTTACTTTTTTCCACTCGGATTTTATGTTTTGTGTGTGAATTTGGGTCCAATGTGTAAATATAGTATGTCAAAATGATAAAATAACTGTAAATTGAAACAGGTGAGGTTGTGCTGAAAAAAATGATACCAGGCAAGGCAAGGTAAAAATTTTGTAAGAGGAAATATAAAGGTAAAATCTAAAGTAGTCAAAAACGGCCAAAAGTGACTCACAGACTCCACAGACAAGTCCCTTTGGCGCCACTCAGTGGGCAAAACTACTTTGTCTACTGTAATGTATATTTGGGTCATCTTTGGCGCCCCCTAAAACGTAAACCGTGGGGTGCAGCGTCATGATTTTTACAACTTTGAATGGCCATGGAGTGTAGATTGGCCTGAGCAAATTTGGTGTCAGTGGGACGAAAGCCTTAGGAGGAGTTAGCGAAATTCCAATGTGTGCGAATCGGCAAAAAATGCAAAATAGCCCTTTTACCGTACATTATACAGATACGCACTCTTTGACTTTTTCGTAGATCTAATTGAGATACACATGATTGTCAATTTTTGTGTCATTTTGCCAAAGCGTACAGGCGTGACAGTCAACAATGTGTATTTTCACCTTAGGGGACAAGAAAAAATGGACTTTTTTCTCCTGCCATGGGGGGGCGCTCTTTTAGGGAGTAAAAATTCCTTCACAAATGTGTTGATGGCTGGACATTGCATCATCCTAGAAAACTTGGAGGCCAGTGAGGACAAAAATAAAAAGTTATAAGACTTTTAAATATGTGGATTTTAGGGTTATATTTGGCGCCCCCTAGAACCTAAACCGTGGGGTGCAGCGTCATGATTTGAATAACTTTTAATGGCCATGGGGTATAGATTGGCCTGAGCAAATGTGGTGCCGGTGGAACGAAAGCCTTCGGAGGAGTTAGCGAAATTCCAATGTGTGCGGATTGGCAAAAAATGCGGAATAACCCTTTAACCGTACATTTGACAGATACGCGCGCATTGACTTTTTCGTAGATCTTATTGAGATACATGTGTGTGTCAATTTTTGTGTCATTTTGCCAAAGCGTACAGGTGTTACACTCAACAATGTGTATTTTCACCTTAGGGGACAAGAAAAAATGGACTTTTTTCTCCTGCCATGGGGGGCGCTCTTTTGGGGAGTAAAAATTCCTTCACAAATGTGTTGATGGCTGGACATTGCATCATCCTAGAAAACTTGGAGGCCAGTGAGGGCAAAAATAAAAAGTTATAAGACTTTTAAATATGTGGATCTTAGGGTTATCTTTGGCGCCCCCTAGAACCTAAACCGTGGGGTGCAGCGTCATGATTTGAATAACTTTTAATGGCCATGGGGTGTAGATTGGCCTGAGCAAATGTGGTGCCGGTGGAACGAAAGCCTTCGGAGGAGTTAGCGAAATTCCAATGTGTGCGGATCGGCAAAAAATGCGAAATAACCCTTTAACCGTACATTTGACAGATACGCCCGCACTGACTTTTTTGTAGATCTTATTGAGATACATGTGTGTGTCAATTTTTGTGTCATTTTGACAAAGCGTACAGGCGTGACAGTGAATAGTGTGAATTTTCACCTTAGGGGGCGCTATGGAGCCATTTTGCGTTTTCTTGTTTGGGCGACTTCAGAATATCAAATTTTTCACCAGGCCCGGTCGTCCTGCCAAATTTCATGAGTTTTCGCCAGTGGGAAGTGGGCCATTTTCCAGTTCAAAGGGGAGGAAAAATAACTAGGGCCCCGGTGGGGCACTGTCGGGCCCGAGCCGCGTCGCGCCGCCCCCAGCGCGACCGCCTCCCCCTCCCGATCGCGTCACACTCAAGGTCCAAAGATGGTGTGCGCACTTGTCTGTGGTCATTTCCCATTATAATGAATGGGAGGCGCAGTTTCTACCAAAACACTCGCTGCAGACAAACTTCATGTCCTATTTGAAAAAAGTCTGGACCATGAGTGAGGGCACAAACACAGCTATGATATATCGAAATGGCAGGTTGCTCCTCCTTACGGTGTTGCCTGGAGAGCGATGCGATTGAGCCATTGAGCGATGGGCAGGGTAAACTTGACTTTTTCTCCTGCCTTGGGGGGGGGGGGGGGGATGTGGATTCCTTTAAGAATGTGGATTTTTGGGTCATCTTTGGCGCCCCCTAGAACGTAAACCGTGGGGTGCAGCGTCATGATTTTTACAACTTTGCATGGCCATGGGGTGTAGATTGGCCTGAGCAAATTTGGTGTGAGTGGGACGAAAGCCTTAGGAGGAGATAGCCACATTCCAATGTGTGCGAATCGGCAAAAAATGCAAAATAGCCCTTTAACCGTACATTTGACAGATACACGCGCATTGACTTTTTTGTAGATCTTATTGAGATACATATGTGTGTCAATTTTTGTGTCAATATGATAAAGCGTACAGGCGTGACAGTCAATAGTGTGAATTTCCACCTTAGGGGACAAGAAAAAATGGACTTTTTTCTCCTGCCATGGGGGGGCGCTCTTTTGGGGAGTAAAAATTCCTTCACAAATGTGTTGATGGCTGGACATTGCATCATCCTAGAAAACTTGGAGGCCAGTGAGGACAAAAATAAAAAGTTATAAGACTTTTAAATATGTGGATTTTAGGGTTATCTTTGGCGCCCCCTAGAACCTAAACCGTGGGGTGCAGCGTCATGATTTGAATAACTTTTAATGGCCATGGGGTGTAGATTGGCCTGAGCAAATGTGGTGCCGGTGGAACGAAAGCCTTCGGAGGAGTTAGCGAAATTCCAATGTGTGCGGATCGGCAAAAAATGCGGAATAACCCTTTAACCGTACATTTGACAGATACGCGCGCATTGACTTTTTCGTAGATCTTATTGAGATACATGTGTGTGTCAATTTTTGTGTCATTTTGCCAAAGCGTACAGGTGTTACACTCAACAATGTGTATTTTCACCTTAGGGGACAAGAAAAAATGGACTTTTTTCTCCTGCCATGGGGGGGCGCTCTTTTGGGGAGTAAAAATTCCTTCACAAATGTGTTGATGGCTGGACATTGCATCATCCTAGAAAACTTGGAGGCCAGTGAGGGCAAAAATAAAAAGTTATAAGACTTTTAAATATGTGGATCTTAGGGTTATCTTTGGCGCCCCCTAGAACCTAAACCGTGGGGTGCAGCGTCATGATTTGAATAACTTTTAATGGCCATGGGGTGTAGATTGGCCTGAGCAAATCTGGTGCCGGTGGAACGAAAGCCTTCGGAGGAGTTAGCGAAATTCCAATGTGTGCGGATCGGCAAAAAATGCGAAATAACCCTTTAACCGTACATTTGACAGATACGCCCGCACTGACTTTTTTGTAGATCTTATTGAGATACATGTGTGTGTCAATTTTTGTGTCATTTTGACAAAGCGTACAGGCGTGACAGTGAATAGTGTGAATTTTCACCTTAGGGGGCGCTATGGAGCCATTTTGCATTTTCTTGTTTGGGCGACTTCGGAATATCAAATTTTTCACCAGGCCCGGTCGTCCTGCCAAATTTCATGAGTTTTCGCCAGTGGGAAGTGGGCCATTTTCCAGTTCAAAGGGGAGGAAAAATAATAATAATAACAAAAGAAGGAAACTACAGGAACAAGAGGGCTCTCGCAGCTGCTTAGCAGCTACGCTCGGGCTCTAATAATAATAACAAAAGAAGGAAACTACAGGAACAAGAGGGCTCTCGCAGCTGCTTAGCAGCTACGCTCGGGCCCTAATAATAATAATAACAAAAGAAGGAAACTACAGGAACAAGAGGGCTCTCGCAGCTGCTTAGCAGCTACGCTCGGGCCCTAAAGAAACAAAGAAAAACCACTTGGGGAATAATAGGGCTCTACGCCCGGCTGCTCTGCAGCTGGCTCGGGCCCTAAAGAAGAAAGAAGAATCCATCAGGAATAATAGGGCTCTCGCAGCTGCTTAGCAGCTACGCTCGGGCCCTAAAGAAAGAAAGAAACAAAGAAAAACCACTTGGGGAATAATAGGGCCTACGCCCGGCTGCTCTGCAGCTGGCTCGGGCCCTAATAATTAAAATATTAAAAAAAGTTAAACTCTCTTTGTTCCTTTTTTGTCTCTCAAACGACTTTTGTTAAATTACATATATAACACATTTTTGTTTTCTACTTACTTACTTCTTCTATTTTCTATTTCATGTATTTATTTATCTATCTTACTGTGCTCTTTGTGAGTAGTTAGGTAGTTGGGTAGTAGGTAGTTAAGTTTGTTGTCAGACTCTCCAGTCAAAGCTTCAACATGCAGAGAAGCACCCACACGAATACAAACACACACAGAGGGTAAAAAATCCTGTTTTGACAAACAAACTCAACATCCATCAGCCCTTAAACCTCAGACGTATCATGGCCCTTTCTCTCTCCTACACTTACTGACACACAAACACTTTCAACCCTACACACACATACACACACATCCCAACCACTGGTGGGATTAGAGCTATAGATCAGATTAATGCCAACCATTTAAGAGATTCTCACATACACACAGTTTCCTCCATCCTGTGTTCACCACATGCATTTTTAATCAGAATAGGCCTCGCTCCACCATTACGTCCCACTAATTACCATAATACAGCAGCGAGCAAACGGCGAGAGGTGCCCCCACCCAACACCTCACCCTCTGAGCCAATCGTCCCACCATCACCAGCGAGCGCTGCTGTCACAGCTGCTGTTCAGCGACGGGAGCGCTCCTCAAAAGTCATTTTTAATTTTTCCATCTTTCTTTTCTTTCCGCTGTGTCCCGAGAATTAAACTGTGTAACTTTGTGTGATTGTGAGTGTGCGTGTGTGCGTGTGTGCGTGTGTGTGTGTGTGAGGCCTGATCTAATGACCGAGCTGCAGCTGCTCCAGATGTTAATGTAATATTAGATAAACTGTATGGCATGAGTGTTAATCTCTGTCAGAGGACTGAGGCTGCCACAGATTTGTCTTTCATTTTTCAACACAGGCCACTTGAAATGACATGTGAGTCTGACACACTAGTCTGGAGTGTCTTTACACAAAACTTAATGAACAACTTCAGCTCTGACAGACATCCTTCAAACTCCAACAACAGGGTCGGCTCTCTGCTATAATTCATGTCAGCTTGTACAAACAATTTCAAGGAGATTCCACATGGATAAGAAGTCATGGTGGGGATCTCAGGAGCTCACGGCCGATCTTTTCTATTCCTTGAACTTTCTTTTGTCATGTTATTCTTCTTCTTTTGCCTTTAGAAGTGCATCTTAACCAACAGCACCAGAACTTTTAGTTTCAGGGACTTGTGGCCCAATGTTGTCTGTGTTTCCACCATAGACTGTATATAGAGTGGACGCCATCTGCCTCCTCGCTGGGTGAAGCCACCACGAGAACAGCACCCTCTGGTGAAGGGCTGCAGTATATAAATCCAGCCTCCTCCACCAATCCCTTTGGAGCTGTGGACAAACTTTAGAAATTTAATAAACAGTATATACATTTTTCTTCCCCCTGGTTGCGATGTTGACATGTAGTTACTGTAGGACTGGTTTGTGCTCAAGTCCTCTTTTTTCTGTACAGCTTCATTTTCAAAGTTATCAGGGGGTTCATGTTTTTTATGATTGACACTTGATACAGCCTATCGGTGTACGAAAATTGCGTAGCTCATCCGGGGGATACACTGTTTGAGCCGATCGTCATCACAGCGGCTCTCCCGCTGAATGCGTACAGTGCTATTGTGCAAGTGGTGGAGTGCGTGCAACGCTATTGCATAAGTGGTGGTTCCAGGAAGTGGAGAAAATCCCGGAAAATACAGAGAGCATTTTGGCTTCAAATTCATATAATGGCGGAAGGTGGAGAAAAGTTGTACATAGTGTATACAGTCTATGGTTTGTACTAGGGGGGGCTTGAATCCTCATGCAAACCAGCTGTATTTGAGCTGTATTTGATCATTAGATAACCTCAGTTACTGGAAATATGAGTTCTTTTATTTATTTCCTTTGGTGCTTCTACCAGTTTATCTCAAACTCCTGAATCTGTTAACCTACCATGTTAAGGGTCGGTTTTGACCCATGTCTTAAATCAGCTGTAAATTACACTAAAAACAACTCTCTATCATCCAGTATAGCTCCCATCTCTTGGTTCCCTTATTAGGCTTCATTATCCATGAAAATATTGCTTATAATATTTTTTTGTAGTGGGCCTCTGGGCCTTTCTTTGTCAGTATAACCTTCATACAGGCATCTATACAGAATTGATCTCACATGTCTGGACATGTCTGTCGTCGTTTTTTGTGCAGGGAAAAAACAGACAAAATGAGAATTTCCTAAATCTCACACGACTGGAAGAGGATCTGACTGTCCGTGTGATGCCTGACAGTGCACATATGATTTCAGTTTTTGCTCTAATTATTAGATATTGATCTTACGGGGTCAACAGCTAACACGTGACCCTAACACGACAAGTGCCATAATTTTAATAAAAGCATTTCATAATTCAGTCAATTCAAGTTTTTTGTTTTTATTTTGTTGAAATAGCGGTTCCAGATAAAGTCAAAAAGTCTTGATGCAAAAAAGCAAATTAAAGTGGTTCCTTTAAGCATTTAAAGTCAAAAACCAGTCGGTGCAGACCCTAACACAGGAGGGTTAAAACACCCTAAAGCAACCTGAGATTGGAAAAGTCGATGTGAACAGAGTCAAACATTCATATAAATACATAGTTTAACTGATCAGATAACATTTAGTTAGGTAGGATATAATCCAGACTCCCTCTTCCTTCATGTGCACACGTGTGTCTGTGCTACCAACATTTTCTATGTAAATTAACAACCTGTTTTTTTTATGGTAATGAAATCGTAAGGCCCTGCCTCCCAAAGTCCCCGGACCATTTGAAAGTACCAGTCTCTGAGCAGGGGCTTTTCAAGGGATTGAGCTTTTACCCCAGAGCTGAGCTAAATTTAGACCCTAGTTCCTGCAGTCAAAATGCAATTTATGTCAAAGCACAGATAATATTAAATATCTAATAATTATAATTATTTCTCTTTTTATTTTTTTTTTTATTTTTTTAGGTTTAAGTACATTGACCTCATGAGTAAGCAGGTCGGCCAGTTGCCATTATAAGATGCTGATATCACAGTTTATTTTTCTTTGCATTTGGCAAAAAAACAACAACTTCATGATAAAAAAACCAAAGTACTGAACTGAGGTGTACAAATAAATGTAGATGGACAAATATTTGGCAGGGTAGAATGCTGTAAAACTGGACCTTTGGATTTCTGTTCAGCTATGTCAATTCAAGAAAGAAAAATATAAGGTAGCTAAATACTGAGGTTCAATGAAAAAGAAAAGTACAGATTTATTATTTATTATTACACATGACATCTTTGTAAGTAGAGATTTCAAAACAAGGTTGATATTGCTGTCAAAATAGTTCTTTTATTAATACTAGCCATTAAATCAATATTTGTACGTTTGACCAAGATAAACTCTTTCACACTTGCACTAAAAACTACAGTACACTGGGTACTGCAGCAGCTCTCACACACATGTGGAATGAATATGTGTGTTGCAGATTTTTCAAAGTGAATCAGGTGTCTGTCTCTTCACACAGTCAGTGTTTGATGTAAAAATCTGTCTCTGCTGGTGAATAACCTTTTTTTTCTTCTCTTTACTCTCTGCTTGTTTAACAGGGTAACACAAAAGTCCCGTCTCTCCGACCAGTCAGCTGTACATGGAGACCCCCAGCTGGGCAGGTTAGTGTGTGTTTGTGTGTATATGTGTGTGAACTGGTCTTATGCTTCCACACACAACCACATGACAAGACCACATCTATACATCCTCACATCCAGCGGTTTCACTGATACATGTGCTCAGACATCTACAGAAAAGCTACCCATGCAGGTGTGTGTATGTGTGTGTGTGTGTGTGTTCAGCAGGCTGTCTTTGTAAGTGTGTGTGTGTGTGTGTGTGTGTGTGTGTGTGTGTGTGTGTGTGTGTGTGTGTGTGTGTGTGTGTGTGTGTGTGTGTGTGTAGAGGGAGAATGTGCTGACTGCAGTGCTTTGGTTCTGGGCATGCCCATTAGAAGTGGCTATAAATCCTGAGTGCAGTGCTCTCACTGTGTCAGCAGTCCAGCCAATGAATGGATATTAAACGCCACAAAAAAGCCTCTTTAATTCTGCCTGCCTCTGCCACGCCGCTGCACACTCTCTCCCTCTTTCTCTTTATCTAGCTATCTATCTATCTATCCATCCACCTTTCTTCTTTCTTGCATTTTCTCTTCTCTTTCAACTCTCTTTGCTCCCTCACGTCTCTCACTCTCCCTCCCTCCCTCTGTAGTAACTGAATGGAAAAAGAAACAGGTCCTCCTGCCCTGCCAGGTCTGCTGGGGTGAAAATATCACCAGTTAAGAAGTGGTATTATGTTCAGCTTGTCATGTTGGCCTTCAGTGCTCCTCTTTGTTATGAAGAAAGCTGGATTGAGAAGCTCTACAAGGTTGTTCTAAAATGGATCTGTTTGCTGTAGGATGAGGATAATGAAGTAACAGCTGTCAGTCAAGCAAACAGCAGAGATTACTTTATACTAAAATGGCGAAACCGTTAAATCGCAGACTGTTTGGCTGCACCTTATGTTGGATGAACTTCTGCAGTAGCTTTTGGATCTTAAACACAAAGTGTTTTGCCGTTATGTTTCCCAGTTTCCACTGCGTGCTCGGTGTGTTTTAGTGCAGACTCGTAAACGCTGGCTGTAAACGCTCGCTCCTAATGTTACCCTGCACACACTCCCTGCAACTCGGCGCTCGCTTCCAAACCTCGGTGCAGCCTGATCATAAAAAATGTATTATTATTTCGATTAAATTTTGAGGTTCTGAAGCGTGACCCTGGCTGTAGGTGTGGCCATCTGTCCTACCAGCACATCAATAGCAATCTAATAGCAGGAGGAAAGATCAATCACAACCAGCTTAGATCTGTGGAAATATACACAATCCATGTAGTTCTGCTGCAGCCTCTGCACCACTCTGTTGTGAGTCGTCTGTGTGTGTACACCTCTGAAAAGACACAGTTGGTACAGTGCATTACGCGGAATAACAACAGAACATGCTACACGAACAAAAAAGATGTCTCAAAGCCGTATCTCTGATCTGTTTGGGTGTCGTGTGTGCATGTGCGTCAAATTATTCAAAGAAGAGATTATGATCGCAACATCTCCAGCAAACACTCATGAAATATTTTATAGTGGAGATCAGTTTAATCAACATATGCCGTGAGGGAGTGAGTGGAATTGATAATTCATAATATAACTAAGACTCACACACACACACACACACACACACACACACACACAACGTCCCTCCTCCCTCTCTATCATATCAATTACAGCTTGGCCTGGTTTAGCCTCTATCAGTGATCGTCAGTAGGCCTCCAGGCCCAATCAAAGCTCCGCAGCCCAATCAGCCCGACGTGGCAGCTAATTGGAAAGTTGTGTGCAGCTCAAAGAGATGATCATTGTTGGGGATCCACTGAAGCTGCTTTGAAGCTCCAGGAGGAGAGTTATGGGGAAACTGCACAAGAGCTGCCGTTGTACAATGTGAGCGTCTGTGTATCGATATATATGGGCTGGATATCAACTTTTATTGAACTTTCAAAGTTATTTATGGTGCCAAGCAAGGCTGCACAATATTGACATAATCTAATATTGCAATTTTTCCTTTCTGCAAAAAATGTTCCAATATGAAAAAAATAAAGTCATTAATACCAGATGCATTCAGTGTATTTAAGTTCTATGAAAAACACAATGATATGTGTTTAAACAGGTGTTTTCAAGCCATCTTTTGCAACTATCAGTTACATACACCCGTCTAAAGCTTGGCTGAGCACCTCTGTAATATGGACCATATGAGGATTCTTCTGTAAATGCAGCACACTTTAGAAATATACCACGACAAACCTCGATTTGTACACGCTTTCAGTCTTCAAGCGTCTGTGTGTACTGTGGGATTTTTTCCACACCATCAAGTACAGCATGAAACACTTGACGGCTGTGAATATATGTATTGATTTTTATTTGGATATTTATTTCCGTGAGTATAGAGGGTTGACAGAAATCAGTGGTCAGCAGCTTCAGAAAGTGTTGTTGATGTTTCCTCAGTGTATTTCTAAGGTCCACAGATTCATTGACAAACTGAGCAGAAAACTCTGAACACTCACTTAGGTACAGGGGGATTGTTTGTCTTCTTGGTACAAAATCTTTAACAGAAAGAGGAAAAAAAAACACTTTTTAGCTGTAGACATTTGAAAAAAAAAAAGTACAGTTTTGAAGTTTTTAATTAGACTGCTTTATTCCGGGAACAAACTTTTAAATACTACAGAAAACTTAAAAATATAAACCAGAGCAGTTCAGATATCTCAAACTGCTTGAATTGGTGGATTCATATGGGTTTATTATGGACGCATCTGTATCAGTGGGAACTTTTTTACAATCAAATGCACAAAAAAACCTTCTTTATAAAATTCCTTTGTCAACAGCTGTCAATCAGTCATCTTTTTGAAATTATGGCTGTGTCCGAAATGAATCACTCGATCCCTAACCCCTAAACCCCATATGGGGTTTCACTATATAGCTAACTATGTAGTGAGCTTGATTATCAGAGGTTTCAGACACTTCTGTTGTGACGTTGTTGCTGGAGATGCAATGCATGACGGGATGCCAACCAGCGGTGAGTGATCATCGGATGGTCACTACATTTTGCAATGCTTTATGGGAAATTTTGAGTCGCCTATATGGGCCATTAGAATAGATCACTCAGATTTTCGGACACCCCTTGGACATGTACTTGGGCATAAATAAGCATGATTAAGTTTTAACTATGATGACCACAGACTGTGGATACTATGGGTGCCAGTAAGTATCTCTTTGGCATGAATGCAAAACATTTAGAGCTCCCTCTGGTGGCTGACTGTAGTACTGTCATAAACTCTGCCTCCCATATGCTCACAGAGGCCAAACCATTACATTGAAATTCAATTCAGCATTGTGCCTGCCATTATAGTTTGTTCATATTTTGCTGATGTACATCTCAGCAACATTTTTCTTGTAAATTGAGTTTAAATCAGTTATTTGTTTTATATTGAGGAGATGTGAGGACTTGATTGACAGCTTTGTTGCCAATGAGGCTCCTGCAGCATTTTGTACCAGATTATTTCAGTAGAAGAGTGATGGTGACAAACACTAATGTCATGTTCACACCAAGTGTGAATAAAAGCATTCGCATGAGTGGATTGCATGAAAAGTCAATGTAAAGAGACCTGAGTTCTTGTAGGAGAACATGAAAGATGACAATTTTACAACATGTTTAACTCTTTACTTACTTACTGTAAGAGATAAAAATCTAAACCTTAACCATAGGATACAACTTGATTTCAATACAGAAAAAAACATGCCTGAATAAAAGTGAATAACCAGTTCAGAAATGCAGTGAGTTTTCTTCGACACAACAGATCCACATTTGATGTGAAAATGACATAACAGAAGAGTCATCTACCTCCCCTTTGCCTTCAGTGTTTGCCTTAAGACACTCAAGCCTCAGTTTTGCTGTGGACTGCACTAACCTTGAAAGATCTCCAACAGTTTATCAGTAACTTTATTTGGTTTCGTTCAGTCAGTCCAGCAAGACTAACAGCCATATTGGCTTCACTAGTGCAAATGTCAGCCCCCATGGGAGCCATCCTTTGGCTTTAAACCTCAGAGCAGGTGGTAATGGAGTGATGTTTGTTTCAAATACAGTCAATGATAATGACAGGGAAATGTTTTTGCTTCATAAACAGTCCCTGTGTTTAAGGAAATTCACATAACATAGGTTGCAATTTGACCCATGATTCATCAGTTAACGTGAGTGAAAGGGGTTTAAGATCTGTACTGATACCGGTCAGTAGGGGGAGCTCCAAATGTTTTATCCTCACAGTCTGTAAACACGTATGCTGTTATTTCAATACCCAGTCTATAGCTGCACTGAACACTGCTGTGAGTCACATTTCAATTACAGTGTATACCAATGCAACCATTGTTATACACCAAAAAGCACTCATCTTTGTACTTTTGCAAAATCACATTAGTGCTAAATTGGTGCACAACCCACATAAGAAAAGTCGAAATCCCTGTATGACTGCCAAACAGTAAATTATTCTATGGCCCTGCAGTAAAGCAATGTTTATGAATGTCCCCTGCACTGATTTATCATACTCTACATCACCTTGAAAGTTTGTGATGTTCTTCACTTCTCCAGAAGCTTCATGAGACTTGTCTCCTCAAATTTATCCCATTAAGTGGATGGTCTTCTTCTTCTCAGAGGTTAATGAAAGCTCTTGTTGTTTCAGTGTTTGTGAAATTTATCACACTCCAGCTCTGTAATTTTACATTAGTCACATATTTGCCATCATCCAGAGACAGATAGGATAGCACCACATTAGATAGCAGTAAGACAAACACAGACGAAAACAAGAGAGCAGAGATGCATTCAGCACAATGAGTATCGACTGATCCCTGGAAACACAAACTAATCCAAACCGCACCTGTGGCGCTGATTGCTCCGGGCTGATTGCTCCATGCTGATTGGTAGAATTTGACCCCATAGTCATTTGTTAATGTTAGAGAAGCTGTGTGAGTTTGTTTCCTTCTCATTAAAAATTAAACCTTGGCCTTAATTGGTGTTGGAGCACAAAGCAGCCAGCGAGCTGTTAAAGCCACCCTTACATTATTAACACAGATAAACACTAGCATCTGGGGCTAAAGAGGAAAAATCGCCATGGTGATGATTTAACAAACACACACATGCACACACACGCACACACAGTTATTCTTACACAAGCACAAACAGGAGCATGTTTATAATGCACAAAGCCCCTTAAAGGCCTGCTCTGCAAAGACAAAGATCCATTATATCAGTCAAGACGAGCCAGACTCTGCTCACATTTTGTCAGCTGAGCCCCTGCGCTTTTTGGCTCTGTTTATTTCAGATTTACACTGTTTTTTTACAATAATGTTTAGTCTTAGCATTTATTTTTTGCCAGTTTTAGAGCAAGAACATCAGTGGTCTCTCCATGCCAATGGCAAAGACAATGCTGTTAGAAACCTGGTCACACAAAAACATTACTATTTAGCAGTATTAACCAGTCAAAAACAAAACCAAGAGGATGAGAAGTGGGAGAACAGTGCAGAAGTCACTGAGATGCTAAAACAGGAGAGAAATGAAGAGGACATCAACCAAATTGAAGAAAACAGACACAAACCACAACACAGTATGGGCTCTGGCTGAAGTCAACGCATGTTGTGTCAGGGTCTTGACTCACCCCGTGCAGAGTCTATTTTTAATAAATTGCTAACTAGCTTACTACACATAGTTTAACTCTCAGTTGCTTGAGGGATAAGACCCCACAGTCCTCCAAAAGTGGCTCAAAAATAGTTAGAGTTAATGTGTTTGATGCCACTTGGATTAAGATTTATCATTTGTTTTAGATTTCAGTAATCTTTACAGATTCAGAAAATAACAGCAGCACTTTTTTTTTTTTTTTCTGTGGCACTTTCTCATCCAGTTCTGTAAGACTGCCAAAGCTCAAACTGTGTTGTGGTGAAATAAAAAAAAAACATAAAAACACATACTGCTCAACACAATGATTAAGAACAACATGTACACACATATAAATATGTACATATGTT
Organism: Xyrichtys novacula; assembly: GCA_962446985.1. Lineage (NCBI taxonomy): Eukaryota > Metazoa > Chordata > Actinopteri > Labriformes > Labridae > Xyrichtys > Xyrichtys novacula. Next base: position 13,042,616 of record OY660882.1, on the reverse strand, counting down.
GTAATAAGTGCGCTTAATATGGTAACTTAAAAGCTCCTGTGTGGTGTTTTTTTTTGTTAATGATTTTGACTAAATATCATTAACAGAAACTAAAAAAGCTTTTATGCTGTAATATTAAACGCATGAAACTGGTACAAATGGTTAGGAGTCAGCCAAACATGAAGAAACAGCCTTGTTCATACATTAACCATGTAAAATATTCATTAGTGATGATATTTATAACAGTCAAAAGACACCAGGGTAAGATTTCTAAGCATGAAATGGACAAACACTGCTTTGTCCACAGGGGGCACCAAAATTGACACCAACTTAAAGTTGCTCACAGGGGCTTTAATACTTACAGGTATCAGATCAGTGTAAATGTTTTCTTTTTCTTTCTATGTAAATCATAAATTACACTTCTGCATTTACCAGTGTGGTTAACACTAAATGCAGGTCATTTATTTATTTATTTAAAAAAAATATATATTTATATATATATATATATATATATATATATATTTATATATATATACAAAGTTTACATTGGGGTTAATATTGCATAAAAATGAGTTAAGCACCAAAGGTTAAGTATGAAACCGCACAGATGTTAAATTCCTGTGTATAATAAAAAGTCACACAACAGAATTGCGACACATAAATCCTCATAGTTTAGTTCTGTAAGCATTTAAAAAGGTGTTTGTTCTAAGTTACAACCCCCAAGGCGTAAACAGAAGAAAATGTACAACAGCTAAATACAAAATGACTGTCAGCCTGTTCCAAAAAAGGCCAAATAACAGATTTTCACATTAGGTACACCTCATTGTTTAGACTACAAAATGCATAAACTGTTTAGAGCACCTTAGTAAAGGGGGTGGGGGGCTCAGTAGGCACAAAGTGCAACCAGTGTGGGTTCAGAGATTGTTGTTGCAAAGACACACAAACACACAGACAGACAGAAAGAGCTCAGGAGTGTAAATGACGAAGGTTCTCTCTGTATTTGTTAAAGTGATGTCCAGTGTCTCTGAGCTGCTTTTAACACTCCCAGAAAGGCCATTACAATTAAAGGAGCACTGGCCATAGCAGAGGGAAATGGAGAAGAGTGTGATGAGAGTAAAAGAGGGATGTCAGCACAAAGAGTGGCGAAGATGCTTTTAGCCTCTCTCTGCAGGAGTAATGTCCAATTACTGCTCCGTTTGAGGCCGCCGCCTCACAGCGTCATCAGCACACAAGCACCAAGTTATGGCCCTCTGCAATGGGCCGACTGTCAGCTGCCATGGATCACAATCAGCCGGCGAGTCCTCTGGGCCATCCAGAGGAGAGGGGCATTTCACATCGAATATTCATGTTGTTTTACCAGTTATAACAGGCTGGAGGACTTTCAAGCAGTGCATTTCAAGCATCATCATGAATACGCCCCACTTCACGCCGTCAACAGCAAGACACAAGCTGAGTGCTCCCTTTTTTTTTCAGCTTACATCTTAGTGAAACGTTTGCTTTTGTTCACTTTGGTATTTTTCTCTGCTGAGTTTACAAAAAAGATGACAGTGTGTGTGTGAGTGAGTGTTTCATCTGCTTAGACTCTGACCAGCAGGTGGTACCAGATGTTAAACTTTCCTTCTCTGTTACACTTTGAACCGTATCACAACTGCAAGATTGTTGTAAAAGTGCTGCTTAAACATGTCAGCTGAGTGAGTCTTTTTTCTTTGTGGTTCTGCTGGTTGTGACTGCAGACTCTTCTTTTGTTTAGACATTTGCAGCTTGACATTTTCTCTGGCTGTGAGGGAATCTGCTCCCAGTGTCAGAGTCTTTTTCCTTCCTAGATCTACATTAAGATAAATTGATTTTTTTCCCCAACTCTTTCTTTGTTCCCACAAAAGTTGCTACTGCTCTGAAACAGCAGTAGCTGTTGTTCCTTTTTTCCTTTTTTCTTTTTTACATCCAGCACTAGATCACTGTTTTTGTTTTTTTTTTAAGCTGCTGTGTCCTGTGGCTAAAGCTCGAGAGCGAGAGATGCTAACAAGCTTAACAAGCAGCTTGGAAAGAGCAGCTCAGCGATAAGAGGAAGAGAGGAGCTGGACTCTCTGGAGGTGGGAAGGAATAAGAAGAAGATGACTTTCCAAGTTAGCATCCTGTATAACTTCTAATAATATTCCCCAGCTGATACACAGACACAAACACAGTCACATAACACCCCACAAGGTGGCTGTTAAACTTTCTAAACTCGTACCGACTCTGCTGCTGCAGTTCTACTGGACGCAAATAAGACGTACAATTAAATCCACTGTACACTACTTTAAGAGAAAAAGAAATTGCTCCCATTCTGCACACTGACTGAATGCACAAATTAACAGGACTTCCTCTGAAATATTTTGCTTTTAATCCCCAAATTAAATCCAATGACTTGTTTGCAAAATAAGATTTGAACTTTGTTTCTGTGCAGGTTAAAGTGGACCGTTAATATTTCAGTACAACACATTTATATTATGCTACAATGCTATATGGCCATGTTAGACTTCAGCAAAGTTTCTGTTTCCTCATATGAGATACACGGATAGCATTGTTGCACTTGTTTAATTAAGTATGTCTCTTTTAGTCGTGCTGAAGTCACGCTATCTCCCTTCCCCAGTAACAAAGAAACAAGGGGGAAGCTTTTATGTTATCTGTTCACAAATAGCAACAACCTAGCTATCAGTTCCCACCACTGATGACTCCTTTGTGAAAAAAAAAAGAATTTCGAGCTGGATTTGTGTCCTAGCTGTTACCAGAACCTGGGGCTGTTTCACCTCAAAAGACCCCCAATGAAGACTAAGAACCACAAGCTGATAGAACACTATAAAAGCATCAAGTGTAATAATAGTGAATGTATGCTAACAGGGTAAAATCATAGACTGTATATGCTATGGACAACTTGGCTCCACCTCCTGCCATTATACAAATTTCAAGCCAAATTGCTCTCTGTATTTCTGGGATTTTCTCCACTTCCTGGAACCACCACTCATGGAGTAGCATTGTACGCATTCAATGGGAGAGTCGCTGTGATGACGCCCGGCTCAAACAGCGTATCCCCCCGGAGAGGGGAACTACATGTCAACATCACAAGCAAGGGGGAGAAAAATGTATATTCTATGTAATAAATTTCTAAAGTTTGTCCACAACTCCATAAGCTTTGCTGGGGGAGGCAGGACTTATGACCTATACTGCAGCCCGTCACAAGAGGGTGCTGTTCTCACGGTGGCTTCATGCAGCAAAGAGGCAGACGGCGTCCATTCCATATACAGTCTACGAGTAAAATGGAGAGCTTAGCAGGTACTGTAGTTTACCACAGATGTTTCTGTGAAGGCGTAACTTTCAGGTCTTTTTGTGATGACACAAATGTGTAAAAAGAAACACCCACTAGCTTTGCTGAACTTTATATCAAACTTTATATCAAACTTTGTATAAGTGGAAAAGAAGAGGGTAAATAAATCGAAAAATGTGATGTCGAGGTGCAAATCATGCAAAGCTGCTGTTTACCTAGGTGTTCCAGACTGATATGATTAAAGGTGGACAAGAGTGACAACCTTCGCATGTCCAGTTTGTCACAAAATCGATTAAATGTGATTCGTGATAAATACTCACAGTTTTGATCTTTCAATTTTAACTGTCTGAATTTTGATTAAAGTAGCCGTCTCACAAAACTCACTTTTTGAGACTTATAGTTTTTCTTGAAATAAGAGAAATTATTGAAAGACGACCTCAGTCACCGCGTTACTCTGCCTCCTCACAGCATCATTATGCACTGGCACACACTCTACAACCTGTATGCCGAACATGCAGCTTTTCAGTCCATCACAGTAACATGCTGAGGCTGCTTGTTAGGGCAGGATCTCACCTGTTTAATGACCACCAGGATGGGGTCATAAATATGAGTGTGTGAGTGTGTGTGAGTGTGCATGGTGAATGGGGTGTGTAGGGTTTTGGGTCTTTGCCCTCATGCATGCATACATGCATGTATGCAAGCATGCACACACACACACACTTACAAATGTGCTGACTGTGTAATCATTAATTGAGAGAGTTTGCAAGCACTGTCATTACGTAGTCATCACATACACACAGGCACACACAGGAACACACACACTGTTTTAATTCAGATTCTACTAAAAAATAGAGAAGTATAAAATTGTAATATCTGAATAAATACCACGATGGAAATGTTCGACAGCAGCCGTCTCATCTTCGAGTCAGACAGTATCACACCCTTCTTTCTGTAAAACTTGCTCCTCCTAAACCTCCTTCTCTCTCTCTCTCTCTTTCTTTCTTTGTCTCTCTCTCTCTCTTTATTCTCTCATTCATCATGTTGACAACAGCACAGCTACTTTTGTGAAATGGAGAAAAATGTTTAAGTCAGCTTTTCTCTGTCTCTCTCTCTCTCTCTGCCTCCCTCCCTCATCCCTCTTGGCCATCTAGATATGTGTATGCGTCTGTGCATATGTGTATGTTCGCGTGTGTGTGAGAGGGCAGATGGGAGTAATTTCAGCTCAGTGGAAAGCACTTTACATATGAAGACGCGTATGGGATTTGGCTGCAGTTGCAAAGTTGCCAGTTATTGGGAAATTGACTCACTTTGGTTTCCTTAAACTTCATAGAAAGAGAAAGAGAGAGAGCTGTGGATGTCTAACACACATGCATGCACATATTTATGCAGATTTGTCTGTTCTTACAGAGGCAGTTTTGGCTTTGCCATCATCACACCAACCATATCTATTAAAAGTATTAAAGTATTAAAGACAGATATTAGAGAAAGAGTAATGGGAGGAAAACATGATTTTCATTATGCACAAAAAAAAAAACAAACTCTAAAAACAGTTTAATTATAACTTAAAATGTAAAGAAAAAAAAGTTCAGTCTTGACAAATTAAAGGGATATTCCGGCGTAAATTTAAGTTATGGTCAAACACACTGTAACACCGAGTTAGACACCCCCTTGAGAGATGAATGTTGCAGACCACTTCCTTCTCTAGTTGTGATAGTTAAACACAGCGGTCTACGTCGCCACAAATAATGCTCAGAACCGCACCTAAATTCATCAACAGTACATATAGGGTCCCAGCCGTAGTACTAGCCACCAAACATCTTTTTAGCTTTGCCTAATTTCTTCAGCAAAGAGACTAAACACAACTCACCCACTCTCCTCCAACAGCCGCTTGTTTGTAGGGGGAGCCCTAACAAGTCAATCACCGAGTGCAGCAGATCATTTCCATGAAGTAATAATCATCATAATAATCATTGTGCACTGCAGACACAATAGTTCTTCTGTCTTAGCGTCTCGGTCTGATTGCATTTCCATGAAGAAATGATGATAAATGTTCTTCCTTGAGCTGTGAAACTCCGCTGCACTCTGTGATACAAGCGGCTGCTGAAGGAGAGTGGGTGAGTTGTGTTTGGTTTGTGTTTCTCTAGGCTGTTTTGTACACTCAGTGCCAGCACAATGTAAACAGCATGTTAATTTGGGCCTATCTTAGTGCCTGTGGATGTGTTGGTCCTTAAACCAGGTGTGGCCAAGCACAAAGAAGAACATTGTTGTCTTCAAGAAGTGCCTTGGACCAGAATTCTGATCTCAAGTATGAGATCAGTGATGCAGTACTCTCCTGTGTGAATTTTGGCTGATACTATACTTTAGAACAGCAATGGACACAGCTCCACTTCATATCAAAATACTGTATGCTGGAGACACTTGTATCAGAGGTATAATATAAACACTTTACAGTATTTTCCCAGATATTTAAACTTCATTTGTTCACCTGAATTCCATTTTTTGGAGTGCATGTAAAAAAAAAAAAAAATCTTTGCTCTCTCATTATTTTATCATACCTAGTTTCTATACTTTCCCATATGTCTCACACAGAAGCAGGATGATTAAAAAAAAAAGACTATGCAGCTCACACACATTCACACCCACTCTCACACACATACGCACACACACTCACTCTCACGCACACTCGTACAGTGTTACACAAATAAAAACGCCTGTTCTTCATCTCCCCTCATGTCAAGTCCACTTAGCCCTGATTTGGTTTGAGTGCTGCTCCTGAGTTGTGGGAATATGTATTCCTCTGTGTGTGTGTGTGTGTGTGTGTCAAACCATTTAGATGCCAATATTGCTCTTCCACTCCTTTCTGATATCAATAAGCTTCACGCAACCTCCATCCTCTCTTTGATATGGAAACCTTTGCTCTCGATTAAGTATGTGTGTGTGTGTGTGTTTATATGCATACTCATGCATTCACACCCTTGTGCATGTGTGTGTCTGTGTGTGAGTGTAGCGTTTGTGATAATATGACTTTAATGAAAATAGTGCCTTCTATCTGATAAATGGAGAGTGTCTGCACTTTGTGGAGGCATGATTATGTCATGGGATTAAGATTGAATCCCGGATAGTCATTACAGCTTCCTCCACTCTGATTGGCTGAGATCTAACTGGGGCTGTTATAGATGGGACATCCTCAGTTAGCTGTTAGTTTGGGAGCTGAGAGCTGCTCAGTCCGTCTGTAAGGGCGTGTACAGTATGTTCCAACAGCGTATACATTCAGCAGCATGTTTGTGCGCCTTCAAGCCTTTTGATAATATTAAATCCAATACAACATAAAAGTCTTAGCAAAGAGCCCCAGTTTAATTATTTATCGACTTAGTTTTGGTGTGTGATATAACTGTGATAGTACCTACAGAGAGAAGGCTGTGGATCCAAAAACATTTGCTGTAAGACCCACAGTGGTTTTTATGAGTGACATTAAGCCCATGCAGTGATTTCCACTCCAGAGTCATGTTTGTTTTTCGTACAGTGCCTCAGCGTCTATTGGTTTTGTGTCTTTGAGACTCCTCCAGATTCTCTTAAACCTTTTCATTATATTATGTGCTTCAGTTGGTGAAATCCTCAAACTCTTTGCAATTTTACACTCTGAAATGTTATTCTGAAATAGTTTAAAGAGAGGATGTTATGCTTTTTGGTATTTACAAAAAAAAATGCAAAGTTACAAAGTTTGGCATCTATACAAAATGTATGAACATTTTCAGATCACAGGTTTAATGTATGTTGTAATAATCCTAAAGTATAGATGTAAACTGAAAAGTCAAGTCTAAAACAGGACAGATGATCATTTTGTCTTTAGAAAACTGTTAGAACTAAACTACTGTAGTGCATAAAAGTTAAACTCTGAGGGTATTCCATGAAAAATGGAGCCTGACTTGGACAGGAGAAAACTCATCACCGTGTTTGTTGTTAAACTGTGAAAGCAGTCCGCTCCTGATGGTATAATGATCTCAGAGAGGGGCATTTCTCTCTCTAACAAACTTTGTTGTTAGATTTTTGGCCGACTGCACACACCAACTAACAGTGGACACTATTAGACAGCAGCCAAGTTTCTTGTCTTAATTTCAGCCGATAAAAGTGATTTTTAGTGCTGGCTAAAGCTTCATGCAGATTGTACAACTTCTGCTACAGTTTGGCTTTACAGCCAGAAAAGTTTTAGAAGCGAGACAAAAACCCTATTTATAGTTCATTTGAGATGCAATATGACTTTGTTGTTAATAATCCCTCATGGAAAGAAAGTTTTAAAAATGTTTTATTTTATTGATAGAAAAAAAGGCTGCCCAGAATAAAGTTAGGGATAACAAACAAACAATAAAAACCTTCACTATAAAGTTTGTGGAGAAGTTTTTCATGTTTTATGAGTCTGACTGCCACAGCGATTATGGCTGATTATCTTTGTACAAATATTTAGATTTAGAGGATCTATTTATTTAAAAAAGGTATTAAATGACATGAAACCCTGTCCACCTGACAAGATCTCTGTATTTGTTTGACTGTGTGATCACAAAGTCAAACAAGAGGGGTGGCCGGTGTGTCACTGAAATCTTAAGCCAGGGGTGAAAAGAAATATTAAACTTGAGTAAAAGTGCAGTTATGTTTGTGAATTTCCCCGAAGTAGAAGTAAAACTACAGGTCGGTGAATCTGCTTAAGTAAGATTTAAAACTAACAGAATAAATATGTGGACTATTTGAATCTTCACGTAACCAGGGTGAAGATATTCAGTATTTTAGTAGCATGTTTTTATTTTTTCCAGAATTGCACTCAGCCCTGTACATTCACATCAAGTCTGACTGCGCACTGACTTGTCATTGCAAGCAGAAAATAATGGCTGAATTGCAGTGAGCAAAAAGGCCTGCCAATGCAGGAGGCAAAACTTATTTATTTCTAATTCATGAAGACAATTTTGACTTAGGATATCTTAAACAAGATTTATCCGGTTGAACATAAATATGAATATTATATTCCATTTATCCCAATATGTGGTGCCAAAACTGCTAAATGCTACACTCTGTACCTTCAGTGTGGATATGATTGGTGGAGACAGAAAAGAGGAATCAGGATATTAATTTGTGTGAGTGCACACAGACATTTTGTGTATATTTTGTGCCACCCCTGCAGGAGTTTGTGCACCAGTCTGCACACACCCCTGTCCATACAACAATATGTGATTTATAAAAACACAGAACTAGAGGTCTGATCTGCCTTTTTTCTGGGCTGGATGTGAGAAAAATAGAGTCAATTGTGTCCCCACAAAGAAGATTTGCGTGTATGTGTGTGTCTTCTACCTGTATGTGAAGGATACCCCCTGATTAGGCCTCTCCTTTCCTCCTCAGTCATGTTGATAAGGCTTTGTTGGGACTCTTTAATCTTCATTAAACATTGAAGTGAAGGTGGAGGAAAAACTTAGCAGAGGGAGGACCACAATTAAATTTTAAACTGTGAGATAAGGCCCTATCAGTGACTCCCACCTTCCCGCTTAGCTCGGGTCTGCACGGACAGCAGGAGTGGTTGTAGATATTATATGCTTAAAGCCGGTAAAGGGGGGCTGTAGGAGGATGGGGCTGAAATGGATTGCCTCTCATTTCTTGCTGTCCTGCCCTGATGGCAGTGGGCAGCCCTCGAGCCATGCCAGCCAGGCCGGGCCACTGCCAGCACCATTATCTTTTTAATTATGCCTCGTCCACTGGCTCCACGTGGAAGTCCCAGTGTTGCAGCACGAGAGGAAGAGTGCTTTAATAAATGTCAGGCCGGATCCTTATCGACGCCAGCGTGGTTCTGCTGCTTCATCACTTACGCTGTAGTCTCTATTGTACTCTGCTGCAGTGTGTGTGTGTGTGTGTGTGTGTGTGTCTGCAAGAGCACACGAGCAGCAGAGGTGACACTTTGCACTTTCCACTGTAGATACAAATGTCCACTGGCAGTAATTTAGTTTAGTTAAGATGACATTTTCACCTGTAAGTGGGAGCCTGTTTTCAGGAGGAGGCCTGCCAGGATACGTGCTCAGCTAAGAATCAGCAGCTGTTGGGGCTTTTTCTGCAGACTCTTGTTTTTATCTCCTCTACAGGTTGATAGCAGCTCAGTTGCTGCTCTGTGTGCACAAGAGGCTTTCACAGATTATGTTTTAACAGCGTAAGAAAATATTGTACATACAGAAACAGCAAATTGCAAGTTGTAATCCTGTTTAAAATTGTAAAAACTAATAACACTGACTTCTCGTTCCAACTATTGTGTGTAAAACCTGTGGTACATAGTGTTCTTGCATATTTGCACAACTTACCTTCTCACAGAAGGATATTTTCCTCTTTTCATTTCCGTTTATTCTTTCATAGCTGCGCAACAGATGCAGAGAGGATAAAAGAAGCAGTTTTACAATCTGGCGTGTTATCAAAACTTTGAGTTTCTTGTTATTTATTTTTTTCATGTTTAAATCCACCACAAGGACAGCAAGAAGATAAAATATGATCCAAAAGACAATGAACTGTGTTTGTGTAATCTACATGTGGATTGTCTATGTGGTATTACTGTACTCGAGTCGCATGTTCTTGAGGTAGTTAGTTTAGAGGTGGTTAATGGAAGGGAAGGATGATGATACTCCACCAAAGCACTCATGGCCACACTTTAAGCTCAAGTTTGAGTTTTTAAAATAAAGAATGACTTATATCTTTTTAAATATTTGCTTTGATAACTATGCACAAACCTTATATCAGCTTCCAAAACTCACTGTCCAACCTGAGAAAGTACACTGACCTCAAGCAACAACTTCTGGATTTGAGAAATAAAGCGAATCCAGAAGTGCTAAAAGCTGCAGTTTCCCAAGTGTCCACTTGAGGCTGGCTGCAGAAACTCTGGAAACCTTATATACACCAAGCAACAAACGTCTATATTTAAAGCAAAAATAAACTCATTAACAACCTGGTTCAAAAAGCAGGGCTCCTATGGCCTATACTTACAATACTTATAACAATAAACAATTAATGTCACCATCATCATCATCATCAATGGAATCATATTGATAAATACATTGTGTAAACAAAGCTTTATGTCGCTAAACCGCTGCTGTTGTGTTGCTATAGCTTAAGGTGACCAGACGTCCCTGATTTCAGGGGACAGTCCCCAAATTTGATGACCTGTCCCCGGCACAAACTGTCCCCGAAAATGTCCCAGATTTAAGCGTTTTATGAATAAGAACAAAAATGTTGCGTGTAGGCTAGAACAACGGCTATTACAGTAGCCGAATGGGTAGAAAGCACAAGTTAGCAGTCGTGAACAACAGTCTTTACGGGGTACGGGGGTTACTACAAGGGGACTGCGCTGCTACCGAGATGTTGTCTGTGATCACGCAGCCCATGCACTAGTAGCTAAGTTCACTATAATACAACAAATAGCTTGCATATCTCTGTTCCAAGTTATATAGTCGAGTACTCTGTCCCCCTTTAGCTGGTTTATACAAAAAGAGGCCATTTCACCCTGGATGAAAGGATAATGCTCCACTTAAATGTATGCTAACAACACCGGCACTCTGCAGCCAAGGTTGTGGTGAATTTAACTCTTTGCACATACTTTGACAATGGCTTTCTGCTTCATTTTCAGAGGTTCAGTAAGCAAAGAGTTACGCAATCCTTTAGTGAAATGGGCCACATGACCTAAAAGGTCTGCGACCCATCATTTTTTATCAAGAGCCACAAGTATACTGACACAGAATTCAAGAGAAAGATTTGTGAAAGGATCATATTTGAAGGCCTCAACAAAGAAATTCTTAAACTAAGTGGATCTACAGGGCAGTCTGCTCCTCTCAACAGTGAATTGCAAGCAATGCATTACAGAGACCCTTCCCTGTAGGGCCTTGGCCATTTATACTCTGAAGGAGTAATGGGGCAGCACAAAGACAGCAGCAAAGTGCTTCGGCTTTCATATAAGGGTCAACTTAACAAAACAGAGAGGAGTGTTATAAAAGGAAATGCAACATGAAGCATGGTGGAAAGCATTCACCCAGAGGATCAACAGTTACTGGGCGGAGGAAAGTGATGATTGATGCAGTCCAGTATATCTCACTAATGCAGCCATGTCTCGTTACTAGTTCAGCTACTGCTGCCCATGTGTCTGCCACAAAGAGTTTCATGAGAGGTCTGGAAAAATATATATACAATATCTAAAATGATAGGTGTGAAACAAGGGGATGTTCCATGTTCAGTCTTCTTTGTTTGAATACCATCACACATCACATAGCCTGCAGTGCTGGAGGTGATCATGTTTGTCTAAAGAGTGGTGGCCTGATAAAGATATGTCCAGCCAAGTCCTATAATGAAAGGCAAGAAAAACCCAGACACTTGCCGATGTGCTCCAAAATCTGGATTCAGGAGAGTATCTAGAATCGCTTATCTGGATGGGGACTGCAGTTTCTACTTTGCTGATTCAGGGACTAAGAATCCCGCCAAGTCTGGACCCTTTCACCCTAAGAATAATTAAATGTGATTCTGGCTGGCAGATTTAGATTCCACTCTGATGCTTGCTCCATTGTGTAGGACGGACTGGTTCTCTTCATCCTCAGGTTGGATATACCTGTTTATACACAATCATCAAGAAAAACCATCACTGACAATCATTCAGCTGTGCCAGATCTCATGGACATCAAAACTGTTGTTTATGGAAAATCAAAAAATATATATCCACATCACTAACAGGTCCAGGGACCATGTGTCTGTATCACAGCTGTGGATGCCTGTTTGATTATACTGGACCAACTTATGGATGAAACGTGTTATTCAGTCACTCTTAAGTCATTTGGCGGTTTGTTTCTTTAAATCTCAGGATGGTTTGGAGTTTGGTGCGTCAGCTTGGTATAAATCTTGGAAATGTAATCACCTGTTGCTTGTAGCCTTTTTTTTTTTTTTTTTTCACCGAGAAGGTTACAGGCGCCTCACCGTTTGGTTAGCAAAGCGCCAGTGCTAGCTTACATCAACTGAACAGTGGAAAGATGAGGAAGACGTCTTGAAGGCTAACTCTAGTAGCCTTCACAGTGATTTGGCTTTTGCTAGTTTGCATGCCACCTTCCCCTGAAACATGAACAAAATAAGTTATCGCCATTGTAAATAAGGTCATATCACAAATAAAACATATGAAAGTGCAGCACAATGCAGGAAATTAAATGCACCATAGATAAAAGTCGCTGCAAAAGGATGGCCAGATTTCCTGTTAAATTTTCCCATACATTTTTTCTTCTTCTGTTATGTTTCAGTGTTTCCCTTTCATAGTTATGCATAGTTCAATGTGACACTGATTCATCTATGGCAGGATTGTGTTGGTTGATAGATTTGACCATGTGCCGCCCAATGCTGTAGGTGATAACTCAGTAAAAGGTGACCACAGCTGAAACTCCTCCGAACAGTTTTTGTATTCATTGCTGCTTTAACTGCCTGCTTAAGGTTTGAGGTTTGTCCCATCATCCATAACGTGTACCCCAGGCTCTCCACTGTTCCTGAGCTAACACATGTTCACTCAGTCTCTAACTGTGTAAGCCTACGGGGAGAATGTTGCTGCTGTAGCGTGGAAATACTGACTCCTTTAATGCTGCACACCACAGCGAACGCTTTCAACACAATTAAAGAACTGCTTAATAAATAATTCCTGCCCCCGCCCCCACCCCAACCTTAATAAATCCATCATAATGGCAGACCATAGAGTTTTTCCTGTTTTCACTTAATAATTGATGAAGACAAATTCCTCCGGGCGCTAATTAGATCAACAGGAAATTAGTATTTATTGGAATACAGGCCTTCAGAAAAGGTCATATTGAATATTTGCTCAACGTCTAGTCTTCCATGCAACACTTTCATGGTTATGCAAAAGGTTTTAATGGAAAGTCTATTGCCCAATTCAGTCGAGAGTGTTTGAACACTGTAGAGGTAGAGGGAGGGTGGAGAGGGAGGACGAACCAGGGCAAAGAGATGAGGAAAGAGGTGTTTCTCAACCTAAACTTTAATGCAGTGAACAGTTTTAGCCAAGGGTCCAAAAATGGTGAACCCAAACAGACCTAAAGAAGATCCTATTGCAACTGATAATTACAATAATATATATAACCACAGGCAACCTTGTTTTTTTTTTAACCTGCAAGATTACTCTGTGCACATGCCAGAGGAGAGAGACCAGAAACAAGGGGCAGGTAGAGTCCTTAATAAACAAGATTAAAATGTCAACCTACTTCTTACAAAAGGTTAAAACAATGGTTACAAATCACTGCTCTCACTGGCCTTACTACATACAATATATCCTTTCAAGCAATGCCTGAAAGAGCCTAATTTACATTTTACATTCCTCCTTCCTATTGTGTGTTTATGTTGCTTAAATTCCAGGTCAAAGCACAACATGTTAAGTATGAAGCATGCACTAAAACTTAGGTCAGTTTGACTCTGATGGAGGTGTTTACATGTAAGAGAAACCAGAACCAGCCGTAGTATCTAGGCATCCATTAGATATTAAACAGTCAATATGTTAACATGTTGCTCAAACAATAGATTAACTGCCTTGGACCAACTAAACCCGAACCTTTAAAAACTACATAAACACACTGTTCTGACTGATATCACACTAAATTAAACTCCTGGATAATGCGGACTGATCATAAGGGTACCAAATACCAAACAAAGGTAAGAAGCCGTAAAAGTAACAGTGTTTTCAGCATTTGGTGTACATCTTGTTGGCCTCTTGGTGATGCGTTTTGTCAATCATTTTGATACATAACAGGTCAACCAGGAGATGTCCCTGTAGTAATGAGCTGAAAGAGGCCATGTTGCCATCTACTGAATCAGTGGTGGACATGTTTCTGTCAATGGCAACAGTTGTCCAGTTTAATCGCCCAGTCAATTTATGACCATAGCTTTACTAAACTATGAATGTAAACATACTTGGTGCATTTACATGCATAGCTTAATCGGACTAAGCTCATAATTCAGTTTTTTTGCCAAATCGGATTTCTCTCCTTGTCCACGTATACATGCAGCTGAGAAAATCGAATTATTGACGTGAACGTGTCCTCCTCCCAAAAAACTAGGGGGTAATATGGGTCTTTTCAGTGGCGCTGTTTCCGGTTGACCCCATACAACTGTCAACAACAACAGCATGTCCGTGCCAGACTTTAGAAGTGGCTACAACTGCTGCTGGGCATTTTCGAGCAAGAAAATGGAGCATCGTACAGCGTTGTGTTTGCCATACATCAGGTATGCGCTACTTTTTCTGCAGATGAGGTGCATGCTACTCCTCGTGCCAATTCTTCTCTGGTGTTTTTGTTCCAGGGTTATGGGGGCATGGCACATGCGCAAATGCATTCTCCAATCAAACTCCGACTACGTTGGTTGCATGGTAGAGAAAATGGCATTACAATCGCATTATCTGGTTGCCTTAATTGGAGTTCTACGACTCCTATCAGAGTCATCAAACTCTGATTACAGTCTGACTAAAGAGTTTACATGCACTTTAGTTGTCCGGTCTTAATCGGAGTAAGGCAATAATTCAGTTTTCTTGAGTGTCATGTAAACACATTGTCTGATTGTGTGGTTTCAATTGGACTAACTAAAGTTTTAGTAGGACCAATGCAAGAAATTGATACACTTAACGACAGGTAAATTCACTGTCTATCATATATTGCCTATTTGAAAAAATCCTCCAACTCAACATCCAGTTCTGGTCCAGGTTCATTCTCCATCTCAAAATTTGTGAAATAGCGACAATTATGTGAGTAGAGCACACATTTCTGAGACAGCCAGTAGTGTAATGGTTTTGTCTCTGCGTATAATTTAAGAAACTGAGCTTTTGTGTCTAAAATATCTCCGCTAACTCTGTCTAAATGTAGGTGTTGGATGAATCTTCAAGGACTGAAGTAAGACACTGATAAGAAAAATGTAAAAAGGGGTGGAAGCTTTGAAGTCATGGAGTTGGACCAAGGTGAATCTCCGATGATAGTTGAGTTAGTAAATCATCTGAAGCTGTGAACATAAAAAGATCTCTGGTCATTCTGTTAGTGTAGATGCACCTGCAGAGGACATCTTGTGCCATCCGCCCTTCAAGACTCATTGATTCATAACTGCACTGTCCCCTTAACTGCCATTTTTATGAAAAAGCCTCAACCTGGCCTTAAAGCTTTATCTGATCTGAAGTATCTCGGGTTTATGTTTTTCACATATATTTTGCCGCCTTTTGCATACATCCAGCCAGTATAGTTCTGATCAGACTGCGTGTATGTGCGTGCATATGCACCGCATAGTAGTTCTGCATGTTTAGTTTCAGTCACACACCTTGTCAAACTGCAAACAAACCAAAAGGACAATATAGAAAATAATCTTTCTTTCCTTAAAAACTGAATTTCATCCAATGATTGGTCAAAGATTATCAGTTATATTGTGCAGGGACAAATCTTAGCAGTACCTACACCTGTTTTTTTTTTTTTTTAATCAATAAATCAATGGATCAAATTACTTCATTGTCCTGATTGTCATCAAAACAGTTTTCCACACACACTATCATCCTTATAAAACCAGCATGTGAGTGTGTCTCAGTCTTCCCTATGCATGACTGCCAGCACGTGTTACACACAGTTCAACCCCTGTATACTCGTGTGTTTGTGTGTGCGTAATGTCAGAGATGGTTAACTACCCTGACATTAGTCTGACAAATGTTTGTTCATCCCCCGATCATCGTCCCCGGTGCTGATCCAGAGTGCAAACAAGAATTCCTCCAAAAGCCTTCAGTCCTGCTTTAGTCTCTCCTTTAATCAGCAGCTTACTAATTAGCTCACAGTATGCTAATGCAGCCCAGGCCTCTTTCTCTCTGACTTGCTTTGCTAACTTATTAGCCCCTGTTAGCATCAGAGCTGATTTACTAAAACTGAGGCCCCCAGTGGAGCAGCTCAAGACTACTTCTCTTGCTGTTTTATAGGCTACCATTGTTCGAGTCTACAGGAAAGTCAGTCTCAGTTTAGTTTTGCAGTCCCGGAGATATTGTCAACCAGGAGTGCCAAATCACTTGGAGCCCGGATGGAAAGAACCCTGGGGGGTCTTATTATGCAGTATTTGAGTTGAAACTTCTTGCAACTACTTTTCGAGTAGTTTTCACAAAGTGTTGCTGAAGTATAAAAAATGTTCTCTTGTATATTTATGTAATTCTTTTTAGGGATTTTATAGTATATGTAGTAAAGATGTAATCCAAGTGGGCAGATAAAAGTTCTAATATGAACTTTGGGTTCAAATTCCAGTTTGATCAACCACACTGACAGATCCTTTGGAAAACGAAACACGCTGATGTGAATGAAAGGTCCTCAGCCCTCCTGCTGCCGCTCTGCCATGTGATATAGTGATCATAAAACATGATGAAGCTGTGTGATAGGACAGCAGAGGCCAATGATTGAACAAGGCTTTGATGGGCTTATTATTCTTACTTTGATTTATGGTAATTGACCTCTAAGTGGAGCAAGTTATAATTAATGGTGAAGGGGAAAAGGCCATCTCTCTCTCTGTCTCTCTCTTTCATTTTTTTCTCTTTGTCTTTTCCCTTTGGTTCTCTACATGAGAACCAAAGTCAAGAAATTGGCAGACATTCGATCTCTACCAATGTTGAAAGACATCTAATCTCCTCCTGGACCACTTCACTTGAAATTTTGGGTCCCATTTATTAGAGAAGGGGAAAACAATTGATAGTATTTTGTTTAGAGTTGCAATACTGTATCTTTACAGCAGTCTAGTGTAGATAATTACGTAAAACTATTAATTACAGGAATCGAATAAAGACATTGTTGCTGGAGGAAATCAAATCAAGCTTTTCAGTGTGCATGGTGGTGCTGAGTTTTTTTCAACTGACATCAGCACAGGTGATGATCACAAAGAAGTTAGTTGATTAAAATATGGAGATACCATAAAAAAGAAAAAGGCTCATCAGTTACGTGTTGCATCAAATAGTGCAAAATTAAACAGACTTGTGTGTTTTAAAACTCAATGAAGGCACTCAAGTGTAATTTGTCACTCTTTTGCTGGGATGCCTTTTATTTTTTTATGTCCATCTGATCTGGTCCAAGCTCTTTAACTCCCAGCTGTTCCTGCAAAGATCTCCTCTAAAATAGCACTATATTATTATAGGCAAATTAACTAATGCCCCTCTCTCTGACGTCAACCTTAAACTTTGTCTTTGGGTTTAACAACTCCTGGAATTGACTGCAACACTGTTTCCACATGTCCAAACTAAGGTATGTAGCCTCTTTTGCTGCCACATGCTAGCTGGTAGTGCATCATGTTATTTGGGTGCAGATGATAGAGCTCCTATGTCTAGTACTGAGGAGGAGTGAATGTGCGTGAACAAGTCATTATGAGAGTCAATTGAGGTCTAAAGGTGCAAACGGCACTTCTATGTTTGTATTTCAGCTATTCAATTAAGCACACTGGTTATAAAATATGTAATTAGATTTTTTGAAAGTTTTTTGTTCTCCAAACTAAAATATCAAAAATTTCATTCGGTAATGGTCTGCCATTGTCCATGAGCCTACTCCAATATTTGGCATGTTTGATTACTTTTACACCTCTCTTTGTTCTGTTGCTATGCAATGCCGTTAGTTATATTCATTATGTTGCTATGGAAATCTAGGTTAAAAAAAAAAACACTTGTCATTAAGTCGTGATTTCAGAAAGTTTTCAACAATTAATCATCATATTTCAAAAGATCAATCATGAGTTATTCATTGGACTTCTATCCCTTATGTTCACTCGTTCATTACAGCCTCTTTAAGCTGCTCTCTCTCGTTCTCTCTCTCTCTCTGTGTCTCTCTCTCTCTTTCTCTCTTTCTCTCTCTCTGTCTGTCTCTTGCCATCCTTCCTGCTTACTTTGACTTTTTATTGGTTCAGTTTTCCACTGACACACTCGCGTTCTCCCGCTGAGGAGATCAGCAGATTACTGCTCCCAGTAAGCGTGTTGATGGGAATGAGCCCGGCCTGAGCTCTCCCTCTCCTCCTCATCCCTCCCTCATTCTCTCTCTTCCATTACTTCTGTCCCTCGTTCCTTCACTCCTCCCCTCATTTGCTCATTTCCCTCCTACTGCTCTTTTCCCGTCTATTCCAGCAGGGCTTCATCCTCCCCTCTCTCATTTCCTAAAGCAGACACGAGGGTAACGCACACCTCCCCCTCCTCCCCCTCGCAGCATCACTCCTCCTGTTCAGGTGGAGGATGGAGTGATTAGGACAGGGACAGAGGAGGAGGAGTGGGACAGAGATTGGTGATGAGCTCTGCTCATCTCTTTGGTTTGGATGGAGAGATTAGCAGTGGAGACAATAGGAGAGGAGGGGGATTGAATCTACATGATTGATGTTTTTTGTTCCCGTCTTTTCTTTTGCTTCTAACGTTCCCTCCTCTTTGCATATTTTTCTCCTCCCCCTTTCTCATTGTTTTTTGCCTTCCATTCTGATTTCCTTTTCCCCCAGCCCTTCCTGACTCTCCATCTCTTCTCCTTTCCTATTCCCTCTGCTCTCTCCTTTTCTCTTCTCCTTTCTCCTCATCTTCATGCTACCATCAGCTCCCTCTGTCTCTCTCTGCCTCTGTGTATGTGTGTGTGTGTGTGTGTGTGTTGGCGTCTCTCGGCCTCCCTGTGGTGGTGACAGTGTGACAGCTGTGTGCCGGCCCGCTCACACCCGGCCTTTGATCACTCTCCCAGCTCACCATTGTGGCTAATGAGGGGAGCAGGAGGGCTCTGGGGCTCGCATACTGCAGCTCTCGCGCTGCCCTATCTACCTCCATCGCTCCTCCATCACCCATTCCCTCACCTCCTCTTGTGTCTGTTTCTCTCTCTCTCTCTCTCTTCTTTCTTTCATCCTCTCCATCCTTCTCCAGACTCCCTTATTCATGCATCCTCACTCTTCGTCTCTCAGCTACCAGTCGCTCTGCCTGCAGTTTCCTGCCTCGCCTTGTTCAGGTTTACGATGATTTATTGTGTTTGAAAAGTTATCAAAGCTATTACATCAAACAAACAGAACCAAAGAAGTGTTGAGCCCCAGTTAGCAGCCTTGAAAACAGACTTGCACTTTGTCAGTCAATTTACTTTTTTCTCTTTTTGTGTTTGTTTTTTTAGCTGCATCATTGTACACGGTGCTTTACAATCAGCAGGTTGTAAAATTAACACACTGTCTAGAGAAATACGCTTTCAGTTCTCAATGTTCACAGGGTTACTACCAGAATTCAGCAATCAACGATGTCTACCTTTCTCTGGTGATCAAAACCAGGAACAATGCTTTATGAACGATTTACAGCTCCAAAAAAAGTTTGGAAACTTGAAAAGTTTTATTGTTGTTTTAAAAATGACATTCTGAATTTGATGCCAGTAACAAAAACAGTTGTGAAAGTTGAAAAAAGTCATGTGCTGCCAAAAACAACCTGAGGGGAATCAAACTAATGACTATGATTTTGCAACAGGTTAGTAACAGGACTTGGTATAAAGATGGTCAGTCACACCTGATTCAAATGACTAGCTCGTTATTGAGCCATTACAGAGCTTGATAACGAGCTGATCATTTGAATCAGGTGTGTTGGAGCAGGGAAACATCCAAAACATGCAGGACAGTGGGCCTCGAGGACTGGACTTGAGAACCACTGACCTAGCTTGTTATTAGCGCACAGCTAAAATACCAGTATCTTTGATGAGCAACAGTGATGCAAATTTACCCATAGTATGGATATAGACTTTATATAGAATGGACACTGTTTGCTTCCTTGCTGGGTGAAGCCACCGTGAGAACAGCACCCTCTGGTGACGGGTTGCAGTAAAGGTCATAAATCCCACCTCCTTCAGCAATCCCTATGGAGCTGTGGACAAACTTTAGAAATTTATTACACAGAATATAAATTTTCTCCCCCCTAGTTGCAATGTTGACAAGTAGTTACTGTAAGATTGTTTTGTGCTCAAGTCCTCTTTTTTTCTGTGCAGCTCCATTTTTAAAAGTTATTAGGGGGTTCAAGTTTTCTATGATGACTTTTTCAGGGAAGAGGCTCTGTAGTAGAGGAGTCCTGGTACCAAACTGGCTTGCCTGGAGTCAAGACCTGTTACCTACTGAAAATATTTGGTGCATCATTAGAAGAACAGTTATCTGGTAAAGATCTACAGTAAGTCATTTAGACAAGAAATAAGAAGCAAAAAAGCACAAACTGTCAAAGCTCAGTATGAAACCTTGACACACCAGACACAGCATCAGATTATATTTGTGTCCTTTGATTTTTTGTCGAATATTTTCTCTGATCGTTTACCTCATACAACAATAAGGGGGAAATCCATCAGCAAATGCAACCTTTATTTGCCTGTTAAAGTAATATGAGATTCAGAGTAAAGGTTGACATTTGGTCCCGAGGCCAGTCATTGAGGTAAGCCAGTGTCTAAATGTTGCAGTTTAACTAAAATGGATCTCTTATGTGGGGAAATTACATTCATATTTTGACTGACCTTTAGACAAACGTTTATGGGGTCACAGAAACACATTTCGTGAAGCGAGGGCATTCACAGTATTTTCGCAGCAGTTTTAAGTGAATCGAGCCATTATTTTTAAGACACCTGGTCAGGGATCAAAGTGTAGTGCAGGAGTAAATTTTACCCCAATGGAAGTGCTACAGGAAAGGTCAGAGAGTCGAAATCAATGACTCTTGAAACGGTGGTTCCAAAGTGTGTGGTGCTTCAGATCGGCCTTGAGACCATAAGATGGGAATCTGGTCTTTGAACGAACCTCCTTTGCACCGTTTTTTTTTCATAGTCATCAATCAAGAAAACCCTGTACTTTAATTTAAATGTAGTCATGACCAGAAACACTTGAATATCTCTAAAGTACCTATAACTACCTGTATTAAAACAGCACTACCGTGAGATGATTTTCTACTGCAAAAGCAACCAAAGGACGCACAGACCATGATATATAAGGCAGTTTAAGGAGGAGGAATCTGTATCTGTTTTCTGTTGGTGGTTTTTATGGTAATGTTGATCTTTTGGATCAGTTTTAGGGGTGCGTATGATTACAACAATCACGATTTTCATTGTGGAAACTGTCGTACCTGAGGGCTGTCTCACCTTCATGTCTGCACCAAACTGTCACAATAATTCAAGGTTAGCTGTAGTGATATCTTTAGGTAAGGTGCAAACACCCACTGGACTCAAGACTTGTCGGTTTAATATTGGTATTCACTGTGCCAAAGTCTAGGGCTGAAACAATTCCTCGAGTACCTCGATTACAAAAAATGATCAAGGAATTTTCTCTACTACGAACACTCGTTTATAAGCCCAGATCGTCACTGTTTCCCACAGATTATTTTCAAGGTGACACCACAGTAGACAGAGGAGTAAGTGCGGTTTTGGTTTTGCAGAGCGGAAAAAATGAATGATGAGAGGGACTTCTGTTCTGCAGAACTCCAGTAGCTCATTAGCACTTGGCCTTTGAGTCGTGGGCGGAGACAGCGCTGCTCTGCACACCCGTCTTCACGTTAGCTTGTAGCCTAACATTGGCAGTGGAGTAGCAGAATCAGGTGACATGGTAGCTAATTAGCCCCCAGACACTATGGCCCTCATTTATCAAGCTTACGTACAGCAGAAAACTTGCGTACACCTTGCGTATGACAATTTTGACGTGAGGATCGGCATTTATCAATCTGCATGTGAGCGTACGCTATGACCAAATCTCACAACAGGTCTGACATCGTGTACGCAAGTTTGAGTCAGTGTGGATCTGCAGTGCAGCAAATGTCTGTCTGAAAATAATTGATATTCAAACCTCAAACCTGTCATTAAGCACAATCAGCCAGATTTCACTAAAGATTAAGATGTAAATGAAATCAAATAAATTTTGTCTGGTCTTCATAGCGGAGCTCCGGGTTTGGAGCTTGGAATTGTGTCGTAGGAAATCTTACTGTATGTGAGTATGCCGTTTGGGTCCAATTACTTGATCAATTGATGGAATATTCGGTAGAATACCCAATTACTAAAATATTTGATGGCTGCAGCCCTGTGCAGATAATATCACACTTTCTTCTAGTCTTGTGATTGTCAAATACTTGACCAAATGAACCTGTTTGGGGTCAACGTCATCAAAAATATGTGCTAAACCAGCTTTCAGTTGTCTTGACACCAACTCAGCAACCTTGGCTTGTCTTTACACTTGGCTTTGTGTTGCGTAAATATTTATTTTTATCTACATCTTGATTATTTTCAACCTCATTGCATCCATTCTGTTAGATAGAAAACATTAAACCAGTAAAACCAGACTGCTAACTGGGGTTGGGTGCATTAGTGAACCAATTGGTCCACTCCTCCTTGATTTTCCTCTTCAAAGAGAGAAGAAAACATCTTCTTCACTACATTCAGGCCCAGGACGCCTCAACAAAGCGGCTTTTGTACTTAAATGAACTCCAGCACTGAAAAGAGGAGTGCAGTGGTGTATGTGAACAAGCAGCTCTCCATGTCTGGCTTTATCCCGACAGACTGTTTGCCTTCAAACACCATCAATCTGTTGATTCAGTTACCGGCATTTGCTTTTGTATATTGAAGCCTCCTGCATTTGGAAGAACAACAGAAAAGAGACATTTACAGACAGAACCCTTATTGTGTATTGATTCCTATCACTGTTTGTGTCGGCAGCGTTTCGTTTCTCCTCCTGCTTCTTCTCCTCTCCTGTGCTTGTTCTTATAATTTCTTGTAATTTCTCTTTTCCCGTGTTTGTGTTCACCTGCTTCTTCCCTCCATTTCCTTTTATTTCCACTGTGCCTGGCTCGTTCCCTGCATTTTGTGATACCATAATCACCCCCTCTTCTCCTCTTCTCCTCCTCCCTTGCCTACTCCTCCTCCTCCTCCTCCTCCTTTGCGTTGGTATCACTGGGCTGGAGAAATGAATTTCCCCTCCTGTTCAAATGCAGGTATGGAAAAATATAGGGGGAGACCAGAGAGGGGGAGAGAGAGAGTGAGAGATGGTGTTAATATTGATCTTGGTTAATTAGATTCCTATTGGAGTCTTATGGGGGATTGGAGCGGCAAGGCTTGGTGTTTGAGTCCAGGCAGAGAAAAAAATGGAACTTGAATTAGGAGGAATTCCACTTTAAACAGCAACTTGTTTGGACATAGAGAGAGGAAAACTCAGAGCAGCTCATATTTGAAATATCCAAATCATTCTGCTCGCTCTGATCTGCCTCTCTCCTTTTCATTTGACCTCCTTTTGTCTTATGTTACCGTCACTTTCTCAGGCTTGAGCGCATTTATGTTTTCTGCCTTCATTTACATTTTTACTTGTGTGTATATATATGTGTGTCTGTGTGTGTGTGTGTGTGCACGTGCACGCAGTGGGACCCCCTCTGTCTAATCAAAGCCTGCATGAGTAGATGTGGTTCAGTGCCCCTGAAACATGTGTAACCCAGAGGATGTGGGTTTTAGCAGGTACAGCGCTGCGCTCCACGTGCCTGTGTATGCTCAGAGATTAGGTCTTCTGTTTTCTTGAATTATCTCACAGTCTTGCCTTCTTCTGTCTCACAGTCACTGAACATGCAGACTGGATTTACAGGGATTAGGAGTGTATAGTAAACTGTGTCAGAGGATTGATGTCTAGTAAAGAAGAATAGTGTGTTATGATAAAGAACTGGGGCTTATATTGTGCAGAAATCTACTAGGACAGGACCTGAAACTGGCATCTATTTGGATGAATGCAGCGCCTCCTTTCTTACTAGCAACATCTTATGACATTCCCTGTTTTATTTCTAATTACATTTTTTTCCAACTACTGAAATTGCGAGTGATTATTGTTTTAAAGTTAAAAAAAAAAAAAAAAAACATGTTAAGATCGAGGCCAGATCGAGGTCATGTGCCATTCGAGCTGTGTTGATGTTACTGTCAAGGAATTAAGTTTGCTCGGCTGGGAGAGTTCAAGTACCAAAATAAAAATAAAATAAAATAAAATAAATTTTAAAAAAATAAAAATTATTTCACCCAAAGTGGTGATAATGTGCAGCAGCATGACCACAAAAAAAAGGAATAAAGTCGGCTGTGGTATCAGTGGCTATTTTTTGGACTGTACAAATAAAAGAGGAATAACACATTTTCATTTTTTCAATACCACTGCTCTGTGCTGTGTGTCTGTGTAGTGTTAGTAATTAGGAAAGTGACGGTGGACATGTCAGGTTAATAAGTGGGGGTGTGCATGCCTTACTATTACACATTTGGTGTTTGAATATTTTGGCATGGATTGATTCTACGTCCTGTTGTGTTCATCTGAGCACATGAGCTCTTTCATGTAGTAATGTCATTATATTTGGTCAAACGTTGCCTGTCTTTCCCTAACTGCAGCAACAGTGCCAGTTTTCACCGCCCACATCCATCATGTGATCATCAAATTTTCATATTTTATCAGACAGACAGTAATCCTCCTTTTTGTGCTTTTATGAACTCAACAAAATGTTATTGCCGCCAAAAAAAGACCAAAAATCTCCAGTGTAAAAAGCTACAGTGAGGAACTTTTGGATCATGTTTTTAAAGGCGCCCTGTGAACAACTGGATATGACTTCATTGTTCTGTACACAGGAAAGTGATGTTTTCAGGGATAAACCTCATACTGTAGTCTTGTACCAAAGTTTGTGACACCTAAAAGGGTTTTTTAACATTATAAATTACTCAGATGAAAAGATCAGACTTGTTGCTGATGGTCTGTTTTGATTTTGAAAGGCATCAGTTTCAGTCTGTTTCTCAGCCAATTAAAAACTCCTCATACTGCCTTTAAAATCATAGATCCATTTGCTGGCGAAGAACTTTGTGATCTGTTTAAATAAGACCGCTGTTGTTACTGGATGTTTAGCAAAGTTGGCAAGGACACTCCAGGAAAATAAAACACAATAAATATAAAAGTTAAAAAGTCTAAATTCCTTATCATAATCATTTGTTTACAACATAGGCCTTAAAGGGGGGAGAAAAAAAAGTGTCATTGAAGGCCTTTGCATTGTTTCCCATAGTTTTTGTTAATGACCGTAGACAGGTGGGGAAACATTTCTGTTTCTTTAATCTATTGTTTGAATCCAGTTATAATTAAAATGTCTTACCAAGCTTTGAGAAAAGCATTTCATGGATAATTTACTCTGTTTTTTTCTATATTAAAATTGTGAAAAGGTTTCAGAACAGATAAACACCATTTCTTAAAATCTATTTTTGTTAATTACAACACTGCGACAGACCCATTCTGTTACACTCAAAGACTGTATATAGAATGGATGCCGTCTGCCTCCTCGCTGGGTGAAGCAATCGCAAGAACAGCACCCTCTGGTGACAGGCTGCAGTATAGGTCATAAATCTCACCTCCTCCAGCAATCCCTATGGAGCTGTGGACAGACTTTAGAAATTTATTACACAGAAAACATTTGTTTCTTCCCCCTGGTTGTGATGTTGACATATTGTTATTGTAAGTCTGGTTTGTGCTCAAGTCCTCTTTTTTTTTGTACAGCTCCATTTTTAAAAGTTGTTAGGGGGTTCATGTTTTCTATGATTGACACTTATACATTTGTAATCTTTGTACAGCCTATCGGTGTACAAAGATTGCGTAGTTCACCTGGGGGATTTGTTGTTTGAGCCGAGTGTCATCACAGCAACTATCCCGCCAAATGCTACTGCGCAGTGGAGAAAATCCTGGAAATACAGAGAGCAATTCAGCTTCAAATTCGTATAATGATGGAGGGCGGAGCCAAGTTGACCGTAGCACATACAGTCTATGTTTACATCACAACAATTATCACCAGACCTGCCTCCTCTTCGGCTTTTTGCCAACAAAAAAAGTGCATTCACCAAATTTACTGCATAAAGCGCCTGTTCAACCAGATGAGATCAGTGCTTCAGGTTGCAGGACTTCGTTTGAGCATGTAAATACATGGACGTCACTTCACTGTGGTACTGTAGACGTAGCAGGAATTTTGCATACAGTTCAATCAGGCGAGTGACTTTCTTGTAACTTCTACTGTCTTTACGATGAGCCACATCTTCTCTTATCACTTACATCTTTGTAATACTTGCAGCTTTAAAACCTGCTTACTTTGCAGACTCGTTGGATTCAGAGCCTGATTGATTGATTGGATGATTGAAAGAGTCTCATTAAGCTCCTCCTCCCTTGTCACTGTCCTCTCTTTTCTTTTTTACCTCCTGGATCCTTCAGCTCACCTGCCCAAATGGTTGACACCCGTCTCTCCATCTGTGAGCTTTGAAAGTGGTCTGACAGGCAGCCCACCTCGGCCCCCCTCCGCTCATCATTCCACATCTTTAATTGAATCCTTTCAATAAACTCCCCGTGGCATGATGGGAAGGGTCACTTGTTTCTGATTGCCTCATCACATACTGGGGCATTAAGGACTTTCTTTATCAGGCTGCCAAGCTGTCAAAGTCAGATGAGAAATGTGTGTGTGTTTTTTGTATGGTCCAGGTCTGTTTGTCCATCCGTCCGTCTGTTCCCACCTCATCATCACCTCTATAACTGACCATGTGAAGTGTGATTCATTGGCTCCAGATCTGCACAAAGGAGCTGCTCTTTTATCATTCACTCTGTCTGCAAAGTAGTTTGAGATCAATACACAACTCTGCCGTTTTGGCATTTCATTTCAAATCTGATATTGCTCAGTCAGTCTTGTCGAGCTGATGAATATTACACAGTTTCTATTGTTGCATATTTTTATGATCTGTTGGATCAATCCTGAGCTGGTTTTATTATCTGCAAATTGTTTCATTTCCAGTGTCGTATATGGATTTAATCTGCAAATAAAGAATTAACCTCAGGGCTTGTAGTGAACTTTTCTGTAGCTCGTAGGAAACATAATGTGTTT
Organism: Xyrichtys novacula; assembly: GCA_962446985.1. Taxonomy (NCBI): domain Eukaryota; kingdom Metazoa; phylum Chordata; class Actinopteri; order Labriformes; family Labridae; genus Xyrichtys; species Xyrichtys novacula. The sequence goes on along the minus strand of OY660882.1, from coordinate 13,015,452 downwards.
GTGTAATCTTTTAGAGATCTTTATATGAAGTGTAAGTGGGCTCAGAGCTGGCAGTCTATGAGCAGAAAGGCAGATTGTAGTCGGGGTGAAGATATAAAAGGAGGTGGTTTTCGAAAAGGAATTAAACAACCCACTTTTATTTAGATTTTTTTTTTCCAAATAAAGGCCTAAAACAGCTGATATCCCCCTGTTCGAGTGTCAGATGCTGCTGTGACACAAAGATGATCGATGGTTTCTTTACATAGACAGAAATATGTGATCAGCAGCTTCATCAATGTTTCATTTTATTCAAAGATAATTTACAGACGCAGTGAGTCAAAACTAAACCAACGCCTGCCTCTTTAAAAGGCCTCTGTGTGGGCCTGTCGCTGTTGTGTCCATTTTGTGAAGAGTTTGTTCATGTGTGTAAATACCTGTGTGTTGTTTTACGTGTGTGTTTGTGCGTTCGTGCTTCACCTCATGTTGTTACTCCCATGATATCTTTGTGATTGCCTTCATCTGTCTCCCATCAAGCCGCTGTTTACCCTGCTGCTCTGGACTCACACAAACTTCACAGAGTTTATGTGTGTGTGTGCGTGTGTGTATTTGTGTGTGTGTGTCTGCGCTGTATCAGCTAACGAGCACACCTCCTCATCTTGGGTTACTTTTTGGAGTCTCGCTGTGATTACTGACAACTTCTTCTGATTTATGAGACAAAGACGACGGGGTTTATTACTTTACACCTTCACAGCTCAGAGTTGAAGACAGCCTCCACCAAGCTTTAAAGAGCGATGCCAACGACAGCGCTTTATCTTTATTCATCTGCAGTGCAGAGCTCATGCTCTTTGTTTGTCTTTGTTTTGACTGCCTGTAATATTACTCCTCTTGTATTGGTGTTGTTGCAGGTGCAGCTCAGGTCCAAAAGGAATGACGTTGATACTGACATTAAAAAGTTTTTTGATTTATTTTTTTTTAAGTAAAGTTGCACTTCATGTCAGCTTGATGTGTCAGAAGAAGTTTAAGTTGTTGTTTTTGTCAAACATTTGTTAATTTGGAACATTTATCATCTGCCATGAAATTAAGGAAATTACCTTGATAAGGTATTTTTGGACGTTATTGAAATCTTTTCTCTGTTGTTTAACTCAGGTGAGCAAAGTTGCAAAGTTTTTGCAAGGACTTAGCATAGACTGAATATAGAATGGACGTCATCTGCCTCCTGGCTGCGTGAAGCCACCACGAGAACAGCACCCTCTAGTGACGGGCTGCAGTATAGGTCAAAAATCCCACCTCCTCCAGCAATCCCTATGGAGCTGTGGACAAACTTTAGAAGTTTATTACACATAATTTAAATTTTCCTCCTCCCTGCTTGAGATGTTGACATGTAGATACAGTAAGACTGGTTTGTGCTCAAGTCCTTTTTTTTCTGTACAGCTCCATTTTAAAAAGTTATTAGGGGGTTCATGTTTTTCCATGATTGACACCTGATACAGCCTATGGGCGTATGAAGATTGCGTAGCTTAACTAAGAGATAGGCTGCTTGAGCCGAGCGTCATCACAGTGACTCCCCCGCCGAATGCGCACAACGCTACTGTGCAAGTGGTGGTTCCAGGAAGTGGAGAAAATCCCAGAAATACAGAGAGCAATTCAGCTTCAAATTCGCATAATGATGGAAGTTAGAGCCAAGTTGTCCATAGTGTATACAGTCTATGGGACCTTGCTGCTGAAGCCTCTGATTAATGAGCAATATGAGGGCATGTCTGTGAGCGAAAATGTTTCAACAAAGGCTGCTCCTGTGAATCCTCACACCTGAAAGGCATTTAGGACTTCAACAATTGTCTTAGCCTGGCAGGTTTGGGAGTAAATCTGGTTTGTCTGAGGAGAGAGGACTGAGGGGACTGCGGTTAGAGACTTCGGGGTCTCGGGAAAGTCATAGCAGAACATAACACTGGTGATAGTGCTCAAACCGGTATATAACGCGGTTTTCATTTAAAGCTTTACTTACAAAGTGATACTTCCAGAGGGTAGCTGGAGGGATTCTCACTGAAATAAAACTCTATTGCATGTCAGCTCTGTTACAGACGGCCAACACTTGATTTCTAAATCACTGGGACTGCGAGCAGGACCTCATGATCCCAAGGTCACAAGCTGCCCTGTACGCTCTTTTAAAAATGCAGTGCTATGCAGCTTGGCACCATTCAGACCATTACTACAACTACTGCACACACATAAGCACTCTGGGATTGTGGGAAGTGCAGTGAATCAGGTTGTAATCAGCAGCCCTGGTGGTTTCCCGTTAAAAGCAGCCCCTGATTATATGTCAGCTTGCCCATGAAAAACACGCCCATCAATCGACTTATCAGTTAATGAATGTTGCAATTAATTGATTTGCCAGAATGAAAATTTGGCTGCTGTGGCTCGGGATTAGAGTCAGGGATGAAAAAAGGGTAAATCCGCTGTTTTAATGCAGCAACCAGCGTAAGAATGGAGGGAGGAAAGAGAAGGAGTTGTGAGGTAGCAGAAAAGCTATCAGCTCTAAATTAGTTGTGTGTGAAGAAGCAAACCATTGACTCCGCCATGTGCTGCTTTCCTCACAACCACAGCTCTATAAACACGCACACACACACACGTAAACACACTTAACCCAACCCCGTATACCCACACAAACATGGAGCCTGAGGGCAATGGTGGGAAAGCTGCTGAAACGGCTGTTTCTCGGCTCCCCGGGGGGTCTGTTACAGAAAGCCATTTTAGAAACTAAATAAACAGGTCTGTTAATGGCCTCTCCTGCCTTACCATATTTCTACAGTCAATGGCATTGAATGTCTAGGAGGGGAAAGGTCATGGTGCAGCTCCAAGTACAACATTAAGGAGGATGTATGTTTGTATTCGTCCTCTCATGTCAATTTACAGCGTGGTTGAAGACGATCAGAGTTCAAGCACCTGGTGATTATGACGCTGTAGTTTACCTCTGAACATCAGGATATCAGTGGAAGAGGTACTTAAGAGATTACTATCCATCAGGATGGTGTAGTGGGCTGCTTAAGAGAGCAAGGTTTTAGCTGATCTGCTCATTGTATCATCAAAACAACTCAGCTGACAGCTCAGCAGGTTACTTTGAGGCATCCAATTTGCAAAGGCTAGAATAGATGTTGTATTTAATTGACTTTTACCTAGGACTGGAGGTTTTGGCAAAAAAAAACAAAAAAAAAAAGGCAGGATATATTTTGTCATATCGTCCGATCGCGGTTATCATTATTATTATAAAAAAATAATAATAAAACTTAGAAAATTTAAAAAAAAACATTTTTACTCAACAATACAACAAATGTGGATAAATACTAAATAATACTATGTACTAGTTTACAGTGTTTAGAGTGTTTTTGCAGGTATGCAAGACCCAAAATAAACAATGTACCACCTCAGGAATAATAAAGACGCCTCTAAATGTAAACATTAGATGATATAAACGTAGATGATACGATTGATGGCTGCGTTGGTCTTGTGGCTGCACCCAAACTGCTAATGCTACTTGTGCCGTCAGCAGTGGCAGGCTGTGCAGACTCCGCTCACATTTTCATGTTTTCTGCATAATCACAGAAAAGTACTTCTTCAAATAATGAAACATATCTGTTGTGTTGCAGGTTTTTGAGGCCATTGACCACCAACATACCTTGCACATCGGCTTAATTGCTTAACATCACTTTGGAGATACTTGAACCGCCGCCACACAACTGACATTGAATAATTTTTCTCCTCAACAATGGCATCTTTGGAGGATGATTTTGCTGCCCTCAGCTCCGCGTTAAGCTCCGTGTTCGGTCATTCTATTTACTTCTCCTGTTTACTTCTCCGGCAACATACAGAAGTGAGCAGGAAAAGCTCGACTCTTATTGGCTGTTGTGACGCACATTCCCACCATGTTTGATCAAGTAAATATGCCCACAGCTGATCACCGTGATTGAACTGAAATTTATCACATTAATCATGTAATCATCCAGTCCTACTTTAACCTGCCTGTGCTTCCTGCTTCCTCTGCAAAGCACTTTTTAACCTGCTCTGTTTTATCATAGCACTCTTTGCTGCTGCTCTACCTGCCTTGTCTTTTCAAGAGCATACATGGGAATCCCTAAATCTTGCTTAAAATCCCTTCCACATGTGCCGGTCATCATTCTCTGTGACTCTGAGGTCGAACTGCAGCTGGCCACAGCAGTGACAGCTTCTTGCTTGCACATCTAAACTAAATAGAGCATTCAGTTACATGTCTTTGTTTGCTGCTGCAGGTGGAATAAGTAATATTCCTGTCGTCTTCTTATATTTTTTCACTACCTGACTCCGGTTCATTGTGTGTCTGTGTTTGTGCAGCTGGCATGAAACAGCCATGACTCACAGCTGTGAAGAGCTGAGATGTGAAGTCCTAAGAAACCCACTGTGGAAGCTGTCAAACCTGAATCTATCTCTCTCTGAATCGCACACACACACGCACACACTTGCACACTTTGACACCATCAGGGACTTCTTGCTGTGGGGTGGTGGAGTGTAGACTTGTAAAATATTCAACAGGTTTTGATACCTCCACTCCCTCCCCTCCTCCATCCGTCTCTGTGTCTGAAAAAAGACATCATACACACAATGAGAGGGGGAGAGATTTGATTGAGTTCACTCTGTCTTCACTGGGAAAACACAGTGTAGCATGGATTGGGCCTGACAAACACACACAAACACGCACACTCACACACACACGCGCTCATACACACTATCGCAGGAATATCCCTGCTGGATGAGGCAGAAAGCCTGGGCAGACATGAAGTGCTGTTGTTGGAGCTTTCAGCATTCAATATTATAGATGTGCATTTCACACTCTGCTTTCACACTCCATTTACATGGTTGAGGTGTTATCTGATGGTCATGGACTCTATAGTGTGTGAACAGCCTCCGCGTGTGTGTATGTGTATGTGTGTGTGTGCGCACGCAGACATATAAAACTAGCTCAATGCCTCCTCTTAAATACCCCCGAAAGGACTGTGTCATTGATTTTAAGTATGAAACCATCACTGCTGATGAAAAGCCATTTAGTGTGACAACAGCATGAGTGTAAGTGTGTGTGTGTGTGTGTGTTGTGGTGGAGGTGTATAGCAAGGGGGCGAGAGACCTTTACTAGGTGTTCAAATGATCCCGCGGGGCAGCATTATAATGAGTCACCTGTTTAACACCAGGATAAATATCTAATCCATCATACATACTCTGTGTGGTGGTGGTATAAACACAGCCCGGCCTCCACACCTAATAAACATAAAGACAGAGAGCAATTAAGTTCAGCCCACACCAGAGGGGACGGCCATTTATGGCTCCACGTTGACTTTATTTGGATGAAGGTGCCTCCTCGTCACTTTTCTCTGCTCGCTAACAAAAGAAAAAAGCCCAAAAGTTGCTTCAAATAAAGATGTAGACACGTCAGTGGAGTTTTAAAAATTCAACAACCAAAATAATAATATTTTTTTACCAGTGTAGACACCAGATGTGGTCAGATCAGTCTGGGGTCCTACCTTGGAGAGTTTTAAAATGTAGTTGATAAAAATGAGATGCACCGAGTTATGAACCTACAAGTACATTTACTGTATATAAAGAAATGTAGAACAGAGCCAGAGGATTTATCAAGTAAATATATAAAATGACGAGGATAAATTAAGAGTTTTAGAAGCTACTGCACTCTTTGAATCTGAAACATGAAGATTTAGAGTGACTAAATTTGACTAAAAGAAAATGGCGTTTTCCTACAAATCTCTCCTGAGTGTGAATATGACAGAAAGTTCACAGTCAAAGTGCAATAAATTGTTTGAATTAAAGATAGTCTTTCAGTGCATCTGGCAGTCTAAAGTAGTTTGCTGTCCTGTCCAGCAGGGGGTGCTCTCATCGCAACCTGATCATTGAGTGGCACCCTTGACCTCAGTAAATTAAAGACGTTCTGAGCAGACAGTCAAGACACCAAAACATCTGAGGAAACACCCTGAGGAAGTATTTTGGGTAGATAGCAAAATAAAGACTAAGATTGTTTTGAATGTTGACTTTGTTCAGTACTGTTGACAGATCTGCAGGATCACTCATGAGGCAGAACGGGGCACCGCAGTAACATCAGCAAGGATATTAATATGAAAAGAAAACTGCACTTTTTTGTGATCAAGTTTTAGAGTCCTGTTTCCACTGTAAAAAAATAAGATTATGAATTGGACATACAGATTGCCAACAGGCTTTTTAATGCAAATATTGCTATTGTTGAAGTAAAAAAGCTCTCCTGTTGTTGGTACTTTCGTATTTTTCTTATAATTTAATCAATCTGTTATTGGACTCGTGTTTCTGTGATGTCATGCTGCTGCTGAGTTTAACTTAATAAAACATTAGATTGAAAAGATGATACTGTATCGAGCGTTACTTGTGCTTAAAACATGAATATAAATAAACTAACACACAGCAGTAAATGCGGGGGTTTCTAGTTTGGCTACTATACCAAATGTTGATTTTTCCCCCCTCTCTTCCTACCTGAATTGTTGCTCAGAAAATACTCTGGTGAAGGACCAGACCATCATCCAACCACAAAGACCACAATGACTCTCTTGGATGTGAGCCACACTAGATGAAAACACTTTGTGTCTACCTGTTCAAATGTCTGCAGCCTTGTCGGGGAACTGAGAGTGTGTCTGAGTCAGTAAGTGTGTTTGTCTCCTCTTGTGTTGCCTGGACTGGAGTGAAATATGGATCCAACCCTGATTGTATTAAAACCTGACAACACAGTCATCCAAAGAGGCATATAGATCATCGTTAGTGTGTGAGAGGAGAGGGTTCCTGTAAGAGTTCAAACAAAAAGACTGTGGTTACATAAGTATTACGAAGACGCCTGTTTGCATGAGTATGAGGGCCTTGTTAAGTTGTAATGCTACAGAATGGAGGTCACAATACTACCAGGATAGAGACATCATAAAGTCAAAGTGTTACCCACAAGAGGTGTAGTAAAGTCATATTAGTCGTATTAGGCGAAGTTTTATTATTTACTAAAAAAAATAAAATAATTTGATTGATTGATTGATTGATCGATTAATTGAAATAACATCAAACTATTACCAGAATTAAGAGGGAAAGTCATAGTATTATGAGGGTTAAGACATAACTGGACAAGATAAAAGAAGTTTGAGTGAAGTGTTAATACTACATGAAAAGGTTATTAATATAATAAAATAAAAGTTGCGGTTAAAGCTCCTGTGAGGGAAACTTGAAATTTCCAACAGTTTTGGCGCCCCTAGTGGACATAGCAGTCTTTGCTTGTCTGAAATCATTGTAAAGTTGTAGTTTAAAGTAATAAATTAAGATAATGATTGACCATTACGCCATATTAGATTATTAGAAGACCATCCAGTTTTCTATTCCACAATGAGGAATGATAAGCATCTTGTTAAAATACTGTAAAACTTCAGATCGATCATCCTCCTCATTTTTAAGCAGGCAAAGACCATCACACTTAGTATCCCACTTCACAACAGTAGCAACATAATCGCCAATCATTGACATAGATTACGATTTTTTCTCTTGAATTTTTATTTTGCTAACAAATTGACTTTATTCTGGTAAGATCATAGTTTAAACTGGTAACTTAGTAACTTTATTGCCGTAACTTTACAACTGTGTTCTTATTTTTTTATTTTTTATTTATTTTTTGGTTAACATGGCCATTACATTAAGTCCAATCTTTGCGATCTTAGTCAACATAACCCAAGCCATTTCAAAGTGTCTCTTATAAAATGCGCAGTAACCTCACATTAGTTTTTCTTTTTCTAGCTGTCAATTAAAAAGGAAAAATGTCATAGATATGTCCTCATAAAAATGCGAGCATGTATGGATGCTCGTGTAGAAGCAGAGTGGATGTCTTCCCTGGGCTCCCATCTCTCCGCCTCGCTGTGTGCAGGCAGGGCCAGCAGAAAAGAGAAAATCAATGCTTGGCGTCTCAATGAATGTGGCGAGTGCTGGATTGATCGCAACTCTAAATTGGGTCAACAGAATTGTCTATTTAAAGGGCAAGACCCCTTAATCATCGTTTTAGCTGAGATAGACTCTCAGGCACACACTGTTCCATCACTAACATAGCCTTATCTCCAGCTGCACACAAGCTGACACACAAAACACTAACTAACATGGAGCGATGCGGGTCTGTCTACAGGGCATTTAGGGTTCGGTTTACACAACTGCGTGAAAATTGAATGAGAAAAAAAAAAAAAACCTTTAGAGATCCTTCAGTATTCTTGACATACAGATATAAAAGATGACATATAAACATTGAACTCATAAAGAAAACAAGCTTGGACTCAGACAGATTTTGATGGTTTGCAAATTATTTAAACTTATATTTAATTAAAAACTGCAAAAACAACAAATCAGGTGCGTGAATAGAAAAATATGTGGGTATTTCAAATTTAATGCCAGAAATACATTTACAAAAGTCAAGACAGGGGCATGTTTACTGTTGTGTTGCATCAGCTCTTCTTTTTTTTTAAATAATAGTTGATGTTTGTGAACTGAGGAGTTTAGTTTCTGGAGTTTAGTTTCTGGAGTTTTAAAGTGATAGGTGGTCCTACTCTTTCCTGACAAAGGATTTCAGCTGCTGAACAGTTATGGGTAACCAACATTTTATAATGTGACAAATGTTTCAGTTTAGCACCCGGGCTCTTCTACTACAGAACCATGCTCTTGTATCATGCCAAGACTGTAGTTATGGGATAACATACATGGTCTTCCCTGAAAAAGTCATTGCCTGGATGGCAGCCTTCTGTTTCTCCAAAACCTGTTAATATTGGTCAGTATTAATGGGGCTTTAATACCTATGCCATGGACCTTTCTGCATCCCCATACCATTATACATGCTGACTCTTAAACTATGAATTTACAAGCCAGGTGGTCCCTCTTCTCTCAATCCATGGCCATGGTTTCCCCCCCACCAAAAAAATGTTTTTTTTCTTCAAAAAATTCTGATTCATCACACCACGACAATTTTTCACTTTTTACCTCCGCCAAGGAGGTTATGTTTTTGGTAGCATTGGTTTGTTTGTTTGTTTGTCTGTTAGCAACTTTACTGAGAAAGTTACAGACGGATTGACCTGAAATTTTCACCAGAGGTGCGTCTCAGCCCCAGGATAATCCCATTACATTTTGGTGGTGATCTGGATCGCCTTCTGGATCCAGGAATTTTTTAAAGGATTCTTTATCATTGTGAGATAGGGCAAATTTTGGAATTTTTGCATTTAACTCTATAAAAATGGCCAGAGTCTTTAGTAAAAAAATTACACTAAAGGATCTTAATGAGTTTTATGAGGTGTCAAAGGTTGATCCTGATCCAGACAAAATTCCGGATACTGTGAGCTGCTTGGCGGAGGTCTGCGCTCTCTGAGTGCTTTTCTAGTTCTCAATTCATCTCAAATCCGCTCATGCCCAGAGAAGTCAGTGGTGTTTGTGAATCATGCTTATATAGTTTCCTTTTTCCATGCTATAGTTTTAACTTGCTTTTTGTGGATTCAGTAACAAGCTGTGTCCACAGGTAATGCTTTTGAAAAATGCAGTGATCATCACCACAGAGTCATATCATTTTTAATGTAATGCAGCCTGAAAGCTAGAGGATCCTGACACCCAGTGTTGCGTGTTAGCCTTCTCCCTTTTGGACAAAGATTTCTTCAGATCATGTGAATTTTTTGATGATATTACGCTTCATAGATGATAAATAAAGTTCCAGATTCTCTGCAGTTGTTGTTGTGTGGTAGTTGTCAGCTCAGCTGGCACATTAATGTAGAAAAATATCCCAGTACTCATTTCCTGAGGTCAAGAGTACATGCAATGATCAGGTAACAATGACAGTCCTGGAACATGTGCAAACTACTTTGGTTGGCCTGAGGCACAGATGAACTGTCTCGTATAAATTTGAATGACAAGAGGAAGCGCAAGAAGATGGTGTATTGCACTGACTGCATGGAGTTACCACAGTAACAGAGGGGAACATTGTGTACATTTTTGTACATGTATTTGTGTGTGAGTGTTTTATCATGCACTGTCCTCGATAGATGACATCTTTTTCACATGGTCACCTGACTCAAGAACTCTTGTAAAAATGTGAAACGTTGCCAATGAGGCTTTAATGTGCAAGTCTGAGCATATTTTACAAGGTCAAAATACCAACTTGGCAACTTTATTTTGACAGTTGACCCACAGATTACACTTTTATTTTGCTATCTTGACAGCAGAGGATGACCTCTGCAAAAGGTGAGAATTACTGGGTAACTAAATAGTCATATTTTGATGCAAACTAAGTTTTGAGGGAACATGTTGAATCTCATGTCCACTTTTTTCTGTCTGTGTAAAAGGACTGCTGAAGTTTGGAAAACATGATTTACCAATGTTTTTGTATTTTTTTAAGTATGAGTAATATTGGTTATTCACTTCATTGCCAGAGGTCTGTCTCTCTGTCTATTCTCCATTTCACAAGGTCTCTCTCTCCTCTCTCTCTCTTTCTCGTACTTTGATTGATACTCGTGCCAGCGAGTCTGGCCCTGGGTTGAACCCTCCAATCTCAGCACCTTTAAATCAAACCAAGGCCTGCCCACCTTTCCTCTCCACCTCAACACACAAAAACAAACACACACACACACCCACACCCCCCTAAAAAAAAGTGAATCAACAGCGTAACCTTTGCTTCCCTAACAGCGTTAGGTAACATGTGGCACGGCTGGGCAGCCTGACCCCACTGTGGAAGTCTGGAGTCATTATCACAGATTTCATCATTCTCCAGCTCGTCATCAGTCATCCAGCCATATTCATCAATCAGCTCCACGGATCTGGAAACAACATGCAAACAAACACAGGCCAGTCTTCGAGGACACACAGTGAAACAGCTGTACACACACACACAGTCACACACACAGTCATCACTCACTCAGAGATAGAGACAACACCCCTCTCTTTTATCAATCCATCCCCATCATCCCTCGCTCAGTATCGCCGGCCCCGTCTGTGGGTGTCATGTATCACTCGTCCTGCATGCTGACAGGCCATCCCTCCGTCCGCGGTGATGGAGGAGGCTTTGGTGGACAGCTGGATCACTAAGCGGACGCATGAGGGTCTGATTTGCTCTGCTGCAGGCCCGGGATTGTGGTCCTATTGATCAGCGTCGTGGTTTGGCTGTCGAAACCTCCAGAAGTAATGCTGTTTCTATTGACATACATGCCAGACAGGGAGGGGCCGCTGGACCTCAGTGAGAAGCACTTGAAGATCACAGAGCATGTATCCATCTTGTGCTCTCTGACTCTGAAACCTCTCCAGGGGCGCCAACATGGGGGGTTTGTCATGGAAGAAATGGCGCCAAAACTCGTGAAAAATGAAGGTCATAAATATCAGTTTTTTGATCACTTTTTTTTTTTTTTGTTACCAACCAGATGTTGTAGTTTTTCCACCTTTCGGACAGGGAAAGCACACATAATAGTGGCCTGGACTTTGTAGTGGGAGCAGATGGGTACCTGTTGAGTGGGGAAGATACAAGGGGACGGACAGGAAGAAGTGTGTGTAAATGAATGAGCTGACAATAAAGCAAGGTGCGGACCTTCGGGTGTCTCCCGTCTGGTATCACACAGACTGTCTGAACATGACATGTTACAGATTTCACCACTGTGAAATCATGACCCCAAACCATGGGTGTGTGCTCTAGTGGATTTGCATTTTGTATTTAGGGCTCTAAAGCAAAAGCATAGACTGTGCTAAAGGAGTGGACTAAACCACCACTGAGTCCTTGAGTTGGTTTGTGGATTACTGTCAGATTCAAGAAAATTGGAAAGGGATGATCGTTCTTTGGTAGCCATGAACACAGCTGACCTCTTTGTGTTTGCTCTGTGGTGGCCATCATATCAAAAAAAAAACAACATGATGGGTCAAGAGCACTTCTACATAAGCTTCATTTCTGAAACCAAGTGTCTCCGTCCACTTTCCATACACTGTCTTTGATTCTGTGTTGTGAAATTCCTCCCCGTCAGCGCAGTGCTGCAGAGACTTGTGATCCATTACAGGCCCACTGACACCCAGGATGAGCTATGAGATGTGGATCTCCGTGAAGACTGATTGCTCCAGAATCCCTGCTCAATATCAGAAATTGAAAGGTGATTTTTAAACCCTGCCCGGGACAGCGCGCGGGATAATTCCTTGTGATTTCATCAAAACAGGACAAAGCAATGTTTGTGTAATTAGATATGGTGAGGACTAATAATGTGCAGTATGAGCCGAGAGGAGATTTGAAGGTGAATTGTTGTTTAGGGGAGCTTTGATCATAACCGCCACTATTATAAACAAGCTGTCATGGAAATATGTCCAAACTTGAAGATAAATTATTAACTTGATCGTAATTTGAAGAGCCTTTTACAGTGTATATCGACAGTTTTGTGATAGTTCCCTCTTTTTCTGCATCACATCCACACAATATCGTGTTAAGTGGAAATGTCACACACACACACTCACACAGCACCCCACAAACACACACTTTAAAGGTTCCTGAGGTAAGAGGTGGGCACAGTGACGTCAATCACAAAGTAATCTTTAATCAGATAACAAAGACATTATCTGTAAGTCAGTTAGTTCATTCGGCCAAATTTAACATCAAATTTACATTACCTTTAAATCCTATTTATAGTCCGACAGTCACCCCCCCACCTTCCACCCCCCTCCCACTGCAACAGAACAGGTCCCACCAATCCCTGTCCTTTAAAGAGATTTAATCCAAGCACATGATACCAATAAAGATCCACTCATTACTTCAAATCTACAAGGACAGTATGAATTTTCTCAAGTTGCTTTTGATCCGTCTTATGAGGGAAAAGCAGGGTTTAAAAGCACCTCAACATTTGCCCCGAATGATGGGAATTTTATTATTATTATTATTTGTTTTTTATTTATTTATTTTTGGTTAATCCAGATTGTTCGGTTCAGCAAGAACTGGCTCTTTTGGCTCCTGAACAACTCTTCGACGTATCGTTTTTGCCCTCAGGAGTCAGCTCTTGAAGCCAAGTCAGTCACTGTCAACGCATGTTCTCCACTTCAGTGTACATACATGTTCTGGTCTATTTAGTATACATGCCAAGCTAGTGTCTGCATACACCCATAGGACATGTAAACTTATGCAAAGAGCAATATAAAGCAAGTGTTCACTGACAAGCGTAAAACTGTTTATTTCTTTACGATGGATGTTTGTTGACATGACGAGGTTGAGCTTAAATTCACACTCATAACAAAAACTCAGACAGAAATGCAGATTTAGTTTTCGTCAGTGACACAGTGATAAGAGGAAATCATTACCATGGAATCTCAGACATTTGAAATTCATATTTTCCCCCTCTGCAGGTCTAACCTGTAACATAAAAAGCCTAGCATGTTAAAAGCTCCTTAATCCATCCTCTCCATCATTTTCATCTGTTCTTGCTTAGTACATATTGGTGTTTTGTTTTTGTTATGTACACAAAGTGTAAATCTAACGGGCAAAACCCACAGGATCCGGAACGGCTCCGCTCCGCTCAGGCATAGCAGGCGGATCAAATACGCAAGCATTATAATCAATGTGTGTCATTCCACAGAATCCATCTGGCGTCCGGCTCTGCTGCGGATCGGCTCCGGCGGCCAGATCAGATATGCAAGGGCTTCTATTTTTGCCTGTGGAAGTTGTATGCGATTACAGAGTAAAATATCTGGTTCATTTTCAAAATAAAATAAAGTCAATACATTGAATTGTTCTTAACTTGACAATAGGAGAGGCCAGGGTTGTGGGATGTGGGTGTTTATATTCACCGATCAGTGGATCTCATTCAGTGTCTCACGGGGAAACACATAAGATCTAATGAGATCATGTCCAGTCTCACGAAAAATGTCAGCAATCGCTTCTCCTCCGATCGCGACGGCAGATCGGATCCGGTAAGCGCTTATGCTTGCGTATTTCATCCACCTGCCAGTCCGGAGCTGAGCAGAGCCGTTCCAGACCCAGCGGGATCCCAGTGGGTAACAGAGTCCCTTGCCTTGTGCAGCATGTGCACAAACACCCAGCCTCGTTCTGATAGCAGCAATAATAAGAAGCTATCCGAGTGCATCTTCACATGATTTACAATAAAGAAGCAGGGACTTAAGTGAACAGATGAGGATTGCAAATTTCTCCAATGCGCTGTAAACTGCTGCCTTTTGCATATTCTTCTTCTCTGCATCTCCTCCATCTCCCACTCCGCTCTCTCTGTCATGCTTTTGTTTTTCTGCGCCTTGATTTCTCTTCCTCTCTCGCCACTTTTTTTTGTTACCTCTTCAATCCCTCCATCTCCATTCATCTGTCTCCCTTCTCATTCTCTTCCTGTCCTGCAGCTACAATAGCAATGAGATATTTTGCATTAAGGCCCTGACTGGCTGGGCTAAATGGGGCGGTGTGCAATTAGTTTTGCGAGTACTTATCTCATTAAAGTAAATGAATTATTGATTTAACGACACTCGTGCTTTTAGAGGCAGGCAAGCTGCTTTTATGACTCTCTCTGTTGTTTGAAAGGACGCTGTCCATCTTAGCAGAGAAAAATCCCTCCTCTCGTTTCGACTGTCAGTCTTTACTCCTCTTACACCCCAGTTTACTATCTGCAATTTCTCCTCATCTATCACATTACCTGACTTTCCCTTCTCTCAATGGTCAAAAGTAATATCGCTGTTACACCATCATTATTTTTAAAACTGGACAATAAAGGGGTAGAAACGGTAGTAATCAGATTGTTTCATTTGCCGCTTTCTGCCGAGAACACCCAATTGTCTCTCACTGACCTGTTAAATATTTCGGGGGCTGTTACATTATTTTTGTAACTTTGACAACTTTTTACGATGCTAACTGCTGCGGGTAATGGCATTTTGTTGCCAATTTGTTTGCCTGCCCCGCACTTATGTACGAAACAACTCACAATTGGTGCGTTTCCACCAAGCAGTCTGGTTTTGTCCAGTCCAGTTTGGTACAGGTTTGTTGTTTTATTCAGTCCGTCCATCTAAAAAAACCTCCTGCTCTCCTCTTCTTTACCATCATACAATAGGAGGTTGATCCACTATGTGCCCGGGGGGCAGATAGAGATTGGTGGGGCCAGCAGTGGAGCCCTGTGGCCCCCCTTGATCCTCCTCAGTGGGTCCCTGACAAGCCTGGCTCCTGGGCTGCTCTGCACCTCCACTAATCACCCTTGCTGGAGATGATAACCTATAATCAGCACTTTTCTCTGTCAGCCAGTCAGTCGCACTGCGAGAGAGTGCAGGGACCAGGAAGGGGAGGCAGGGGCTCAAATGGCTTAGATGGCAAATTCAGAGATGTGTCTCTCACGGTTGGAAATAGAAGACGGGTCAGCTGCAATTAAGAGACCTCTTATCAACTGATTTAACTTAATACTGGGACTCGAAATCTAATTTTATACAAGATGATGTCTTTAGAGGTTAACAGGAAAGGATTTGGCGTTGAAGGACTGGATGTGTATACACTGACAGCTTATCTGTGATTTAGCTAAAACCCTACAAGTAAAGGGACTATACTGAGTGGTATTGAGAAATAATTCGTAATGAACTGGTTACTGTAAAAGTCTTCATGCTTAGACACAAACTGAAAAAAAAAATAACGGTATCCTTAAAGTGAGGGTTGGATACTTGTAAGGACAGCCAGAACAAACAGGTCCAAACTCACCGCAGCAGTTGGACTACATCTTTTCAAAACATTTTCTAACTGGAAAATGTCTAATCCTAAAACCACAATCTCAAAGGTAGCAAAATTTGCAAACAGGAAACTTGTTCTGTACTAGTGCTGTTTGCAGGGTTTAGGTTGAGTTGGTCATCTCTAAGTCAAGAGGTTAATATGAATGTATTGAGTCCAAATGTCTGAGTGTTTCATGGGTAAGACCCTAAAAGGTGAACTTTGATATTTTTCAGCCTGGGCCCTATTTTCCTCTGTGTTTGTGTCTTCTTGGCAATAGGGGGGAACAGTTTCCTAATTACAGTGTAAAACACCATCATGAAAACAAACAGCCAAACATAGTGTACGTTTCTGTCAGGGATAGGACCCATTGCTGATCTGACCACCCCAGAACATCTGGTACACTAGTAGCCCACCAATTTGGAGCATCCCCACTACAAATAAAAACAGTTTCTAAGGGCAAGTACAGGTGACAATGTCAGTGTCTTTCAAAATGCTTGTTTGGACTAGATCTTATGCTGCGTTCCAGTTACCTTGGAAGTCGGAGCTGGGAATGATGTTACACTCGAGTTGATGGTGCTACAGTAAACAAATCGGAAAACCAAGATGGGCGCTTACTGTTAGCCGTTGTTGGCTGTTGTTAGCTATACCAGTTGTAAACAAAACATAACACAGTATTTTACACTTACAAACACCATAGCACCATGTTCACAGTTGGAAGTTGGGCAGTGCAATATACACCACTTATTTCATTTCACAAAAACAAAGCAGAGGTGCTGATAAATAATACATTAAGAAAGCTTTCACTGTTACTCTTTTCTGTTGATGGACTGCACTGCCATCTTGGATTATGACATTGTCATCAAGTCGGGGTTGGTGAGGATTGTTCGACTTTCCAAGTCAGAAATCCAACTTCAGGGGGGCGTTCCAAATGAATTCCCGACTTGGAGCTCGGAAATCCTGACTTCCGAGTACAACTGGAGTGCTGCGTTAGTCCTGGTGCTACTGAGCAGAGGCTGAACCACTGGCTGAATCTGCAGAGCTTTGGAAATTCAGAAATCGGTCAGCGAGTAGTGGTCTCAGATCTAGTGGCATACATCCATCCCTCCTGGTAAAGCCACGCTGCTCAACCACAAAGCACAGTTAACCAAAGGTATGGGTTCCTTCTTACTGTGTGTGTGTGTGTGTGTGTGTGTGTGTGTGTGTGTGTGTGTGTGTGTGTGTGTGTGTGTGTGTGTGTGTGTGTGTGTGTGTGTGTGTGTGTGTTTCATTTGATGCTCAGGTAAACTGTTTGACTCTTCGCAGACTCAGAGTGTTCTTTGATCCTCAAGGGCATATATCATAAAATACCCAGCCTCCCTCACAATGCAGCAGTGTCAGATGGTGTTTAGTTAGAGGGGGATTGAAACGGACAGGTGTTGGTGTTTTGTCTCGAGAACCCTCCCGCAGGGGCTACTGTATGTATTCAGTCTTTTTCACACTGTGATTTGATGTGACATGCCTTTTTCTGTACCGGTAAAGTGGTTTTAGTGGTTTTACCCCCTGTGGGGTTGGAGACATGGTCCAATGACCAAGAAAAAGACATGTAAGAAGGAGAAGAAAGACTGAGGAGAGAAAGACTGTATCACACTGCTCACCTGCTGTCACTGGGCCTGCTGGTGGTGTTAGAACAAGGTAAGTACTCACCTGTGGGGACTAGAGCTAGAACAGAATTAGAGTGGAAGAGCTAGAAGCTGCAGAGAAATAATGATAAAAAAATTCATGCTCAAGTCAGACAAGACAGGGTCACATAAGGATTTAGACCCCTGAACTATCAGGTGATATCTGTGTACTTGGACTAACCTGATATTGAGGCTGGATATTTTTCTTTTTTATGCAGAGCTGCAGGGATTTTTAGGAATAAATGGTGAAAAGTTTAATTCTCTGGTCAGCATTGTAATTAAGTTCAGAAAAAAGTTGTAAAAAGCAAGCAAACATTTAAGGCTGAATCACCGCTCAGATAGAACCAAGTGACCTTTGAGGGAAAGTTGCTTATTTACAAAACTAAAGTACAATATCAGCAAAGGCAGGCCATTACACTGCTGGCTTATTTTGTGGCTGTGTCCTGCAGGAAGCTACCTCAAAGTCCAGTTTGTTTGCATTTTTAGTTTAAGTTGTACACACGTGATGCACCAAATTTTGTACTTCAATGTCATGTACTTCTAAGAACACATTGAGTGTCATTTCTGGACAGTGTGGGTTTTTCCAATGTGCTGTAATATGGAGTAATACATAATATCCTTCATAATACGTAATATGAGGAGCACACTGTCTGCATTAGGGAGGGTTGGGGTTAATGGATGTGTGAAAGACATATCTTGAAACATAAGAGTTGGGTGGGATTTTAGTGGGAAGTCTTGAGTATCACATTTAAAAAATCAGTGTCAGATTTCAGCTCATGAAAATACCATGCATGTGTACAAACCTGCATAAATACAGAAGTATATATGTCTTTTTTTATGACGATTTAGGGGTCTGAAATAGAGTTAATATGCCAAAGTGTTTACATGACCTGACTGTGGCCTCTTCTTATGAACTCTGACCTCTTCTTTTGATTGGTGACTATTTCTGAGGACAGTGACTTTCTACTTAGTTTTAATCCTTTTGTTATCAATCTGTGTACTTCTACAATGCTTGTGCATGTCGGAGCTACATATTGCGTCAACCTGCTTTCGGAGATCAGCGCATTATTTCAGGTGCAGCTACCAGTAATGCTGGCCTCATAGCTGTGATATATACAAGATACTCTCTGCAGAAAGCTTACTGTTTTTCTTCTACTTTTGCTGCTTTTAGACTTTTCAGTTTATTAAAATCTAAATTTCTATTTTGTCAACTTTGGAGTTTCTTCAGAACATCTCAACTTTCAACTTTTGGACTTGGATAACAGCTCTCTTACAGCGATAAGCAGATACGCTGTCATCTTCAAGTTCAAATTAAAACATATGCCTAATATCCCTGTTGACATCATCATCATAGTAAATTCGAAAATACAACCAATGTCCCATTATATTCACTGAATTGTTACATAGAAGAGTCAGACGCTGCTTAAATTCACAGCAGAGCGCTGCTTTTATCTAAGAATGAAGCTGGCATGTGCACAGAAATCTAAACGAATGGGGTTAATCACATTTTGTTTTTCCTCATGGTATTCAGTGTGACTGAAGATTGTGATGCATGTCAGTCAAAAACTAAACACTGTAAAATATCAGAAAGCCAGACAATATGGAGGTAAGTGCCCTGTAGATATGAGTCAGACCGAGGCCTCTGTGTTAACCACAAGCTCAAGAGCAGGTCAACAGCCAGACAAAGGTGATAAAGAAAGCAAGAGACAGAGCGAGAGAGAGGACGTGGTGGGCCTCGGGGAGGGAGAGAGCAAATAAAGCAGGTCAAGTGAATATTTTAGAGGTTGCTTTTGGATTCCTGTCTGGCTGAACCTTTTCATGTCGAGCAATGGTTCAGCTGCACAGCCTCTGAAGCTGTTTTCAGCCGCTTTTGTTGCACAAAAAAGGATGTTTTGTAGAAGATACATGTCTGCAAAAACTGAAAGCAAAAGCAGAGGGTCTCATATCTCAGTGAGTAACACCAGTAACTCCAGCAGAGCAGAGTGTCCACTGAGCAGCAATTTAAATGTGTAATCCTGATTGAAACACGCTGACTGATGATTATGATTATAGTGAAGGAGTAGTTTCATTAAAAACGGTGCTGGAGCTGTGCAGGGGACTCCAGCAGGGAGCAGTCCATTCAGTTAATATGTAGGATTAAACCCTAAATGAAGATACCCTCAGGTCCAAAAATAGCATTTGAGTTGCCTTTGTTATGGAAAGTCTGATGAAATACTGTACCATGGTGTTCCAGGCTGCAAACTGTATAATCTGAACAATTAAAGTCAACAAAAAAAAGAGAGATTAAGCAAAATCATAAATCACAAACATAGCTATGTGATAGCCCATTAGCTAACATCACAATCTGCTAATATAGCATTCTGTATATCTTCTGTATCAAGGTTTATCTTTAGAAAACAAACATTGGCTACATACTATACCTTTAACAACAAACAATGATTTAGAGTCGGGCTGTTGCAACCTACCAGTATTGACCAACTTTTAAAAGAATAAAACTTTGTTAATGTGCTTGAAAATAAGTCATACCATAAGTATATAGTCGTGGTGATTAAAGCTGGTTGTCACAGGTCATAAACAATGAGACAGATGAAGAAGAAGCAGCAGACTGCTTGTTAGCTAGCTGAAGCAGCTCCATACAAGATGATTTGGCACATTTCCGAAACTGATATTCAAGATTTATTGTAAATCAATAAACTAGTAACTAATCAACTGAACATTTACACTTTTTGACCACTCATAAATTGTTTTCATTCACGTCTGTAACTTAATTTAAACTGCAGGAAGAAGCAAACGTTCTCTACTCTCTCTCTCTCTCCCTCTCCCTGACTCATTCTCTCTCTCTCTCTCTCTCTCTCTCTCTCTCTCGCTCTCGCTGTCTCTCTCCCCTTATCTCTCTGTATTTTCTTCCCAACCCAGCAGTGGCTTGGTGGCTGTCTAACACTCTGGTCCTACCCAAGGTTTCTGCCTGTTTAAAGGAAGTTTTTCCTTGCTACTGTCACTCATGTTATATGAGATGGGCCAAATCCCATCTAAGGTGGGTCTTAATAATTCTTCAAACAATGAGTGTGGTCTAGACCTGCTCTTTTTCTTTGGAAAGCATCTTGGGATGACAACTGTTGTGAATTGGCGCTATATAAATAAAATTTGATTGATTGATTGATTGAAGCAAACAGGAAATGAAGCAAATGAAACTGCGATTGTTTCGCTGTCCTCTATAAATATCAAGATAATAT
Organism: Xyrichtys novacula; assembly: GCA_962446985.1. Lineage (NCBI taxonomy): Eukaryota > Metazoa > Chordata > Actinopteri > Labriformes > Labridae > Xyrichtys > Xyrichtys novacula. The sequence goes on along the minus strand of OY660882.1, from coordinate 12,994,834 downwards.
TATCCTGAAAGTTTATGGCCACCATGATTGAGATTCTTTCTTTCTTTATTTTTTACTACCTTCTTTCTTTCTTTTTACCTCTAAAGGATGTTTTTATAAGCAAAAATGTCTCCGGGTTATCAGGCAGGTGTTGTACAGGTAGTATAAAAACTTTACTGATTGCATTCATGTTTCAGTCAATTTGCAGGTGTTGTTTTGTTGTTTAATTGATATTGATCTTTTTCATGCTTTTCCTTTATTTTCCATGATTTGTTTTACCTTCCTGGATCATTTTCCAATTTTCAAAAACCACATAAAAACAAAGATAATAAGCTCTCTGCGTACTATACCTTCCGCATGTTTCTGTGAGGCTGGAAAATGAGTTACAGCAAAAGTTGCCCCGAGCAGGTCTCTGACTTCTGACCCCCTGTCTCCATCTTCTTTCACCCCCCCCTCCACTCCCAGGAACCCCTGCTGGAATCCAAGGCCTTCCTACTCGCAATTAACCTCACCCACAGGGCAGATTCATACACACACCTGTGGTGATTAGCCAGCGCTAATGGTTCTCTAGTACCCACTAAATACTCTCATAACTCATGAAAAGACTTTGTGACCCTGCACTGACTCGCAGCCTGCGGATCATGAATCAAACAGAAGTGTGAAAATAAGCAGCTCTGCCTTGATTGTTAATCAGGGTGGAGCTCGGCTCACTCCGACCGCAGCAGCTAACAAACAAGAGGATAATAAGCAGAGCAGCTGTACAGACACCGGCGGCATGAGGAAGAAACTGTAGTTATGTTTAATGTATTGTGTGCATTTGTATGGATGATGTGCTCATGGAACATAATATCATAGTTTGGGTGATTGCAAATATCCACATTGAGGTTAAAGGTCATGGTTAGCACAAAGCATCTCGTAGGGATGGAGGATCTCTCTCATTGGCTCTTGTGCAGACAGGATGTGTGTGTGGTGAAAACCAGCTTGGCGAAAGGTCCATAGATATGAATGTGTAGATATGACAATCACCTTTGAGCTGCATGCCTACAGCGAGGCTACGCTAGTGAAGGCATTAAAGGCAATGCATGTACCGTTTTTTCCGGACTATAAGTCGCACTTTTTTTGATAGTAAGGCTGGGTTTGTGACTTCTACTCAGCTGTGTCTCATATATATGTTAAAATATATAATTTCACATGTTTGTTATTTTCACACTGACAGCCGTTAGAGGGCACTCTAGTTGTTCAGAATTGACACAGAGGATGAAGAATTCAATGGAGTTAGTGATTTGAAGTGAGATCGAGAGTTTGGTAAATTTGTTTTATGTTCTTCATTATGTTTGTTATAATATAGTTATCTGAATAACTGTTAATATGTTACGTTAGCATACCAGACACCTATTGAGTTTGTTGATTATGCTTCATGTAGCTAAATAACCATCAGCATGCTACGTTAGCATACCGTACACCTAATCAGCCTGTTGTTCTCTATTCTATTGTTATTATTATAACCTGCTGAGATGAAATGTCTGCTCTTGGTCTTGGATTTTGTAATATAAATTCCCCCTCAAAAATGTGACTTATATTGATATATGTTTTTTCTTCTTCATTATGCATTTTTTGGCTGGTGCAACTTATACACTGGAGCGACCTATAGTCCAGAAATCACGGTACAATGAAAATAAATATGAACTTGCTGATTTCTTAACTGATTTTCATGTGGTTTACTTTAATGTCAACACCAAAACATGCTATTAATACACAACATTTGATATAAAAAATAAAATAAAATAAAAAGTTTAATCAAATGTTCTGTATTTGAAAATGAAGTAAAACGCATGAAAGTGGTTGAAAAATGAACAAGTTAGGATTTATTTTTAATGTAGGCCTACATCTGATGCCTTTAATGGGAATGTATTTCCTTTTTCAAGGCTGATATCAGAAGTCCCTCTTCTTCTTCTCCACTGTATTTGGTCAGAAAGGGGATTGACGAATAAGTGTTTTTGCACTTAAAATGGTAGAAGCTTAAAATGATGAACTGCATTATTTGTATGGAGCATATGCCCTTCCAGCACAAAAATGCCGTTAGTGGACACAGGCCCTTAAGGATGCACACAGAAAATGCTGTTAGTGGACACAGGCCCGAAATGATGCACCCAAAAAAATGCTGTTAGTGGACACAGGCCCGAAATGATGCACCCAAAAAAATGCTGTTAGTGGACACAGGCCCTTAATGATGCACAGAAATACAGAAATGAGACACAAAGATTTCACCTGTGAGACCTGGATTCAGCCCCGCTCGGATCTCCTTAGACTGTAAGTAACTACTGTATACCTATATCCATGTGTGTGTGTGTGTGCATTGGTGCCAAATCACAGCATGTGCTGAACAAGCTTATATTCAATTAATTCCTGGGCGGCTGCTAATGTTTTGGCCGAGTGCTGTTTAATAGCTGGGGTTTTAATATGAGGGCAGCACAGCAGAACACACCGCCTCCTGCATGGCGAGGTAAAGACCGGCCATAAACAGCTGCTGTGGCTCAGGTCAAACCTTGCTGTGCATCTGCTTCTCCATCTTTTTCATGGCACTCATCAGTTTGCTTTAGATCGTGAATAACACCCAAAACATTTTCCGTCCCGACACTGTGATCAGGAGAGTCTTTGCTTTTAGTTTTAGTTTGGTTTCTTTTGCTGGCTGTGTTGGCCTGACATGTGAAATGAGGACACTGTTAGGCATTCATTCATGAGTCTTAAATTTGGGCCTCTCCATCTCTGAATCTTATTTTTGCTCATGCCTTGCAGATAGCTGCAGTTGTAATTCAGCAAGAATATTTAACCTAGAAACATATGCATGTTTTACACAGTGGCTTCATTCAAAATTAACACATAGCCTACTTTGGTTTGAACAGTCAGCGCCTGCTTTCTAGCATGAAATCAGACAATTCAGGGCTGCACCAAACTGCAGCAACCTCATTTCACAGGCATACGTAAGATGACCATGACCTCTAAAAAACAGCAATGTGTTATGCTGGAAGGTGATTGACTCAGCATCTCATACGCAATATCAACACTTCAAAAGTATAGTTCATGGAGGTTCAGCAGCAGCCCCATGCTCAGTGCATGGAGTCCTTGTTGGAATGGTTAGGCACATTACCTTAAAAAGATTTAACAAGTTAAAAAGTAGAAAACACTTTGTGTCAAAAGTGATTAGAATATCTCCAAAGTACACAAAGTTTGAGCAACCACATACAAGCTAAATACACAGATCCAGTTTATCAGACTCATGTCCACAAAAGTCTGCAGAGCAGTTTTTGGGAGTGTGCCACAGATTGTGTTGTGAATGAAACTAAATCAAAGAGTTTAATTGAAGGGATTACTCAATGCAACTGACTGCAGACGTCAACAATGTGGAAGGAGATGCTCTTAGATTAGCCAAACATCTCAGCTGCTTGGGGGACAATAGTTTGATGTGTACAGGACTTGTATCAAACAGAGAAAGAAACACGACTGGAACTTCAGAAAAATAAAGAGTATTATGTTTTAGTCTCACAAGGGCCTAAAACTTTGTCTTCCCACCTAAGGCGACCTTAAATGAACTGCATCCCTCTTTAAGGAGTTCAGCAGACTTTATTTTTGTTTTCAGTCGTAAATTAAGAAGATTTCCTGAGAGCTTTTAGGTTTATGACAAAGTTGGGAAATGACTCCTTTTCTCTTGCTTTTTTTTTCCATGTCTATGTTCGTCTCTGCAGATTAGCAGAACTTTCGATAAGTTTTAACAGCAGTGGTTTAAAAACTTCTCACTTTATGGATCCACCTTAACTTCTCTCCTTTTTTTCCCTGGTATTGGTTACCTGCACAGCATCTCTTCATTTGCATTTTGCTAGCTGCACAGTTTTGGTGTGATCTCATTCCCCTACCACTACACAATCATTTCCATTTTATTTGGTGAAGCTGCATTCCTCTGCTCCGTTCCCCCGCCCCATGCCTGTGATGGCATGCTAAATGACTGTTTGCACTGAATTTTTTGCTGACTCTGCGCTCTGCATCCTATAGTCGTGCTAATAATTGGCCATAAGCTGGGGATCGAAACAGAGTAAATGGCGGGGATGTTGAGCATGGAGGCCCGGGGACACAGAGCAGAGATAGAGTAGGTGAGGATGAAGTCCTCAGCGAGTGTTTAAAGCAGCACATAAAACAGTTTGGTGCTTTTTCTCTTCCCTGAATTACTCTGTTGGACCTGTGTGGTGGCAGTGGGACAGTCCACAGAAAATGTTGCTGCTCACTATGCTGTGTGGTGGCTGACTTCTTGTTGTGATCAAAGTGGTTTTGTGTTCCCCTGAGCTGCCACCACTCCTGGAGCAAGCTTCTCCATGAGATGAGGACATGATGGGATACAGTTAGGGGAAAAGAGTCACAGACCCATTTCAGCCAGGATGCACTATGTGGGATTGAGACATGCTGAACAAAAATGGACTTCTGTGAAAATCTCATCCAGTAGGACATTCAGGAACTCTGATTGGTCCATATTCATGTTCAAGTCCTTAATTTGTCATATGGAGAAAAAGTGCAGTGACACAGATGTTGGCAATACGTTTTTGTTTTATGTTCCTTAGGGTCCTAACAGCAGTGTTGTTACAAAAAAACTAACAGAGGAAGCACAAAAGTAATAATAATAATAATAATAATAACAATAACAACAACAACAATAATGATAATAATAATAAGAAGAATAATAGTAATAATAAATTGAAAAATCCAAGACATTCCATAAACACTTAATAATTAAAACTGATGAATTACATGTAATAATGTGGAATTATAAGTGAGTAAATTAGTAAATAGAATTTGTCAATAACAAACAAATAAATAAATAAAAAGGACTCTCGTCTCTGATTTTAACCATTGCTTGCCCAGTTTTATCGGTAAAACAGCAATACTTGATGATATACACTTTGCTTTAGGAATGATCCAGCATGCTTTGCAAAGTTCCTGTGCAAAGGTGTAAACAAGCTTGCAGATCAGAGAGACGGAGGAGGCTGGGGTTGGTGGAGGCAGATCTTTGCCAGTGAGCAGTGAGAGGGAGGACATGTTTGAATGGACCTCCATCGTGTGAGAATGACTGTGATTGGTCAATCAGCAGCAGCTCGTTAGCTGTATACAACAGAGGCCTAAAGTTGTGTCCACACCAAACATGACTGAAATCATTCCTGTGTGAATTAAACAGGAAGTCAATGGAAAGACGTGATTGGATGCAGCGCTTCTTCTCTTTTCTAGCATTTATACTTGGTTCTTGTAATTTTTTTTGCGACATCCCTTAATGCATTTGCATCCAGCCATTGTGTAACTTCAGATGAAAGCATGAACTAAACTGCTTCTTCTGAACTTGAATCTTTAATGCACCAGGAAAGCCATTCAAGAGTAAAACTAACCAAATAAAAGTTGGCAGATAAAGGATTCTTGGATTAAAGTGCATTATTGTCTTGCGTTAGGCGAATCCAGTTGTTCACAGTTTTACCATGAAAACACACACAGCTGCTGCATTAATTAGAGGGTGGCTCCTAAGTGACTTTGACGTATCTGTGCGTAATTTAACAAAGTGTTAGCGTACAGATACAGTAAGGCTACAGTTCTGCTCAGTCATCACTACTAGGTTATGCAGAGGCCAAAGAAGCAGCAGGAGAAAGCCTTCATTAATTTATCTCTCTGTTCTGTATTTAACAAGCGCTACATGTGCTGAGGAGGCACGCGCCCAACACAAAGGTTCGGCACAATCATTAAAGTCGCACAGGCATACCGAGGCTAATCATTTGACCTTTGCTTTTCTTGTTCTGGGCGTCGGAAGGCGCAGCACTATCTGCAGAGGATAAGTCCATTTGTTATGTCCCATGATTTATGATGGGCCTGTTAATGTGGAGAATGCTAAAACAGTCCAACTGAGACAGCAAGGAACAAATAGCTCAGGAGTCCAAAATTAGCTGGGAGGCGATACTTTGTTGAACCCTGGCAAGAGCAGCTCTTTGAATTTGAATAAGCCTCTGTCTCCAAAAACACCAAGCAGCACTTTTAGAGCAGGTTTGGTTGGAAGCTCCTCGTCAGCAGACTTTAAGTTTCTCCTCACAAACCCTGTAGCCAATGTTTTTTTTTCCCTTCTTCTTCTTTTTTTAGCAAGTTATTTATTAATTTTTTTCTCTGCTGAGCTGCTGGAGACTGAGCGGATGGTGAGATTTTCAGATGGATCTATATTAGGACAGAGGCAGAAATAAAGTTGGATGTAGTAGATAAGACCTCCAACATCTTGCCTTTTGTAGGATCATGAAACACAGATAGAGGTTTATTTTTTTTAGAAATGATGGGACTCAAAGGTGTTTATTGCTCCAGTTGGTTGTTTCAAGCATATAGACGTCAGGCTGATGTGTTTTGAAGTTGTGATTGTTGCAGTAGTTTTCGTTGCATATTCCTTTTTTTGTACATAATAAATCTTACCATGAAAGTGGCAGATAATTGCCAGAAGGTGTGTGATGTTAACTCTATCCTAACAGTCAAAAGGGGTCAGGAATCCCTTGAGTAGTCTCCACCATAGACTTTATATACTATGGACAACTTGGCTCCGCCTTCCGTCATTATACAAATTCAGAGCTAAATTGCTATCGGTATTTCTCAGATTTTTTTCAACTTCCTGGAACCACCATTTGCGCAGTAGCGTTGTACGCATTCGGCAGGAGAGTCGCTGTGATGATGCTCAGACAGTGTATCCCCCAGGTGGGCTACAAATACACCCTATCTTCATACGCCCAAAGGCTGTATCAAGTGTCAATCAAAAACATGAACCCTCTAATAACTTTTAAAAATGGAGCTCCACAGGGTGCTGCTCCCGCACTGTCTTCACCCAGCGAAGAGGCAGATGGTGTCCACCCTATATACAGTCTATGGCCCCCACAATGAGTGGTGGACAGGGTGTCTGGGATGGCATAAAACTCTTGGCCTGAATTGCCTTTTCAGTCCGCCTTTGGGTGTAAACAGGCGGCAACCTCTGATCTTGAGAAAAAAAGCCGATGCATAGTTGTTATGACTACAGTTTCCTGAGTGCCCACTTGATGCTGCCTTTATAAGCACCAGAAACCAGTAGACCAAAAAGCCTGTTTCTAGAGCCATAAGAACCTGGTCCCACCGCTGCCTGGATATACAGGTCTCTTCGGAATACAACATGTCTTCTTTGTGGTATGATCACTTTAGATTCAACACAACATTGTGCAAAACACACATGAATGTGATAATGTAACCCCGGTGAACCGGATATCTGAGTCAAAGCCATGAGGCTTGATAGGGTGAGCTCATCTCCATCATTTAGCCCCTCAGGGGAAAACCTGCGAGTTTGTTTGAAGGCCCACCAAATAAACAATGCAGAGCTGAGCACCTCTGCAGCTGGAATCTGGCACATTGATTCTAGCTTTTGGCAGGAGATGCTGCAATCAATGTTGTGTCGCACGGCTTTGAGAAAGAGGAAGCTGGAGGCTTTGCTGGTGTTGGAGCTTCCCGGGTCTTTGCCTGAGGCAGCCACACCACAGCAGCTTCATCCCTTCCATACAGACATCTCTCACTCACTGGACCAGAGACAGGCTTTTAAAAAAAAACATCTTGATATTGGGCTTCTTTATTCTTCTGTTTCTCTTGTCCCTTTCTTTAGACACATAATTAGGTCAAAAATAACCTGGTGGGGCTGTTTTCATGCAAAATCTTTGCAATGAAAAGTAATTAATATTTCATATTACAGATGAAAAAATAAGATGGTGGATGTTGCAACCAAATTGCAATAAGCTTCTACTGCCTTAAGTTCCTCTTGAACCAGCTATGATGGCTGTTTTATGCAACTGGATGATACATTGTCATCGAAAGAAGACAAACAACTACATGTCCATTGGTGGTGGGGGTTCTTTCCTCTGCACGCTGCTGTTTGTTTACATTTCTGTTGCTATGTGCTACACCTATAGACTGTATATAGAATGGACAGTGTCTGCCTCCTCGCTGGGTGAAGCCACTCAAAGAACATCACACACTGGCAGCAGGCTGCAGTATAGGTCATAGATCCCACCTCCTCCAGCAAAGCTTATGGAGCTGTGGACAAACTTTGGAAATTTATAACACAGAATATAAATTTTTCTCCCCCCTGCTTGTGATGTTGACATGTAGTTACTGTAAGACTGGTTTGTGCTCAAGTCCTCTTTTTTTCTGTTCAGCTCCGTTTTTAAAAGTTATTAGGAGGGTATATATTTTCCATGATTGACACCTGATACAGCCTATGGGCGTGCAAAGATTGCGTAGCTCATCTGGGGGATGAGCCGAACGTCATCAATGTTGATTTCAGGAAATGGAGAAAAAAATGCGCAATTACCGAAAGCTTTTTAGCTTCAGATCCATATACTGGCGGAAGGCGGAACCTATAGTATGTACTGTCTATGTGCTACACCACATACTGCCTCAGTCTGATTGAGGGCTGCCCAATGACTTTGTATGCAACTGTCTCTTAAACCCCTTAAAAAAAAAAAAAAAAGGATGAACTGCAGTTGGCTTCAGCAGATTTACAGGTTAATTGAAAGGGGGGAAAAAAAGTAAAGTTACATGGCAGAGTTCCTCCTACAGGTGCTGCTGGGTCTGTCCAGAATGAGTAAAAAATATATGTTCGGACTTGACTGTCAGTTTTTAACAGTAAAGCAGAGTAATGTGTTGTCTTACCAACCAAAAGGTTTTGTTCAATGCTGATTTGTAAAATGGCTAACATGAATACTGTTCCCATGTGTACTCTCCAACTGTCAATTGAAATGAATATATTGTCATTGAACACGTCAAAAGTACAGAGCAATTAAATTCAATTTCTCAATTCTAAAGATTTTTCTTTTTCTCTCTAGTTTTGAAACTAATAAGTTAACCTTTAGATCAAATGTTAGCATTTGCCACTTGGCATATTTAATTAAGATCTGGGTAATCAGCAGGTTCATGTGTCGGTAGCCGGTGATGAGATGAAACAATCTCAACAGGTTTAGACAAAACCACAACTCGATGTAGAAGGTCTAATAAGCCTTTTAGCTCATAAAGAAGCAACAGTGATGATAGTTTCTTTCTATTCCATAGCCTCACAGGAGCTTAACATACAAAATAAGATCATTTTTCCAAAATGAGCTAGACCACAACCACACTGACACACAAAAAAAATTGATGAGGGCTCATTAATCTATTTGTATTGCGTAGCTTTTGTCTTCTTAAACCGTCAAAATTGTAAAAAGTAATAGTCATTTAATGTTAGACATAAAAGCATATCAAGTATGAAGCCCTGTGTGGACTAAAATAAAACATTAAATATGATACGGCTGATTGCACTTACACAAAATGGAATAAAACCTATATTTTTGACGCTCTTGTGTAGTAGCTCAGGGTCCATTCATTCATGTATGTGAGGGTTAAACTCTCTGATGCTACAGTCTGCTCATCTCCTACCTCACACCTATAGTATATCTCCTCATGTGCATTCATGCAGAATCTACCTATTTGTCAGGGATGTGCCTCTGGGAGAAACACAACACATTTCCTAAATCAATTTTCCGTGGCACCCCACAAAGGATGTTGTCTTGATGTCATCAGGACAAATTTACAGGGCTCCTTTCATCCCTGAGTGGGAACGCCACAGTGGGATAGTGGGCTCATCAGCTCGAATGCAGATCCCTGCCTAATGAATGGCTCCATCTCAAAGCCGAGTCTCACCTTCTCATTCTCGCTGCATTAGGACTAAAGTTATTGAATGGAAGTGCACCAGGAGCCCAGAACAGGAAGAACACAGACCATCACTCACTTTGCAGGAAAGAGGAAGAGTTTGGAGCCGAGGAGCAGAGCCCTTAATGACCAGGAGAAAAGAGAGAATAGAATATTCGGCAGCAAGGTGGATGTCAGGAGTGTTTGCCGAGGAGTAAAAGTACTGACAGGATGAGGGGGGAAGCGGTCCACATGAGTCGATATGGCATGTGAGAGAGTGAGAGGGAAGACAGAGTTAGGGTGGAGAGATGAGGATGAATACAAGATGGGAGTCTGGGGCCCTTCTAGAGCAGATGTGGAGTGTTTTCTGCTCCTCTTTCTAAGAAGGAGCCTAACCTGCTGCCACTTCCTCACATTCACATGAGGAATAGAGATATTTTCTTGGCCCAAGAGTGTACGTCGACCATATGTTTCTGTATGAGAGGTGTGTGTGTGTGAAGGAGGATTGAGGCTGAGGTGGATCTAGCTCACAGTGGAGTGGAAAATCCCTTATTATCCGGCTGAGTGCGTGCAGCTCTGCAGCCCTCTGACCTCCAAACCCAAACTGTTGGCTGGACCACATCTGCCGTGGATGAGCGCCAGGGAATCACTCTGCTCTATCTCACACACCTACACACACACACAGTGTTGTCCTCACAGGCTGATAACATTACTCAATCCTCCATGGATGGAGGAACCTGTCTCAATACTCTGAGATTACCAAACTGTGTGCTTTCAGTGTGGTTGCTTACCTCTCAGAATCAGGATCACACAGTCCCCCCGTGGAGAGAGATCAAGAATCCAGTCAGCTCTGACACCTGACGTTAGCGTCACCACATATCAAATAAGATTAGCATGAACGGCGGCTCCACGTGTTTTCATTTTAAATCTAGCTTGACAGTGATGTCTCTGAGACAATTAAAGGGTGGGGGGTAATTTTTGTTCAGACATTCAATCTAATTAATTCCTGCGCTCTAAGATATGATGTGCTTCCTGCAGCTTTGCCTCAAGAATTCTGGTTTCAAACAAGATTTTAAAAACAATCTTCAGCCAGAGGCTTGACTATTTTTTTTTTTTTTTTAATTTTCATTTTTTATTTAATAAGCTCCAACGAAGCAACACTCAGCATTGTGCAAATTCAATACACACATCATCATTGATTGAATTTTCCTAAACTAAATGGATTTTCAACTACAGTAGAATCGTAGATATTTGTTTAAAAACAAACCAATTAAAAATGAGAGAAATCTGCAGTTCTGAAAATGTAGAAACAACTATGTTATTATTTCTTCTAACACCAAAAAACCCATGAGATGTGTGTTCTGTGTGTTGCTCTCCAGCTCTGTCTGGAAGCGTGTTGGCGTATAGCAACAGCGTAGCGCAGTAACAGGTTGTTTTTCCTTTCGGTGGTCGATGTCCTGCTAAGTTGGATATAAAATATGTGACTGTTGCACTTCTACTGTTGTTGAACAAGTAATGAGGTTATAGTTTTGATCTTTGCAGGTTTACTTGTGTTTAGTGAAGTCAACGGTGTTCTCCTTCAAAGTAGCAGCAGATAACCGTCCAACGTGAATCTGGTCTTGCTCGAGGTTTCTGCCTGTTACAGGAAGTTCTTCCTCTCCAAAGTAACTTGCTAAATGCTGCAAAGTGTTTCTCTTAGAAAGGGTCTGCTCCAATCTTACCCCGTCTTATCCCACGTCGGGTCTTTGTGAATAGGGTTTGGTCTAGACCAGCTGTTAAAATTTCTTTTGGATCAGGGCTCGGCCATGAAGTTGTTCTGTGCTAATAAATCCATAACCAATGAGTATTTCTCATCCGTACAGTCTGCTAAACACTTAAGAGTCAGCATAGGGTGTTTTAATTTTAAATGAACCAGATGACATGCACTGGTCCTGTGCTTGATATCATGTAGGTTGATCTCCTCTGTTCAGCTTGACATGTTCTGAGTGCAAGAGCTCCCTAAAATAGACTCGGCACGCGTTGTCATGAGCTGAGCAGAGCACAAAGATGCTTCGAAGACAGGGCTGAGATGTGCCGGGGCCTCTCCTGTGTCAAACAGAGCATTGACTAGATTGAGAACATATTTACTCTCTAGCCTCATACATTAAAATAAACTTTGCCTTGTTTCAATTACTTTCACCTCCTTTTTTTTTTGCTTTGCTTTTATGTATTTTTGGTTTCATTGTTTTCTGGTCAGTTTGGTTGTTATGTATTTACTTCTGTCATCTTGATATGCTGCTTAAGTAATTTGTGTAAAGTTTGACATCCTGTTTAAAGTGTGAATAAGACTTTGGCACTAAGTCCTGTATAAAGAAAAAAACAGTCTTCTTAATGTTAATCCCATTTTACAAAGTGAGTAATGAAGAGGCATCAGTATGAGAGTGAGAATCCTTCAGTGATCAAACTGACTCTGTATAAAGGCCTGCATATACACTTTTGGAATACCAAGCATGCTGTGCAAAATATATATATATATAAAAACACAGATGCATACCCTAAAAAGGATGCAAATTCCTTCACCATAACATTACACGTCATACTTGCAACATATGCAAATATAAACACTCATGGGGTATGTTCTAGTTTATGCTGTGTTGTCTTTTCAGAGCTCTGGAGGTTGTTAAAGGGTGTTTTACATACACATAAGATAGCTTAAGTACCGCCCATGTCCTTCTACATGCCCAGAAACATCCTCTCTCTCGCTCTCTCTCTCTCTCTATCTCTCTCTCGCATGCACATGAATGTCTTCCTACACGGCGCAGCATCTTCTTCATCTTTAGTATTAGTATCTATGAGACAGCTGTGCTCAGCCCCACACACTCACACTCCTGTTGTACTTTTTCCTCCCTTTAGTTGCTAAAAGCTGAGTGCAGTGTTTGCTCTGTAAGCACTCAGCAAGTTGCCCGAGCTTTCAACTCATAATGCCTCTGCACTTCCACATGAAATACAAGCTCTGCAGACATCACATTTAACAAGACGGAGAGGAGAAGAAAGCAGCGCAGGGCTGCACTCTTGTGATGTATTTCCTCTTCCTCCTCACCCACTCCCCCTGTCAGGTGTGAGAGACACTGCGTCTCTGCATGCTTGCGTGTGTGTGTGTGTGTTTCATGTGTGCCTGGGTGTACACACGCAACATCAGGGTGTGTTTGGAGGCTCTTGTCACAGCAGGAAATGCTTGATAATTGATTTCAAAGTCTGCTTGTCGCCAAAGAGATTTTCTTTGCCTTTCTTTTTTCTTCCTTTTATTTACTTTTGTCTAACACACATGCCCACACACACAAACACACACAAACATACACACACCTGCCCTCCATCCTCTATTCTCCGACGACGACAATAACAACAATGCCTACTTATGCCATAATAAATGGCTGAGTCGTGCAGCCTTTGTTTACTCATTTGTGACTGTCAGCCAGCTGTTGTCTCCTGTACTGTATGCCCCCACCCCCTACCCCTCCCACTTCCTGTTTCCCCAAGCTACGGCAGCCATCTTGGATGTCAGCGCAACACCAGACAAGAGCAGCTGTTACTGTTATAACAGGGTTTTTTTTTTCTTTTCTGGTAGCCGTGAGACATCTCGCAGTGACAAACGCAGCACATTGTGCCTCATATTGTGCTGGAGATGAATGCTGAACTATTTGTGCACAATACTCGCGCACTATAAAGTAATTCATCAGGAGGGCAATTCAAGTCTGGATGGGTGCTTTTACCACTCTGCCAGAGGGGAAGAAGAAGGAAGATGGAGAGGAAAATAACACTCATTCACTGGTTACTAAACTGTCCAGTGCACCTTCACTAGCAGGGTTTCTCTGTGTGCAAATGTTTGGACACCAAAGAGTCCAAAATTAAGGTGTGTCATGATATCAGTTTCACAAAATCCAAAAGAAAGTATGTAAAACTTGTTTCTCTGTCCAAGAAAAACAAGATCTTTAGGAATCTGTGCAAGAAAACCTTGAAAAAATATCACAACAACCCAGAGAAACCTGTGGTACAATGTTTATAAAGCTTTAAGTCCCTCTCTGATCGTTTTTTTGTATTACTTTAAGTGTTCTCAGTTGTCTTTGAATTGTGATTATTAAGTTTTTAGCCAAAATCATGTTATTTTCAAAGGCTTTTCCAGCTCCAGTAGATCATTAGCAATTCTCCTCTGAGTCATGGGCGGAGACAGACTGTTCTGCACACTCCTCTTCATGCTAGCTTGCAGCCTAACATTGTCATTGTAGTAGAAGTGGCAGGTAACATAGGAGCTATTCAGCTCTCAGACATGATTGTCTTTGGGGACATGATGAAAGTTAATACCATAATTAGCTTTCTTACAAGCATTGCAATCCGCTAACACACACGCTTGTTCCATGATCGTACTCTCTACTTTTCAGAGTCTGGGCTGCATAGTGGGGCTCTGGGGGCGGAGCTTGGCTTTGTGATGTAGGAAATCTTACTGTGTCTAAACCTGCCGTTTGGGTGGGTCTGCTAGAGATTCACAGCGATTTGAAAGCAGAAATACTCAGAAATGACATTTCACACTTTTTTTTTTTTCTCATGATATGTCCTATAGGATCAGAAAAATGCCATTTGAACATGTAGACATCAAGAAAAACAAGTGGGTCTTTAAATATACGACTCTGAATTTTCTACATGGACTCAAGTATCCAGGATATGATTAGGTTTCTGTAGCGATCCTGTTTTTAATTCTAAATTCATATCTTTTGTCAGACACCAGAATAAGTCCATCTACACCCAGCTTGTATCCTCTGCTTTTGCAGCAAAAGTGAAACACTATGACAAAAGACTGCTACCACACTCTCTCTGTAAGACATCTCCATATGCAGGGCGTCTGTCTCTTAATTGATGAAGTCAATTACATCCCATAACAGCCCCCCTATTAGCAAGCATGAGCCCGGCAGGATGTGGATCTGAGGGTAAGGTGGGCTGGTGGGAGGCTCTCGGCTGGGGGCGTAATGGGAAAACAGCAGTCTGCCTATGGGGGGAGTTCTCCCTCGATGTCCGTGGGTCTGTGCCTAACACCTCTGCCAGAGCTCCGTCACACATCCAGATGAGGAGGAAATGCTCAACGTATTCCTCTGAAGTTACAACTGCAATTAAAAGAAGAAATAGACTGCAGTGTAGTCGAGTCCTGTGAAGCTGAAAGAGCTGAGAGTCAATGACAGAGATGACTTAATTTGAATCACATCTGATCATTTTTTATTCGTCTCTATTTCTTTGCTACCACCTTTGATTCTGCTTCTCAATCTCCATCTGCATTTGAACACGTGTGAAAGGGGGCCTAAACCTCCTTTCAGGAGAGTGCATCAGCGGCAGGTTTCCCATATAAAAATGGAATTACAGTCTCTATATAAGGTACCTGAAAATATCTGCAGTAGCCCTGGTAACCGGGCCCTTGGGCCCAACACAGCAGGACGTTTTCTCAGATTCAGGGTAAAGCAATGGATCCGAGCTCAGTCAGCACACATCCAATCCAGCAGGCTCCTCTCTGCTCGTCCCAGGGACAGGTTACAGGACAGGGCACCCGGGGGGGGAGTGATTGAAAGAGGAAAAGAGCTCTGGAGAGTTCAAGAAAGAAAAATATATATATGTTTTTTTTGTAAAGAGCAAAGTGTGCCTTTAATGAAGTCCAAAATCTCACCTGTGGTGTGTATTTACTCTGTGACCATGAGTGGCTGCTGCTACTGCTGCCACCTGGTTTCCTGCAGCTCACTGAAATGATAGTTAAGTGCTGTTCGTGTGATGTGATGAAGTGCTGGGAGAGTAAGTTCATAATAACTCCTAACACCTTTTTAGATGGGATTTGATTTCTTTCATTGTTGCATGACAGGGCAAATGGCAAGCCTCGAGTAGGGGTGGGTGATACAGTCTATAATTTCATCATGGCATTTGTTTGTTTTCTTTGTTTGTTTGCAGAAAATCAAAAGTTTACCTGCTCACTTTTGTTGTTGAAAACAGGAATGGTACATATAAATTAGCTTGCAGAATAAACGAGATTTGACCGCGATTGCAAACTTTGCAAATTTCTCTTCATTGTTTACTAGGCTCTTTCCACTTTAAACAATGGTTTCCTTTAGCTGCTACCATTGATTCTGTCAATGTGCAGTTTGCAGTTTAAGGCAGAAATAATGAACTAAGTAGTGGATGTTGGTCAAGCAAGTTATAGGATTGTATCAGGGCTTTGGCTAATGCACGAAACATCAAGTCCTGCATTTTCAGCTACATCTGAGCCGTTTCCAGCACTTGAATTGGTACAAGACAACCTCAGTTTTTTCAGTAAATACCGCCCAACTTTGGCTCTTTGTTTGGATCAAGAAGCTTTTTTCACAGAACAGATTATAAACCTAAAAATGAACCGTCCTAGTGTATAAAAAAACTCCTTGAAGCAAACATCCTGTGGGTTTGAAAATGCTTTAAGAGTTACATTGAGTCTGTGAGGGATTATCTGCTGCTCTCCAGCTGAGGCTGCTGTGGTGATAGATGGGAGCATGAATGAGGGAGGATGAGGAGGGCCATGGGGGGCGGCGGGGCAGCAAAGGGGCAGGGCTCATCCTGAAATCCTCGCCACAGGGCAGGTAAGATCTGTCTGTGAGTCCTCTCTTTATGATGTGATGGTATGGACCTGACTTTCTTTTCGGCTGTGATCAAACTGATTTTGGGGGGTTGGAAGATGATGCAGATATTGGACAGACACTTCAGCTGTCACTGGAGTTAGTCTGTTTCTAAATGTGTAAAAATATCCAGTATTTAGTGTAGCAGGAAGCGGGGTTGGTGTTGAGGGATAGTGGAATTTTGCCAATACAAAAAGAAATGACATTACAGCAAGCATGTTTAAGTTATTTTTGGACCTTATGTCGAGAGAGGACAATGCACAGAGCAGGACACTGGGACAACAGAGGGGGGACAGTGATATGGGATAAGAGGCAGTCTGCTGCAAAAAACTGGGAATATTTAACCACAAGGCCTAAACTGTGCTCTATTACCAGCACAGATACAGTGGAAAAGCTGAACCTTTTCATCTCTCTGATAAACCATCAAACTGTCTCCTCACTCTGCTAATAAGTTACCAAAGTACACTGTAAACCCGCACAAGGTCAGAAAACCCCGACTTTTTGTTGTGACCGATTCCATAAGAACTTTTAATTTATGCTGATAATTTTTTGGAGTTACACTATACTTAAAAAAATATGTGTTCAGTTACTGTAACCTAATCTTTGTTCTAAATTTAAAGAATAATAATAATATAAATATAAATAAAATAAATTAATAAAAATACACATTTCTTAATTCCCTCAACTTAATATTTATGTCTTCTTCATACTTAAATGATTTGATTGAATGATAATTATTAAATCTAAATTACATGGACTTGAAAAACTAACAGTGCACAATGTATTACATCAATAGTATCTACTCATAATATTACACCCCAATGAACTCAAAATATTTACTACTTGCCAACTGAAAACGTACAAGATGCCTTGTTTTCAGTTTGTAATGCTCAAGTACTTTAAAGAGGGCCTGATTTGCTAAATATAAACTGTGGATGGTAATAACAACAAGAATTGCACATCATTTGCCCCTCCTCTCTGCTCTGTTTTAAGTTTGAGTTTACAAAGTGAATAAACTAAGTGACATTTCAGCGCAAAAACACCTGTAAAGTTTTGCAGCTCTGTGCCCTTTGTTGCAGTTTTGTGTTTTATTGTGACTGAGAGGTGCTGCACACACATCAACAGAGCTGCGCTGCGCACTCACATCCTGACAACGCTAAATTTAATATATAAATATGATGAGCTAATGAAGAAAAGTTTAGTATAAAGTTAAACAGTAAGATAATGTCATACAAGTTCCATGGTTTATTTCAATTTTGAAAAGTGAGTTGGACAAAAGCAGCACTTAAGATTAAAATAGGGTGACCATACCATATTTTTTCCTGGTTGTATGTTTTTGTTGCAGTGTTTTCCTTCACTGAATACTGCTGGTGCCCTTTCAACTTTTTTTGCCCGTGGCCCTAAGACAGCCTGGTTACGTCTCTGTCCAAAGGGTTAATGGTGTCAGTATACCACTCCAGTGCAATATGTTTTAGAGGAAAATAAATTACCACTCACTCACTCATATTGTGTTAACAGTGTATTGCTTCAATGAAGACAGAGCTGTGTTTATAAACCACAGCTACTCTTACGGAGAGTGGGTCAGGATGCTGGCTGCTTTTTAAAAGCACAGGAACCCTGGAGACTCTTATGAAGAAAAGTCTGAATATCCTCCTTGACAGTCAAGCATTGGCTGAAGTGGAATGTAATGTTTTTATGATTGTGCGGCAATCTCTCAGATCAGGGTGCAAGAACAAGGTGCATGTAATGGTGTATTGTCTCCATGTATGCATTTCTGAATAATAATGCAGTGCGCCTCCTTCTCTCCGAAGCCGTCCACTGACTATTCCTCTATCTGATGAGGGAGTGGTGATGACATGTGCGAGAAGATGGAGACAGAGTTCCTAACCAGGCCAGTTATGAGGTAGTAAGTCCACTATTGATTAGCTGTCCACATCGCGGCCTGGCCTCCTTTGTTTTCTCAAGCTCACAGCGGTGCGTATACAACAGTGGAGAGCCCTGACGGGAGTGACCTTTCATCACCTTTCCCTCTGGTTTCTATCACTACATGTGGACACACACTCCAACACACAAATATCTCCTCATGAAAAGTGGCAGTGATGGGGGGCAAAAGCTGTAAAGCGGCTGAGCTCGGCGTAAATCTGAGCCTGTGTGTCCTACAAGAGGGTACTTCCACTACAGATCTGCTGTGGGAGTGTTTCTATTAAAGAAATTTGTGCTCACTGTCAGTGTGCCTAAAGGCTCATTTATGCTCGATGTTACAAACAGATCTGAATACGGACAGAGCTCTCTGTCTGTGCTTTGTGTTCTTTTGGTCCGTATTTCTGCACGTATCCTTGAAGTTTACAGATACGGGCAAGACGGAGCAGTACCACCAGAAGCCATGGCGGCAGTGTTGCTGCTGTTACTACCTGATACGCATCTCTTGAGAGAAACGATGAAGACAAGTGCAGGGCTAGGCAAGTTGTTGACATCCTGAAGTACTGAAAATGAAGATCGTCTTCAATTACTCTCATCGGTACAACTAGAGAAAATAATTCTCCATCCTTCAACCATGAGGCATTTAGTGGCCTGATCAATCACCGCCTCCTCCAATGCTGCCTCTGTTTCTGTCTCCTAGGCAAAATATACTTTATCACTAGCTCCTCCACAGTCGCCATGTTTCTTTTTGTTTGTTATTGTCAGAAACTCTGGCCAGCCCCCTTGTGGATGTAATAGTTAACATCCATGCCAACGTAAAGGATGCATGGAAGTATGTGGGCAGTGACGTAACCATCATTTGAAATGGACACATACATTTTCATACATATGGCGAATATAAATGAGCCTTAAATATTTACTTTGCATCTGGCAGTTAGTTTTGATTCTTCAGGATTATTTGTATGGGATAAGATGTAGAAAAAAGGGAAAGATATATGTGCTTGTTGAGTCAAAATCCTATATTCATTATCAAATCTGCAGGCCTGTAATGTAATAGAGTGGCAAAGAGACTACATGACTTGTAGACCTTGTTTTTTGTGAGTATTTTAGCTTTTTGGCATCTTAGACTTGATTGTCTAGCTTCACAGAACTGTGGACTGTACTGTGGAAATGCAGCTAGTAGTTTCCACAGGCCTGATAGGAGGAGAGACTTAATGTAATTGGTTAGATTAATGATCAGACTCTGTAATAAATGGAAAAAGCATCAGTAATGTCACCTGTTTGTTTGTGAAGCGATGTTTTGAAGTCTGTTGCTGGTGGTCACTATATTGGAAATGCTGACACAATTCAGCTTTTAGTCAACCTACCAGAGACAAGTATTGTGCCTCTTTGTAACTGGACAGTGTGCCTGTCTGTAAGTCAAGTCAGCCTGGCTTCTGAATGACTTTGAATAAAACTCTCTTGGGCACCAGCAGGCTTAGTGGTTTAAGCACAGAGGCTGTAACCCTCGTCACTGGTTTGGCACCCGGCTATGACCCTTTACTTCCCCACTCCCTGCATATCCACTCTTATATCCTTTCTAATACAGGCAAAATGCCCCAAAAGCCCCACTTTTCTTTTTTGAAGAAAAGTGTCTGATGGAGGAGATGGCAATGGGAAAGAATTTGGCACAACAGTGAGTGCAGACAGCAAATATAGAAACAATAATGCAATTATTAATGAGGTATGGATTTGTTTCCTTTTCATTTGGAGCAGCATAATAACAATAATCAATGGCATACATTTCTCTGCATGCAAGCCAACACCTAATTACAGCTAATTACCAGCGGCTGCCATGTGCGATATGATGTGTCTTCTTTCTGCGAGCCATTCCCAGTAATTACACATATATCATGTCATCCAGTGAATCATTATTGCATAAAGGATCCCCCGGTGGCTCTTTTACCATTGGACAGAGGAGAGAAATGGCCCACATCCACCTGGACCATTGTTGTCCAGGCCAGGCCAGTCCTCCCCATTAAGGCCTGACCAGTCCAGGCCTGGCCTTGGGCTGGCATATGGGGCGGGCTCTGACTGCCAAGACTCAAGAGGAAGAGTGATCACAGGGCAGAGAACCCCACGAACCCGGACAGAAACAACTTTAATCTTTTACTACAAATGATCATAGAGGAGGAGAGGGAGACAGACAAATGCGAGCGAGGGGGAGCGAAGAGGGAAGAGATGCTGAAAGGATATAGGGGTATTTTTTTTCTTCCCCTGATATCTAGCTTTGTCCTTTTTGCTCTTTTTTTTTACTGTCCTGTGCTTTCCAAGTTCTAGATTTATTTTGTCAACAAAGTATAAAGAAGAGTCGAGCAAAAAAACCTTAAATTTAAGGCTCTCTGGAGGAAAAGGTCCTTGGCATTCAGTCCTAAACGTTTCCAAAAGAATGTACTACAATTATTTGGAGAAGAGGTAAGACTTTATATTAAAAAAAAAAATAATAAAAACTTTTTTTTATATAGCACTTTAAAAACAAGAGTTTACAAGGTGCTTTGCAGGAAACATGCAGGAAAACAGAGAAAGATCAAAACAACAGAACAGAATATTAGAGATCATATCGACAGTGAATTAGTTAATTCTTGTCTTGCAAATTATCAATATTCTGGTTGTTAATTACTTACTCTAAACATCACCATATTTTATCACTTCTAAGCCATTGACTGAAGATTTTCCTTCAATAATCTCACAATTTATGCCAACTGAGCAAGTTAAAAGGATGTATGACCATAAATTTCATCTTGTCATGCTTTATAGAGGTGGCCACATGGACATACAGTATATCCATTATGTTTATATAGGTCTAATTAACAAGATGAGTTACTGTAATCTGGGTAGCCTCCTTATTCCATTAGTAGATTCTTCTGTTCAGCATGGATGCATAGCAAATGCAGTATATACTTCTAACAAGGTGTGCTAGAAAGCAGGGGCGTGTCCAAGCTTTTTTTTTTTTTTTTGACTAAGTTGGTCCAGCTAGACTACTTACATTTATTGTTGCATCCATAGACTGTGTATAGAATGGACGCCGTCTGCCTCCTGAAGCTACCGTGAGAACAGCACCCTCTGGTGACGGGCTGCAGTGTAGGTCATAAATCCCGCCTCCTCCAGCAATCCCTATGGAGTTGTAGACAAACTTTAGAAATTAATTACACAGAATATACATTTTTCTCCCCCCTGGTTGCAGTGTTGACATGTAGTTAAGGTTTGTGCTCAAGTCCTCTTTTTTCTGGGCAGCCTACTTTTTAAAAGTTATTAGGGGGTTCATGTTTTCTATGATTGACACTTGATACAGCCTATGGGTGTACCGAGATTGCGTACCCGGGCGAGCGTCATCACAGCGACTCTACCGCTGAATGCATACAATTCAATGGTGCAAGTGGTGGAAAAAACATGGAAATACTGAGAGCTTTTTGGCCTCAAATCTGTATCTGGCAGAAGGCGGAACCAAGTTTTCCATAGTACATACACTCTACGATGCAGTGCAAATACAGTATATACTTATAACATGGTGTGCTAGTAAGCAGGGGCGTGTCCGAGCTTTTTTTTGACTAGGTGATCCAGCTAAACCATTCCATTATATTCATTGTTGCATCTGTTTGGCTGTGGCTAAGAGGTAGAGTCAGTGGACTCTCAACCAGAGAGTGTGGGGTTCGAGTTCAGTGGTGTATGAATACGATTTGTCAAAAACTAATAGATGCAGTACAAAGCATCCTTCTGTGTGTGAATGTGACGTAATTTAAGCGAGATAAAAACACAGCCCATTTATGGTGAATGGTACCTTAAATTTTAACACAAGTCCTGCAGACGGCAGATCAGTAGTTAGGATTTTGGGGTAGGATCTGGGGTGGCCCATCAGATTTTTTTTTAAAGGAAGTAAAGAGGCAAGGCACTTCCTTAACCTTATGACTTGTCTATGAACCAATGACCTGCTGACGTCTAAGATAACTCAAAAAGAGGCTAAATTCCTGCCACCACCTTTGTTGACTTCCCAGGTTTGATGATTAAAGTGAGGATATGATAAACAATAAAAAAAAAAAAAAAGAAATGAAGAAAGTAAAGGATACAAACTGTGTTATGGGCCGCACTATGCCTCTTTCACTCCCACCAACCATTAACACAGTATGTTAGTGATGTGGTGAGGACTGGCAGAGAAAGGCTGGCAGGTGGTACATTATAGACAGAGAGTATTTATGGAAGAGGAACAGTGGCTCAAGGAAATAAAACCAGTTTTGTGTGACAGAAAGAGAATGAAGTGGCCTGGAGAGTGTGTGTGTGTGTTTGCTTTTCTGAGCGGCATCATTTCTCCATGTGTGTGTGCAAGCATTTTGAAGAAAACCAAAGACAGCAGAAGACGTGGGAAAAATTACAACTAGAAGGAAAAACTGTAAAGTAATGATGAATAAACTAGAAGAATATAATTAAGCTGTGAAAGTAGAGGGAAAGAACAAATCATCCAAGGTGTCTCCCATTTTATGTTATGTAAATTTATTTTTTTGCAGGGGCAGGTATGAGGGTCTTTTTCTGACCCTTACACACACACACACACACACACACACACAGAAGCAGCACACTCTCACAAATATTTTGCATTTGACTTAATTACATGACCTGTTCTTTAGTCGCGCCTTCATACAACAACCTAACCAACCATTGCGCGCGCACACACACACACACACACACACACACACACACACACACACACACACACACACACACACACACACACACACACACACATGGACACACACGTATTATCAGTCATGGGGAGAGCCAGCTGGCAGCCAGGGCAGCCCCACATCACCATTACCACAGGAATCCTCAATCACTGGGAACTGCTGGTAATGGAGCAGTACTGGAGAGTGTGTGTGGGTGTTTGTGTGTTTTAACATGAATGAGTGAGAGCAGCAATGTGACTAGAGAGAGGAGAAGTGAGAGAGAAAGAGAGAGAATAAAAGAGAGCAAGCTCATGGACACCATGGGGGGAAGAGGAGATGTTTGTACAGTCTGTGTTTACTCGCTGAAGTCCGGTGAGTGTTTTTAAGGCTGAAGAGAGAACACCCTGCACCGTCTTTCCCCTCAGACTCTAAAATTAAGCCCATTTATAATACATTACTCTCCTTTTGTCTCCTCCTCTCTCTTACTCTGGCCCTCTGTGCTCCATCCCTCCCTCTTTGCATTTCTTTATCCACGCATCCTTCCAAGGTTGATTTTCCCTTTCTTTAAGACCAATGGGATGAGCATTTCATGCATGAAATGACTAGTCTGGGTCCCCCGATGCCTTTGTGCTCTACACACACTCCACACACACACTCCTGGATCCAGTGATGTACATACATCACGGTGTTATGGATTTAATGATTTCCCTGGAGCGAGCATTAGACAGAAGACATGTATGTATCACCAACTACATCAACTGCAGCTCCCTTGACCTTGCAGATTATTGCTCTCCTCGGCAGCGTGGAGTCGTGCATGCATTTGTGTGTATGTGTCTGTGTGTGTCTTTTCTTTAAGTGTGTGTACAGTATCTTTTATTAGAGCGGGTACCCATGTCCACTATTGATCTGTTTCACAGAAGACAGCATATCTGAAAGTTACCTACTTTCTCACACTCACACTCAAAAAAAAATAAAAAAAATTAAAATAAAATAACAATAATAATAACTTCAACCTCTCTCCCTCTTAAAAATAATAATAAATTAAAATAAAATAATAATAATAATAATATAATAATAATATAATAATAATAATAATAATAATAATAATAATTTTAACCTATCTCCCTCTTTAAAATAATAATAATAATAATAATAATAATAATAATAATAATAATAATAATAATAACCTATCTCCCTCTTTAAAATAATAATTAATTTAAAAATAATAATAATAATAATAATAATAATAATAATAATAATAATAATTTCAACCTCTCTCCCTCTTTACCTGCTTTTATTGGTGTTTACACACACATATGTCATATTCTGGGCCATGTGTATGTCTGGACATGAGGAGCAGCAGTATTAACTTTATTGATTATTTAAAATCAGAGGCCCACTGGCATTATGAGACAGGATTTCATATCAACAAATATCCTGTGTGCTTTGCATCAATAAAAATTAGGCTTTTCTTCTTGATTTTTTGCAGCCAAAACACATGGCTGCATGCGCCATGGATACTGTCACTCTTGATATCTATGTGCATGATGGCATTTATGGTTAGCAAATGGGAGGAGTGTCTGTATATGTTTGTTTCTGCATATTCAAGAGACGGCACCTCAAATGATTAAGAGCTCGGTTATGGTCTTAGTCTGGTGTATTTGGCAGTATTTGGTCGGAGTGAAGCAGCAATGAGGGTGTCCTCATCTTCTGGCATCCCTGTATCATGGTGTTTGGAGACAAGGCAGGGAATACAGGGGTCTGTTCTTCTAAAAGTGTATGAAGGGCTGCCATAGTGCATCTCTTTAGATGTTACATGCAAAAAAAAAAGCACATTGTTGGCTTCTTTTGCGTTATATGATCTATCTAATACGCCTTCTAAATTCCAGGAAGGTTTTGCACTGTGTACCCTATAATAGCCAAGGCCGATATGTCTTCCTATAGCTACAAAACTTGGTAAACCATGAGATACTAGATTTTTACAGTACTTATAAATTCTACTTGATTTTTCAACAACATTTGCAACAACTTATATTTTGTATTTCTAACTTCCCATAACCTTCTGACCAAGGCCTCAACCTCTCTGTCACAATTCCATAAATCTTTAACTGTCTCACCAACCCCCAATGACCTGCCAGTTTTTAATACTTTCCTTCCTTTCAAGGTGTTATTTTCCAATCCCTCCGAACATATGCCCATTTCCTGGATCCGTTTGGCAAACACTGAGAAAGCAGTGTATAAAAATGTTTAACCAATGTGGACAGAGGCATATGGTGTGCTCCCAGGCCACTGCAGAGTAATGAAGTCGTATTTGCTTCCTGTTGTTTCGATCTGATTTAACCAATATTTGTTCATTCTGAATAATTCAGCGGATCTCCTCCATGTTGCAAAGCGCCGGGCCTTAAATCTGCATGTATAATTGAACATATTTATGCTAATCTAATTGTTTTACAGTTAGCTGGCTTTGTAGTGCTTAGTCTCTGGAATAAACAGGCGACACAAGGAGAAGCCGGCAGAAAGCTGGGCGACCCCCTCCCCCCCCAGTGGCCCTGTGGGAATCCTCTCAAAGCAGCTGTTGACAGAGGCGAGCGAGGCGAGGTGATTCCAGGCGGGGGAGAGTGGCACATTTCCAATCTCACATAAGAACAGGCTTTGAAGCAAACCATGCACCATACTGCGCTCACATTATATTATTTGTGTTTCATGGCAATTCCAGTTAAGGCCTTAATGCCGGCAGCTGAATGCCAAGTTGCTTCCCCTGCACTGAGGCACTAGCCGGATTGTGAATGATTGCTGTGAAGCTTCTTTCTACAAGGAACAGCTTTTTACCGGAGTGCACTTATCTGCAGATTCTTGGAAAGTGTGTGCATGCCCGGCATGGACAAAGGTTGGATCACTGCTAGTTATATTCTATAGCCAGTTGGCTTTACAGTATAGTCTTATATAATTCAATAGCAAAAAATAAACACAAGAGAGAAAGAGAGAAAGAAAATATATCATCACTTTGATAAAACTAGCTGCCTTTGGTCACTTGAAGAGGTTTTGCAGAATCAGATATTATTACATAACAGTATTCTTATTTCTTCAAGGTGCTCAGTTTTTAACATTATTCATATCTAACAGTGTTTTCTGTTGGTTTTGCACTTCGTCTATTGTTTATTTTTACTGGGGTAATAAATCTTACAGTCAAAATTATGAGGTTTATTTTGATTCCCAAATCTGGAAAACAGTTACATTTGCTTTACGTCATTTTTATTCACTTAAAAACTGTGTTAAGATGCTATATAATGAAATTTTAGACATAAGATAAAAATGTGACACATTTTGTAACTGTTGAAATTCAGTGTTTAAAAAATGACTTAAATTTCCCTTTTATACAGTTTATCCATATCCATTACAGTTATTCTGTTTATGACTAACAATTATCCACATGTTAATACATCTACATCATACATGGGTATAATTGGGTAATTTGTGGTGTCAGACGTCTCTGAGTCAGAAGGTCCCGGGTTTAATCCCTGGTCCCACTGTCTATAAACCAGAGTGACTCCATATTGCCCCTGTTGGCTGCACTCAAAGTTGTGTGCCTTATAATGTAGCCTCGGGTGTCAGTGTGTGAATGTGTTGATGTGGCTTGTAATGTAAAAAACGCTTTGAGTGTTGTCATGAGTTCGTTCTGGACAAAAAATGATGGAGCAGTTGAAACTCCAGTATGGTGGGTTTTTATTCACACCAACTCCCCCAAAAAAGCAAACAGTGGCAAAAAAAATATTTACAGTGCAGGAAACAAAACAAAACAAAACAACAATAGGCAAATAAAGGATGTATTTACAGCAGGGTTTTTTTTTTTTTTTTTTAGCCTGACTTACACTTCCTCACTTGTAACCCATGATACTACAAAGTGCTTCTTAATTACCCCTTGTCCATCCCCTGGGCACATCCATAAACCAATTATAGGGGTTTAAGATACAATATGCAAAATACAACACAAAATTAATCAATAAATCAGACATTTCATCATGGACAAGAGGACACTAATTGCCCTCCATACAGCCCTCCATACACCCTCCTTACTCATTGACAACACATTAAATCAGACAAAATATCACAAATGAACTATATTGGTGTGGTCCGGTGGTCACATGACCCCCCCGAAGCGCACCATCTTGCGTAATTTACCGAGGGACCAGGAAGTGCCCCGGCTTGGCATGGAGGATGGCAGCAGGTAAGCGGGGGTATGTTTTTGTGGCGTGTAGTTGTCGAGTGTGCACCCTCAAACACCTCAAAAACAGATAAAAAGGGAAATAGTTAGTTGGAGTGCATGACTGCGGGACGCAGGTGCGGGGAAAAAGTTAAACAGTTTGACGAAGCGTGGCTTCGCGGGCAGCGCGTGCGCTCCGTGCGCGCTCCCGGAACCGGCACTCTCAGGCCGCGAGAGATTGACTCGCGCCAGTCGGGGAATTTCGGGGCATTTAACGGTCCTCCGGTCAGAAGTTGTCAAAACTTGACCAAAAAATATGAACGCAGTCCATTTTACCACATGGAAACCCATAAGGACAGAAGGCTCTGTTTTACTCTTAGTTCATTCAGTCCATACTTGAGCTTGTAAGACCAAGTCTGCAGGAGCCTACCACCAAAAAATCATGGGCCCGGTAACGCCAATAGTTTAAACAAAAGGCTGTGTTTAATGGCTAACAACAGGTACTTAAAAAGAATAAATAAATATATAAAAACATATACAACCACCCCCTACATCCCCCACTCTGATTTTGTCTCTGCCCTAACAGGTACAATTTCAGTAATTCCTCCATAGTAATTTTTCTTAGACTTTTTTCTCTTCTTCTTCTTCTTCTTCTTCTTCTTCTATTTTGGGTTCACTTTGAGTGTGAGCGGAGCTCTCTGGTGGATGTACTGCTTAGCTGATTAAAAGCTGAAGAGTTGTTGCTGATCTATATCACTTGTATCACAACTCAAGTCTAAAAAAAATCTAAGTAGTCTGATCCTGTTTTGTATTATTGCCAAGTCATCCTATGATCATGAAAGTGCATCACAGCCTTCATGGGTTCACCTAGGCGGTTATATAAGCTTATGGTCACTAACTGAGCTGGCATATCTGAGAGTGTCTTAGCTTTTCCTTCGAATCAAAACCCAGTAAACTGAACAACAGGTTCATTCCTGTCAGCTCTCTCTGACCATACCCTCCACCTTCGACCAGGTTACCTCCCTCTTCATGTTGTGCCATGTACACACACCTCCTCAGGTTGGAGGATCTTGGCCACCTCACGCTGCCCACAGCCAGGGCACTGTGCTGAGGGGAAGTTAAACGCTCAGGCGCCCCTGGTCTGGCATGGCTCTGGCCCTGCCGGGGCTGGAGGCTGTTGGTAGTGGATCAAAGCCCTGCTGGCCGGGCAGCCAAGTCAGTTAAACTGACAGGAGCAGGCAGACCCACCTAACCAGCTGTCCCAGACCCAGAGCCAAAGGAGAGAAGAGGAGGGAGGGAATGCTAAACAGAGGAAGGAGGAGCTGAAAGGCTGGAACAAAACAGGGAGCCAAGAGAAAAGGGGAGTAGGCTGATTATGAACAAGATGGATAAAAGGACGGAAGTGACTTAATTTAGGGTAAAGATAGTATGGAAACAAGAGGTCAAACTGCAATGAAGATTGTAAAGAAAGCCACGGAAGAGGGAAAGTGTAGGTAAATAGAGGAACAGAAAGGAGTAAAGAGCGAGAGTGCGAAAGAAGTAGCTTAAAAATATTTAGAAAGGACGAAAGCGAGTGAAGAAGTTATGGAGTAAACACTGGAGAACGGAGATAAAGAATCAAACCCATGAAGAAAGGAGGCGGAGACAAGAAAATAGAGGTCAACAGGTGGAGGTGAAAGGATGTTATATAGATTAGAAAGAGGGAGTGATGAATGACAGAGGAATGAATGCAGACTAGAGATGCACAATAGGGATTCACTGGATATTCAATTAGAGCTGATTATTGCTGAAGCATAAAGTTAGAGATCATGTCTTTTTGCATTTATCTATTTAAATATGTGTATTTATGCACATCTGAGGGTAAGATATAGTGAGCAAATGTGAATATTTTTTTTTTCTCTTTTTTTTTTTTAAACTGGAACACTCTTAATCTGAAAAACTGTGTTTTTATTGTTTATGTCCTTATCCAGCCACTGGGCAGTCAAACTAAGCATGTATAGCCACCAAACCAACACCAGAGGTTCATGGCTTTTAGATCGGACTGTGACTGTGTGTCAACCAAACTGAAAATACACCAATTTTTTCACAATATTCTATCAGCTATTAAGTATCGTATTTGTGGTACGTGGAAATGGAACTTTTTATAATACTCTAATTTGTTAAGATGTATCTACAGTGTGCTCCAACAGAAAACAGTGTCTATAACAGGCTACAGCTGCCACATCAGTTCAGAGTCGGGTGGACTGGAGACCTGAAGGTGAACCGTATCAAAGAGAATCAAGGATGTGAAAAGATTTGAAGGCTGGGTACTGTTTGACAGACACTCTCACTCTCGCTCTCGGGGTCTTTTGTTGTCTGCAGGGGAATCAGCTGCTGTGCAACGTAACTGTTATTGTGTTTTAATATCAGCCCTCGAGCCACAGAGAGACGATTCTTTATCAGGTGGCAGAGCATGACCTGTGACAGGAGCAGGTACAACTCCTTCAGTGTGTTTGTGTGAATTTGAAGAAACTAGAGGAATCTACTGCTATTCAGGTTTCATACAGTTTTTGCCAACTTTTCACTATTTTTGAAGACTTTGGCATCTAATCTCTGGTTGTGGTTCTGCAATACCCCAATAATGAAATGTTGATGCATTTCACATTAATGAAACCATAAATGAGGCCAAGATAGACTGATTAGACAGTTAGACCATTTAATCGGGAAAGGCATTTTGAAATGATCAGTATCAGCTGACGTCTGCACTCACGAGGCCAAGAAATGAAGAAGTAAACAATTAATGTCAATGGTGTATGGTATATTTGAGAAGGTGTAGTAACAAAAAGAAGTCTGAATGTGCAGAAATCTGTGTGTCTTTGTGCTGTTGTCAGAGTGGTTGCATATTAAGTATAAATTACTCAAACTTAATATGAAACCATTAATCAAATTACTCAAAAATATGTAGATTTAATTATTTTAAAGGCCATATTGAAAAAGCTGGAGTCTGAATTTTGTCTTTTACTCACTGCATGCATAATATAATACATAAACACATGCACTGTCTTTCACTGTCCTCCAGTAACCTTTCAATTACCACTCTGCTGTGTGCCAGGTAAAAGGTGCTGTACTAGCCTGTTTGTGTGTGTGTGCAGTTGTTGGGGGGTTGCATATGTGAGCACTTATACCCGAGGGGAGGTTAGTGAATGTAATTGAATCCTATTACTTGGTCCACATGGCCTGTCAAGGCCCTTTTTATGATGGGAGCTAATCCATAAGGATGCTTAACATTGATTTAACATTGCTAAATTATGCTTGGATGCAGGAATGCAGAAACCTCTGTGTGCATTAATGTCTTTGACAAACCTTTGGTCACAACTTTTTTTATTGTTCTTTATTTGAACTCTGCAAAGCTGCTGCTGTCGGACAAAGACATAAAAAGAGAAACACAAGCAAACAACTCATCAGCTCATGTCCACTCAGGGCTCAGCCCAGCCAAAGAAGGGGAAAAATGATTCTCCAACCAGCTCTCTCTAAACCTGTCTGAGATATATGAATGGCAAGTCCACCAAACTGGGTGAATCCACCAGAAGTGCAGGTCCAAGGTTCAATCCCAGGTCCCACTGTCTCTAATTTAGGGCTGTAAAGTCCTAGTCAACTGGTCGACTAATTGGTCGATACGTGCGGAGTTGACCAAAATTTTGATTGGATGACTGGATTTTTTTCCACATCAATTTACAGTCTGTAGTTAATTTCATCAAGTGGAACATACCATGTGCTAATGGGGGGTTTTTCAGAGCACCCCCATTTCACAGGTCTCAGAACATCCCCCTTGTTTTCACCATTTTGGATTTGCCCAACCGACTGGAGACTAGGAGATTGAAGAGCGTTGAGGTTAATTAACGTCCGGTGGTTTTATTTTGAGCATTTTCAACTTGCCTTTTGTGTTTAATTGCCTTCTTGCGCTGATATATCAGTATATTTTCATCCCCCTGAGCCATGTCGTCTCCCAACGCAGAAGGGTCTTACCCCATTGGTCGATTTTTTGGTAAAAAATTTCAGGGTTTTAGTCGATCAAGAATTTCTTTGGTTGATTACAGCCCTACTACAATTACATGCAGTAATTTGCAGGAGATGTGATGTTTTGTTTTGTACGAGTCAAAAGTCTAGTGTAGTCCATGGTCAAACAGCTAGTTTTAAATTCAGGCTGTTGTTGAGCTCAAACTGTTGCAGTAACATCACTAGGTTTCATATTGCACAGCTTTATGTTCGAGAATCTGAATAGGTGATTCAACAGGGCTCTCGGTGAGTTGATCAAATTCCCTTTACTGCAGCAGAAGAGCATCTTTACAGGCGCTGGACTCTGCAGAAGTGTTGTGTAAATCTCTGCTGTAGTTAGCTAAGATGCTGCCCTAGACACATTAGTCTCCAGATGACTGGCTGGTAATAGGAAACCATCGCAGCTCATCCATGGGCTTTTATTGGCCTTTAAGATTTTCATCAGCAGTTATTAGTAACAGTGCTGACCAATCCACTGCCTGGCTCGATGGGCTGTGAAGTCTTTATTGGCTCCTTCGAATTGTTTGATGAGGACCACAAGAAGTTTCTTTTTCCACTCAGTGTGTTCCCAAAGAGCTGCAGTGGAAATTGATTTGGATGGACTGTACTTTTAATATCTTTGTTGTTTAGCCGACAGAACAATTCCTGATGAGTGGGGCTGTAGGATGAGCCTCAGCTCCTTCCATTATCTCTGCTTAAAGCAGTCAACAGGGAGGAGACCGACAGTCAATTTGTCCTCAAAAAGAGATGCATTGTAAGATATTTTCATTGTGAACCATGTCTATGTACTATTTTGAAGTGTTTCCTAACAGAAAGGATGGCATGCACATTCATAACAGTAGCTTTGTTTCACATCCTTCTTTTCTACATGTCTTGAGTCAGTTCTTGATTTGTAATTTCAGTTCTATAGTTATGTACAGGGCTGCACGATATTGGAAAAAAATAACATTGCAATTTTTTTGTGAAAGTTAATAGAATGGCTGACTTAGAGATATTTTTAGCTTGCTTTTATTGTGCTGGGACTTATTATCTCTCCTTGTGGCAACAGATGGACACAGAACAAGTGTTTGGTTGACATCATCCTTCTTGCAACCGAAATAATTCCAGATAACTGACCATGCTTTTCTTTTTGGCAATAAGTCTGCGTTTTCGGTGGTTTTCTCTTGTTCGTTGCTCATTTTGCAATCGTTGATGTTACCGGTGTTGCGCATGTCCACCGAGAATTGCATGCACCTCGCGGAAATGCACACTGTTTATAGCAGAGTAGTCCACGGAAATATGCAATTTAAAACAAACATACAGTTCTTATTTGTGGGGCTAAACAGTGATAAACAACTCTGGCATTAAATTACATTATTATTAAATCCCACCTTTGCAAGAAACCAGCTGAAACAGAAACAGCAAATTTTTCTTTATTTCTGCATCTGAAAGGGAATTTAATGTTTTGAAATGTGAGTAAAAGGTTGACTGAGCCCCTAGCAGACATTCTAAACTTCTGTTAAGACTCTTTGAACAAACGCACAGTCTAAAGCACAGGGTGTTGAGCAAATCCGACCATGTCCGACCATGATTTGCAATTTTATTGATGCACATTCTGGACGCTAAGTGAGACGTATAGCGCACCGAGGTTAGGCTCAGTCCCTTGATCATCGTAAGGCAAGTGTTTGGCCTCATCTTTACCCAGTTCAAGCAAGTGAGGAGAAAGTAGTGATGGTGTCCCTCTCTTCTGGCATTCCTAGATTGACCCCATACCGAGAGCAGGATCATGATGCTTAGGAGACAAGGGGGAAACACTCATGTGTTCATCTGCACGGCTGCCAAAATAATGACTGGGTTGGGTGGAAAATAATAACACTTGCACTTAGCACTGTAATGCCTAGAGCTGGGTAAACGATGGGGTTATGTATCCCATAACTCAGCGTATTAGAGTATTAGGGGATAACTCAGCTTGTTAGAGTAAGGGGTTTTAAAGTTGTCTATAAATGTTTATTCTGATAAAGGATACATTCAATCCACCTTAACTTTATCAGTATATAGGAAGTTAGTTTGAAGGCTTTATATTCAGTGACAAAATGTTATTTTTACTCATGAAACATGGTTCAGTATCAATTGTAGTCTAAATTCTCATTTGATAACAATCCTACCATGTATAAAAATTCAATGTAACAGAACCAAGAAATACTTACGAGTTTGACTGTACCGATGTCTTTTTATCTATGTGAAATTCATCTGGTTAATCCCAAATTTGAGTCCAGTATTAGCCTGCATGTGTAGTGCTGATATATGTACTATATGTTCTCTAAAGCTACACAGTGGACCCAGAAACAGCCCGTCTCTAACCTCTCTGCTTGTGCACTGTTTGCCCAGAGGCCAACGTGTCTGGCAAGTCCTTATACCTGTCCTTTTCTTCTAGCTCTCTCTGGTTTTCTTACTAGCTCACACACAAACACACACACAAACACACACACACATACTCTCAGTGGAATATGTTTTGGTGCTTGGAGCCCTCGGGGGAACACAGAGGTATAAATACTAGGAAGTGAGCTGCTGCTTGGACAGAGAGTGTTTTCTGTGCCCGGGAGGAGAGGAGGCGATAAATCGGCGGAGAGTGGGAGAGTAGAGTGCAAATCCAGCCCTCTCTAGATAAAATAAGCTTTAATATGTTCATGTAATAAAGCATGAAACTTAATGTTCAGACTAAAAAGTAAAGCAAATTTATCACATGTAAAATGTTCGCAGGACTTGCCAAATTGTGTCCTCTCCAAGTGCTTTACTTTGATTTATTTCTAACGAAAAATAAATGTCCGATATGATCAGTTTCACTCTGCTATGTTGCTCCAAAGATGACTTACATGATCTAAAGTTACAAGAGACAGAAACATGAGTCAGCGCTATGAGTCAGCCTGTCAAATACATACACAAATGTTTGATTGGAAAACAAAAAGGGATATACCACCTATTTTTCTATTTCAATTCTTTTTTAAAGTTTCCTTTTTTCACTATTTCTGAAGTTTCTTTTTTCTTTTTTATGCCTTTACAATCTACAATTGCACAATCTAACCATTTTGTCAAGTTTTCTTTCTTTTTCAATCATCCAGAGTCTACCTATCATAAATCCTGATGTACCTGGCCTGTTTACTTCACTTTGGTCTAAACAAACCAGAAGATAGAGAGAGAGAGAGGGAGTGAGAGAGAGAGAGAGAGGGGGTGTGAGAAAGAGAAAGAGAGGACCGCAGGCCTCCAAAGGCCATTTTTATGCCCAACTCATATTTTCTTTCCTCTCCTCCTGTTGCAGCTATTCTTGCCATAAACACCAGGTGAGCCAAGTGGGGTAGCAGGCTGAGCAGATTCTCTCTCTCTCTCTTTCTCTCTCGCTCTCTCTCATTCGCTCGCTCTGTTTCTTTCTTGCTCTCTCCTCAATACACTCTCACAACCCACAGGGTACTGACTGGGATGCAAGCCTAGCGGATACACACTTGCCAAAGAACCAGGCCAGAACCAAGCCAACAGGCCATAACTGTGTGTGTGTGTGTGTGTGTGTGTGTGTGTGTGTGTGTGTGTGTGTGTGTGTGTGTGTGTGTGTGTGTGTGTGTGTGTCCGTGCCAAACTACTTAGAGTGATGGAATGTAAGATAGGCCCTCTCTAAGTGGAGCCAGGAGACACCAGATCGTGGCACAGAGGCAGAGCCGGTGCAGCGAGACAGAGTGTGATCTGGCTGAAGTGCATTTCAGAGACCCGGGAGGAGAGCTTCATTTACCTGCTCTCCTTATTTAGATCTCATCATTCACTGATGCACACTGCAATCACATTACGTATTTTGGGCTTTGCTGTAATTACATCTGCAGATTGACACTTCTCATCTATTCTGTCTGTGGCCTGTAGCTCACGGAGAATGCTTGTCTCTCTCAGTTGCCTAAATAAAGGTTGCAGTCTTGCCAAAGTGAGTGAAGCAGTTCATTTGAACTCCAATTGGTCCATTAAAATCAAGTAAAACATTTATGCCTTTTGGTTACACACAGTTTTAGTTCAGTCATTCCCATTTAAGATCAGGTGGCTCCAATAAATGCTGTAAGACACAGCGAGGGCAACGATGCTGTCTTGAAGGAATTGTGTATTTAAGTGACAGTTTGTGCACTGAAATAAACAGGCAGCTAATGTTATCCCTAACTGTGTTAGCATAACTTCTTTCAGTTGCACAAAGTGACTAAAATCGTTGATTCTGAGGTTTTACAAAAAACTTTGGACATTTTTTCCTCTTACAGAACCATCATCTTGGGAGACAAAATCTCAAAGTTGTGTTGAGTGTTTCCACGTAAGTGTGTGGAAATGCTCAAGTCACACTCACCACACTTCAACCTTCCAAATTGTATATTTGAAGATGATAATGCATCTTAATGTCATATGAAAAGCACCTACATGAAGCTGCCCCCCCCACCCCATGCAGAATTTAGGGAAATAGTCTTTTTTTGTTTGTCCTGGTTTTTGCCGTAATTTTTTTTGTTTGTGCTGCTATGTTTTTTAAGTTATTAAATATTATTTTATAGGTCATCCACAGGTCACCCAGCCCACTATTTGTTCCAAATGGAACTGAAATGGTACCGTTTGTTTGTACTTTGTTTGTGCCTTAAAAAAATTCATTTGTGCTGCTACAGTTTTTTATTTATTACACACTTTTTGGCGATGGCGTCACCCAGCCCCCCATTTTTTTTTCCAAATGGACCCGAAATGGTACTGTTCATTTATGCTTTTTTGTGCTGCGAGACTCACGCCCGCAGAGAAGGTCATGCACCCCAAAGAAACGCGCACCACATTTGGTAGAATGGTCCACAGAAATGTTCAGTGTAAAAACCCGTACAATTCTTATTTGTGGGGCTAAACAATGATGAGTAATGATTTGAAAGTGAGGTTTTGTGTCTTTATATTGAAAAGACCTTGAGATTAGACGTTCTATCAGCCCAAATGTTTCACTGGACTATTTTCTCGCAATTTGGCATAGGTTGGGGGGCTAGCTTCACGTAGGTATAAAAAGTCTACATTCTGCATTCGAACCTGATGCAGATCCTTGTAGTATGTGCAGCGAAAGAGAGGAACTCCAGTGAGCAGTCACTTTCTTTGACATCTCCAAAGTGCACAGAAAATGGCAAAGAGAGCTTCCTGTCAAAAACTATTTGATCATTTTCAGACATTTTAAACCAACTGTATCTCTATTCCAGCCATGCTCCTCTGCAAACAAAACCCCTAAATCAAACTCTTACTGCTCCTTTTGTCAATAGCTTTCTAATTAACCGCTCATTTATCTGAGCTCTTTCCAGCCATATTCATAACACTCCAATACAGCCAAACTTATACTGCCCTACTTTTCTATTACCATTATTCATCAACTCATACCGCCCACATCTCTATAAACAGATCTGCATCTGAATGCATAATCAGTAAGTGCTCTTAATCAAGACTTGAAGTTTCGTATACAACTCCAATTACTTAAAAATGGATGTGGAAAATGTTGATAAAAACAAATCTTGATGGTTTGCAAGTGATTTAAACGGTTTTAATGAAAATAGTGCAAGTACAACAGATGAAATGTTGAAACTGAAAGTTGTGCTTTATGAAGAAATATGTTGGTTTTAAATTAAATGTTAAGCACTACACTTCAAAGATGGACAACAATACCCTGAAAAAGTTGTGCAGAGCCTGGGTTAACATCTTTCAACTATTTAGGGTTCATGTTTTCAGCACAAATAGGCATTAAAGGGACATTTCAGGGAGTTAGAGTCCCTCGGAAGTAAGGGCTGGAGTTCACGACTCTGTGAGAAACTGTGTGAGCAAGTATAGCAGTTCAACAGTTTCAGAACTATGTTTCTTAGTATTTAATTTAAAATAATTTGGGGATTTTAGATTCAGTTTATCTGGTAAAAAATGTATAAAGACAATGTATAAAAAACAAACTGAAAGGCTATGAATTTCAGGCCTTAAGCTGCACTGCAACAAAACAGATATGACTCTGTAGTGGAAATCAATGCATGAGCTGAAAATCACTGCTGAAAACCATTGTCTGTGAACACATACTGCCATCCAGACAATGCATTTTTTTAGGGGAGACCTTTGCAGATTTTGGCAAGACAAGGTCAGACCATATCCTGTACTTGTTACAACAGCATGGCTCTGATGTAGAGGAGTCCAGGTGATTGGGTTTGTTATATTACAAAAGAGAAGCTCTACTGAATGACCAAACTTTTTGGAGTCGAGGTTCTGGTTGTGGCTCATGTGTGTCGTCCAAGAAAAAAAACATGGTTGAGCAGAAAATAGTTCAGCTGCCAGTAGAAAGTTGTGAAACTTGTCGAGCAGTTAGATATTAACGGTTATACTGAGGAGAAGATGGAGGTTCAGTCTGGATGATTGAAGGTAAGAAGCAGCAAGCAGGAGAGGAAATAAAAAAAGGAGATTAACTGGTTGTGTATGAAGTCTATCTTGCGGCTGATCAGTTTTATTACCAGCCTCTCGCTGTTTAAAATGTGCATACTGGATAGCCTGTTGTAATTTCCATTGTCTTCATGCCATGCTGAAAAATGACTTTTTTTTCTTTTTTTTTTTCTTGCAGAAACCAAGCCAGGAAGTGGTCTGTGCAAACCAGGAACCATTGCTCTGTTTGGTAACGTGGTGTACAGCGGGCTGCTCAACGAGCACTTCTGGCACTTCGGGGTTCCCCTCGTCACCAGACTGGTCAGTCATACTTCTCATCATCTTCACCTCCTTAGAGTCACTCTCTCTTCTTGTCTTTGTGTCTTTGCCTTCGCTGCTGGTTTGATTCAACTCTCGACTCCCAAACACGCTTATGCTTTCTTCTTGTGACTGATGGTTGCTTTGACATGTTTCCATATTACTGTTAGCAGCCTTGCTACAGAAAAGTTTGTTTCTTTGGGTTTCTGTTGGTGAGTTCGCTTGAGCTCAAAGTCGTCCATATGTCACCAGGATTATCGCAGAATTTCTTGAACTCATTCCTGGAGTTGTTTGAGTTTCATTGATGAGATTTCATGGCTGTTATGGTGATAGTTTGATGCGATCATGTTGTCATTAGCTTGTTAAGTAGTTTTGAGTCCATTGCTGGTAACCTTGCAGGTTTATCATGTCAAGTCTTGTCCAGATCAAAAATACAGTGATTTTGAAGTTTGACAGTTGGATTGGTTGTGTTTGTTAAATTGATATCACTTTATTTAAGGATGGTCACCCTTCTGCTGTCACATTTGGATTGTAAACATCACAAAGACGCTCATGCAGATCTGCTATGATCAGGGATTGAGGTACTTTGTCTTCAAAAAAGGTCATCTCTGCTTCAGGCTGCTTGAGGTCGATTTGTGCCCGGTTTTAGGATGTGCATTTGCTTTGTCAGTCTCGCCTCTGCTTTCTCCCAGAACCAGGATTTCTTGGGTCAGAGTTGGAAACCAGTTGAATATTAGTGTGCTGTTCCAGCTGTAGAGTGTCTGCTTCCTTTGTGCTGATTTCTTCAGATGAAAAAAAGAGGTGAATTTCAACCCTTGGAGCAGTGAAATGAAGCCTGTGTATTACTTTTGTAATTAATCATCTTAATAAGTTGGCCTGCTGTCTGTTGGCTTAGAAAAAATTCAGCAGGAGTCTTACGTACTTGCTGATACCTGACTCAAGAATTCTCTAAAAAAACCACAAGTATTTGCAGGATTTCCATCCACTGAAATAATATATTTTTCTCTTTTTTGGTGTGTTTGTACAAAATACAAAGAAAATGTAAATCTGAACAGATCTGTCAAGGCAGAGCTTGGTCTTCCTGTCACATACCTTTATTCTTCCAGTTCAGACACATATCAACTCCATGCTGGTAGATCTCACTGAGAGTCTCCCTCCAATCTCAGGGTCTCTTGGGCTGCTTTCATATCGGCCCTTTGGTTGATTGATCTTCAGAACCAGTCCTCTGAATAATGGATTGGCTTCCTACATTAACACAAACTAATGTAATATTAGTGGTATTTCAATTAACTTTGAATGAGTCTGTTACCTCTTCCATGTCACTTGCTGATTGCAAGGCTCTGTTTTATTGAACTGCTGATAAATGTTATATTTGATAGATATCGATGTTGTCTCTCTGTCAGGATACAGCAGAGGATATTTGCTGGCTCAGTTTGATCACTCGTCCATGAAACTGGGAGGCGCGCTCACTCTCAGATTTGTCTGCTTGCTTATTGCCTCTGATGAAAGAGAGCTGAATTTAGTTTATGGAGGGAAAAAAAAATGAGGTCTTAGCTTTTTTGGTAGAAATTAAATTCAGGTTATTTATCACTGTTTGGAAACTGGAACCAGTGCTTCTTTAAAATCTTGAGCCTCAGAAGAATAGGAGCTGTGAAATTTTCAATATTTATTTTCAACATAGTGAATATTTAAAGTGAGCGTATACCTGCACAGCAGCTGATATCATCAAAAATGAGTATTAGCTACAGAGGCCATGTTTTATTTACCGTGATGCTCTGTGACACACACACCCACGCACACACACTCGCATATCGCCATTGTAAATGATTCAGAGCATTGCAGATGTTGGGTGTCATGGAGTTGGAGCTCTTTAACAAAGACACCAAATTAAACATCTGGCTTCTGTCAGCTCACTCTTTGGTTTCCACAACTCTCTTTATCGTACGCCCGGTTTCAGACATTCACTTTCAAACACTGATAGAGAGATGCTTTTCGACTGAATTAGCTGTTTGCCATTGTTATTAATGATTTGAATTGCTGTCATGGAAAAAAGATGATATATATGACCTTATATGAAGTCAAATCATTAATTCAATCATGTAAATTTTTTAGTTGGATCCTGATGATAAAGATTGAAGTCATGCATTAGTTGTTTGTAACTGTGCCTAAGCCATGAATACCAGCTGCATTTGATCAAACTGTGGTATACTATGATGTAAACTAGGGGTGTTCCAACAAGGGTACCTCACGATTTGATTTGATTTGATATTGATTTGATTTGACTTGATTTGGATTATGGGAGCTTCGATTCTTCGTTTATCATGATTGTCTATTCGATTCTATTATTGGTGCCACGATTCTTTGATTATTGCCATTTTTGATGCTTTTTCTCCATATAAAAAATTGATTTTGTCTTCATCTCTGGCTACATTTGTAAATAAATAGCCTATCAATTAACTCAGTTCCTCTAAGTATATAACAAGGTTTTTTGAACATTTCCTTGTATTTTTCAAAAGACACAAAATACTTTATTTTATGACTGTCTGACTGTTGTGTAACATTTGCACTTAGACCAACTTAACTTAAACTGGGAAGTTTGGAGACAGTCTCCAGGATGGTCCTCTGTGTGGCGGGCACGACCGGAGGAGCCTTCTCTGTTTTGGGATGAAAGCGTACAAGGTGCTGCCTCATGTTTGTGGTGTTGCTGAGGTACTTTATTTTTGCTTTGCAAATCTTGCAAATGGGGTACGTCTTGTCAGTCGTCTTGTTTGCTTTCTCATAAAATCCAAAGTACTTCCACACAGTTGCAGTCAACCCCGGTGGTGAGAGAGTCTGCCACTCTTTGGAGGTTGCTGAAGCTGTTGCCATTTTGCAAAGAAACTAATGTGATCTGTTTGTTGTGATCCCACTCACGAAACAGTCCAGGCGGCGCATGCATTAAGGTTTCGGTTTCTTGATTTTTTGTTCCGGCCTTGCACTAAAGCATCACCGTTTTTTTTTGTTTATTTTAAGCATCAATGTTACTCAATCCATGTGTAATCGTCATGTGAAGCATTGCGATGCATCGATGAGTTGCACCTACGCTTATGTAAATGCATATTGTTGGAGTATTGTTTTCACTGTTAAGACAAACGTCTTTGAGCTTTGTCAAATGCAGTGGGATAACCCTGATTAGGTGAACTGGGTTCTGAAGTTTCAACATTTGCTATAAAGTCAAAGGTATTCCTGTCTTTTGGGCCCAGTGACTTCTCCCTGCAAGAGCCACTGATTAATGTGTTAATTGAGCTAATTGAAAATGAACAGAGACAGACCACAGGACAGAGAGGAAGAGAGAGAGGAGAGCTCTGCTACACTCGCTCCACTGAGTTCATCCTGCACTCAGAACTGATGACCAAGGTAACTGTCCTTTAAGCTAATGAGGAGGAGTGCAAAAGTGTGTGTGTGTGTGTGTGTGTGTGTGTGTGTGTGTGTGTGTGTGTGTGTGTGTATGCAGAACTCGACCTATCCCAGGGAGCGCAACGAGGGATTTCAGCGCTGAGATTTGGGGGAAACAGGGTGAAATCAGGTCAGAACAACTTCACCTGATTTCAACCGGTTTCCAGACAGTTGAAATAGAGTGGTTTAGACATTGATCCATCAGAAAAAAGCACAACTTGATTTTTTTGTTTTGATTTATTTTTAGGGGTGAATGGAGGACAGAAATGGTTATTGTGGCAGAGTTTGCTCGATGTTATTTAGCAGCAGTAATTTAAATCCATGCAAAGATGTGATTTCAATGCAAAATCATGGAAACTGTATATCAGTGGCTTAGTGCTGTTAAAAAAGACATTGTGAAGGAAACTGTTTTTAAATTCCCCAAGAAGAAGAAGAAGAACAAAGACTGTGTGTACAGTGGTACTTAGGCTGTGCAGGTCTTACTATGATGGTAGAGAGACCCTCAAATGCTAAAACACTCACAGTAAGGGTGAGTTAACTTGAACTTGGAAACTGCTCTCACTCGAGTTGGTCAGTTGTCACACAATCCTTGCATGATCCTCTCATCCCAAAGTCTACCATACTACAGAAAACAATGATTTGCATGCAGAACCCATGTACTGTATATGTGTTTCTCACCAGGTATCAATGATGGGCCAAAGCATCCCCATAAAAAAAAAAAAAAAAAAAAAAAAAAAGTTGAATATAATGTGAAGAAACCAAAAGAAGAAATGTAAATTAAGTCAAAACAGTGAAAATGATTTTGTTGCTTTGCTTAAATCGGCCACTTTTCTCTCCAAATATGCAGGATTATGTCAAACATTAACCAGGTAATCAGTTTTAACAACCATAACTTCAGATGGTGAAGTAGGATTTTATCAAAAATGTAATCTGGTCAGTGTTGAGAATCTATTATAACCAGCAAATTGCACTTTAAAGTTCCATTCACTGGTATTTTTTACTGTTAAAAATATACTGTAGTTCTCTCTATCAAGCAGGGTTTTGATGCAGTTGCAAAAAAATTTCCAAATTCAGTTTCTGTGGAGAATCTTAAGCCTCTCAGTTTTCAGCCACATGATCTCGACACTGACCTGACTGTTTGTTGTTGTTGTGTTAGGGGGCTGTCTGAGATGGGAGGTTGCAGACCAGTGCTGAACTTTGCAGAGGCGGAAAATCACTAGAAAAAAAAAATAAAAAATCAGTGTTGCAAGACTGGAGGATTTTATTACATAAGACCTTTAATGTTGTCTGAGAAACATTTTCAACTAAACTGGATGGAGAAAAAAAACAGACTTGAA
The DNA here is from genome assembly GCA_962446985.1 of Xyrichtys novacula. NCBI lineage: Eukaryota > Metazoa > Chordata > Actinopteri > Labriformes > Labridae > Xyrichtys > Xyrichtys novacula. The sequence goes on along the minus strand of OY660882.1, from coordinate 12,952,128 downwards.
ATGTTTGGGTAAAATGGATGATGTATACACCCATTCAATCGCAACAAATTCAACACAACATGTTATGATTAGGCAACATGAAAACTTCCACTGGTGTGATTAGTGAGGATTATGAGAATCAGGTTGAACAGCAGATCAGTGGCGTGCTGGTGCTGATTTGCAGTTGATTAAATCAAACCAGAAGCTTCCCTGTAATATTTACCAAGGCTGGATTGTCTCCCCCTGACAGTCCTGTTGCACACAGATCATAATCCCACTGTGCTTACCTCTCATTTCCTTGCCGCCAGCTTAATTATCAAACATACATGTTTTTCTCTCGCTCGTCTTTCCTCAACTGTGAGCATCATCTCCCCAGAAGGAGAATGGCAATATTCCTCCTCCTCCCCTTCCCTCCATTAGCATCAGCAGGATACGTGGAGGGTTTACAGAGTGGCTGAGAGCTGAGCAGCAGACTTGAAGCAGCAGCCTCTCTGGATCTGCTGCCCAGGTATGTGGTCATCTTGTCTCCAGGTTGAGTTATGCAGAACAAGCAACACAAGGCTGCAGCAAAGCCTTGAGCCGCATTGCTCACATCCGTCTGCTTAGAGGGATCCTCTCAACTTCACCACCTATTCTTACCGCACAGACAACTTTTACTCTTCTTTTTGAAGCGAGCGCAGATGAAACAAATGAGCAGAACAGCACAAACTGATTACCAGCATTTCATTGAGATAGACACACGAGGAATATCGCATTAATTAATAAGGCTGGGAGAGTTGATGACCCGATAGAAGGACTGGAAATGACTTTTTGATTATATTTATTTGAGAGAAAAAAAAAAGAAGGGAATTATTCTGCTCTGATTGGTTTGAAGAGACTGTTCTCCAAGAAAACCCACAGCATTAACAGCATCATGAAAAGCCCCAAAGCCAGGATTTAAAAAACTGGCATCGAAATTATGACACTATGGAGTTTGGTTGTGCTGTTAAATTCTGCAGAGGAGGAAGGTTCTGTTCACAGCAACCTGCATGAGTTACTTTCAACCTCTGATGGAAGTAAAGCAGCACTTTTAACTCTTAAAAAGCCATTTACCAACTTTAACAAACTTTAATCAGTGCATAGATTGATCAAATCAAATCCAGAATTTCTGCTCTTAATGTACCCCGAGCTCCAAATCCAACGTAGCTTCTCCTATCATTTATTATAAATCAGCTGGACTTGTGTTGGTGTTCATTGATGGTTTCATGCAGGCTCTGTCTGTAGACATGTTGCTTTTCCTTCACAAACACATCATATTATGTGTTGCTACTGCCTGAGATTGGCTAACAACATCAAACACTAATAGTAAAACAACTTTCCTCCTCCTGTCTGTAGGGGTGTCTTGACACAACTTTTTTACTTCTGATATGATACCGATATTGTAGCCTTCAGTATTAACTGATACAAATATTGATCCGAAATTGGCACAAACTTGTGCATGACAAGTTTTGCACTCAGCTGCAAGGGCTAATTCGGACTTTACCGTGAAATACTGCCACACGGCATACATAACTCCTACTCCTTGCTACTTTGTTAGCATCTTAGTACACACTGTTGTTGTGATTATGTAGGCTCTGCATGCTGGATCCAGGCACTGCTAGATAGAGGTGCTGGAGCGGAGTCTGGAATGGACTGCTTGTATCAGAGTGCTGATATCAGAGATTTTAGATGCAGGCTGATACTATCTGATATTTAAATTTTTTTTTGCCGATATCGGACCGATAGTGTTGTGCGATAGTGCTGCAATGTTTATCACTTTATCAGGCTGACTGAGTCGGACACGACAATTCAGCCTTGGCAACAGTAGTAAAGACAGTATGACGATAGATATGTGTAATACAAAAAGGATGAACTTTTTTGATCTAAGGTAACAATAGCAGTGTCCACTGTTATACACAATCTCATCCTGCTGACTTTTGACAGTCAAATCTATCATTCAGAGGGAATAATTAATGTTTATACATTGAAAATGACAGTTTCAAACACTTCAGTCTTGTTGCTGATGATTTTGTTTGCTTCTGATTTACATAAAAAGGAATCCATATGAATTTCTGTTGCTTTCATGAATGTCAAGAATTACTCACAGGAGCTTTAAGGTTGCTTTGTTTTTGAGGTTTTACAGATGGCTCTTCGTTATTCAAAGTTTCTTCTCCCATGTCTGAATGACCTTCATATGGGTCAAAAAAATAGAGCCGACTCTACACACTACTTCGAATTTTGACCTTTTTTTTTTTTACATTGACTTTTATCTTTTTTTTTTTATTTCGACTTTATTCTGAAAGTGAATAATGAAAAGAAAAAATCTCTCCCTTCCAGCCCTCGTTCCTCTGCTTTATTCTAGCAGTGGACATTGAGCAGTTAGTTTTTTCCCCAGCTGGAGGAACAGACAGACAGGGGAATGCCAGTTTCTGCCCACTTACACACCAAAAGGACACCTGTTATTAAGATGCAACACATTCCAGCACAAACACACCGTGAACCTGTCTGTTTTTCCTCCTGGAGAGGGAAGAGTAAACAGTGGTGGAGCCAAAGCAGCCTGCCGAGTTTTTCCAGGTGAGAGATAGCTTGGCGTGCCTGGCAGCAGACAGAGAGTCAATGAGAGGAACCCCGGCAGGAGGATTGAGATCAGGTAGAGCTGGCAGCACTGCTCTCTGAGGCCTGATGGAGGCTCTGCTGGCAGCGCTCAGTGAAACCCAGACTGGAGCACAGAGAGAGAGAGAGAAAGAGAGACAGAGAGAGAGAGAGACGGAAGCAGTGTGTGTGTGTCGATCTTTGTTTGCAGACAGTTGGTTTTCTTTGCTGTTTCAGTTTTTTATCAATATAATATAAGGTTGTTTTTTCACACATTAATATGGAAGCTGCAGTAAAAGTGTGTCACTGTCCACATTTTCTCATAATTTCTAAATTTTTAGATCCACATTTCAACTTTGCAGCTTTTCTTCCTGTGGCAACAAACTGTCTGAAAGGAGTGAATTTGTGTAAAGTCATATTAAAATTTATTATCAATGAAGTCATAATATCCGAACATAACTTTACAATCTTATGTGCATTTGCTTAAAAATTTTTACAGTTTTAAACCACTTAAAAACTCTTAGAATAAGCATTTATACCAATACAGGCACTGTAAACACCAAAAATGTGTTTAATAGGCACTAAAATCATTTAGATTATGGATTATTGTAAAATATTTTGTGTTTATAGGTGTAAAATCAATCAGATTTGAGGCTTATTTGGTGAACTCTAATCAAAGAAATAGGTCCTTTAGTATTTTAAAGTGTCACAGTGTCATTGCTCTCATTAATTATTTGGGTTCGTTGACTTCACCAACCTTTTATCTTGAGTTTTGCATAATTCTGGGACATGAAGAAATTTGACTTCAAACAGACTGATTAATCAGTTAATGAAAATACTGATTCTGGCACTGACAGAGAAGAGAAGTTTGAGTTTGTTCTCAGATCAGGAAACCAAAAATAAGTCTAGTTACACCTTAATGCCAGAGTTATGCTCTTTGTTTGTCATATGCATGCTTTATTTAGTACCATACTGTTAATGTCATGGTAGAGATTTCTTTTGTATCGCTGTTTTTATAACGCACAGTTTGTCTCTGTCAGCTGCCCAAGAACTACGGATATAAAAAGAGTCCAAAGCTAATCTTGGTACTGCAAAATGGCTAACATTGACTGAAAATAAACTAGAATTGAATACATTCAAATCAAATACGTTATATATTGTGAACGGGTGATTATGCAAAATACAGTCCTGACATAGTGAGCAGGATCCCACCCGAAATCAACATAATATGTAACAAAAATATGGGTAAAGATTGAATTGAATTGCCCCTTGCATTTAAAAAGGTCAACAATGTTTCCATGACGACTGATTCATCTGAGCCTCTCTATGGGACGAATCAACATTGACCTGAGTATTTCAATTGAAGGCACGTTGAAAGATTGATTGCTCTTGCAATGCCCCGCCTATGGCAATAATTGATTGGCTAAACGTCTGTCACATAACTGTACTGTGACTGTGACTGGTTAACCATTTACTGCTGTGAATGATATTAAAAGTTTACATTTTGAATAAACATCTACTCAGGCATTTAAAGTTTTGTCGTGGAGTTTATAATCTTTCAAATTCTGAATTTTAATGGGAAGATAGTCAATTTTACTGTCAATGCACTTGGGTGCCAGATATCAGTTATAGGTATCATGAACTACAAATAACAAATAGGCTTTCTGTATCAGCAGACCCTTAAGTCACTATCACCCAACAGTCACAATCAGCATGAGATGGAAAGTCATGTAATTGAGAATTGATTTAATGTGATGGGTGTGATTAAGTTAATTGTCTTCGTTATGGGGTTTTGACTGATCAGAATCAAACCTTTAACATAGCTTGATAATAACATTTATCATATCTGTGTGCAGTTCTTGCACACCCAGCAAAGCACCACATCAGTGATAAAAAGATCAGCATCTGAGTACCCACTCAGTCCATTCTCGTCCACGTCAGTCTTTCCAAAGGGTTTATCAGTTGTAACTAACAGCTTCATGAATGGTTAATATGTCATTTACTCATCCTTTATAGATGAGTTATCACCCATTAACTGGGGGAATGCTTTTTGCTTGGCTGGATATCTGCCTGGAAGCCTGTGTCAGCTTAACACAGCCAGTGTGATGGACACACTTCACCCGTGACACCCACCCGGCCTCCACTCTGTACATCTAATTCCCCCTCTACATCTCTGTTGACCCGGTGGTACTCTTTTCCGCCGACACCACCCACCCACCAGCAGGCTGTCGTTATTTTTGTATTAGCTCACTCACATGCCGAGTCTGGCCTAACTTATTCATGACCCAGACCTGAAATAGCATGACACCCACATTTGATAGGAAAAGGCTCCCTTTCAAAATGGTAGTTGCTGGGTAAAAAGGAGCTCCATGTGGTCCAAGGGGGAGCAGTGAGGAAAAGGGAGAGCTGAGGCTCCACACCAGGCATGCATACATGTATGTAAATGGCCTCATTTCAAGCAGGTCTTAAAAACCAATTTCAGTGCCGATGGCTGCAGATAATTTGCTATTCATAATCTTTTCTAACTATGAACAAGCTCATTATTTTTTACTTTTGTTAATGTCTGTACGTCAAACTTGAAAAGTTTCTCTTTCTATGTGGAGCAAGAAGAAGGCGTCCTCAAAGCATCCTGCTTCGCTCAGCAGGTTCCCCTTTAAGTCACGTCCAGTTTGCATGTGACGCAGAGTGTAAAATCTATGTGCTGATGAAGCCAGAGTTTGTTTGTTTAGAATAGTCACAGCAGTTCTTTCAAATTAATGTGCTAATGTTTTATTGATAGTGAAATGATGCACATAACCCTCCGAAAACCGTATTGAAGTTTAAATAAAAAAGAACTCACACACTGAGAGTGTTTGATGCAACTTTAATATGGAATGTATTCCCCCAATGCAGATCTTAAAATAAGTTCTCCTACATTTGAAGTGGAATAGTTAAAAAAGAGCTAATGTGCATAAATCAGCTCAGCGAGTCGGCCCTGTAGACTTCTGGATCCAACCTGGTACATGTATAGAATATGGATTCGGACTCTGCAGGACTCTGTCTTTATTTCCTCATCAATCACAGCATCAACAAACTTGCTCTAACTTTTTCCTCATCGCAGGGTTTGTGGTAATTACAGAACACAGCTCATTTTAGCCGATAAGTTAAATCTTTATGCCAGTTTTCTTCAAGACTTTTTATTGTTTCCTTATTTTGAATGTAATAAGGATAACCTCTGCTGAACAAAACAATATGATGAACCAGGCTTAAGATATTCATAAATTTAATGCTTGATATTGACAGATTATTTGCTGGTTTGTGTCTGTTTGCAAAATCAGTTAACAAAAAGTAAACAGACATGTAAGGGTTAATGTGCATGAAGTAGACTTCCATCAACATGAGACATGGAGCTTTCAGAACTGAACATACAAACAAGCTGACAATAAGTTTTGATTTGGAGAGGATTTTATTGATTAAGAAATGATTGATGTACTAAATCAAAAAGCCTTTATGATGGTTGCTAATGCCTCCATACTTACCATCTTTCTTACAGATCCATCAAAGTTAAACTTGATATCTTCATTCATGTTGAAATCTTAGCATTAGCCTGCTCTAACTCAAAACATAAGCATCACTCTGTGGTCAGTCTTAAGACACTAGAACAGCAGGAGGGCCCTTCAATACTTGTAACTTTAAGTATTTTCTTTTTATTTAACAGCTCATGACGTGCTGCAGTTTGTATTTGATTTGTGTCTGTTTTCTTCGATTTGGTGGATGCCTCACTGACATTCTTGAGTGTTAAAACATTTTCATGCTAGTTTCCTCCTCTTTTCTTTACTCTGCTTGTGTTTAACCACCGACCTCAAGCTTTGGATCTCTGTTTGAATTGACTGATACTGAGAATAACCTTTATGATGTTCACTGTTGTTATGTGGTTTTTGTCAGAGTGTTGACAGGCAGGGGTCTACTGATCTTATATATGGCTTGTGGGATCCTGCTGCCCCTGGCATGGCCTTTACTATTCAGAATTAATTGCTGTTGCAAGAGATTTTTATCAGCATTAAGTATCTATCAAGGCCATGTAATTAGTAGGAAAACTAATGAATTAATCATAAATAAACCATAATCAAGTAATTATTTTGAAATAGAGGCTGATTTTCTTTGTGGAAGTGGTGGATTTAAAATAGATACTACAAACGTAAAGCCTTCATCAGACGATGTCATTCATTTGGATGCGTGTATAAGAAACAATTGCGTGAAAAGAAACAACGGTGTCTATTTAAATCAAATTTTAAATCACTGTGAAGTTCATTCATAACAACAATGTTGTAATAAGGTTGGGTTACTTGTGGGATGGGATTCTGTTTGAGTATTACAAAATGTATTTTGAATTGTGTTGTGTTTTTATTCAAAAACAATGTTAAAAATATAGTAATAATTGTGATTATAAATTTTGCCATGAATCAAGCAGCCACACAAACCTTCATGTGATGCATCTCAAGGGGCATCAAGAGCAACTGACAAATAATCACAGCTGACGGAAGACAGGAGTGGTACCAGACAGTGTTGGTGTCATTACGCTGTCCAATATAGCTTATTAATGTTGTGTCAGTGTCAGCTCTAAAAATAGAAGAGTAAAATCCATGTGCTTACCAAGTCTTAAATATAAAGTAATTTGGGATGATTTATTTATTAACTTCTGCAACTAGTGGCTCCACAGTACGAAATTATCAAGATACTTTGGCCATATAATATTATTGACATTTTTAACGTTTGTAATATTATATCATATAATATATTGCATCATATAAGCAATTAATTTGAAAAAAAACAACAACAATCCCTCGCAAATGAGATGATAGGAATATCACAAGACAAAATATCATGATACGATGGTGTATCGATTTTTTCTCCCACCCCTAGTAAAGAGTGTCATTTCTGTGTTAGCTAACAATGCTAGTCAAAGGCGGCCATCTTTGTTTTGGTCTGCCAACCAATCAAAGTCTGTGGCTGTTTTCAAATTTGGCTACTATACTAGCAGTATGTACTTATTTGCCCAAAATTTAGCATGCAGTATGTAGTAGGCGATGCGAAATGCAAAATTTGCGGAAAATTTCACAGTATGCATCGGACCAGTCTGCTTCGCCTACTGTTACCAACAAGCAAAAATGCCCAGGCAGATAGCGGAGCAGTGGAGAACGGCGAAACTTTTAACCCAAGCATTTATTTTTTAAGAGGGCAGCTAAAAGATTTCTCCTTCTGACAGCCTGTCTTCTCCCCCTTCTTTCAGCATTATGTGTGCAAACCACTGACAAGAATGTCATGTTTTGTTACCATACTGTACAGGTTTTATCCTCTATTTCCATCGCCGCAAATTTTCCTAAAATTTTCCTGCTTTTCCCCATCCTTTATACTGTACGATACGCGTGATGTTTACCACACAGTGCGTGCCATCAGCGATGTTTACATCACACAGCTGGACAGGCAGCTGGCATTAGAGGGGGTCTAGAGCTTTAATGCAGAAAGGCGAGTAAACGTTTAAGCAGTCTGACTCATTTAGCAGCCAAGATGGTATTTGAAACATATTGACTGGAGACAGGAGTTGTCAAACTATCGGGACAAAGGGAAATAAGATCACACCACACAGACGTCATCGGTTAACACGGTGAGCAAGGATTGCAACTTCTTTCATTTAAGCAGGAAACGAGGATAAAATAACTGACAACTTTGCTGTATTTACAGTGATGAGAATCAAATGCTGCCAGATCGACTAGAACATTGCATAGACAGAACACATTTTGGCAGGTATTGGGAAAAAAATACCCCAAAAATCAAATTAATACACATAAAGGATTTTTTTCAGTGTGTCAATAAATAAGCAACGCTGTTGTGTTGTTGCAATTTACCAGGGTACGATGTACTTTTTCGTACCAGAAACCAGCTAAACTGGGCCAAGCATACTACATAATAACGGCTGACTTGCAGTCGTCGTACTGCATACTACTATTGAACACAGTACTCAGTATGCAGTATCTACTGCATACTGCGGTTGGCAGGAGTATGCAGTAGGCCAGTTCCAAAACAGCCTGTGTCTGTGATCAGCTGACCTGTCAAGGCCCAAGCAAATGCCAGGCTTTTCTGTCTGAACAGTGTGAAAGGAATAAAAGTCGTAATAAAATTTGTAGTGTTGACACACAAAAAAAGAATATATGAATAAGAGAATCAATAAACAGAATTGATAATGGCATCAGTACCAATCAATAAAATTGTATCAATTCTCATTGCTAAAAATAACAGTCTGTAGAAAACAAGTATTGAACAAGAGTGTTATAAAAGACGTTTGCAATTTGCTGCTGGATTTGGAAGTAATAAACAGCCTCAGTTTTAACGGCACAGAAATGCACCCTGATGCCAAGAGACAAACTTATTTATGTTTCTGAACCTGGCATGAGAGAGAAACTTAGAGTTTAATTCAGCTGATGAATCTTGTTTCATTTCAGACGTCAATTTTAATTGTGTTTATTTTTCATGCTGCCACTGTGAATCAAATTAGATTAAACTTCTGAGCAGTTATGCTATTTATGATTTTTCCAACAAGATGGAGAGCTCTTTGTGGATCCGCTGCGGCGCGACACCCAGACACAGAAAGAGAGCGGTGCAGGAGTGGCCCAGTGCTCCCAGTGTGTGTGCAGGGAAGGATCTCAAGTGAAGGGGTTAACATGGCAGCTTGCCTCAGTGGTGTATCGACTGTACTGGTGGTGGGTTGGAGGGAGGGGAGAGAGTGATGGGGGGTAAATGTGCTGAGGCAGGCTACTACATCCAACCCTCACCCAGCTCTCTCTCTCTCTTTCTCTCTCTCTCTGTTGCTGCCTGTCTCTCTAACTCAGCCACATTGCAAACACACCCATCAACTGCATGCATGAACACACACTCAGACAAATATCATCTTGTATGTGCGATAAAAGCATCAGTAATGTGCACATGTGATTTGCAGCAAACTTAAAAATTAACACACACTCTCTTTAAAATACACACACACTCATATACACACACACACACATGTGCACACAGCTTGAGCATGGCAGCCTGCAGTATTCCCTTTGCACAACTGTGGGCCAGACCAGCTTGGCGAACCCAGTCAATACACACACACACACATTAACACGAGCACACACACTTTCTCTGCAGAGAAGGAACAAACAGAACAAAAGAACGACAAGAAAAAGAATCAGCAGCTCCAGTTTACATCTCTTTCACTTCTCCCTCCTTCTTCTTCTCTGGTTACACAAGCGCTCTAAATTGTATTTTGTTTTGACGGCTCTCTTGCTCCTTACCCCCCCACATGCACCACCAACCGAACCTCCTTCCCTCCTCCTCCTCCTCCTCCTTCTACTCCCGACACTCCCAGCGCAACTTAATGAAACCGGCTGGTATCGTTGGCTCTTTAGCGTAAGCAACAACAGGGCACGCTGCTCCCTATTTCTCTCTCTTCCTCCCATCTTTGTGCATGTCTGCTTCTTCCTCTCTCATCTTCTTGTTTTCTCGTTTGTTCCCCCTTTCCCCGCCGTTAACTTCTGTGCAGCCTCTCGCCGTTCCCTTCTACCCAGCGTGTATCTGCAACACCAGCATCCCTTCCTCCTCCCTCCCTCCCTCCCTCCTCCCTCCCTCCTCTCTCTCTCACCCCCCTTCCCCTCTGCACTTGTCTTTCCCCGGTTGAAAGCTTCTGTGCTACTGTACCTTGTGGTGATCTTCAGCTTTTCCCACCCTCCTACCCTCAGCCACTCCGGCACTTCTTCATCCTGAGATTCTGTTGAAGAGGGTCTGCCTCGGACTCTGGAAACAGAGTTGGAACTACCCCGAACAAGAGACCAAGAGGAAGAAACAAAGGGAGAGAGTGAGCTCACAGTGAGAGAAAGAGAAAGCCGGACACTTTGCAGCGACAAGAAAGAGGGGAAAAAAAGAGGAGGCAGGAAGAGCTGAGTGGGCAGGAAAGGGTGCCCTGTTGGAGAAGAGGAGGAAAAGAAGAAGAAGAGAAGAAAAAGAGCAAGAGGAGGTACTTTCTATCATCTCTTTCTCTCTTTTCTTCGACTCCATCAGCAAATAAGTGAAGGAAGAGTTTTCAGGGGGGGAGGAGAGCAGCGTGGCGACTCTCAGAGACAAAGTTACGCTTCAGAAGAGCCAGCGGGCAAGGACGAGGAAGAGCGGCTGTCTTCAGGGGGGGAAAGTGACACATTAAAAGTGGACTTTACAACCGCAAAGCTGCAAACACAGAGGCGACCAGCCGGGGCCGTGAGGCAACACTGAGCATTCAAAAACTTCCCTAAAAAGTGACAGAAGAAGAGGAAGACGAGCAGAGCCGAACGACAGGACAGATAAAACCAACAGGAGAAGAGCGCTGGCCTCTCAGGTGTCCTTGCATACCCCCGTCTTCCACCCCCTGGTCTCCCACCCCCTCTCAGCCGAGATGATGATGTATTTCTGGGTGAGTACCGAGGCCCTGTGGGGGCTCCTGAACACTTCTGAGGGACGCACACATGAAAGAAAAGCCATGAAACACCCCACCATCATGCAGCGTGTGACAGTGCGTTTCTGTGCTTGTTCTCTAATCTGCGGCTCATTATTCCCCGTTGATCAAACAGATCTTTGCTAATTGATCCTTTGATTTTTTCTTTTTTTTCTTTTTATCAACTTGAACAGAGTGTCGATAAGGTTTTTCTTTGAACTACTAGAGACCGAGTGAGTGAGTAAAGTGACAAAGCATAAAAGCTTGCTCACTCGCAGGGCCCTTTCTTATGATCAGGCTTTTTTTTATTAGTGCTGATAATGTGAGTTTGATCACAGGGACACACTTCCACTCTGCAGCCGCAACATCAGATACTACATCTAGCATTAGACGCAGGAGTGCATGCATGAATGTGGGACGTCTGGACTTGAACATGCACCTAAACACTCGGTTAGAAGTGTGTTAGAAGCACTTAAATGCTTTCCAACAGGTTTTCAGCCTGTGATGCAGCGATTACTCCCAATCAGAGCACGGATGTCATTCTGGCTTTCATTGCATATGTACACCCTCTCAGGTTCAATGCAGTATCCTGTATGTGATGCTATGCTGTTGTGGCTTTGCAGTGGTCACACTCTCGGGAACTCCTTGTATGTGTGTGTGAGTGTGTGAGTGAGTGTGTGTGTGTTGCATAAGTTGAGAGCGTTGAATTGCCATTGCAAAGGTTGCAAAGGAATTAATGGATTTTTTGAGTGAGTCCTGCAGGTGAAAGAATCTATCACAGATCATATATGCATACATGTTAATATACTTTACATACATGATGAATTACAGGAGTGAGTGTGGGGAAAAATCATTGCAGCACAGTGTGTGAAGAGATGACATATTTGGTATTTATAGATAAAAAAAGCAGATTTACTTTGCAATAACACGTGCATTTTTGTGTATATCTTCCTCTCAGCTGATGTTTACATCAACAACAAATGAGTCACTTTCAGAAGATTTAGATTGATTTTGGTCTCTAAGTCTCACGTTTTATTTTAGACTAAATTTCTCCAACATGTTTATGATCATTTTCTTTGACATCATATTGGTTAAAAATGCACTTTTATCTTATTTCTTTCTTGTCGTATCAAAACAAATACTCAAAATTGAAAATTGAAAAGTGCAATTAATCACATTTCAACTGCCAAATTTCCTTATTCACTACATCGCGCTCCAAATACACAAACTATGTTATTCGCTGAATTGCTCAGGGTCTGTACATGAGTCTTAAAAAGTCATGAACAAAACTTTAAAAAGGACGAAGTAGACTTGAAGTCTAAGATAGCTCGGGTCTGTTCGATTCAACCATCAGTTTGTGGCGTCTGACATGCTAAACGCTAACAGGCGTTCTGTTGAATTGTGCTACCTCATCACAAAACATCCTTTTAGCGTTAATCAATCGCAGAGGCCCAATTCTACAAAGAAGTTTGTTGTTTTAACGATGAAATTAGAGAGTTAATATATATATTTTGCCATTGGATCACCACGTATCATTGTTATTTACCTGGACTGACTCTGCAGGGACCTTTGTCTTCAGACCTTTCCGTGTTTGTTGTGTTTTTTCCTCCCATCATGCATCTGCAATACACACTTTTCACATAGAGGGGAATACAAATGTAGCGTTCTTCTCTGCGTTATGGCCTCCTGTTCAGGCTGAAACAGAGTTTTGAGTCACTGAAAATGAAGGTTTTGTAAAACAAGAGAAGATTTTTAAAATATCAGTTTAGTTTGACTGTGTGCGCACAGCAAATACTGATTTTTTTGAAGACATTGACATTATTATTTCAACCTTGTGACAGCTGGTTTGCTTTCTACTGTTTGGCCCTGCGAGGTTTGATCACATGTTAGAGACATTTAAATATCTGACTCAGTTTTTAATTCTCCTCTCTGTGTGTACAGCAGTTGGCTCACTTTGCTCTTCTCTGGTGTTTGAGGTGACAGAGCGATTACACATTTGCGTGACCTGCCAGCATGGCGTGGGGCGTATTCAAACCATTATTTTGTTGTCGTGTGTACAGAGAAATATTCAAAAACGCCTGCAAAACAGACGTCTGTCATAAATTAGGTCGACAAACCCCTTCATCTCAAGAGCTTTAAATAAAGGATTGTGTTTGGTCTAGTTTGTCTGACTGTATAAAATGTCTTGAAAACAGAAGTTTAAGCAGAAACGAATGTGGGCTTGCTGATGGGTCTCGCAATGCTAGGCTTGCCAAAAATAGCTTTGCTGTTTGTTTATTTATTATATTTTTTATTTTTATTTTTTTAAGAAAAGCTAATAGTTTGATAGTTTTGACTTCTTACCATCGACAAAACCAGATTTTTTGACAGACATTTGTGATGTAAAAATCCAGCAGTACCAGCGAAGAAGATTTATGGATGGAGTTAAAATGTCTACCTGTGCGCTTGCTGCAGATAAAGGAGTGGTTACAGAGGAAAACAAACAGTGACGTGTGTAGTTGAACATCCAGACAGAGCCAACATTGAGTATTTTCTAAATTTGTCTTCAATTGTTTATTTTGTTGTTTCATGAAGATATGGGAAAAAGTGAATTCCATTTTTTTGATCATATCATACTGAAAGCTTTGCTCCTTTTTTCACCTGAATATAACTTGCCAAAATTTTACACCTCAGCAATTAACACAAGAATGTTTTAGGTCACAACAGCATTTATTTACAAATCAGAATTTAAAAAGAGGTTGTTAACGCCTAAAAATGTCAAGCTCGCCAGCCAAGAAAAGGCCTACAGCAGAGTCCCGTTTATTTCTACAGACAGGAGTTTGTTAGACAGTATTTCTATTCCAACAGTAGTTTGAAGTGTACAGTGGAAAACCTCTGGGCTGACACTGTGTGTGTGTTTGTCTTCAGTGGGCTCAGAGTGTCAGTTTACTGCCTTTAAATCTCACTGCTGTTTGTTATTTGTGTTCATTCTGATTTTGTTGTGTGATCTTACACTTCTTTTAATCCCTCTCCAGAAACACTCTCTGCAACCAAGTTGGACTGAAATTTCAAAGACTTAAGTTTTAAAAAAAAAGAGCCTCCAGTGCCAGCAGCAGACAAGACTTGTTTCTCTCCAGTCCCTTATTAAAAAGGCTACAGAGGTTCAGTCTGTTTGATTTATTAAACTAAATATTCATTTAGAAAACAGGCTGCTATAATTAGAAGTGTCACCTGCAGCAAACAAGCAGCGGCTCTCCAATTTCTGAGACTCCAACACAAAATCAAAACAAGCAAATTAAAGAGATGTTACGCATAGATAGGGGGCGATGATAGCAGTGATTAATTGCTTTTTAAAAAAGCATTGCTGCATCGCATGACAGCTCATCAAACCAAACAGGTAATAACTTTAAAACCGAGGAGAGCCTGTTACAGTGTGGGGTCAGCTTACACTCATGGTTTAATGTCCTGCCACTCCATTTAAATTCATCTTATAATCTACAAACAATTCCATATCTGAGTCTAAACACTGACAGACATCAGTCTGAGTGGGGTTGGGTCCTTTCAGAAAACTCACATTTTATCCAATTTGACTTTACTTTGGTCACAATTTTGATTTATATTGGTCAATATGCTTAGATGACATAAATACACAGTTCATTTATTACAGTACCTTTTAATGTTTGTTGAATAATAACGATTGCATTATTCTCACCTCCTGTCCTGCATTTCCGTGTATAGCTTTGATAACCTGCTCGCCATTCACGACTCCTGCTCGTGTTATTAAATCATGTGGAGACATTATAGTGCTTTACATCAGGTTGTGCATAAACAGTGGAAGTATTTCAAAGCAACGATGGGTGTAAATTACTGTGATTTCTTCTTAGAATGTGAAAATCTTTTGAGAAGTTTTTGTATAGAATAAAACAAATACATACATTTACATAAGGTTAGTGGCTTATTATGTAGGGTCCCTTTCTTTAGCCCTAGTTCTGATTTGGATAGACTTGGTGCACAAAGCTTGACTGCAGTTTGCAAACAAGTTGTGAGGCTGCATGAATTTGCAATCTGTGTGTTCATCTTCAGCTTGGATAGTTGCGTATGTTTGCATATGTACAACCTTACAGAGCTTACTCATGATATGACTTCATCATACCATCTACATCCAAAATGCGTCCAGACATCAGTTTTTAGTGTTTTAGGCACTGTCTTCACATTGGCACTCATCACAGCAGCCTTCTTGTGTTATTTAGAAAGGAGGAGTGTCTGTATATAACATATCTCACCCCAGTAGCACCCACCATTACAGTCAATTACTCCAGGATTGTCTGAATCAATGTTGAATTTAAAAAAATAAAAATAAAAAATGCATTCATTGCTTTTTTGTATTACCAACCCCAGGTCTATTTAAATAATGTTTTTCATTTTTGATGCTTTGGGAAGCAACCACAATGTTCCTGTGATATTTTTTTACACACTTACAGGAAAAGAAAGGATTTTTTTTTTTTCTTCTTCTGACTGTTTTACCAAATTTAGCAAATATAAATGTGCTTTATTGCCATGAATGTCAGACAAATATGACCAAACCATTATTAATCATTTAAAACTAATGGAGATAAATCTTCAAAGGCTAATATACTGTGTATTTCATCAAGACGTGTACTAATAGCCACAGTCCAGGTACTCCGTTTAGATAAGGTCAGCTGTATAACCATCTTTTTTCTGATCCCTCTGGCATGTTAGACTTAAAACTTTGCATACACTCAACATGAAGTTCACCTGAAGAAAAACACTCCGACAAACCTTCAGATCAGAAAAGTAGGCCTGACTCTGGGCATACTCGCGGTGTATCATATCATGTGGATGATATTCTCCATCACACTGTTAGTGCATATGTGTGTTCGAACACTGCATGTGTCAGGGGACCTGAGCCTGAACGGGGGGGATTCAGGAGATTCAGCTGAAAGTGCGTAAAGGAGGCTTTTTATTGACGTGCAGCGTTGGAGCTCAAAAACACAGCGATGCAGCGTGTACTGACCTTCGTCTGGAGAAGCCCTCTGTTCTGTACTGCAGACCTACAGGAGGCTTGGAGAGCGTACTCCCCGGCGCTGTAGAGTGCAGGGACGCCCATCAAGTGTGTTTTTAAGCTCCGGTTTAACTGCTAAAGTCGGCCGGTGTGTGTTGTTAAACAGCACACCTTAAGGCTTCGGCTCATTGATCGGGGACTAGCTTTGCATTGTGATTCAATATAACCCATAGCTGTGGGTTGCTTTCAAGCTTTTGGAGTTTCAGAACTCAACACCTCGCATTATGGGTAGAAAAATGGCAACTCTTTCCCCCTCAGGCTTAGTTTACCCTTTTATTGTGTGATACTCCTGGGTTCGGTCTGCAGTAATTGTTTTAAGACTTGTAATTGTAAGCATGCAGCAGTGAGAGGATGAGGCGGCTGCAGCTTCGTTGAGAGTAAATCACTTAAAAGATGCACAAATAAAAGTGTTATTGCATCAGCGAGCCTCGTCCCTCCTGGTCCGCCCACACTACGCTGCCTTCAACTGGCTGCTAGCAAAAGAACATCTGTTTCAATACAAACAGGGTTAATACGCACAAGTTTGGTGTCAGATAATTTCACACAAAGGCTGCTGCTGAAGTGATGAGGTTTGGTCTCCATATCTAGTGTGGATTTCCATTAAAGCTCCTGTGAATAGGTTTTTGACGTCATCTAAAGGGATATTCTGGCGTAAATTTAAGTTATGGTCAAACACACCATAACACAGAATTAGACACCCCCTCCAAAGATGAATGTTGCTGACTGCTTGCTTCTCATCAGAGCCCTGACGAGTCGATCACCGAGCGCAGTGGATCATTTTCTTGAAGTATTAATCATCACAATAATCATTTTGCACTGCATTTCGGTCTGATTGCATTTTCATGAAGTAATGATCATTAATGTTCTTCCTTGAGCTGCGAAACTCCGCTGCACTCGGTAATCGACTTGTCAGGGCTCCCCCAAAAACAATGGCTGCTGGAAGAGAGTGAGTTAGTTGTGTTTTGTCTCTTTGCTGAAGAAACTAGGCAAAACTAAAAAGATGTTTGATGGCTAGCACTATGGCTGGGACCCTATATGTACTGTTAATAAAGTTAGGTGCTGTTCTGAGCATTATTTGTGGCTATGGAGTGGCTTTTCGGTTGAAGTTTACACGTGGGGACGCAGACAGCTGTGTATTGCTATCGTGCAGTCATTACTAAAGTTGGTATAACTAGAGAAGCAATCAGTTGGCAACATTTATCTCTCAAGGGGGTGTCTAACTGTTATCGTCTCAAGCTCGTGTAAGAAGCTAAACCTGCAGTTTCAAAACAAAGGGAAAAAATCTGTCAAAAATAAAATCAACTCCTATCTTGCCTAACACACATCTTTGTTGGAACAACTATCTTGTGTACCCTCCCTCAATAGAGTCAGTTGTTGATAACTCCTGGCCTAAAAAATGATAATTATGAATGTTTACGTTTTGCCACTTTTGCAGCCGGACTTTCCAGCCAGTCAAAGCAATCATCCTCGCTCCAGTTTCAATCATACAGTTTGATAAAGCAGTAAAAAAGTGATCATCTGTAGCTGTAAACATGATTTCTTTCATATTAGTTTCATCACATTTTAGAGAGGGAGGGCTGTGTTAGTTCTTTTTTGTGTGGGAGTTTAACACCCAGCCAGCCCACACTGTCCCACTGCCGATGAAGATGATGTAACAAACACCGCGGTGACCCGGGCTGATCTCTACCTCCTCTGTCAAGCTGTTCATTTGTATCCTCCTCCTCCTCCTTCTTCTGGGCCTGTTTTAGTTCTTCTTTCTCACTTTATTATGTCGTCTCCTCCTCTCCCTCCCTCTCTCCTTCTCAGTCCGGTGTGCCTTACAGTAGTTAATGATGGGGAGTCTGTTGCTGGTGGCTGTCTGCAGATATGAAGCGAGCAGGGGGCTTTGATACAGAGGCAGCAGCCACTGCAGTTGACATTAGCTATTCCTCTTTATCACCGCTGCTTACTGATTCTCCCGCCCTCTTTCTTTTTCTCTTTCTCACAGACACAGATCCACTGTAAATAAGGAGTTGATGTGCTTAAAAACATCATTGAGGAGTTGATGCATGATTATTGCACTCTCAAACTGTTTTTTGTAAGAAATATAAACACACTTTTACATGCACGTTTGCACATCACTCATTTTGCAAGGATGATAAGAGGTCCGTTTTGGACTTTTGATTTCTCTAATTCCAATATATTACTCGCAAAATGTATTCAGACTACTGTTTAATGAGCTACATGTACCGCAGTGCTTCTCGCCATCCACACTCACACAAACACACACAGTGCTGAGGTTGCAGCGATCTCCTTGATGCCGCTCAGACAACAGTTACAGAGTTAAAGTACTACCATCTGTCCCTTTGGAGACTCAGTGAGAACAAAGACCTCCGGAGCGAGGGAAGGATAACGGGGGCTGGAAGAGAGGAAACAAAGCAAGTGGCCGGAACTAATGAAACAGGTACATCGAAGGCAGAAAAGCAGCAGAGAGACAGGAGAAAGAGAACAACACAGAGAGTTGGACTTGAGACACAGAGAGAAAAGAAGAAAAAGAAAGGGATGGTCACTTTTGAAGAGGAGAACTGTAGAGAAAAAAGGTGCAACAGCGAAGAGCAGAAGAGAAGAGGTCTGCGGCGCCTCCTCCCTCTTCTCCTCTCCTCTCCTCTCTGCTCAGTGCGTCTGTAAGCTGATAAATAATTGAGTGTGCCGAGCAGGGGACTGCATGGGTTAGAGGAGGAGAGAGAGGGGGGAGGCCTGCCGGAGCGCTAGACAGTGAAATGAGGACCTGCTCCAGAATAGAGATTGCATCCTTTAAACTCCTCGTCTTCGTCTTTTGCTTGTCTCTGTTTTGATCCTCCTCGCTCATTCAGATCTGAAGCTGTTTGGGACGAAGTCCTGCTGCTGTAGAGCGAGCTCAGGCTGGGCTCAGATTAAGGGTTAAAGCTCAGACTACTCTGATCTGCAGAGAGAAGCATGTTGACCATCTTCTTTTTCCTTCTGTGTTATAAACAGCCTCACAAGGGGCTCATGGCAACAAGAACAGAGTGAGAGGCCTGAAGTTTCGTTACACCACAACAGTTTTGTACAGCAGTGTGTACTGGTGTATTTCTATACCTCACATTGACCGTTTAAAAGTTGAACTGAGAAATTTGTTGATGTTTGACAGCTGTTGCTGTTCAGTAATAATGCCCCAGAACCTTTACACAGAGCTGCTCACAGTCGTGATGGGAAAAAAAATCAAATATTAAGCTGGTGCTGCTCAGGTAGCTGGTTGATGGACATGCAGGTTTAGCTATAGAAATGAGGAAGAAGCATGGCAGTAGCAAAGATTCGTAGCCTACCTGCAGTCCACTTGTTGATAAATGACCAAGTCAACTCTGCAGCCCTCAGTCTGACTCAGTCCGATATACAGGAGTGCTTTAAATTTGAATGACAATGGTGAGGATATATATGATGGATTTTGAAAGTTGGATGGTCCCACCCTTTTTTGGTCATCATCAAAACAAAATATTTGTGTGTAGTTTTTCATTGTGGTGTGTATGGCTGTCCCAATATACTGGTATTGGCAATAACTGATGAGGTGTAAATCTGAAATCCTGACATTACAGTGATTGTAGCATCTAGTGTAAAGTGGCTACAGTAATGGCCACGAAAAATGTTAAACCTTCTCCAAATTTCATAAACATAATGAAGATCCTGGCCTGGTCCATAGACTAAATAGTATGTAAATAGTGTGTGTAGTGGTATTTTTAAGTGAATTGGCAATTTTTGAAATGCTGGCTCAACCAAACTGTTTTTTTTTTTTTTTTTTCCTTTGCTCAAACTCCACACAATTTCAGTATCTATATATGACAGCATCCTACACTTGCAAAAAGTCCTTGTCGGTTAATTTTTCAGAGTAAGTGTATATCATGAACATTAAAATTGATATCCTGAAATTTGTCAGCTGGCTAGTTCTTTGAATGTGAAGTGTAAAAATCTATGCATGCACTTGCAACTGCTGTTTGTCCTCAGACCTTCAAGTTTAACTTTACAAGACGATCAATGTTCCTCATTTTAGTACAGGTAGCAGGCTGCACTTAAATGTCGTTTTACACATTGATAAGCTATTGCCTTTAATTCAGACTTTTTTCTAATAAAGTTCCAGCTGGAAAAAAAAGAAATCGTGGGCCATATTTCTAAAAAATGAGAGATTACTGATAAAACGTGTCAATGTTTTATTAAAATGAAAGTTCTCATAATATTTTGTCCTAACTATTGTAGATTTATTACTGTAATTGTACTAATTCACCACTTTATTCCTCTAAATTCACACCTTTTCCATAAACTTGTCACTTTTTGTTTTTCTCACATAACAAAAAAGGTCCACAGATGATGAAATATGATAGTTAGCTCCAAAGACTTCATGTTGATGCACTCCATATTGAGCATGCAATAATCTGGCATAAGCGTTGTCCAAACAGGCCCTTAATGGTGAGCCAAGACTGCAGAGAAATCCCTGTAAAAATGACCACTGAATCTTTATGGTAAGCATTATTGATGTTTGGGTTTTTGCATCTGAATTGGCTTTATTTAAAGAAATAATCATCTATCTTTAGCAGAAAGAGTCCACGCTATAGTCTCCTCAATGCTCTTGATATTAAACTTTCAGGTAGTTTACTATCGCTGCGGTATAACGTTGCAGTTTAAAGCCTTCAAACATCACCATCTCTTAGAAATAAAGGCCTAATTTATGGGCACTCTTGCACGGATGAGTGTAGAGGATTGTGCGGTTGTATGGCCACAGTGTGCCACATGCTTACTTGATAAACTCCCCTTTCTCCGCCCCTGACATTACTCAGTTGAGGCCTACACACTTCATTTGGCTCAGTGACAAGCTAGCAGGCAGGATGTGGGGTTGTCCTTTTACTACTCGTCTTAGAGGAGCTGCAGTGTCTGTGTGAATCTCTTCTCCTCTCCATATTCATTTCAGAGGCGGCGTGGCCACGAGGCGCTGGCAATCAGCCGTGTAATCCATGTAATTCTCCACTGCTAGAACAGTGTCAAAGCGTTAAACGGCCAAAGTGCTGCCAGTGTCCACTCAGTAATTCTTTAATTGATCCATGTTTGCTGCCTCCCATCATGCTAACAGCTAAAAGCAGCGGCTAAGCGGTGATGAGTGAAGCGCTGGCAAACAGCTCAGCTTTAGAATTAGCGAGGAAAAAGAAAGATTTTTATGGTTTCTTTTCAGAGGCGGCATTAAGTCTTCCTTTTCTAGTGCTTAAAAAGCATGCACTGGTAAAAATGTAGGTGCCTTTTCCACCACTTATACCGTGGAGTTATGCAAAGGTGATAAAGTCTCGAAAGCAATTCAACTCTAAAATGCAAAAGCCCTTGTAATCTTTAATTCAATTAACTTCCTTTGTATGTTCAATGTATTAATCTTTTATTGACATTAGAGGCATTATATTCCCCTTTTCACTTCCAGACTAAAGCAGGAGCACTCTAAACTCAATGTTTTTAATTAAATCCTTGACAAATTTAGTAAATTTTAAGAGGGCAGATTTTACAGATTCACCTCATGAATTTTTGATGATCCTTGTGCTCATAACAGCTCAGGTGTTCAGAAATCCTCTGAGGTGCTACAAGCAAATAGAGAAAAGGGGGATGTTTTGTGTGTGCCCAGCTACAAATTTATGGAGATAATACAGAAGTATGAGTATGAATACAGTTACTGTTTACACATGACTTTGGAGGAATGTGTACAAAGAGAAATGTCTGACCCAGAGGCTGCATTCATGGTGAGCACTTTGAACTGTTCTCAAGATGCTAAATATCAAAAACATTTGTTGGACGGCATTGGCAGCTAAGAAAACCCAAACATTTATTCTAATTAAAGAGAATTTTATATGGACTGATGTTCTGAATATCAACAGGGTATTAGGGATTGTTTGATTGTCTGCTTTTTGGTTAATACTCTGTGTTTACATGCAATGGGCTTATTGACCAGAGTGTTTCTGCCTCCGTTATGCATAATAGTGCATACTTTCTCCATGCAGCTTGTGACTAATGGTTGACATCGTATACCAAAACAGTCAACAAACTCCATCTCGTTGTATGCTACTTAATGGGTTTGGTTTACTTCCCTGGTTTCCCACAATGCGTTTATGTTGTTCAACTCCCAGGTTAGAGCCTAACATGCGACTCATGGAACATGTGCGTAACTCTGAGGTCAGTTTGGGTCTGACTTGGATGTAAACACCATAGACTGTATATAGAATGGACGCTGTCTGCCTCCATGCTGGATGAAGCTACGGAGAGAACAGCACCCTCTGGTGATGGGCTGCAGTATAGGTCATAAATCCCGCCTCCTCCAGCAATCCCTATGGAGCTGTGGACAAACTTTAGAAATAATTAAACAGAATACAAATGTTTCTCCCCTAGGTTGCGATGTTGACATTTAGTTATTGTATTGAAGTTTGTGCTCGGGTCCTCTTTTTTCTGTACAGCTCCATTTTTAAAAGTTATTGGGTGTGCAAACATTGCCAAACTTACCTGGGGATATGCTGTTTGAGCCGAGTGTCATCAAAGCGTCTCTCCAGCCGAATGTGTACATTGCTACGGCGCAAATAGTGGTTCCAGGAAGTAGACAGAATCCTGTAAATACCAAGAGCAATTCAGCTTAAAATTTGTATATTGATGGAAGGCAGAGCCAAGTTGTCCATAGTACATTCTTTGGTAAACACACAAGAAGAATTTCAATTTAGTGTAATTTAAATCAAGGTGTTAACATGAAAGTCAGTTTCAGTCAGACTAGCATAATAACTCTTAATTTTTTTGAACAACATGTAAATGTACTGAATGAAACTGCAGAAATAAGGCAAACAGCTGGGTTTTTAATTTGTTGTTCCCTGACTGAATGATAAATCCAAGCTTGTTTTGTTCATTCAATAACACAGTGTTATCTATAAGATCAAATAACGATTCTGTACTACTGTAGAAACAAAACAAGCCAAGATGGTGGCCCCCCCACGCAGAGACAAGAGGCTTGTTTTAACAGTGATTTTTGTACCATGGTGATTTTAATTTAAATACACTTGTGAATATTTCATTTTACTTCTAACAAGTCTGCAATGAGGAAAAATGTAGGCGTGTCTATTTGGAAATTAAAGAAATACAGACACAGTGCTTTTTAAAATGACTGTAATGGCCTCCATGTAACTCACAGTATTTTTTCTCTTTTACCAAAGATCTTTTTCGTGTTCTTACTTTGCCTGAAGGAACTGCAGATCCACACGAAATGAAGTCATTAAATTTCATAAGATAGTTTAGGCACGATGTGGTGGTCTAAAATCAGAAAACGAGTACTTTTTCTTTCACTTTGCCATCCTTCTGTTGCAAAACCTTATGTAAACTCTTGGAATTTGTTTCGGTCAAGCCCTCCAAGACCTCTGAACCATCGTTCACCGGAGATCCTTGTAATCTGTCGACTCCCACCATATCACAGTACAGCAGTTTTCACTCGGTGCCCGGTTCATTCTTCTATTCACCGTGTGCTGTAATCTCCACGGCGATAAGGAGATTAAACAGGCGAGCAGGAGAGGGGATTTCTAGGATTTCTCCTGTGAGTACAAAAGGATATCAGTGGGAGGGAGGGATATTACCCTGGGCTTTAACGCTGCACAGGGAGAATGAGCAGCGAGAGCAGGACAGCAAAGGAAAGATGGAGCTGAAGAGGGGGAGTGATAGAAGGGAGAGAGTGGGGGAGAGCAGGGGAAGCTAGGTGTTATCACCTGGAGCCATCATTAGCACTGTTTATAGAAGGACCACCAGGGAAAGGTCAGTCCCCGTCACTCTCTTATCTCCTCCACGACAGTATGCTATCACCGCGACGACAGTGCTGAATGTTGCCTGCTCCGTATCTCTGACCCCAGATCAGTGTTTAACTGCAGACAGCCACTCACTTCATGAAGTGTGGGCAGAGAGCCAAATACAGCCAGACTGAGGGCGAGATGTTGTTGGTTTAAATCCAGGACCGAGAATATTTTCAACGTGCATTACATTCATCAAAGCACAGGCTGTACCGGACAGTTTGCACTGGACACATAATGCACAGTGACAACAGTCACTGCAGTGTTCTCTGTTTACATGAAGTGTTAAATACCTGACTCTGATTGGTTGATACTCCACAGAAATCACACATTATTTCAAAATAGTGCACCGTTGCTACAGAAACAGCTCCAATTCCAGACAAACACTTGATCAGAAAAACAAGGAAAGAGATGAAAGGAGAGGAGAAAAAGACATTTACCCTAACTAAAATTATAATAATTATACAGCACACTGTGCAGAGGTCACTGAGTGGACTTGAAGCAGTTTGTGGTACTTGTGTCGTTTCTTTTTGTCTCGATCTTTACTTTTGTTGTACTTCAGTTTGTCCCGTCTTTAACTAACTTTTTTGCATCCATGGTGTTTGTCATATATTTGTCTGCTAAATAAAAACTGGTCAAAAATGACAGCTTGGTTAGAGACCAAAAGCTTCACATTATCACCACTCGACCACAGTTTGGCAAATAAGAAAAAACTGAGAAGACTTTCTTTTTGAATCTACTGAGTAAACAACAATGATAAAAATCTTGTTTGGGGTTTTTTGTTGTTAAAATTCGAGGAAATAATATGCATTTGTGAAGTTTTGTGACAGCAACAACTTGGTGGTCAAGCTCAGGCATCAAAAGTGTTTTTGCCTCAATTGCAAAACTATGGTACTTTAGTAACTTACAAGTCTTTGTATGCTTGTGCGCAGTATAGTGTGGCAGGAGTGCAAGAGGCACTGCAGAAGCACCACATGCACGCACACTCGGATATGCATGTAAACACAGCGCTGTTCTGCCCTGTCCACTCTTATGTCGCACATCTCCACCGTCCTCCCACCTTCACACCTGTTCCTGCCTTAAACGATGGAACGGCGGCAGAATGATTTTTGCTCTATTATGTCTCTGTGCATAAAGACGTAAATATCCTAACTTAAAACTGTGATGTGCAAGAGCCACTAGAAACAGACAGAGGTGGAGCTGAGGGTGACTTTTAAACCTCCAGGCAAACCACTTAAACACACCTAACTGTCTTTCTTTAAGCAGTCAGCATTGATCAATGGTTTTAATCAAAAATTACACTTTGATTTTTGTGATTTAAAAAAAAAAAAGGTATGCTTTTATTTTAACCCTCCAACATCAGATTGCCATTCACAGCTTACTTCGAAGATCTTTTGTGCTCCTTATTCTTACTCACTCCATTTTCATTGAGCTGCGGACAGATCTTAAACATGGGCAGATTCTGCATAATTAAATGGTTATGGAGTATTGTGAAGCAGGTTGAGGTGGAAACTGATTTATGAGTATTTTTGATCAATTAATCAAAATTTGTCCTCACACTGATTCTGGACAAGTTTAAAGAAGCACTGGATGGATTAAAAATGGAGCTGTATACAGACTTAAGGAAAATTGTGACACTCTGGTCAAAGATCACAAATTCTCAGAGTCTAGAAACTGGATTTTTTCCATGACTTAGTTTATTCATTCATTGATTGCTTTATCACTTCCTGATTCTCCAGGCCTATGTAGTAACCCTGACACAGCAGTTCTGTACTTGGTAGCTCCAGGCTGACACCAGGAGACTGCCAGTGATCTGGGCAGCTACATTTACACCACTGTGTAAATTAAAAAAAAAAGGGTTCTGATGCACCAGTATGCACAAGTGTTACATTACAAATGAAGGTGTGAAATGAAGGAGAGGGGTGATTAAAGTGTATGTTGTGTGACAAGCTGGAGGAGATAGCGTTGTCTCCTGATGTCAATGAGCAGACTCATAAAGCTTGTACACACTGTCTTGAGATCCTCAGGTCTTATATGTTTATATGTCAACCACCACTGGTCTTGTATTCACTAGCTAAAATGAGCTCATGTAGGAGTTGATGCGATCTTGTAACATCGGCAGCAGAGTGACTTTACCTCTGTCTGCAAACACCTCTATCTTTAACTCTCACACAGGCACAAACACACACATAAAGCCCAGGTTGTAGCACACAAGAGCTCTGGGCTTAAAGGCAATAAAGTTAGCTATCGATCAATACTCTGCCACCACCTCTCATCCCCTCCCCGCCACACCCCCCTCCTCCTCTGCTTCCTCCTCTCCAGCAGGCAGCACAAGGTCAGCTTTGGGGTCCACACCCTGCGACTGCATGGGCTGGATGTGGGCGAGGCTGCAGAAAAGAGAGAGCAGCTTCAGTGGGCCGAGGGAGGCTGAGCATGAAATGAACAATTAAAGGAGGACAAGCAATGAGTTTAACTCCCGAGAGAGTAAGACGCTTCAGTAAGACACAAGCAAACAACAAGCGGCTGAAAGGCAATCTTACATCAGTCACTAAAGCACAGAGAGTCCCCTTCCTGCTTCGAAGGTGGGATATTTCCACCTGTTTTTACGAAACCCACACAACTGGATCACAACTCCCCCTCTCAGATATTATCGTCATTAATGAAGCGTCGTCTCCTCCTAAAAATTTAGAGTGATTTAAACCAGAAAAATATCGCCTAATAGAGACTTTTAGGTCAAAAACACAACATACCCTGACACTGTTTCTGCTGAAATAGAACATGAGGAGGTGCTGTAAGTCTAATACACCTTTAGAATAACTTTTTTTGTGTGTGTTCACACTGTGTGGTAAATAATTTACAAATGCAGTGGGATTCTTTCCTTAAAAAAAAAACAGACCTCATCACTCATGGAAAATTGTGATATTTCAACCATTTTCGTTGAATCTATTTCCTGGGTGTTGAGTCAAAAAAAAAAAAATCTCATTTTGCTGACTTTAGCAGTCAAGTGTATCCTTTATTGTAAATAATTGATGTGGAAAATGTAAAAACAGGGCTGTTTTTTTTTAGCTTCTCTGCGGACGCCTATGCCCTCGCACTGTTTTCAGATGTTAAAAAAATAACTTAAAAAATCCTCAATCAATTTCCCTGTCATCTCCGAACAGTATTAAAAAGCAGCTGCTCCAACTGTAAATGCACTTTTGGTCCGTGTATGTTTAGTCATTGAATGTTCCCCCAGAAAAGATCTCCCTTAACCAAGTATGTCACCTCCAGAGTCATACATCAGCCTCTGTCTCGTGTCTCCTGTCATCCACTCTACTCAGCTGGTGTTTGTGTGTAAATTAAGATCCCACACCCATTTTTATTCCAGAAAACTTACCAACATCGTGCCTTTTACTGTAAAATCTTTTAGGGTAAATGGGGTGACTGAATTTTGTGTGAGAGCTCCAGCCTCAGTCATGACCTGGAGCTGGAATAATTAAACCCAAGAACTCTTTTGCTGACTTATTTCCCCCTCAAGCCCTCCACCAGGAACCACCTCACTACGGATACCAGCAGCCCTTCTGAGGCACACTCTGGTCTGTGGGGTACAATTTCTATTTTCACACACTGAAACACACTCGGAATGACCAGCACGGCTCATTAAGAGCTTGTTTTGTGCATGCACGTACACACACACACACACATGTACGTGCACGCACAGAGGCAGTACAGTAAATGGAACAGCAGCCCACTGACATTAATGTTATAGGTTATTGAATGATTTTAAAGGATTTATAGGGCAGAGGGAGAGAGTATGGCAGAGAGAGCACAAGGTAGAATTAAGAAACACACACAGACACATACAATAACACACACTTACAGAAACACACACACACACACATACACATACACATATCCCTGTGCGGGACATAGTAGCTGCACCACTGCTCATATAAATTACCAGAGAGTTTTATACCTCTCAACATGGCCTGTTTCCCTCTGTCTGGTTTTTCCTTTTACTTCTCCCTCTCTCTTCCTCCCTCCTTCTCTTACTTCCTCCCTCCCTCCATCACTCCTTCCTCCTTCCCTGCCTCCCTCCCTCACCCTGTGTGTACCAGGTCAGCCTGGGAAATAGCGGCTGTTTGAAGTCGTCTGCAGCCTTCACACCTTTTCTCTTTGTTCCCAACCCCAGCAGCTTAACAGTGAACTGTGAGTGTGTATAAGTGTTTGTGTGTGTGTGTGTATAATGCATACATATCAACACTTAAAGCCTAAACCTGGATTCATGTATGTATAAGGTCTCTTTGTAGTCGAGATGACTGGCAGTCAGATTCTTGTTTTTCATCAAACCACCCTGTAGATCATTTTTAAGGACAGTACATTCAAATATAAAACTCTAGTTTTACGTTTTTCTATACACGTTGTTGTGAACTTTTGACAAAATGTGGACCACAAATAAAAATAATAGCTAACATATTAAGTGATTTACTTAAAAAATAGGATATTTAATTCACAACTAAACTAAACATTCCTGTTTTAGTATTTTTTATTAGTCTAGAGTGTATTTAGTAAATACTTGTGTGCAACCAGAAACAAACATAAAATAACTATTCACTATTCCTTTTTAGCATAGTTAGTCACAGATTAGCTTTTATTTATCTGTGTTAAATAGTTGCTTCTTATTGGTCGAAATCCCACAATAATGTATCATCTATTTTTGTCCAATTCTCATTTCATGGACCCAACCTTGAATGCCTTGCAGTGCAATCGCGTAGTTAGTTAGCTGACTAGCTTTTGTGTCCTGATGTCAACATAGATTTTGACACTGAATTCAACATTGGATTATGATTCTCGAATAACGGACTTGCTCTAGAGTCTGTTTTTGTTGGGGGGGTTGGCAGCCCTGTGGCAGCACCAGCAGCAAAGTTGCATAGTTGTTTTGAAAGACGCAGAAAGTCGAAAATACTGCAGGTACTTAGACTTCATTTGATGCACCATGCTGATGTGCTTGGGGTGGAGGTTGTTCCCTCTTTTGCAAATCATTTTGCAAAATAAATTTTATTTTGCTTCACCTTCATTTTTGGTACCCTGTAGCCAAACTTTGGACCTCCTTGCATAGTCAGCCATCCTTGCAGCTGACCAATGGAATTCTTTTTCGCGTACTTTTCCACTTGTTTGCTGCTAAAACACTTTTTACACTAGAGTTAACATACCTGTGAATTTCATATTTCATTTCTACCAAAATTTATTTTGAAAAGGTAACCAAATAGCAAACACTGCACTCTGAAATCACCTTTCTGCTGCTTATTGTTTATTCATTTCTTTATAAGATTGAGTTCATATTTACCTGCAGTATTAAATGGTGACTGAGAAATAAAACTGTTCACTGATTTTGTAACTGGCAAGTCATATTGTCATA
The DNA here is from genome assembly GCA_962446985.1 of Xyrichtys novacula. Taxonomy (NCBI): domain Eukaryota; kingdom Metazoa; phylum Chordata; class Actinopteri; order Labriformes; family Labridae; genus Xyrichtys; species Xyrichtys novacula. Next base: position 12,922,765 of record OY660882.1, on the reverse strand, counting down.
CAGAATAGTGCAATTCTGGATTAATTTACAGCATCTCTAAAACATTATTTAAATAGAACAACAAACACCATCTGACAGCAGGATCCATTTTACAAGGTACGGTTAGTTTTAGACTGTCAAAGCTGCAGGTTTCGTGACCCGCCATGTTGTCGGTATTTACAAAAGTGGGACACAAAACCAGGCCCTTAAATTGTCTCTAAACTCTAAATAATTTCTTTTCCCTTCACAGTGAAACCATTTTTCTCAATCATTCAGTAGGCCTAAAGCAGCAGAGAATATCATGAGAATATCATCTATTAGAGTGTCTCTGTGATTCTGTTGGACATTTGCTTTCTGGTGTACAGGAGCCCTCTGGGGCTGTCTGCATTTGACTGTCAGACTCTCACACTATTTAATGATGTGTGTGTGCGTGTGTGTGTGTGTGCGTGCTTAGTGGGGATGGTTTGTCTAACATTCTCTAAAAGCCTTTTTAGTGGGCTTTCCTTGGACTTGCACAGCAGCTTTCTGGGAAATGGCAAGGATTGAAGGGAGCTGTGGGATGAGGAGAGACGAAAAGAGCCACTTTTCTTTTTTACATCCAACTGGAACTTGCTCCCTATCATCTGTCCTTTTTCCTATTCAGAAGCCCTTCATTTTGTCCTCTTTATTAAATGTTTTCAAGTCTAAAAAAAAACCTTCATTTACTCTCATGTTTAGTTCAGATGAGAAATACTGCAGCTTGCAAATCTGGCCTTTTCACAGAAAGTCTGATTCTCGGTGTTGAGCACTTTTTATCTGCTAAAGCAACAAAGACTTAAAACTGTCTTGACTGCCTTCGAAGAGGATCTGCAGCCTCTCAGTTTCTAAACTTGTCATCCATGCAGAACTTGAGTTGGTAGGGAGGCACTGACACTATGCTTTTTTACTGATTGGTGCTGAGGGATGCAGCCGTTGAAGACACATACAAAATGGTAAGCCCTCCAGGAGAACCTGTACCAGTACACTACACATATGATCCTGGATCTGATCTGAATATAAGGAGTCAAATGTTGAAGTTTTGTAGCTGTGGTTACAACACCACATATCTAGTAGATTTATATGTTAGATATATGTTAGTGTTATTCCTCCTTATCCCCCTTTTGTGTAAAATAGTGTTGTGTCATTCGTGAACAATTCGTTCAAAAGAACCAAGTCTTTTAAGTGAACGTACTGAACCGAATCACTTCCTCGAATGATTTGTTTATTTCTCACTTCAGTTGATAAACAAACAAATCAACTAAAGTGAGAAACAGCATTGCCAGGCCAGCAGCCGGCGAACGAGGGACCACACACACTAATGAGCAGGAAGATGACAAACAGTATATATGAATAGACAAGAAGAAAAGCTTTCACGATATGCATGTGCTTGAGATTGGGTATTTTGAGGATTAGCAAAAAATCACACATCAGATTCGTCCAACCCACTGAAAACTGTACCTAGCTTTTGTGCTGGTTCTCCAGCAGCCTCTTATTGAAGGGGGCAGAACTGACCAGCATCCATTGTGGATTAGTTACATGTTACACTAGTTACATGTAATTAATACAACTCCATTGACCACTACTTCTTACTTTTTTACGTCTTAGTCGGTAGTTTATTTCTACTAACCTGAACTGTAGTCTAAGAATACCACCACTCCCTGCAGACTTCACATAAATTTGCAGCATAGAAGGTACAAACATGGACCCCCACACCTCCCCCTCTTATGTATGAACATACACATGGGAACCGAGTGTGTTTACTCATGCACCACTATGTCTGTTGAGCCCATTGCACTTGCTGATTCTGCTCACACACACTCTATTGACATGCAGCACGAGGAGAGCTTTATGCTAGTTCACAATTAGAATTTACAACTATATGTGTGTCAAAAGTGTATGCGTTGGTAACATGTTCTACAACTCGTGGTGTCAGCGAGTGCGTGCACCTACAGAACATGTCGGATGCGGCGGGGTGTTGCTGCTGTTTGTCTGATAGTATCTGCACTTTAATGAGAACATATTTCACACGAGCAGCATTCCTGCACACCAGAGGATTGCGAGGCCTTCAGCACCACCGTTATGCTGTCACAACATTTGGAGGTCGCAGGTCATCGTCAGTATTGATTGTGTGATGGTTCCTCTGGAGGAAAACGAATATGTGATCCTCACTGCATTATCATTTTTCAACTTGTATCTCTGACATTATTTGTGTCTCATTATGCTAACAAAGGTGACTCCCCAGACTGCCGGCCCTCGCGCTCAGTGCCAGCTTTCACTGGGGTTTTCTGTGCAGCTGGGCACAGGGGTTAATCATGATTGGGTTAGAGCTGATCTCCTTGTGAGAGAAGTCTGGGCAGTGATCCGGCTTGGTTATCCCTGGCTTCGTTTGTCTGAAGACAGAACAGTGATACTGACAACAAACCAGCGGCTGATATACAAATGGAAACTACCACCTTTTTTAGACATGTAGAGAAGATAGATGCAAGGAAAAGGCGACTGAGAATTTAACAACTGAAGAAAAAAGCTACTTTTATCTATTTGTTTTCCTTGAGAATATAATCTACATCATGATACTCCTAATGGTTTCTTCTTTTCCTTTGTCCAAAGTGTTGAGCTTTAGGGTTCAGTCTGCCCCTTTATTTCTCTCTCAGTACTTACAAGCGGCTTTTATTTTCGTAATAATTTGTTTTGGAGCTTTTTTATGTCTTTATTGATAGAAAGCTAGGACTGCATGTTGTTGCAGTGGTTTGTGCTGCTCTTTTACAGCATCAAGGTTTCTGTTTGTCCAGCCAGGAGCCATTCTGTGTGCTCTCATGCACTTGTACTGCCTCCTGTCATCGTCCAAAAACATGGTCCACGTCAGCATGTGCATGAATTGTTGATGGTTGCTTGTCCCTACATGTTAGCCACATGTGTAACTGAGCACTTTAATAGTATTGATTTTAAAATCCAGTAAAAATTAAATCAACCTGCCATCCATTTGATAGATGACGGGTCTGGTAACAGTTTTCAGTGTACCACTGTGGCATCATATTTTTTGACAGGACCCCCCCTCTCCCACGTTATTTACCATTATCCATTATCACAGAGGTCCTATAAAATGGTAATTGTTGTTTTCTAAGTACAGATTTGAATTAAATCCCCAAAACTGTTCGAAAGTCAGCCTTTAAGGAGGATTTGCAGCCTCTCAGTTTCTAAACTCATCATCAGCGTAGTCGTATGAGTGGATAGGGGTGCAATGATACCAATGCTTTGATTGGCTGACTGAATGATGGGTGCAGATGTCCCTACTTGTTACTCATGGTGACCCTGATTGAGGATGTATGCTGCCTCTTGCCCAATGGCTGATGGGATAGTCTCTAGACCTTTTGCAACACGGAAAGGGATACACAATGTTGATGATTGATGAAGGATAGGCAGCACAGTGGAGAGAATAGGAAACCGAAAAAACAGAGGGAAATGACAAGCGGTACAGGACTAAGACAATATGTGGAAGGATGCCTGTGGTATTTCAAGATCAGGCAAAGATGACCAGATGGACTTAAACTTACTGATACAATCTTGGTGGCTCAAAGTTGGAGGTAAAATTCCCTGTGATCTCATGTCTCTCATGCTTCAATCTTAGCAACACTTGGAGCCGACTTATTTTTCAATTCACCAGTCAAAGAGAAGAAAATCATACGAACTGCAGCTTAATTAGTCCATGAAAGCATATAACCATAAGAGTAATTCTAGTTTTACAGAAAGGGGGCTCATCTCAGTCTTAGAGCAGAGCTTCAAAATCTGTACTTTTGCAAAAGAGCCCTTAAGCAGGATGAGAGTTTTTTGGTGTGTAAAGTAAGTTGAAGCCGCACATCCAAGAAGTTTCATGGCCATCAGAGAGTTTGCGAGTATCAGCTCTAAACTTTCCTCAGACAAAATACTGACTCAGATTCAGCTCGTCCCATGCAGCATTAATCAGATGGCTCTAAACCTAATACCATAACCTAATATTCCCTTAGAAATGGCCAGAGCAGTATTGATTGTGCTGTCAGGCCTATGTAAATGCCGCTCCGTGCTATCACTTTTTGACCAGAAGACGTGAGGCGTCTGACAGCTTAATTTGACAGCCGGAGCGTCTGCACTGTTTATCTGATCCACCCAAGCACACTGCAAGGCTGCTGTGTGTCTGCAGTCATTGCATCATTTTAATTTTTACTACAAGGGCCTTTTTCAAAGTTTTAAATCTGAGTCATGAATTTGTGAAAGAATTTTTTAATATTTGAAGAGGTTATGAATTTGATCCACAGGGAGGTAAAAGTGTCCCTTCTTTTATACGGCTGCAGCAGGTGATTTTAGCAAAAAACATGACAATGATATAACCGTCTCAGCAGGGAGTGAAAACAATTCATACTCAGTAAATGGCTTTGGGATTCCAGCGGAAAACAATCTTATATTTTGAGCCGCTGGGTGTTATGTCACCTGCCGTTTTTGTTTTCAAATTATCTGTTAATCTCTTATTAGTTAATCCGCTTTATTACTGAAGCAACGGCTAATGCAATTAGGAACGTAGCTCCCCGCTGTTTCACTCTGCTGCAAATAATGCCCGCGACATTCGTTCAATAATGGGGGTTTAGCCAAAATTATGACCCAATTAGAGCTAGTTTCACATTCATTTGATTTCACAGATGAGTCGGTTACTTTTCACCTCGTATGTAATTACAGCAGAATTAATATCAGCCTCAGTAATTGGGTTTCAAGGCAGAGCTAAAGTAAGTAATCGCACAGAAGAGAGGCTAGAGGGTAGCTAAATATGATATTCAAACTGGAAGAATTGGCGCTTGCCATGTGGAAAGGGGATAATTGTCATGTTTTTGCCAAGTGCTAAAGAGTCATATACATTTAAGAATGGGAGATTGTTTGCTAGGAGGCATTTACAAAGAGCTTGAAACTCTAATGAACCAATCAGGTCTTCAACAGCTCAGTGGATACTCTCATGAGCGAGGGCAAAGATAATTTTAAACGCTGAAGATAACGTGTACGAACACTGATGTCTGCACTTCTCAGCAGGCTCCAGTCACAGGCTGTGTGTTGCTGTTACATTGCAGTTCTGTGTCTGTGTCTGGCCATCCTGCCCTCTGCCCCTCGCCGCTTTTCTTTCTCATCCCTCTCTCCTTCTAAATTGAAATTACATGCCTCTAAATTTCACTCCTCCATCCCTTCATCCCGTCATTAATATTTAAAGCCACACCTTGAGCAGAATCACTCGCTCACACGTTAGAAAAAGAGAGAGACAAAGGGAAGGAGAGAGAGAATGAAAGAGAGAGAGAGAGAGAGAGGAATGTGGGGATTGCGTTCATGGGAATCCTTTAATCCAAGGGAATTAGCCATTTAATAGCGAATCACTATTCGTAGATTATGGGGTTTACACACTCACCTGCACACACACACACACGCACACACATGCACGCCTTCAGACACCAGTGTTACTTTTTTTTTTTAAGATTTAGTCTGTTTCCATTTTTCCAGCTGTAGTTTTGGTCCAGTTCTGGGCTAAAAATAAAAGTCAATTATTGATCATAAACTGGTATCAAGGTCGTACAGGTGTGTAAATCTTTTACAGTTCACTCAATTATACTAAAATGCAAATTAATCAATCTTTTCTTTTTCTTTTTCTTTGATTAAATTAAATCTTAAATCCTTAAACAAAGGAAAGTATTCATTCAGCAGTCAGAGCCCTTATGATGACTGGCATTATGTCCTTTATGAGTGAAGAGAGGCTGGATTCAAATATTAGCTGGACACCCTGAGGTTACTTACCCCACATCTTCTACAATGATATCTTCACCCTATCCACACTTTTGCCGATATTTTGACAACAGTCTTTTCTCTGCGTCTCGACCTCCAGTCCACTAGTGAACAGAGGTCACTGAAACAGAAGTGCTTAAAAAGTTCTTCCAAGGAGATTTTTTAAGACATCTCTTAGTTGTTGTAGTACAGAAATGAAACGCTCTGGAAAACACTGATGTACATACAAATGGCAGATGTCTTTTATTTGTGTGGCACATCTGGTTCCTGGTTTGTTTAGGTCTATTTGGTACTGTTAGGTTTCATCGAATGGAAACTTCTCAGATCTTCATCTTTTTAACAGTGCATTGTTTTGTAAAGAGAGATAAATAGAAATATTCATGTGTAGAGGAAATATAGAGAGATATATTGTATGTGTCTGTATATCTGTGATGTAGCCTTTGTGTTGTCAATCTTGCACCCTTATGGAGAGGTTGACCTTCTCCTGTTCTTTTGGGATTGGGGAGTCTAGAAAGTTGAAGGCCAAGCTACATTTATGGTTAAGATTAAGAAAGTACACCCAGAAAAAAATAAAGGTGCTAACTGGAACCAAATGTTGTTACCATACAAAGAACCTTTCTAATCAGGGTTCCTAAAAAACAAATTGGTTCCTTAGGGCAGTTTTATGGCTCTTTCAAGTAGTACGTTCAAAATCCAAAACAGTTCATCGAAGCTCCTGTAAGGAACTTTTGGTTTGTGTCAATCCTGGTGCCCCCTGCAGTCTTAGCTTATCTAGTTCTCTACATGCTTAAGATGTAAGTTCTGACAAAAAACTCATTCTGCTTATTTTAAAGAGTCGAATAGTTTGATTATGCATTGTGAATATCTGATTCCTCAGCCGCCTGGTTGACACCTACCCTCTTGCAATAGTTTAAGGGATCAAAGATTAAATTATGAAAATTGCCAATCTTGTCAATAGTTGTCTTTTTTCATGTTGCATATCATTAAAAAAAAGCCATTTGTGTGAATTTCAGAGTATTTCATATATGAGAAAAAAAACTTCTTACTGGAGTTTTAGAGAACCCTTTCAGTAAAAACTGTATTTTAAGTTTATCTGCACATACGGCATACTTAACTGAATTAAGTAACACACAATCATATATTAAGCATTACAGTATCATTCTGAATGAGTTACAAAGCACTTAAATCCATTTAGTGTTTAAACCGATCATGACTGAGTACTATGACCTCAGTTGTAAACTTGTTCAGTTAGTTTTCTGCTACCTGAAACTCTCAGAACAGAACCAGTGTAGGACAATATCATTGTTGCTTTGGCGACCATAAGTAGACCACATCCATCCAAACTCTGAACTTGGTGTTTTTGTGGATTACATCTCCATATAATGTCTGCTTTATTTAAAACTAAAAGTTCAGGTCAAAGTTTTGCCCAAATTGCTGAAAATACCAAACATCTGTAGCAATATTTGAGACATGAAGCTGAATGAAACAATAATTTAAAACAGAAGAGATGATGAGGATGCCTGTCCACAAATGACCTCTTCCCTCTGTCACTTTCCATTCTCTGTGTACATTGTCAGTGAAACTATTTCTTTCCTGCTTATTAACTTGTTGGAGAAACACACACACACACACACACAGTAGCTGTAATTTTAGTGTTGTAGCAGTTACACAGCAGGGGATCAAACAGCTGCTATCTGCTCTCATTCTCGTGATCATTTTGCAGAAGATGACAACTGCGTGTTGTCCCAGGCAGAGATAAGGCTCACAGGCAACAGTGCTGTGTGTTTTTAATATTCGCTCAGTGGAAAGTCATTTACTGCTCAGCACATAACGAGATGCTATCGAGGTCCCCTCCTCGCCCGCCCCGATTAGTAACAAATACTGAGGGAAGGAGGGAGGGAAGACAGTGCTTCAGAGAAGGGGGGGAACTAATTTTGTAAAATTCTTTAAATTGTTCTTCAGCTCTCTGCTTCCTCCCAGTACACCATATGTGGTCACTGGTCAAGGTTTTAACGTATTGCACCAACTTCAAAAAATAAAAACTGTAGAAAATGAAGAGGATTGGTTTGCAGTATATTTGTATTTACTATTTTTTTTTGTTTTGTTTTGTTTTTTGACAAAAACAAACTTTATTGTGATTTCAAAGTAATGTTAACTTTATTTAAATGTATTTTAATTAAAAAAGAAAAAGCTACATAAACTGACATTTTGATGCCTCATACCTATTAAGACCTTAATTTCATTATAATCAGTTTTATGTTCCTTTTTTAATCATTTACTAATTGGTGTCTTTTGGCATACTGTATATTAATAAAAACAATATGCACTTAATCTTAATCAAAATGTCTCTAAAAATCAAGCTTTTATTTTGAAATTAAGTAGACTCCTCATCTGATAGAGAGTTAGCTGTTACCAAGAAGAAGCCTGTCGCACTGAAGATCGTTGACAAGATGTACACTAAGATCACTGAAAATGAAATCAAGATACTGCACGCTATTAGGACTCTGGATCCTGCCAAGTCCAACATTATGCAGTTCTATGAGACGTTCGAGTACGAAGGACTCAGCTGTCTAGGTATGTAGATTATGTTCTGTTTCACCATTTCCTTTCATTATTGGGTGCAGTGTTTCTTTGAATATTAGGGACACGTGGTAAAACTTCTGTGTTAACTGGACAAAACATCCTGTGAAATATCAGGTCAAATTTTAATACCAAGTACTGGGTACCATAGTATTGATACTTTGGCATTTACAAAGAACTTATTTGGTCTAAAGTAGTTTTAAAATAGTAATAATACCAAACAGTTACTGTGTCACACACAAACAAACACACACACTTTCCTCTTCACTCCTCATCAAACTTTACATGGTCAAAGTGAAAGTGCAGCACAGTTTAATGCCATGTCTTCTACAACATTCTTAATCATTGTTATGGCATATTAGGCTTAATTTGAGCCCTGTTCACCTGAAAGAACTGAAATATGTTGTCTTATTTCAAGAACTTTGCCATTACATTTCTTTTTAATTTCATGGGTGGATATTTTTTATTCTTTACAAGTAATTTCATTCTTTTTTGGTGTGTAAAATCATCGACATTTTACTGGACTGGAGGTGTGTTAGTGGCCTCCAATAAGACTCATGACATATTTTCTGTTAGAATTAAGGAAAAAAAAAACTTAAATATTTTCATTTTTGCAGAAGTCTTTTTTATAATACATGTATTTTAATGCCCTTTAGTGTTATGATTATTCCCTAATATCTTTTCTCTTGCTGTTTTTTTTTCTTTTCTTTTTTTTTTATTTAGCCTTTGAAATGCTGGACAGGAGTCTTTTGGATTTGATGGCTGAACGGCCCAAGAAGCCTTTTTCTTTAAATGAGATTCGGCCAATTGCCCTGCAGCTCTTGACGGCCTTCGATGCCCTAAAAAGCATTGGGATCATACACACTGACCTGAGGCCAGACAATATAATGTTGGTTAATCAGACGAACCAGCCCTTAAGAGTCAAACTTATTGACTTTAATATGTCTTTGAAGACCTCTGAGGTGGAGGACGGTTTGGATATGTCGATTATGTCCATCAAAGCTCCTGAAGTGCTCTTGGGCCTCCCCCTCTCAGAAGCAGTAGGCATGTGGTGTCTAGGGTGTCTTCTGTTCTCGATGTACACCTATCAACAGCTGTTTGGTAACTTCCAAGCGTACACGGTCATGAAGAACATTGTAGCCATCGTGGGCCAGCCAGCTAATCACCTCCTCACAGCTGGGAAATTCACAGAAGAATTCTTTATAGAAGATGAATTCTCAGACCAGCACAGGTGGTGGCTGAAAACAGCCGAAGAGTACCAGCAAGAAAATGGTATTGAATTGAAACCCTTCCAAAGGGTGTTGAGTTCACTGGATGACCTGCTCGTATATTTCTGACAAATTCCAAGGCACATTGAGATTGAGGACCGCAGAGCCTTTGTGAGTCTCCTGAAGGGTCTCCTAAACACAGACCCAGAGGAGAGGATCAGTCCTAAACAGGCTCTGAGTCATTCATTCTTCTCCATGGTCTGCCTGCAGGAGTTTGTTGGCAGCCCATACGTGAATGACTGCATGGAAAAAGTGGCTGTCACCCATATGGAACTGTCTGAGAAGAACATTAAGTGAGTCAGCTGAAAAGGATCCAGCAGTCACCAACATGGACCAGTTAGAGGAGGATAAAATCATCAGTGAGAAGGATGATATGAGTCCAGCTGCTGGCGAAGATGAACCGGAGAAACCGGAAGAAGCCGAAGGTGCTACAATCGAGTCAGCTGAAAAAGATACATCAGTCACCAACATGGACCAGTCAGAGGAGGATGAAACAGTCAATGAGGAGGATGTCATGAGTTCAGCTGCTGGCAAAGATGATGGACCCGGTGATGCTTTAGACAAAGAAGGTGTAAGGGGGGACTCTGATTGTTTACCATTTGTTTAACTTTTACCACCTCCGAAAAAGAGGAGGAGGAGCCACCTAAGACAGTTCATGAGGTTTGCAATGTCAGTCCTAAAGCGCCTGTTTTGGTTTGCCCCGCCTAAGCACAACAGGGGACCCAGAGACCAAGAATAACAAATTCTGCAAAAAACAAAACAAAAAAAAGAGCTGCAGAAAAAAAAAAGAAACATAAAAAATGCGAGACTCAAAAAAAAATCAAAAACAAACAAAACTTCAAAAAACTTGAAAAACGTAAAAAAAAAAAAAACATAAAAAAAAGCAAAAACAAACAAAACTTATATATAAAAAATATATTAAGAATCTATATATATATATATATTTTTTTTTGGCGGCACAGTGGTATATTGGTTAGCACTGTCGCCTCACAGCAAGAAGGTCCTGGGTTGGAATCCAGCTCAGGGCATTACTGTGTGGCGTTTACATGTTCTTCCTGTGTCCTGTGCTGGGGTTTACTCCGGGTGCTCCGGTTTCCTCCCACATCCCAATAACATGCCTAACTGGGGTTAGGTTAATTGGCCACTTTCGGATTGCCCGTAGGTGTGGATGTAAAAAAAACCTCAGTAACTCCGCCAAATTGTCTCACTTGGGTCATTTTTGCCGGTCCCAAGCCCGTATAAAGGAGGAGGGTTGGTATTGTAACATTAAAATAAAAACAAGAATAGACAGAAGAGGGTTCATTTGTAGTTTGAAGATTCAAATGCTGCCAAAAAAAGCAGCAGAAAAATACATTAAAAAAGGAAGACAAAAAAATAAAAAACTAACAGGTTTCATGCATAAATTTGTGTTTTCTTTAAAGATGTTTTCTAACCAATGAAATGGATTGTATGAGTATTTAATTGTAATTTAATTTTGTTGAATGTTCTAACTTCTGTAAGTGAACCTCTGTTTATGTATGTTGTATGATTGTTGCATATGTTTGTGTTATGTTTTGTGTATGGACCCCAGGAAGAATAGCCTGCCCTTGGCAAGTGCTAATGGGGATCCTTAATAAAGTAAAGTATGTTAAAAATATAAAAATTTGACTGCTCAGGTGCTTTTTTAGAGAGTCAACCTCCAAACACCCGTATCACCTGCACAGCCCATGACCACCTCACCTCCCTCTTACTCTTTGACACACACGCGCACACACACACGCACACACACACGGTCTGTCTCCCTCTGTCTTGCGCTCTAGGCCCACACCCCGTCCCTCTCCCAGCAGTGCCAGCTGTTCCCTTTCTCTTCAACAACTGCAACGGGATGCTGCATTGATGCCAGTGGGCATCAGGGCTGTGAGCAGTGCCAGCCTGACATACACAAGCACACACACACAAACACACACATACACCTTGTACAGAACATGCACTGTTGCAGTAATGTACAAACACACACTCACCCTCACACACACAAACACACCTGTCCCTGATGCCGGCAGACTGGCCACATATTGCGCCTGTGAGCCGGTGCCAAACAGTGCCAGCCTGCCGCTGCTGAGGTGAACAACAGGGAATACACAACCTGTGGTTTGTGTCGGCCCAGAGTACTGTACAGTCGGTTTAACATGACCATATAAACACCCCGGCTGAGGGGGGAGGCCTCACACACACAAATGCGCACACACACACTCACAATGTTATATTGTTAAATGAGATTTTATCAAAGTGTCACTATACATCTGGCTGTCATGTGTCCATCTGGCATCGACTCTGTCCAGATCCAAGCCCACAGGTGGCTGTTTATCCTGAAAAAACAATTTTGTAAACTGATCCAACATGAAAAGGTACAAACGAGTGTAAATACACACAATAGTTGTAGTGCTAGTCATCTACAAGGTAATTAAAAGTCTCAGAGCAAGTTCAGGCAGGTAACTCAAGCTGTACTGATTTCACAGTTGACATGCACCATTCTCAAAATCCCACGACACACATTTGCTTTCAAGTTTATTTAAGCTGCACCTGCTAATCTGACTGGGGCTGTAAATTACTGCTTCATCACAATGCAATTTCAGCAGTAATGTGTGAGAAGTGGTGAGGCTGAAGTTTTTCTATGTTCATAGTTTACCAGGAGCTGAATAATCCTCGGGACGTTCCTCCTCAGTAAAAGTCAAACACCTAATGGCTCAAAGCTGCAAACCATTATAAAAGCAGATTCAGGTCCAAACTACAACTACAACTCATGCATGAAACTTCTGCTGATATCTCAGAAGTTAAGTGTATAAATAACATGTTGAACAATTTTGCGTGCAGCATATTTCTCCTAGAATTAAAATGCATCCAAAAAGGTGTTTGTTTTTTAAATCACAAAATTATCAAAGGTTGGCTAATAGCTGCTTTAATTGTAACACAATGGTTTGAAAGGTTGACCATCATAACCAGACTTCACCTAACAAGGAAACATACATCATGTGTAAGGAAACATCGGTTGTGTATGATAATATCCCAATTTTTATGCAGTAAATTAAGATTGCAGTAAATGCATCACAGCAAATATCCATACTGCAATATTGATCATTCTGAAATTTGTTTTGTGGCCTTACTCTGTGAAGGACATGTGCTAATAAGCAGCCCTCCCTGTGGCAAAGCATGAGCAGAATCAGGTGGAAACAGCCTGTACTTTGGTTTCAGAGTGGATAATCCTGGTCTTACACTGACGCTTTTCCTTCGGTGTATATTCCAAGCCGTACCATGCTTTGTAAAGTGTATGATCTTTCTCATCGAGTCCAGTGTTCACAGTGCTGCGGGCAGAGGCAAACAGAGGAAGCATGACCACGGGCTATGGAGAGAGCGTCATGCAGGAGCAGAAGGAGAGAGAGAGAGATGGATAGAGAGGGTTACTGACAGAGGTCAGTGTAGGGTCACTGTTGAAGGGTAGCTCGTATCCTGCTCTGAGTGTGGGCTTGTTCGAAGTTGAGGCCCTCGACCAAATGTGGATGCCGTGGGGTCTCCTGACAGGCGGTCATGTTTCTTTCATGAGCTGTAGCTGCAGAGTTTGACTTTGTCAGAATGGCATGATCATGGTAAGACTGACCAACCCGACATCAGCTTTGTTAATGTTACAATGGCTGCAGGGTTTACACATGGCTTGCATCCTCAGTGGTGTGGATGTGCATTTATCTCACCTAAAGACTGGAGCTGAAGTATCTTTTTTTTTTGTGATAGTATTAATAAGTCTGAGAACTTGTTCCATTTATAAAATCTGCAGTAGAGATATAGAGATGATTTTTTCATCTTTAAGTTCTCCAGGTAGGCTGATTTATTGTCCTGGTTTGTTTCCAAACTTTGTCTCCACTGTGGTTTTATTTTTCATCTAGCTCAGAACAGCTGTTTCACATGCACAGCAGTGTACTTTCCAATTAACCTCCTCCCAAAAATACTTTGGTTGTAAGTCTAAATGTCATTGACCGGGGAGGAGCTCTCTGTGCTGCAGTAATCTCTGCTCCTGTTGTCTCCATGCAAAGGTTGTCGTAGCTGGTTTTATTCCCTTAATTTAATGAAATTTATGAGTTTAAACCCATGGAAAGATGCACACATCAGGGCAAAGCTCTTAATCTCAGACTGAGACAAAACGAGTTTAAACTAAAAGTAGATATTCAATTCATATTTGATCAAGTTGACAGGCTTAAATGTAGACTTCACCACTTAACCAAACTTTCAGTAGACCTGACTAAAGGGCAATGGGATGGAGCTGTGGTGGGTCTTTAGCCTCCTCGCTGACCGCTACAGTGCGCCCATCTGTCAGTCAAGTCAACCATGCCTCTGATTTTCCATGCTTGGGACCTTAATTTTGCAAAAACCAAGATTTTTATGTCGAAAAAATGTGTTTAAGCTATTCAAACAAAAACTGTCTTTAGATCCGGGTGTGAACATTTTTATTTTGATTCTTAGGATGAGGTTTTTGAATGGCTGTGTATGAGTTACAGCTTTGTGGGTGGTTTCCTGTTTTTCATCTTTGCGGTTGCTATAGCAATCTAATTTGACACATTTTGAAATAATGATGAGTTATGATGCTATTTATGAGTCAGGACTTGTTTTGGTAGATATGACTTCTTAATGTCCATGCAAAGTGTGGAAGTATTGTGATGTAACTACCACAGACTTGCTTAGGGATGTCCTGCTACAATATTGATAACGGATATCGATCCGATATTAGCAAAAAAAAAAATTCGATTGGATTAAAAATCTCCAATATCAGCACTCCGATACAAGCAGTCCAATCCAGACTCCGCTCCAGCACCTCTCTCTAGCAGCACCTGGATCCAGCATGCAGAGCCCATGTAATCACAACAACAGTGTGTACTAAGGTACAAACAAAAGAGCAAGGAGAAGAAGTGATGTCAGACGTGTTGAAGTATTTTTTTGTTTAAGTCCAAAAAAGACATTGCAGTTGAGTGCAAAACTCGTCATGCACAATTTTGTGCAAAAATCAGATCAATGTCGGTATTGGCCAATATTGAAGGCTATCAAATCAGAAGTAAAAAAATAGTATCGGGACACCCCTAGACTTGCTTCAAAACTAATGATTAGTTACTGAAACCATGTGGTGTATTACACACTAAGTAAGTCTTATCTGGAGGTTAATACATTCAAAAAAATATTACGTACAAAGATAATGATCAGTCTTGATTCAGTCGGATCTTACTCATCTCAAACAGCTACATGTGCAGGTTTACATACCAATCAAAAATCTGACACTCTGGAGGATGACAGCTATTTTAATTTGTTTCGTCAGATTGATTTGAAATCATTTTGTAATTATTTTGTTATCACTTTAATCAGATATTTAAAAACAGCATTTGATTTGGTTAACATCTGTCTCTGGATAAACAGGTGATAATGTAAGACTGCCTAAAAAAAACAAGGGAGTTATACTCTTAATATATTCAGACAAACTTTAGCAGCTGCAGACAGAATCATTAGAGACAGACATTAGGAAACAGAGGTGTCCGTCCTCCATCCAGACATGTTTTTAGGAGCTTGGATAATGGCATGCTTCATCCATCAGGGTAAATGAGAGATGAAGTGAAGTCACAGGGTTCTCCTCCGGTCTTCACGCAGAGTGCAGCTGAACCAGGTGCTCCTCGGTTCAAGGGCAGCAAACTTCCTGGACTGAAACGCACAGATTGATTTTCTGCCTTTAATATTGCAAACAGAGCAGCATTTCAACACCACTGTGTCTTCATCAGAGTCAAAACAGACCAGGACATAGGACAAACATATCTGTAACAGGTGTGGCGTGTTCAAAAGGAAGTGAGTTGACTGGAATTTTAAACCAATCAGATAATGGATCAAAGGTATGAGGTGCTGTCAAAGGGCCGCTTCAGAGACAGATAAATATACAGACAGTACAACGCTGTCCAATCAAGTGTGAGGCATGAGAGGAAATACGTCTCATTTGTTCTTCATTAAGGCAAAAAGAGGCACCACTGTGTTAAAAGTGAGTCCAATTTTCCTCTCAGCAGAGCCGTGATTTGATAATGTGTCAGTTTTTTCTTCTCCAGAGCTCTTTAATGATACTGCAGAGCCGTGAAAGATGAAGTGTATCAGTTTATCAGCAAGACTTCAGGTCAAAGCAGAGAGATAACAGAGGGAAGAGTGCTCCCTCTGTCAGTTCAAACACCGCCTGACTCTGCCTTTACTCCAGCTTGCAGATTTGAGTTTCCTTTTTTAAGATTACTCTTTGAAAATCCATGATAATGCCTGGCTGTTGCTTTGTATTCACTCCTATTACCACTAACTCAGAGCATATCTTATTGTAAGTTTTATTTACAACACAATGCTTAGAAAGAAAACAGATCAACAACATGTTCTGAATATTTTTTGTACGATTTGCGTGCATAATACATCGGCATGTACCGATGAGAATGAGTCTTTAATGTCAACAAAGAAGTGGGTCCCCTTGCGCGGATGCTGCCATCATGCAATGTTTCATCCATGGCACAGAACAGATAAACTACAGCCTACTTTTTACATATTTAGTGAGGAGCTGCACGGAATGCACCAGAAGAAGAAGAAAAACATTGTTGTCTTTGTTGCTGTTGTTGTTGTTGTGTGCAAAGACCCCTGTCCAAGGCCTCGTTGTCTTTTGGAGCTGGATCAGTATTGCTGTCATGTTCTTTTTACTCACGTTATCTTCATTTATTCAACATAGTATGGACTCAGGACTTCAGTTTAATTTGATGTCAAGCAGGGTACCATGTAGCCCCAGTGAAAGGTAGCAACTGTCACTGAGTGCAACATGGGTAATATATTTTAGCTGCTGTTATGAATCAGGGAAACTGTGACGTGCTGTTGGTCACGTGATGGGCGGTATAGACTAAAAAATGTATAATGATAAGTTTTGCCATTCTGGTGATAACGATAAGTCCCAATAAAAAATATAAAAATTCCTACCTATGTTTTTGACTCATTCTGTCTCGAGGACACCAGTTGGCATAGTCAAAAAAGATACTTGACTAAAAGTTTAAGTGGTAGGTTATAGAGAAAACCAGTGAAATGTGAAAACACTTTCAACATTTATTGAATGAATGAATGAATTTATTTAACTCACGACCATATTAATATGGTATGGAGCACATACATGCAATGTACATGTTATAATACAATATACAGTATACAATACATATAAATATAGATATAAATACTCTTTTCCTTGAAGGTTGCAGAAACGACATAGTACAAAAGACAGTATAAAGAGGACAAGGCAACCATTACTTAAACAAGGGTATCACATTTTTCAGGAAGGCACCCAGTTTACCAATAACTTTTGGCTTTTGTAGTAATAGTATCATTTTCCACATAGTTGGTTGTACAAAACTTTGGCAAGTATTCCTTTCTGTAGTTCAATATACCTGAGCTCCTGCACTCGAACAGTACATGGAGCTCATCCCCAACACTGTTGTTACTACATAGATTACAGAACCTCTGACTTCTCTGTAGACCTTTATATCTGCCAGTAACTTTTGGAATTCTTGTATTGCTCAATCTAAAATTGCAAACATTGAAAACATTTATTGCACAGGGTGAGCAGATCCACTGTCCTATGTCAGGCATACCAAGTCACTCGTCCAAACCCCACTCTTGAAGGAAATCCCTCATGTGGAGTCTTGTTTAGCAACAAGCTGCTCAGAGACGTCTTCTTCATTACCTTCAGCCATGTTTGTTTGTTATTCTGATCTGTGTTGGATATGGCTGTGAGTCCATTGCTCATCAATTTGGATGTATCGCATTTGTGTTTATCGTGGAGGAATTTTCTGACGATAAATCGTGAACAATAATTTATCGTCCTTACCCAGTGCAGTTTGCAACTATTCTTCATCTATCCCTTGTTATATGACATGTGGCAACCAGCATGTGACTCCAAAGTTATGCCGTTAGTTATGTCATTTAGCCATGTTTGCTATCGTTAGTTAGCTGCTGTTATGATGTTACTAATAGTTTGTGGTTGTGAGCCGCCGTAGAGGCTCTTTACAGAGGGAACAGCCTCAGGTTTCTGTAAAAATATAGATGCAAAGCCAGTTCATACTGCCCTTAGTTTATATTGAGTTACTAGCGACATAGCAAACATACACAGCTTTGTTGTTGCCCTGAAATCAGGAAAAAAAAAAACGCTCTTATCCTGTGGAGATGAGATTTCTGTGGAGAGTAGGTCAGAAGAAAAAACAGCCGTGAAACTGACTGTCCAGCTTCTGAGTGGGTGTGTCTTTGACAGAGCTGCCAGGCTGGCTCGACCAAGGACAACAAGACCTGATGTCGGGCTGTGCCCATGTCTGAAATCAAGCCATTAAGGGAACCTGGAAAATGCATTAGGGGATACGCTCCCAACCATAAATCTCACATATGAAAACCTCACCATACATCCCACACTTTAAAGTTATAGTGTATGCATTAAAATATAGATCAGCAAAAAAAAGGGTCTCCTTTATTAATTTATATCCCTGCATGACATTTAGTCTGTTTAAGACCCACACCGAGCGACTGCTACCAGGACCCCTCTGGCACCTTTGGTATTTGTGGGTTCTTTTTCCTGGTACCCCTATAAGTCTGTTTCAAGGTACCCTTGGTTGACTCCTGGTCATTTTGAAACACTTTTGGGTTAAGTTTTGGCACAAAAAAAAACAGAAACTGCTCAGCCAAGTTTATCAAAGTCATCATGGCATGGATTTTACTTCTTGATGACTTAATTTGGTCTGTTCTTGGTCTAACCCTGTGTGAGAGTAGTCTTGAGTTTTAGTCTAGTCTAAGCAGAATCAGCCTCTCCCTGTTTAATCTCTCTTCCCACATGCTGAGCAGCTGCATTTGTCTACACAAGGACGTGCAACCCATCAGAAGCTGACAGTTTAGGAATGTAAAATGAGCGGGAGTATCCTCTAAAACCCTCAAAATGGATCTTTTTGATTGTTAAAACAAGCTTGCAGATCTCACGTGGGATGTGGCTGAAAAGAGCGAAGGCATTACTAATGAAAGCTGATGAGTCACAAAAGACGGATTTGATCCTTTGGAGTGTGTGAATCCAAATCCCCAGATGAGGCAGCCCTGAGCTGTGGCATGTGGACTGTTGCAGCAGGCAGGCAGGCAGGCAGGCAGAAGGTGTGGTGGGAGGGACGGCAGGGCTTTGGGTCCCCGGGGAGGCAGAATTACCCGTCTGACTGCGGATAAATCAGCTCGCAGCGCGCACAGGAAATTTACGAGTCACACTTGATAGATAATACAGAGAGCAACTTGACGGGGATTCTCTCCCTCCCTCTTGTCACTGCTCCTCCCCTCATCCCTCTATCCGCTTATGTCCACTAATTTGGCTGTCTTCCTCTGGTTTTTCACTTTTCTATCTCATCTCTCGTTCCCACTCAGTCCTCCAACTCGGTTAAATCCATCAGGTCTGTAATTTCCTCTCTGCAGAGTCAGTTTGTTCCCCCACTCATCCCCTTTTCTTATTTACTGAGCGGGGAACAGGAAAACAGGAGCGGTAATGATAGCATGACAAAAAAGGTTTGTTGTTTCTGTGTCGGCTCACCACTCTGTATTATCTCGCTCTGGTTTCCTCCTGGGCCTCTCTCTTCTCATTATTTCCCACTCTCTGTTCCCACTTTTATACCGTCTCAATATTGCTTTAGCTCATTTCTCCATCCCCACTCCTCTTTTTACTCACCTGCTCTCTTCTTTCTAGACTCTTCACAAAACAACTTAATTTGTTCAATGGGAAGCACGCTTTGATGCTCCAAAGAACAAATCATTCTGCTTTAAGGAAAGCAGCCTCAACTTCCCAGCGCTCAAACTTTGCTTTTGTAAAAAAAAAAAAAAAAAAACAACAACTCATACCTCTGGAAAATTCATGCTCACACAAAAAGTTGTTTTGCTGCTTGTTCATTTTCCTTTTTCCTCTCCTTGTTTTGGAAATTTACCAGCACTGCAAAACAACATCTCTGAAATGCCTGCTGCTGACATGGCCAAAACATCCCGCCTCTGGGAAACGTAGTTTCCATCCACCCGCCTCATTTCCCAAGATGCTTCAGGCCTCGGCTCCTATAAATCAGATGCACTCGTTCCACAGAAATGCAAATGTTGGTGGTGGTGCACTTAAACCCTTCCAGAGATATATTACTGCCTCTTGCCTTATGTGTGTGTTTGTGTGTCTGTGTTTGTGTGTATGGGTAAGAGATATATTGCGGTCGACCATTGGGAGTGCTAAAGCAGAACGGGGTGGATTGAGAATTGCATTTCTGTGACGTCAAAATATAAAAAGGCAGTGGACTGCGTCCTGAGGACCGGGGACTTATTTTGTGTGTAAATGCAAAAAGATTGAAGCAAATTTTCTTCTATTTCTTCCTTTTCTCTTGTCTCCTGCAGCAATTCATCCTATTTGACTGGAAATAAATCCTCCAAGTCTTTATGTATGTGTATGTGTGGCATCCTGCTTGACTTTTTGTGTGTGTGTGGATGTGTGTGTTAAGGAGAAAGAAAGGGATGATCCTGCACATGCATGAGAGAATTTATCTGAAAAAGGTGAGGTGAAAGTGACGTGTGCCGTGGCCTCTTGGCCAGGCAGCCGGGGCCTGGATGATGGATGTTCCTTTAACAGATTTGCTGAACATTAAAGGCTCCATCCGTCCGCTGTCCTCTGGGGAGTCCTCGCTGCCTCATGGCCCACCGACAGGGCCTCTGTCCGGGGCCTCTCCCCTGCGTGGAGCCCTGGTGTCAGCGAGCTCTGGATGAAATACTGCCATGTCAGGCTCTCGATTACGCCTCAGAGGAGAGGAGAGGGGAAATATTCAGCTTTCTAGTTTACTGGTGTTGGAGGGATAAACACAACCATCATTTTGCAGTTTTTATACAAAGGAAGCCTTTGTCTGTCTTCATATATATATTTTCTTTTAGATCACCTGCCTCTTTGATCAATGTACAAAATGGTTTTGTGGTTAAAAAAACAAAAATTTAATCTAAGACTCATTCAGAAAAATGTTGTCATGGCACACTCGCCAAAGAAGACTGAAATCTGGAAGCTGTTTAGGTGGTGAGATAAGCCCAGATACTATGACTATGCAAAAGCGATATATATTCTTCAAAAATTAAATAAGGTTTTAAATCATCTGAAAATTAAAAAAAAAAAAAAAAAAAAAAAACTTGAATGCTATTTGCTGCCTTGGTTCACAGCTCCGGCCATCTTCATCTCACCCTTCCTCGTTGATTCACTCCCTGAGGATGTGGCTTTGTTTCACTCAATCCACCCCAATGTACATCAAAATGAAAATGAGAAACTGTGATTTCAGTGGGATGTGTTATTTCCTCCGTTTAAAAATAGCCATGAGTAGTTTTATTTGGTCAACATTTTTGGAGTAATTGGCTTACTGGTGTTGAGGTTGTCTCTTTACTGGATGTGCACACTGTTGCTGTAGCCGTACATCACATGTCTTGTGTTCTGTACTGACTGTAAAAGCAGATTTGGAAACACTAGAGCAGGAAAAGCTGGACTCATATTATAATGAACATTTTTAAGATATATGATCGTTAGTTTGGCATTACCAGACCAATCAGCCCGCTCTAGATTCATTTTTTACTGACAGATAGATCTGAAATCAGTGCAATTTCATGCGATTTTACCCCATTGTAGGTATATTTAACCAATCTCAGCTGTTAAAAACTGACTAAATGATGTCAGTTGGCGAAACTTGGAATAAAACTCTTTTAATTGTAATATCTTGCGTTTAAACAATGTTTTCTCTGTCTCTGTGTGTATGCGTGGAGCTCTTTTGCCTCCCGCTTACCTAAAAAATGAATATGCAGAGTTGTTGTCACTGTAATAATGAGTCAGTTTATGCAGGATATTCCTTCCATCTTTTTCTAATCAGCACTGGACACACACACACTCACACACCCACCACACACACTCACTCACACACACACCCAGCCCTGCACAGCCAGCTCTCTTACACTAATTACCTCCCAATTAGATGAACTATTATCCTCTAATAACCCAGCTGAAGCAGTAATCATATGTTTGAGTCCTGCTCTAATACAATCAGGCCCGGTGTGAGGTCACTTTGGTTTAGTGATATTGCGGTTGGTTTTATCCAGGCTGAGCCATGTCAGGTCAGGGAAATTAATTTTGTCCGCAGAAATACTTGATTTTTCTCATTTTCTATTCATGTATTTGAGTCTTTGATACAGCCAGCTTCAAGATGGACCCAATCGCCTCATCCTCATGTACTTTAATATTAATGTAGATATCACAGATGCTAGGGGCCGCTCTCTATAATCATATCTTATGAAGTGGTGGTTTATATATGATTTATCACTCGCACTTACATGTTCCTGTATAATCTGACCAAAAACAAACTTTACCTTTACCCTCTGCAAAACCCAGTTATGAAACAAAACCCCCGAGTGAATTGTAAAGTGCTCTTGATGCAATTATAACAATAAAAAAGATCTTTTTTATTGTTATATATTTAGATGAAGGAGAATGTGAACCCAAATAATATTAGATTGAGAATGAACAATGACAAAAATGTAACCCTGAGCTCAGACTACTTGAGCGTTTTGTCTTCATGATGGTCATTGTTACATGTTAGCTGATCTCAGAGCCTGGACTTGATTGACAAACATGACCTGACCAGTCGTCACAACTGACATGACAATGCTGGAGGAGGGACCGGGGTAGACAACACTCTGAATTACCAACAGCAGTTACTCACCAGGTTGCTGAAGTGTGTGTGCCGTTTCTCACCATCATCTCCTATTTGGTTTATTTACATTCATGATGACTTTAATGCATGCAGAGAGCTCTTTGCTCTCTCGCTGATGTAACAGACCACATCTAGGAAGGAAGAAAAACAAACATTCGTGTTGGTGTGAAATATAGTTGTACTCAGCAGTTAAACTGTTTAATTATTAACAAACTACTATGGGATAATTTCCATTTTCTTTGTTGTTTTAGTTTTGATTTTTTTTTAGATTCAAAGCATATGTGTGGAGTTATGATAAAATCACAGTTGACAAGTTATTTTTACAGTATTTTGCAGTTCTATTTACAGTACTTTTAGTGTATAAGTGGCAACTGAACTGTATTACTTTTACGGTAAAAATGTAAAAACATACTAGACACTACTTTATCAGTTATTCTGTAGGCACAACAACTCTGAAATTACAGTATAACCGCAGTTTTGTTGTTATTTACTCTCAAACTTACTACTACTTTAGAATTTTTATGATAATTAACTGGGAAATTTCAGTGAAAATAATGCAATAGTAAGTCCATTATTTATTGTACATTTACAGCCCAGATTTTTACAGTGCAGTCTGATCATCTGCACCTGTGAGTTGACCAATCGTAGCCCTTACACATCTCTTGTCAGGGCTGAAAAATAGGAAGAAGCTTTTCTGCATCTAATTTTAATGATGTGTGATGTTGTGATCGGCTTGTTGACCTTCAATCATATTATCAGCAAAAAGGTGGAAAGTCAGAGAGGATGATGGCAGATCTGGATTTCCAACATCCATAACAGCCAGTAGTTAATACAGTGTAGTAATCCACCAGTGGAAACAGTTCACAAAATAATTCTGTTCCTCTATTTCAGTGATATTTCCACAAAAACAACAAATGCATGTCAGACTTGGAGGGTGTGGATCTCTCTTTCTTTCTCCTTCCTGCACAAACACATACAGTACAGCATAAATACTCGGCTCTTGCGGTGTTATTGGCCCACCAGAGGATGGAGCTGACTGGTCCGTTCACTGTGTACATGTTGATAGACTGACATTTCTCTCTTTTCTTTTGTGTCCTTTTTATGTTCTTGATTTTGCCGGAGTCAGCTCAAACATTTATGTTAAAGAAGGAAATCATTTTATATGATCGACGAAGCGATTGTTAAGAAGGACGTTGAGACATAGTGTTTGGTCAGGTCATAAAAAGGCATCTATTTTTTGAAAGACATCAATGCAGGACAGTTTAAGTAAATGTGTCCATGATATAAACAGTACATGTATGGTATTTTACATACAGTTTATAACTCCCTTTTATAGAGCAGTTTCACAGTGAGGATGTGGACAGAACAGGGGCTGTGGATGTAGGATACAAATTTAGAGCTCTGAATTAGATAATGAAAACTGAATCATCTGTAAAAAGCAGAATATTGTAAAACTGGCTTAATGTATCAAAGCAATAACTTAGTTTTCTTTTCTATTAAGTCATTTTTTATTGTATTTCTCTGCATGCAGTTTCTGTCTTTTTTCTGTCTGTTGGTTTTTAAAATAAGGTGAGATTCAGCTTCACCTCCCGTGCAAAACTCAAATCTTTGCAAGTGTATTTGTCTTATTTCATGTCATGAATAATTTAATGTCCACGATTTAGTCACATTCACCCGTCTGATCCAGATATTGCATCTTATTTTAAGAGATCAACAGCAAACAATAAGGACCAGGTGGCTTGTAATGAGATAAAAATATCTGCCGGTGCAGTGAAAACATGATAATATCTTATTTAAAGAAACCTAACAAGTAAATTTTGCTTACTGTATGAGTAAATATCTTACTTAAGTAAGCGATTCAGGAGTTCTTTTATGCTTGTAATAGCTGAAACAAAATTTTGGATCTGGACCTTTCAGGTGAATGTGCCTTTTATTGAGTCTAATGAGATAAAAGATCATTTTCAGCGTGAAATAGACAAACACAAGAGTTTTTGCAGCGTTTCACACATAGCGGTGCTTTAACGGCCCTATGAAAGAAGTTAAGATGAGTTCAGTCAGAGTTTTGGTGAATACACAAAACTCTTTGAACTTTTCAAGGGAAAGGAGAAACTTTGAATGAGCTGAAGCGCTGAAGCCTCCACTTGCACCTCTGCAGTTTTTATAATGTTAGGCATGTTTCAACAGCTAATCACCTTTGCAATATCAAAGTGGCCGATATTATCCAAGTGGAAAAAGATTCAGGGTTTTATTTTTAAACTCGCTGTGCATACCTGTGCTGTTTATTTAAACCTGAATGAAATCATTTTGTTTAGAGATCACATCTTCACTGTTTATATGGAGGCTAAATCTGAACCTCTGCATGTGTATCAAGCATTTTACCAGGATGCATAGTGTAATCCTATTTATTAGTGTTGCAAACAAAGTTACAAGAAAAACGAGACACCACAGAGACTGCAGGTCTCCACATATTACTCTTGTTACTGTATTCTTCTCTCTTATGTCTGTAGTTTATATATTCTGTTGGCTATTGGTTATATTATTTCAAAACCTCTGTGAATATTTTGATACAGGACGGTCCATGTATTATCTGTCCATTCAATTATTTCATTCAATCTAGTAAACGAAAAACGAAAAAACGAGTCAATATTTTGTTTATCTGTTTTTCTGTATAACCAAAAAAAATAAAATAAATAATGTTTGTTTTCGTATTTTCAGCTCAAAAAAGAACAGGGAAACGAAAACAAAATAATAAACCTTATTTACAATTATTGATTTCGAGTGCATCTGTTTTGAGCATACGTGCATGGAGGCTACATTGGCCTTCCCATTATCCTCAGCGACAGTTACCATGGCGAAAGACGCGACAGAGCAGTTTGAGCGCCAAAATCTTACGTTGTAACAGAGCTCCAGTTGTAATTTTTTCTACAGTCGTATCTCCCTCCTTCAGCGTGACCCTCCTGGCAGCTTTAAATAATACTTAGGATGCGTCCATCTCCATGACAGCAGGTTAGCCTTTCTCTACTGCTCTGGCCTTAAGTTTTTAATCCAACTCTGTTAAGTATTTTGTTTTGAACTGAAAATATGAAAACAAACACTAATCTTTTATTTTTTGGATGTATAAAAAAACAAATAAACAAAACATTGACTTGTTTTTTGGTTTTACGTTGAATTGACGGATAATACACAGACCCAGGACAATGAAATCCAAAGTTTCTTAGAGCACCAATGAAAATCTGAAAATAAACATGAAGAAAACCTCATCAAAAAACAGATTACTTTCCAGTTAAGACAGTTCCTCAAGAGGTTGTCTTTAATGTTTTGATTGACACATATCAATCAAACCAAACCATGGCAACTCACAGTACAATATGGTGCAATAGTGATGTCCAACTTGACATGTTTAAGATGTCTGACTCCAAACCAGAGAGTGGTGGGTTACCAAAAATGCATCACCTATTACTTTAATTATGTAGAGTCCACATTCAGGACATTTGGAAGCTGAGCACATCTCTGGGTACAAGACGAAGCCATTTGACTCAGCTCTGAGCTTTCTAGGCAAAGTGGCACTGTTTTAGCACAACTCTGCCACAGCTCACCAAAAGAGCGAGTTCCTCCCTTTCTCCAAAGCCACTGCAGTTGGAAACATAAAAAGTGCATTAGTGGAGCAAAAAGCAGACAGACAGGCAAATAGCAGGCAAGCTGATGCTTATGAATGCTTGTTATTGTTCATAAGGGGTTTTAAGCCTTATAGATGCATGTATAAGGCTTTATTAATGTGCTCATGATGAATTATAATATGCATTAAGTGCATCTTTTTTGCTCCAATCAAGAAGCAAAAATCAGATCAAGTATTTTTATCCAGATTTATTTAAACAATAAGTCATGCATCACCCCTGTTTTTCACGATATCTGTCTGAATTGTACCTTACTAAGCCAGCCTGCTCAGAGTGAGGATATTGTAATCACTAAAATCAACACAAACCAAAAGCTCCTCAACTCAGCTTTGAGTCTCAAAAAGGCAGACTGAAGGACTATTACAGAAAAGGAAATCTAAAAAAAAAGTAGTACTTTCCAGAATTGATGGTGCAGTATTACGATAGAGGGAAATATGTATTCAGCCACCTCCTAACACACTCCCTGATAAAGATTAGCTTTTGTGTGACATGGTGAGAGAAAGGACGAAGTAGAGGAAATATTAGACATGAAACAAAAGCTGTTGCCTGTAAACAAATGAGTCACAAAACAGAAAACTTGGGTGTCATTTCATCAATCATGATTTCCTCTGACTTTAAAATGTTCTCAGACTTTCTTCACCGTCGTAAAGACTGGGTTTAGAAACAATCAACAGTGTGCGTACTGCTTGTGAATGCTTAATAAGGAACTTAACATAGAATTTTACCAAGAGGGTATCAGATACCCTTGTTAAGACATTAAAAGACAGACAGAAGAGAGAAGTGGAGAAGAGAAGGAGAGGGGGAATGAAGGAAAATGAGGCAGGGTTTAAAAAAACAAGAGAAGAACAAAGTGAAGGAGAGGTGAGTGTGAGAAGCAAATGAGGAGAAAGAGACGGGGCTTTCTTTTTTTTTTGTTTCTTCCTTGACTTTGCGAGTGTGGTTCCACCTTGCAGAGGACAAGCACCTTAGGGGATGAAGGGAGGAGAATGCCTAATGTCGTTGCCCTGTCAAGTCTCTCAGGCCGCTTTGATTCCTCGCAACAATCCTCGCTCTTTTTCCAAACACGGCCTCACCTCGCCAGCAGGGACCGGCCGCCACTTTCAAAGTCACTTTTCCTGCCGAGTCAACCTGCGTGCGCTTTGCACGAGGGGCTGTTGTGTCTCTGCTACAGGCGCTATCTCTCTCTCTCACTCTCTTTCTGTCTTTCTTACTCTGCTGTGACTCATTTTCATTAACTCCCTGCTCTCATTTTTTGCGCTCTCGCTGTTTGTTTTTGCTCCGAGTCTGTCTTTTTAAAGCAGTAAGAAAGTAAACACACACACTTACCTGAACACACTGACCTCTTATCCTCACCCCACTCTCACGGATCTGCGGCGAGAATAAAAACGATAAATATTTCAATATGTTCAAACTGGCTTTGATGCCGAGGCGTGGCTTTGAAGCCTCAATGTCACCGGCCTTTTAAGTTTTCATCAGGCTCAGGTAACACTCAAAGAAAGACCGAATAAATAAATAAATAAAAAGCGCCGCAGAAAAACTTTAAACTGCCTGAGCTCCTTGAAAGGTGTGACTGCAGCGAGAGAGATCAATAACAGGTGATAATGTGCAACAACAACAACAGTGGGTGTCATTTGCATTGGTTAACACGAAGATGGAGTGAGTGATAGTGTCTGCGCTCTGCTTTACATTTCAGAGGACACGCTCATCAACATGCCACTGCCTCGCTACGCAGATGACATCATGATTTACCTCACAGAAGAGATATCTGGGGTTGATGAGTAAACGCTGACAGATTATTAAAGCCTCAGTGAGGGTTTTTAACTGTTATACAAGGAGCTGAAATGCCTCTTTATGACAGGACCACCAGCAGCACGGTTAACAAAGCCAGATTTAGTAACTTTAGAGTCTGAAACTGTCGTGTCAGACCTAAGGATTGACACCATGCAGAATTAGACAGGCTGTTTATGATTTTTCCACAGCAAATATTTGCAATATTGCTGTCGGCATGTATGAACTCTCATGTAGTTGCCAGAAATCAACAAGTTTGTCCCTCATTTCTGCAACCATATTTTTGCTTGGCTACTTCCTTTTCAGTCACCCTGCTTCCTGACTTGGCTGTTTGTTTTGTTACACATGTTAATCCACAGAGTGTGTAGTAGGGGTGGGAATCACCAGTGGCCCCACGATACAAAATTATCACGATACTTGGGCCACGATATGATATTATCGCGATTTTTAACATTTTGCAACACAATGATCATTGCGATACAATATATTGCGATTTGTACAATTTTTTCAACTGTTGAGCTAATTTAGCATTTGTCTTTCCTTATTACACAGTATTTTATTTTCATGTAGCACATCTTGCAAACCACATCTTGATTTTATTTTTCCACTATCATAGATTTGACTTAATTTTGGCAATTAATTTGAAAAAATTGATACTTGGTAAATGCGATGATACGATATATCACTAGACAAAATATCACAATACTATGCTGTATCTTTTTTATCTCCCTCCCCTAGAACAGTGGTTCTCAAGTCCAGTCCTCGAGGTCCACTGTCCTGCATGTTTTGGATGTTTCCCTGCTCCAACACACCTGATTCAAATGATCAGCTCGTTATCAAGCTCTGTAATGTCTTAATAATGAGCTGATCATTTGAATCAGGTGTGCTGGAGCAGGGAAACATCCAAAACATGCAGGACAGTGGGCCTCGAGAACTGGACTTGAGAACCACTGAGCTAGAGTGTAGTCTCCTTGAGGACAACAGGACAGCTGATTGTAGATATTTTGCATTATTAATATCTTTTATTTCAAGGGGGATTCACTGTAGACACACTTTAACATTGCATAGATATCAATACTTATTCTTTAAACAATCAATACATAAAGTCTGTGGATGTGGGGTATTGAAATCCGTATAAATCATTTGAGGTTTGGATAAATAACTGGCAGATTTTGATGATCTGTGTTTTCAGCGTCAGTCACTGCTAAAGCCACTGATGTTGAAACTTGAAGGTTTATTATATCCAAAATACAAATCTCAAAACTCTATATTTCATTGTGCCGTTTACTGAGATTTTAATGAGCTCATAGAGGTACATCAAAATATATTTATTTTCCCATTAAAAAGAAGTCAGCTTGAGGTGTAATGTAGCAATAAGTGTATTTTTATATGGAAAAAAACAATATAGATAATATACACATGAGCACACACACTGAGGGAATCTACTAATATCTTAAGATAATGAAACATTACAGACAGATGGGAGAGTAGTTTTAGATTCTGTGTGTGTGTGCGTGCGTGAGAGAGAAAGAGAGAGAGAGAATCTGTGTCCAGATTTGTATGTGTGCGCTCATATAATATCTGTTATAGCTTCAAAGGAAACAGAAATTAAGGTATTCATATTAAGACTGCTGGGGCACGTAGACTGATATCATACACTGTAGAAGAACAGTGTGCAGGATTGCTGAATAACAAAGACAAAAGCAATGCTAGATACTACAGTACAGTAAAACAACACCAAATGAGCCAGATTCACTAAAACTAGACTGCAGCAACTAATAGCACCAAGAATTGTCCCAATATCTGCTTTGTCGAAAAGTTAAATTCACAGAGCAAACTGTGCTAATCATATTCAACGGGGAAAATGGTCCAAAAGTTGTGCAGCACCGTTTACTTTACTCCAGTTTTGCTTTTTACTGTGACCAAGATGAGCTGCGAGTAGTAAGCGCCCTGCTGTGAGCTCTCATCCTGACAACCTTCAATTCCATCTGCATGTATGATGATCTCGATGAAGAGAGAGACACTTCTTATACCTGTTTGTCGTGAAGTGGATTCATGACAAATGTGATACATCCAGCTTACTTTCTTTA
Source organism: Xyrichtys novacula (assembly GCA_962446985.1). NCBI lineage: Eukaryota > Metazoa > Chordata > Actinopteri > Labriformes > Labridae > Xyrichtys > Xyrichtys novacula. The sequence continues at coordinate 12,892,799 of OY660882.1, read as the reverse complement.
TCAAAACAGCAGGGTTAGGAGAAAAAAAAAAGATACAGGTCATGCATAACGGCACAGTCTGTGTGTACAGAGATTGAGAAATACACAGATTTAACCCCTTACAAAGTCATTTAGAAGAGTGCATGGCTGTGCTTATACTCATACGGATATTCACATCAGTGTTAGTGAATCAGGTGATTCCAGCTTGAAGCTTGTTGGCGTAGAAAGAGTCGTGTTTTTCACCAAATAAGTGAATAATGGCTGATTGAAATGTATGAAAACAGCACTGATGCAAGCTTTTTGCCCTGCAGTTGTTAGTGCACTTACTTTTTTGCATGACTTGTGAATCAGACTGTATCTTTCTGGCTTATTTGCACAGCCTTAGCTGCATAGAAGCTTCAGAGTTCAGAGTGATACCACATCTGGAGTTCTTCCTTTGGCCATCACTGACGGCTGATTTAAAAGTATTGTAGTAGAAAAACAGACTCTCTGAGTTGTGTGATTTGGATAGTGGAAACTAACTCATACTTCTTAGCACCTCACAAGATTTGATGACCAAAGAGAGGTACTGTTTCACGAGACCATAAGGTATTATAGTGTGAAATGAGCAAAACTGAACTCTTCAATTAGTGCAAACTTTGATTTACTTTCACTTTTTCAATGACAATATTGACCTATGTGCTCTGATCCTGAACTGTATAGCTTTACGTTGTCGTGTGTGTGTGGCATATCAGTACATGCATGATACAATAATACGATAAAACTCTTCATTATGTGCCTAAATCAAGTATTTAAACAGGAAAGAGGAGGATAGAGTCTCGGGAAAGTGTTACCTTCATTCAAAAAACATCTTGGCAGTGAAATGCAGTGACTTATATTGATAATTATAATAATAACACATTTTATTTATGAGGCACTTTTCCCAAAACTTAAAGACGCTGTACAATGCAGAAAAAAAACAATACAGGCACTTTTAAATAAACATTAAAAGTAGATCAAGCAAAACTAGATCACAATCACAGATTAAAAGCCTGTTCAAAAAGGCGAGTTTTTAGCTGTGATTTGAATGTAGATTGGGTGTTTGGGTGTGGGTGAGGAGGCGTGCTGCAGAGTTATTGAGGACTTTTGAAAATGTGCCATACAGAAAGCTGTTTCAGTGGTCTAGTCAGGATGTTTTACATGCATGGATTAAAGTTACTGCTGCGGGGAAGGGGAGTAGTGGACAGATGTGAGCTACGTTTTTTTTAAGTAGAAGAAGGTGCTTTCGTTGAGTTGTGTAACATGCTGTTGAAATGTGAGTTTGAAGACAAAAGATAACACCAAGATTGCGAATCTGAGGAGACAGGGATAGAGTGGAAGAGTTAATATGTAGTAGTTACGGTGTTTTCTCAGATCTGAGAGTGTACACAAATACCTGATTGTTCTTGATATCGTCTGCTCCTAATATGTGGAGAGATGAAGGAGTCAGCTCAGCTTCACTTGTGTCTAAAGTGCACAGAGAGGAAAGAAGAGAAAAGAGGAGAAGCCTGTAAGAGTCAAAAGGAGTAACTTTACTCTTAAACCAACATGTTTCAGCTGCTGGCCTTGACCCCGATGACCCTGATTAAAGACTAGAAACTGAAACATGATAAAAGTTTAAAAGGAAAAACATGTTGAAACCCTGCCTTACAGCCCTACTCAGAAGTGGTGAGTATCAGCCAATAATGATTTGCGATAATAGCACAGGGCATCAGTGTTTTTTAACACCAAAGCTGAAATAAAAACTTCTGGGCCTGTTTCTGCCCATATAACAGAACGCACAGAAGTGAATTACAGTCAAAATATGCTTCTCTGTCATGTAGGATGGTACTTTAGTGGCTTTTTCTGGTCAAAAATGTCAGAGCCTGTGTTGAACGAATCCCTCAAATTCATCTGGATCATTTCACTCAGGCAATGTCCCCTGCAAAACGCTAAGCTCACCATTTTGCCGTTTCTGAAACGAGTTAAACAAGAGCGCAGCACTTCATTGTTGCTTGGCAACCGTACACCCATATCATTTGTTTCTTTGATGACTTCTTAATTCTTGGTGGAAGTGAACCAAATGCAGACATCGTCTTCATTTTACACTGCAGAAACTTTAATCTTACTGTGTCTGTAATGAGTAAAAAAAAAACAACCTGCTAATGGATTGAAAATAATTCACTGTTGAAGTTTCTTGAAATAAGAGTTGATGTTTTATTTAAGAACTTTCTCTTATTTCAGTGGCAGGTTATTTTTTTCACTCAGCATGAGCAATTAAGCGCATAGTTTTGTCATGTAATATCTTGTAATAAAATATTCTTATAGATTTATTCAGGTGAATTTGGCTTCAATTAAGCCTTTTTAAAACAGAAGTAAGATGAAAACACTTGTTTAGATTTGTGTGATTTCATTATATGGATTTCTGGCCAGCTGTTTGCTGCATAGTTGTCTCAAGAGACGAGGTGGCTGTTATGCACGTTTTCAGCATTGTGCAAAAAATGCTTTAAAGCTCCTATAAGGGTTTTTTGGATGTTTATAAAATAGTCCTTAAACTCATAGAGATGACTTTTGTGAGATACAAATGCAAAAGAAGGAATGTCTGAATCAAGATTGATGATTTTTATTTAGTAATTGTTTAATACCTGAAACCGGTATGTGGGGGTAGGTGTCAATCGAACAGACTGAAGAAACAGCAGGATGAGATTTTCTCTCAGGCAGCGCTACAAAGGCATGTAAAGGACAAAAAAAGACTGCTTTGGGAGTTTGAGGCACGCAGATGGCTGGGTAGGTTAGTGCGCCCCATGTATGGGGACCATGGTCCCCACAGCTGTTGTGGATTCGAGTCAGGCCCAGACCATGTGCTGCATATCCTCCTTCCTCTCTATCTGTCTCCCCACATTTCACCCTGTGCTATTAATAAAAGGCAAAATCACCCAAAAATACATTTAAAAAAAGACTACTTTGTCCACAGGGGGGCGCCAAAATTGACCCAAACTAAAAGTTTCTCACAGGAGCTTTAAACCGTGCATTTTTTTCCCCTGTCATGTCACAGGAACAGTTTTATAAATCTGCAGGTTTTGTGGTTTTAGAATCAGGTCCTTTATGAATACTTAAAAGGCAAAAGAAAATCCTTTTGTTGAGTAAAAAAATTATCAAAATACACCCTCAATGCTCTAACAGAAAAACTGCACAGTCAGGAAAGATTTCTTCAAGTCTGTTTAGCTTAAATTTCATTTTTTGCAGAATACATTTTGCTCTTCTTCCCCTTCTACCTCCCCTATTTGCCTCCCTCTCTCCCTCCCTCGCTCTTCTCCTCTCAGTGTAAAACCTTACATCCCTCCTGCAGCCTCAGATTAAACTAAATCATTCATGTCGGTGTTGTAGTACATCAAACAACAAATATAACGCCAAAATATAAATAAACTGCTGCTTGCCTTCCCCCCTCCAAGGCCCCGCAAAGGCACGAAATGAAGGGAGGGGGGAGGGCAGAGGGGGATGAATATTTTACTGTATCTCATTATTCAGCCATTAGCTCTGTTCTTTCTAGGGAAATGCTACGCTTAAAGAAAATATCCTCCCTACAGCTCAGCTATAAATTAAATTAAGCCGTTGCATCAGCTCTGTGATTTTCTGCAGAAACATTAAACGCGCGGCGTAATTGTTTCCGTCCTTAATTGTTCCTTAAATAAAATGAAATTATTTTGGTGGGGAAGTATTGCACCTTGCAATAATGCCAGCTTTTCATCCAAATCATCTGAGAGTAAGATGTATGTAGGTTGAGAGCAAACAGAAATCACACAGCAGCTGCTTTTAATGCTTTTTTATAACACGGGGAGCATGCAAATGTAGGAGTTACACTTTTCAAATGGATTTAACAGGAAGGCTAATGTGTTTAGGGATGTTTTTGATTCCTTTCTCTGGTATTTTTTGCATAAAAATCTGCAAACATTGACTTCCCAGTGGGTTGTGATTTCTTCCAGTTTTCTGCCTCAGCTGCAGAAAAGGCGGCTGTTCCCATTATGAGCTGGCTATTAGTGACGAGTCTGTCCTGGACCTCTTTGGAAAGGGTTAATGGCATGGATCAGCTGCTCTCATACTGTGTGTGTGTGTGTGTGTGTGTGTGTGTGTGTGTGTGTGTGTGTGTGTGTGTGTGTGTGTGTGTGTGTGTGTAAGCATGCACACACACTCTCTCTTTCGGTTCCTCTCTCATGCTTGCCCATTTGATGTTAGAATACCCCAGAGGATCCCCTCCCTCCCTCCTCCTCTTCCTCCCTCTCCCAGCCACACCTCTTCCCTCCAATCCCTCCTTCCCATCCCTCCTTTCCCCCTCCAATCACTCCCTCTCCTTCCTCAAGGACCTCCCAAGCCTCCTCAAGCCCCGCCCCCTCCTTCCTCCTCCATCCATCCCTCCTCCTCCCTCCCTCCGTACCCCTTCGCGTGCCTCCGCTTCTCCACCTCTTTCTCAAAGTAAACAGAGGAGAGAGCGACAGAGGCAGAAGCATCACTTTGCCTGTCTGCACACATTAGATTCCCACACACACTCTTCCTCACACACACACAGAGGATCCGTCTGATGCTTCTCAGAGTGTGTGTGTGAGCAGCTGCAGCAGTGTGTGTGTGTATGTGCGCAGTGTGCGGTGTGTGTACGCACGGGCATCCCTCGTCCCTCCTGCATCCTCTGTAGTAACTCTGAGCGCTCGCCTCGGCCGCTGATACAAGTCAGGAAAGGAAGGAAAAGAGGAAAGAGAGAGAGAGAGAGTGGTAAAGAGAGGGTGAGAGAGGTGAGAGGATAGACAGAGCGGAGCTTCGCTGAAAAGAGGTGTAAGTGAGTCTCTATGAGTAAGGTGTCCCGTCTCCACATGCTGTGCTCTATGGCAAACTCCGGCTGTATGCTACTGTCCGGCTCCGGGATGTTACCCCACTCTCTGCAGTGCCCCCCTGCCTTCCTCTATCTGCCCCAGGTAAGAGAGCCACACACACTCTCTCTCACACACACACACACTTTCACACACACACCTCTGAGCTCACCGCCTTTCATTTCCACTCCTCTCTCTTCTCTTTCTTATTTCATCTTTTTCTTAGTCATGAGTGGACGCCTCTTGCACTTCACTTTTTCATCCTGTTGTCATCATTTATTTCTTACTTTCTCGCTCATCAGCGTGACTCTCAGTCTGGACTACTTCCTGCTACATAACGTCACCATTTTGCTTTTTTTTCCCACTTATTTTGAAGTGTAAACATTTGCAGAAACTTTCTCTGGCTGGTTGCAGTATTTATTTTCCATTTATTCACATTTTCGTTGATTTATTGATCAGTCTTTTATGAAATTTAAAATCTTAAATGTGTGCAAAACTGAAAGCAAAGTTTGCTTCTTTTCTTGAACCAGCAGTTTAACCCCCTTAAATTTAATTTTCTGTCGTTTCGAAACAAAAAGAAGCAAAAGATAAAAGACGTTGAAAGCTGCTACGTTTGCTCTCATTCAGATTAACGCATCCATCTTCTAGTTTGTCAAATGTTCAAATGTGCAGAAAACCAAAAGTGAAGGACACCGTTTTGATTTTTTCAAGAATCAGCTGAATGAAGCCCTAAAAGAACTTGATTTCCTGTCACCACGAATGAGAAAAAGACAAAAATCAGAAGATTGAAAAGCAAAAAAGCAGCAAATGTTCCAGATTTCTGCTCCCAAAAGCTTTCAAACTATTTCTTCACACTTGAAACAGCTTGTGATTGATTTTCTTTTCAGGATCAAGCATTAAAACAAAATTTCCCATGACCTTTTCACATTTTCTTGCTTCACTTTATTCAACGTATCATCCATTTACGCTGAACTCTTTTTTTTTTTTTGTTGCTCTTCAGATGAGCCTCAACTCGATTTCCTCTGTCAACTTCTTCCCATCACTTGTCCTCTCTCCATCATCACACTCAGAGGGGTTTAATTGATGAACACATGGAGTAAACCCACCCCACCCCCCCTGTGTGAGAGCAAGCGAGTCTGTGTGAGTGTGTGTGTGTGTTGAGTGGGCAGCAGGACAGGGACAGATGTCGGCTCAGAGATGAATTAGACAATAGAAGGGAATGAGTGCTGGCTGGGTTTGTGGAGTGGCTGTGTGCCTGTCACTTAGCCGCCTGTGTTTCTATTAATTGTTCCTCGTTTGTGCAGTTATCGCTCTGTGCGCTCGCTCTGTTTGTTTACTGTAAAAGTGCTCAATTGACACCACGTCGGTCAATTGCCGTGTTGGGTTGCCAGATCATTTAACTATGCCTCTGTGCGTGTGTGTGTGTGTGTGGGTGGGTGTGTGTTTGTGCCGGGTTTTTTACTACTGGCAGCATGTGCGGTGGCAGGCGGTGCCTTTTTCCTCTAGACACTTTGTTATTGCAGCCGTATAAAATATGATAAGACTGGAGAGAGCTTCCATATAAAATATGAGCGGGCTGCGGTGAGCTAACCTGCCACGTCCAGACTCCAAATAGCCGCCACACATCACCTTTACAGGGCGGCCCAGACCACCCGCCTGCTGGCAACACACACAAATACACACACATGCACATGGAGCATGCACCAGCTGGGATCCACACATATGATGCACACACACACACACACAGCTCTATGAAGTGACACAAACAGCACAAGTCTTAAGGGAGGCAGTCTGTTAGCCGCCCGCAGTGTGTGTGACTATGCATGTGTGTGTGTGTGTGTTTCCTTTTATGCGGGTCGACACATAACGCAAAGTTAAGTTTGAAGAGAGACTGTAGTTATTGATGAACTTAATGCTTTGGTTTGGATGCTGAGGGAAGCTCCTCTTTGCCGGCAGTAACGGACAGGATTTTGCTCTCGTCTTCCTGTCTTTTGTTATGAAACAGAGGAGGGATTCCCTTTGAATAGTTTTCTACCACTTCATTCAATTTTAAGAGGAGGATTTCACGTCTAAAACCCGTCTTCAGCATTTTTCTGTGTTGCTCTTTCTACTTTTTCTTTCTCTGTCAGCAAAATGCAGAATTGAAACCTCACAAACCTGAGAAAGAGGGGTTTTTACACTTATACTGTGAGCGCTGCGTTACTGTTACACTGATTATATAGGAGGTGAACTTCAGGGTGTAAGCCATGTTTTTTTACCTAATTTGTTTTCAGCCTATCTTCTCTCTCATATGAAGGAGATTCTTTGTGCTTTTTTTGCTCTTTTTACACCATGAAGGTGGATGTAACATGAGGGCGTCTACCCTGAAGTCTATAAAAAGCCGGACTCTGCAAACATTTTAATGCTACACTGCCAAAATTTAAAAGCAAGACAGTTTTTTTTTTCAATTTCTAGTAAAATAATGTCTCCTAATGTCCTCTCAATTAGACCTGCATTGTTTGTATGAAAAAATAATGAATCTGTCAATGAATTAAGCAAAATATACTTACTGTGTGTCATGAGGAGTTTAGTTTTGTTAACTCCACTGGCAGATTTGTCTCATTAGGAGCAATTCAGGTCTTATTTTTTACTCTTATACTTAAAAATAATATGTTTTTTCTTTATTTTCAAGTTGATTTACTGTCACATGAGTCTTTATTTACAAGAAAAGGGAGCAGAGTAAAAATGTGGTTGTTCGTTTTACTTCAAACAACTCTAGAAAAAAAATAGTGTTCTCGTCTTCTTTCCTGTTAAAACGTCGAACTACATTAAATTTAGGCCACATTCACAGGACAAGTCCAGCTGCACAGATAATATTAATATAAGTGAAACAAGATTTCAATATATTCAACACAAACCATGAGTAAGACCTGAGTAGTGTGAAAGGAGTAAAAAACAATCTGGCTTGAGAAAAATGTGCATGTCGAGTTTTCTGAATTAGGACATTTTTCAAATTTTGAGAAACTTAACAGTTTTGTTTCCAAAATATGCAAATAAACATTTATTTAGATTTCTCCAAGTGAATGTAGCTTTTACCAAGTTAAATGAGACTTTTTTTTGTTATTTGAAATAAGACAGGAAGCAATTGTTTGGCTTAAGTTTTGCAAAAAAGGAAGACAAAAAGAGAAAAGGAGACACAGGGGCACACTCAAAACCTGTTTCGACCTTGTTTCTGGTAAACAGAAAAGTCTAGACAAACATTCACTCATCAAAAATGGACCTGAATTGGTTATGAGTAAATATAAATAAATAAATACAATAAAAACTCTGCCAGTGAAACAAGAAAAAGGTACTGAACAACTTTTTAAGAACATGTCTTTTCTGATTTCAAGAGATTCACACTGATTAAAAAAAAACTTTAGAAGAGCAAACATATATTTTTTAGGCTGAGATTTTACATCACAAGCAAGTTGGTTCTGTTTTTTGGTGCGTGATTCCTTTTTTTATTTTCATTTGTTAGGTGTAAGGTGAGTGTGGCTTAATTTCAGTTTACTAACACTAAAAGATTAGAAAAACACCTACATCTGAGTGTATGATGTTTTTTTCTGTGGTCTTTATCTTGTTAAATCCATCACTGTACACTTCAGGGTTTAATTCCTCATAAACAAAACAAACATCAGACTTTTTCTCCTGTTTTCAGAGACACAATGTGTAAAAATGAGCCAAAAGCCGCCCCTGTCAGCCTCATGAGAGGATTCCTCTCCAGTCTGGGCCTTGAACAGCTGATATCTGTGCAGCCTGACTGCGTGTTGCTTTTGACTCTGACACTGTCTTTAAACCCTCAGTAAGATCCCACTCTTCATCTGCCTGCTCCTCCTCATCCCATCCATTTGAACAGACAACATGGATCACAGCTAAACAACCCCCCCCGAAACACATTCATCTCCTCCATCCTCTGTATTGGATTTCCATTCTCTCCCTCTCTCCCTCTTTTCCATCCACCTCTTTGTCTCTCTTTCTACGTTTTTTTTCCCCTCTTTCCAAGGCGTTGCCTTGAGAAAAAAACATCTTCTTAAGTCAATACCATGTGCTAAATCTGCTTGTGCAAGCTTCTCTGCTCTCCCCAGGGAGGGAGGGGGGATGTAGAAGGAGGAGGAGGAGGAAGGAGGAGGAAGGAGGGGAGGAATCTTTACCAAGGCTCACCTAATAGTTAAACACTTCCCGTCTGTACCGGCTGGAATCCACAGAGGACTGTGGAGGAATAAACCCCCCACTGCTCGCTTCTTTCTCCGCTCTTTTTCTCCCTCCTGTCCCACTTGTCTTTTCTCTCACTGTTTTCTTTTTCCACTCTCCTTTGTTGGGTGTGTGTGTGTGTGTTGTTGTGTAGCAGCATTTATCTCATGTGAATGATATTTGTTTTACAGAGTCTCAGTGTGTTTTCTTTTGATATGGCTTTGTGCACACACACACATAAATGACACTTTTTTTTTACAGCCATGACTCTGAATATTACACTTTCTTTTCTCAATATCTCCTGAAAAAGCAGAATCAAATCAACCTTCACTTAAGCTTGTTTTGGAGCATTACGAGGCCAGAGGTCAAACCAGCCACCGCTGTGACTCGCTACTTGAGGCGTGCACCTTAACCGACATCCAACAACCTCTTTTTTAATCTCAGAAAATCAATCGTGCGTCCAAGAAGGCGCTGCTCCGTAGCTTCCCTCAAAGTAAACTCATGTTACATTAGAGTGCATCATATTCCTGCATTGTGTGGAGAAGAGACAAGTGTTTTCATGTACTTCTAACACTCACAAACACGATATCAAACTTAAAGTTCAAGCTAAAGTCTCGCAGATAAAGAGGAAATAAAATGAGGGTAAAAAAAAAAGAAAAAGGATTGAGGATGATTAAACCGTTTTGTGTGCCGGCAGCGTTGTGCATTTGTACCCACACACTATACAAACCTGTTTGTGTATCACTTAATTGCTCCTCTAATTTAATTGTGGTGACTGTGTAATTGCTGCCTGGATAATGTGCACAAGTGTTTTTTTTTTTTTTAAACTGCTCAATAGTTGTGAGGAGATGGTCTGAGGTTGGTGTGCAAGGTTCATGATAATCTCTATAGCTAAAATGATGAAAAATTGTTTTGATACATACTTGGGGTCTTTTTTTAGGGTCTTTTTTTTCTTTTATTGTTTATTATATATTCTTAAAGTAAATGTTCATCCTCTTTCAAACCAATTGCCAGGGCCTGAGGGACTGAGACAAACAAATCTGCGCTGTCATTTTTTGGCCACTACCTAAGCCTAAATTGGAAAGCTTGTAAATGCTGCAGCTTCATTGTCCATGTGCATGCTCATCCGTCCCCTCTGCTTTACTAACACACACACTTAGCTGCAGTTTGGATCACTTTATAAAGGTGCAGTAGACGTTTTCAGCCTCAGTTATCTCTTTCACTTGTGTATCTTTGATTGTGTGAAGGCCATAACAATGATTGTGGTTCAACTTTGATTAATTGTGCACACACAAACACACACCTGCACCTACACTAAGCACTTTAATCAGCCTAGATCAAAATGAGGGCTGTCGCAGTATACAGCTATTGATGTGAACCTTTAATTTATTAAATATTCATATCATGCTAAAAATTAACAAACGGTAGTTCTGTACGTCCATGGATGTGGTCCTTTATGCTGCTTTCTACATGTCATATTAAGGGGGAGAGACAGCAGTTGGCTTGAAGCAGATCTCGAAGCGATGACTCAGCACTTTTTAAAAAACTAACGCGTCATTATTTTTGGCGCTTGTGACACTTTGAGTTAATTATCAAATGAGCTTGCTTACTTTCTGCCCGTTTTTTTGTTTCCATTCAGTTCGATAACTCACTTACAGGAAGTAACTTACCTTTCAAAATAAAAGCACAGTTTGAAAATTTAAGGGAAAAAATCAATAAATACAGCATCTCAAATACATATTTTGTTCCTTAACTTTTTTCTTGCCTTTTCACAGTCTTAGTCTTTGTGTTGTTTTAAATCTTAACTTTTCCACAAATATTGCGATCATATCATCATCGTGATATTTTTTGGCTACAGTAGCTGTGTGAAAATCTGAAGTTTGGGTATCAGAAGCACTTAAAGTAAGGCCTGAGGGAAGATTGTACTTTAACTTGAGTTTAATGAAAAGAAATAAAGCACTGGTTTGGTTATGCAACCATGTAGAGAGGCTACAGTCCTCAAAGCGGGCAGTCCAGGTCTGATTTCAACCCTCAAATTTTTACTGCATTCCCTACTATCTCCCCCAGGTCTCCCACTTCATCCAACATCATCTTATCTGTATGAATTTAGGCATCAAAGCCATCCAGACGAAACCAAATGTAATATAATAATAAAGCTGCTGAGTCTTTTCTTGCTCTTTCTGAACTCAATGATGAGCAAGTTAAAAACGCCAGAACTGACAAGATGACTCCTCAATTTCAATGAAGTCACTAATCACTGTATTTTTGGTTTAATTTAACCTTTATTAAACCAGGAGAAAGACTCATTAAGGTCAAGAGTATCCTGATCTGACCTTTTCTGTTAAATTCAACACTATTCTCATCATATAAAGCTCAAAAAATGAGGAATAAGGAAGTGTGGTTTTACCAAACACGCTGCAGATGAGGACAGTCTACCGAGGTGGGGCAGAATCATCAGATTTAAGTAGATCATCACTTAAGAGTTGGAGAATAGAGCTCAATTAAAATGTGGACGTTTTAACCATCTATCCGCAGGGTAACGCAGTGAGTCTGTCTGGGATGAAAATTGCAATTAACTGTGATTTATTCATCCCAAAGTCTGTAATTTATTAGATTAATTTTTTAATCCCTTGACAGCACAAAAAAGAAGTGACCCTGCAGGAATAAGAGGACAGGTTAATGTAGAACAGGACAGTCTGTTTGTTTGAAACCAGCATTTGTCGTAAATGTTACTCTGATTAGTTGAACATCAACATTTGTGGGTTTGTGGGAAGTTAAACTTACATTTCTTTGTTGTGTTAAAATAATTCAGTGAAGCAGAGTATTTTCCCTAACATGTATTACATGTGGAAAGTATTCTCCACAGTAGAGAAATCATGTATTTTTGAGATAATGCAGAATTTTCATGCTTAAAATGAGCACAGCAAAAAAAAAAAAAAACTCTCTGATTTTGGTAAATGTGTTTGTCTGATTTATGATAGAGATAATAATGATAATTATAATAAAATGTGTTTTAAGGATTAATTTAGGCTGAATTCACCTACGAAGCCCAGAAAATGTTTTTTTTTTTTTATTGCTTTTTATTTGTAAAAATTCTGCCAAAAAACAAGAAAGGTTAACTTTTTTAGAAACAAGAGTTCAGCTATCTTTCTCTTTTTGAGAAACTCAGGTCTTATTTTAGGAGATAAATATTCCGGAATAAGACGCGCTACCAGACATTCCAGGTGAATCTGGATTAAATTCGTCTAATAAGATGTTTGTCAATCGGCATGAGAAAAAGAAAAAAAAAAACACTGCAATATTAGATATTGTGAGGGAGTAAAAATAAGACAAGCTGGAGACAATGCAAGAGAAAGTCTCCTCAAATTGTAAAGAAAATGAATTCATCACTCGAAGGAAAGAAAAAGAGCTCTCAGGTGTAATTCTGAGTTAAATCAGAGCGATTCAGCCAGATGTGATCATGTATTTGTGTTTGTTTTAAATATAAAGCTCTCATTTGGTTCAACTTATTCAACTTTTTATTCAAGAGTATATCTAATAAGGTACAACATCTTTTTTTACATGAGTGTTTCAGCTGGTGAAAGTAGGAAGGCCTGAAACCAAACTAAAACAGAACTTATCGGCCTAGATGTGAGTTGAAGAAGAAAAGCTGCTGGCTGGGGAAATTTCATGTTTTCACCAACACTGCATGACTTTCTTTGCTTTTAACCCTTCCCGCATTTAACTCCTGCACATGTGTGTGAGTGTGTGTTTGTGTGTACGTGTGTGTGTGTGTCGGCTTGATGAGAGACGCTGAAGTGATGTGGTTGTTACTGCAGGAGGAGAGTCTGATCTTTCCATCTCAGCTACCGACTTCAAAAGACACGCCGCCCCCAAAATCATCAACATCTTGTGCGGTTGCAGTTTTAGCACTTTTATCTGCTTTTAGAGGAGGGCGCTCACCTGCACACACACACACACAAACACACACCTTGCACACACACACACACACATACCAGCTGAGCGTTTTCTGTTGCACTACTGTACGTCTGTTGTATGCATTTTGTAATCCGTTTGAAGCGCTGTCTTCCCCTGTGATCTTCTCCAGGACAGAAATGAAGTGAATAAGTTCAGCATCTGTGGAGAGATACAGCAGAGGTGGAGAGACTAGGAGGAAATGAGAGAGAGAAAGAGAGAGAGAATGTGAAAAAAGAAATGAAAAAAGAGAATGACAAATGCAAGGAAATGTATTCAGTGGACAGAGATGTGCATGTTCAGTATGCACATAATCTCCATGAAATACCACCCTATTTTTTTACCTTGGTGTTGCTCTGGTTGCAGTGATTTTCCTTATTTATTGATTGATTATGGCCTATACAAGAGTATCATAAAACATAAATATATTTACCGTATAAAACACCCATGCACTTAGAAATAGTGAAAACATGACACTGCAAATGCTATCTTCAAACAGGCATCAGTGCAGCACTCACTCTCTTTCAGGGTTGCCAACTTTTTAAGGGACTAGAAGGAGCTCAGTGCTCCAGCTGTACGGACATGATGTAGGGCTAAACAATCAATGGAATTCACTTTCAATTATGATTATTGCTCCCTGTGATCATGAAAATATGATAACTGTGCTTGAATGATTACTGTGCCACCTGTCGTAGTGCACTCGTTTTGTCCTATATGATGAGTAAAGGGCACCCGATAAGTTACACAAAGTTTATTGTGGACTGCCCTGCCTTTGACATGTGCAAGCTCTCATGCAGAAAACATTGCTGTAATGGTCCATAATATAGTTGAACACAGTCTTAATGTTATCAAAATTAAGACTTGATAAGACTAAAAGATTTTTTTGATCAGCAAAAGCTTCAACCTTTAAGTTTTTAAACAACTGTAAAAGTATTCTACAGCAAGCAAACATCTAGAATTGAAGCCTCTATGCTGATTAATGACACCACAGACCTCCATCTGTGGACGGATCTAGATATCTTTATAAAGAAAGTAAATGAAAACCCAATCACAAGATTCACATTCTTACATTTTGTTACCGAAACGTGAAATTATTAGTGGAAATGAATCCCTCCACTCTCAACTGTGGACCTGTCTGAAACCCCATGTTGACATATGTCAGTATCTGAACTCCAGCCACTCTAATAGACATAAACTTAATATGAATCATAGGTAACATAAAAATGTTTTCAAAATCCAGAAGAGAGGAATGACTCATGCTGACATTTCCCACTAATGGCTGGAGAGAAATGTTGAAACTTTTGATCCCTGTTGCATCAGTCACACCCTTTATTAGTCGTATTTGTTAACTCTTTGCAGCTTCTTTATACAGAGCATTGTCTGTCAACGATCATCCAAGTCAAAATCTTTATCCTACACAGCTGTAAAGACTTCGCGAAATGCTGTTAACTTTTGTAAACCTTCTGTTAACACAAAGAAACCCCAAAGGCTGTTTTGCTTTTGTATCGACAACAAAAGAGGAGCACAAATTTAACTTGTCAGATGCAGTTTTCACATTTTGTAGTGAGTAAGTACAAGGGCTGGGTTATATGGGAAAAAGTTTACTACAATATAGTTTTTTCATATCAGTCGATATTGATATAAATAACAATATGAAAAAAAAAAAAAAAAAAACACTTGTCAATCTAAAATGTTCCCTGTTACTCTTAAATGAAATTCTACAGTGTTTATTGGTGGCATGTCTTTTGCAACACAATAAGCTACTGTATCTGTGAGGTCTTTGTGTCTCCTCAACATTTTGTCGTAAGACGGTCTAGCCCAGCATGGACCCGGAGCAACCACCCTTTTCATTGGCTATTCATACAGTCTACCAAAACAGAGATCGTTTTATCGCCCAGCCCTAGAAAGTACCTTTTCAACCTCACTGTTTAAATTCTAATATTAAACACACTCTTACAAAGACAAAATCTACAACTTTAAAAACTTTTTAAACAATCACAAACTTGACTAGTGAGATTTATTTTCTAATTCATACATTTAGAAACACCCATGCATTTTGTTTAATTAAATTCATTCAAAGACGGCCGCAGAATGTGAATTTAAAAGTTCTCAAACAACTTCAGCTGATTTTAAAACTTTTCTTATCAGACCGACATTAAGTTTTATGTCTGGGAAGAGATGGAGATTTTGTTTCTCAGTGCTGAAAAAGTCAGGGTGCAACAACCGATTTGCAACAACAGGCACATTCTGCAGGAAAGGTTATGCCACACGGATTCTTTCTTTCTGAATGAACATAATCAGGAAACGTTAAAGCCGCCAAACAAAACAGAGGAGCTAAATGTCTCAGCAAAATGATCTCCCTCAAAGCTTTTGATTTGTTTTCCCAACTTTTTTTTTTTTTATGCAGTGCTTCCTCCGCTCAAGGAGACATTTTCTGAGAAGATAATCCAGGCAGGAGCTCGGCTTTACACCACAAAGTGAAATAGGAAACAAATAAATGTGCTGCGAAGAGTCAGCTCTTCAAAAAACAAGAGAAAAAGAGAGTTTTACTTTTAAGAGGCAAATTACCCGCAAGAAGCAGAGAAAACTGAAGGCAAAGATTTTCTAATTTAGATCGTCTAGAGTCACAAAAACACTCATGTATTAAAAAATTACACCCAACAAACAGTGTAACATTTCTTGATACAAACATGTGTAGAAGGATAACATTAATGTAAAGAAAATCAGCCTAGGTTTAAAGTCTCAAGCTTCTACATGACTCTTAATGATAAAAAGACATAAATCATGTTACTCACAGAAAAAGGACCAATTATGCTGATGGGAAAATTGTTATAAGAGGAGCTACATCTACAACACAATACAAGTACTCTGATAGCTGTGGATACAAATAATAATAATAATAATAATAATGATACATTGGTTTGCATTAATTTGGTCAAATGAAAAAGTCCTGAGTTTGACAAAGGAGTTAGATATTTTGATTTGATTTGTATAATAAGTGACAAAAAAAATCACAAGTTAATAAAAATGATAAAAAGTTTCAATTACAGACCAAAAAGGACAACATTTGTTCAGACGTGTAAATTGCTGAGTTTAAAACACCACGGAAGAGAAATGTCCAGTAGGAAAACTAGAGCCAGTTAAATGTATGATATTCATACACATGTGACCCTTCAACCTCAGTATAAATGTTACAAAGAGGTGGTGGTGGGACCACTGGTGGGACCACTGAGCCAGCAGAGTAGGGTTGTTTTAGATTCTATATGCATATGTGCAATGCCAAAGTCTGAGGCAGGGAGAGCAGCAGCAAAGGTCCATGCGTCCTTATCTTCTGTGATGTAGTCCTAATACCCTGCTGTATAAAAGTACAGTGATGTAGCAGACTAGCTTAGGTTCAGGTTTGTTTTAAGCTTGTTTTGTTTTTTTCATTCCATTCCATTTAGCATTGAAGCAAAGTCCGTGAGAAAGATTGCTAAATCAGTTTTTAGGAGCCTAAACAGAATCATTAGAAAATGTCTCACACTCAGAAGATGTACTAGAAGGAAAACACTGAACATTTTGCACAAACACTGCGCTCAAGGCTGAACCTTCACTTCTGACAGCGAGCAGTTTCCTGATACGTCCGGCTGATAAAACAGCGTCTTTATGTTCCTCTCTATCTCACTGTCTCTCCATCTCTCCCTCCATCCTCTCCCTGGCTGCATCACATCTCTCCTAAGCCTTTATAAGCCCGTCTGTGCCGAGGCCAAGTTCACACAGAACATGTTTTACATCTCTCAAAGTTAGAGCTGAATTGCTAATGTCATTCTCTCACCTGGTTTAAACACACACTCACTCGCTCTCACACACACACTCCTCTCTCCCACACAGGCGCGTCTCCATCAGACGGTGTGTTCTGCCTCTCATTAGCCTTCCTCACCCATGTCCCAATTTATAAAACAAGAACAATGTAATTGGACGGAGCTGAGGCCTTTGTTCCTCTCTCCTCCTCATCCCTCCTTCCTCTCTCCTCTCCTGTCTTTATTTTGTGCTTCACTTTCATTCTTCACCCCCTCTCATTTTGTCTCCTCTTTCTTCTCTGTCTGTATTCCCTCACTGTTGGATGAGGAAATATACATTTGACCTTGGAGTTGCTCCCTTATAAACAGCAGACAACTAATGATACTGCAGTTAGGATTACAGGGCTCAGTCTGCAATGAATTCTAATACGCTGCAAGTCAGACACTGCTGCAAGTTTCCGTGTACTCCATCTTACTTTCTCCCCACTTTGATTCATTGGTCTCATTGTTGTAAGGAGGAAAATAACACTGCTGAAGCTGTAAACAACTTCCAGGCACCAGTCATTAACAATAAAGCTTAAAAAAACAGAACTTGTGGGAAATTGTTTTGAAAAGTAAGAGTGAAAACTCTCCAGCTAAGTTTTCTTATAAAGCTCCCTTTAGACTTGAGAATAAAACTTCAATTAGAAAAATCATCGCCTTTCTGATGTGTCCACAAACTTAAAATGGAGAGCTTTGGATAAGTAGAATCGTCAGTAGATCTTGAGTGCAGATTTCTCTGCAGTTGTCCACTATATACTCATTTTACTGTTCTGTCAAAGGTTGCACTGTGCATGCAGATGTGACATCATTACGCTGTGTGTACGCCTTGTTATGTTACCAGAGGAGCAGGCATGGCACCGGCGGTTGTGTTTTATGGCAGAGTGTTACCCGGGATTTCCACCGCATCCGGAATTGCTCCAATCGGGAATGGTGGCAATTTTTCACCATGCGCCAATTCCTACCGGATCTATTTGTAAGACAAATTTTGTGGCGGATACGCACAGTGGGAATCATGAGAACTCACAAAAACCCGCAGATTCACGTGCAATCACGCGACAACAAGTTGTCTTTAGCCACAAAGGCAAACCATATAAGCAGTAGATTGTGTCCTTCCAGAGGAAGAAATCTACTTCTAGACTTATAAAATCAGCATCTCTTCATCCATGGTGTCATTGGGATGAAATGCTGTCTATAACCTTTCACTTGTTCGTCCCCGCCTGTTTGCATGGTGTGAAATACAGTCGCCTGAAACGCAGTGTTTTATTTTGAAAAGAAGCCGGATGTTTTATTTTGTGTCTGTGCCTAACTTCCTTTCCAGTACAGGTTAATCTGTACTGAATTTATCCGGCATGCTCTGGCAACCCGAAAAATCGAATGAAACTTGAATGGTTACGAACAGCTACGATCTGCGAATACGGCCTTTTCGTAGCCGTTCCAGATGCGGTGGAAATTGCTGGTTAATAATGAAACCTCCTGTACTGGTCTTGATGAACTAGCCAAGGGCAAAAGAGTAAAGGCAGTCAGGTTCGAGAGAGATTCGATCAGAATAAGTGTTTACATATACGTGTATCGGAATAACGCCCCCCCCCCCCACCGATCAGAATATAATTTCTTTCCCATTGAGCCGAATTGGATCACAATCTTCCCATCAACATGTTTACATGCCAAATTTTTATTCCAGTCAGGCATTTATTCTGATTATTTGCGCCCATGTAAACGCAGCTAGTGTCTGCCATTTGCACAATCTAAAGAAACACCCTGGGATTTTTGGAGCAGCTCCTGCCTCTGCTACTACTTTGCAAAGGTACACTGACCAAAATCTCTAACATCACAGAATTTCATCACAGCTAATTTGGCCTCCACAGAACTAAGGCTGATCATTGAAGGTGCTTGAACCTTAGTCTTACCTTCATTTAACAGCATTCAGGTTTCCAAAGTTTCACAAAGTTTCATGAGTTTCAGTTAAGTGTTTGTAAAGGAGCTAATAATAAGACATGGCTATAATAAAACACATGCAGATACATCAATTTTAACAAATCTTTTTTAAAGCTGTTTGTGAACCTTCAACTTTTGTTGAGTTCATAAATGTCTTTGGAGCCAAGATTTATATGTAAGCCAGCCTGTTATCAATCCTTCATAAAGTCGAGTTGATATTAATAAATAGCCTATAAATGTTTATAAGAGGTGTATAAATGGTTGACAAGTTTCTTATGAAAACCTTTAATGTGTCTTGTTAGCAGTAATATGTAAATGATGCTTTCATTATCATCAAACAGACTCCATGTTTGCGAGCTTTAAGCTTGTATATGTGGCTTATTGATTATTAATTTCTGCAAAGACCATAACAAAGTGTCTCTGTAGCCTGGGTGACTGGTAAACAGCTGCCTGTGGGCCAAATCAGGCCGCAGCCTCATTATGGCACAACTGTGCATTATATGGATAACTCTGGTTTGCTTGTTATACAACAATTTAAACCCTCTAAAGTTGTTAGGAAAGAGGAGACAGGAAATATGCCATACAGACCAAAACTAGTCTTGCTGCGGGTTTGAAACATGTTATATTTAGGGTGTAAAAAAATGGACTTGCATTTTTCAAATCCTGCACAAGTTTTAGTTTCAATGTTGGAGGTTGTTGTGTCACTGAAGCGCCATGTAAAGTTCTGTAAAAGTTGATGTCTTTCATCATAAAACATACGTAACACTTATTGGTTATGATGGGATTTAAGGGTTTGTTATAGTGGTTGTTAGTACCATTGTTACCCAAACTATGATCTGTCTGTAGCTGCTTTATCTTAACCAAAGTGTAACACTTTACAACTGCATGTTTTTTTTTATGTTATACATCTTTTACGGATAAAAGTAAATTACCTGCAAATTTTATTTTGAAAGTACTACTGAATAGCTACTTTGTAAAAGTTACTTTTCAACTTTATTTCTCTTCAGATGTAGTATATTTATTAATGCCGATTGAATCCTTTTCTCAATTTTTCTATTGTTGAATATGCAACACATATAGAGCATGGAAATGCTGTGTGGAGCGTGTTTTTGTAAATTTTTAAAGCCAGAAGTGACATAGTTATTCAGTTACATGTCATGTTTAGTCGGTGATTGAGGTCAAATGTTGACTATTGCACTCACTGCTTTCTCTTGCCAATGTTACGACACATATCGCTGCTGTTGGAGAAGCCCCAAAGCTTTTGTTGCCTTATGTAAAGGTTAGAAAACATGTCTGTGTGATATAAAAACAGAAGTTAAGTGACAGAGAGGATCGACATGAGACATTAGTTCAACATTCAGAAAAAACTACAGAAACACAAAAGGAAAGAGAGGAAGAGGAGGAAGTCAGAGTTTGACACACTCCAGGTTCTAGGTATCGTGTTAGCTAAAGGTCTCTGAGATGCAGGGCGGCTGTAACGTTAAAGGTTATCAAGACAAGTCGGCTTGTTAGTGCAGTGGTGATATGACAGCATACAGTAGAGAGAGGGGTCAAAGGGTCACAGGGCATGACCCTGAGATGTCCGCGGAGGACCCTGCTGTCATTTGTTTAAGGTTACACACTTCTGCAAGGAGTCTGGGGCTTTTTTTAACAGTGCTGATGGGAGGCCTGGGTGATTACCCTCAGTGTTTACCCTTGGATTCACTCCGCTGACTGACAGGGCGGGTGAGGGGCAGCTGACTGTGAGTGAGTGTTTCTGTACAGTTGTTTTCAGACATGCACTTTGGAAAATTTCTCAAACAATTCAGGAGTCCCTCCCCCAGGATTCATGGAATCAATGCTGACTGAGGTATTCGAAACATAACCCTGCAAAAAAAACACAGAAATGTAGGGAAAGAAAGAAAAAAAAAACATGCTTTTACAAAACAAAAAGACATTTCTCCTAATTTCCGTTCAGAGCTACATCTGCTACATCTGCCGGTATGTTTATTTAAATCATTTTATCAGGAGGCTGTACAACCCATGTATTCGCTATTTCAGTCATAAAACATAAACTCATAACTCTCAGAGAATTTACCCGGGCTGTTTTAGCAGAGGGGTTTAGGGAGAGTCAAAGTGAATTAAAAATGGTGTTAAATTTAGTACGGTGTTTGATTAACCAACTTCTCTTGTAAGATTTTTAAAAAGTGCATTTTTAATACAGTTTTTTTACGCTTCTGACCCACAGGACATGGATATATCATACCTCTTGATACTTTACTTTTTCATGTTTGACTCTCTAAAAATACGCTCTGCTCTCACACTCACACACACACATTTCCATGCCCGATAGATATTTACACACATGTCCCAGCCTAATCAAGTGTGTCTCTGTTCCTCCTCGTCCTTCCCCTCCTAATTAGCGTTAATTGTGTCCATTAGCACGAGAACAAGGTGTAAATTGAATCATGAGAGGAAGACAAATATTGATATTAATTGACAGAGATGTTTTTAGGAGCTGTTGTCCCCCTGAAATGCCTCCACTAGGCTCTCATTAACCCTCATTTGCATAGATTATTCAGTGACAATTAGGTAATACCATGATTGCTAACCCGGCCTCATCGCTGCTGCTGCTGCTGCTGTGTGTGTGTGTCTGTGTGTGTGTGTGTGTGTGTGTGTGTGTGTGTGTGTGTGTGTGTGTGTGTGTGTGTGTGTGTGTGAGAGATGCACGCTGTCAGGATACTAAAACACAGGCAAGCGACACAGTGGGACTTAATATTTACACTTCACACCTTCATGAGTGTCTGATAACTGATAGGCAATGAATTGGCTTGATGCTGACTCTACACACAAGCTTTTTTAAATGAATGAATGAATGAATGAATGAATGAATGAATGAATGAAGCCCACTTTGACCAGTGAGCATTCTAAAATCCTAGGCCATGATTGGATATTTGCCTTTTTAGGGGTGCCGTTTATAGCTCTGGTTTCTTCGCCTCTGCATGGCCACACTCAGAGGGTCTTGTTTGCGAAAGGGCAGCTTTTGTAGTCACTAAACCTCCATCAATTGCAGATTTTTGCATGAGATTTTGACACTAGGGTAAAAGTGATGCTAACAGCTCACCCACACAATCATCTGCAAAACAGGAGCAAACTGCAGCAGCTATCAGGGGCGCATGTAGTGCAGTTTTTGTGCTATTATTCTATTCTTTGGGAATCACACCTTGAGTCATTTTAGAAGCCCAAATCTGAGCTTAACAAACCTCTTGCATTGTAAACAATACAGATACATTGAAATCTATTTAGCCACAGTAGCATCCATTTAGAGGTTCGTTCTGGTGTAAATCAATCAATTATATTTACTTATACAGCACCAAAACACAATAGTTGGTTCTAGACCATGCTCATTGTTTGATGAATAACCAAGACCCAACCTTAAGATGGGACAGATTTGACCAATCGTATCTAATATGAGTGACAGTGACAAGGAAAAACTTCCTTTTAACAGGTAGAAACCTTAAGCAGGACCAGACTCATGTTAGACAGCCACCTGCCAATGCTAAGTTGGGTAGAAATACAAAAAAAGTGGTAAAGTCCTATTGGATAGACAAGTAATCCAAAATATAACTACACTGGAAAAGTTAGTGAAGTTTTGTTGTAAAAAAAATACAAGAATCAAGAGTTGGCTGGTAGTAGCCGTAGTATTTCAAAAATTCTGTGTGAGCTAGAGGGCTGGATAGTTAGGGGCTGAATTCTGATATGTTATTTAATGTATGTGCAGAGCAAATATTCCCTGGATAGTGAAATAACCTACACTCAAGGATTCGTGTGTGTAGGTTTTGGGAGATCCCCCAGAGAGTTTTTCCACCGTGAAGTATCATGCAATGTTATGTAGAAGTACAACATAATTAGATGCAGCATACATCATATTACCAACACTGAGTCATACCAACAACTAAAGTTGCGGTTTTTCAAAACTTTTCTGTCCTGAACTTCAGTTTAGTCAAATCCTACTAATGCCAGACTGAATGGATGAAGGGCAAAGGGCAAATTAGAAACAGTAGAGATCAAAACGTACCATATAAAAAACATAAAAAACAAAAACACAGACGACCACATACATGAAGTGCAGAGGGCTTTTCATTCACTGCTAACCCACTTGACTAAACTCTTATTTGCTTTCTATTTGCTACAGTGAACAAAGATAAGTCTTTTGTTTTACTGTATTATTAATTCACCTTTACAAACCATCATCCAATCAAACAACAACACAGATTAGCATAATTTCGTTTGGTGGGATTAAATGTTTTGGATGCAGTGGGTATATCTGATGCAAATAAAGGGGCGGTGGTTTGATGACATTTGTAGCTTGATGACTTACATGTGTGTAATAATCTAATTTCTGTGTGTCTTAATGTAATTTGTTAAACAGTATAGTCTGGTAATTTGACTCTAGCATAAAGCAGTAGGTAGAGTTTCTTGCAGTTCTGTAGGAGTGGTGTCATGTGGATATCAGGACAAAGTCTACAGATTCATGCAGAAATGATCACAATGCATCAAGTTATCCCTGAATGATTTATTTGAAATGCAGCTGTACTATGAGTTTGCAAACAAAACCAAATGTATGAGACATAAAGCATCAATGCTTCCATAAATAGTGTGTTAATGACCTGCAGGGTATGAGAACTGAAAATACATCAAATATTAGAGCATGTTCAACACACTACCTGTGTGCGAGCTAGGCTGCTAACTCATTGAGTGTTTGTGTGATGGCATGTACACGTGTTATTTGGCCTTCTTTATCAATAAGAAACAGCATGATTAAAACCCTCCGGGTGAAAAGTTCATACACACACACACATACACACACACACACACACCCCGGCGTGCCGACCATGCAGCCTGAATGCTGTCCTCCAGCAGTGAGCGGGGCTACTCACAGCCATTTTCATTAATTCCGCACCATTAATGAGCGGGAAAACGAAATGGAGAAGGAAAATATGGCTATCAATCGCTGGTGTTGTTGGCAGGTGTATAATGAAGTATCAGAGTCCAATTGAATTGGCCCTAATTACACCAGCCTGCAGATATTGCTTCATCTGTACCAGTCCTATCAATGTGTGCAAGTGTGTGTGTGTGCGTGAGAGAGAGAGTGTGTAAGTGGTACACATGCTTTACACACTGGATCCAATCTGAGCACACATATAAACATGAATTCACTTTTGCACACACACACACACACAAAAAGCCAAAGCACTCTGTCATGCTTTGCTAACCGGTAGGAGGTCCGTGCCCTGCGTCTCCCCATACTTAATTAGAGGAGCAGCACTTAAGAGGAAATGAGATTATATTAATTGAATTCATCTGATAATATTAGGGCGCCACTTCACTGGTGGTCTGTCACTGAGACGGATCAGATCGCTGGAACACAACAGGGAGAGACGATGTCTGTTTCCACACAAGAAACAAAGACATTAACATTTAAAATGTCCTAATTTTTTCTTTACACATTATTAATAAATCTGTCAGCAGTCATAAAATGCAGCTACTTACCACTTCAGAATGTTTTTTTTTTTCTTCATGATATTTTAAGTGTTTATACCATCCTCTTCCCCGTGTACTCCTTCCTCCCTGCAGAGTTGTTTCTATACTGTGAAGATGTAAAGAGCAAAGCAACTGTGATGATCTAAAGGTTTAATTTCCTCACTACAGGGACTGTATGGATAAATAGATAGGCCCTCATAAAGGGGCCAAAGCCAAAGCAGGCACTTAAAGTTTAAAGGCAGGAGACTGACCTTGTTTCTGTTGGGCCTTTAATACACAATGATGTTGGTGATTTGCTGGATTTGCTGTTTAGTTTAGGGTTGTTTTAATAAAAGCAGAGGAGCTCTTCGGACTCTCTTGAAGCAAAGCATATGAGAAAATATTATTTAATGGCTACAGTAAGTTAAAGTAAGGATACTGCATTGACCTGCTGTTTTTGGTGCAGTGCACAGGATATTATATGCATAACTTAAAGAAAAGAAAACACCTTCAAGACTATTAACTGAGGTCTTTTTTCTGTTTAATGTAAAGCAGCACATATTAAAACTGTCCATCTACATGACCCTACAGGACAATCACAGTAGACCCCGTTTCACCTCTTCTTGTACTCATTATGCACCACACAGAGTTAAAAAATCAGGTTGAATCACTTTGTTTCTGAGACTTAAGTCAGCATAACTGCTGAATAAGCAGTTTAAAGTACTTTTAATATCAGGGTTTTGTAACACCATCTTTATTCATGTGAATGTGAAGAAAAATTAATATAAATGACCGCGGCCCAGAGCGACCCTCCAAGCAAATGACGAGAGACAACGTGCATACTTTACGAGGAATGTAAACTGCAACTCAAGGAACACATTCACTCTTTTTGTCTCACAAAGTGCTTTAAAAAAAAAAGCTACAAATGAAACTTGCAAGAAGCCAAAACAGGCTTTGTTTTATAGAGTGGTGTGAGTGTGACGTATAGTCTGGATTTAACGGCCCTTAACTAGAACAAATGAAACAAAAGGAAACAAACTAATCCTGAAATTAACAAGTAACAACTCTTTGAAAAACACAGTAATAATCTGACGACAATGAAAGCTGCTAATCTACACAACAGATACCCGACCTCAGGCTCTCTTGTAATGTTGCACTGCTTTGACGTCCCTCTATCTGCGTCTTAAGCATGTAAACCCAGAAAAAAATAGATTATACTTAGAGCTGGGTGATATGGCTTCAAATCAATATCACAATATATTGAGCAGTTCACCTCAATTACCATAAATGGACCATAACTACTCCACAAGCTGCTCACCTCCTCCTACATTAACTTCAGCCGTCGCTCCAGCTGCTACAACTTTAGAACCGTCCTCCATCTCCTCACTTGTCTTTCCATCTTTGTTACGGACTGGGTGAGGTGGAGTCACATCTCTGACATAGGACAACTTCTTAAAGGGACATGAGACTATAGCCTACCTACATGCATCCAAAACCAACTTTTATTTATTCATTTTTTTTGACACCGAATATACTGACATCGACAGTTATTGTTGTAAATTTCATTTCATTTCAAATTTTAGGTTTATCGCCCGGCCCGAATTATACTCCACTGAACTGGAAGGCACAGACTTCTTAATATATTATACTTAAATTCAAATAGAAAAAAACTAATTTCAACCCACCTAATGTCACACACAAACACAAACCACCAAAAGACACATTTACAGAACAAGTCCAGGTCCATAATGAGGGACAGATAAGATAGGTGGCTGCAGCACATTGAGCAAAGCATCCAAGCCTGGCTGCAGCAGGATTGGTTCAAAGAATATGTTTTCTGGGTATGTTTGAAATGTTAAATCAGCACGATTGTACAGTAAACTCTTTCTCTTCCTGCTTAAACATTTAATGACAGCTAAGGATTTGTCATTTTTCCCCTCTAAAACGTGCCAGAATCAGTCTCAAAGATCATGAATGCACTGTCTTGTATACACTTGTTTGTTATTGTGAGGTGTTTGAATTTTATATATTAGATGTCTACATGTTTGGCATCATTTATATGTGTTATCAGCGTTCGTCTTGATATCTTTTCATTCCACATTCAGCTCTCTTTGCCTCCTGCAGTTCCAGTTTTAGGTGCAGCACACAAAGCAGTTCAACAGCAGCACAAACTACAAGCTTTAAAATGAGACTAAAGCTGAATTAACATTATTAGCTTTATAATTGGCGGGTTATTGAAGGATTAGGCTGCAGTAGTTGGAGCTTCAATGGACCTCATAAACCGGCTACTGAGTCTATTAAATCTAGCAAATACAATAAACGCAGATGCAGGAGTAGGATTCGTGGTGCAGGACTAACTAAGAATGCTTGCAGACATTTTGCAGCTGAAAATAAAGATTATTAGCAGGAGGAGGAAGTGAACCACACAGCAGAATAAAGGGAGTTACAAAACGGGAGTGAAAGGTCCACCTCCTCATTTCATGCTGGATAACTGCTGCCCTTATTTTATGGATCCAATAGATTTGAAATGGGTTTTTGTTCCCTCACCTTCCTAATGGATGGCGGACTGTGATCAATATCCATGGCTTGAAGGAGTGAGGGATTGCTATTATGCATCAATATGTCAGGCCAATAAAATTACTAAATTGGGTAGGGTGTGTTTGGAGGGTACCAAATCCAATTCCAGTCCCCGTGAACGGAGCCGAGCATGATGAACTTGTTGAAGTGCTTTGTTGTAATTTACATTTGTGGTCTCTTAGAGCTCCAGAGCACAAAAAGGCTGGATTTAAGCAGCCGTACACTTGTACAGGATGATTTGTTATGCCACTTTTAGCTAGATTGTGTTCTTTTGAGGTTGTTTCCTTTAGCACTCGATGATTTGCATCACAGACCTTTTGGAAAAAGACATTTCCAGGTGCTCCACATTTGAAATAAATCCCCTTCTCTCTGTCGCTCTCTATCTCTTCCTGGCCCTTTTTCCTTACTTTGTGTTCAGACAGTCTGTTACTCCATAAAACCTCTCCTGTGATTCCGTCTCTGATCCTGTCACCTCTCACATCTCTCCATTCCCCTCCTCGGCTGTTTGTCAGGGTTCATACTGTGTCATTTGTTCCCCGGCGCTGAGGCCTCCTCCCTCTGTTCTCCACCTCATGGCTGCTCTCGCTGATGTGAGGAATGTGTTATGTTATCTCTCGTCTGAAGTGCGCTCTGGCTCGCTCTCCTTTCCCATGTTGTGACAGATGAATTATATATGTGAATTACAGCACAGAGAGATATGCTCTTTCAACTACTGAAGATCTATCTGTTGATCTCTTTCTTTTTTCCGTGTCGCTGTATGCTTGGCATCACTTTTTCAGTTACATTTTTCTCTAGCGTGCCATTTGGTTCACTGCTACACATTAAAACCTGCCATGCTTCATTGGATCTATCAACATATGTGGACATACTATGAATTTGATCCTGTGCACAATTGTGTCACAAATACACTACAAGCAAAACTCTTCAAACCTTGCAGGTTATATTTTCTTTACGTCTTCATATTTTCACCTTTTATTGTGTCAGTCAGGGACACCTTTAGAGCAGCTTTGCTTGATCTGTAGCTCGAAAATACTTGAACTGGCATCTATAAAAACCCACATTTCATTTCTCTGTTTAGCAACTTTTTTTCAGTGATTCAAAGTTAGACATGCACAGGTGTTACTTTTTACACAGCTTTGTAATCACCAAACAAGCCAAAATTTATGTGTTTACAGAAAATGCCTAGCCATGCTATCAGCTAGCGTTACATCGCCTGCTGTTATGATGGTTCCAGTAACATTGATAATGTTTATTTATATAACACTTAGCAAAACAGACATTAAAAAGTGCTTCACTAACATGAAAGCTCAAAACATGGATAAAAATGGAGCAAAATTGAGCCAAACCAACAACAGATAACAGAGTATATCGACAAAATGAACTAATTAAACAGAAAGTGCTAAAAGTGATTAAAAACTGTGGTTGGATAGAAGAAACAAAAACAGAAACAATAAATAAACTTAATAAATGAAGCACTCATTTGATGTTAGATTTGAAAGAAGACACAGAAGACAAGCTTGTCAGAGATCCTTAGGGGGGATCCTGAGCAGCTGTCTGAACCTTCATAGAAGGTCTTTATAGATGGAACAGCCCCGGGTTAAGAGTTTAGATGCAAATCCAGCTCATAATGGCCTTTGTTTACAAAAGAGTCATCAGTGAAGCAGCGTGGACTAACAGCTATGTCGTGGTTATTTTGTCTTTGAAAACATCAAATAATTATGACTTTCCGTCATGACAGAAATAGCACTTGTGAGCGTTTTTCTGAAACTTCCAGACTCAACAAAGTGCAAAATGGAGGAAAAATACAATGGGTGAAATTGCTGTAAGATTCTGTGGATGCGGACAATAGTCGAGGGTGGTGGGGTTAAGGAAAGCTGGATGGTGCACAGTACAGTGACACAGTTTGGGATCCATCATGGACGAGGGATCCCTCACTGTACTGAATCTACCTCGGACATAAAATACAACATAAAATAACAAGAACAGGATTCTGAGAATATAACCCTGAAATCCATTACAGAGGGATGCAACAATGAGTGGTCAAAAGTAGAGAAGCAAAAAAGGCTTGATGACCTGTGAATTTATATTTGAATTTTGCATTAAAAAAATATCTGTAAACTCTGCCAGACCCGCCATCATCATCCATAGTCTGAATTTTTTTGTATTTTCAGGGGGTGAATTTTGAAGTTGTGTGGCTATTTAGCCAGCTCTCCAGATGGAGTATGCTGAGCCCAAAGGTCACATAGGTCACCTAACCCACACACACACCTTCCACCCCATCTGACCCTTCCTATCCTATAGCTGTGCAGAGAAGTGTGTCTCGATCAAACTGGTCCCCATGGTGCTCCTAATGTTGATCTGGTCTCCTTTCACGAGTTCCCAACCCCCTCAAAACACATGCTCTCCTTTTCAGCCCTGTACCAAAGGTCATGACCTCACCAGGGTCAAGGAAGGAGTGGAGGGGGGGTCAAAAGTCACGGTAGCTGTGGGAGGAACAAGGCACTCAAGGATTAAATCAAGTGTTCTGTCTTCATAGGAAATAGATTATGTAAAGGTTTTGTGGTTTTATAATTAAAAGTAGGGAGGGGGGTGAATGAGTGGAAGCATTTTCTTCATTTTTACTCCTCCTCTGATTCCAGACTCAGCCTCTCTTTGAATAAGCCTCTTTATCTCCTCCTATTCTTTCCTGTCTGTCTCACCATAACAATCGATTCAGCCACGACAACGTGATACCACGCTACTACTCAAGTGTGTTTCTTCTGAGAGTGTGCACGTTCACGTTGTGTCATATTCGGCACAAAATTGATTCATGAGTCTTTATCCAGCTGTCTAAATGGTGAGCTGACTGATGGGAGGTGTCACGCTCTCACTCAGACACACCTCTTACTTCAGTGGGTTCATGATCGGAGAAATTTTTCAGCTTTTGTTTTGACGTGTGAGGGGATTTTTGTTGGTGAAATATGCACGGAATCAGAAACACACGCGTTGAACCACCTTTGTTTTTTATTTCATGCAAAAATAGTATCCAGATAGTAGCACCATAACTCTAAAAACCTTACCTTTATAACGTCTGTATCAGCAGCATCGGTGTAGAAGTTGTAGTAATATAAAAAGTGTTTACTTTACAGTCTCGGACAAACAATTTATTATGGAAGTTGAGAGCAGTACAAGTGCAAAGACTTTTTTAAAACCTAGCTAAGCACCTCCCTCCCCCACCTTACATTTTCCTTCCATTAGTGAGAAACACATCGGACAAGTGCTGCTGAATATGCAGCAGCTGTCAGCTATGCTATAGGCCCAAACATGACTTA
Organism: Xyrichtys novacula; assembly: GCA_962446985.1. Taxonomy (NCBI): domain Eukaryota; kingdom Metazoa; phylum Chordata; class Actinopteri; order Labriformes; family Labridae; genus Xyrichtys; species Xyrichtys novacula. The sequence continues at coordinate 12,862,652 of OY660882.1, read as the reverse complement.
GTGTGGCTCTCTGCAGCCTCTAAGTGTATATACGTGTGTGTGTGTGTTTAGGTGTGTGTCCAGCCCATCCATTACCAGGGCTAGCAGCAGCAGTGTGTGCCTCTCATTCATAATAGATGCCCTGACCAGTACCTGAGATGTATATCATCCCCACCATAAAGGGGTCAGGGATTATACTCTGATAGAGTCAGTGAGGGAGGAAGAGGAAGAGGAGCTCCGAAGGTAACATCTGATAAGCATCAATATTGGATATTGAGGATATGAAAGTTGATCTGGATCATATGAAACCAGATTCACTGTAAGTTATCTGACCAAGGAGTCAAAAAATGACTTTTGATGGAATGCTCTGGACCCATGACCCTCTGGACTGGTTATAGTGCAATAAGGATTCATGAAGGGGGTCTTCTTTTTTCACTCTGTTGAGTTTCCTATTGGCATAAGCACCCTATACTGTATGTTATCTCACATATTACCTTGACAACAACTAGAGGACGAAAAAAGTGACAGGAAATTTTTTGTTAAAGCTCCTGTGAGTAACTTTATGTTTGGGTCGATTTTGGCACCCCCTCTGGACAAAGTTGTACCCTACATCCTTGTCGATTTGGTCCAGTACATTTGTAAGGAGTGTTTTCCGACCCCCAAAAAAAAAATGTAATCCCAAATTATAGGGGGAAGAGCATACAACATAATATGGCTAAAATGTTGTTTCAAAAAGTTTTATTTTGTTGTTCAAAAACTGTATACTCCCTCTTTGAGCACATCAGCACCACACAGCCTTCAGTTTCAGGACTTCAAATTGATTTTGTAAGAAACTTGTGCGTCACAAATACAAACAAGCAAACAGGCAGCCTGTCAGCTCTTTGCCCTCAGCGTTTAAGTTTGATTTCACAAGACGATACCCTTACTACAGTATAACGCAGACGTTATTCTTGTAATACTGCAACTTCATTTACTTACACCTTCTTTTTCATCACGACATCTTCTCAGATCATTTTCATTTCATGATGACTGTTTTCTCATCATACTGCAGCTTTATTCTCACACTAATACGACGTCCATCTTGTGATGTTACAACTTTATTTTCTTAATACTTTGTTGGCGATAATCTTCATCTTTTTCTACTTTGATGTGGTCCTAATATGGACTCTAAATCACTGCTTTTGCTTTAAGTAACTGTGTAGAGATCTACAATTTAGAGGTGCCCTTACCAGCTCTGCTGTTGTTGCATGGATTGCAGGACAGAATGTTACACTTCTTTTTTCTGTCAAAGATGGTTGGGGTTATTTCTTCACTCTCAAACCCAGCCTGAGACAAAGACGTTTTCCTTTTTTAGTGTCAACAGGCAGAAGTGACTTCATGTAACTTGTGTGATCAGGTGTTAGTTTTGCTGTTAATTACTATTATTAGGAAACTTTGACCAATCAGAATCAAGCATTTGGGGCTCTTTATGATATCCCATGATATAATTGAAGTTGTAGATGTCCAGCCTACTTTGTTGAAGCAACTCCAACCATAAACATAATAAAACTTCTTTCCTGAGACATTTCTGGTGTAAACGTTCATGTTGATGCTCTTAAAGTCTGGAGAAATCTATTTTGATGCCAAGGACCAGATTAATACAGGATGGCATTGTCATCCTTTGTGCTGGTTTTAATTACAGTTAGTGCCTGACCACATAGGGATCTTTGTCTAACACAATCGGGCAGTGGTTTATGAAACGGATCTGTTACATTTGACATCTTGGCTTTCATGGTAATACAACTCAGTGCCTGGTGGTGACGGCCCTCCTCACACTAAGAGTTAGACAAATACACATGGATGGAGGAAAATAGTGGGGGCTTGATTTGAACGGCATTCACTGTCAATTCCACCTACAGAAAAAAATAGAATGGAGGGTGGGCAAAAAGAGTTACAAAAATAGTTGTTTTGTTGTTAGAAAAAGTTACAGCATTCCTGTTACAGCTGTTGGGAAGAGGCTTACCAGGCGAGCAGACACTATGCTCAAAAATGACTTCATTCTTACCAAATAACTTTATTCTTGGAATAGGTTATAATTTACCACAACTGTAGTAAGTTGTAATGTTATGACTTAACTACAACTTTATTGTTGTAATACAATGGCTTAACTACAGCTTAATTCTTGTATTATTGTGACTTAACGCTCCTGTGAAGAACTTTCGGTTAGTGTCCATTTTGGTGCCCCTTGTGGACAAAACAGCTTGCTCAACTTTCATAGGTCTTTATTCTCCTGGTATAATGATTTTAAAATGACTTTATTTTGTGGTGATAGGCCATGACTATAGTATGACTTTATTCTCATAAAAAACTTGGTTCTATTCTTGTGATATTTTGCATTTTTATGACTTAATTTGTGTAACATTACTACTTTTTTGTAACATGAAATTCCTTTTTCTTGAGGTGGCACTGGTCATAGCAATGAGAGTGGGTGATACAACAGTTGCAGTATTAGCAGATGATAAGACTGAACATCCATTGTAGCCTCGTCCTCCTCATACTCAAAACTGTCCCCTGTCCTCCTTCTGTCTCCAGACTCTGCTCCACTGGAGAAAGATGTAGAGCTGAAACTCGGGTCTGCTCAGAGGTTGGGGTGGGTGGTTGGATTAAATCGAAGTGGGGGGTGGGGTTGTCTGTAATTGTGTAATTGCTGTGCAGTTTAGAGATGAACAGATGCCTCCCCTCCATTCCGTTTTTTCACACCTCTATTTACTTTAATGGTCTCTTCTCAACATGTCCAAATCAATTACATGGACTGGCCTGCTACAGCGATCCCTGCATATGGCCCCGTGAAAACACATACACACATACACACACATGCACACACACACATGCACACACACATACGTGCGCGTACAGACAGTTTTAGAAATAATTTGTTCTTTCAATAAAATGACCAAAGTAATGGAGTGTGGGTGCAGGGCTGCAAAAGCACATGAGTAATGACCACAGCGATGCACATGTCCACACTCCTCCTTTCTGTGTGTATGTGTGTGCGTGTCCACAGTGAGTTGGACAGCAGTGGGAGGAAGTCAGCAGCATCCGGAGCATCTATCATTCAGCTAGCTTTTATTTACCTCATCTAGCATCTGGGTGCTTCTGCGCTGCCCAGCACTTACTGACTGCTAGTGCTCCGATTTTACAACTGAATACACACACATGCTTTTGCAAACACTTGCATACACTCATATGTGCATCCAAACCCCAGAGGAGCTGATAGTAAAAGGTCGTCTAAAAGGAAGAAGAGGTAGCCATTTGATTTTGAAGTAGGTGCGTTTGATTGGTCATAGCATAAGGCTCAACTTAATATAAGCAACTACTGATAATGCTAAAGAGTCGATGTGGCCTGTTAAAGCACCTGTGGGAGATTTTTCATGTTAATGAACTAAACTGAGATTCATTTAAATATCTTCATTGGATAAATAAAAGCAAACAAAACGATTAGTGACAATATTGATCATTATTTTTATTGTAATTTCCAAAGTCAAAAACTGGTTTGAGAGGGTATGTGTCAGCTGAGCATCTGAGAAAACATCTCTTTTCGTACAAATTTGATATGAAATATGCACAAGACATGGAACATAAGCAAGTAGGAAACGAAAAAGCAAAGACTACTGTGTCTAAAGGGGGCGCCAAAATTGTCACAATTCAAAAATTCCTCACAGGAGCTTTGACTTTAAATTGAAATCCAAATTTAAGTAATTTTTGTCCAATTTAAAAACTCCTCACAGGAGCTTTAACATCCACAATAAAAGTTAATGCTGATAATTAACAGTAAAAAGACATGTCCCTCACTCTTCTTCTGTGTTTACTACATTGAACCAGCATCATCTACATCCTGTTTAACTCTTCACAGGCTGACTTTGTTGATTTAACATCCTGGTCTGTCTTGTTGTGGAGAAATATGAAAGATGAATGAGTTAGTCAAGTTTCTCTTTCAAATTCAACAATCTAGCATGTCCACCTCTGGTGCAACACACTCACATAGACACACAAAAACATCCGTCTATACTACAAACTCACCTGTCACTAACATGGCAGTGAGTAACTCTGGTTTCAGAGCAGTATTTTTTTTCTTGCTTGACTTGTTGAGTATAAAATTTTGATGAGCTGCTACTGTAGCCTTCATCTTGTTTCACTAAAGACAAATTCCAGCTCACCCACTCACTCACTCACTCACTCACTCACTCACTCACTCACTCACTCACTCACTCATACGTTCACACGCAGCAGCCCAAGGATCTTTCACATCACTGACTATCTGCACATACACAGATCAAACCTCATTCATCCACAGCATGATATTAAGTTTTACCTAAAAGTGTTTTGTTATGTTTTCTGCTTTCACCATTCCCAGTACATCATATCTGTGTTTTCAGTCTGATCAGTATTTCAATACTACGACTTCTGGGATCACAGGATCCATTTTTCTGTTCGAGTAGGAGACACAATTTTACAATCTCGATGTGTTTCATCTGTTTTCTCGAATCTTAGACCATCCATTTTTCTCTTTATTCACGCTGATTCTAGCTCTTTCCATTCTTAACTTGGACTTCTTCACACACTCCCTCTCCTGAGTCTCCATCCTCTTACCTCCCCCCCATGCTTCCCCATCCCTCCATCCCCACCCCGCGTAACCTCCATTTTCTCTGGCGTCACCTTTGGCATGTCTTGCAGAAAATTAATTTGATTGGGCAGAGTGTTTGCCAGTCAATATTTCCAAAGAGGGAGAGAGAGCGGGATTGTGGGTAAGTCTCCAGACAGGTGCTGGGCGTCCGTCCAGGATTCCCTCCCACTCATCTACCGAGTCAACATAAACCATGCAGTGTTAGGTCTGCAGAATAACACACGGCTCTGAGTAAAAAAGGTTTCCAGAGGGTCTCTCCAAGATAACAGCTCAAGTGATATTCAATCTGTGTTTTGGTTTTCAGACACAATGACAGTCAAAAAATCTGAAGAAAAAAATGAAGAAATTTGTTATATCCTTTAAAATTAACTTCCAGGAGTGTTTCTAGTGTTTCTTTCTGAATAGGAGTAATCAGGACTGTTACAGGACCAAAGAAAAGCCAGGGTCTTGTGTGGGCCTTAACGTTGGCTTGTTGCTCAAACCTGAACCCTGCAGTTTTTGTGCTTCAACCAAACCAAAAAGATGCCTCCATGATATGATATACAAGAACTGTTGCATCATCGCCAGTGTTGCCAAGTCTAGAAGCAACTTTGGGTGTATTTTTTTAAGTAAAGGTATTTCACATATATCTCGTAAATATTGAGGTTGAAGTTTTTTGGGCTTGCCTTACTTCCTGTATGAATCCATTGGCAAAGACCTTCATTTTGATAACAATGAATCTGTTAATTTTGTTCAAAACTAACACCAGTTAGTACTCTACATGTTGACATGCACAGTTAAGTCAAGCAGTTAAGTGACTTGACTGGGCTACTGTCTTGTGACGGTCTACAAAGACCAGACAAGAACTGATTTATTGACAAATGAATCTCAATAGGTTGTATGTCGATGATAAAAACATACACTACTTTGCAGCCTTGCACCTTTAGTATGTATAATAGGACAGCGTTGTCATTGTTTTGTTTTTTTGTCTTTTGCTGTGTCTCTCTGTGGAGTTTTTGCTTACCACCTGGCTTTCTTTATGCTGTTTAACTTCATGGTCAAAGCCCCCCCATGGAAATTGTGTCGCAGTCATTGAATGTTTTAGTCCAGTGTTAGTCTAAATGAGGCGTATACATGGAAGGAAAAATTCCATCTTCAACAACAATATCCATGAGTGCTGGTATGATTACAAGATAGATATGATTACAAGAAATTAAATATAAGGTATTTTCAGTCGGACTAATATGTTAACTTGTACTTCAAAAGTCTAGTTTCAGTCAGACTGATACATTAGTTAATGTTAAAACCTGTTTCAAAAGTCTGACAGCCTGCCTCTGCTGCTTAAATGGGAACGGTCCCTTAGATCTCTCTCAAGTTGTCTGCAATCAATCTTACCGATTAAAAACAGAGTTTGGATGTGTCTTCATTCTCAGCTAAACAGATCAGCTGCAGGCAAACCCAGTAGGTCTTTCTTGTTTGTTAAAGTTAAGTTCGATAATATGTAAATGACAACGTTCAAAAGAAATAATGGAAGTTAAATGTTTTCATTATCTAATACAAATTAAACGGATATATGGACACATCCTTGGTAGGGTCATTCAGCTCCAACCTGCCAGCATATTTAGTTTGTTACAGCTAGCTAAAATCACACCCTCTGGTAAACTTCAACATCTGTCCTGTTCTCGCAAAGAGTGAATGCATTAGAAGTGCTTACTTTCAATCACAGCATAGCCATTTGATTGTCCTTTTAGCAAGCATGTAGCTGCTAGAATACTTGTCTCTTATAGGTTACATTACAATGCTGACTGATAGTGTCCTAACAATTTTAACAATTTTGCACAAAACATGAATTGATGCAAGTATATACCAAAATATGGCTATACTAAGCTCCCAACATAGATAAAGCAAGAAACTTGAACAACAGCTGACTCTAAACTTATCACCAGTAAAAGCTGCTCTGGATGTGGGGAGGTGATTTGTAAAACAAAGGGCTGAAGAGGAGGGAAAACAGAGGAGGTTGTGAAAGTAAAAGGTGGTGGCAGGGAGGAAAACACGGTGGAAATACTGCCGGGCAGCGAGCGATGGAGGAAGGAGGAGAGGAAAAAAGGAAAAGAGCAAGAGAGGGAGAGAGAGAGATGGAGTGGGAGATGAATGAGGTGAGATGTGAGTGCTGATTTTAGAGGAATGGCTCGTACTGGCATCGGACTTCACTACAACCCCCCTCCTCCCCCTCTCCCTTCCTCCTTCCCTCCCTCCTCGCAGTGTTAGTGTGTTACTCCCCATGGCCCAGTGGTGACATGGCATTTAATAGACTCCCCGCTGTGAAACAAACTACCTCAATTAATTCCTCCGACTCGGCCCTGGCCTTTCTCTCACTCTCACACCCTCGGGTGTGTGTGAGTGTGTGATTTAAGCCATCTTTGGTCCGGTCTTTTCGTCTCCCCACTGGCTGTATAAGCTGCATTAAAGGAGCAGGGCTAGTGCTGCCTGCTCCAACATGATCTACTCTTATTCATTATCTCATTGGTTTCCATTTCAATAGATATATTCACCCCCTGGTCTTCCTTATAAAACCATTTTTCCACACAGTTTCTCTCCAGTACTTCAAGTATCAGCTCTGTTACATGTGGATCTGTGATATGTGAACGCATGTGTGGAGAGGAGTGTGCAAAGTGCCGATACGACTATGGTGCTGTTTCATTACAAAGAATTATGAGAGCAATCATTTCTTGGTCTCCATTTCAGGAAACAGAGCAGCAGACCTGGTTGGATGTGCACATAGGTCAGAGAGAAATACAAGAAAAGGCCATGAACATACACTGAAAACGGCATATCCTAATACCTGCAGAGATATTTGGGTTTTAAAACCTTCTGTGTCGCCTCTAGCACTGCACCGCAGCACTACGTCCTAATGGATTTGAAGCACTTTGTGTCACTTTTGTTGCTTCCCTCTGTCTTGATCTTTGCTGGCTGGTGTTATACTGACTCTTAGATGCATCTGCTAAATGAAAGAGCACCATTGTAACAGCTTGACATAAGGTCCGTACGCATTAAGCAGACCCCTGTCTTTTTGTGATGCGTAATCTTAAAAACTCAGCATTCATAAAGTACAATTACTCTTAAGTTTCCTGTTTGGTCCACATTTTCTCAGATAGTCCAGTTTGGAGTGGTGTGACAGCTCATTCGAACTCTGGTGAAAACAGGCTTCTTGGTTTGCTTTGGAGCCATAGAACATTTTGTTTAAGGCTGAATGCAAGGCAAACAACAGTCATGAATGGCGGTATCAGCTGTAGAGACTTGAACACTTTATGACTGGTTTGCAAACATGTATTTCTGCAGCAGCTGCTTGAAACCAAGCTGCTATTAAAGTTGAATCACTTATTGAGCCAAAACCTCAAACAGCAAATTGGGGAAATGCAATTAAACACACTCGGTCATTGGCCTCGTTTTCCAGCCCTACAGGTTGCTGCTTCATCCCTTCAAGCAAAGACAGTTTGTGTTGTATGTCAATGAAGCAGAGCTTCCAGCAATGGATCAGAACATGGCTGCTCTCCTAAATTCATAGCATTTGGTTAATTACTCATAGCTTCAGTGTTTCTCCTCAAATGACATCACCAGAAGAGTCCGACTTTTCTCTGCAGTTCTTTTATATTCACAAATGGAAACCAAGCTGTATTAGTAATGTGGAAATCCTGAATCTTAACTGTTAAAGTAAAGTGAAAACTTTTAATTGAACTGTAAACACTCACATACTCCTTCATTGCTTACACCACACAATGCTTATTTCTAGTAGGTTCCAACACTCAGTTATGTAATCTTTAAGTTTTTAAGGAGATCACTCATTAATATCGGATGTCTGATCTAATATTGGAAGCCACATGACAAATATATGTGAGATAATTACCTATACTTAGTATAACATTTTAGATAACTGAAGAGTTTTTGAGCTGTAGGTCATACAAAGCTACTCTATAGGTTGTTACACACCAGCGAATTAGCAAAGCGAATTTGTGAAACAAATAATTAGCTTTTTTTTAAAAAACTCAAAGTCAATGCAAGCTTTCACACCAGCTACGGTTCCACAGAGCGAAAAAGCGACTAATTATTTCGCCCCATAGCAAATTTTGTGAACATTCACGGGCAAACTGCTATATAAACCTAAAGCCTCATATAAATCTTACCTCAGACGTGGCTCTGGATAAATCGGCTTTCTGTAGTTTGTCCTTTGTGGAGTCAGCTGATGGAACAGTTCTTGAAATTGTCTGAGGGACATTTAGAAGTACTGTCGGAATTTCTCGGGATACAATTTGAGCTACTGTATCGTTGTGTGGCGCTCCACCATCTCGACGATACAGGACATCCAGTACTGACCTGCCATGTAGAAGGCAAGATCAGTATTGGATGTACCCAAACACTTTTAATTTTTTCTTTTTCTTTTTATTTAATAGGCTTACAACCATGACTAGTCATCATCATTTGAGGATGTAGTCGCCATTGTTTCTCCTTCTTCTCGTGTCACTTTGCTAATTCGCCGGTACTCACTTATTGGTATCCCAGACTGACATAATAAAAGGTGAAAGTGAGTATAATAGGTGTTCATTGATTAGAAGAAAAGAAAAAAGTTTTCAATCACTCTATCCTTTACTTCTGTACTTGTTTCCATTTACAGTTGGTTTGGTACTCCCACACTGTACTTCGCCTAAGCCAACAGCACACTCCCCAGCATACACGATAAACCTTTCTATGTCTTCTCCTTTTTATTCCTCCCTTCTTCACAGTACTGTAGTGACTAGTTGTGCCAATTTTCTCCTCCACCCCCTCAGCGTTCTCCCGCTCTGCAATTCATATACTGTATGTGCTGTATATATTACACTGTACATATTTGCAATGCCATCCCTCGAATACACCCGGGGTTTGAGTTGAATCTTTTCCATGTAGAAGGACTCATACATGTAATGCCTTAGGGAGCAGATCCTATAGCCTGCTGCCTAATACAACTGTGTAATCATTCATAAATAATGGTTTAATACCAGGATTAGAGTGTCCCTGGCTCACAAACACGCAGTCAGGGCTGTAGCCAGCAGTGACTTGTGGTGAGATCAGTAGCAGGGAAAGCATTGTGCTATGAAAGCCATATTAAACCTGATGAAGTGTTTGTTCTCTCAGAAAGTGAAGATGTTACAGGTCTTAGATGACATTCATTGGAATCTGGGAGGAACTGCATCATCTGCTGAATATTGCTGTGAGGGGCTCCAACACTGACTGTCAGTCGTGTTTGTTTTTTATAAAGTCTGTGTCAGCATGCACGAATTATACTGTCATTAACCACTGGAAACTCCACTGTAAACTCACAATTAACTCATAAATACAAACTAAACAGACTCTCTTTTCTTCTTAGTAGTGAAAGTATAAAGTAATATACTATAGGTTGGTTTAGCAAAACAAGAGATAATATGGTGATAAAGTATGTACGGTATTCAGTTTAAAGGTATGCATTAAATAAACCATTTGTGTTTTCACATTTTTACTTCTACATTTTCTTTGACAGGGTTTTTATCCTGAAATCAGAAACATTGAACTATTACGTTTGTTGGATTGTCAGTACCATTGTTGTCCATTCTTCCTCACTTGGTTGGTGGCCAAGAACATCTATGTATTTGGGCTTTTCACCCATCCTTCTCACTAATCACCCGGCTATGTGAAGTACTTGATAACGATTGGCTGAAATTCCTTGACAACAGTTTTCAATTTGAACAAAGAACAACAACAGAGACAGCCAGTTAACACACGCCGATTTACATCAAAAAGTGCTGTCATATTTTACCTAGAAACCAGGAATATATGTTGGTTTCAATTTGCATGATAACAATATGGCAAAAACATTAGCTTCTGTCAGCAAGCTAAGGTGGTAGGCTGAACCACGTGAATGTTGGATCCTGTCCTGCAATCCAGGCAACTGCAGCACAGCTTGTAAGTGCAACTATAAGTTGCTCAAACTATTGATATAAAGAAACTTTATCTATGAGTGGTACTGTTGTTATTCGAAACAGTGACTTGTGCTTCATTTGGCCCAATAAGGAAAGACATGTCAACATAAATTTACCTTCAGAAGTCTTGTTCACCTTGTCTGACTTGACAGTCAAGTCACATGCATTTAAGTGTGACTGATAACAAACAAGCTAATTTTTAGCCAAACAGCTGCCCAACATTTTCTGCAGATAAGCCTCTTTTAAGCAGCATACAAACAGCATTAAATGGGTAACATTTATTATCATGCTGTATTTTTATGTCTATGTTGAAGTTGCTTATTTTAATCACTATCTTGGCTGCTTTTCTAACTGGACATAACATCTGAATCATTCCTGACTTTGCCTCATTATTGTGCTCACAGGTACCTAGATGTCAATATTTCAAAGTACAATTGTATAAGCCAAATCAGCTTTGACAGGTCGTACATGGGAATATCTTCATTAAAAATGTAGAAAAGTATAAGTATAAGACAGAAAGGGACACAATTAATTGTTGTGAAGCACTATTGACAAAAAAACAAAAAAGTTGTTTAGGAGTGAGCTGTGTACTTCAGTAAAACTGAACTCATGAGCTAACACCCCCCTTAAAGTTTTATGAACTTATTTTATATTCCTTTATTTTTTCTACTACTTTTCTGTGTTCCCCTCAGTGTCATTGTTCAAAATCCAAATAAAACGTAAAATTTATATACTTCCAGTGAAAAATTGTCAAAAAATGTGTCACTTGCCAAATGCCAATGAACAGGAAGCTGGCGTTAAATCATCAGCCTGTCACTCACTGACGTTTTAACTATTCTTCTACCCACGTCTCCATATATTCTCTGAGCACGGCTGATGTGTAGACTGCTGCAGCTGTAAATCAGGCGGGTCCAGTTGGGCCGACTGGCAGTATTTCTCTCACTCTCTCCATGCAGTGATGGCTTCATTAAGGGGAACTGCCTGCCAGTGCTAGCCTCCGGCGCTAAGCGCTAATCACACAGCTGACCTTGGCTTGATCCCGGACAGTGGACCACTCGCCACTGGGATGTGAGTGTGTGTGTGTTTGCGCAGGTGTGTGTGCAGGAGGGGGGGTGTGTGCTGTAGGAGAGAGGGTTGGCTGGCACTCATGTTGGCATAGAGATGAATGTATGTGAGGTGAGAACGCTGTGATGGGGTGAGCTTTCATGGGTTGGTGTTGGACAGATAGATGGACTATAAAAGAATCTGTCTGGATTCCTTTTCAGAAATATATTTTCTTTACAACATTGTAAACTCTTTATTTTCCTCATATCACGTCATCTCAGTTTCATACTTTTTATGAAACATTAATAGGCAGGAAACAGCAAAAACACAAAACACTCTTTGACAACATTATTTCAGCCGTTCAAAGGAGTAAAAGCACAGCTGGGTCCTGGTTTTAATTGCACACATGCGCTCTGGATACTAAAGGAGAGGTAATTAAATGGGTAACAATAAACAATCGAAAAATAAAAACTAATTCATGCCTTCAAAAGCATTTCAAGGTACATTGAAGGATTTGTGCAGGACTTAAATGTCATTATTTTACTTGGTAAAATATATTTAAATTGACGTCTTCTTTAGTTCTATTGTCAGCAGTGTCCCAGAGTAACTCTGATCAAGTAAGTGGAAGAATTACTATGTGTAGGCCTGTTAGGTAAACACAAGGTACTGATGATTTATCAACATGAGGGGTGTAAGATAAATCAAAGCATATTTGTCAGGTCAAAGTTTTACCTCTTAAACAGTTGTAACCTGCATTTGTAGATGCAGCCACAGACGGTGCTCACGCTGACTTCTGTACAGTGATTTAAACTCCATGAAGTGACTTCCACCTCAGAGTCATGTCTGTTTTCAATGCAGTGCTGACTAAGAGCCCAAAGATTACAGCCATCCAGGATTGTTTTTTCTTCAGAGATTTATCTTTGAATTATTGAATTGTACTGTAGACCAGGAAATTCTCACAATCATTGCAGTTTTTAACTCTCAGGAACATAATCCTGAATTGTGGAACTGCTTGCGTGTACATCAGATGTTTTTTGTCTTGTAATTTCTTATTTTCGTCCCAACTTTTTAGAAAAAGTGTTGTCACCATCAAAATAAGAATATATTTACCATATAACAATTGCTTTTTGCAGTTTCAACAAAAAATACACTCTCTTAGCGTATATTTATGATCAAATACATGGTTTGAAATAATGGCTTTACATGATTCCTACTTTTCAGGGTTTATGTTTTGGTCTTCTGGTCCTTTTGGTGTCACACATCATCAGTTTGTGTAGTATGAATTTATATCTAGTTGTGCCAAACAGTCAGTGCACTGATGTTTATTAGAAAATGAGTCCACTGTGCACCTGATTTACGACAGAGTAAACATTTCATAATGAGTTTATGTTCTCATTCGCTTCTTTTAAGGCTTCTCCAATACAGAATGACATTTAGTTGTAAATTATGGTCCCATTGAGGCTAAAACAGTCCCCAAAGCAGGAAACGCTCCAGGGCAGGGCCACCTTTGATTGGCAAGTCATTTTAATAGAGACCTGTCAACAGTGTGGACATGTAGCAATGTGTATCAACCCTCTATTTCAAGTCACTTCTGGCTTCATAAAACAAGATGGTGACGACCACAATGCCAAAGGCGCATATGCTGAGAACATCTGTGTATGTGAGCAGCCTTTGCAACTCTATTTAATGTCAATCTTGAATATTTGAAAAAAACATTTATTATTTATACTCAGACATGACAGCTGCTGTGAAAGATTAACATGTCTAGACTCTGCTATTGACATTTTATTTGCCTCACATATAATCAATTCAGTTCGGCAAAGGCAGCAGAGGCAGACCCTGCTTGTTTGGCAGAAGTCAGAAATGTGAAGATTTGATTTAGGAGAGAGGCCAATACAACTCCACAGACAGACTCATTGATGAGGTTAACACTGCTGGAATTATGAATGATTATTATGAGGAGGGAGAGAGGTTTTCATTTTCACACATTTACACACAGAATCAAAACACACAGAATTTCACTCTGACTCTGGTAATTGCAGAACCCGAAAAGTCAAGTAAAAGCAAAGTGAAGGAATGTGAATTTAAAAAGAAATCTTTTGTGTAAAGGTGAACATTTGGAAAAGGCTTTCAGGAGCAAACATACAGAGTCACTCACCGTCACACAGAGATGGCTGATAGTGCCTTGTTGGGATCAGTTCAAAAAAAAAAAAAAAAAGTGTGTAACCACACCAGGCTGAAAGAGAGATACCTAACACAAGGCAGCTTCAAAATGAATAGGTTCAATCCTCCTCTTCCTCACCCGCCTCCTGCTCCTCCTCCTCTTACACCTCTCTTTCTCTTCCACTTGAAGTCAAGTGGCATTTCCATTTTAAAATTGCTTCCCGGCCCTTTGTGAATGAATCGAATTACACTGGAAAGCACTGATTGATTCTTTTTGAACACAATGGTTTTCATGGTGTAGACCTGCTGGCCTCCTCCCTCTCCATCACATATTGAATCCAGTCGCTGTGCCCATTAGAGAGGTTTCACACCGGCTGAATGGGAGGAGGAGGAGAGTGTAAATAAGTGAGTGTATGTGTACAGTAATGGCCAATCTGCAGAGACAGGGTTTTCTGAAGCATGTCAGTCCTCAGCCTGTCAGCTGTCTGTCTGAGAGCAGCTCTCAAATCCTCTGCTTTCAGCATCAAGCGAACTAAGAACTAAGTGCACAATGGTCTGGGAATCTAGGAGTGAGAAAGATGTATGACCAAAAGTTTCAACAAGATAAGACATGCTACATTTGTGTAGAAGGCAAACTAGGAACTTAAAGCTACTGTGAGGAGTTTTTAGCTTGTTCTGAAACAGACTGAAATTTAAAGTGATGCTTTTTAAAACCTGTAAAAGACAACTAGAGTATATGCAACAAGACCAGCCGTACTGTAACTGTGATTCGTGCTGCCTCTTTGAAAGGGTAGGTGTCATTCCAGATGTTTGTTTGTAGCTAAATAAAGTAGTTTACTATTTTTTTTACTTTTCCCATAGCCAAAAACTCACGTTAGTGATACATATGACAGTCACCAAGCCTTTTAATGGAAATCCTTGTTCACATGTGGACAGAGTAAGATCAGCAAAGGAGTAATATGTATCACTCTGTCCACAAGGGGCGCAGGAATCAACTCAAGCCATTGTTGATTTTAACATAAGTCTTCATTAAAGCCTGAAAGCCAATCACATTCAGGAAGATGGCCTATTTAAACAATTTCTAGCCCCTGCTGCCAAGAAATGTCAATTTCCAATTGAGTTCTTAAAAGCTCAGGGCTTATGTTGTAATTATATAAAACACAAAAATTCATGAGAGTGATATAGTTGTACTAAATTCGATGCAAAGACATGACCATACAGGGATTCTTGTCAGGTCATACAGATTCATCTGATTTGAACAAGTAAATAATTTTATTTGCATTTGATGGAAGAGTCTTTGGGTGGAAGAGTTAAACGGTTTGTTATTATGGTCAGTTTTCAAGATTCAAAATTTAAGATAGGTTTATTTGCCATATGCTTGTTAAACATAGTCAACAATGCAATGAAATGCCCTGGATGAGATGAACCGCTCAACCCAAAGAAGTACAAATAACAAGCAATAAAGTACTAAGAAGTATACAATAGAATAAAAAGAAAAAAGTGTAAAAAGAATAAAAGAAAAAAGTTATGAAAATGAGTGTTTGAAATTTTCCTTGTTATTAAAAAATGCATCAAAAAACCAACAAACAAAAATAGAGAATATGTCACTATAATTGGTGGATATAATTAATCTCATCATTAAGACTTTTAAAAGCAGTCAGACAAGCTTCTGTCCTTTCAGCACCACGGACAGCGACAGGTGGAGCTGCCTCACCTGCTTTCATTGTGCTGTTTGCACCGAGCTTTCTGAGAATCATGATGGTTTTTTGTTGCATTATGTGTCGGTGTACAAAGTAACTCATAAATTAAAGTCTGCTGTTTCACATACTGAGTCACTCTCTTTGTGCTGACTTACTCAACCACACACACTCATCACTCACTCACTTTAAAGTCCTATTAAAGTACTTTTTATATATTACCGCTCTGTGCCTCTCAGTTTTACTCACTCATATTTATTTACTGACTTTTCTAATTAACAGACACTCACAAACACACACTCTCTTATCGACTTGTTTAATCACTCCCATTCCCTTGGTTTTACCATGACACACTTACTCATACATTCAGCTAATCTAAACATTACTCATTCATAGCCTCTCAGACGTTAACGCTTTCTGTAAAACTGTTACCAAGAGGCTCTTAGATACTGGAAATGCTGACTCAACCTAACTTTTCATCACCTTCTAAACAGACAAAGATGGGGAGCTGAGGTGGGCTTTTTTTACCTGCTGGCAAACAACTACATTGCACCAGTCACCCCTGTTTATAGAAATTCACAACTTTTGCCCTACTTATTATCTTAAAGATGTATCTGATCCCCAAAATACACAAAGTGAACAGATGTATTCATACATACCTATAACTGATGTATATACCAGGCTGTAAACATAGCTACTTTCGCAGTAATTATTAGGGAGATTGATATTATAATGGGTATTTTTAAACTGCACTTTCAGCTTGGACTTATCTGCAGAGGATGTTTTTGTGTCATTGCATGTAAAGAGTGAGGATGGAAGCAGTTACACTGGAGGCCAAGCAGTCATTCAGTTCCTTCCAGGTGTTTCACAAATTGTTTACTGCAAAGGGGAAGTAGTCTGTCTTTTATCATATTTTGCAGTAGTCATGCAGTAAGATTGAATTAGAGTGATTGCATCTTTTTCAAAAAGGCAGACAAAACATGTACCAGAGGGACACAAGATTCACTCAATGTGTCACATCACAAATTGGTAAATCTCTTCAGATTATGTAATACTTTCCAAACAGAAAACATCCTTTCCATTCTTCGTCAAATAGAGAAACACCAAATTATTTCATGGGGACAACTTTTTGCATTGCAGCGGTTGAGGAGGCTTCTTGAGAGCTGACCAAATCAGGCTATTGGGGGGAACGCTTAAAAGAAGTAGCTTCAAAGTGTTTCTATTGGAAGTTGACTTAAGGTTTCAAAGACTCAAGCCTGAGATAAATGAAGGATTTATTTATTTTTTGTTATAAATCATATACGGTATCAAAGGGACCATTTCAAATCTGAAACTACACATAATGTTCCTTTTTTAATATCCCATTGTAGATTTCAGGGACTGTACATTGACCTAAAATATTTTGAAATTTATTGCTTACTACAACTATTCAGAATACCCTTAACATAGTTTCTGGTGTAGCTCTGTTGTTGTTTTATGCCGTGTCTATCCCTGTGGTTGAAGCCTTTTTTAATCACACTGTTTAATCTCATTGTTTTGTTATTACACTACAATGGGGAATGTGTGTATTATTGCCTGTGTGTGTCATTTTAAACAGCCGGTTACTGTGGCTATAATTAGGGAAACAGGCAGGTGGTCCACTCACCACAGGGTTAGTGGTTTGATGACCAACTTCTTCTACCCATGTGGCAAAGTGTCATTTGGCACCTCATGACTTCATGTGGTGAAATGAGAATGATTGACGCAAGCAGTTATTTTTTTATTAACAATTGTGGTGCCTGTGTTGAGATTTGGCGGTGCTCATAACAAATACAGTCTTCATAAGGACAGACACTTTTGAATGTATCCAGAGAGGCCACCAAAATCAACACAACATGAAAATTCCTCATTGGAAGGAATCATACAACACAGACTGTATAACACAACCTGAATTTCCTGCATGAAGGGTTTGTAATTGTAAAGGGATGGTTATTTTGTACTTGTCTTTAAAAACTAGCTTGATTACATGGTAAACTTTGCCCCAATTGGAGACAACAGTAGCCAAGCTTGTGTGCCCATTCTCCCAACAGTAATTCACTAAAAGGGCTAAGAAGACCGGCATCTATTGTGGCTGATACACCTACTTGTTGCATGTACCTCTTACAACCCTTCCTTCAAAAAAAAAAACATCCAAATTATCCCTTTAATGAAAGATAATATTATGTTTTCTGATTGATATTTCAAAGCATATTCATCTTACAAGGGCAGTTAATATTGATTTTAATGTTAAAAAAATGTGTTTACGTTATGAAAATAATTTGGTAGAGCCTGGGCTGAAAAAGAAAATGTAGCTGTGTGAGAAAAAAAACATGTAATGAAGCAAATTTAAGCTACAAACAGATGCATAGAAGCCTGATTGTGCGTGTGTGTGTGTGTGTGTGTGTGTGTGTGTGTGTGTGTGTGTGTGTGTGTGTGTGTGTGTGTGTGTGTGTGTGTGTGTGTGTGTTTGTGTACGTACCTGGTGTGTGTGTATTTAGGTGTCATAAGCGCCACAGTTAGGAAACAGAGACGGGTGGTTACTGCTGTACAGAAGGCCACAGATTAGTTTTGCCTGGGGTGCCTGTCTCCCTCTCTCTCTCTCTCTCCCTCTATGTCGCCATTCTTTCTCTGTGTCTCTCGCCCTCCCACCTCTCTCCACACTCTCCTGGTTTAATGGTGTGAGGCTGGAAGTTTTTTTTAATTTGTCACACCATAAAAATAAAGTCCATTTTCCACATCAGGGAGCTTAAGGGCTGACAAATGTTACTGAGGCGAAGTGACATAGGAGCACACCAACCAGAGATGCTGTGTACTGTGTGTATGGTTGTGTGCATGTGTGTGTGTTTACGGGTTTGACTGGACATTTCCAATATGTTTAATTATGGAAACACTCATTTGTCCATACAATTTTTTCTGTTCTTCTTTGCCTTTTATTGTGAAATTCAGTCCTTCTGAATAAATGATATGGATGTACAGGTATTGTACTCTGACAGCCACATGACAATAATACTTTTCATGACACACTTCTCCTTTGTGGAAATAGTCGAGTATCAATTTAAAATCTGCTCTTACAGCCAACATAACAGGCCAGTTATAAAGGAAACAAAGGAGTGACAGTGATCTAACGTTTATGTCTGATTTCTCTACAATGTTTATTACTTAAAAACCGGAAAAAGTTGTTGGTGTGTTTTAACTTTTTGGTTTTTAGTGTTTTGTTTCATCAGTTATTGCTGGCATAATCGTCATAGTCTTTCATTTGAATGTGGAGAGGAAAAATTAGAATCATTTTTCATGTGGACACTTTGAAAATTGAAAAAATAAATAATTAAATGTCCAACTAATGCGTAATTACTAAAGTAAAATATTTCAAAATGATACATCTGAGTGAGTGAAAAAAAAAAAGGATACAAGCTACTTTTGATACTTAAATTAATTTCAGGATACGACCCTTTTAAATGATTTTCAGAGTGTAAATGAACAAGTTAATGTTTCAGCTTTTTGATTCAAGCTTCTCATATTTTTGATGTTATCATTTTGCCTTTATTACATCTGTGTGCCTCTTATACCAAATTTCCTTTATTGACAACAAATGGGCTTTTACTCAGAAAGGTCATAAACTACTTCCAATAAACTGTGAAGTTACAGGGTTAAATAATTACGGCTAGAAAACAATAGATAATTTAAAAAAGTGGAATTTTCTTGCAAATGTAAAGGCACTACTTGTGACCAGGCAACAACCTCGACTGATGTATAAAAGCAAATGCAGAAGTTCAGCCTGCAGTTCCTCAAGTCTCCACTTGAGGATAGTTCAGAAGTATTGAATGCCACATACAAGCCTACTGTAAAAGCCAGTCTTTACAGTACATAGTTTTGGCAAGATTAAGGAGAGAAAGATTGTGAATTTAATGAATTAAGTAAAACATTCTACAATGGTTGGAAGACACCCTTCCGTTCAGGTATGATGTAGGAAACCTTGGTGGTGTATCCTCAGATTTTCACTAGTTGATGTCGCGTCTGTAGGCCTCCACTCAGCAACAGATGTCAGCCAGGGGAGTCGAAATCTGTCAGTTTGTCAGCCTCCTGCTGAAAAAAAGGTTAAATATTTATTTTTCATTGCAAATATTTGAGTCATCCTGCATGTAATTTAACTTTAAACTGCCTCACGAAGAACTGTGATGTCTCGAATAGACCAACTGGCACAGATCAAGTCAAATGGAGTAATTTCAATACATCATTCTGAGTTAATTGTAGTAATTTGTACTTTTATTACTTAACTTCACTCTAATTTTTGGCAATTAAATGAGCATATCTCTCTGTTGACTTGTTGATTGGTGCACATTAGCATGTTTCCTGCTCATTGGGGGGCCGCTTCTGTTGTATTTTGGTGTGTTTAGGACATAGAGACAAAGACAAGCAGCAACCATGATGGAGCATGTGTGAAAAGCCCCTTGCAGGAGGTGGGTGGGGGATGATGAATTGGATGACAGACGGTGTGGATGTTGAGAATTTAGTTAAGTAATAAGTGAAAAGTGTTCACTGCTGAATAATTGATTGAACCCATCCTCCAAGCACTCACTCTCTCATTTGCACCCCTACATGCTGATGAAGCGCTGGATCTCTGCTTATGAGGGGAAGGCAGCCCCCACCAAACCCACCCTCTGCTACACACACACACACACACACCACACACACCTACACACGGTGATGATAGGGCCCAGTGAAGCTCATTAAGATTTATGGAGAAGCAGAAGTAGTGGAAGAAGAGGTGGAGGAGGAGGAATACTGAGCTTTTATTCTTCTCTGTTCTAAAACCGGAAGTTGTCAGTCGTTTAACTTCTTTATTGATACGTAATAATTTGTAGTTTTTTCTTGTGATCATATGTAACCCTAAAACTGCAAATATGTTCTGGTGTTTTCTTCATTTTTGGTGCTTTATTCATGTCTTCTTTCTCATGTTAGTATTGAACGATCAGCACTTTTTCCAACCCTTTACTCTCTCACTCATTACCGTGGTCGTGTGTGTGTTCGTGTGTGTGTTCCTCAGCCTTTTCCTCCTACTCGCTCATGCATTATGACCTATTTAGTTCATAGAGAGAGAAATACCTCCTGGTTCAAAATCATTTTATGTAACGCAGGACTTCTCGGATTCCATTCCACTTTATTAATTACCGACTTCTTCATTTTTTTACCACCTTCACTCTGCCTCAAAGGAAACCCTGACATTAATAAGTTACTCTAAGACTTGTTTTTTTTTTTTTTTATATTACTATATATTTTTGCCAGTGCATCATTTTACAGCATCAGAGCCCCTATGAGGAGTTGATATCAGAGTAAGACTTTCACTGATGCCTTTTTAAGATCTGCAGAAGCAAATGAGAACATCGGAGACAGATCTGATTATTTCTTTACATGAGGCTTTCAGGCCTGTAACCACGACGCTGGGCGAGGCATTAAACCAGTTCATTAACAGCATGTTTGAAAAGCAGCCGTTTGACATGGACTTGAGTATTACAGTTTGAATCCGATTATTTAACCTTCCTCTTGTGTTAGCTTTTACTACCCACCCTCTATGTGACCCATGTCTTAAATCAGCTGTAAATTACACTAAAAACAATTCTCTATCATCTAAGTTGGTTCTCACCTTGTTAGGCTTCATTATCCATGAAAATATTGCTTATAATAATTTTTGTAGTGGTCCTCTGGGCCTTTCTTTGTCAGTATACCCCTCATACAGACATCCATACAGAATTGATCTCACATGTCTGGACATGCCCGACGTTGTTTTTTGTGCAGGGAAAAACATGGAAAAATGAGAATTTCCTAAATTTCACATGATTGGAAGAGGATCTGACTGTCAGTGTGGTGCCTGTCAGTGCACTTATGATTTCAGTTTTTGCTCTAATTATTAGATATTGATCTTACCGGGTCAACAGCAACCCTAACATGACAAGTGCAATAATCTTAAAAAGAGCATTTTATAATTTAGTCAATTAATTTTTTTTGTTTTTATTATGTTGGAATAGAGGTTCCTGACAAAGTCAAAAAGTCTTGATGCAAAAAAAGCTAATTTATGCGGTTCTTTTAAGCATTTAAAGTCAAAAACAGGTTAATGCAGACCCTAACACAGGAGGAGGTTTAAGTGTCTTTTGTCTGTGTTTGTATTTGCACAGCATCATATACCAATCTCATAAACTGGAATATCTTTTAAACATCATACTGTGGCATGTAAACACATTGTCTTGGTTTCTAACTGCTGCTAACAGCTTTCACATGCATGATTTCAACCTCGGCCTCAGCTTCAGCCAAGTGACACATTAGCAAAACAAACATGGCCGCAGCAACAACCGTGTCCAACCACAATTTTCTACTTAAGTAGCGCACAGTTTGAGCATTAGAATTGTTTTTTTCTTCTGATAATGAGTTGGATGAAACCAATCAGTGTGTCAGTTCTCATACACTTAAAGAGTACAGACAGGTGCAGCTACCTCTATAATACCTTCGGGTCAGAATGAATCGTCACATGGCTGTACTTTGAAGACTATTGAGTATCGGATACTGTTCAGTATCGACTGATATCTGGATATCTCTTAGTTGTGTAAGAGCATGTATGTGTGTAAGAGAGTGCACACAATGACATAACGCACAAAAACTGAACTTGCAAAGATATTGCGGTGAAGGTGTCCTTGTTTTCTG
Organism: Xyrichtys novacula; assembly: GCA_962446985.1. Taxonomy (NCBI): domain Eukaryota; kingdom Metazoa; phylum Chordata; class Actinopteri; order Labriformes; family Labridae; genus Xyrichtys; species Xyrichtys novacula. The sequence continues at coordinate 12,840,429 of OY660882.1, read as the reverse complement.
GTATCCCTAGATCAGCCCTGTACAGAGAGCAGGGATGAAGATGAGGGAAAATACTTCCATCTCTAAACCAAACATCCCTATTTAGAGATAAACTTTAACTGTATAACAAAAAACACAAAGAATGCATGTGTCAACTCTTCATCCATCCTACTGTCTAAATAATGTGCCCTCTAAATAGTATCTCACTATGAGGCCCAGACTTGAGACCAGGTTTTTGTTGGACTAAAGTTGAGTTTCTCTTTGTTTCCTTAAGTTAACAGTACTCCCTCTTTATGTCTGACTACAATTCATTTGAAGACCAGCACACTCATGGGCACTAACATTAGTGCAGGTTTACAAGACAACTGTGGTGCTGGAAATGAAATATTATATTCTTACTTTGAAAGTAAAGTCTCAATAGTACAAGAATTAAGCCTCAAGAAAAAATGGCTTTTATTGCAGTGGCAGAAAAAGGGGCCACATTAAGGATGAAGCAGATTAAAATTTCCAAAGTTAAGTCCTAATATTACAAGTATTAAATCTTCAAATAAAAAAGTCGTACATATGCAAGAAAAAGTTTCAGATTAATTAGATTTATGTAGTTTTTTTTTAAGAAAAAAATCTTAAAGGAAAAAAGTCATAATCTTGGGGAAAAGGAGTAGTAAATACTGATTACAGTTTCTGTACTTGTAAAATAAGATATATGGGGATATCAGAGCAGCAGTCAGCCTTATACACTACGATAAAAAACATGGATAAACTTGTGAAGTTTTCCTCAAACAGCAGGTGCAAGAGCATGTCTCGATTTTCCCATCTCAGTGCAGAAAGCCGTCTGCTTTTTCGCTCTTCCTCTTTAAAGCTCCAGTGAGTAGCTTTCAGTTTGTGTCGACTTTGGTGCCCCCTGTGGACAAAGCAGTTCTTTCTTATCATGTCCTTAACTTCCTCAGGTAGGGTTATTGCCAAATATTATTCTGCTGACTTTTGACAGTCAAACATACATATATATATATATATATATATATATATATATATATATATATATATATATATTTTTTTTTTTTTTTTTTTTGATTAATAATTAAGGAAATTTTTAAAACAGGGCTTTTTTTCTTCAGCCACCCATCTGACACCTACCCCCTTACCGCAGTTTCAGCTGTTAAAAATTACAGTATGAAAAAAGTCAGTCTTGTGACTGATGGTTCGATTTGTTCTTATTTATTTAAAAAATAATCTCTATGAATTTCAGTCTATTTTATAAATGTTAAGAAACTCCTTACAGGAGCTTTAAAATAACTTTTTAGGCTAATAAAGCAGAAAATTATACATTTTTCTCGTGAATTTATGACTTTGTCCTCGCAATTTTGTGACTTTGTTCCAGGAATTTCCTCATATATTTGTAATGTGGCTCCCGTACACTGTCATTTTTCATAAAAGTAGTGACTCATCAGAATTTAGACTAAAAATAAGTCCTCCATAAACCCTGGTGGTTGAATCTGAGTCAGGCGCAATAATCACAATTTAAAAGTATGTCTTAAACGTCAAGACAAATTGCTTCATCAATTTGTAAGATTTATAACAAGATGCAGTAAAGAGTAATGAAATAATTTCTTTGTGTGTGTGTGTGTGTGTGTGTGTGTGTGTGTGTGTGTAAGAGGAAGAGAGCTGTCACCGCACTCTGCAGATGATTTGTGTCGGCGTTCATTTCCTCTCCTGCTTTTTTCTCTCTCACTCAGCACCTCTCCTCTGAGACGAGTGGTCAAATTAGAGCTAATTAGCTAGTATGTGTGTTTTTAGCAGACATAAACTGTCTCTCACACCTACACAAACACACACAAACACACACACACACACACACACTCGAGAAACACTGTTAACACGTCCTCCTGTCTCTAGCTCCATACCGTATGGTTGAGTAAAAAACGAACTTTCAGAAACATCTCTCAGTCTCACATGGTCCTCATGTTTTATCGGTGAAGAGGGTCTTAATGTGCTTTTAATAAAAGTGTCTTTCATTTGCAGGAGGTCGAGGGGTGCACTCGTGGCCGCAGAGGCTCATGCTTTTATTTTAATCTTTAATTCATGACAGTCATGTCGCCAGCCTGTCCTCACAGAGCCTGTCGGATGTGCAGCCTTGGACGTATAGATATATGATCAAATGGAATGGAGAATGAAAGGGTGAAGGGACATTCATGCAAATTCACCAGCTCCCCCTCCCTCACACACTCCCATATTCCTGCTCTTTGCATATTTAAGAGCCCCAACTCATTGCAGGGAATATGAATCTACATTTCTTTGCAGCATTAAACTCCAGCGTGTCAGTGCTTCACGTCTGTAAATATGTCATAACCTGACTGCCGCTGAGGATTTGTGAGGAATACAGGCTCGACGTTTCTGCTCAGCAAAAATCTACAAACTGCCGGAGAGACCCTCAGGCTCATCGGAGGTGTAGCTCTGTTACGGTGCAGAGAATGTGGTTGGACTCAGAGACACAGGCGACTGAAATGATTCATGTAGTGATCATGTTTAATTTGAAGCTTAAAGAAGCTAAAGCAGCTTCCCCCGGTATAGAACCAATCATGGTGATTTAATGCTGAACAAATCAGGGGAAAGAAAAAGCTTCAGTCTTCTTGTCTTGGAGGATAACGGCTAAAGAGTAAGGCTGCCGTTTTTCGTTTAGATTTCCATCTTGTAGGAGCTGAGATGCTAAAGCACATTTCTTGTTTCAGGGTCTGAGTTTGACGTATACCTTCTTAGACCTGTGATTGTATCAAATGAAAAGTATCCCAGGCAAAAAGTGTATTTTCCGTCCAGTTACAGTAGATCAGAGTTGAGGGAAAAGGGGAGAAAGCATCAACTTATGTGTGCTCAATAAAAAGAAAAAAGTGGACACCAGCGTTAGTGGCGAGGAACACAGAGATGATTTGGAAACTGTCTCCAGACACTTTTCAGACTGACGTATGAAAGCATTCATGGTTCCTAACGGAGGACCAAAAACAACAACATGCATCAAAGGATGTACGACAAAACATGTTTCTGTATAAAACCCAGTTTTGCACTTTTTAAACCCACAAATCAAAATCCTTTTTCTTTATCAATACTCCTATCAAGTCTTAAAGCTCCCATGGTATTACACATTGAACCACATTTAGACTAAATCAATAGACATGCACAAACATGCATCTGTTATCTAATAAACTCTCTGAATGATATTTAATTTCCTATCAAAAAGAGTTAAACCACCTAAAGAAATATGTGGTGGTCGTTTGCTTGTAAGGATGGTCAAACGTGTAAAGAAGTTTAAATATTTGCTTGTCTGAGTTAAAAAACGTCCATCAGCTTTTATTCTTTAATGCTGAATGAAAGTTTTCCCTTCCTCTCAAGATAATCATGGCTAAAAAATATCATGACAATACAAAAATATTTCTGCAGTACTTATGGAAGACATACTTTTCTAACCAATGATGTTCACCAGTTGTTGTGTTGCCAACATTGCAAAATTATGCTCTTATTTTGAAGTATACAACCTTTGGAAGAAAGTAAGTCAGGGATCTAAATGGCAACAGTTATTATTAAGGACAATATAACCTCTGGACAAGTTACACAACTGAATGAAAATCGAAAAAACATTGGTTACAAAGTAAATATGCTCAATATTAGAGTCTAATAATTTCCCAAAGAGCTGCTACAGCTAGCTTGCAAGCTGTTGCTCCTGCTTCTTCTTCTATTAAACCTCTGATGTATGGTAACCAGCATAAAGAACCACTTCCTGCACTACCTATGTTTATTTTTGCGCCATATTAGTATATTTGAGTTTAGATTTGCATAATCACTTCAAACTACTGGGACCCAGCTACATGTAGGTACATGTTTTATTGACAGTATTGAAACAACGTTCAACATAAACCTCAATCTCAAACCACAAAACATCCATCAGAAGGTACAAATGTTCCCAAATTTTGTGTCCACGTTGATACAAACCTGAAAGTATAGAGAAGACATGGTGGTGAATTTCAAGATAAAGCTCTTCTTCTTCCATTCCTCCATGATTCATTCCTCTGCTCCCTCATTCACACGAGCCCGTGAGTATATGCGCTGAAGCTAATCCGAAGCACTTCCTTTTCAGAGCTGCGCTGACCGCCAGCTCACGTTATTGTTGTTATCAATCATCCTCTAAAGATCGCTGTGGTAACAGTAACCCGGGTCACTGCATCCCCCCCACCACAGATGCGATAAGGTTAGCAGGGGGGGAAAAGACGACAGGGAAAAATGGCGAGGAAAAAGTTTAACAAAGCATATTTTCCTCTTTTATGACTCCCTCTGACCTTTAGGGATATTAACATCTGACATGATGAATCGTGTGCCGGTGAGAGAAGAATAGAGGAGAGAAGGATGGGTGAAAAAATAGAAAAAAGGGGGATCTTACTCTTTTTTTCAGAGCAAAGCTTTATTTTATATGACGATTCTTACCTTTAACACACACTCACACACATGTGAACAGAGACTGTAGGTAAACAATAGTGCACAAACAATAGAAACACAAAGAAGAGGGTACAGTTTGAGCGTGAATGAAAATGAAAAGCACATCTCTTCAGCCTCATCTTGTCTACATCAGCACTCCTGGGCCTTAGCTCCTATTAGCCCCCTCCCCACCCTTTCTCCTCCAACACACACACACACACCCTCTCACACACTTTCACACATTTACAAAGGCTGCACATACTGCAATATGCACACTCAATTAAAGCCTGACCTTCTACCCTCTCTGGTGTAACACCACCGTATGTGTGTGAGCATGTTTGCGGTCGTTTGTATCTTTGTGTCAGTGATGTGATGTGTGAGAGGAAGTGTGTTTTTTCACCAAAAACAACATTTACCATATTTAGAAAAAGTTCAGAATATTTATACCAGGAACTATTTTTAGCCGAAGATTGATTCACATTTTGTGGTTTGTGAGTTCCCATTAGCAGGATGAGGTTGAGTAAAAACAAACCACCATACTGACCTAAATATAAGGTCCTTTTCTTACAAGTGAAAAAATACGATCATCTTCTCTTGGATTGACTATGTTAAAACATTATATTGACGTAATATTGTTGTGTTTACAATATCTGCTTTAAAAATGGAGCTATGTGATTTAAAATCCACTCACTCCTTGAGAGCGGCAGATTTCAGGGATAACTGTATTTCTGCAATATTGTGGCACTTTTCCATTACAAAAAAATAGGATTAAATCCTTTATAAGCAAAGGTACGGTATGAATTTTGGTTAAATAGAAATTAGCTTGACAGAGGTGGCCATCTTTGTCTGAGTCTGTCAACTGATCTAAGACTGTTTATACAGTTAGCTGAACTGTAAAAGTCCAGTTAGAAGTAATCATGGCCGGAAACCCACCACAGACTGCAAACTATACTAAAATTTAAAAGACAGATTTTCAAAACATCAATTTAGCTTGTTTTATTTGATATGTCTGTTTAATAACGTTCTGTTAAAGTTGCTTTACATGTCAATAAAATTAGATCATGAAAACGTATTTCCCTTAAACTTTGTCTTGAAAAGGAGGGTCATCTTATCAGAGGTTCATCTCATGTGTGTTTATGTATGTTACATGGATAACGTCCGACCCAGAGCATCAGTGTGTCTCGTTAATAAACTTTTATTAGTTTTTAAATGCCAGTCTCTGACACATACCGGGTGGTTATGTTTGTTTCATGTGCATAGCAGCGCTGTTATTGAGCCATGAAGTCATGACATGTAGAAGAAGAGTGCTCATATGCCGCACCACTGATGAAAACTTATCACGGGATGACAGCTTGATTAATTATCATGCATGTGAAGGGTGCTCGTCCCTGCTTCCTACAGTGATTCCAGTTTCATTATCAATATTGCAATTAATGTGAGAAATCTGTTGTCTGTTTAGAAACGTCAAATAGTGCACAAGTATTAAGTTTCAAGACTTTGAGCTGTAGCTTTCTGACTTCCTGTTTGCTGGCTGTAGCTGTTGCATCCAGATTTTTTGACCGGGGGTGGTCCAAATGGTATTTGTGCACATTCCCCCTCTTTTCTCAGACTTCCTGAAAAGAAATGAGCATCTCTCCGGTAGTTCGAATAGAAAACACCCACCGCTGCAGGTGTTGTTAACCTCTCAGCATGATAACCGTCTCTGGAACCACGTAAGCCAGAGGGAACAGAGGAGAGATTTACAGTCGTGCTTAAAGTCTAATCTATGCTCAGTGAGTCGGGGGATGGGCACACAGATATGGCAGATGTGGTACATGCTTTCTGTACACTATCAGTTTAGAAGAATAAATCCCGCCACATTTAAAGATTAGACCAATTTAGCTTCCACGGATGCCACATGTTGTTACTGTTCATGTCCAGAGGCAAAAAGCAGGACTGAATCCACTTTGGTGGATATAAATGAAAAAGTCTTGCTCTGGTTTCCCTCTTTTTCATCCTTTGCCACTGAGGATGCTCAACACTTGAACATAGATCATAGATTATGTTGTAAAACAGGAATTTTGACTGCGTTTTTTTCCCTAAAATTCAGTTAGACAAAGGATTCACACTAAAAAAAACACCCAACTGGGGGAATTAGCTTTTCATTTTAAAACTGTTCACCTATAGTAAGTACATGTAAGAGATAATGGATTAAAGAAGAGCCGTCTTCTTACAGTCCAAATCTGCCTTAAGGCCAGTATGTATTTTGTCCCCACTTATTTACCTGTCTGTGTTAAAGGCACAGTGAGGAGTTTTCACATTGTTTTGATTGTGGAGACCCATCTGGACAGAACTGGCTGGAAACTGCATGTCCTATCACCATCTCTGGTTAAGGTGTGTCTCTTTTCAAAGCATGAATTTCTGCTTTGGTTTTCAGATCCTCTTTTTAAAACAGTTTTTCCTTATTTAAGACAAGTGCAGAGCCTCTAACATTCAGAATCAAGCTATTTTGAGCCTAAACAGTAAGCGATTCAACTTTTCTTTGCGCACAAATTGCTAAAGGATTCGATAAAAATACGATGGAGAAGCAGAATCAATCAAGGGTATTGAAGGCAAAACAATCTTTGCATTCTCATACCGAGAAGTGACTACAGAGAACCACATCACAGTTTATATCAAGTCAATCTGCAACTAGTAGTCTGGCACTTTGCACCTCTTCCTGTTGGCCTATCGTCGACTCAGAGTGAGTACACTCTCATTCTTAACTTTGCACATTGATAAAACTGTTCCCATTGTTAAAATGGTGGATCTTATGAAACAGCCCTAAATGCAGCGGTGGGATGGAGCCGTCTTGACGTTTGAGTCTTCCAGCCCACACTGTTCTTTTTGGACTGCATGAATAGTTCATGACCTCCTCGGTGTTTGACCCTGAAATTGTGCTCTTTTGGGGGCAGAGAAACATGCTGTACCCGACGTCTGCCTGCATAAGCACTTGCATTATTCAGAACACATTATGCAAGATATTCAGCAGGTGGGAAACACCCCCGCCCCCGCCCTAACCCTGCATCCTTGCCCTGAGGAATTCCTGAACAGACAAGCATCTTAGGACATCAGAGTGTGTGTGAGTGTCTGCTCTGTGTGTTGTCTGCTGTGTGTGTGTGATGAAATATCCATGGGTGGAATGTAAAAGGGGACTCCAGGGCAATTTGGGGCACAGTGTACCCATTAGTCAGCGCTGCAGACAGGGACAGCGGTGAGGAACAAGAATAAGGGTGAGATGGAGGTAGGGATGGATAGGAGGAGAGATGTAGCAAAGACAGGAATGGTTCCCCGGGGAGGTGAGACGCTGATTAAATATTTGAGGGTTTTAAAAGGGTTACAGAAAGCTCCACTCCATGATGGAAAAGTTCAAGTGGTAAACTTTGTTTTTGGTTGCATAAAGGAGGTTTGTAGTTGAGCACACTTGACCTGAGTCCTGAAGTGTAACAGAAACTCTCCTCTCCATATGGAGGTCCTTTGCTTCAGGGGCTTCTGGGGCATCCCCTGAGGGGCTTTCAGGGGAGCTTTGCAGGGTTCAGTGGGTCCATACAAGCTTCCAGACAGAGGAGATAGAGTTTGCAGTATTTTAACAGTGAATTCAAAATGATGTCAAAGAAGAAGCAAAAATGGCCACAGAATATACCTCTGTATTTTTAGTATGATTGATGTAGCACTTAACTTGTTTTGAATAACTCATATCTTTATTTCCTCCAAAATGACTCCAGTTACAAACTTATCATTTTTTGGGAGTTTCATGGCAGCCTTGAACACGTTTATGTGGTTTAATTTTTGCAGAAAAAAAGGAGAGTTTGACATGAGCATGAATAAAAATTAAGTAAATGTTGAAGCATGATGCAGGGCTTATTCTTGTTTTACTGCTGCATGTCATATTTCTATAACTGCAGTCCTAAATAACTGGTTATCAGTCATTTATATGATCATATCCTCTGAGTAAAAGTCATAAATCATTTTTTTTATGTCAGATTTACGTCGGTCGTGCATTAAAAGATCTATGAACAATTTTATTGTCTTTGGGGCAAACTTCCAGCAGTGGAATACATTCAATGAGCATGACATTTATAAAGCACATTTCAACAGCATGGAGATTCAATGTGCTACACTTTCCTGCTCTTAGTGAGGACTGACATGAGTGTTCTGAATCATCTAAAGCAGTCTGATTGAACAAAGATGCTGATGCAAAAACAACTATACCTCAGTTTTATCCTCGTTAAACCCAAGAACATTCTGGCACATCCATTTGTGGATTTATAGAAAGTCATTAATTTAGGATCTGGATGGGACCGAAGTCACCAGGTGACATTGTTATGTAGAACTGTGTGTCATTCGCATATCTATGGCAACTTATTTTGTTGTGTTGGAGCCATTGGGAGCATGCAGATGTTGAACATAAGAGGCCCCGGGATGGAGCCTTGGGGAACCCCACATGTATTTATTGTCAGCTAAGATTTGGAGTTACCTATTGACTCAAATTAGTGTTTGTCCATTAGGTTCGATTTAAACCAAGTACTATGCCAGGAAGTCCCATCCACATCTCTCCAACATATTATGTCTATTATGGTCAACTGTATTCATTTTAGGTTTTTGGTGAAAAGTGGTCAGCAAGTTGCCTTAGGTCTCAACCCAGAAATATGTGGAAATACCCAAGTGTATAAAAAACTTAGATACCAAGGTCAAGTTTTGGGTTGAGAAAGAGTGGACTGGCTGTTTAGAAATGCATCTGTTAGAGTGTTGTCTTGTGTGGGTCTTAAAGTAAAAACTGTGCATGTTGGACTAGGGTTAACCTCTTCAGTTGTTTGTATTCTTTCAGCTCCAGACTTTCCCGCCTCAGTCCCCAGCCTTTGTCTGGTGTGTGTAATAAACCAGTGTGTGTGTGTGTGTGACAGGGTGGCTTTAGGGAGCGGGACAAGGGAATGACATGGAGATTGAACAGGCGTCCCACTCGCCCCTTTATTAAAGTAAAGGGCCATTGTAAAGAAATGTGTAGATGAAGGGGTGAAGTTTGAGTGGGTGGGTGTGATGGAGGGCGAGGCTTTGCTGTGCTCTGTGTGCACATGCAGACACATCTCTGTGAATGCTTAAAATAATTACAGGCAGTTGAGTGGGCGCTGAACAGAATGGAAGTGTCACTTTGGGAAATTGTATTTTTATTTACTGTGCCAGGTCTCTGCCTGCGTCACTGCATGTGGAAGAACCTCATATGCTTTGTGTGTGTGTGTGTGCATTTATGCTCAAACGTGTGTGTTTTTGCAGTCTCTTACTTTCCGTATTATAATTGCATATGCGATTCCTGCCCACTTGATAACCTAGCTGATGTGTTGCTGCCCATCTAGTTCCACGATTAAGGTGCAGGGGCCATTTAGGGCCAAGTGGGAGGGTAGATAGGATCGGGGCTAACAGCGAGAAACAAGACCTGGTTCTGGATAAGAACTTAACACCATTTGCCTTTATGCTTGACTGTTTTTTCCATCAATGCCTTCCACTTAGTTCCACATGCCTTACAAAACTATAACAAGAAGTAATTAGCAAGACCGACACTTAAGGAGTCAAGGAAGTAAACGTAGCAGACAGAGGACAGGACATGAACTGGTGTACTTATACTATCAGCTCCTCTAACTGATTGGCGCATCTTCTAAACTCTCTAAATACACTCCCTCCGTGAGGCTGGTAGCTTTCTGTCGATATACGTCATGTGTTTCTGCAACGTTAAGGGGCTTTTCTTTTTCAAAGAGAAGATTGGTGTGTTTAAGGAGACAGTCCAGATCCAAACTATCAAAAATAAAGCTAACATCTGATGAATTATGTACTGAAACGAGTGACATAGTGTCATTTCTGTTGTTAGCTGTCAGTGCTATAATGGCTGCCATCTTTGTTTTGGTCTGTTGACCCATAAGAGGCTGTATTTACAATCAAGTGACCTGTAGGGGTCCAGGCAGAAGCCAGACCTTCTTGTCACAACACAGCAGAGAAGGTGACAAAAAGGTTGAACCACTACTGATGTACGATGTATGAATTAATTATACTGTCTGACTGTATAACTTTAAAGCACAATATTGCTATGTTTTAAAAAGATAATTATTGTCAATACCTGTGTATTGTAACAGCCCTAATCCAGGTCTCATGTAAAAAAAATTAATTGACGTGTTCCCTTGTCTTATCTTGTGTCCAATATAAATGACACTTAATTCCAATCCCCTGATGCAACCCATCTCTTCCCAGTCAATGCCCACTAATAAGTTGTCCTATGAGTCTCAGGTGGTTATTTTCTTAAATCCCTTCATTTGCATGCCAAACACCACACTCTTTGCGCCCAGATTGTCCATCGATTACCATATCCAGCAGCACCCCAGGGGGGCCGATCCATTGATCAAGCCCATGGATTGGTGGGAACCACAGGGTGGAACACAGAAGTGAAGCAGAACATCCAATTAAAGCAGTCCCATGAGGGGGTTAGAAGACATCATTTTGCACTGCTGTAGTCAGCTACAAAGGGCCTGGCCTCTTGTTAGCTGGCCAGGTATCATTTTGATCTCATTGGTTTCTGATCACACAGCTGCAGAGGGCCGTCCAGGAATTGACCGAATATGATTCAGTTAATTCCCCTGTCATCAAATTATTTAGTTGCTGTGGTAGGAATGATCCAGATTTTAGACTGCCTTATTTTCATATTGTTCTATCTCGGTTTATAGATTGTTTTATCTTGGTGCTTTTATTTTGAAGTACACTATAACTGTATGCAAACAGTTAAAAGAACGGTCAAAAAATATAAATGTTGAGCTGATTAGTAGACTGAAGAGGTACCATACAGGGTATGGTCTTTAAGCTGGACCTGTCACAACCTGCTTCATACTCAAGGAGGACAGTGTCTTTATAAATGATGGGTATATATCTCACCTGTCAAAAATCTGCCTCGTAGTAACATGCGCGTGCCCTCTACATGTAGATATACACGAACAGATCTGAGCTCCATCACATTAGAGAGCACAGTGCAGCAGAGAGGGGAGATGCTGACAGCTCATCTTCACAATCAGATGCAAATCAAGAGCAAACTGCACAGAAATGTTTGTGCTTGAATATCACAAATGCAACATGCTCAGACTCATTAATTGCAATTCTGTATATTCTCACGAATGTTAGCTGACATCCTCTCCCTTCTCTCTCTCTTCATCCTACCATCAATGTTTGGTTAAGTTTGGCTTGATGTCCCACATGTAGATCTAAGGAATCAGGCTATCAGGTGACTGGACACTCTCTGACTTTTATTCACAGGTTTTGATCTGGACTAACATCCAGTCTGGGGGATAGAAAAGATGTTGTCTGACTCAGCAGAGTTCAACTGTAATAAGGAGCTTAATGTACTTTGATGCCACTTCAGATCAACAATATTTTAATACGTTTGAGAATTAGGCTTTTCTTTTCCTCATATGAGTGCTGGTAAAATTTAACTAAATGATTAAAGAGTCATCCAAACCAGACTCTGATGTGTGCCTGGATTACAAAACAGAAAAACAAGCTCTCTTTTTTGGAGGTTTCGAGAGTTAAGTTTGGTTTCCTGTGTGTGATATTGATGCGTTTTGATTAGTACATTGATTGTTCATTTGTAAGTCAAGTGGAGTGTTGTCCCTGTCAGTCCCTGCTGCCCTCTCAAGCTCTTCGTCTCTCATGTCTGTCTCTCCAGTCTCTCCCACTCTCCATCAGTCTCATTCTGTCCCATCTCTCTCTCTCTCTCTCTCTTTCTCTCTCTCTCTCTCTCGTGTCTCGCTGCCTCTCTGACTCAGGCAGAAGGAGTGCAGTGATAGAATAGCCCCCATGAATAATGTAGGGTGGTTCCTTTTACAATGAAACCGTCTTAAATCATCAAACATTTAGGAAGGCTTCTCTTTCCATTAAAGAAAAAGCTGCTGAAGAGGCCCACTGGTCAGCCACCTCCAAACTTTCTTTCCAGGTTGGAGGTGAACAAAATGTGAACAAAAATAAATCATTTCAACTGTAACTTTCACCAACAGTAAAATTAATTATCATAGCTATTTCAAAATGAGTAAGGTTTCCTACAACATGGAAATTATCACCCTATTCAAGCAGGATTCAGTTGCCATTTTCACACACTTCTCCCCCCCAAAAAAAACTTCAATTCTGGAATTGCACAACATATTCAGATCTTTCAGCGGAGGTACGCTAGCCTGTAAGACTCACTTTGAAGAGCCACCTGTTCACCTTTAACCACACTCTCGGTGCATTTTTGAGATGGTTATGTTAAACAGCCAATACCTTTAAAATAAAACCATATTCATGCTATTAGAAGTACAATAAAGAAAATTGTTGACATGTTTTATTTCAATTGGAAAAGGCCATTATAGGCCAGCACTAAACTGAGCATTTTTCGAAAGAAATCCACTTAAAAAGCCCGTTTTGGAATAGAGTGGCAACATCTTTTAGCTGTTTTGCTCTGTGCCTCAGATGCTAGAAATAATTCAATTGTGAGGCTTCACTTTTCTACAGATAGAGAAAATAAAATTTGAATGATAACAATGATAAAAAAACAAACAAAATTATTATTTTTTTTTTACTTTAGCCTGGGGGTCAGGAAGCCCAGACAAACTTGTAAGTGTTGAATCAAAAACGACTGTCTGATATTTTTATTCACCCCTTTCACATTGTAATAATGAAGGAAAGCTGAGTTTCCGTTTAAAGAAGGAGTCATATAATTACACCAAACAGTAAAGTCAACAGTGAGTCAACATACCCCAAAAACCTGAAATTGTTGCTGTCCACCAAAAACACATTGCATCTCCAAAACTCTCCACCTTGGCAGAATTTTTCAAAAACCTTCATCTAAAACCTCAACAGGGCCTTAGATTACACATACTGGTTTCTGATGGCCGTCGCAGGGTCAACGTTGACGCTCAGGGGTGACTGAGCCTTTTATTCTCTGGCTTTTGTTTTGACATGAGAAGATGGTCTCAGATGGTTAGTTTTGACACTATTTGCAATTTAATTCTCCTGCTTTTTTTTTTTAATAGTGCTCCAGCTTTTTTTATCTTGCATTTTTTGGGGTTATTTAATACTCGACTGTGTCAGTTTTCGCTGTTCTTATTGTGCTTTAGTCGTAATTCTAGATTAGACTGGAGGGTCAGTGAAAAACAGTACAAGCGACAGAAGGTCACATCGAGTTCACCACGACTCAAAAAGCACCCGACAGAATAACGGTGTGTGTGATGATCTGAACTTTGCAGAAGATTGTTTTAATAGCCACAAACATCTCTAATATCAGATGGAAAAAATCCCAGAAGCACATCTTATCTGCCTCATCCCCTTCAAATGAAAACACATATTAGCCGTTTCTTGTCCTTATCCACTTTCGATTGAATGCTTAGAATTAAGAGGGCTCGATTTCTCCCCTCGCTCTCTCATTCAACTGTATCAGCAGTGCTTCACTCGACCACTATCGATGCAGCCTCCCTGTCCCAGGCACTCTCCTCTGATTGAGCTGGCCACAGCCTATCTCTATAGCCAGGTTAGAATCATTTAGCCTAATGGTTTTCAGTGGCCGTGGCTGATAGTCAATACGGCATGTATGTGTGAGTGGTGTGTGTGTGTGTGTGTGTGTGTGTGTGTGTGGTCAGCCGGGCAGTGCTCCGGTCTTATACCTCTAAGGCTTTTCCACTTATTAAGGTGCAGACGCAGGCGGAGAGAAGCGAGAGAAATAAATATATATAATCCAAATGCAAACAAATACGCGAGCATTTCAATTTACCTGAGCACATCCACATAGATCCAAACAGAATGAGCCGGTCATTACGGAGATGAGAGTGGTGGCTCATAAGGGCTGATGATATCTGCTTGAGTCCCACAGGGAAGCTGTAGATTGCTAATAGTTTTCCAGCTGCCGTTATCTCTGATCATGATACACTTAGGGCCTCGCTGATTCTCACTGCCTCCCCGTAATGAGATCAGAGACAGACTGCCTGCTTCATCCATGTGTGTGTCGGATCTAGTACTCAGGACTTTTTCCTTCAACATAAGTGAGACATTTTGCCACATTTGGACAAACTCTGCGAATGCTGCATGTTAATCCAAATCTTCCTCTTCGCTTTGGTTTTGTATCTCAAGCTCTGTGTGTCTTCTTCCTCGGTGCCAGAAACTATTAAAGACACATCAATGAGCTGCACTGTTGCTCTGGGTGACATGTTCCTTTATTACTCTGCAAACCCCAAATCGCTCACTCACCTTTAAACTTTATTGGAAACGGCTTGGCCACAAAAGTTTTAGTGTGGCACAGTGCAGCAACATTAAAGTTATGACTTCACCTGACACAACACAAAGCAACACTTGACTTTTGACCGACCAGAGGCTTGAATCAGTTTAACAGGAGGGTTTCAGCTTTAACAACAAAACTACAAATGAAAGCACCCGTTATTAAGCGCTGTTAACGTCTGTAATGTTAAACGAAACATTTCACATAATGAATGATTAGATTACCCGTGGCACAAAGAGCCTCTGCATTATTTCTGTAGATATGGCTTGTAGAGGAGATTTGAATTGGCTCCTGTAGTGACATAATGACAGGAGTGATTTGCATAGGTATGCCTGCAAAACCATTCATGCCTCCCACTTTGCATAAACTTTGGCATCTTTCTATGTTTTGCTTTGCTGTTGCACAGTCAAGAAGTCAAAGGCTCAATTTTATTTTGGTAGCTATAGCATTGACATGGAAAAGCCTTTTAGTTTATCAGCATTTTTTTTATCTCAATATTTTTAGTTAATTGTTTATTGTTCATTCATTGGTATAAAGATGCTTTAATCTTGATTTTTTTACTCTCTTAACCCTTTAACCCAGCGGTTCTCATTCCAGTCCTCGAGGCCCACTGTCCTGCATGTTTTGGATGTTTCCCTGCTCCAACACACCTGATTCAAATGATCAGCTCGTTATCAAGCTCTGTAATGGCTTAATAACGAGCTCATCATTTGAATCAGGTGTGTTGAACCAGGGAAACATCCAAAACATGCAGGACAGTGGGCCTCGAGGACTGGACTTGAGAACCACTGCTTTAACCTGTGTAGTGTCTGAATTCCTCATAATAGTTGGATGTTTTACTGTTTTTAAAGACTCTCCCACAATGCAATGCAGCTGTGCTGTCATGACTGATCCAGTAATTAAGGGGGATGATCTTTACCAATCCAGGCGTTGGGGCGGTTCGAATACCTGCCATGTGCTTTTCATCTTATATGGTTTTAACAGCGTTGCCAACCTAGCGATTTAGATGTAGCAACTTTTCTGACCCCTTTGCAACTGACTTTCATAAAAGCGCCCAGCAACAAATCTAGCGACTTTTTCTGGAGATTAGAGACTCGAAAGCAGGTATCGGTGTTATTCTTCTCAAAAACTCCTCTTTCTCCTCTCAAGGCGGGTTGTTGACTGAAAAATTATGCAAATTTGGTGATGACGTCATCTAGTGACTTCTTGTGACTTTTACAACAGCCACTAGCGACTTTCCTCACGGAGGAGTTGGCAACACTGGGTTTAAAGTTGATCATTCCTCGAAACATCGATCATGGACGAAAAGTGTTTTCAAACTTGGAAAAGTCAAGTTTTCACACAGGTTTTTGAATGAAAAAGACAAACTCACCCTGGTAGGTGACTATAGGAAGTCTATGAGGAAATGTACCTGCAGTGAACCTGTTGCATATCAAGCTAGTGATGCACCCTAGTTATACACAAAAGGCAAGAAAGTAGAAGAAGCATCTCTCATTCACAGACATGCCTCATCCTGCTCAGTTCAGACTCTGGATCAGATGTTTAGTTTACTGATGCGGGTTCTTTTTGGTGTTTTTCTACCTCTGCATTGATCTGCACAAGTCTCTGTCCTCTCAGACAGCACTTAAGCAAACAGGGAGCACAGTGCTGTGATATCAAGCTCTTCTTCATTCCCCTCGACTCATATCACCGCAAGCGTAAGAGGTAAAAAGTGAGACACTGCAAAAGTCTGAATTCGTGAGACAAGAAACTGCTAATAAATACCATTACATAAGAAAGCACCAAACATCAACCAAGCTGCTAACCACTGGGTCCTTTTATAGATAGTAATGTATCTCTAAATCTTGTTTTGATTGCTTGAAACCACTTTCCTCATAAATGAAAATGCAAGAAACAAATTAAGAACAGCTTTTTAAATCATATTTTTCATGAAGCATCTTCTCAGACTGGTTGTTTTTTAATTTATCTTTTCATTTCACCTACTTTTATTAATAGCGTCAGGTGTTCAAAGACCAGATAAGACCGAGGTTTTCATTGAGTGTGTGCTGTGTGAATAAAGTGACACACACTCGCAGTCAAACACTCCCCCGTCCTGCCCTCAGTTTTGGAGTGTGTCTCTGTCCTGAGCGTATCCTCCTCCTCCTCTGCTTGTGCCGGCGGTGTCTGAAGCTTTGTGCCGGGGTCTGATTGAATCGGGCACACAGGCAGATTTACATATGTTTGCCATTGTTACGGGGGTTAGTGAATATCATGTAGCAGGCCTGGAGGGAGCCGGCAGCCAGCGGACCTGCGACACACTCTGAATCCTAAACAGTCCTTGGTCTCATTCAGCCCCACTGCTCCACTCCTCCATGAACATGATTTCTCTCTCTCTCTTTCCTTCTCTCTCTTACTCTCACTCGCTGGCTTTCTTGTTCTATAGCTATCATCACACACACATGCATAGACACACACACTCACACACACACACACACACAGGGGTAGGGTCGTGGAGTATCCCCGCTCGGCCGGTGAGGGACTGGGAGTGTCGGCCAATCTCTGCTCAGCCGAGTGTTAAATTAGATTCTGTTGCCTCTCTGTCAGAGTTGTGTGTGTGTGTCAGTGTGTGTGTGTGTATTTGTGTATGTGTGTGTGTGAGCTTGTCTTACACACTTGAGCATAACTCACTCACAGGGACTGGGTCACTGTCACACACACTGATATTCATAGTAGCAGAGCGTTCGGAGGGGAAAGTCGGTGAGTTTGTGGAGCCGGATCTACCCTCCTGTTGGTGCTGATGATGATGCTGATGATGATGATGATGATGATGATGAGTGTATTCTGGCTAATGTTTAGTTATCCACACTGTAAAAACACATATTGTGTTTGCCTCCCCCTCCTCCGAGACCTGCACTGCTCTCTCTTGGATAATTCTCCGCCTTTCTCCTCCTTCTCTGCTCTCCTTCTGCGTCGGCAGCTTCTCATTCCTCCATAATTAACACAAATGGAGAATTAGCGTCTTTTTAGCAGGGGAGGGTTTAATTTCACGACTGTATTATGCTGCCAACAGATGGAGGCTATTTTACACTGCATAATGTATTATAACAGAATATTTCCGATGTTATGTTATTATTTAATGATTATGTGACCAGTGGGGCGTGCTTACCCTGGTAATAGATGTGTGTGTGTGTGTGTGTGTGTGTGTGTGTGTGTGTGTGTGTGTGTGTGTGTGTGTGTGTGTGTGTGTGTGTGTGTGTGTGTGTGTGTGTATGAGAGAGGGAGCAGGTAACCAGAACTGTTCCTCCGGCTGCCGTTGTCGAGGCCGATTTATATCCAGCGTCAGACTAACTTATCGATGGGGGTGTAGGTAAAGCGGCCCTCACTGGGGAAGGACCCAAGCTTGTGAAAACAGGGCGGCCTAATGGTGCCCGAATGAAATAATAGTCAGGCTGACAGGAGCGCAGACAGCGCTAATTAATAAACATTATTAAAAGGGTGTTGTCGCAGCAGGAAAATGAATGAGACGGAGCCGAGGCGTGAGGCCACACAGGTAAAGAAAGCCCACCCGTTTATGTTTTTCAGGTGTTGTGCAGAGCTTTTATGTTCAGGCCTGGAGTTGTTGTTATTTTTCCCTAAAGCATGCATGTACTCTACGATGTATGTAGTAGGCGCCACAGGATTACATTACACAACAAGTGCTACCACTGAACAAGGGGCTAAATGGTTTTTTTTCTGAGCCAACAACTGCAAAATGTTTTCTTTTTAGAAAGAGCTGAAAAAATTTACACTCTGAGTTAGACACTAAATCTAACCCGCGATTCTCCAGGTGAGCTCCTGTCTCGAGGTAGCCTCATACAATCAAGATAAGTTTGTCTATTTTTCAGATGAACAACCTCCGCTTGAGTCAGATTTTTCAACTCTGGGGAATAAGTGTATGAAACAAGTAGCAATGCAAAATCTTATTTGTGTTTTTAATTTAAGCAGTTCAACCGATTCACTCCATCTCATTCATGTCATTTACACTACCAAACAAGAACTTCCTACGTCTTACGTTGACTTAACATGTAATTCGCTTGCACGCAGCATAACTCTTCCCAAGGTGAAAAAAAAAATGTGGTGAAAAGTGACAAATGCACAGAGCTGAGCTTGAAAAACTCTCTCTCTTAGCATCGCATTCAAGAAAAAAAGCTAAGTAGTCCCTTTTCAAATTATTCTGTGTTGGCATACATTTAACCAATGATGTCGGATCAAAGTGTAAAGTGTATAAAGTCCTGTCAGTTTTGTCATTCCAGATGAGAATAGAAATCCAGTTCCAGATCAGAACCTGCTTCAACCAGCATCATTTGCCTTTATTTCCAAAAAGTCCCTAATCACTGCCCTCCCTTTGGTTCTGTATGTCTTGCAAAACAATGATGTGACATTTCACAAGAAGCAGGTCAGCTTTAGAAGTAAAGCGGTATGACAAACCCGTTTACAGTAAAATCCACTCACTGTAACAGTGTTGTATTATATCTCCTCTAACCTGATGCTATTTGATCATTAAAATTATTTACCTGAATGAATTATGACACCATTATAGTTAACACACCTTATCTTTAGCCAGTGTTTAATGTGCCAAAATTCAAAACACTTTTTTTTCCCAACAAATTTTACTGAAGGCTCAAATAAAAAGCCGTGTGAGCGACTTCTTTTTTTTCCAAATAACTTTCCTGGACACAATTTTAACGTAAAAGCCTGAACGACCATTCAAACCACCAGGATCTAGATCCTTATGACTCTGTAAAGGACCAAAATGCTGTTTACACCCCCTTTTTTCTGATGTTCCTCACAGCCTCACATGTGCATGGATCTTTTTTAATCCATTAGAAAAAGTCTCAGTTCTGCCCCTGTGGTTTACCATAAATAGAGGCAGTAAAAATCAAACATTAATTTGCCCATCAATACTCGGGCTCCACCACTCATTAGACCTGTCAATGACTGACGGCCAGGTTTTCCATCAGAGTAAAGCAACCATGACGCACCAATCACATTAATTTCCAGAAATATACCTATAACACATCCTTATAGGGATAAATCCATCAGTTTTTTTAACATAACATGTATGATTTATCAACAGGTGTTGCATTGAAACAGACTTTACAAGGTTCCTCAAATATGAGGATCAAATGATAGGCTTAATCATTAAACTGGTAGATTTTTCCTGCATATTGTTATAAAATTACCCACAATCAAATCCTCAGTGACACCATTTACAGAGTTTGCCCTAAAGGAGAAACCCTCATGCTGAAAAATGAACTACAGTAATAATAAACAATAACAAATATGGATTGCAGCCGCTGATAGCACCTATTGCACATCCTAGTGCTCATGCTATTCATAAAGGCCTGTGAAGTTCTGCAGCTCTGTGCACTTTGCTCCAGTTTTGCATCTTAATGTGACTGACATGAGCTGCAAGCCTCTCCATGCTCTGCTGCACAGAGCTGCACTGTGAGCTCTCATCCTGACAACACTGAACTCTGTGCACATACATGATGAGTTGGATGATGAAGGACACTTCTTAGTGGCAAAACTGAAAATTCAGTTCACGACATGTGACATGGGTTTTATGGTGTAATTTGATTCACCTTTGACACGTGCTTTATGAATTAGATTCAGTCTTTGTGGCTCATTTGCACAGGTTTAGCAGGTGTAGAAGCTGTGTTTGTACTTGTGAATCTGAAAAGACTTTGTATTATTCTTTTATCCATGAATGAAAACTAACATCAGGTCCTTCTGTGCTTTCACAGGAGTAACAAGACAGTTGAGTGTCATCATCCTCAAAGGCCCATTTTGAGCCTTGAAAGACCTTCAAAATACAGACTTGTTCACAATTTTTAAGCCTTTTTTTCTCTTAATGCTTCAGTCAACACACTGAGTCTGTTGTCTTTGCCAGCTCAAGCATAAACCCCACAGGAAGTTGTTGAAAATCACACAAATCTCCTGCTGTCTGAATTTTGTTTCACTGTAAAAGCAGAAAATCATCACTTTCAGATTCACCTTGTGCAGCAAAAAAACAGAACAAGAGTCCCAAAGAAGTGTTAGCCACAGATTTTGTCCAGTACGAAACTTGTCCTAGTGGTAATGAAAGCAGTGGAGAACTGTACTGTTTGTTTTACCCTCTGTACGATTTGAAGGACAAATCCCATACTTAGACTCCAATACAGTTCTCTGAGTTACTCACTAATTTTGCTCTAAAGTGAGCTCATAATTCTATTGGCTCTGAAAGACAATAATTATATCCATGTATATCTGTTTGAAGTTTGTCCAACAGGTGTTGCCATACTTCTCTGTTTCACATCGTCATGCTTGAACATAGACCAAAAGTCACTCAGATCACTCCATTGTGGTACTAACAGCTTAATGAAAATCTCTCTCTAGAGCCTGGCTGATGGGTTTTTGATTGTTTCTTATAATGCTCATATTAGTTTGGAGCTGTTAATCTGTTGCGTTCAGTAAAAAAAATAAATATTGTTCTCCAAATTAACAATGAAACAGAGTGAACACCCATTTATTCCTGACCACTTTGTTTCAACGTGACAATACAATAGTTTAACTTATTTTTAAAGTAGTTTAAATTCTTAAAGTTCCTGTAAAACACTGACTTTTGTTTCAACTTTGGCGCCCCCTGTGGACAAAGCTGTCTTTGCATTTTTGTCCTTAACATGCTTAAACAGTATCTTCTGTCAAAAAATCTAATCTGGTTGGCTCTTGATTGTCATATTTATGATTTGCTTTGGTTAAATATGTGAAAGTTGTAAAAACAGAGCTGTTCCTGTAGCTCCTTGGCTGACACCTGCCTCCCCACACTGGTTTGAGGCATGAAAAACTACAACATACAGATCTTTAATCTGATTATTCTCATTTATTTATTATAAAAAGGCATCAATATGAGTTTTAGTCTATTTTATTAACATCAAAAACTTTACACAAGGGCTATAAGTATTTTTAGAAAGCAGGTAACAACATGACTGAGCAATTTTCACTTGTATTTAAGTACCTATACTCTGACCAAAGTCATAATGTTGTGTACTTTATCCCTCGCTGCATAAAAGTAAAATCCATCCGAGCAGACAACATTATCTTTTATTTACTGGCAAACTGTCTGGGGGTGTAGTCTCTGTTTTCTCTTCCTCCTCTCCGTCCTCTCTTTCGGTCTGATGTCTGCGGTGGACACTGATATTAACCGCCCCCTGAAGCAGCAGGTTTCTGGGATGGTTACATAGTCTGGCCAAAACGCTGCGTTAGGCAAACACTGCAGTCTGAATGAGTCAAGCTTAAAGTTCACATTGTGGTGCATTTGATTGAAGTGTTCATACAAAAAAAATATATATAAGCAAACCGCCTAAAATACTGAGGTAGTTTATGAACTCTTTCTCTGTGTATGTGTGTGTGTGTGGTTCAGTTCTCTTTAGGGCCCGAGCGTAGCTGCTAAGCAGCTGCGAGAGCCCTATTATTCCCCAAGGGGTTTTTAGGGCCCGAGCGTAGCTGCTAAGCAGCTGCGAGAGCCCTATTATTCCCCAAGTGGTTTTTAGGGCCCGAGCGTAGCTGCTAAGCAGCTGCGAGAGCCCTATTATTCCCCAAGGGGTTTTTCTTTGTTTCTTTTTTCTTTTTCCTCCCCTTTGAACTGGAAAATGGCCCACTTCCCACTGGCGAAAACTCATGAAATTTGGCAGGACGACCGGGCCTGGTGAAAAATTTGATATTCCGAAGTCGCCCAAACAAGAAAATGCAAAATGGCTCCATAGCGCCCCCTAAGGTGAAAATTCACACTATTGAGTGTCACGCCTTTACGCTTTGTCAAAATGACACAAAATTTGACACACACATGTATCTCAATAAGATCTACAAAAAAGTCAGTGCGGGCGTATCTGTCAAATGTACGATTAAAGGGTTATTCCGCATTTTTTGCCGATTCGCACACATTGGAATTTCGCTAACTCCTCCGAAGGCTTTCGTTCCACCGGCACCACATTTGCTCAGGCCAATCTACACCCCATGGCCATTAAAAGTTATTCAAATCATGACGCTGCACCCCACGGTTTAGGTTCTAGGGGGCGCCAAAGATAACCCTAAAATCCACATATTTAAAAGTCTTATAACTTTTTATTTTTGCCCTCACTGGCCTCCAAGTTTTCTAGGATGATGCAATGTCCAGCCATCAACACATTTGTGAAGGAATTTTTACTCCCCAAAAGAGCGCCCCCCCATGGCAGGAGAAAAAAGTCCATTTTTTCTTGTCCCCTAAGGTGAAAATACACATTGTTGAGTGTCACGCCTGTACGCTTTGTCAAAATGACACAAAAATTGACACACACATGTATCTCAATAAGATCTACAAAAAAGTCCATGCGCGCGTATCTGTCAAATGTACGGTTAAAGGGTTATTCCGCATTTTTTGCCGATTCGCACACATTGGAATTTCGCTAACTCCTCCGAAGGCTTTCGTTCCACCGGCACCACATTTGCTCAGGCCAATCTACACCCCATGGCCATTAAAAGTTATTCAAATCATGACGCTGCACCCCACGGTTTACGTTCTAGGGGGCGCCAAAGATAACCCAAAAATCCACATTCTTAAAAGTCTTATAACTTTTTACTTTTGTCCTCACTGGCCTCCAAGTTTTCTAGGATGATGCAATGTCCAGCCATCAACACATTTGTGAAGGAATTTTTACTCCCTAAAAGAGCGCCCCCCCATGGCAGGAGAAAAAAGTCCATTTTTTCTTGTCCCCTAAGGTGAAAATACACATTGTTGACTGTCACGCCTGTACGCTTTGGCAAAATGACACAAAATTTGACAATCATGTGTATCTCAATTAGATCTACGAAAAAGTCAAAGAGCGCGTATCTGTATAATGTACGGTAAAAGGGCTATTTTGCATTTTTTGCCGATTCGCACACATTGGAATTTCGCTAACTCCTCCTAAGGCTTTCGTCCCACTGACACCAAATTTGCTCAGGCCAATCTACACTCCATGGCCATTCAAAGTTGTAAAAATCATGACGCTGCACCCCACGGTTTACGTTTTAGGGGGCGCCAAAGATGACCCAAATATACATTACAGTAGACAAAGTAGTTTTGCCCACTGAGTGGCGCCAAAGGGACTTGTCTGTGGAGTCTGTGAGTCACTATTGGCCGTTTTTGACTACTTTAGATTTTACCTTTATATTTCCTCTTACAAAATTTTTACCTTGCCTTGCCTGGTATCATTTTTTTCAGCACAACCTCACCTGTGTCAATTTACAGTTATTTTATCATTTTGACATACTATATTTACACATTGGACCCAAATTCACACACAAAACATAAAATCCGAGTGGAAAAAAGTAACGTTTTTACTGTGAAAACCACAAATATGTGTGATGAACTGTTTTTAAAACTTAAACTTCAAATAAAAATTGTAAACTTCAAAACATATGCAAATTTTTAACAAAGAACATAGTAATTTACCTCTATTTACATCAAAATGCAGGCAATGGCCCAGGTGTTCTTTGTAAAATTATTTACAAAACACTGTATAGTCTCACAAATGTCACTTTTTATTTATGCCACTACAAAAAAACATGATGTAAATGATGCATGATGTAAAACATGATGTAAAAAACTTGTGTATATCCTCCTCTATGTTAGTCCATGTGTAATTTTTCCATAATTCTTTGTTTTTTGCAGCATTTTTGTTAGTGTAACTGCAGATTGTGCTGACAGTGTCTATGGCAAAAAAAAAAAAAAAAAACTGAAAATGCCTCAACATGAACCCCTGGTGGTCTCTGAGGGTGAAACCTGCTAACTGCTGCAGATCTGTCAGCTTCATGCAGAGCTCGGAGCACATGTGTGGCTCTGCACCCTTAGCAGCGTTGCTAACTCCTCAGTAAGGAAAGCCTGCTTCATGTCAGAGTCTCTAAACTCCAGAAGAAGTCGATAAAAGTCACTTTCTTTCTAAAAAAAAAGTCGTTAGGGGGTCTGAAAAGTCATTGAATCTAACAACAAAGTCGCTAGGTTTGCAACTACGTGTCCCAGACTGCATCCCTGCTGAGAGTCCCTCCCTCCCTTCTCATATTGCAGGAAGAACGTAAGCACCCGCCCCTTGTCAATCAGTCACCATATAATTTTGGATTGGTTGTTGTGGTGAAGTTTTCCACCAATAGGAGAGATGTTGTGGTGTGTTTTCTTTTTCCTTTGGCAAGCCTTTTCCGCCTGTAAGACCTGTCGCTAATGTCTGCATGCTATGTTTTCCTGTCTCATACAGCGCGATCGAGCGCCGAACGTGATCAAAATAAGCAGAAAACAAGTATCGGGGACATAATTTATCATAACTCTGGTTTTATTTGGCCTATCAACACAATTTAAAAACTGGTATATAGGTTGAGGTCCTCACTTTTGAGATAAGTTGAAACGGAGTCAACGAGGCTCCGTCTTGCAGCTACATCCGGTTAAATATGTCATGTGACTTCAACGCACACACACACACACACACACACACACACACACACACACACACACACACACACACACGCACACACACACACTCAGAGTCTGTTTTTTAGCACCTGCAAAAACATGCTATTTACATATTTGACAAGAATGCAGAGGCTCCTTTTGCCCCTGAAAAAAATCAAATTTCAAACACAACTTGACTGGTCATTTCTCCAAAAGACAACCATGAAGCTCCATCCAAACCTGAAGCAGGCAGTTGGTGCATGTGTACAGTAACCTGAGGGGAGTGAGGTGACTGCTTCTGAGGAGAACATGAGCAGTGAAGATTCACCTTAGAGCTAGAACAGAGACGTGCACATGATTATACAGGGGCAGGGGCTCAAGTTTTTTCCACTTGTTTATACAATATGGAAATTAATGTGAAATTAAAAAACAAAGTATTAATAGAAAGGTAATGACTGTCCTGAGTAGGTGACAGTGATATCCAATAGGCTAGGCACTCAAGAGGCTGGCTGTGGCAAGTGTAAGTGAAAGCAACACGCACTGGCAGGAAGAACAGCAAACGCCGATGAAGGAAAAGGGTCTTTGCAGTGATGGGCGTTACCAGAGAGGGCGATGGCCAGAGGACACGAATGGGACGGGGAGGCAGCGCGTTGGGGGGGGGACGCGACACAGCTCGGGCCCGCCAGTGCCCCAACGGGGTCCTAGTTTCTTTTTCCTCCCCTTTGAACTGGAAAATGGCCCACTTCCCACTGGCGAAAACTCATGAAATTTGGCAGGACGACCGGGCCTGGTGAAAAATTTGATATTCCGAAGTCGCCCAAACAAGAAAATGCAAAATGGCTCCATAGCGCCCCCTAAGGTGAAAATTCACACTATTGAGTGTCACGCCTTTACGCTTTGTCAAAATGACACAAAATTTGACACACACATGTATCTCAATAAGATCTACAAAAAAGTCAGTGCGGGCGTATCTGTCAAATGTACGATTAAAGGGTTATTCCGCATTTTTTGCCGATTCGCACACATTGGAATTTCGCTAACTCCTCCGAAGGCTTTCGTTCCACCGGCACCACATTTGCTCAGGCCAATCTACACCCCATGGCCATTAAAAGTTATTCAAATCATGACGCTGCACCCCACGGTTTAGGTTCTAGGGGGCGCCAAAGATAACCCTAAAATCCACATATTTAAAAGTCTTATAACTTTTTATTTTTGCCCTCACTGGCCTCCAAGTTTTCTAGGATGATGCAATGTCCAGCCATCAACACATTTGTGAAGGAATTTTTACTCCCCAAAAGAGCGCCCCCCCATGGCAGGAGAAAAAAGTCCATTTTTTCTTGTCCCCTAAGGTGAAAATACACATTGTTGAGTGTCACGCCTGTACGCTTTGTCAAAATGACACAAAAATTGACACACACATGTATCTCAATAAGATCTACAAAAAAGTCCATGCGCGCGTATCTGTCAAATGTACGGTTAAAGGGTTATTCCGCATTTTTTGCCGATTCGCACACATTGGAATTTCGCTAACTCCTCCGAAGGCTTTCGTTCCACCGGCACCACATTTGCTCAGGCCAATCTACACCCCATGGCCATTAAAAGTTATTCAAATCATGACGCTGCACCCCACGGTTTACGTTCTAGGGGGCGCCAAAGATAACCCAAAAATCCACATTCTTAAAAGTCTTATAACTTTTTACTTTTGTCCTCACTGGCCTCCAAGTTTTCTAGGATGATGCAATGTCCAGCCATCAACACATTTGTGAAGGAATTTTTACTCCCTAAAAGAGCGCCCCCCCATGGCAGGAGAAAAAAGTCAATTTTTTCTTGTCCCCTAAGGTGAAAATACACATTGTTGACTGTCACGCCTGTACGCTTTGGCAAAATGACACAAAATTTGACAATCATGTGTATCTCAATTAGATCTACGAAAAAGTCAAAGAGCGCGTATCTGTATAATGTACGGTAAAAGGGCTATTTTGCATTTTTTGCCGATTCGCACACATTGGAATTTCGCTAACTCCTCCTAAGGCTTTCGTCCCACTGACACCAAATTTGCTCAGGCCAATCTACACTCCATGGCCATTCAAAGTTGTAAAAATCATGACGCTGCACCCCACGGTTTACGTTTTAGGGGGCGCCAAAGATGACCCAAATATACATTACAGTAGACAAAGTAGTTTTGCCCACTGAGTGGCGCCAAAGGGACTTGTCTGTGGAGTCTGTGAGTCACTATTGGCCGTTTTTGACTACTTTAGATTTTACCTTTATATTTCCTCTTACAAAATTTTTACCTTGCCTTGCCTGGTATCATTTTTTTCAGCACAACCTCACCTGTGTCAATTTACAGTTATTTTATCATTTTGACATACTATATTTACACATTGGACCCAAATTCACACACAAAACATAAAATCCGAGTGGAAAAAAGTAACGTTTTTACTGTGAAAACCACAAATATGTGTGATGAACTGTTTTTAAAACTTAAACTTCAAATAAAAATTGTAAACTTCAAAACATATGCAAATTTTTAACAAAGAACATAGTAATTTACCTCTATTTACATCAAAATGCAGGCAATGGCCCAGGTGTTCTTTGTAAAATTATTTACAAAACACTGTATAGTCTCACAAATGTCACTTTTTATTTATGCCACTACAAAAAAACATGATGTAAATGATGCATGATGTAAAACATGATGTAAAAAACTTGTGTATATCCTCCTCTATGTTAGTCCATGTGTAATTTTTCCATAATTCTTTGTTTTTTGCAGCATTTTTGTTAGTGTAACTGCAGATTGTGCTGACAGTGTCTATGGCAAAAAAAAAAAAAAAAAAACTGAAAATGCCTCAACATGAACCCCTGGTGGTCTCTGAGGGTGAAACCTGCTAACTGCTGCAGATCTGTCAGCTTCATGCAGAGCTCGGAGCACATGTGTGGCTCTGCACCCTTAGCAGCGTTGCTAACTCCTCAGTAAGGAAAGCCTGCTTCATGTCAGAGTCTCTAAACTCCAGAAGAAGTCGATAAAAGTCACTTTCTTTCTAAAAAAAAAGTCGTTAGGGGGTCTGAAAAGTCATTGAATCTAACAACAAAGTCGCTAGGTTTGCAACTACGTGTCCCAGACTGCATCCCTGCTGAGAGTCCCTCCCTCCCTTCTCATATTGCAGGAAGAACGTAAGCACCCGCCCCTTGTCAATCAGTCACCATATAATTTTGGATTGGTTGTTGTGGTGAAGTTTTCCACCAATAGGAGAGATGTTGTGGTGTGTTTTCTTTTTCCTTTGGCAAGCCTTTTCCGCCTGTAAGACCTGTCGCTAATGTCTGCATGCTATGTTTTCCTGTCTCATACAGCGCGATCGAGCGCCGAACGTGATCAAAATAAGCAGAAAACAAGTATCGGGGACATAATTTATCATAACTCTGGTTTTATTTGGCCTATCAACACAATTTAAAAACTGGTATATAGGTTGAGGTCCTCACTTTTGAGATAAGTTGAAACGGAGTCAACGAGGCTCCGTCTTGCAGCTACATCCGGTTAAATATGTCATGTGACTTCAACGCACACACACACACACACACACACACACACACACACACACACACACACACAGACACACACACACACGCACACACACACACTCAGAGTCTGTTTTTTAGCACCTGCAAAAACATGCTATTTACATATTTGACAAGAATGCAGAGGCTCCTTTTGCCCCTGAAAAAAATCAAATTTCAAACACAACTTGACTGGTCATTTCTCCAAAAGACAACCATGAAGCTCCATCCAAACCTGAAGCAGGCAGTTGGTGCATGTGTACAGTAACCTGAGGGGAGTGAGGTGACTGCTTCTGAGGAGAACATGAGCAGTGAAGATTCACCTTAGAGCTAGAACAGAGACGTGCACATGATTATACAGGGGCAGGGGCTCAAGTTTTTTCCACTTGTTTATACAATATGGAAATTAATGTGAAATTAAAAAACAAAGTATTAATAGAAAGGTAATGACTGTCCTGAGTAGGTGACAGTGATATCCAATAGGCTAGGCACTCAAGAGGCTGGCTGTGGCAAGTGTAAGTGAAAGCAACACGCACTGGCAGGAAGAACAGCAAACGCCGATGAAGGAAAAGGGTCTTTGCAGTGATGGGCGTTACCAGAGAGGGCGATGGCCAGAGGACACGAATGGGACGGGGAGGCAGCGCGTTGGGGGGGGGACGCGACACAGCTCGGGCCCGCCAGTGCCCCAACGGGGTCCTAGTTCTTTGTTTCTTTTTTCTTTTTCCTCCCCTTTGAACTGGAAAATGGCCCACTTCCCACTGGCGAAAACTCATGAAATTTGGCAGGACGACCGGGCCTGGTGAAAAATTTGATATTCTGAAGTCGCCCAAACAATACAATGCAAAATGGCTCCATAGCGCCCCCTAAGGTGAAAAATTCACCTGACGCCTGTACGCTTTGTCAAAATGACACAAAAATTGACACACACATGTATCTCAATAAGATCTACAAAAAAGTCAGTGCGGGCGTATCTGTCAAATGTACGGTTAAAGGGTTATTGCGCATTTTTTGCCGATCCGCACACATTGGAATTTCGCTAACTCCTCCGAAGGCTTTCGTTCCACCGGCACCACATTTGCTCAGGCCAATCTACACCCCATGGCCATTAAAAGTTATTCAAATCATGACGCTGCACCCCACGGTTTAGGTTCTAGGGGGCGCCAAAGATAACCCTAAAATCCACATATTTCAAAGTCTTATAACTTTTTATTTTTGCCCTCACTGGCCTCCAAGTTTTCTAGGATGATGCAATGTCCAGCCATCAACACATTTGTGAAGGAATTTTTACTCCCCAAAAGAGCGCCCCCCCATGGCAGGAGAAAAAAGTCCATTTTTTCTTGACCCATAAGGTGAAAATTCACACTATTGACTGTCACGCCTGTACGCTTTGTCAAAATTACACAAAAATTGACACACACATGTATCTCAATAAGATCTACAAAAAAGTCAGTGCGGGCGTATCTGTCAAATGTACGGTTAAAGGGTTATTGCGCATTTTTTGCCGATCCGCACACATTGGAATTTCGCTAACTCCTCCGAAGGCTTTCGTTCCACCGGCACCACATTTGCTCAGGCCAATCTACACCCCATGGCCATTAAAAGTTATTCAAATCATGACGCTGCACCCCACGGTTTAGGTTCTAGGGGGCGCCAAAGATAACCCTAAAATCCACATATTTCAAAGTCTTATAACTTTTTATTTTTGCCCTCACTGGCCTCCAAGTTTTCTAGGATGATGCAATGTCCAGCCATCAACACATTTGTGAAGGAATTTTTACTCCCCAAAAGAGCGCCCCCCCATGGCAGGAGAAAAAAGTCCATTTTTTCTTGTCCCATAAGGTGAAAATTCACACTATTGACTGTCACGCCTGTACGCTTTGTCAAAATTACACAAAAATTGACACACACATGTATCTCAATAAGATCTACAAAAAAGTCAGTGCGGGCGTATCTGTCAAATGTACGGTTAAAGGGTTATTGCGCATTTTTTGCCGATCCGCACACATTGGAATTTCGCTAACTCCTCCGAAGGCTTTCGTTCCACCGGCACCACATTTGCTCAGGCCAATCTACACCCCATGGCCATTAAAAGTTATTCAAATCATGACGCTGCACCCCACGGTTTAGGTTCTAGGGGGCGCCAAAGATAACCCTAAAATCCACATATTTAAAAGTCTTATAACTTTTTATTTTTGTCCTCTCTGGCCTCCAAGTTTTCTAGGATGATGCAATGTCCAGCCATCAACACATTTGTGAAGGAATTTTTACTCCCCAAAAGAGCGCCCCCCATGGCAGGAGAAAAAAGTCCATTTTTTCTTGTCCCATAAGGTGAAAATACACATTGTTGACTGTCATACCTGTATGCTTTGTCATATTGACACAAAATTTGACACACACATGTATCTCAATAAGATCTACGAAAAAGTCAATGCGCGCGTATCTGTAAAATGTACGGTTAAAGGGCTATTTTGCATTTTTTGCCGATTAGCACACATTGGAATGTGGCTAACTCCTCCTAAGGCTTTCGTCCCACTGACACCAAATTTGCTCAGGCCAATCTACACCCCATGGCCATTCAAAGTTTTAAAAATCATGACGCTGCACCCCACGGTTTACGTTCTAGGGGGCGCCAAAGATGACCCAAATATCCACATTCTTAAAAGAATCCACATCCCCCCCCCCCCCCATCCCCCATCCCCCATCCCCCATCCCCCATGGCAGGAGAAACAGTCAAGTTTTTCCTGCCCATCACTCAATGGATCAATCGCATCGCTCTCCCGGCAACACCGTAACGAGGAGCAACTTGCCGTTTGGATATATCCTATCTGTGTTTGTGCCCTCACTCATGGTCCAGACTTTTTTCAAATAGGACATGTAGTTTGTCTGCAGCGAGCGTTTTGGTAGAAACTGCGCCTCCCATTCATTATAATGGGAAATGACCACAGACAAGTGCGCACACCATCTTTGGACCTTGAGTGTGACGCAATCGGGAGGGGGAGGCGGTCGCACTGGGGGCGGCGCAACGCGGCTCGGGCCCGCCAGTGCCCCACCGGGGTCCTAGTTCTTTGTTTCTTTTTTCTTTTTCCTCCCCTTTGAACTGGAAAATGGCCCACTTCCCACTGGCGAAAACTCATGAAATTTGGCAGGACGACCGGGCCTGGTGAAAAATTTGATATTCCGAAGTCGCCCAAACAAGAAAATGCAAAATGGCTCCATAGCGCCCCCTAAGGTGAAAATTCACACTATTGAGTGTCACGCCTGTACGCTTTGTCAAAATGACACAAAATTTGACACACACATGTATCTCAATAAGATCTACAAAAAAGTCAGTGCGGGCGTATCTGTCAAATGTACGGTTAAAGGGTTATTGCGCATTTTTTGCCGATCCGCACACATTGGAATTTCGCTAACTCCTCCAAAGGCTTTCGTTCCACCGGCACCACATTTGCTCAGGCCAATCTACACCCCATGGCCATTAAAAGTTATTCAAATCATGACGCTGCACCCCACGGTTTAGGTTCTAGGGGGCGCCAAAGATAACACTAAAATCCACATATTTCAAAGTCTTATAACTTTTTATTTTTGTCCTCACTGGCCTCCAAGTTTTCTAGGATGATGCAATGTCCAGCCATCAACACATTTGTGAAGGAATTTTTACTCCCCAAAAGAGCGCCCCCCCATGGCAGGAGAAAAAAGTCCATTTTTTCTTGTCCCCTAAGGTGAAAATACACATTGTTGAGTGTCACGCCTGTACGCTTTGTCAAAATGACACAAAAATTGACACACACATGTATCTCAATAAGATCTACAAAAAAGTCAATGGGCGCGTATCTGTCAAATGTACGGTTAAAGGGTTATTCCGCATTTTTTGCCGATTCGCACACATTGGAATTTCGCTAACTCCTCCGAAGGCTTTCGTTCCACCGGCACCACATTTGCTCAGGCCAAATTACACCCCATGGCCATTAAAAGTTATTCAAATCATGACGCTGCACCCCACGGTTTACGTTCTAGGGGGCGCCAAAGATAACCCAAAAATCCAAATTTTTAAAAGTCTTATAACTTTTTATTTTTGTCCTCACTGGCCTCCAAGTTTTCTAGGATGATGCAATGTCCAGCCATCAACACATTTGTGAAGGAATTTTTACTCCCTAAAAAAGCGCCCCCCCATGGCAGGAGAAAAAAGTCCATTTTTTCTTGTCCCCTAAGGTGAAAATACACATTGTTGACTGTCACGCCTGTACGCTTTGGCAAAATGACACAAAAATTGACAATCATGTGTATCTCAATTAGATCTACGAAAAAGTCAAGAGCGCGTATCTGTATAATGTACGGTAAAAGGGCTATTTTGCATTTTTTGCCGATTCGCACATATTGGAATTTCGCTAACTCCTCCTAAGGCTTTCGTCCCACTGACACCAAATTTGCTCAGGCCAATCTACACTCCATGGCCATTCAAAGTTGTAAAAATCATGACGCGGCACCCCACGGTTTACGTTTTAGGGGGCGCCAAAGATGACCCAAATATACATTACAGTAGACAAAGTAGTTTTGCCCACTGAGTGGCGCCAAAGGGACTTGTCTGTGGAGTCTGTGAGTCACTATTGGCCGTTTTTGACTACTTTAGATTTTACCTTTATATTTCCTCTTACAAAATTTTTACCTTGCCTTGCCTGGTATCATTTTTTTCAGCACAACCTCACCTGTGTCAATTTACAGTTATTTTATCATTTTGACATACTATATTTACACATTGGACCCAAATTCACACACAAAACATAAAATCCGAGTGGAAAAAAGTAACGTTTTTACTGTGAAAACCACAAATATGTGTGATGAACTGTTTTTAAAACTTAAACTTCAAATAAAAATTGTAAACTTCAAAACATATGCAAATTTTTAACAAAGAACATAGTAATTTACCTCTATTTACATCAAAATGCAGGCAATGGCCCAGGCGTTCTTTGTAAAATTATTTACAAAACACTGTATAGTCTCACAAATGTCACTTTTTATTTATGCCACTACAAAAAAACATGATGTAAATGATGCATGATGTAAAACATGATGTAAAAAACTTGTGTAGATCCTCCTCTATGTCAGTCCATGTGTAATTTTTCCATAATTCTTTGTTTTTTGCAGCATTTTTGTTAGTGTAACTGCAGATTGTGCTGACAGTGTCTATGGCAAAAAAAAAAAAAAACTGAAAATGCCTCAACATGAACCCCTGGTGGTCTCTGAGGGTGAAACCTGCTAACTGCTGCAGCTCTGTCAGCTTCAGTCTCCCATGCAGAGCTCGGAGCGCATGTGTGGCTCTGCACCCTTAGCAGCGTTGCTAACTCCTCAGTAAGGAAAGCCTGCTTCATGTCAGAGTCTCTAAACTCCAGAAGAAGTCGATAAAAGTCACTTTCTTTCTAAAAAAACGTCGTTAGGGGGTCTGAAAAGTCATTGAATCTAACAACAAAGTCGCTAGGTTTGCAACTACGTGTCCCAGACTGCATCCCTGCTGAGAGTCCCTCCCTCCCTTCTCATATTGCAGGAAGAACGTAAGCGCCCGCCCCTTGTCAATCAGTCACCATATAATTTTGGATTGGTTGTTGTGGTGAAGTTTTCCACCAATAGGAGAGATGTTGTGGTGTGTTTTTTTTTTCCTTTGGCAAGCCTTTTCCGCCTGTAAGACCTGTCGCTAATGTCTGCATGCTATGTTTTCCTGTCTCATACAGCGCGATCGAGCGCCGAACGTGATCAAAATAAGCAGAAAACAAGTATCGCGGACATAATTTATCATAACTCTGGTTTTATTTGGCCTATCAACACAATTTAAAAACTGGTATATAGGTTGCGGTCCTCACTTTTGAGATAAGTTGAAACGGAGAGTCAACGAGGCTCCGTCTTGCAGCTACATCCGGTTAAATATGTCATGTGACTTGAACGCACACACACACACACACACACACACACACACACAGACACACACACACACGCACACACACACACTCAGAGTCTGGTTTTTAGCACCTGCAAAAACATGCTATTTACATATTTGACAAGAATGCAGAGGCTCCTTTTGCCCCTGAAAAAAATCAAATTTCAAACACAACTTGACTGGTCATTTCTCCAAAAGACAACCATGAAGCTCCATCCAAACCTGAAGCAGGCAGTTGGTGCATGTGTACAGTAACCTGAGGGGAGTGAGGTGAGTGCTTCTGAGGAGAACATGAGCAGTGAAGATTCACCTTGGAGCTAGAACAGAGACATGCACATGATTATACAGGGGCAGGGGCTCAAGTTTTTTCCAGTTGTTTATACAATATGGAAATTAATGTGAAATTAAAAAACAAAGTATTAATAGAAAGGTAATGACTGTCCTGTGTAGGTGACAGTGATATCCAATAGGCTAGGCACTCACGAGGCTGGCTGTGGCAAGTGTAAGTGAAAGCAACATGCACTGGCAGGAAGAACAGCAAACGCCGATGAAGGAAAAGGGTCTTTGCAGTGATGGGCGTTACCAGAGAGGGCGATGGCCAGAGGACACAAATGGGACGGGGAGGCAGCGCGTTGGGGGGGGGACGCGACACAGCTCGGGCCCGCCAGTGCCCCAACGGGGT
This sequence comes from Xyrichtys novacula, assembly GCA_962446985.1. Lineage (NCBI taxonomy): Eukaryota > Metazoa > Chordata > Actinopteri > Labriformes > Labridae > Xyrichtys > Xyrichtys novacula. Next base: position 12,805,082 of record OY660882.1, on the reverse strand, counting down.
CCTAGTTATTTGTTTGTTTTCTTTCTATAAGTTTGAATGACAGAACTTTTACTTCTGAAGCAACACGCCTCAGCATCTGTGAGTGTCTGTGAGTTTTCCATTTGCATGTCCCCATCTGATCAGTCTCGCTGGCTCTCAGGCCCAATCTTCATTAGTTGTCTCTGTCAACCAGGAACAATAAAGCTGTGGTGATGCGAGTGTGAGGGACTCAGACAGCGACACACTATCTGGATCAACACACACACACACACACACAAAGCAGTCTTTGGTATTTGTTTTTCTGTCACTTTAGAGATTCCTTGGCTTTATTTTCACTCCGGTGCGCTCTGCATCTCCCCTCTTTTTTCCTATAGGATCATTATAATGTATTACACTCTGAAGGGGGGTCTTGAGGGTTTCTGCCCAGCGTAGAGCTCAAGTAATGGTTAGCAGGGGTGGAGAAGCCCCGGGCTACTTTGGAAAATAGCTGTAGAGAAGGTAATCAATATAAGACACACACCCGCTATGCAAGCGTGTGTGTTGATACGTGTGTGTGCGTTTTTTTAATTACCCTGCAATGGCTGGACCTGTTTCCTTCAGACACATGGATTTACCCTCCATCGTGTGTAAATAAACATACAAGCTACGTGTTGCTCCTCAAGATCCCGGCTGATGTTGCTATCTTGTTTAAGGTGTCAGAGGTCAATACAGACAGAGTAAATCTTTCACACTCTTACTTCACACCGGCTCTGATACAACGCGATCTTGGTGCTAAAGGTGCATTAAGAATAATGAATCCAATTTCACAGCAGGTGTCTGGAGGCTTTCTCACAGGGGTACAGTGTGTTTGTTTCTTTCTATTCAACTTTAAAAAAAACACCTCTCGTCAAACTTTATTCCCTTATCTTCATCAGACTGAAGTGAATCATCCTGAGGGAAAGCTGCTCTCCATTTCTGACAAAAGATGGCGGATACCGGAACGTCTCAGATCAGGCTGTTCATGTTGACTCTGTTTACATTGACCTGAGTATCCTGGTAATGAGCCCCGTATTGATCATATTGGTTATTTATATCCATATGTACCAGGCATGGGCTAGTTTTTCGAATTTGATGGTATGAGTCAAAGTATCTCAATTTCATGGTATTGCAGTACAGCTAGTTTACAACATTCAGGATCGAGGGTCAAATAAACAATAGCTTTGTTCCAACAGAGCGTTATTCTATCGTCAAACAATATATGGAATATTTGCAACATTACCAAACGTGTATGTTTAGTCAAAATAATCACTTGAATCCAATGTCAAATATACACTTGATAAATGATGACAGCATTTGCACATTGGAGTTTTTTAAAACACAAATCACTGCATTTCTGAAATCTGAGAAAAAATAAGACTACTGATGCTCATTTAAGACTAAGCACCATTAAATCACAACATCATTCTGCAGATTTGACAAATTCACCTTATTTCCAGCAACAGGAGAAGAGATCAAGAGCAAATATTATACATATCCTCATTTTTAAACTGTTCCTGCCTTACTGTGGGAGAGGTTACAACTGGTGAAGCTACACAGTGACACAAAACTTCTTATTTGCTTCAGAAGTAAGACATCGCTGTTGCCATCTTTGTTTTGCTGATTCACGACTTGACTGAGGATCAAAACTACAGAAATCAACTCAATGTAAATGCACTTAGAATCCTAAATGGATAATTAAGATGCACTGAGCATCTTAAATGCGTTGAGCATCTTAAACTTGCACAAAAACACCCTCATTGTGAGTTAAAAGTCTTCTCCGAAATGGAGCAAGATGACACAGTAGAAAGACCAGCACAGTCCCCTCTGGTGGGGGTCAAGGTGATGGATGAGTTGAACAGTGCAGGACTTTAACCCAGGAGGCAAGGTGCATGACTGGACTAGCCAAAGTCACAGCTCAGCTCTACACCTTTTTCAGACTGTAACCAGCAATGTTAATGTATATAATATAAACTTATCATTTATTTATGGCTGTTACACCAACATGTTCTCCTCCAGTTTCATCAAACAAGCTCCTTCAATCACTTTCACATTTTATTATATTAGTCTGAAACATGTACTGAATCTTTTCACAAGATAAAGCTGAACTAGTTCCGTATTTATCCGTGTCCACCATCTATTTTTCTTAAAAGCCAGTAAAACTAATCCAGTGTGCTACTTCAATGCTAATGTCTATCCTTTTGGGCCTGTCTTCTTGCACCACCCGATGCCCCGCCTATAACACTGTTTGATTGGCTGTGCTGTCATAGTAACTACTCCGCTGTTAATTCCTGTGTATGATGTTGATCATTTCAATTTTAGTTGAGCAATTACTGAGCAAAGTTTTAAATCAGAGTCTGTATTTCAAATTCCAAATTTTCATAGACAGTTTTCATTTTTACTGGCATTTGTGGCATTGGTTATTGGTCTGATGAACAACTAATAATCTTTTTGGCTGCTTTTCCTCCAAACAAAGTCAGACACAGCTTATGGGTGTTACTTTTTACACAGCTTTGTAGTCATGATTTGACCTAAAAGGCACAACATAGCAGTAAACATCTGAGGCTAGCCATCGGCACCATAGAGTGTATAATAAATGTGTGCGATGTTGGTGATGTAGCCCATTTGTTTGTGAGTTTTGAAGCCTTAATCTAACTTTTGCCAGACCCACCAGGGGCCTCAGCTACAGTGTAACCACCAGTAACTAAAGTCAACCATGCCTCTGATTCAAAAAAAAACAACACAGTGGGTGCTGTGGGGGAACTGAGCTATTCAGACCAAAACTAAGTTATGAATCAGGCTGTAAACACATTTTGCTCTGACTTTTTTACTTTTTTGGCACTTGGGATCTGTAGTTTTTCACACTTTCACATCTGCTTCATTTCTCGAGACCAGAGGTTGGCACCCACTGAGCTACAATGCCCATATATCCTTTATTAGCATTTATTGTCCAGGGTTACACTAGCTGCTGTCTTCATGTTATTTAAAGTTTGTGGTATTTCATAATAATCCACAAAGTCTTTTCATCCCCCTCCTCTTATCCAATTAACAGTTTCCCGTTTGTCTTCCTCCACTCTACTACACCAACAGAGGGGTGTCATAAAATTGTTGGTACCGTTGCCAGCTTATGACAGTGGTAACTCAAATAATTGCATACCATATCACTTGGTGGAAACGCAGCTTTTCACAACATGGGCTCTCTGCACCCTGGTAGATACGCGAGCGACATATCCATAAGCTGACGCTCCTCAGTTTATGTTTCCATCAGCGGTGGCACAGACGATTCAGACTTGCATGAAGACATGCTATTCCAGCAGCTGACTGTGTGTGTGTGTGTGCGTGTGCGCGTGCGTGTGTGTATGTGCGTGAGTGAGCATCATACATGTGTCTGGTGTACAAATGGAGCAGGAGTCCATCAGCCATCAGGCATGGCGCTCCACTGAGCCAAAGGGAAATAAACTCAATGAGGGAAAGACAGAGGGTATAGAAAGAGAGAGGGAGATGTGTGGATGATGCAGAGAGATAGATGGAGGGATGGAGGGGGAGAGGGATGGATAGTATGATTTAGCTGATAGGAGAAATCATTTACCAGCGCAATTTGTCGACAAGGATCTGGGGATGTCTCAGTGTGTCAGCGCCTCAGTCACTGTGATGGATGATGGAAGTTCACTGACTCTCTCTCTCTCTTTCTCTCTCTCTTTCTCTCTCTCTGCCTCTGGCTCTCTCTAACTCTCTTTCACCCTCCTCCTTTTTTTTTTCCTGCTCACTCTTTTCTGCCTAAAACCCCAGCAGAGCAAAAACCGTCTCCAGCTCAGCATGATCACGACTGTGTGTGTGTGTGTGAGAGTGTGTGTGTGCATGTGTGTGTGTATGAGAGAGTGTGTGCATACATACAGGGAGATGTATCGCACATCAGCTCATGATTTAGGCATATTAAAAGGAAAACTTCCAGGTAAAGCACTTTCCCTGCAGCTCTCATTTCCCTCACTCTGCTGCCATTATTTAACTTGACTGTTCATGGCTGGCTGCTGCTGCTGCTGTGTGTGTGTGTGTGTACGTGTGTGTGTGTTAGTGTGTGTGTGTATTGACCAGGTGGGGCCATATATCAGCTCAGGTCTTTATTGATGCTGCGAGGCAGGGAGGCCTATCGATGAGGCTCCTTGTTTTAGTGAACCAAGACTCGCCTGGGGCCACAGCTCCACCCAGCATGGACGGAGATTAGACTGAAGGAGGGAAAACAAGGCCAGGCCGATATATAGGAGTGCAGAACAGAGCAAGTGTAAAGCTGGACTTTTGGGTCTTGCTCCAGACTCGCAGAAATATATGCGGTATATAATCAACATTGCAGGCTTTGGTTGCCATCTTTTCATCTTAAATTTACTACATTCTCTCACTGTTAATTTACTAATTCTGCTCCATCAGGTTTAAGAAAACACTCCGCATCCAAAACCCTCCTCCAGACTGCTCGAAAGATTGAGCGCCCTGACACACCAAGCCAAAGTTGAGCCATCAGTAAGTGTCTTTGGTTAGTTTTTTTGCAGCGAGACCTGCACTGTTGGCTCTCGTCTGGTCCTCGTCTGCACTTTTCAGCTGATGAAGCATTTTTAAATTGGCGGCCGAGCCTGTCAGTGATAGAAAATTCCCCTGATTGGCTGTTTAGCTAAGCAAATCAGAGGACTAGAAAGGAGGAAGAGAAAGGAGGGCAGGCAACAGACCGGTCCCTTCTACTTGAACAGATGAAACAGAGAGAGAGTCAGAAGATGCAGCAGACTTTTCATCACATCCTGGATGAGAGGAAGCTCTACTTTCGACGCATTTGCAGTGTTTCCAAAGTGTGCTAAGTTAGATCAACCAAGAGATAGATTGGTTTATCTGTCATACGCAGATTAAATTAGTCAACAGTACCATAGTTGCGATGAAATGCCCTGAATGAGAAGAACCGCTCGACCCAAACAAGTACAAATAACACGTAATAAAGTACTAAGAAGAATACAATAAAAAAAAAAATACAAAAGTAAAAAAGGATACAAGAAATATGTACAATGTGCACAAGCAATGCAGTAGCTGCTGTCAGAGTGTAAACGTATGCAGTGGGGGATAAGTCAGTGGGATAAATGAGGTACGAATTGCCATATTGCACATGATATTGCACATCGCAGATAATATTGAACAGTTATAGCAGCAGTATTGCACAGGAAATAAGTAAAAGATGCGTATGACAGTCACATTGTGCGGCAGCAGTATTGTCCAGTGGTACTGTTCAATGTAGACAGACAATGGCATTCTTAAGAGGCTTTAAAAGTGGAGATATATGAAAATTCAGCACCAGATCTCACTTTCATTTTTTTTCCATTTTTCTGTAACAAATCTCTAAACGTGTATACGTTTTCACCATCATGATAGATTCATTTTCAGTTCCTTTTTTCATGCATTTCACTGTAATCTCATATTTTTGCAAAAAATTTAATGAATGCATACAGACTTAATCCAAGCACACTGAGTAAGATTAAACAAAGCTAAAAGCCACATGTAAATATTCACAAAGACACACTAAAACTAGACCTGGTTAATGTGGATTTAAAACTTGAATTATTAAGAATTTTACATCTCATCTAAGAGTTTAATAATTTTAGACATTTCTTTTGCAAAATTGCATCTGAAACGTGCTTTCAACAGGGTTCCTACACAGTTAGAATTTCCACACTTTTCTATACCCTACTTTTTAGAAATATTTTTGGAAATACCTACTTTTCTATTTTTTCAATTCCCATACTTTTTAAGACCTGGAAATTGATCAAATTTATTTCTGTACTTTTCATACTTGCGTAGGAATCCTGTTTCAATGACACACTTGGTGTTGAATCATAGATTTAAGAAATCTTTTTAACGTGAGTAAATCTGTTTATTCGTCACTGACATGATTTGTAAGAGGTGTTTCTTAAAGCTGATAGAACCTGAGGGATGGGAAAGTTGATCTAATATTAGAAAAAAAAAGTGCAGGTTTAATTGGCAGTAAAATGTTTTAAAGAGGTGTTTAGTTTCCATCTGTGTTCAGTCCTTTTTGATGTGGTTTTTACAGGGTGAGATGAGTGTTTATTTAGGCTGTTAGGACATCACAAAGCATTTTCAAAGGCATCACTTCTCACTAAATCTAACAAGCACAACAAAGGCCAGTTCCATTAATGATGACTTGTTTGCTGCTGGAGATTTATATTTTTATAAATTTATTAGCGACACTAAGTAAACCCCAAATTGAACATAAAGCTCGTCTGCTCGGGGAGTTGACGATGACTCCGTGCCAGAAACGATGCAAGCCATCGGCAAACTGCTTTGTTATGCTTTACACCATCAATCTCCATGCATAAGAATCGCCAACTTCAATACCGCTATTGGAAACAGCTAAGGTCAGAGCCTCATCCCACCTCAAAAAGTTGCTGTGATTGATTTTTACATTTTTTAAGCCATTTTCCATCAAGTTTTTGGCGCAGCGTGGAAGAAAAGCAGGGCGATAATATGTCAGATGGATTCATCATCATTGGTGGGAGGAAATGATTATCTGACAGGCATGCAGATGAGAGGGAGAGCCCGGACAGGGGTGAAAGAGCACAAAATTCACCTTAAAGAGAGAGAGAAGGAGTGGAGTCACCGCAGCCCAGGGAGGGAAAGAAGAAAGGGAGGAAAGTGGAGGGAAGAAAATGCCAACTTTTATTAGAAATTTCAAAACAGAGGTTGTCATCAAAGGAGTATCAGTTAATTGATCTTTCTAATCTCCATAAGAGATGTAATTTGCATCACTTTACTTTGGTCTACGTGATTGTTGCTCCCTGTGTGTGTGAGAGAGAGAGTGAGTGTGTGTGTTTGCTAAATGTCTCTCTTTATGCCGCGATCAAGCAGGAGTGTGTGCAACAAAAAAAGAGAATATTCTCCACTGGCCATGTCCCCTCTCTCTCTCTCTCTCTCTCTCTCTCTCTCTCTCACTCTCAGCGTGTTATATTTGAATCGATTCGATTTGATGATCTCCTTTCGAGTTTATTGATGGACAGACGGGCAGTTTGGTTATTTCCGGTGTCATCTCCAAGTCCGGTCACTGTTGGGGTTTTATGACCACACCATGGCTGCTTTTCACTCTAAATAAAGATGAACTCTCTCTCTCTCTTTCTCTTTATCCTCCTCCCCCCTTATTCTCATCCTGTCACTCCTCCACTCCGTCTCGTGTCCAAACATAAAAGATCTCTGTCAGATTTAACAGCCAATCATGTTCCCCACACTCCCCATCCAATAAAACAGAGCTGGAGTCTGATGCATAAAACTGTACCCACAAACTGACACAGATTCATGTCGCTGTTTTGAGCTTTTATTTTGAAAAACGGATGAAATAGACAGTTTTATTTAGGATATCTGAAGCAGATCATTGCTGATGTTTGCTGATTGATAGTGTAGACACAAATTCCTTGAAATGGGATAACTGAGCAACATCTAGAGACCAGATTCTGGACTTAGATGCTCCCATGCTCACCCCCTCCTGTTATTGAAGCTACAGTGGCCTTATAGTAGGGCTGGGCGATAAACCGAAAATTTACCAATACCGAATTTTACGACAATAAATGACGTAATTTTGCCCATTTCGGTATATTCGTGTCAAAAAATAAATAAATAAAAGTTGGTTTTGGATGTGTGTAGGTAGGCTAAAGTCTCATGTCCCTTAAAGACACTGTCCTAAGTCCGAGACGTGACTCCACCCCATCCAGTCCATAACAAAGAAGGAAAGACAGGTGAGGAGATGGAGGACGGTTCAGAAGTTGTCGTGGCTGAAACGGCGGCTGAAGTAGACAAAGGTAATGCGGGAGGGTCTGAGCAGCTTGTGGAGTAGTTATTGTCCATTTATCGTTATCGAGGTGAACTCCTCAATACATTGTGATATTGATTTGAGGCCATATCGCCCAGCCCTACCTGAAAGGACAAAAAGCTCCCAGATGTGCAATACTCTATTTGACAAGTTTTTACCATCAAATAAGTCTATCAATACTTACACTCTTCTGTGTGCAACAAAAACCACCCTCTTCTTATTCATCTTTTAGCCCCTCACTGTACAAAAATGAATTTTCGGGCTGTTGTGTCCTTCTGAAATCATGAGTTATAGTTCAGACTCTAGCAGCTAACAAGCCAACTTCATCTAACCTGTAGGTGTTTCTCTTTTTCTTTCCTCTGTCTCTGCAGGGCAACCAAGAGGCCCCAGCTCCCCCTGAAGCCATGGCCCAACCCTTCCCACCGGCCCAGTACCCCCCTCCCCCACAGAATGGGATCCCAGCCGAGTACGCCACGCCCCACACCCATCCACCGGCCGACTACACGGGACCAAGCACAGTGGCAGAGCACGCCCTGACGCTGTACACGCCGACACACACGCAGAGCGAACAGCCGGGAAACGACAGCAACACCCCCGCCCTCACAGCCAACACAGTAACGGTGAGACTACAGTAAAGATGATTTATTAGTAAAGATATAACTTCACGAGTAATATAAACTTTCTCCTCCTCAGCTAAGATGTATTTTATAAATAATGTATCATTTAAAGAAATGCTGTGGTTGCTGCAGATATTTGGGGGCTCAAACTTTTAAATGTGATGGGAGTCAGTCTGTGTGATATAACAAAATCAAAAAAACTACCCTCTTTCTATTTAACTTATGCACTTTGTATTAAATCCGCAACTCCCAGGTGAGCTATCCTCCTTTGAAGATTTTAAAGTTTGGAGAAAAGGTTGAGTTCGCTCTCCGCACTAAGCTCAGCCCGAGTGCTTTCATAGTTTTGGGTGGCATGCTGAGAGGCACACAGGAAACTAAGAGTGAGACCTCTCTCACTGGCTCCTGACTGTCTTTCTGAAGTTTCTTTGACACCGAACTTCACACAACATGAAACCCGTGAAAGTTAAAAAGTCACCCAAAACCTCTGCTCCCAGTAAAAGCTTGAAAACTAGAGGGAAATACATAAAACAAGAAAGTAAATGAGATCCAGAGAGTGGAAGGAGTGGGAATAATCTCACCATTTCACAAAGATTTTACATCTTCAGTGGGGTCTTTGCAGGAGGATCAAGCCGATGTGCAAATTCATGCATGTATCATACATATTCACACTCCAAACAGAGGGAGGATGGGGGCTTCATGTCACTGACAAATTGGATGTGTTTCAGTCGCATTTAAGCACACAACTGCATAAACACACACGCACACACAGGCAGCGTTAAGGGCTCTCACGCGATAGTTAACTGCACCAATACTCGTCTCTGGATGAGGAGCCTTCAAGCTGTCAGGGCCAATCAGACTGGAGCATGCTGGGAAGGTATGGGAGTGTATAGACAGCGATGGCAGAGAGGGGAGTCCAGCGATGAGAGAAGTTACGGTACAGTCAGCATTACTGGGAGTGTTTTACGGTCACTGTGGAGAGTTTGTCACAAGCTGTAAGTGTTACTGTCAGGAGACATAGTTACTGCAGGATAAAGGAAAGAGACACCATACACACATTCAGTGTGGCCTACGAAGCACTTCCTGCATTTATTATTAAAACAGATAAATGGTCAAATCTAGTGATGTTAAATATTCATGGATTACAAGTAATTGCTTGTCAGGAATGTACTCGAACATTTGATATCCCATCAGATCTATCATGTAAAGTCTCACATTTGGTTATCAGTGTTTCAAGTTTAAAACATATTTCTACGCAAACCAACTGGCTGAATGTGTTGTTTAAAGTGGAGAACTTCAGATTGATAAGGTCCCAGATGTCTTGTTCTTAAAGAAATACACAACAGCCACAACTACAGCATGTGAGATTGAGAACTTTTTACCAGGACATTAACCGGTCTTTAGATGCAAAGCTGACAGACTGGTAAAGAGTCATTGCAAAGAGATTTCCCAGCCTGGCAAAGCTGACACATATTTGCATATCAGAAACACTGGTGCCTCCTCCCCACTGAGCATTTTTTGGTATAAAAGAGGTCTAATAGACGTCTAAATGTAGCCTAGATGACTGGTCTAAAATCAGGCTACCACAGGTCTAAAAATGAAAGTCTTCAGATGTCTAAATTTAGACCGAGTTTAGACTAGCCAGCTTACAGAGGTCTACCAGTATATTGCTCAATGGCTATCAGTTATGCAACTCTCAGTTGCTTTTTGAAATAAATACTTATCGAATAGCGGGTTAAAGTGCAACGTCTAAATTCCGTCTACAGATATACAGATTCTAGACGGTTGAAATTAGGTCTAAAAAATAACTAGACGTCTAATAGCCGTCTATTGCTCAGTGGGTCCTGAGTGTGTTTTCTACCACAAGACTGAATGTGACCAAGTCATACATCTGACTATGTGGACATCAGTTAATTTTATCAATTGAAACAAATGCACAGAAAATTGGACACTTTGAGTCTGAATTGGGCTGTTTTTCTATTCATTTCCTATGTTCTAGAGATTATGCATTGAAATAGTTTAAAATGTGCTCCATGTTTCAAGATCGATGTCACAGGGGCGTAGTGGTGGGGCAAAGTCAATGCGAGATAGCATCACTGCATGTGTGGTACTGTGTGTGCAGGTTTGAACATGTTTTTATGTTTGCATGACATGCCCTGGGTGTTTCTGCACTGCTGTAACACTGTTTATACACACACACTGAGCCCTGATCTAATGCAGTTATCACCCAAGAATGTTGCACTGACTCTTGGTTCAGGACTATTTACTTTCCAATAAAAAGAGGATTTTAAACAAAATCATATTTCTTTATGAAACAAGGTGAGTCTCACTCTGCTGGATATTGACTTAAAACATCAACATAAATTCTACCTGAAATTCCACTCTGTGTTAGAGAAGCAGCTTAAGGTTCAGTGCAGTTTTCAGTTTTGGTCATTATTTTTAGTTTGGTTATAACAGCCCAACCACTTTGAATATATTTTTTTTCTTTTTTATTCAGAATAACGTTAGGTGAATTTTCAGAGCAGAACAAAAGAACTATTTTGTAAAAGTTCCAAAACTATTTTTTCCATAAAAATTGCAAAAAGAAACATGTCTTCCTACATACACTCCTGGTTTATTTTAATATCAATGGAATAAATAAACATATGCTTGAGCTTTATGTATAGCATAATTACTAAATGTAGAAAGTCTTGTCATGTGAGAGGGACAGTATGTTACAGTGATTGCACGGCTTTGTTCCATGGCTTTTTTTATGTAAAGTTACAGTTACAACAATTTATGTGTTTGTGTTATTTTAGCTGAAGATCCAAACTGTCCACAAAGATCATTATCTGGTCATAATTAATGAAAGCCCAGCTCTTTGCATTCTTAAACCGAAAATTGTGAACATAATTTGGTGTTGACAACAGACTGTATTATTGTCCTGACCAGGACACGTAGCTCTGCTAAGCTAGTTAGCGTGTCGATCTTGTCAGGTGAAAAGAGAGCCAACTTTGTGACACAGAAAACTCTGACTTTAAAATTAAAGAATGTCGTTTCACTTTTGAATCTGGCTTCAGAGTTTAGCTCTCTGCTTTGAGTTTATATGTTTCTTTAATTACACTCACACATTTCATTTGGTTACATTCAAGCTAATCGCTAACTGCGCTGCTCGATGCCTTAGGTGCCACTACATTGTGACTCTGCAGTAATGGGGTGGCATCTCCTGGCATGTGGATAAGATGTATTTTCCTTTATTTCCTCAATGCGTCCAAGATTGTTGTCGATTGACCTTTGACCTCCTCTCAGTGGATCCTGTGAAAAGTTTTGTTGATTTGTGTTTCAACTATTTATACGTGTCTTCTTTTGTGACACTAAACACCAAAGAGCAGAAGTTGATGATTACTGGAAAGTTTGTATCTCCCTGCATGTGCCACAGTGTGTTACTTTTTCTATTTGTGTTACTGTGTATGTGTGTGTCTTTAAGTGTTTGTGTGTGCGTGTGTGTCTTGGTGTAATCCCTGGTGAGAGGAGTCTCTGTAGCAGCCTAACCGTTTGTAATCTACCTGTCTGGCGGTGCTCCCATCTGATAACTTCCATTATCCGCCCGGGGAAGGTAGGCCGCAGACGCACTGCTGAGCTCAGCAAGTCTCAAACACACTCGCACACACACTTACACACACACACACACACACACACACAAACGTGCACATGTTCACTCCAAAACACAGTAATGGCACATCTGAGAGCTCTAACGGCGTGTGTAATCAGGTTTAGATGTTTGGGGTGGTTTTGCCTCCTCTGTGCGTGTGCATGTGTGTGTAAGAGTGTGTTTGTGTGTGTGTGTGTCACTAGCATAAGTGAGGCTTGGTTGGGCAGATTAGTTTTGCAGAGCACCCATCCTCGCACGCAGACACACACATACTGTACAGCTCAGAACTGTTTCCGTGGCGACAGAGGAGGAAGTGCGGGCTGCTTGTGTATGATAATGTTCATGTAATTATTTCCTCTTCCTGCCTGACTGCTCACACAGCGTGGATGGCAGCGGCCTGGTGACCACAGAGAGAGAAAGAAAGGAGGGCAGAGACGGGTTTTAGCGCTGTGACTGAGGAAGAAGAGGGCTTACAGCCTTAAAGCCGTTCCCTTCCATACCGTGCTAAGCTTAATGAAAGACTGCAGCCACTGGATGGAAGAACCGAGTGGAACAGGGAGAGAAAACTTGCTTTACGTGGGGATTTGTGATGCACTGGCTATTTTGAACAAGATGATTGTACATACTGTGTAATGCACTCACCATGTAAATCACAATGTAATGGGAATAATTCATGTATCTGCATTCATAACACATGGGTTTACAAAGGGCCTTACAGTGTTAATATATTACAGTTACTGTGTTAATACATAAAAGACACTAAACAATCCCAAACAACGAAACCTATCGGATTGTTAAAGGTCCTATGCATTTGGTGTTTTTTGCTTTTTACAACATATTGATGCTTTTTAAGCAAGGCTTTGGATTCTGTTGCAGTTTTTTAAAGAAATCAACCTCTGTGGAGATTTGCAGCCTCTCAGTTTCTACTCCAGTCTTCCATGAAGTGATATAGGGGGGCAGGGATGCTATGATAAGATATATTGCGCTGATATATTGGCTGCATGACTGTTTTCTGAGAAGGAAGTGTGCAGACAGATGCAGAGGTTGAAAAACTCCAAATCAAACTTGGCGAGTGCACCAGAAGAACTCATGCTTGTACCTAGCCAGATGTTTACTGTAATTACTATGAGCTTCAGTCCCATTTGTATTTTCACTCCTTCCCCTTCTCATGTTTTTGGGTGCCACTTTGCCTCTCTCAATGTAGCTGCAAGTGGGAATAGTGAAATCAGTGGTCATGAACAGGATCATGTAAACAGATGCAACAGCATTGTACAGCAATTTCACCGCTGGACTTTTCAGATGCCGTACAGGTGCCAAATCAAGTGGGTGGTTGGGAGGCATACTGGAGATTATCCCCATAAATATGTCAATACACGGGACAATTATGTAACAATGTCGCATTAGCTACTGAGACATTGTTTTCTATTAGTGTTTTCTGTAATGAGTAATCCATTGGAAGAGACCATAAACATTTAAAGAATAATCAACCAAAAATCATGAAATGATTGTCATCAATTTTAAATCCACAATCAAAGTAAATCTACTTCAGAGTTTCTGCGGTTGGTCGGATTGCCACTTTGGCAATAATTCCCAAGGCATTCTGGGAATTGTGGCTCATTTTTCTTTTATAAATCTGTGTTTGTGCATTAAATTTTAAATTTTGTTTTTCTTTTGAAATGAACTGAACTTTTCCCAAAGTGATGGTAGGTGGAACTCAATGAATGGATTGTGTGATTATTTTTACGGATCATAGCAAATGCATTACGTACCTGATTTTGAATTTCTGCAAGGAAAGCTTTCCTTTGTTTATCCTTTCAAAGTAATAACCCAGCTGAATTTATTTCACGTCTTCCTCTGGTTATTGCTTAAATCGAATTTTTGCTACTTTTAAATCTCATTTGTTTGGTTTTATATAAGTTTTGCTCACTTTCAGATTCTTTGGTTTGCTTGACTCCTCTTTTCAAAGACACCACTAAACCTGAATTCAATACTGTGGGGCTGGAAACCTTACTGGTGCCCTGCTAGTCATGATCAAATTGTTACAAGTGACTACCTGGAAGAACCTCTTTTTTACTATTTTGCATGAGCAAACCTTGTAGAAAATACAAGGCTTTCATTTGTGATTGGTGTATCAGGTCTCAATAGTTTTTTTCCCTCTAATTATGCTCTGAAAGTTGAGCAGCAGTTCCGCAACAGTTCTATTTAAGTATTATACATTAATGCTCTTTTTTTGATGCCCTTTGGACAATTTGCTCACTTTGCATGTAACACCCACTTGACATGGACTGACTTTAAGTCCTCAGGTTATACCAGTTAAGCATTTTTATGTAATCACCCCTCATACCTCTGCTCTTCTGCTGCTCTGCTCAGGCAGATGTGGCTCAATTAACATGCAGTTAACACAAATTAAAAGACCAAATGGAAAAGAAGCCGCTCCCGGTGGAGGACGGCCCCGCTCAGGGCAGTAGGGAGGTGAAGAGAGGAGATAGCAGGGTGATAAAGAAGGAGGTGAAGATAGATATGACAGTTGGATGGATTCAGGGAGAGAGATTGCATAAAATTAATTGTTCCCAACCTGATGTTGTTTAAGACTCAGAATGCACTTCAGGACAAGCTGTTTTCTAATGAAAGTTCAGTGTGGATTCACCAAACCAAGACAACAATGTGTAAAAACATCACATTTTGTGAGGTGAGTCTATTTCAACAAAGTAAGAAGCAACCAACCCATTCTCTTTCAATGGGACGCGGGTAATAAGGGTGCTTGTGTTTCAGCACCATGGACAGCGCTTGTTAGTTCTGTGCTGCCCGAGAGGAGGTCACTAAAGCCTGGTTTGTACTGTGGAGGCTAACACTGTTATGAGCACCACATACTTCTGCTTTAGAGTGTTAGTATCACTCTACAATACTCACAGGCACAGGAAATACTGAACAGAATGGAGGTGGAATTTGCTAAGGTTCGCCTCAGGCTGAATTACGAAGAAGACTGATTACCTATAACTCCCACGTGGACCATCCGCCGATTACAACCTCAGATGGCAACACTCTGCGAGAGGTCAATGACTTCAAATACTTGGGTTCCTGGGTGAACTCCACAGAACAGGACCTTAAGGTCAGGAAGGCACTAGCGTGGAGGGACCTGAACGGTATGTCAAGAGTGTGTTGTTCGAATCTCTCCAGACACATAAAGCTTAACCTATTCCACACCACCGTGGAGTCTGTCCTCCTGTTTGGCTTCAAAAGCTGGACCCTGACACCCACCCTGCAGAAGTCCCTGGGCTCCCTGGGAAGTCCATGAGCTGTTCTGAATGTGGACCAGAACAAACACATTACCAACAAGGACCTGTACGGGCAACTACCTAGGCTCAGCAAGAAGGAAGCATGTAGGAGGATGAGGCTGGTCGGGCACTGCCGTAGACATCAGGAGCTCCCGGCCAGCAGGCTGGTCCTATGGGAACCAACACACGGGCACCATTCGCGAGGACGTTTAGCGCTAACGTATGTGGACATCCTAAAGAAGGATGCTGGAGCTGAAAGCTCTTCGGAGCTGGCCGGGCGTATGGAGAATCGGGAGGATTGGAAACTCCGATGGAAGCTCAACCGAGAGAGAGAGAGATGTCTATGCTCATCATGTCACCAGTTTCCAGTCCTGCTTTGTTCCCCCCTTTGTTTGTGTACAGGAAACCATGGCAACTGAATCCAAGAACTTAACGTGAAAGACAAATTATTACAGCTTTAGGAAAAATGAAATCCATCATCAGTCAACGCTCAAGTCCAAGTTATGTCACGAGTCCTAAAAAGTAGAACTAGAAACTTCATATTTCCAGACACATGGCCACTGAGAAAGATGCTGTTTTTGTGCGATTGTGCAACTTGTTCGATGTGTTTCGGACGTAAACCCCGCTGTTTGTACTCGTTGTTGCAGGTGAATGAAACACAGCCAGGACTCATATTTTGTCTCAGAAGAGTCAAATTAAAAGTTTTGGGGAAGTTTGGGTAGTTGTGAGTCAGCAGGTTGTTGTCACAGAAGTTTGGTGGATGTTGTCATGTAGAGGAGGTGCAGCAGGACCGAGAGGATAATTATACAGTTGTCCACACCATCCATCTGACCTGCAACACCCAGCCCCACAGCCACACTCTGTACGTGTGTGAGAGTGTGTGAGTCTGTGTGTAGACAAAGGACTAAGTGCCTGGGAGAGTGTGCTTTATCATCACGGGGTCCCTGTGTCTGCCATTGGCCGAGGATTGATATGAGCTCTTTGCTATTAAACACTGTGTGTGTGTGTGTGTCTGTGCGGGTGTGTGTTTGTCTTTTCCTCTCTCGCACACACATGCTCACAACAGCCAGCTGATTCTTCCTGGGTCCCGTTCATTCGGCTGCTCCTTGCGTGTTCAGCTATGTGCGATCAGTGTGTGTGTATGTTTGACTGTGTTTGTGATGGTGAGTGCGTGTGTGTGTGTGTTTGCCTGTGTGTCGGTGTGTTTGTGTGATGTAATGCCATTATCCTCACTTGCCTGTCTCTCTGTTTTTACTGTTCTCCCTTCAATCAGCACTTATCCTGCGCACGTCTCTGAACTCTCTCCCCCTCGCTGTTCTTCATGCTCTCTCTATCGCAATCTCTCTCTTTCTCTCCCTCTGTCTGCTCTTCTCTCTCCCTCTCTTTTAATCTGTCTGTCTGCCTCTCCCTCCCTCTCTCTCTCTCTCTCTCTCTCTCTCTATGAATGCCGCTACCTTCAGCACTTCTCTCTCATTGATTGGGCAGGTTTAGCTGACATCATCGTTCCGTCTCCATCTCTGTCTTTTTCATCTCCTCATCCCTCCATCCCCACGTTGGTCTGATTCATTATGTACATCAGCTCCTTCTGCTCCGTCTCCTTTTTTTTTCTTCTGAGTGCAAACAACAGACCAGTACAGTTGAAAGTATTTAGAAACAGACAGATGGTTGCGACGCACAAGAAAGCTTTATTGTAAAGATGTTGAATGCAGATTTCACAAAGTTGACTGTAGCAGCTAAACTGTTGTTCATTGTGTTCTGTGGGATTTTTCTGTTGATGCCTGGATGTGGTAAACCCAAGAAAAACTTGGCTGAGGGCCCATTCACACGTTTGTGGATACTATTAATGCGTTTCTTAGTCTCTGCTTTTTTAGAGTTGTAGCACTAAAAATAGAGGTTTTGGAAAAAGACTTCCAAGGTGGAAATTTTTTAAAAAACCCCAATCTGTGATCAGTTGTGTGGACAGCAAATACAAAGGTTTTGGGTAATGCTGCTGTCGTTACCTTAAGTAGCTCATATTTCAAAATAAAAGCATTGTTTTACAATAAGGGAAAGAAAGCAACATAAACAGAAGATAGAGAAAAAGTGTCAGAATAAAACCATTTCTTCTAAGGCAAATTTTACTCTAGAGAAGTTTTAGTCAAAGGCTGGTGATCTGGATGAATTATAAATTCAACATATTCAGAACTGAATGATCATGTTTGTATACACAACAG
Source organism: Xyrichtys novacula (assembly GCA_962446985.1). Classification (NCBI taxonomy): domain Eukaryota; kingdom Metazoa; phylum Chordata; class Actinopteri; order Labriformes; family Labridae; genus Xyrichtys; species Xyrichtys novacula. The sequence goes on along the minus strand of OY660882.1, from coordinate 12,787,509 downwards.
AAACAGTGTTAGTCCAGGCAGACCACAACATTAAGCCTAACCTACAGAACATTTGCTGATCCAAATGCCAGCTTGTATCTTCTGATAGCACAATTGATTACCTACTACACATCTGCTCAGAAATACCTAAATAGGCAGGGTATTTTTATGACCATCAGTCTGTCTACTCTCTCATGGTTTTGGTTTTCTACATGGCTTAGTTCTTGTTTGTGAACACTTTACAGGGAGTGATTTTTCTATTACATGTCTGTTGGGATAGTATAAATTCTATTTCTTCTACCTGCAATGTTATTTGCACCAAATCAGGGTACCTACACAGTTGGAATTTCCATACTTTTCCATACCCTACTTTTTATTGTGATTTTTTTGAAAATACATACTTTTCTATTTTAGAACTGTGGTAATAGTCTGGAAACATAAATATTTTTTCATACCTTATTTTTCATTTTCCAAACTTTTTAAGACCTGAAAACTGATCAAATTTATTTCCATACTTTCCATACTTGCATAGGAACCCTGCATAATGTATGTCATTAGCATCTAATACATGTAAACCATGCCCCATAAAGACACTTAAAGTGCTCTGATTGTGTTCACAGATGTATTGACCAACGTTTGAAACCAATTTTTATGATATCCCCTCCTTATCTTTAACTTTCACACCCCTCTTCACTTTATGAATATTTTACATCTGTGTTCTCTCAATCCTCATCTGTAACAAAGGATCTATTCTATTCATGTCACCTCTGCACCGTGCCTCTCACCTAGATATTTTCCTCACTGGATATTTTTTCCCACCACAATGGGAGCTTATCTGTTGCACCATGTGTGTTTCCCTGCAGCAGGCAGAGGAGGTTGCACAGACGGAGGGCTCCCAGCAGCTCCACCTGCAGCCCAGCGATTCGTCGGAGAAGCAGCAGCCCAAGAGGTTACACGTCTCCAACATCCCTTTCCGCTTCCGAGACCCTGACCTCCGGCAAATGTTCGGGGTGAGATGACAACTTCACAACACACACACACAAGCACACACACAAGCACACACAACTTCTTTCTAGTTTGTCACACAGACACACACACACTGCAGGGCAATCACGTCCAGCATTTTCAGGTCATTCACCTTACAGCACTTTACAACACTCCTGCCTGCTGTTCTGATAAACAGAACAGTTAAAGCACGCCAATTCAAGATTAAAAAAAGAGCTGATGCTGGAATTGCAAAAGTTAAGTACAGGTAAATGACCAACGGGGAGCCATTCAGACATTTGGCTTTATCGCGGGACGCTAAAGACAGTTATGAGTAGATAACTTCCCCCGTTTCTCTGTCTGGTTTCGAAAACAGCCTTTCGATGTGGCGATAATGACCTCTTGTTTCAGATTTAGAGCCCCATCCTACACTAAGAGCAAAGTTATGCAGAGTGCAACTGTAAATGCAAACTTTCAGATTTGGCAGCCTAGCACCAAGAGTCCTGTTTACAGTTGAGTAAAACTATGGTGATAGCTGGCTAGGTGATTTAACCGGACTACTGTTGTAACCCAGCAGACAAGCACAGAGAGATATGTTAGCTTATAATACAGTAAATGGAAATAGGTTCATTTCAGCTACTTACCTATGGGCCATCTCCCAGTTTGCCTTCTACGATATTGACCTAAATATATTTACATAGAGGCAAGTGGCGTACTAAGGGTTTGTTAAGACAAAAGAATAGTGTTTGTTTCAACAGCTCTTAAAGCGGAACATTAGGATATACCGACTTACTTAAAAATCCACTCGCCTCTTGAGACTGGTAGCCTTCCTGTGATAAACTTTGTCTGTTTCTGGCACATCCAGGGTATTTTCTATCCAACAGAGACCATCATTGTATTTTTGTAAAGACTAGCAAGAGCCAAACCCCCAAAACAAACAAAGGCTATTTGTGGTAAATTTATGTATTAATTTGGGAGAAAAAGCCTAATTTCTGTTGTTTGTCCATTATTCTGAATGGAGGCGGCCGTCTATGTTTTGGTCTTTTAACCCATCAGAAGCTGTATTTACTATCACATGGCCTGTAAAGGTCCACTGAAAGGTCAACACAGACTGAAAAGGACCACTCTACTCACAACTCAAATATAGAAGAGACAGAACCAGATCTGGGCTCCTTCTGACCCAGTCAACTAGAGACCGAGGGTGTCTAAATCCTTAATCTGGGTTACCTAAGACTGCTGGGAGTCAACACACATGTAACTGTAAGACTATTAGAGATGTGGCTTCAAGTTTTATTGGAAAATTTAAAATTGACAGTGAAAAGAAAAGACAACCATTTTTGCGCTGGTGAAACGCAAAACTCGAGGCAAAGATAAATTAAGAAAAATCAAACAAGATTTTTAAAACTTAGACTAAACATGGCTAACCCTAACCCTATTTTTTCTAGTAACTTTTACTTTAAGTACACCTTGGTCTGAATAAACACCCACACCGAGTGTTTTCTTAGAACTATGGACACCCACACACAAACCACAATAACTCAAACACCCCGAAAAAGTCTGTGTCCATAGCCATCAGGAGTAAAAGCTACAAGAAAAAGTATAAAATCAGCATTAAAACTTTTAAATAACACTTCTTTGGGTTTGTCTCACACACTTAAAATACCAATAAATGAAAGGGCTGTGGACCCAAATATAGCGGAGTAATAAGCAATTAAGGACTGTCAGCGTTTTTCTGTATGTGAAGGCAGCAGAAGGAGGATACAGTGCATCAGTATGTGCTTCTGTTCACAAGAGACTCAAAATAGGTGGAAAAACAGGTAAAAGTTGGAAAAGAGTTGCATAAAAAAATGTTCAGTGAAAAGTATAGTGGATACAAACTGGCAAAGACAGCTTTAGAGGCTCAGATGGAGGCTGAATAAGACAATCTGTTTGGTATACATTAAACATAACACCGTGTGGCACTATTATGAGCACCTTTTGTTTGATAAGCCAGCAAACAAGTTCTGTTACTCACAAACCAAACCTCAAGGGTTTTTGTTCAGTGAGTCACTGTCCTGTGCATCTGCTCGTGCCGCCGTCACCATGTTGACATGATCAAGTGAAAAGTTTAAATTCCTTTGAATAATGGATGAAGTTCCTCTGAAAGTTAGCATCCCATGTGAACACAGAAGTTCGCTGCGCTCTCAGTGGATCATCTCACTGTGACTTGGGATGAAAAGGAGTCCCTTCCTCCCGAGCAGTTCTGTGTGTGGGATTATCAGAGAAGCAGGGAATAAAGAGGGGACAGCTAGTACCACGCTGGCACTGACAGCTTATTCCCAAACTGTGCAGAAAAAAAGGCATAAAAAGACAAGATCTGCTTGTGTGTATTTCTACTGGAGGTTTGGTGCTCCCTGCTTGGTAGATATGGCATCTTGGTGGGCCTCTAAACATGAGGATTCCAGTACCCAAAGTCCAATGTCTGGACTGTAGAGTAAGGGGTAATATCATTTGGGACTGTTCAGCCATTCACCCCAACACTAATCAAAAGCTTTGTGCCATAGACTGTATACAGAATGGATGCCATCTGCCTCCTCATTGGGTGAATCCACCGCGAGAACAGCGCCCTCTAGTGATGGGCTGCAGTACAGGTCATATATCCTGCCTCCTGCAGCAATCGCTATGGAGCTGGGGACAAACTGTAGGACCCCCCATTTTTAAAAGTTATTAGGGGGTTCATGTTTTCTATGATTGACACTTGATACAGCCTATGGGCGTACGAAGATTCAAAGTGGAGAAAATCCCAGAAATACCGAGAGCAATTTGGCTTCAAATTCGTAAAATGATGGAAGGTGGAGCCAAGTTGTCCATAGTATACACAGTCAATGCCTTGTGCATATTTTGGGCTGCAGGGTGGTGCAGTTCCCTCACAGCAAGAAGGCTCATGGTTCAAATCCCCGACTAGACAGAGGCCTTTCTGTGCAGAGTTTGCATGGGTTCCCTTTGGGTACTCCAGCTTCATCCCACTCTCCAAAAGCGTGCTTGTCAGGTTAATTAGTCACTCTAAATTGCCCAAATGGTTGTGTGTGTCCATACATCATCCCTGTGATAAACTGGCGACCTCGGTTTGATCGTTGGTGTGTGATCATGTTGTCTCTGGTGTGTCTCTTGCTAATCAGTGTTGTTGGGTTCTGACCAATCAGATTTTTTATGAGAACGTACATTATAACCATCAGTCTCCGTGTTGACCATCACATAATATCACCAGAGAGGATCACATTTTAAAGCAGTGAACCGTGGTCTACAGCTTTTGCTTTGAAAGAGTTTAAAATTAAAAAGCATTAGCATCAATGTGTGAGTGTGTTTGTGTGTGTAGCTGTTTAGATGCTAACACTTATTACAGATCACTGTCACACATTAACATTAAATGTAATAGGAGGCTGGAGACCCACATCTCCTACTGCCGCCACTCACCTCCCTGTTCCTCCAGTAGAGCTGAACATCTGCTCCTGCAGGTATTTTGCTCCAGGAGACGGGGAGTGGGTCTGCTCCTTTTCCCCAACCTGAGAGCTCTCATTTTGGGATAAGGGGACGGGATGGAGAGGCCCGTCAGCGGAGGCACAACTAATAGGATTCCACAGCAGGGTTAAAAGTGAGTTTATCCTCATTAGGTGTATATAGGATGACAGCTCTCGTTACAAGTTCGCTGTAGGTGTGTGTGTGTGTGTTTGTGTGTGGTTAGATTTGTGTTCCTGTTTAAGTGTGTGGTCTTGGAAAGAAGAGGGACTCTGCAACTTTCTCCCAAAAGACTGGAGTCACTTAGTGAAGTCTCTGAGGCGCCGAGCACTGCACCACAATTAAACGGTGACATCATCAGGTGGAGGCCGAGGACAGACTGAGAGAAACAAAAGAAACAGAAGGTAAGGGAAGAAGGAGAGGGGAATTAGAGCAGACAGACAATCTGGTAGCTCTCAGTACAATTAGCGATGTTCAGAGGCCATCCAGCTCTGCTCAGAGAGCCATCACAAAGACTGAAGATCCACATCACTGCTCCTCAGGAGAACCTGAGCGGGGAACTTTTTCCATCTCTACAAATGGGATTTTTTTTTTTTACGTTTCCTGTTGAGAGTGAAAAACAAAGGAAAGTGATAATCACAGTTTAATGACAGAGAATACATAAAACATCCAACTCAATGGGGGTTTCTGTTTTTTATCTTAATCTGCACATTTTCTTTTGATGACCAGGAACTAAAAGTTTCTCTATCACCCCTGCCTGGAAAAATACTGTAATGTCTGAATCCCTTTTTGGCAAATCAGCTCAGATATTTCTCTCTTTTTTTAAGAATGACGATCTTTTTCTTTTTTAGTAGTTTTTTTTTGGCGATTTTTTTGCCTTTGTTGATAGGATAGATTGGAAATATGGGGAGATAGAGAAAATTGGGAGAGGACATGCAGCTCATGGTTGGAGCTGGACTGGAACCCGCGACCACTGCAGAGACCGTGGTCCTCAAATGTTAGGCGTGCTAACCCGAAGAATGACATCCTTGTTTTTTAATAAATGAACAAAAGTCCCTCTCAGTCCTGTCTCAGAAATCTTTCTTGAAGAGACAGAGATAATCTGAGCCTATTTGTGGCACTAACTAACTTCTAGTGGACACTTTATGGTTGGGCATAGCCAAGTCCAGGGAATATGAGACATTATTGTTATAACAGCCTGTTTAGCAGATGATGCAGTGCACCACAGCAGTTCCCATACATGTCATTCAGACCCTGAATAGCCTGGTGTCGTCACATCAATTCACCTTGGCGAATGGGTCTTGAATTTATTCTATTTCTCTGGGGGGATGTTAGCAACGGTCACATGACATAGCACATAGCAACGGTAGTGTAAACCGACAGCAACATGCAGAGGAAAGAAATATACCTCTGTCACCGCTGAACGCTGTGTTTGCAGTTGTTTGGTCTTGTTTTAATGAAAGTACATTTGTTTGAAACGGCTGCCGTGAATAACAATATTATACATGAGCTCAATAATAAACTGAGAGTGTGTCTGTTTGAACTGAACTTTGAGATAGCTTATTTTTAGTGTGAGCCTAGACCTTCACAACAACGATGACTTGTTTTTTTTATTTATTTATTTTATTAATTGATTTGCACAATTATACAGGCAGTAAAAACATCATAAATACAACAAACTAGATGTTCAGGCGAGATGAAAGCAACCCTATGGGGTTTATAAAGGAAATCTCTCTCATCTCATACAAACAAGATACAAAAGACCACAACAACAGACAAGACCAGAAGAGAGGTATTGAGGCACAGATATTGACCTACGATGGATTGCACTTAGAACCACTTTAGTTTATTGGTCAATTCACTGTATTCTTACACTTCGTAGAGTTTGTTTAGAGTAGACCAACTAACTCTGGTATGAACACAATCTAAGTCCTTAGTTTCCTCCTTTTTCCTGAACTTTCTCACCTTTCCAAACTACCTGTGTATCTTAAGTTTTAATCACATGTTCAGTTTACCTGAGACTTTCTAAACTGCCTTTGTTGTCACATAAGCAGACTGGTTGGTTTCTCGCACACACACACACCTTTTTCTCCTTTCTCCCTTTTAATAGTCCAGCTTTAAAGATTAATGGTTGTGGGAAGGGCAATGCCATTGCAGTCCAGGTTCTGTCCGGACTCAACCCTTTCCACAATGAGCTCCAGTGGTGCTCTCCTCTATTCACTTAAAATGGGACTTGTGAGCAACTGGCTCAATCTCTCATTACGGCTCTGCTAGACTACGAGCACAATGCAAACAAAGGCAATAGCCGGGGCATTACAGCAAATGGAATTCTGTGTCATTTCAGCAAAAGCTGTTATAGAAAAGCAATAGGAGAGCATTAAACAAAGCCATATAAACAAGTTCAATCAAAGGTGATGAAGCCACAAGCTCAGGTCTATTTCTGGGAATTACACAACAATACACAATAAAGCTCCTTCAAACACCTCTGGAAGTCCAGCTAAGAGTGCGGGAATTAAACCGGATTGGACACACATGGAGGAAAAGGTGTGGCCCCGGAAAGGAATAAAAGCTGGTCCATTACCCAAGCTTATTTGAGTTTAATTCATAATTAGAACAACACATTCAGAGGGAAATTAGCAGGCCGGGAAAGAGGGTTTTAATGGTACAATGATAATTGGCATTCACAGCACCACTTCACTGATTCAATCCTCTCATTCTTAAGGTGTGGCTGATATCTGGAGCTATAAGTGTGCTGCACATTTACCCACACACCTGGGGCTATTTGGATTTCTACATCCCTCAAGCAGCAGGGAGGCAATCCCGGACTGACCACATGTCAGCGTCTGCAGGCTTTGTTCTGGCCTCTCATAATATTTCTTGTAATTACTTCTGATGCATGTAACAAACATGTCTGCCGCTGGATCCAGCTGGGCGCCACTCGCAGGAGGAGCCTTTTCATTTAGCCTCACACCGAGTGAAACCTGACAAGCTGATATGCAGGACTGCTGCCATCCCCTGAGCTTCAGCTGTGTTTAATTAATAAGCAGGCACTTAGTGAGCCAGCCGCAAGAGGGTCCTTACTGTCACATTCCCAGAGGTAGGGGTCCTAAATGAGTCATTAGATACACACACGCCAAACACACAGTTACACCTTCAGAGGGGTGTGTGTGAGTGTGTGTTTTCAGGGAGCAGCAGGGGTTGGGTTTTGTGCTAATGGAGTTTTAATGACACCTACTCCTGCCTAATCACCTGTTCTGGAGGCTTCCAGCATTCCAGGTAGCCCAGTGTTCCCAGCAAGGGAATTCTTTTTAATGTCTCCAGTCATGGCTACACTCTCATTTGCCTCCCAATTATTCCATAAGGCCCCGCTCTAACCGGCTCTGCCTCCGAGGAGACGAGGTGTAATTATACTCTAAAAATCTGCTAATTTACATCAACATATCAGTGTAGCAACGGAGCCATTCTGCACTGAGTGGGTAGTTAGAAAGCCCGGGCTCCTCCATTGTTGTGTCCCTCAAGAGGTGTTGCTGTGTTTGTGTTGATGAAGACAATTACAGTGTTTAGAGTTAAAGGGGACGATGTTAGAGGTTATTGCTCGTTTTGTCATTAAGGTGAGGCTCTGCAGGTGAGGCTGGTCATTTCTCGTGACCACGGGAGTTTCATCAAATATGTAAACAATGATCACAGTTAAGCAGTGTAAACACCTTCCCCCTGGTTTGAAAGCTTACAAGTTGTGTTTGGAGAAAATCAGCAGCTGCTGTCTGAGACATTAACCCTTCCTCCAGGGGTCTTCTTGCTGCTTTTTTTCCCCCTGTATTTTGCAGAGTGGTGGAAATAACACAGGACACGTAACATACAGAAGAATTTATTTAGTTAATCCAACATTTTAAAATCTGAGACCTACATTTTGAAACTTTTTGTTTGCATTTATTCTTTTATTTTGATGATTATTCTTTTAATCCAGTCTTGTGGGTGCAAGTGTTATGAGATTGTTTCACTTGGGGACTGAAGAAAAAAAAAAGGTTTTAATAGATTTACTAGAAAAAAGTGGCAGTGAAATTTACCACAGGAATAAACTCTCAGATTACCATGTAAAGAGTTATAAATTTATAAGAATAAAGTAACAATTTTACAAGATTCAAGTCTTAAATTTACATGAATAGTAACAAAATATTGCCATAAAAAACTGCAAATTTCAGAAAAAAATATTACACGAACTTTTAACTTATCAAAAAAAAAAGTGTTACATTTTTAAGGATAAAGGCACAATTTTTAAAAAACACATGTAAATATACGTGAGAATTGTCATAAGATTACAAAAATGAAAGCTGAAATGAATATAAAGACAAACATTTATGAAACAAAGACTTATGAGAATAAAGACAATAATATTAAAATAAACCTGTAAATTAACATGAAAAAAAAATTACCATAATAAAGTTTTTCAGTTTGTAAAAGTATAGCAATAAAATGACAAGAATATAGACATATTCTGAAAATGAACTAAAATTCAGACACAAAGTACACAGACTAACGACAGAGATGATCAGGAGACAGATTGGGTCATATTTTAATTAATAAAAACACATTTGACAGCCCTTTAGCTAACATTAGGACACAACTAACGTAAACATTCAACTGTTTCCTAAAAGTCCAAGAACCATAGATACAACAGGAAAAGACAAATGTTTTTACAAGTAAATTGATTATTTTATAGATGACGACTTTTAAAGTGTTTATGTTTATGTTGCTGTCTGTTTTGACATCATGTTAACAGCAGGAGCAGTTCTGATCAGGTGTCTCACTTTCAACATCAGGTCTACGACAATAATTGCACACTTTGGTTAGTCTTTGGATTTGATAGAGGTGGTCTCTGAAAATACACTGGTGTTCTCTGTTGGATAGAAAAGCCCCTGAGTGTGTGAAAAGCTGCCGGTCTCACTAAGTGAGTAGATTTTACAGAGAGTCTCTACATCACACTGTTTACTTTAAGAAACTGATATTGTATGCACAATAAGATTTAGTTGTATTTGACCATGTTTTGGACATCACCTGTCTTTTTTCCACCCTTCTTGGTTGTCATCTCACTGACTGCCTTCCACACCATTGTTTTATGAGGATCAGAAGGAGGGGAACTTAAAGCACAAAGCCAAATGATGTCTTGAACCAGATGAAAAAAGTTCTGATCTGAAACATGAACAGATCTGTGATCCTGATGTTTAAATTACTGTACATGTACAATAACAATCTGGGCCTTTCAGTGCTCTGAGACAGAAGTTAAAACTATCTCTTCTCAGAGATCATCCCCACTCAGCTGAAAGTTCAAAATAGCAGGAATCTCTGAGCAGGTTCGATGTAAAGTATCATTTTTGTGTTTTTGAGAGTATTCACTCCTGAAGACTTATAAACATATTGACGTTGACATTCTGCGTTTATCTAAATCTTTAGGGGCAAGCACTTTCCTTAATCTCTGCCTTTGTTGGTGCACTGCAGCATATTTTGGCTCCTCACCAGCACCTGTAGATCAGAGGAGTAGTGTTACATCATTGGCAAGAAAACCAACTCCTGTATGACTTTGCAAGCTTTTAAAAAAAAAAAACGCCCCGATTTCCCAGAGAGAGAGGAAAAAGCTGTGTTGAACTCAAGATACGAGACCACTTCAGCAGCTCACTGAGAGATATTTACACTTCTCTGTCTCTTTTAGAAAACAGGAAGACAGCTCTAATGTGGACTAATGGAGATGACTGAAAACAGACTAAACGCCGGAATAGAGACAAATAGATGAGAGGAAAGAAAGTAGAAAAACAACAAAGACAACAACACAAACCGTTTTGCTCTGAAACAAAGATAGACTTCATTACTAATACGTCTGCATTAATTACAACCTTGATTTTAATCCGATTGCCCCAAAATCAGTGTCGTTCATTAGGTTCTGCATGTCTGAATGATAGTAGTGAATGAAATGACAAGTGATGGTTACGTATAAACGTATCTTAACGTGAAAATCAAGTGGGTGATTAAGCCTAAAGGGAGTATTCTCACAAGAGCATTCATGTTGTTAAAGCCACAATTAATCACCAGAATTTAGCAGTTTTCAATGGAAAAGCAAGTCATGCCAGCAGGTTGTGATTTTGATGATGATCGGCTGCATTCAGTTCCTACACATGAAGCAAGTGCTGCAGCTCTGAAATACAGGCCAAGTCTTTAGTTTGCTTTGACTGCAGAAGGTACCAGGTCTTTATATGAGGCAGGCTTGTATTAGAGGCAGGTTGTTGTATCAATTTCTCCTTTTATGAGAATTATAAGAGTTCATATTGAGTATAAAGTGAGGGCCTGATTCAGAAAAGGGTCGTGTGGCTTTTCTGTCGTCTAAATTTGTACAAATGAGACAAAAAAGAGACATCATCTGATTTACAAAATGTGCCCACATTTTAGAGGAAAACACATTCATTTTAAAGTTTAAGGTCTTAATGGGTCGACAGTTAACTTATGCATGATGTTCACAGTGCGTGTTTACGCTGTGTGTGTCTGTGTGTGTGTTGTATTGGAGGCTGACAGACTAATTCATTCTCATGAAAAAAGGCAGCCTTTCTGGACAACAATTAAAGGTCGGTATCAACCCACTCATTAGGCTGAGTGTAAAAGCTTTCTCTTTTCCTGCTGATTCGTAATGATCTGATGCCCCACTAGCTGAACAAATAACCATGCACACTCCTCTTAAGTAAAGTAAAAGACATAATTTCCTGTATTAACCCATCTAGATGCTTACAGTAACTGCTGTGTCCTCTGAAAGCATTTTGTGCAATCTTTGTTTTTAATAGTGATTTTCTCAACCAAATCTTGTCCTACTTCGTATGAAGGGCATATCAAAAGCTTTTAAGTGTGGCTCACCAAAGATGGGCCTTTAGCTTCCTCACAGTTAGCTTCAATGTGCACACTTGTCAGTCAAGTCAGACAAGCCTCTGATCGAAATGAACGTGTTACAAAGTAAATTCACTCCCCGTTGTAGGGATTTTAATTTAGGGGTGTCCCGATGCGATATTAATATCGGATATCGGTCCGATATTGGCAAAAAAATTAATATTGGGTTATATCGGCCTGCATCCAAAATCTCCGATATCAGCACTGCGATACAAGCAGTCCATTTCAGACTCCGCTCTGGCACCTCTATCTAGCAGCATCCGGATTCAGCATGCACAGCCCACGTAATCACAACAACAGTGTGTACTAAGGTACTAACAAAGTAGCAAGGAGTAGTAGTGACATCAGCCGTGTGGTAGTATTTTTCGTTAAACTCCGAAAAGGACGTTGCGGCTGAGTGCAAAACTTGTCATGCACAAGTTTGGGCTCATATTGGATCAATATCGGTATCAGCCAATACTGAAGGCTACAATATCGGTATCTTCTCGGAGGTAAAAAAGTTGCATCGGGACAGCCCTATTGTATTTACTTTAAAGTCAGGATTTCTGGAAAAATAACAGCTTCGTGAGATTATCCGTTTTGCTGGATGGGATCTCTGTGGGTTTAAAAAATTAGTCAAAATGTAGAAGTCATTAGAGTTTTCCAGTATCAGGAGTTTTTTAAAGACTCCATCTTTAGTGATCATAAACTTCCTTCATGTGTAGACTTGAGGTCAAAACAGAGAAAAACCTACATTTGCAAATGTTAACATACATACTTTAGAACAGGGGTGGGCAATCATGTGCCACGGAGGGCCGAGAGGCTGCAGGTTTTCTTTCCAACCCAAAACTCCACCAGGTGATTTCACTGATTAGTCCCTGCTCTCTGCTTGGAGGTAAGGTAATCAGTGGAGTTTAAGGTTGGAAAGAAAACCTGCAGCCTCTCGGCCCTCCATGGCACATGATTGCCCACCTCTGCCTTAGAAAAACAACAAAGGTGCTATGGCTTGAAGATGTTGATGAGGGTCCCACCGATACAGAGACAGACAAGCAGAAGACTCAGAGGGCAAAAGCTTGCTAACAAACAATCCATTTAAATGACACAAAAGAGTGTTCATACCTTCAAATAGATGGACTGTTCCTCGGCAAAGTAAACACGCAACATGCACAAAAATGCAAATCATGCATGTGAATCAACGTGTGTTTTTTCTGGTGGACTTACTTCTTCTTCAGGGCTGGCGCTGGCACAGTGACCTTGCCGTTGCTCTGCTGCCTGCTCCATGTTTATTTATTTATTGTAATAAAGTACTTGATTCAAGGTCTAGTTATGGAGAGTGCAAGGCTGAACATCATCATGCTGCCTGGCAAGGTTAGTGCCGCTTCACATCGCCATGATTTTATCCAGCCGCTCTTAAGCAGCACAGGCTCTGAACAGGCTACTACTGGTCCAGGGTTTATGAAGACAGGTCTATTTATACTAAGGCTGAAGGCACTGTTTGTTCTACACTGATGTTAACTGTCACTAATTCAGTGATCAAAGTCTTAATTTGTCAAACCTTGCAGCTCAGATAGTGATCATGCTTCAAAAGATTACCACAGAAGCGTATTTCAACAACATGATTGCTAACCTGATCAGTTTGAGGTCTTTGTAAGTGTTGCATTTTTATCATTACTGCTTGACCTGCTTGATTACAATTTAGTCTCAGCCATTTTAAGAAAATTTAGATTGATTTTAGTCTTTGTGTCTTGTGTTTTTTTAGTCATGATTGACTCAGTGGAACCTGTCTTCATTTTAATCAGTCAGTACATCTACTGTTTGTTTAAAACATCAATTTACTGCATTAGTCTGAGTGAACTGGACCTTTAAAAAACATGTAAACACATTAGCCCTGGCTAAAGCGTTCTGCTCATGCTCCAGAGTTTGCACGCCAGGCTTATAATCATACCGAGCTGCTAAAGTGACAGTGTTTTCATCATTTGACTTACAAAAGTATCTTATGAGCGCGTTTTATCGACTGTTTTGGTACATAATACTTCAACTAAGAGATGATCACAGGCCAGAGAGACTGACAGGTGGGCATGTTGTAGCCTCTTACTAAAGCTTGACTCTGGCCTTGTATTCACCACTTCTCCTTTCAAGATTCACTCGAAGTTTGTTCCGAAACAGTTCCGATCTTTTTGCTCCAAATCACTCCCTCAGACTCCATGTGGTTGGCTCATTGTGTTGTTCACGATGTGTTGTAGGGCTAGGTAATAAACTGAAAATTTGCTGATACCGAAATTTACAACAATAACTGACGTCATTTTGCTCATATCGGTATATTCCGTGTCAAAAGAATAAATAAGTGAAAGTTGGTTTTGGATGCGTGTAGGTAGGCTATGGTCTCATGTCCCTTTAAGGTGTTGTCCTATGTCAGAGACATGACTCCACCCCATCCAGTCCGTAACAAATAGGGAAAGACAGGTGAGGAGATGGAGGATAGTTCAAAAGTTGTAGCAGCTGGAGCGGCGGCTGAAGTAGAAAAAGTTAATATGGGAGGGGGTGAGCAGCTTGTGGAGTAGTTATCGTCCATTTATCGTTATCGAGGTAAACTGCTCAATATATCGTGACATTGATTTGAGGCCATATCGCCCAGCCCTAATCTATTGGCCCTGTGCGTGTGTGTTTGTGTGCGTTTGTCTTCATAATACTCATGTTACCTTAGGAGTTTAACCAGCACAGTCTTCATTAGTGAGGAATTGGATCCTATCATCACAAAGTCTGACCTCAGACTAATGTATTTCATTGTTAATCCTGTGAATATTCAAAAATGACTTGAATGAACACTAAAAGGTTTTGAAAAGAGGTGTGATTAAATCCTTGAATAATTCATAAAGCTGTAGATGGTCATAATGCAGAATAAAGCAGGTATCAATAGACTGATGTATTTAAGTGGACTGACATCATGAGCTGTGTCTGTATCAGTGTAGAGAATAGAGGACCATCATCGCCTGCTAAGTGCTGCTTTCATCAGGACTGATAAATACAGACACGCTTTGTCAGACTAAAGTCTGAGAGGGTTGACGTTAAATCTGCTTAAAGAGATACAACTCGTGTTTTTACTTTCATCATTTTGGCCCTTATTACATCTTTATCATCTACTCAATAAGAACAAGCAAAGTTCAGAGGACAGAGTAAGAACACTGCAGCAAAGCCCAACCAATAATAGTTACAAAATAATAATTATTACATTGGAAAATTATTATTTAAACTACTTATTTAAAGCTCCTGTGAGACTGACTAAAGACTAAATCAGCATTGACTTCTTGTCAGGACCTCCAAAAACAAACCAGACCATTAGCAGAAGATTAACCGTTTCTGTTTTTAATTGTTGATGGGGTTTAGGCATCAGATTAGGTAATTAACAGCACACAGAAAAAGCTTTTTCATACATTTTATGCAACTAATTTTCACAATGAGTAACACCTCTTTTAGTTAAAAATAGGGGATTTCCAGGGCTGATACTGATACTGATTATGAGTAACTTTTGAGGCCGATATTTGACATCTAGAGCTGGTATGCATTTACGGTAAAAATTAAAATCTTTCTGTCAAAATTTAGATTTTGAAACATCAGAAGCTTGAAGTGAGTGTCTTAATCGAATGATTACTCAAGACTCAAAATTAAGATTGTATCAAGGGGTTAACAAGTAACCAGTTACACTTACAGCACATTTATGTGATTAAAGCATGTGTTGAGGGTAGCTACACACCCAAAATTGTTGCATACGTAGCTAAATACCTTACAATCACTTAATGTTGTCGTATTGGTTTGTAAATGTTAGCTCAGTTTGGATTGCATTTCTTCAATTTCACCATCTGTCTGCTATTTCTTTCTCAACTCTTAAGCCTCTTAAAAGTCCTCCTCATGACTCCTAACAATTTTTCACATTAGGAGCTCTCTGAAGGGCTGAAATGATTTGTGAATAACTTTCATCTCCAAAGAGATTTTTTATAAATTCTTAGAGAATGTCATGGCTTAAAGAATTTTGTTAGAAGTTCATCACGAGGATCAGCTCTTTAGACCAGGAAGCTGCAAATAAATACCTGCAATATAGGCGTTTCAATTACATTGGTAAGACTCGACAACACATGTTCCACTCATGAGCACTTATTGATGCTTGAATTAATGCTCAGATAATCGTGAATTCACGTTTGACTCATTCATGTGGAAGTGATTAACACATTATCAATTACACAGAAGGTCAAAACAGTTTCACATTAGGGACCTGGACCCGGATCTGAGTATACTGGACCCCGAAGTCCAGTTTATATAATTGTTTTGAGCGCACTCAGGCAGCGTGCCCGAGTGTTTGCTTTGAAGAGGTGACCTCTGGCATGGTCCACAGTGCTGAAACAAGGAAGATAAATTAACGGCTTATTTACCTTAGTGGGCTCCTCAATGAAATGATCACACTCAGGTTTGTTGTATATAATTTTAAAAAATCCAAAATGGATGCATCGAAGCGTAAAGACCGTGTTATTAGAGTTATTCCTTCGACGCCATGCAGACAGGCTCTGAGTGGTAAATCAGCCTGATGTACATTACAGGTAAAATCCTCTTTGCTTTTATTCCCATGTCTCTTCTATACATTAACCCCATGATAAGACACAAAACAAAGGGACCTACATCAGTGTGCAGGAATGCTACTCTCTCTCTACAGTAATATCCAGTAATTAGCCAATTAAAATGACGCATGGAGCTAATCAAGACCATTAAGAGCCGGATCAGAGGGAACCTATAGGAACCAAATATGCATGCTTAGACTGTTGAGAGAAGGTCTTGGCAGGTAATTACTATGATGGTCTTCATCCTGAGCAGATAAACAAATGTATTATCATTAACCCCCCTACCACTATACGCACACGTACACACACAGATACAGTACGAGTCGTTCCCTGATCTAAGTGAGCAGGCCTTTGCCTTCACTAAAAATACTCCAGCTCTGCTCTTTTTTTTTTTTTTCGGAGGAGGGTGAGGAAAAGCAAGATGATGGGCATCATTAAGATCAGTGGTGCGTGCTGAGGCGTTACGCTGATATAGCGTCCGTATGCACCGCTGTAATGTTCATTAACACCGCACAGCCCTATCCCCCAACACACACACATACGCACTTCTTTATTACCACAACAGAGCAAACACAGCATTAAACAGCATTAGGAGTAAATGGATATTTTATTAATCTCATTGTCGGGTGAAGAGGAGTGTGTTAATTCGGAGCATTGACTGCTTGACCTTTTTTACCAGTGAGGAGGAGGGCTGTGCTGTTTCCAGTTTGGGTTTTTACTATTTGTGTTTTTTCACTTTCAGTCGACGTGTTTTCTAATGATTTCTTTCATTTACTCTTTCCTCTTTTCCTCCCCTGCCCTCTTTCTACCCTCTCTGTCTTCTGCAGCAATTTGGCAAGATTTTAGACGTGGAGATTATTTTTAATGAGCGAGGCTCTAAGGTAAGTGTGCCCTAACCTCACATTCATGAGCGGTCCCATGGACACATGTAGTTTTTCCAGCAGACTGTGTTTCCCCTTTACCCTCTTTTTCTCCAGCAACCCTCCACTCCTCTCTCTGTCTCCACAGCTCTCTGTGCCTCTATGTAATGATAATTATGGACATATCAGTGACACATGCCTGCAGGCAGTTTATACACCTGCCATACAGTGTGACAAACAATGAATCATCTCACTTATAACAACTCTGACAGCCAGATTCACACAGTCTGGTTAGCTTCCCAACATGAAGAATAAACAAGACGAAAAAATACTCCACAGAGCTGGAACCCGGGACACCAAAAATCTTGGAATAAGTTTGAGTTTAGTTCAAATGAAACCATTACTACAGAAACATCCATTCAAACAAACAAGGTAAGAAAAATTAAAGTAGCTTTGAGGAGCGCAGTGAACCGAAAAAGATCAAATTCTTCCAAAAAGTCTCCTCTTAGAATTTCATCTCCATCTTCTGTGACTAGCTGGGAGATTACCAAATTCTGGACTTTTGTAGTTTTTTTCAAAACAAGGAAGTGAAGATGACAAACAATGGATGTCTAAAAGCACCGAGTGGCTTCTACTTCAGAAAAACTCACAAAAGAACGTCATAAAAGCATGAGCCTGTCCCAGTCCAGAACTGCAGCCTTTGAGGGACCCAGTCTTGTTGGCATGAATCGAGATGGTCTAGCTTTTAGAGAATTTTTGTGTTCTTATTATCGGTCTTTCCTGCCCTTATGCTGGTATTATGCAACACCACCCTTATCCCTTATCAGCGAGCAGCTTTTGGGCTAACTGGCTAGCATAGCTTGCATCACGTAACTGGAACATAATCACCAAAACTTACTGCGTTGTTAAAACCAAAAGTCAGGGCTCAGAAATGCTGAAGACACGTCTGGGTTATTCTTTTTTGGGGATTGAACAGTGAGAACAAGCTTGCAGACACCAAGTGCAGCCCCCTCAGAAACCACAACAGAGTAGTTACCGTTTACAGTCATTTATTGTAAAACATATTTTATAAAAAAATACTAAAATTCAACAACTTTTCCCTGTTTACCTGTTGCTCTGAAATCAAAAATAATAGTTTGATTATAACAAAACCTAGCAGCTAGAATTCATGATAACAAAGTCTCATAGTAAAAGTTGAATAATAACAAATTAATAATATATTATTTTATTATGATATGTAATGAAGGCTAATTGAATGGCATATGGGTTACATGCTGCAGCTCTCATTCAAAATACAATGACAGAGAATTAGGGCCGAAGTGAGGAAAAAAAGAAACGAGAAACATCATGAATAAAGTTTGGATAACACCAAAATGAAGGAGAAAGTCATAGAGTTATCGAACTAAGGTGGAACGTTTACAAGTAAAGCTCCTGTGAGGGTCTTTTTTACGTCTGTGTGATAGATTACATGTGCGGCAATGTGGTACTGATGTGCTAAAAGATTTAATGTTATGTTTTGACATTAAAATTTACCCCAGAGAAAGACCTACAGTTACCTAAACAGCTTTAAGCTTCCTGTCTTGTCTTTAGGAAAATCCTCCCGCCCTTTTAGAGATCTTGTTTACATTCAGTGCTAGTCCGGTCATGTCATATACCCTACAACACTAATCATTTACACGGGATAAAGGAGAGCAGACTATCTGCATTAGGAAGAGGAGGAGCAGTGAATGTCCCCATACATGGCTACAAAATGTCAGAAGTATTAATTTGGCTCCCACTTTGCACTTTTAAATGTATTTTTTATCTGCTCCCCCTCTCAAGGGCAGCTCTATGTGTTATTTATGCCCAGAGGAAGTCAGTGAATCCTGTATATGCATACAAGATCACGGCGCAGGCTGCTGTTCGCACATATTATCTGGCAAAGCAATTACAGGGCGACGACTTGCACAGGATACATAAGCTGAAGGGACTGGCTGCTCGTCCAAAAGGCGGGTCTGCCAGGCATATCAAATGGAGTGCACTCCCTGCCTCAGCACCATAACTCAACAAGGGGGAAAACAGGCCAGGAAAGCAGGGCCCACACAGCACTGTGGGGACGAGTCAGAGAGGACGGACAGAGTGTGAACAAATAGGAGAGTTTATGCAGACTTAACCTGTGTGTGGATTAACCTGACACCTGATGTGATTCAGGCCAAAGTAAAAAAAAAAAAAACTAAATAAACCGTCAAAAAGTTTCAGGGGTCCTCAGAAGTTTTGAACTAGGACTGCAAATGCAAAAATGCTACAGCAGCATATCAGTGCCTAACACCTGTTGAGGAAAGTAACTTTTAACATTTACTCATGTCACTGGCTCTTTTGAGTACTTATCAGTATTTTTACTTTTCCTGAAGTATTTTCTGCAAAAAATATTATCATGTTTCACCGGGTTTAAAATGATCACCAGCCAGCTTTCTCACTGTAAAAACTTGAACTTTACCAAGCAAATTTGTCTGAATTCAAGCCAAAATATCGCATCAGTCTTTCTTTAATCCAAGGTGACATAAAATAAATCTTATTTTAAAGCTCCTGTGAGGAAGCTTCTTCAAATAAGAATATCATCTTATTCCAAGAAACTGGTTTTTACCCTTAAAAATCATCAAGTGCAGAAACTTTGGCTTATATTTACAATACTTTAATGACAACCAGTCATGACCTGGTTTTGCAGGGCCCACTGACGGGGTGTGATACTGACAAAACAAGCTACAAAAGTATTCAGTAACTTCATCCTGGTTAGGTTCAGAGTCAAAATCACATTACATGTTAAAGCTGTTGGATATATCAAAGTAATTAGTTTTTGAAAATGTACTTTTATGTTATTTAGGAGTATAACTTATCCCCTTTATGTTGAAAGTAAGTGCTCATTACTCAGCAAGTCTATACTTTGAAAAAAACATCATAAGAAGATTTTCTATTGATGAAATTTAGGTTGAAGAGTGAAAATTGTTTTATGAGTTGAACTAAAACTTTTACCTTTTGGGGGGCTTTGATGAAACCGAGCTCTTCATTTTCTCATGATAACTCAGGATCTGTGGACATAAAATCCATAACTCACTTTAGACTGGTGTCTCAGGAAGATAACTGCATGTATTATAAATGCATGTTATAACAAGTTTAATTTTACCCCAGCTCTTTAAACATGACAGCTTGGAAAGAAGCCCAATGCTGCAGAAAATGAGGCCCCAGCATCATCACCAGATGCTGTCTGTTGGCTTTGTTTGGATGTGTTGAAGAGACAATAGACGTGTAAACAGACAATAGATGCGTAAAGCCAGGTGGGAACAGCCAATCCAAAATTTAATTCTGTTTCACTGTTTGGCCTTATTTCTAGTAAAAAAAATAAAAAATAAAATCTGATATGCTAAATTTAAGCCACATTCACATGAGAAATTGAGGAAGAAAGGTCCCATTTATATTTATTAATGCAGTCTTTTTCTGGATTTCTTAGTGAATAGGGCATTAAATTTACCCTGATAGACACTTTTTATTAAAAAGAAATGGATTAAAATAATACCTTACACCTAGAAACTCTAACACCGAGTCAGATGCGTTTATTTTCCTATTTATTGAGAATAATCCCAAGAAAAAATTAAGTAATCATCAAAATGATATAAATCTATATCTAAAAGAAAGCTCAAGAAGTTCCTCCAAAGTATGCGGTTGGTTACTATAACGGGACAAAAAAATATCTTTGTGCAAGACCCACCGGCATGTCAAAAGTGCAAATATTACCCAAAGTTACTCACCTGTTAATTATTGTACTACACATCAAACTTTTAAATGCAGTAATTTTCAGCGCTGTTTTTATTTGTTGCTCAAATAACCCTTATCCTTTGACATATGCCAAATACTAAACAACCTGCTATATTTGTTTCTAAGACCTATACTGTTAGGTGACTTATTGTGGTCCCCTACAAAGCAATACTGTCCCTAAATCAAGCTTCTTTTTGACCACCAGTTTATACTTTTATGTTCTTACGTCTTAAGATCTCCTCTTCTACATTTACATGATGAAAACTAATGAAGACAAAGATGAAAAGGCAGTTTTTAATCTAAACAGTTCAGTGCTTTAACATTCAGAAAGCACTGGCGGTGTTAAAGTTAATGCCTAAACTACTAACACCACATATTTAAACAAAAAACTTATAAAAGTTTACTTTTGTCGGTCCACAAAACTGAAGCTGATCAAACTGCCCGTGATCATTAAGAGCACATTGCAAGTCCATGCAATAAGAGCTCCTGATCAGGACCGTGGTAAGTTCAAAAATATTGGCTCATTTCACAAAAAGCCCCTCACACAGACTGTGATCAATGACGGCTCAGAGGATGTATCAGCCCTCACTTTCTGCCTGCTTTAAGCTCATCGACATAGACTGATGAGGCTTTGCAGTTCGGGGTTTGCAGGCATGTTTTACTGCATATGGACTGTTTGAGTGAGCTGCCTCTCCAGGCCCAGGTCTGACACACAGACAGGGTCTCATGAGCGAGCTGCATCCTGGGGCCTCGCAGAGTCACTGACTGATGCCGTGGAGGTTGTAATTGTATGGCACTGATCTGCTCTCCCACAGGGACCTGTGCATACCAGCAGAGCAGCTGCTTTCTCCAGCACACACATTTACATCTACCAGAATCTCTTGTGACTGTGGAGGCTTCTGTTTTATGTGTTAATTGAGTCATTTTCACTTGTTTCGTGTTGGGCAAAAATTTTACCGTATATTCACTTCAGCTGTTTTCCCCAGACGTCATTCTCAGGTTGGGAAACTGATGGTTTTGTTCACTTTAGTGTATCATAAAAGGTCTTTATGTGAATTTTGCTCTATTGTAATGGTGTCTAAAAATTCCTCACAGCAGCTTTAACATAAACTTTGTTTCCACAGGACCAGCACCATTGGGTGTGTAACACTTTTAAACAGTAGTAATATCAATGAGCTGGTTAAATGCTCATCTGACATTGTCTAACATTAGTTTATAAGC